>JAYKKO010000030.1:0-4800000 GCA_037074685.1 Glyphodes pyloalis | reverse complement strand
TATAAACCATCACAAAAGGGAAACCGTCTGGGTCAAAAATACCAGGTTGTTTTTAGTTGGTTAAATAGTTTTAAAAATATTAGACACGTATTTTTTCATTTCGGAAATGAATAAAAAAATACTGAGATAAAACGAAGTCAAGTAACGAGATTGGGTAGGGCCCATTCATTTTTTTTTGGTAATGAGTTCCTAACTTAAGGACGAAAAGTATAGCATAGTAAAACTGTTACTAGACTTGTCACCCTTACCTTGAAGGCTTGACCCCTGCTACTAATGTAGCACCCCCCAAGAGCTCTGGAAACCTTACTCACATGCAGGAACACAATAACACTGGAGTGATTGTTATTTGGCTGCGGTCTTAAGTAAGGTGGAGGTATTTGACCAGTTGGTCGTTTTCGAGCTCTAGTTCGAGCGATAAATCGCTTTGCCCTGCCTCTCTTAATTAATCTCAAGTTGATGAAAATTGTACCCACTACTAACGTCATACGCAAATTCAATTCAATGTTAAGCCATTATTTGTTGATTAGGTAGGTTCCCAAATGCAAGCAAGTGGCGTTAAAGGTTTTAATTTTTTTTATTAAGAAAAAAATATGAAGTGACACAGAAATAATGTGAAAACACCATAGATTACTAGCTTCTTTATTCTTAGGTAAACATTGTAGTTCCAAGTGCGTTTCCGAACATTATTTGGAAACAAAAAATAATAATTTAAGTCAATAGGTCCAAAAATAAAATTGATTTTAAATAAATTAACAGTTATATTAAATTCCCTTAAAAGTTAAATTTCCCAGAACATGTATGGTAGTCTGCAGTGCTTAATTTGTTAACTACAATACATATTACAAAATAAAAAATAACGCAAAAAGTTACGAGAAATATATAACAATCCACGTGAGATTCGAGTTATAAACAGAGCTTTGCAGGTTTTTATTTCGCTTTCTGCTATTGCTCTCACGACCGCTATT
Organism: Glyphodes pyloalis; assembly: GCA_037074685.1. NCBI lineage: Eukaryota > Metazoa > Arthropoda > Insecta > Lepidoptera > Crambidae > Glyphodes > Glyphodes pyloalis. The sequence continues at coordinate 4,799,035 of JAYKKO010000030.1, read as the reverse complement.
GTATTTGTTTCAACAGTTTTACTACCTATTCCGAAGAGACCTTTGAATCCTAAACAATACGATCCAACTTTTATTAAGTACTCGCTGTGCCCTCGACTTCGTTCGCGTGGACTACATCCTTTCATGGTCGGTTTTACCCCTATCTCCCCTAATATTCGAAACAAAAAGTAGTCTAAATTTTAATCTAAGTTTCGAGCTATATTTCTGTCACACAGTTTCTATGTAAACTAGCGCAGACGTTAATGTTTCCTTCTTACTTAATGGCTCCTTTAATTGTGATTTACGTAAGCTAAAATATATACCTTTATTTGCATCAATAAAGATTATTATTATTAAAATATATATATATATATATATATATATATATATATATATATATATATATATATATATATATATATATATATATATATATATATATATATATATATATATATATATATATATATATATATATATATATATATATATATATATATATATATATATATATTTGTGCCAAATTGCATATCTCTAACATAAAAAATAAATATTTTCCCATATAAACTTTCAGTGGTAGTATTACCCCCCCCCCCCCCTTATTTTCTAACAAAAAAATAGCCTATGTCGGTTTTTGAGGTTCATCGTAAACCTATAGCAAATTTCATCAACATCGTTTTGAGAGATTTAAGCGGGAAAACGTAACAGACAGACAGAGTTACTTTCGCATTTATAATATTAGTAGGGATATACCTAATGACAGCTGGACTTCTTAGGCAAAGACTGACGTTATAACTTCGTGAAGAATAAGAACTTGTGTGATTTGGCGGAGGATAGTGGTAGGAAAACATGGTTAACCTGATTTATTGGCTTTGAGTTTAAGGCATCATGTTTTTTTTGTTTAAATGTCCATGGCTTGTATACCATTCCATTGAGCCAGAATCATTATCTATACGGAATCACGTTCGCTTTTTTTATACCAAAATGCCAGTATCCAATATCATATAATGTAAGTAGGTACTTAAAAAATTTAAACTTCAACCTGATTATGGCATCGGTCACAAACGTATTGCCCGCCGCCGACTAACTAACAAATTTACTTTGCAACCCCACAGAGTATTCCAAGTGTCGAAAAAAACATTTCTGTATGAGATATTTGATATTTAACTTATTGAGGCCAGCCAGCCGCAAGCGGGTCGAACTTTGCCGTTTATGGACTAGTCGGGTTAATGTGGAAAACTTTCTGTTCTATATTTTCTTGGGTCTGGGTGTTGTGGTATGTCATTATTTCTGAGTTGATTTATCTTCTCACAGCGTAGGGTATCAGATGGGTTGAGGAGTTTTAGTGGGTGATTTTGCCTCTTCAAACCTCTTCAGAAGAGGGGGGGGGGATCTTATAATCGCTGCTGTCTTCTGCAAGTTTTTTAAGGGGTAATGTGCGGAAAGAAACTCATCTCCAATCAAAAAGGGTGCATAAGGTGGATCACTCAATTTTGTTTTCACAGCATACGGTTTCGCAAGAAGCCCGATGCTCAGCAATGTTCCACATAATATAATTACTTCATAACTTGAGTACATAAACACCCATACACAGTATGAACATTTGTGTTTGAACGTACAAAAAATAAAAAAATACGTAAAATAATGTTTGTACAACTAAAAGTCTCATCGAAGCTATTTTTGACTTGGTTAAAAGGATAGGGTAGCTCTAATCCCGTATTGCGGCATTTTGGGACGAGTCCGCAAGCAAATGCCTGTATTATTTTTTTGCGTATTGAGAAAAGTTAATTTGCGACGTGACTAGCCTATGGGGGCAGGTCTCTCCGTGAATACGAACAACTGGAAAGGAACTGTAATGAGTTTTACGAGTTCATTTAGCACAGGTTTTCCCAAACTTTGGTTCGCGATCCGCTATAGGTTAGATGGGAAAGTGTCAAGCCTGTGGCCGTAATGATTAAACTAAATTCCAACGGCGCTATCAATAGGCACCGTGAGGTGCGGTGGTAGGAAGTTACTAAGTTATTTACAAAATAAAGATGCTGACTGTACTACGGATAGAATAATATGTAGTTCGATATTCATCCAGCAGATAGCACTAACCGTGGGCTTGGAAAAAATCAAGACGTTTTAAATTAATGGCTTTGGCATATCACTTAAAAACTACGTGCTTAGAAAGGTCAAACATGGAAAAAAACCACGGAGCTATCAGCAAACACATAAAAAAATATATATGTGGGATCTTAGAATATGGAAAGTATAGAAACCGCATAATGACAGCAACAATGTGATCGATTTTTTATTTTTATAGTACTTTACGCCGTACTAGCTAACTTTAAATATTAGAAACGGAAGAGCAGCACGCGCGATACGTGAAGGTCGTGTGTTCGATTCCCACACCCCGAGGGGAGATAAAAAAATTCTGTTTCTAATATTTTACAATGTGACCGTCCAACCCAAAATATTATTTCAACATCGTTTTGACGTTTTAAAATTAGTATTAATATCTATTTATTCTTTGGTAATGTAGCAAATGTCGATTTTAATATCGATAAAATGTAAGTGATGACAACAATATGGATGGTGAAGAAATAGGAATTTTTTTTTCTGTCGATGTGCAAATAATGAATATAAAAATAAATATCAGGTTATAACATTGACCTGAGTCCGAAGTAAACAATTTAAGCACTTGTACTATGGAAACCAGAACCAACGGTGGTACCAGCCCTGCTTTCCTTCATAGTTGCCACCAGAGTAGTACTAACATGCTAGGATGAAGAAGGCTACCAGACAGCAGATGTAGAATTTAACTTTTGTAAGACAAATGTATACTATTGTTACGAGCTTCGGCTTCGTGCCAATAAAAACAGCCGATAAAAATTACCAAAAGTCACACTTTAATTGAACGCCACTAATTACAACCTTAAAACGCACTAATTAAAACAACAATCGCTCCCAAGTCGCACTTCAAAATCGCTTTCGAAGTAGTCACTTGTATCGCTAATTCAATACTGTCCCGGTCGCGGTCAATCCCGGCCTTTTACATTGCCGCGGCCGTTCCCGAACCTTCCAACGCAGAAACATCCGGAACATTCGCGCGCAGTCCGGCCTTGACCGAGCGTACGGCCATAGTTCTAGTAACTTCTGGCGTACGCGTCTCGACTCTCTGAAGTCCCGCCTTTCCAAACTAGATGGCGCTGTTTACTAGAACACCATCGATGATCGTGGCGCGTAACACTATGAATACCAAAAATGTATCAGCATATCGACAATCCAATACATACTTGATTTCGTTTATATGTGATGTTTGATTAAGTACCTATACTTATGAAAAAATAAAGCGACACCAAAATGTACCTATTATTAAAAAAAAAAAAACTAATCTATGACAAAAAATTAACGGTTTGTGTATAATTTTAACTTTTTTGCAAACATGTAGTTTCCAAAATACATATAGTTCAACCATAGATCAGAGGACCCCAATCTCATATTGCTTTGCAGTTTACTTTATTGATTTTCGCCCTGCAACTCTGTTTTTCCATTTCCTGAATCAAATTACAAATAAAACAGAGTGAATTTAGACATGTATGTAAATATATAAATATATATCTCGTGAATCATTCTTATTAAATTTGTGTCGAACTAAATCAAACATTTCATACGATGCAATAGGTACACTTTGTCAACGCCGATATTTTAAGAGTCATGACACCATTTAAAAGAGTACTTATGCTAAAAACCAAAAATTGTTTTCGTTTATACTTTATAGCTTTATTTAATAGTGGCACGGTATTTTGAAAGAGACAAAGGGGTGTTTTAAACATTAAATATGTAATTTATTATGTGTGTGGAAATATTGCTGACTTGCGTAACGGATGCGCAGATGCAAAATATATATTAAAACATGTTTTATGATAAAGTTGGTATCGATTAGTAGCACTGTTCTGGAAAATATGCAATACTAATAAATTTGTAACATATATATTAAATAAAGCGTTTAGTAAATAGTGCGAGTGTTACGAATAGAACATATACTGTTAAACACTAGAAAGTGATTTTTCAATTATGGCCCAACACTGATTAAAATACGGCCATTAAAATTAGTCCTTTTTGAAAATGAATGTATTTTCAATTTGGTAACGCTCAAATGGTAGTCTATGGTTTGCTCGGGAGTCCAATCAATAGATTTTCTGTCTGCAGATGCGGACTCCAATACAATCTTTGAGTGGTTTTTGTTTCAGTCACTCTAGGTGGCGCTGCATGGCTAGATGTGAATAAGACAACTACCTCCCAATAGCGGTTTTTAGGGTTACATCTAGGAATATAATATATGTATGTGTGGGATAGTGAATGTTTCTGAACCAGTAACGAGTGAGAGAGAACAAGTGAGATAGATGAAGTATGACAGGGATTTGAATCTGTAAAGAATGTGAGATCAAACGCGACGTAATCAAGGACGACGGTCATGTTTTTGGTTGAATAAACTGGATTATTACTGGGAAACCTGTTTCATTTACTACGATCTGACATATAAATGGTTTAATCGAGAACCTCGTCCTTTTTTTTGAAGTGGGTGCAATAATAGTCCGTCAGTATAAGTTTGAGAATCTTTTTATTTGTTTACAAATCGTTACAAGTTTGACGATCAACCAGTTCTTGTTTTCGCATTTTAGAGATTCAATTAATGATTAGATCAAAATTAAACACCTTTTTATCGTGATTATCGACAAAGTACGGAAACAGATAAATTGATTACTAAACGTCGTAATTAGTGCACGTGTATTCTCTAAAAGTAAAGAATTTAAATCATCCTAATTTATTTTTTCCAATTACTTTTGAACTTGTCAAACATTGAGAACTATATTTCCGCTATTATTCATTTAATAAACAATTTAATCTTTACTTACCTATACGTGTTACATTTTTATGAAATATCTGATGTATGTATAACATTTATTTTGAACTTATTTTCACTTTTACATTGAACAACATTGAACGACATCACATACATTGCTCTGATTCTGCGGTAAGTAGCTTAAGCACTAGTGTTACTGAAATCAGAAACAACAACGGTACCACAACACCCAGACCCGAGACAATATAGAAAAGTGCGTTTGCAATATTGACCAGACCGGGGATCGAACCCGGGACCTCAGAGATGGCGCGACGCCAAAATTTATTTATTTATTTTATTTAAAAACTTTATTGCACAAATAGGTACAACAGGTGGACTTAATGCTAGGGGCATTCTCTACCAGTCAACCCTTGGGTCATGCAGATAGTTTGTATATGGGTGCGGTAACATGGGAGAAAAAAAAAAGAAATCATCAAAATCCGTCCCGCTCGCCTCTCGGCTAACGGAGGTCGTCAACATTGCATTATATTTTATTTTTTTCTAATGTTGCGAGAAAATGAAATTGTGTGGCCAAGGCGAGCATGTAAGATTTATATTCCGATCTATGGCCAAAATAGCTCTAACAACTTTTTAAAATATCAGACTGCATTAAATACATCTTAGACGGCCCCTAGTCCTACAATAACATTGTGCCATACATTTCATAGTGCAATAAGATTGAAAGGTGCTTTGTATCCAAACGATCAATTATTAATATATATTGCACAAAAATATGAACTGCTCAATGTTTTCGTGTTCAGTTGGAGCACCATGTCCGAAAAAGATGCTGCTGCCGCTATGGTCTTGTTGCTTATGGCTAAAAGTAAACGAACACGTCCCTGGTGTAAAGATTGGTACAAGAGCAGATTTTTTTATAACCCGGTCATAATATATTCTTTGCTCCTGACATTCCACAGAGATAGTAATTCTCTGTATAATTCGATACATTGGACGATAAACTCCTTAACTTTCAGATTATCTTTTCCCGCCATTTGCGCGCGTGTGTGTTCTCCGCGTTAGGATGAAACTGACACTAAAATTATTGCGCAATACTGGCCCTACACAATGCAATAGAAAAATATGGCACAATAAAAATTAAAGCCACTCAAACTTTGTTTCAATCATTGCGCAATCTTCAATATTTAACCTAATCAATCAATTATATTGCACAATTCAGAATATTGCGCAAATTGATTCGAAATATTGCGCAATATAATTGATCGTCTAGTGGCCGCCTTAGAATAAGAAACTATAAATCTATGACATACATTGACCGTAATCGAAGTACCTACCTGTACTACATAAACCAGAACCAATTTGAAGCTATGACCCTTACCTCCATCCATCCATCCATCAGCCTCTTTTTGTCCACTGCTGGACATAGGCCTCCCCTACAGAACGCCACAACGCGCGGTCCTGCGCTATCTGCATCCAGCGGCTCCCCGCACATCTGACGATGTCGTCAGTCCATCGTGTTTGGGGCCGCCCCACGCTGCGTCGTCCGGTACGTGGTCGCCACTCGAGGACCCTCTCTACCCAACGGTCGTCGGTCCTACGAGCGATGTGGCCTGCCCATTGCCACTTCAGCGTGCTAACTCTTCGGGCTATGTCGGATACACCGGTCCTTCTACGGATCTCCGTATTACGGATCCGATCATGTAGGGAAACGCCGAGCATAGCCCTCTCCATAGCACGCTGCGCAACTTCGAGCTTCGTTATGAGGCCAACATTCAGAGACCACGTCTCAGTTCCGTAAGTCATCACTGGTAACACACATTGGTCATAGACCTTTCTCTTCAGGCACTGGGGAATTTTGGACGTGAGGATATGCCTAAGCTTCCCGAACGCTGCCCAGCCGAGTTGGATTCGTCGGTTGACCTCTTTCTCGAAGTTGGATTTGCCTAACTGGATAGTTTGTCCCAGATAGACGTAATGATCGACAACTTCGAGAATCGCATTCCCAACAGATACTGGTGCCGGAGTCACATGAACATTGAACATTACCTTGGTTTTATCCATGTTCATCCGTAAACCAACCCGTTGGGAAACACTGCTGAGGTCATTGAGCATTGTGCCAAGGTCCTCCAGGGATTCTGCCATGACCACGATATCGTCTGCGAATCGAAGGTGAGTGATGTATTCGCCATTGATGTTGATGCCGAGTCCGGTCCAATCGAGAAGCTTGAAGACGTCCTCCAATGCAGCGGTGAACAGTTTCGGGGAAATTACGTCCCCCTGTCTGACACCTTTCTGCAGTGGGATCGGTCTCGTGCCTCTATCTTGGATTCGAACTGACATGGTGGCGTTTCTATACAAACACTTCAACGCTTCGATGTACCGATAGTCAATTTGGCACCGCTGGAGGGACTGCAGCACCGCCCAAGTCTCGACTGAATCGAAGGCCTTCTCATAGTCCACATACGCTAGACACAGAGGCCGATTATACTCCTCGGCCTTCTGTATAATCTGACGCAGCGTATGTATGTGTCTATGGTGCTAAAGCCGTTTCGGAAACCGGGTTGTTCGGGAGGCTGGAAGTCGTCGAACCTGCGCGAGAGTCGATTTGTAATGACTCTCGAAAACAACTTATAGACGTGGCTCAGGAGCGAGATAGGTCGATAATTTTTCAAGCGGGTTTTGTCACCCTTCTTGAAAAACAACACCACCACGCTCCTGGTCCACGCCTCTGGAACGATGCCCCCGAGGATGACAGAATCGAATAGCTTCTGAAGGGCCACTAGGACCGGCTTGCCGCCCGCCTTCAGAAGCTCCGTTGTGATTCCGTCATCACCCGGTGCTTTACCGTTTTTAAGCTGCTTGAGAGCCATTCTGATCTCGTTCAGGCTGACGTCCGGGATGTCTTCGGTACCTACCCTTAATATAATATAGCCTATGTCACCTGAAGATAGTGAAGTTTTCTACATGGAAAGGATGTATTTCAAATCGACTCAAAATAATTTCCAACTACTTTAAATTATGTTTAATAACGATTCAAAGGTGTATAATATAAATTACTTGAATTAAGACGTAGGTATTTATTTGATTTGTTCATAATTAAAATGAGGCCTGTGGCCAGCAGTGTACCCTATGTAACTAAATTTGTATGTTTTGTTTGATGTATCAATCTGAAAGCGAGAAGCTTCGACAACCGCACTATCCATTTTACGTCGGTTCAGTTATAAATGTAATTTATGGATAGTGATGTGAGACTCAAAATCTTTTAAGAGTAACTTCGAAGTAGACTTGAATAACTTTATTTAGGATTTGAAAAATATCATGCTTATATAAATAGTTTTTCGTAAACCTTGTTACTAAAAACCTAAATGACAACTTTAAGCGTGTTCTAAAAATGAGGTAGTCATTTCGAAAAGTAGACCGACAATATTATTAAATAGTACCAGGTCAGCCTTTGGAAATTGTGTAGATATTGTTTAATCTGAATTGAAATTGGAACTTTATTTTCATTAAAATAGCCGGTTGTGCTTGAAAACCAAAAAGTCTCGTAAATTCGAATGTTCAATAAAGTGCTGAGCAGTTTTTGGCGCCCTTGGCGGAACATTCTTTTTTTAGGTCTTTTTGACTTTTGAGTATGGGTGCGTGATGTTAGCGCTAACTAGCGGTTCTAAAAACGGCGGACTTTGAAATATCTCATGGCCGGTTGTCATTAGCATTAAGACGACTTAGCTCACATCAGTTGTCCGTCAGTCGATTTTAGCTTACGCCTCGTATATGTATTTTTTACTATACGTAACTAGAACGATTCGTTTTTAAATATGGTTCCAATATTTGAAAAACGACGGGCATTAGTAAACATGAAAATTATTTTAATAAGTTGCAGCTACAGTATTTTTCGCAGTTGTTACAGACTATCTGACATCACTATTTAATGGGTTTGTTTACCGCAACGTGGATGGTCGCGTCTCGCCGCCCGGCGTTGCTCGCGTTTATAACTCGTAAACCTCAAAGTTACGGCCGGTGCCCATTCTGTAAATCCGGCATAAGCCATTCTCTATGAGAATTCGCAAATAGAACACGTTTTACAAAGCCGGCTTAATAGTTTCAGAGTTTACACTGAGTTAGTTCATTTATGACAATATTCTATTGAAGTTTGGAAGTCTCACGCTTGAATATGTACAAGGTATCCAAAAATAATGATGTACCGTATATAGTCAATTAAAACTCGACTAAATACTGGTCCAACACGCTCATGGAATGAAATCATGAAATTAAATAAAACGATGAAATGAAATAATTTCTCTTTTTCGTTTCCTCATTAATGGTAATTCTTTACACACTTTAAATGACATTTGGATCATCATTCAAATTCTAGATTCAAAATGAAGATCAAGATCATTATTCTAAATTCAAAAATGACAATTTGCATACCAACTAGTTAATTAAAAAAATTAGCATCATATTAAACGTACATACATATCTGTTACAATTATTTAATTATAAAAAAAAAATATAAAACAAAATAAAAAAATACCTACGTGTCATATATGTTCCTTTACCTACTTAAAAATTGATAATTATTTTTATTACAATATAAGTTAGTGGGGCAGATTCCACTACGAATTTTAAGTCTTGGTGGGGCAAAGTGGAAGTACCCCGAGAATTTTGATAAAGTCGGCCACACGTGGTTAAATAGATACCGGAATTTAAAATTAATCCTGAGCATCAAGTAAAGTCGGTTAGTTTGCCGGTTAAATGAATAACCCTACTTTTATTTATTCCCTTAAGGGTACAATTTAAACAAGTTTCAAGCTTTTAGGGTTAAAAAATACGATTCTTCCATATACACTTCCATGTCCAAAAGAGGGTTGATTTTGGTAAGAAAGTAGCCTAAGGCTTTTTTGTTCTAGACTAACTGTGTACCAAATTATATTAAAATCGCTTCAGCAATTTTGTTGTGAAAATGAGACAGACAGGCAGCTACTTTCGCATTAAACTAGTATTAAAGTAAGGATTATTATTATGTCACGTGTACATTTCTCATTAACTAATTCCAATTCTTATCATAATAACATCAAATCTTGTACACGTGCCAATCATTAATGAATGGAATTCTTAATACTTTTTACTGTGGTGATAAAATATTGTCCTTCGAATGAACGTTAGAGCATAGCTCAAAATTTATTACATACCTACTCGTGTATTTATATTTACTAATATGCATAATCATAATTAAATCATATAGCTTATACCGAAAGTAAAAATATATAAGCAAAAAAAATAATTGAATAACTATTTACAAGCTAACTGAGATTTACTTTCATTCAAGAGTTTCTGTCGTTTAGTTTTGTAAGCAAAAAAGTTATCCTTTATTTTAGTTGTATCTGGTGGCACGGCAGTGCTCTGGGGGCATGGCAGTGCCCCCACCAAGTCGAGCGGCACGGCCGTACCACCCTTTACTCGAAGGAGTTCAGGCCATTTTCGACCCTCTATAACTTGGTAGTGGATAAAACCAGATGCCTGAATTTTTAGTAAGCAAACATTGTATAAGCACGGAATATTTCAAATTTCATTCAATTTGAACTAGTAGTTTAAATTAATATATTAATTTTTAATTATAACGAGTCAAAGTTACTTCATTTTGTCACTCACTGACTGACCGATCATCAAAATTCTAAGGCACTTCTAGCAGACACAGAAGCTTCAAACTTAGAATATGATTAGTGTTTAGAGTATTAATCAAGGAAAAACTAAAACATATTTAAATTTCGGTCCAGTTTTCTAGAAATATTAGCCGCATAACTAACTTTATTATCTCATATATTAACAGATCACAAAGTTACATTTGCAGTTAATGAAATAAGTGTACCTGTTATATGTATGTGTAATTATTATAATTTATTGCGATGATAAAACAAAGGTAACTTGTACAATGATTAACGGAGCAGATCCACTGCTGGGACTGGAGATGCCAGTGGGGTATGTTAGATGGCCTGACACAATTCAAATGCGTTAGGCGGCGAGGTGGGCCGCTTGGCGGTGGGCGCTGTGGGGGAGCCTGTTTAGAATCCGCAAGGAATCCCAACTCCCCACAACTGCGCAGCGTTGGCCACCGAAGGGGGTTTAGTCGGTGCGAGTCCGACACACCACTCTCTTTACCCTTTTGAGAGTAACAGAGCGGTAGGCATTTCCCCCTCAACAAAAAAAAATGGTGCCACTCAGTAGAAAATATACAAAAGTCTGGGCGTCAGTTTAAATAATGCGCTGATGGATATTGGTTCTGCAGTATTCACATCCGGTCAAGCTTACGTGGCACTTTCGAGAGTGAAGTCTGGGCATTTTGCATCTAATTAATGTCGACTTTGAAAGTATTCAAGCGCAGGAATCCTCAATTTGTGAATATAATAGACTTAAAAGCATTTACCGTCCAAATTTGTCAAAAATTGTAACATCAAAGCCTCCGAGGAAAACACATAGAGACAGGGAGTGGGCTTTGAGAAAAACTGTAGCTGCTGCTCAAGAAGTAGTAACAGAAAAGAAAAAAAGGAAGGCTACCTACAAAAATAAGAAAAGCTCATAAGACAGAGAGAGTACTTTAAGAAAATTTGTTCTTGGTACCTATAAACAACTATCTACAAAAACGGAATGAGATCCCATAAAAAACAATACTTGTCAAAAATACCCAGTCTCGCAACTCAGTTGTTGTACCGTATGAGATCCATGTAATACCAAGTCGGTTACTAAAATTCTCAGTCCCTAGTAGACCTTCTGTCTGAAGTTGTTACATAATTGTCTAATCTTACAACATCTTACTGTGACCATATCAATATTAAAAATCGTTTACTTTTTAAATAAAAATTGACTTGGCAATCGCATCAAAACGCAATATATTTCACAATTAAAGCATAAACTTATTAATTTGATTGTTCATTGCGATTGCCAAGTGAATTTATTTATTTAAAACGTTAAAGATTTTTAATATTGATATGGTCACAATAAGTTGTTGTTTATCATCATCATCATCATCTCAGCCTATTGACGTCCACTGCTGGACAAAGGCCTCACCTGACTTTCTCCACAGCGTGCGGTTTTGTGCCGTCTGTAACCAACGGCTCCCCGCGACCTTAACTATGTCGTCCGTCCACCTGCTGGGAGGCCGTCACACGCTGCGCTTTCCTGTGCTTGGTCGCCATTCGAGAAGCAAAATTCGTTTTTGCCCCATCGGCCATCGGTTCGTCGAACTATGTGCCCTGCCCACTGCCACTTCAGCTTTACAATTCGATGAGATATGTCGGCTACTTTAATTCTCTTGCAAATCTCCTCATTTCTGATTCGATCACGCAGGGAAACTCCGAGCATAGCTCTTTCCATCGCACGCTGAGGGACTTTGAGCTTTTTGACGAGGCCCATAGTTAGCGGCTACGTTTCAGTTTCGTAAGTCATCACTGGCAACACACACTGATTAAAGACTTTAGTTTGTAAGCACTGAGGTATCGACGACGAGAAAATAGTTCGTAATTTACCAAACGCTGCCCATGCGATTTGGACTCGACGGTCAACCTCTTTCTTAAAACTGGATCTATCCAACCGGACTAGTTGTCCCAGGTATACATTCGTCAACAATTTCAAGTGTAGAGTTCCCAACAGTGACTGGGGTGGGCGCTACATAACTTTTTTCTTGTCCATGTTCATTTTGAGACCCACCCGTTGAGAAGCTCTACTGAGGCTATCGATCATTATGCCAATATCCTCCAGGGTTTCTGCCATGACCACAATATCGTCAGCAAACCGAAGGTGGGTGATGTACTCGCCATTAATATTGATGCTAAATCCGCCCCAGTCCAGAAGCTTGAAAAAATTCCTAAACCCAGCTGTGAACAGTTTTGGAGATATCACATCTCCCTGTCTCACACCTCCCTGGAGTTGAATAGGTTTCTAGCTCTGGTCCTGTAGGCGAACTGACATGGTGGCGGTTTCATACAAGCACCTTAACACGTCGATATACAGAGTCGAGTTGTTGTTAGATTAGACAATTACGTAACAACTTTAGACAGAAGATCCCCTAACTAGGAACTGAGTATTTTAGTAACCGACTTGGTATTACATGGATCTCATAACTTTTTACGGTACAACAACTGAGCAGGGAGACTTGGTATTTTTGACAAGTAATGTTTTTTATGGTAAATAGTTTCTTCTTACTAAAAGTAGAATTATGTCTGATTTTAGGACCCTCTTTTGACGGGAAGAAATTCTTTGATGTACAGACAGACCACACACTTTGACTTTGCACCGCGCTTATGTCATGCGCATTAGAACTAATATCGAACTGCAAGTGTTTACTTTGACCTTGTGGTTGATTGTACCGTACCATCACCCGACGGAGGTAAAGGCGGGAGTGGGACTCCAAACCCAGAAAGAGGCAGGACCACCTGTTAAAATAGGTTTTTTTTTATATTACACTTCAAGATTGACCTCATTCCACCTGATGTTAAGTGGTAATGAGGTCCTTTTTTTTTGAGAGAAGTAAAATGCATTTTAGCACCATATCGCCGCCGTGGGGACGACAGCGACGTGTGTGGGACTCCCCCGCCCAGAAGGGGCAGGGACTACCTGAACTAAAAACCCTCCCCACCTCCTCATCGCCTATTAACGGCGCCATTGGATACCGTGCTACCCATGGCTGCCGCAGCGCCGTCGGCGAAAGCTTCCCCTTACGGGGAGGCGTCGGGTAATGAGGTCCTAGCTTAAGGGCGACAAGTACAGCATAATTAAACTGTTACTGGACTTGTCTTGAAGTCTTGACCCCTACTACTAATGTAGCACCCCCCAGGAGCTCTGGAAACCTTACTCACACGCCGGAACACAACAACACAGAAGTGATTGCTATTTGGCTGCGGTCTTTTGTAAGGTGGAGGTATTTCACCAGTCGGGCTGCTCTAGTTCGAGTGATAAATCGCTATGCCGTACCTCTCTTACCCTGGTTCATGTGTGAAATGTGTTACACATATTATATATATTCGTGATTTACAATACTTGGGATACATCGTTAACGAAGACCTCACGGACAACGATGATGGAGCGTAAGCGGAGGGCATCGACAGTCCGATGTAACATGATAGCTCGCAGGTTTCCTAGGTGTTTTTTTTTTATATTGCACTTCAAGATTGACCTCATCCCACCTGATGTTAAGTGGTAATGAGGTCCTAGCTTAAGGGTGACAAGTACAGCACAATAAATCTGTTATTGAACTTGTCGCCCTTACCTTGAAGGCTCGACCCCTGCTACTAACGTAGCACCCCCCAGGAGCTCTGGAAACCTTACTCACACGCAGGAACGCAACAACACAGAAGTGATTGTTATTTGGCTGCGGTCTTCAAAGTCAAAGTCAATCTTTTTTATTCACATAGATTACATTAGTAATACTTATGAATAGTCTCTATATAAAGCAAATGAAGCTACCTCCGGTTCGGAACCTATAACTAAAGAGAAGATACCGGCAAGAAACTCAGTAGTTTTTTTTTACAAATGAAAGCTACACTTAATACTAATTTTGCACTAAGACACACACTTCTGTAATGTATTTCACCAGTCGGGCTGCCCCAGTTCGAGCGATAAATCGCTATGCCCTACCTCTCTTACAACAAGGTGAACAAGAGAATTGAAAATTACCCTATTCAAGGCTTACTGCCAAACCTTCTACACCTGCAGCCTGTGGTGTGTCTATACGCAGAAGACTCTCAATGCACTCCGCGTACAATATAACAATGCCTTTAGGAGGGTGAAGGGCCTTCCCAGGTATTGAAGTGCATCAGGCATGTTTACTGAAGCTGGTGTTAATGGGTTTCAGAGCATCTTAAGAAAGCGAACTGCGTCAATGTTACGTATGTTGCGGGGAATCTCCAATGACATCCTGAGGGTATTTCATGAGTGACTTGATTGTCCCATTTAGAAGCATAGAATATGAATGCATGTGGGTGGGACATTTAAGTTCATGGACTTATAAATGAATTATTTTTAAAAATACCACCTGGGCCAGTTTTCATCGTCGGTGGCGATTTTTAAAGTTTATGTTTTCTATTAAGCTTATGTTGTACAACAGCATAATTTTCGTTAACCTCTGTGACATGGTTTCATCTACATTTATAAAACAATATTCCCTTTATTGAAATTTGATGAAATAGGATTTAATTACTTCATAACACAAATCAAAAGTATAAATCTAGTGGAAACGTTGTGTATTCAAAATGAAGAAGACCGCAAACTTTCGGCTGAACGGCAAGAAAGGTTTACGTAGGTATCGAAAGGTAGGTAATTTTCAAAAGTATAACCACTAGTCAAATTTACAAGTCAAGGTAATATATTTTTCATTTGAATTACTAAATAAAAAAATGGGTTTTTTTTTTAAATAAATCGAACATTTCATTAGTAGTAATAATAATGATCATAAATAGCTGTTCCACAAGTCTTGTTCCCAAAATTGAACATACTTAAGAGATATACTATGAAACATACTAACGAAAATTTACATTCATAAATATTATAACCGCGAAAGTCGTAAAACTGTATGAATGTATGGATGTATGTTTGATACTTTTTCAAACAATACTAAATATATTTTGATGAAATAATATCCGAAAGCGAGATGAGACACAAGGTTAAAGATTTAAAAACTTGTTTGGTACAAAAGTTCGCTAGGGCGGCGTGATTGGTGGAAGCACTTAAAACTGGTCCAATAGATACATAAATTTATCAGAAACTATATTCTACTATTTTTTATTTTATTATATCAACAATAATTTACTAAGATACATTGCGTGCGAATTGGTGATACCTACAATGTTAAATTTTAACATGGTATCACCAATTCGCACAGGTTTTACAAATATGTGACGTAAACACACTGACTTTCTCAACTGATTTACGCTGTATTAGGTATCATCAATTTTAAATGAATTGTTGAAATAAAATAAAATAAAACGGATTACATAGAATCACTGCTTTTTACCCAGTCATTGTCCCCAAGATAGTATATCGATCGACACAAGCCTGTAAAAGTCTAGAAAATGAGGTATTGTTTATTTTCCTGGGTCGAGTGTGAACCGTTCTCGAAAGCAACTCGAAGCGCGCGACGTGACCGAGGGCCGAGCAGCCATCATGAACGCCTTTGTCATAGCTGACAAGATGCTAATAGATTTGCAACAAGGTTACGACTAACTATGGCAAGATTTAAATTCATTTGTTTGTTTGAATAAATAAATGTTGGACAACATGACATACATTGCTCCGATTCTGTGGTAAGTTGATAAGCCAAGTGGCTTATCAACTTACCACAGAACACAACACACGTAAAACGTAACGTAACACAAGTGTGTTACAGAAATAAGAAACAACGTCGGTACCACAACACTCGGACCCGAGAACCCGAGACAAAATAAAACATGTTTTTTATCACTATCCAAATTGGTCTGTAGTATTTATTAGAACCGTTTTATGTTACAAAAATTGGTTAATTTATTCTGTTTTACTTAAAAACCCGTTTTTCCGTACCAATTTTTGAATCAAGCGTGGTTACGATTTCTACCGTAAAAATTTACCGTGTTACCATTTTATGTCAGATTTTGTGAAACAACTTTGTATACTACCTTTTTAGTCCGGTCAAAATAGACATTCAAGGTTACATAGGTACATTCATTATTTTGTATTTGCAAAAAAAATAATTGAGTTTTTAATGCTCTTATGCTGTACTTAAGGAGGGAGTAAAGTCCTAACTGGTTCCAATATATTGTCAATTAACTTCCAACCCCAGTCTTCGGGGTTTAGTTTATTACCAAGCCATACTTGAACTTAATAATACACCCGAAATAGATGAGCAGAAGCAGAGGTTGGAGGAAGACAAGCTTATTGTACTTGATTTTTTATGCGTATTTATAATTTACTTAAACATATATTAAGGTAATTGACATGCATATTATGAAGACAACTTTTTCAACATTTTGCATCGCTATATCTCCGAAATGGTGATTCTTATGAAAAAAAAGTGTATTAACAATTTTTTATAGATAATTGCATGATTAATAATTTTTTATTCACCTATTTTTATGATAAAACTTACCGTTTAGCTGGAAAACTCAATAAACCGATTTTTGCAACATTTGACCTTGAATATTTTTTTTCCACACCTTGGATTGATGTGGATAATTGACACATTGTGTGTAATAGGGTTCCCAATATCCATGACAATTTTTCTCAAGGTGCGAATTAATGTAACCTTGTATTTTTGAAGCTAATTTGACAGGACTATTTGTACCTTATCTCAATATTTAGTACTGAATGATGTAAATAATAATTTTCGCGCAGCAAGCAAAGTTGTATAGTGTTTAAAAAGTCATGCTGTAGAAAACTTCGTTTTAGCATATTGAACCGACGTGGTATCGAACCAGAAACATCAGAAAAAGCGTGACGACAAAATCGGGAATTTTACTTTATTGCACAGGAATGGTCTTAGAGACAAATTATAGTACAATTGGCTACTTGACAGTTTTTGAAAAAGTATTGTAAAATGTGCGCCCGTTCATTTTATATCCCAAGCAATTCGATTTATCTGGAAATAATCTAAATAACCAGAGAAAAATAAGATTTTGTGTAACACATTTAAAAAGCGCGCGAAAACGCCTAGTCGCGTCACTGTTGCAATTATGACGTCAACGTCCTAGACAACGAACCGATACGCATAGGAACGACTTAATTAAGACAAACGGAAAATGTTTCAATAAATTCTTTATACGATTAGAGACACAATAATTCAATTTAATCGGTAAAATAATCATTGTTTCGCCACATTAAAATAAACAATTTTTGCCGACAGCTGTCATTTCCGAATTGCAATGGTGGTTTCCGTTTCGGTTCTTTTGTTCCACAGATAAAAAAACTAAAATTTATTTTGCAAAAATAAAATACTAACTATGCTTTTAATTAAAAAGTAAAAATGTAAAATGATTACTTAACTAATTAGCTAACATATCTAACACTTTTTATATTTTATTGTTAACACTGTCAAGTAGCCAATTTAGGTCTTTTCGCTAGAGAGAATCTCTTTCAGAACTCCTTGGGAGTAGAGGAAATGGTCAGTAACGGTAAATGGGTATGGTTGGGTTCATTTTATTTATTAATAAACTGCGGTGAATATAAATAAATAATAGTATTTTCCTCAAGTTCCTCATTTTATTGACTTAAATTAATGAAATATTAAATAACAAGTTTGTTGCTTAGTAAAACTGCATACAAGTAACGCGACTTACAACAGCTCAATAAATTATTATACAGTCTTCGGCGTAGATCAAGGGAATGAGTAGTTCAACTTATAAAATAAATCCCAAAATGCCATTCTGCTATGAAATGGCCTTTTCCCTACATATACTTCTGAACCTATGTTCAAGTAGTAGCGAGTTCCGTCTGTGATGGGTGGCCACTGCAGAGGCAGTATGTCTGAAGGTTCCGGCGTAGGGTTACTGGAAAAGAAATTGATATTAGGTACACAATAGGTACTAAGCAATATACAATAATGTATATGTGTACTTATATGACAATGTTGGGATGTCTTTTAGTAATAAATGTTTCTTTCTTTCTTTCTTTCAATATGCTCGTTGTTAGCGACTGTTATGATTAGCATCCGAAGAGTCATATTATGTGTTACATATAAAAAAAAGGTATTTATAAGATAATTAAAAATCCCTATCGTGATCCAATGGGATCTCACAGATTTAGTTTTCGATAGGAGGACCCCAGAATCTGATGAAAGAATACCAGAGAGCATAAGAGAAGTTTTAAGGGTTTCGTAGCCAAATGGAGAAAAACGAAACCCTTACGGATTCGTCATGACTGTCTGTATGTCCGTCCGTATGTCAAATCCACCGAAGAAGATGGTAAAATTAAAAAAAAATTACATTACTTTGCAAACTTCCACCGGAAATTGGTTTGAACGAGAGTTAGTAAGTAATTTATTTTTAATACGTAAGAAATCTGAAGCCGCAATTTTCATTTAATTCAATCATCTCCAGTATAAACTTTCATATTATGTTATCTGCGGCTACGGCGCCTTTCTTAGGCGAGTCCGACTTATACTTGGCCGGTTTTTTTTTCGTTACAAATGATCTGAAGTAAAACAGTTTAACTGTTTATATTAACTAAAATTTAGGTTAATCGTGTTCAAAATTGTAACATATCGCACACCTAGATCTAAGCAGAGATAAACACACATCTTTCAGATAAAGATGAAACATTATTTGCCGGTGTAGAGCCAAAATTTGTTATAATGTTTAAACTTTACTGATGCATTAATGGAAGGTGTTACAAGATTTTTTCTTTTCAAGTTGCATTTGTTAACTGTTCGAGTAATTGATGACATTCGCTTTTTGTGGGGGAAATCGCGTACCGGCTCATACAAGGAGGTACACAGATGTTAAAGTTTGTTCTGTTGGCTACTCAGTAAGTTCAGAACCAGTTATTATAAGACAAATAGACTTAGTAAACGATTATTTTAAGTAGCAAGCCAATCAGATGATCTATAGAGATGTTAAACTGTTATTTTTTATTTATATATGCAAACCAAAAAAAGTAATAAACTATTATATTAATATTAGACAAAACCATATACAAAAGCCAGATTTTGGGGTAAGTAGCTAAAGCTATTATGTTACACAACACGTTAAGAATTAAATAAACTATTAATAGTCTAACTAATCGGTGATGTTGTATCTACCAATAATATCCTAATTTTAAACGATGATATTTCGTCAAACCTAGAGAGAACAGAATTTATTCATACCTGTACTTGGCAAAGTTGGTCCACAAAGTAGTAATTCTGTCAATCGTAAGTTGATCTTCGGGCGTTGGCGTCTCATTCAACATCGTCATGTCGAACAAATAACCGATCTCGTCTTCGTGCACAGCCCCATCGACTGTAGTAATATTACTCCTTTTCTTCTCAAAGTTCCTGCCACCGTCGTAAGAAAACACATAGTGGTATATCGTCTTCACACCATTTTTAACGAAGTTTTGAACTCGCCTGTACGATGGGTGGAAGTATCCAAAGTCCGTTACGAAATCAAGCAGCTCTTTCTTAATGTCTACTGTAATATCTTCATCTCCTATGTAGAATTGCCTGACATTAGCATACATATCAGCGAAATGTTCGCTGTCGAAATTGAAAAGATGAAGCATTTGTGCAAATACATTTAAATGCCTAAAATCTTCTGGATTCAGATGCTCGAACGAAGCTCCTCTCTCGTTATTAGTAAACCCGACCATAACAGTCACGTCTTTCTTTCTCTCCAAATTAATACGACTAGGCTGATCTGTTATGAAACGTTCTACGTTTTCAAATTCGTTCTCGACACAAGCTCTGGCCTGGATACCAGCTGCAGATGTTGCTGCAACTACAAGATTGGTATCAACAGTACTTAAGAATGCCAACGCATCGGTTAAATCGTCTGTAACAAATCCGAGATGTGCTGCCAATCTGAACGGACTGCTTGAATCTACATTTCTAACTAAGAAAGGCGCAAAACTAGTCCCACTTTGGAGAATGACATTATGGAATAGATCTTCATTGGTATAAGTCAGATGGAAATCGACAGAAACCCCTCCGGCACTCTGTCCAGCTATAGTTATTTTGTTGCTGTCTCCTCCAAACGCGTCTATATTTTTCTTGATCCATCTCAGAGCTGCCAATTGATCTTTCAAGGCCTGATTTCCAGGTACCCTTGGATCGTCCAAGCATAAGAAACCATAAGCTCCGAGACGATAGTTAAAAGTTACTACGATGACGTCATGTTTTACTAAAAATTTTGGTCCATGATTGTATCTTCCACCATCACCTCTTGAGAAGCCACCGCCGTGGATCCATACAAAAACTGGAAGAGGTTTTTTTGAGCTAGCTGTATTTGGCACATAGACGTTAATCCGCAGACAATCTAAGGATCCGACCAACGTGTTGTTGAATATTTCTCTTTGAGGGCATACTGGTGAGTCATGGACTGCTTCAAATGTAGTTTCAAAACCTGGATGCGGAGTAGACGGCTGCAATTGAAAGATTCGTTTGAAATTTAAAAAAAATCCACATCTTATTTTCGTACAAACTGATGCCCTATATCCTATTATCCTCATATTATAAACGCGAAAGTTTATAAGAATTATTCATACATTCCATACATGTGCATGTTTGTTACTCTTTAACGCCCTACCTACCTATTATATGGATTGGGAAGAAATTTGATAAATAGGAACTTTTTATGCCATAAAATATGAATGAAGTTGCGGGCAGCAGCATGTGACATTATGAACGTGAAAATTTCGACGTATAAATATTTAAACTCTCTCAAGCAAAAACCGCTAAATAGAATTGGACGAAACTTGGTACCTAGGCAGACGAGATACCTAAAATAACATATGAAATACTTTTACACTGTTAGCCCTAACAAAGTCACAGGAACAGCTTGTTTGAAATAAAATGAAAACTTGTTACTTCTTGAAATAAAATATTGTACTCACCCCAAACGGATTTAGCGGATCAACTGTTGCATATGGTATGCCCAAAAACATTGAATAATCGCCATCAGGAGCTCCAAGACCCTTTAAGAGTCCTACTTTTGTTGCTACTAATGGGTCCAACCGGGGAATGCCCCCGGCTTCCGAGAACAAATATAACCAAATGGACAAGACATACGCCGCTCTCCACATATCTGAACAAATTAAAGTCAAAATTTTAAGTGTTATCCATATAAGGTGCGACTTATCGTTTTTAAGTGTTCGTCAGATTGTTATCTCAAAATAAAGATAATGTTCTTACGGTTTATAATCTGCTATCTTTTGCCCGCGGAATGGCCCGCATGAAACCCATCACGGCGATATTGTAAATTTTTTGGTTACTGTTCCTGGTTTTTGACCGACTTTGAAAAAGTAGAAAGTTTCTCAATTCGACTTTATATAAATGTTAAATATTAGGTATATAAAATATTTTGACACCTCTAAAATGTATTTGTCTTATATCTTCCTAGTACACATATCAAACTATTACATTTCTATCATAGATCATCCTTTTCTCGAGGCAGTTCAGGCCATTTTTGACCCTCTATAACTTGGTTCTGGATAAAGCTAGAAGCCTGAATTTTCAGTAACCAAACAAACATTGAATAAACACGGAATGTTTCATATTTTGTTCAATTTGAAGCAGTAGTTTAAGAATTATAACGAGTCAAAGTTACTTCATTTTGTCACTCACTCACTGACTGATCATTAAAATTCTAAGGCACTTCTAGCAGACATAGAAGCTTCAAATTTAAAATGTAATTTAGAGTATAAATCAAGGAAAAACTAAACATATTTCAATTTCGGTCCAGTTTTCTAGATACATTAACTGCATAACTAACTTTGTTATCCCATATATATTACAACAGATTACAAAGTTACATTTACAGTTCATGAAATAAGTGTACCTGTTATATATGTATGTGTAATATTATAATTTAATGCAATGATAAGTGTATCAAAGGTAACTTGTACAGTGGTTAACGGAATAAAAAAGCAATAATGAGAGTAATAAGTAGAGTAAATTGTCCGAAATTGCATAATTACTTACTTAAGGATTTATAACCGAGACGTTTGACGGTGTCATTAAATATTACTAACGAATCACTAATGCAAAAAAAAATAAACGTTCATATTCATATCAATGGTTTAGAAGACAAACATGCTAAGTGCAAATTTTCACATTTTAATGCCAAATGTAATAAATTACCATACCTTACAGTTTTCTCTTGTCAGAAAATCAAAATTACATCATTGTACATTGGAAATATGCATTTTCAATAAATGACATGAATTCGAACTTAAAATAGATAAAATCTTTCAAAAGCTTATAGCTATAGTTACGATAGGCGCAACCCACCCCCCATCAGTAACCCTGTTGTCCGGAACGTTGAGGCTGCCCTTGTCACCCAGCCTCTGATATCGCACAGGGTGAAGCGAAGACGGATCCCAAGCTGGGCCGCGGAGAGCAGGTGGCTCTCTGCGACAAGCCCGCAAGGGCAGAGGTGGATCGCGGAGGAAGAGGAGGACCTCTGTGGCTCGTCGACGGCCTCCTCCGCGTCCAAGCAGTGGCGCGATGCCGCGCGAGGCGTGAATCGCATCGTGGTGTGGTCGCGAAGAAAGAGGAGGATAAGGTGTTATGTTTGCCGGCCTCCCTATCCTTTCGCGGCCGATGGGTCTCGGGACTCCATCTGGCTCTCAGATTAGTATCGGGTGTCAACATAAGCGGTAGGCAGCGGAACCACACAGCAGATCCGCTACTGGGACCGGAGACGCCAGGCGTGGGGTAAGCCTGGCATCCGTTATCTCGGTAAGTGTCTTAAGACTTAAATTTGTTAAAATATAATAAAAATTCTTATTAAGGTGTGTTATGTAATTTCCTCATTTTTTTATTTAAAGTTAGTTATCTTTTAAGTGGCGAACTTATTGTCACCCTAATCAAACATTACACAGTCAGCTATATCCCATTCAACGACTATGCTAAATGACGTTCAGTCAAGAAGTTGAACGTTATATTAAACAATTTGACTAGTTGTCCTTTAGTCATTCAATTAAACGTCGTCATTCAATGGACGCGCTAGTGATCCAATCAAATAGCTGATTAAACCAGATGACTGCGACATATACACCACTACTTTTTAATTAGTACAAAAAAAAATTGGGTGCTATTTATCACCTACTGATCATATTTGTGTAGTTAAAAAACAAAAAAATGAAATCCCAAAATTATCTATTAAAATATGCAATATTGGTAAACACTACTTTGAATCAATGAGTTACTCGCACTATGCGTAGCGCATTGGTTTGCGTATACGACCGCCTCGATACTTTACTATATTGATTAATTCCGGCAAACTCGCGTCAAAGCTCAAAGCCACGCCCCCTTTCCCGGCGCCCGCGCTCCTAGTGACAAGTGTAAATTAGTGTAAACAAACAGTGCCATTTTACTTTCGGGTCCGTGCGCACGTTGCCGCGTTTTTTCGCCTTTCATTCGGTGCGACTAGTACGGTGGTAGCTTCGCGATGGCATACCAATACTCATCTCGGGAGTATGTGGCTATGTTACGTGCGTACTTTTTGTCTGGAGAAAACGCGAGTGCCGCGGTACGTTTGTATGGAGAACAGTAGGTACCCAAACGTTCGACTTCCAAATGTTCGAACTGTGCTACGTGTTTACCAGCGGTTACTCGACCATGGTTCATTCCACGTGCCATCCCATAGCCAAGGACGAGGAAGACCAGCGTATTCACAAAACTTGTACGACGATGTTCTGGCGTACTTTGCAGAAGATCCCCGGCTAAGCACGAATGACGATGCTTGTCATTTTAACATCAGCCAGTACTTTGCCTGGAAAATTGTGAATTCAGCTGGACCGTACCATACGTACAAGTGAAGCAGCAGAGGCCAATACTTCTCTCGTTAAAAAACAATTGAAACGCGATCGTTTTTGACACCCGGATCTGCAATGGAACGCGTAAGATTTGAATTTAGCGAGCCTACTCGTGCGCGCGCCGTCGACTCCGGCCATCCTTCCGACCGCGGCGGGTGCTAGCGCTCTGCGAGTTTGAACTTCGCGCTTTCCGTCCAGGAGTTTAATTTGTTATTGTTTGTTTATACCCAGTTTTCTGTTGTGCTTTTACTTTATTATACCTGTTTTGTACTAAAACCGAGAACTAGAACTCATTTACCAACACACCGCCCCCTGAGAGACTGGACTTAAACAGTTTTTACACAATTTAATAAAACGTGCTCGTGTTTGCCTTGTTAATGAAGGAGGACATTTTGAACAACAATTAAAATATCTGTAAGGAATTAAGTTTTGTAAATAAGTACGTAAATTAATGTAAATAGCAGCTGATTCTACTTTTTTAAATACGCCAAAATTACTTTTTGTTTTATTGGTGAAATTTGCTTTGGTTTTTAAGTATTTTGCTTTCGTTTGCGGTCAACTCAAGTTAAAAAGTAATTTTGCCGGTCTTAAGCCCGGTTAAGTATGAAGGTTGGTGTGCAAGATTGCACCTTTTTACGTTTTTATACTCTTTTTTACGTATGTTTTACTTTTCCTATTTTGACGCATTTTATTATTGACATTATAGCTTGCTTGTTTTTACCAGAAACCAGCTTTTTATCATCATCTTTTGTTAACCTGAAACTCGAAATCAAGCTTTATTGGTGAAAAGAATAATTGTTCAATTCGAACTAGTATTTCGTGAAATAAGCGCATTCAAACAAACTAACTGGGAATTATAGATAGGTCAAAATCGTAAATATAATATTACTAATAAGTATTATACCTATATGCGAATGTATGAAAAAATGTATCGACGTATGTTTGTGATTTTTGACGCAAATTTTTTTAAACGGATTTGAAAAAAGATAGGTGAAACACTAAACTAACATTAAGGATACTTTTTACGGCCAATTAGCGCAACAAAGTCGCGATTAACAGCTAGTAATTAAAACATTTTTGACTTAAATAAGCTAAATTAATGCCCTCTCTCCTACGTTGCCGTTCCCGAGAGGGTCCATAAATTGTAGCTACTTTTGGTTTTAAGCAATTATTTTCTCTAATCTACTATATAAAAATAAGTCGGGTTTTCCTTCCTGACGCTCTAACTCCAGAACGCACCAACCGATTTCCACGGTTTTGCATTCGTTGGAAAGGTCTCGGGCTCCGTGAGGTTTATTTATTTATTTATTTAATTGGGAAACAAACAATTTTTATGATTACAGATTATGATACACTTAATTTAACACTTAAATCAGCAAAGTTTCCACAATTATGTAAGTTACAGACACGTTACATCAGATAAAAAATAATAATAATAATAACAAGATAAATTTTCATAAATATAAGTTAAATTTTAATTTACAATAATTTTAATGTCAAATAAAATATGATTTATGTCATAGGAATTTAATTAAACAACACAGGTCATAATAAATTCAAATTAGAACAACGTTTTATAGCAAAGAAAATTCAGGAAACAATTCAACAGAAAAGCAAGAAAATCCTCTAAGGCGAAACGAAGTTCGCCGGGACCGCTAGTGCTTATTAAACTAATGGAGTACAATAATGAAAATAATTTATTAATACCTATTTCCATTTTACTTCAAACGGTACCTATCTAAACGTCGTTATCCGATAAAAAGCACCTGCTTCAAAAGACTATCAAATTACAAAATCGAAAAAACTTCACAGCTATTTCGTTTTCAATCGATAAGAGAAATTAAAATGTAAACACTTAAACATAAAAGCATTTTGTCACTACGCGAATTGGCTTTATTTCGTGCCCCTTCTAATGCCAGGTTCCAATATTTGAAAAACGATCCGTTCTACTTACGGGTAGTAATAAATTATACGAGACGTAAGCTAAAAACGACCGACAGGCGACTGATGACAGCTGCTATGGAAAGTAAATTATGGATCGGTATTAACGACTCGTAGTCGGTACGAAAAAAAAGGATGGTCATTTTTGACACGTTACGAATGGTAAATTATTCGAAATGGGCATTAGCTTAATACGTTACTTGTCAAATTTGGTCTCATTGGCATGTGTTTAAAATATTCAACAAGATCAGCAAAAGTTAGCAAATAGATGAAAATGTAAATAGATTTTAAAAATCGATCCGCAGTTGCAGGCGTCTTATGAAAGAAAAGTTCATCGTTAAATAAATTAGTTCATATGTAGGTCCAGTAAAATCAAACAGTTCTTATAGGTAGGCCCAGTAAAATCAATCAGTTCTTATAGTTAGGTCCAGTAAAATCAATCAGTTCTTATAGGTAGGTCCAGTAAAATCAATCAGTTCTTATAGGTAGGTCCAGTAAAATCAATCAGTTCTTATAGGTAGGCCCAGTAAAATCAATCGGTTCGTATGTGGATGTGTTGTCAGGTGATCAAAGCCTGTCCAAAAACAATGTCCTGAGCAATCTGTGAATGTCTCACATAATGAAAGTGTTCCCCACGGGATCTGAACCCAAAACCTTGTTTATTTGGCCTTAGGTTCAAAAACCCAGTGGTTACATCACGTACCTATAATTTATAACCCATACTAATATAAAAAATGCGAAAGTAACACTATCTGTCTGTCCGGCTTTCTCGTCAAAACCACTGAACCAATTTTGATGAAATTTGGTATAGGTATACTTTGAACCTCTAAAATGGACATAGGCTACTTTTGGTTTTGATTTTTTTGGTTTAAATAGGGGTGGTGGGATACAGCCCTTGAAAATGTATATGGGAAAATGTTAATTTTTTTTTAAGTTAGTGTTACGGACTCATTTGTAAGGAGTCTTTTTATAGTTTTTATATTGCTTTTAATATTTCATTGTTATTGCTTTGTTTTTTGATCTTACTTGTCATTATTACAGTCCACGTAAATAATTCTTTAATTTTTAAAATATTGGATTCTAAAAAAAGGACATCAAGTCAAACAAGATCAAGTTCCGCTAAATAATGTGCGACGCAGGATAAAAATGTTGGAAACCGAAGTGTCACCGCACCGGCAGCGGTTCAACAAACCACTAGGCCTCCTCGTGGTGGTGCTAGTTCTGTTTCAGGAACATCGAGTCCGGTGAGGAGCCGTGCTCTTATGATTGAAGCGGACTATGCCCTAAAAATTGCGATGTTGGAGCGTAAGCGTGCTGCATAAGAGCTACATAAACAGGCAGAGATTGAAAGATCGAGGTAGTAGACGTAATAGTAGAAGTCACCGGTCAAGTTTCCAACACGGAGGTACAAAAATGGTTACATGAGTGTGTTGATATAGCTATTCCCGACGTAAGCGTAATAAAGGAGCCTCAGAACGTTAATATTGTCGCAGATTCATCTGTTAATAGGGCTAGTGTCCATTTTAATAAGCGTCCTGTGGTAAAATCAAACAGTTCTTATAGGTAGGCCCAGTAAAATCAATCAGTTCTTATAGTTAGGTCCAGTAAAATCAATCAGTTCTTATAGGTAGGTCCAGTAAAATCAATCAGTTCTTATAGGTAGGTCCAGTAAAATCAATCAGTTCTTATAGGTAGGCCCAGTAAAATCAATCGGTTCGTATGTGGATGTGTTGTCAGGTGATCAAAGCCTGTCCAAAAACAATGTCCTGAGCAATCTGTGAATGTCTCACATAATGAAAGTGTTCCCCACGGGATCTGAACCCAAAACCTTGTTTATTTGGCCTTAGGTTCAAAAACCCAGTGGTTACATCACGTACCTATAATTAATAACCCATACTAATATAAAAAATGCGAAAGTAACACTATCTGTCTGTCCGGCTTTCTCGTCAAAACCACTGAACCAATTTTGATGAAATTTGGTATAGGTATACTTTGAACCTCTAGAATGGACATAGGCTACTTTTGGTTTTGATTTTTTTGGTTTAAATAGGGGTGGTGGGATACAGCCCTTGAAAATGTATATGGTTACATGAGTGTGTTGATATAGCTATTCCCGACGTAAGCGTAATAAAGGAGCCTCAGAACGTTAATATTGTCGCAGATTCATCTGTTAATAGGGCTAGTGTCCATTTTAATAAGCGTCCTGTGGTAGCCTCGGTATCTCAAGAGATGCCTAATAAAAATAGCGATGTCCCCGTAGCTAATAATCATAATATATCAACCTCATCGATTCATAACGGCCTAAAATATCATACGTCCTCCTCTAATAATTTTATACAGACTATACCTGACCACCTAATCTCAAAAGGTGTGAGATATCACATCTGCTTAAGAGTAATTTATAAATGAGAGTCTTGAGTTTGAAAAGAGTATTGGACTAGTAACAAGATTTGAATTCAGAACGGTAGCACTTAAAGAAGACTCCAGCCTGGGTCAGTAACGCAAGTTATTTTGGTGACACTTCGGGCAGCAAACTTCACTCTTCGACGTTCTTCAAGCTTTGGATGATCTCGTTCCAGTTAAGAAGCACCGCGACGAACACTATCGCGCTAGGGGTGCCATACTGGGATAGGGTTGCCACTTCCTCGCGATAACTTCCTTTTCCTTCTTTAAAAAGGGGGAGGATGTTACGGACTCATTTGTAAGGAGCCTTTTTATAGTTTTTATATTACTTTTAATATTTCATTGTTATTGCTTTGTTTTTTAATCTTACTTGTCATTATACGTTCTACCAAAAGCGACCGTTTCATTATTACAGTCCACGTAAATTATTATTTAATTTTTAAAAGTTAGAGATATGAAATTTGGCACAAATATAGCTCAAAACTTGGATTAAAATATGGACTACTTTTTTTTCGAATATTAGAGGAGTAAGGGGTAGAACGACCATGAAAGTATGTAGTCCACGCGAACGAAGTCGCGGGCACAGTTTGATTCTTATAAATGCTATTCCTCCACCCAATTTGCCGTAATCCGAGATGTTACGATCATCTGACCCTGTTACTAGCAATAACATTGGTTTATGGCGCTGTAATTGTTGCCGGTAGGTTTACGAGTAAAGCCGGGTAAGTACCCACGGTCAAGAGTAAACACTCGACACTAGTTCTTATATCAATGTCATAAGGGCGGTCGATCCATAGTCCACCGAGTCTGTATATAAGAATACTTAGGTACCTACGGTGTAATATTTTGATTAATTAAGTTTGATATAAAGAAGTGAAGGTAAGCCTACCATTGTATAATGGCTTTATAGAGAAAAATAAAAAGTTCAACACTATCCCAAACAGATCACCTCTTTAATCTTTTTATTTGAAATGTCTCAGTGAAAAAAACTTTTTATTTTTCATTGATATCATGCGACATTAGCAGAAATGTAATGGAAATTCACATTACGACATTTGCAATCCATCGAAAGCTTTGAAGAGCGGAACACATGTTCTATCTTCTAGAGCAGGTGATTAGTACAAACTACATGAAGTATAATTGCCATTTGACTTGTTTAACTTTGACTGTGACACGCAGTTCTAGGTTCCCATGATGCGGTCAATAGGCGGTGAGGAGGTGAGGGGGTTTTTATTTCGAGCAGTCCTCACGGAGCGGGAGTCTCACCCACGCCACTGTCGTCATCACGGCAGCAGTAAGGTACATAAATGTGTTTCCCCCTTAATAAAAAGTACCTTGACTAGACTATTAAAGGTTAAGCAAAACAATCCAAAACGGAAAATAGACCATACGATCTAATTGTCAACTTTTCCAATCATAACTGGAAATGCGGAAGTGACTACTTTTGTTTGCATGCAATCTGTACCCTGAGGAATAAATAGGGTTGATGACTGATAGTGAATAATAAAACAATGATTTATTTTAGCCCGTCCATTAGATTTAAAAAACAAAACAAAAACGTATTTTTTGCTTTGGAAAATGAATATATTTTTTTTATTCTTTTTTGACTTCATCCCACCTGATGTTAAGTGGTGATGAGGTTCTCGCTTAAGGGTGGCAAGTACAGCATAAGTTACTGGAGTTGTCGCCCTTACCTTGAAGGCTTGACTCCTGCTACTAAAAGTAGCACCCCCCCAGGAGCTCTGGTAACCTTACTCACACAGAGACACAGAAGTGATTGTTATTTGGCTGCGGTCTTCTGTAAGGTGGAGGTATTATACCAGTCGGGCTGCTCCAGTTCGAGCGATAAATCGCTATGCCCAACCTCTCTTAAAATGATCATACATCGCATCAAAGTTCAGTTAACGTCACTAATTCGTAAATGCTATGCAAAGAAGTGACTTCACGCTAAATTTTACCGCGTCTGAGTAAATTTTAATTTAGAAAAAATATTTGTTATATTATTTTGGTAACCCAACTAATGGAACAAATCAGAAATAGTTATCTGCCATGTTATCATTAAATTGACGTATAGGTACTTATTTGTTAATCAAGACTAAGGCTGTCCAGACCAAATATGATCCCGGGTCAAATTTGGTCTGGACAAAACCAACAAGAAAAACGCTAACAAAACAAATTTAGGAACAAACATAATTAAACCTAAAGCTAAGCGTCATCTTAATTAGAGGTTGCCACGGCAAAATCTTTGAAGAAATCGTAACAAGTATTAAGTGTCTCAGTACCCATTCATTCGTATGACTACTAAAACTTTGTATTTGTGAGATCCGACTCGTATTTAGCGCCTTATTTACGGCCAAGCGCGGTTGGTTTTATTTAACGCTATATAATTTATTTTCTTCAAAAATGTTTTTGTGGCCCTGCTGTCTATTTATTAATTTGAATTGACCAGGGATCACATTAGGTCTTGCCCTAGTCTTGATCAATTAATATACGTCAATTTCGGTATTCATATACAATCTCTTGAGCTTTTTACATAGCGATCAAATCGTTTCGAACAATATTTTTTAATGATTTTATTTCTAAAAAGTCTTTTGCCAGTTCTCCTTAATTAACCAGATTCTAAGGGTTTGGCTTTAACATGCCTTAGGTATATTTTTTTATTAACTTTCTACACTTGTACATCTATTATTTAAATACACTTTGAAATATTACATAGTATTTAGGTATTTTGTATTATAACAAAGCATTTAGCATAAACAAATAACTTCAGAACAAATACAAGACACTTACGTAACTGTGTCAATATATTCTCTATCGTTTGAAATGTTTTATTATTTGATTAAAAGCGGTTTTACACGAGTCCTTTTTAAAAACAAAGTATGTTTATACATTATGTTAGTTCCTTTATCTATGCTTTGTTCAAAAGATACTATCGTAATTTCAAGAACTGTACTTTTTTATCATGTTTTTTGTAGACAGAAGAAGAAAAAAAAATATTAACCATCGCTAATACGACCTAGTGAGGTAGTGAGACCTACAGTGTTGTTATGGGGGAGAATGATTTTCCCATGGTGCCGTCACTAGGCAATGAGAGGGCACCTTTCATTTTAGGTTTTAGTGGGTAACTCTTCTAAGAGCGGTGGAGTCCCACACATGCCGCTGCCTGCCAAACGCAGCGGTGCCAATGCATACCCCCCCCCCCCCCCCCCTTAAAAAAGGGGAAAACGGTAGGTTTACAAGTACTAATATTATCACATGGTTCATGTATGGTTCCTAATTTGTAAGCGAATTCGAGGTCTAGTATTAGTAAAGTTAATAGCTATAGACGTATTTAAAAATATGGTATGTTTGTTACCGTTTTGCCATTTAGTGCGTAATTTGTGTCAAAATTTACATCTGAATAAAATAAACACAAGCGTTTTACCAGCTGGGCAAACGTAGGTTTCCTTATATGAAGGTTACGTTGGAGTCTTAGTGTTAGGCTGTCCTCATGATGGTTGGGGTAAAATACATCGTACCAGTAATACTGGGTCTGTTTTTTGGGGCCCTGGGGAGTCCTGGGAATCCGTTAGTGGAGACAAAAATCGGTCGCATTAGGGGACTAGGCGCCACCGATGGGGATTACTCTATGTACTTGGGGATACCCTATGCGACTGTCGATTCTTCTAATCCATTTGGGGTAAGTATTTTAAATTTAGTTTTATTTTTTTGTTAATTTTGGTGGCTTCAATCAAGACTTTTGAGGATCAACAGTTCCACGCAAAATACTAACAAATTGGCTACTTGACAGTGTTAACAATAAAATATGAAAAGTATTAGATATGTTAGCTTATTAGTTAAGTAATCATTTTACATTTTACTTTTTAATTAAAAGCATAGTTAGTATTTTATTTTTGCAAAATAAATTTTAGTTTTTTTATCTGTGGAACAAAAGAACCAAAACGGAAACCACCATTGCAATTCGGAAATGACAGCTGTCGGCGAAAATTACTTTTTTTAATGTGGCGAAACAATGATTATTTTACCGATTAAATTGAATTATTTTGTCTCTAATCGTAATAATCGTATAAAGAATTTATTGAAACATTTTCCGTTTATCTTAATTAAGTCGTTCCTATGCGTATCGGTTCGTTGTCTAGGACGTTGACGTGTCATATTGCAACAGTGACGCGACTAGGCGTTTTCGCGCGCTTTTTAAATGTGTTTCCAGATAAATCGAATTGCTTGGGATATAAAATGAACGGGCGCACATTTTACAATACTTTTTCAAAAACTGTCAAGTAGCCAATTGTTGTCCCCGCGACATGGTGTTTATAGCGTCGGGAATAGTGTAATACGGCGTACATTTGCCATAATTTTTTTTTTCAATCCAAATACAATCATAGGTACGGTAGACTTAAAAAGACTTCTCATTTTTTTTGAAGTCGGTTTAAAATTGTAAATGTTATTCGTTTCGTTTTCTTGGCTGAATCCAAGTAAAATGTTTCGCATATTTTATAAATCCATATTTATGATTTTTGTAGTGTTTTACGCCGCACTAGAGAACTTTAAAATGTTTAGAGAAACAATAACATTGTTCGCAATAGACTTTTTATTCAAAAATGTAAATAACTATTGAAGTTTGAAATATTATGGTTACATTAACTCTATTTCAGGCATCAATACCACAC
This sequence comes from Glyphodes pyloalis, assembly GCA_037074685.1. NCBI lineage: Eukaryota > Metazoa > Arthropoda > Insecta > Lepidoptera > Crambidae > Glyphodes > Glyphodes pyloalis. The sequence continues at coordinate 4,765,723 of JAYKKO010000030.1, read as the reverse complement.
GCAGGTTTCGAGTCAACATTCAACGCATTCGACGACTCCGCCAAATGTCCTCAACGTGAAGAATTCAACCATACCCTAGTCGGTACACTGGACTGCTTAAAACTCAACGTATACGTGCCCAATTCCGCTAGCCCCACAAACCGTCTCCCAGTTTTGGTGGACATCTATGGGGGTGGCTTCATAATGGGCTTTGACGGAAGATACCAGTATGAGCCTAAATACTTAGTGAGCCACGACGTTATCATAGTAACATTCAACTACCGCCTTGGAGTTTACGGCTTTTTATGTCTCGACACCCCCGAAGTACCAGGAAACCAAGGCATCAAAGATCAGGTTTTAGCCCTAAAGTGGGTCAAGAATAATATAGAAGCATTCGGAGGGGACAGCGACAAAGTAACTATATCAGGACAGAGTGCCGGAGGAGTATCCGTTGATCTGCATCTTATTTATGGAAAAGAAGATCTTTTCCGTAGTGTGATTATGCAGAGTGGCACTGCTTTAGCACCCTGTGCGTTTGTAAAATCCGATCCAAATGCCGCATTGAAATTGTCCGCGCGTCTTGGTTATAATACAGATAACACTAATTATGCGTTAGCGTATTTAGCCACATTTGATCCTCGGTATATAATTGCGGCTTCTGAAGGTTATATCAAATCCGTTCCGTGTGTAGAGAAAGATTTTGGTAATTCCAACCGTTATATAACAGATCACCCCTCCCGCGTGAATGTACCAAGATCAAAATCTGTACCTATTTTGATCGGATTCAATAGCAATGAACTGGGGCCCTTGTATGATCAAGATGCGCCGGAGCAGTATAAAAAGCTACGTGTGTTTAGTCAGCTTGGTGACTATTTCAACTTCGACAGTAAATATGGGGAAGAACAGGAAACTATTGTCCGTCATTTTTACATTGGGGATGCTGAAATAGGTGAACCTGTGAGAGATACACTTGTTGACTTCGGTGCAGACTTTAATTTTTACTACCCTACTCGCAGAAGCATTCAGAAGTACATTGCCAGTGGAGCGGAAACAATCTACCATTATATGTTTTCTTACGATGGAGATAGGAATTACATTAAAATTAAAAATAATGTTACTGATGTAGCTGGTGCGTTACACGCTGATGAGCTTGGATATTTGTTTGACATGGCCATTCTTGATCAGCCAGTAACACCTGAAGATCAACAAGTAATTGACAGGATGACCACCATGTGGACCAACTTTGTTAAATATGGGTAAGTTAATACCAAGCCAATAATGAAGAATGCCTCCTAATGAGATCGAGAGATTAAATTCGCAAAGTAGTGATCGGGAACGGGATAAGGATCGTCTGAATTCAATATCATAGGAGATGTATATGTCCAACAATGGACTGAGGTTATATGATAAATGAGTATTGAAATCAGTATGGACAACGAATCACAACCTCCCTGAATATCGGCACTTTTCGATTAAGTTTAAGTAGCATTTCTTTACTCTGGTTAGACCTTGAGACTTAAATATTAATAAGAATTTGAACAAAGTTTCAATGGAGTACTATGAGTAATGGAGTTCTTTTTGTTGTAAAAAAAGTCGAAATTCGCGAAATAGGTAAGACTTAAACGATCTGATGCTCTTGCAACTGAGGTAACTGGAAGAATTATTCAAGAAGTACTGATGTTAAGTTTTAACTCCCAACGCAAAAAATACGGGGCGTTATAAGTTTGACGTCTTTTTGTCTGTCTGCATGTATGCCTGTCTATGTCATCGTAGCTCCCTACTGGGTGAATGGATTTTGATTTTGTTTTTATTAGTTTGAAAGGTGAATTATTCGAGAGTTCTCAAACTCAAACATTGCTATTTGACCGATAATTACATATTTCGGAACTACTCCCTTAATATTGAGTAACACTATACACTATGACAAGTTTCAAATCCAAGATAACTGCCATCTCAAAATGGTGACGAAAAGTTATTGTCAACGTAACAATTTGGACTTTGAACGCTAACGCTATTATGTCGTAAATATGTATATCCGCCAATATGCAACTGTCGGAGGCTTTATACATTTTTATTTATTTTACATAGAAACCCGCCTTGAAAAATAAAATCAATGTTTTTAATTAAAACATTTAATCCTATATAATATTTTTTCTTTCCAGTAACCCAACTCCTGAGCTATCACCAACATTGCCGTTCACCTGGCCCCCTGTGAACAAGGATTCTTTGTATTGTCTAAACATCGATTCAGTGGTTACGATCCAAAAGAGACCTTTCTACGACAGGATGGCTTTCTGGGATTTATTCTACCAACTGAATGCGCCATATTTAAAAATAAATCAGAAAAATAAAAAAAACAATAAATAAATAAATTTCAGACAACATCAGATAATTAACCTTATTCCAAAGTCACATAGCTTTAGTTAGTACTTGTGTTAAACCAAACCCAAAGGTGGGCACCACAATATTTACTAAAGTCCATTTATAAACATCCATTACCACCATTAGCCCAAAAGCTAGGAGCTTTAAGCGCTGTTTAGCGCTTATCGAAACAAAAATCTCACGTCCGCGAAATAAAATTAACGCTAAGTAAATTAACACTATGCCGAAGGTAGGCGACCGAAATTCCGCAGCTGGTTATACTTCTCGACGTTTTCGGCTAATGTCACAACAGACGTGCCGAACTTACGCGGCAGAATTTGAGTTGAGCAACATTATATACCTACCTACCCGCTGCTACTTGCCCCCGAACCTTCGTCGTCAACCGAACCGAACTTCGGTCGCGTATACTGTGACCACTACAGAAAAAGTTGGAACCGAATTTATGCCCGACTGAAGTTAGGCTGTACACTATGAGGTAATTTCGGCATAGCACGAAAGCATAGATGCGAAGAAATAAATCGAGTTATGCATTGTATGTTAGCTGCTGGTTCCGGCTATAACCGCTGTATGAGATTTTATTTAGCCTGCTTTTTCCCCGCGTGCTAACACATAGATACACACACGTTCTATTAATTTGATTGTTATCATTAAATATTTCATTGACACAAGTACAAGTAAAATACCATTGAACTATTTTTTTTGTTTTATCTTAGAATTCTGTAAAATAATGAAAAAAAGTTTTTTCTTCTGTGACGCCGAATATAACCTTAAACAGAATAAAGGGAATGATGACTTATTGATTATATTTAAAACAGCTGGTTTTTCACATTTATCTGAACAGGTATCAAAGTGGTCTATAAATTCAACAAATTCTAATGGTTTGCTACATATAGATTAATTGTGATGTACTTTAGTGTCTCGATTATTCATAAACTGTAAACTTCAATAAATGATAAACCACCGCTTTTTATTTTATTCATAAATACCAAACATAGCTATTCGGATCATGTTTAGATATTTATATTTTAGGAGAGGCTCTCCCTGTCAATAAAACACCAAGAATTAAAAGATAGCCGCACTAGAAACTTTAAAAAATTTAAAGAAACTGAGAAAGGGATAGCAAACATAGGCTAAGAGGTTGATACGACAGAAAAAATTCGTCGCCTACAATAACTTGCGATTAGCTCTGTTGGAAGAGCAGCGCGCGCAATACGCGGAGGTCGTGGGTTCCAGCCCCGCACGGCAAGTGGAGATAAAAAAAATATGTTTCTTTAAAATATTAAGTTCTGAGAGGTAAGCGGGAGCAGACCAGCCCCCAAAGGCACCTGATCACAAGCTTGACGTATATGGTAGTCATCACTTCACACAACTACATACATATATTGAAAGAACTGGTGCGGCGTTAAGCACTATAATAATTGTAAAAAATCTATTAAGCTGCCTAGGTGTCTTCGATTCCGCAAACATACATCGAATGTACCACGGGGCGATAAATTTATAATATAACTTAATTTCTAAACATATTTGGCAGAGGGCGATAACCGGAGGCTAAGAGGTTAATACAAAAGACCTGCGGTTAGCTCAGTTGGAAGAGGAGCAAGTGCTATACGTGTGTGATAACCTATGGCTGAACAACAGTTCAGTATTCAGATGAACGTTCAAAATAATACCTACCTATAGCCTACTTTCATCAAAATATAGATTTTTGGTACCTCAAGAGATGATTTTAATTAACAATTGTACGGCCGCCAGACAGTGCTCTCTCGCGCCACCTCGCCACCTCGAATTAAATAGACTATAATGAACTATGTATTCATAAATAAATATCCCATGGATACGTGATAGTTATGGTGAAGGTCGAAGGGTTCAAACCGCACACAGCAAGAAGAGATGAAAATTTTCTGTTTCTTTAATATTACATACGCTACGACCAAAATAGGAGGGAAAAAATCAGTGGGATGAATAGAACGCGAAGTCGCGGCGCGCCGCTAGTACTGAAATATCCTGAACATCCAGAAACAGAAACATTAAACAAAGTAAATTGATTCAACGAACTTGTCTATAAATATATAACACTAGCTGTGCCCGCGACTTCGTTCGCGTGGACTACATCCTTTCATGGTCGGTTTTACCCCTATCTCCCCTAATATTCGAAACAAAAAGTAGTCTATATTTTAATAGAGCTATATTTGTGCCAACTTTCATATCTCTAACATAAAAAATAAACATTTTTCCATATAAACTTCCAAAGGTGGTATTACCCCCCTCCCCCCCCTTATTTTCCCTAGCCTATGTCCGTTCTTGAGATTCAACGTATACCTATACCAAATTTCATCAAAATCGGTTGAGAGGTTTAAGCAGGAAAGCGTAACAGACACACAGACAGACAACAGACAGACAGAGTTACTTTCGCATTTATAATATTAGTATTGTAGTGAATTATTGTAGTGAATTAATTTCAATACAGCGCTGATATATCTGTAGATTTGAGAAAAATAACCATCCCAAGAAGTAAAAACATGTACAGAATATAAAAACACACACACACAGACAATCTCGTCAACAAAGACTAATTTACTAAGAAAATGTTTTCTCTGTTAATTAATATTTCATTTTAATTACCTGCGGTGTGGAAGCCGCATTGGCAACCTTATCTATGATGGCACACAGAAATAATTATATCTTTTTTCTCGTATGATGAACCCACCACCTTCTACTCTTCCAACTTAGTTTATACTAATCAATGTTAATATTGAATTGTTAAATTATCTACTTGTTTTATTAACTTTCTTCATGCTCAACCTTCTAGTCGTGGCTAATAGGACTAAACACAAACTTTATTTGAAACAAACCGCGAAAGGTCACGAGGTCGATTCCTAGTTAGATGAATTTAGGAAACGAACTTATCCCAATTGACATGGGTCTGGGTGTATAGGGTCGTCAGGTACTCATATTCCAAGGCAAAACCTTAATTACCTTAAAAACCAGTTGCATGCTGTCACAATCTGGAGCATTAAGATACATTTAAGATGAAATTCGTTTTTAGATGACTTTAACATTCATTTAAAACATGCTAACTTGATAAATTTATCTTCAGCAAAACATCTTTATCTTGATCGTGTGTCAAGATAAAGTATACAAATAAAAAATTGCCAGTAATAGATTGTATAACCGATTGTTCAGTTTCGATCTGTGTGCAAGATGGGTCGAGCAGGAATTGCAGTTCTTTTATTGCTGTGCATAAATTATACCACCAGTAGTCTTCCCCGGGTCGACCCACTGGTTGACACTAAATTAGGACTCATCAAAGGCCTTACCGCAGACAATGGCGAGTACTCCATGTTCTTGGGGATACCTTATGCAACTGTCGACCCGTTAAATCCTTTTGGAGTAAGTTACATAACTTTAACGAAGTATTTACTACACGTACACAAATTAATTTGAGCTGATTTTGAAATCATAAAATTGTATTAATTTATTTATAAACTTTAATGCATAACAAAAATAGAAAAGGTGGACTTAATGCTAGGGAGCAGACTCTACCTGTCAACCTTTAGGTCATGCAAATAGTTAATTTTTGGGTGCGGTAACAATAAGAGCGTTTGTATGGATTACAACACAATAAACGAAACACCATACATATTTTCAGAGAATAAAATATTCATTAATCTAGTTTTAGTTCTAGTATTTACAATAGATCAACGAGATTGATTAACAAAAATAGTGTTACTACGATGACATCATGTCTTACTAAAAACTTCGGTCCGTAGCCGTATATTCCACCAGAGCCCACGATAAAAGCGCCTCCATGGAGCCATACCATCACTGGGCGAGGCTTTCTGGAGCTGGCCGTGTTGGGTACGTTTAGGTTCAGTGTTATTGGAATCGTCTAGTTGAGGACATACAGCAGAGTCGTCGATAGCATCAAAGGTAGTGTTTTGACACCGGATGTGGATTAGATAGCTGAAATGTTGGAGTTGTAATGTGGGCTTGGAGATTCAGCTTAAACACAATAATGATGTCAAGCTTAATTCAAGCGTGACTTCTTCTAAATGAGAACTTCAAAATTATACTACAACAAATGAGTAAGTATCAAAAGAGAAAAGAAAACAATATAACTTTTTGGATGTTACCACAAAAACTAACTTACGTAAAACATTATAAAAATTATACTAAATACAAACCTAACACTTAATTCAAAACAAGGTTTAAAAATTGTTCATTTTCAGTTAACGAACAGGACCAATGACACATAATGGCGAGATGTGATGTCTAAAATCAACGCAATAGATTTAACATGACGAAAAAAAGAGTAAATAAATCATATGATTAATGATAGAAACAATAAATGAACTTGTTTAAATAAAAATCCGGCTTTGAATTTTTCAGATGCTATTCACTTACCCCGAAAGAAATTTAATTAATTAGAAATGTACGAAAAACTTTGTTTAAAATCCGTCGCGTAGTATTAAAGATCTAGCATACATAGGGACATACAGAAAAAGGACGACTTTGTTTTATACTACGTAGTACTCATTTAAACAAAATCATGTATAGTAAATTACCTGTACTTAGCAAAGTTGGTCCATAGCGTTGTAACCCTGTCAATAATGAGCTGATCTTCAGGTGTGGGTGTCTCATCAAATATGGCTAGATCAAAAAAATAACTAAGTTCATCTGCATGAACCGCACCAGTGATTGCTGTTGCATTATTTTTCTTTTTCATGAAGTTTCGGCATCCGTCATACGAAAACAGGTACAGGTAAATTTTATTTGCTCCGTTCTCTAAATATGTATCAATGCTTCTGTAGGTAGGATGATAATAACCAAAATCTGAACCGAAATTTACAATATATGCTTTTATATCTTCACTTACACTTTCATCTCCAATGTAAAATTGGCGTACAATGTCCACCATATGTGCAGAATATTCGGCATCAAAATCAAACATGCTTGAAATGTCTGAAAACGGATTCAAATTCTGAAAGTCATCTTTATTCCGATTTTCATACAACAAACCTCGTTCATTATTATTAAAACCTAGTAAAATAGGGACGGATCTTGCCTTTGGTATATTCATATTTTCAGGGTGACTCGTAATAAAGCGCTCCACATTATTATATTCTTTTTCAATACAGACTCTTACTGGAATATTCGTTTCTAATGTTGCTGCAACTATTAAAATCGTATCCACTGACTTTAAAAAATCCAATGCATCATACACATCATCAGTTTTAAATCCAAGATGCTCGGCTAGTTTCAATGGACCGTCTGGATCTGAACCGATCGGTGATTCGGACCCAAGTGGCTTCAATGAAGTACCGCTCTGCATGATGACATTGTCGAATAAATTTTGCTCTGTGTAAATCAGATGAAAGTCTACAGATCTCCCACCGGCACTCTCTCCAAATAAAGTAATTTTATTTATATCGCCACCGAAGGCTTCTATATTATTCTTTACCCATCTTAGCGCGATCAGTTGATCTTTGATGCCCTGGTACTTCAGGTATGTTTGGACATAAAAACCCGTATGCTCCAAGGCGATAGTTTAATGTTACCACGATGACGTCATGTCTCACAAGAAATTTGGGTCCGTAATTGAATCTTCCACTAGATCCTACTATGAAGGCACCACCGTGGATCCAGATCATCACCGGGCGAGGGTCTCTGGAGCTGGCCGTGTTAGGGACATACACATTCAGGTGCAGGCAGTCTAACGATCCGACCAGAGTGTTGATGTAATCGTCCCTTTGGGGGCACATAGCGGAGTCGTCTATAGCGTTAAAAGTGTTTTCAAAGCCTGGATGTGGAATTGATGTCTGGAAGTAAAAAAAATAAAAATTAATTTCAATGCAGGCTGAATTTTTCTACTAAACATAAGCAGATATTTCATATACACCAATGAAAATTTTTGCAGACATGTTTATTGAACAGTTTTCAATAAAATCGGTTTGTTTTCGTGGTAACTATGAAAATCGTAACAGCCATAAAAATAACTAAAAGCTACAATAAATTTGGTATCTCTCTTTAATATTGTCAATAGATAGATATACTTTATTGCACAAAACAGAAATAGGTTTTACAGATTGATTATAGTACAATTTAGGCGGTCTTATCGCTAGGAAGCGATCTCTTCCAGACAACAATGATAAAATTTGTATCTATCTCGGGCATTGTTATGAGTGGTAGATACACTTGACTTACCCCAAAGGGATTTGAAGGATCAACTGTTGCATAAGGTATGCCCAAGAACATGGAGTAATTGCCATCATCCGCGGTAAGACCTCTGATGAGACCTACTTTGGTGTCCACCAAAGGATCAACTCTTGGCAGACCAGTAGCTCCGTCAAAAAAGAACAATATTAAATGAACGAGTAAAATATGATCCGTTAGATCCATCTTCCACAATGATCGAAGCTGCACTATTGGTTGTATGATAAAAGGTTGTTCTTGCTATCTTCGAGATTATTTCAACAGGTCAGTATCTTGACACGGGATTTTATCTTAGTAATGCATATATAAAGCGGCATTTACTCCTTCAGTTTGATCATGCTCGTAGACATTCATCTTACACGCGGACAGAAGAAAAATGTACGTATAACAACAACAAACAATTTAATCGATCATCAGCGATATTCACATCCTCAGGGATTACGCCCACTATCGGGATGGCACGGCCTGTAATTTTAAATGACAAACATCGCAGTACTTTATTCTATTAAAGTAAGGTAGAAATTTCCAATGTAAAGGTAAGCCTACCGCAGCTTGCTTGTAGAATTTAATCTAATGACCATCCTCAATTTAGTTACGGCAATTCCTAATTAGTTTTAAATGATTTGGTATAAATAATACTCCATTAGTATTATGTTATGCTTCTAGTGTGACTAGCTTGCTAGTGTGGCGTGATGTATTGTTAAATAACTCTTATATTCCAAGTCAATTTAGTAAGTGTATAACGTGGACGAAGTATCGGGCAAAACTAGTACACAATAAATTTTAAATATTTTTAAAACATCTGGCAGTAAGTTTGACTGCCTCCTACATACAAATCCAATACGAATTGAGTCTGCATGGTGGTGTAAGACTCATTCCTCGTCTAATAACCTTCAGTGAATTTCCTTGAAGCACGATGAACTAGTTCATTGACCTCTGAAGCACATCCGTGGCATTTTCCAGATCACCGACGACGCGGGGCGCGAATTGAACGACACCCCGTGACAGCTCAGCGATTAATTAATCAATTGAGCTAAGACTCGCTCCCGATGTGCAAACATATACGCTCCATTTCATATGATATTGAAGATCAATATGATGTCCGTAGCCTTTCCAAGGTTTGGATGGTCTAATGCTTTAAGTACTGTATTATGTCCGGGGATTCAGTGTGTGAAAGTAGAATGTAAATTTGATTCGATTTTATGGTTTTGAGGGTTACGTACCCCAAGGGTAAACGCGGTATATAATTAGAAATGTATGAACAATATATAATAAATAAACGCAAAAGTTTGTAAGAATGTACGGAAGTCTGGATGTCTCGGTGTATGTTTGTTACTCTTTTAATCAAAACCGGTTTATTTTACGATTCTTAAATGTCTAAATTGACTATCCGTTTTTCTCCAAGCGACTAGGAGTCGTTAATACCGTGTAAGGTTCGGCAACGGATATCAAGTAAAACGCAAGACGTTCAGTAATGTAATGAATATATTTTATTACGAGACATAGGTTTAAATAGGATGATTACATAGACGTAACCAAAGTATATATAATAGGTAGGTGATTTATATCTAGACATACACCACACGTCCCGGGGGCGTGAGAAAAAAAATAAACATTTTATTGTTTTTTTTTTTTTTATATCTAATTAACTATGCTTATATAATTTCGTTCTATTTTTGTGTATAAGCTTCTCTTGATTTTTATATTTAATTACAACATTAGGTTCAACATCTTTCAAAACTTCAAAAGGGCCTAAATACAATGGGTCTAATTTTGTTTTACATGCTTCATTCTTAATCAGTACAAAATCACCTGGCTTATAATTAACAATGTTTACATATGAGTCATAGCGAACTTTCCTTATTTGCTTACTTATAGCTATATTATCTCTAGCGTCTAACTGTGACTTCTGAAGTCTGTACTTGAGTTCAACAGGATAATCGTGAAAATTGTACACTGGGTCTAATGTATTAGTTAAATGGCTTGGAATATTACATCGTTTTCCAAAAACAAGTTCATACGGAGTATATTGGGTTTCAGTATGAATAGTAGTATTGAAAGCAAAGCACCAGTAGGGTAACCATGATGACCAATTTTGACTATTGTTGTTCGTCATAATTCGTAAATAAGAAATTAAAATTTTATGGCTATTTTCAAGTGCACCAATTGTTTGATGATGATAAGAGGTTGATGTTATATGGGAAATATTTAAAAGTTTACACACGTTTTGCATAATTGAGGAAACAAATTCGGTACCTTTGTCTGTTATGATTTCGCGAGGTATTCCATATCGTAAAATAAAGTTGTTTACAAACGCTGTTGCTACGGACACACTATCTTTTGATGTAATATGATATGCCTCAACGTACTTACTCAAGTCGCACTGCAGAGTTAAGATATATTTAGAATCGCTTAAACTATCATTACTTAAAGGGCCCACTAAATCTAAAAATACTCTATCAAATGCCGAATTTCCTAAATTAGTTATAACCATTGGTTGCTTTGTATATTTAAAATGCTTCTGTCTTTGACACTGATCGCATTTGGAAACAAAATCCGTGACGTCTTTGACTATACCTGGCCAGAAGTATCGTCTCTTAATGTTACTCAACATACGCCTAATTCCAGCATGACCACTGGTGGGCAAAATGTGATAGTCATTTAGTATAACACGCCTAGTGTCTCTGTCTGTTATCCTCTTAACTCCTCGTATTATGTGTAATCGTGGACCGGTCCATCGAGGAGATTTATTTATTAGATTAGTCAATTTCTTTATAATATTCTCTCTCTCGAGGATTATGTATAATTTATCAATATTTAATGTATTACAAAATAAACTCAATTCCCTCACAAAGACATCTCGTGTACATTGTGATTGGGTTATTGGTTTAACACAAAGTAGAGACTTAGGTTTTATAAATGCGAAATGTTTACTCTCAGAACTAATGTCCTTTTTTAAATCCGTCCACTCCTTATCATTTAAAAAGGTCAATTCGGTGTAGTTCTTAGGGAGTTTTAGCATCTCAATGACTCTCGGGTGATCAATCCAATTGTCATTGAAGTTGTCACTCTCTGGAGAACTATCCGACTGCCCCTGATCCATCCGTTTACTTTGCACTCTGGTCATCACACAAGTAATATTCTCATGCATTCCTTTTAATTCCTCACTACTTAAACGCACTCGGGACAATGCATCTGCAGCTACATTATTTTTTCCTCGCACATACACCACATCAAAATCATACTCCTCTAGTGTAAGTCTAAACTTCATAGTTCTGCTCGAAGGGTTGGTCATATTAAACAAATAAATAAGTGGTTTGTGGTCTGTCTCGATAATGAACCTTTTTCCATAGAGATAAGGTCGAAAATATTTTACCGCCCACGTTATTGCTAGTAACTCTTTTTCTATCGTGGGGTAATTTTTTTCGGCCTTATTAAGAGTTCTACTGGCAAATGCCACGGGTCTACGGTCACCATTATTTAAAACTGCTCCAATCGCAAAGCCCGACGCATCTGTTTGTAGAACAAAGGTGTTTTCCTTATCGAAGTTAGGATACTGCATTACTTTAGGTGAACTTAGTATACTTTTTACTTTCTCAAATGCATTTTGACATTCATCACTCCAGTCAAACTGTACGTGTTTACGACACAATTTATTTAATGGTAATGTAATTTCTGCAAATGGGATGAACTTCCGGTAATAGTTGGAAAATGCTACAAATCTGCGTACTTCATCAGAATTTTTGGGAATTGGATAACTATTTATGGCCTTTGTTTTTTCCGGATCGGGTTTGATACCTTCCGCTGACACTACGTGTCCAAGATACAGTACATCTTTTCGTAAAAATTTACACTTGGATGGGTTTAATTTAAGGTTCACTTTTCTGAGTCTAGAAAAAATATCAATGAGGTTTTTATTATGTATTGTTAAGGACCTTCCAAAACACAAAAGATCATCCAAATAAATAAGACATTTTTCGTAATTTAGGCCTGTCATTGCTAAAGTCATAGCTCTTGAGAAGCAACTTGGACTTGTCTTTAATCCCATCGGTAATCTGGTCAGCTGGTATTGACCTGTATGAGTTGTGAATGCGGTTAACTTTCTACAGTCTGATTTTAAATTTAATTGATAGTAAGATTGATTTAAATCGAGATGGGTGAAGTACATGGATCCCGAAAGAGAATCCAGAATATCGGAAATGTTGGGCAAAGGGAATTTGTCATCTAGAATTCGTTCATTGAGTTTACGGTAGTCTATTACTAACCGCCATTTTTTACTATTATCATCTGACTTTTTAGGGACTAATAGGATGGGACTTGACCACTCGCTACAGGATGGTTCAATAATATTTTCAGACAATAATTTATTTACTTGATTAGTGATTTCTTCCCTTTGGGAACGCGGTAAACGGTAAGGTTTAACATACGAAGGGGATACGTTAGGCTTTAATTTTATTTCTGGTTCATAAATATTACTAACTGACAACTTGTCTCCGGGTAAATAGAAAATATCGCAAAATTTAGCACAAATATTTTGGACTGACCGCCTTTCCTCTACGTTTAAATGACCAAAATTCAATAATGAAAACAATTGACGCACCCTTTCGCTATCTATGTATTCACTTTTATCATACGTACACATGTCATAATCATTCAAACTCTCAAACTCTGGGCTAAAGTAGCTCAAACAAACCTGATCTTCACGCGAGTTTAAAAGTTGGATTGGGATTTTTCCATTACAAGGTTTACAAATGCCTCCAGCTAAATAGACACCCTCACATAATTCTTTTGATTTTATAATACACTCCTCATTCAAAGTTGTATCTACATAAAATATTTTTTCACACCGAGGGGGTACAATTAAATAATTGTTGTCATTAAAATTCCCTAAACCTAAAGGTAAAGTAACTTTAGAATCTGAGTGTAAACATAACAAAGAAATGTTATTTAGTTCATAATTTATAACGCAATTGAATTGCCGTAAAAAGTCTTGTCCAATTATTCCATCATGCAAACATGGCAAGTGTCGAAGTACATAGAACTTATGGCAAAATTCCATTCCATTTGCGACTAGACTAAGATAAACGAAACCTTCGGTGTTCAATTGTCCGCCAATACCTTTTATGCAGATCTTATGATTGATGATTGGAATGCGGTGACTAACAATCGTTTCGTATTTCACTGCAGACAATGATGCTCCTGTATCTATGAGCCAATTTTTACTAACATTGTTTAAATTTAATTTTACGTGATTACTACTATTACATGAAAATATACAATTATGGACGAAAAAACTCACTTTCCGATGTGTTTTCGGTGTTTGTTGTATGCGGTTGAATATTTGAATGTTCACTATCAGAATTCATAAAGTTTACTTGCCTTGTTCGGTTACCACGATTCGTAAAATTATTCGAACTTCGCGTAGCTTGACGAGCATAACCCCGATAAAAAGTACGACCTCCGCTAAAGTTACCTTGTCGCGATGGACCGGTGTTCTGCCAATGGGACTGCGAGCGGTGGCGATTACCACCCGCGCCTCGGCTGCCGCGGTAGTTCGCGTAACCTCTAGCGCCGCCCCTAAACCCTCCTGTGAAATTACCTGGTTTCTGACGATGCCCCATGTACATAGACTCCTCTGATTGTGATCGGGAGGTGTGAGACGTCAGCTCTTGGTCCTTGGCCGCTCGAATAACGTCTTTTAATGAAGTGTAGTTACGAGCTTCTAAAATAATCCTCAAATTTGAGTTCCTTAAGCTTTTAAGTTTATTGGTTTCAAAACCTCGTACGACTTACTATCGCCATCAGCCTGTGATATCGTAAGATTCACAAATAGACTTTCTAACCGTTTCCCGTAGTCCTCAATCGTACTAGTGCTCTGATGCTCCCTAACTAATTGCGTATGGATAGCAGTACTGGACATTTTAGTCAGTAAGTGCTCCCTCATATCAGACAAAAGGAACCGACACGTATCGTAAGACGATTTTAAACGCAATTTGGCGCTTTCCGACAAGCGCGTTTTTAATATGAAATTGATAAGAGTCTTTTGGCTCTCCTCACTTATCATTGAGCTATATAACTCGATAGCGTCAATTAGCTTTTTGGTGATGTCCTCATGTCCGTTCATCACTGGCAAAAGGGCCACAGCCGTTTTTAAATCGAACTTTTCCATGGTGATTTGACTTTCAATATTACTGGTACAAAATTGTTCTATTTTGTTATACAACGTTTCAATCCTAATACTTATTTCTTTACTGTAAATGACATCATCACTGCTATAATCGCACTTTCTAATCTTATTATCTAAAGCTTCAGCACACACTAGATATCTATTATATAATAAAGTAGCCTCGTTAAGTTTTTCATTCAATAATTTTTCTGTTCTTCTGCCTTTATTTAATTTAATAAGATTTTCTTTAAGCGATTTTATGTCTCTATATATTAAATTTAACTCTTCAAGCATAACTGTACTGAATTCTAAGATAAAAGTTATATAATTATTGAATGAGAAAGTCCATTAAAATATGTATTACTATATATTATATTAACATCTTAAAATAATAATAATAAAGACGTCACATACCACAAAGCACTTGAGCCGTAATTTAGTCGGTTTCGCACTTTACACACCTAAACCGTCTTGGAGCTTCTTTCCCTGCGCTTGCACAGCCCTGTCCGTGCGGCTGCAGGGCCGCCAGGAACGCCGCAACATCATGTGCTGGTCCAATTCTCGCCTAATCGACTTCTTATGGCACCGGTAGGAGACTTTATATACCCCGTAGAGTATGAATAAAAACATCAGAAGTAGAATTATACTCAAAATAATGCTCGTGGAGGAGGCATGGAACTTTAACTCCTCAATGTAGGTGGTTGCCTCATTGGTTTGGCCCACTTGGGTGACAATAACTTCCTTTTGGTCCGCTGGTTTGCTCTTAGTTCCACCCATTTTTGTAAAATAGTTTTTCAATCGCACTGCAGTTCACGTGAGCACAGATCGATATCGCGCTGATTAATGCCTCCATTTTTGCCTACTGTTGGAACACTATACTTTGACTGGCAGGGTCGCCATGTAAGGTTCGGCAACGGATATCAAGTAAAACGCAAGACGTTCAGTAATGTAATGAATATATTTTATTACGAGACATAGGTTTAAATAGGATGATTACATAGACGTCACCAAAGTATATATAATAGGTAGGTGACTTATATCTAGACATACACCACAACCGTTTTAATTTACTTTCCATACCAGCTGTCATCAGCTTACGCCTCGTATAATTTATTACTATCCGTAACAAGAACGGATCGTTTATCAAATATCGAAACGTGGCAAAAGTAGTTGGAAACAGCTAGTCGAAAATAGAACAACAATAGCCGCCATGAACTACTACTAGGTACGACTACACATGGCATGTGTCAGCCCATTTTACTAGGTAAAGCAAGTAGGTTAAGAAACCCAAATATTATTTAAATAAATTAATTTATAATTTACACGTTTTACAAAATTTATTATACCCTGCCTCTCAGATAAGTGTGAACTGTACTATAAGCAGCAGATAACTCGTAATACAGTTATACAATTACTTCCAAGTTTCACGGTTGTTTTGGTGAAGTAAACCGCAAGCATTTAATAGTGAAAAACATAGAGAAAAGTAATGTAATATTACGATGGGGTTCTGCCAATCGAAATAGAGAGATTGACTCATAAATAAACTTTCTAAACTTAAAAATCAGGGGGGTCATACCCCATTGCGTCTTTTATGTATAGGATAATAAACATAAGAATCGGGTTTCTTGTAATCCTTTTAAATAATTTTTCATATCGTCAATCAGAAAATGAAATAACTGTAGATTGGTAAATTAACACACTTTCACTGGGTAGGAATACTGGATGGGTTGGTAATATAAATATATCTTTATTTTTTATTTTGACACCGAAATGTTTTCACCGAAAGCATCATTGTTGTGACATTACACATTCTCTTGAGTTTACAATCGTAGTTCCTTAATTTTCTTGGGCCCTTTTTAAGAATTGCTGATTGAGTTTGAAGAATAGATCCCAGAAGGCCATTCGCTCATGAAAAGGTCTCTTTTTAATGGTGAGTTCTGAATCAATATCTAGGTAATGAAGAGTATCTTTCGTAACGGCAGGCCACTGGACGGGTAATATGTCAGACGTTTCTGGAGTAGGATTGCTGAAAGTTAAAACATATCTATGAGTTGTATGTAATTAAGCAGTTTAGCCTTGGTGATGGAACAGGCGATACTCTATCACTTGTGTGCGACTGAGAACAGAGCAGTGAACAGCACATCAAGGTTAACATTGCAGTTCAATTTTTGTTCTTATGTCTGCGGTATAAGGACGGTGCACAGTCCAAAGTGTTTCACATCATTTCGTTTGCTTTGCACATACAATAATAAATACCTCTGGATTGCAATGGCTTTTCTTGGCTAAACATTGTTTGTTCATTGAAAAGGTCAAAAATCGTCACGGTCGACCAGACTATATCGACTAGTATACATGTACAACATGGATGTAATCATGTATGTTGGTCACTCTTTCATACAAAAACTTCTGAATAAATTTTATTGAAATTTGGTAGAATTATAGCTGAGAGACTAAAATAACAAAAAAAAAAACTGCCTTTTCTGAAATATTGCAAACGAAGTCACAGGAAACAGCTTAAGGTTTAAACAAACAATCATTTTAATAAATGGAATGAACTTATTGAATTAAAGTACCTAATACTATAACAAACTTAATGGACATAAAAAAATATTTTCTAAAAAAACTTATACAAAACGTTGTTACCTGTATTTAGCAAAATTAGTCCACAATGTTGTAATTCTGTCAATTGTCAGTTGATCTTCAGGTGTAGGCGTCTCAGCGAACAGAACCATGTCAAATAAGTAGCTAAGTTCATCAGCGTGTGCGGCTCCGCTGACTTCAGTTGCATTTTTTCTCCGCTTCAGAAAGTTTCTGTCGCCATCGTACGAAAACACATAATGGTACACTTTGCTCGCCCCATTCTCAAAATATTTCTGAATACTTCTGTACGACGGATGATAGAAGTACAAGTCCGATGTAAACTTTACTAACTGTTCCTTGATGTCTTCATTTATATCCTCGTCTCCTATGTAAAACTGACGGAAAATATCTTCAGTAAATGACAATAATTCGCTGTCAAAGTCAAATATACTAGCCAAGTCCAAAAAGGGATTCAAATCTTTATAATCCTCTGAATCAAGATTTTCGTAGAAAATAACTTCCTCGTTGCTATTGAATCCAATTAAAATTGGCACTGACCTCGCTTTTTGTACATTTTTGCTAGCAGGATAGCTTGTTATAAAGGGTTCTACATTATCATATTTTTTCTCAACACATGGTATGGTTGTTATACCAGCTTCTGATGTTGCTGTAACTATAAGTTCAGTATCTATTTTCCTTAGAAATTCCAAAGCACTATTTATATCGTTTGTTTTAAACCCAAGGTGTTCAGCTAATCTTATTGGACCACTTGGATCTGTCACATCTAGTGCAAAAGGCGATAAAGAAGTGCCACTCTGTATGATTACGTTATTGAATAAGTTTTCCTCGGTATAGATTAGATGGAAGTCGACCGATGCCCCACCGGCGCTCTCTCCAAACACAGTGATTTGGTTGCTATTTCCCCCGAATGATTCAATGTTATTTTTGACCCATCTCAGTGCTGCTAATTGATCTTTAAGACCTTGGTTTCCTGGTACTTCAGGAATGCCCACGCATAAGAACCCATATGCTCCAAGACGGTAGTTCAAAGTCACTAATATGACGTCATGCCTCACTATAAATTTAGGCCCTTGTATAAACCTTCCGCCAAATCCGTAAGAAAAGCCGCCTCCGTGGATCCAGACCATTACCGGGCGAGGATTCCTGGAGCTGGCCGTGTTCGGGACGTACACGTTGAGGTGAAGGCAGTCTAGTGTTCCGACCAGGGTGTTGTTGAACTCTTCCCTTTGAGGGCATACTGCAGAGTCATCGATTGCATTAAAAGTGCTCTCGAATCCTGGATGAGGAACTGATGGCTGAAATGAAAAATTGGATGAAAATTAAACAAAATGGGAAAAATAGCCTATGCAAAAAAATAACGGTTTGTACCACTATTTTTGTTAATCAATCTCGTTGATCTATTGTAAATACTAGAACTAAAACTAGATTAATGAATATTTTATTCTCTGAAAATATGTATGGTGTTTCGTTTATTGTGTTGTAATCCATACAAACGCTCTTATTGTTACCGCACCCAAAAATTAACTATTTGCATGACCTAAAGGTTGACAGGTAGAGTCTGCTCCCTAGCATTAAGTCCACCTTTTCTATTTTTGTTATGCATTAAAGTTTATAAATAAATTAATACAATTTTATGATTTCAAAATCAGCTCAAATTAATTTGTGTACGTGTAGTAAATACTTCGTTAAAGTTATGTAACTTACTCCAAAAGGATTTAACGGGTCGACAGTTGCATAAGGTATCCCCAAGAACATGGAGTACTCGCCATTGTCTGCGGTAAGGCCTTTGATGAGTCCTAATTTAGTGTCAACCAGTGGGTCGACCCGGGGAAGACTACTGGTGGTATAATTTATGCACAGCAATAAAAGAACTGCAATTCCTGCTCGACCCATCTTGCACACAGATCGAAACTGAACAATCGGTTATACAATCTATTACTGGCAATTTTTTATTTGTATACTTTATCTTGACACACGATCAAGATAAAGATGTTTTGCTGAAGATAAATTTATCAAGTTAGCATGTTTTAAATGAATGTTAAAGTCATCTAAAAACGAATTTCATCTTAAATGTATCTTAATGCTCCAGATTGTGACAGCATGCAACTGGTTTTTAAGGTAATTAAGGTTTTGCCTTGGAATATGAGTACCTGACGACCCTATACACCCAGACCCATGTCAATTGGGATAAGTTCGTTTCCTAAATTCATCTAACTAGGAATCGACCTCGTGACCTTTCGCGGTTTGTTTCAAATAAAGTTTGTGTTTAGTCCTATTAGCCACGACTAGAAGGTTGAGCATGAAGAAAGTTAATAAAACAAGTAGATAATTTAACAATTCAATATTAACATTGATTAGTATAAACTAAGTTGGAAGAGTAGAAGGTGGTGGGTTCATCATACGAGAAAAAAGATATAATTATTTCTGTGTGCCATCATAGATAAGGTTGCCAATGCGGCTTCCACACCGCAGGTAATTAAAATGAAATATTAATTAACAGAGAAAACATTTTCTTAGTAAATTAGTCTTTGTTGACGAGATTGTCTGTGTGTGTGTGTTTTTATATTCTGTACATGTTTTTACTTCTTGGGATGGTTATTTTTCTCAAATCTACAGATATATCAGCGCTGTATTGAAATTAATTCACTACAATAATTCACTACAATACTAATATTATAAATGCGAAAGTAACTCTGTCTGTCTGTTGTCTGTCTGTGTGTCTGTTACGCTTTCCTGCTTAAACCTCTCAACCGATTTTGATGAAATTTGGTATAGGTATACGTTGAATCTCAAGAACGGACATAGGCTAGGGAAAATAAGGGGGGGGAGGGGGGTAATACCACCTTTGGAAGTTTATATGGAAAAATGTTTATTTTTTATGTTAGAGATATGAAAGTTGGCACAAATATAGCTCTATTAAAATATAGACTACTTTTTGTTTCGAATATTAGGGGAGATAGGGGTAAAACCGACCATGAAAGGATGTAGTCCACGCGAACGAAGTCGCGGGCACAGCTAGTGTTATATATTTATAGACAAGTTCGTTGAATCAATTTACTTTGTTTAATGTTTCTGTTTCTGGATGTTCAGGATATTTCAGTACTAGCGGCGCGCCGCGACTTCGCGTTCTATTCATCCCACTGATTTTTTCCCTCCTATTTTGGTCGTAGCGTATGTAATATTAAAGAAACAGAAAATTTTCATCTCTTCTTGCTGTGTGCGGTTTGAACCCTTCGACCTTCACCATAACTATCACGTATCCATGGGATATTTATTTATGAATACATAGTTCATTATAGTCTATTTAATTCGAGGTGGCGAGGTGGCGCGAGAGAGCACTGTCTGGCGGCCGTACAATTGTTAATTAAAATCATCTCTTGAGGTACCAAAAATCTATATTTTGATGAAAGTAGGCTATAGGTAGGTATTATTTTGAACGTTCATCTGAATACTGAACTGTTGTTCAGCCATAGGTTATCACACACGTATAGCACTTGCTCCTCTTCCAACTGAGCTAACCGCAGGTCTTTTGTATTAACCTCTTAGCCTCCGGTTATCGCCCTCTGCCAAATATGTTTAGAAATTAAGTTATATTATAAATTTATCGCCCCGTGGTACATTCGATGTATGTTTGCGGAATCGAAGACACCTAGGCAGCTTAATAGATTTTTTACAATTATTATAGTGCTTAACGCCGCACCAGTTCTTTCAATAAATAAGAGACTTTGATTTAAATGATGGAGTTGTAATGTGGGCTTGGAGGTTCAGCTTAAACACAATAATGATGTCAAGCTTAGTTCAAGTGTGACTTCTTCTAAATGAGACCTTCAAAATTATTCTACAACAAATGAGTAAGTATCAAAAGAGAAAAGAAAACAATAGAACTTTCTGGATAATAAAACAAGAACTAACTTACGTAAAACATTATAAAAATTATACGAAATACAAACCTAACACTTAATTCAAACCAAGTTTTAAAAATTGTTCATTTTCATTTAACGAACAGGACCAATGACAGACAAGTACCTATACTAAGGCAAGATGTGATATCTAAAATTAACGCGATAGATTTAAAATGACGAAAAAAAGGGTAGGTAAGGGTATAAATCATATAAATATTGAACATTTATTGGAACAACAAATGAACTTGGCTAAATAAAAATCCGGCTTTGGGTTTTTTAGATGCTATCCACTTACCCCGAAAGGATTTAACGGGTCGACTGTTGCATAAGGTATCCCCAAGAACATGGAGTAATCGCCATTGTCCGCGGTCAGACCTCTGATGAGTCCTACTTTGGTCTCCACCAGCGGGTCTATCCGGGGAAGGCCGCTAGCTCCATAACACACGCATAGTAACACAGGAACTATATATTCAGCTCGAACCATCTTGCACACAGATCAAATCCCGAATGAAGCTACAGCGATGAATACGTTCGTTAAATATTAAAGATTGTTTCAAGTGATTGTCTCAAGTATGATGATAATAAGTTATCTTATGACCTTACCTAAATCTCTCGGTCAAATATCAATATATTGGGTTGCGTCATGAGAAATTGAGAATCTTACCAACATTTGTGTGTATTGTAAAATAAGGAAATTCTCGTTTTTTTTGTAACATGATGGTTTTTTTAATAACTTTTTCATATGAGAGAACAACAAACTGACTTATCAGGAATATTGTTTACTGGAGTACAAAGTCAATGTCAATCTTTTTTATTCACATAGATTACATTAGTAATACTTATGGTAAAGCAAATGAAGCTACCTCCGGTTCAGAACCTATAACTACAGAGAAGATACCGGCAAGAAACTCAGTAGTTTTTTTACAAATGAAAAATTAAAATTCAGAATGTCATCTTTATCCTGATTTTCATACAATAACCCTCGTTCATTTATTAAAACTTAGTTAAATAAGGACGGATCTTGCTTTTTTTATATTCATATTTTCAGGGTGACTCGTAATCAAGCACTCTACTCTAAGCAATAATAAAATAGATACAGTCGTGGGAATTATAAACATATGCATAGACTAGACTAAAATAAAACCGTGGGGCACGTTAAAAATCCAACACATCATTCACATCATCAGTTTTAAATCCTGGATGTGAGCATCTAGGATTTAAAAGATTCAGATCTGAACCGATCGGTGATTCGGACCCAAGTGGCTTCAATGAAGTACCACTCTGCATGATGATATTGTCGAATAAAGTTTCCTCTGTGTAAATCAGATGAAAGTCTACAGATGTCCCACCGGCACTCTTTTCAAATAAGGTAATTTTATTTATATTCTGAATGTTGATCATGTCGAGAAGAACCGGCAAGAAACTCGACACTTACTCTTTTCAATGTTCCCTTACGCTAGGTACTTAAATACAATATACAAAGCTTATATAAAACATTTCCGAGAATCAAAGTTATTCTAGACCCATACATTTTTGTCATTTGAATAATCATCAATTTTGTGGTAGCCCTTTTTTATTAAACAATTTTTAACATGAGACTTAAATCTATGCATGGGCAACTGGATAACATTTTCAGGTAACTTGTTAAATAATTTAACGCTTAAACCCACAAAGGAATTACTCATCTTATGTAGTCTTAGATATGGAACAGCAAGCTTTTGTTTATTTCTAGTGTTAAAGTTGTGGAAGTCATATTTAAAAAAAAGTAGATTATAATTTTTGCGTAAATACATAATACAATAAAAAATGTTTGAAATGCTACGGTAAGTGTTTTTATTTCTTTAAATAAGTCTCTGAGAGAATCCCGTGATTTAAGACTATATGTGGCGCGGATAGCCCTCTTCTGTAAAACAAAAATATTTTGAAAGTTAGCAGCTGTTCCCCACAAAAGGAGGCCATATGACATAATACAATGGAAGTAACTGAACTAAACCAGTCTTGCCGTTTCAATATCAGTCAAATTACGAATTTTTCTTACAGCGTATGCAGCTGATCTAAGCCTTCCTGCCAGGGCAACAATATGGGGTCCCCATTGCAATTTAGAGTCTAATGTGATATGCCGAGAAATACTGTAGAATTAATAATACCAATAGGTTCACCAAGCATCGACAATTTGATGTTGACTTTTTTAACATTCGGCATTGTAATTTTGACACATTTCGTTTTCTTAGTGTTAAGCTGGAGATTATTATTCGTTCTAACTTTGAATCCTTTTTCGAGAAAAAAAAGCGCGGGAAACGTCGGTGTTAGGTCGACTTTTGTTTTTGCTTTCATAATTTTATCATTTATATTTATAATTAGGATCAGTTAAGTAGTCAAAGTTATTTATTCTGTTTATTTGTGTATAATTTAGTATATTAGTGTTGTTTCTTCTGGATTTGGGTAAGTTTTTTATGTAGTATAATTGTTCATGAACGAGCCCGATGATCCTGGGGGCACAAGCCCCCAGGTTGCTAGTTTTGTCACAATATTACATTCCGGAATAGATACGGAGGGGTCTTTATTAGACTCTGACACCTCTAGCTCAAATAAAATTCCTAAACGCAAGAGGGCTTCAGTGCGAAAGATATGTAAGCACTGTAATAAAAAAAAGAGGAGACACCAAAAGTCAGGCACAATCAATGAATTTGATTGCCACTGTGATAATTTGAATGAATCCCCTATTAGTGAAAACACGGTGTGTCCTCCGCCTGAACAATCTGTTTCCAGTAATCCTATAGATTCTTCAAGTGGTCGCGACTCTCGTCCTCCTGTTAGCAGAGTATTTTACCAGGCCTCAGATGTGTCTCCTTATGTGGTTCATATTCAAAAAACTCAGTTGTCTCCAGATGATAATTGCAATATTCACCCGGTCCACTTTGGGCATTTTCTTAAGAAAAACAGGTTTAATAATATTATTGATGGAAGTTTAAAGAAAATCGGTAGAAATAGAGTGACAGTCTCTTTTTCTAACTATCAGGATGCGAATAATTTCATTTCAAATAAAACATTAGAATCAAAGAACTATAAATGTTTTGTTCCTAGTTTCAATGTCTCCCGAATGGGAATAGTAAGAGGCATACCTATTGAATGGACAGATGACGACATCATTTGCAATATCTCGGTGCCTCCTGGTACTGGAGACATTATTAAGGTTCGGAGATTGAAAAGGAAACAGTCAATCAACGGCAAAACAGAGTTTGTTCCTATTGGAACCGTAGTTATAACTTTTGATGGGCAAGTTCTGCCAGAAAGAGTTTTTGTATGTTACAATGCACTCCCAGTTGACCTCTACATTTACCCCACAATTCAATGTTTCAACTGTTGTAGGTACGGGCATATAAAATCTCAATGTAGGTCAACTCCTAAATGTTATAAATGTAGCCAAGGTCACTCAGGTGATAATTGTTCTGTGGAGGAAGAAGCCATTACATGTAATTTATGTTCAGGTTCTCATATGGCTACCAGTAAAAAGTGCCCTGAGTATTCACGTCAAAGGTCCATAAAAGAAACTATGGCTAAACGCTGCATATCTTATGTAGAAGCTGTTAAGTTACATCCTCCGGTATCAAAATCATATGCAGATGTTCTGACTTCTATGCCGTCACAGTCAGTACCCCCAAAAGCTTCAATTAACTCGCCTAAAAACAAATCTATTTCTGAAGTTACTTCATATAAAAAAACTATTTTTCGCAAGCCTTACGTTCCTCCTCAGCACAGTAAAGGCTATGATCGTTCTGTTCATGACTCTATAATTGGGACAGAATATAACACACCTACTTACCAAAATGGGTGTGCTTTTATTGAAAATGATAATTTATCTTCAAGAGACTTTTCAACTTTGACAACAAGAGATTTGATTTTAACCCTAATAACTTCCTTGTCTCAATCTCAGATTATACATTTACCGTCCAACGTTGCTCAACCGACTATGACTTTGCTGAAAAATCAAAACAACAATAATGAACAGAGCAATTCAATGGAATTGTCGCAGCATAACTAACAAAAAAAGTGATTTAATACATTTATTAAATAAATATACTCCTTTTATTGTTTCCCTTCAGGAAACCTGGCTCCGGCCAGATACTTATTTTAGAATATCGGGCTTCTCTTGTGTTAGGGAAGACCGATCAGATGGTTATGGAGGCGTTGCTTTACTTATTCATTCTTCTTTAAATTTCCTTCATATTCCAATACCTTCACATAATAATGATTTTTCAATTATTGCAGTAAAAATATACAACATATGCTATGTGTCTATTTACATACCACATCCTTCTTCTTCAATTTTTGATGAGTTACAAGTTATAATAGCTAATCTTCCTAAACCATTGGTTTTAATGGGCGACTTTAATGCTCAGCATCAGGCTTGGGGTAGTTCTAATTCAAGTTACTATGGGGCTAGAATCCTGGATATTCTAGATAATTATAACTTGTGTTTGTTGAATACAGGCTCTTCAACCCGTCGAACTAATCCTCATGAAGGTATAAGTGCCCCTGACCTTACCATTTGCTCACCTTCTCTGACTTCCTCATCAACATGGAATGTACTTACATCTTCATTTGGTAGTGACCATTTTCCTCTTCTTATTACTTTTGAATCTAGACTTGGAAAAATTTCTTGCAGAAGGAAGAGGTTAAAATATAAATTAGATGATGCTGATTGGGAAAAATTCAGGAAATGTGTTGATCAAAAAATGTCATCACTTCCTGATATGAGTGAAAGCAATAATTCATTGGGTGCGACAAGACTGACATCATTATTGATAGAAGTAGCTGATGAAATTTTCCCTCATAAAAAAGATAGTGCTCCCAAAATCCCTTCTCCTCCCTGGTGGGACAAAGAATGCTTGGTAGCGGTTCAGAAAAGAAAGGAAGCCGAGAAAAGGTATCTTTTAAATTCTACAAGTGAAAATTTTGAATCCCTTTCTGAACTGATCTCAAGCACTCGCAAGTTATTTAAAAAGAAAAAATGGGAGGGATGGAGATCTTTTTGTTCCTCTATATCTCCTGACACTTCACCGTCCATTGTTTGGAATAATATCCGCAAGTATAGATCTATCTTCAAAGAACCAACGCCTTCATATCTTCCGGATCATATTATTGAAAATTTTTTAGACATTTTAGCTCCTCCATCTACCCCAGAAAAACTTTTTACTCCTTTTTCTTTTCCGTTAACTGAAGATAATGATTTAGTCCTTAATGCTCCGTTTTCTATGATCGAACTTAAAGGTGTTCTATCTTATGTCAAAGATTCTGCACCTGGTATGGACGGTATTCCCTATTCATTTTTCTCCCATTTAAATGATTCTGCCCTTTCTTATTATTTGTCTCTTATAAATAACATAATGACTAGTGGAGAAATACCACTTGCCTGGAAATCTCAAGAGGTTATTCCCATTTTAAAACCGAATAAACCACGTACAGAAGCGACCTCGTTTCGCCCTATTGTCCTTTCAACTGTCTTGGTTAAAATTGCTGAGCATTTAGTAAAAAATCGTTTAGAATGGTTTGTAGAAAGTAATGGCTTACTAGCAGAAAGTCAATTTGGTTTTCGAAAAGGAAAAAGTACCATGGATAGCCTCGGCATTTTTACGACTGATATACGGTTAGCATTCTCGTGTAATCATTCGGTTCTTGCAGCATTTTTAGATGATATATCTAAAAATGCTGCATATGATAACGTTATTATATCTATCCTTATGGAAAAGTTAAAAAAATTAAATGTCCCGTCAATGTTGGCAAATTTTATTAATAACTTATTAACAGAAAGGTCTATCAACGTAATTCAGGAAGATTCTCCAATTATAACAAGGTTAGTTTGGAAGGGGCTCCCCCAAGGCTCCGTTTTAAGCCCTATTTTATATAATATTTACACTTTTGATCTTCATTCATCCATATCAGACA
This sequence comes from Glyphodes pyloalis, assembly GCA_037074685.1. Lineage (NCBI taxonomy): Eukaryota > Metazoa > Arthropoda > Insecta > Lepidoptera > Crambidae > Glyphodes > Glyphodes pyloalis. The sequence goes on along the minus strand of JAYKKO010000030.1, from coordinate 4,738,534 downwards.
TAGATGGTTTTCATATTCTCCAATATGCTGACGATCTACTCTTTTACTTTAAAGGCAGGGATATAGATTCTTTATGCATTTCCTTAACCTCTGCGTTAAATAGTTTTAAAACATGGTTAGATCTTAACGGATTAAGTCTTTCGGTTTCTAAAAGTGCAGTGGTTTTATTTTCTCGAATGCGGCTTCCTCCTCCAATTTCTGTTAATTATGAAAATGTTACTATTCCTAACCTGAAAGAAGCAAAATTTTTGGGAGTCATTTTAGACCATAAATTATCAGGTCTCTCTCACTGTCAATATGTCTCTGCTAAATGTGAAAAGTTCTTGAACATCCTAAGATGTTTATCCGGGGTATGGTGGGGAGCCCACCCATTTTCTCTAAAACTTATATACAATGCTTTGATTAGAAGTAGGTTAGACTACGGTACTTATTTTTTAGAACCAGGAAGTGCACTAGGATTAGGTAAATTAGATACCATTCAAGCTAAAGCTCTCAGATTAGTTACTGGTGCTATGAAGTCCAGCCCTATAATATCTTTACAAGTGGAATGTGGAGATCCACCATTAAAATTAAGAAGGCAATATCTTTGTGGCAAATTCTTATTTCGGGCACTACAGTTTAATAACCATCCGCTATATTACAAATTAAAATATTTGTCTGAGCTTATTCAAACTTCACCTTACTGGTCCAATAAAAATTTACCATGTCTAGTTGTAAGTTTTCTGAAATTTATAGCTCTGCAAGCTCCTACACATAGGTCTCAGTGCTTACCAATATTTGAAATTAATTTTGAATCACTAATTACGTGTCCTATCATACACTTAAACTTAAATCTTTCTAAAAAGGATCCAAATGTTCATTTTAATTTTAACTTTATTGTAGATAGGGACTGGCCAAATTGGCATCATGTTTTCAGTGATGCCTCTAAGCATTCTGACAATAATCCAGTAGGTGTAGGTATTTATCATCAGCAATACGGAATTGTTCAGAAAATTAAATTACCACCAGAATCTTCAATATTTACAGGAGAATGCTTTGGCATCTTTAAATCTATAGAATATGTTTTGCTCATGAAGCTTACTCACACAGTAATCTTTTCAGACTCCAAAAGTGCGCTGCAAGCCCTTAACAGGTTTTTATTCAAACAAAATTCCAACAGTAGTGTACTTATTTTCGAATGTAGGAAATTATTACAAAAAGCAGCTCTTAGAGGTTATAACGTTCACTTTGCTTGGATCCCTGGACATTGTCATATTCCTGGAAATGAGAAAGCTGATCGATTAGCAAATGATGCCATTGAGTGTGGAGACGTATATGCTTATAAAAACTTTTGCTCAGATCTGGTTGCTCTTCCTAAAGCCTTCCTCCGAAGTTCCTGGCAGAAGGATTGGGACAAGAGCAGTATAATCAAAGCAAAACATTATAGAGCAATTCAATCTGTTATTCCCATCAAACCATGGTTCCACACACTGAGGCTTGGTAAAATTGCCACGACTAGCATTATTCGTATGCGACTTGGTCATGTTTGTACGCCCGCCCATCTTGCAAAGATTCACGTCATAGATGATGATTGGTGTGAATGTGGTACTGGCATTGGAGACCTAAATCATATATTCTTTTCCTGCCTGTCATATGATCACTCCTCCTTATACCATTCCCTTATCACCCTTCGTATCCCTCTTCCAACCTCTATAAATATTCTATTGCATTTAAATATTCCTGATATTTATAATATTTTATCAATATTTATAACCCAAAATACGATTAAACTCTAATTATTTTATGTTTATTATTCCATACTTTCCTGATCCGAATTTAGATTCCTTTATTTCCTTAATCGTTTCCTAAACTTTTTATCCACCGTAATCCAAAATTGTCAAATATCCCTTCACACAAGTCAGTGGCTGATGCACTAGTCGTGCGAGCCAATATATAAAAAAAAAAAAAAAATAAAAATAAAAAAAAAAAAATCCTTTTTCGAGTAATTTCAGGAAGCGGAGCTATTTTTTTTATTTCATAAATACCTAAGAAAAACGATATTATGAGTTTTTGACTGGCAGAAATCATCGATGCCCGGTTCGGTGCCGTTAATGTGTCAAAAATGACAATCCATTTATTTACGAAACGACTACGAGTCGTTATGACCGTTCCAAATCAGCTGCCATCAGTCGTCTGTCGGTCGTTTTTAGCTTGCGCCTCGTATAATTTATTACTATGCGTAACTTGAACGGATATTTTTTCAAATATTGAAACCAAGCATGAAAATATACAAAAAAATAAATAAATTGAAAACATAGGAAAATCGAAACGTGCATAACATGATAAATCGAAAATCGTCAATTATTTGATTTTCACAAGCATTAGCCATTTAATAGACTCCCAGAGTATATAAATACTAACATTACTAACTTATAGAAAAGAGCATAAGTATAGTCTGGTAGCCTGTAGACGTGAAGAGGAGACCAAGATAAAAGTCCTCAACTTTCCAGTCAAACACCATTTTAAACCGAAATAACATGCCTGCCTGCCCTAGTCCGAACTTTGGACGGGCGGCCATTGTAAAACTCAGGGAAGTTTATTAAATTTATGTGAAGCCTTATTGTACCTATTGTATAGTTTGGGTTTCTAAACAAAAAAAATTAAATACAATCCTTTGTGTGATTGTATTGTCTGTTTCAACGGTATTTAAAACACTCCTTGTTAATGAACTAAATTATCTTTAACTTAATTATAAAAATAAGTTATTTATACGTTTTAATGGGAACGCGACATTTGTAATTTTGATATCTAACTCAAATTTGAATAAATATTGCTAATTTAAGCGATTTACAAAGAAAAATACGTTTAGATTTTCCAAATCATGCTTAACGAAAATCAAAAATTGATTACAGATTTATTAATTGATTACCAAATCATAATGATGATATCATAATAAAAACGCATCTTCACCATGAACATGTTCGCCATGGCAAGTCATGAATAATTGTAGTTTCTTGGTGCTTCAATCAGTATTACTAGATAAGATAAGTACACTAAACAGTAGGTACATCGAGGTAAACACTTGCAGTTCGATTTTAGTTCTTATGCCTGCGACTTAAAGCAGTACCACAGATAATAGAATACTATACTAGCACAGATACCCAATCTCTAAGAAATAAATGTCACACTCATAACGCCGTTTATTTTAAACTATCTGTCATCTATCACACCTACTTATCAATATTGTACCTGACTGTGTATCTACCACTGATTACGGTCATGAGTAGTGCTGACCCGACGAAATTTCACGGCTACTTTTGAATGGTGGGATTCGTGGTAAAAATGGAATTGAAAGGAAATTAAACTTATACTTTTTGAAAGTAGGTAAAAAAAAACAAGTTCTAAATTAATCATAATAAACTGGTTTCAAACAAACAGAAATACTTATGTATTACATACAACAGACAGATAATAATTATACACTACCTACGTACATTACTGGCTTTTTTAAATTATGCTGCAAAATTTTAAATTTCGTTATTCTTCCTGCTGTTAGGGTTTCGTAGCCGAATGGCAAAAACGGAATCCTTACGGATTCGTCATGTCTGTCCGTCCGTCTGTCCGTCTATCCGTCCGTATGTCACAGCCACTTTTTTCCGTAACTATAAGAGCTGTACTGTGGAAACTTGGTAAGTAGATGTATTCGGTGAACCGCATTAATATTTTCATACAAAAATAGAAAAAAAATAAAAGCTTAAAAAAAATACAATACATTTTTGGGCTTGTCCATACTTAGAACTGAAACTCGATGTATTTTTTCATCTAACCCATACGTGTGGGGTATCTATGGATAGGTCATTAAAAATAATATTGAGGTTTCTAATATTTTTTTTATCTTAACTGAATAGTTTGCGCGAGTGGTACTTCCAAAGTGGAAAAATGTTGCCCCCCCCTCTATCTTTTAAAATAAGAGATTGAGAAAAAGAAACATTGATGTACATTTCCATGCAAACTACTAGCAAAACTAAGTTCGAACGAGATCTGGTAAGTACTTTTTTTGATACGTCATAAATCGTGAGCCGGTTTTTTTCTTTATATTATAAATATTTATTTATTAAAAAAATTAAATGGTCATTATAATGATATTCCCTAGTTTTAATTTCCTTGTGTATTATCTGCACTTATACACTAATATTAAAAAGAGGAAAACTTTGTTTGTTTGAAAAGAATAGGCTCAGAAACTACTGGACCGCTTTTAAAAATTCTTTCACAATCGAAAGATATATTATTTACGAGTTATATAGGCAAACATTTATTTAAAAAAAGAATAGGGTTCTGTAAAATATTTGGATTTTTCGGACACAAGGTGTAAAAAATCAAGCAGAAAAGTTACTTATTTTGCGTACGCTGCCTAAACTATAAAAAGATAGAACATTTTATTGACTTTTCAGGTTCTTCATCGTAGATCTTATAAATTGCAACAAAAATGTCCGCGACACACTTTACCTATCAATGTCGAGTGAGGCACAACAACCATTTTTTTATTTAAAAATCTTAAATTGTTGTTATTTCTTCACTAAGTATAGTTTATGTAGATAATATTGTTACGCGCCACGATTAACGTTCTTAGTAACCAGCGCCATCTAGTGTGGAAAGGCGGGACTACAGAGAGTCGAGACGCGTACGCCAGAATTTACTAGAACAATGACCTTGACCGAGCGTACGGCCGTTCAAGGCCGCACTGCGCGCGAATGTTCCGGATGTTTCTGCGTTGGTTCGGGAACGGCCGCGGCAATATAAAAGGCCGGGATTCACCGCGACCGGGACAGTATTGAATTAGCGATACAAGTGATTACTTCGAAAGCGATTTTGAAGTGCGACTTGGGAGCGATTGTTGTTTTAATTAGTGCATTTTAAGGTTGTAATTAGTGGCGTTCAATTAAAGTGTGACTTTTGGTAATTTTTATCGGCTGTTTTTATTGTCACGAACCCGAAGCTCGTAACAATTGGTGTCAGAAGTGGGATTTAAATTATGCCGATTTTACCTAAAGACGACACGGAGGGTATCCGTACCCGGAGTCAACGCCAACAGGAGACGGACCAGAGACGTTTTGGTGGAGCTTTGCCGCTGGAATCGGAGAGCCAGTTATTAACCACGGAGGCTGGCCCGTCCACAGCAACACCAGCAACATCGGCAGCACCAGACCTTGCAGCCCTGATGATGATGCTGCAGGAGCAGTCTCGCCGACAGGAGGAACAGGCTCGCCGACAGGAGGAACAGGCTCGTCGGTTGGAAGAACAGCTTAAGCGGGACAAGGAGGAACAGGCTCGCTGCCAGGAGGAACAGGCTCGCCGCCAGGTGGAACAGGCTCGCCGTCAGGAGGAACAGGCTCGCCGCCAGGAGGAACAGGCTCGTCGATTGGAAGAACAGCTTCAGCGGTACAAGGAGGAACAGGCTCGACGCCAGGAGGAACAGGCTCGCGGCCAGGAGGAACAGGCTCGCCGCCAAGAAGAGCAGATGCTTCTTTTGAAGGACCTTCACGCTACCTTCGGGAAAGACATAAAGGAGGTAAAGGATAAGGTTGCTCAACATGACAACCGCCTGTTGGAAGCTGAAATACGGATCGACCAAGTCAATAATCGGGTTGACTACGTAGAGGCTGATGTGAAGAAGACCGTGATGGCAGACGTTAAGAAAACGCTGGATTGTCTTAAACTTGGAGAAGCAATTGCAGCTCCCGTAGCTTCAACACCTACGCTACGTGGATTCAAAGTGCCACCGTTCGACGGAACTTCTTCATGGTCGGCCTACAAAATCCAATTTGACGCAGTCATGAAAGCGAACGGCTGGAATAAAAATCAGGCCAAGACTGCCCTCACCCTAGGCCTTCGTGACCAGGCCTTATCAGTTTTGGAAGCTCTCGGTAAGGAAGTGACTTACGAGCAGCTCCTTGAGGCACTGGAGGCTCGATATGGCGACGCTCACCTGGAACACGTGTTTCGCGCACAGCTCAGGGACCGCGTGCAACGCAGTAGCGAAAACCTGCAGCAGTGGGCCCTTGAAGTGGAGAAGCTGGTGCGTAAAGCTTACCAGTCCGTACCAGCGCTTATTGATGGGAACCTTGTGCAGGCGTTCATCGACGGCATCCGCGACATTGAAGTTAGAGCTGCTGTCAGGCTCGGGCACCACGGGACGCTTAAAGATGCCTTAGCCCATGCACTGGAGGTGGAAGCTGTGCGGCAGGATCATCGTTTCCATCGCGTCAGGGAGATTGCAGCGGCTTCAGTTCGCGACCGCAATAAAAGCTACAGCCCTAGGTGCTACGGCTGCGGGGAAAGGGGTCACCTTCGATCCAGTTGCCCTAAGCGAACTGCAGAAAGAGAACTACGGCTACCTGCAGACCTGATCATCAGAATACCACCTGATGCTCCAGGCAGTATAATCGATTATGCGAATAACTGGCGGTACAAAATAAATGACATTTGTGAAATGATGAAAACCCCTTGTGACCGCAAAGTGAACAGTAGAGTGTTCGACGAGGGTCCACAGATGAGGTTGCGCAATCCAGTCCACAGCAGAGGGAGATCTCCTGGGCTTCAGTCTAGATCGGAGGGACCGTACCGGATTGGGACTGGGGGCAATGACGTAACCTACCGGAAACAGAAAGGTGCAAGAGGCACTCCTAAGATTGTCCATGCGGAGAGATTGGCGCGTTATTATGGAGCCGAAAATGCTCGGGACGAGCATGTCTTAGGAGGGGGCAGTGTTACGCGCCACGATTAACGTTCTTAGTAACCAGCGCCATCTAGTGTGGAAAGGCGGGACTACAGAGAGTCGAGACGCGTACGCCAGAATTTACTAGAACAATGACCTTGACCGAGCGTACGGCCGTTCAAGGCCGCACTGCGCGCGAATGTTCCGGATGTTTCTGCGTTGGTTCGGGAACGGCCGCGGCAATATAAAAGGCCGGGATTCACCGCGACCGGGACAGTATTGAATTAGCGATACAAGTGATTACTTCGAAAGCGATTTTGAAGTGCGACTTGGGAGCGATTGTTGTTTTAATTAGTGCGTTTTAAGGTTGTAATTAGTGGCGTTCAATTAAAGTGTGACTTTTGGTAATTTTTATCGGCTGTTTTTATTGTCACGAACCCGAAGCTCGTAACAATATTTAGTCATTGAATGATTAAAATTTGATGTTTGGTTTTAAGTTATGGCGAAAAATATTACGATTGCTGCTGCATGGCCCGTTGCAAGGTGAGCGTCACCAAGGCGAGGGCGTATGGGAGGGAAGTTTATGGAAAATAAAGAAATAGTATGTATGTATGTTTATAAGATCTACAATAATGGATGCAAAAAGGTGAAGAAATTGATTTTGTTTATACTATGTGTGCTATAAAGATGTGTTTGCTATCATAAAATGCGTACTTAAACTGCCTATTTTGATGAAGCATTCATAACCATATCTTTAATAGACTTTCGAAAAAATGCAGACAAGTTAGTTTAGTCTATAGATCTTGACTATGACAATATTAATATTTTAAAAAGTTAATATTTTCATAGTCAAAATCGAATCGGATTTTTCGAATTATGGTGGTTTACTTTTTAAAATTAAACACTAAAACAAGTATTTAAATCTTGCTTACTACACATTTTGCCTTATAGATAAATTGTACAAATCAGCGTAAGTCATAAATGAAAGTTGAAAACAAAACAAACCTTTTTAAGCTATTTTCATTTTGAGCTTACGTTCACCAATATCTTTTTGAACATGCTTATCTAAATAATAACACTAATTTAATTTATTTGTCGAAACCATAATCACAGTCAAATCAGCTTTTGAAGATAGAGTAATATTTACTATTTGAAACTAAAATTATCCCAAAGTAATTTCTGCGTCACATGGCTAAAACTATTACCTATATTACCTATTTGTGGGGTGTTCCTGGTAAAAATACCATACTTACATAATAATATAATAAACATGGAGTATTTATTTAATAAGCTGTACACGTAATATCTGTCGGTCTTCAACGGAAGCTGACTGGGCTTTACGGTTTTCAGAAAATGGATCTTCATAGGTAGGATCCATAACACTATCGTCGGATGAGAAATAATTTCTGTTATTTGTAGAACTGAAGCTACTTGAAGAGCTGGACCAAGAGCTGTCTGTAGATTCATAAGAACTAGAGCCACTGTCTGAGTCTGTTCCCTGGATAATTAAAGATGGTTTCGGAGACTTTGCTTGAATATCATTGTCATTTACATCGTAGTCCAAAATATCTAAAGAAACTGACTATCTGAGAAAGAATTAGTAGAATATAATAAAAAATATCTTTATTCATGTATGCTTTACGGAAGCACTTATGAATTGTCAGTAGTAATAAGTATTCTACCCCCGTGTTCGGAATGTTGATTGTGGCGGTCTAATCTTCATAGGTGCGAGATAATTCAAACACTCTTTACGACTATCGTTTATTAGTATTCACATTAGACTAAAGATACAAGTATGAGGCATCGATTAAAAAGTAGATACGATGATACAAATATGGGATTACATTGAACTATACATTATGCACGTGGCATATACCTACCTTCCCCCTTAATTAAAAGAAATAAACTAAAAACTGAAAGTTCCAAAATCCTTAATTTATTACACTAACACAGCACTACACTATCACTTGCTGCGCCATGTACGGGAGGAAACGGAGATCAATTCAATGATATTCGAGACAATGCATCAGCTGCTGCGTTGTTTGAACCTTTTATATATTCAACGTCAACACTGTATTCCTCTAAAGCTAACCTAAATTTCATTAATCGGCTAGACGGATCTTTCATGTTAAAAAGGTAAATAGAGAAGTCTAGGATCTGTTTGAGTTTTAAAATATCTACCATATAAATAGGGCCAAAAATATTTGACAGCTCAAACTATCGTCTAAAGCTCCTTTTCAATAGTAGGGTAATTTTTCTCAGCTGTATTAAGAGATCTACTGGCATAAGCAATAGGTCGGCCGTCTTTATTTGATAAAACTGCGCCGATAGCGTAATTTGATGCGTCTGTTTGTAAAATAAAGTGATTTTGTTCGGAAAAATCTGGGTATTGTAACACTAAAGGGGGATTTGATTTTTTGTTTTAGTAATTCAGATGAATTTTGACACAATTGATGCCAAATGAAAAGTACATTTTTCTTAGAAAGATAATTTAACGGATGAGCAATTTCCGCAAAGTTTTTAATGAATTTTCTGTAATAATTTACGAATGCAACAAACCTTTTTAATTCGTCGCTATTTTTAGGTCTTGGATAATTTTTTACAGTGTTTATTTTTTCAGGGTCAGGTAAAATACCTTTGTTAGATATCACGTGTCCCAAATATAATATCTCTCTTTTCAAAAAATCTCATTTTTCCGGGTTAAGTTTTAAATTTACTTCTTTTAACCTTTCAAAAACGTCCTGTAGGTTTTTATTATGAATATCGAGCCGAGGCCCGAAAATAATTAAATCGTCCAAATAAAAGAGGCATTTTTCATAATTCAAACATGATATATCGTATTTTCTTTCTTAGTTTTAAAATTTTAATAGGCAGCAAGTAAATGCGACTACTTAAATCTCGCGACAAGCTTTTATTTCATATAAATTGTGTCAAATGTGTTAAATTGGAAATAACACTATAAGTTAACAGTAAAAGTTTTAGTGTCAAAGTTTATTTTTTTCTTTTTAGGGCATTAATATACAGGAGCTAGACAAACTGAAAAGTCAGGTAATTTATAGCTTAACATTTTAAATCATACTTTTAATTTGACCTAATTTTCTTGAGTACCTTTCAAATAAGACTAATGGAGTTTATGTAGTAATTCCCAGAATGCCATCCTCTCATGATAAGGTCTTTTCTTAATACTGACTTCAGAATCAATATCAAAGTAATACAAAGTATCCCTCGTAGCAGCTGGCCACTGGACAGGCAATAAGTCTGAAGTTTCAGGTGTCGGGTTGCTGAAAATGAAATTAAATGTATTATTATATCTAAACCTCATGATGCTAGAATTAAATCTGATGGAGGAATGACCTTTTCACATTCAACTGACTTTGAGGGAAATTAACAGAATAAGCAAAGGAATAATTAAATTTCATATCAGTTGACTGATTAATTACCTATATTTAGCGAAGTTCGTCCATAAAGTAGTTATTCTGTCTATTATTTGATCTTCAGGTGTGGGTGTTTCGTCAAATAAATCAAATCAAATAAATAGCCTAATTCGTCTGCATGTGCTGCCCGGCTGATATTAGTTGCATTGGTTTTTCTCTTCATGAATTTCCTATCTCCGGCGTATGAAAATACGAAAAATAAATATTGCTGGCTCCGTTTTTGAAATATTTTTCAATACTCCTGAGAGTGGGGTTGTAATAAAGTCAAATAAAGTCAAAGTTAACTTAAATCTGAACCGAAATGAATAATGAATGAATAATAATGAAATGAATGAATATGTCAGAGTAGAGGAGGAGGAGTCAAATTAAAAGTATGATTTAAAATGTTAAGCTATAAATTACCTGACTTTTCAGTTTGTCTAGCTCCTGTATATTAATGCCCTAAAAAGAAAAAAATAAACTTTGACACTAAAACTTTTACTGTTAACTTATAGTGTTATTTCCAATTTAACACATTTGACACAATTTATATGAAATAAAAGCTTGTCGCGAGATTTAAGTAGTCGCATTTACTTGCTGCCTATTAAAATTTTAAAACTAAGAAAGAAAATACGATATATCATGTTTGAATTATGAAAAATGCCTCTTTTATTTGGACGATTTAATTATTTTCGGGCCTCGGCTCGATATTCATAATAAAAACCTACAGGACGTTTTTGAAAGGTTAAAAGAAGTAAATTTAAAACTTAACCCGGAAAAATGAGATTTTTTGAAAAGAGAGATATTATATTTGGGACACGTGATATCTAACAAAGGTATTTTACCTGACCCTGAAAAAAAAAACACTGTAAAAAATTATCCAAGACCTAAAAATAGCGACGAATTAAAAAGGTTTGTTGCATTCGTAAATTATTACAGAAAATTCATTAAAAACTTTGCGGAAATTGCTCATCCGTTAAATTATCTTTCTAAGAAAAATGTACTTTTCATTTGGCATCAATTGTGTCAAAATTCATCTGAATTACTAAAACAAAAAATCAAATCCCCCTTTAGTGTTACAATACCAAGATTTTTCCGAACAAAATCACTTTATTTTACAAACAGACGCATCAAATTACGCTATCGGCGCAGTTTTATCAAATAAAGACGGCCGACCTATTGCTTATGCCAGTAGATCTCTTAATACAGCTGAGAAAAATTACCCTACTATTGAAAAGGAGCTTTAGACGATAGTTTGAGCTGTCAAATATTTTTGGCCCTATTTATATGGTAGATATTTTAAAACTCAAACAGATCCTAGACTTCTCTATTTACCTTTTTAACATGAAAGATCCGTCTAGCCGATTAATGAAATTTAGGTTAGCTTTAGAGGAATACAGTGTTGACGTTGAATATATAAAAGGTTCAAACAACGCAGCAGCTGATGCATTGTCTCGAATATCATTGAATTGATCTCCGTTTCCTCCCGTACATGGCGCAGCAAGTGATAGTGTAGTGCTGTGTTAGTGTAATAAATTAAGGATTTTGGAACTTTCAGTTTTTAGTTTATTTCTTTTAATTAAGGGGGAAGGTAGGTATATGCCACGTGCATAATGTATAGTTCAATGTAATCCCATATTTGTATCATCGTATCTACTTTTTAATCGATGCCTCATACTTGTATCTTTAGTCTAATGTGAATACTAATAAACGATAGTCGTAAAGAGTGTTTGAATTATCTCGCACCTATGAAGATTAGACCGCCACAATCAACATTCCGAACACGGGGGTAGAATACTTATTACTACTGACAATTCATAAGTGCTTCCGTAAAGCATACATGAATAAAGATATTTTTTATTATATTCTACTAATTCTTTCTCAGATAGTCAGTTTCTTTAGATATTTTGGACTACGATGTAAATGACAATGATATTCAAGCAAAGTCTCCGAAACCATCTTTAATTATCCAGGAAACAGACTCAGACAGTGGCTCTAGTTCTTATGAATCTACAGACAGCTCTTGGTCCAGCTCTTCAAGTAGCTTCAGTTCTACAAATAACAGAAATTATTTCTCATCCGACGATAGTGTTATGGATCCTACCTATGAAGATCCATTTTCTGAAAACCGTAAAGCCCAGTCAGCTTCCGTTGAAGACCGACAGATATTACGTGTACAGCTTATTAAATAAATACTCCATGTTTATTATATTATTATGTAAGTATGGTATTTTTACCAGGAACACCCCACAAATAGGTAATATAGGTAATAGTTTTAGCCATGTGACGCAGAAATTACTTTGGGATAATTTTAGTTTCAAATAGTAAATATTACTCTATCTTCAAAAGCTGATTTGACTGTGATTATGGTTTCGACAAATAAATTAAATTAGTGTTATTATTTAGATAAGCATGTTCAAAAAGATATTGGTGAACGTAAGCTCAAAATGAAAATAGCTTAAAAAGGTTTGTTTTGTTTTCAACTTTCATTTATGACTTACGCTGATTTGTACAATTTATCTATAAGGCAAAATGTGTAGTAAGCAAGATTTAAATACTTGTTTTAGTGTTTAATTTTAAAAAGTAAACCACCATAATTCGAAAAATCCGATTCGATTTTGACTATGAAAATATTAACTTTTTAAAATATTAATATTGTCATAGTCAAGATCTATAGACTAAACTAACTTGTCTGCATTTTTTCGAAAGTCTATTAAAGATATGGTTATGAATGCTTCATCAAAATAGGCAGTTTAAGTACGCATTTTATGATAGCAAACACATCTTTATAGCACACATAGTATAAACAAAATCAATTTCTTCACCTTTTTGCATCCATTATTGTAGATCTTATAAACATACATACATACTATTTCTTTATTTTCCATAAACTTCCCTCCCATACGCCCTCGCCTTGGTGACGCTCACCTTGCAACGGGCCATGCAGCAGCAATCGTAATATTTTTCGCCATAACTTAAAACCAAACATCAAATTTTAATCATTCAATGACTAAATATTATCTACATAAACTATACTTAGTGAAGAAATAACAACAATTTAAGATTTTTAAATAAAAAAATGGTTGTTGTGCCTCACTCGACATTGATAGGTAAAGTGTGTCGCGGACATTTTTGTTGCAATTTATAAGATCTACGATGAAGAACCTGAAAAGTCAATAAAATGTTCTATCTTTTTATAGTTTAGGCAGCGTACGCAAAATAAGTAACTTTTCTGCTTGATTTTTTACACCTTGTGTCCGAAAAATCCAAATATTTTACAGAACCCTATTCTTTTTTTAAATAAATGTTTGCCTATATAACTCGTAAATAATATATCTTTCGATTGTGAAAGAATTTTTAAAAGCGGTCCAGTAGTTTCTGAGCCTATTCTTTTCAAACAAACAAAGTTTTCCTCTTTTTACAAGCTTTTATTTAGTTTCACCTGTCCCGTTGTCTGTCGTTCTGTAATCGAATCTTGCAACTTAAATTTGATCCACTTCCCGGTTTCCGATTGAGCTGAAATTTAGAATGCATGTATAAATCGGATGACAATGCAATTTTATTGTAACATAGAGCCGATCTGATGATGGAGCTGGAAGGTGGCCATAGGAACTCCGTAATTAAATGATGCAACCCTATCGAGTTTGGGCTCATTAGATTCGTCTTGACAAGTACTTTGATACTATATGGTAACCAGGGTCTGATGATGGAGCCGGAAGGTGGCCATAGGAACTCCGTAATTAAACGACGCAACCCCATCGAGTTTGGTCTCGTTTGATTCGTCTTGACGAGTCTCTTGCTTTCGTCCCATATTAATTATATATGATTGATTGGATGGATGACCCAATGTCAAGGTGAGCACGTACCGAGGGCTGAATGGTATGAGAGTGTATAAACATGTCTTGCCGCTAACGTTGCGCCTCAGGGTACCAGGGCGAACCCTGTTGTATTGTAGCCCTTATCCCTCTACAACGGACCTCTGGGGGGATGGACCGTTATTTGTCCTATACTCGTGGGAATAACATGAAGAAAACAGAAACAACTACACAAAGAAAACGACGTTTAGAGAAGGCGAAATTGAAGAGACAGGAGAAGACGTCGTAGTAAATCTCGAATTAAAAATAGAGGTACTAAAAAGTTAAAAATAAAATTAAAGAAAAAAAACCTTTTTAAAAACAAGCTTTTATTATTAAATGAACTAAAAAGTTAAAAATAAAAGCATGTTACATTTAATACAACACAACATTTTCCTCAACCTATCACAATGTATGTTGTGTTGTATTAAATGTAACATGCTTTTATTTTTAACTTTTTAGTTCATTTAATAATAAAAGCTTGTTTTTAAAAAGGTTTTTTTTTCTTTAATTAATATTAGTGTAGAAGTGCAGATAATACACAAGGAAATTAAAACTAGGGAATATCATTATAATGACCATTTAATTTTTTTAATAAAAAAATATTTATAATATAAAGAAAAAAACCGGCTCAAGATTTATGACGTATCAAAAAAAGTACTTACCAGATCTCGTTCGAACTTAGTTTTGCTAGTAGTTTGCATGGAAATGTACATCAATGTTTCTTTTTCTCAATCTCTTATTTTAAAAGATAGAGGGGGGGGCAACATTTTTCCACTTTGGAAGCACCACTCGCGCAAACTATTCAGTTAAGATAAAAAAAATATTAGAAACCTCAATATTATTTTTAATGACCTATCCATAGATACCCCACACGTATGGGTTAGATGAAAAAATACATCGAGTTTCAGTTCTAAGTATGGACAAGCCCAAAAATGTATTGTATTTTTTTAAGCTTTTATTTTTTTCTATTTTTGTATGAAAATATTAATGCGGTTCACCGAATACATCTACTTACCAAGTTTCCACAGTATAGCTCGTATAGTTACGGAAAAAAGTGGCTGTGACATACGGACGGACAGACGTACAGACGGACGGACAGACATGACGAATCCATAAGGATTCCGTTTTTGCCATTCGGCTACGAAACCCTAACAGCAGGAAGAATAACGAAATTTAAAATTTTGCAGCATAATTTAAAAAAACCAGTAATGTACGTACGTAGGTAGTGTATAATAGTTATCTGTCTGTTGTATGTAATACTTAAGTATTTCTGTTTGTTTGAGACCAATTTATTTTGTGTAAATTGTTTTTTTTTTACCTACTTTCAAAAAGTATAAGTTTAATTTCCTTTCAATTCCATTTTTATCACAAATCCCACCATTAAAAAGTAGCCGTGAAATTTCTTCGGGTCAGCACTACTGTTGTGTCTTGTCGTCGTTATAATAAAGTACGAGTTTTAAACTGACATAAATAGGTTTATAACTAAAAACACACAAATTATCTCACTCTTTTACAACTATACACTTTGTCTCGTCGCTGTCATGTACGTTCTGTCTATATTCAAAACTCACGTTTTAGTCATGTCATCGTCTGTCTAGTCGCCTTGCCGGCCAGCACCAGGCCGGCAAGGTCAGTCGCGCCGCAACTACTCATGACCCTAATCAGTGGTAGATTCACAGTGAGGTACAATATTGATAAGAAGGTGTGATGGATGACAGATAGTTTAAAATAAACGGCGTTATGAGTGTGACATTTATTTCTTAGAGATTGGGTATCTGTACTAGTATAGTATTCTATTATCTGTGGTACTGCTTTAAGTCGCAGGCATAAGAACTAAAATCGAACTGCAAATGTTTACCTCGATGTACCTATTGTTTAGTGTACTTATCTTATCTAGTAATACTGATTGAAGCACCAAGAAACTACAATTATTCATGACTTGCCGTGGCGAAAATGTTCATGGTGAAGATGCGTTTTTATTATGATATCATCATTATGATTTGGTAATCAATTAATAATCTGTAATCAATTTTTGTTTTTCGTTGATGTTGATTTCGTTGATGATTATTTAAATGACAAAAATGTATGGGTCTACAATAACTTTAATTCTCGGAAATGTATTATACCTATAAGCTTTGTATATTTTATTTAAGTAGGTACCTAGCGTAAGGGAACATTGTTACATTGAAAAGAGTAAGTGTCGAGTTTCTTGCCGGTTCTTCTCGACATGATCAACATTCCGAACACGGCGGTAGAATACTTTATTTGTACTGACTACTCATAAGTGCTTTTCTAAAGTTTACATGAATAAAAATGATTTCTATTCTATTATATTCTGAACTTTAGTTATTATTAAGATTTCTTCAAATATTCAACTTCAATATAATATGTACCACTTATATATAAGTTTCCATATCTTTTTTTGTAATAATTTCGATAGTAAAAGTAAGCAAGAATAAAAATGTAAATGGCTAGTTGGAAAACCACTAGCCATTAAACACACCGCGTGACAAACCACTTGTCTCAGTGAACTTCTTTCTTCAGACACGATCGTACCTTCAAACGGCCTCAACAGAATCCTCGGAAAGCTATAGAGCACCGATCACCCATATTCTACTGTGAATTTGTATCAATTTGGCCACATTGGCAGAGGTACATAGACTTCGAAGAAGTTTGATGGTCATAAAATACTAAAACCGGCCAAGTGCGAATCGAACTCGCGCACGAAGGGTTCCGTGTATTATCTATTTTTAACATTGGACACATTTTCTTTATTTTTAAGTAAATATACAACTAAATATTCTGTGAATATTTCAAGAGTCTATTGTTGGCGTTATTAAAATCGAGCTAAAAAACGGCTAAATTGTTGTATGGGTATTTATTTTATTTAGTTTTTAGTATTTGTTGTTACAGCGGCAACAGAAATTCGTAATCTGTGATTCCAACCCTCTAGCTATCACGGTTCTTGGGACAGACTGGTGACAGTCAAACGGACGGACCGACAAAATTTTCAAAGGTGTATATGAAATATCTGCTTATGTTTAGTAGAAAAATTCAGCCTGCATTAAAATATAGTTTTTATTTTTTTCACTTCCAGACATCAATTCCACATCCAGGCTTTGAAAACACTTTTAACGCTATAGACGACTCCGCTATGTGCCCCCAAAGGGACGATTACAACAACACTCTGGTCGGATCGTTAGATTGCCTGTACCTGAACATGTATGTACCTAACACGGCCAGCTCCAGATACCCTCGCCCGGTGATGATCTGGATCCACGGCGGTGCTTTCATAGTAGGATCTAGTGGAAGATTCAATTACGGACCCAAATTTCTTGTGAGACATGACGTCATCGTGGTAACATTAAACTATCGCCTTGGAGCATACGGGTTTTTATGTCCAGACTTACCTGACGTACCAGGAAACCAGGGCATCAAAGATCAACTGATCGCGCTAAAATGGATCAAGAATAATATAGAAGCGTTCGGTGGGAATATAAATAAAATTACCTTTTTTGAAAAGAGTGCCAGTGGGAGATCTGTAGACTTTCATCTGATTTACACAGAGGAAACTTTATTCGACAATGTCATCATGCAGAGTGGTACTTCATTGAAGCCACTTGGGTCCGAATCACCGATCGGTTCAGATCCAGACGATCCATTGAAACTAGCTGAGCATCTAGGATTTAAAACTGATGATGTGAATGATGTGTTGGATTTTTAACGTGCCCCACGGTTTTATTTTAGTCTAGTCTATGCATATGTTTATAATTCCCACGACTGTATCTATTTTATTATTTTTTGGTTTTTAGCACATTTATCTTAAACATTGCAATTAATGTTTAACATAAAACCGTTTAACTTAAAAAGTTTATTACCTATTTTTATTTTCTAGTTTTTTTTTGTATTGTCACCAAAATCCAAAGTGATTGACAAAATTTCAGATTAATCGGTTAAGAGGAAGAGGGTGAAATTTGAATTACTAAATTTGACCCAAGAATAAATAATAAAACAAACGGGGTGAGCTAAATAAAACCGTTTAATAAAAACCGTTTAATAAAAATAATATGATAATGTAGAGTGCTTGATTACGAGTCACACTAAAAATATGAATATAAAAAAGGCAACATCCATCCTTATTTTACTAAGTTTTAATAAATGAACGAGGGTTATTGTATGAAAATCAGGATAAAGATGACATTCTGAATTTTAATTTTTCATTTGTAAAAAAACTACTGAGTTTCTTGCCGCTATCTTCTCTGTAGTTATAGGTTCTGAACCGGAGGTAGCTTCATTTGCTTCACCATAAGTATTACTAATGTAATCTATGTGAATAAAAAAGATTGACTTTGACTTTGTACCCTAGTAAACAATATTCCTGATAAGTCAGTTTGTTGTTCTCTCATATGAAAAAGTTATTAAAAAAAACCATCATGTTACAAAAAAAAACGAGAATTTCCTTATTTTAAAATACACACAAATGTTGATAAGATTCTCAATTCCTCATGACGCAACCCAATATATTGATATTTGACCAAGAGATTTAGGTAAGGTCAAAAGATAACTTATTATCATCATATCTTGAGACAATCTCTTGAAACAATCTTTAATATTTAACGAACGTATTCATCGCTGTAGCTTCATTCGGTATTTGATCTGTGTGCAAGATGGTTCGAGCTGAATATATAGTTCCTGTGTTACTATGCGTGTGTTATGTAGCTAGCGGCCTTCCCCGGATAGACCCACTGGTGGAGACCAAAGTAGGACTCATCAGAGGTCTGACCGCGGACAATGGCGATTACTCCATGTTCTTGGGGATACCTTATGCAACAGTCGACCCGTTAAATCCTTTCGGGGTAAGTGGATAGCATCTGAAAAATCCTAAGCCGGATTTTTATTTAGCCAAGTACATTTGTTGTTCCAATAAATGTTCAATATTTATATGATTTATACCCTTACCTACCATTTTTTTCGTCATTTTAAATCTATCGCGTTAATTTTAGACATCACATCTTGCCTTAGTATAGGTACTTGTCTGTCATTGGTCCTGTTCGTTAACTGAAAATGAACAATTTTTAAAACTTGGTTTTAAATAAGTGTTAGGTTTGTATTTCGTATAATTTTTATAATGTTTTACGTAAGTTAGTTCTTGTTTTATCATCAAGAAAGTTCTATTGTTTTCTTTTCTCTTTTGATACTTACTCATTTGTTGTAGAATAATTTTGAAGGTCTCATTTAGAAGAAGTCACACTTGAACTAAGCTTGACATCATTATTGTGTTTAACCTGAACCTCCAAGCCCACATTACAACTCCAACATTAAAATCAAAGTCTCTTATTCATTTCAGCCATCTAGTCCACATCCGGGGTTTGACACTACCTTTGATGCTATCGATGACTCTGTTGTATGTCCTCAAGTAGACAAGGATTCCAATAACACTCTGGTCGGATCAATAGACTGCCTGAACCTACACGTGTACGTGCCCAACACGGCCAGCTCTAGAAACCCTCGCCCAGTGATGGTGTGGATCCATGGAGGCGGATTTCAAGTGGGCTCTGGTGGAAGATATGACTATGGACCGCGGTTTCTAGTAAGACATGATGTCATCGTGGTAACAGTAAACTACCGCCTTGGAGCATATGGATTCTTATGTCCTGACATTCCTGAAGTACCAGGAAATCAAGGAATTAAAGATCAGTTAACAGCACTGAGATGGGTCAAGAATAACATAGATGCATTCGGGGGAGACAGCAACCAGATAACATTGTTTGGTGAAAGTGCTGGTGCAATAACAAGTGATTTTCTTCTAATTTATACAAAGGAAATTCTATTTAATAATCTCATCTTGCAAAGTGGGACGGCTTTAAAGCCTCTTGCAGCATTAAAACCAAACCCGAGTGTACCACTAAAACTAGCTAAACATTTAGGATTTGTGACGGATAATGTACATGATGCGTTGCAGTTTTTAAGAACAGTTGATTCAAATCTTGTGGTGGCAGCAACATTGGAAACTAATGTCCAGACCAGACCATGCCTTGAAAATGAATACGATAATGTAGAACGCTTTATAACAGCTCCTCCTGTTGATATGAAAATAGAAAAAGCAAGATCTGTCCCTATTTTAGTCGGATTCAATGATAATGAACGAGGTCTACTGTATGAAAATGTAAAAACAGAAGACTTCAAAAAATTGAATCCATTTAAAGAAATTTCAAATATACACGATTTTGATGACGAATATTTCATTAATATGGTGGTGGATATTGTGCGTCAGTTCTATATAGGAGATGAAAATGTTAGTGAAGATGTTAAAGACAGTCTTATTGATTTCGGTTCAGATTTAAGTTTTAACCACTGCACTCTCAGGAGTATTGAAAAATATTTCGAAAACGGAGCAAGCAATATTTATTTTTACGTATTCTCATACGACGGAGATAGGAACTTCATGAAGAGAAAAACCAATGCAAATAATATCAGCGGGGCAGCACATGCAGACGAATTAGGCTATTTATTTGATGTGGTTACATTTGACGAAACACCCACACCTGAAGATCAACTTATAATAGACAGAATAACTACTTTATGGACGAACTTCGCTAAATATAGGTAATTAATCAGTCAGCTGATATGAAATTTAATGATTTCTTTGCTTATTCTGTTAATTTCCCTTCAATTGCAGTATCATGAGGTTTAGATAAAATAATACATTTAATTTCATTTTCAGCAACCCGACACCTGAAACTTCAGACTTATTACCTGTCCAGTGGCCAGCTGCTACGAGGGATACTTTGTATTACTTTGATATTGATTCTGAAGTCAGTATTAAGAAAAGACCTTTTCATGATAGGATGGCATTCTGGGAGTTACTATATAAACTCCATGAGTCATATTTGAAAGGTACTCAAGAAAATTAGGTCAAATTAAAAATTGTAAGCTATAAATTACCTGACATTTCAGTTTGTCTTACAGGAGTTATACAGGAGTAAAAATATTATGTTAAATTATAAAATGACATACGAGTATATATCAGGACAAAATATTTGATTAAATAGCGCTAATTATTAAATTTATTTTGTTTCGCGCGCGCGTTTTTTACGCTAATAAAATATAATGTAAAATGTTATTTTCTCTATAAGTGATTAATGTAATCTTTTGAGAAAAATAAATGTCTTTAACCATATTTGGTGACGCAATGAATACTCTTTTATGCTGTTAACGTTGAATAATAATAAAAATAACAATAATAAAAAATATTTATTTTTCTCCCTTGTACACACTATTAATACACACTATTACAATTCTAGTCATTAAGTACACAGTGATCGGGAGACTGGTGCCTAAACTAGGTAAGCCCTGTGTCTCAGGTCGCCAGGTCTCATCCCTGCCGCTACGGCACAATAACAATTATTTTATGATCAGAATTACAATAAAGTGTTATAATAATTTGAATATCTATTTGTGATGTATTTATTGTGTACGTGTGTATGTTTATGTCTGTGTGAGTTTTGTGTGTTTGTTCTATTTAGATGTTTGTAGAATATATTTAACTTAGTTAAAAAATAATTTGTCTGTGTCATAGTAATCCATAGATTGTAGCCAGTTGAAACTTTCATTTTACAATTATGTTTTATCTGTGAGCAAATTCATTAAATTTTGTGAGCAATGTTATAAAGTCTACCCCCTTGGTATTTAGAAAATCTGTTTAATAATTTTGTACTGCCATATTGCATTGTAGAGACCTCATGACAGCGTTTAAAATTAGAGAGCGGGTGGTTCACGCAGAACGGCACGAGAGAGTGCTTTATCATAATAACGGTATAGAGAATCCGTTGGATTTCTTGCCAGTCCAAGCTGTAAAAGCAATAGAAGATTTTAGAAATGCTAAAGCTTTGGTATCAGAAGAAGAACTCGAGAAAAGGTTTGAAGGCCGAGAGTTTAGAAAGTATAATAAATAAGGCAGTGTGCGGTCTGGTGTTACGGAGCCATTTTATTTTCACAATAAAATCAATGACAAAGAGAATGTGATGCCTAGTGACGCCACTTTGCTGTTCTTATCATACCATAATTATTTGTGTGATGGTTAACTATGACGACCAACTGTATGTACCTTTTTAAATATTCCATGAATTGTTGAATGCGACGTCACTAACTACTGTTGCATTAGTAGAAAAATTACAAAGTAGATTGATTAACATTCACATGTCATGAGTGCCTTCGACGTTTTTAAAGATGGTACTGGGTTGACTAAAAGAGGAAGCTAATTGAATGGGCAATGCGCTCTATTATCGATATCATTCAAGAGAATGTTGACAATAGTATAAAAAAGAAAAGCATGCAGCGGAAACGCAAGAAAAGTCATTAAAACTCAATATTGGCCTAGTTTTCTTTACAAAAAGTAATCATATCCTACCTAAAACATAAATGTAAAAAAGGAGAGCCAAGTTCAATAAAAAATATGCTTGGAAAGGGCTTCGCCGCATAAATAATGGAGATCTAAATGAGTGCCAAGTTCTATGCTAAATCCAAATATTTATTATAAATACTGTATTTATTTGCTTTATTAGATACCCATAATCATTGGTATTATTTAAAAAATGTGAGACCTTAAAGTAGGCTAGATTTGACTTGGCCAGTTTTCATTACATCAGTCATTTTATGAATAATTCAACATGCATTATGCATCTTTTCATTCTGATTAGATTATTGCTTCCTTACTTCCGCAACCCCGACAAGGAAAACCATACATACTACTTGTAGGGGTTGCGGAAGGAAAGAAGAAGAAGAATTAAAAAACAACTTTACGTGCCTTCCAAAACACAGTATCATCATGATAGTCGGACAATTAGGCGATTCAAGCATGTGCTAACCAAACAGGGAACCTAACAAGTGAACCCACAACCTGCATGTTTAGGAGCCAACATTCGAACTACCAAATATAAGTACAGCTTCACTCAACCAGGTCCCAGAGAATGTGCCTACACAAAGCACTACGTAATGCTATCACTCTAATGACATTTATGTGAATAGGTAAGACTACCCAATCTCCTTTTAGCACCAAATGTAAATAAAGCAATACTTTTATGCCAAAAACCCTGCAAAACGTGTAGTCATCGCGAGGGGAACTAAAGTGGCCTCGATGTGCCGCCATTGACCGGGTCTCGATTAATATTCCGTTACTTTTTGAGACGTCTTGAAATACGAAACCAGCATAAAAGTAGAGGATTCCTACGTTGATCAATGACGGGTACCACACGGCTTTTAGTGGTCTCCAATTTGACAACAAACTGTGGATTACATTATAGCCAGGGGTATTTCCGAACTAATACGACCTTTAACTCTTCAAAAAAATAGCGTTTCTTTATCTGAAAGGCTAGAGCAATGCTCGTCTGGTGTTGCAAATGTATATGAGCGGCGCCGGCGGTATTCACTTACCATCAGGTAAAACCCGACCTCATCTGCCCGCAATGTCATAAAAAAAATATCTACGACTTAAATAAGCTCTGCCATCTTAATATGAAAGTAAGGCAATTACAACATAGGTCATTTTAACTAATAGCAATTTCTTAAATGCCAAATATTAACATCAGACTCCAACATAAATAAACCTGGGGGTCTACTGCCAAAAACGAAATATGTCGGATGCGATGATGGGTAGCAATTTTTAATCCTGATAATCGTAACCGACACAGTTTGAATGAGGATTTAGCGATTTAAATGTCTTATTATAATTTATGCAAATTAGAAACCACATTTTGACTCCCGAACTTTAGATTAATCTTCAAAAACGAAACCTTTCTTTTGTTCGGTTCGTTTTTGGGAGGAGGCATGATCTAGGCTGTGGGTGTATTTATTAACCACCCAGAAAACATTGTCTGCAGCTCTCATACAAGCCTAGCATACGCAATACGTCAAATTTATCGCATGAGACGACCAAAGATTTGATACTGTTGATTGGCTAATGCCACATCACACTCGCATTTTCAGCCAATCAACAACTGACGCACTTCAATCGATTTTGACGTTTGTTAAGAGCGCGATAAAATTTAGTCACATTGCGTATGCTAGGCCTATTAATAGACTCTAGCTCACAATATTGCTCGTCAAAAAATATCTAAGTCAACAACCGATCGTCTATGTTTCCCCTTCCAGCAAATCCTTGAAAATACACTACAAGTATGTTATTCGTTTCAGTTTAAAATATACCTGTTCTTGCGGCTATAGGATCAGTGAAGGAACAGATTAAAAAGATAGGGATATTGTATTTATGTAAGTATGTGATAGACAGCAAGGAAGAAGATTGCCAGAACGAAATATAAACAAAAATAATTTGAAAACAAAAACATACGTCAAATTTCAAACCATAACAAAAAAGACAAATAAATCATAACAGCATGTAGATTCGATTGGTCACACCTGTATTATTACCAGCTCATTTAATTGTAACTGATATTGCAGGTAAATAGACCAGTCGTGGAGCCTTTAATTAGAGTCGAGCGACTTTAAATACAAAGTGGTTTCCGTCCATTAGGACCATTTGCCTGTAATCAGCGGTGGCCAGTGCATTGCCTCTGGGAACCGCGTTTTCCTGTCCACTTTATACTAAATACACATAGTAAAATAATCTTCTATTCTATAAAAATAAATCTCAAAATATGTTGGTAAGCGCATAACTCGACAACGCTAGGACCAATTTGGACAATTTTTTTTTTTTAATGTTCGTTGAAGTCCAAGGATGGTTTTTACGGCGAGAAAAAATCGAATAATTGCCGGGAAAGCTCAAAAGACTGCCCTTTTCTTTTTCCAGTACAAACAGTCAAGCCACATTCCAAATCTTTTTGACAGGACGAAGTTTGTCGGGTCCGCTAGTCTATTATAGATACTTTTTATATTTTTGTAGTCCAATTTCTATTTCCCTTCAATTTTCATTAAAACCGAGACTTTGTTAAGCACCTCCCTTTTTATACTCATTTGCTTAATAAATGAGCTTTAATGTTCATGTTAATACTAGAATTTAAGTCCTTACCAGTTTAATTTTAATGAAATCGATACTTAGTAATTACCATTTGAAAATTCGATTTATGGTAGAAACGCTATTTAAATATAGCTGTGTCGTCACTTGATAGCAGATTTATTCGTCGTAATTCAATCCGTCGTCTGATTTCTTTCTCTTTCCTGACAGATTTTAATCTCATTGACAATCTGTCCTTTTTCTCACTCATTTTCTTTCCCTTATTATTCGCGATGACAATAAGTGACCTCGACAGGTTTATTTGTCTACATCATAAATTGGCATCGCGATTACATACAACGATCTTACGTCCATTAAGAGACATTTGCCGTAATTACGTTATGCGCCCCTAGTACCTACACACATTGATAGTCACTTTAGCACCAAATGCTTTATATAAATTTGATTAAAATAAATCTGCCTGACAGTGAAAAATATATTGCTAAATGTAATGTAAATGACAATGACCCTTTGACGGCTCCATACATTATACAATTTCACACACTCTCATTATTCAAGAAATCTATATTACCTAATACAGTATTTTTATTGACGGAAGGTATATTTTAACCCTTTTAAGGTATAAATACTTAAAGAATGCCACCAGTAGGTCTACTACCGAAAAAGAAATACGACTCCGATGCCGAATAATAATTTCCAATTGGCATAACCGTAACCAACTCACATTGGACTCGAATAAAACTATGCAAATAAATCACCACGTTTTTACTTCCGCAATTGTGATTTAATTTTTTTTGGGTTAGCCAGAATAAACCAGTCTCAAAAGAGACACCTATTTACCCCCATGACGTATACAAAGAATTAGAGATGAGGCTTGTGCCCAACCATAGGATATAAGCTCACCATATTTTGGCGCCCAATTTGAACTGGCCCTTAGAGCCACTCAACTTTTCGTCATTAAATATAAATAAATATAAATATTGGACAACATCACATACATTGTTATGATTCTGTTGTAAGTAGCTAAAGCACTTGTGTTACAGAAATCAGAAACAACGACGGTACCACAACACTCAGACCCGAGACAATATAGAAAAGTTCGTTTCCCATATTGACCCGACCGGGGATCGAACCCGGAACCTCAGAGATGGCGCGACGCCAAATTCCGGCACGCTTGCCTCTCGGCTACGGAGGTCGTCAAAACAGGAGGAAGTCATTACGAGACTTATTAAACAAAAGAAATAAATAAGACAAGTAGCACTTTTTACGATAATAGCTTAAGTTTGCTTTGTTAAGCTCATTGCTAGATTTACACATTTGCCGCCTCAAAGCTTACAAAACACCGCCCCCATTAACTGTTTTCGTAACAACTGACATTGAAACGTTATTTGCATATACTAACCTATTGATTTTCGGAAACGTAACCACACTTTTTGGCCTTCATTTTTTTTGTACGGTTAAACACCACGTCAAAGTTAATACTGACAGTTCAATTTTACATCTTATACTCACAACATAAGGGAGTTGCAAAGTCTACAGTTTACTATCTGACGTCGGTTTCTCTGTGCCAAATTTTTAGGCCAATTTTTCCGTCCTAAGGTTCAGCTCTTTCAGCTGCTATGGCAATTTCGGCGTAGGTTAAGCTGCTGAGTAGTCACTCTAGTATTGATCGTGTGAGCAAGAGAGCACAAAAATGTCGATTGTCTAGTCAAGCTCGAGTCTGACTCATCACTCTCTAGGGTGTAATATAATAGTAACACAACCAGTCAATGTATCGTATCGTTTGACCAACAAACCTGTCGCCCGCGTCGCGATTATAGATACGGTCTCATCCATTAGGGCCCGTTCCTGTAATTACTCGCCTGTGCAATGCCTCTGGGAGGACTTAAGAGTCCACGCGACTACACGACCGATAACCGAATACGTTTAATTGTTTGAGAGGGTTTTGTTTTTAATAAAGTAACGAGACAAACATACTGTCTCAATTTTGCATTTTATTTACTACTTAGATTTATTTAAAAACTTTATTGTACAAAAAATCACAAAATGTGGACTTAACCCTAAGGACATTATCTACCAGTCAACGCATGGGTCATGCAGAGAGTTTGTTTATGGGTGCGGTAATAGCGTAAAAGTGCACGAGTCATCTAAATAACTTAATAAACAACAATAATAACTACTAAGCATTATAAAAGTCATAACGGAAACTACATAAAACTAGCTGACCCGGCGAATATATTGATATTTGACCGAGGGATTTAGGTAAGGACATAAGATAACTTATTATCATCATATCTTGAGACAACCTCTTAAAACAATCTCTAATATTTAACGAACGTTTTCATCGCTGTAGCTATCATTCGGGATTTGATCTGTGTGCAAGATGGTTCGAGCTGAATATATAGTTCCTGTGTTACTATGCGTGTGTTATGGAGCCAGCGGCCTTCCCCGGATAGACCCACTGGTGGAGACCAAAGTAGGACTCATCAGAGGTCTGACCGCGGACAATGGCGATTACTCCATGTTCTTGGGGATACCTTATGCAACAGTCGACCCGTTAAATCCTTTCGGGGTAAGTGAATAGCATCTGAAAAGCCGGATTTTTATTTAGCCAAGTTCATTTGTTGTTCCTATAAATATTCATATGATTTATTTACTCTTTTTTTTCGTCATGTTAAATCTATCGCGTTAACTTAAGACAATATGTACCTATTTTTAACCTTGTTTTGTTAGGTTTGTATTTCGTATAATTTTCATAATGTTTTACGTAAGTTAGTTTTTGTTTTAACATCCAGAAAGTTCTATTGTTTTCTTTTCTTTTTTTAATACTTACTCATTTGTTGTAAAATAATTTTGAAGGTCTCATTTAGAAGAAGTCACACTTGAACTAAGCTTGACATCATTATTGTGTTTAAGCTGAACCTCCAAGCCCACATTACAACTCCAACATTTAAATCAAAGTATCTTATTCATTTCAGCCATCTAGTCCACATCCGGGGTTTGACACTACCTTTGATGCTATCGACGACTCTGTTGTATGTCCCCAACTTGACGAGGATGCCAATAACAGTCTGGTCGGATCAATAGACTGCCTAAACCTACACGTGTACGTGCCTAACACGGCCAGCTCTAGAAACCCTCGCCCAGTGATGGTG
The DNA here is from genome assembly GCA_037074685.1 of Glyphodes pyloalis. Lineage (NCBI taxonomy): Eukaryota > Metazoa > Arthropoda > Insecta > Lepidoptera > Crambidae > Glyphodes > Glyphodes pyloalis. Next base: position 4,710,446 of record JAYKKO010000030.1, on the reverse strand, counting down.
TGGATCCACGGAGGCGGATTTCTCGTGGGCTCTGGTGGGAGATATGACTATGGACCGCGGTTTCTAGTAAGACATGATGTCATCGTGGTAACAGTAAACTACCGCCTTGGAGCATATGGATTCTTATGTCCTGACATTCCTGAAGTACCAGGAAATCAAGGAATTAAAGATCAGTTAACAGCACTGAGATGGGTCAAGAATAACATAGATGCATTCGGGGGAGACAGCAACCAGATAACATTGTTTGGTGAAAGTGCTGGTGCGGTAACAAGTAATGTTCTTCAAATTTATACAAAAGAAATTCTATTTAATAATCTCATCTTGCAAAGTGGGACGGCTTTAAAGCCTCTTGGAACAATAAAGCCAAACCCGAGTGTACCACTAAAACTAGCTAAACATTTAGGATTTGTGACGGATAATGTACATGATGCGTTGCAATTTTTAAGAACAGTTGATTCAAATCTTGTTGTGGCAGCAACATTGGAAACTAATGTCCAGACCAGACCATGCCTTGAAAATGAATACGATAATGTAGAACGCTTGATAACAGCTCCTCCTGTTGACATGAAAATAGAAAAAGCAAGATCTGTCCCTATTTTAGTCGGATTCAATAATAATGAACGAGGTCTACTGTATGAAAATGTAAAAACAGAAGACTTCAAAAATTTGAATCCATTTAAAGATATTTCAAATATACACGATTTTAATGACGAATATTTCATTAATATGGTGGTGGATATTGTGCGTCAGTTCTATATAGGAGATGAAAATGTTAGTGAAGATGTTAAAGATAGTATTATTGATTTCGATTCAGATTTAAGTTATTACCACCCCACTCTCAGGGGTATTGAAAAATATTTCGAAAACGGAGCCAGAAAAATTTATTTTTACGTATTTTCATACGCCGGAGATAGGAACTTCATGAAGAGAAAAACCAATGCAACTAATATCAGCGGGGCAGCACATGCAGACGAATTAGGCTATTTATTTGATGTGGTTACATTTGACGAAACACCCACACCTGAAGATCAACTTATAATAGACAGAATAACTACTTTATGGACGAACTTTGCTAAATATAGGTAATTAATTAATCAGTCAGCTGATATTAAATTTAATGATTTTCTTTGCTTATTCTGTTAATTCCCCTTAAAGTCAGTTGAATATGAAAAGGCCATGTCTCCATTTAGATTTAATTCCAGTGTCAAGAGGTTTTGATAAAATAATACATTGAATTTCATTTTCAGCAACCCGACACCTGAAACTTCAGACTTATTGCCTGTCCAGTGGCCAGCTGCTACGAGGGATACTTTGTATTACTTTGATATTGATTCTGAAGTCAGTATTAAGAAAAGACCTTTTCATGAGAGGATGGCATTCTGGGAATTACTACATAAACTCCATCAGTCATATTTGAAAGGTACTCAAGAAAATTAGGTCAAATTAAAAGTATGATTAAAAATGTTAAATTATGAATTACCTGACTTTTAAGTTTGTCTAACTCCTGTATATTATGTTAAAATATAAAAAGACATACATTGCGCGACAAAATATTTTGTTGAAATAGCGCTAATTTCTAAATTTGGTATTTTTCTCTTATACGTACACAGTGATCGGGAGACTGGTGCCTAAACTAGGTAAGCCCTGCGTCTTAGGTCGCCGGGTCTCATCCCTGCCCCAACGGCACAAAAACAATTATTTTATGATCAGAATTACAATAAATGTTATAATAATTTGAATATCTATTTGTGACGTATTGTGTACGTGTGTATATGTGTGCTATTTAGATGTTTGTAGTATATATGTTACCGGAAATGTGTGAAATCTAGGAATTTATACAAATCCTAGGAAATGTATACAATTCCGAACCTGTTTAGGAAATGTTTCACATATTGTCTTAAAAACTATTTATACATAAATGTCCTAGGAAATGTGTAAAATTCCTAGGAATTATATGTATTTTAAAGACCGCAGCCAAATAACAATCACTTCTGTGTTGTTGTGTTCCTGCGTGTGAGTAAGGTTTCCAGAGCTCTTGGGGGGTGCTACATTAGTAGCAGGGGTCAAGCCTTCAAGGTAAGGGCGACACGTCCAGTAACAGATTTATTATCCTGTACTTGTCGCCCTTAAGCTAGGACCTCATTACCACTTAACATCAGGTGGGATGAGGTCAATCTTGAAGTGTAATATAAAAAAAATGTAATTCCGATATCGTATTAGGAAATGTATAAAAATAATGCTTTCTGTAATGAAACGCGGTGTTCAAAGAAGAATAATACCACTCCTTGAGACAAGCTTGCTCAGATAACAATAATATCGTACAATTTAATAATCTTCATCAATCTTCTATATTAATAATTTCGTTAAGGGGTACGGTAGACTCGATCGAAACCTTAAATGAATAACAAAGCATAAAAAAATATTCATTTCGAGTCGACAACATAGGTATATACGCAAAATTCGGATTATGGAGTATTTCGTTAAATTCTAATAGAACTAACAAACAAACCGTAGTCGCCATCTTAGGTACGCCTTGCCGAAATTGACGTTTCGCGAAAATATTGTTTTGACACTTCTTTATGATAAACTCTTTGATTTGGGTTTTTTTTCTTAAAACCTGAGATTGGCCGATTGCGACATGCAGGCCTAGCATATGCAACGCGACTAAATTTTATCGCGCTCTTAACAAACGCCAAAATCGATTGAAGTCAGTGCGTCAGCTGCTGATTGGTTGAAAATACGAGTGCGGTGTGCTATTAGCCAATCAACAGTATCGAAACTTTTGTCGTCTCATGCGATAAATTTGACATATTGCTAGGCCTGATGGACTTAATAATAATAAGTCCATGGATTGGGATAACAACCATAAACAATAAGTTTTAGTTCAAATATCATTTAGTTTTGCAAAGTGATTTACTTTGTTTGATGATGCCCATATCATTTTGTTAACCGGCGAATCTTTAGTAATTTTTTGTACAATTCAATTTTGAATGTATGTTTTCAGGGTACCGTGTCCAAAGGGTAAAACGGGGCCCTATTACTATGACTTCGCTGTCGTTTTGTCCGTCTGTCTGTCACCAGGCTGCATCTTAAGAATTTTCACAGATTATGTATTTCTGTTGCCATTATAACAACGAATACTAAAATAAAAATACAATTATTATTTAAGAGGGGCTTCCATACAACAAACGTAATTAACATTTACTATTGTTAAACTTACAATATTCACAGAATATTTAGTTACATGTTCACTTCAATAATAAAATAATTGTGTCTAATATTGAATAGATAATGGTACAAAACTCTTCGTGCGTGAATCCGACTGGCACTATGCCGGTTTTTTACCGGATTTCACCCGAGCGAAGCCGGTTTTTCATCTAGAACTTATTAAAACTTCTAAAATTAAGTATCTAGTTTACATTTAAAAGTTAAATGTATTTATCACAAAATTGACTTACACTTTTTTTTCGCGTTCCATTTTAAACATTTTAAATAATTTAACGGGTCAAAACGCGACACCATTTTTATTTAGTAGTTAATACGAACTACTTACTGCTCGACGTTTCGGTTAAGTTGCACCAACCGTGATCACGAGCTGACTGGTCTTGCTCGCCTTCGTCTGTTCGGGGGAGCTTGCAAATCTTCTTGTCACATAACAAAATGTTATTGAAGTCACTTCGACACACTATATGCTAGCTGTACTATATATCCAGAAAAAAGGACATGAATTAGCCACAAAAATATTTTTGGGAGCGTAATGTAGACGCATATGATGCCTCCGCTAGCCTACGTTTTCCAAGCTTCCTAAGATTTTTTAGCGGTACCTTGATAAGTAAATGGACATAAAAATAGACATTAAGCAACAGTACATTCAAAAAGCCGAGCCAAGAGGAACATAGGCATTGACTCGAGGCAAATCTTCACAGTTTCGAATACTGCAAGAAAGTGGCCTGGCCTGCCTTTAGGTTTTTAGCGGTTATATTTCGAAGAGTACCTATGCAGAGATTTACCCTCCTTTTATCCTGTATCCCCGCATACCCAGCACGATGGCCTGATCAGAAGAAGCAACAACCTCTAATCGCCCCGCTATACCCGCGTACCAATTCATGTATCAAATGTTATACATTTCCGATTGCTATTTAGGAAATCTATAGATTTCCTTGGAAATGTGTCTAGTATAATTTATTTTACACATTTCCGTGCGGTTTTTGGAATTACATATATTTTATAGGAATTGTATACAATGACGGATTACATACATTTCCGGTAACATATATTTAACTTAGTTAGAAAATAATTTGCCTGTATCATAGTAATCCATAGATTGTAGCCAGTTTGAAAGTTTCATTTTACAATTATGTTTTGTCTGTGAGTAAATTTTTAAAGTTTCGTTAGCAATGTTAGTCTACCCCCTTGGTATTTAAAGAATCTGATAAATAATGTTGTACTGCCATATTGCATTGTGGAGACCTCATGACAGCGTTTAGAATTAGAGAGTGGGTGGTTCACCAAGAACGGCACGAGAGAGTGCTATTGTAACTGCAAACATATACGTTTGTCTAACTGTTAAAACTTTGCATTCCCTGTACAGCTCTATTGTAGGATAGAGTCGCGGTTTTTTCCAACCAGCATTCAGTATTAACCTATAGCGTTGTCTCCCTCACACATAGGTACACTTCTAGCTCTAGTGAGGAATTAGATAGAGGAGAAATCGAAAGAAATCGACAGGAAAAGGATCAGGAAGATGACGGTACAGAGAATCCATTGAATTGCTTGCCAGTGGAAGCTGTAAATGCAATGAAAGATTTGATTGAAGAAATGCTAAAGCTTTGGTATCAGAAGATGAACTCGAAAAAACGATAAAAGGTGGTGAAAGGTCTTGACTTTTACGAAGCTGAAGAAATATTCAGTGGACAAATTTTGGATTGAGATATCGCTCTCGATGGGTCTACCAATTAAAGAGTACTAGCTGGGTTAGCAGACATGGGCGTTTAATGAGCGAAAACTGAATATCGCCTTAACTTGGGCAGTATAGATGATTTTCAAGATTAAAATGAATATTGCTGTCTTAACGCCTGCCTCTTAGATTCTAACGAAGTTTGATAAATATGTTGGGGAAAAACGAATTCGATGCCCTTAGTTGGAGAGCAGACACAGATAGATAGTGTGACTGGATGATCTAAGCACTCGGCCTAATTAATTGCTTGCGCCAATAAGACGTTAACCGTTGTTGTCATTATTTGTGTGATGGTTAACTATGATGACCAACATTATGTACCTTTTTAAATATTAAATCAATTGTTGAATGCGACGTCACTAGCATTTGTAGTAAAATTACAAAAATGATTGATTTACATTCACTTGTGATGAGTGAATAGTACCTTTAGAATTAAAAATGTGAGACCTCAAAGTAGGCTAGATTTGACTTGGCCAGTTTTCATTACATCAGTCATTTTATGAATAATTCAACATGCATTATGCATCTTTTCATTCTGATTAGATTATACCAGATGTACCAAATACACAGAATAATCTTTATCTAATCCATATAACACAAATACTTTAGCTAATAACAACAGAATCAGGGCAATGTATGCGAAGCTCTCCGATATTATAAACAAGTCACTTAATTACTATATTGGACAACATCGCTTCTCGGCAACTCTGCTAGTGAATCGATATCGAAGGACAATAAGTGCCAGGCTTTTACATGAGAACGATTGCTTCCTTACTTCCGCAACCCCTACAAGGAAAGCCATACATACTACTTGTAGGGGTTGCGGAAGGAAAGAAGAAGAAGAATTTTCCCTGGGGGAAAACAACTTTATGTGCCTTCCAAAACACGGTATCATCATGATAGTCGGAAAATTAGGCGATTCAAGCATGTGCTAACCAAACAGGGAACCTAACAGTGAACCCACAACCTGCATGTTTAGGAGCCAACGTTCGAACTACCAAATATAAGTACAGCTTCAATCAACCAGGTCCCAGAGAATGTGCCTACACAAAGCACTACGTAATGCTATCACTCTAATGACATTTATGTGAATAGGTAAGACTACCCAATCTCCTTTTAGCACCAAATGTTAATAAAGCAAAACTTTTATTCCAAAAACCCTGCAAAACGTGTAGTCATCGCGAGGGGAACTAAAGTGGCCTCAATGCGCCGCCATTGACCGGGTCTCGATTAATATTCCGTTACTTTTTGAGACGTCTTGAAATACGAAACCAGCATAAAAGTAGAGGATTCCTATGTTGATCAATGACGGGTACCACACGGCTTTTAGTGGTCTCAAATTTGACAACAAACTGTGGATTACATTATAGCCAGGGGTATTTCCGAACTAATACGACCTTTAACTCTTCAAAAAAATAGCGTTTATTTATCTGAAAGGCTAGAGCAATATGCTCGTCTGGTGTTGCAAATGTATATGGGCGGCGCCGGCGGTATTCACTTACCATCAGGGAAAACGCGAGCTCATCTGCCCGCAATGTCATAAAAAAAATATCTACGACTTAAATAAGCTCTGCCATCTTAATATGAAAGTAAGGCAATTACAACGTAGGTCATTTTAACTAATAGCAATTTCTTAAATGCCAAATATTAACATCAGACTCCAACATAAATAAACCTGGGGGTCTACTCCCAAAAACGAAATATGTCGGATCCGATGATGGGTAGCAATTTTTAATCCTGATAATCGTAACCGACACAGTTTGAATGAGGATTTAGCGATTTAAATGTCTTATTATAATTTATGCAAATTAGAAACCACATTTTAACTCCCGAACTTTAGATTAATCTTCAAAAACGAAACCTTTCTTTTGTTCGGTTCGTTTTTGGGAGGAGGCATGATCTAGGCTGTGGGTGTATTTATTAACCACCCACAAAAAAATGTCTGCAGCTCTCACACAAGCCTAGCATACGCAATAAGTCAAATTTATCGCATGAGACGACCAAAGATTTGATACTGTTGATTGGCTAATGGCACATCGCACTCGCATTTTCAGCCAATCAACAACTGACGCACTTCAATCGATTTTGACGTTTGTTAAGAGCGCGATAAAATTTAGTCGCATTGCGTATGCTAGGCCTATTAATAGACTCTAGCTCACAATATTGCTCGTCAAAAAATATCTAAGTCAAAAACCGATCGTCTATGTTTCCCCTTCCAGCAAATCCTTGAAAATACACTACAAGTAGTTGTTATTCGTTCCAGTTTAAAATATACCTGATTTTATTATATTTATAGTACTATACGTCGTACGAGCGAACTTTAAATATTAGAAACAGACAAATTTTATCTCCCCCTGCGGTGCGGGAATCGAACCCACGACCTTCACATATCGCGTGTGCTGCTCTTACCAACTGAGCTAACCGCAAGTTATCGTAGGCGATGAAATTTTTCTGCTGTATCAACGGTTAGCCTCCGGTAAGTGCCCTCTGCCGAATATGTTTAGAACTACATAATTATCATAATAATTAAAATAAACTTGTTCTTGTGGCTATAGGATCAGTGAAGGAACAGATTAAAAAGATAGGGATATTGTATTTATGTAAGTATGTGATAGACAGCAAGGAAGAAGATTGCCAGAACGAAATGTAAACAAAAATAATTTGAAAAAAAAAACATACGTCAAATTTCAAACCATAACATAATAGACAAATAAATCATAACAGCATGTAGATTCGTCCATTAGGGCCCATTCCTGTAATTACTCGCCTGTGCAATGCCAAAGTCCTCCCAGAGGGACTTAAGAGTCCACGCGACTACACGACCGATAACCGAATACCTACGTTTAATTGTTTGAGAGGGTTTTGTTTTTAATAAAGTAACGAGACAAACATACGGTCTTAATTTTGCATTTTATTAAGTAACTACTTAGATTTTTTTTTATTTAGGTTGTTAAAAATTTTATTGCACAAAAAAGCACAACATGTGGACTTAATGCTAAGGGCATTCTCTACCAGTCAACGCATGGGTCATGCAGAGTTTATTTATGGGTGCGGTAATAGCGTAAATGTGGTTTCTAAATTGCATAATAAAGAACAATAATAACTACTAAGCATTATAAAAGTCATAACGGAAACTATATAAAACTAGCTGACCCGGCGAACTTTGTTCCGCCTTACAGGCAAGAAATGAACAGACTTAAAAAAAAAGCAAAAAATAAAAAAAGAGTATACTATGTCATTCTCTTGTTTAAACTACCTCCTCGCCAATTTCTAGCCAAATCTGTTCAGCCGTTCTTGAGTTATAAAATTATTATAAATATATACCTATACATAAACAAACATTAATAAATCTCCACCAAAAACTCGTCCCAATCTCGACCAAAAACTAGTCAAACGAAAATATTTCTTCACCTTTTTGCATCCATTATTGCAGATCTTATAAACATTCTGCATAAATATAATAAAACTTTGAAATTGCATTACCTTCCTCTTACACCTTCTGTACTTAAAATGTTATTACGTACTATTTCTATATTTTCCAGAAACTCCGCTCCCATACGCGTGTAAATTAAAAACCAAACGTCAAATTTTAATCCTTCAATGACTAAATATTATCTACATAAACTATACTTAGTGAAGAAATAATTTATTTTAATAAGGATAAATAGCATGAGTAAAGTAAATGCGTTTAAATGCACTTAACAAGAATTCAAGATTTTTTAATTAAAATATGGTTGTTGTGCCTTACTCGACATAGGTAGGTACAGTGTGTCGCGGACATTTTTGTTGCAATTTATAAGATCTACGATGAAGAACCTGAAAAATCAATAAAATGTTCTATCTTTTTATAGTTTAGGCAGCGTACGCAAAATAAGTAACTTTTCTGCTTGATTTTTTTACACCTTGTGTCCGAAAACCCCAAATATTTTACGGAACCCTATTTTTTTTAAATAAATGTTCGCCTATTTTACTCGTGAATAATGTAGCTTTCGATTTGTGAAATAATTTTTAAAAACCGTCCAGTAGTTTTTGATTCATTACAAACAAACAAAGTTTTCCTCTTTATAATATTTGTGAAGATATTACACAAAGAAATTAAAACTAAGGAATATCATTATAATAACCATTTAAATTTTTTAATAAAAAAACATTTGATCAAGCCAAACCGGTTTACGATTTACGACGTATAAAAAAAACTACTTAGTAGATCTCGTTAGAACCTAGTTTTGCTAGTAGTTTGCATGGAAATATACATCATATATTTTTTTTATTTTTCTCATGACATGACATGAATCCATAAGGGTTCCGTTTTTTGCCATTCGGCTACGGAACCCTAACAGCAGGAAGAAGAAAGAAAATAAAAATTTTGCAGCATAATTTAAAAAAGCCAGTAATGTACGTAGGTAGGTAGTGTATAATTATTATCTGTCTGTTGTATGTAATACTTAAGTATTTCTGTTTGTTTGAGACCAGTTTATTTTGATTAATTTAGAACTTGTTTTTTTTTACCTACTTTCAAAAAGTATAAGTTTAATTTCCTTTCAATTCCATTTTTACCACGAATCCCACCATTCAAAAGTAGCCGTGAAATTTCGTCGGGTCAGCACTACTCATGACCCTAATCAGTGGTAGATACACAGTCAGGTACAATATTGATAAGTAGGTGTGATGGATGACAGATAGTTTAAAATAAACGGCGTTATGAGTGTGACATTTATTTCTTAGAGATAGGGTATCTGTACTAGTATAGTATTCTATTATCTGTGGTACAGCTCTAAGTCGCAGGCATAAGAACTAAAATCGAACTGCAAGTGTTTACCTCGATGTACTGTTTAGTGTACTTATCTTATCTAGTAATACTGGTTGAAGCACCAAGAAACTACAATTATTCATGACTTGCCATGGCGAAAATGTGCGTTTTTATTATGATATCATCATGAAAGATTACCAGCTGTAAACAATTTTTGTTTTTCGTTAAGCATGAGTGTGATCATGTGATCTCTTCAAAGATCACACAGAAAAATCTGTATGATTTTTTTGAAAAGAATAATATTCTCATCAAAGAGCGAAGGGGCTTTCGTTAAAACACATCAATAAATGTAGCAATCTACGACCTGGTCAAAAAGATTATTGTTAGTCTAGATAGATGAATACCTGCATGTGCCATTTAAATGGACATGACAAAAGCATTCGAACATGTAGATCACGACCTTTTACTAATGAAACTGGACAGATATGCTGTTCGTGGTAACAGCCTACAACCTAATTAAATCATACCTATCTTCAAAATAGGGAACAACGCGTAGAACTAACTCAACTCTCTATGTCCAGTAATTTAGAAGAAAATTACGCATCGCGACACAGGATAATACAGTCTGGTGTACCACAGGTTAGCGTCTTGGGTCCATTATTATCATTAATGACATTATTGCATCCCATGACACTTTTTGCTGATGACAGTCCTGTCTTTATTGAATGTAATAACCAGGAAAACCATGAAAACGACATTAACTTAACAGTTACTAATATAATTAAATGGTTGACCTCAAATAATTTAAAAGTTAATTTAGGAAAAACTCTCTTAATGCAATTCACCCAAAGAAAGACGAACCCAGTGGTGTCTATTAAGTATAAAAACAATAAAATATGTGAAACAAACGTTACAAAATTCCTTGGTCTACATATAGATAGTAACATGTCCAACAATTCACATTCAAAAAACGTGTGCAAGTTGTACAGGTTTTCATATGCACTGTACAAACTCGCTAGAATAGCAAACCGTGAGGCAGTAAAACAGCATATCACGGATTTATGTAATCTACCTTGCGCTATGGCATCAAAATTGTATAATAAACTTCCAGAATCAATAACAAGCTGTAATTTCCATAAATTTAAGACAAATTTGGAGACAATGTAAAAGATCCAAATATTTAATGGTATAATTTTAATGTATATTACCTAATAATTAATATTAATATGACTTGATATTAATGAATGATAATGTTATTTTGACATAAAAAAAATTCATCATACTTAGAATTTGTTAGGTTACATATTTTCACAACGTAAAAACGCTTAGAATAAATAAATTTTATATTATAAGGTCCTTTGTAACCATATTCTCCAAATAAAGGGATTGATTTATTGATTGGAAATTTAACCTTAAAATTCAACCTTACTTTAATTGAATGAAGAACTTGATGTTCATCATCTAAAAATTATAGGCCGTGCCTTCCCCATAGTGGGCGTAATCCCTGAGGATGTGAATATCGATGATGATCGATTAAATAGATTGTTGCTGTTATACGTACATATTTTATTTTGTTTTAAAACTGATCGCGTGTAAAATGATGTCTGCGAGCATGATCAAACTGAAGGCGTAAATTCCGCTTTAAATACATGAATTACTACGATTAAATTTCGAATATAGCAAGAACAATCTTGTTATATAAATAAAATTATTTATTTATTTATACAACAGTAGTGCAGCTTCGATCATTGTGCAAGAGGACTCTAACAGAGCATATTTTATTCGTTTATTTAATATTGTTCTTGCTTGACGGGGCTACTGGTCTGTCAAAAGTTGATCCTTTGGTGGACACCAAAGTAGGACTCATCAAAGGTCTTACCGCGGATGATGGCAATTACTCCATGTTCTTGGGCATACCTTATGCAACAGTCGATCCTTCAAATCCTTTCGGGGTAAGTCAAGTGTATCTACCACTCATAACAATGCCCAAGATAGATACAAATTTTATCATTGACAAAATTAAAGACAGATACCCAATTTTTTGTTGCTTTTAGTTTTTTTCATAGCTCTTCGTTATTGCCTACGTTTTTCATAGTTCTATTTCATAAAGTTGCTCGGAAAACCTATAGAGTTAGCCACAAAAACAAACTAATTTTATTGGAAACTGTTCAATAAACATGAAATTTTTGCAGAATTTCACATTCAGTGTATATAAAATATCTGCTTATGTTTCGTAGAAAAATTCAGCCTGCATTGAAATATATTTTTTAATTTTTTCACTTCCAGACATCAATTCCACATCCAGGCTTTGAAAACACTTTTACGGCAATAGACGACTCCGCTATGTGCCCCCAAAGGGACGATTACAACACTGGTCGGATCGTTAGACTGCCTGTACCTGAACGTGTATGTACCTAACACAGCCAGCTCCAGAGACCCTTGCCCGGTGATGATCTGAACAATGTCATCATGCAGAGCGAAACTTCATTGTAGCCACTTGGGTCCGAATCACCGATCGGTTTAGATCCAGACGGATCCATTGAAACTAGCTGAGAAGGATTTAAAACTGATGATGTGAATGATGTGTTAGATTTTTAACAAGCTCGCTATTTCAAACCATAGGCTCCGCAAAACCAGTAAAACATTCGTTGGATTAAGTATAAAAATATTCAACAAGTTACCGCAAGGTATTATTGACTTACCCATGCATAAATTTAAGGTCTATGTTAAATCATGTTTAATGAAAAAAGGGTACTACAAACTTGATGAATATTTTAATGATAAAACATATATGGACATGATTATTTGCTCGCTCGCACACCATATGTTTAAGTTAAATCTATACTGCCGGATTTACACGACCTTTTCTATCCAATCCAACTTGGCTTTGGCACTTCTAAAGGTTGTGAGGCAGCAGTTCACTCTGTTCGCACTTTTCTTATCAATAATGGTGGTGAGGTGTTGCTGAAAGTGGATGTCAAAAATGCATTCAATTGGCTACTTGACAAAATTTTGAAATCTTGTTAATTGTGAACTCATTTCATCGCATGAAAAGTATATTTCACAAAAACATATGTATTTACTACATGTATTTTTCATTTTAAAAAATCTCAAAAACGCTCTAAGCTGTCATGGCGCCTAAAATGACGTCAATGTACCCTAGCAAGATTAGAGCTGTCATTGACCATAGATTGTCATATCGAGTTTGTTCGATGGATGCCTTATGATGTTTTTTCTCGATATTCTTAATTTTATTTGACAATTCTTTTTTGATGTATTAAAATTACAAAAAAAAACCTTGAGTCATGACAACCACAGAACCGAAATCAATTTTTACACTACTGAAGATATGACTTCAATCTCAATTTAGTTTCAATAACCGGTATTGACACCCAAAGCAGGTTTCAGTGCGCCACACAAATAAATTTTATCGCAATCTTACATATGTCAAAATCGTTAATATTCAGAACGTCCTGTAGATTGGCTGAAAACTTGAAATTACGAGTACTGTACGGTAGCGTAAAATACGAATTATACGTTAAATATAATATCATACGAAACAATCAACAATATGGATTTTTTGTCATCTCATGCGACGAATTTGACGTTACATATGCTAAACGTTACCATTAATATCTGATCATTCAATAATACTTCGTCTTTTTATGAGTATAGCATAGCTAGACAATAAACTAAATAGACACAAATAATCGAAAATATCCGAAACTCATTTTGAAAAGGAATAGAAATATAATAAAATATTTGGGTTTTTCGGACACAAGGTTTAAAATCAACCAGAAAGGTTACTTATTTTGCGTACGCTGCCTAAACTATAAAAGATAGAATCATAAAATGTTCAAATTAATTGTAGATCTTATAACTATCTACAAAAAAGTTCGCGACACACTATACCTATTTACATAAGTCAAGTGACGCACAACAACCATTTTGTTATTAAAAAATCTTGAATTTTTTTGGACCACATTAAACCACATTTATTTTCATGCTATTAATCCTTATCAATATAAAGTATTTCATCACTAAGTGCAGTTTAAGTATGGTGGTGGTGGTGGATGAAATTAAAATATTACGATTTCTGCTGCACGGCCCGTTGCGAACTGAGCGTTACGATGGAAATATAAAATTATGAATAATAATCAATACTCAAAAATAACGATTTTTTAAACGATGTTTCAAAAATAATCGACTTCGCGTTCCGATTTTTCAAATCGAAAACATCCATAGTACGTTCATTATTAATCTGTGGCACAGAGTGGACCATAGATATATTATATTCCTAGATGTAACGCTAAAAACCGCAATTGGGACGTAGCTGTCTTATTCACATCTAGCCATGCAGCGCCACCTAGTGTGACTGAAACAAAAACCACTCAAAGCTTGTATTGGAGTCCGCATCTGCAGATAGAAAATCTATGGACTGGACTCCGGAGTTGGAGTCCAACCATAGACTTCCAATAGAACGTTACCAAATTGAAAATACATTCAATTTCAAATACGACTACATAATTTTAATGGCCGTATTTTAATCAGTGATGGGTCATTACTGAAATATCACTTTCTAGTATTTAACAGTATTTGTTATATTCGTAACTATTTACTAAACGCTTTATTTTATTCCTATGTATATATGTTACTTTTTTATTAGTATTGCATATTTTCCAGAATAGTGCTACTAATCGATACCAACTTTATCATAAACCATGTTTTAACATGGTTTGATATATATTTTGCATCTGCGCATCCATTACGCAACAATATTTCCACACACCTAATAAATTAAATATTTAATATTAAATGTTTAAAACACCCCTTTGTCTATTTCAAAATACCGTGCCACTATTAAATAAAACTATTAAGTATAAACGAAAACAGTTTTTGGTTTTTAGCTTATGTACATACTCTTATATTTTAAATGGGAATACGGCTCACTAATAGTCATACTTATGAATATTGGTATTCTTAAATACTAGTGCATACTTGTAACAGGATCTATGGTATCCCTATCTCGTATTCGAATAGACTGACATTGAATTGCCAAACTGAATTTCACTAAAACAAGATTTTCCAATTATGTAGCAAAATGATGTATGAAAACTCAATAAAACCAAATAATTATTATAATTGCGGACGAGGATAACTGTATATCAAAGACCATGATGATTTCTAAGTTTGTGATTTAAAAAAAAACGAGAGTTATTCAATATCGTCTTCATCGGTAAGTTTTGAAAAAACATTTGCGTATTATGTTGTAAAAATGAGCCAACGATTTATAAAATGCTTGTTAATTTCCCCAAAATAAAGGCGCAATAATAACCAAATTTTCAAATCTAAATAATGTATATTTATTGTTGTAGTGATGTGCCAATGAAAAAAATGAAAATTACATCGTGCTTGTCGATAAAATGTTCGAACACATTAATTTTAGATCGCAAAATAAGAATTTATCAAGAGTGGTAAAAAATAGGTAAAAAAACTTTTTAAGTTAAGGCCCAATACGAAGCAATTGACATTACCCGTTTCGCGGCGAACCGCGCGCCATCTATTGAACGCATTTGGCATTAGCTCGTGCTAGCGCAGCACGAGTGTGCGGTGCTAGTACGAGCTAATGCCATGTAGTACTAATACATACATGTCATGCTGTGCAGAGTAATTTTGATTTAGAGACAGCATTGCGTACGTATAATTTATTAAATCTTACTACTTTGTAATATTAGTAAGTACCAATAGATTATCAATTTTGTACTTTATTCGTTACATACATACAAACATATCGATGGTCCTATCGAATAAACGTTCAAACGAAAAACTACTACTTTTCAGGAAACCATAAAAACGTTTGAAATCACATTACTTTAATGTCGTAATGAATAGATATATTTAATGTATAATTATATTAAAGGTTAAAAATATTTCAGATCATATATTTTTTAAGAAAATAAAACTATCGATTATCTCAGTATTCAAGAAAAAACATATAATTTTATTATTCTAATGAATAATATGTGACTTGTTAACAGAAATGTATCACTGCACGTTTATTCGTGTCATAAATGAAGCATAAACAAGTGTAGTAAAACGATACACGATTCTACAAATTAGTAAAAGATTTCTACATTAGGATAGCTGTATTAAAATTTTTGCGGTCTGTAATGAAGCATAACTAATAAAAGTAGCTTCCATTTTTACACGAATAATCGTGTTTTTTTTTTGTGTAGGAGTTATTACCCAAAGGAAAGGTTAGACACAAGCGGCAGATTGATTTAATACGTTTATTTTGGTGTACTCAAAGAAACAATTAGATTCAATAGACGCGTGTTTTGTTATTCATGTGATATGAAGATATTTAATTTCCCTACAATAAACGAATTTTGTGCTATAAAAGTCTTATTTTAAGTCCAAAATTTACAAAAAAAAAATGTGTAGGCGTATTCTATGCCATAAAAACGAAAAAAAATTTTTGGGCAAGAGCTCTTGCACGTTTATTCGTTGGGGCCATCGATATATGGGGTGTAATTGAGCGTTTGCAGCGTGTATGCTAACCGACCTTTCAAAAGGTTGTGTACATGAAGTGCAGAACTGCAGACGGTACACGCATCCTCATCGGTGGCTCCAAGTAGCTGTGGTACACACAACGATCACACCCCGGCTTATTACGTCGGCTTGTGAGCTAAACCCGATGAGGAATCCTGCATGCTTCGGTTGGCAGGTCTTGCGGTGGAACCTCCTGCTTTGTGTACAAAGTCTAACTCAGCGGTAAAGGCAGTCCACGCTGATAAGCATAGGGCAAGCTGATAGGGCAGAGGTCCAGATTCATACAGACTGGGCTTTGTCCGAGGCTTGCACTTGGACGGCTCTGGGGGTGTATTTGGTACATCGTGGTCGCTTTCACTCTACACCGGGGAGATAGAGAGGATTCGGCAGCACCTTAGTGGCAAAGGTGGCCTGTTTAGAGAAGCACTGCTTTGCCTGCTTAGCCGGAGAGGGGGCTAGAAAAGATGCCCTAAAGAAATGTGAACATTAGGGTGAACCCTAACCCACACGGATGGTAGTAACCGCGGCTGCCTCCGCATCGTTTCACTCGTAGTCGACGATACAATAAAATACGGTTTTTAAAATCACCTAATATGACTTCAGGCGCGTAGAACGTGCTAACCCTACTTGATCACAACTCCAACACCTATCCAGAACGGAAAACCGCAATTGTTCTCGGGAACTTAGCAATTCTCCGAAGAATTAGCGCGCAGTATCAAGAGTGTACGTCCAATCGAGCTGGTACTCTTGTTGGGCGCCAAAATGGCTCAAGACTATGAAGGCTGGCTTGAAATCTTAGGCAGAAACGGAGTGGGTAACATGAACTAGAATGGTCAACTACTGCTCAATTTATGTGCACAAATTCTTGCTATTACAAACACTTTGTTCAGCCTCCCCGCGAAGCATAAAACTACATGGAGCACCAAAGGCCCAAATATTAGTATCTAATAGACTATGCGAAAGTACGGCAAAGATACGTTTCCCAAGTCCTAATCACCCACGGAATGCGTGGTGGTCACTGCTAGACTGACCACAGACTTGACGTTATAAAACTACGTCTTTGCTTCCGGCGTCCTCGCAGATCCGGTCCATCCAAGTCTGCATGTTTAAACGGTATTAGGCTTATGAATCATGAGACAATGAAGACATATGCTGAAGCGCTAACAATCAGTTAACCGTCTGTAAGCCCTCAGAGCAGTGATATCGAAAAGAGCTGTTGGCTATATCTTCTCATATCTTAGACACGGCTAAATTCACTCAAGGGCTAACAACCAAAAACATGAAAATTGGTTTGTTGAAAACGATAAAGTCATAGTTAGCGCAATCGACAAAGCAGAGCAATTCACCCTGAAAGTGTTGTGGAAATACGATGAGAGTAACCTGAAGTTTCGTCGACTATCTTGGGAAAGGATCGGTGGTGGCAAGACAAAGCTCACTACATGCAGTGGTTTCCTGACACAAACTAGCTTGGGGTGTTTTACAGTGAGGTTCGAAAGTTGATTAGCACGATCCCCTTTTCAAAAGCTCCTTTGAAACCATCGAATGGTGAAGGACTTCTCAAAACAAAGGAGAAAGTGCTCGAGTAATGGATGGGACACTTCAACGCTCTACTCAACGTGCGCTGGTCTCTTGACTTTGAATATGTTCTGTTGATATCTGAACTCCCCACTCTAGCTGAGCTGGATAAGCCGCTGACACTTGCTGAGATTGTTCTTGCGGTCAGTTAACAACTAAAATAGCGCGTGGTTGGTATCAACTTGATACCGGGAGAGCAACTACTTAAATCCGGTGGTGACGGGTTTCATTCGGCTATATGGAGCCTTTTTGTACTTTGTGGGAAAAAGACCAAGTCCTAGCATTTTTACAGTTTCTCGCATTGATCGATTGCACCTCTTACCGGGGTATTTTACTATTATCAGCCCCTGGGAAAATCTTTGCCAGAGTACTCCTAAAACACACCGAAGAGCACCTGCCTGAAACCCAATTTGGATTTTGGCCTGATCGGGGCACGTGCAAAGCTAATTTTTCAGAGCGTCATCTTCAAGAAAAGAGTTGACCTCGAGAAGGCTCTCGATGGCCTGCCCCGGAAAGCTCTCTATATGGTGCTAGGGAAGCTATGATGCACGGAGCAGTTCTGTCAACGACGAATAGTCTGACTTTTTTCCCCGTCACCTGTGGTATGAAGCAAGGGTATGTACTAGCCTACACTATCCGCGCTGTATTTTGCATTGGATGTCAGGGATGTCTCAAGGACTTCTTCGAAAGGTTTTCGCATCCGGTTCCGCACTCAGGGCTTGCACGAACGTGTTACACACGCTATGATTAATGAGATCTTGTACGTAGATGACCTTTGTTTCGTGGCAGAATCCCCAAAACCCTGCAGCAACTCATGTCGGAGTTTCACCGTCTTGCCAAAAATTTGGTCTAAAAATAAGTATCAAAAAGAGGAATGGCTGTCGAAGGACGTTAATGGTCGCGAGACACTGAAATGAAGACTTGGTGAGGACTAGTTGAAGCGGGTTGACAAATTCCGCTACCTGGGAGTACAATAACACCCAAGTGCAACCTGGATGCTGAAATAATAAGCAGAATTAGTGCTGCAGTCGCGGCATTCAGTAAGCTAAATTCAGAGGTCTTCTGCTCTCAAGACATCAAACTTGCTACCGTCAGGTATACATGGCGATCATGATCGGTCAATTCCATCTCAGATGCCTACTGAAGATTATGATTGGGTTTTAGCCACATGCGACCACATTTTCTTAATAGGTGCATCGTACGTAAAATAACTTCACGTACATACTTTGAAATGATTGTACTTGTGAGTCTTACAAAATGTCGTTGTAAAAATTGCAAAAATTAAAAATTAAAAACTTTATTCTGTTTTCTCCATAGTGGGGGTAAGGTCCTGAGTGTATTAATTCTTACTAGACTCCAAGCGGTCAATCATACCCCTATGACAATGTATGACATTATTTGCCGTCTCTGTGTTTGCACTTACTCTGTTCATTATTTTCCGAGTTGGTTGTGATATTTCGTCGACGCGCGTTCAATACCGCGTAATGACATTTTCCAGTAAGTTCTAATTTAGATTGAAATAATATGAAATAACAGACCACTTTAATCTTTATGGCAAATGCTACATACGCGGTATTGCACGCGCGTCGACGATTTGCATTTTTGAGTTTCTCACTTGCCTAGAAACGTATAAATGATCAGTTTGGCTATTGTAAATAAGTAAAACCGGCCAAAAGTGTGTCGGTCCACGCTCAGTGTAGGGTTCCGTAGTTTTCAAAGCATCACAATACTTAAGTTTCCTTAAATTACAACTTTAGTTAAAAAAATATTTTTTCAAAAATTTCAAAAACGATTAAACCCATTAGGTTCAAAATAATTTTCCTAGAAAGCCTTTATGCAGTTCTATATTCCAGATTTTTTTCATACTTTTTGACTTATGGTTCAAAAGTTAGGGGGGGGGGGGGGCACAATTTTATTTTCTTTCGCAGCGATTATTTCCCAAAATATAAAAAATATAAAAAAATGATCTTAGTAAACCCCTGTTCATTTTTAAATACCTGTCCAACGATATATCACATGTTGGGATTGAAATAAAAAAAAAATCACACCCCAATTTACGTGTAGAGGGGGTACCCTAAAAAACATTTTTTTATTTTTTATTTTTGCACTTTGTTGACGTGATTAATATACATATTTGTACCAAATTTCATCTTTCTAGTGCAAACGGTTTCTGAGATTATCCTCGGACGGACAGACAGATAGACAGACATGGCGAAACTATAAGGGTTCCTAGTCGACTACGGAACCCTAAAAATGCAGCCTAAGCAGCCTCCCAACAAAAAGGTATTTTACAAAAAATATAATCTCAAAATGGAATTTGCGCAATTCGAGCTGCGTAAAGACTACGCGTGTAAACCAATTTATTTACTATTTTCAAAACAGACAACTAACTGCCGTCACCTGTCAACACTACACATCGAAGCACCTGAACGGCAAACTTTCATATCTAAGAATTAAGCAATTTAATCAGGCGTTTGTGTTTAAAATGAATTATTTTAATAACTAAAAGATTGTATAAAAAACGAAGAAGGCGGCGACCTTTGGAATCACAATCCTAAAATTTTTTAGTTAAAATATTTTTTTCTAAATATATATTTACAGAGTTTTGGAAGAAAAATAATTTGAAGAAATCATTTTTGAACATTTTTTAAAAACGGTATAATTTTTATATATTCATTTATTTTAAAATTTCAAGAAGGCGGCGACCTTGTAAAATATCTGAATAAACGTACAAAAAGTGATTTAATGCTTAGAATTACTTGAGGTCATCGTTGTAGTGAACAGAAATACATGAAGTTTCGCTAATTCTCTTCGTATTGGGCCTTAAACGGTTTTATGGTAAACATACATTGCAATATTTAAGATAAATGTACTAAAAACCAAAAAATAATAAAATAGATACAGTCGTGGGAATTATAAACATATGATGCATAGACTAGACTAAAATAAAACCTTTGGGTAAAACCGTTCAAAAATGGTGTCATGACTCTTAAAATATCGGCAATGGCATAATGTACCTACCTATTGCATTGTATGAAATTTTTGATTTAGTTCGACATAAATTGAACAAGTATGATTCACGAGATATATAAATATTAACATGTCTAAATTCATTTTATTTAATTTGTATTTTGTTACAGGAAATGTGAAAACAGAATCCCATTGCAGGGCGAAAATCAATAAAGTAAACTGCAAAGTAATGTGATATTGAGATCCTCTGATCTATGGTTGGACTAAACTACATGTCATTTGTTTGCAAAAAGTTTTAATTTTACACAATTCGTTAATTTTGCTGTCATAGCGTGCTTAAAAAAATATTTTTTATAATAAATTTTGATATCACTGTCATTTTATTTTTTCGTATACTTATGCAAACATCATAAACAAAATCAAGTAATGTACTGGATTGTCGATATGCTGATACATTTTGGTATTCTAAGCATACAGTCGAACAAAAGTTAAATTCTTCAACTGTTTTCTTGTAATCTTCTCCATCCTAGCATGCTAGTACTACTCTGGTGGCAATTATGAAGGAAAGCTGGGCTAGTTCCACCGTTGGTTTTGGTTTCCATAATACAAGTGATTAAATTGTTTACTTTGGACTCAGGTCAACCTGATATTTATTTATGTATTCATTATTTTTATATCAACAAAAGAAAAAGATCCCTATTTCTTCACTATCCATATTGTTATCACTTACATTTTATCGATATTAAAATCGATATTTGCTACATTACCAAAGAATAAATAGATATTAATACTCATTTTCAAATTGTTAAACGTCAAAACGATGTTGGAAAAAAATTATTTTGGGGTGGACGGTCACATTGTTGCTGTCATGACGCGGTTTCTATACTTTCCTTATTCTAAGGAGTGGACACCCGGTAAAATATGACATATCGGCTGCTGTGACGTTGTGACTTTCTGCTCGGCGTTTTCAGTCACGTGACTTAATGCCTATGTTATTGGATTTTCTTTTCTAAAAATATTAATAATCTTTGATATTTATGTTCTTGAAACTCGTATTTCCTTATCTAAAATCTTAATTTATCATTAGAAACTATTATCCTTCCGATTTGTTCTTAGTGGAAAGTAGCCAATTCTGTAGACAGAGGCACCCTGTTGTCTCAAGTCAAAAATAGTACCGGACATATTTTATAAATACATTTGGCAATGCTACAGCAAACCTTCAAAATTAATTTACAAAAATCATTTACTTTCTTCTTCCGTCAGTTGTCAACAGGGTGACCCTCTTGGGCCAGCTTTATTTAGTCTTGCTATACAATCTATAATCTCGACACTAAATTCTAAATTAAACTTATGGTATCTGGATGATGGGACACACATAGGTGGAGATGTTTATACTGTACACAAAGATTTAGAAAAAATAATTCAAGAATTTAAAACAATTGGTCTGGAACTAAATTTTGCAAAATGTGAACTCTATATTTCGGAAAATACCCAAAATAAACAAGAAATTGTCAAACAATTTTCTGATTAAAATCTCTGAATAAAAAATCTCTTCACCTCCTAGGCGCTCCCATTTTTGACGAATCTGTTCCTGACTATTTTTCGAACAAAATATCAAAATTTGAGCATTATTCTCAAAATCTTTTAAATATAAACTCCCATATGGCATTAACATTTATTAGGTTTTGTACATTTGTCCCTAAATTTATATATGTTTTGCGGTGCTCTCCACTTTAAAAAATTTGAAAATTTGCTGTCATCTTTGGACAATATTTTAAAAGAAAAACTTTGTGAAATCTTAAATTGCCCCCTAGACGAAAGGTCATGGACTCAAGCGTCCCTGCACATTCGTTTTGGAGGCCTAGGTACTCGCAAAACATCCAGCATAGCATTACCAGCATTCCTCTCTTCTGCTTACAGCACGCTAAACCTCGTCAAAACGATTATTAATGCGTCGCTTGGCGATGCTGAGGTTGCTTGCCTAGCAGAAGCGAGGAATGCTTGGTCCATCGTTTGCCCTAACAATACTCCCAATTTAAACAGTTCACAGCGGCAATGGGACGAGCTTCTATGCAAGAATACTTTTGACGGCCTACTTTCCTCGTCTTGCAGTGATTTAGAGCGAGCTCGTCTCCTTGCTGTCGCAGAGAGGGAATCTGGGTTTTGGCTACATGCTTTGCCCTCGGCTAACGTGGTAACCGTTATGGACAATGTCACCTTGTCCATTTCGGTGTCCCTTCGTCTCGGCTTGAGAGTGAACGCCACACACCTGCAACTGTGGCGAGTTAGTAGGGCCCCTTGGTCTCCACGGCTTATCATGTGCCCGAAGCGCTGGTCGCATTCCTCGCCACGCTTGCCTTAACGACATCCTTCGTCGAGTCTTTGCCTCTTCCAGAGTTCCGGCAGTCCTAGAGCCTCTGGGTATCTGTCGGAATGATGGAAAGAGGCCTGATGGGATGACGCTCATTCCATGGAGTAAAGGCAAAGCTTTGGTCATGGCATCCCAAATGCGACTTGTGCTGATACTTTTGCTCTAAGCCATATCCACTCCACCTCTCGGAGCGCGGGGGCAGCCGCTGCCGTGGCGGAGACCCGTAAACGTTTGAAATACTCTGCCCTCGACGTATGCTATCGTTTCGCCCCATTTGGAGTGGAGACTTTGGGGCCGTGGGGTCCAGAGGCCCGAACTTTATACAAAGAGTTGTCATGTATAGGTTTTTTCTTGTTTGTAAGTATGTTATAATAAATTAAGTTTTAGTACTATTTATAGATTTGCAAAAATATATTAACATTTTTAAGTTCTCTAGCCCAAAATATTATAAAGATTAGGACAACTACGAGTTTCTTGCCGGGTTCTTCTCGGTAGGATTAGGTTCCGAACCGGCTGTAGCTTCAATTTTGGTTTATATTTATTTTGACGATGCATAAGTGTTACTTGTAACCAACATGAATAAATGAATTGATAATGATTATTATGATTATAACACTCAGTGGATACGAATTTATTAGTTGCAGCAACATTAGAAACTAATATTCCAGTAAGAGTCTGTATTGAGAAGAGGAATATGATAATGTAGAGCGCTTTATTACGAGGCACCCTGAAAATATGAATATACAAAAGGCAAGATTCGTCTTTATTTTACTAAGTTTTAATAATAATGAACGAGGGTTATTGTACGAAAATCAGGATAAAGATGACTTTCAGAATTTAAACTTTTCGTTTCTAAAAAAACTACAATACTCTTGCTGGTATCTTCTCTGTAGTTATAGGTTCCTAACCGGAGGTAGCTTCATTTGCTTTATATAGAGACTCTTCATATAGATCATGTTATATATAAATCGTACCGGGCTCTTGGTTTTCTAATGCGTAACGCAAAATCCTTTCGGAACTCTAAAACAAAAATTATTTTGTACAACTGCACTAGGCAGTTGTACAAAATAATTTTTGTTAATTTTTGTTATTTTTGTGGACGCCAGACAACCGCACAGTACTCCAGAATACTAATTCTGGAGTACTGTGCGGTTGTCTGGCGTCCACACTATGCGACACATAGCTTGCGACTGGAACGTCTTCAAAAGCGGTTTTTAAATCATCTAGCTTTTTCAACAAACGTGGTTAAAAAAATCTCCAGTTACAAAAAGCGCCTTCAACATTTTGAATTAGAGTCTCTCGAAAAACGCAGAAATAAACATGATCTCTTGTTTTTATACAAAGTACTCAATAATATGGTGGATAGCCCAGATCTTCTTTCTAAGATTAAATTTAAAATTCCTTATAGATGCCCCAGATATCCCATTAAACTCCTATGTCCTCCCCTCCCTAAAACTGTTTCAGGTTCTAATTCTCCAATCTCTAGATTATGTAAGATTTATAACGTATATAGTACTAATATTGATGTGTTTAGTACCTGCTTTCTGAAATATCGCCGTTTTGTCCACCATTTGTCATCAGAATAACCACAACCTAATAATAATAATTCAATTATCTATGTTATGCCTTACTTTATTTCATAGTTAATGCATGTAGTGTTTACCTTTAAAATATTGTACATTTAGAATTTAAGTAATATTGTTGGCTACCATTAAATGTATGATTGTGCAATTGGCTACTTGACAGTTTTTGAAAAAGTATTGTAAAATGTGCGCCCGTTCATTTTATATCCCAAGCAATTCGATTTATCTGGAAATAATCTAAATAACCAGAGAAAAATAAGATTTTGTGTAACACATTTAAAAAGCGCGCGAAAACGCCTAGTCGCGTCATTGTTGCAATTATGCTTTTAACTATGCTTTTAATTAAAAAGTAAAAATGTAAAATGATTACTTAACTAATAAGCTAACATATCTAACACTTTATATATTTTATTGTTAACACTGTCAAGTAGCCAATTGTTGGCAAACCAATAAATAAATAACCCTCCTAAGTGTCAGGCTTTTATCGTTGGCAGCTCCAGACTACTGGCCAGACTTCACGTGCCCGACCTAGAAACAATAAAATTTGATGGAACAATCATCCCTTACTGTGAGTCCGTGAAAAATCTTGGACTTCATTTAGACTCCACTCTAAGCTGGTCTGTTCATGTCACTGAGGTTAGTCGCAAGGTGGTGGCTTGTCTGAGGAGCCTCTACCGCTTTAAATTCTTTCTACCTTTCACTACTAAGCTTATGCTTGTGTACACTCTAATCTTACCCATCATCGACTACGCAGACGCATGCTATCCTGATCTCTCTGAAACCCTAATGAAAAAACTTGATCGTCTTCAAAACAACTGCATCAGATTTGTCTTTGGGCTCCGTAAGTAGATCACATTTCTAATTTTCGCAACCAACTTAAATGGCTTCCGTTACGTCAACGTAGAAATACCAGGATACTCTGCCTGCTCTTCAATATTCTTCACAATCCATTGTGCCCATCCTATCTATCAAAACAATTTCAATATCTCTGTCAATCTCATGACCGATCTCTTCGCTCCTCAGACAACCTAAGCTTAAACATTCCTCGACATCAAAGTGACTTCTTCTCTAAGTCTTTCACTGTGCAAGCCGCTCGGCTTTGGAACGCTCTGCCCGCTGATATCTGACAATCCCTGACTAAGGGAATTTTTAAAAATAAAGTTCGTGAATACTTCTTCTCTCTCGCTAACAAGTAATGATAGTCATGAATTTGTCAATTGCTGAACCAATTTATTTATCTTCTGAATTTATAGTTATGTAGATATTTGTTTTTATATATAAATTATCAATATTATGTAAATCTAAGTATACCTTCATATTTTATATATTATATTCTAATTAATTTATATAGTATGTGTATTATTATCGTATATTTACAAGATAACGTAATGTTATTTTTAATGCTTAATTTAATGTTGTTTAAAATGATTTCTTTTTTTTTCTCCCATGTTACCGCACCCATATACAAACTATCTGCATGACCCAAGGGTTGACTGGTAGAGAATGCCCCTAGCATTAAGTCCACGTGTTGTACCTATTTGTGCAATAAAGTTTTTAAATAAATAAAATAAATAAATAAAATAAAATAAAATAAGTATTATTAGTGTAATCTATGTGAATAAAACAAGATTGATTTTGACTTTTTAACCGAGTCAACAATATTCCTGATAAGTCAGTTTGTTGTTCTCTCATATGAAAAAGTTATTAAAAACACCATCATGTTACAAAAAAAACGAGAATTTCCTTATTTTACAATATACACAAATGTTGAAAAGATTCTCAATTTCTCATGACGCAACCAATATATTGATATTTGACCGAGGGATTTAGGTAAGGACATAAGATAACTTATTATCATCATATCTTGAGACAACCTCTTGAAACAATCTAAAATATTCCACGAACGTATTCATCACTGTAGCTATCATTCGGGATTTGATCTGTGTGCAAGATGGTTCGAGCTGAATATATTGTTCCTGTGTTACTATGCGTGTGTTATGGAGCCAGCGGCCTTCCCCGGATAGACCCGCTGGTGGAGACCAAAGTAGGACTCATCAGAGGTCTGACCGCGGACAATGGCGATTACTCCATGTTCTTGGGGATACCTTATGCAACAGTCGACCCGTTAAATCCTTTCGGGGTAAGTGGATAGCATCTGAAAAATCCAAAGCCGGATTTTTATTTAGCCAAGTTCATTTGTTGTTCCTATCAATATTCATGTTTTGTTTACTCCTTTTTTCGTCATGTTAAATCTATCGCGTTAATTTTAGACCTCACATCTCGCCTGAGTACTTGTATGTCATTGGTCCTGTTAGTTAACTGAAAATGAACAATTTTTAAACCTTGTTTTGAATTAAATGTTAGGTTTGTATTTAGTATAATTTTTATAATGTTTCACGTAACTTAGTTTTTGTTTTAACATCCAGAAAGTTCTATTGTTTTCTTTTCTCTTTTGATACTTACTCATTTGTTCTAGTATAATTTTGAAGTTCTCATTTAGAAGAAGTCACACTTGAACTAAGCTTGACATCATTATTGTGTTTAACACATTACAACTCCAACATTTAAATCAAAGTCTCTTATTCATTTCAGCCATCTAGTCCACATCCGGGGTTTAACACTACCTTTGATGCTATCGACGACTCTGTTGTATGTCCCCAACTTGACGAGGATGCTAACAGTCTGGTCGGATCAATAGACTGCCTGAACCTACACGTGTACGTGCCCAACACGGCCAGCTCTAGAAACCCTCGCCCAGTGATGGTGTGGATCCACGGAGGCACTTTTCTCGTGGGCTCTGGTGGAAGATACGACTATGGACCACGGTTTCTAGTAAGACATGATGTCATCGTGGTAACAGTAAACTACCGCCTTGGAGCATATGGATTCTTATGTCCTGACATTCCTGAAGTACCAGGAAATCAAGGAATTAAAGATCAGTTAACAGCACTGAGATGGGTCAAGAATAACATAGATGCATTCGGGGGAGACAGCAACCAGATAACATTGTTTGGTGAAAGTGCTGGTGCAATATCAAGTGATTTTCATCTAATTTATACAAAGGAAATTCTATTTAATAATCTCATCCTGCAGAGTGCGACGGCTTTAAAAACTCGTGCAACATTAAAGCCAGACCCAAGTGGACCACTAAAACTAGCTAAACATTTAGGATTTGTGACGGATAATGTACATGATGCGTTGCAGTTTTTAAGAACAGTTGATTCAAATCTTGTGGTGGCAGCAACATTGGAAACTAATGTCCAAGTCAGACCATGCCTTGAAAATGAATACGATAATGTAGAACGCTTGATAACATCTCTTCCTGTTGACATGAAAATAGAAAAAGCAAGATCTGTCCCTATTTTAGTCGGATTCAATAATAATGAACAAGGTCTACTGTATGAAAATGTAAAAACAGAAGACTTCAAAAATTTGAATCCATTTAAAGAAATTTCAAGTATACCCGATATTGATGACGAATATTTCATTAATATGGTGGTGGATATTGTGCGTCAGTTCTATATAGGAGATGAAAATGTTAGTGAAGATGTTAAGGACAGTCTTATTGATTTTGATTCAGATTTAAGTTTTTACCACTCCACTTTCAGGAGTATTGAAAAATATTTCGAAAACGGAGCAAGCAATATTTATTTTTACGTATTTTCATACGCCGGAGATAGGAACTTCATGAAGAGAAAAACCAATGCAACTAATATCAGCGGGGCTGCACATGCAGACGAATTAGGCTATTTATTTGATGTGGTTACATTTGACGAAACACCCACACCTGAAGATCAACTTATAATAGACAGAATAACTACTTTATGGACGAACTTCGCTAAATATAGGTAATTAATCAGTCAGCTGATATGAAATTTAATGATTTCTTTGCTTATTCTGTTAATTTCCCTTCAATTGAAGTATCATGAGGCTTAGATAAAATAATACATTTAATTTCATTTTCAGCAACCCGACACCTGAAACTTCAGACTTATTGCCTGTCCAGTGGCCAGCTGCTACGAGGGATACTTTGTATTACTTTGATATTGATTCTGAAGTCAGTATTAAGAAAAGACCTTATCATGAGAGGATGGCATTCTGGGAATTACTACATAAACTCCATCAGTCATATTTGAAAGGTACTCAAGAAAATTAGGTAAAATTAAAAGTATAATTAAAATGCAATATATTACCTGACTTTTCAGTTTGTCTAACTCCTGTATATTATGTTAAAATATAAAAATATATAATTCTGACGACCTCCGTGGCGCAGTGGCTAAGGTAGCCGGCCAAAGCGCGAAAGGTCCCGGGTTCGATTCCCGGTCAGGTCAATTTGGAAAACGAACTTTTCTAAATTGACTTGGGTCTGGTTGTGCTGGGATGACGCCCCCAGTTAGTATCCGTCGTCTGGTACTCATAGTACAAGGGAAAACCTTAGTTTGAGACCAGGTGATTGGTGTGATTGTCTGGCGCATTTATTTATTATTATTATTTATTATTATTATAAAAAGACATATATTGCGCGACAAAATATTTTGTTGAAATTGCGCCAAATTTTTAAATTTGGTGACACAATGAATACCCGTTTATGCTGTTTACGTTAAATAATAATAATAAAAATATTTATTTTTCTCCCTTGTACACACTATTAATACACACTATTACAATTCTAGTCATTAAGTACACAGTGATCGGGAGACTGGTGCCTAAACTAGGTAAGCCCTGTGTCTCAGGTCGCCAGGTCTCATCCCTGCCGCTACGGCACAATAACAACTATTTTATGATCAGAATTACAATAAAGTGTTATAATAATTTGAATATCTATTTGGGATTAATTGTGTACGTGTGTATGTGTGTGTGCTATTTATATGTTTGTATTATATATTTAACTTAGTTAGAAAATAATTTATCTGTATCATAGTAATCCATAGATTATAGCCAGTTTGAAAGTTTCATTTTACAATTAAGCTTTGTCTGTGAGTAATTTGTTCGCAATGTTATAAAGTCTACCCCTTTGGTATTTAAAGAATCTGTTAAATATTTTTGTACTGTCATATTGCACTGTAGAGACCTCATGACAGCGTTTAGAATTAGAGAGTGGGTGGTTCACGCAGAACGGCACAAGAGAGTGCTTTTTCATAATAACTGCAAACAGATACGTTTGTCTAACTGTCTTTATATCTATATCTATTGTGGGATAGAATCGCGGTTTTTTCTAACCAGCTTTCAGTATCAACCTATAGCATTGTCTTCCTCATACACACACACTTCTAGCTCCAGTGAGAAATTAGATATAAGAGAAATCAAAAGAAATCGACAGGAAAAGGATCAGGAAGATGACGGTATATAGAATCCGTTGGATTTCTTGCCAGTCGAAGCTGTAAATGTAACCCCATAAAAACAATACTTGTCAAAAATTCCAAGTCTCGCAACTCAGTCATTGATCCTACCGCAAAAAGTTATGAGATCCAAGTAATACCAAGTTACTAAAATACTCAGTCCCTAATTAGGGGTCCTTCTCTCTTAAGTTGTTACGTTATTGTCTAATCTAACAAAACCCTATTGGGACCACATCAATATTAAAAATCATTAACGTTTTAAATAAATAAATTGAAAAAACAAATTATGAAAAAAATACACTGCTTTTTTTTAGCCATTATATTAACGATACTGGTCATTATGTAATCAATTCCTTATCTATGACCTTTTTTGCGCAATTTATGCTGCATAAGCGGTGATCCTTAATTTCCCGCTAAAACTTGAGCTAACTTTTTACAACATTTTTTAAGCTCATTTTTAATTAATATAACCTCTACTACAATCTATTTTTACATATCCCCATCAGGTATCTTATCGTTGCGTCTCGCCACGCCTCCGTTAGTAAACAATTCTGATTTATGTATGTAATTCGTAGAGTTACAAACCATATAAGGGAAGATTTCTCCGTATTCATATTTCTTTTTACCAACTCTTCAAAGTCTTTATACACACAAATCGCACTCGTATTTTCAGCTAATCAGCAGCTGAAGCACTAACTTAAATCTATTTTGGACTTTTGTTATGAGCGCGATAAAATTTAGTCGCGTGGGGCATGCTAGGCCTGTACCTACGGCTATTAATGGAGTATTATTTATATTAAATAATTTAAAAACAATTGGGCAATGCTGTAACTAAATTAAGGATGGTCATTTGATCAAATCCTACTAGCAAGCTTACTACCGCGGTAGGCTTACTTTTACATTGGGAATTTCAACCTTACTTTAATTGAACAAAGAACTTCGATGTTCGTCATCTTCAAATTATAGGCCGTGCCGTCCCCATAGTGGGCCTAATCCCTGAAGATGTGAATATCGATGATGATCGATTAAATATTTATTTATTTATTTATTAGGATATCCAACAGCAATACCATGAATTTGCATAAAAAAACCAAACATGATACATAAATCTAAGCCAATAACAGGATACCACAACATGGCTTACGTAAATTAGACATTTTGTTAATCGAGAGGTATGATGTAGGTAAGAAGTAAAAAATAAATAAAAAGTGTGTTGGTGCCAGTCATGTGGAGATAGAATGAGATGAGTTAAACAATTTACCAAGGTGAAATGTGAGAAATTTAATAAAATATGAATAAATATATCTATAATATATTGTATATTGTAACATAGATTACACAACTATAAATGTGAAGATATTAATAATGACTAACGCAAGTTCCGCAAATAAAAAAAAAAGAGAACAATAATAATAGCAGCGTATTAAAATCTGATATTAATGTTTACATTCAAATAGAGCACAATATGGGATACATATTGAAAATGATACCTAGTACACACGCATTATTTACGGGTTTTTAAGTTTATCCAAGATCCTACCCTTGAAGAGAGGCTTGGATAAGGCCAATATATCAATATCATTAAATGATATATTGTAAATTTCGGTAGTTCGAGTGAAGTACTCATTTTTGCAGTATTTGGTACGGCTATCTGGTATGTTTATTTATTTATTTATTTACTTCAAAACCTTAACACTAACATTACAGGAGTCTTAACCTAATACACTAGTGTGGCCACAGATATAAAAAATAAAAATAAAATAAAAATATAAACATCTTACCATAAAATACAATATTTACTTAAAACTTAACGACTTACCTAGGAAGGATTGTTGTAACATATAATAAACAACATAACCCTTACGAGTTGAAAAGAACGATGTTGAAAAGTTTGGCCCTACAACTACGAGGGGGACGATTCGGGATGTGAAACCTAATTAACGAAGAAAGTATATTTTTTATTATGTTTTATATCTGACCGCGTGTAATATGGATGTCTGCGAGCATGATCAAACTGAAAGAGTAAATTCCGCTTTATATATGAACTAGCGGTCCCGGCGAACTTCGTTTCGCCTTAGAGAATTTTTCCCGCTTTTCTGTTGAAATTTTTCAAATTTTACCAAAGATCCCTAATTTTGTAGCCTAGTCAAATTGGAAGAATGTAGCATTCTATTTTTGAAAGAATTTTTTAAATCGGCCCAGTACTTTTTGAGCCTATTCATTACAAACATACAAAAATAGGTACAAATATTTCCTCTTTATAATATTAGTGTAGATGAGCAGCTCGACTGGTGAAACACCTGCGCCTTACAGAAGACCGCAGCCTAATAACAATCACTTCTGTGTTAAGTGAACAATATTTTATATAAATGGGTTTAGTTCTGAAAAGAACTTTTTAAATCGGTTTAGTTACTTACTAAACGAATTATCAAGCGTAAATTCCGCACACGTCCATCACGTAGGGAGCCGACCGCGCGAGTGAGCCGCGCGGCAAGTTTATTTCGTGATCTTAACCCCCCTCCCGTACCCCTGCCCGAGTGATGCCTACAACGCATAGCTAGCCGAATACAGTTTATTTTTTAATTTTTTTTAACTCGTGATATCTTTTGAATGGATTGTCAGAATCGAATAATTCAAAAAGTAATATAAAGAAATTGAAGCAGTCTTAAATAATACATCATTTATTTTGATAAGGGTTAATACCAAGGTACAAATAAAGAGCTTTTTGTAGCGGTGGTATTTTAATTTCTTTTTTTCAATAAAAAAACGCTTATTGTGACATGACTGTAATAGTTAGAGATATGCTGCCGCTGATTTTTTGTAGATAATGGTGTGTTCTAAAAAAATGTAGTATATCATTTTGTTCTATCATCAATAGTTTTCGCAGCGCACGCGATGTAAGGTAGTTTTTTGATATTTTTTTCACACCTTGGATTACGTTATCGTAATTTTAGTAAGGATGCCTATTTTTTTTGAAAATGAAATATAGCCTATGTCACTCAAGAATGATGTAGCTTTCCAACAGTGAAAGAATTTTTCAAATCTGCCAAGTAGTTTCGGAGCCTATTCAATTCATACAAACAAACAAACAAACAAAAAATCAAACCTTTCCTCTTTATAATATTTGTATAGATGTATAGATTACTAAGATTAAATTTCGAATATAGCAAGAACAATCTTTTATCATACAACGGTCTGCAGCTTCGATCATTGTGCAAGAGGGATCTAACAGAGCATATTTTACTCGGTTCATTTAATATTGTTCTTATTTGATGGGGCTACTGGTCTGTCAAGATTTGATCCTTTGGTGGACACCAAAGTAGGACTCATCAAAGGTCTTACCGCGGATGATGGCAATTACTCCATGTTCTTGGGTATACCTTATACAACAGTCGAT
Organism: Glyphodes pyloalis; assembly: GCA_037074685.1. NCBI lineage: Eukaryota > Metazoa > Arthropoda > Insecta > Lepidoptera > Crambidae > Glyphodes > Glyphodes pyloalis. The sequence goes on along the minus strand of JAYKKO010000030.1, from coordinate 4,676,952 downwards.
CCTTCAAATCCTTTTGGGGTAAGTCAAGTGTATCTACCACTCATAACAATGCCCGAGATAGATACAAATTTTATCATTAACAACATTAAAGAGAGATACCAATTTTTTTGTAGCTTTTAGTTATTTTCATAGCTGTTCGTTTATTACCTACGTTTTTCATAGTTCTATTTCATAAAGTTGCTCGGAAAACCTATAGAGTAAGCCGCAAAAACAAACAAAATACATAATATAAATTTTATTGACTGTCTGGATCTGAACCGATCGGTGATTCGGACCCAAGTGGCTTCAATCAAGTACCGTACTGCATGATGACATTGTCGCATAAATTTTCCTCTGTGTAAATCAGATGAAAGTCTACAAATCTTCCCCGGCCACTCTCTTTAAATAAAGTAATTTTGTTTATATCCCCACCGAACGCTTCTATATTATTCTTGACCCATCTTAGCGCGATCAGTTGATGTTTGATGCCCTGGTTTCCTGGTACTTCAGGTATATCTGGACATAAAAACCCGTATGCTCCAAAGGCGATAGTTTAATGTTACCACGATGACGTCATGTCTCACAAGAAATTTGGGTCCGTAATTTAATCTTCCACTAGATCCTACTATAAAGGCACCGCCGTGGATCCAGATCATCACCGGGCGAGGGTATCTGGAGCTAGCCGTGTTAGGTACATACACGTTCAGGTACAGGCAGTCTAACGATCCGACCAGAGTGTTGTTGTAATCGTCCCTTTGGGGGCACATAGCGGAGTCGTCTATAGCGTTAAAAGTGTTTTCAAGGCCTGGATGTGGAATTGACGTCTTGAAAAATTTAAAAATATATTTCAATGCAGGCTGAATTTTTGTACGAAATATGAGTGTGCTTCAAGCTTTCAAATATGAGGATTCCACTCATATTTGAAATCTTAATGAAAACGAATTTTGACGACGCTAAAAAATACTCCTGATATAGTCATAAATAAGTAAAAAATATTGTCGCATTTTAGTTTCGGCGCTCGCGCTGATCGCGCTAAGATGGGTCAAGAATAATATAGAAGCGTTCGGTGGGGATATAAACAAAATTACTTTATTTAAAGAGAGTGGCCGGGGAAGATTTGTAGACTTTCATCTGATTTACACAGAGGAAAATTTATTCGACAATGTCATCATGCAGTACGGTACTTGATTGAAGCCACTTAGGTCCGAATCACCGATCGGTTCAGATCCAGACAGTCCATTGAAACTAGCTGAGCATCTAGGATTTAAAACTGATGATGTGTATGATGTATTGGATTTTAAAAAAATAATGGATACGTATTTAATAGTTGCAGCAACATTAGAAACGAATATTCCAGTAAGAGTCTGTATTGAGAAAGAATATGATAATGTAGAGCGCTTTATTACGAGTCTCCCTGAAAATATGAATATATAAAAGGCAGGATCCGTCCTTATTTTACTAGGTTTTAATAATAATGAACGAGGGTTATTGAATGAAAATCAGGATAAAAACGACTTTCAGAATTTTAATTTTTCATTTGTAAAAAATTTACTGAGTTTCTTGCCAGTATCTTCTCTGTAGTTATAGGTTCCAAACCGGAGGTAGCTTCATTTTCTTTATATAGAGACTATTTATAAGTATTACTAATGTAATCTATGTAAATAAAAAAAGATTGACTTTCGACTTTGTACCCTAGTTAACAATATTCCTGATAAGTCTATAAGTCTAGTCTCATATGGAAAAGTTATTAAAAAACCATCATGTTACAAAAAAAACGAGAATTTCCTTATTTTATAATACACACAAATGTTGATAAGATTCTCAATTTCTCATGACGCAACCCAATGAACCCAATATATTGATATTTGACCGAGAGATTTAGGTAAGGACATAAGATAACTTATTATCATCATATCTTAAGACAATCTCTTGAAACAATCTTTAATATTTAACGAACGTATTCACCGCTGTAGCTATCATTCGGGATTTGATCTGTGTGCAAGATGGTTCGAGCTGAATATATTGTTCCTGTGTTACTATGCGTGTGTTATGGAGCCAGCGGCCTTCCCCGGATAGACCCACTGGTGGAGACCAAAGTAGGACTCATCAGAGGTCTGACCGCGGACAATGGCGATTACTCCATGTTCTTGGGGATACCTTATGCAACAGTCGACCCGTTAAATCCTTTCGGGGTAAGTGGATAGCATCTGAAAAATCCAAAGCCGGATTTTTATTTAGACAAGTTAATTTGTTGTTTTTATCAATATTCATAAGATTTATTTACTCCTTTTTTCGTCATGTTAAATCTATCGCGTTAATTTTAGACATCACATCTCGCTTTAGTATAGGTACTGTTCGTTAACTGACAATATAAATTATTTTAACCTTGTTCTGAATTAAATGTTAGGTTTGTATTTCGTATAATTTTCATAATGTTTTACGTAAGTTAGTTTTTGTTTTAACATCCAAAAAGTTCTATTGTTTTTTTTTCTTTTTTGATACTTTTTCATTTGTTGTAGTATAATTTTGAAGTTCTCATTTAGAAGAAGTCACGCTTGAACTAAGCTTGACATCATTATTGTGTTTAACCTGAACCTCCAAGCCCACATTACAACTCCAACATTTAAATCAAAGTCTCTTATTCATTTCAGCCATCTAGTCCGCATCCGGGGTTTGACACTACCTTTGATGCTATCGACGACTCTGTTGTATGTCCTCAACTAGACGAGGATGCCAATAACACTCTGGTCGGATCAATAGACTGCCTGAACCTACACGTGTACGTGCCCAACACGGCCAGCTCTAGAAACCCTCGCCCAGTGATGGTGTGGATCCACGGAGGCGCTTTTATCGTGGGCTCTGGTGGAAGATATGACTATGGACCGCGGTTTCTAGTAAGACATGATGTCATCGTGGTAACAGTAAACTACCGCCTTGGAGCATATGGATTCTTATGTCCTGACATTCCTGAAGTACCAGGAAATCAAGGAATTAAAGATCAGTTAACAGCACTGAGATGGGTCAAGAATAACATAGATGCATTCGGGGGAGACAGCAACCAGATCACATTGTTTGGTGAAAGTGCTGGTGCAATGACAAGTGATATTCTTCTAATTTATACAAAGGAAATTCTATTTAATAATCTCATCTTGCAAAGTGGGACGGCTTTAAAGCCTCTTGCAGCAATAAAGCCAAATCCAAGTGTACCACTAAAACTAGCTAAACATTTAGGATTGGTGACGGATAATGTACATGATGCGTTGCAGTTTTTAAGAACAGTTGATTCAAATCTTGTGGTGGCAGCAACATTGGAAACTGATTTCCTAGTCAGACCATGCGTTGAAAATGAATACGATAATGTAGAACGCTTGATTACAGCTCCTCCTGTTGACATGAAAATAGAAAAAGCAAGATCTGTCCCTATTTTAGTCGGATTCAATAATAATGAACGGGGTCTGCAGTATGAAAATCTAAGCACAGAAGACTTCAAAAATTTGAATCCATTTAAAGATATTTCCTTTATACACGATTTTGATGACGAATATTTCATTAATATGGTGGTGGATATTGTGCGTCAGTTCTATATAGGAGATGAAAATGTAAGTGAAGATGTTAAAGATAGTATTATTCATTTCGATTCAGATTTAAGTTTTTACCACTCCACTCTCAGGAGTATTGAAGAATATTTCGAAAACGGAGCAAGCAATATTTATTTTTACGTATTTTCATACGCCGGAGATAGGAACTTCATGAAGAGAAAAACCAATGCAACTAATATCAGCGGGGCAGCACATGCAGACGAATTAGGCTATTTATTTGATGTGGTTACATTTGACGAAACACCCACACCTGAAGATCAACTTATAATAGACAGAATAACTACTTTATGGACGAACTTCGCTAAATATAGGTAATTAATCAGTCAACTAATATGAAATTTAATGATTTCTTTGCTTATTCTGTTAATTTCCCTTAAAGTCACTTGAATATGAAAAGGTCATGGAGACCCATTAGATTTAATTCCAGCATCATGAGGTTTTGATAAAATATTACATTTAATTTCATTTTCAGCAACCCGACACCTGAAACTTCAGACTTATTGCCTGTCCAGTGGCCAGCTGCTACGAGGGATACTTTGTATTACTTTGATATTGATTCTGAAGTCAGTATTAAGAAAAGACCTTATCATGAGAGGATGGCATTCTGGGAATTACTACATAAACTCCATCAGTCATATTTGAAAGGTACTCAAGAAAATTAGGTCAAATTAAAAGTATAATTAAAATGCTATAAATTACCTGACTTTTCAGTTTGTCTAACTCCTGTATATTATGTTAAAATATAAAAAGACATATATTGCGCGACAAAATATTTTGTTGAAATTGCGCCAAATTTTTAAATTTGGTGACATAATGAATACCCGGTTATGCTGTTTACGTTAAATAATAATAATAAAAATCTTTATTTTTCTCCCTTGTACACACTATTAATACACACTAATACAATTCTAGTCATTAAGTACACAGTGATCGGGAGACTGGTGCCTAAACTAGGTAAGCCCTGTGTCTCAGGTCGCCAGGTCTCATCCCTGCCGCTACGGCACAATAACAACTATTTTATGATCAGAATTACAATAAAGTGTTATAATAATTTGAATATCTATTTGGGATTAATTGTGTACGTGTGTATGTGTGTGTGCTATTTATATGTTTGTATTATATATTTAACTTAGTTAGAAAATAATTTATCTGTATCATAGTAATCCATAGATTATAGCCAGTTTGAAAGTTTCATTTTACAATTAAGCTTTGTCTGTGAGTAATTTGTTCGCAATGTTATAAAGTCTACCCCTTTGGTATTTAAAGAATCTGTTAAATATTTTTGTACTGTCATATTGCACTGTAGAGACCTCATGACAGCGTTTAGAATTAGAGAGTGGGTGGTTCACGCAGAACGGCACAAGAGAGTGCTTTTTCATAATAACTGCAAACAGATACGTTTGTCTAACTGTCTTTATATCTATATCTATTGTGGGATAGAATCGCGGTTTTTTCTAACCAGCTTTCAGTATCAACCTATAGCATTGTCTTCCTCATACACACACACTTCTAGCTCCAGTGAGAAATTAGATATAAGAGAAATCAAAAGAAATCGACAGGAAAAGGATCAGGAAGATGACGGTATATAGAATCCGTTGGATTTCTTGCCAGTCGAAGCTGTAAATGTAACCCCATAAAAACAATACTTGTCAAAAATTCCAAGTCTCGCAACTCAGTCATTGATCCTACCGCAAAAAGTTATGAGATCCAAGTAATACCAAGTTACTAAAATACTCAGTCCCTAATTAGGGGTCCTTCTCTCTTAAGTTGTTACGTTATTGTCTAATCTAACAAAACCCTATTGGGACCACATCAATATTAAAAATCATTAACGTTTTAAATAAATAAATTGAAAAAACAAATTATGAAAAAAATACACTGCTTTTTTTTAGCCATTATATTAACGATACTGGTCATTATGTAATCAATTCCTTATCTATGACCTTTTTTGCGCAATTTATGCTGCATAAGCGGTGATCCTTAATTTCCCGCTAAAACTTGAGCTAACTTTTTACAACATTTTTTAAGCTCATTTTTAATTAATATAACCTCTACTACAATCTATTTTTACATATCCCCATCAGGTATCTTATCGTTGCGTCTCGCCACGCCTCCGTTAGTAAACAATTCTGATTTATGTATGTAATTCGTAGAGTTACAAACCATATAAGGGAAGATTTCTCCGTATTCATATTTCTTTTTACCAACTCTTCAAAGTCTTTATACACACAAATCGCACTCGTATTTTCAGCTAATCAGCAGCTGAAGCACTAACTTAAATCTATTTTGGACTTTTGTTATGAGCGCGATAAAATTTAGTCGCGTGGGGCATGCTAGGCCTGTACCTACGGCTATTAATGGAGTATTATTTATATTAAATAATTTAAAAACAATTGGGCAATGCTGTAACTAAATTAAGGATGGTCATTTGATCAAATCCTACTAGCAAGCTTACTACCGCGGTAGGCTTACTTTTACATTGGGAATTTCAACCTTACTTTAATTGAACAAAGAACTTCGATGTTCGTCATCTTCAAATTATAGGCCGTGCCGTCCCCATAGTGGGCCTAATCCCTGAAGATGTGAATATCGATGATGATCGATTAAATATTTATTTATTTATTTATTAGGATATCCAACAGCAATACCATGAATTTGCATAAAAAAACCAAACATGATACATAAATCTAAGCCAATAACAGGATACCACAACATGGCTTACGTAAATTAGACATTTTGTTAATCGAGAGGTATGATGTAGGTAAGAAGTAAAAAATAAATAAAAAGTGTGTTGGTGCCAGTCATGTGGAGATAGAATGAGATGAGTTAAACAATTTACCAAGGTGAAATGTGAGAAATTTAATAAAATATGAATAAATATATCTATAATATATTGTATATTGTAACATAGATTACACAACTATAAATGTGAAGATATTAATAATGACTAACGCAAGTTCCGCAAATAAAAAAAAAAGAGAACAATAATAATAGCAGCGTATTAAAATCTGATATTAATGTTTACATTCAAATAGAGCACAATATGGGATACATATTGAAAATGATACCTAGTACACACGCATTATTTACGGGTTTTTAAGTTTATCCAAGATCCTACCCTTGAAGAGAGGCTTGGATAAGGCCAATATATCAATATCATTAAATGATATATTGTAAATTTCGGTAGTTCGAGTGAAGTACTCATTTTTGCAGTATTTGGTACGGCTATCTGGTATGTTTATTTATTTATTTATTTACTTCAAAACCTTAACACTAACATTACAGGAGTCTTAACCTAATACACTAGTGTGGCCACAGATATAAAAAATAAAAATAAAATAAAAATATAAACATCTTACCATAAAATACAATATTTACTTAAAACTTAACGACTTACCTAGGAAGGATTGTTGTAACATATAATAAACAACATAACCCTTACGAGTTGAAAAGAACGATGTTGAAAAGTTTGGCCCTACAACTACGAGGGGGACGATTCGGGATGTGAAACCTAATTAACGAAGAAAGTATATTTTTTATTATGTTTTATATCTGACCGCGTGTAATATGGATGTCTGCGAGCATGATCAAACTGAAAGAGTAAATTCCGCTTTATATATGAACTAGCGGTCCCGGCGAACTTCGTTTCGCCTTAGAGAATTTTTCCCGCTTTTCTGTTGAAATTTTTCAAATTTTACCAAAGATCCCTAATTTTGTAGCCTAGTCAAATTGGAAGAATGTAGCATTCTATTTTTGAAAGAATTTTTTAAATCGGCCCAGTACTTTTTGAGCCTATTCATTACAAACATACAAAAATAGGTACAAATATTTCCTCTTTATAATATTAGTGTAGATGAGCAGCTCGACTGGTGAAACACCTGCGCCTTACAGAAGACCGCAGCCTAATAACAATCACTTCTGTGTTAAGTGAACAATATTTTATATAAATGGGTTTAGTTCTGAAAAGAACTTTTTAAATCGGTTTAGTTACTTACTAAACGAATTATCAAGCGTAAATTCCGCACACGTCCATCACGTAGGGAGCCGACCGCGCGAGTGAGCCGCGCGGCAAGTTTATTTCGTGATCTTAACCCCCCTCCCGTACCCCTGCCCGAGTGATGCCTACAACGCATAGCTAGCCGAATACAGTTTATTTTTTAATTTTTTTTAACTCGTGATATCTTTTGAATGGATTGTCAGAATCGAATAATTCAAAAAGTAATATAAAGAAATTGAAGCAGTCTTAAATAATACATCATTTATTTTGATAAGGGTTAATACCAAGGTACAAATAAAGAGCTTTTTGTAGCGGTGGTATTTTAATTTCTTTTTTTCAATAAAAAAACGCTTATTGTGACATGACTGTAATAGTTAGAGATATGCTGCCGCTGATTTTTTGTAGATAATGGTGTGTTCTAAAAAAATGTAGTATATCATTTTGTTCTATCATCAATAGTTTTCGCAGCGCACGCGATGTAAGGTAGTTTTTTGATATTTTTTTCACACCTTGGATTACGTTATCGTAATTTTAGTAAGGATGCCTATTTTTTTTGAAAATGAAATATAGCCTATGTCACTCAAGAATGATGTAGCTTTCCAACAGTGAAAGAATTTTTCAAATCTGCCAAGTAGTTTCGGAGCCTATTCAATTCATACAAACAAACAAACAAACAAAAAATCAAACCTTTCCTCTTTATAATATTTGTATAGATGTATAGATTACTAAGATTAAATTTCGAATATAGCAAGAACAATCTTTTATCATACAACGGTCTGCAGCTTCGATCATTGTGCAAGAGGGATCTAACAGAGCATATTTTACTCGGTTCATTTAATATTGTTCTTATTTGATGGGGCTACTGGTCTGTCAAGATTTGATCCTTTGGTGGACACCAAAGTAGGACTCATCAAAGGTCTTACCGCGGATGATGGCAATTACTCCATGTTCTTGGGTATACCTTATACAACAGTCGATCCTTCAAATCCTTTTGGGGTAAGTCAAGTGTATCTACCACTCATAACAATGCCCGAGATAGATACAAATTTTATCATTAACAACATTAAAGAGAGATACCAATTTTTTTGTAGCTTTTAGTTATTTTCATAGCTGTTCGTTTATTACCTACGTTTTTCATAGTTCTATTTCATAAAGTTGCTCGGAAAACCTATAGAGTAAGCCGCAAAAACAAACAAAATACATAATATAAATTTTATTGACTGTCTGGATCTGAACCGATCGGTGATTCGGACCCAAGTGGCTTCAATCAAGTACCGTACTGCATGATGACATTGTCGCATAAATTTTCCTCTGTGTAAATCAGATGAAAGTCTACAAATCTTCCCCGGCCACTCTCTTTAAATAAAGTAATTTTGTTTATATCCCCACCGAACGCTTCTATATTATTCTTGACCCATCTTAGCGCGATCAGTTGATGTTTGATGCCCTGGTTTCCTGGTACTTCAGGTATATCTGGACATAAAAACCCGTATGCTCCAAAGGCGATAGTTTAATGTTACCACGATGACGTCATGTCTCACAAGAAATTTGGGTCCGTAATTTAATCTTCCACTAGATCCTACTATAAAGGCACCGCCGTGGATCCAGATCATCACCGGGCGAGGGTATCTGGAGCTAGCCGTGTTAGGTACATACACGTTCAGGTACAGGCAGTCTAACGATCCGACCAGAGTGTTGTTGTAATCGTCCCTTTGGGGGCACATAGCGGAGTCGTCTATAGCGTTAAAAGTGTTTTCAAGGCCTGGATGTGGAATTGACGTCTTGAAAAATTTAAAAATATATTTCAATGCAGGCTGAATTTTTGTACGAAATATGAGTGTGCTTCAAGCTTTCAAATATGAGGATTCCACTCATATTTGAAATCTTAATGAAAACGAATTTTGACGACGCTAAAAAATACTCCTGATATAGTCATAAATAAGTAAAAAATATTGTCGCATTTTAGTTTCGGCGCTCGCGCTGATCGCGCTAAGATGGGTCAAGAATAATATAGAAGCGTTCGGTGGGGATATAAACAAAATTACTTTATTTAAAGAGAGTGGCCGGGGAAGATTTGTAGACTTTCATCTGATTTACACAGAGGAAAATTTATTCGACAATGTCATCATGCAGTACGGTACTTGATTGAAGCCACTTAGGTCCGAATCACCGATCGGTTCAGATCCAGACAGTCCATTGAAACTAGCTGAGCATCTAGGATTTAAAACTGATGATGTGTATGATGTATTGGATTTTAAAAAAATAATGGATACGTATTTAATAGTTGCAGCAACATTAGAAACGAATATTCCAGTAAGAGTCTGTATTGAGAAAGAATATGATAATGTAGAGCGCTTTATTACGAGTCTCCCTGAAAATATGAATATATAAAAGGCAGGATCCGTCCTTATTTTACTAGGTTTTAATAATAATGAACGAGGGTTATTGAATGAAAATCAGGATAAAAACGACTTTCAGAATTTTAATTTTTCATTTGTAAAAAATTTACTGAGTTTCTTGCCAGTATCTTCTCTGTAGTTATAGGTTCCAAACCGGAGGTAGCTTCATTTTCTTTATATAGAGACTATTTATAAGTATTACTAATGTAATCTATGTAAATAAAAAAAGATTGACTTTCGACTTTGTACCCTAGTTAACAATATTCCTGATAAGTCTATAAGTCTAGTCTCATATGGAAAAGTTATTAAAAAACCATCATGTTACAAAAAAAACGAGAATTTCCTTATTTTATAATACACACAAATGTTGATAAGATTCTCAATTTCTCATGACGCAACCCAATGAACCCAATATATTGATATTTGACCGAGAGATTTAGGTAAGGACATAAGATAACTTATTATCATCATATCTTAAGACAATCTCTTGAAACAATCTTTAATATTTAACGAACGTATTCACCGCTGTAGCTATCATTCGGGATTTGATCTGTGTGCAAGATGGTTCGAGCTGAATATATTGTTCCTGTGTTACTATGCGTGTGTTATGGAGCCAGCGGCCTTCCCCGGATAGACCCACTGGTGGAGACCAAAGTAGGACTCATCAGAGGTCTGACCGCGGACAATGGCGATTACTCCATGTTCTTGGGGATACCTTATGCAACAGTCGACCCGTTAAATCCTTTCGGGGTAAGTGGATAGCATCTGAAAAATCCAAAGCCGGATTTTTATTTAGACAAGTTAATTTGTTGTTTTTATCAATATTCATAAGATTTATTTACTCCTTTTTTCGTCATGTTAAATCTATCGCGTTAATTTTAGACATCACATCTCGCTTTAGTATAGGTACTGTTCGTTAACTGACAATATAAATTATTTTAACCTTGTTCTGAATTAAATGTTAGGTTTGTATTTCGTATAATTTTCATAATGTTTTACGTAAGTTAGTTTTTGTTTTAACATCCAAAAAGTTCTATTGTTTTTTTTTCTTTTTTGATACTTTTTCATTTGTTGTAGTATAATTTTGAAGTTCTCATTTAGAAGAAGTCACGCTTGAACTAAGCTTGACATCATTATTGTGTTTAACCTGAACCTCCAAGCCCACATTACAACTCCAACATTTAAATCAAAGTCTCTTATTCATTTCAGCCATCTAGTCCGCATCCGGGGTTTGACACTACCTTTGATGCTATCGACGACTCTGTTGTATGTCCTCAACTAGACGAGGATGCCAATAACACTCTGGTCGGATCAATAGACTGCCTGAACCTACACGTGTACGTGCCCAACACGGCCAGCTCTAGAAACCCTCGCCCAGTGATGGTGTGGATCCACGGAGGCGCTTTTATCGTGGGCTCTGGTGGAAGATATGACTATGGACCGCGGTTTCTAGTAAGACATGATGTCATCGTGGTAACAGTAAACTACCGCCTTGGAGCATATGGATTCTTATGTCCTGACATTCCTGAAGTACCAGGAAATCAAGGAATTAAAGATCAGTTAACAGCACTGAGATGGGTCAAGAATAACATAGATGCATTCGGGGGAGACAGCAACCAGATCACATTGTTTGGTGAAAGTGCTGGTGCAATGACAAGTGATATTCTTCTAATTTATACAAAGGAAATTCTATTTAATAATCTCATCTTGCAAAGTGGGACGGCTTTAAAGCCTCTTGCAGCAATAAAGCCAAATCCAAGTGTACCACTAAAACTAGCTAAACATTTAGGATTGGTGACGGATAATGTACATGATGCGTTGCAGTTTTTAAGAACAGTTGATTCAAATCTTGTGGTGGCAGCAACATTGGAAACTGATTTCCTAGTCAGACCATGCGTTGAAAATGAATACGATAATGTAGAACGCTTGATTACAGCTCCTCCTGTTGACATGAAAATAGAAAAAGCAAGATCTGTCCCTATTTTAGTCGGATTCAATAATAATGAACGGGGTCTGCAGTATGAAAATCTAAGCACAGAAGACTTCAAAAATTTGAATCCATTTAAAGATATTTCCTTTATACACGATTTTGATGACGAATATTTCATTAATATGGTGGTGGATATTGTGCGTCAGTTCTATATAGGAGATGAAAATGTAAGTGAAGATGTTAAAGATAGTATTATTCATTTCGATTCAGATTTAAGTTTTTACCACTCCACTCTCAGGAGTATTGAAGAATATTTCGAAAACGGAGCAAGCAATATTTATTTTTACGTATTTTCATACGCCGGAGATAGGAACTTCATGAAGAGAAAAACCAATGCAACTAATATCAGCGGGGCAGCACATGCAGACGAATTAGGCTATTTATTTGATGTGGTTACATTTGACGAAACACCCACACCTGAAGATCAACTTATAATAGACAGAATAACTACTTTATGGACGAACTTCGCTAAATATAGGTAATTAATCAGTCAACTAATATGAAATTTAATGATTTCTTTGCTTATTCTGTTAATTTCCCTTAAAGTCACTTGAATATGAAAAGGTCATGGAGACCCATTAGATTTAATTCCAGCATCATGAGGTTTTGATAAAATATTACATTTAATTTCATTTTCAGCAACCCGACACCTGAAACTTCAGACTTATTGCCTGTCCAGTGGCCAGCTGCTACGAGGGATACTTTGTATTACTTTGATATTGATTCTGAAGTCAGTATTAAGAAAAGACCTTATCATGAGAGGATGGCATTCTGGGAATTACTACATAAACTCCATCAGTCATATTTGAAAGGTACTCAAGAAAATTAGGTCAAATTAAAAGTATAATTAAAATGCTATAAATTACCTGACTTTTCAGTTTGTCTAACTCCTGTATATTATGTTAAAATATAAAAAGACATATATTGCGCGACAAAATATTTTGTTGAAATTGCGCCAAATTTTTAAATTTGGTGACATAATGAATACCCGGTTATGCTGTTTACGTTAAATAATAATAATAAAAATCTTTATTTTTCTCCCTTGTACACACTATTAATACACACTAATACAATTCTAGTCATTAAGTACACAGTGATCGGGAGACTGGTGCCTAAACTAGGTAAGCCCTGTGTCTCAGGTCGCCAGGTCTCATCCCTGCCGCTACGGCACAATAACAACTATTTTATGATCAGAATTACAATAAAGTGTTATAATAATTTGAATATCTATTTGGGATTAATTGTGTACGTGTGTATGTGTGTGTGCTATTTATATGTTTGTATTATATATTTAACTTAGTTAGAAAATAATTTATCTGTATCATAGTAATCCATAGATTATAGCCAGTTTGAAAGTTTCATTTTACAATTAAGCTTTGTCTGTGAGTAATTTGTTCGCAATGTTATAAAGTCTACCCCTTTGGTATTTAAAGAATCTGTTAAATATTTTTGTACTGTCATATTGCACTGTAGAGACCTCATGACAGCGTTTAGAATTAGAGAGTGGGTGGTTCACGCAGAACGGCACAAGAGAGTGCTTTTTCATAATAACTGCAAACAGATACGTTTGTCTAACTGTCTTTATATCTATATCTATTGTGGGATAGAATCGCGGTTTTTTCTAACCAGCTTTCAGTATCAACCTATAGCATTGTCTTCCTCATACACACACACTTCTAGCTCCAGTGAGAAATTAGATATAAGAGAAATCAAAAGAAATCGACAGGAAAAGGATCAGGAAGATGACGGTATATAGAATCCGTTGGATTTCTTGCCAGTCGAAGCTGTAAATGTAACCCCATAAAAACAATACTTGTCAAAAATTCCAAGTCTCGCAACTCAGTCATTGATCCTACCGCAAAAAGTTATGAGATCCAAGTAATACCAAGTTACTAAAATACTCAGTCCCTAATTAGGGGTCCTTCTCTCTTAAGTTGTTACGTTATTGTCTAATCTAACAAAACCCTATTGGGACCACATCAATATTAAAAATCATTAACGTTTTAAATAAATAAATTGAAAAAACAAATTATGAAAAAAATACACTGCTTTTTTTTAGCCATTATATTAACGATACTGGTCATTATGTAATCAATTCCTTATCTATGACCTTTTTTGCGCAATTTATGCTGCATAAGCGGTGATCCTTAATTTCCCGCTAAAACTTGAGCTAACTTTTTACAACATTTTTTAAGCTCATTTTTAATTAATATAACCTCTACTACAATCTATTTTTACATATCCCCATCAGGTATCTTATCGTTGCGTCTCGCCACGCCTCCGTTAGTAAACAATTCTGATTTATGTATGTAATTCGTAGAGTTACAAACCATATAAGGGAAGATTTCTCCGTATTCATATTTCTTTTTACCAACTCTTCAAAGTCTTTATACACACAAATCGCACTCGTATTTTCAGCTAATCAGCAGCTGAAGCACTAACTTAAATCTATTTTGGACTTTTGTTATGAGCGCGATAAAATTTAGTCGCGTGGGGCATGCTAGGCCTGTACCTACGGCTATTAATGGAGTATTATTTATATTAAATAATTTAAAAACAATTGGGCAATGCTGTAACTAAATTAAGGATGGTCATTTGATCAAATCCTACTAGCAAGCTTACTACCGCGGTAGGCTTACTTTTACATTGGGAATTTCAACCTTACTTTAATTGAACAAAGAACTTCGATGTTCGTCATCTTCAAATTATAGGCCGTGCCGTCCCCATAGTGGGCCTAATCCCTGAAGATGTGAATATCGATGATGATCGATTAAATATTTATTTATTTATTTATTAGGATATCCAACAGCAATACCATGAATTTGCATAAAAAAACCAAACATGATACATAAATCTAAGCCAATAACAGGATACCACAACATGGCTTACGTAAATTAGACATTTTGTTAATCGAGAGGTATGATGTAGGTAAGAAGTAAAAAATAAATAAAAAGTGTGTTGGTGCCAGTCATGTGGAGATAGAATGAGATGAGTTAAACAATTTACCAAGGTGAAATGTGAGAAATTTAATAAAATATGAATAAATATATCTATAATATATTGTATATTGTAACATAGATTACACAACTATAAATGTGAAGATATTAATAATGACTAACGCAAGTTCCGCAAATAAAAAAAAAAGAGAACAATAATAATAGCAGCGTATTAAAATCTGATATTAATGTTTACATTCAAATAGAGCACAATATGGGATACATATTGAAAATGATACCTAGTACACACGCATTATTTACGGGTTTTTAAGTTTATCCAAGATCCTACCCTTGAAGAGAGGCTTGGATAAGGCCAATATATCAATATCATTAAATGATATATTGTAAATTTCGGTAGTTCGAGTGAAGTACTCATTTTTGCAGTATTTGGTACGGCTATCTGGTATGTTTATTTATTTATTTATTTATTTACTTCAAAACCTTAACACTAACATTACAGGAGTCTTAACCTAATACACTAGTGTGGCCACAGATATAAAAAATAAAATTTTTTTCCAAAATCCAGTTTTGTCCAAAATCTTAGAAAAAATAATTCATAACCGACTTTCAAACTACCTTGATTCCTACAATTTGTTATCTCCACGCCAATACGGTTTTCGGCCAAAATGTAATACCACTGCGGCAATAGTCGATCTAACCACAAAGATAAAAGAAAATCTAGACAAAAAAAGGTTTGTTCTGGGTATTTACATCGACCTGAAAAAAGCTTTTGACACTGTGAGTCACAAGCTGCTAATAAATAAATTAAATGATATTGGTATCAAAGGTAACGTCCTTAAAATGTTTGAGTCCTACCTAAGAAATAGAGTACAAATAGTTAAAATAGAAAATAATGAAAGTAGTACCCAACCTAGTTCATATGGTGTCCCGCAAGGGTCTATTCTAGGACCACTATTGTTCCTTATCTATATTAATAACATAACAGACTTGGGGCTGCATGGCCATGTAACCCTATACGCGGATGACACATGCCTATTTTATTTCGGTATAAATATAGAGGAAGTAATCACAAAAGCGCAAGAAGATCTCGACACGTTATTCGAATGGTTTCAGTCTAATTTACTAACAATTAACATCTCAAAAACATGCTACATTATCTTTAAAACAAAAAACAAACATATTCCATCCCACACTCCTTTAACAATTAACGATATCCCTCTTGAACAAAAAACATGCGAAAAATACCTTGGTCTCAGGATGGATAGCTATTTAACGTGGAACAAACAGATAGAATACATAAAAAACAAACTGTCCTCCGTTACGGGCTCACTCCGTAACGTAAATCAATGTATACCTAGGAAACTACGTTTCAATATATACAACTCCCTTATTAAATCACACTTACTGTATTTAATAGAAATATGGGGAAGCGCGACCAAAACAAAGATACAGGAACTGCAAAGAGCCCAAAACAAGGTAATAAAAACACTTTTCTGTTACCCCTACCTAACATCAACACGTACAATCTTTAGAGAAACAAAATTAATGAACATTCGACAACTTTATATATATAACACTTGTATTTTAATCAGAAAAATCACCAGTAAATCCATCCAAACTAATTTAACATTTACAAAAAAGTCGCAAATATCCAAACGCAGTCTTCGCCGACCCAGCTTGCTCGTGTTACCTAAGCCACGTACCAATCTCGGAAAAAAAAACATTACCTTTGAGGGAGCACATTTCTATAATAAGCTACCGTCACACATTAAAAGTATAGACTCATTTAACCGTTTTAAACTTCAACTGCACAATTATATACTCGAAAGTTGCTGACTGGACATTTGTGTAAGGGTCATGGAGGCGTTATGTTTTTGCGCGGCGACCGCAACTTAAAATAAATCTTACAGTATTGTTCTCATGTAAGTGGATTTGTAATCTTTTTATGGGAATAAATTCTTTAAACATAAACATAAAATAAAATAAAAATATAAACATCTTACCATAAAATACAATATTTACTTAAAACTTAACGACTTACCTAGGAAGGATTGTTGTAACATATAATAAACAACATAACCCTTACGAGTTGAAAAGAACGATGTTGAAAAGTTTGGCCCTACAACTACGAGGGGGACGATTCGGGATGTGAAACCTAATTAACGAAGAAAGTATATTTTTTATTATGTTTTATATCTGACCGCGTGTAATATGGATGTCTGCGAGCATGATCAAACTGAAAGAGTAAATTCCGCTTTATATATGAACTAGCGGTCCCGGCGAACTTCGTTTCGCCTTAGAGAATTTTTCCCGCTTTTCTGTTGAAATTTTTCAAATTTTACCAAAGATCCCTAATTTTGTAGCCTAGTCAAATTGGAAGAATGTAGCATTCTATTTTTGAAAGAATTTTTTAAATCGGCCCAGTACTTTTTGAGCCTATTCATTACAAACATACAAAAATAGGTACAAATATTTCTTCTTTATAATATTAGTGTAGATGAGCAGCTCGACTGGTGAAACACCTGCGCCTTACAGAAGACCGCAGCCTAATAACAATCACTTCTGTGTTAAGTGAACAATATTTTATATAAATGGGTTTAGTTCTGAAAAGAACTTTTTAAATCGGTTTAGTTACTTACTAAACGAATTATTATCAAGCGTAAATTCCGCACACGTCCATCACGTAGGGAGCCGACCGCGCGAGTGAGCCGCGCGGCAAGTTTATTTCGTGATCTTAACCCCCCTCCCGTACCCCTGCCCGAGTGACGCCTACAACGCATAGCTAGCCGAATACAGTTTATTTTTGAATTTTTTTTAACTCGTGATATCTTTTGAATGGATTGTCAGAATCGAATAATTCAAAAAGTAATATAAAGAAATTGAAGCAGTCTTAAATAATACATCATTTATTTTGATAAGGGTTAATACCAAGGTACAAATAAAGAGCTTTTTGTAGCGGTGGTATTTTAATTTCTTTTTTTCAATAAAAAAACGCTTATTGTGACATGACTGTAATAGTTAGAGATATGCTGCCGCTGATTTTTATATCATTTTGTTCTATCATCAATAGTTTTCGCAGCGCACGCGATGTAAGGTAGTTTTTTGATATTTTTTTCACACCTTGGATTACGTTATCGTAATTTTAGTAAGGATGCCTATTTTTTTTGAAAATGAAATATAGCCTATGTCACTCAAGAATGATGTAGCTTTCCAACAGTGAAAGAATTTTTCAAATCTGCCAAGTAGTTTCGGAGCCTATTCAATTCATACAAACAAACAAACAAACAAAAAATCAAACCTTTCCTCTTTATAATATTTGTATAGATGTATAGATTACTAAGATTAAATTTCGAATATAGCAAGAACAATCTTTTATCATACAACGGTCTGCAGCTTCGATCATTGTGCAAGAGGGATCTAACAGAGCATATTTTACTCGGTTCATTTAATATTGTTCTTATTTGATGGGGCTACTGGTCTGTCAAGATTTGATCCTTTGGTGGACACCAAAGTAGGACTCATCAAAGGTCTTACCGCGGATGATGGCAATTACTCCATGTTCTTGGGTATACCTTATACAACAGTCGATCCTTCAAATCCTTTTGGGGTAAGTCAAGTGTATCTACCACTCATAACAATGCCCGAGATAGATACAAATTTTATCATTAACAACATTAAAGAGAGATACCAATTTTTTTGTAGCTTTTAGTTATTTTCATAGCTGTTCGTTTATTACCTACGTTTTTCATAGTTCTATTTCATAAAGTTGCTCGGAAAACCTATAGAGTAAGCCGCAAAAACAAACAAAATACATAATATAAATTTTATTGACTGTCTGGATCTGAACCGATCGGTGATTCGGACCCAAGTGGCTTCAATCAAGTACCGTACTGCATGATGACATTGTCGCATAAATTTTCCTCTGTGTAAATCAGATGAAAGTCTACAAATCTTCCCCGGCCACTCTCTTTAAATAAAGTAATTTTGTTTATATCCCCACCGAACGCTTCTATATTATTCTTGACCCATCTTAGCGCGATCAGTTGATGTTTGATGCCCTGGTTTCCTGGTACTTCAGGTATATCTGGACATAAAAACCCGTATGCTCCAAAGGCGATAGTTTAATGTTACCACGATGACGTCATGTCTCACAAGAAATTTGGGTCCGTAATTTAATCTTCCACTAGATCCTACTATAAAGGCACCGCCGTGGATCCAGATCATCACCGGGCGAGGGTATCTGGAGCTAGCCGTGTTAGGTACATACACGTTCAGGTACAGGCAGTCTAACGACCCGACCAGAGTGTTGTTGTAATCGTCCCTTTGGGGGCACATAGCGGAGTCGTCTATAGCGTTAAAAGTGTTTTCAAGGCCTGGATGTGGAATTGACGTCTTGAAAAATTTAAAAATATATTTCAATGCAGGCTGAATTTTTGTACGAAATATGAGTGTGCTTCAAGCTTTCAAATATGAGGATTCCACTCATATTTGAAATCTTAATGAAAACGAATTTTGACGACGCTAAAAAATACTCCTGATATAGTCATAAATAAGTAAAAAATATTGTCGCATTTTAGTTTCGGCGCTCGCGCTAATCGCGCAAAGATGGGTCAAGAATAATATAGAAGCGTTCGGTGGGGATATAAACAAAATTACTTTATTTAAAGAGAGTGGCCGGGGAAGATTTGTAGACTTTCATCTGATTTACACAGAGGAAAATTTATTCGACAATGTCATCATGCAGTACGGTACTTGATTGAAGCCACTTAGGTCCGAATCACCGATCGGTTCAGATCCAGACAGTCCATTGAAACTAGCTGAGCATCTAGGATTTAAAACTGATGATGTGTATGATGTATTGGATTTTAAAAAATTAATGGATACGTATTTAATAGTTGCAGCAACATTAGAAACGAATATTCCAGTAAGAGTCTGTATTGAGAAAGAATATGATAATGTAGAGCGCTTTATTACGAGTCTCCCTGAAAATATGAATATATAAAAGGCAGGATCCGTCCTTATTTTACTAGGTTTTAATAATAATGAACGAGGGTTATTGAATGAAAATCAGGATAAAAACGACTTTCAGAATTTTAATTTTTCATTTGTAAAAAATTTACTGAGTTTCTTGCCAGTATCTTCTCTGTAGTTATAGGTTCCAAACCGGAGGTAGCTTCATTTTCTTTATATAGAGACTATTTATAAGTATTACTAATGTAATCTATGTAAATAAAAAAAGATTGACTTTCGACTTTGTACCCTAGTTAACAATATTCCTGATAAGTCTATAAGTCTAGTCTCATATGGAAAAGTTATTAAAAAACCATCATGTTACAAAAAAAACGAGAATTTCCTTATTTTATAATACACACAAATGTTGATAAGATTCTCAATTTCTCATGACGCAACCCAATGAACCCAATATATTGATATTTGACCGAGAGATTTAGGTAAGGACATAAGATAACTTATTATCATCATATCTTAAGACAATCTCTTGAAACAATCTTTAATATTTAACGAACGTATTCACCGCTGTAGCTATCATTCGGGATTTGATCTGTGTGCAAGATGGTTCGAGCTGAATATATTGTTCCTGTGTTACTATGCGTGTGTTATGGAGCCAGCGGCCTTCCCCGGATAGACCCACTGGTGGAGACCAAAGTAGGACTCATCAGAGGTCTGACCGCGGACAATGGCGATTACTCCATGTTCTTGGGGATACCTTATGCAACAGTCGACCCGTTAAATCCTTTCGGGGTAAGTGGATAGCATCTGAAAAATCCAAAGCCGGATTTTTATTTAGACAAGTTAATTTGTTGTTTTTATCAATATTCATAAGATTTATTTACTCCTTTTTTCGTCATGTTAAATCTATCGCGTTAATTTTAGACATCACATCTCGCTTTAGTATAGGTACTTGTCTGTCATTGGTCCTGTTCGTTAACTGACAATATAAATTATTTTAATCTTGTTCTGAATTAAATGTTAGGTTTGTATTTCGTATAATTTTCATAATGTTTTACGTAAGTTAGTTTTTGTTTTAACATCCAAAAAGTTCTATTGTTTTTTTTTCTTTTTTGATACTTTTTCATTTGTTGTAGTATAATTTTGAAGTTCTCATTTAGAAGAAGTCACGCTTGAACTAAGCTTGACATCATTATTGTGTTTAACCTGAACCTCCAAGCCCACATTACAACTCCAACATTTAAATCAAAGTCTCTTATTCATTTCAGCCATCTAGTCCGCATCCGGGGTTTGACACTACCTTTGATGCTATCGACGACTCTGTTGTATGTCCTCAACTAGACGAGGATGCCAATAACACTCTGGTCGGATCAATAGACTGCCTGAACCTACACGTGTACGTGCCCAACACGGCCAGCTCTAGAAACCCTCGCCCAGTGATGGTGTGGATCCACGGAGGCGCTTTTATCGTGGGCTCTGGTGGAAGATATGACTATGGACCGCGGTTTCTAGTAAGACATGATGTCATCGTGGTAACAGTAAACTACCGCCTTGGAGCATATGGATTCTTATGTCCTGACATTCCTGAAGTACCAGGAAATCAAGGAATTAAAGATCAGTTAACAGCACTGAGATGGGTCAAGAATAACATAGATGCATTCGGGGGAGACAGCAACCAGATAACATTGTTTGGTGAAAGTGCTGGTGCAATAACAAGTGATTTTCTTCTAATTTATACAAAGGAAATTCTATTTAATAATCTCATCTTGCAAAGTGGGACGGCTTTAATGCCTCTTGCAGCAATAAAGCCAAATCCAAGTGTACCACTAAAACTAGCTAAACATTTAGGATTTGTGACGGATAATGTACATGATGCGTTGCAGTTTTTAAGAACAGTTGATTCAAATCTTGTGGTGGCAGCAACATTGGAAACTGATTTCCTAGTCAGACCATGCGTTGAAAATGAATACGATAATGTAGAACGCTTGATTACAGCTCCTCCTGTTGACATGAAAATAGAAAAAGCAAGATCTGTCCCTATTTTAGTCGGATTCAATAATAATGAACGGGGTCTGCAGTATGAAAATCTAAGCACAGAAGACTTCAAAAATTTGAATCCATTTAAAGATATTTCCTTTATACACGATTTTGATGAAGAATATTTCATTAATATGGTGGTGGATATTGTGCGTCAGTTCTATATAGGAGATGAAAATGTAAGTGAAGATGTTAAAGATAGTATTATTCATTTCGATTCAGATTTAAGTTTTTACCACTCCACTCTCAGGAGTATTGAAGAATATTTCGAAAACGGAGCAAGCAATATTTATTTTTACGTATTTTCATACGCCGGAGATAGGAACTTCATGAAGAGAAAAACCAATGCAACTAATATCAGCGGGGCAGCACATGCAGACGAATTAGGCTATTTATTTGATGTGGTTACATTTGACGAAACACCCACACCTGAAGATCAACTTATAATAGACAGAATAACTACTTTATGGACGAACTTCGCTAAATATAGGTAATTAATCAGTCAACTAATATGAAATTTAATGATTTCTTTGCTTATTCTGTTAATTTCCCTTAAAGTCACTTGAATATGAAAAGGTCATGGAGACCCATTAGATTTAATTCCAGTATCATGAGGTTTTGATAAAATAATACATTTAATTTCATTTTCAGCAACCCGACACCTGAAACTTCAGACTTATTGCCTGTCCAGTGGCCAGCTGTTAAGAGGGATACTTTGTATTACTTTGATATTGATTCTGAAGTCAGTATTAAGAAAAGACCTTTTCATGAGAGGATGGCATTCTGGGAATTACTATATAAACTCCATCAGTCATATTTGAAAGGTACTCAAGAAAATTAGGTCAAATTAAAAGTATGATTTAAAATGTTAAGCTATAAATTACCTGACTTCAGTTTGTCTAACTCCTGTATATTATGTTGAAATAGTGCTAAATTTTTAAATTTGGTGACGCGTTTATTCTGTTAACGTTAAATAAAAATAACAATAATAAAAAATCTTTATTTTTCTCCCTTGTACAAGATACACACTATTACAATTCTAGTAATTAAGTTTCATTTTACAATTATGTTTTGTCTGTGAGTAAATTTTAAAAAATTTTTGGTAGCAATGTTATAAAGTCTACCCCCTTGGTATTTAAAGAATCTGTTTAATTAATTTGTTCTGCCATATTGCATTGTAGAGACCCCATGAAAGCGTTTAGGATTAGAGAGTGGGTGGTTCACGCAGAACGGCATCACTTGTAACTATGTAAGAAAATCTTGGAATCTTCATTTGACCCACTTCCCGGTCTTTGATTAGGATGAAATTTTGCACACGCTCTGATGACAATACATGACTAGCTAAGAAACGTCATTACAAATCCAATATGGCGGCCTCCCCAAGATGGCGAACTGGCTGTTTGATATGCACTTCCATGATATGGGTATCAAATGAAAGGGTTTGCTGTCAGGAATACGAAAAAAATAGTCACAAGATTCTAATCCAATATAACGGGCGTCCAAGATGGTGGACAGGCTATTTTAAATGCACCTCCATGATATGGGTATTAAATAAAAGGGTTTGCTGAATAGGATACGAAAAAGAATTATATATAATAATTGATGCATGAGAAAACTAAAAAATAAAAAATAAAAATAATAATTTTGCGTTTTGTCCAAAAAGAGTAAAGATAACATAAACGCTCCACGCTTTCCTTCTTAAATGTCTGAATTGTTTTGTAATTTTTAGTGCGTGCTATAAGCGTGTTTTTTAGTTTTTTAAACTATTATTATTATTTTTATTTATTTATTTAAAAACTTCATTGCACAAAAAAGCACAACATGTGGACTTAATGCTAAGGGCATTCTCTACCAGTCAACGCATGGGTCATGCAGAGAGTTTGTTTATGTACCAAATTTCATCAAAATCGGTTGAGAGGTTTAAGCAGGAAAGCGTAACAGACAGACAGACAGACAGACAGACAGAGTTACATTCGCATTCATAATATTAGTAGGGATACATAAACATACATGAATAAATCTCCACCAAAAACTAGTCCCGATCTCGACCAAAAACTAGTCAAACGAAAATATTTTTTTACCTTTTTGTACCTTAATTGTTTTTGCAAAGATAAATAACTTCAATCGCAGATGGGAGGAACAACTGGTACCCCATAACGTTTTCCCGGTCGGAAAGACTATTTGTCACGGGAATTGTTTCAAATGAGGTCAGCCGTCGCTTCTCGTCCCGGGAATAAATATGGGTTACCGGCAACAATGGAAAGTAATTAAAACTACTCGCATTCAATCTCGGGTTACGGTAGTATTTCAATGAACCACAGATTGCTGAGCGACAATGGTCGTTCTTATAGGAAAAAGTCATAACAAGACATAGCAAATATTTCACTATACACCTGCTTAATTTTTTTGTTTGTTTTGTAAACATGGTGATGAGACCAGCCAGAATGGCATATTCCAGTACTTTTACCGCCAAAAGTAATTTGCCAAGACCATAAACTTAATATAATAAAGCGCCAGTTTTGACAGCTGATTACGACATTTTTGCGTACCTACAATCAATCGTACTTTCTCACAATAGGAACGGTAATAAATTGGATTAGGATCTGTTAACTCTATATGCATTTAGTGAGGCACATAATAATCTTGTCATTATCTTCGGAAAAACATTTGGAAAACTCATCTAGTACTTTTTTTTCAACTTGTAAAACTATTCCAGAAAGTAAGTTCTCGCCCACTTTATAACTATTCCTCTCATCTGTCAACTACACACGAGCTGCATTCACAACTAAGAGTAAGTTTACACTATTAATTGACATTTAACACATCGAAAATCGCATGCCCATCTATAAATTCAGTGACACGTTCAAGTATCGCACATTCGGCTCTAGGTGCCTTAAAGAACTAATACCCACGGGCTCTACGACAGGCCGGCAAGTATAAGTTTGATACGGTGAACGTCCACACAGTACAGTTTATTAAGGTTATATAAGAAAATGAATATAAAAATTACATTGCATACTAAGTGTCTAGCGGATAAGTGCTTATAAACTGTATAGCATCCACGAGAGCTACTGCCGACAAACTGTCTTGCAGTTTGGCAGAAAGTGTCATGAAGTACTGTATTGTTTTTAAATAAATAAATAAAATTTTAATTAAAAAAAAAAAACGAAGTAATGTGTTCGCATTGTACATCCGTAGGTGTTGTCGGAGTTTTCATGGCGTACACGTTGGCATATTCGATAAAAGGCTGACCAATAATAACACCTATAACTTGGTTATAGCAATCCGTCACCACATAAATCGCAGCTTTGCACATTGCTTCGTTTGCGCACACCTTTACCCAACTTGTCCCTGGGGGGGATATCTTAGACCCGCCAAAGCCCTTAATTATACAATCCGAATCACA
The DNA here is from genome assembly GCA_037074685.1 of Glyphodes pyloalis. Classification (NCBI taxonomy): domain Eukaryota; kingdom Metazoa; phylum Arthropoda; class Insecta; order Lepidoptera; family Crambidae; genus Glyphodes; species Glyphodes pyloalis. Next base: position 4,651,620 of record JAYKKO010000030.1, on the reverse strand, counting down.
TGGTTTGATATCTTACTGCAATCTATGAGCAACAGACTACGTAATTGTTATGCAAGTACCTACCTACCAAAATCAATGAAATCGTAACCGCTAAATTGTAAATTTTTACATTCAAATATTATTTTCCATCAATCGAACAATAGTTTATTATTTATTTTTGAAATAAATAAATAAAATAAATAATGCGCCAGACAATCACACCAATCTTCTGATCTCAAACTAAGGTTTTCCCTTGTACTATGAGTACCAGACGACGGATAATAACTGGGGGCGTCATCCCAGCACACCCAGACTCAAGTCAATTTAGAAAAGTTCGTTTTTTACCTTTCGCGCTTTGGCCGCCTACCTCAACCACTGCGCCACCGAGGTCGTCAAAATCTACTATCATAAGCATCTTTAATTATTTTTCCGATTGAGTATTTCTATTTTTTTTTCTTTAGTTCAAAACAGTCATCTTTCAAATGCCCGCTATGGTTGCAATACGATCATTTTTAATTTTAGTGTAGCAGTCACTGTCATCGTGGCCGCGTTTGCCACAGAAGGCGCAGGTTAATGTTTGATCAGTCTTGTTATGATGTATTTTCATAGGGCACTTTGCGGCAATGTGATATCGACGTTTACAGCTATGGCATTGAATTTTTAGATCGACTGAAAACGATTTATTTCTATTGGATACTTGCTGCGTCGGTTGCATAAACGAGGACAAATACTTAATTAGGCTGAGCGTATTTCGACAACCAGCGGAAATAGCACCTACTTCTCAAGTTACTGCGTATTGTACCTATTATCGGTACAGGTTCAGTGATAAGCGAGTCGGGTAACCCGCACGCGTTACCTTAGGCCAGCTTGTCATAGTAAAATTGTAAAGAGTCTTGCTCAGGACGACGTAACGTATTAACTAAATCACGCATCAAACTTATTTTACTGCGATTGGAAGGAAAAGCTGTCAACAACCGTTGTTTCCAGTCATGACGACGAGGTGCGCGGGCCTGGCTTTGGCGTCGCGCCATCTCTGAGGTCCCGGGTTCGATCCCCGGTCGGGTCAATATGGAAAACGATCTTTTCTATATTGACTAAGATCTGGGTGTTGTGATACCGTCGTTGTTTCTGATTTCTGTAACACAAGTGCTTAAGCTACTTACCGCAGAATCAGAGCAATGTATGTGATGTTGTCCATTGTTTATTTATTCTTTATTTATGACGACCTCGGTGGCGCAGTGGCTAAGGTAGGCGGCGAAAGCGCGAAAGGTCCCGGGTTCGGTTCCCGGTCAGGTAGATTTGGAAAACGAACGTTTCTGAATTCACTTGGGTCTGGGTGTGCTGGGATGACGCCCCCCGTTAATATCCGTCGTCTGGTGCTCATAGTACAAGGGAAAACCTTAGTTTGAGACCAGGTGATTGGTGTGATTGTCTGGCGCATTTATTATTTATAGCCCGCCCCGGTTTCGCACGGGTGCATTAGGTACTAAAATATGTTCGTATTATACATATAAACCATGAACTTTATTTTATTACATTGACTCCTCCCGTACCCCCAATGACGCTTACATGGAGCCTACATCGCATGCTGGCTAGCTGAGCGCGGTCAGCGGCAACCACGCGACTTTTTCGAAGTATTAGAAACTTGCATTTTTAAACTCATGATGTCTTCCGATGGAAATGTCCAAGTTGAATAATTCAAAAAGTTATATAAAGGTATTGAAGCAGTCTTCAATATAAAGTAATTTATTTTGATAAGGAATAATACCAACGAACAGATAAAGAGCCTTTTCAAGCGGCGGCATATTAATTAAATTTTTAGATTAGAAAACCGCTTACTGTGACATAACTATAATATTTAAATGTCGCGACACTTTTTGTAGATAATAATGAGTTCTGCAAAGTCGTAGTACATGATTTTGTTTTATCATCAATAGTTTTCGCAGCGCACGCGATGTAAGGAATTTTTCAGATCACCTTGGGATACAATATTGGAGTTTTAGTAAGGATCCCTAATTTTTTTTAAAATATAATATAGCCTATGTCACCCGAGGATAGTATAACTTCCCAATGGTGAAAGAATTTTTGAAATTGGTCCAGTAGTTTCGGTGCCTATTCATAACAAACAAACAAACAAACAAATATTTCCTCTTTATGATATTAGTATAGATTATTTTACTTATTATTCCAATTTAGGTTCACCTCACTCAGCTGATTGTACCACTGCCTCCTAGCATACCCTTTTAGTTTCAAGGTACAATCAAATATAATCGTTTTTTCATCCCAGGCATACATACTTGCAATACCTTCTATTTTCCTTACCCATTGTTCTATTGAAACTGTAGACTGAGGGTCGAAGTCAGGAAATGGGTCATTACGCCCTGCGTAGGTAGGTATCTTATAGTACTAGTCTGAGCTTGAACATTAACAGAGTCATCAGAATTTGCTAAAAAATTTAATTAAAAATTTAATAAAACCCCCGACCCAAAAAAAGTACGCAATTATTATGACAAAAGGTTAAAACGTCTCGGGGGACGTCTACTAGAGTCTAGTCTATACCTACCTTACCTTAGGTTGTGGGTTTGATTGCCATCTTGGATTTTGGCGGCCATATTGGATTTGAAATTTGCCGTAGTGTGCAGTATTCTGCTACTAAATCTCTTCCATTTGGTACCTATATTGAGGCAGTTGAGCCAAAAAACAAATGAGTTATTCGTCATTTTCTGACGGCGGCCATCTTGGATTTGAAATTTGTCACAATAAATGTATTTTGCTACTCAAGCCCTTTTATATGATACCCATATTGTGGGAGTTGTGTTAAAACATACAATCCATATCTTTGTGACGGCGGCCATCTTGGATCGATTTTTATCTAATATAGCTAAGAACACTCTCCGCTTATTCACCTTTCAAACAAAAAAAACTAAATCAAAATCGGTTTATATAAGTTTGACGTGACGACGTGACGTGATTATTGTCCGTTCAATAAGAAGCAGCCACCTCAGGCACACAATGCACGCTCACCGCCGCTGCGTGCACGCCGCCGCCCGGCAGGCGCTCTCGCCCGCGGCTCGCGCTCGGCGGCCCAGCTCGCGGTACATTGGCCGTCGACGACGCACATGCCATTATACTTAATATTTTTTTTATTTTACGAAAAGAATATGATTTTACAATGACCAATTAAAAAATAATGTTATATTTGCAATTTAGCATAGTAATGAATAATGAGAATTGACAAAAAAGTAATAATTTCAGCTAACAGTGGTTAGAGCTAACATTGCTTTAGGTCTCAAGTGATTAGGGATAGCGTGCATTCGGGCTAACGATATTAGGAATAGCGTTCTTTAGAGGTACAGTGAATTGCTGTTTCAATTATTGGTATTAAGTATAAGAGCCCATGACGCGTGCACAATTATGTAAAGAATTTGAGTAGTTAGGCATTTTCATCTAAAATCGTCGAACTTATGTCATTTGAACTACGTTCACCACTTCCATTCACGTCACTACTAAAGGGTAAGGCTGAACGGTCCGCTCCAACGGCACAATTATTACCGTTGACGGTTGTATACGCTGGACCGTCGATGTGATTACTCGAGTTGTAACCATACGCAGATGACAACATGCATGCGAAATCATACCTCGGTTTGGAGGACTGGTTATCGCCACTCGGAATGGGTGCACCTGAACACTGGCCGGTACTCCAGCGGACGCCGCTCGGGACAGCCATAGCACCGCCGCCGCCGCAGACAGAGTCACCGCCACCACCAGAGTCATCGCCACCGCCACCCTCGGCGCAGACACCAACGCTTCTATCACGGCGTCGCGTACATCGAGGATCTTCCGAGTATTACTTTTCGATCGTGAACGCTTTGGCACGGATAACCGCCGCCGATTTGTAATATCTTTCAATAGTTCGCGACGCAAGGTATCACAATCACTATCACTTTCTTCGTCTCTACCATTTACTAATCGTTGACCAAACCGCCTCATTTTGAGTGAAAACAGTCACAATTATCAATAACAACAGCAAATACTGCGACAACAAAACTAATTCACCAAACAGTAAAAGTCGATCGTCAACTTCAAACCGGTTTTTGTAGCGTCCCCGGCGCCGGGCGCAACAAAATTTTTGCAAATGTTTGAAAATAATATTTTTTCGAATTATTTCGCCGAAATAACGTTACAGTGAGTACTAGGTACACTAATCCCACTTCATAACTAAAAGGATGCTCAGGAAAATCACTATTTATCAATTTAATTATTTTTTTTACGAGAACACAACACGCGCACAATGCAAAATTAAAGAGAGACAGCATATACTTTTTTAAAAACAGTTGGCGGGGGCCCCGCGCACTAGCATAGGAACTACGTTCTGAAATGCCTAACAATTGGAAAATTGATGCGCAGTATGTACATTGTTTTGTGCAAATTGAGCCATTTTCTCTTTTTAATCTTAGGTTTCTATGCCAAACTGACTATTGTGATTGAAATAAATTAATAACAACGGAACCTTGGAACGTATAACCTACAATACCATACAAATAGCCATTCTATATTCACGGTTTCCATATTCGTGGCATATTTGTGGAATGTAACCCCCGCCGATAAGGAGCTTTTACTGTATAGAAAAAAAAACAAGTTTTTATTTAGATGCCCTAAAAAGAAAAAAAAACTTTAACACTAAAACTTTTACCATTAACATAAAGTGTTATTTCAAATTGAAAACATTTTACACAATTTCCCTATGTGCGCTTCTATCTTTAAAACTACGCAACGGATTTTGATGCGTTTTTTTTAATAGATAGAGTTATTCAAGAGAACGGTTTATATTAGAGATGCAACGGATATCCGGTTGCTATCCGGTATCCGGCCTACCCGGCCATTATTTTACTATCCGGCCGGATACCGGATGTTTGGTAATAAACTTTGAAAAATTGTTAGTATAAGAAAACAACAACAAATTATCAATATACACAATGAAAACAAAAAAAAATATCTATTCAGCAAAATAGGCGGGAGCACGTGTATTGCATACGAAAAAGTTCCGCACAATGATTTAATAAAACTCGTTTCTTGATAAACTTTCGTTAGAAAACCATCCGTGCGATCCTAAAATACGTTACAGATTAAAACGTGGATGACGCGCCAGCCGATAAACTAAAATTTAGGTATTGTTTGGCCAGCCGAATATTCGGCGGTGGGATACCGGATATCCGGCCTGATCATCGGCCGGATATCCGGTATCCGGCCAAACAACTAACCGTTGCATCTCTAGTTTATATGTGTAATAACATCTATTAAATAGTGGAGAAATACTGTTATTTTCGAGGTTTTTAACGTGATGTCGTAAATAATTTAATTTTTTCCGCTTATACATTGCAAAGGCAGGCTGAACCCTACAAGATTTATATTCAACGTTCACAGTTTTTCTGTAGTGTATTTAGTATCGGCATTGCACCCGAGCGAAGCCGGGGCGGGTCGCTAGTGTCTGATAAAGACATAACGTTTAATAATAACAAGTAATGGTGACCAGTTGATAAATGTTAAAGATTAGTATATTTTGATGCAATCATTACAACAGAACATAAAACAAAATAGGCACTATTCACTGACTGATTTATCGCTAAATCTCAGATACTATAACACATACAAACTTGATATGGTAGATAGTTTTCTTATGACGTGTAAACATCCGCTAAATACAGATAAATATAAGTAATAGTGCTTTATATGTATTTACGAGTACATACGTTGATCATTAATGATATTTTGAATATTTCATTTAGGTATATTTTTTAAAGAAATATCTAGTTATTGCCAAAAACATCATTTGTGAGCCCTTAGTACATATCTGTAACCTGAGTCTGGAGGCTGTTTCCCCACGGCTTGGAAATTGGCACTGATAACCCCAATTCACAAAAATGGTCCCAAAGATGCACCGGAAAACTACAGACCCATCTCATTGCTCAGTGTTTTCTCCAAGATCTTGGAGAAGATAGTCAATAAGCGTCTGACAGAGTTTATCGAGATGAATAACCTTATATCCCCAAGACAATTTGGATTTAGGCGTCATAAATGTACGGAAGACGCTGTCACTTTACTCACTGAACAGATTGCTGGATACCTAGACAAAGGCCAAAATTGCATAGGCGTATTCCTTGACTTGGCCAAAGCCTTTGACACGGTATCCCCAAAAATACTCTGTGCTAAGTTGGAAAAAATGGGTATTAGAGGTTGTGCGTTGGAATGGTTCAAAAGTTATCTCACTCATAGGCAGCAACAGACGCGAGTAGGAGAACATAAAAGTGATCCTTTTTTTACACACTTCGGTGTCCCACAAGGAAGCATTCTTGGACCGACGCTTTTCATTATATATATGAATGACTTACTTGGTCTTCAGATTCCAAATGCAGAGGTAATGTGTTACGCTGACGACACAGTAGTCCTATTTAGAGGGAATAACTGGACTAACACATTTCAATCCGCTGAACTCGGAATTTCCTATATTTATAATTGGCTTAATGATAACCTTCTGACCTTAAATAGTCTGAAATCTAATTTTATCTGCTTTCACAAAACCGCAGCTTCCAGCCCCGACTGCGATAATAAGATTAGAATCCACTCATGCGCCTCACAACCTGCATGTACGTGTATCTCCATCATTCGCACAAATGTTGTCAAATACTTGGGGATCATGATTGATGAAAATCTTAATTTCAAAATTCATATGCATCAGCTGGCTAAACGCATAAGAAAGATCTCAGGCGTCTTTAGGAAACTGAGAGATGTGGCCAATAATGAGTTACTTATAACGATTTACAAATGCCTCATCGTATCTATTGGTAACTACTGTGTTTCGGCATGGGGTGCTGCTGGAAAGACTACACTTTTAGGAGTAGAACGTGCAAACAGATCGATACTCAAGATTATGCTCAGAAGGCCATTTAGATACCCTACATCAGACCTCTATAAGGAGGCGCAGGTTTTGTCAATCCGTCAACTGTTTATTCTGAAAACTTCTTTGATGGCTCACAGACGCTTAGTTGGTTCCGATAATTACAATAGCTTAATTGATAAACGCGTCTTCAAAGTTCCCATTCCTACTGTAAAGTCTAAATTTGCAAGCCGTTTTGGCCCCCATAGTAGGGCTCACATTTATAACAAAGTAGTACGTTTCTGTAACATCAAGCGATGCACTGTTAAAGAGGCAAAGATAATTATCACTAAATGGTTACTCACTATGGACTATCTTAGCACTGAACATTTGGTGAATTGATGCTCTAAGTTATACGGAGTGGGTAAATTGGTTTAACATTGTTTAGATTTAACTTCTGTAGTTTTATTACGTGCACTACATGAGCAAATTACTATCTTGAGTCTTTTGCTCATTTATTAATCATTAATTTGTCTAATTTTAAGTTTTATAATGATTTGCGACTAATGCAACATTAATATTGGATAGGTTCACCAAGATACAGGCACTGCCTAGTTTGGGAACCCCTGTTATTTCTTTCGCAGCATTCTACTATGCACAACTTTTACTGCCATGTTTATACCGTGTACCTATCATTGTAAACCTTTTGTGCAATAAACGATTTATTTATTTTATTATTTTATTTATGTGTTGTACTGCCGTACCTATTTCTCGTTATCTATTATTGCCTCTACCTAGCTAGATCGCTAACTAGCGACAAGACCGCCTAAACTGTATTGTAATTTGTATATAAAACCAATTTCTTTTTTTTTTTTTGGCAAAAGACTGGTCCATACTTCGGGTGACCCCAAAGCTCGCACATACCTCGCACTGCGCATTGCGTTGACTATTGAGCGAGGCTTCCAGCGTCTTGGGATCCATCCTCCTTTTTATTCCCGGTTTCGACACTCGATTAGGTCAAATTTAAAAAGCGAACATTTCTAAATTGTTCGAGTCTGGGTGTGCTGGATTGACGCCCCTATTTATCCATCGTCTGGTACCTGCTCATACCACAAAAGAAAACGATATTTTGAGGGCAGTTGTTTGGTGTGATTTTTTATGAAACATTGTATTCCAGAACAGCACAGCCCTGCACTAAATGATTATCTAAAGGATTTATATAGAAATCGTTTGAATATCGATAATTAACCCCGGAAATAATCTATAATATTTATAATAGGTTTAGAGGCCTACGGATAGCTTGGTTTGGTAAAATAGTAATATGTAATAGCCGCCAGCGCTGAAAATATAAAAGTATACTCGAATATATATAATAATAAAGTTTATTTACTCTTCACAAAAAGGTTAAAGGTACATTATTATGAAGCTATATAATTATAGAAAGTCTTATAATATTACTGTACTGGAATATAATCCATAGTACTTATTAAGATACACTATATCAAAAAAAAGACTATATTTATTGATTGTGAGATTTGAGAGTCTTTTTGAGGCCATTACGGATCGGTAATATCGACACTATAATATATTACTAGGAGAGCACAAATTAAAACATACCAACATTAAAGCTACCAACCGGTTCGAAACCTAATCGTACCAAGAATACTTCGACAAGAAACCAGTGGTTATTAGTTACAATACTTTACCACAGGGAACTTAGACATACGATGCGTGAGAATAAACCCAGTTTGCGAGCGAGTATACAATAATACAAACACAGTTTTCATTGATTCTGTAGTAGCCTTTAGAATTATGCAGATTTAATATAAATAAATAAATAATAAATAAATATTGGACAACATCACATACATTGCTCTGATTCTGTGGTAAGTAGCTTAAGCACTTGTGTTACTTACACCAGTCGACGGATACTAACCGGGGGCGTCAATCCAGCACACCCAGACCCAAGTGAATTCAGAAACGTTCGTTTTCCAAATCTACCTGACCGGAATCCGAACCCAGGACCTTTCGCGCTTTGGCCGCCTACCTTAGCCACAGCGCCAAAGAGGTCGTCATAAATAAATAAATAAATAATGGACAACATTACATACATTGCTCTGATTCTGCGGTAAGTAGCTTAAGCACTTGTGTTACAGAAATCAGAAACAACGACGGTACCATAACACCCAGACCCGAGACAATATGGAAAAGTTCGTTTCCCAAATTGACCCGACCGGGGATCGAACCCGGAACCTCAGAGATGGCGCTCGCCAAAGTCAGGCCCGCTCGCCTCTCGGCTACGGAGGTCGTATACGGACGGTATACGGTACGGAGGTAATATAGACCTTAAATTTATGGGCGAGTGAGTCAAAAATACATTATGGACTTTATACTAACGCGCAAGTTTATAAGAATGCATAGATATAAGGGTGTCTGGATGTAAGTTTGTTACTCGATTACGTAAAAACTACTGAACGGGTCTGGATTAAAATTAATAGGAAGAGAGGTGACATATATAATACTTTTTATACCGAAAAATGCGGGCCTAGTTTTGGGCAACGGCTAGTGTTCAATAGTTTTAAACTAACCTAACGAAACTGCCAACGATCTAACAAATAGGTTATGTTCTGAAGTACCCAACCCATACAAAAGAAGGATAAAAGCTCAATATTCTCATAAATTCTTTGACAAACACCAAGAGGGGCGAATCAAAATGAAATGCTAACAAAAGGCCACTTATAGGATTACGAGAGGTAAAACGACTTGTTAACTTTAAATTGAAATGGAAAAAGTGCTATATTTTCAGATGAGATGAATGTCGTTGACTTTATTTGAAGAAAGAGGTTTTTTAATATCCGTTCTGAACGCCTCAGTTAGTTCATTTAAACGATTTTTCCCGTAACTTTAGGCCTTCTCCCATAAACGAAGACAAACGAATGCTTTCTTTTTTTAAAATTCATCCAAATTTCGGGAGTTGAAAAGTGGCTTTTGAGACGGACAAATAATGTTTTGTTTTTTTTTAAACGCTTGAGTCGCATTGAATGCGTTACGGTTATGAGAATTAAAAATGACTATCTGTCGTAGGATCAGACAAATTGTATTTGGGAGAAGAGCCCTTGCTACGGATCAATTATTTAATAACCTAAAATCGGTAATGACCTCGGGGATTGACTGTGAAAACTAAAACATGAAAAAAACCTAAAAAATAAAAATGTCCGTTATTACAACATTGACTTAATCTCTAAGTGATCATCTCAGCCTATCGACGTCCACTGCTGGACAGGCCTCACGTAGCTTTCTCCACAGCGTGATCTTCACCTTAAACACATTTATTTTACTATCGAAGTGTTTATTCAGACGTGTGATGCTACATTTTGCTGTTGCTACGTATCGTTAACAACTTCTAACATATACCTAACGACCTTTTTAGGGGGGGAAATACTTTTGCGTACCGTACCGCTGCCGTGAGGACGACAGAGACGTGTGTAGGACTCCCCCGCTCTGTAGTAGTGAGGACTACTTACTCTATGTAACTAAACCCCCAACCACCTTCTCGCGATGGGGAAACAGGTGACACATAACGGCCATAGCTCCGTCGGTGGATACACATAACGACCTGGACCGGGGATCATAGTTAATTTAATTTGAACTCAGCCCTTGTTAATTTGTCGCCAAAGACAGGCTTGCGTCCTTAGCGGTCTCTAAGACCGTTACTTCACTTCTGAACAATTAAAATGCTTACTCCGAAGTTGAAGGGTCGCGAAACTTATTTAGTGAGTTTTAGAATAAGAGCTACTGAACTTTAACCCTTCCTAAAGAATTTAAGATTTTCGCGTTCCATCATATTTCATACTAATATTCTAAGAGGAAAGATTTGTACCTATTTTTGTATGTTTGTATGTTTGTAATGAATAGGCTCAAAAAGTACTGGGCCGATTTAAAAAAATATTTCACCAATAGAATGCTACATTCTTCCAATTTGACATAGGCTACAAAATTAGGGATCCTTGGTGAAATTGCGCGGGAAAATCGAAGTTCGCCGGGACCGCTAGTTTTAAATATTTTAGTCAGCTCGTGACCACGACTAGTACCTACCTATAACCTAAAAAAAGGAAGTAGTTCGTATTAACTACAAAATGTCGTGGTTTGACCCGTTAACTTATTACAAATTTGTTTTAATGAGCTTATTTGAAATAATGCTAAATATAATAATTGTCATATAGTATAGGAATGTTCAAAATTGTTTAATGTGTAAATTAATCTAAATAGCAATTAAAACAAACAAAAATTAGAGTCGCTTGGCTGGTATTATATATATAATAGTATTCAGAATTTTGACCGACAGGACATACTTTTTTTTTTGATATATACACTAATATTTAATTCTACTAAGTGCCTCTCCAATTTACAATTATCTATTAATAATGACAAGTTTAAGAAACAAATTACTGAAAAAATTTCCCTAAGGCCAGTATTCAACAATGACATTGACCAGTTATACAAAACACTGTTTGATACAATTATAGACAAGTTTAATTCTAATTTTCCTAAAAAAAGAATTAAAATAGACAATCCTAAAATAAAATTTAGTGATTGGGCCACAAAGGGTATTTACAAAAGTCGAAGAAGACTTTTTGAATTGTATGAAATTAAACATAATAGTACCAATATTAAAATAATAGAATATATTAGAAACTATTCTAAACTTTTCAAAAAAGTTTGTGCACTTGCTAAATCAAATTATTTGAAAGAAAAAATTAAGAAATCCTCAAATAAAATAAAGGCTACATGGAACATTATTAACAAAGAGACTTGTAAAAATAAAACTCGAGAAAACAAGTTCTCTCTTAAAATCAACAAAAATACTATTGATTCTGACAATGAAGTGGCCAATGTATTTGAAACCTATTTCTCCCTAGTCCCTATAGTTACTACTAGTCGTATAAATTCTTGCCCGCATCTTGCTCAATCTCTGCTCCGGTCTAGTGTATGTGAGTGTCTAAGCTCCTTTAGTTTCAAACATGTTGATTATAATACAATTATAAAAACTTTCAAAAACTTGAAAATTAAAAAAACTGAAGATTTATGGGGAATTTCTCTAGAGATAATAAAAACTATTATTACTACCATTGCCCCTCACTTAGCTTACATATTTAATAAGTGCATTGATCTGGGACAATTTCCGAATCTAATGAAATTTAGTAAAATAATACCCCTGTTTAAGTCGGGTGTTAAAAGTGACCCATCTAACTTTCGACCTATTTCTATACTGCCAACGCTTAGTAAGATCTTTGAAAAAATTATATTCGATCAACTAATAACACATTTTCATGAAAACGATTTGCTACATAATAAACAGTTTGGCTTCACCAAAGGTAGATCCACCACTGATGCGGGAGTGGCACTTATCAAACATATATTAGATGCGTGGGAGAGAAAGCAAGATGCCATTGGTATTTTTTGTGATCTGTCAAAGGCGTTTGATTGTGTCAATCATGCAACTTTGCTTTTAAAATTGGAACACTATGGTGTCTCAGGCCCTGCAATATCTTTATTGCAATCATACTTAACTGGTAGAATACAAAAAGTTAATGTTAACGAAGCCAATTCTTCCGGCGCACCACTTGTTATGGGCGTGCCCCAGGGCTCTATATTAGGACCTCTTCTGTTCTTAATATATATAAATGATCTTCCTCACTTTACCGAAAATCTATGTGAGATTGTATTGTTCGCAGATGATACATCTTTGATTTTTAAAGTTGACAGGCATAAGCAATCATATGACGTTGTAAATAATACTCTCTCACAAGTTTTGCATTGGTTTTCTACTAATAACCTAGTCCTCAATGCAAAAAAGACTAAATGTATTAAATTTACAATGCCTAATGTAAGGCAAATTAATACTGATATTATTATGAATAATGAACATATTGAACTCGTTAATTCAACAACTTTTTTAGGAATCACTGTAGATTCTAAACTACAATGGGGTCCTCATATAGGTGCTCTGGCAGAAAGACTTAGTTCGGCTGCATATGCAGTCAGAAAAATTAAGCATCTTACTGATGTTGAAACGGCGAGACTGGTTTATTTCAGCTATTTTCATAGTTTAATGTCATACGGTCTACTGTTGTGGGGCTCTGCTTCTGACATACAAACTATTTTTGTATTGCAGAAGAGAGCTATTCGATCTATATACGGCCTAAGATCGCGTAATTCACTCAAAGAATTATTTAAAGAAATTGATATTTTAACTGTAGCGTCTCAATTCATCTTTGACTGCATTATGTATATTCGTAAAAATCTTAATTTATTCTATAAGAAATCTGATATACATAGTTTTAACACTAGAAATAAACATAAGCTCGCTATTTCAAACCATAGGCTCCGCAAAACCAGTAAAACATTCGTTGGATTAAGTATAAAAATATTCAACAAGTTACCGCAAGGTATTATTGACTTACCCATGCATAAATTTAAGGTCTATGTTAAATCATGTTTAATGAAAAAAGGGTACTACAAACTTGATGAATATTTTAATGATAAACATATATGGACATGATTATTTGCTCGCTAGCACACCATATTTTTAAGTTCTCTAACCCAAAATATTGTAAAGATTAGGATAACTACTGAGTTTCTTGCCGGGTTCTTCTCGGTAGGATTAGGTTCCGAACCGGCTGTAGCTTCAATTTTGGTTCGTATTCATTTTGACGATGCATAAGTGTTACTTGTAACCAACATGAATAAATGAATTGATTATGATTGATTATGATTATGATTATAATATTTTATGTATTTATATACCTATAGAAGAATTGGGTAGTTATATTTGGGGCTAATTTTTCAAACTAATACACTATCAATGCACCCCAACATCAAATGGTTGATATCTATTAGATAAGATGGACAGGCTAATGGTGCTGTCCCAAAATACTTAAGGTCCCTGTTAGATCACTCGTTTAACAAAACAGGGAGTAGTTTAATTAACTTCTGTAAGTACCAGTTTGTGCGTTAGTGAATATAATAGTGGGCTTCGGAAGTGAGAGCTAATAGGGTGTTGTACTGTTATAAAATATACTTAAAAAATGTTATTGAGATAGCTTGCAAAAAGCGGTAAGGGTTTTTATAATAACAAAGAAAATATTAAAATTCGTTTTTGACTTGTGCTAAAACGTCATGAAGTAGTAGCCATCATAGATTTATTATATTCCTAGATGTAATAGTTGTCTTATTCACATCTAGCAATGCAGCGTCATTAAGAGTGACTGAAACAAAAACCACTCAAAGTTTGTATTCGCTTGTGCATCCGTAGGGAGACGCCATTCCAAAACCTTTCATATCATAGGATCTGTTATCTATGCGGTCTGCTACTTCAATTTTGCAATTCTTACGAGCTATATCGGCTACTTTGGTTTTCTTTTATATCCCTACTAATCCCTACTAATATTATAAATGCGAAAGTAACTCTGTCTGTCTGTCTGTCTGTTACGCTTTCCCGCTTAAACCTCTCAACCGATTTTGATGAAATTTGGCATAGGTATACGTTGAACCTCAAGAACGGACATAGGCTACTTTTTGTTAGAAAGTAAGGGGGGGGGGGTGATGCCACCTTTGAAAGTTTGAAAAGAAAACTAAATCGTAAAATGCTGCAGGCAAAATGCCTGTGACATGTTATGATGAAAAAAGGAATAAAATTATCAGCTCTCAAGATTCTTTTTCTTAATAGTTATGTACTTAGCTAGCGCTTGTTTTAAAAAACTTCTCAATCTATCTCATGAATACATAATGCAATCAAAATACAGGTGCCTAAAAACAAAGAGGTTTATTTCTGTACCGTTCCCTTTGGGAGCACTTTAGAAAACGACTAAAACTTTGAAACGAGTTCGAGTCCTATTTAGTAAATAGGATCGATAAGAACCAAATCTAAAGTTTTGATAGAAATCTACCATTAGGCCAATCCTTATAATCGTTGCGATAACTGAACGTTGAAAATGATTATAGTCTTTTTTTTTTTAACTACTTGTAGCCCGCGACTTTGCCCGCGTTATTTCGAGAAAAGAAGTATCGTAAGTTCTTTTTTTATAGTATCGCAGTATATTGACTCCTCCCAGCCTGATGGTAAGCAAGAGAGGAACCCACATCGCGATGACAACGGATTTGATACCGTTATATCCTATCCGTTAGCATCGCCATACTGACCCGCAAGATGTTTCTTCACGCTCCTTTTGAAGGAATCCATGTCAAAGGAAGGAGGAAACACATGAGCCGGTAACGAGTTCCACTTCTTTATGGTCCAGCAAAGATAGGAGTTACCAAATTTTTTTGTTCGTGATGGAATATTTTCCACGGTGAAGCGGTGACATCGTGGGCCGGATCTTGTATGTTAATGTAGGTATAGGATGTTAATCGAATATGTCATCGTTCTTCCGGCCTGCTCTTGCGTAAAAGAGTAACTATCATACATCCATTTATCCAGACATCCCATCCGTATATCAAGACATCAATATATTTTCACATCCGAGCATCCTTTCATTTTGACAAACTTTCGTGATTATAATATTAGTAGCATGATGACTGTACTCCGGCTCTGGGGGTCTACTCCCAAAAACTAAATAAGTCAGATACGACGACGGATAAATACTTAGGTATTTACATTTTCGGTCGGAAGCATCAGCAATCAGACGACCAAATTTGGGCTTTGTATAGTATTCTGTTATCTGTGGTACAGCACTTAGTCGCAGGCATAAGAACTAAAATCGAACTGCAAATGTTTACCTCGATGTACCTATTGTTTAGTGTACTTATCTTATCTAGTAATACTGATTGAAGCACCAAGAAACTACAATTATTCATGACTTGCCGTGGCGAAAATGTGCGTTTTTATTATGATATCATCATGAAACATTACCAGCTGTAATCAATATATGTTTGTCGTTAAGCATGATTTGAAAAATCTAAACGTATTTTTCTTTGCAAATTGCTTAAATAGCATTATTTGTACAAATTTGGAGTTGATACCAAAAGTACCAACACATTTTTACAAGATTTTCGCATTCCGATTAAAACGTTTAAAAAACTTATTTTTTATAATTAAGTTATAAATACGTAGCTCATCATTAAGGTGTGTTTTAAATACCGTTGAAACAGACAGTACAAACACACAAAGCTGTAAATGTTTTGGTTTATAAACCGTAACTAAGTAAGGCTTCACATAAATTTAATAAACTTTCCTGACGTCGGCAATGAACATTTAGTCTAGAAGTTTCAAAATGGCCGCCCTTCCCAGAGTTCAGGCTAGTTTCTGATGTTATTTCAGTTTAAAATGGTGTTTGACGGGAAAGTTGAGGAGTTTTATCTTGGTCTTCTGTTCACGTCTACACGATACAGGACTACATATATTATCTATCTATGCTCAGTTCGTAAGTTGGTTATTATTAATATACCTACTCTAAGTGTCTATTAAATGGCTAACCCGTGTAAAAATCAAGTAATGGGCGATTTTTTATTTGTCATGTTATGTACTATATGTTTCGTGATTTTTCTTAGTTGACGATTCATAATTTTTTTGTGTGTTTTATGCTCGGTTCCAACATTTGAAAAATTATCCGTTTAAAATACGCATGTTAATAAATTATACGAGGCGCAAGCGAAAATCGTTCTACGGATGACTGATGGCAGCTGATTTGGAATGGTAATAACGACTCGTAGTCGGTTCGAAAATAAATGGATTGTCATTTTTGATACATTAACGAATCGTAAAATATAATATAACCGGGCATCAATGATTTCTGCCAGCGAGGTTTCAAAAACTGATAACTTTTTTCTTAGGTAGGTATTTAGTAGCCTTTTTTATCACAAATAAAATGATAAATTAGTTTTTTAAATTAAAAAAAAACTCCGCTTCCTAAAATTACTTAAAATTACTCAAAAAAGGTTTTAAAGTTAGAACTTTAGTTATTATTAGATATTCAACTTCAATTTAAAATGCTTAAGTAAGTTTCCATAGCTTCTGGCTAAATTTCAAAACTCCGCATGCTTCTAAACTATGTACCAAAATCGTAAACAAAAATAGAACTTGTTGTACTTACAATCATTGAATCACAATTAAAGTATGTAACAATATTTTATCCGATTTTGTCATTAGATTGGTAGGTAGGTAAATTCAACTTCATTTATATTATATTGAATTGAAATTCCTGTTAAATAACTGTAGCTTGTACCATTTTGTAATGAATCGATTCCACCACTTAGATTTAAAATGTGAGGAAGAATAAATATTAAAATGGCTAGTTGGGAAACCACTAGCCATTTAAGACACCGTGTGACAAACCACCTGTCTAAGTGAACTTCTTTCTTCAGACCGGATTGTGTCTTGAAACGGCCTCAACAGAATCCTCGGAAAGCTATTAGAGCACCGATCGGCGATCACCCATATTATATATTATTATTATTATTGGGGCTGTGCAGTTCTAGTGAACTGTGGTCACTGCGACTTGTCAGATCTATTGTCACTCGCCACCAATTTAAAGTAACTCCTTCAGCCGGGTCGATTCTAAAAAGTCTAGTATTTTCCTGGCTTTCAGAGTTTTTGATTCATCCGGTTGGGCTATATGTCGTCCCAAGTGGAGGCTTCGTTTGTGGATCAGAGATTCACAGTCACACAGGAGGTGAAGAGGTGTTGTATTTTCTCCTTGCATTCATCAGAGTCACTCAGCTTCATATGAAAGTGGTGTCTTCATAACCCATATTATACAATGAATTTGTATTGGCACTGGTAGAAGTACATAGACATCGAAGAAGTTTGATTGCCATAATATACAAAAAACGGCAAAGTGCGAGTCGAACTCGGGCACGAAGGGTTCCGTGTTCTTGTCTATTTTCAACATTGGACACATTTTTTTATTTTTGAAGTAAATATACAACTAAATATTCTGTGAATATTTCAAGAGTCTATTGTTGGCGTTATTAAAATCGTGAAAAAAACGGCCTAAAAAATCACGTTTGTTGTATGAGAGCCTTGAATATTTATTTTATTTAAGTAGTTTTTAGTATTTGTTGTAACAATGGCAACAGAAATTCGTAATCTGTGATTCCAACCCTCTAGCTATCACGGTTCTTGTGATACAGACTGGTGACAGCGAAGTCTCAGTAATAGGGTCACATTTTGACTCTTTGGATACAGAACCCTAACAAAAAAAGAAGAATAAATTAAATTGGTGCAACTGGTCTTTTCTACGCCTGCGAAAGTAATAGGACTTATTTATCTCAACTAAAACCACAGAAGTAAACTGAATGTATCAGTTTGAAAATAAAGATGTAAAATCTATTTTCTTCTTCATTTTCAGACCTATATGATTATTTTCTACATTAACGTTTGTAAATTATTTCAGCGTGGTCGTAAACTTTGTGCGAATCCCTTTGTTTCGGCCTGTAATTTTGAGGCGAGCCGTATTTGTGTCAGCCGCAGATGAAGAATGGCCTGTGTGCCAGTTGTATAATAAATTGGGAACAAAAATGTTTTAATAGGGCTAACTTTTGATATGATTTTACCACCAAGACTGTATGAAAAAGTGGAAAAGTGAAAATGGTACTTAATTGGTTGTAACTATAAATAAAAGGAAAATTTATTAAAATAGTGCATATTTTTCTTTAGACAATAGTGTTTGAATAGATAGGTATTAATTTAATTTGTTTTTACTATAAACAACCATTTTTTGTAATTTATTAAATATTACATACTATAAAATATAGGTACAAGTGTTTAAACTAGTTATCACAAAATGAGAGCAATTAATGTATCTACAACATGGAAAATTAAAGAAATGAATTTATAAATGATCCAAATATGTTAGCCAAATAAAATCAAATAGGTAATTAATATATCTTCCACATCGTCGTCTTTCACCATTCAAATTTAATTGTCGCTATCTCCATTCTGATACTGATACTATAGATAGATAGGTACCTAATGTTTCTCTTGCAACATTCAGATATATCCTCTATCTTATACGTAGGTATGTAATTTTGATACTAATCATCTCTAGTTTCGAGATATCCGTCCTATTGTTATTACTAGCGTATAGCAAACATCACTACCAGCAGGCGACCCACCTGTCGTCAGTTCGGCAATGAGGCTACGAAAGGGAAATAAAACACGTCCGAATATGACGTGGAACAGACGCGCATCCTATGAGCTCCCATTTTGCTTCGAATGCTTAAATTGATCAACGTTTCGTTTTGATTTGATGAACTCAAAACTGTGCCAATATCTATCATTTTGTAGGTAAATGTTTAAATGTTTATGTCGCCACTTCAGGTCAATATCTACTTTCATGCTTGGTTTTACCCCTATATTCCCTAATATTCGAAACAAAAAGTAGTCGCCAAACAATGCGACGCTTTTTAAAAGCGGCGCATTGTTTGCCACCAACTACATACCTAATATACCTATCGTTGGTGTAAAAAGTAAATATCGCATTGCAAGTGTTAACCTTGATGCACTATTGTTGTACCTTCGTACTAAAGGCTGGCACGTACCTACCTACACAAAGGGTTTTTATTTATTGTCCAATAATGACATAAGTCCGTCATCTGTGCAGTAGGTAGGTACCTATTAAGTCCCAGATAAACTAAGATAGACAAGTACCAGTTATTATAGATGAAAAGAATAGCACTCTGATAATGATTGTGATCCGGATAATGCTGATATTGGAATACAAAACAATAGGCAAGCGGTCATTGATTCCCGTGGAGGAATGTTGAGCCTTCATTTCATACGGATCAAAACACTTATCCATGCTCGGTTTATTAGTTATTTGCCAGGGATATGCCTAATTTACGTAAAACTATAAAGCAAACAGGCTATGCGATTAATCAGTATAACTACTTACGGCTTGCTAGCCGAAAGGCAAGCAGGTCTCTGAGGTCCTGGGTTCGATTTCCGAGTGATCTGGAAAAAAATATGGAAAATATATGAAAATAATTTTTTATTTTTGATACAACTTAAAGGTCCGCGAATTTTGTCCACTTATTTCTGGATTTTTATTCTTTATGTTATTCAAGTATCACAAATACCTACCTACCAAATTTTTTTCCAAATCCATTAAGTAGTTTTTGCGAGAAAAAATAATAACATCCATATACATATATATTCTCACCAACGTTCTCGCGTTTTAATTGTAGGATAGGCCTAGCATGCGCAATACGTCAATTTTCTCGCATGAGCCGACAAAAGTGTCGATACTGTTGATGGCTAATAGCACACCGCACTCGTATTTTCAGCCAATCGGCAGCTAACGCACTGACTTCAATCAATTTTGACGTTTGGTATGAGCGCAATAAAATTTAGTCGCGTGGCGCATGCTAGGCATGTACGCCTACTGAACCTTAGACACAGCCTGTTTGTTTAAACACGCACTCGACCGATTTTCTGAAAGATTCCTTGTTTGTGAATCAGTCATAAATGTTGTAGGTGTCTACCCGAGTGGGGCTTTTACGCCAGCTATCGACCGATAACGGAACTGATAGTGACCAGGTTTTATTCACGTCCCAAAACTCGATAACAGCTCAACAAACAGTTGCTTCATCTAAAAGCTTCTGCCGTTTTATCTCTTACACTCGCCATTAACTGGATTGTTTGTCAGTCTAAAACTGAGCGTAGTACGAACGAATCGAGCGGAATACTTGAAAATAAGGGTAGGGTAGTCGTAGCGTCAGGATAGATTTTAAAGCTAAAACACGTACCTAAATACAAGTAATTTTTAGTAGGTATATGCGACCTTCTCTCATTAGACAACGACAACATCACATACATTGCTCTGATTCTGTGGTAAGTAGCTCGAACAATTGTGTTACGGAAAACAGAAACAACAACAGTACCACAACACTATTATTTCAGGATAAAGTATCCTATTAATGTTAATCTAGGATTCTTCAAAATTCCACTCAAATCCGTCCGTTTTTGCGTGAAAGAGTAACATGCATCCATAAATTCATACAAACTTTCACGTTTAAAATATAAGGAGGTTATCAACGAATACATCTTAGGTCAATTTTATGGAATAAGGCTTTCTTTATTCATATTTCTACCGAATTAAAAAAAAGAGGAGATTCTCAATTCGACCGTAGGTATACATAAATAAATAAATATTGGACAACATCACATACAAATCTATGAATCGCTGGTAAGTAGCTAAAGCACTGGTGTTACAGAAATCAGAAACAACCACGGTACCACAACTCCCAGACCCGAGACAATACAGAAAAGTTGGTTTCCCATAATGATCCGACCGGGGATTGAACTCAGGACCTTAGAGATGGCGCGACGCCAAAGTCCGGCACGCTCGCCTCTCGGCTACGAAGGTCGTCAAATATAGATATATATATTTTGTGGAATAAGGTAACTATTAAATGTCGGGGCTACCTTCTTATTTACTTATCTACACAACTGGACAAAAAAAAATATACCAACTTACATTACTCTAATGGCAGTTGCTAAGGCACTTGTGTTACAGAAATTAGAAACAACGAACGTAGGTACTACAACACAAAGACAACAACAATGAAAATCTCGTATTCCATTCTGCCCAGAACTGGAATCGAACCCGGAACCTAAGAAATAGCGAGACAACCCTCGTCGCAGCCTACGGAGGTCGTCACGTATTCGTAAATAATTTTCAGACGTTGTTCTAAATAAACCCGCTGACGCGGCCACATTTCCTCAGTCAATTATAAGTTTCGGGTCGGATGGTAGCCACGGAATACTTCTGCGACACCGCCTTAATTCAATTGTGGAACTCACCTTATTGTTGAGCTTTGGCGAACGTCCAATATTTATGAAGTTCGGCCGATTTTACGAGGCCCCAATAAGTTTCGGGCAAATAACAGGTTATTTTTAGATGGCACGGCTATAATTTTTGTCGTCCGTTATCTTTTCTGAGAAGATAAATATTGCAATCAGGAAATAAATAACAATACCTACATACATCGTCCTCTCACGTTACACTTGTAAGTAAATAAATAAATTTATGCGCCAAACAACCACACCAATCACCTGGGCTGAAACTAAGGTTTTCCCTTGTACTATGAACACCAAACGACGGATATTAAGTGGGGGCGTCATGCCAGCACACCCGGACCCTAGTCAATTTAGAAAAGTTCGTTTTCCAAATTGACCTGACCGGGAATCGAACCCGAGACCTTTCGCGCTTTGGCCGCCAACCTTAGCCACTGCGCCACTGAGGTCGTGTTTACCGTGGTGTGCTTTTGTGCACATACTTAATCATACAGCTTAATTAAAAACTTACTCTCCTTTTGTGGGTTTCACATACCTACCTACAAGCGAAATTAATTTGTGCGTTTAAAATTTCGTCTAACGAACGTTTGGCCGATTGAACGTATGGTTTAAAATCCAGCTAGGTTGAATTAGTTTAAAACAAATTGACAAATGCCTGGTTCTAATATTTTACGATTCGTAATGTGTCATAAATAACAATCCGTTTTTCTCCGACTACGAGGTTGGTACGTATTTAGCTTACGCCTCGTTTAATTTAATACTATCCGTAATAGAAACGGATCGTTTTTCAAATATTGGAACCAGACATAAGAAAACTTTACAACAAAGCGGAATACAAAATAAAATTTAATGTTTATCGAGGATATATTCATTCTAACATACGCACCTAATTATTTCATATCTATTAAAGTTTTTGAAATTCGACTATACGTTCATTCGGTCAAATATACGCCGCAAATAAATGGACCAAATACATGTTGGCCCCAGTGGAACCTAAACCATTACCAAATGTTTATTTAGTTAACACGAGTAGGAAACTAATTGATATTTCTAAATCTAACAAACTGTTTTGTAACGTCCGAGAGAAAAACCGACCTCATAAAAAGTTTGGGGAAGACTGATTAAAACAAACAGATATAACCATTATTGTTGGACATTAAACATTGCAAGGAAAAATTAGCCTCAAGGAAACATCCATTAGGTTATTAAATATCGCAATGAAACAAACCTGCGGCAGAGCCCGCGGTTACCATGTGATAAATTTGCTGGCCAAAAATATTTTATTTTATTGTTTTTATCATAGGATATATCTATGTCTTGCACCTTCGGTAGAACAAGGGCACTATTGTCAACTGTCTTAATAACAACACTAATTAAAAAAAATAAAAGTTCTTAATTTTTGTAGAGCACATGTCTAAAAAGAATATAGTAGGTATAATGGTTTATGCCTTGCAAAGGAGGACAGATTTAGAGTAATGATAGCAGAGCAGACCACACTAAAGTGAAAAATATCTTAAGATGGCTCTCCTGTAAAATTGCAAAAACTGCAATTCCCTTGTTCTACAGAGGGTGCAATATTGTATTCCTTATTCTAAGGTTTTTATCGTTAAAAACTGGCAACTTGCTTATTCTGTGGCATTAATGTCAATGCGAAAAACAAGAACTTGGTTCGCGCTATTTTAGCCCCTAGATTAGGTAATAGCATGGACTCAATATAATAAACACTAAGTCCATGGGTAATAGTAAGTGTAGGTAATTGTTTATTGATACTGGTATCTTACCGCCATATATAAAATCGAACGAACGAAGAAATGTCAAAATAAAAAAATATATATTAAGGCACGGTCGATGGCACATCAACGTATGTTAATGTAGCTACTTAAACATTTGCAGTTAAATGCACGTTATAAAGTCCAAAGTGCGAAGATAAAAATTGGTAGGTACGTCAAGAGATCAATAACGTTCAAAGGCTATCAAAAAGTGTTGGCAATTATTATTTAAAGAAAGTATCTTCAAAGTTTTGTTTACACGCTTGGCTTTATAAAGCTATATAATGACCTGTATAATATACATATTATGTAGAAGAGTTCAACCATAAATTAAAGTCCTCTGTCTGGGTGCACTTTGTATGATCATTCTCATCTCATCTTCTAGGTATACCTTCTTTAGTAGGAGGTACTAAATGTTTTCGCAATACCTACCTACTTGTAATCATAAACCATTTCCGTGATTAAAATATAGAGCAAAAAACCTTAGTTTCGAAACCTGGATAAACTTTTTTATTACTTGGTAAGCTGTTATTTGCAAGGTTTCAATGAAATAAGTATTATCCATTAACTTCAAATGTAGGTTTGCCATAAATGTATAAACCATAATATTTCACTGTAAGCTCTGATAACTTATCTCATAATCTAAAAAGGCGTTTGTACGACATAATTTACGTTAACTCCGTTCTACATAATACCATCCAAGGTTAATGCAATACGTCATTCCTTAATCGCATCATGATTCAATGTTAAACCAAATCCGAAGCTTTCTTAGAGCATAATGATCTTTAAATTCGTTTCAGCAAAGTCCACGTTCGCCTAAATGAAGTTAAACATACGATAATCCTGTAAACAAGTTACCATTTTGGCCAAAACCAGATCTATTTAGGAGACCAATGACATACATTCTAAATTACGAATTTAAATTCAAAATTACGAATAAAATTCGTTCATTCGGTTATGCCCAACCGTGGCAGGAAGCCTTATCAAATGCCAGTTAATATGCGATTTAGAATTGCAATTGGCTACTTGACAGTTTTTGAAAAAGTATTGCAAAATGTGCGCCCGTTCATTTTATATCCCAAGCAATTCGATTTATCTGGAAAAAATGTAAATAACCAGAGAAAAATAAGATTTTGTGTAACACATTTAAAAAGCGCGCAAAAACGCCAAGTCATGTCACTGTTGAAATTATGACGTCAACGTTGTAGACAACGAACCGATACGCATAGGAACGACTTAATTAAGATAAACGGAAAATGTTTCAATAAATTCTTAATACGATTAAAGACACAATAATTCAATTTAATCGGTAAAATAATCATTGTTTCGCCACATTAAAATAAATTATTTTCGCCGACAGCTGTCATTTCCGAATTGCAATGGTGGTTTCCGTTTCGGTTCTTTTGTTCCACAGATAAAAAAAGTAAAATTTATTTTGCAAAATTAAAATACTAACTATGCTTTTAATTATAAAATAAAAATGTAAAATTATTTCTTTACTAATAAGCTAACATATCTAACACTTTTCATATTTATTGTTAACACTGTCAAGTAGCCAATTGTCGACGTGCGCGTATGTTGAGGTGTTATCGACCGTACTAAAATTTGTTGAAGCTACGGCAGACAAAACACGTGAGCCCATTCACTTTGGTCTTTTGCTTCAATTTAAGAATATCTACCTATTTTGGCTAGTAAGCTTTAAAATACCTACATTAGGGTGGAGCGAAAAAATATTTTTTTAAATTTTAATATTCCTGTATTATTCATCGATGATACATAGTATTATAAGTAATTATGCAAAATTTTATTTTTCTAAATATATATCTTAAGGTGGCGCATTAGGTTTAAAGTTTTGAAATAATGAAATTTTTGACATTCACATTAATGATTTATTGAAAACGATAAATGGACCTTTATACCAATTTAAATCATAAACTTTACTGAAATCATAATAAACTAGCAAAATAAACTCAAAAAATTACATTCTGTTGTTTAAAAACAGTAGTTTCAGGGCGCTCATAAACTCGAAAATATTGAGATTTGGTGTCGAAAACGAGTATGTCTTGCCGGGCTTTTATCCTTGTTCGAATGAATCTATCTCTAGCGTCTGGTCCACAAACTGCTAACAAAGCCTCTGATATCAGATTGACACACCTTTCGACAGCCTGAATGTGGCAAGGATACTTTCTGAAATTCATCAAAGTTCCTGAAGTAATTAGGTTTGAAATTTCTGTGTCGCTATATTTCATTGTCATAGAAGGTTCTGTAATCTTTCTTTTCATTCAATCTATTAAATCATAATAAGAAGATGCGTTAGCCCTTAGTTCTGGAAGTCGAAATCCGCAAACCTTCTTTCCTTTGCTCTCTTTTCGTGCTTTTGACACTCTTCGAAGGGCCAGCTCCCTTATGTGAGACGGATCATCTTGCAAAATAGCCAGGAACAAATTATCTGGGTGTGCGAAGAATAAATTTCTCTGAATAGTTCTCCAGTGCAATACTTTTCAGGTTATTTGGTAAATACAGACATATTTTAATCATGTTAAAAACATGTATTGGACCATATTCACATGATGATTTTGTCGAACCAGGTTGGTGCAAAAACTATCAAAAAAGTCACAAGATCCCTCAAATTCTTTGTTGGTTTAGCTGTTCTAATGTATAAACTAAGAATCCTGTTCGCGCAGGTCAACCATCGGGAATGTGCCAGATTTCCTGGTCTTTGCTAGCTAACCTGGGCGACACCAAACCAGACGAAATTGCGGTGCAACTCTCACACAGATATTTTCGGTCCTACATAGCAAATTAGGATTCCAAGCTGGTAATTCTGTGGGAATGGCTTAGTTGGAGCTTCGAATTCTTCCACTTTGAAATTGAGGCACTTTGCTAGCTGTTGTTCTATGTTGCTAGAAAACCTATTAGGGCCTGTTGTTATGCCGTCTCAACTGGAGAAGAAATGACGAAGTGGTTGTTCATTTGCATGTAACAAGCACAAAAGTACATAGTTTCTGTGCTATAAGACATATTTAATCACATCACTATTAGGCCGGCAACATATTACCACTTAATTTTTGTGGATCGCCAAATACAGGATACCTCAACGCTATTCGAGTTTTTGGCATTTTGTAACATTTCACTTTAAATTTTCATTTCTTTGCCACAAGCCATTAATGGTATTTACTTCAAATAAAACCAATTTATATACGAGATGACATTTTGATACATTTAAAACACTGCGTTTATAAGGTTAAATCGTGAATCGACTTTGAATAGTGGGCGCCACTTAAGCATAAAAATTAAAGTTTTTTGTAAACTACCTTCAAGGTGCGCCACCTGAAGATGAAGTCCTAGATGTCTGATTTTTGGCATGAACAGAGGGTTTACTTAGGGTCATCGATTAATGACACAGGAAATTTGAAAAAAAGAAAAAAAATATTTTTGCCCACTTTCACTCCACCCTAACCTACATGTCGAAACACGATTCCTTCATAGGATTTTCTATGAAGATACACATTAATCACAGCATTTTAAAGAAGTTTTCGCAGTCATCAGCGATAAGGTAGAAAAAAGTCTCTAGAGGTTAAATATGACTGGCATAAGGGTTATACTAGTTATGTCTTAGCCGGCATAGCACTTAGTCTTTACCGCAAGGTAGGGATGATCCAGTTGCACCGGCCACCGTCTTCACCGTCTTCGACCCCCGACCACTATGGGGGTAGAAGACGGGGCTGCCTAAACAGCCACTCCGCCCGTGATATTGTGGTCAGTCAGGTTGATCCGATTTTCTATAACACTACCACTGCCATGAGGTCCAACCAGCAAATACTTTTTTAAAAACAGTTGGCGGGGGCCCCGCGCACTAGCATAGGAACTACGTTCTGAAATGCCTAACAATTGGAAAATTGATGCGCAGTATGTACATTGTTTTGTGCAAATTGAGCCATTTTCTCTTTTTAATCTTAGTTTTCTATGCCAAACTGACTATTGTGATTGAAATAAATTAATAACAACGGAACCTTGGAATGTATAACCTACAATACCATACAAATAGCCATTCTATATTCACGGTTTCCATATTCGTGGCATATTTGTGGAATGTAACCCCCGCCGATAAGGAGCTTTCACTGTATAGAAAAAAAAAACAAGTTTTTATTTAAATGCCCTAAAAAGAAAAAAAACTTTTACCATTAACATAAAGTGTTATTTCAAATTGAAAACATTTTACACAATTTCCCTATGTGCGCTTCTATCTTTAAAACTACGCAACGGATTTTGATGCGTTTTTTTAAATAGATAGAGTTATTCAAGAGAACGGTTTATATTAGAGATGCAACGGATATCCGGTTGCTATCCGGTATCCGGCCTACCCGGCCATTATTTTACTATCCGGCCGGATACCGGATGTTTGGTAATAAACTTTGAAAAATTGTTAGTGAAAACAACAACAAATTATCAATATACACAATGAAAACAAAAAAAAATATCTATTCAGCAAAAAAGGCGGGAGCACGTGTATTGCATACGAAAAAGTTCCGCACAATGATTTAATAAAACTCGTTTCTTGATAAACTTTCGTTAGAAAACCATCCGTGCGATCCTAAAATACGTTACAGATTAAAACGTGGATGACGCGCCAGCCGATAAACTAAAATTTAGGTATTGTTTGGCCAGCCGAATATTCGGCGGTGGGATACCGGATATCCGGCCTGATCATCGGCCGGATATCCGGTATCCGGCCAAACAACTAACCGTTGCATCTCTAGTTTATATGTGTAATAACATCCATTAAATAGTGGAGAAATACTGTTATTTTCAAGGGTTTTAACATGATGTCGTAAATAAATTATTTTTTCCGCTTATACATTGCAAAGGCAGGCTGAACCCTACAAGATGTATATTCAACGTTCACAGTTTTTCTGTAGTGTATTTAGTATCGGCATTGCACCCGAGCGAAGCCGGGGCGGGTCGCTAGTGTCTGATAAAGACATAACGTTTAATAATAACAAGTAATGGTGACCAGTTGATAAATGTTAAAGATTAGTATATTTTGATGCAATCATTACAACAGAACATAAAAACAAAATAGGCACTATTTACTGACTGATTTATCACTAAATCTCAGATACTAGGTATAACACATACAAACTTGATATGGTAGATAGTTTTCTTATGACGTGTAAACATCCGCTAAATACAGATAAATATAAGTAATAGTGCTTTATATGTATTTACGAGTACATACGTTGATCATTAATGATATTTTGAATATTTCATTTAGGTATATTTTTTAAAGAAATATCTAGTTATGTGTTGTACTGCCGTACCTATTTCTCGTTATCTACTATTGCCTCTACCTAGCTAGATCGCTAACTAGCGACAAGACCGCCTAAATTGTATTGTAATTTGTATATAAAACCAATTTATTTATTTTTTTTTGGCAAAAGACTGGTCCATACTTCGGGTGACCCCAAAGCTCGCACATACCTCGCACTGCGCATTGCGTTGACTATTGAGCGAGGCTACCAGCGTCTTGGGATCTATCCTCCTTTTTATTCCCGGTTTCGACACTCGATTAGGTCAAATTTAAAAAGCGAACATTTCTAAATTGTTCGAGTCTGGGTGTGCTGGATTGACGCCCCTATTTATCCATCGCCTGGTACCTGCTCATACCACAAAAGAAAACGATATTTTGAGGGCAGTTGTTTGGTGTGATTTTTTATGAAACATTGTATTCCAGAACAGCACAGCCCTGCACTAAATGATTATCTAAAGGATTTATATAGAAATCGTTTGAATATCGATAATTAACCCCGGAAATAATCTATAATATTTATAATAGGTTTAGAGGCCTACGGATAGCTCGGTTTGGTAAAATAGTAATATGTAATAGCCGCCAGCGCTGAAAATATAAAAGTATACTCGAATATATATAATAATAAAGTTTATTTACTCTTCACAAAAAGGTTAAAGGTACATTATTATGAAGCTATATAATTATAGAAAGTCTTATAATATTACTGTACTGGAATATAATCCATAGTACTTATTAAGATACACTATATCAAAAAAAAGACTATATTTATTGATTGTGAGATTGTAGAATAAAATTCGTTCATTCGGTTTTGCCCAACCGTGGCAGGAAGCCTTATCAAATGCCAGTTAATATGCGATTTAGAATTGCAATTGGCTACTTGACAGTTTTTGAAAAAGTATTGCAAAATGTGCGCCCGTTCATTTTATATCCCAAGCAATTCGATTTATCTGGAAAAAATGTAAATAACCAGAGAAAAATAAGATTTTGTGTAACACATTTAAAAAGCGCGCAAAAACGCCAAGTCATGTCACTGTTGAAATTATGACGTCAACGTTGTAGACAACGAACCGATACGCATAGGAACGACTTAATTAAGATAAACGGAAAATGTTTCAATAAATTCTTAATACGATTAAAGACACAATTATTCAATTTAATCGGTAAAATAATCATTGTTTCGCCACATTAAAATAAATTATTTTCGCCGACAGCTGTCATTTCCGAATTGCAATGGTGGTTTCCGTTTCGGTTCTTTTGTTCCACAGATAAAAAAAGTAAAATTTATTTTGCAAAATTAAAATACTAACTATGCTTTTAATTATAAAATAAAAATGTAAAATTATTTCTTTACTAATAAGCTAACATATCTAACACTTTTCATATTTATTGTTAACACTGTCAAGTAGCCAATTGTCGACGTGCGCGTATGTTGAGGTGTTATCGACCGTACTAAAATTTGTTGAAGCTACGGCAGACAAAACACGTGAGCCCATTCACTTTGGTCTTTTGCTTCAATTTAAGAATATCTACCTATTTTGGCTAGTAAGCTTTAAAATACCTACATTAGGGTGGAGCGAAAAAATATTTTTTTAAATTTTAATATTCCTGTATTATTCATCGATGATACATAGTATTATAAGTAATTATGCAAAATTTTATTTTTCTAAATATATATCTTAAGGTGGCGCATTAGGTTTAAAGTTTTGAAATAATGAAATTTTTGACATTCACATTAATGATTTATTGAAAACGATAAATGGACCTTTATACCAATTTAAATCATAAACTTTACTGAAATCATAATAAACTAGCAAAATAAACTCAAAAAATTACATTCTGTTGTTTAAAAACAGTAGTTTCAGGGCGCTCATAAACTCGAAAATATTGAGATTTGGTGTCGAAAACGAGTATGTCTTGCCGGGCTTTTATCCTTGTTCGAATGAATCTATCTCTAGCGTCTGGTCCACAAACTGCTAACAAAGCCTCTGATATCAGATTGACACACCTTTCGACAGCCTGAATGTGGCAAGGATACTTTCTGAAATTCATCAAAGTTCCTGAAGTAATTAGGTTTGAAATTTCTGTGTCGCTATATTTCATTGTCATAGAAGGTTCTGTAATCTTTCTTTTCATTCAATCTATTAAATCATAATAAGAAGATGCGTTAGCCCTTAGTTCTGGAAGTCGAAATCCGCAAACCTTCTTTCCTTTGCTCTCTTTTCGTGCTTTTGACACTCTTCGAAGGGCCAGCTCCCTTATGTGAGACGGATCATCTTGCAAAATAGCCAGGAACAAATTATCTGGGTGTGCGAAGAATAAATTTCTCTGAATAGTTCTCCAGTGCAATACTTTTCAGGTTATTTGGTAAATACTGACATATTTTAATCATGTTAAAAACATGTATTGGACCATATTCACATGATGATTTTGTCGAACCAGGTTGGTGCAAAAACTATCAAAAAAGTCACAAGATCCCTCAAATTCTTTGTTGGTTTAGCTGTTCTAATGTATAAACTAAGAATCCTGTTCGCGCAGGTCAACCATCGGGAATGTGCCAGATTTCCTGGTCTTTGCTAGCTAACCTGGGCGACACCAAACCAGACGAAATTGCGGTGCAACTCTCACACAGATATTTTCGGATTCTTCCACTTTGAAATTGAGGCACTTTGCTAGCTGTTGTTCTATGTTGCTAGAAAACCTATTAGGGCCTGTTGTTATGCCGTCTCAACTGGAGAAGAAATGACGAAGTGGTTGTTCATTTGCATGTAACAAGCACAAAAGTACATAGTTTCTGTGCTATAAGACATATTTAATCACATCACTAATAGGCCGGCAACATATTACCACTTAATTTTTGTGGATCGCCAAATACAGGATACCTCAACGCTATTCGAGTTTTTGGCATTTTGTAACATTTCACTTTAAATTTTCATTTCTTTGCCACAAGCCATTAATGGTATTTACTTCAAATAAAACCAATTTATATACGAGATGACATTTTGATACATTTAAAACACTGCGTTTATAAGGTTAAATCGTGAATCGACTTTGAATAGTGGGCGCCACTTAAGCATAAAAATTAAAGTTTTTTGTAAACTACCTTCAAGGTGCGCCACCTGAAGATGAAGTCCTAGATGTCTGATTTTTGGCATGAACAGAGAGTTTACTTAGGGTCATCGATTAATGACACAGGAAATTTGAAAAAAAGAAAAAACATATTTTTGCCCACTTTCACTCCACCCTAACCTACATGTCGAAACACGATTCCTTCATAGGATTTTCTATGAAGATACACATTAATCACAGCATTTTAAAGAAGTTTTCGCAGTCATCAGCGATAAGGTAGAAAAAAGTCTCTAGAGGTTAAATATGACTGGCATAAGGGTTATACTAGTTATGTCTTAGCCGGCATAGCACTTAGTCTTTACCGCAAGGTAGGGATGATCCAGTTGCACCGGCCACCGTCTTCACCGTCTTCTCCCCCCGACCACTATGGGGGTAGAAGACGGGGCTGCCTAAACAGCCACTCCGCCCGTGATATTGTGGTCAGTCAGGTTGATCCGATTTTCTATAACACTACCACTGCCATGAGGTCCAACCGGCGGGCTTTTTTCGGGTATTCCCCGCACCTTTAAAGCCAGGGAATCCCACACACGCTGTTGCCTACCCCGAGGCAGATGTAAGGTGCGAAAATGTATTTAAGAAACATTATTTAAACTGTCAATATTGTTGACAACCCTTGCTCGCGCTTCTTTCTAGAGAACAATAGGCTAGCTAGTGCTGGGCGTGCGCATAGGCGATGTATAGCTAGCTATAGGCCGACTCGGGAGCCGGGTTCTTGGCGTCTGGCTAAAATATAGTAGAACCCGGGAGCCGGGTCTTGGGCATTGTAAGTGTTTAAAAGGGAAAAAAATATGTTAATCTAGTTCAAATAAAACGCAATTTTATTTTCAATACAAGTATATTCATATAAACTTTACAAATACAAGCGTCTCAAAAGTACAGCGTTCCTATGCAGCGTGTACCGTGATTTTTTTATCAATTAACGACATTTAAAGCGACTGTTAAAACAACCACTACAAACACACATGAGTTAGATTTTTCTGGTGTATTGTAGCATTTATAATCATAGGGTCTGGATCCAAAGTCCCCTGCACTATAAGGATGGTTCGAGGTAGTTTTTTTATATTTTATGATAATCACATCACTCGCCCAGCTCATTCTAAACGGGTTGGGATCGTAACTAGAAATGTCTTACAACCGCTCGACCCGTTGCTGAACATATCCTGGGAACCTTTGGTAAATCTACCTAGGTATGTGCTAAAGGTAACATTTGCTTTTATTATCAAATTAAACATCAGACGTTCGTTTCCTTATATTCACCATTGCAATAGAAATTATTGCGTATTAATCATATTTATAAGGTTTATAACTCAACAGTTTCCAATCATTCCATTTTATCTGATGTAAGTTCACATAATATACATCAATATTTTATGTACAGCGATTCTTATGAAGCTTTCACTCTTTTTAATGAAATGATATATGGCTCATTGTAACCACAGCTTATTCTTATTCTACCCTTATCTATAAACTCAAAAGTACATATCCATTTCAATAGCATCGAAATTAAAGGGTAAAATAATTATTTGGGTTTACTCGTGTATACTCAATCAGTAACAATATCTAAATTGAAAACATTGAGTCTTTAAATGAATTTATCGTAAAACTTTAAACGAAAACAACACGATAGAAACAGTATCTTGTAGAGTCAAGAATTATTAAACACAACTTTATTATTTGTTTAAAAGGCAAGTTAACCATATCGTACTAAAATTATTACTTACAATAATTTAACATCAAATCATTTATAATGATTGGGCTAAAAACAATAAAATGCATATATGTTAATTGTGTATATTATATGACTACAACTTTACTCACCTACATGAAATACATCTGAAATACAGCTAAAAGCTAACAAGAGTTTATTAAGTTACCAGAAATAAATAAAAAATGCTACTAGAAAAAAATCTTTCATAACTTTCGAATCTAAAATATTGTCTTTTTGTATGTAAACGCTTCTTAAATTATTTTTATCTTTTGTAGAAATAGTAGGGCTAAAAATAATTAAGACAGTAAATATATAATACGAATTAATAAATAATCTCATTTCAGATAATATACCTATTTTCACAGTACTAATGTTTAATTAATATTTGGTAATTAGTTCAGTTCTCATACATTCAGATAACATCGAATAGTAGAAATAGATACATACATAACAAGAAGTCACTAAGTGTACAATTACGTAATTACAAATGTGAAACAATTACATTTATTTGGTATTTTCAAAAAAATCTTACAAAAATTGATACACTTACATGACTAGTTTTCCTTAAATTCATTACAAAGAACAGCCAAATAAATAGTAACTTGCTATAACTCACGGTTAAATTAAATAAATATTTAGCACCGAAATCCACATCCTAATAAAATGATCATAAATGTATGTATTCAATAAATATCAAGCAAAACTGTAACGATTCTTTAATTATTCAATTTAACGTTGCTTAACAATCACAAATGCTTCGCTTTGTT
The DNA here is from genome assembly GCA_037074685.1 of Glyphodes pyloalis. NCBI lineage: Eukaryota > Metazoa > Arthropoda > Insecta > Lepidoptera > Crambidae > Glyphodes > Glyphodes pyloalis. The sequence goes on along the minus strand of JAYKKO010000030.1, from coordinate 4,617,289 downwards.
AATAATTTAGGATCACACTTAATATAAACTTACCTTCTGAATATATTATAAAACCGCCATCATATAAGTTAAAATCGGCTAGAGAATCAATGTTTCGAACTCCTTATGAGTCGTAGGTTATGTTTTTATATTCTTTTAAATCTGTCAATTTGACGTGCGTGTTATATTTCTTCTTCTTTTACCTTTCATTCTATCTGTATATTTTCCCTTTAATTTTATTTTAAATAGATTTTAAATCACCCTATTTTGAGTTCTTTATCCCTCTCCCTTCCCTCCGTAATAATCAAAATTATATGCTTTCAACTATATAATACAACAAAAGTATTTCATATTATAATTTTTTCTTCACTATTACGGATAAACTCCATAAAATAAAACTATAAAACATCGCTATCACTGTTACATATTATAATTGAAAGTTATTCATTTGAGACAACAAAAAAGTCGATATAAAAATAATATTAATTGTGCTTGATTTATATGATTAATTTGTGACAATCTTATGGAGTTTATCGCAGCTTCAAGCTACTTCATACCTTATTTGATTCCTTGACATCTTAATTTTTCGAGCCATTGCGTAATTCTTAAATTTTGTATACCTACCCATACAAAATTAACAAACCAATTATACCTTTTGGTTAATGACCCCTAACAATTAAATATGCCAAAAAATATTCAAAATGGCCAGATGTTAGTGTCTTTTATATAAAATAAAAGGTTTCATAGTTGAAATATAATTAAAATTAAAAACAAATGTTTCAACAATTTCTCACTGTTAGTTTCTTTAAGGACTCTTAGAGTTATTCCTATTATAAGTTTAAGATGACGAAAGCAATCAAAATACTGATTGATCTTTCAAGAACTCGCTAAAGAAGCAATCGCATAAAGTAAAATCCTAGATTTTTACGTGTACACTTTTACAGTAAAAGTACAAGATTCAAGATTTTGCTCTACACCTACTGAACACGATGCCAGGCATAGATATGTCTAACTCATCTTACCTACCTAATCTTCAAAGAGTAAATAAAATCTTCTTTAGTTCATATTATAAAAAACTTTTATAAATAAATATGTATTTTTGTAGATCTATGCATCAATTATTACGAAACCAGGCCAAAAATATACAAAACTTAAACGTTTATAGTGACGATCTTAATTTGAAAATAATCCGTTATCGCTGTCATAAAATTGTTGATATATTATTTGTTACATATTATTATTTGTTTTACAATTTATGATTTAGACCAAATGAATACGTATTACTTTTTAAATTAAAAACGTAGTCCCACATTTACTAACATTTAAAATTGATACTTTTATTAAATCGTTGGACGGACATAATATTGTTTTAAACGGAACAAAATATACCTACATAATATATAGTAATTTGAATTTAGCAAGAAATGCTAAATACTATGCACATCATACGTGCAATAGCAAACAACTCATGTGTCAAAAATGACGCATGTTAAAATCTTATTTTGTTTTCGGTTTCGTACATTTTTAGCCAACTATATTTTATGAGATTCTTTTTAGTCTTAATGGAGATGTTTCTCTTACCAATGTAGTGTCAAAAAACAGAGTCGAGAACTATCAAGCAAAGCAGTATGATGAACGAAATGAGTACGCTGTCTATTTTTTTTTTCATATTGTAAATATTAAAATTACTTTATAAACCTGTTCTTTTCAATGTTTGAAATTGTTTTTATGTTCCATAGTCTTGTAAACAAAATATGTAGTTGTATAGTCAGCGTCAAATAGTTGGTAACATTCAGGGTATTATTTCAAACATTTAGACACAATATGGTATCAAAATAATAACCTACATTTCTTATGTTTCAACCTATTGAGCGACTATATTCTTAACGACAATTTGAAAACATTGATTGGATCGAAAGTATTGACTATTTTATTGCGTCTCGTTATTTGAACACCCTGATTGACAATCAATATTTCATGCCGACTATATCTGTGTTATACCGCACTATTTAGTTCGGGTTAGACTGAAGTTTCAAAACACGCGCTTCAATTGTCTCTTAAGAGTAACTAGAAATCATGACTGACATAAGACATTTTTGTTTGTAATTACCTACGAGATAAACTTTTATATCTTAGTCATGATTGTTTCTTCTGTCAGCCAAAAGCTATAAACTAGCGTAACTACATTATTTTTTACGTGTTTCTTTCAGTTCTCAATGCGTGAAATGATATTTGCAAGTGCGAGTAACATAATATTTTGATGTAGTCACGGATAACATGCAGAAAACATTAAAAATTGGGAAGTGAGAAACGATATTGTTAAAACCATCAACAATTAATCAAAATGGCGGCAATGTGTCCCGCAAACCGTCACGTCAGGTTTCCCGCGGGAGCCAAAAGTGGACCGCTGAGAGCCTGTTTGCTAAGTTTAATACTTATTTTGTTAAACAGGAGGATTTGATCTCTGTCTACCACTGCAAGAGTAAAATGTATGTATGTATGAGACAAGAAAGCGCGTAAAAAAGTAACTAGCTTAAATCTTGATACAAAAAAAAAAGATAACAACTACACTCAGTCATTATTAAATTATTAAATACGTTCGGGATATGTATTTTTAAGTACTATTGATTAAAAACGTCACATCGAAATAGAGTATTGCGTATTATCGAGACACAAAAATCGAAACAAATCTATTTAATCTGTACTTAACATCGAGACTTCAAAAATGGGTATACTTAGGTACCTACAATTTGCCAAATTTTTATACACATCGCATAGTGAAATACTAGGAATACTCGAGGACGTGGTATTCGGCCATCATATGAATAAAACAATTAACCTTAAAATAAATAATAATAATTGAGTACAAAATTTAAAGTTATCCAATTAATGACGCAACGCGTGGGGTTCGTATTGCGATGCTATCCGCGGCGGGTGCGCGAGGTGGGACGGGAAATGCCTTTGAAGTCACACAATTTCCTAATTTACAGTGAAATTCGATCAAAAATAAGTACATAAATTAATGATACAATTATAACGAGAATACCGATTACTTTCCTTCAGTATTCCTTGGATCCCACTAGTCAGTTCCTACATCTGAAAACTCTTGTTCACTACCACTTAATACTAAAGATTTGGACTGCTTGTTACCTAGATAGCCAGAAGGATTAGCATCAGTAATTGGCATAATCATATTGCACTATCACCTTTGACCAATTATTCAAACTCGTTTTTTTTTTATTTCTACCTTTTTTCCTTAACTCCTCAACTCATTTGTAGAGAACATTGTAAACAGATATATGAGATGATACATTTTATGCGACTCCTAATGTAATACACGATAATTCACTAGTTAATTAGGTTGGTAATTGTCATACATAGATAATTTTCTTAACCGTTTCCTTTAGTAAGTTTATCCGTTACTAAATATATTTTTTACCCAAAGTAAGCCACGAACGGACGAACGGTTAAAGATTTGAATTAAATCGGATTAAAATTGGGTAAGATAAAACATGAACGGTAAATATACATACATGACCACAGAATGCATTAGAACAATATATTTAATAACTGAGACCATTAATAATTACAAATCATACGCCAACTGTGTGCGCCTGCGTGTTAATCTACCATTGATCAATGCTAATAAATAACTTATTGAACACCTAGATGGAAGCACAAATCGCAATGTGAGTGCTCGCGTCTGAAAATCCGCTAGATGGCGATACGTCGGCATGAGACAGCTACGTAATTGATGACATTGACAGTCGTGTCACCATGACATTTAAATCACCAATCACATAGCTGGCCGACCTCACGCTCGCGTATTGCTATCTAGTGGATATTTTATGCGCAAATACCCTAATTAGTGCAACACACACAAACAAATCCGCCGACCCGACGACACTATAACACGCTCATAAATCCTGACATAAAAGTTTGTAAGAATTTGTGAATATTTTGTATGTATGTTCGTTATTCTTTCACGCAAAAACTATTTAGTGGATTCAAATGAAGTTAGACAGATTAAATAGGTACATACTATTATTTCCGAATAACTCGTTGTTATTGAAGAATTGATAAGTAATGTATATTATAAAAAAAAAGTGCTACCTACTATATTAAAAAAAAATTGGGCAAGAGACCCTCAGATGTCATTGACATATCAGCAGACCGGCGGGTTTTGTATGCAGAACGCATTTTGAGTCAGCAACGCGTACATTTTGCTAAATGGAGTGAGCTAAGCGTTGCCTACTCTATCTCGCGCTTCAATATAAATAAACTCTGCATAAGAGCGCTTGCGATTGGTTTTAAACCATAGGATCATATTGGCCTAGGCGTTGCACCAGCTAATCTTGTGGAGTCACAATATACCAGTTTACTCCGCAAATACGCTACAGTAGTCGGGTTCCCATTGATACCTGAATCTAGGGGGATAAGAGATTCCTTTCGCAGACCAGGTAAGGAAACAGTGCTCTTCATGATATCGAGAGCAAAGTGCTCATTGTACATGCGTCAATCGATTGACTGGCATTGACTGATTGACTTTGTCAATCTATTGGAGTGTTGACTAGCCCGTAGTGGTGACTAGACGTGCGCCGGTTCAGGGCCGTTGGCCACTCTCTCGTGGTCAATGACGTGCCTGGTGACGTCACGGATGTCCTGGAAGTCGCCGTGCGCGGCCAGGTCGAAGTCAGACCCTGACAGAGACGCGATGTGGTTCCAAGTAGGAGCATTCGATTCGCCTGTACATGGAAGTACAATGTTAGTGTCTGAATGTTATTTCATTGCGTAACTGCAAAATAAAGTCTATCATCAGTCTGTTCCACGCTAAATCGATTTATTTTTGACCGACACTCTGGATCAGAATCATACAAATTCATTGAATTGGCGAAACGTTATTTCAGTGAAGAAGAACATCGCTTGTAAAAAAATCGTTTTAGCGTTAAACGCCCCTACTAAAAAATGATACTGAATTTAATAATAATATTTTTCTTCAGAACCTTACAGCAATTACATTTAATTTTTACATCTAAACCACAATTCGATTTAACTTTTTTGTAATCCATAAAACCGCCAGATGGCGCGATCTTTCCTTCTGGTACAATTGACACGTGATTGATTTATTTTGACGTTCATGTTGACGTTTTCACGCGGAACGTTAAAAGCACCAATCATGTAGCAGTTAAACCCGATGCCCATACAACCATATCTACCCTTTTTCTTGATTAATCCCTTTATTTTGTTTGGACAGACCAAAAAACACGCGGTCACGGCCCAAACACATCCCAATCCTTAAATAAAAATGAGTAATAAAAGGTAATCGAAAATATTATGTTAACCTAAGATTCGATATTTTAACCATAATAATAATATTATCATTGAATCAACGAAATTCATTCCATTGTGTTATTAAAGGCTTAGCTCTAAATTAAATAAAGCGAATTGTTAATTCTACAAGCTTTTATCGCCTAAATACTTTGCCCAATAAAGCAGGTGTTTATAACAAAACCTTTTTTAACGCTGCTAAGCCAATGTTAAAAGTACTTGCAATTAATAGCATTGATCTGATCAACTTCCGCTATCAAAATGGTCAAAAAGAAATTAACCAATGAGACGACTGCTAAAGCAGAATTTGAATATCGGATGATCTAAAGCGTGTGGCAATTCATTTTCCAATAAAATGCATGAAAATCAGCATTAGTATTAAGTAATAATTTGAACACTCATTCAAAATGAATCGTGATAATAATTATCAAAAGTAACCTATTGACAAAATCTTTTTATCGTGAAGTGGCAATTTCATGAGGCGATGCCGAATGTTCGGTACGCTAGCGTATTGCTAACTTTTTATCACAAAAAATCTCGTGTAACCAAGCAATAGCCTAGCGAAACGGACTCTCACTATCGCAGCACATAAGTTCTAGGCCTTTAGGACCATAATTATTATTCTGAAACAATATTATGACAAATGGATTTTGCCCTAGTTAAGATTATATTAAAACTCTTGATTTTGTTTGCACAAACTAAACAAAACCGACGACCTTACTAGCGGAAGCGAGCGGGTCGGATTTTAGCATCGAGTCTGGGTGTTGTGGCATCGTCGTTGTTTCTGATTTCTGTAACACAAGTGCTGTATCCACTTACCACAGAATCAGAAGTACATGAAAGGGGATGGGTTCAGGGCAATATACGTAATGTTGCCCAATATTATTTTCTTTATTTAATATAAAAAACTGTTCTGTTTTTTACGTTACTTTGTGTAAAGGAAATTACATATAAGAAATTTTATCGATAATTTAGTTATGTAAAAATTGACATCACTCAACGCCCATAAGGCAGTTGCAACAGCAACTGACATGTTGACTGGTATGACATTTTTGACAGCTGCCAAATCGCCAGTTACCGTAAAAAAATAAGATTGTGGAACTGAGACTTAGTTTAGTTTGTGCCAACCGAATTGTCATTAATATATCACAGTCATTACCGTGCTAAATTTAATGCTATAATAAGTTTTTATATCACCCGGTGACAATTTTCTTATATGTTTATTCGTGAATAAGAGTGAATGCGTGTGTGCTTAACGTGATGTATGTTAACTATTATGTGCTGTTAAAAGTCAGCTTGGAGTGTAAACTGTATTCAAACATTATACATTTAAGAAATACCTATTTACTAGTGTTAATAACGTGCTGATTAACAATACTGTTATCGTCAAATTCTTTGTTTGTGTTAAGCCTTACCACACTGGCTATTTTCAAGCGCTTTTTGCTCGTTACGTTTGCGAAGCTGACCGCATATTTTGCATGCTGAGAACGAAAGTGACTAACATTCAAAAATTGAGTATCTTAATTTATTCTCGATAAAATTATATTAAACATGTATAACATATTTACAAAAAGTAACATAGCAAAGTAGGTACCAGGGGGTAACGTCAACAGGAGGTACATGAAAGGGGACAGCATCAACCCCAAACGTAGATACCTTATGGAGCGAAAGTAACAAAAAATCTAAATGACACAATTTATCTCCTAATTAGTACCTTCTCCTCTTAAGTGTAGTGATGTTTTGGCATCTAGTCTCTACTCCAGGGCATCATCTTTGAGATGTAGATACAAGATAACAAAATATTCAAAAAAATCAATTTAAAATGACATAGGGGTTTTCCAATTGGCTCCGGGTGGTAAAACTCACACTACGCCCCGACCACTTATATAAGTGGAATATCGTACCTGAGGCAGAGAGTAAAATTATGCATATTTTATTCTAGTTGGTTGTAAATTAGCCACTATAACGAAGGTTTATGGTAATACGCTATTAATACAAATTTACTTTACATTGTATTTCGGTTGTGCTTCCACTACAACTATGATCCAGATGTGGCGAACTTGGTTATTTAATTGGAGCGATTGCTATCTGACCATCACAAGCCTTACAAGTGAAATTAATAATTCACTGAAACTTTTTTAATCCAAATTGGTACCAACTCAAAGTGCAGCCAGGGCGGGCTTTAGAATAGGGTAACCTTCTCGAGAGAGAAACGGAGCCCCCCCCCCCCTCCTACTTTACTAAAATCGTGGATCCGCCACTAGAAAGAACGCCGAAAAAAACGCCCAGGGCTGCGGTAACGATGAAACCGACGCTGGCTGTTTCGAAAACCTGTTCAGTAACTGTGGACCCTTCCTTTATTAAGATAGACTAATTATTTTTCATATAAATTAACGTCGTCCTTGAACATAGCTTTTATGCTACTTTGTATTTAATTTAATTGTTAATTTGTGCTCATTGTACCCCAGAACAGGTGAAAGAATCGATCGGAGAATATTCTACATGTATTTAAGTGCTACCAATCTTAATCATCATATTGTTTGTGACCGTTACCGTGCTAATCCGAATGTATCGTTTGTTAAACGTCACTTATTTTATTTAACTATGTTACATTATTACTTATTATTAGGATTCAAGTCAGTCAGAATCCTTGTACAAAATAATTATCTTAAGTGAAATTAATAAATGTTTTATCCCATTAGAGTATTTATATATGTGCCATATATTCTTCAAATAATCTATTGTTAGTTTCTGATAATGATCTACGGATGCAATGTACGGCAAACAGCACATGAAGGTAAAGACCTTCGATTTTAGTCCTTATGCCCGCGGCTACACACGTAGTCTGATGTGCTATCGACAGACATACGTTTCACTTAACAATAACTAAGTACTTTATTAAGTTACTTCGATCTGAGAATGCATTAAGTATATTTTTGCAACTTGACCGGATATGAACGGACAACCATGTTTTGCTTACAAAACTAGTACTTTATCGGCCACCCGGGACTGTTCTTTAAAAATCCCGGAAAGATGTTAACCTCAACATTTCCATGCGAGTAATAAAACTCAACCTAATTCCAACCCTGGTCATTATAAACATCAGTGGATCATCCACTGTGCGACAGATTACATCTGTTATAATACCGTTAACCAATTAATATTCACCAACCGTTAAATTACCAGTGTGATAAGGTGTTAGGATACCTTCAAATTAGCCTCAAAATTGATCACCGTACAATCAAAAAAATAAATATTGTAATCACATTACTAATCATCATAGCTTGTTACACTTAATTAATACTTTTTACGGTTTTTTGTGGCTACTTTGATTGCACGTTTTGTGTTAATGTATTTTGTTAAATCCAAATGCATTGCTCTCAAACCCCACGCATGCTGTTAGGTGTAACCAAGTAGAACTCACTCACATACCAGCGGCGGTCGACTGCTGCCTTAAACTTACAATACTATCAGTAGAAGCTGCTTTAAGGAAGTAAAATGTAGCCGTTTGCTAAAACATCTTAGGCAGATTTCAATAAAATCAAAGTCACGACTGCTAAAAACATGAAATTTATCCGAAACTAATTCATATATATTTACATATATAGATAGTGATCCAATATTATTATTACATGGTAATGTGTAAACCGCTCAAATTATTTGTATAAATATATTTTTTTCATATTTTATCTTAGCACGACATAAATAATATGTCATGATCTCTAGGTAGTTTCAATACATTATATGTAACTATTTCCAGTTGTAAAATAAATAAATATCAATTTGATGACAATGACTAGATTAAAACAAATATTAACAACTAATAAGTTTTTAATCTCTTTCAAGTACATATTATAAATATGTAAAACTGATGTCAATTAATATCGCTTAGATGTTCTCGCAAAAAGCCATTAAGACTGCATTGGGCGTATATGGTACACAAACCTCGCTTTGTCTTACATACAAAGCTGTCTAAAAGCATTGGGAATTGGTATCTATATTATGAACAGAATAGGGTATCTAATTTGGAACTGTTGCAAAAGCGATGTGCTTTTCAGTAAACCTGTAAGCAAATGTACCCAAAACCTAAAGGCATTATTCACTAGATCATATTAGATTAATCATGGATGTTATGGAAACGCCATATTGAGTTACTCGTATATCCACATTAATTATACGGCCTTAATAGCCGAGTGGCGAGCGGGCTGAAATTTAGCGTCGCGCTATCTCTGAAGTTTCAGGTTCGATTCCCGGTCGTAATATGGGTAACTTTTGTTATATTATCTAGGGTCTCGACGTTGTGGTTGAATCGTTTTTTCTGGTTACTGTAACTCAATTTATGATTACTGTGCTTTAGCTACTTACCATAGAATAAAATTAATATATCATCTGGGTGTGACAACCTAAGTAAAACTATGTTATATTGATAAAAGAGTTTGGAACATTTTCTGAACGGGTATAATCTGAATGGCGACATTATAACAAGTTTTGACCGGGGGGATGAGCCGTTCCATGTCGAATCAAGCCGCGACGTATGCTTATTAAATATCCGTTACCGGAATTATCGGATAATCCGGAGCTTTTGTACCTATAACTGTTGTTACGGAGGGCAGGGAATGGAAAAGGGACTCAGAATATATATTTTTTAAATAAAGGTAAAGGAAATATAAAGATTGAAAGAAAGATAAAAGAACTAGAAATCAAGTCAAATTGACAGTAAACAAAAGATTAAAAAGATATAAGATAGGCTCTCATTAAAAAGTTCGTAACAACGGTTTAAGAGTGATTTTTCACATTTCCATAACATCCCTGACATACGAGTAATATGATACTTAGTAAAAAAACAGCTTTAATTACTGCAATAAACTATAGCGATTTAATATTTGACGGATAATATGAAGCGCTATTATTCGAAATGTGCCTATCTTCATAGCGCCAAATAAAAGCAAAAAATAATACAAAATATACAAAATTAATATATACCATCCATATCCGTTTGGACATTGGTGGCAAAATTAATATGTACCATCCATATCCGTTTGGACATTGGTGGCAAAATTAATATGTACCATCCATATCCGTTTGGACATTGGTGGCAAAATTAATATGTACCATCCATATCCGTTTGGACATTGGTGGCAAAATTAATATGTACCATCCATATCCGTTTGGACATTGGTGGCAAAATTAATATGTACCATCCATATCCGTTTGGACATTGGTGGCAAAATTAATATGTACCATCCATATCCGTTTGGACATTGGTGGCAAAATTAATATGTACCATCCATATCCGTTTGGACATTGGTGGCAAAATTAATATGTACCATCCATTTCCGTTTGGACATCGGTGGCAAAATTTTCAATAATTGTTATAAATTAATTGATAAAATTTGACAAACAAACAGATCTATATTTGGATTAAAGCTTACCAACTCAGAAAAGAGTTAAAATGTATATTTAATAAACATATTTTAATCTGTCAAATATTCACAATAAACACAAGTTTGATGATAAATGTCATGAATAGGGTACATTACTGAAAAGGGTATTTATGACACAAAACTTCAAATGTTATCTGTCAATGTATCAAACACACACAACACAGTCTTTTTACGATTTTTGTCCACTGCTTATTAATTTTATGTCATGCATTACTCCTATTTACTACTTAACTTTATTATATTTTAATTTGTTATGCTAATTATTTTTTTATATCACAGACAAATGACTAGTAAATTAATGTCCATTTTAGAAGGATATGACATTACAGAATGTTCTTTGGTTATCGCCGCAAAATCAATGCGATAAGGTTCTATTTTAGGTGCTTACTAGTTAACCATTGTGCTATTGACTGCTTGAATAGTCATAATAATGCTTTATACAAAACTCTTATCCTAGCCCCAGATCTTCGTAGTTTACCATATTGCTATTGGCTGCTTAAGTAATCCATACTATTATTATAAATGCGAAAATTTGTTTCGAAAATAAGGGGGCTAATATCACCCGAAGTTTATATGGTAAAACGTTCTTTTTTAAGATAGAAATATGAAATTTGACACAAATATAGCTCGAAACTTAGATTACAATATGGACTTTTTGTTTCGAATATTAGTGGAGATAGGGGAAAAACTGACAACGAAAATAGTATATGGAAAAAAAGTCCACGCGAAAGAAGTCGCGGGCACAGCAAGTAATATATTTGATAAAATAAGTATCAAATCCTAGCCTCAACTTTCATAAAACAAAACCGGAGCAGGGAACAGAAATCGTCGTTAGTAAAAAAGTAAGAATCAAGAAGCGTACAGCCGTGCCTACCGTAACCGTGTTATCTAAACGGGCGTGTGCGTCGGCCTCGGGGGCCCTTGACCTGGGGTGCGCGGCTCCCGCGGCGTGCGCGGCTCCCGCGGCTCCCGCGGCTCCCGCGCCGCGTCCCCCCGCGCCAGGCTGCGCGTGCGCGTCTCCTCGAGGATGAACGAGTTGATGACGTACGCCTCGCGACGGATGCGGTCGCGCAACTCGCCAGACATGTCCGGTATCGCCCAACGGACTATTATCATCACTAGCGCCACCACGTTCTGTTGAGTTTAGCAAAAGTAATTAAGAATTTAAAAAACCGGCAAGTGCGAGTCGGACACGCGCACGAAGGGTTCCGTGCCAATATCTATTCAACGTTAGACATAATTATTTATTTTTGAAGTAAATATAAAATTAAATATTCTGTGATTTCAAGCTACTGTCTGTTGCTGTTATTTAACATTGAGCAAGAATATGCTATAAATCACGTTTGTTGCATGGGAGCCGCCTTGAATAATTATTTCATTTTTTGTTATAGCGGCAACAACTCTCTAGCTATCACGGTTCTTCAGATACAGCCTGGTGACAGACAACGAAGTCTTAGTTATAGGGTCCCGTTTTTACCCTTTCGGTAGGGAACCCTAGAAAAACAGAAAAATTTCATTTCCACTTGCGATGTAGTATTGGAAACTACGATCTTTACGTATCGCGCGTGCTACTCTTCCAACTGAGCTAGCCACAAGATATCGTAGGCAATGATTTTCTTTCTCTTAGCCTTCGATAAGCCTCTGCAGTATGAGTTTAGAACTACATACTTATCGGCCCGTGGTACATTCGTTACAGAAATGTTTGAAAACCAAACCAAACCAGAAACAAAAAATAATAATTTCCCCTCTGTAGCACTGTAAAAAAGTAAAAAAAACCTAAAATTATTAAGATCAGGCAATAGAAATTATTACTCGGTAAAAACGAAAAGAGGTAGGGCATAGCAATTTATCGCTCGAACTGGAGCAGCCCGACTGGTGAAATATCTCCACCTTACAGAAGAACGCAGCCAAATAACAATAATTTCTGTGTTGTTGTGTTCCTGCGTGTGAGTAAAGTTTCCAGAGCTCTTGTAGCTGCCTTCAAGGTAAGGGCGACAAGTCCAGTAACAGCCTTATTATACTGTACTTGTCGCCCTTAAGAAAGCATTACCACTTAACATCAGATTTATTTATTTAATTAATTATTTCGATAATTACACTACATGTTACATTTTTGCTGGTCCTCACACTATGCTAAGCCTGTCCTGTGAGGAACAGTGTGTGTGTGTGATGGGATGAGGGGTTTGTTCCCACCTGTTCTATTGAATAGTTATATAATATAACTAATGGTACTTTTTTTCTCATTAGTCCTAGGCTTTTAAATAATAGAACAAACGAAACTCATAAGTGACACCTGTTCTATTTACCATATTGATCAGTACCATATTGTTGATTACCGGATGAGGTAAATCTATAAGTGCATTATTAAAAGATGATGTAGCATTATGTGGATTCCGTAGCATTACCTCGAAGACGACGACGAAGGCCAGCCTGGCTCCGATGATGTGCCAGTACCAGTTGGAGCGCTCGTAGTTTTCATCCTCCTGAAGGTACCAGTAACCGGGGTAACTGGAAATCACACGTTATATAATTAATTTTAAAAGTAACTTATAAAGGTTTTTAATGCAAAAATTTATATTATTTGTTAATCTAGTGAACCCTTTCCAATATTTTTTTTTGTTTTTGAAAACTGGATTCCAGGGAAAATCTGTTATGTATTTTTATGCCGAATTAGCGTATAGGATTATACAACGCTGATTCAGGATAAAAAGGATTTTATATGAATAAAGCACTTATGTTAAAACAAATATCAAAACCAAAAATGGCACCAACGAGATGGAAGATAATACCGAAAAGTTCGTCTTCCATATTGACCAGATCGGAAATCGAACTCAGGACCTCAGAGTTGGCGGGATTACAATGTCCGCTAGTAATATATTATATATCTACTTTATATACGCTGCGGTTAGGGTCCATTTTTAGGATACATTTTCCTCTGATTTTCACTTATTGGTGCAACGTGATGCTAACCTTCCGCGATAAATGGACAATCCAATCCAATACAAGACATTTTTTAAATTTGAACCAGAAGATCCCGAGATTAGCGTGTTAACAACAAACTAGTATAGATATATGTTATTCTAGTATCTAATATTTACCAACCTGCACTTTCCCTCCGTATAGTCGGTATTTGTGGGCTTGTATCTATCGAAGACAGTCACGTTGAAGTCAGTTAACGTGTGGTTCACGTAGTGGTCGAGCGTCCCGAACGAGAACTGGTATACGAGACGCGGGATGAACTCCGACGTGAATGCGATTATGAACCCCTGAAACGATGAAATAGAGTTTGTTTTGCGTTGGACTTGATTCTAATTTTTCGGAAGTCCGCGCCATCACTAACCTCTTTGCCAATGAAAAAGCAACCGTAAATGTATTCACAACATTCACATAAGTAACATTGACGCTCCTTGTCGATAGAGCAGAGTATCCTTTGCTAGTCGTCAGTGCCGATCGGCTTTGTCTTTTTGCTTTGTTAAGTATCCTGTACCAGATGCCGATGCCAGTGGGTACGCCGTGTCTTATCGCTTTATCAATGAAAAAGCTACCTTAAAAGCATTAACACGGAACATTTACATTAGTAATGACGATAGTCCAGTTTACCGATAGTCAATTTTCCTGTACCAGATGCCGATGCCAGTGGCCCACCGTATCTAATCATTTTGTCAATGAAAGAGCTACCGTAAAATCAATAACACGAACACTCACATTAGTAATGACGCTCAGCTTGGCGATAGTCAAGGATCCTGTACCACACACCGATGACTGCGACGCCGTCTTATCGCTTCGCCAACGAAAAAACTACCGTAAAAGCAATAACATTAACACTTACATTAGTAATGACGCTCAGTTTGCCGATAGAGTCGAGGATCCTATACCAGACGCCTATATCTGTGACTCGTTGAGGCACAGGCCGACGGTAGCAGGTGAGGAACTTCTTGGCATCCAGCCTCATCTCTAGAACGTTGTTGATGAGGGCGAAGAGAGGCGCCAGAGGGAACGCCGCCACGAAGATGGTCACGAAGCCGTACTGAAGCACTGCAAAAATAGCACAAAATATAATTGTAAAAGCAGACTAACTTCCGACCGGAATTCAATGTTTTATAGTTTTTATCACGAGGCGATAAGGATGAAAATAACTTAGCAACCATCACGTGTGTGCTTTAAAAGTCAAAAATAACTTTAAATCAGACCAATGTGAATTGATACGACGGGATACGATATGTTTACTCGGATTAATTTAAGTCAAATTGGTTTTAGCTCAGTAGGGTAGGCTACAATGTTGTATGCTATCTTCATAGAAATGCTTAAAATCGTGTTTTGACAGGTATTCAAAAGTATATCAGTTGACATCCCTATTTGTCCTAATGAACATTATAAATGTATCGAATCGTCATAAATATAAAATCGTGGATACGAACATCGATCATTCGTGTCTAGATCCGCGGATGCGGAATTTAATTTTCTTAGTCAGCCAGTGGCAGTGAGCGTAATCTTATCTATCTAAAAATGAAATTAACTTGTACCTCTTACATAAAGTACTCACCCATTTCTAAGTACTCCGGGAACAATCCCATATTCCCGAAATCAACCAACTTGAAATCTTTGACCCACTGCAAGGGACTTTTGATACTGAAATAAAAAAAATACAAATTACTGAACTGGTGAAATACTTCCGTTTCAAAAAAACGAAATCATATATCACTACATGAAATGATCGAGAATTTTATCAAATGGTCAATATGAAATAAGTTAAGAAGAACTAGACATAATGTAATAAAAAAATCTTCGAACTGACTAACTGATGGCAAAGTGAAAGAAAAGCATCAAACTCACGTCTTTTTCCTTCCAATAGCCCTGATGATGTTCAGCCACTTGAGGAAGTACGGCATCATCATCTCCACAATAGTGTTGATGAACTGCTTGCCTACCATGATGATGGCTAGCTGAATTGAGAGCTCCAGCAAGCAGCCTCCCGGCGCGCACTGAGGGATACCACAAAATGGTCATCAATTGGACATGTCTGTTAAAACAATTCCTTTAATTTTTTCTATGCAATAAAGTGTATCTATCTATACTCAATATTTTATAGCACCTGGAAAAGGAAAGTAAGGTCTTTAATAACAGTGGCAGTTCTTCCGCCGAGCTAAGTGTTATCTGCTCGGGGACCAAGGTCCAACTAACAATCTTGGTTTGTTGTATATATAGTTAGTGGCGACGAAAACTCTGACATCGCGATGTAGGATCGATGCAATCGCTAATCTAATCGTGCATTACGTATGGAGCATTGTTTACTATGCCAATTCTGCTGACGCTGTATTTGTGTCGACTTGTAGGTAATGTCGTAGGTCGCCACACACCTATATGTAGTGTTAATAATCTATCTATCTATCAAGGAATTGCGGTTAAATAAAACCACGGCTGGACTTTTTGGAGGAGTCTCGCTTCTCTCTCATACCTTTTCGGGGGCTTAGTTAGCGGTAATTTGGACGGTAGGGGAGACTGGGTATGGTTGACTATAGGGGTAAGTTGACTAACTGTCGATAACCGGTAGACGATTGACCTACGCGAAAGCTTTACATTGGCCAATTAAAGCATTCTGTTAATTGAATAGGAGATGAGAGGAAATAAGCGTTTTGCATCTTTTGACTGAGGCAAGGTACTTATGTATATATCGTTTTTGTCAATTAGTGAACTTGCGCCTATACTACAGTCAACCATCCCCTATCGCCCCATCGTGATGTTGTTCTAGGTCTTCTGTTTCCACGGCCGACAAAACGATGAGGTTCACCGGAGAGCTTTATGGAGGCAAGAGGAGGACACAAAGCGGCCTATCGTCCATAAAAATCCGCTAGATGGCAATACTTAGACGTCCAATTATTAATATGTACAGTAATGTTCAATAGTAAGAGATAAATAAACGAATCAAATAAAGTCAAATTTAACCGACTATGCCTTAAAACGAGCTTAAACAGGACCATTGGCTTTCATGGAAACCTTGGAAAGCTATAGAAAATCGGTGGTCTATTGATGTCTCATCAACATTGATAGAAATAGACTCGTAACAAACAAGTCGAATTTTAGCTTGCTACCACAATTTGAACCTTATTCACTTAGGAACCTTAAGTGAATAAGGAATAATTCTCACCTCTTCCTGCCTATGTCCGAATATCCTCACATAGTCGCCCGGTCGGCCGACGAACTTGCCTTTGAAGAACGCTATGTAGAAAATCGAAGCGTAGTAGTTGACGAACTGGAGGAGGTATATCTTGAGTGTCAGCGAGTCGTCAAACTCTGTTTGAGTGCGCAGGAGTTCCTTTTCTGTCAGCCATTCGGCAAGGTACTGGTATATCTGGAACCAGATATTACTCCATATTATAAACGTGAAACTTTTTACGCATGTTTTTTTTTTATTACATTTCAAGATGGACCTCATCCCACTTGATGTTAAATGGTAATGAAGTCCTAGCTTAAGGGCGACAAGTAAAGCATAATAAATCTGTTACTGCACTTGTCGCCCTTACCTTGAAGGCTTGACCCCTGCTACTAATGTAGCACCCCCCAAGAGCTCTGTTGGATGTTTGTTTATTCTGCTAGATAAGAAACTAAATTAACATATAGGATATAATACAATGCAGTATTCACACAGTTAAACACGCAAATAAGTAGCAAGTTGATTGTTGGTGATAAACACGTTGCTTCTGCCGCAAGATGGCGACATGCAACAACAAAATGCCAAACAGCACAGTGCTATGCACTTACATAGTTGAACACGCAGATGAGCAGCAAGTTGATGCAGGCGGCGGTGGCCGTGGTGAACATGATCGGGTTGTAGGTGATGAGCACGTTGGTGTCCTGCCGCAGGATGGCGGCGCCGAGCAGCGACATGCGGTACAGCACCACGCCGAGCACGGCGGCCACCGCCATGAGCACCAGCAGGGCCACCACGCTGAACGACATGAGCGTGGCCGGTAAACGCATCCTCCAGAACGGGACCATAGGCTCCTGCTCGCCAGTCACGTAGTTCACCTGACAAAATAGTGACGTCATTGTTACCGATCAGCAGATTCAAGTAAAAACTATTGACTAGCCCGTTGGCACAAAATCCTTTGAGTTTATTCTGACACGTTAAAAACACCGAGTGGATTTGGAAGAAACTTAGTAGATAGATAGATAAAGTGCTCAATATCCTGTATGTTTTACAGGATACTAAAAGTTATCTTTGATAATGGTATTTGATTAATTGGTTCCAATTTGTTTTTTCTGATTTCATTTCAGATCAAAACGTCAAAAATAGTAAGAACGTATGGATGTATTATCTTTTCACGCAAAAAAACTGCATGGATTTTTACGAAATTTGATGGAAAGATAAGAAACCAAGAAAACAAAGAAATGATAAAAATCATCTTATCCCGAAAAAACTAGAACTAAATCGCGAACAGCAATAAAAAAAACATAACCAACGGATTCATTGCAATAATGCAAGTCAGGTAAGAGAGGTAGGGCATAGCGATTTATCGCTCGAACTGGAGCAGCCCGACTAGTGAAATACCTCCACCTTACAGAAGACCGCAGCCAAATAACAATCACTTCTGTGTTGTTGTGTTCCTGCGTGTGAGTAAGGTTTCCAGAGCTCCTGAGGGGTGCTACATTAGTAGCAGGGGTCAAGCCTTCAAGGTAAGGGCGACAAGTCCAGTAACATATTTATTATGATGTACTTGTCACCCTTAAGCTAGGACCTCATTACCACTTAACATCAGGTGGGATGAGGTCAATCTTGAAGTGCAATATAAAAAAAAAAGTCAATCTGACGTTACGCGAATTCAATGACCTTTATTGGACATCGCAATGGCGCTACCTACCTGTTTCTTTTTAACATGTGACAGCCTGGCGAGGTACTGAGGCCTCGGATGCTCCTCGTACACGTCGAAGCCGGTCAGGTCCCAGCGGTGGGTCATCTCCGCCGAGTAACGCTTCCACAGCTCGAGGAAGCACGCCGCTGCAACAAACACAACATACCATAATGGATATGGAAGTACTAGCAGTAGCAATATAGATTTTTCCACATTTGCCAATAATTCTTTGCTTCTAATAGGCGACGCGTAATTTAATTAATCTAAAGCCTTCCTCGACAAAACAATTATCCATCAAAAAATATTTTTTCCATTCGAATTTGAACCGGTCGTAACGTCATTTTCATTATACAGACGTTTCGTAAATATTACTGATGTAAGTCTTAGGCCGCACTACGGCTAAACCGCCGCGGATTTTAACCGCCTGATTTTGTGGGTTAAAGGAACTAATGGAAACAACCGCACTGATGGTGGCCGGGACTGATTTTATAACCGTGTTTTGTTACAGAATGTTTAGCGGAAAAAAACCGCAAAATTTGTAGTCCAGGGAACTTATATTGGCGTCGTTTTTAGCCGTAATGCGTGCGTTTCGGGTGGCTTCACGGTTTCGCGATTTACCGCTAGCGGGAACTTACATAAATAAAAAAAAACTTTGAACTTTACTGTACAAAGAAAGTTATATTTTTTTTAAAGTAGCGCAGTATGTTGACTTCTCCCAGCCTGATGGTAAGCAAGAGAGGAAACCACATCGCGATGACAACGATTTGATATCGAAATATCCTATCCGTTAGCATGCCCATACTAGCCCCCAAGATGGTTCTTCACGCTATATATATTTTTTAAACACAAAATCAACTACATTATGTTCCGGCTTACCCCAAAAGCTCATGAATATAGCAAAGAACACGGTAGTGGGGTTGTCGAAGAGGTAAGTGATCCGGGACTGCAGGCACGTGGCCTTCAGATCCCAGTAGTCGCAGAAGTAGTCGCACAGCGGGCACATCTTGATGGTCGTGTTGTAATTGCATATCTCCTCGCTGGAATCAAGGTAACGGGCCGTCCATTAATCATGCGAGGCTCTAACTTTCATATGTTTTTATTTATTTATTCGTTTGTTCAATAACATATGACATGACAGTTTTACTAACAAAATGTACATATGGGAAACAATTAAAAGCAATAAATAACATTTTTTATTACACTTCAAGATTGACCTCATCCCACCTGATCTTAAGTGGAAATGAGGTCCTAGCTTAAGAGCGACAAGTACAGAATAATAAAACGATTACTTGAATTAATAGTCCTATTAAGTCCTTATAGTAAGTAAGTCTCAGAACCTGATCTTACCTGGGTTTGTTCGAGAATATAGTTGAAGCCGAATATATAAAGCAAATCAGTCCAACAATGGCGGCTGGTATTAACATGTGAGTATAGAAACCGAGCCATGCGAAATATAAACCTGGAAAAAAAACACATTTTAAAAAATATACGTTTTACAAAACTTATAAATCATATACGTAAACCTTACACATTTGCATAAACACCTTCACCTTTTTTCATTGATCTCATATTACCTAACTTTAACTTTTGATAATTAATTTTTATTTATAATTAATCAAAAGTTAAATAAAAAACTATTAACATAAATGACAAATTTCTACACATTTTTTTTAAATCTTTTAATGTCACATTTCTTACGTGTAATCAAGAGCCGAAAAACTTAGTTAGAAACTCAAAGCTTTAAAATGACGATACATTCAGTTCATTTACGTGGAACTCACCTATTTTAACACCGAAATAATCCTTAACATAGTCCAAGGGCTGGTAGTTGATACATTTCGAGACACTAGCCCACTCCGTGTACAGGAGATACCGCATGGACCCTGGAGTTTTGAGA
The DNA here is from genome assembly GCA_037074685.1 of Glyphodes pyloalis. Lineage (NCBI taxonomy): Eukaryota > Metazoa > Arthropoda > Insecta > Lepidoptera > Crambidae > Glyphodes > Glyphodes pyloalis. The sequence continues at coordinate 4,596,791 of JAYKKO010000030.1, read as the reverse complement.
TCACCCTGTAATACACAATCGCTAGTGAGAACAGTTAATTTATTTTCCAAAACTTTTACTCGATAACAGTCTCAACCATTTTAATGCAATCCCGGTCTCGCGGGAACACGATTTCGCGAGATCTCGTGTCGCATTTCGAGATCAAGCTCTAAGCATAATTTGACGAAATCTAATACGAGATTGAGCGACACTACGCTAGGTACATGCGTGCGCTCGGTGCGCGAGCCATGTGGTAAACATAAGATGCCGCTTATCAAACAGAACTCATCGAGAGTGCTCCTTGTTTTAAGAAGATATGTCCAAAATCACTCCTAGATTTAGAACAAACTGCCTTTAGATAGACAGATAATTACTCACTACTACATAATGCTCATAGTAGGCAACGCTTCTTTAACTAATGATAAGATAATAAATACGTCTTGTGGCTAAAATTTAAAATATATTTACTACACAGTTGCTCGATATCTCAAAAATACCCAGGATTAGTGAAATTGTAATTTCTAATCTCACGACATCACAAATTTACTATCTTCGTGTTATTGTTATTCGTCATCTCGAATTTCGAAATCGAGATTGTATTCCACAGTTAATCGAGAGCTCGCAAACACCGAGGCTTAGAGAGGTTATTTCCACTATCACGAGATCTCAAATTTATTCTCCTCGTATTGTTCTCATCTCGAAATTGAGATTGCATTCCCTAGTTGTAACTCATCGGTCTGCAGATGTCGCCACCGCTCAACTCACATCGTGCAGCGGGTAAGCAGCGCTGTACGTGTTGTTGTTAATCATGCGCACAATGCCGAACGCGAAGTCGTCGTCTGCTGCCGTTGAGAACTTCTTGCGGTCGAGAATGAACTGCACTATGCGAGACCTGATCGAAGGAGTCCAGAAGCACTCCGCGTTCAAATCGAACCTGCAAAACCGACCATGATTGGTGAAAACATCCATTACGTTTTTTTTACATGTGTACTAATCTTATAAACCTGCGGAGTTTGTTTGAGGAACTACTGGTTGAGATCGAAAAAATATTTTCATTCGAAAGATGGCCGTCACCACAAAATGTCGGATTACATATTTTGACATAACTCCCTACTAATGTATGAAAAAAAAGGGCTCGAGTACTATACATTACGACAACATTCAAATCCCAGATACGCTAAAATCATACTGTCGGGCTTATCTTTTATTTTTTTTTTATATAGGTATACGAGATGAGGAAAATTTCGTTATATTGTCAAAATACTTCATGTGGAACCCAGGAGCCCAAGGATCACAATCCAGTTCCTAATCCACTCGACCATATAGGCGTTTATACTAATGTACGGTGGCCACAAACTACATACAAAATTTGCTCGACCTTTAATCAAACCTAGGACCCAAAGATCAATGAGGCGTTTATTTATGACTGTACTCACAAGTATTCCTTATCCTTAGAGTAGATGGCAGTGAGACGATGCTTCCTCTCGGGGAACTTCTCTGGGTCCACCCTTATCCGGGACATGAGCCGGTCCCAGCACGCGTCCATACGGTCCATTAGACTGGTCGTCTTCTCCGCTATGGTGGATTGCTGGAATCACAACCTAATGGTGTTAGGTAATAGGGAAGACGACTGGATCAAATACAGATTCTCTTTAGTTAGTTAAATAGCTGTTAAAACAATATTAGATGCGTATTCTTTAATTTGCTAAAGCAATCAAAAATACTTAGATGAGACGATGTCAAGTTGCGGGGTGGGGACACGTGACGTCACTGGTGGGTAAAAGTACCCACTGATGACGTCATGCAACGATTTAAATCGGCGTTATTTTATGATTAGGTGCAAAATGCAAAAATACGTGCCCCACATTTTAAGATCATCTAGCAGGCGGATTTAAAACCGATTTTTACTTAGGTTCGTTATTGTTTACTAATTCCAGTTACAGTCACTGTGTCGAAGTGACGTCATACCATTGTCGTCTAGTTGTGTACATGTCGCAGTCATCTGGTTTAATCAGCTATTTGATTGGATCACTAGCGCGTTCATTGAATGACGACGTTTAATTGAATGACTAAAGGACAACTCGTCAAATTGTTTAATATAACGTTCAACTTCTTGACTGAACGTCATTTAGCATAGTCGTTGAATGGGATATAGCTGACAGACATGACATAACACACCTTAATAAGATTTTTTAATATGTTTTAACAATTTTAAGTCTTCAGACAATTAGGCTAAAAAAATATTTTTTTACGAATAAGTCACTTTATATCTCAATTTCACTAAAAAAAATCACTAAAAATTATCAACACAGTGCTATTTGATTATATCTGTACCAGCTGTTTGACGCCATCTTTGTTTTGATGAGCACTAACGCCGCAGTGGAAAAAAAATGAACTAAATTACAATCACCTGACTGATTACGTCCGCTATGTTCAAAGGGCTATGTTACAATCCGCTAACTTGTTGGACGTTCAGTGAGTCTTATTCATTCAACGTTCGGCCTAGTCATTCAATTAAACGTCGTTATTTAATAAACACGCTAGTGATTCAATCAAATAGCTGTTTCAACCAGATGACTGCGACATACATACCGCGAGGCGTCGAGTTGGAACTCGCCTCGACTTGCCTCGATAATTAAAATATTGGCACGACTCAGTGAGCTTGGCAGAATCGTAGTCTTCAGACTAAGCTCGAGTTTCATGTGCCATGTGTCGAGACTCCACGAGTAAGGGCTCTTACATAAAGAACAGCAGTTTGTGTTCTCAATCAAGATTCCATACTTTTGCTAGCAAATAACAAATAAACAACGCGTCTTCTAAGAATGCATTACTATAAGATGAACACTACTATTTTACGTCTCATCATAACACTTAAAACCAAACAGCGCGTTTTAAACGCTTAGCTTTTATAGTGATTAGAATCTTCTAAAAATATTTACTGAGTCGATTATTACTTTATAATGATGTCTACAAATATGTTAGTCAATATTTTAATACGTGCTACTTACATTTTAAAAGGCTCATATAATTTTTCCGAATCTTTCTCGATGGACGCTACGCTTCTACGAAAATCGTTTCGCCGAATCATAGAACTTTGTTCGGCGATATAATGTTTGATAAAGCGTAGAGTCTGTCTAAAAAATTCGATAAAATGATATAACCCCGTTCTAAAAAGGTGCACGGCGTCGTAAAATTAAACTATTTAAATTATGATTAGTGGATTAGATACTCTACAACACTCTATATTATAACATGTTAGTTAGCATACGCAACCTAAATGGTTCATTAATATTAATCATGTTATTGCTTGGGATGCGACACGCTAGTCAATTATCTCGCGCTATGAACGAATGTCAAAATCTATCAAAATCAATGCGCCAGTTGCTGATTGGCTGAAAACACGAGTGAGGTATGTGAACAGAACAGCCAACCAACAGTTTGTCGTCTCATACGAGAAAATTGACGAATTGCGCACACTAGTAAGCAATGATAAGATAGTTTTAAGTAATGTATTCCATGTATTCCACATACACATTTTCATTAAATTAAATTAATGTCAGTTTGTATGTCTTTTATCCTTATAGACATAATATTCATATAACCCAAATATGTACATATTGTTCAACAAAATATTAAAATCACAACAATTATATGAACGACAAACGATTTACATTGAAACTCATCATCTGCAAAAATAATTACAATTCTGGATGTTAACAAATATAAAAACAGAAATCTCTCATTAGCTTTAAACTCACATAAACCATGAATTCAATCACACATTGACAACAAGTGTCGACATTAGCAGAAGTGGCATGAATCTCACACAAGAGCTTTATACAAATGGTTATTGCGTTAAAATATTGTCACTTGACGGTGCAATGATAGTAAAAAAGTTAGCTATTGCTAGCTTATAGATCTGGGTTTCAAGGTGGCGACTTGCCCCCTTATTTACCAGCTTTAGAAACAAGTCCAAGCCGGAATGTCTATGTTTTGTGGCAGTTCTATCTAGACGAATATAATTTTTTATTTTTATTTTCTCCCATGTTACCGCACCCATATACAAACTATCTGCATGACCCAAGGGTTGACTGGTAGAGAATGCCCCTAGCATTAAGTCCACCTGTTGTACCTATTTGTGCAATAAAGTTTTTAAATAAATAAATATAAGAAATAAATAAATAAATGCGCTAGACAATCACACCAATCACCTGGTCTTAAACTTTGCCCTTGTACTATGAGCACCAGACGACGGATACTAACTGGGGGTGTCATCCCAGCACACCCAGAACCAAGTCAATTTAGAAAAGTTGGTTTTCCAAATTGACCCCACCGGGAATCGAATCCGAGACCTTTAGCGCTTTGGCCGCTTACCTTAGCCACGGCGCCAAGAGGTCGTCGCTGAAGAATTTGTTTCTTTAATTGAAATTAAAGGATAAGAGTAGCATTATAACAGAAAAAATCATCGCCGATAACTTGCGGTTAGCTCAGTTGGAAGTGCAGCACGCGCGATACACTAGGTCGTGGGTACGAATGCCACACCACAAGGGGAGATTAAATTTTGGCATTTCTTTAAAACCATCTAGTGAATTTTTAGCGCAATAACCACCATACACCTTTGAACACAGGCAGCTTTTAGGTCGCAAAATCGCATAAGTTAGTAAAAGTGGTACGTCCAGGAAGTCTTTAACTATATTTTATCTGTGTGACACGTACGGAGAAATCTATTTTAAATAACTCCGATAAATATATGTTTATTAACACATCATTATCCCAACATTGCTATGAGTATTCCCCGTAAAATAAATTTGAGACCGTTTTTTATTTATTTTAGAAGACCAATATCACCTGATTGCAAATTTGGTGAGTAACTAAGTTCTGTAGGCCCAAATCATATTCAAATAGATAAAAAAAAAATCCCGTGTCTTATTATAAGTAAGACTTATCAAAATGGAAAGAACTACATAAGCAAAGTTTATTGATGCCAAAAACATAAATATTCCAAGCAAATGTTATCATAGATTAACCAGAAAAAAACAAATGATTATATTGGCATAAGCATGGTCTGTATCTACATTTCTGTTTTTTCCTAACCACCAGTTTAACAGAGTGAGCAAGCTCAATAAAGATGAAAAGGCCATCCACCATCTATAGTCAGTTAGAAAATAAAAGAAAACCCTAATCCCCATTCTGATCATTTTTGAACGAATTCCTGGAGCACCAGATTAGTAAGCTCATGCACGCACCGAAGACCACGACTGCATACCTTAGACTGCGCGTTAGTCATAGCAGCTTTCAGTATTGCATTCGTCCGCCAACTTTTTCGTATCTTACTGCAATCCTACGAACGTACACACATTACAATGTTCAATTCAAATACCTAATTAGTTTTTTTACGGTAGGTAGATAAATAATTTGAGACGTCAGTATAAAAATTGTAAAAGCAACAAATGAATACGGAAATTATAACTAATGATACCTACACTTGATTCTATTTATTTTTATTTATTTAATTTAAAAACTTTATTGCACAAAAAAGTACAAAAGGTGGACTTAATGCTAGGAGCATTCTCTACCAGTCAACCGTTGGGTCATCTATTGTTACGTAACAACTGTTACTGTTAACTGGTCTAATGGACACATAATACTTTGTTAAAAATTGGTTAATTACTGCACCATATAATTAAATCTTAGAGGAGATAAACCCATTTAACTAGTAGTCATTGTTGATAGACTAATGTCGTAAAGTCTTGTTGATAACAGAAAATACTGATCGTGATATTTCTGCTATTTCATTACAGTTTTAATAGGAATACACGTCAGCATTTGCTTTGAAACAATGATATTACATTAGTAATGCCATTGGTTATATGACTAGAACTGTTTTGCATACGGCATGGTTTGAAATTAAACTCCCTTTCATTAATTTATCTTACTATTTCTATAATATAGAATACTATTATGATCATAGGAGATTTTTTCCACATATTATTTACTGTGTCAAACATGATATATTTTTAATTAAACTATGTTATCTAAAACAATTCAATCTCAAATTACTTATCTTCCCAAAAAAAGACTAAAAAAAACATAAGACATTTGAAACTAGACATACATCAAAATGCTTACAACATCCAAACATTCAAGCGAATTTCTAAACAATCAAATATTTAATTAGATCGTGACAACATTGTCTAACTGAGTCAGTTTTAACTAAAAAAACAATTAGTCACAACAGCGAAATCTATTTAAGAGCCAAGACAGGACAATAATGAAGAGCTTAACTGTCACAGTATTTAAAAGATAAATACCCTTTTATGTAACGGATTATAATTCGAAATATGTAGTCTCAAAAAAAATGCAAATATGAAGATAAAAAGTCTAAAACATAAAACTTCTAATGCATAATTATAATGTTAACCTATCAGTATAAAAAGGGAACACACGCCGATATGTTTGGCAGCTTTGAGCTTTTAAGTTACATAAAGATGATTAAAAAATTGTGCTTCAAAAACGGACTTAATTCGTATAGAGTTCTCATCCACATCATTAAATAAATCTGTTTACAATTGGAGAAAAACATAGGTTTTTAATTAAATTAAAATGTATCGGCAAGAAATAATATCTTTTCCAGACAGCATTCGCGCAGTAAATTTAACAATAGAATATTTCTTTACATAGGATAGGTCGCCGATCGATTAGCTCAATATGAGCCAGCCTATGATAAACTAGTCGCAAGCGGTCCTTGATCAAGTTAAATAGTGTTTGTTCTTCTTAGTTTTTTGCAAATGTGGGTTACAAAAGATAAATAGGTAGAATATAAACCTAATATATAGGTTTAAAGTAAACATTTTTTACTCTGGGTTTGAAAATGGGAGGGACTGAGATTGCCTGATATATAAAGGTAGAGAATCCCATGAGTGTAAGGATTCGAATCCAGAGGAATGAGTTAGGAAAGAAAGACCTTGGCTTGATATTCTCCGCGAATAAAGTGCCTACATGAAATTTTTCAACACGCGGCGTCACACCAGTTATGGGGAAGTCTCATAAACATGACCAGATATTGCAAGGCCTTAAATCTATTGATTTAATTTCGGAATGTTCCCGATTACATACACAACTCTAAAACTAGAATGATTATAGTATCGAGAACCCCTATTCACCTCTAAGCGGTAAGCTAGGAGAAAGGGGTCTACTTTACAAGCCAACACGACATAGCCCGCTAAGAATTACTGAGGATATTTAGGGAACATAAACGAATGATGCATATAATCTTGAAAACACATACCTTCATAGGCATCCTTAATTTCAATATCTCTCCGTAAACCTGTAAAACTTCTAGCGGCGCATGGATCTGAAAAAAGTCGTTATTAAAAAGTGGTGAGAAATCGGGACTATGAAATGACTATGAAAATAACCCTAGTCAATAAAATTTTACATCTCGATGAAAAGTAAGTGATAATTACAGGTATATTTGTAAAGAAAACTACGGAGTTTCTTGCCGGAGTCCTCTCGCTAGTAATTGACTGTGGAGTTATAATTACACAGTATTATACAAAGCTCGCTTCCCTTTGTCTATTCCTTTGGGGTATGAGTCCTCTGCTCCCCCGCAAGCTCGGTGAAGATGAAAAGGCCATAGACGACTATCATCTATAGTCAGTTCCCAAATTCTATAGTCTACTACTTCTATAGTCAGTTAACAAATTATGTTTATTGCTGCATATGCTTTGACCTTTAAAAGTAGCCAACGCAATTTTAATATTAATAGTGTTTCAAGAGGAATGTTCATATGTATTATACAGAATACAGGAAAAATTATTAGTTTCTACATTGCACCCGTACGACGTAAATATGTTAGAAGCATTGAATGCATTCTAGTGATCCTCCGAGTCATGCAAAATTTCTTAATTTTAAAAATTTACATAAATAAAGCAGATTTAAAATAGTCGAATTTTGGGAGCAAAATAGTGCAAACTCATAAGATTATTCAAGGAATTCCTTTAGGCGTAGTACTTGAATTTCAGATCTGAGAAAGGAATGCGTTACCAACGAAAACGATTTCACGTCTAAAGTATTAGACACCTTTCTATAATTAGGTGTCAGCCTAAGTCCACTAATACTCGTACTATTCCATCCTAGTCATTAAAGAGTTCCACGATTTAAAATAATATAGCTGTCCCTATAGTACATCACAAGGTTTAAAATAGCATTCATCGTAGTGTTTTTATTTTTAGGATTACGAGCTTTTGCCCGGATATTCGCGATAGTTTCCGATGTTTCCATACCACAAGAGATGTTTGTGACATCAATCCGGATAGGGAAAACGTTTCGAATTTTGGGCCATTAACCCTTTATCACTTCTGGCCATTGACTGCATTTACATTATGATCATCCTGAGTTTTAGACAGCTATCATGTTTCGGAAACACAATTAGAGCCACGGTGCTTCATTCCCGCAAGATTATACAAGTTTATATTATTTACGGGTAGGTAGAGTGTAGGTACTTTATGACATGTTTTAACCGGTCGGTATAATACTAGCATAGAACAACTAAAACGTTACTTTTCTTTCAGACCCTAAGGTAAATGAAACATAGTGGATAGAACGAAATAAAGAATGCACCCTTGTCTTTAATCCCTACTAATATTATAAATGCGAAAGTAACTCTGTCTGTATGTCTGTTACGCTTTCCTGCTTAAACCTCTCAACCGATTTTGATGAAATTTGGTATAGGTATACGTTGAATCTCAAAAATGGACATATGCTACTTTTTATTAGAAAATAAGGGGGGAGGGGTAATACCACCTTTGAAAGTTTAACCGGTCGGTATAATACTAGCATAGAACAACTAAAACGTTACTTTTCTTTCAGACCCTAAGGTAAATGAAACATAGTGGATAGAACGAAATAAAGAATGCACCCTTGTCTTTAATCCCTACTAATATTATAAATGCGAAAGTAACTCTGTCTGTATGTCTGTTACGCTTTCCTGCTTAAACCTCTCAACCGATTTTGATGAAATTTGGTATAGGTATACGTTGAATCTCAAAAATGGACATATGCTACTTTTTATTAGAAAATAAGGGGGAAGGGGTTATTACCCCTTCAAACCATATAAACTTTCAAAGGTGGTATTCCACCTTTGAAAGTTTATATGGAAAATTTTTTATTTTTGAAGTTAGAGATATGAAATTTGGCACAAATATAGCTCGAAACTTTGATTAAAATATAGACTACTTTTTGTTTCGATTATTAGGGGAGAAAGGGGTAAAACCGATCATGAAAGGATGTAGTCCACGCGAACGAAGTACGAACATAAACACAAGATAGTCCACTCATACAGAGTACATTTAATGGTCAATTGGGTCCCACCTCAGGAAACGCAGCTACAGCATTATTTCAAACACCGCTGCAGCTGGTATTCTAATGGCTCTTATTATTTCTTCACACAAGCGAGAAACGACAGAAATTTAAAGATTTAATTATATAAGGGAAAAAATACAGAAATCATGCATAACGGACCGACAGTACGTAGCAGTGCAGCCAACCCTACAGTTTTAACTGTAGATCTACAGTTTTTTGGAAATTCTCTCAGTTTTAAGTTTAGGCCTCGAAATCTACAGTTTTTTTATGCATATTCATATGTTACAAAACAATGTGATAAATGTAGAACCGGTCGACCGATTTTGTTTAAACTTTACATAAACAATATACTAAAAGTCCAAACAAAGCCTAAACATTTGGTTTGGATAGGTGAACCCCTTCTTGTGAACCAAAAAGTGACATTTATTTTTAAATATTTAAATGTAGTGTCAAATATCTTATGAGTCCGTTTCAGTAACCCGTACTAAGAGTAGCTAGTGAGATTAACTAACATGTAGGCACTTGAAAGTAGTAACTTGATGGATATGATACTTGACTTGGACATTTAATTTTATTAAAACTTTGATAACTATGATTTTTCTCTTTTTATATGCCCTCTACATAATTATATTTTTTAACATAATAAAAAAATATATGTAGATTCGTTGTTTTCAATTTGATGTTTACCTACAGTTTTCTACAGTTTTTTTCAAGCATGTCTACAGTTTTTTTCAAGCATGTCTACAGTTTTGCTCTATGCAGGGGTTGGCAACACTGGGACGTAGTATTACATAATAAATATTTAATGTAGAAACCTCAATCCCTACTCGGTTTCGCGGTTAAGCCCATGACTTCAGCAATTCTTTGGTATCATTGTTCGATATCACGTACCGTCTAGAAAACATCTCTACTGGAATAATGAAACTGTTCCTCACCTTTACAAAATTGAGACCGTGAAGGTCGGCTGGCGCTTCTCTCTCCAGCTGCAGACCCTCCTTCTCCAAGTTCTCCTCAAAGATCCTCCTTTGTTCCACCGCTTCAGGCTTGCTTGCATCTTCTTTGGCTGCTTCCCACACGAGCACGTAGTCTATTGTACGGATCCCATCGTTGAAAGTAAGAGACGGATTGTTCATAATACCGCCCATTACTATCCTGTTGTGAGAACGTATTGTTGGTAACAAGTATTAAATGTCTTTAGATCTAGATAACTTAATGTCAATAAAAAGTCTTTTGTCTGGCTTTAAAAAGGAAATGATATAGAATAACATTTTTTTTTATAAAAGCACAGTATATTGGCTCCTTTCACCCTAATGGTAAGCAAGAGTGGAATCCAAATCGCGATGACAACGGATTTGATACCGTAATATCCTATCCGTTAGCATCGCCATACTGGCCCGCAGAATGTTTCTTTACGCTCCTTTTGAAGGAATCCATGTAAAATCGTTCAAATCTATGGATCTTATTGTCTTCTAACTATGTCATGTAGGTTCTAGTTATATCCCCATAGCGCCATCAATAGGCGATGGGAAATGCGGCGGGTGTGAGTGGAAGAGCGGAGACTGCTCTTCTTATAGCGGGGGTGTCCCGCACTTGAACCAAGGGAATAGAATTGTAGTCCATGATAAGTGTCACAAAGGTTGCTTTTCACATTTCGGCTTTTAAATACTTACAAGAATATTTCCAGTGATAACTATTTGCAAAACATGGGAGAAACAAGACGAACACAAGAACATAAACATGAGTTATATGATAAGGACACTTATATTAGTAAATTATGATTTTGAAATTGTCTTTCTTATATCCAAAATCCTGCCCCAAAAGAATAACAAATTAAATCACTGTTGTAACCGCTTTAATTTTTTTGCCATTTACACAACCCCTCTTAAAATATTAGTCAACAAATTTTAAAACAACCGATGCACTATATGTATCACACGTTAATTATCATATTAAACATTAGTTAGTTATAAATGAGTTGTCGTCACACCTCACACCCAATGCAAAGCGGAGTTAGATCCTGTCGAAAAGTCGGGTCTATCGCGTGTATTACTTTGCCTGCCTCATATAAACATAAAGACTATCCCAAAGGTTGGACGCACGCTTTGTCATATTTGAAACATTCAAAGTAAGTTACATGATAACCTTTTTAGTAGTTGACTACGACCTGGCAGGTCGAGATCAAAAATAACACATCCAAAACAAAGCGTTGGGTAATACCTAAGTAGTTTGCAATCACTTCATAGTAGGTATATACCAAAGTCGCTTCATCGCTATCAGTCTCGAGACGTATCCCTAATGATTACTAACTACTAAAAATGTAATCGCGTTTTGACTTAGTTTAAATGTTCTAACACAACGCGAAAATTTTAACGATTTTTAATTTATTTAAGTCATAGGATGATTTGAAAAAACAAAGTTTCCCAATAATTCTAGTCAGTCTTCATAAGCACCGATAATTCAATAATGGCGATGACATTTCTCAGCGTTACTGAAAATATAAAGAATTTTTGAAAACCCCGATTTCACTTAGTAACTTAGAAAACTTCTTGCTAAACGGTTTTTTGCCAAACCGATTAGAAGATCAGAAGCGCTAGATTGAGAAGATTGACAGCTTTAGACCCGACTTCACGACATCCGAACGACAAATTATTTCCCTCTTTCTAACAATCTCATCGAACCCTTCGATACAAACAAGCAACGGCACTTAGCAACATAAATATGGACATAGACAACACAACACATTTTCAAACCATAAGATTATCCTAAAATAACCATAAGGTAAACCCTCTTTTCTTTGATAGTCTTATTCAATCTATATTATTAACTGTATGTCTTGGTGCAAAATTAGTAATAAGATTTGCTTTTTTTTTGTAAACCAAATCTTGCCTGTATCTTCTCGGTAGTTATAGTGGTAGCTTCATTTGTTTTATATAGACTACTCATAAGTATTACTAATGTAATCTATATATATAAAAAAATTAACTTTGACTTTGATTGTACAGGTAAATGAGATTGAAGTGTCTGTATGTAATTTAAAATTAAATGGTTTTTACTAAATGTATACTAATTGCTTGTCTGTTTGTTGCGGTTGATCTCTAAACGGCTAAACCGATTTTGACCGGACATGGCCTCGCTCGCGGATAGTTAATGGTAAAAGGTAATTTATTCCCGGGAGGGGTTTTCAAAAAAAGTTTTTGCTAAATATACCCACACATATTAGCGGGGCATTTGTTCCTGATGCAAAATTATCTACTCTTATGGCTACGTCTTGCTACATTCCTTGTGCATGACGATAAGTGTGGTGACGTTCATTATAATACTCGTTATCAACATTCGCCGGACACTATTATCTCTTTGAACATGAGCCAAACTGACCGTGTACCGGGGCAGACACCCAAACAATTTCTAACACATAAACAAGAGTTATAAAAAATCAAACAATTGAGCGTTGAGCCGCGATCCCATTGCGGAAAAAATTGTCACCAACACGTGTTGACAACATAAAAGTTGACCACTCTTGGTCGGTGTAGATTCGGCTTTAGTCTCACGTGCATAGGGTTCCGTATATTAAAAAAGTTTCACGATTTTTATTTAATCTGACCTAAATTTGTTTATAGCCAATACACAAAAAAACATCTCTAATACGAAACTTCGGTTAAAAAAAAAGAAAACCAAAACTTCTCATCATCGGTTGCGTGGTTTAAGACCACACTATCTGTTGCCAGCCACTTCGTTTGCGTTATTACATGATAAAACATTCTAATAAATGTTAACGCATCTGATATCTACCAAACTTCATACAAGTTAATGTATAAAAGTAAATAAAAGTTCTAATATTGCCTAAGTTACACCTTTTTACATCAGCTTTCTATCAGTAGAAGTCCCGTTAAAATGCATAGATGGACAGACAAACATTGTAAAAAATATATATTTGGTAGGTACCCTATTTAGAAAAACTGCGGGTTATTCGACATTACAGGCAGTCCAATGTCATTTCTCTGTACTATATAGAAGATAACTTAAAAAATGTTTTTTTTACGGTTCTAAAGGATCGTCACCATTTGGTGTAAATTTTTACCGCGGAAAGGGTTGAGAAACACGGAAAACGAAATGATCATAAACGAGTTTCCATTTTAGAAGTACGGTACTTAAAATATACGCAAATAATGTATTTGTTTCCACACAAAGCAACAGACTAATGGCTGCTTAAACACATTTAATCAGTGACATGTAAATTTAAGTAACACTTATTGGCACAACTCACCTGACTTACTCTGGCTAGCTTCGCAATACGAGTTTAGGTTAGGTTTTAATATAGAATATTGGTTATTTTCATAATATCAACAATGTAGTAAGTCATTTCTAAATATACTAACAGTATTTAAAGCTTTGATGCGTTTTTAAAATTAACGTAAAGTTGCACCATAATAAGCGTATTTTATTAAATTTTTTCAATTAATAAAAACTTTATTGAACAATCAAGTATAACAGGTGGACTTAATGGTAGGGACATTCTCTATCACTCAACCCTTGGGTCATGCAGATAGTTTGTATATGGTATGACAGATGAAGCGTATATAAAGTGTCGTACTTATATATGTATCATATTGTTTTAGAAATATGCCTTAACTACCCGACGTGGGCAAATCATTACAAGGCATTTATTTAAATTCAAAATGCAACTTAATAACGTGTTTTAGGAAATTCTAATAAAGTGACGATAAAAATGCGATAGTTTATTTGCGTTGTGATTTCCATCAACTTTTTCCAACTAAGAGTTTGCTTAATCCGTTAAATTAGATAAATATGTTTTAAAACTTGGCAATCGTTAACTGTCAAATGCCTACAGGTAAAGTTAAGTCGGCCCGATACTACGTGTGTTGCACCAACTCTATTTTGACTGTTACTCGAGGTTTGACTATTACTCGGGGTTTGACGTTAGTCAGTTTTAAAAAAATGCAATACGATTCGACAGATGCGACGACTGCCAAACAGTCAGTAAAAACTAAAATTATGTCAATAGAGGTCCCGCTTCAAAACAATCAAACATGGTGATAGATCACAATCTCAGTTCATCCAAAAATGGTTGGGATTCAACAAACAAACAACAAACGTTGGTCAAATATCGTCAAACCTTTGTCAAACATCGTCAAATGCTGGTCAACCATCGGCAAACGTTGGTCAAACATAATCGAACGTTGATCAAACATCGTCTAACGTTGGTGAAACATTCTCAATTGTTGGTCAAACATAGTCAGTTGTAGGTGAATTATCGTCAAACATTGTCTAACGTTGGTCAAACATAGTCAATGTAGGTGACTACTCACGAGCAATGGTTGGTCGAGGGTTTGCCATTACCCTTGGCTTCCGAGGAGCAGCAACATGCGCACTCTTCGGGATGCCTCGTGGATGCTTCGCTACCGTTGTCCCTGAAATATGCCGTCATTTGGGGACCGTGTCGTTGCCAATCACTGTGTTCGGGTGTTTAATGGGCCTGATCTGTTTTACTAGTAAATACCATCATACCATGCACAGACAGAAGCGTGTTACTAATGTTTCGGTTACTAAAAGGTTTAGTAAGTGTTACAAGTTACAACACTATTATTTAAAAAATACTTCTATAGAGTTAAAACTCTATGTAGCATGAACTCAAAATAAACAAAAAAATTAACTTAGAATTCAATTGCTATGATCAAATATTACAAAAAGCAACATTTGTAAGTTTTATTTCAGACAATTCATTATATTGAATTAGTTTAACACCAGCACTTCAAAATAGAAATTAGTGACAACTAACTCAACAGTTATGTTATGTTGTACTTGTGTTATAGGTAGCAGCTATTTAAGTATACGACCTTCTATTAGTTCATTTCCTATTCAAACACATTTTGCTGATATTATTTTGTTTAAACAGTGGGCATATTTGTTTAGAAACTAAGCTTAGTACTTCCTACCTACCGTCTATTTTTTTCCAAAATATTGATTAAAATTGTATCAAAAGTAAATTTCAGCACTTTTAAACCAAATTATAGAATATTATGATAAATTATATATATATTTTTTTTACTATTCTGATAAAATATATTTTTTAAATATATATTTCATCTTTAAATGATACGCCATTTTTAGAAAGTTATGCAAGTAACGAAAAGACTTTAACATAAATCTACCATTAGTTACATCGTACAGTGATCAAAAACAAAATATAAAAATATTTCTCGATTTGAACTTCCATATAAATTACTTACTGTTGCTACTCTAATCTTAATGAACTATTTCTTGACAAGCTTGAGCGTCTTCAAAACTTTTGTATCCGCATCATCTTCGGCCTACGCAAGTATGACCATGTCTCTGAATTTCGAGCTCAGCTTAAATGGCTTCCTATACGTCGACGCCGTGACCTCCACGTTTTATCTCTCCTATTTAATGTTCTATTTAATCCTCTTGCTCCACCCTATCTTAAAGAATGTTTCCGTTTCTTGCAGCCCAACCAGGATCGTGATATGCGGTCCTCACGTAAACTTCTCCTTACTTTTCCTACTCATTCTTCTGAATTCTATTCCCAATCCTTCACTGTCCAATCTATACGCTTATGGAATTCTTTACCTTTATCTATCAGATTATCTGAGACTCTTCCTATTTTCAAAGCCAGGGTTAAATCGTACTTCCTCTCACTTGCTTAATGTTAATTTATGTCTTTTATCTATAATTTTAGCTGGGCATGTTGGTTGTTAGTAAGTTTCATACACTTATCCATATTAACTTATTATTATTATTTTATTTTATTTTTTTTTTGAGTCAAAATACTTTACTTAATTTTATATTTGATAAGCATGTTTATTTGTATATATATATATATATATATATATATATATATATATATATATATATATATATATATATATATATTATGTTATATATCTATGAGTTTATGTATGTTTATAATGCTATACTATGAATATAATTCAAGAAATAAAACTTTATTAATGTTGCACGGCCGTACCCATTTCTTGCCATCTACTATTTCCTCTACCTTAAGGTTGTCTGGAAGAGATCGCTTTCTAGCGATAAGACCGCCTAAATTGTACTATAATCAATCTGTAAAACCTATTTCTGTAAAGTTTTTGTGCAATAAAGTATATCTATCTATCTATCTATCTACTTATAGAGATCAATTCAATAGGAATTAGAATTACGCTCAGTTTAACAACCGGTACAAATGTTACGGAAATTCACCAAAAACAACATTTGCAAAGAAAACTATCTAATTTTTTATGCAAAATGACACATCCACGCCACAGACCAAAACATCCAACACAAGTGTAAGGTCAACGACACACAAAAACACGTCACATTTACACAAAGTATCCAACAAAACCAACTACAACACAAACTACACTCTAAAAGCGAAGCAACAAGTACCATATTGCTTTGGTATCCTGAGCGACTGCAGCATGGAATATGACTCGGAGACGTCTCTCCATTTTTAAAATTTAAAAAGATTCGCAGCGAGCACTGAGGAGTTTCGATTTATAAAGGTTTTATGAAGCGAGTGCCTTCCCTGACATTGACATCGCGTGTGACATGTAAAAGCTAGTTGCATTGTTATGTTTGCTAAGTGCATGTTATCGTAATAAGCGAAGAACCTGTTTCCTTTATGTAATCCAACTGAGATGTCTCGTAATTGGTATTTACGAACAGATCCACCATTGTTCGTAACCAATTTTCCCAGACAATACAAATGCCTGGTCGTCGCAGGGATTACAGAAATACGAAATATTTAAAAAAAACACAAATAATTTAATATCATTTGAATGTTGTGATATAAAACTTAAACAGATAAAACCTAATCCTGATATGATGATTTAACGGACCAATCAGTAGAGTTCCGTATATTTAGTGAAATAGGAAAATGTAGTGGCTGCAAGTACAACAACATTTTAACGGTTATTACTGTCACTTTTCAAAAGTTTTTTTTATTTGAAAGTAACGGAATACTTTTCTCGTGTCGCAATTTGGAACTTGAACCCACGATCTTCACATAACGCAAGTTAGAAATGCTTTTCCAACATAGGGGAGCCTATTGCGCTCCCCGCAAATTTGATGAAGACGATAAGGCTGCGGAGCCATCATCAATAGCAAGGTACGAAAAAAAATTGTATGTAATTAATTTTTCCGTTATTTCCTCCAAGTCTTCGGTAAGTGCCATCTGCTGCATAGGTTTTAAAATACACACATCAGAACATCACAAAGACGGCTTATCATGCATTTAGAATGCCAAAAATCATCCCTGTATGTTCTATAGAAAGTTTGATGTAAATGCAGTTTTGCTGTTAAATTATAAAAATGTGCGTTCCTTGTGTCAGTAACTAAAATCAAGCTTTAAAACCCAACTACAGTAAAATTAGTAATTTTGATTAATTTTCACACAAACCACCAAAAAGCAATACATTAAAAAGAAAAAAGAATCAAAACCATTAGCTAACTAACATTAAAATACCTGTTAAACCTAGTACATAACATATACACAACAGATGTTGACAAATTTACTTAACTTGAGTAATTAATTAATTAATTATGGGGTTCACTTGTTACATGATTAAGTTGTACCACACAATTTTTAAACATTTTTAGTGACGCGGACGAAAAATTATTCGCGAATCTTTTCTTACAAACCTAGCATACGCAAATTTATCGCATGAGACGACAAAAGTTTCGATACTGTTGATTGGCTAATAGCACACCACACTCGTATTTTCAGCCAATCAACAGCTGACGATTTCAATCGATTTTGACGTATGTTAAGAGCGCGATAAAATTTAGTCGCGTTACGTATGCTAGGCCTGTTAGTCTACCAATTTCTCTATTACATAATATTGTAACAAACAATTGGTAAGGCTTTTGCATCAAACATGAGTAGTACAGGTTTTACAGGCGTGCTTTTTTAGTTCAGGTGTGTTAAATAATACTAACTACGTGTTTAGCCTTTAGGGACTGTGCCGACTATCGGGACGGGCATGGCAAATTATTTAGGTAACGAACATTAATGTACCTCATGTAATTAAACTAAAGTTGAAATTTCTTTTTTTTTCCAAATGATTATAGCACACGGCTTGGTAAAAACATTAAAATTCCTTTTTTTCATAACTGATGAACTGATGATCTGGCTGACTGGCTACAGATAGTCTTTTAACTTTACTGAAGTTTCGGGCACACATCCATATGTGTGCCCTCCGCTCCCCCGTAAATCCGGTAAAGATGAACCCCCGAAAAATGAAAATTGCAAATTTCAACCTTAGTTTGTTAAGAACATAAGGTACAGCCGACAAAACCTCAAGATAATCACATTGCAATTCCATATTAGTTCTCATTATGTACGACATAAGGGCCTTACAAAGTCCAAAGTGTGTACTCTGACGTGTTTTTATCAGCACATTACCGTTCGTCACCTAAAAATCCATTGCCATGCCGTGATAATGGACACAGACGGAAGATCAGCACGCGCGACACGTGTTGGTCTTGGATTTGAGCCCCCACACGCACAAGGGAAGATGTGTGCTTGTTTTTATTTAATATTTAAAGTTAGCTAGTGCGCCGTACAGCACCAATAAGAACAATTGCAAAAAATATATATATCGTGCGTAGCGTGTGATCATGAACAGCCGTTAGACCAGTAGTTCTTAACCGGTGCTGGTCCGCAGACCACTGGTGGTCCCTGGAGTCATTCCAAGTGGTCCGCGAAGCCATCCTAATAATATGTGACGTGACATAATTATTCGAATAGAAACATCGCGAAGATGAGTCCTACGAAGGCGAAACTCGTTACACGGGGGTGGGGCTAGTGCTTTCGTTCCATTCGTTCTTAGTTTTAGCGGCGCGGGTTGCCGATCATCACTTGTAGGAGGTCCCCGGCAAGACAAATATTTGGTAAAATTGACCTTCATGACTAAAAGGTTAAGAACCACTGTGTTAGACATACGCCTCAGCCACGCGACTCACCGGTCTGTGTTCATGTCCTGCGACATGTTGTCCTGGTACATGCTCAGCACGGACATGGCCTGCAAGTCAGCCATTTTCTCCTCCCTCTCCTTCTCCGTCTGATCCAAACAAAAGTTCGAATCAGTCAACCATTGTTATCAGTTTTGTTAGAAATTATGCGTAACTACTTTCTAAGAAATGTTTCCAGATGAGGTATTATCGGATGAATGAATATAATCCCGATGAAAAGCATGCAACAAAAAAAAATTGGAATTTGGACTTCCGCGTTCCATTTTAAACATTTAAAATAAGTTAATGGAACAAAACGCGATCACAGTTTTAATTGTTGATTGCGAATCACTCAGCTCGTGACGACAACGAAACATCGGACAGTAAGAAATTCGCATAGGTTCTAATTGAAGAGTACCTCAGAATCAAATAGCTCAAATCACCGCGCAGTCTCCTTTTGTGACGTGTCTCTCTAAACACTTGACATTGGCGGAATCACTGCGTTGTACTTAAACGGCGGGATAGTCCATTAAAAAAAAACAAAAATTCGCAATACAGTAAAAGCTCCATATTCACGGATCCTGTAATCGCGTTTTCATTAATCGTCGGTTTAAAAATTGCGACAAATTTTACATATTAGCGGCAAGAAAAATTATATTCGCGGATCTAGTAGGTTTTAACTAGAATAGATGGGCTAATAAAGTTTTTTATGTACTGAAAAAGTTATCTTTAAAAACCTTAGCGAAAGTCTAATCAAATCTTGGAAAATGGGTGCACTAAATTTTTTTTCTTGCAAGTTGACTCATTTTCTCGTTTTAATCTTGTGTTTCTATCAGACCATTTTAATAAAAATAAATTCATAAAATCGGAACCCTGGAACGTATCTCCTACAAAACCGGTTTCCATATTCGCGGCTTTTTTTTTATATATTACACTTCAAAATTGACCTCATCCCACCTGATGTTAAGTGGTAATGAGGTCCTAGCTTAAGAGCGACAAGTACAGGATAATAAATCGATTACTGGACTTGTCGCCCTTACCTTGAAGGCTTGACTAATGTAGCCCCCTCAAGAGCTTTGGAAACCTTGCTCACATGCAGGAACACAACAACACATAAGTGTTTGTTATTTGGCTGCGGTAAGGTGGAGGTATTTCACTAGTTGGGCTGCTCCAGTTCAAGCGATAAAATACTATGCCCTACCTCTCTAAACATTATTATTTTCATTATTTGTGAAACGTAACCCCTACGAATAAGGATCATTTACTGTAAACTACTAAAAGTGGTACGGTAACGCGTTTTAACTACACAGACACAAAGCACATATAATGTATTCAGTTAATTAATTTAATGAAGTGTGGATAACATATCGCATTATTAGTATTGTCGAAAAATGTTCTCCATGTTTATCAAGGTAGGTATTAAACTACCATATATGAAACCCACAGGGACTACAATAAAGTCCTTTCTAAAGTTCAAATCGCGCTCCAAGTTTGCATCGTAAAAATATCCGTAAACATTATCGGTCTGGGTGTTGTGGTACCGTCGTTGTTTCTGATTTCTGTAACACAATTGCTTAAGCTACTTACCACAGAATCAGAGCGATATATGTGATGTTGTCCAATATTAATATTTGTATATTCTATAATATACTTTTTCACACTCGTACACTGATTAACGACAGCGAAATACCTCAAACTTTAAAGATACCGATTTTATGATTTTAGAACCGTTTCGAAATTTAAATTCATGATCCCAATTTCGCATGTTTCATTTTTTTTTAATAGTACTTCAAGATAGACCTCATCCCACCTGATGATAAGTGGTAATGAGGTCTTACCTTGAAGGTTATTGTAGACCCTTAGTTTCCATGGATCTTTTGATTCCATGGCTTCTCAGCCATCATCGATAGTCGAGAAGGAAAAGAATCTAATACCGGTCGCATCAGCCTATTAAAGTCTGTCTGCAGGACAATGAGCACTGGCTCACTCCACGCTTTCCACCTAACGAGATTTCACCATAGTATATTTTTGATAATTTGATTAACGGCCTCTTAATTCATAGAGGTTTCATTGCTTTTAAAAATAACAAAAAATCACGTCAAACACAAACGTCGGGCAGTAAGTAGTTCGTATTAACTACTAAATAAAAATGGTGTCGCGTTTTTACCCGTTAAATTATTTTAATTGTTTAAAATGGAACGCGAAAGAAAGAAATTGATAACAAAAAATCAGTACGTATTTGAAAGCTGCTTTTCAGCTGCTAATGTCATTTGTGCGTACGTGTGCTAGTTTGTTGATTTCTTTTATCAGATAGGTCACAAAACCAAGGGCCTTGCCAGCGGCCCATCAAGTAGGACTAGAGTTTGACCGGGCCTGACCGGCAGCGTCGGTACGAAAACTGCGCAACGGAAGCCCCAACCTGTTACAAATGCCTGGTAGTGGTCTAAAAGAGCACCGTCTAAAAGGGTTTGCAAACTCTGGTCCTGCAGCAAGAAGTATTTTATCGACGAAAAGAGACACCGCTATTACACAGTACAGCATCTAGTTTTCTCAGTGGAATAAGTCTTCTTTGAACGGTTCTCGTAAGTCTTTCGTAGCACCTTTCTTTTGCAATGGTGTATAGCTAATTGGAAAGATGTTTTTAATAAAAATCGCGTTAAATAAATCTGAATAGGCCATTGTGAGTGACCCGTACAACGCGGCTCCAATCACTCCAATAATGTCAATTAGCATCTTCACTAGGGTTAACACATATACCTGTTCTTTAATGATGGGTAGCAACAATTCAATTTTTATTTAATATTCAATAGTAACTAGACTGTACAGCTAGCGGAGACTTTTTCTGCTAATGTCGCGTACGAATTCAAATAATTTTAGGTTCGGTGTTTTATGTACTTTACCACAGATTCCGTGGAGGCCAATAAAACAGTTTAAGATCGTTTCAAGGTACAATTGGATCTTTAAGTTGTGTAGACAAGTCGCTTGACACTCAATACGTATTTGAATGCAGTTTCACTTTAAACATGATTTTTTTTATTTATCAGTGAGTGATTACTGAATCAGTTTTGATTCTTAGAACTTACATACTAAAATTAACTTGGTTTTTGTTTTGTTGTTTTCTCGTGCTTTTCCTTCATCACACTTTACCGAATCTAACTGAATGTGAATTGTCAGACTCAGACAACTAGCAAAGCGACGGCAAAAAATTAAAATTTGTTTAACTTGTCCGTGTTCATCTATGTATAGTAGTACAACTGTCCTGCCTGTTTTCCATAACACAAGTAATCTCAAGTTAAATTCCGATACTTACTTTAAAATTAGATTGATGTGCGTGATTTACATAAATGGGCACATACCATTTTTTACTGTATTCTCAAAAGAAAAAAAGAGTACAAAGGAAAAATAAGCTAAGTCACATAAGATAAAATAAAAAAAAATAGGGCACCAAAAGTCTCCTGTATTTTACCTCTGCATCAACGAAAGACAGTGAAACTGATGCTTGATAGTCGTACCGTGAACAGCACATAAAGGTAAACACTTACATTCGATTTTTATTCTTGTGCCCGGGACTTAAAGGCGGAAAAAGGTCCAAAGTGCGTAGTCTGACGTGCTTTAGGCCGTACCACAAGGGCAATGCCTTGTTGTAGCTGATTAAGTTCTATTTTCAAATGTGATTTTCTCGATTTTTTTTAATTTGCTTGTTTACTTCTATACTATTTTTATGTTTTTTTTTGCAATAAAATGATATTTTAGAAAAAAAGAGCAACCCTAGATTGCTCACTCAAGGATAATGGCCTAGCAAAGGAAGAATGATAGTGCCAGGGTATTTTTAACTGCTATGTGCTGAAGTATGATGCATTATTTGTTCGGATTTGCATCGTCACTGATTAACAAGTCACATGATTGATTAAGAGGCAATGAAGTTGAGAAGCACCGATCGTATCTGACTCGAAAATTTATTCAAAATGGGGCCATTGATTAGCATAACAAAATTGGGTGACTGTGTACATTTGCCTTTAAAATTATTTTAGTCTTTATGTGTAGGTATGTCAACTTTCACACCTATTCACACATAGACAGGTATATTAACTTTCAGCAATGTTTAGAGTACCTCTATAAAAAAATCATGCAAATCGCGAATTTCGTTTTATTTTAACATTTTTGTTTTACCAAAAAAAACATTATTTGGAAACAAAGTTGTATGAGGACCAGGAGAGAATATAGTTTTAGATGTCATTTGAGTAAACGATAATGTCGTTGTAAAATAACACATTCGGCCAAATACAAAACACCTTACAATTGCAGTCTGATATTAGAACTTTGTCAAGGATATAAGGGCGGTATATAAAGTCCAAAATGTCTTGTTTTACCTAAACTGGATGTGATACGTTTGCAAACTTAAATACGTACCTACTTAATAGGTTCATTCATTTCTTAATTTCAATGTACGTACATTAAGACATTGTTTTTTACAGCCTACTTAGCTACATTCCTTATTCTCAATATAGGTCATGTTATTTTGGTCAAAATAGCTTATGAGTAAACATTTTTACTATAAAATTTACGACAACTACTAAGGATGCGCTGATAGTAAATTGTTCAAATTAAAACTTAAAACCTACCAATTAAGAATGAAATAAGTATGCACCCAATCTGAAATAAGAACTAGTAGGTTTATGCATTTATTTACCACAACAGAAATTAATCGGTACGTCAGTAGCTGTAGCGCGCTCATTCGCCAAATTGTTTCGACACAAGATCGATTCAATTCTCACATTTCAACCAACCGATAGCCACTAAACGCGACGAAATTGTGTTACAATTACGAGTACAAGGCCAAACCATACCTAACTTGTAAATACGAGAAGAAACACAACACTCAAAAAACACACATACTTCACATTTCTTGCACTTCGTTTTCGTCTTGCTAACTCTCCTCAATGTCATATCGTACATGAGATACGATATAACATCGATGAAACACTTAAAAACCACAAAAATCTGCATTTGTCTCAACTCGAGCGAGAACCAAACGCTGACTAACCTTGGCTACTTCTTACGTTTGTGGCCGTCTCCCACCGACTCGCTGTATCATTGAAGATAACCGTAAACGCACACTTATTTCTTAAAGCATAAGAAGCAGGTACGAGATAAACTTTATCAGACAGACATGATGACAGAATTTCGGAGTTGTCATTCCGAGACGCTAAGGCTAACTAAACATTGCATAATTAAAGTTCCCAGTAAGTAATTTGGACAAATGAGTTAGTGTCATGATCGCCGGCTTAGTAATGAGTCAGACGATAGATATAATGACACGAAATAACAAATGTGTTAAAAGTGTACAGTCGGCAGCACGACAATGTAAACCGATTGCAGATCGATATTAGTTCTTATGAGTTAGACGTAAGAGCGGTACAAAGTAAAGTGAGTATTGGTGTGTTTATCGGTACCTACGCGATTAATATTCAGTTGCTATAAAACCACGATTGACTTAAATACTAATAGCAGATAATTTCTAAAAATACTATTGAATGTGTACACACATCAAAACATCGCGGTTCTTACTATAAAAATGGAAATGCTATTTGTGTTTGAAAATGATGTTTCGGACTTCATATAATATATAAAAGAAAGTCGCGTTATTTATTGCACTATTTATAACTCAGGAACGGCTGTACCGATTTGGCTGATAATGTGTTAGGAGGTAGCTTAGAACCACGAAACGGACATAGTCTATGAATAAAAATAAATCGTAGTTCTTTAGTCTCGCTAAAACTCAAGAATGGTCAGACCGATTGAATCAATTTTGGTTTTGAATCTTGGAAGTCCAACGAAGTTTAAAATGTAACAAAATATGGCAAAAAAACAACGACACAACGTTTACCAGGAAAGGTAGTAATTCATATTTTTATATGGGTCTCTAATTTCAAGGTTCGCGATGACAATTTAAATTTATGAAATCTACAGAGTGCAGATGTTAGCAAAATCTTAAGTGTAGTTTCTTAAACCATTAGGGGAAAAGTGGGTGCGGTCTTAAAATTTGGTAAAAACATCACCTGATTAATGATAGCCCCTATGTTGTAATGTGTTATAATAATTAATGGCAGAAAAGTTAACATTTTTAGTTCAGTATGTGTATGCCTTTGTTTAGAAGTTAATTAGCATTATTGCCACTAACTTTAATGGTGGAATTCCCACGAGTTTAAACTAATAAATTGGTATTGTATTTGGGGTGGAGAACGTGGAGGATACGTTAAATATAGTTACACAAAATGTTTTTTTTAATCTACTAAAACCTTAAGACAATCATATTAATTGCATGCTGTACAGTTAGCATTCTTAGTTTCAAAACAACTCAGAACCTTGTCACATTAAGCTAGTAGGTAGTTAGCTACTCAGTCACGCGGATGATTAAAATGCCCGGTTCCAATATTTGAAAAACTATCCGTTTTTGTTACGTATAGTAATAAATTATACTTACGAGGCGTAAGCTAAAAACGACCGACAGACGACTGATGAAAGCTGATATGGAAAGTAAATTTAAAACTAGAATTGACGACTTGTAATAAAAACGGATAGTTTTTCAAATATTGGAACGGGGCATTATGTAACAAGGTAAGAACGTGTATATAAAGTTAAACGAATGATGTTGACTGCACAAATAAAACTACGTCAGACTATACACCGCTCTTACACAGTAGTCATAAGAACGAATGTCGAATAATAAGTGTTAACATTGACGAGCTGTGGATAGTACATATTACAGCCTTCTGATTAAATCAGCCCTAATCTACTCATTAAACACCACCATCCAAACCAATTAGTTGGGCAACTCAATCAGTTAGATGGAACATACACGCTCAACATCACCCTACCCAAATCAGATTTCTCATTTAACATAACGACCTCAGTGGCAAAGTGGTAAGGTTGGCACCTGATGCGCGAAAAGTCGTGTGAGTGTTCGTTTTTCAGACAGGTACGAGTAAATTTGGGAAATTAACCTCTCTATCAAATTTTGACGATATCCAGTGGCGTAACTACAGGGTGGCAAGTCGGCAAAATGCCACGGGCCCCCAGCCAGAAGGGGCCCCAGGTAAGAGGAGAATCCCAATTACCAAGAATAATTTTTACATCAAACTTTCCTAAAGTATGCACTACATTTCTGGTATTTCCAAACAAGTATTAGACATTATTCTTTCTTTGAGAAGGAGGAGGGGGGGGGGGGGGTTGGTCGATGGATTGATGAATTTGCCACGGGCCCCGAATGGTATAGTTACGCCACTGACGATATCCCTACTCGAAAGGCCAGCGGGCAGTTATCCGATTATTATCTTGGAGACCGGGGTCCGATGTCTGGATCGGGAAAATTATGTTACGGATTTTACAAATACGTCAGGTTTGTGATTGATCAACGTTAACCAAAGTTAATTTATATTAAATTAGACGATACACAAGATTTGCTTGTTAACTACGTGAAAATTTTAAATAAGTTTGTAAACTAAAATTTTGTATGATTTAGTAGGGGGAACGCGGTAAAACAATTTTGCATAAAATATAATTACTACCAAAGTTAACTTGTTTCAGGGTTTCATATTTTTCTAGGGATAATTCAATGGTAACCGCAAATTATTGTTACTATAATTTATGTTTCTTACACATAACCCATAATAACGAACAATAGTGTAATAACTAATCACAGGGAAAACACTATAAATATTAATCTGACTACATTTAGTTTTGGACTAAAATAGTAAGTTATTATTTACAAATAACAGTAAATAAGCAAGCAATTAAGAAGCGAATACAGTGATGTATTTGATTTTATTTATTTAAGTGCAGGGTGAACACCAGAGGCTAATGGTTCTAGAGAAAAACTAAAATCATGCTACAAGGCGACTTAATCCACATTCAATTTGATGGCCTTATTTTTGCGTAGGGGCTAGCTACCCTAATGAAAAGTAGTCCATATTTTAATTCAAGATTCGAGCTATATATTTTGTGCTATATTCCATGTCTTTAACTAAAAAAATAAATATATTCCCATATAAACATTCAAGGGCGTAACCCCATCCCCCCTTATTTTTAAAACAAAAAGCAGCCCATGTCCGTTCTAGAGGTTCAACGTATACATACACCAAATTTCATCAAAATCGATTCAGTGGTTTAGGCCTGAAAGCCGGACAAATAGACCTGTCCTTCTGTTACAGAGTTACTTTTGCATTTATAATATGGATTGCACCGTCATTAGGCAACGAGAGGCACATGAGTGTTTTAGTGGGTACTCCCCACTCTGAAAAGGGCCCCAAACAAGTAGCTTCCTTTAATTTGTCTTTGGTTACACTTACAGTTCAATATTAGATATTATGCGCACAACGTGACATAAGGGCGGTATAAATAAACTCCAAAATGTGTAGTCTGACATGCTTTGGCTTTATCCAAATTGGGAAGAATTTATTAACAATTAGCTGTGCCCGCGACTTCGTTCGCGTGGACTACATCCTTTTATGGTCGGTTTTACCCCTTTCTCCCCTAATATTCGAAACAAAAAGTAGTCTATATTTTAATCCAAGTTTCGAGCTATATTTGTGCTAAATTTCATATCCCTAACTTCAAAAATAAACACTTTCCCATATAAACTTCCAAAGGTGGTATTACCCCCTCCCCCCCTTATTTTCTAATAAAAAGTAGCCTATGTCCTTTCTTGAGATTCAACGTATACCTATACCAAATTTCATCAAAATCGGTTGAGAGGTTTAAGCAGGAAAGCGTAACAGACACACAGACAGACAGAGTTACTTTCGCATTTATAATATTAGTAGGGATAAAGAAAACAAATTCATTTCATCATTAATTAACCACAATGTTTACTAGTCATCATTAAAATATCGCCAACCTACAGCTATCTAGACACAGAAACATATATCTATTTACAATTTCACAGGACTTCCTAACCAGTAACCAGTAATTTTTTTACCGACCCATTGGGTGGGCGTGCCCCCACCCAATGGGTCGGTAAAAAAATTACTGAAATGTAAGGGGACGGTTGGGGCGTAGTAGGTACGCATCTACTCAGTCTACAGACAAGCACAGCAGGACATGTGTTGCTACATAAGTTTCCATTTAAACTAACGAGTCAACATTGAGAGCATGTGGTTCTCATAATTGAATTGTCTTAGTTTATTGAACAACAGAAGTCTATGGTTTATTGATTGAATTTACATGGTAACAGTTCAGTCTGAACTTTACTTGCACATGTATTACAAACAAACAAAACAAGTATTTTGTGTCAAGCATGATGTTTTTACAAATTAATAATTTATGGGATACTTGACTTGTATCAATGGCAAGTACTGTGAGCCAATTAAATTAAATAACTTGGTCTGCATATGCAAATTATGTTTTGTTAAAAAAAAATCAGGCAGCAATCCTTGTTCCTCAAATAATTTCGATATTGGTCAATAATTAGATCATAAATAGGCATCACAAGTTATTCCAGTAGACACAAAATATTATAGTGCTTCAGCCGGAGAAGCCGAAGAAGAAGAAGAACTGTAAATATTTTAATTTGATTCCCACTCCGCCACATCCTACAGGGGAGATCATTTATATGTTTATTTTTAACCTCCGACGCAAAAACGACGGGGTGTTATAAGTTTGACATGTCTGTGTGTGTGTGTGTGTCTGTCTATGGCATCGTAGCTCCCGAACAAATGAACCGATTTTGATATAGTTTTTTTTGTTTGAAAGGTGAATACGCGGAGATTGTTTTTAGCTATGTTGGAAAAAAATCGATCCAAGATGGCCGCCATCACAAAGATATGGATTGTATGTTTTAACACAACTCCCACAATATGGGTATCATATAAAAGGGCTTGAGTAGCAAAATACATTAATTGTGACAAATTTTAAATCTAAGATGGCCGCCGTCAGGAAATGACGAATAATCCATTTGTTTTTTGGCCCAACTGCCTCAATATAGGAATCAAATGAAAGAGATTTAGTAGCAGAATACTGCACACTACGGCAAATTTCAAATCCAATATGGCCGCCAAAATCCAAGATGGCAATCAAACTCACAACCTAAGGTATGGTAGGTAGACTAGAGCAAGGAGCCGCTCTATGAACTTTTCTAGTTTATCATCCATTATAAACCGTCGAGCATGCTCGCCGTTTTGTTACAACAATAATTGTAATAACTAAAAGAAAAACTAGAAAGGAATCATAACACAATAATCTATAATTAAATTAAATTTGTAACTATTCCTTTCAAACGCAACAAATAAAAAAAAATCATTAAAAATTTAATAAAACCCCCGACCCAAAAAAAGTACGCAATTATTATGACAAAGGTCAAAAATGCTAAACTCTAAAAAAAGCATAAAATAACTTTTAGCACTACGTAAGTACCAACTAAAGCGTGTCAGACTATCTATTCGGAACTTTGTGCCACCTTAATGTCGGAGGCATAACCGCTAATTTTGAACTGCAAATGGTTATCTTGGCCTGCTGTTGACCGTATGTATGAATTTTTTTATTAAATTTTGTCAAGTGTCGGGGGACCGTGAACTTATTTCTCATAAAATAAAATGTAAGATTACCATGTAAATAAGTAAATCAAAAGTAAACTATGTACTTAACTGCCAAGTTTTTTTCCTACTGCAGAGCAATGACCTCCATTATTGCAAGCAATTAATTGTTACAATAATAGGTTGTGGCTTAGTCACCATGCAAATTTCAGATTGGTGATCTTAAAACTGCAGATTGGTGCTCTTAAACTTGTACTACCTAGTATGTATGTGCTAAAATCAACTTTTATTTTTTACTTGACCTGGCGATCAAAGTCTTGACCCAAATCATAATCCCTTATTTAAGTAAACCTTTAGTTAATTCCCTTATTTAACTATTCCCAGTACCATTAAGACCTCCATAAGAAAATTAGATGTACCTATCCAGAATAGCATTTTTTTTTTCAAATTAGAAGTCAATGCCAAACCTGAATCACAATAAAACATAGGTAGACAATTAAAAAACTTTAAATAAAACAATAAAATTTAAAGTTAACAAAACACATTCTTCATGATCAATTTGAAAGCTTAGCATCAATTTTTAACAGATCAATGGAGACCACATTTGATAATAGTTTTTTTAAATTGGTGGCACATTGGGTTTCAAGATATCAATTTGGTTATTTTTTACACATGCTGTGGCCTTTTGTGATTTTAAGAAGTCAGTTTCATTTCTAAATAATTCTTCATTAAAAAGTAATTCCACAAACACTTCAATGTTAACATTGGTATTGTGTAAAAACTTTAATGTAAAATAAATAAATTTAATCATATTTCAAAGGTGCTTAATCAACAAATTAAAAATGTTCAAGTGTTGTTTTAACTAGCTACACATTGACCTCTTACACTTTATCTATCTGATATTGGCTTTATTTTGATTTAGGTATTTTTTATCTGGCCGTATTTTAACTTTAACGATTTATAAATGCTTTTGTATAGTTTAGACATTATTAAGACATTGTCTTTCTATTTCTTCTGAATGTTGTAAGATTTATATTTCATATAATGCTTGTTTAAAATGTATTAATAGGTTCTTGACCTTCATTGTTTTTTTTTTGATGATCGAAGACTGCACATAGTCAGCTAATAGGAATTAAAATTAGAATGAAGTAGGTAGGTACTTACTTCGTGAAACTCTTCATTTCCATCTTGGAATAGTTGTTGGAAGGCGAGTTCATTGCGCTGAGCGTCTGATAGGAAGGATTCTGTCTCACCCGCGTCTGACCTCTTGTGATGGAGCTTTACGCCACCGGCGAATATGGGAGTCGTTATCTTCGGTGTAAACACATTCTCCTCTAATTTCTCCAAAAGAGGCTTTGGCACATCCTCTTCAAGCGAAGGGTCGCCGTCGGACATCACATAAAACCACTAGGTATTTACTTTTGTGCACTGAATCACTGTTCTGTCATGTCCAGGAAAGATCTTCCGTGTTTGGAACGATTACTCATAAAACTCTTAGAACACCATATTCGTTCGGTATGGACTGCCTATACAAGTTATACTTGGTGGCGTTAAAGATGCTTGTATGAAAATGAATATGAGCACGCTTTGAGGGTCAAAATACCCTCGTAATTACTATTCTACGAAAAGAAAGGAACTTTAAAACGACCGTATGACCGTGAGCGAAGGAAGAGATGAAGGAGGAGGGGGCCAGATGATGAGGCTAGGGGGAGGAAGGGTGTGATAAAATGTCACAAAAACGTCAGTTTCTAGAGTTCCGTACACATGTTTCTCATATCTACTATTTTTCCACAATACTATTATATAGAAGTTTTGTACATATTCATATAGTGGTAAAATTTAGACGTTTTGATCATAATGTTGTGAGCAGATTTTGTAGATCATTATTAAAAATTTGCCAAATAATACCTTTATTGGTGTTAACCGAGTACATTTATTTATTTCAAAGGACTTGAAAGATTAAAATCATTATTTCAAGAATTATGCAACTAAATTGAAAAAGTATAATGTTTTTGCATAAGTGTATGATTGTTTAAATTAGCACGAAGGTATTTCAGTTATGTAGTCTTTTATGTAGAAGAACATAAATAAATATAATTTTGCCGAATGATTTTTTTTATCAATTTGTGTTAACCTAAATTGTAATTTATTTATTTATTTTATTTTATTTGGCAAAATTGATTTCAATAGAGTTCAGAATAAGTTTTAAACTTAAATTTGTATCTATTGATCGATAAATTAATGTCGAAGTTTGAATTTGGTAAGCTAATATTTATAATAGTAGAAACTTGCACTATCCTGGCAATGAAATTTGCCACGCCGCTAGTAACCTGTCAAACTGCCTGTCAATTCGCTTGCGTCGGTGGCTGAAAAATTCATAGGTTGCCGGCGTTTATTTTCCGTAATCATTTTTTTTTTAACTTTAAGCAAAATTCCAGCTGGACTGTAAGACAACATCATATTCAACATGACGGTGGAGGTGCAAACCAAGACGAGGCTCCCGCAGCTTTCGTCGGATAAACAGCTAACATTTATAAAACTAGCTGTTTTGTCGATGGCAGCGATTCTGTGTGAGTTTGGCCACATTGTTTTCACTTTATTATCGCTTCGATAGATTTACATTACGTGGCCTTATCAAATTCCTGTGCTAGGGTGATTTTTTTATTTTTTATGATATTTATAATCGTCCGTCTATTTTATGAAGCATGTTGATTTATAGTGTATGAATATAATATTTTATTTATCAAATTTATTCCCTGCCGCACCTAGTTTTGAGCACCAGTTATACACCTAGTTTTATACCACTAAGTCACCTCTGTGGCAGTTTTTTCGGATCTCTAATTTTAAGGAATAAAGAGCATGGTTAAAATAAGTATCGGTACCTAACTTTTTTATAAATTTAGGTACTGTTTTTTTTTTATAAATGTGCCTAATTGGCTTGAAAATCTTAGCATGGGTCAGTATTGTTTCGTTATTTGTATGGATGAATAAATAAATAATAACACCCACCTTAACACATACCTACAGTGCCAACTATGTAATATTGCGTACCAAGTTTATGTAATATCAAGTAGGTGGCATTCAGTGTGTTTATTTACAAAGAATCAAAATATTAATTACACAGAGAAATCAATTGCTTCTACTATTTGAGACAATCCATTTTCAGACTATAAAGTCTTAAATATTCTTTTAAAGTCTGTGCCTCATTTTTGCTCAATTAATTATATTTTCGCAGCATTTGCAACCCGGTTGTTTTCTGTTCTGCGGTTTGAGAGTGTGATCCATGAGTTTGATCCTTACTTCAATTACCGTACCACACGGTATCTTACGGAGGAGGGCTTCTACAACTTCCACAACTGGTTTGATGACCGGGCATGGTACCCACTGGGGCGTATTATTGGGGGTGAGTGCATTCATTACAGTATGACTGATAGAATAGTGGTAGTTGATCAGTTTTAAATTTTTTTTAGTTAAACAGAAAAATATTTAAAAATAATAATGTTTGTCATGTTTCTCAAGTTCAAAGCAAGTGAGTGAGGGTTAAATGATGATCAGAATTTAAAATCCTTGATTCTTCATAGGATAAAAAAAATAATTAAATACATAAATATGTATTGTCAGCGTTTTTCTTGTTGGTAGTCCTAATAAAGCAAAATAAAATAAAATAAATAATTTAGCATGCGCAATCCTTTGACTCACTATTTAATTAACAACACAAGGGCTTGATAAAATTGTTAATTAAACAATATTTATATGTCAACAACAACAACAAACATTGACTTAAATCTTAAATATTAGAAACAGAATTTTTTTTTATCTCCCCTTGCGGTGCGGGAATTGAACCCACGACCTTCACGTATCGCGCGTGATGCTCTTGTGTTTCTTCGTGTTTCTAATATTTAAAGTTCGCTAGTACGGCGTATAGTACTATAAAAATAATAAAATCGATTGACTTCATTCTTTTTTATATTAATTCAAGAACTATTATAACACATCTATATTACAAAATTTTCCCAATCAGTAAACGGTGTCCCCAGTCAACCGCCCAACCGCCCAACCGACCGACCAACCAACCAACCAACCAACCAACCAACTAACCGACCAACCAACCAACTCACTAACAAGCCACCAAGCAATGGTAACCAACATGTCCATTGTCTGTTTTACAGGTACCATATACCCCGGACTGATGGTGACCTCAGCCACTCTCTACAATATTATGCAGTACCTGAACATCACCATTGATATCAGGAATGTGTGCGTGTTCCTTGCGCCATTTTTCTCGTCGCTCACAACTATTGTCACTTATCTACTCACCAAGGAGTTGAAGGTATGTTAAAATGAGGCTTAGACCAGTGTGCAACCTTTGTAAGGTATGTTAAAATGAGGCTTAGACCAGTGTGCAACCTTCGTAAGGTATGTTAAAATGAGGCCTAGACCAGTGTGCAACCTTTGTAAGGTATGTTAAAATGAGGCCTAGATCAGTCTGCAACCTTTGTAAGGTATGTTAAAATGAGGCCTAGACCAGTGTGCAACCTTCGTAAGGTATGTTAAAATGAGGCCTAGACCAGTGTGCAACCTTTGTAAGGTATGTTAAAATGAGGCTTAGACCAGTGTGCAACCTTTGTAAGGTATGTTAAAATGAGGCTTAGACCAGTGTGCAACCTTTGTATATGTGACCACTTATAATTTCAGTCATAAACTAGAATCATAACTAATATAGAAATTCTTTTAAAATATTTGCTAGATTTTGATTCAATTGTATTTTATTTTGCATCTGAAACAATGTGTTAAAACCATAGAACTCAGTTATGTGTAAAATGGACAATAGAATAATAAATGGAAATACTGAACAAATACTAAAATATTAAGCTACATCAAATATATTGCTTATATGTGTAGATACTGCAGCACATGCACTTATATAGTCATTATTAACAATAATGGTACCACAGTACCAAGACCTGAGAAGAGTATAGAAGAGTTTGTTTTCAACATTGACTCAACCAGGAATCAAATCCAGGACCTAAGAGATAGCACGACGCTCTCGCTTCTAGACTACAGAGGTTGTTGTGTCATATAGAAAGAAAAGAAAAAAAAAAGAAGAAGTCCCAGGTTCGATTCCCGGTCGGGTCAATTTGAATAAACGAAATTTTCTAAATTGACTTTGGTCTGGGTGTGCTGGGATGAAGCCCCCAGTTAGTATCCGTCGTCTGCAGCTCATAGTACAAGGGAAAACCTTAGTTTGAAACCAGGTAATTGGTGTGATTGTTTGGCGCATTTATTTTATTTTTATAATAATACAGATGAATACACTACTTTAATTCTTTACAGAAAAGAATTTAGTTTAAGAAAATGCAAAATTTTCATTGAACATTAATTCTTTCCCTTAGGACGAGGGCGCAGGCTTAGTGGCGGCCGCCATGATCGCCATAGTTCCCGGATACATCAGCCGTTCTGTGGCCGGCAGCTACGACAACGAGGGCATAGCTATCTTCTGCATGCTGCTCACATACTACTTCTGGATCAAGGCCGTCAACACGGGCACAATCCTCTGGGCCACAATGACTGCTCTTGCTTACTTCTACATGGTAAGGCAATAAAATAAAACAGTTTTCCCATTGCTGTGACAATGACTTGATTTCAGTGATGAAGGCCTGATTCCTTCAATGAGATACTTAACTGTACTTAAGTCAATTCTATTAATAGTAATAATGTAAGTGTTATTTTACTGTACTTTAATTCAATTTTATTAATATTGAAAAACATGATTAATACTTTACTTTACATCAATCCTACTAAGCTACTAATATTAAAATTGGGATTGTATGGATGTTTGTTCCTTTAGCGTAAACTATTGAATAGATTTGTATGTATGATTTGACTTAGTAGCTAGATGTATAATATCACTACATAGTATAAAACAAAGTCACTCTTTCTGTCCGTATATCCCCATTTTGATGCAGGTTTTTTTAATAGATAGAGTGATTCAAGATGAAGGTTTTTATTTTCAATAATGAATAGAAAACCCAATATTTCTAAGTCTAAGGCGGGTCGCTAGTACTAAAATACAACAAAATCGAACCAGTATTTCCTGAGATGAGCACATTCAAACAAACAAACTCTTAAGCTTTATAATATTAGTACAGTTTGATTGATTTTCATAAGAAAATTGATAATAATGCATCATGCATTATGATCATCTGATCAATCATAGAGCATTTAGATGAAAGATTCACACCAAAAATGTTTTTGTAATTTTATGGTTTTTGCACTTTCATACAAATTTCTATACTCTTAATATTATTTAAAAGAGTTCTCAATGGCGTACTCCCTTAGCCTATTCAAATGATTTAAATAATTTATCACAGCCAATAGTAATAATAAATAGAAAGTATTAAACTTTAACAAAATTGTATGCGAAAGAAAGAATCTAATCTTTAAAACTACGCAACTGATTTTGATGCGGATTTGATTATTAAAAAGTGTGATTCAAGCGGGAAATTTTTATCACATACATTGCTCTGATTCATTGGTAAGTTGTTGAAGCACTTGTGCTACAAAAATTTGAATCAATATAGTATTTCCAGAGCCCTGAGATAATCCAAAAAATCGTGTCTATATTGACCCGACTGGGCATCAACCCGAGACCTCGCTGATGGAATGACCCCAAAGTGCAAGCCGCTCGCCTCTATACTATGGTGGTCGTCATCTATAATAACACGGTGATTTGTCGTCAGGTGTCGTCGTGGGGTGGCTATGTGTTCCTGATAAACCTGATTCCTCTGCACGTGCTGGCGCTGATGCTGCTGGGGCGGTTCTCATCGCGCGTCTACGTCGCCTACAGCACGCTGTACTGCGTGGGCACCATACTCTCGATGCAGATCTCCTTCGTCGGCTTCCAGCCGGTGCAGAGCTCGGAGCATATGTTGGTGAGCAGATACTCCATCAGACTCACCATCAAATATCTCCCTTGAGTTGTGGTCTTAGGGGCCTGGGTCATGTGATGTTTTTAGGGACCATTTA
The DNA here is from genome assembly GCA_037074685.1 of Glyphodes pyloalis. Classification (NCBI taxonomy): domain Eukaryota; kingdom Metazoa; phylum Arthropoda; class Insecta; order Lepidoptera; family Crambidae; genus Glyphodes; species Glyphodes pyloalis. Next base: position 4,559,907 of record JAYKKO010000030.1, on the reverse strand, counting down.
GATGATATGAGAGGTAGGACATAGCGATTTATCGCTTGAACTGAAGAAGCCTGACTGGTAAACTACCACCACCTTACAGAAGACAGCAGCCAAATAACAATCACTTCAGTTTTGTTGTGTTCCTGCGTGCGAGTATGGTTTCCAGAGCTTTTGGGGGGTGCTACATTAGTAAGAGGGGTCAAGCCTTCAAGGCAAGCGCGACAAGTCCAGTAAAAGCTATTATTATGTCCTAGGTATTATATATATGCTGTACTTGACGCCTTTAAGCTGGGCGTAAGAACTATAGTAACTTTTAGATGATGTGTTGTAAGGTTTTGTACATTCAAAAGCACATCATCTTTGGATCATTCATTATATCATTTGGATAATCTAACAGACGGACTAAAAACACATTTTTAGTCCGCTTCTCGACCGTATTGTATTATATTTTCACGCTAGCCGTATCTTATGATTGTGTGTCATTAAAAATGTCCATTTGTTCTTTCTACTGCTTACCGAAGTATGACCGTAGAGTTGTTGTCTGTCCGCCAGGCGCTGGGCACGTTCGGCCTGTGCCAGCTGTACGCGTTCACGCAGTACCTGCGCGCGCACCTGTCGCCCGCCAACTTCGAGCTGCTGTTCAAGGCGCTGCTCACGACGCTGCTGGCCACGCTCGGCACCGCCGTCGTCGTGCTCACTCTAACAGGTGACGTACACTCACCTTGTACAGCAGAGGTGCCCAAACATGTATCTCACTGCCCGCCTCGCTCTGAAGAGAGCGGGGAGTACCCACTTCCGGAGTGACCAATGTAAAGCGATACGTGAAAAGAAAAATAACAAGTCATTATAATGCTCCTTTACCGGAAGGAGCACTATAAGGACTTATTAGTTTTATTTTACAGTTTTTTTATTCAAATTACTGATTTAAACGCACCATACATTGATGAGGCTGTAGCATTCATAATTTATTTATATGTTGAATTGAAATATACATTTTCAATGTATTTCGAAAACTGATAGACCGTATACAATCATTCGTTTTTATTGAGCCATCATCAGTCTTAGAATCATCTCTTACTGGCAGCTCCAATATTAGTCAGACTGGCAGGAATGACTAAATTTACGAAGACGCTGCCAAGCAATAAAATTCTCAATATAAACAACAAATTCGTACCGTTCTTCAATGCTATGTTTTTGTTAAAACAGTTACTGAATTTTTAACAATCATATTTTTGGTAACAAAAACTTAAATAAGTATTTCAAAAATTTTTTTGATCGTCTGGAATATACGATATTTTCTTTAGAGCAATGATTTCAATATCCTTTTATTAATATTGTATGTATTTTATAGGAAAAATCTCGCCGTGGACAGGGCGTTTCTACTCTCTCCTCGACCCGTCATATGCAAAGAATCACATTCCAATTATTGGTAAGTTTTGGTCCTTCACTAATAAAAAAAACTTTTTTTTTTGTTAATTTCAGGAACAATACGGATAATTTACATTTTGTCTCTATGCAATCATTTGGGTTAAGGAGACAAATCATAGGTACATAATTCAAATTTGAACCAATATATCCGGGTGACAAAAAGAATCCTTACTAAATTGCCTAACGGGTGGACCGGTGCGAAACGGAGGCAGTCCGCTAGTTTCTTTATAAAATGTTTCGTCTTATGTTTCAACTAGCGGCACTACTATCTGTTTATTCCACATTTTCCTCAAATACTTTTGTTCTTATTAGTCGCAGCGTGATGTTATATAGCCTAAAGCTTTTGTCGATACATGGACTGGATAATGGACTATACAAAAATATTTTTTCATAGAATAGAAAATATCTTTATTCATGTAAGCTTTACAAAAGCACTTATGAATAGTCAGTACAAATAAAGCATTCTACCGGCGTGTTCGGAATGTTGATCATGTCGAGAAGAACCGGCAAGAAACTCGACACTTACTCTTTTCAAATATAACAATGTGTCCTTAAACTAGGTACTTAAATAAAGTATAAAAAGCTATAGTAAGATTTCAAAGAATTAAGTTATTCTAGACCCATACATTTTTGTCATTTACAGACATTTTTGTCATTTTCATACTAATAGTCCCTGGGGCCGTCCATATATTACGTCATTCTAAATTAGGGGGGGGGGGGGTGTTTCGAAATTGACGTCATTCTTATTTATTTATATAAACTTTTTGTTTCGAATATTAGGGGAGAAAGGGGTAAAACCGACCATAAAAGGATGTAGTCCACGCGAACGAAGTCGCGGGCACAGCTAGTATCTATATATATAAAAGAAAGCCGTGTTAGTTATACTTTTTATAACTCAAGAACGGCTGAACACATTTGGCTGAAAATTGGTGGGTAGGTAGTTTAAAACCAGTGGAGGACATAAAATACTTTTTATGGTATTTTTTTAAGTCTTTTCATTTATTGCCACTAACTAAGGTGGAACAAATTTCGCCGGGTGACCTAGTATTAGTATAGATAAACTCGTTAATAGCGGTGTTCAAAAGAATCTTTTTACCTTCTATTCCTATCTGCCACCTTCAAATCGCCACCCGGGTGGTGGTTGGCACTAATACGTGGCCATTGTTTTACTTGTTTTTATTGTTTATTTCAGTTTCCATAAGGTATAGTAATTAGATAAAAGTTATTTTTTCTGTTAAATAATATAAATTTTAATTGCTTATGAAACCTTATATCCAGTCAGGTTTTTTTTCTCAATTTCCAGTGACAGTGACACGACATGCGAATAGGGCCTGTACTATAAACGAAGGGGGCAGATGAAACTATATCGGTGCTATCGACCACCCGGGTGGTGAACGCCACGTGTTGGTGCCAACCACCACCCGGGTGGCGATTTGAAGGTGGCAGATGGGAATAAAGGCTTTCTAATATTTCAGTACTGGTAGCGAATAATAGCATTATCATTTGTACTTTTTTTGTGCAATAAAGTTAAATAAATAAATAATTTGGATCTTGTAACAAGTGCGGGTTCGTTCGCAGCGTCCGTGTCGGAGCACCAGCCGACCTCGTGGTCCTCGTTCTACTTCGACCTGCAAGTCCTCGTGTTCCTGTTCCCCGCCGGCCTCTACTTCTGCTTCAGCAAGCTCACGGACGCCAATATCTTCATCATCCTCTACGGAGTGCTCAGCATATACTTCGCCGTAAGTTTAATTAATTTATTTTCAATTTACAATTTCATGTTTTAGTGCAGACAACATCACATATATAACATTGCTCTGATTCATTGTGTGGTAAGTAGCTTAAGCACTTGTGTTACAGAAATCAGAAACAACGACGGTACCACCATGGGTGTTCACCCAGACCCGAGACAATTAAGAAAAGTTCGTTTCCCATATTGACCCGATCGGGGATCGAACCCGGGACCTCAGAGATGGCGCGTCGCCAAAGTCCGGCCCGCTCGCCTCCCGGCTACGGTCGTCAATTACTAGTGTATGGCTGGAGTAGCGTTGCCAATGTCCCGATTTTAGCCCCGAAACGCAAAAAGAGGAGGTGTTATAATTTTGACGACGTCAGTCTGTCTAGTTAATATTAATCCAGTTGTGTTTAGCGTATGATTAGAAAATAGAAAATCTATAAAGGAATCGTGATTTAACAGGAGCGATCTAAGCAAGCATGCGGGAGGGGCGAGCGGGCCGTGCGTTGGCCATCTTGAGGTCCTAGGTTCGACAAACTTTTCTATATTGTCTTAAGTCTGGGTGTTGTGGTACAGTTCGTTGTTTCAGATTTCCGTAACACAAGTGCTTTAGCTAATTATCACAGAATCAGAGTAATGTATGTGAGATAGTCCAATGTCAATCTAACAATTACCAAATTTAATGATGACTAGCGAAGCTTGAGCGCGTAGAAGCGATGTCGAGCGAAACCGCTCCGTTGCTCCGCGCAGTGATCCTTACACTTTGATCGCTGACTTACTATACCCCCTGATTCCCTTGACCCACCACCCCCCAGCGTACTAAGACCTCTTCTCTCGCACCTTCTCCAGGGCGTGATGGTCCGTCTGATGCTGGTGCTGGCGCCGGTGATGTGCATAGTCTCCGGTGTTGCCGCCTCGAGCCTCCTCAGCCTACACGTTAAGGACATCGAGCCGAAAGTGGAGAAGAATGAGAAGAAGAAGAAGCACGATAACAACCTCGTCTTCAGATCTGAGGCAAGTACATCTTTTTTTTTCTCTCACTTTTCACTCTCCACTTTTGTTTACGTCCGTAGTAACTTTATCTAACTTTGCAATATTAGTAATAAGTTTAGCTTTTTTTGGAAAAAAAAAACTTGAGTTTCTTTCCCCGGTACCTTCTCGCAGTTATAGGTTCCTAACCGGAGGTGGCGTCATTTGATTTATTTAGTGACTTTTCATGAGTGTTACGTAATCTATATGAATAAATATAATGAAATATTAAAGAGCCGGCGCACATTTTGCAAAACTTTTTCAAAAACTGTCAATTGAGAAACGTCCGTTTTTTAGTCAGTTTATAAGTGTTTTTTTTTTTGTAAAAACAGAACTTGGCTTTCTGTACTCATGTGAACAAAAAAAGATTTGCTTTGAGTTTAGTCGGTTAACATGTAAGTTATGTTCCAGGTGGGCGCCGTGTTCGTGACAGTGCTGGGCTGCCTGCTGATGTCGTACGTGTTCCACTGCACGTGGGTGACGTCGGAGGCGTACTCGTCGCCCTCCATCGTGCTCTCTGCGCGCGCGCACGACGGCGCGAGGATCATCTTCGACGACTTCCGCGAGGCTTACACCTGGCTTAAGATGAACACGCCCGAGGTAACAGTTTATACTACTAACTTTGTTTTGTTATTAACTTTATTGCACAAAAAAATTACAAACACTAGGAGCATTTTCTACCAGTTAGCTTCGCATAACCAGTAGAATCGTCGTTGGATTACGTATAAAAATATTCTAGAAGTTACCGCAATGTATTATTGAATTACCCATGCATCGATTTAAGGTCCATATTAAATCATGTTTGTTGAAAAAAAGGGTACTTGATGAATTTTTAAACGATAAACATAATATGGACATGATTGTTTGCTCGCTCACACACCACAGTTTTAAGTTCTCTAGTTCTAAATATTGGAAAAATTAGGATAACTACTTTTTTTTTTCCGGAGTTTCTTGCCGGATTCTTCCCAGTAATAGGGATTAGGTTCCGAACCGGCTGTACCTTCAATTTTGGTTTTTATTAATATTGACGATGCATAAGTGTTACTTGTATACATGAATAGATTAGTCAACCCTTGGGACGTGCAATTGGTTAGTTTATGGGTGCGGTAACAGTAAGAATGTATATAGATTACAATCAATTTCCCCCCTTGAGCCCTGAAATCTGAACTTTAACGGACTAAAACGGACGTTTCTCAGTTCTAACATGTTACTCTTTTTTTTGTTATGTTCCATGTCCCACATTCATTCAAGATAAAGCGGTTACTGTTACTCTAAGGGTCAATTGCTCCATCTTAGCTTTTCTGGTAACGGATTATTTAATGGTGGTCAAATTGCAAAGAATTAACGGGACATGACAGCTGCCAAATATTCAGATACCGTTTTAGTTAGTGCAACTGAGCCTTTGTTATATATTGTTTAATGAGTTTATGTACATTTCAGGACGCAAAAGTGATGTCATGGTGGGATTACGGGTACCAGATAACGGCAATGGCGAACCGTACTGTGATAGTGGATAATAACACGTGGAACAATACGCATATCTCGCGCGTGGGGCAGGCCATGGCGTCGAGCGAGGAGCGCGCCTACGAGATCATGCGCGAGCTAGACGTGGACTACGTGCTCGTCATCTTCGGCGGCCTCGTCGGCTACTCCTCAGATGGTAAGTGGAGCAGGAGGGGGATGGCAGACCTCCCTGGGGTACACCCTAGACACTACAGTATAGCAGTCTATCTTACCAACGGGCAATAGCAAAGGAGAGAGGTCGCCTCCTTGGGTAACACTACGAACAGAGTAAAACAACACGCATATCTTGCGTATGGGGCAAGCTACGGCTACTCCTCTGATGGCAAGTGTAGCAGGAGGGGGACGGGAAACACTCCCGAGATACGAGATACGCCCTAGATACTATGCGATATCTTACGAAGGGGAAATAGCACTGGAGTGACCGCGCCTCTTTGTGGAACACCATGAATATAATAAAGCTAAACGCACATAACGCACAAAGGGCAGGCCATGGCCTCGAGCGTAAAGTGCGAGCTGGACGTAGACTACGTGCTCGTCATCTTCAGCGGCTTTGTTGACTACTTCACTGATGGTAAGTGTACGAGGAGTGGGGGTGGCAGAATACCCTTAGGTATTACCTACATACTGTACGACATTATGTTACCAAGGGGCAATGACACTGGTGAGAACGTGCCTCCTTGTGGTACACCACGAACTGAGTAGACTACATGCTCTGTCTTCGACTTTGCGTGTGTGAGAGTCTGTGGCAAATTAAGCGGACTCCTGAATATTTGAAGACTGTTCGTCCTCTGCAGATAGATGCCCTTCTTACAGGCCTCGACTAAGCTCGTTAAATCGATTATTTAAATTCAATATATCGATATTTTCGCGGATTTCAATCGATTTATTAATGTACCGAAGTTTGACCGATATATCGATACTTTTTCAGCGAAATAGCGATATTGTTTTTCCACCACCGACTTCTGTAGTGTCGAATGCGTGTCTAAATACATTTGTTTGTTGGTTGCAGACATCAACAAGTTCCTGTGGATGGTGCGCATCGGCGGCAGCACGGACCGCGGCGCGCACATCAAGGAGGCGGACTACTACACGCCCGCGGGCGAGTTCCGCGTCGACGCGGACGGCTCGCAGACGCTGCTCAACTGCCTCATGTACAAGATGAGCTACTACAAGTTCGGCCTCGTCTACACCGAGGGAGGTCAGTGCTACACTTTTATTATGACCTCACATGCTGATAATTTTTTCGAACACATATTTTTATAGTACGTCACTAGCGAATATTTAATAGAGACAATTACTTTCGCATAAATGTGTAAACATTAAATATTCATATCTCTGATTCTATGGTAGGTAGCTAAAGCACTTGTGTTTCAGAAATCATAAACAACCCGAGACAATACAATAATACAGCAAAGTGCGCGAGATGACGCGACTCCAAAGTCCGGCCCGCTCAAAAAAAAAATTTAAATAAGGATGTGAATGATTGTGAAATAATTGGAATTGACACCATTTACATATAATTTTGAGATATAAATGCTGTACAGGACGACTAATATTGCATCGTACATATGGATTTTTTTTTTCAATTAAATTTTAATAAAATTTTACAAATCTATTTAATACTCCACTGTAATGAAATATGTGACGTCATAGGTTACTACTATCTTCGTAAAAAAACCATTGATACTTTCCTTAACGTCCCAATATAAATATAATCTTAACCCCTCAGATCAGATCGAAATGTCAAAAAAAAATGACAGCAATGGCGGGAGGATGATGTAGCAATTATAGCTGTTTACAAAAAATACAATTATTCTAAAATAAAACGATATTTTATCATTCTGTTAATGCAAATGTACTTATTAATATATGTTCTATTTAATTTTAATAATATTGCAGGTCGGCCGCCCGGGTTCGACCGCGTGCGAGGCGCCGAGATCGGCAACAAGGACTTCAACCTGGACGTGCTCGAGGAGGCGTACACGACGGAGCACTGGCTGGTGCGCGTGTACAAGGTGAAGCCGCTGCCCAACCGCGGCGTCTGAGGCCGCCTGAGGCCGCCTGCGCCCGCGCAGGTACGCCCGCTGGGGCTCGTGCGCTACACGGGAATGCTATTGATTGTATGTGTTCGAATTGAAATCGGTCAAAAGTTAAAGTAACAAAAATAGGTGTTACAATTAATTTAGACTGCATTACTTGCCTTTAGGCGCTTTTTGTATAATTCGTAATTAGTCCAATTGACTTAGTCTCTACTAATAATGAAAATATAATGAATAGACTCTTCTAGCGTTAGTCCAACAGGGATAAAGACTTGGTAAACAAACAATGGTTCTAGTTATGCCCGGGTTCAATATTTAAAAAACGATCCGGTTTAGTTACGGATAATAATAAATTAAACGAGGCGTCAGCTAAAACCGTTCTATAGTCAGTTGGAGAAAAAGGAGAGTAATTTTTGACATATTTTCCGAATCGTAAAATATTGGAACCGGGCATTAGTCCGCCAGTTAGATTTCCAAAATACTATAAAAACATATTTTTTTGATTCTACAAATAAATATAAACGATACATCGCATCTATGTTTAGTAGAAGGGTGTGTCACGTCACTTATTCTTAAAAATTGTGTTTATAAAAAAAAATTTTTTTTGAAAAAATATTTTTTTTTTAAATTTTGTTACATCAAACAGAAATCATCTTCCCCTATTTGTGATTAGTTAAATATAATCAGCTTCTGTGAAAAGGCTAACTAGAAATAGTGGTATAACCAAAGCCCAACATTACACTCACTTTATAGATTATTTTATATAATGTCATAAGTTGGGAAATGAAGCAACTATGTACGAATTGGATTATTTGTTTTGTCGATTGGACCAATCGCGATTTGAGCCAAATGCACCTAAAGGACCACAGGTTGTCATTAGTTACTATAGTCTTTTTCACGTGAGATGATTCCTGTTAAACAATATATTTGTCCGAATTACGCATAAACCGATTCCAAGAAACCAATTTATACATTTTTATTAATTTCAGTTAGTTAATTAAAATGTATAAATCGAATCAATATTTGCATGGTTATTACAAAATATGATGCGATTCATACTATTAAACAATTATGCAAGTAATTAAACAATTTTAAAAACATGCAAAACGTGAAACCTTTATATCTTGTAAACACTACAATTCCTATTTCCGCGACTTTTGTAAAGTGACCAATAAGGTTATGATTGTTAAATTATATTTTCTAGTGTAGTGTATATAATAAACAATAACGTTTTGTTCAATTTTATGTTTTATTTTACCATGTTATCCTGTGTAAATAATAAATATAATGGATTTGTGGAAATTATGGAAAAAAACAATCCATAATATAACTACTATTTCTTAAAATGTTATATGTGTAGGAATATGTAAATTTTACTGCAACATAAATAATTGTCAAACTTCATCTGATGATACAGAATTCTTCTTAACAGAAAAAGACTATAGTTTTGCCATCAAATCATAATAAATAAAATTAGTAGTATAATACTAACTCGAATCACCTTACGTAACTGGTTGGTTCTCGATTTGATTTCGAGTCGAATATACTCTTTTGTCGCAGAGAGTTATGACTGAAGATAATTAAAAAACTGGTGCAGTATTGCCTTTTAATGATAAAACTTGTCATAAAAAGCAATACTGTAAAAAAAATTAAGAACTGATTGAGTGTGAAAGCTTTTTACTCTTGCGATATCGAAGTAAGCTAGCGATAATAATGTGTTATGCTCTCTAGCCGACTAAAAATATCGATACATTTGCCTACTATCAATAGCATTAGTTGATTGGTGATATCGATACCATCGATATTGGTCACTAGTTTTGAAGACCGACCACTGATAGTCAAACTATCGACATTTCTTACTTTTTATATAGCAAATGATAATGATTATAAACTGACGAGTTATGCTACAATGCCGTACACTACTATTATTAAACATTTTGACTAGACGATTTAAAATACGCAGAAAAAATATTATTAAATAATTAATTGAACAAGCCGAAATAAATAAAATTTAGTGGCTTTAATTTTAATTCATCTTTTTTACATTATTTCTGGCAGGTTCTGTTTATATTTTATTCGTGGGAGCCTGAGGATGAGGGCAGTGCTTGGCGACTTTTGCATGTTCTTGTCCGTTTAAGCAAAATGTTTAGTAACTTTTGTTATTTGTTGCCAACAATTTCCAACACCACGTTTGAAGCATAATTCGATGTTGTGGATAATTGAATGAGTGAACGCATCTGAGGACAAAACAAGCAATATTATGAATTTAGTAACTATAAACAATTTTGTCTGTTTTTAATACGAAGACGCCCTCTCAAGTTTATTTTTTATGCTTATTATTACAAGACTTTACCTGTCGCCAAACTTAAGAGCCTTTTTATGATATGATTTTTTGCAGCGATGCAAACGCGCGATTTTACCGCGCGGCTCCAGCGATTCATAAGTGTTTTCATTAATGGAAACACGTGTCTGTATCGCGATAGTACCTCTGCCTATACAGGCGCGTATTGGTAGACTATTTTCGTGCCGATGCTAACGCGTATAGCGACTGCATCGCGTTTGCATCGCTGCTTAAAATCGCAATGTCGACCTGCTTGACAAGCCGATCAAATTTATTCTAAGTTGAAAAGTCTTCAGTAACCGAATTAAAATGAATCGATGTTTCTGTAAACTTCTAAAATACACGGTTTGTTGCCGTCGAATACCTACACCTGTGAAACTTTATTGCTTACTCTTAGTGTTGATTTTCTGATGTAAATATACATTTGTAAATGTCAATCGTTCGTCACGGAATCTTTAGTATTTAAATGATGCGCAAAGTCAGTCCCAAACAAAAAAAAAATAACAAACATTGTTAATTTTCAAATATGTATGCCTGAATTCTTATTACGAAGGTATTTTATAAGTATGAATTTATATTTTTAATCTATTTTATAGACTGAGTTATGTATGTTTTTGTATATTTTGACATAATTGTTCGACCTTGAAAAGCATTATGTAATAGCATATTGCAGGAATGAAAAGTTAAATAGATCAAGAAATGTAAGATATTTAATAGTCATAAGAAGCCTGTTAAAATTATTCCTTCTATGTTGTAAAACAAAATTTGTTTGAAGTCTATTATCATTAAAACATTTAATTTAATGATTTCTGGGCTTATAAAATATTTACGCTCGAGCTAAATTATTGTTTTTAAAAGCGGTCATTCCAAGTATTTATTACCAGTTAATTACTATTTCATTCCTTCACTACTATGATGTCGGACATGTGTGTGACCTTCCTAAATTATTTAAAGCAAGAGTAGATGTATTATAGAGCATGCGGGCTACCATTTAACTTAATATATCTACCTCTTTTAGGTACATTTATAAAATAAGCGCACAAATAATGTTTCACAAAATTCTCTCCTTTAGGCATATAGTGAAAGTTTATTGTCGATTTAAATCAAAAAATTCAAATATAATTTCTATCCCCGAAATACGAAAAACAAAATATTTTTTCCCTTGGAGACAGTAGCGCTTGAATATAATTAATTTCTTTTGAACTAACAAGATTGATGATTTATAATAAAAAAACAAACACGAAAAGTTTTTAAATGTTTAATATGAAACTGTATTCTAGATATTTCAATCATATTAGTTCAAAAGTATGCCAATAATAAAATTGTACACATTTGAAAGTTGTATAAATTCATTTTTCTATTTTTTATTTTAAATAAAGTTTATTAAATATAACTGGATCTTAATTTATATTTTAACCATAAAAAAAGTGATCAATACATTTCATAATGTGGTCCTATTATAATAGAGGAATTCGTTAAAGCGTGTCAGTTTCTCCCCAAACGTACGTTAGGTTACAAAATCCCAGTAGCAGCCGGAGCCGAGGTTCGAGCCCCGTTAGGGGGCTCCTCCGGATGTTGCTTAAATATAAGGGGGGAGAGCCATCTGCGCTCCCCCGCAAGCTCGGTGAAGATGATAAGGCTTCGTAGCCATCATCTATGGCCAGGTAGAAAAAGAGGAAAAATAATAGTTTAAAAAACTAAAAAACACGCTTTTAGCTCGCACTAAAAATTACAAAATAATTCAGACATTTAAGAAAGAAAGCGTGGAGCGTTTTGTCCAAAAAGAGTAAAGATAACATAATTTTATTTTCTACTTTTTAGTTTTCTCATGTATCAATAATTATATAATTCTTTTTCGTATCCCATTCAGCAAACCCTTTCATTTAATACCCATATCATAGGGGTGCATTTCAAATAGCCTGTCCGTTATCTTGGACGCCCGCCATATTGGATTTGAATCACGTGACTATTTTTTTCGTATTCCTGACAGCAAACCCTTTCTTTTGATACCCATATCATGGAAGTGCATTTCAAACAGTCAGTTCGCCATCTTGGGGAGGCCGCCATATTGGATTTGTAATGACGTTTCTTAGCTAGTCATGTATTGTCATCAGAACTCAGAGCGTGTGCAAAATTTCATCTTAATCAAAGACCGGGAAGTGGGTCAAATTAAGATTCAAAGATTCCGTTACATACATAGATACATACAACCCGAGCTAATAAAAGCGTGTTAAAAAGCGTGTCAGTCGTCGCTGGCGTACTCGTCGCTCCGGTCGCTGCAGTCCTCCGGGCGGAACGTGTCGTCGTTGTTGTAGTGGCGCGCCGGCGCACGCGCACGACGCGCACGCTCGCGCGCCGCCCGACGGACGCCCACCTGGCAACAAAGGATTCATCACCAACGAGGTCTTGAACACTCATTTAGTCAAACACTAGTCAACTAGATCATTGCCTACAATCAAATCATTTTTTATTCAATCTACCATGAATTACTAAATGAAATTTGACAACTTTTTTTACACATTTCGGTTCGTTTTCAAATCACTAAAATCAAAGTTTTTGAAAAAGTTCAGAGTACGTACATATATTTCGAATAGAATTTGGAAAATAATCTGAATGGCTGTGGTTTGTACAATAGGGATGTTGATTGGCTGGCAACTAAGATAAATTTTTAGTCGACGGGTACTTCATACACTATACCTTTATACTCTGACTTATTAGATAGTCGAAACCGATGTAACAAGTCCATAATCCCAATCTAGTAAACCCAACCCAATTGTACATTTAGCTTTACTTACAATTTGATTTATCTGATTCATCATGCAATGCCAAATTAGTATAAAACAAGAGTTCAGATATTCACCGAATCAATCTATAGAAACAAGTTTAGAGTTTAGGAGCTACGCACCAACAGTAATTGCGTTCGCTAAACAAGATTGTTTGGCCAAATTACACTACTTGTATAACAACAAAGTAAAATATGACCGTCATGCGCATATCACGGTAGTGGTTCGGCGACTTGCTTTTTTGTCGGGACACAAATCATCTAGCGGATTTATCCGAAGTATAGGACATGTCTTTTGGATTGTGTACCTACGAAAATCCCACTGTTGGTAAGGTAGGATTATGTGTGCTTCGGAAATAAAGTCAAAAGAATTAACCTGGAGGACATGACAGATTAGGGTAGTCTGATCAGATGCGCCGTACATACCTGAGGAGATTTATAAGGTCCAATGCCAGTAATGAAGGCTTCTCTGAAGGCTTTCCTCAGCGGCCTCCGTTTGAACACGGCGCACTGCTCCTTGAGAGCGTCTGCCGTGCCCTCTGGCAGATCTACGACCAATTATAAACGTGTTAAGAGCAGGATAAGATTTACACACATAGCGTAACTTGAGCTTGCAAGAACCTATAAGAACTTCTGAGAACTGCACAAACTTACCAATTTCTTTAAATGTAAATGTCTTAGGGCGAATGTCGTAGACCCTATAGTCTAGCATGAGCACGACATTGACCTGCTCCTCGGTTTCCTCCACGTCGCTGCAGGCCATGAATGACACCTCAATGTGCGACCCATCCAGCACTTTGAACAACTGCGCTTCGACGTTCACAAGTTTCTAAACAAACAAAACAAGTAAATCACCTACATGTCTCATTAGGGCACAGACATTTTCAAGCATGTTTGCTCCCACATTATAGTTGGTCAAATTTGCTGTAGATCTACTACACAGTTGGTTCTATATAACAAACTGCTGAAACACTATGGACTAGCTAAGAAAAGATCTATTAGCTTTATAAATACGAATTTGACGACCTCCGTAGCCAAGAGGCAAGCGTGCCGGACTTTGGTGTCGCGCCATCTCTCGAGGTTCCGGGTTCGATCCCCGGTCGGATCAATATGGGAAACGAACTTTTCCATATTGTCTCGGGTCTGGATGTTGTGGTACCTTCGTTGTTTCTAACACAAGTGCTTTAGCTACTTACCACAGAATCAGAGCAATGTAGGTGATGTTGTCCAATATTTATTTATTATTTATTTATTTATTTAATACCCATCAAATATCTATAAATAGCGTTTAGTAATAAAAGTCATTGCTAAGAATGGGCACCCACCCAAAACAACTAGTTTCCACAATGATATCATATGTTAAGAGTTTTTGTGTGAAAAATTATATAAAAAAAAAATCAAAAACCTTCAATGCCTCATACTGCTCCAACCTGTCATAATAGGCCACTAATGCTTTCCTGATAGATCCGAGGCAATCAGGCATCATAATATTGTCATAATCTTCTAATACGGCACTCAGATTGAACCCAATCGGTAATGACGAGTTGGATACTTGATTGGTTCCTGCAATTAAAAATATAAGTATTAACCTAGGTGGCACAGTTTTTTCACTGTATATTCAATGTTTCATGGAATTATTAACATAAAAGTTTGATTATGATTTTTTAATTTATTTTAAAGTCATTTGGTTTGTTTCCATATATAAACAGTAGGTACGTAATAAATATTTTTCTTTCTTTCTTTCTTATTTCTGCAGATACCCATGTGGTATATTAAAAAAAACAACTTTGTATCCTTAAAAATGAGCACTGAACATTCATTCCATAAAGATTCACCTGGCATATGCGCTTCTTAAAGATTCACCTTGCATAATGGTTTTCTTATTTCATGTCAGAATCATGAGGGGCGACAATGTGCGAGAGCAAAACAGATCCCTTCTTTTTATATTTATTTTGGTGCATTACTAGATGCAAAATGTTGGTAAATCATTATTTGAATGCACATTCACCTTAAATTAGGTGTTAGCCTATTTAAATTCATGTTTGATTTACATAATGGCAAAAATCTCCTAGTACCAAAATACGATTTGATTTAAAAAAAATCATTAATATTTCGTTATTATGAATATTCTTTACTAATGTTAAATTTAACAAACTGCATTTATGAATGGTTAGATTATGTTAAAAGTATCACTGTGTTCGGACTGATGTAATAACTATATGAAAGCTATATTCACATACCAGAATTCATTTCAATCCTCAGTCCATGTTTCACTGTGTGCTGTGCATCATGCTGCATATGGAACACAATGCAGCAGTGGTCATCGGCCACGTAGGACTGCACCTCCGTCCCAGAGAGCATCGACATTAGTTCCAGGCTCCTCTTCAAGCTCTCTACAGAGTTGCTTAAAATTATTTTCTAAAATAAGAAGTATTTTATTAGTACACAGCATTGAAGGTGATATGCCTGTATGTATTTTTCAGTTATTTTGCAAGATTTTGGTTAGTCACATCTATTTTGAAAATTCTATGTTATGAGCCCGAACTTTACCACATGTACACAGAGTTTTCTACAGGCCCAAGGAAATGCCCTTTAAACAAATGTGTTATATGTATTTTGATGAAAAATAAGTATTAAAGTTTGCTATCAAGGTTTAAATCCCAAATAGTATAAACTGCATAAATGTCTAATAAATGGTAAAAGTCTCTTACATTTTCATGCCAAAACTACTAAACCAATTTGAATTAAGTTTGTAGCATAAATACTAAAGAGTTGCTTGTTACACCCTTGGGTCATGGAAGGTTGTATTGAAGTATTAACTTATTTTTTAAGCTGTTAATTTAATAACATTAGAAGTAGAAAGTTTGTGAAAATATTAAGTACAATTTAATAAATATAGGATAAAATTAATATGTTGAATGAAACAGTTTGCTAACACACTACTCACATTTATTTTCTAGCTTTAATTTAATTAATTGTCACATTTAAATGACTTAATAAATTGAACCGCGTAGCTTTGCTTGTTCCGTCTCAATTTTTTAATAATTGTTTAAACAATATAGGTTTTTAATAATCTATTTACCTACCTGGGGCCTAATAAAAGTTTCAGGTTTCTTTTTAGATGGTGAAACTTTGTGCCTGTAGCTGTTTCTTTGCAGCTGAAAAAGCTCATCCTGTTTCTCTTTTAGCTTCTGTTCCAATATCTGGATTTCTTCTTGGATCTCCTCACAGTCTTGAGGTGCTTTTGCTGCCGCTGTTAGTCATAGAACACGAAATTTTGTTGAATAAACAAATAGCAGAAAATGGTTTTCAAAAATACAATACAGTCTTTAGCTCACCTCCTTTTCGAAAAAGCGTCGTAATCTTGGTTTGCTTTGTATTTGTCATTTTATCTTGTTGTACGTTTAATTCGAACAACAATTTGATTTAACAACAAGAAAACACAGAAAATCGTTGAAATCACTGGTCTCCAACTCCAACTGAAATAATTGTTTGACATTTATTCAAATCAAACAACAACATTAGGGTGACCATTAAGAAATAGGAGTGTTCGCAACGGCTACATTTTGCCAACGTGATATTTCGTTCCGCTATTATATTTTAACCTATTATTTTTTTAGCTTTAATATATTAGTTCAAATAGCTATTAATATTTTTGTATTAAAATTTCGTCGAGCGTTAGTTGCGAAAATCGTTCCTTAAGGACGGTGTATGCTACTGAGTGTTGACTAATATAACTTAATAATATGTGATTTTAATATTTTTAACCGACTTCAAAAATGAAGGAGGTTTTCAGTTCGACCTGTATGTATATTTGTCCCGATTATCTCGCGTTTGGCTTAACCGATTTTGATGCGGTTTTCAGAAATCTTCATTAACAATTATGTGCTTTTGTTTTAAATGATTTTTTTAATTAGATATAGTAGTTTTAAATGACAGACTCTTTTTACTTAGCCTTTTTGGCAATATCGTCCACAATATTAAAATAGTTCCAAAATGTCCCTTACGCGGCATTTTTCTAACCAATTATTTAAATCTAAACCTAACTAAACTAAAATATTACACTACTTATGAACTATATTAACAATTTAACTTCAATAATTTAATTATTGAATTAAGACAAATAAATCAGTCCACGAAAGAAAACGAGACAGCAAACCAACGTTAAAACCTCGAACGAACTGTTTTTGATTTGAATTTGAAAAATATTACCTACCAATCCAACGTACCACTCGAATCATACGTTAGAAATTGTGTGACAAAGATGCAGTCATAATGTATTATGATTATGTCTCGCTCTAGTCGTGACATCGTCGTGCCTGCTTTTTTATCATAAAACAATTTTATTTGACAACAGCGACATCTTCTGTGCAATCTATAAATCACTTCATAGACGCCTCCATCCAATATTATCTCAATAGCCGCCATCAAAATCTTAGTTACTAGTTTACGCAAGTGATGCTAGATGGCGCTGTACTCAATTATAAGAAAAAATATTTTGGTACTAATATATTAGTTAAGTCTAGTTATTTGAATATATTCGAATATATTAATAAAAATAAATAGTAGTAATATTTATTCTGCTATCTAATATAACGAACACTCCTATTAAGAAATATATATATAATCACTCGAGTAAATTTTATCGCATTCTTAAGAAATGTCAGAATCAATACGTCAACTGCTGATTGGCTGAGATTACGAATACGGTGTAATCATGGACTTCGTATAATAAACATTAAGTCCATGGGTGTAAATTTGTCACCTCACGCGAGAAATTTGACGTATTGCGCATGCTAGGCCTGCTAGCCAAAAGTTTCGATACTGTTGATTGGCTAATAGCACACCGCACTCGTATTTTCAGCCAATCAGCAGCTGACGCACTGACTTCAATCGATTTTGACGTTTGCTAAGAGCGTGATAAAATTTAGTCGCGTTGCGAATGGCCTTTAGGCCTTTGTTGTGTAAAACATAATTTCCGCAGTTTTCACTGCGTTGTTTTTAAACGCAGGATAGAGACCATAGTTAATTAAAATAATAATCATTTCCGAATGTAAATCCGTTTCCGACGTTTTTGAACAAACCCTTTTGGTTTCCCTACGGTTTCCGGAGAATCCCTCGATTGTATTAGTGTGCTCGTCTTTTTTTTTTGAAAGAGGGAATGGGAGTACAGAATAACGTTACGGTACATTACGTGGGGGGGGGGGGGGAGTCCAAAATCTTAAAAAATTGCGTTACGTAAGAGTTACCTACGCCGTATCGGATACTAAATGATCGAAAATGAAAATATAAATGATAATATGAACGCTCAAAATACCGAATATTCTTCTCAGGTTTTTGCCAATTTAGATGTTTTTGTGGATAATGTAAAAAAATCATTTTGAATACTTTAATCATTCGATGTATTGAGAGTTCGATATTTTGATTTTCGATCATTTGGTATCCGATATGGCGTAGGTAGTCCGTTACTACGTAATACTTGAACGCTCCCTTCTTTAAACAAACACAGCACTCTTCATTCTAATTAAACACCGGATCTAAGTAATTAATGACATGTTGTAATCGGTGCCAATATTAGGCATTACATTAACAACTAACGGACTTCTGGATATTAACGGAAGTAAATGATTCCATTAACAGTTTTTAAAGGTAACTTAAAAGTTAATCCGTTACTGATAATGTTATATTCGTTAATTAACGATTAACGGATTAACGAGTTAATGCCCAGCTATGATTATAATATATTTTACAGTTTGTATTTTCGGATTGTTTTGAACATACGGCACAACAGACAAAACACTTTGTGGGCTTGGTACCGCCCTTAAATCGTCGGCATATGAACCAATATCGAATTATAGTTTTAGTTCAGTTTTTAGTTATGTGCGGTTAACCATACTTCACTGATCAGTCACATATTAATGCCCGGTTCCAATATTTTGCGATTCGTAATGTGTGAAAAATAACTACACGTTTTTCTCCAACCGTTCCATAATTTACATTTCATATCAGCCGTCATCAGTCGTCGTTTTTAGCTTACGCCTCGTATAATTTATTACTATCCGTAACCAGAATGGATCGTTTTTCAAATACTGGAACCGGGCATAAGTCGTTATACTATACAGACAGCTTCACATACAGGCCTAGCATACGCAATACAATACGTCAAATTTCTCACATGAGACGACAAAAGTTTCGATACTGTTGATAGGCTAATAGCACACCGCACTCGTATTTCTCAGCCAATCAGCAGCTGATGCAGTGACTTCATACGATTTTGACGTTTGCTAGGCCTGATAGTAAGTGACACGCTATCACGGTACCTATTCAAATAATTAGACGCAATCAAAATTTCAATAAAATTTTGAAATTAAGTTACAACTCACACTCAATCTATTGAATGAGTTGATTCTTAAATTATTATAATTGTGGTGGTAAATAAAAACTTATAACGTTCAACATTAACTTGGTTTTATTCTTGCTTTAACTATTTTACATTTTTACAACATTTTATTTTTCTTATGAATTTTTGACATCTATTCGTATATTTTTTCTTTTTTTCTTTATGGCGGCAAGTTGCCAGTATCAGCAAAGAGGTTTTGTTAACACATTTTTAAAGTTAGCTATTTCTAGCGTGAACATCTATAATTATCAATTTCATTAAATAAAACAAATCAACGTTAATTTTTTAAAACGATTTATTTTATTTCGTCTTAAAATATAGTTTATTGAATGAGGGATACTTATATAAAATATTATGTTTAAATGCAAAGATAGACAGAGGGTAATTAACGTGGATTTAAGCTTAAAGCTGCAAGGACACACCAATTAGCTTCATATCTTCTTTTGATAGTCGCCCTTCCTTCAATCTTATTCGCAACCTGTAAATGAAATATAAAAATTAGTCCTTCAACGGAACAGAGTGGGAAATGTGTTATAGATTAGGCCTACCTAAGGTCAAGGTTTTGGACAAATGTTGGCCTTGCCCACAGCCTGTTGGCAGGGGCATATTAGCACTTACACCCTACGAGGTGTTTTTTTCCAAGGAAACCTGTTGAGTCCATAAGCAATTTAAACTTGTGGACCTAAAAAATCTTCATCACTCCTCTTAAACAATTTTTATGCTGCAGAAACATCGTGCTCTTGTATTAAAATTCAATTAAAAATAGTGAATCAAGTTCTCTACGTGTTAATACCTTTTTAAAATGAAGAAACGTACAAGACTCGTTAGTGGCAGTGTTATCTAGTGAATATATAATACTTATTACAAGAAAAAGAACAAAGTTTATTGTGACTATTCATCAGTGATTAACATTCTATAAAAACTCTGTACACCATACAAACATTCAGTGATATTGTGATTTAGTGAATACTTAATAAATACCTTAAAAAAATCAAAGTAACTTACTATCTACAAAACATTTATTTAAAAGTACATTACTCGATTCGTTTTCTAATTCAAAAATTGACATTTAAAAGCAAAACATCAGTCATAATCTACTCAAACTAGTGACATCTTTTAATGATCCACCACATCATTATGGATCTTAACGTAAACTCCGTGCTTTTGCACTAGCATCAAAAACAACCGGTATCACTGTATAATTCATCGGCGAAGTTAAGCGGCACCGAATTTTGAAGACTTTGCCAACGAGGCTGCTAGCCGAACGGTTTGACACTCTAGATGAAGTCGCACGTTGCATCAGGACCCTAAGTTCAAATCCTCCGAGTGACAAAAAAGTTATAATTCTTAATTTTTTCTTGCAAAACAATGGCTGATCACAATCTCTCCGAAAATGTCACTCAAAGGCTAAAACAGCGGTCTTCAGTACACAACTCCTTGGAGGACATTATTATGGAACACGACGGTTATTTATTTGATTCTTCAAATCGAAGTCTACCAATCATTACTAATAGTAACCAAGAACTTATTGAAGATTACCAAAACGAGGTGTCCACTCTTAAGTTGAAGCTTGCATCCGCTGACGAACAAATAGACGCTTTACTCACAGAAAACTCAGATCTTTCTCAAAGAGTTGAAAAATTATCAAGAGCTGTAACGCTTTACAAGAAAATTGGCATCACAGAAAACTCAATCACTTCAATTAATTCCCCAATTATTCGAAGGGTAAAAAGGGTATTACTTGAACCTAAATCTCCTCCCATAAAGGCCAAACTTACTACAAACCAATGCACCCAAACTACTTCCAACTCAAGCAAATCTTTCGGAAGTAATCACTTTTCTTTGAAATATAAGCAGAGACTTAAGAAGCAACGCAAAAAGATAAACAGCCTCATAAAGCGCATCACCAAATTAAAAATACGGAACGAGAAAATCATAGAAGAAATGGAAGAATTACAAAAACATAATATTGAACAATATGAGCTCATGGTAGATAGCGAAGGTGGTGACCACTCGTTGACTTTTACATTAGAAAAAACCATTACAGACAATACAATATGTCACGAGCGGGCCCTATCATGCAAAAATCAAGAACCTCTAAACGAAGAAAAGCTAAGTCCTGATCAGCACAAGGCGAATATAAAAGATGAAAAGAGCAAAGTAATTGTCCTGGCTGACCAACAGGGAAGGGGGCTCCAGAACGTGCTACAGCGACTACTTGGGGACAGATATGATGTCTTCTGCTTCTCGAAACCTGGAGGACAACTTCATGACCTCCTAAACTCCTGTGTCTCAGATATTCCCAACTTAACGAAATACGATTTTGTGGTTTTAATTGGCTTTACAAATGATGACAGTCTATCTAGCTTGCGAGAGCGGCTTCTAGCTTGGTTTGAGAGCACTATCAATACTAATATACTTATATGCGAAAATTCGTCAAGTAGATATCTGAAAGAAACACAAGTAAATAACATATTGCGTAAATTAACCGATCAGCACGCATACACTACATTCGTTGATATGGAATTCTCTAAGTCAAAACCCAAATTAAGGAACTTTCCATTGTATACAGGCCGTTTTATATTGAGAGAAATACTGCGTATAAATTATATGACGAAATACCAAATGTCAAATGACCACTTGGCCCCTAGTATTTTGGATAATATCTCTAATAACGTTAAACATAATATTGAATCGTATTACACATTAATAGATAAGGGCACTCAGACGGATTTTGGTACAGATGCATCAAAACCTGTAAATAATAACTACAATAAGCTTTTTCGTGTATAGGCATCTCAACATATTGCATCAAAATGTGTCTGGACTCATTAATAAGTCGGATTTGATAACAGTATGCCTAAATGACTTATCAGAAATAGGAAAAAATATTGACATAATGTGTTTCACAGAGCACAACATGACCAATAGGGATGTAGAACTACTCCATATTCCTAATTTTGTCCTAGCCTCCCATTTCTCCCGAAACAAGCGTAAAGGTGGCGCATGCATATTAATAAATAATAGATTGAAATTTAATGTTATAACAGATGTACAAAAATATAGCATACCAAATATTATAGAGTGCTGTGCAATAGAAGTATTAGACCATAATTTAATTGTAATTTGTATCTACAGAGTCCCAAAGAACAAGGACATAAATAAATATTTTGACATTTTTTTAAATAATTTTGGTGACATTCTGAGTATTTTTACACGCAATGGTAATAAAAAAATAGCAGTCTGTGGCGACTTTAACATAGACTTATTAAAAATGAGCAGGTATTCGTCAGACTTTGAACAACTTTCTTTGACTTATAACCTTAAACCTTCAATTAGAGTTGCTACAAGACCGAGTAGTGGGACGTGTATAGACAACATTTTCCACAACATACGCGGTGCTAAATGTGAGCTGTTCGAGTTAAGCCTGTCTGATCATAAGGCACAAGTCTTAAACTGTCCCGTAAAAAGGACTTGCTTGTTTGATCACTGGTTTGTATTCAGACGACACTACTCAAAAGAAAATCTTGAGAAATTCAGCGAGTCGATCAGTGCACTCTCTTTCTCTGACGTGTTTCAGTCTCACAATGCAGAACAGGCTTTCAAGGAATTTTATGATCTGTTTAAGCTATTTTACGACCTATGTTTTCCTATTACAAAAAACCTAATAAGAACCAAAAGTAAGCCGAAGTGGGTATCCTCTGGTATTAAAAAATGCTGTAAAAGAAAACGTTATCTGCTCTGGAAATATAGACAGAGTAAAAATCCAAAGGATAAAAATATATTTAAGGCGTACTCTAAAAGACTCAGTAAAATAATAAAATTGACACAAAGAGCACAAAATGACCATTATATTAAAAACTCTAAAAATAAAAGTAAAGCTACTTGGGATATTATTAACTATAGCAAACAAAATATTCCAAGGGAAAATATTAATCAATTATTAATTAACAATCATTATATTACAGATCCACAACAAATATCAGACTACTTTAATAAATTTTATGTAGAACATGTTTCGCCCGCTAACGATAAATTACTTCCAAAGACATGTAATTACAGCTCTCAGAAATCGTTATTTTTAAGCCCGACTGACCCTTTGGAGGTTGTAAGCGTCATTAGAAACCTCAAAAACACCAATAGCACTGGTTTTGATGATATCAGTGTATTGGTATTGAAATATGTTTGCACAATAATTGCACCTGTTCTCTCTCATATTATTAATCTTTGTTTTGAGCAGGGTATATTTCCAGCCACACTCAAGACAACTATTATAAAGCCAATCCACAAAAAAGATGACAAACATAACATCAAAAATTATAGGCCTATAGCTTTGATACCAGTATTTTCAAAAATCTTTGAAAAGCTTATATATAATAATGTATATAACTACTTTGAAAATAACAATATGTTTACAAAGGAGCAGAAAGGATTCCGCAAGAACATGACAATAAATCTTGCAATATATGAATTTCTGAATTTGATATATCCCAAGGTTGACTCAAAAGAACCTGTATTTGGCCTATATATGGATATGTCGAAGGCTTTCGATCTTGTCGATCATGGACTTCTATTAAGAAAGCTTGAAATGTATGGTGTCAGGGGTAATTGCCTAGATTTATTTCGATCCTATCTTAGCTATAGAACTCAAATTACAAATATATGTAGGATATGTCCCAAAACCAAAGAAGAAACAAATTTTAAATCTAGGCCTAGAATAGTTACCCGTGGAGTGCCCCAGGGCAGCGTTCTAGGACCCCTCCTCTTCTTAATATTTATTAATGACATGCCAAAATGCGTAAATGACCCAATGGTACTATTTGCAGATGACTGTACAGTTGTACTTAATAATGTAAATACAATAAATGAGACTCTTAAGTCATTAATAATGTGGTTAGAAGATAATAGTTTAGTAGTAAATATAGATAAAACTAAAATAATGGAATTTAGACAAAGATGCAATAAAAAATTAATACATCAAATTGAGTATAATTGAAAACATGTTGAACCGACCACAACCACAAAATTCCTTGGCTTACATATAGACGACAATTTGAAATGGCAAACTCACATTGAATTTGTGTGCAGAAAGATTTCCCAGTCGTCATACAGCCTTTATCTTTTATCACGAAAAGCTAATCTCTCAACGTTACTGGCATCTTATCACGGGTATGTGGCTTCTAGGTTACGATACGCAATAATATTTTGGGGAAATGCAACCAATTGGGACAAGGTGTTTAAATGTCAGAAGAGATGCATTCGTGGAATGTGCAACCTCAAAAAAACTGAATCCTGCCGACAATACTTTAAAGATTTGAAGTTACTAACTATGCCTTCTCTGTACATTTTCGAGTTGATTATATTTATCAAACAACACCCAAACTTGTTTAAAATTGTGCCTGGGAAACGCAACCGCACTAGGTTGTGTATTACAAATCACCATCAACATAAAACGGCGCTGTACGGAAAATGCGTGTTTGCTATGGCACCAAAAATATTTAACAAACTTCCAAACCACATTAAGGACTGTGATCACTATATCACCTTCAAAAACAAATTATTTGAATATTTAACTAATAATGCATTTTATTCAATTGATGAATATCTACAAATAAAAAAATAATAATCTTAACATCAGGCAATACAATTAATATTAATCTTAAATTCTTTGACATTTTATCGATTTAAATTTGACTTTTACTTACATAAATAGATGGGTACCTCTTGGGGTTTTATTCTGATTGTGCTCCTTGGACTAAGTTGGGCGTCGCTTTGCTCGCTAGTTTAAAATGGACTGGATTAAAAGTGACTCTTTGACATTTTAAATAATATCATTTTATTTAATGGTACTTAATGTTTTTTTTTTATATTCATGTAGACTGTAATTTTAGACTGACATTTTAACTTGATAGAAGATTTTTTTTTTAATAGTTTTCTTTGAATGTCTTTGTTAATAATAATTAAAAAATAATGTTTTATTCCCATGTTCTAATGAGTCTAGTGTTATTTTAATAATTTATCAATTTCTAATAAATGAGAAACTTATTTTAAATTGTATATTTGCATGCCGCTCTTGGCCGAATATGGCAGCTCTATTTATATTAATTTGTCATCTATTGTACACTCATATTTCGCAAATAAAGTATTTGTATTTGTATTTGTATTTGTAGAAAATAATGTGTAATTTGGCCCTTCAACTAACCAATAAGACATAAGGGCCTGCGTGGCATAGGTCCGGGGCGGAAGGGCCGTCACTGTCAATTTTATTGCGAAATTGAGAAAATCAAATAAAAGCGTTTAGATTTATATGAACAAATATTATAATTTCAAGAATTGAAGATAGATAGTTTCCTGAACTTGTGGGACAGAGAAGATGGTGATTGGTGACTCAGCTGAGCGTAGCGTAGAGAACTCTATTAATTTTACTACTAGTTGTTTTAAGAAACAGGTGGTATTTGATCGGAATCCGCGACAGGAAAGCCTAAGCAAGTGAAAAAGACATTCTGAATATTGTTGTATCTAATAAATTTCCTAAGTTATTTATAGCATTTAATTTACATCAGGACACAAGAATAAATAACAAAAAAACATCCATACAAAAAGCCAAAAATAAATATTCTTGCTCTAAATTGTTGAAGTAGACACCTAAGAAAAATCTAATCCACCAAAAAATTAAAAAGTCACCGGTGTCACGTGCGACGATTGAGAAAAAAGCCGGCCAAGTGCGAATCCGACTCGCACACGAAGGGTTCTGTATCAGTATATAGTATTCAAAAAATTTCAGCAGCCTGGTGACTGACGGACGGACGGACAGACAGAGCGAAGTCTTAGTAATAGGGCCTCGTTTTTACCTTTTCGGCATGGAAACCTAAAAATCAATCGTGCCCTCTGATACGAATCGGAAGTGAATGGCTGATAAAAGTTTCCCATGTCAGCCACAAAAAAATCGGGACATTTCATTCAACAATACGTGTAGTAGAGGATCTATTACTTAGCACGGTGTACCTCTCCTCGTTGTGCCGCAAGGACCACAGCGCGGGCATGTACCGGGGCTGCATGGCGTCGAGGAAGTGCGTCCTCCAGACCTCCTCGAGCCGCAGCAGCCCGCCGTCCTGCGCCGTGAAGTACTCCACCACCTTCTGCCCGTGGCACTCGAACTCGGCATTCTCGAAGCTACCGGAAATAACAATTCAATAAAACTGTTACCGCCCAAATTAAGTTTCACGTCAAACTAGTTACTTCTTGAACAAGAGAGGCAGGGCATAGCGATTTATCGCCCGAACTGAAGCAGCTTAACTGGTGAAATACCGCCACTACTTCTGTGTTATTGTGTTCCTGCGTGTGAGTAAGGTTTCCAGAGCTCTTGGGGGTGCTACATATAGTAGCAGGGGTCAAGCCTTCAAGGTAAGTGCGACAAGTCCAGTAACAGCTTTATTATACTTGTCCGCTCCGTCCGTTGGGGTTGTGGTTGGTCAGGACTTGATTTTCAACAACATCCCAAGTTAAGGGGACACACCAAACGGGGAGGATTAGGAGATAGTCCTAGTCCTACCCTTTTCAGGGCAGCCCATAAACGCCAGCACCTCCCTCGGGTTACGCGGGAGGGTACATCCCCCAACAATGCAGCCATTTCCGAGTTTAGCCGGAACAGTCAGACAGACAGACAAAAATTGTAAAAAATGTTATTTTGGTACATATATTCATATGCATGTAGTAAAATGCGGTTACATTAACATTACAAATAGACGCTCCAATTATATTTATATGTATAGACTTATTTCAGTTACTAACACAACCGGCATATCGGCGGCTTCTTGGAGCAGTTCCTCAGTGATCTCCTCGTGCTGTGGGTAGTACTGCAGTATCACGCTCTCTAGCAACTTGCGTCTCTCCTCTGGTAGGACATGCTTCCTTGATTGGTAGTGCAGGGCACGTGCCGCCGACCTTATCTTCCTGCAAACAAATAGAAACTGTTGTGGTGACATTATTATTTTTAGTCGGAATATTTTGCCGTAATCTGACCGCTCCTTTAGTGGTATAGCGTAAGTTTTGTGAAAGTTTTTTTATATATTTTTATTCTACTTAATGGGCCTGCCTGTTGGAAGCGGTTATCAGAGGTTGTTCACAAATTTGGTAGCTACCTAATTTATCCACCAACGGAGAAAAAATGGTGTTCTAGTTTAATCGACTCCCTTAAATAACTTCCTTTGAAATGTATGCATTTTAGACACTATTTTGTTACCTGCATTTAGTACCTATCTTACAATATTTTTTGCGAAATTAAAAGCGCGCAAAAATATATTTTGGGCGAGCGGCGCGGTGCACAGTACGGCGAGCCGCTCGCGCACGGTCTGGTCGGCACGTCGCTTCACAACAGACAGACAGACAGACACAGGCGACTCACTTGCAGGTCGCGTCCTCGGTGTACTTGGTGCAGTCCTTGCTCGCGAGCGGCGCGGTGCACAGTACGGCGAGCTGCTCGCGCACGGTCTGGTCGGCACGTCGCTTCACAACAGACAGACAGACAGACACAGGCGACTCACTTGCAGGTCGCGTCCTCGGTGTACTTGGTGCAGTCCTTGCTCGCGAGCGGCGCGGTGCACAGTACGGCGAGCTGCTCGCGCACGGTCTGGTCGGCACGTCGCTTCACAACAGACAGACAGACAGACACAGGCGACTCACTTGCAGGTCGCGTCCTCGGTGTACTTGGTGCAGTCCTTGCTCGCGAGCGGCGCGGTGCACAGTACGGCGAGCCGCTCGCGCACGGTCTGGTCGGCCATGTTGCTGCGCTGGTGGCAGCCGGCGCACAGCAATACCACGTCGTGAGAGGAGTGGTCCTTCATAATCTCTGCGACAAGGAAAAAGCTGATAAGTGCAAATAGGACTCATCAGTTTACTTAGACAAACTGAGGATATAGGTGTGTACCAACTTTGGACTATGGGGCTGACCGATGGGCCGTCTCTATCCACCGCAGGCGCTTTACACTGACGCACAATGAGCTAATAGTCCATTCATCAACATTAATACTGGGTCGATTTTTTACCGTGTAATTAAGTTATTAAACCGTTAGACATCTAAATTATTCGTGAGTTATATTTGAAATATTTCTGAACGAACGAAATGACAGTTGACATTCGTTAGACTGTTCAAATTCATTGCTTTAAGTTTAATTTCAATAGTACGTAATTAGTTATAAGTGTCGCGCAAGCATTATATTTTACTAGGATCTCTCAAGTGTTTCATACAAAAATATGATTATTCGCTTTTGTTAAAAATTCAATGGTCGGATATTGAACAAGTTGGTTTTACAACCACGGAACCGAAGACACCTCGAATGGGTTTTTTTTCATTAACTAAGAAACTCGATCGTCCGCTCACCAGGGAAGTGTCTCCGGTACTCGCGCGGCACGACGTTCTTCCTGATGTACGAGTTGGTCACGCCGCAGACCACGCACTTGTTCTCCTTGGTCAGCCGGTAGTAGCGGCCGGCCGCGCCCACCGACCGCCCGGCCGGCTCGAACCGCAGACGCACCGTCAGCGGATCAGACTTCACCACGTCAGCGAGCTCCTTCTCTACGTACCTGGAGATAGACAAATTGGCTACTTGACAGTTTTTCAAAAAGTTTTGTATAAATGTGTGACAAGTAGCCAATTGGAACAGGGATGGTGCCTTGGTATAAAATCGATTTTACACTATTACGCTGTAGCATGGCCAGTTTCGTTTCACATATGAAGCTTCAACTAAGCTAAATAAAATTGTGACTTAGGATTTCAGCTGCACTCTATTCGTAATATATTAAACTAGCTGCGCCCGCAACCTCGTTCGCGTGACTACAATGTTTAAAATTGATTATTTCTAAAACGAAACATTTTTTCTAAAATAAAAGTAGCCTAAGTCCTTATTACATTAGCTACCTATCATTAAAAGTCCCGTCAAAATCGGTCTAGCTATTTCAGAGATTAGCCGGAACAAACAGACAGATGGGCAAAAAAATGTGATGTTGATGATGTATTAAAAAGCGGTTATTTTAATATTACAAACAGACACTCCAATTTTATTTTAATGTATATGTTTGATGAATCTGTGAAATCACATTATAGAATTTGTATAAAACTTTAAGTGTTAGCATAGCCATTTCATTTACCTAAAGGTTGTCTGGAAGCAATGGCTTTCAGAGCCTAAATTGTAAAATTATTTATCTGTATAAATTTTCTGCAATTAAGTATAATACCTTCTATCTATTTATGACACTTTTTACCCCGAAATAACGCCATCAAAATAGCGGTCCACAACTAGTTGGAACTAGTACCAAGTATTACACACCCGCTTACCACATAGCCTTCTTGTTGTCGCAAGTGCACAGCAGGTCTCCGTCCGGCGCTTCTAAGAAGCAATTGTGGTACAGAGGCTTGGACCGCGTCGCGTGCGGGTACCTACTGCTCGGCGTTCCGGCACCTTTCCTTGGTGCTATCTTCTCTTTTGACCTGTAAATGTACAAAGTTCAAAATTCATGTAAATTATTGCAAATGACGCTACCTCTGGTTCGGAACCTATAACTTACTAATAATTAATGCTCATATTAGCATAGATATTAAAACCTAGGGGGTTTTACGTCCTATACATAGAACCAAAGTTTCAATATAAGAAACAGAAAAAAAGTATCTCCCCCTGCGGTGCGGGAATTGAACCCACGACCTTCACGTATCGCGCGTGCTGCTCTTACCAACTGAGCTAACCGCAAGTTATTGTAGGCGATGAAATTTTTCTGCTGTATCAACCGTTAGCCTCTGGTAATATAGTACTATAAAAATAATAAAATCAACCAAAGTTTCGTCATACTTACACATTTGCCACAGCTGCCCTCTTCGTCCTGTAGTGTATATCTGAGAATTGCCAGCACAGCTTGTCGAGGTTGTTCCAAACGTCTCCGTTCCTGGTCCGGCGCAGCGACCACCTGCGCGCGCTCAAGCTATCGATGAGGCGGACGAATATGCGCACTGCGACGTGCGCGTCAGCCGCCGCGTACCGGACCTGCCTGTCTGATAACACGTCTGCTTCCCAGTCGCTGCACCGTATCTATGAGTATTAAGGCTGCTTGTTATAGTGCCCTACCCAAAGAGTAAAAACGGTACCCTATTAATAAGATTGCTGTATCTGACTGTATCTCAAGAACTGTGATAGCTGGAGAGTTTAAATTTTCACAGATTAAGTATTTCTGTTGACGCCATAACAACAAATACTAAAACCGCAATAAAATCATTATTATACGCAGGCTGTGTTTTACTCAATATTAATAAAAACTGTTGTTAGACGCTTGAAATATTCACAGAACATTTAGTTGTATATTTACTTTAAAATTTAATAATTAAACTAATTACTTTAACTTTTAATAATTAAACTCAATGGTGGCTCCCGAACAAGAAATGTGATTTTGTGCCTATTTTGCTCGATGATAATAACAACAACAGATAGACACTTGAACCTCAAAAAACAACTCCAGTTTCATTAACTGCTGCCTGTGGC
Organism: Glyphodes pyloalis; assembly: GCA_037074685.1. Classification (NCBI taxonomy): domain Eukaryota; kingdom Metazoa; phylum Arthropoda; class Insecta; order Lepidoptera; family Crambidae; genus Glyphodes; species Glyphodes pyloalis. The sequence continues at coordinate 4,529,128 of JAYKKO010000030.1, read as the reverse complement.
TAAGTTTACAATATCTTGGGGTAAAAAGTATTTTTGTCAGCCTAATACATTTAGTAGTTATGGCATGATATAATAATAGTCATCCATACTTCTTTACACTCTTTCAGCTTTACAAGTAGGATGAATTATATAAAGTGTTTATATAATTTTCCAAGTAATAATCGGCTGCTTCTAAAACTAATTGACAGTTTAATCTACTTACCCTCCAGCTTTTATCTAATAAAACACCAAGTAACGACTTTGACAATGCTGCTAATCCTCCAACATCATGCCCACATACGTTGGCAATGTGACGGATGTCCAGGGTACCTTTCAGATCCACCAAGTAGTCCTGGTAAAGGTATTTTGCATCATCGTCAGGGGCCACTCCTACTTTGTATATGGATTTGTTATTTAATAATTCCTGTAAAAAGTATAATAGTGGATCATGTTATGCAAAGTAAACTAAACCCTCTTTTTGTGAAATCACAACATTGTATTAGCCAGAATTGCTAAATGAATGATAATGGCCAAGTATATTCCATACAATAATAGGAAAAGCAAGTTTGGTAATCCAAAGTATATGAAATTCTATTAATATAATTTTTAATCAGTTTCCTAAATTTCCTTTACCAAGAGCTCAACATACAATATATCAGTATAGGATCAGTTTACTTTGCATAATGTGATAAACTTATAATATTGGATCACGTTATGCAAAGTGAACTAACCCCAAAAATCTTAATGCGGAAAATTACAACATTTTAATAACCAGACCTACTACATCAAGGATAATCCATAATCCAATGGCCAAGCATAATGCATACAATAATAGGAAAAGCAAACTTGGTAATCCTGAGTACAATTTTCAAAGTTTGCTGTTTTAAACCAATTTCTTAAATTGCCTTCATCTTCCCAAACACTCAATGTGCAAAATGAAACGGATGTAATTAAAAATTAAAATAAAGCATTCACTTTTAAGGAGTCCGGTACAATTTTCATTTTATCCAATCGGAACAGGACGCAGTAGCCATCAAAAGTAGAGAGCTGCAACAATGCCACAGGTCTTCTTTTCCCATGGTTTGTGACCCACTCACAATCAAACCCGATTGCATGGTGAAGCTGACATCGCCTGAAAATTTTGGTATTGTCATTTAGTATCTGAATTGATACATTCTCTATTTCATTATCATTAAGTGGAGTGTTTGCTATGGCACAACCTGTAAAGCATACCTGTTAGGGCACTAAAACTTTAACAAGTTAAAAATTGTACTTGGGAAAAAATAGTATTGCTTTAATAATAAGAGGTCATCAAGAGCTCGAACTACAGCCTTCAATGTAAAAGGAAAGAACTTACACCAAAGAACATAATAAGTTGTCACTGACAAAGATGGAACTATAAGAAGCAGTTCTTATAATATTGTTATGCACTACACCTGTGATACCAAATGTAAAAGAAAAACAGAAGGAAAGTATGTTATTGTCGGCGAACCTAACCTATGAAGGTATCAAGGAAAAATTACGACTTTTTAAAATTATTGCACAATAAATTACTTACTTCTGCAATTCAGACACTACTTCATCGCATTGAGATTGATCGCTAACAATCTTTACTGTTATATATTCGAATGCCTGGCATGCTTCGCGTAATGTTTGTTTCTTTTTCAAAATATAATATGTGACACCTGCACAGCCCAATATTATGGCGGTTGAGGTAACACAAACTTTCAACTTTGATATGTTCATTGCTTTTAGATACTTATTTACTTTTTACCTTTATTCAATTTTTATTAGATAAAAACTATAATAAATAAACAAAGAAATACAGCATGCAAACCACGAAATAGCTTGCAAATGACACATGACAAATATGACAATCAGCATCAGCTGAATGACATTTGTCAACTTTCATGCAATCAATGTCAAAATCTTTTGCTTTTTTTATGTAAAGGATGGCAACAAAGCATCTCTTGCAAAATTTTCCTCTGCCAGTATCGCAAAAAAAAAATACGATTTTCCTATAGAATAAGGGCGTTTGGTGATCTTTAACTTTTCGTGCATTCCGTGGAGGCCAATATTGGTTTTGAACTGGTTTTATTTTCACGTAAACATGGACTAACCACCCAACCATTGCCCTACCCAGAGCCAAACGTTTTTTCAATAATAAAATAAATCAAAACAAAAGATTCAAACATATTAACCAATTTCAAAAGTAAACGTTTAAAATGCTCAATAACTAGCTCAATGTTTAAATTATAATTTTAAACATTGAGGTGGACCAACTAAAGTTGTTAAAATAATACACGACCCAGGTTTTTAAGTCTGTGCTTATGTCTAGTCAACGTCATTACCAACTGTCAACTGTCAATCAAATATTTGTAAATGCGTTGTTAGGTACTGCCGTAATTTCTATTTTTTTCCGAATTCCTTATTATATGTGAGTAAATTACATATTTGACACTACCAATATGGCCCGGGACAGAAGTCCCGAGAGACGGCGGTCTCGGTCTCGAGAAAGACGCGACAGAGACCGCCACGACGATCGCGAATCCCACCGCGACAAAGTAAAGCGGCGAGAGCGCTCTAGGAGCCCTAGAAAGGACCGTGAAAGGTCGCGTAGTCCTGGAAGAAAAGACAGAGATAGATCACGCAGCCCCAGAAAAGACAGAGACCGCAGCAGGAGCCCGAGGAAAGAGCGAGCGCGTTCCAGGAGCCCAAAGAAACGAGACCCTAAAGACAAGGACAGACGATACGACGATAAGGAGAAAAGTAAGAGTAAAAAAGAGGAAGAGAAACAGGAAGAAGAAGATGACAAAAAGGATGAGCCGAAGCCTATAAAAAAAGAGCCATTGTCTTTGGAAGAACTGCTAGCAAAGAAAAAAGCAGAGGAGGAAGCACGGAGTAAGCCTGTTTTTTTAACAAAGGAACAGAGAGCAGCAATCGCTTTGGAAAGACGCCGGGAACAAGTTGAAGCAATGAGAGCTAATGTTGAGAAACCAACAATAACTACTATTGATTTAACAGGTAGTGGCAGTAGTTCTAAAAAGGAGGAAGACAAGGTGCCAAAATACAAAGAAGATAGAATAGAAAGGGATAGTAGAAGGGATGATAGAGAAAGGGAACGGAAGTATGATGATAGGAAATCAGGTGGTGATCGACGCGGGGATGACAAAAAAGAGAAAAATGAAGAAGTTAACAAAACAAAGGATAAAGAACGCGAAGAGGAGGCTATCAAGGCACGCTATCTGGGGATTATAAAAAAGAAACGTCGAGTTAGAAGGCTGAACGATAGAAAGTTTGTTTTTGATTGGGATGCTTCAGAAGACACATCAAATGATTATAATGCATTGTATAAAGAAAGGCATCAGGTCCAATTCTTTGGTCGAGGCCACATTGCTGGCATTGACATCAAATCACAGAAGAAAGATCACAGTAAGTTCTATGGTAACCTTCTAGAGAAACGTAGGACTGAGCTTGAGAAGGAACAAGAGAAATTAAGGTTAAAGAAAGTTAAAAAGAAGGAAGACAAGCAAAAGTGGGATGACAGGCACTGGTCTGAAAAAGATCAAGATGAAATGACTGAAAGGGACTGGAGAATCTTTAGAGAAGATTACAACATCACTATCAAAGGTGGTAAAATTCCAAATCCCATTCGATCTTGGAAAGAGGCAGGCTTCCACAATGACATTATGGATATCATCAACAAAGTTGGGTACAAGAGTCCAACACCCATTCAGAGGCAAGCTATACCAATAGGATTACAGAATCGCGACATCATTGGCGTAGCTGAGACAGGTTCGGGTAAGACTTTGGCTTTCCTGATACCTCTTCTAACTTGGATTCAATCCCTACCAAAGAATGAGCGCATGGAAGATGCTGATCAAGGTCCATATGCGATTATCTTGGCACCAACTCGTGAGTTGGCCCAACAAATAGAGGAGGAAACAAACAAGTTTGGTATTCCATTAGGAATAACGTCAGTAGTTGTTGTGGGTGGTCTATCAAGAGAGGAGCAAGGGTTCAAGCTCAGGCTGGGCTGCGAGATTGTAATCGCGACGCCTGGACGTCTCATCGATGTGTTAGAAAACCGTTACCTAGTACTGAATCGGTGTACTTACGTAGTCCTCGACGAGGCCGATCGTATGATTGACATGGGTTTCGAGCCTGACGTGCAGAAGATTCTAGAATACATGCCAGTTTCAAATATAAAACCGGATACGGATGCAGCGGAGGACGCATCAGTTCTACTGGCGAATTATAATACTAAAAAGAAGTACAGGCAAACTGTGATGTTTACCGCTACTATGCCGCCGGCGGTAGAACGTTTAGCCAGGAGCTATCTCAGAAGACCAGCTATTGTGTATATTGGGTCTGTTGGTAAACCAGTAGATAGAACAGAACAAGTAGTGTACATGATTGGCGAGAACGAAAAGCGCAGGAAGCTGACGGAGATATTGCAACGCAATGTCGAGCCTCCGATCATAATTTTCGTCAATCAGAAGAAAGGTGCCGACGTGCTCGCAAAAGGTTTGGAGAAGCTCGGCTTCAACGCGTGCACATTGCACGGTGGCAAGGGGCAGGAACAGCGTGACTTTGCTCTTGCAAGTCTCAAGAATGGGTCGAAGGATATACTGGTTGCGACAGACGTCGCCGGCCGTGGTATAGACATTAAGGACGTCAGTATCGTTATCAACTACGATATGGCGAAGACCATCGAAGACTACACGCATCGTATTGGTCGTACTGGTCGTGCCGGTAAAACTGGTAAAGCCATATCGTTCGTCACAAAAGAGGATTCTGCATTGTTCTATGACCTTAAACAGGTGCTGCTGGCTAGCTCTGTATCTACCTGTCCTCCAGAGCTTATGAATCATCCTGAAGCTCAGCACAAACCTGGGACAGTGGTTACAAAGAAGAGAAGAGAAGAAATGATCTTTGCGTAATTGTGTAATCTTACACTTATGACGTTAAATAGCTGTAACGTAAATACTTTCTGAATAAATAGCTTGCATATAAACAGGGGTTTAAATTAAATTATAGACATTTAAAAATATACATTTTATTTTCACAAATATCGTCAATATACACTGAAGTCTGGTAGACAATAAGTTAATATTTCACTAATGCAGTATTTCATGTGTAGTCTATGCATTGGTGTATTTCACGACCAGTTACTGTGTTGCTGTGGAAAAAGAAAATCAATTTAATTAGGATTCTTAAACTAAGCTGGAACCAGATTTCGAAGTGCATACCTACTTAATATTCATATGCGTGGTGCGAGTAAGGCCTAGCTTGTTTTCTAGCAAGGGCCTACTATCGATGCTAGTCAGTACCAACTGCAAGTACATCTCATTTCTGCTCCCGTAGACAGGGTCTGCATACATCGCAGTAGGTATGTCAGTCAAAACTGTATCACATTTTTATCGTACTGTACCGCCTTTATATCGTAGGCATGAGAACTCATTTCGAACAACTGTATTTACGAGTATCTCTAATAGTGCCCCAGTGGCATACATAATAAAGTTATTATCAAGACACACTGTAATCTTAGGTAGGTAGGTACGCCACAATATGGAGGATTAATATAATTATAGTAGAACTGCATAAACAGTGCTCTGATTTACCTAAGTAAGTAGGTAATTAAATGAAGATACTCACTGGGTACTGCTTGATTTTCTACGTCATCTTGAAACAAGTAATCTGAAAACAAGGAAGATGTTAATACGATGATTTTCTTCAATTAATTTGCTAATGGGCGCCACGAGAAGTTTGAACCTACCTATAAAAGCAAATCAACTATAAAGAGGACGTCAGAGGTCTACCGAAAGCGAAATATGACTGAAACCAATTTTAGATTCTCATAACCGTATCAACTCACATCGATTTTTTTCCTACCCGACTATCGATGATGGCTGCGAAGCCTTATCATCTTCACCGAGCTTTCGGGGGAGCGCAGACGGCTCTCACCTCTTAGCTCACATCGAATGTGAATAAAACGTTTAAAAAAAAAACAAAAATAATTTTAATGCAAATCGAAAAACTTCCGAGGTTTCGATTGTTTTTTTTAAACGATTCCTTTCGCTTGTTCATTTGGTTTTTAGTAGTAGGAAGTAGACCTATTCATCTGGTTCTCGTGAAAACTTTTTTTGACTGCATTTACTACCCGAAAGAAAATATTCAATTATGAATATAAATCAGTGACTGGACATCTAAATTCAAAAGTAATCTAGCCTTTTGAATTTTAAATTATGGCGAAATTTATCAAGATACCTAACATTTGAATTGAATTTGTTAAACATACCTACGTATTATGTTGGCCCACAGTTATAAAGATAATGTATTTAAAGTGATACAACTACTTAACAGAATGTTTAAGTTGTATCTCTTTAAATACATTATCTAATATTAATCTAGCTGTTCCTGCGACTTCGTTCGCGTGGCCAACAGGATTTTGCATTCACATTATCTTCAACAGTACCTCGTCACTAGCCTATGTCGTTCAACTATGGTACACAGGCCTCTTCCACGGCATGCCACAAATCTTTCAGCTTTCCTCAATATCTAGACCCAGCCCGCTGCTATATCCTCGTTTATTTCGGACTCGTTAGAGCTTTGGCTTGTTTAGACACAATAACGTTATAAACCGCTCTCAGATTTACATTTCCAGAAATTTAGGAGATGAAAAACTTATTATTATACTACGAAACGTAATTTGAAGTCATGCGGATGAAAAACCATGCTGTGGATAGTGTTTGAAAGCAGATGATAGACATTACGAAAAGTTCAATTGGTTTCAAAGAGCTCAATTTAAAAATAATTAAAAATGACATATTGAGATCAGTCAGTGACAGGATATATAAAGTTAGTGCAATTCATAGTTAGACTTTACCTAGGTACCTACTACCCCATGTTAATGCGAAACACACCAAGAAAAGAAGCAAGCGCTGAAAAACAAAAATGAAGCTCGAAAACAACGAAAAACATGCCTTGAACACCAAGATACATTAAAACAAGAAAAAGCCATGAACCATGCAGTTTCTAACCACCACCTACACTTAAATTGTACCTATTCCTTCTTTTCCGGCTTAGCCTCGGCCGGTTTAGAGTCTGGCTCTTTGGCTGGAGGTGGCATAACCGCCTGCTTGACTGATGAAGCCACAGACGCCGTCAGGTCAACGAACTCAGAAAAGTCTTTCGGGAACGACAGTTCCGGGAATTTCACCTCTAGCTGAGGGTCACCTGGTTTCACTGATGGAGGAGGAAAGATTCAAAACTTTAACAAAGCTAGTTTAATCACAAAAGTAAGTCAACGCACATAAGAATACATATTACATAAGATGATTCTTATTATATGACAAAACAATGAGGATGTTGACTGGCTCGTCAACTGAGATAGTTTTTTAAATACCTGTTAAAACACGATTCCTTTAAAGATTTTTTAAAAAGCGTCACTATTTTACTTATAAACATCCTGACTATTAACCATTCAGAGTATTTTAAACATAATTACTATGGGTGATGTAAAATAAAGTCCTCTTTCGCCGCATTAACATTTACAATTATTTGTTTATGCTGTTGACAAAATATTTCTGAATATCCTGCCAAATATATCTTATTAAAGGATGCATTATGTTAACAAATCAAGTTTTTATGACTTAGAATGTAATATCACTAAATTTAAAATAAAATTACCTCCATAAAGGAAGTTGTATGCAATATTGATATATTGCTTTGCCAGCGCTCCATTGCTCTTGATAAGCTCCTGTGTCTGCTCAGGGAAACACACCATGCCCATGGCTGTAGTGCCTAAGCCTGTGTATAGGAGCCGCTGTAAAAAAGAAAACAATATCAACATCACCATATAACAACAACCAACCGAACCACGAGGTAATCACTTGCAGTTAGATATTAGTCCTTATGCGCACTGCATAAGGTTACAGTCTAACATGCTGTTGATTGTACAACATTCAAAGTTCATAATATTTGTGATGGACAATAATGGGTCAGAGCCATTGTCAATAAACATTTCGAAACTCTTTGCTCGAATGTACTCACTCTGATAATCCCACCCCTTAAGCCGAATATGAATCCAGTAAGACCACCCATAGCCACCGCACCATATCGGACTTCTTTGTTCTCTTCCTCACGGAGGTACTGAATTATCCCTGAAAGGAAATACATAAATACAAATGAAACAGATCATGAGACTGAGTACAACTGACGGAGTAGACCAGTAGATCTCACCAAAATAAAATACTATTAACCTAATCTACTAATTTCAAATTCAAAATATGAACAAACAAGTAACTAATATGCTGAATATATTTTTGTACGCATAAATAATGTATGTATAGTAAAGTTGAGGTTGTAACTATTAAAATACAAGATGTTGCCTGTATGTTTAGTTCATGTTATTTTTGGATAAAATGTACCGTATGTGATACTCTTATATCTAATCTGACAAGCTATGTATATTAATTTAAAGTAGTCTTGCTTATAAGAATAACCATAAATGTATCCATCCATACAAACTTTTACCTACTTATATTATAAATGTGAAAGTTTGTTAGAGTATGGATATCGAGATGTATTTTTGTTACTCCTTAATGCAAAAACCACAGAAATTATTTGAATAAAATTTGGTAGGAAGAAAGAAAACACACAAGATTACCATATAGGCTTTTATCCTGAACTAACCCAAGCAAAGTTGTGAGCAACACCTAGTTTGTTTTAATATTAAGAGGATTGACAGTACTTACAATCTGACCGGTCCCGTATCTCGTTATAGTTATCCTGTACAGTATGTTTGACTGTCTCTGTCTGTTCCCACACTGACTGCACCTGCTCCCGTACAGCACTCACCGGTGTGAGGAGAGCTGATTTGATGTAACCTGTCTTTTTTTCTTTTTGAGATGACTGGAGATATCTAGAAATATTAAACATACAAATTATATATCTAGTAACATTAAGTGATGTAGCACAGACAATATATTATTAAGATTGTGTAATGTAATCTTATTTATTGCCACCTCATCTTATCATTACATCCTTTTTAAAATTTGGATTTTATAAATTTGTTGTCTACAACATTTCAGAAGGTGACTTTTTTTATAATGAAAATTGCTTACAATATTTCAGAGCTTTGTTGCCCTTACTAAAAGTTTAGTAATTTATCAATATGCTTTAGGGCATAACCATTTCGGTTCGTCATAGGTTTACATATATAAAGGTAAACTTACTCTCCATACTCTGCATGTGGAGCTTCATAAATAGGCAAATCGGAAGGCCTCATAGGAGGCGGCTTCGGGGGCCCACTCGGTTCAGCCGGCACGGGAGTCGCCGCCTTCACCACAGGCACCAGAGCCACCAACCCAGACCCCAAAACTACCTTTCGCAGCATCTAAGACAATTAAAATTATGTACTTTCAATCTTGGAAGAACACTTGCTTGGGTACTATGCATAAAATAATTATTTTATCTACTTACCTCTAAAGAGATGTTCAACTGCGACAATTACATAAATAAAGTGTGTTTTTTCGTAAAATTTTCGCTGATCAGCTGCTGAGTTTGACAGCTCGCTCAATCTGACGTTATGTAAGCAGTTGCCATGATTAATTAAATTGTTTTCTGCTGCTGTAGTAGATTCTGCTTTTGACAAGTTATTTTCTAACATCTACCTAATTATAAAGAGAATTTATGAAATATATTAAAGGATTTTAGTAAATAAAATTCAAATAGTTCAAAGATTGTTTCTGTTGTCGGAAGACTATGTAAATAATTAGCACTGCTGTATAATTAGCATGTTAGATTACTACCAGCCATCCCATTGCAGGGATTATGTGAGTGATAGAAGAAAGTGAGCACATGTTTAGTTGTGTAAACATTTGTACATCGACTAAGCCCTTTTGCGTTCCCAATGATTTTGATCGTATTGCCGAATTCGTTTCGGCCGGGACGTTATTGTCTGTGGTCGACCTGTCAATGTCCAAACAGTCATGTCAGTTGACATCTCTAGGTTGACAAATAATGTCACATTCCGAACCGAACCGAACAAATTTTGGTCTGTGAACAAATTGTAGTCATTTACGTCTCATGTCACCATTTCTATTCTTTTGTGTGATGCAGTGATTTTTGTGCACAGTTAAAATTGATGTGCGCTTAATAATAAATGTTCATCACAACTTACCAATGAGTTACAGTACATAAAGATACGCATTAAAATTAGTTTCGCTCTGGTTTGTTGTAGATGTGTGTTCTGACGACTTGAACAGTTATGTGATTGTGAGTACATACGGTTTTAGTTTTCGAATCAATAAGTTGTTTTATGGAGTTTTTTGTACAGTGTTTTGAGAAATAATGTCCACGATGCGAGTGGGACGTGTATCTAAGCCCAGGAGCGTCCGCCGCGCGAAGACACGCTCAGGTACCGCATGAGGGGGCTCTATTGTAGCCGCGGGCTTGATTACCGCTTCGATTTTTCATTTGGACCATAGTTTTGCTTGTTTGGAAGAGTAACTGAACTTGAGATTAACATTTCTTCTTTGTTGTGACTTTAGAAACTCTTTGGTTTACATACTAAGTACTCCTTTTTCAGTAATGCTTGAATTGTAAACTGCCTGAATTATATTCAGTGGTACTTTTTAAAATAATTAAAGAAACATATTCCATTGTTAGTTGTAATGAAAATAAATTGACATATGAAATAAATAAGTAGTAAAAAAAAATTATATTGGCAGTCAAAAATCCAGGCATTACATTGGTAGATACCATTCATTATTGATACATTACGTTTTACAGGTTAAAACTAACTCTGATCATCTGTTATTGCTCATTTGGACTTGCTGAAGATTACTAACATTGTCTTGTTGATCCAGGAAAGTAAGGTGCATGACGCATTACGTGACTGCCGCTAGAGTCACGGGGTCACGGTGTCTGCTACACTGCTGAAGATTGTCTTGGGATGATATGGTACAGCCATTATTCCTATATTCAATACCAAATTTGTTATTTCATATCAGTTTTGCACTGTCAGTGGAGATTTTTGATTTTGAAATCTGGATATATTTTCTAAATTCTTGTTAAAATGAAATGGCTGTTTTGAAATTAATATTTTTGTTGATCTGTGATAAGATAATAATGAGCCAAATGGAAAGCATATATTTTTTTATTTACTGACAGTGCATTATATGGTTTTTTACATTTTTAACTTAAGTAAATATTTTGAATAATCATTTTAACAACAGTAAACATAATTAAAATGCTTGAACAAAATATAGTAGAATAGTAAATTTTTGGAGACCAATTTACATTTTCTCAAATAAATTAGTAGGTGGTAAAAATAATAAATTAATACTTAGTAATATTTTATGATTACAAATGCACTTGTCTTGACTGACTCAGAGACTGGATTTTATATGCTTTGGATTACCTAATTATTGCTGTCTTAAAATAGGCAACTTTCCCTATCAGTTTCATCTCATTTTATGATGTAAAGCAATTATTAATTGTTATATTTGATAACAAATTAAGCTACATTACAGTACTTTTTAACATTTAGTATAAAGTTTGTTGAAATTACATCTTAATACTTTTATGTTGATTTAGAATGCTGATATAGGATAAAGCATGTAGATATTTTAGGAGCTTATGATTGATTTAATATTACTTTTTTCAATAGGTAGAAGTTCCAGAACATGCTTTTATTTAAGTATATATATTATAAACTAATAATGATATTTTATGAAATCCATTAGCATGATTTTGATTTTATTTTGACAGTTAAATATTATTTTTCTGTTGCTGGTTTTTTTTAAATAAATTATTAAGTGAAAAGAGCATTGGTGAAATTATTTAAATTGGAACAATTAGAAATTTCTTTGCAACTTATTAAATATAGTCAATGCTATCTATTCATGACATATTGAACAATTTAAAATATGAGTAACATAAATGACTGCGAAATAGATCCTAATTCCTTCCTTGACACAATGCATAGACATTATCAGATCAAAGTGAAAAGTGCAAAAATCATGTCATCTGAATCAAATTTCGTATTACGGGCGCTAAAATTTACATGTGATTAATTTGATAAAACATATTAATTTACTGAGCTTTATGCAATAAATAATCAATCAAAACTAGGAACCTGATAAATGAATTTTATTTTTCTATAACTTGAAAAATAAACTTAGAGTCAAGTATGTAAATAGTTAGATTTTGTGTCTCGAATAATCGTGAAAAAAAAAGCGTTTGAATTTTAAGTGCTTCTTTTGTGCATATCTATTAGTTGTTTACATCTATTTCTGAAACGGGGTGTTGCGTCATAGGACTCGCTCAGAGCTAGTAATTATAATGAAGGTGGAAGACATTTCAATACCTTGAAGTTGACTCATTAGCATTATAATAGAGCCGCCGAGCAATTACGACACTCGCTAACTAAACTACGGTCAGGTGGTGAATTAATAGGTGCCGATTCTGTTGGGAATAAATGGGCAAAACTGATCTTTTTTGAAGGCGAAAATGTCATGATGCACTATGGTAAAAGAGCAGTGTGTGAAAAGAGCGGCAACTACCACTTTAAACCCCATCGCAAATCTCATCGCCGGAATGGTGACTGTGTGGGAATATGGATAAACTATATTGATAACAGTTGACTAAACTAGCCACAGCAGACTCCGGTGACAGGTATTGTTATACTGTATTCCAAGGCGCCATTAATGGGCCTTAAGAAGGTGCAGAGGGGCCATAGTGGGTAGTCCCCGACCTGAAGAGCGAGGGAATCCCACACACGCTGCTGCTTTTCCCAAAGCAGCGGTATATCCCCCATAAAAAATACTAAACTTATCGGCAACAGCGAACTAAACAAACCTAAGTTAAATGTTTTTGCTGTCATACGTTTTATATTCGTTACCGAATTGATGAAACGTATTTAAACTGGTTAATAATCACGAAACTTTGGTTTAATCCCGTGAATTAAGCTCAGTAAATAATGTAGAACGCATTATGAGCACAATTTCGTTTAGTTTATGTCCTCAGGATAGCCATCATTGTATTCGTATCTCATCAAACAGTAATTAAAATCTTATGGCCTCTGACCATTTCCAAATGTGGCAATTCGCAATTTAATGACGCACGCGAAAATAATTGATTGAACAACTTCGTGAGTTGCCATAGTTTCATTTCTCTATCAAAGCAAACTGAGCGCGTGTGCATAAATTTAAAAAGAATAGGTAGGCTCGTATTAATTCTCATAAAGTATGTCCCAATTGCTAGACGGTATTTATATTATCTATTACTAGCTTTTTCCTGCGACTTTATTCGCGTATTTCGGGATACAAACTATTGACTAACTTTCGCGTTTAAAATAGAATAACTATGATTGAGCAATTATGGTTCAAATAAACATCAAATAAGTTTAAAATCTGATTAATAAAATTAAATATAAGAAAACTTTAACGGTATTGTGGTAATGGTTAAAACGGAGTAAATAAAATATAACTGGTTATTAGATGTTCCCGCGAATCATATCGCGTTATTTCGAAATAAAAGTATCAGGGCGTCTACTCTTGAAAACGAAACGAACAAACGAAAGGTTTCGTTTTTGAAGATTGATCAAAAGTTAGGGAATTAAAACGTGATTTTTGATTTGTATAAATAATATTTTGTTTTTTGATAACGCTTTATTCGCATTCGAAGTGTGTTAGTTGCGATAATGAGCAATAAAAAATACTAAACGTCATCGGATCCGACATATTTCGTTTTCAAGAGTAGACGCCCAGTCACGTTAATCGTTATCTCATATCTCTGCCAAATCTTACTCAAATATATTTAAAAGTGTTTCCGGGAAAGAGCAACCAATAGCATACTAATATTATAAAACCGAAAGAATACAAGAATGTCTGGATGTATGTTTGTTACTCTTTCATGCAATTTGTTTATTAAATAAAAAAAATTAAAAATCCCCGACGTAAAAAGTGTGAAAAAACCCTTTCATTTGATGCCTAGAATCAGCCTAGCATGCGCCACGCGACTAAATTTTATCGCGCTTGCTAAACATTGCTAAAATTGACTGAAAATACGAGTGCGGTGTGCTACTATATTAGCCAATCAACAGTATTGAAACTTTTGTCGTCTCATGCGATAAATTTGACATAATGCGTATGCTAGGCCTGAATGAGGAAGTTATGACAAAAAAAAATAGGAAAGTAATTTACTGGTGGTGGCTATCTTGGATTTGAAATTTGTTATTATAAATATATTCTGCGAGCTAAGCCCTTTTATATGATAGCCATATCGTGGGAGTTGTGTTAAAACATGCAATTCATAATTTTGTGACGGCGCGGCGGCCATCTTGTATCGATTTTTATCAAACATAGCTAAGAACACTCCCGACATATTCATCTTTCAAACAAATAAAATCAAAATCGGTTCATTTGTTCGGGAGCTGCGATATATAGACAGATAGACCATAGACAGATACACACACAGATACGTCAAAGTTATAACACCCCGTCGTTTTTGGGTCGGGGGTTAAACACTGATAAACGGATTTAGATTAAATTTGTTAGGAGCAGAGGTGACATACTAGAGTAACGTATATAATACTTTTATCCCAAAATAACACGGGCCAAGATGCGGACGGCAGCTAGACCAAAATAAACTTTCGCGTTTATATATTACTGTCATATTGAGCTAGATTAGCCAAAGGACCGGCCTTGCCTTGCTGTCGAATGCTTTTTATTGTATTTCCCTGGGGAACGCTTCATTTGTTAAAAAGTGAGCGTCCTCTCTGTAATTGCAGTGCCCTTACAGGGTATTTAGTGATCTAATTTTAAGTTACCATCTTGTAAACTCTAAAGATGCAATAAAAATATTGAGTACTGAGTATTTCAGCATAAGTTTAATGTAATTTGGAACGAATTAAGCAACTTGGTGGTGATCTATAAGGTTAACAACCACTGTTTTAAAATGAAACTATTCATGTATCTCAGTATTATATTGTGATCTTTGCATATACCTAACGATTTCCGTTTATATCATAATTAACACGTTTATTTTCTTCCAGTTTGAGACTTCGGCCAAAAGTGTATCATTTAAGGGTATTAATTTGTATCTTATTTATTTGTCTGTCTACCTAATTTCATTAAAATCCACTCTGTAGTTTTTGCATAGAATAATGATAAAACTATATCGAAACATCGAGACATCCTTACAAACATTAACTTTTATGAATTAGTACAGACAAAAGCACGTCAGATTACACACACTTTGGACTTGGACCGCCCTTATGTCGTACGCATAAGAACTAATATCTGACTGCAAATGTTTACCTCGACGGAATGTTGACCGTAACTATTTATTTTTTAAGGAAGGGAAGCATTGCACCGCTGCCTGGGGAAAAAAGACTGCGGCGCGTGTGGGATTCCCCCGCTCTGGAAAGAGCGGAGACTACCCACTAAAACCCTCCCGCACCTCTTAATGCCTATTGATGGCGCCATGGGAATATATTTTAACTATTACGACCACAGGCTGTTGACCGTACCTAGAATAAATATAGAGGACAAATATAAAACAAAAACACTCGATCATTTTACTCTCTTGCTAAATTAACGCGATCTTTTTACGTATCTAAGATATGGGCTATCGGTTAAACAAGTTGCTCTGATATAGTATATGTATTTGGAACGCAAATAAGACAATAGAAAACAGTAGGTATGCAATATTTGCCTAATCTTCTTTATCTGTAAGACTACTGACGCAAAAGGCATTATCATAGCGTAGCAAGTGCGGTCAAAAACACGACTTTTTCCGCATTCACCCTTATGCTGTGGGCATAAGAACCAGTATTAAGCGACTGTGTTTACCAAGATGAGCACTGTAGGTACACAAGGCAATAGTATATTATCCTAAGTTATAATACCTACGATATGTTTTTTTCCAAGATGAACACCGTGCAGAGAAAAGCACGTCAGATTATATACTTTGAACCGCTCTTATGTTGACGGCAAAAGACCTAAAATAGGAGTGCAAGTGTTTCCGTGATGTGCGAATACCGTGCTACCTAGTTATCGAAAATAAAATGGCAAGCGCAATGCTTCTATGGGAGCGTATAAAGCTTAGGTTTTATAACATTTGTGTGAGATCAAGGTAGTAAATCGAACAAGTTTCCCAGTAATAATCTCGTTTACAAAAATGGCCATAGTCTTTTTATTTAGGTATGTAGGTAGTTCTAAGCATTTTCGGCAGAGTGCACTTATTAGGCTAACGGGTTGATACAGCAGAAAAATTCATCGCCTACGATAACTTGTGGGTAGCTCAGTTGGAAGAGCAGCACGCGCGGTTCTTGAAGATCCTAGGTTCGAGTCCCGCACCCCAAAGGCAGATGAAATGTTTCTGTTTTTTTTTTAAAATATGTATAAGTTCGCAAGTTCGACGTAAGGACGGCCTTACGTCGAACCACAACAGTTTAGCCGCAAATTTGTGGAAAACTGAAATTTGAGTTAGCTGCAAACTCTAATCAATTTTCGTGCGTTGCCGCCGACTAGAACCGGTTTTGGTGGGAGTCGGCCGCTCACTGCTATAGTCAGCGCGCGTAACGCTGCAAACTGCGTATAGTGAGCGCAAAACTAGCAGACTGGACATTCCATTTCAAATATATGGAAGGGCGTACTAAATCGGTACGCCGCAAACTCAGTCGGCCGGTAACAGTTTGCCTACTGGGGACACAGCCTAAAGCACAAAAAAAAGATAATTATAAAAGTCGTTCATTTTGTTTGTTTGTCGCCCTTATGTCGTTGGTATAAAAAATAATATCTAACTTAAAGTGTTTACTGTGTTTTCGTGTTATTTTAAACGATATTCATAACAAACTTAATAAACGATGTCCTTTTTTGAAACAGCTTGTGCTTTATCAGCTTGTTAATTATTATCAAACGATTAAAAATCAGCCCTTAGATTATGACAACACATTTTTTTGCATTGTAATATAATGTTATTCGAAGAAAATAACATACCAAGAGTCAATAATGTGTAATTTTATTGTTTATACTATACACACTAGGGTATGGAAAAATATGTCTAATACGGTGTTAATCCAAATCCCAAGCTTTATAATCCCCGGCTAAAAGTTACCCTGTAGTAATTGAACCTGTAGTACCTTAGATTAGGGTTCAACCAAACATAATATTAGGATATAATCGGCTTCACGTCTTATCTGTGACCAATACTCAATCATTTATTGCTTCTATAATGTAGATACAGTACAGATGGTATTGTTATAATTAGATCATTATAGACCCCGTTAGGGCACTGCAATGTGAGAGATAAATCTCGTGGAAGCTTAATAAAATTCAATCTCGTTGCTCCGTTCAATCCGCGAATGCTGTATAATGTTACTAGTTGCAGTCTGCCCGCAGTTTTGCGGTCTCGGAAATATTAATAGATGTCTACATCTTTATTCATATCTTAGATTATCTTCGTCAGATTTGGATAAGACTTGATAACGACTCTTCTTGGAAATGCCCCTTTAATCTGGGGTTATGTTCAAACAATATTACACTTGCAAACAACGAACAATAGGAACAATGTGATAATAATAATAATAATAATAATAATAATCATTTATTCCTCGCCATAAACATGTTTACATCTTATACAGTTTCAAATTAACATAGGTTCTGCGAATAGTTTATGGTGGGTTGACACTTGAACTAGGA
The DNA here is from genome assembly GCA_037074685.1 of Glyphodes pyloalis. Lineage (NCBI taxonomy): Eukaryota > Metazoa > Arthropoda > Insecta > Lepidoptera > Crambidae > Glyphodes > Glyphodes pyloalis. The sequence goes on along the minus strand of JAYKKO010000030.1, from coordinate 4,511,435 downwards.
CAAGTCCTGTATCTCAAGCAATCAACCCTCCACCCCTATGACATAAATTTTCAATTAATAGTAAAAAGAAATAGACGAAGAAAATACAAAATAAAACCTATAATACAATTTTTATTTCAGCTCACTAGTATCTATTTATTTATTCTTACGATAAGCGCGCTGGTTTGTGTGTGTGTGTGTGTGTGTGTGTGTGTATGTGTGTGTGTGTGTGTGTGATTGTCTCACAGTAATAGTGTTTCAGTAAAAAAAAAAAAAAAATACATTTATATATTTATACTTTTATTTTTAAAATAGATTCAGTTTCAGGATAGTTAAGCGTAGTTAATATATTTTTTAGTGTTGATTTGAGTTGTGTTTTGGTTGAGTTAATTATCAGTGTTGAGTCATTAAAATATCTATACAGGAATGGACCCATGTGGTGTAGTTGGCGTCTAGCAAACATTGTTTTGACTTTTGGAACAGGTGTCCTGACACGTCTTTTATCTTTGGGTAACTGAGAGAGGTCTATATTTTTATGTTGGCGGAGGATAGCATTGTACATGTACAATTGTCGGACACTAAGCAGCTGTGTCTCCTTGTACAGCTTTTCAGTCGAGTATTTTCGAGGTTTGTGTGTCATTACTTTTATCACGGCTCTTTGTGCTCTTTCCAGCTCCAGGAGGTAACAGGGAGCAGCACCACCCCATACAGGGACGCAATAGACTAGAAGTGATTGGCAGAGGGCGTAGTAAATGTTTTTAACAAGGTCTAGGTCCGCTGCGTCTCTTAAGTTCCTAAATATGGGTAACAGTCTTCTAATTCTCTTACTTACTGCTGTAATTTGCGGACGCCAGTTCAGGTTCTGATCTATTATTACTCCCAAGTATTTGTGATTGTCTGTTTGTGATAAAAGAACACAGTCACAGTCCATTTGGAACTCACAAGTGGTGGAATGAGCTTTAATGCTGAAGTTGGTTGGCGGGTCAGTAGCACGAGAGATTCTAAAACAAATAAACTTTGTTTTTTCTACATTTATTGTTAGTAGATTGTCACTGAGCCACTTGGTAACCTCTCTTAAACCATTTTCTGCAGATTCTTGAACTTTTTCCCATGTTTCTCCTTCAAATACTAGCGCAGTGTCGTCAGCAAAAGCAAGAACATTACCATGGACAAGTCTCAAATTACAGAGGTCATTAACGTATGCCAAAAATAGCGTTGGACCAAGGGGTGCTACCTTGGGGTATGCCATAGGAGATAAGTGAACTCGAGCTGCAGACACCATCCACTCTCACTACTTGACTCCTTCCTGTGAGATAATCCTGGAGCCAGATTAATGGTGGTCCACGTATACCCATATTCTCAAGTTTCAGCAAGAGCAGCGGAATGGATACGGTGTCGAACGCTTTTTGAAGGTCAAGAAAGATGCCTACGCATTTTTTGCCTGTATCAAGAGACCCAGCAACCAACTCCGAGAGTTTGGATACAGCGTCCTCAGTACTTAAACCAGTCCGAAAACCATATTGCGAGGGCGCTAGGATGTTTTTCGATTCAAGGAAATTTACGAGTCTGGAATTGAATGTCTTTTCAACGATTTTGCTAATGGTGCTGAGTAGTGATATGGGTCTGTAATTTGAGATCTCGTCAACGCCACCACCCTTGTGTATGGGTACTACGACAGCTTTTTTAAAAATGGCTGGAAAGGAGCCAGTAGAAAAACTTAAGTTACACAAGTGGGCAATCATGCTACATAACACCTCATGCGAGCTCCTGAGGATAGCGGAAGAGATGGTGTCTATACCAGGGGCGCTGTTGATTTTAAGGTTCACAATTATTTTGTCTACTTCTCTAAAATCAGTTGGAGCTAAGCACATGGAAGTTGCATTTTTTGGGTGAAGATTTTTATGTAGCAGACGAGTTTCAGTGGTTTTGTTTCTCTTTAATATGTTGTTAGCAAGAGTTTCACCGATAGAAGTAAAGTATTTATTTACCAGATCAAGAGATGCTACTGGCGATGGTGACAATGCAAGCAAAGAAGAAGCATGGGGCCGGGTTTTTTTTATGTTGCACAGCTCTTTAACAGTTTCCCAAGTAGTTTTGTTATTTTTATGGCATTTGTAGAATTTTTCTTTGTAGTAGTTATTTTTTAGTGTTCTCGCCGTTTGGTTACATATATTTCGGTAGATGATATACTCCTGTTTTAGGACTTCGCTGTCTGGATATTTTTTTAGTATTTTGTGCATGCGATCTCTGGTCTTAAAGCACTTTATGATACCGACAGTAATCCATGGCTTCAGGGGCCGTTTCTTTTTCGTAAGGGTAATGGTAGATGTATGCTGTATTGTTAGGTCATGCAGCGTTTTAGTAAGAACTTCTGCAGCTATGTTTGCATCGCCAATAGCCAAGTATGAATTCCAATCTTTAGAAATTATTGATTTTTTTAAGGCCTCAAAATCTATTTTTGTTCGTGTAATAGAATTCACAACAGGGGATACTGGCACGAGTGTACTTGATATACTTAGCAGAATAGGATAGTGGTCTGTTATATCTGTTTCCAAGACAAAAGACACATGATCTGCCACCAACCTGCACATAAAGTGATCTAAACACGTCCGTCCGTGAGTCGGTACCTTTATAGTTTCATGTAATCCGTGGGAACCTATAATCTCCAAATAATCTCTGACTGGACTGGTGTTTGAATCTAGAGTGTCTATATTTATATCACCCGTAAGAATTACATTACGTGTTCTAGTGGTCGTTAACAATGTGTCCAGTGAATCTAAAAATGGATTCAGGTTTTTGAAGCCATACGGGCGATAAATTCCAATTATAGATAGGTTTCTTATTGTTGCCGTTAGACAGTTAGCCTCATCTAGTTCTACTTCCCTAACCGTTGCCTGCAAACTATTATTGATATACATAATGACCCCATCATTTTGGTTGTAACTACGCTTAGTAAAATACATAGTATACCCATCGATTGTTGGTGGAACTGACTCCGCGTCGCACCAGCATTCTGAAAGTACAATGACATGAATATTTGCATTTAACCTTGTAATGTACACTAAAAAGTTATCTAAATTTTTATTAACACTTCTTATATTAAACGACAGAATATTTAACTTATGTTGATTGTTTGTTTTTAACTTTTCAAGCTCCATACTAAGCAGATTTGGGTCCTCAATAAGTGTACACGGAATCTTGCAGGAGTTATCAATCTCATTTTGGAATTGGCGATTATCCATATTCAAAGAAGATGTAGATAAATAGGTTTGGGCGAGATGGTTCGTGTAGAAGGTTAGTAATGGGTTTGTATAGTTTCTGATTATGTAAATTTGTTAGTCTGTACTCTGTATTAGTGTAAATACAATATTGAAAATATTTAAAAATGTAAGCTTTCACTACTTTTGCGCTTATTGTAGTAAACATAGATAACATGGCAACTATAGAATAACAATATATGAAATAAAAAGTTATGATAATCTTAATTAAAGTAAAATTTTCGGTACCGTTTTCAGTAATTACATCCTCAGCTAGTCATTTGTTTCTTAAATGTTGTATCTGCGCCTCACTTCTTACCAGGATGTACGGATCACCTTGTTTCTTGCGTAGATACACAAGTCCGTTTGAAGTCCAGCAGAAAGCATAGTCCATAGCTTTACGAAATTCTCGCGCAAGAAAGTATAGGCGCGAGGCTTGCGGGGTAAGGTGTTCAGATAAATATATTTCCACTTTGGCTCCTTCTACGCCCATGTGAGCCGAATTTAACTGTTCTGTTTTATATTTATTTGAGTTAAGTTTATGACTTTTTGCTGCTTTCAGAAATCTTTCCTTCAGTAAAGTTGACGAGTACTCTGCTACAATGACTGAAGTTGTATGGTCTACTTTTGACGGCATTCTGTATACATCACGCAGTCCTGTGCTCCCCATGTCGACTGCTAGTGAAATAGACAGTTTTTGTATTAAATCAAAAAGTTTTTCTTTCGTCTCACCTTTTTGTTTTGGAACGTTTCTAATCTGAATGCTACACTTGCGTGATTGCCTTTCCAGGGTATCACACTTTTCTTCGATGTTTGATATTTGTGCGGTGATTTTCTTGTGCTCAGTATCTAGACGCTGTATCGAAGATTGTAGTTCATCTAGTTTCGCCGTGGCAATTTCGATAGACTTTTCAATCTCAATGTTAGTTTTGTGCGTAGTATCATTTTGGGCTTTTATTTCGGAAATGTGTTTTTCTATTGTGTCAAGGCGCTGGTTTTGTTGCGACTGCAAAGCGCTCATTATGTCCTTTAATTCTTCTCGAACTATTGCTCGAAAATCAGAACGAGAGGGCGAATGATCCTCAGATATTCTTTTCCTCTTACTGTCTCGTTGAGTTATATGTTCAAGTCCAAAATCTTCAAATGAAGTTGATGTTGAGGCCATTTTGTCCACCTCCGATTCGGACATGCTAAGCGATTTGTTTAGTGGTGGAGATCGCGCCAGGTTTGGCATTTTTCTTTCGCAAAAGTAAAAAATATATATATATATATATATACAAAATTATTTGTTAACTTGGGCCAGCTCCCTAAAAAATCACCCGCTAACGCTTCCGCTTATGAGTTGTGGCAAGCGACCAAGTACCTGCAACAGTGATGAATCAGCCGTCGCGTAGCTCGCAGAAATATAGCTGTTTTCTGAAGTTGTCCTGTTCTTTCGTCGCGTCGCGAGTTTGGTTACACTCCCAGCGGGCTATGCGCGCCTGGTACTTCGCCGTATTTTATAACGCGAATGTTTTTTAAATTTTTAAGTGAAATTTAATTATTTAAATACAAAAATTTGCTAGGGTTCAAACGTCTATACGCTTTCGCGGTCCGGGGGGGATAGGAAATTATATATTTTTTTTTATATTAAAGTTGCCTAGTGTGACGTGAATCAACACAAAATTAAAATATAGATCGGTTTGAATTTTGATTATTAGCAAGTTTGATTACGGAAACTTGCCGCGTGGTAGGTAATATTGAAATTAATTTAGGACGGTTGTGTATATGTCGCAGTCAGATGTTTCAACCAGATGGTTGAAACAGCTATTTGATTGAATCACTAGCGTGTTTATTAAATGACGACGTTTAATTGAATGACTAAAGGACAACTCGTCAAATTGTTTAATATAACGTTCAACTTCTTGACTGAACGTCATTTAGCATAGTCGTTGAATGGGATATAGCTGACAGACATGACATAACACACCTTAATAAGATTTTTTAATATGTTTTAACAATTTTAAGTCTTAAGACAATTAGGCTAAATAAATATTTTTTTACGAATAAGTCACTTTATATCTCAATTTCACTCTAAAAATGATCAACACAGTGCTATTCGATTATATCTGTATCAGCTGTTTGACGCCATCTTTGTTTTGATGAGCACTAACGCCGTAGTGGAAAAAAAAAGAACTAAATTACAATCACCTGACTGATTACGTCCGCTATGTTCAAAGGGCTATGTTACAATCCGCTAACTTGTTGGACGTTCAGTGAGTCTTATTCATTCAACGTTCGGCCTAGTCATTCAATTAAACGTCGTCATTTAATAAACACGCTAGTGATTCAATCAAATAGCTGTTTCAACCAGATGACTGCGACATATACAAAGTGACGTGACGCTGCCAGAAAAAAACGTATATGAAAACTTCCAAGTGAGAAATTAAGCTTAATTTATTAAGCGGTACTACGGTACGGTAGCTTACAGTATTTTTAAGCGGTTTCATAATGTTCTATGTTGTTAAACTAATTTTATGACGGGCCTATTATTTTATTTTTTATGATTTCAATCAGATCCGATCTTTCTAAGGAATTTTCGAATTCGTAAGTAAGATTTACTCGTGTTGTTAATCAAGGAAGGAATTGGGTCAATATTGACGTTCTATTATGAAAAATCATAAGTGCCAACCAATATAACGTAGTAGCGATCGACTAGGCCGTAGTTTTTCGTTAGTTTTTCTAATGTTTGTGCACAGTGTAACGCGTTTATCTTATCTAATTAGCCATATTACTTAACCGGATAGATAACTTTTGATTATAATACGTTTATTGCACTAAACCTTATCTATTATAGGTGACAGACCCACCACCCTTTTTATTTATTCCATTTTACGTACCTAGATTTGTCTACGTAGTTAAACAAGAAGGTAGTAAACTTTTGATGTTAGATAGATAGATATATTTTATTGTACAGAACGTTTACAGAAGTCATTCGAGTACAGTACAGGAGGTTCTTAGAAAGAAATGACTCCCAGTGAACCTTTTGGTAACAACGGTATTGTTTTATCTGTAAACAATATTTTATAGAAGAAGCTTGTGAAATTGTAATTGGTAGTGTTGCTGAACTTTCGATAGGTTTATTATCCTAAAAAAAAGGTCCTATCGATTCGTTCATGAGTTGAAGACAGTTTTTTTTTGGTTCACGTTCACACGGTACAAATTCTTTCGGGGTTACAATGATTTTTTTTCCAATGTTCGGTATTCGGAACTTCATTGTGATCCTTTAGTTTATAAGACATTGGATTCGATTTTGAGAAACTTGTATGGTGTGCGTTTGAAAATCGATGGAACTTCGATCTATATTATACATATAGTCTTCTAATCTTCCGCCCATAGATCTATAATGATTTATGAAATCGATACCTCGATGCTGGGTACCTACTAAGCACCAATAGACCCTCTCCTATGCTAATTTTGGCCTAGTTAACATGGCAATACTCTAATATAATGTTATTATTGTTTAACGCTGAAATAACTATTAAATCAACTTTCAAATCATGAATAGGTTAACTCAACGCACGGTAGTGATAACTAATATTAGTTCATTTTTATAGAAAAGGAGGGTTTCGAATCTCTGCATGTATCAGCGCATTTGGCGTGTAGTGTTATGTCAATAAGGCTGTCAATTGCATGACAGTTGACTGTTAGATATAGAAAACTTTTTTAAAACATTACTCGTGCTCCTTAACTAACTAACTCAGACGCGCAAGTGGGCCTCAGTGAGAGAGATGGAGACCAGTAGACATGTGGCATTTCTGTGCAGCGATGACGAAAGTTCGCTTCGCTACGTTCTTGCCATCACGGTCATACACGACACAAATACTGTATCGAAGCGCACGTCCACTAACGCCCCATAAAATACCACTTACTTAAGTTTCGCTTCACAAAGATGCGAGTCCGAGTTTCGTTGTGTCATTTTTTTATGTGGAATGGCAAGATTGGCAAGTAGGCTTTTAGAGAAGTGTGGTTATTCAAATGTCGCATGAGAATGGAGATAATTTAACGGTAGAACACTCACGTTTTTAGTTATACAGTTAGGATTCTGTATGATCCAGTTTAAGCTCGTTCCAAAGCACGTGCAAGTCGCTTGACGCACGAAGCCCGTCTGATGGTCCACTTTATACATTGTTTTATTTGGTACTCACTAATGAAGATATCTGAACATAATAACACTAAATGTTTACACTAAAATTTTCTAAATATAAATTGGACTCCACCAGATCAGTTTCTCATTACCTAATTGAATTTTCCAGTGCTGAGAATGATGGCCATTATGCAAGACAGAAATAGCGAGGAAGTACCCAAGGAGTTCCTCGAGACCGGCCGGACCGGGCGGAGGAACGCAATGCCGGACATTCTGCACCCGCAAGGAGCCGAGGTGACCACGTCCGACCTGCCGTCGCGGCTCCAACAGCTCGTCACGACTGGTCAGTATTCGCTTGTGCATTTTGCTTAAAATCCAACGGCGCTTCCACAAGTGCCGTCGGCACGTGCGTCTTTTAAAATGCCGGCGGCAAAGTCATCGACAAGCATCTTGAAAGCCGGCGGCACGTGTGGATGTAGCACCAAATCTGCCAACCGGCTTTAGTCGGTGGATCATGCCGGCGGCATTGGAGCAATGCTGGAACGAGCTTTGCCGGTAGCACGAAGGCCGCGGCATCTTCGGGTTACGTCCTGTAAGTAGTTAGTGATTGATCTTCCGGCAAACATGAAACCCCGACATACTATGTCAGGAAGCGGGAATTTGCCGACATGATTCGGCCGGCAATTTGAAAGTTTCATAGTTAGAAAAAAAGTTCGGATGGAATCATAAAGTAACTAAAACAAATTCGTCATAAGCGCACTTCCTTTAATCCTTATCACAGTACCGGATAGCGAGTGTCTTTTTTGTGTAAACCTAAAGATATATTCGCTTAGCATCCGATATGCATATTATGCATTAACATCAGCTTGGATGAGTTCAACCTTAAAGAGCAATATATAAAAAATATATATAATACCTACCTAGTTTCAAGGTAATAAAATAGAATAAAACGCCATCAATCTGCCGCTATGTTGTGCCCGTGTATATGTATTTATCGACGTTAGATATTAGTAACTTGAGCAGAAGTAATTACTTACTCGTAAGTAGCGACTTTAATTCGGTTATAAGTAATTGCTTGAAGGTAGAGCTGTCAAAAGTTCATACAACTCTTGGCATTGTAATAATTCCATTTCTTTTACCTAAGATAGTGTACCTACCGACAAACGTTTCATAAATTGACGGATATGTTACTGTTTCATTAACAATGAGTTTTGTTGTTGTAAAAGTGTGAATTAATTTGTATATATTATGTTTTATTTTTATAATCTGTGCATGTGGTGTTTACCTTTAATTCATTGTGCATTAAGCTTAAAATGATCTACTGTAAACTATTCCCATGTATGATTGTAACAATTGTTGGTAAACCTATTAAATAAATAAATAAATAATATTTTACAATATTTTGATCGGTAGCTGGTTTAATAGGTTGGATAGGGTTGTCCCCTCACTCCCCTAATACAATTTAAAAGAGGAGTTGCGGCTTACGTTATAAATAAACCGTGTAGGTTAGGTCCTTCACGATGTCCCTTGGGTGTTATCGTTAGTTATTATTACGCACAACTACTAAAATTATCATGAAACATTATTAGAACGCACGCAAATTTCCTAGGCTTACCTGAAAAGTTTTACGGTAATGTTTTTTCCGTATAAGTAGAATATTATAGTGGTACGTGGTGGTGGTAACACAGGTGATAGTCGTAAGTACAGTCGACCGCAAACGACAGTAAACACTTGCGCATCGATATTCGTTTTTATGTACACATTCAAAGGGCGATAAAAGGTTCATAGTCTGACTACTTTGATTTTTCAAACTATACTAAGGTTATAAAAAGGAATGATTTAATGACTACAAATTCGATTAAAAAAATGTTTACTATCCCCGGATGACAGGCTATATTATATTTAAAAAAAGAAGGATCCTTACAAAAAATCGCAAACCCATGCGAAGTCGGGGCGGAAAACTAGTCTATTTTATGTCCACTAGCAATCAAAGATTGGAAACCCGTTTAAATCGGATTCAGGCTTATAAGCATCTAATTTAGATCTAGGATAAACAAATCGACCATTACGAACTTTGAAGACAACAAAATCCAAAAATAGACTGCTTGGCCGGCTTAATTAATCTATTGACTCATTAAGATTGCGTTTTCAATGTCGATTAAGCCCATCCACCTCGAGGCTACACAAGTCTTCGGTACTCTTTTTTTGTTTCTACCAATGATGGCTGCAAAGCCTTATCACTCTTCACTGAACTTTCCGTAAGCGGAAGCCCTAATTAATTTAAGCAAAAACTTGAGGGCGCCCCCTAACGAAGCTCGAATTTCGTCTTCGATACCCGTTAACTTTAGGATACACAGTGCGTAAATGTGTGCAAACCTCTATAAAATAATTTGTATGGCAGTCTCGTGTTAAAAGGGTTGGGTGGGACATCCGACAGCAGCACGGAATCGTATTTGTAACTCCTATAGCGTGCTACAATATGCTACCGCATGCTACGGTGTGCTGTAGCGTGCTATAATGTGCTATCCCTTTGACTGCGTGCGTCAGTTAAGTCTACGAATCCGCTACAGTAGATCGGCTGCAGTTAAAACAACTGCTTTCAACAAAAGCTTCAGCGTTTGTCCCTTTTCACCTCCTATTGATAAAAGTCTATATTTTATCTTTGCCCAGTTGGTTGAGGAAATAATGATCCCATAAAACAACAATACTCGTTACCAAGTTAAAAACCAAGTCTACCATAAAAAGTTGTGAGGTCCATGTAATACCAAGTCGGAAATTAATTTATTCAGTCCCTACGTAAGCGACCTTCTGTCTAAAGCTGTTACGTAATTATTCTAACAACATCTTATAGTGACCATATTAATACCTCTATTATGAATATTTTGTGTTTACAATCTTTTGAAATGTCAAAATCGATAGAATTCAATTTGTTAAATGCTAATTGGTTGAAAATTAGAGTGCTGTACACCAGCCAATCAACAATATCGCAGCTTATACGGTCCCATGCGAGAATTTTTTTCTTATTTCCTACGCATGCTAAGCGGCCTGCAGGCCTAGCATACGCAACGCGACTAAATTTAATCGCGCTCTTAACAAACGTCAAAATCGATTGAAGTCAGTGCGTCAGCTGTTGATTGGCTGAAAATACAAGTGCGGTGTGCTATTAGCCAATCAACAGTATCGAAACTTTTGTCGTCTCATGCCATAAATTTGACATATTGCGTATGCTAGGCCTGCTGGACTCGTGAAAGTCATAGATAAAATAGAAATGCTAGTCGTACGTTAGCGTAGCAAAAGAAAAATCGTGAAACAACCTGAACGAAGCGGAGCCCTGCCATTATCTTGATTGCTCGACCTTGCGAACATTATGATCGTCAGGTAGATAGCCAACAATAAGAATTGCCAGCGATTCTAATTCCGGTTTACTCACGGCCGACGTGGTTTTGAAAGTGGCGTCGATTGACGTAAATCAAAAAATAAAATGCGATAAATCATTACTATGACGCAAACTCTTTGTGATACGAAATGTGATAATGATCGGTATATAAGATTGTAAGTGGTATTAACATAGTTTAACTGATATTAGGAATCCATAGATGACCAACCATTTTTGCCTGTTCACATAGAAACGAGCCAATGAGTGATATTTTACGTGACTGGAATAGATTTTTAGGGATAGCAAAAGCGTTACGAAAGAAAGCTAAATTTATTTTTTTGAGCATCAGCATTTATACAACAATTTATGACAATCAACTTACACTTCATACGGGCGAGTCACAATAGATCTAATAGGTCGCAGTGACCACAGACCACAGTTCACTAGAACTGCTCAGCCCCTTGGTACCTTAATAATAAATACACACATTATCAAAGCGAATTATTGATGAAAACTAACAAAATTGGAAGGACACGGAGATATAATTTAAAAGAAAGTCTCATCGGTCATTGTACCAAATTTCATTCAAGTCCACTCAATAACTTCGTGCAATATTGGACACCCACGTTAGGGTGTCCAAAGAGAGTAAATTTCATTTTAAAACTTTTGCAGAATTTATATTATTTACTTCATTATTGGAAACTAGCGGTCTTTCGCGGCTTCGCGTACGCGTCCTATCCCAGTAAATTATCATACATACTACTTAGAAATCTTCTCCAAACAAACGAATATAACAAAAAAGAATTATCCAATATCGTCCAGTATTTCTGAAGTTAAGCGTGTAGAAAATTGTCAAGTTTTATAATTCGTCTTATTTTAACGAAATCAAGTAACGTACGTTGCTAAGCTAAGGAAGCTATCTATCCATTCAAATATTTATTAGCGACTAACTCTTTTGATATCGTTGAATCTCCTTAGATATCGCTTGTATAATGTCACTGATTAAGAACTGTTTAGTGATTGATTGCTTATTGGAACATTTATTTTATTTAAAACTTTATCGCACAAAAAAGTACGAAAGGTGGACTTAACGCTAGGAGCATTCTCTACCAGTCAACTGTTGGGTCATGCAGATAGTTCGTTTATGGGTGCGGTGACAGTAAAAACATCAAATTGAAGGTTGAAGGTAACCTTTATTCCCATTATCTAGTCGATATCCATACTTCAGGCTGAAATATAATTTTTGTAGGGTTCGGTCGATATATAAAAAGAAAAAACGGATCCCTCATACTATACGGTAGATAACCAAACATTGTTATTTGGAACTAAAAAAAAATACGCAACAAATATAGGACAAAGTTTGCGGTTACTACCAGATTGTTTTTCTATGAAGACAATTAGTTGGCGGCTCGGGTACCCTAATAGCATAATTTAGATTCGCGTACCTTCGCGATTTGCCTGGTAATACATAGTAAAGTTCCTCAGTGGAAAATCCAATCATAATTTATAATTTTTCCTAAACAGAACAACTCTAAATGTAGGTACTTCAAAGAGTTTTCAGTGTAGTGGCCCCACTTCACGTGGGAGCTCGCTGAGCGCGTTTTAAAGTGGAGTTTCGTCTTTCGGTGCTCTCGTATTAGTTGTACAAAGGTTACAAGTTAAAAGCGAACTTCTAAAAATATCAGGTTTTCCTACGACGCGACCAACATCCAAGCATGAGTTAAGTGTTTCGAGGACAGTATTAACTTATCTTTTTAAGCTCTTTGTAGGCAGGCACCGTCATTCCTCCTTAGCGACTTGTGGGGCGAATTAAATCGAATACATTATATCAATTGGATGCATCACACTATTTAGTATCAGTTTAACTGCTGTATGCCTTACAAATACTTCGGATGTCGCAAGCCGTTCGGTCTGCAGTGAGTGCCAAAGATTTTTTATAAGTACCAATTCATTTAGACGCGATAATTGAGCCATTTAGAATTTGAAGAAATTTTGTACGTATAAATTGTATCACTCACAAAATTACGAATCAAATGACCCCTCGCATGGTAAAATCCGTCCAGCCGTTTATGCTTGTGCCATAGAAATAGACATACACACTATCAAATACATTACCCGACTGCCGAAGAAGGAAGGAAATACATACAACCAATTAAAAAATCAGTTTATTTCTCGCGGAACCGTCGTTGCGGTTCCAACTCTCACATGCCGTATTGTTGTTTTGTATTACAAGTGCAACTCTTGTTCATAGAAATAAAATGTGCTTTGGCAAGCACGTTAATGCCATACTACGGTACTTTATAGTCACGATCGAACGACCTGGTTCCAGGTCTTTATGCCTCTGTAGGCATTAATAGTTTACTGATCATTATCTCTAATGTGTGTTTTACACTGTGACATGATACAGTCACGTATACGATACAAATCAGTAACTAGTTCAAATCCATTATATTCCAGAATATTGTTGAAATCTTAAACTAAAAAACACTATATTTTAAGCTAATTATCAGTGTTAATTAATTGAAAGAAAATGGTAAAATGTTTGAAATAACTTTTGGATTGCGTTGGATATTTGTAATTAGATAGTTAAAGAGTGGTCGGACAATCTTTTTAACAAAATCACATACATTTATAGAATAAACTAGCGGACCCGACAGACTTCGTCCTGTCAAAAAGATTAAAAATGTTGCTTGACTCTAAAGTTTAGTTAGACACGTTTGTTTAAAAAAAAAACCTTTTTGTGGTAAAAACCATCCTTGGACTTCAACGAACATTAAAAAAAAAAAGAATTGTCAAAATTGGCCCAAGCGTTGTCGAGTTATGCGCTTACCAACACATTTATGCGAATTATTTTTTATAACAGATTAAAGACTTTCGCGTTCCACTATTAACATTTAAAATCATTTAACGGATCAAAACGCAACAGCTTTGGGGTCAGCTCGCGACCACGGTTGATGCGACATAAACGAAAAGTCGGTCAATAAGTAGCTCGTATTAACTGTTAATGTGGTCGTGTTTTGACCCGTTAACTTATTTCAAATGACATACCTACATATAATTCTGATTATGTGGTAAGTAGCACTACTGGCGTTACAGTTATCAGAAACGACAATGGTACCACAATATACAGACCCGAGACAATGTAGAGAAGTTCCTTTTACATATTGATCCGACCGGATATCGAACCAAGGACCTCAGAGATATTTTAAAAGAATTAACAGGCATAATTATCTAATCGAACCACAATTGCGTTGGGTTATTAGATAACTTAAGATTAAGAGGTCAATTTTATTGCGTTTCAATTTGCATATTACGCAAAAAACACAATAATCTAAGAAAATATCTTCAATATTTATGGAACTTTAACGATTATCGTTAATTTTTATGTTATTTTTATCATGTACTTATACGAGTTTACAAACAAGCATGAATAGGTACTGTGAAAATAAATACATTAAAAGGGTATGAAAGTAATAGTATATTTTTAAATTAAAAGTTCGTGAATTCTTTTATTCCTCCCCCTCTACATAAAATTTCGTTTGCTCAATTGATTTGCTTTATTTATTCACTTGTTTGCATATATTTATATATATTATTTTGTTTTATATTATATTGTATATATATATATTTATATTATATTGTTTAATTATTATATTTATTTATCATGAACTTATGTATGAATATTCTATTCTCGTGTGTAATTTTCTGCTATTTATGATTATTAATTTTGTTGTTATCCATACTCACATTTTTACTGTTACCGCACCCATAAACGTACTATCTGCATGACCCAACGGTTGACTGGTAGATAATGCTCCTAGCATTAAGTCCACCTTTTGTACTTTTTTTGTGCAATAAAGTTTTTAAATAAATAAAATTGGGTTTTCCGCTCCTCGCTAAGAAGATAGCGGCAATCCATTGGTAGTATGTACTAAGATTTAAGTCACGTTATCGATTAACGACTTTAAACCGTGCTGCGATGACGTCTAGATAGATAACGGCATATAGTTTTGACGTCAAGCGTATGTTTGTGTTGAAGAGACAAGCACGTGGATTCACTCTCATCTCGCGACCTGGTGCCAATTACATTTTTATTGTTTAATTAGCGGTCATTCAACTTGCGACTAAGGTGCTAAGTGCCATGGGACCAAATTACGATAGCTGTTGAGTTACTTTAAGTTGGCTGTCACAAGTAAAATGTTTATTTCAATGGAGAGCAAATGTTTTGTTAATCAAAAAGACGTTAACGAACTCTGTAAATTTGTTTCATACCATTCTACTTCCTAGTATAGGGATTTTGACTGGCTAGTCTACTGAGATACTTTTAAATATCTTACAAAATAGGATTTTTATTAGATTTTCTATAAAGATAGCATACTGTGACGTCACAATTTTAGTAATTAGCACAATATTACATAGTTTTAGAGCAATTTGAAGATAATTTACTAGAATATATATATATAGACGATGTAGCAAAGTCCTTCTTTACGACATTGTTACTATTTGTGAATGTTGTCAGTAAACCAATTATACGAGCAAAAGTTTTTATGTATGCATACTACTCATTTACAATATGGGTCTAAGACCACTTTCATGTCACAAAACACCCTCAAATCTTAATTCAATGTTCTGAATAAGTAACCAACATTATAAATATTCATATCTTTGTCTATTGTGTGAAAACCTCTGGCAATATTTGCATGAAATGTAAATCTTGCTAATATTGTTTTAAACGAGTCTTTTGTTTGTTTGTATACTTAACGGAGCGCTTTTAAACGATGAAACGAATTGGCTTATTTAAGAAATTCTTTTGTCCTGTTACGTCAATTATTGTAGTAATAGTAAATAATAATTATCTTATATATAATATAGTCGGGTCAATATGGGAAACGAACTTTTCCATATTGTCTCGGGTCTGGGTGTTGTGGTACCGTCGTTGTTTCTGATTTCTGTAACACAAGTGCTTAAGCTACTTACCACAGAATCAGAGCAATGTATGTGATGTTGTCCAATATTTATTTATTATTTATTTATTAATTATTAATTATTATATAAAAATGAATCCCTATTTGTCTTGGTCACACCATCACGCGTGAACGGCTGTACCGACGCGTGAACGGCTGTACCGACGCGTGAACGGCTGTACCGACGCGTGAACGGCTGTGCCGACGCGTAAACGGCTGTGCCGAATTCACTTTTTTTTTGTTGGGTTTGTTATTGCCAGGAGAAGGTTATTATGAAAGAAAAATAAATAGTCCTGGTTAAGACTGGACGACGTCTGTCGCGTCAGCTAGTAATCAAGATGTGTAAAAACCGGCCAAAAGCGTGTCGGGCCACGGTCAGTGTAGGGTTCCGTAGTTTTCAGTGCATCACAATAATCAAGTATCCCCACTTAAAGTTACGAAAATGGGCTATCTGTGTGTAACATTGACTTGACATAGGTATACACTAAAAAAATATTTTTTCTAAAATTTCAAAAACGATTAAACCTATCAGGTTCAAAATAATTTTCCTAGAAAGCCATTTATGCAGTTCTATATTCTAAATTTTTTTCATACTTTTTGAACTTATGGTTCTAAAGTTAGAGGGGGGGGGGGCACAATTTTATTTTCGATTATTTCCCAAAATATTAATATAATTTATATAATTTAAATAAATTAATATAATTAAATATAAAAATAATTTTAGTTAACCCCTGCTCATTTTTAAATATCTACCTATCAAACGATATATCACATGTTAGGATTGAAATAAAAAAAAATCACTCCCCAATTTACGTGTAGGGGGGGGTACCCTAAAAAACATTTTTTTTTATTTGTTATTTTTGCACTTTGTTGACGTGATTAATAGATATACATATTTGTACCAAATTTCAGCTTTCTAGTGCAAACGGTAAATAAGGATATATCTATGTATATCTGTAAGAAAATCTGCAATTTCATGTACCTAAACTTCATGCACAATAATCATTTATTATTATTATTAAATGCGAAAGTAACTCTGTCTGTCTCGCTTTCCCGCTTAAACCTCTCATCCGATTTTGATGTAATTTGGTATTGGTTTAACCTCTAGAACGGACATAGGCTACTTTTTATTTTTAAAACATGCAGTCCACGCGAACGAAGCCGCGGGCACAGCTAGTCATATTATAAAGCTGAAGAGTTTGTTTGTTTAAACGCGCTAATTACGGTAGAGCTTACCATTTTTGATTGGTTTTGGACATTAGTTACGTTACAAATTTAAACCTTGAAGGTTACGGTATAGATACCGTAAATGAAACCTCCAAGATTTATTCTAATAAAGGGTAAAAAATACTTCCGGTATAAAATTTTAAATATAATAATGATATGATAATGTTATCAAGGGTTTATTGGTAGAGACTGTCTTACTGTTGTGTTACTGGTGTACTCTTTTGTGCAATAAAGTTTTGAAATAAATATATTTATATACATATAATAATGTGTAACGTTTTCTTCTTTGTCACCAGATATAGACAACCCGCAACCCGGCTCCTCTAAAACTGATCTCGAAGTGAAGAAGGCAGAAGAATTGCCGTCGAAGAAGGACAGCTGCAGTTGAGCTGTTTCCCTCACTCGCAGTCCTAGCGGACTACACTGGACTTGCCCAAAGCTTAAGTAATCTCAATCAGGTAATTCATATTACTAAGCACTGAGTAATGTAGCCCCCACCTTAACTTAGGTACGGTGTACAAAGTAGCTTTTTATGTCAACTGTGAGAAGGTAGATTTTGCAGTGAAATTAGTATGATAGGTATTTTGTATGTGGGCTCGAAGTCGAATTTAAAATAACTGAGATGTTTTGTATGAATTGTAACTTTTAAGCGTTGGTGGTGCGCGAGTTTTTGACAGTTTTTATTGGAGGTTAGGTGTTTAATCAGTAATATTGTAATGTTACGTAACGTATAGCGAATGTAAACTTACTTGTTTTTGTTTTGTCATATAATACTTATATAGTAGTATACTAATTTGAGTCAGGTAACTACTGGGTAGGACTGTTTAATGCAAGCATACTTATTTTTTATTAAATTAGATTTAAATTTGATACGCAACTTGAGTGTAACTTGGTTTGTAAAATGTAGACAATATTAAAAGTGTAAGAAGCTGGATGCGTTTAATGAGATCTTTGTAGTAAGAACATTTATAAATATTAGATGTGATACTTAAATAAAGTGTAAAATTTACTTTTATGCGTAACAGTCCTTTTTGTGGTGTTTGAATAATTTTAGCCATTTAAATTCAATTTAATAATTCAGATTTTTTTATCAACAACAAACGTTAATATTCATAAATATGTATATATGTGTAATAAAATATGAACGAACTTGAAACA
This sequence comes from Glyphodes pyloalis, assembly GCA_037074685.1. NCBI lineage: Eukaryota > Metazoa > Arthropoda > Insecta > Lepidoptera > Crambidae > Glyphodes > Glyphodes pyloalis. Next base: position 4,493,348 of record JAYKKO010000030.1, on the reverse strand, counting down.
ATCAAAATAAATATTAAATAATTAATTAAATATTTACATATTTTTTTTCAAGCTATTCATATATTATTACCGTTGTGTTTTATTTAATACATATGGTTCGTTCACACTACGATGTAAAATAAGTATGTGTGTGCTGTAATATCTGTGTAAAAGTACTTTCACAAAAGGGACTTTTTGTATTAATGTTAGCAATGGTCAATTTTCACTAATACGTAGGCACTTGTATTAAAAGGGAGCAAGTGTCATAATAGTGTTTTTTTTTAAAATGTCAAATTGTAGAGTGCAAGAGCTTCATATAAAAGATGGTCGTCATTAAAAATAAAAATTGCTGTAAACTACTTTTTCATCGCCGAACCGCTTAGGCGTATTTTTTTTTATTTCCTACTTGATAATCAGTAATGGTTGCGATTATTCATCTTCACTAAAATTATAGGGAGCGGGTGACTCTGCTTGTAAAATCGATAGTTCGTATTATTATAAATTAAAAAACTATAACCATCCATAAAACTTGAATTATATTTTAATCATTTTGGAAAATTTTAAAATGGCGCATATAAAGGGGGCTATTTGTTACAAACACCCTGTTTTACTTTACATGCTATGTACACAATGCATACGGTGCAGAATAACAAGTCATACTACTTTCATCAAGCGCCGGATAAATTTTCAATAATATGTTCCTCACTCGCTTCTTCTTGGCGTTTCCCATAGCAGTTTCATAGTCATTCAACAACACAAATACAATTTCCTAGAAGTATTCAGAATTTATGTTTAGTAAGTTTATTTCTAGTGCTCAATCAAAGCTTGAATTATCATTTAAAATAAGTTGTCTATATCACCTTTAAAATACTTTAGTGTGCAAAACAGCTTTTAATCGTTAATAGCAAACCCTTAGTTTTTTGACAGTGTAACAAATAACGTAATTAGTGAGCCTTTGGCATCTAATGTATTTAAAATACACTAAAATATAAGAGTATTTATTATCGGATATTTTTATAATATTTGACGACTTATTACGTTTAATGCATCTGTTTACGTAGTTTGTAATTGTGTTCCTATAAAACACAAAATATACGCTTAGTTAAGTTATGTTTTAGCATTATTTATTCGACTAATATATAAGTTACGGATGTAATACTAGTTTTATTTTATCGAAGAGTACAATTTTGTTTTATTGTTTTGTCGAGTGAGAAAAGTAAGTAGGATTTTCGTTTTGGTGCTTACTGTTTATTTTTAAATGTATTGTTATGTGTATTATGAATATACAAAAACATGATATCGAAATATAAATTTAAGTAAGTCTCTATTTAACAAAATGTATGAAACTTTAATTTACTGTTACGTTCGCTTGAAGGCCTACTGCCAAACACAAAACGAATAAAAGGTTTCGGTTTTAAAAAGAATAAATAATTCGGTAGTTAAAAGGTGGATATTTTATTTAGTGTCCGACCGAAGGTCGATTTTTGGCCGAAGCCGAAACCGATTAATCGGCAATCGCCATAACCTTCGGCCGGAGCCGTTGCCGAAGGTTTATAAACTCTTAGTACCTACTTTTGTTTAATATTGTCTACAAGGTACAATTAATATTATAAATTATTTCAAAACTTTTATATTTAAGGATTATATTGACTGTCTCATAAAGCAGTTGATTTAGAGATATTCGAAAATATACACGCGCAAAGGCTTATTTCAGTTTATCTCTTATTTAGATCGTAAATAAATATGTAAATTTCAACTAAGTTCCAACAAAAAGAAGAAACACATTTCCAACATAATTTTATTATATTGAAATGCAAACTTACCTTCTGACATTTATTAACGACCTCCTAGAGTGGCCGCCATTATAAAGAATTAGGGAAGTCCTGATCTAAGTGGTAGAAATAAGTTTGATTGGGTATTTGTTCTAAATTTCCTTAGTAGTGTTTCACAGTTGCTGAGTCGGCAATCTATAGCTAATAGATATAGTGGTTCGTCTTGACTCGTGAGGTCTGTGTCAGTGCACAAACTAGTAACAAATCAACGCATCTACGTATTGCCTTACTATCCTTGCTAAGCTTACTTCGACATCGAATACGAATCAACGTTTGTGGTATAGTCTATTCGATATTTCGGTGTTAACGTGTCGTACTTTATACAGAAGACGTCAGTAGCCCTGCTACCAAAATTGGAAAGAACTAGCGAAATTTTTTATGTGTTTGAAGGATAATCGAAAATCAATAGAAAAACAGATAGTCAAAACGTGGTTTTTGATTAGCGTAAATAATATTTCGTTGATGGAAAATTTCTGTCCGGTATTTTCGTTTTTGGTAGTAGGCCTTTAGAAGCGGATTCGAATTCGGTAACTACGCTTTGTGTCTTTCTTACCATAACCGATTAGATAGAGACAAAACATAGCCTTCCTGTATCGGAATCGTTTCTGACGTTCGTAAATAAAGGGATGGGCTACCAGATCTTTGTATACTCGTTTAATGTATGTCGTACCCGAAATAATTTGATGTAACTATGTAAATAATACATAGGTAAAATTATATAAAGAGTCACTAATAGCTGCTTGAGTCCCGAAGTAACGTTATACCTAAATAAAATCTACGATAACGTACGGTCAGGCATGAAAATGGTTTAACAGTTTTAACAAGTAATGATATTGTGAATAATATGACTATTATGATTAAAATCATAAGGGTCATTGGCCTGTGAAAATCAACCGTATTCGTTTAACGTATCTATCCATTCATTTTGACATATCAGTTGTTTATTACGCTGATAAATTAAGTAATGTTTACTATTTCACAATCAGAATGCTCTTTTCCAAAGTTTTCTACAAGGTGCTTTCAACATTTTCACTGAAAATGTCTTGCAAGTTCAAGTTGCAGACAGACATTCGTTTTTCTATCATAAATCGACTTAAAATTGACGATTTTTCATTCGTTTAGAAATCGTGAATGTGTTTGACTATTTCGTTCTTATATTAATGTAGGTACAGGTTAATACTGTGCCTATTAAAATGTTAATAATGGGTTTTAGCGTACTGTGCACTAGAACCATTCATATAGTATTTTCATCCTTAGATTTAAAACTCAAGGTACATATTACTTTTAGTTACTAAAAGCCCTTGCCGTCCTTATAATGGGCGCAGTCCCTAAGTCTGCCATATTTTCCTAGAAAATTATTGACTTATTTTATAGCAAAATAGATTATAGGTACCTATTTTATTAATGTTTCTGTCGTATTCAGACCGATCAGTAGTACCTTATGTTTTTTTTTTACAAAGAACCTGTTATTTCAGCGTGCTTGGCATGCGAAACTGTTAAACTGCACCTTTAGGCGGGATCCCTATTAAAAATAATTTAAATTGTTTCCAAACTATCGAATAATTTTAATCTTTTGTGATTAATAGAAGTAAAATAATATATATAGGTCTGGTGTACTTTGTAAGTATTGCGGAGATCAGATTTCAATCCCGTTATAACCGGCCTCGATAAATAAAGTCGTACTAAAGACTGCGATCCGTATTGGATGAACAGTTTTGGCACACGCAAGAATATAAACTTTTTATGATTTTCCAAGGTTACTTTAAGATTATCACTGCCAAACCTAAAATTATTATAGCATTGTCTTTAGATAGGGCATAGCTCGATCTATCGAAGTATGCATAGATTGACTCCCATTATCATATCATATCATGCAGCGAATAGCAAGATTTTCAATAACGCAGGAATTTAATTTAATTTATTATATGAAACTTGCCGATGCTCTACCGTACCTACATCTTAGATACATGTACATTTTTTGTACCTATCTATACAATATAAAAATGAAACCCGTTTCCCGTTGTCACGCCATAACATGAAAACGGCTTGACTGATTTGGCTGATTTTTGTTTTGTAGTTTTCTAATACTCTGTACAAGGTTCTTACGAAAAAAAATATTAAGAAAATCTCTCCGAAACATTGAAAAACATACATTAAATTTTGCATATTTAAAAAAAGCGCGTAACAAATGTCAACATCATTCACAGCCATAGACTATATTGAAAGGGCATCGTTTGTTCGGAAACGTGGTTACTTAATTAAATTCTATAAGGCGGTACGAAGTTCGCCGGGTCAGCTAGTTGAAAATAAACGTGAACACATTTTAATAAGCAACTTGAGTTGTATTTTTAGACAAATGTGTTTGATCTGGTAAGCATGAGTGGAGGTCGACCTCTCTACGGATCCTGCGTTAAATGTCTTACATGTTAAATGATTTCTTTTTTACCTGTAGATGTATACCTATGTCTACCATAATAACAGTAAGATGTACAGTAGTCCTTCGACTTAGCGGTGGCGCAAGCCCCTAGATAAGACAGTAATAAGATTGGTGTACATTTTATACATTTATAAAAGTATTTAGACTCATTATGCTTAGACATTTCTTGTAAATTTGACATACATATCTATTATATACTCATATATTAAATTGGTCCGCATTCTGAAACGATATATCAAAATACGATACAAATAACCGAGGTCAGTTTTTCCAGAACGTTATACTCGTAATTTTTAAAGCTAAAGAGAACAAACCCCTACTTTTGTTTTCGAGGGGGAAATGAAGGCTTACCCCACGCCTGGCTCTCCGGTCCCAGCGGTTTCGCTTCTAGTAGGCAAACGTAAACTGTCTTATCCCTGGCCTTATCTACCATCAAGCGAGTTAGATATACCTACTATTTACTTACCACTTATATCTCTATTGATGCTCACTCTTGGTATCGTTTCAGAATGTGGTCCCGAATCCCAGGCCTTACGGTAGCTTCATATTTTAACTTGGAATAAGTACCTTTCCGTCAATTACATTAAAAGTCTTAATATTCTCTTTTTAGCAGTTCCGTTAGGGAGCTACGACTGTATCCGTAGATCACTCTTACGTCTTTGCTAGTTGTAGTTTCCGTGTGAATGTGGTGTTTACCTACTTGACTTCTTGTAAATAAAGACTGCATTTGGAAGTTCGAGAAGTTCGTGGCTAATATTTAAAAAAAAAAGTGTATAGTGGCGTAACTACTGACTGGCAAGAAATAAGAATAATTTATTGCTTTAAACTGTGCACATTTGTTGTTGTTGTAGTTGCATAATTTAGGCACTTGAGACAGATTGCCCAGGCCGGGCAAGTCGGCGAAATACTACGGGCCCCTATCCAAAAGGTGACGTTTAAAGGCGATTCCCAAATCCCAAGAATAATTTTATATATTTTTTTTTATATTGCACTTCAAGATTGACCTCATCCCACCTGATGTTAAGTGGTAATGAGATCCTAGCTTAAGGGCGACAAGTACAGCATAATAAGTAAATCTGTTACTATATCACGCTTTTCTGAAGTGTGCACTGCTTTTCTGGTATTTCTCAGAGTAAAAACAAGTAATATACCTATTTCTTTGGAGGGGGTGAGCCGATGGTTAAATAGCAGGGAGGGGAGGGGATCCTATAGTGCCTACAAACTTAATCAGGCCTGGAGTTTCGAAATATTTCATTGGGTTGCTCCGGTAAGTCAAGGTGTTAAGGTTCAATTTAAGGTGGTAAATATATTCTCATTGCCTGTTTATGGGTTAATCTCGTTTGCATAATTTCCTATTATGCTCGACAGAGTTTATTTTCCACACTATGATTGTATTCCTTTCTAAGAATAACGCACAAACAATTTTTCTTACCATATGAAGGTAGCCACAAACTTTTCGATCGCGTTACATGAATAGGTATTTCTTCTGTCTATGGATACCTACAAGAGGACAGCGACCAAAAACAGTTTAAATATTAGATATGTTTTTAGAAACTTGCAGCTAAAAGTAATTTGTTTATTTAAACTTTATTCCACATTAAACAAATTATATATACTAACTTCTCTCTCTGAGACTTATCGCAAGTAGACTATTTAGGGAGCGTTCAAGTATTACGTAATTGCGTTAATACTTGATACGCTCCAATATACGAAAATATGACATGGCTTCAACGTGATTATATTAGTACAAACTAGTCGCATATTGCTGGACAATATATAAACCATTATTCGTTTTTGATTGATTTTAAATAGGTAGCTCAGGTAAAAGGCTAAAACATAGATTTATATACCTAAAATGTATTTAATAAAACATAACATGATATTGCTTGATTAATGAAGCAACAATACTATTTAGTTTTTAATATATTTATTGAATTGTGTTTAAACAATAAATATATGGTACGTGTAATGTATCTAGCACTAGCTGTATAAATAAAGTAAACAAAATTTTGTTCTTACATATGAATTTTATGTACCTACGGTTAAAAGCACGCCAGGCTAAAGGTACCGTTTAGATATCCTACCACTCTTATGTCATGCGCACAAGAACTAATTTTGAATTGTAAGTGCTTTTGACCGCATATATATCTGGTATAACAGGGGGTCATATCATATTGCCGTTTTTTTTGACTGATGCTACGCTTAACCGAATGTCGTTTCGACGAACCATACAAAGTTATATTATTCGGCGAAACGATTTTCGGTGAAGTGTACCGTCGGTCGAAAAAGATTTGATAATATAAGCCCGGTATAGCAAGCAGGTGGCTTGCATCTTAGAATGTGTTCCCACTGGGGGGCCTCGACTTGTTGCTGGAGGTATATAAATACAGTTTCAATTGAATCACTTGCTTGCCTACCACACGTAATCCTCTCCATTCACAAACGTCACAAACGATTCTTATCCAGATAGTCTATGTTTTGTCCCTGGTCAAACATTAATGTAAAGAGGAGTCAAAGCATCCGACCGACCGATTTGACGACGACCTCCGTACCCGAGAGGCGAGCGGCCAGGACTTCGGGGAAGGACCATCTCTGAGGTCCCAGATTCGCTCCCAGATCTGGTCAAATGGGAAACGAACTTTTCTATATTGTCTCGGGTCTGGGTGTTGTACTTACCATAGAATTACAACACAGCACGTCGGATACTGATTAGAATTCGAACTGTCCTTTCTAGTAGGACGACTGGATAGTGGCAACACATGGACTAAACGTTTGTAACGTTAGTGAATAAGGTGGCTGGACCCTTACCTGCAGTTCAGACTTAATTACTACTTTTTTTAAAAGTCAAAACAGTGCAAACACATTTCAAGGAAAAAAATTTAGTACCTTATGTTTTTTTTTAAATTTAACTTTTATAGCACCAAAATGTTCTTTTTTTGTTTTTAAAAGGTGATTACGAACTTATTTTCCAAACAGAGAGTTTTTTAACGTACTTAGTTACGATTTGATCATTTTATTATGCACTTAGGCCAGAATGTAAGACAAACAAACATGGTGCATAGTTATGATGAATCGACACGACATTGTAAATTAGCCTGATGATAGATTTAACGAATTTGTATCGTTTTGTTTTGTATCTGGTTTGTTCTAAAGCAAACTGAGATAAAATTTGGAAAAATATCCTTGTGTTTTATTTCACACTCATCATTTTATTTACGTGGGCTCGCTTGTGACTGAAGTATGTCCAGTGCAAATGCACCGCTTTTATGCACTGGGCATTAAGCTTCATATCAAACCGCAAGCGTTCGATCGTACCTACGCAGTCATATCCACTTGTTTATTACTTAGATAGGCAGAGGCGGGTTTACCCTAAGGCCCGGTAGGCGCGGGCTTAGGGCAGCCAGTTTTAGGGACGGCCCCAATCGTGACAAAAATCTTATTATGGCGTACCTATTAAACCTTTCGCCACAATGGAGGTTTGTATCCAAAAATTAAAACAAAAAAGTAATTTCATTAAGTAGGTACATAAGTATGTACAATATTATGATGGATGCTGAGAAAGGGGCGGTTTATGGCTTGGGGCCTAGGGCGCCACTGTAGATAGGTATATCGTAACCAAATCTTAGATTGGAATCTTATGTTTTTTTTTATTGGAAACTAAGCATTTTTAACAAAATCTACCTTTAAATCTATCACGGCAGGATTGATGAACTTCACGATAGAATACTGGTTTTTGGTACTAGGTTTCCGAGGATTCCATGGAGGTCAATATCCCGTTTAATCTCGGTTCAAGGCACAATCGAGTCTGGAGCAAGTTGTTTACGTGGACAAATGACGAAGAAGGCCCCCTTTAAAATCTTGGCCTACTAGCATGCGTCCTATGAGAAATTTTTCGCATGAGATAACAAAATTTTCGATACTCGTGCCTAGCATGCGCAAATCGTCAATTTTCTCGCATGAGACTACAAAAGTTTTGATGCTGTTGATTGGCTGACGCACTGACATCTATCGACTTTGACGTTTGTTAAGAGCGCGATAAAATTTAGTTGCGTGGCGCGCTCTCAGGGCGCGCATGCTAGGCCCATGGACTTAGTATAATAAAATTAAGTCCATGGCTAGGCCTGACTGTCACAGACATCCGTGGCTGACATATAATATATTATATGTCTGTGGATACTGTTGATTGGGTGATAGCGTATCGTATCCGAAATTTCTGCCAATGCCAGTGGCTAGTGCACTGATTTTATTTGATTTTGACATTTAAAAGCGCAATAAAATTTATTCTATATAGGCCTAGCATGCGCAATAACTCGAATTTTTCGCATGAGACGACAAAAGTTTTCTATACCGTTGATTGGGCGATAGGACACCATACTCGTATTTTCAGCCAATCAGCAGTTGACGCATTGATTTTGACATTCATAAGAGCGCGATAAAATTTACTCTCGCGGCGCATGCTAGGCCTGATGGAGCATCTTAAGATCGTCCATACATTGACCATCGATAACCTCCATCGAATCCACCATCAAAAGCAACTATATAACAATGACTCTACTATCGAAGTGCTCTTGTCTGTATTTCGCTGGTTAAAAAAATCATTTTACGAAATTCTATCTCTCAGCTTGCAGCATATGAAATTTATAGGTAAGTAAATCTTTGTAAGCCTCTTTTTCTATCAACAAATTGAATACCATACCATTCAGTTGTTTCGCGTGAAAGGGTAAACACTTATACAAACTTTTACATTCCTAATTAGTACATATGATTATAAATTATTAGAAAGAAAGAAAGAAAAATGTATTATTTTGGAAATCCCAATTTTTCACAACAATAAACGTAAAACTTTAAAATGTAAAATGATGATAGCGCCCTCTATATTTTTTTGTGACGCGCTGCAATTGGCCAAAAAATTACGTATCAATATCATGTCTTTGCTGGTTTTGCAAGAAAAAACATTAGTTGCCAACTTCAGTTGATTGATGTTTCACATACGGATGTGGAGAAAGTATTTTTCGACTTTGCCGAGTATTTTACACAAAAATAGTGAAATGAATGTTTTCACGTTGTGAGAAATGGTATTTTTCTCATCTAGAGAATGTATTCAGTGTCGAAAAATAAGCCATTTAGTGTTAAAATGCTGGACAACCGCGGAGACTGACACCTCAGTTCTTGTATGTTTAAAGTGATTTTACGTGTGTTTTATTATTTTAACGGGAAGGATGCCGAGAGGAGAGAACAGGTCCAGTGTCTTGTTATCACGGGATGAGAATGATCAGGTGTTTAGCCTAATTGGACCGAAATGCCAGGTATGTATTGTCAACCCACCAGTGTCCCCATGATTCACATAACTTTCAGATTACGTCGCTGTATATCAGTGGATTATCACTCGATATCAGAGCGATAAGACAAGATTTTTAAATCCAGTCTAGAATTGGAAGTAAACATTGCCAACATAGAGTAGTCACATTATATCAGGTGGTCACTTCATTCTTATTTAAATTTACATACTTACTTCAAAACTAGGATAATGACTAACAACAATCCTAAAAGACTTAAATGTACTATGTATTTAATTTTAACATGAAAGAACATCAGGTACAAGTTGATCATATAATTTCTCTTACAAACCTTATAGAGAGAGAAAGTGACAATAAAATCTTGATCCTGATTTAAGTCATGTGCACACTTCATATAATTTCATTAAAATAGTTCCAATGCATGGTTCCATACCTTTCCTAACATTTTTGACTAATTTATTTAATTTTCAAAGTTTATAAAAAATATGTATAAACATTTACATTAATTTTTGAGACAAAAATTCTTGTTAAGTTCAGATAGCCAATTTGTTTTTGAGAAACAAATTAGTATCTGTTGTCTGGTACATACATTGGCGGTGAAAACTTTAGATTCAAACCGGTTGATTGATTTGACTGTCTGGTCCATCTGTTTAAAATAAATCAAACCAAACATGAATATAACAATTCTATCTTTGATAAGGTACCTATCTTTTTTATGTTATGGTGGCTTATAATAAGCCTTTTTGAATTTCATTACTGATTTGAAATGGATGTATAGTTCAATTAAATACAAACATCAGTAGACAGAATGTTTTTATGTATGTACAGTTAAAAGTGCAAGTTAGTTCAAGTGAGAAAGGCACATAATCACACTTGTTTTGAAAGTTAATGTTTGAGGAGCCCATAAAGTATGAGTTGATTGCTACCAGCTTACAATGTAGGCTAAAACTGGTATTTTGTAACTTGACTTTTAACTGCGGTGAAAAGACTAAGGAGAAAGTTTATATTTTAACAGTTTGTGAACTATAGTTATGATGTTAGTTTTATATGTTATTGTAATGTGCATTAATGTTCAAATGGCAAACTTTATAACTGTCATGTCATCAATTTATCCAGTGTACCATTAGTTGACACAAAAATACAATGTGACTTACTGGATTAGGATTATACCTAATGTTTAATTGTAACAGTGTTTAACAATAGATATAGTCTGACCAATATGTTCCCTTCGCCTATGAGAATGGTTAAAACGAATACAAAAAAAAAACATTCTATACCTAATTTAGAACAAAACAACATTTTTTTGCACCTTGTTGTATGGTGCAAAAATAATAAAATTATTCTAAACAATGTAAAATTGTGAGAAATTAATTTAATTCAAATCATATCATTATAGTGAATCATCATCACTATTCATAATGATGACTAATATTTAGTTTTTTGTTTTAAAAGATAACATTCACCAAGCTTTATTGGTATTTATACCATTGTGGAAAAATATTTAATCAAGAAACCATTTCCATAAGCCCATCTATGAGTTTTGAATTCTATCAGCATAATTTTTAATAAGATGTTAGATCAGATTGTATTATTGGATACAAACCAAGGTTTCTATTCATGAAATAATTGATAACTTTTATTAAGCTAATTATGTTTGTTGCATTCCATCTAGTAAATAAACTCCAGCTAATATTATTATCAATGAAATAGTTTGGGTATATATTTCTTATTATTTGATGGCATGTATTTAGATAAAATGGGCTGCAGTAACATGATATACAATACAATAATTTTTATCCCAAAACAATAAGAATAAAGTCACTGGCAACAGCTAGTTGAAAATAATTAAAGAATGTAATGTACCCACTGATTAAGGATTTTTTTTCTAGAGTCTAGCTACAGCGGTCGTGCAGCTTTTCACAACAGAAGGCCCAGCACATTCAGAATGGAAGAAAAAGGACACGGGTGTACTCTGCCTCATAAAGGACAACGCAAAAAGATCTTACTTCTTCCGGATATACTGCTTATACCGGAAGTGCATGATATGGGAACATGAAGTTTATATGCAGATAGAATATAAAAACCCAAGGCCTTACTTGCATACATTCGAAGCTGAGGTATGTTGGCATTTAATTAATTAATTAATAGCTTCTTTATTCCATATTAAGTACAAGTTATAGATCAAATGCGATGTTAGTGTTATTAGTAGTAATTAGTGTACTATTTTTCTATGATTCTATTTTGGTTAGTTTTGTGTTAGTAATATGGATCCCTTTTGGGTAAAAGCCTCCTCCATTCCATGCCATTCTCTCTGTCCTGGGCAGTCTTCATCCAGTTTGACCCAGCTATCTTGATAATATCATCAGCCCACCGTTTCCGGGGTCTACCTTTGTTTCTTTTTCCTGGCAATTACTTATCGTTTAGCAATGTTGGCATTTACTTATTGTTTATTTATGTATAGGTAGGTTAATTGCGTTTTCTTATTTATTTTATTAATGAAGTGAGTATTTTATTAATGTTTTTCCATAAAACTGTAAGTAAGAATTACCCAACGGTTTTTATGAAAATAGGAAATGGAGTTTTAAAAATATGTATGTTATATTAAGAGAGGCAAGGCAAAGCGATTTATTGCTTGAACTGGAGCAGACAGACTGGTGAAATACCTTCACCTCACAGAAGACCGCAACCAAATAACAATCACTCCGGTGTTGTTGTGTTTCTGCGTCTGAGTAAGGTTTCCAGAGCTCTTGGGTGGTGCTACATTAGTAGCAGGGGTCAAGTCTTCAACTAAGGGCGACAAGTCTAGTAACAGTTTTACTATGCTATACTTTTTGCCCTTAAGCTAGGAACTCATTACCACTTAAAACCATGTGCGATGAGGTCAATCTTGAAGTACATTTAAAAAAATATATATGTAAATCAAAATTTGCTATTCCTAAGAACTACACAAAATAACTCTTTTTTGCTGAACAGGCCATGTTTAATTATAATCAAACATATTATTTTGAACATATAAATATTTTATTTCGTTTCATGTTGTGTAGGAAAATGGTTATATTTATTGAAAGAAACTAGCTATCAGCTTTTTCGATAACCTTTATCCTTCTAACAGGAAAGTGTAAATAAGTGTGGAATGTACGTTAGTTAGTGGAAAAAAAAAACAATACTGCTGATAATCAAAATATATAAAATCATTCGAACTACTACTTGCTACTTGCTACTTTTCGTTGTAATACTATAACTTAAGAACGGGCTCATCTATTCAAACTTGTTTAGGCTTCGTTTGGAATATTTAGTAGATGTTAATGTGAAGTTTGCACAAAATCGGTCGAGCCGTTTTTCATTTATCACATTTTTTTTACAAATGAAAATGCGTGCAAAGCAGAGGCGAGCCGCTAGCTATGTATATGTTGTAGTTAGATGTGTCTGGCATACAAATTATATCTGGACACCAAAATTTATATGGACATGCTGTAAGGAAATTACATTATAAAACTTAAAACTTTCCCTGCTTAACATTTTAACACATAAAAATGTATGCGGCCTCATGCACGTCTTTAACGCTATTTAAATTGTGCAAGAACAATGACAATCTACACTTTTTGTGATAAAAATGCTTCAAAAGTTGTGTTATTTATACACAGTTTTACGTAATGAAATAAAATAACTGCATAATTTTTTGCTATAAGTACATATTATATGTTTAAAGAATTATTTATTTTCAGGAGTATATGACGGCATTCAATTTTGCAAACGAAGATGAAGCGAGAGTTCTTAGAAACATACTTATTGAGAAGATTGAGCTGCGGAAAAAAAGGAGAGAAGGTACATCATATTATATTTTTTTTACTTTCCCAACTAGCATGTGCAATTTGTCAAACTTCTAGCATGATATGAAGAGTTATAATACCTACTTTTGATTGAGTGATAACAGTGATGATAAAACACTGCACTCGTATTTTCAGCTAATCAGCAGCTGACAAACTGAATTTTATTTTGTCATTTTTTAAGAAAGCGATAAAATTTATTGATCATTTATTTATTTATTTAAAAACTTTTATGCACAAAAAATTCCACAGGTTTCATTTAATTGCCTTACGCGTCCTGAGCATGGTTCCACCACAAGTGTTGCGAACATAAAATCTAATACTGAACTAAAAGTGTTTATATATACCTTACAGTCAAAAACTTGATGTGTTTTTGACTGTACAACAAAATTATTTTATCCTACGAAAATTCATTTCGAACAAAATAAGTAATCGCCCATAGGAGACTTATTTTTTTGGGCCGCGTTTTATTTCTTTTTTTTTCCCTAAGACCCTTTTATTTTTAAATTCCACGGGAAGTGTAGAATTTCACCAAGAATTTACAGTAGTCAAGTAATTTTATAAGGTTGATATTTCTGATTACTTTGTGACGTTGGAATCTTTAAATTGATTGTAAATTATGTCAACTTCCTCATAGTATACAACTATTAATAACGTTTGAGGACATTTATTAACTTCCTCTTCCACTACAGCGCTCGAAAGAGGGGGCGCGATAGCAGGATTTAATTTACACCGAAAATCCTGCTGTTCGTTAACTGTTAAGAGGCCTTTTTAACCACCTACTCAAAAACGACGGGGTGTTAAAAGTTTGATGTGTATGTTGTCTATGTGAGAGGGTTATTTGATTTGATTTTGTTTTTTTTTTGTGTTCACAAGGTGGCTAAGGTAGGAGGCCAAAGCGTGAAAGATCCCGGGTTCGATTCCCGGTCATGTCAATTTGGAAAACGAACTTTTCCAAATTGACTTGTGTCTGGGTGTGCTGGGTGAAGCCCCCAGTTAGTATCCGTAGTCTGGTGCTCATAGTACAAGCGAAAACCTTAGTTTGAGGCCAGGTGATCGGTGTTGTTGTCTGGCGCATTTATTTATTTGATTAGTCTGACATTTTTTTAACTATGTTCGATGGAAATCGGTTCCAGATGGCAGCCGCCAGAAAATGTCGAATATCCTGTTTTGGCACATTACCTTTCACTAAGTATCTACGATACTAACTACGATAATAATAATTACCAGTTGTCTTTTTTCTTAAAAACAAACCGAAACGGCGGCCTGTCTCTTGTCTCTCCAGTATCTGAGGAAACTCAGACGGATACTGCGCTTGAAATGCCCACTACATTCCATTAAAAACGTAGATTAATGTTCCACTGTGTCGTATGTTTTGGCGCGTCATGACAAAAATCACCAATCAATGAACTTTTGGAACTTGTTCTAGTTGGCATTTGAAAAAATCAATTCATTTATTCTGTTGGTTACAAGTAACACATATGCATCGTCAAAATGAATACAAACCAAAATAAAAGCTACGGCTGGTTCGGAACCTAATCCTACCGAGAAGAATCCGGCAAGAAACTCAATGATATCACGTATATTTTCTATGACCTTGACTCGCCGTTGCCAGCTCTAAACAACCTTTATTTGAATGCCTGTCTTGACATTTTATCACGATGCTTAATGTTTTATTATTAAATCTGTTGGTACCTGTATTTAAAGATAATATTCAAAAAAGTGTAAATACAAAATTACAGATTAATCGGTTGACAGGAAGAGGGTGAAATTTGAATTACTAAATTTGACCCAAGAATAAATAATAAAACAAACGGGGTGAGCTAAATAAAACCGTTTAAAAAAGATCCAATGTACTTTTTACTAGAGATGCAACGGATATCCGGTTGATATCTGGTATCCGGTATATTTTACTATCCGGCCGAATACCGGATAGTTACGCGCTATCCGGCCGGATCCGGATAGTGATTCTGTTTGGTAATTAACTTAAAAAAATGGTTAGTTTACAAGAAAATAACAATAAATTATCAATATACACCAGTATACACATTTAACACAATAAAAACTTATCTATTCAGCAAATTAGGCGGACGCACGTGTACTGCATACAAAATAGTTTGCACAATGACTTACTAAAACTTGTTTCTTGGCTAGAAGACGGTCCGCGCGAACCTACAATATGTACGAGTAACAGTTTGAAACCTGGACGACGTGCCCAACAAACTAAAATTTAGGTATCGTTTGGCTGGCCGAATATCCGGCGGTATTCGGCCAGCCAAACAACTTTCCATTTCACCTCTACTTTTTACCCAATAAAAAATTCAAACAAAAATTAACCAAGATACATTGCGTGAAAAATTAGCACGACTTTATTCCTGACTTACCACCCCCCGATAAGACATTTTTTGATAATCTAACAGACGGACAAAACAACAATATTGAGTCCGTTACCTTATTGGTATTTGACACTGAGGCATCATCCATATTCACTGATGGAAATCATAGATACCTACATATTGCTAGCCTTAAAACAGAACCTTATCGGGTCGACAAATGAATAACACTTTTATTGATCCAAAGTAAACTTATTAGGATATTGGCCAACGTTTAAGTTCCCATATGTGGGCGGCGTAGGTTAACGCCCGTCGTATTCATATATAAATGAATAAATCAAACCATTTCAATGATGATACATCAATCTATCTAACTCTGTCATTCTCATTTTAGAAAACATGGTGTGAAAGAGACAGATATAATGCGTTTATAGTTTTCTGTGCGCGCCGTATTCTTATTCACGAGCATTATATTGTATGCATGTAAATGTTTAACATATTTCAAGTTACAGTAAGCATGGTCAAGCCGAATAATGGTTTTTAATTATCACACTAGTAAAATATTATTATACCATTAGTAAAAGAATATCCAATTTGGTCCTATATTTCTGATTATGTTATGTTATTTATAGCGATTTATTTGTTATTATTTAATGTGTTTTGGTGGTGATTTGAGCTGAAACGTGTAGGTAATATTGAGTAATGATGAAAAACTACACTTCTATACTATAATAGATATGAGTAAAGATATATCTGACGATTTTGTTTGTTTGTTTGAACGCGCTTATCTCAGGAACTACTAGTTCCAATTAAAAAAAATTGTTGTGTTGCATACCTACTTCATTTATTGGGGAAGCCTATAGGCATATTGGTATATAAATATAAAATTATGCTTAGACCAATACGAGCGAAGTATCTATGGATAATGTGAAAAAACGGGTACAGTCGCCGTCAGATAAATCGGAGCAGACAAAGTGACCAAATACTTCTGAACAGTTAAAATGTCAATAAGTTCCATACACTTCAAGTTACCATTAATATCTGAACTTCTTTACACACAACTAACTAATAATATCTGAACACTCATCTACACTGGTAGCTAAATGAGACGCATGACGTGCGTGACTCATATTGACGTTATTAGTGTTCAGATATTATTGGTTAGTTGTGTGTATAAAAATTATTGACTAGCATCTGCTCAGATATTACTGAAGCTGTGAATGTTCAGATATTAATGGTAACTTGTAGTGTATGGAACTTATTGACATTTTAAACTGTTCAGAAGTATTTGGTCACTATGTCTGCTCCGATATATCTGACGGCGACTGTACGCGTGGGACGCCTCGACGGGCCGCCATAATACATAAGGTGGGCCGAATTCAAACAAATTGTTAAATTGTGTCAGTGACTTTTTTCTTCGTAGACAACTAATTTCAAGGCATAATTGGAACGACGACTACTAACGAACTTTAACTGGAACATTGGCAGCCAAGGAATCGATATGTCACCGTAAGATTGTAAAAATCGTTAGATTACAATCTAAGCTTCATTGTAATCTATCGAAGTGAAACCGTCAAATTACAATCTCTCCCGCGTCAAACAGTCACGGTTGCGATTTAACATTAAAAGTATCGACTAATACTGCTTTAAATCTTGTGTTTAAAATAACGTAACTGGCCGGAAGAATACCAATACCTTCCTCCGTATTGCTCCACATAGACGATAAGTGATTGATGGTTCAGTTCACGCTAATATCTTTGGCCTTGTAATATATTGTGGGGTGCACGTGGCGCCGTGCCGGCAACGATGATATCTAAGTTAATTTGTGAAATTTACCTAAGTTTAAACGTGTCAATACAAAATATACTAATCACGTTGCATTTAGTCAATACGTCTACTTCTATAATATGATGACTCCGTGGCCGAGAGGCGTGCATGACTTTAGCGTCGCGCCATCTCAGAGGTTCCGGGTTCGATCCTCGGTCGGGTCAATATGGGAAACGAACTTTTCTGTATTGTCTCGGGTCTGGGTGTTGTGGTACCGTCGTTGTTTCTGATTTCTGTAACACAAGTGCTTTAGCTACTTACCACAGAATCAGAGCAATGTATGTGGTGTTGTCCAATATTTATTTATTATTATTATATTTATCGACTGGTTATACAGGGGCATGTTGAAGGTCGGCGCTCACGCGGAAGATCGCCAACTCGATGGACGGACCTCATCAAATGTACCACAAACATTTCTCTGAATGAGTGTTGCAGAAGTGCGAACAATAGGAGTAGATGGAGGCAACTGGCAAAAGCTACACTGAAAAGCGATGCATTATGATCACGACCACTCTGTCAAGAGTGCACGACTAAGAAGAAGAATTATATTTATTATGACTGCCACCGTAGTTAAACTGTTAGGGTCAAAAACCCGGATATGCTCAGATCAGTTAGGTCATTGCAGGTGCCCGATAACAATGATGATTCCTTGCTTAGGAATCCACGCTAAGCCTCGGCTTAATCCATTTAGGCCGGGTTTCCCTGGTTAGGGTTTCGGAGGTTGGAAGGCAATCGCTCCATAGTAGTAACCAGCCTCGGCAAATGCGGATCATTTTCGAAGCGGATCCCGGCCTCTGTAATGGTAGACCAACCGGGTTATACGCTAAGATAAAGAAGAGGAATGCTAGATGATGAAGGAATGCGTTGGCATGCACAAAATAGGTACCTGTTTTAGTTGATACTAAACGTTATTTCTGTGATAAATAGAGGTCATTGCAGTAGCGGTTCCTAACTATTAATAACTTCGTAGTCCGATTTCTCCACACCTTTTAATGGTGCCATGGGATTATAGAGAAGATAACGGGCAGGGCGCATGCAAGTCGTACCTATGTGATACCGTCGCAACGTATCAAAGCGATTTATCCCAACAAAGATTGTAACTGCCTAGTTTGATTTTTCTAGATCATTAAAATCCCAATACATTTTGAATGAAACCTCGACGGCTCTTGGTTATGTGTGTGTGTTTACAAACAACGCGTGTCCTCAGCGAACGTTAAACATCGCTCAGCGTATGCGCACAATGGCGTCATACAGTTACACTAACTGCTACTAAACATGCCGTCAATATAAATGAGAGTTTTCGTGATCTAAATATAAAGGGGGCAGGGGTCCTAGCAATTGGTAGTTAACGAACTTCGGTATCCTTTCGACGAGTTCAAAGTATGTTACTAGCTGTGCCCGCGACTTCGTTCGCGTGGACTACATACTTTCATGGTCGGTATACCTCTACCTCCCCTAATATTTGAAATAAAAAGAAGTCCATATTTTAATCCCAAGTTTCAAGCTCTATGTATTTGTAAACATTTTCCGATATAAACATTCAAGGGCGGTATTACCCCCTATCCAACCTTATTTTGAAAACAAAATATAGCCTATGTTCATTCTAGAGGTTTAACGTATACCTATACTTAATTTTATCAAAATCAGTTCGATGGTTTAGGCGTGAAAGCCGGACAGACAGAGTTACTTTCGCATTTATAATACCCAGCAGTTGCAGACGAGAGCAGGTTTAGAGCTAAGAAACTGATATCACAGACTAGTTTCACACGCGTTCTATCCCAATTTCCACTTCTATATTTATTGGTCGCAGCGTCGATAGTTTAAAAGCCTTTAAGTTTAAGAGAGGTAGGACATAGCGTTTTATCGCTCGAACTGGAGCAGCCCGACTGGTGAAATACCTCCACCTTACAGAAGACCGCAGCCAAATAACAATCACTTATGTGTTGTTGTGTTCCTGCATGTGAGCAAGGTTTCCACAGCTCTTGGGGGGTGCTACATTAGTAGCAGGGGTCAAGCCTTCAAGGTAAGGGCGACAAGTCCAGTAATAGATTTAATATCCTGTACTTGTCGCTTTTAAGCTAGAACCTTATTACCACTTAACATAAGGTGGGATGAGGTCAATCTTGAAGTGAAATATAAAAAAAAACCGTCCTCGATAAATGAGCTATCCAACACAAAAATAACATTTCAATTCAACCAGTAGTTCCTGAGATTAGCACCTTCAAACAAACAAACAAACTCTTCAGCTGTATTATATTAGTAGGTATAGATAACGATTATACCTTACAAGCCACTTCAAAACTTTTATCTTTAAAAATCTATCTTTATTTAGAAAAAAAATTCTGTTTCTAATATTTAAAGTTCGCTAGTACGGCGTAAAGTACCTACTAACTATAAAAATAAAAAATCGATAAAGCTATTTTTAGGTATAATTTCGAAAACTCAAAAAGTGTTTAATCTAAAGGTTCAAATATTAGATCGTATACCGTTACTACTTTATCGTAAATGTTTCAACTGCTAGTGGCTTAAGGAGACAGTTTACATGCTTGATGCCATTCTACAAGCCTCACCTTTTCTCTACGTGTAGTATTAATTTATTTATGTGGCTTTGTAGCCTTAATTCGACCGTGACTAAACGAAGCAATAAAATTTTAGGTCGCTATCACGCTACGGTTATTTCAATAGGTACTATCAAAATGTTAAACCGCGAAATCTCTGACCGAAATTATGAAATGGGAAACGAAAGCGGTTCTAGTGAATGTCTATTGTTTTACGATTGTACGCGTCAGCTATGTTATGACAATTGGCATAAGAAAAGTTAGAATGCAACCGAGAATTACTCATGCCTAGATTTATGCAGTTTTTATTCAATTAAAAATGGGGGTTCTCAAAGTTATCTCTGTCGATTGGAATCGCTTTAATTGTTCTTTTTGAAACTCGACTTTGGGTAGGTCCATAAACGTACTATACTAAATACATAAAGCATTAAATAATTATATGTGTGTCAATGTTATAGGAACTAATTAATGAATATGCACACCGGCAATATGTATATGCAAATTATTAATACTAAGCACTTTATCAGAGAACTAGCCTGCGACTCTAAAGATTTCTAGAGATACCTTATTATTACATTTCTTTAAAAACATAGAAGTTTCATACAAAATTCCAACCCCCTTTTTACCCGCTTAGGGTTGGAGATAGCAACATCCTATAAGGACCTACCTGCCAAATTTCGTGTTTGTACGTGTCATAGTTTCTGAGATTTCGTAATTATTAAGTCAGTGAGTGGTATTTCGCTTATAAAGCTATCCAAATAGATCCTTGGAATTCACTTCTACGGGATTGTTTCCTATTTAGGAAAACTAAAAAATTTACACTTAGAAGTCTGACTGTGTACTGTGTACGCTAAAATTGAGATATAAGACTAGACCGCTTGCATATTCTGTAGCGTCTCTTGTCAATGCACTAGTGGGCATCATGGTGCCAAACAACCTAGGACAAATTCATGTGATGAATAACTGTGTTTGTTCTTATGTGTTGACATGCGTCTTGTCTTTCGTTCGCGTGGACTACATCCTTTCATGGTCGGTTTTACCCCTTTCTCCCCTAATATTCGAAACAAAAAGTAGTCTATATTATAATCCAAGTTTCGAGCTATATTTGTGCCAAATTTCATATCTCTAACTTCAAAAATAAACATTTTTCCATATAAACTTTCAAAGGTGGTATTACCCCCATCCCCCCCTTATTTTCTAATAAAAAGTAGCCCATGTAGCCCGTTTTTGAGATTCAACGTATGCCTATACCAAATTTCATCAAAATCCGTTCAGCCGTTTAGGCGTGAAAGAGTAACAGACGGACAGACAGACAGAGTTACTTTCGCATTTATAATATTAGTGTTACGCGCCACGATTAACGTTCTCAGTAACCAGCGCCATCTAGTGTGGAAAGGCGGGACTACAGAGAGTCGAGACGCGTACGCCAGAATTTACTAGAACAATGACCTTGACCGAGCGTACGGCCGTTCAAGGCCGCACTGCGCGCGAATGTTCCGGATGTTTCTGCGTTGGAAGGTTCGGGAACGGCCGCGGCAATATAAAAGGCCGGGATTCACCGCGACCGAGACAGTATTGAATTAGCGATACAAGTGATTACTTCGAAAGCGATTTTGAAGTGCGACTTGGGAGCGATTGTTGTTTTAATTAGTGCGTTTTAAGGTTGTAATTAGTGGCGTTCAATTAAAGTGTGACTTTTGGTAATTTTTATCGGCTGTTTTTATTGTCACGAACCCGAAGCTCGTAACAATTGGTGTCAGAAGTGGGATTTAAATTATGCCGATTTTACCTAAAGACGACACGGAGGGTATCCGTACCCGGAGTCAACGCCAACTGGAGACGGACCAGAGACGTTTTGGTGGAGCTTTGCCGCAGGAGTCGCAGAGTCAGTTATTAACCACGGAGGCTGGCCCGTCCACAGCAACACCAGCAGCATCGGCAGCACCAGACCTTGCTGCCCTGATGATGATGCTGCAGGAGCAGTCTCGCCGACAGGAGGAACAGGCTCGCCGACAGGAGGAACAGGCTCGTCGGCTGGAAGAACAGCTTAAGCGGGACAAGGAGGAACAGGCTCGCCGCCAGGAGGAACAGGCTCGCGGCCAGGAGGAACAGGCTCGCCGCCAAGAAGAGCAGATGCTTCTTTTGAAGGACCTTCACGCTACCTTCGGGAAAGACATAAAGGAGGTGAAGGATAAGGTTGCTCAACATGACAACCGCCTGCTGGAAGCTGAAATCCGGATTGACCAAGTCAATAATCGGGTTGACTACGTAGTGGCTGATGTGAAGAAGACCGTGATGGCAGACGTTAAGAAAACGCTGGATTGTCTTAAACTTGGAGAAGCAATCGCAGCTCCCGTAGCTACAACACCTTCGCTACGTGGATTTAAAGTGCCACCGTTTGACGGAACTTCTTCCTGGTCGGCCTACAAAATCCAGTTTGAGGCAGTCATGAAAGCGAACGGCTGGGATAAAAATCAGGCCATGACTGCCCTCACCCTAGGCCTTCGTGACCAGGCCTTATCAGTTTTGGAAGCTCTCGGTAAGGAAGTGACTTACGAGCAGCTCCTTGAGGCACTGGAGGCTCGATATGGCGACTCTCACCTGGAACACGTGTTTCGAGCGCAGCTCAAAGATCGTGTGCAACGCAGTAACGAAAACTTGCAGCAATGGGCCCTTGAAGTGGAGAAGCTGGTGCGTAAAGCATACCAGTCCGTACCAGCGCTTATTGATGGGAACCTTGTGCAGGCGTTCATCGATGGCATCCGCGACATTGAAGTTAGAGCTGCTGTCAGACTCGGGCACCACGGGACGCTTAAAGATGCCTTGGCCCATGCTCTGGAGGTGGAAGCTGTGCGGCAGGATCATCGTTCCCATCGCATTAGGGAGGTTGCCGCGGCTTCAGTTCGCGACCGCAATAAAAGTTACAGCCCTAGGTGCTACGGCTGCGGGGAAAGGGGCCACCTTCGATCCAGTTGCCCTAAGCGAACTGCAGAAGGAGAAGACGGCAGTCCAGCTAAGAGCACCGCCCAGCACCAGCAGCAGGGAAACGAGTAATAGCCAGGACTGCGGGGCGGGTGCTGGCTGAGGTTCAAAGAGCCCCAAGGGTTTCGATCAAACAAACCCAAGACGGGAACAGCCTAGTCATCCAGGGCGAGGTAAACGGAACGCCGTGTAAGCTGACTATAGACACTGGAGCCTCTCGCACGGTTGTCAGTTCCCAAATTATGAGACGGTCCCTTGGGGACTCTGCATACAACCGAGAACACATTAATTTGGTGACAGCCACCGGTCAGCGCATACCCGTCCATGGAGAGAAGAAGATGGGACTGAAGCTAGGCAACATAATCTACCTGCATAATGTCATTGTGGCGGATATAATGGACGATTGCATATTGGGCCTTGACTTTATGAGGAAGAATAGTTGCGAAATTGACGTCAAGCAAGGTGTCCTGAAATGTGGACAAGAGGAACTTTTCGTGGAAGGCGCGTTACCAGGGAATGTATACAGCCTTAAAAAGATTGTTCTTCCACCGAGATCTGAAACGATTGTGCCGGTTAGTCTTCCTCGGAATCCTGGGCAAACTCAACGTTGTGTACTTGTGGAAAGGGTAGAAAATGACCTTCCATGGAAAGTGGCACGCACTTTGGTTAGAGCCACCGACATCTCAGGGGTACGTGTGCTGAACCTTTGTGACCAGGAACAGGTTATAGAAAAAGGCACACTAGTTGGTACTTGCGAGGAAGTGGATTGGTTGCGTCGATGCCAACATCAATCGACCGGGACCGTCAGCAAAGATACACAAACGAGAGTGACCACACTTTTAGAAGACTGCCGCAGCGCTCTGTCCCAAAATGAAATGGTCAAGGCGAAACAAATGTTGCTCAAGTATGCCAACGTTTTCTCGTCAAACGATGCTGACATCGGAAGGACTGGCTTAGTTCAACACAAAATTAACACAGGAGAAGAATTGCCTATCCGTCAGCGGCCAAGGAGATTGCCCGTAGCACGTGAAAAGGACGTGGAAACCATGATTGAGGGAATGGTGAAGGATGGTGTTATTGAACCTTCATCTAGTCCATGGTGTTCACCTGTAGTGCTGGTAAGAAAGAAAGACGGTAGCATGAGGTTTTGTGTTGACTATCGTCGTCTGAACGACGTTACAAAGAAAGACAGCTATCCTTTGCCAAGAATTGATGACACGCTGGACATGCTTACTGGAGTAAAGTGGTTTAGCACGCTAGATTTAAAAAGTGGTTACTGGCAAGTTGAAATTGATCCTAAAGACAAGGAGAAGACTGCATTCTCGACAGGAAAGGGTCTGTGGCAACTTAAAGTCATGCCGTTTGGATTATGCAACGCTCCGGCAACGTTTGAAAGGTTGATGGAACTTGTACTTACCGGTCTGATTGGCGATGCCTGTCTAGTCTACTTAGATGACATAATCATCGTAGGCCGTACGTTTGAAGAACATCTTCTAAATCTGGAACGCGTGCTCATGAAGATCCAGAGTGCCAACCTCAAGTTAAGCCCGAAGAAGTGTTCACTATTCAAACGGCAAGTTAGCTTTTTGGGATATGTAGTGTCTGAAGAAGGTATCAGCACGGATCCAGAGAAAATCGCTGCTGTAAAGGATTGGCCAATTCCAAAAGACAAGACGCAGGTCAGAGCATTCCTTGGTTTGTGTTCCTACTATCGGCGTTTTGTTAAGAACTTTGCAGATATAGCAAAACCCCTGCATAAGCTAACGGAGGAGAAGCGACATTTCTGCTGGGATGGAAGTTGTGACATCGCATTTCAGGAGCTAAAGGACCGTCTGTGCAAAACACCTATTTTGGGATACCCTGATGTGAGTAAGGAATTCATAGTTGACACAGACGCAAGTGACATAGGACTTGGCGGTGTATTATCCCAGCGGAATGGCGATCAAGAAATTGTGATAGCTTACTTCAGCAAGTCTTTGTCGAAACCTGAAAGGAACTATTGTGTTACGAGACGAGAACTGCTTGCTGTGGTAAAGTCGTTGCAGCACTTTAGCAAATATCTTCTGGGGCGGAAATTCCACATACGAACTGACCATGCTGCACTGAAATGGCTTTTACAGTTCAAGAATCCGGAAGGACAAGTTGCGAGATGGATTGAATTACTGCAGGAATACGACTTTGTGGTGGAACATCGCAGCGGAAAATCTCATGGTAACGCAGATGCATTGTCAAGAAGACCTTGTCCTGAAGACTGCAAGCATTGTACCAGGCAAGAAAGTAAAGAAGTTGTTCCTGTGAGGATGCTCAAGACAGACCTTAGCAACGAGTGGAAGGAAAGCCTACAACGTGCACAGCAGGAGGATGCGGACATCAAGCCGATTCTAGAGTGGATGAAGGCCGGAGTTCCTAAGCCTAGGTGGAGCGACGTCTCAGCGATGAGTTCGATCACAAAGAGCTATTGGGCCCAATGGGACAGCTTGGTGATTCAGGATGGAGTTCTGTGCCGTAGATGGGAAAATGCTCGTGGAGACAGCTGTCATCTGCAAATGGTTGTCCCCAAAGGTCAAGTACCGGATGTTCTACAGCTGTACCATAATGGTTGTTCAGGAGGTCATCTGGGAGTAAAACGGACACTACTAAAGATACGAGAACGGTTCTACTGGGTCTACTGTCGGGACGATGTCGAGGACTGGTGTCGCAAATGTACAAGTTGTGCGGCTGTAAAGGGACCTCAGACTCGTAGTAGAGGTGCATTGAAGCTGTACAATGTGGGCGCACCATGGGAGAGGATAGCCCTTGACGTTGCGGGGCCGTTCCCGGAAAGTGAAAGTGGTAACAAATATTTCATGGTTGTGATGGATTACTTCACTAAGTGGCCGGAAGTCTTCGCCATTCCAAATCAAGAGGCCTCGACAGTTGCTGATAAGTTAGTTTATGAAGTCTTCTGTCGTTTTGGAGTTCCCTTGGAAATCCACAGTGATCAAGGAAGGAATTTTGAGTCCCAAATATTCCAGGAAACTTGTCGAGTTATGGGAACTCATAAAACAAGAACAACTTCTTACCACCCACAGTCGGATGGAATGGTGGAAAGATTTAATCAGACACTAGAGAGGTACTTGGCAAAAGTTGTGGAAAATCGGCAACGAGATTGGGACAGGCACATACAACCATTTTTGTTGTCATATCGTAGCGCTATTCACGAAAGTACATCGGTAACACCAGCGTTCGCAAACTTTGGAAGAGAACTACGACTGCCTGCAGACATGATCACCGGAATACCACCTGATTCCCCATGCAGTATAACAGATTATGCAAATAACTTGCGGAACAAAATGAATGACATTTGTGAGCACGTGAGACAATCGGGCCAGCAAATGTCTGAAAGAATGAAAACCCGCTATGACCGCAAAATGAACAGTAAAGAGTTTGACGAAGAAGGTTCACTAGTGTGGTTGCACAATCCCATCCGCAGCAAGGGGAAATCTCCTAAGCTTCAGGCGAAATGGGAAGGGCCGTATCGAATTGTGACTAAGATCAATGACGTAACCTACCGGATACAAAAAGGTGCGAGGGGTACTCCTAAGATCGTCCATGTGGATCGATTGGCGCGTTATTATGGAGCCGAAAATGCTCGGGACGAGCATGTCTTAGGAGGGGGCAGTGTTACGCGCCACGATTAACGTTCTCAGTAACCAGCGCCATCTAGTGTGGAAAGGCGGGACTACAGAGAGTCGAGACGCGTACGCCAGAATTTACTAGAACAATGACCTTGACCGAGCGTACGGCCGTTCAAGGCCGCACTGCGCGCGAATGTTCCGGATGTTTCTGCGTTGGAAGGTTCGGGAACGGCCGCGGCAATATAAAAGGCCGGGATTCACCGCGACCGAGACAGTATTGAATTAGCGATACAAGTGATTACTTCGAAAGCGATTTTGAAGTGCGACTTGGGAGCGATTGTTGTTTTAATTAGTGCGTTTTAAGGTTGTAATTAGTGGCGTTCAATTAAAGTGTGACTTTTGGTAATTTTTATCGGCTGTTTTTATTGTCACGAACCCGAAGCTCGTAACATTAGTATAGATTGTGATGCGACTGTTTATTCTGGTGCTCAAAATACTAGAGCTTAAGCTACGAGTATGGGATCAGGAATCATGATCCGGTGAATGATAGCAATTTGTTGTTCTCATAATCGTAGCCTTTCTACTTTGAATGCGGATTAAGCGTTATAAAAAAAAACAAAGTATCCATACTAATATTATAAATGCGAATGTTACTCTGTCTGTCTGTATGTTGGTCTGTCCGGCTTTCACGCCTAAACCATTAAACCAATTTTGATGAAATTTGGTACACGTATACGTTGAACCTCTAGAACGGACACAGGTAGGCTACTTTTGGTTTTGAAAATAAGGTTTATTTTTAAGTTAGAGGTATGAAATTTAGCACAAATAGAGCTCGAAACTTGGATTAAAATATGAACTGCTTTTTGTTTCGAATATTAGGGGAGACAGGGGTAAAACTGACCGTGAAAGTATGTAGTCCACGCGTACGAAATCGCGGGCTCAATAACCGTGTTATTTAATTCCCAAACTTTTGAACTCGAAAATATTTTTTAAATTCAAACCCAAGATCCTAAGGTTAGCGCGTTCAAATAAACATAGTCTTCGGCTTTATAATATTTGTATTAATTTGTAAATGGCGTATTTGAATGAACGTGAATATTGAATGATAGTAATGTTTGAATTTATCTTTCAGAGCGGCGACAGCGGTCGATGCATGCGGCGCGCGCCAACAGTGGCTCGTCGTACAACAGCGGGCACGCGGGCCGGCTCAACGGAGTGCCGCCTGCGCCCGCGCCGCCCGCCCCCTCACTCGCGCCCCCGCCGCTGCCAAAAGCCAACCTACCAGGTACGAATAGTCACCTGCACAAGTTGTACACGACCTTATTCTTAGGTGAATTTCGTGGTTACGTCGTAAAAGCTCAAGAATTTATAATTTATTGCCCATAATTGGCTACTTGACATTTTATATCCCAAGCAATTCGATTTATCTGGAAAAAATGTAAATAACCAGAGAAAAATAAGATTTTGTGTAACACATTTAAAAAACGCGCGAAAACGCCAAGTCACGTCACTGTTGCAATTATGACGTCAACGTACTAGACAACGAACCGATACGCATAGGAACGACTTAATTTAGATAAACGAAAAATGTTTCAATAAATTCTTAATACGATTAGAGGCACAATAATTTAATTTAATCGGTAAAATAATCATTATTTCGCCACATTAAAATAAATAATTTTCGCCGACAGCTGTCATTTCCGAATTGCAATGGTGGTTTCCGTTTCGGCTCTTTTGTTCCACGGATAAAAAAAGTAAAGTTTATTTTGCAAAAATAAAATACTAACTATGCTTTTAATTAAAAAATTAAAATGTAAAATTATTACTTTACTAATAAGCTAACATATCTAACGCTTTTCATATTTTATTGTTAACACTGTCAAGTAGCCTATTGTACCAGAAAGTAATAGAATAGAACAGATCCCGACGCTGCTAAAGGCCAACCATCCAGGTAGGTAAGAATAGGCACGTGCACTAGTATGTAAACATCCTTATTATTAGGTGTACTCGATGGTTTTGATCGGATTTCCCACAGCACCACCACTTAGGCGATGAGGTCCAACCGGGGGGTTTTAGTGGGTAGTCCTGCCGTTGTAAGGGCAGGGAGTCCCACACACGCCGTCACCTCCCTCAGGTGACGGTACGGAGCGTCAAAGCATTTTCCCTCGTCAGAAAAAAAAAGGTGTACTTGATGGTTACGTCGTGTAAGCTCAAGTGCTTACATTTTGTGGCCCATTATTGTACCAGAGGGTAGTAATACACAAGCTACTGAGCTTATCATCACATCTAATCTTTATAAGGTTTCGCAGCCATCATCGAAAGTCATGTAGGGAAATTTTTATTGTTGCGGAGCCCCAGGTCAAGAAACTTTGCATTGGTAATTATGGCTGAGCCGAGTTTCATCACCCTTAAGGCTATGAGGTCCGATCGGGGATAGTTTCTGTCCTTTTTAGGGCAGAGAAGTCCCACACCTTCCCTCAGGTGGCGGTTCGGTTCACAGAAGAATTCCCCTTGAAAAAGGTTAAATAACATTGATATTGTGGATATCTTTTGCTAAAACCCGTATTTATTTGGATTCCAGGAGGCGGGTATACGTTGAAGAGTTCAGGAAAGAAGAAACCAACGAGGAAGCTTACCAAAGCGGATATTAGCACCCCAATTTCGGAGTCCTTCAAACACATATCGCATGTGGGCTGGGATGCGAATAAAGGTAAGGATTCAATAAACAGACTGAAGTCAATTTTCGATTTCCTTTACATATCCAGTTAGAGTGTGGTCTTCTTGGTGCCGGAGTCATGGTCTGACCACTCAAACAGCGAGCTTGATGGTAATTCTGATGACGGCGATAAGATAAATAAATGCGCCAGGCAGGCACACAAGGTAACTAGTCTCAAATAAAGTTTTACCCTCGTGCTATGGGTATCAGATCATGGATTACTGGGGGCGTCAACCCCGCACACCAAGTCCCAAGATAGTTTAGAAAAAAAAGCCGCTGTACTGGTGTACCCCGCGCCGGCGTCTTTTGCGAAGTGAGCCAGGTCTTTTTTGGGATTTGCCGTCACTAGGCGATGAGGTGGGTGGGGTTTTTAGTGAGGGTAGTCCTCGCTCCTACGGAGCCCCACACACGCCGTTCTCGTCCCCACGGCAGCGGTACCGTATGCAAAGGTATTTTGCCTTCCCTCAAAAAAGGCCTGCTTTGGGATCAGGTCATGAATGTGATGTAGTTCGATATTATTTCTTATATTCCTTCATCACTAGGTTTCGATGTGGAGAACCTCCCGGAGGAAGAGATGCGGTCGTTTTTCTCCAAAGCGGGCGTGTCGGACTCGCAACTGCAGGACCAGGCCACGCGCGAGTTCATCTACGAGTTCATCAACACGCACGGCGGCTTGGACGCCGTCAAGGAAGAGCTGCATGAGGCACAAAAGCCTGGGAAAGGTGAGGCGTGAGGATTTTCAAGTATCACGTAACGATTTTGTTAGGGTCAAAATGGGATCATATTACTGAGACTTCCCTTCCTTTAAGAACCCTTCGTATACAAGACCGACTCGCACTTGGCCAGTTTTTATAAACCCCGACGCAGAAACGACAGGCTGTTATAAGTGTGACGTCTGTCTGTGGCATCGTAGCTGCCAAACGAATCAATTGATTTTTTTATTTTTTGTTTGAAAGGTGAATCAGTCGGCAGTGTTCTTAGCTATTTTTGATGGAAATCGCTCTAAGATGCCGCCGGCCACAAAATATAGGATCACATAATTTAGCACTAGATACTATTTCAATATAGATATCAAATAATAGGGCTTGAATGTTACTATACAGTCGGGCCTAGCATACGCAATATGTCAAATTTATCGCATAAGACGACAAAAGCTTCGATACTGTCGATTGGATAATAGCACACTTCAATCGGTTTTGACGTTTGTTAAGAGCGAAATAAAATTTAGTCGCGTTGCGTATGCTAGACCTCATTGTCACAAATTTCTAATCAAAGATGGCCGCCATCACTTCGTAAACATAAGCGCTAATATAAAACTGTTGCGTTTTTTTTTTAAATAACATAGGAACTTTGACCTCAATTTTGCTTGATGAGAGGCAAAGACTTTGTAATATCATATCTCAATATTTTAGTACAACTAAAAGGAAAAAATCGTAAATAATTATTTTCGCAGCAGATTGTATTCTTAAAATTTGGAAAGTGTTTAAAAAGGCCTGTTGTAACTGATGATTTCCCCACTAAGTGTTGTCGTGTTCCGTGCGCAGCAGTGCCGCCGCCGCCCGCGCCGCCCGTGCCCGCGCGCAGCCCCGCGCCCCACCACCCGCCCGCTCCGCGTGAGTACCCACCCGCCTCTTTGATACACATCACCTTTTCTAACAGCCATAGAACAATTACAGCGCCATTATTAACGCGCCCCAATCAAAGCTGCATAAATAAGTTATCCGATACATGTAGTAGTTAAGTTCGAAGACCAAAATAAAGAACCGAAAAGGTTCCAATAATTTTTTTTCGGTATTCATGAGAATCGAGCAAAAGATGGTGCCAGAAAAATGGTTAATCGTGAAATCGGATAAAAATACTTCAAAATTTCAAAATGAGCATTTTGAATGTTAGTATGACCATTTCAAAACATAAAAAAAATGATTTTTTTATCCTGAAAGTTTTCCTCTAGTTTATTATGAGAGCTTAACACTTTGATGCAGAAAACTGTATTTTGTATTTTTAATTTTTATTCAACAGTAAAAATATAATGTAATGAAAAACAGTATAATACAGTAAAATGGGCAACCCTACCCTGTCTCCTGTGCTAGAATAAAACGTAATATGTGTGTGTGTGTGTGTGTGTGTGTGTGTGTAGCGTCGCGCGCGCCGCCGCCGCCGCCGGCGCGCGCCGTGCCGCCGCCGCCCGCCGCCGCGCCGCCGCCGCCGCGGAACCCGCCGCCGCCGCGACCCGTGCAACGTGAGTACCGCTTATATACTTTATATTTAGTTAAATGCAAAAACAAACATTTTTTAGAACTGTCTACGACGTGAGTGATAATATATATTATCTGACTAAAGTAATAAGTTTAATAAGTTACCTTTATACCAAACTTACTGACGTACATGAACTTATTCACTGCGGCATAACGCTTTCCGAGCGTTTATAGTAGCGTTTATGTTTTGTTATTATAAAATCAAAAGCTGCCTTTTTAATTGCGAACGGCAAATATAACCGCTTACTAATCCCCTGAAATGCGCAATAACGTGTGACCACAGCGCCGTCGACAGCGCCGCCGTCCGTGCCGCCGCCGCCGCCGCCGCCCGCGCCCGGCGCGCCTCCGCCGCCGCCCCCGCCGCCGCCGCCGCCGCCGCTCGCGCCGCCCGCCGCGCCGCCCGCCGCCTCGCCCGCCGCGCCGCCCGCGCTCGACCCGCGCGCCGCGCTCATGGAGAGCATACGCAGCGGGAATAAGGCACTCAAGGTACGGTTTTCTATTTATTTAATCGCTACAACCCTACATTTCTACAGATAACTTAATGCGATAGCGTAGCGATGCTAACTTGTACATTGACTTAGAATACTTTAGCATCGCTCATAAAACATGACGAAATGTCCACCATTTTATGAACTATATTGAATACCCGTATTATTGTTACTTATAGTTTGGAACTTCAACATATACTTTTTCAGGGGGCCCCAGTGGCCCCGCCAAGTCGAGCGCTTGTTACTTATAGTTTGGGACCTCAATTACATATTTACAGGGGGGCACGGCAGTGCCCCCGCCAAGTCGAGCGCTGGTTACTTATAGTTTGGGACTTCAATTATATACTCTATCGTACTACTAATACTTCCTCTACCTGAAAATTGCTTTCTATCGATAAGACCGCCGAATTGCCGCCTGATCTAATTGTACTAGAATGTGTTAGTAAAACCATTTTTTGTAAATGTTTGCAATAAAGTATTTCTATATCAACTTAGCTAAACGCTGTTACGTTTAGTAAATTAATGCCTTATACATACATAGCTTTTGCCCGCGACTTCGTCCGCGTGGCGTGTTATTGTGTCATTTCAGTATTTTTCTCGGTGTGTGTCGAATGTAAATAATAATGAATGTTGCATTCAAAAATTTTAAAAAGTTTTTTTTTTTTTTGAGAAAATACATTAAAAACAACATAACAATTATTCTGAATCTGGCGCTAGTGCAGTATTTTTTCATGAAAAAGATGTTTCCCATTCCCATGAAGCTGTACATTTGCTAAGATACCCATATACTAAAAAATTTCAAGCCTCTAACTCGCGGTACAAAAGTTTTTCCCGCTATTCCCGTTCCCATGGGAATTTTGGAAAATCCAATCATGACTTAACTTTGCATTCACTAAGGTATATGCATGTCAAATTTCAATCATCTAACTTACGCGGTTTAGATTTTTTCATACAAAAGTTTTTTCCCGCTAACTCCCGTTCCCGTGGGAATTTCTCAAAATACAGCCATAACTAAACTTTATATTTACTAAGGTACCTGCATGCCAAATTTCAAGCGTCTAACTTAAGCGGTTTAGATTTTTCATACAAAAGGATTTTCCCGCTAATTCCCGTTCCCGTGGGAATTTCGGGAATTCCTTTCTTAGTGCACCCCTACGGTACCTAAGCTACGTCCCTTCCAAATTTCAAGTGCCTACGTTTAGCCGTTTGGGCTGTGCGTTGTTATGTCAGTCAGTCAGTCAGTCAGTCAGTTTCTCCTTTTATATATATAGATAAAAGAAATTGAGGTTTTTTTATTTATTTTTACGATCAGCACGTGGAGGTGAGCGCCAAGAGCGTCCCGGAAGACAACAGGAGCAACCTGCTCAGCGAGATCCGCCAAGGAGTGGAGCTGCGTGCGGTAAGCTATATATTCTCTATTATTGCTTCAGGGAGGGTTCAAGTATTACGTAACGCGATTGAGGGGAGGGGGTGAAAATTGGCAACCCTTTTTCCTTTTTGTTTCCCTACTGTTTCCGGGGAATCCCTCTATTGTATTAATGTGCTAATTTTTTTAAAGAAAAGGGGAGGGAGAGTAAAGACATACATAACGGTGCGTTACATTGGGGGGGGGGGTCAAAAATTGCGTTACGTAATACTTGAACGCTCCCTCAGCACGTTACGACGATCTATAGGTAAGTCGTCTAAGTTTGTAATAATGTATGGATGAATGTATGGTTTTAGATGTACCTATGTTTGTTACTCTTTTACTAAAAAACTACTAGATGGATCTGGATGAGATTTAATAGAATGGTAGATCCGATACTGCGCTGATATATAGGTAGGGATACTATCCCGAAATAATACATACTTAGAATTAATATGTACAAAACCCTACTAAATATCTTAGGTCGGCGAAGGAATAGTGTTATTTTATTTTATGTTATTATTGACCTAAGCTGGTAGGTACATGTTTGCTAAAAGATGTCTGTTTACCTTTTGCGTTCAATATATCTCGATTACAAGGCGCTGGAAAAACTGTATAAAAAAATTGTGGCTCATATTCTTTTGCCGTCTCTATTTCGACCGACGCTACGCTTTACCAAACGTCATTTCGCTGAATCATATAACCTTGTATGGTTCGGTGAAGCGTAACGTCGGTCGAAAAAGACTCTGTAAATTATTTTGAGCTCAAAAAAAATTATTCAAAATTGCTGATTATAAATCCGAACCATAGAACTTTGTATGGATCGGCGAAACGATGTTCGGTGAAGCGTAGCGACAGTCGTAAAAATATTGGCAAAAAATGTGTTTGAAATTGCTGATTATAAATCCAACGCGTTCAAAGTGGCGGCTAGTGACAAAGCTACAAATCTCACCTTCGGTAGAACAATGGCACAATTGGCTACTTGACAGTTTTTGAAAAAGTATTGTAAAATGTGCACCCGTTCATTTTATATCCCAAGCAATTCGATTTATCTGGAAAAAATGTAAATAACCAGAGAAAAATAAGGTTTTGTGTAACACGTTTAAAAAGCGCGCGAAAACGCCAAGTCACGTCACTGTTGCAATTATGACGTCAACGTTGTAGACAACGAACCGATACGCATAGGAACGACTTAATTTAGATAAACGTAAAATGTTTCAATAAATTCTTAATACGATTAAATACACAATAATTCAATTTAATCGGTAAAATAATCATTATTTCGCCACATTAAAATAAATTATTTTTGCCGACAGCAGTCATTTCCGAATTGCAATGGTGGTTTCCGTTTCGTTCTTTTGTTCCACAGATAAAAAAAGTAAAATTTATTTTGCCAAAATAAAATACTAACTATGCTTTTAATTAAAAAATAAAAATGTAAAATTATTACTTTACTAATAAGCTAACATATCTAACACTTTTCATATTTTATTGTTAACACTGTCAAGTAGCCAAAAAAATACTAAATGTTCTTCTTTCTTGTAAAGCACATGCTCAAAAAGAATATAGTATAATGGTTTATGTCTTGCAAAGGAGGACAACTTCAGAGTAATGATAACAGAGCTAGACCACACAAAAGCAAAAAATATCTTAAAATGGCTCTCCTGTAAAATTGCAAAGCCTTTTTTTTTATAACGCACTTAAATATTGACCTCATCCCACCTGATGTTAAGTGGTAATGAGTTCCTAGCTTAAGGGCAAAAAGTATAGCATAGTAAAACTGTTACTAGACTTGTCGCCCTTACCTTGAAGGCGTGACCCCTGCTGCTAATGTAGCACCCCCAAGAGCTCTGGAAACCATACTCACACGCAGAAACACAACAACACCAGAGTGATTGTTATTTGGCTGCAGTCTTCTGTAAGGTGGAGGTATTTCACCAGGCGGGCTGCTCCAATTCGAGCGATAAATCGCTATGCCCTACCTCTCTTAAAATACTTCTGAGTGTATATTTTTTTGTTTTCCTAAATTGGAAACAATCCCGTAGGAGTTAATTCTGTTCCCTGCCTCTTGTTCTCGAAGGTGCGATGTATAAAGGTGTACCGTGTGCAGGTGTCCCGGGCCGCGGCCGGGCCCGAGGGCTCGCGGGCGTGCGCGGCGGGCGACGGGCTGGCGGGCGCGCTGGCCCGCGCGCTGCACGAGCGCAACCGCGCCATACACTCCTCCGACGAGTCCGACAGCGACGCCACCACCAGCAACGACGAGTGGGACGACTGAGAGAAACACACAACTACTCATTAAAGAGACTTACTTCTTTAAGGCGTATTTAAAAGACTTGACTAGTTTTTAAAGCCTTGCGAATGAATTAATCTTGTAACCCTTAAGTCTTTAATCATAAGACTGCAAACTGACGACAAATTTAAGTCGTAGTCTTTAACCTTATAACGTAAAAGGCTTTAAAGCCTAAAACGACTAAAAGGACTAAAAACGCCTTATCGCCTTGGGCTGGCGTGTCATATAGGACATCGAACGTTTTGATAATTCATGACTAAAATAAAATCGGGAAACAACGTTCACGTTTTTTTTTTTCAAATTAAAGACACATTCCATGTAGGGTATGAGTCATGTTCATGTGAGTCCTTTTGAAAACAACTTTAGTCGTTTTAGTAGCTTAGTCTTTTAATACAACGACTAAGTCTTATTAATACATAAAAGTTCGAACCTTTAGTCTTCATCTTAAAGTCGAGTCCTGTATCATGGAGACTAGTCGTTTTAATAGGCCTTAAAAGACTAAGTCTCTTTCATCGCTACACCCAACCCAGCCACTTGGACCCTTCCTTTGATCGACGACCGTTCTAAGGTTATTTTTTTCCTAACTGACCATAGACGATGGCCGAAAATGGCCTTTTCGTTTTCACCGAGCTTGCGGGTCTCGCTACTAAAAAATTAGAACTGCCGGAGGGCGCCCCATAGCGGATCTCAGAAAATTGCAGGTAAAATTAGTAATTAATTAATACGTAGAAGCAGTCATCCAAAATGTGTAACACTTCTCTGAAATGGCAAGTGTCTGGACTATTTGAAGAATAATCAATATAATATTTTTAAATTGTTTACAAAATTTCTGGTAAAAATAACTTTTGCAAATACTACAAAGGATCCGTCAAACAAACCAATGGCTATGTGTGGTATTGCGTTATAAGCATTGTCTTGTCAAATGTGAAATGTCAATCCCATACGTTTTGAAGAAGTGGAAAAGAAATCGATGTTCTATAATGCCCCTTGAATAGACCATCTCCGATCTAGAACAAGGGAAAGCCAGTTTAGCAAAAATTCGACGACCTCGGCTGTGCAGTGACTAAGGTCCCATATTCGATTCCCAGACAATCCAATTTAAAAAATTGGCTTGGGTCTGGGTGTGCTGGTTCGACGGGAAGGAATCTTTACAAGGGAAGAATATTAGAACAAGTGCTTTACCTGATATGAGTATTTACATTTGCTTAGAAAAATCTTTATTGAAATAAGTGAAGCCCATAGATAAATAAAACTGATAGACGTCAACGCCAGACGTCAAATTTTTGCTAATCTCGCTGTAATCCAAGTGTGATGCCTTTTATGCTTTCCACCGAGTTTCATGGTCTTCAAGGCCATTTATGAGTAACGTTTTGATACGATTATTGATAGAAACAAACTATTATGCTTTTTTTTTTTAAATTATTGTTTTGGCTACCTTCGAAACTGCGCTTTGCTCAATGTCCGCTCATAATTATGAAACACTAGTTTAAATAATACCGTATTATGTGAAAATTCCCACATTGCTTATATATGTTTTACTAAATTCTATCTTATATAGTTGGGTGCAAAATTAACTTGCTAAATGCAATGTTCAAAGATTTTAGTAACTGGCTGTATCACAATATACTGCATGATAAGAATCCTTCAATGCATATATCATAGTTTTGAATACCTTTTACGTGTTGAACCTTAGACTCATTTAATTTACGCAGTGTCATAGTCAAACAATACAAAAATATATAACACTTTTACCGCCTGCAAACATACAGAATGGATTGCTAACTTTGAACAAGAAACAAAGTATTCGTTCTCAGAATTAAAAATAGTATGAAAAAAATGTTTTAACAGTGTGAAAAGTATTTTATTTATACATTTAAAATAAATCCGAGCGTTTAAATCTAACTTATAATAAGCGATTTGATGCTAATAACAGTATTTTGTATAGTTTTTTGTTAAACAGAGAGAGAGAGAGATTAGCAGAGATTTAGAACAGTAAACAGGTAGCACGAAACCTCAGACATCCCAACTTATTTTTATTGTAAAAAAATACGTATGTAAATTATTAATTAACACTTTCGCTTTTTAAGAAGTTATTAGCTATTTTTTGTTTTCTTACATTTCTTGTAAATTAGAAGCTCTATGGTGAAAAATATGAAAAATATGCATTTTTTACGCTCATCTAGAAACGTAATGACCTTTTATATTCTGATCGCGGACCGAGCACATTCTACTGTTAATGCTGGGTTCCAATGTTTGACAAACAACCCTTTCTAGTTACGTAAAAAATGATACGAGGCGTAAGCTAAAAACGACCGACAGACGACTCATGAGAACTGTATGGAGCGGTATTATTTAACGAATCCTAGTCGGTTGGAGAAAAAAGGATAGTCATTTTTGACACAATGTGGGTTCCTCTCTTGCTTACCATCAGGCTGGGAGGAGCCAATATACTGCGCTACTATTAAAAAAAAACCATTGAGAATCGTAAAATATTGTAACCGGCCTTGAGAAGACTATATGTAAAAAGCAGCTTAGCCTAAAATATTTTCTTTGATAAAATCTGACCAATACGTATATTTTTTATTAGTGCGCGTAAACGTGTTTCAGGTTTTGTGCTAATTCGAAAACACTTTTAAAATATAGAGCTTAATTTTTTTCAATCTTTTTTTTTCTGGGCGTCGAAACCGAGTCAGTCACTCAGTTATTAGAAAAAAAATTAAATTAAAATGTTTATTTTCAGACAACCGAGATCAATTTTTAAATCTTTAAAAAACGTTTCGCTGTACATTTTTTTTTATTTCTTGCTATAAAGCAGAATGAGAAGCGGGTGATCTTTGCTCGTATGTAGAAAATACTAGTTTTGTAAAACGAGTGATTGGTGTGCCAATGTGTTAGTGGTAGTGTTCAGTGCCTCCGCGTTAATAGTGTGGACTAGTCAAGTAATTTGCTGGGGTCGAATTACGTGTCGATAAACAAATAAAGCGCCTGTTCGCACCAGTTTTGAGTCTGGTAGAAGCAGCTCTTTGCGTTCCATATTTTATTTCTTAAGCATATTAAAAAAAAAAAGATGGTGTCCCCAGTCTATGCATAATTGTTTACTTGAGAAAAAATGAAACAAGATTTTTGACAGTTAACAATTTCTGTAATTTTTTTTTACTTCCTTTGTTTTCGCGCCATGTTACTAAGACTAAATAACGCTAATGCCACAAAAAATTATGCTGATGTGAATAGGCGCATTTTTTTTTATTATTATTATTTAAGCATTTCATGTTTTGAAAAAATATTATGTCACTGATGTTGTCTATTATAGCTTATCAATACTATTTTTCAATGTACTGTCAACAGCACATCTCAGGGTAAACTTTTGTAAAATTCTTATGCCCTGCCATATAATATTAAAGAGTATGACGTACTTTTAACTGTATACCATCGGAATGCTACCACAATTAATATCATCATTTAGTGAATCTTTTTGTAAATAAGAATGATAGACGGATCAATTAAGGTCATTTGAAGTGCCTCTCAAAACACTATATTTTTATTGATTTTCTATAAAAAATACGAAACCGGTGTAGTTACAGTGTGTTGATGAGGACACTTTGTGACGTTATTTCCTCATCAGCATCACACACACTGACTATCAAATAGTTTTGGTGGATGTTTAAACCGCATTCTTCTGAAGGTATTGATATTTGTGAATACCGTCATCATCCTAATTATGAAAGTATTTTTAAGACGAAAATAAAAAAAATAAAACGAGATAATTTAAAATAGCATGTACCTATGCATCTTGACCTAGTTTACTAATGTCTAATCCATTTGCAACCATTTCAAGGTGACGTCACATGTTCCTTAACAAGGAATCTTAATACGTTTTGATAGAATTTAAAATCGCATAATATACAACAAACCCGTTTTCCGACTTCTAAAGTTTTCTTTTACGGCATGATGTTTTAAAATTATTTGTGATCGGTGTAAACATCTCAATCAGACTATGAACACAATGCATAGCCGACCTTTTGATTAAATAAGTAGTCAAAATATATTTTATTCATATAAATTACACCAGTAAAACTTATGAATAGTCTCTTTATAAATGAAATGATGTCGGTTCGGAACCTATAACTGTTATCTGTATTTAATTTTGCAATCGTATTTTGCATACCAAAATTCGAACCCTTTCTAAATATAGTTTTTAGTAATTGTGTGTTTATTTATCAAAGTGACTTCTGTGGTTCATATAAACTCCGATTTGTTTTCCTGAGTCCCGAAACCCGATGAGGCATGAACTGCCACCTTGTTTACAAAAGCTCTGAAACGATATCAGAATTGTGCTTTATATTTTTCTTATGCTAGACAGTAACCTAGCATAGTCCTTCCTTCGGGAACATTTCTGACGCGTGAATAGGTCTATCCATTATGCCTCCTCTACCCGTAGACAGATTCGTCTGCCGATATCAAATACCTATCACAGACGAGTAAATCACACCCTCAGATCAATCACACCACAAACGTCAGAAACTTATAGCAAATTAAGCTTGGCCTACTGTACGCAATACGTCAGCTGTCACGCGTAAATCGACAAAAATGGTTACACACTATTGATTGGCTGTTGACATAACACCCTCGTTTTTTATGCCAACCAGCAGTTGAGTAACTGAATTTTATCGATTTTGAGCTTTAAGAACGCGATAAAATTTACTTGGATGGCTAAAGATAAGACAAAGCCTAATCATTGATTTTCCAAATAGGAACAAATTTTGACGTTTGTGAATAAGGGGGCTGGAACTGAATTTGTTTATAAACGAATTACGATGATATTTAATGTAAAACCTTTATTTTGTGAAACATAACCACGCAGAATTAATTTTAGATGAGTAAGTTAATAATTAACATTATAAATAATTTATATTTTATGTGACATTGTTAATCGAACGTTCATAATTACTTAGCTCTATGTGTATTTAAATATCTTATTCTGTATATGTGTATATAACATAAATTAGTAAAATGACTGAGGAAAACCCATGGTGATTCTAAAGCGTTTAGATTTATTCATATCTAGTTAGACTTATAGGTAAATTTGAATGTGCTAGAATTAAGATATATTGTGATTTCTACATTTAAAACCATTTAACTGAAAGCGGATTTGATTTTCGTGCATTTATATTTTGGCATGACACGAAAATAAGTTATGAAAAGGTTGTATTCAAGGTATGGCTTCCAAATATTAGTTTTAAATATTCCACAAAGCTAGTTCGTCAAGTTCGGTTTTAAAGCACTTTATTTCGTGCAAGTATTGGAAATAAACCTTTTTTTGTCAAAATATCAAACGCAATGTAAAATTACGTGGTCGGTCAACCATTGCATAAATAAGGTCAGTTCTTTTTCGATATGTACCTACTTATGTAAATCTAAGAAGGTAATGAACCCTTTTGTTCAGGTCTTACGTGCAGTAGTACCTGCTTATGTCGATCGATAGTAATCAATTCTTGCTCAATTTAGATTCCACTGCAAATTAATAATGACGACCTCGGTGGCGCAGTGGCTAAGGTAGGCGGCCAAAGCGCGTAAGGTCCCGGGTTCGATTCCCGGTCAGGTCAATTTGGAAAACGAACTTTTCTAAATTGACTTGGGTCTGGATGTGCTGGGATGACGCCCCCAGTTAGCATCCGTTGTCTGGTACTCATAGTACAAGGGAAAACCTTAGTTTGAGACCAGGTGATTGGTGTGATGATCTGGCGGTATTTATGTTTCTTGGAGGCCATCTGTAAATTACGCCATGTTTTGTGGAAGTGAAAAGATACCAACACTATTAGAAATCCGAACTAGCAGCGGCGGCCTTACCTATACCCAGGGCGACGCCCCGACCGAGGTCTAGGGAGGCCCTTTGTCTTTCGACAAAAATAGGTCTGATTGTTTGGTTTGTGTCGTATTATTGATTTACGTAATTGCCATTTGGACAAGAAAAGTTCAGGTTAAAAATATTTGAGGGCCGGCTAAGAATAATGAGTATAAAAATATTTTACGTTGAAAGATTTACAATTTTGAAATTGTTATTTGCTACTTTTCCTAAGTGTAAAATCATTCACAAAAACTATTTTTAAATATGTTTGGTTTGTTGCGCGAGGCCCCGAGCGATTGCCCTGTTCGCCACCCCCTAAGGCCGCTTCTGCTAACTAGATTTATAGATGCATCTTTTCCTGCTAAATATATGCGCTATAGTTAGGGTAGTGCAGTCATACTTGTCGAATGAGTTAAGACTTCGTTGGCAAATCAAATCCGCTTGGCAGAGAAAAGGTAGTTCGTTTGTTCACTCATGGAGTATCGCTGATGGATGAGCGCTGTCGCTTTGCGATTGATGTACGGAAATGTGGCAATAAAGTAGGAACAAAGTGAATGTAATTTGTTTATCTATTATGTTTCGTTCGTGAACCATGAATGATTGTCGCTGAGTGACTTTATCGGGAAGCTTACCTACCATTAGCTGTCAAAGTAAGACATTCCATTGAGGAAGAGAAATGCTGTAATACGTTGATCAACATCATTAGTTTGTAATACAAACTTTGTATGTATACACCTCAGTACTTTGTCGCATTAAACCCCCACGTAAAAAAGTAAATCAGATAGACAGTGAACTTAATGCGACAAGGTACCTACTAAGTTGTGTACAAACTAAAGCTGCTGACTGTACATAGCGGCTCGTTCCTTTTCCTCGATTAAATTTGTTCTGGTTTAAAGCTGATGGCAAGGTACCATCTTTTGTAATTCATCGGTATTATTTTCTGTATTTTGTTTTGATGAATTCTTAGTATTAGATTTGACGGCCAGCTAAGAATAACGCCTAATTATGCATCGTTTTGTTATAGAGCTTATTGTCAGAGAAAGCTTTGTTTTGATGTACACAAAGGTAAACACTTGCACTCGATATTAGTTATTATTGTCACGTCATAAGAGCTGCGCAAAGTCCGAAGTGTATAGGCTGACGTGCTTTAGATCATATAATTCAAATTACTTCAACTACTTTTTACTAGAAATTGCGCTCACTGTTCCCACTTTATCGATAATACGTGCAAAACTTAAGAAGTATTTTTAATTTCTTCAGTATTTTTTTTTCTGTTGTTCTAAGTGTTTTTTAATCCTTCTCATTTTACCTACATCTATCCCGGGCATTATTCTAAGTCGGCCTGTTGGTCTGTATCTACCTGCCTTCATGCTTATACATTTGTATCATTGTTTATTTAAAGACTGTCCCGTTGAAATTCAATAAGTTTTTAATATTCGGTAGGTATTTAGAGAATGGAAAAAACGACACGAAAATAAATTTAATCAGTTACTAAAGACTTATCAATTGTTATCATTAAGCTGCTTCATAACCATATTTTGATACAGGCAATACAAGATCATGGGTAAATTTGTTCACAATAAAAGGAGGCCTATTGCCAAAAACGTTACGAACAAACGAATGGTTTCGTTTTTAAAAATTATTAAAAAGTTGGAGAATTAAAACGGCCTTTTTGATTTGCATAAATAATATTTTATTTTTTTAAAACACTTTATTCGAATTCCGAGTGCGTTGGTTCGGGATATGATAATAAAAAAATTATAACCGTTAAAAATTGCTAACCGTTATCGGATCCGACATATTTCGATTTTGGGAGTAGGCCTACTGGTACGTAATACAAAACGTACATACATACATACATAG
The DNA here is from genome assembly GCA_037074685.1 of Glyphodes pyloalis. NCBI lineage: Eukaryota > Metazoa > Arthropoda > Insecta > Lepidoptera > Crambidae > Glyphodes > Glyphodes pyloalis. The sequence continues at coordinate 4,449,797 of JAYKKO010000030.1, read as the reverse complement.
ATACCATTTCAAATTACTATGCGATGTCTGATATTTATTATAAAATCTTTAGTGATTACATACGTCTTCTTGGTATTTATTAGGTATTAAAAGTGTATTGAGCAGTTTTTACAACACTCAATTCCTAAAAGATTCGTGTCTTCTGTTTTACCTATCAGAATATTTTAAACCGCTTTCTTTTAATGTTTCATACAAAAGGTGGCCTGTCTCGACGTGCTCGTTATACCTACATGCCGTCACGTCTAAAATGTTGATATGCTGTTTTTCTCCACACGTGCTATCTTATTAATGTATGATGTACTTACTTATGTAGGTATTTGTGTCATACCTATTATGCTGCGTTTTATTCGCAAACATATCAAATAACTCGCGTAGAGGTTGTTTAAATTAAAAACTTTAGTGCCTTGTGTCACTTGCACAGATTTGCTTACTAAAAGCCCAAAAATACATGTTTATTGCCGCTCCAAATTGGCCAAATACTGCGTATAATATCGTTCAAAGCAGCATGTCGAGATGAAGTTTCCACTCAATCGTTGATTGATTAAGCACATGTAATTAATAAGCACACAACTGTGTATATTGTAAAAAGGCGGAAAGCTATTTTTATAATATTAAATTTGTTTTCTATTTTAAATGTTAATGTGAGGTGTACGAGGGCGTTTGACTAACCATAGATGTTATTACCACCTGTAACACTACGTATGTTGACAAATAAAATATTCATTTCTAAAATTAATGCTGTGTTTCATTTCATCGTTATAAATAAAGGTCGAGGGACTTTTTATCTTCAGAAGGCAACATTTGAAGGTCATAAATGTAGTCAGTTAACTGAAAAAGCCTTACTTCTCAGATATTAACGGTAAGACATACCTAGGCACACATCATTTGTGTTAACGTTCTGCAAAGGTATATTTCCCACAGTGGTGGTCTCAAAATAAATGCTTTGGATCGTTGGAACTAGTCATTTGGAGTAAAACATATTTAGGTATGTACTAAAGTTGTAGGATTCGTCTTAGCCTAGTTTGATTATATTATATTTTCCATTCATGTATCCTTTATCACCTGGATGTGCCAGAATACCATGAGCTGTAGAAGTGTTGGGAGGGGGAGGAGTGGTCTATGTTCAGCAGAGGACTTGTAAGTAATGCGTTATTTCCTCAAAGACATTGCAGGGCACAGAGTAGTGTGAAGCAGTTAGATATTCGTTCTTATGCCCATGACATAGGGGCGGCAAAAAGTCCGAAGTTTACTTACAGTCTACTGTCCGGACGTTCCAAAAGTAAAATAACTAAGAATAAATAAAACAGAATACAGATATCAGAATCATATATTTTAACAATTACGTACAGTAAATTTAGTTAAAATTATTTGATGACATTAACTGACATTCATCATACTACACAAAGTTTTTATACATGGATGTAGGTTTTATCTTTCACACAAAAGCTACCGACTGGATTAACGTTACAGATAGAAAGATGGCAAACTAGCTTAACACACATGATATTTTCGTATTTTATCCTATAATAACAAGAAAAAAAATAAACAAAAAATATTCCTTTGGAACGCAAGTTTCACAGCTGCGCGCGCTACTCAAGATGCGTCCAGCTGAGTACAAATATTGTAATTGCAATTTAATGTAACCCTAGCCAATCAAAACATTAATGTCATTATATTAAAGTTTTAGTGGCATGGGTTAAAGACCTGTGCACAGACTTGTTGGTCATTAGCAATTCAGGGAAAGCGCTGTCGTGCATACATTTGTTTACTAGCTCCTATACATTGAACCGTATTCGGGCAGTAAACCAAACCACGTGCCTTACATTTGCATACAAATCTATGAATAACAAACTTTATTTCGTTTATTCAATTTAAAACGGCACGTGACGTGCGGCAACACTTTTGAAAAAAATAAACAATTAGGAAATTTGTTCAAACAACGAATATTTAAAATCGCAAGGGAGTTCTGAGAGGCAAGAAGTATGCCGACATTTGAATTATGACTTGGTGTGATCACAATACGGCTGAAATTTCAGTGGTCGATTCTCTCCGCGGATACGGTTTAATATAAAGCCTGGTGCCTCTTTTCGAGAACTGACATTTTACAGTAAAAGTAAGAAAAAAAATCGAAACAGTTCCTCAAAGTATTACATAAACTTGTTCTATGTAACGACGTCTGTTGCGCTACATCCATACCATATATCCATAATAATAATTAGAAGACCTTCCTTAATGTACCATAGAATATTATCTTTCATCCACACTACTATTATATAAGTCATTCTATTTAATTTTAAAGGAGCACGCTGAAAAAATATATTTAACTCATGTGTAATTTTTTAATACCATCAATTAGACCCTTGTTCCCGTATTTTTCAACTTAGTACATAACCACTGGACAACATGTTTATCAATGTTGGTCATAGATACAAAATTAGAAAAATTGGTGACTTGGAATCCGACAATCTTGTTCGTCCATTGTTTCCTACTTATCGTGGTTAAATTTTCTTTTCATAGATCGTATCCAACATTTATCAGTCGAGCAAAATACACACTTCCATTTCCACACAATTTGTACGTATCCAGTTTTTTCCTAAACATACATTCTACCCCGAGCATTGTGCATTCCTGTATCTCTCTCTGGTAACATTCATAGACTTTGGCCACTTACATTGTGTAAGCATTATAAGGAATGTTCCACTAAGAAAACATAATTTCGTAAAAAAATCTATCACATATTTACATTTCCATTTAATTTTGTGTTTTGTAACAAAATCCTGATTGATTATGAAATTAAAAAATACTGACAACAATTTATCGCAACCCCGGTGCGACACTGTCACTTTAGCAAAAAATGCAAAAAGTAGTTAAATATCTGAAAATGATCCTAAAGAACCCGTTTACTTGGTGCGATAACGTTACTTGTGTAGTACGCATAGTTTCTGTATGAGGACGCAAGTGTCATTGCGGCACACCTACAGTTATAATTTTTCGTTAGAGCCACAACATCACTTTTGAGGGGGTTGGATAAAGATATAGTATATTTTTTACAACATAAAGGGATTAATATTTGTCAAAATGTAAAGTTAAAAGTTGACGTTCGTAGTATTAGCTGTTCATCTCATCTTTAAATTCATAAGTCATTGTTCTGGTTTTGTGAGGTGTCAATGCTTTAAATGCTTTTCCTGAAAAACTAATTTTTTGCATAAGTGACAGTGTCGCGCCGAGGGTGCGTTATGGTATCCGCATTTTTTTAAATATTGTTTGCGACCGTGTTTAGACGAACCTATTAAGTTTTAAATTACCTCAATCTACGGCCAGTTTAGTCAATGATGCGTCGCGAGCATCGCTCCCGTCATACATAACCGTTCGTACAATTCCATCGTTACTGCTAACAAGAGGACAATTTAAAGCCTCCTAAATTCAAATACTACCTAATAGAAGTGAAGCGACATTAAAAAAATAATAACAAATATACAGATCCCTACATTGAACAGAGAACGGCTATTCTCCCTTTATAAAATTATCCAAAATCTATCCATTGCAATTGTATATTTATTTACAAACAATATGGCAGCCCAATAGCTGGTAAATGAGATTTATACATAAATCCTATAATTCTAATAGTTATGTATTTCATAAAATCTACAATTTCAAGAATCTACATCAAAATTCCAGAGTTCAAATTAAAAAAAAATGGCTACTGCTAAATTCCTATCAAGCGTCGATAAATAATAACCTCACCGAATCATATAACACACAACATCTTTCTATAGTTCCTAGTCAGACAAATATCAGACTGGATACTTTATTAATTTGCATAATGTTATACTGCGACACAAAACATACAACAATAATAAAGCATTATTAAAAAAATATTTGTTTTCACAGAATAAGATTCACACTCTCAGTATTCCTATCCGTGCTATAATGTTTAATAGGTGAGTTCTTTAACCTACACTATCCTTAATCTAGAGTTTCATAAAATCATGATTATGATAAACAAATTAAATTTTACCTTGTGACACTAAACATACACTTATGTAAAATAGTGCCTTCTAAGTATCTGCATCTTTATAATATATTCTTAGAATTTAAGCAGATCATAAAATACTATGTAAGTAAACATTACTGAAACATTCTAATCAATCGTTATAACTGGTACACTGACGTCAACATCCATAGAGTCATCATCTGTCAAAATGACGACATCTTTATCACTGTTATCATCTTCTTTGTGCTGGTAAAGAGACAAAACGTCAGATATGATAGGCGAGGAGACCATTAAATGCAGATTCTTCTCATCGTCAAGAGCCTCATCCTGCTCTTCCGTAAAGTTGTTCGAAGCAATCTGATCGCCAGTTTGACTCTGACTATCGTCATCGTTTATCACGTTCGGCTTTTCTTCCGGAACATTATCAGGTTCTGTATTATCTATTCCGTTCACCTCATCTTCCTGGTCGCTGAAGCCGTAAAACTTTTCGTCGTCTTTCAAATCCTTGGGAACGTACGCGTTGATCAACGCCGGGAGGTTCTCGTCACAGACGAATACTTTGGAGGGGTCGGAGTCCTCCTGGTCGCACCGGTGCCGAGAGAACAGCTTGGACGACGTAAAGTACTTGAAGCACTGCTGGCATTGATTCTGCAGGTGGGCGCGGTAGTGGTTGTGAAGGTTTGGGAAGTCATCTCCGCACACGACGCACCGTTCCGGCATCACCTGCGCGCGGTAATGCACCTTCTTCGCTGACTTGTGCACCAGCTTCATATGCTTCATGAATGGCCCGTACTTAACGAACTTCTCCCCACACATCCTGCACTTTATCGGCCTCTTATTGTACTTCCTACTTCTGTGCGAGAACGCGTGGATATTAAACGCGTCTATCGTCTTAAATTTGAGAGGGCAGAACCGGCAAGATATAGACCCGGAGCCTTTGTGTATGCCATCGTGCTTCGCCTTGGAACTGATCCTCGTTATCGGCTTGAAGCAGAAACGGCACTCCTCGTACGCCGGGATCAAACTGTTCTCGTTATTCTGCATACTCTCCTCGTCGCTGTCGATTGCGCACAGATGGTTGTCGAAATCGACTCTCGAAAAGAAGTACTCTGCGCATTTCTTACACCTATTCTCCTCATGGTAGTCCAAATGTCTGTGAAGATTGAAGAATACTTTGTTGCATATCGGACATGTCTCCTCTATGGAATCCTTCGGAAGCACCACCCAGTCTTTGTCGTCTCCGTGCACGTCACGCATGTGGTAGATCATTTCCCGGAAGGCGACGAAGGTCTCATCACAATGTTCGCACTTCGTAGGATTATCAACATTCAGCTGAGCGAAATGATGGTTCTTGTGTTTCCTGTAGAGAGTCATCGTATTGAACTTTCGCTTACAATATATGCAGCCGAGATAGCCGATCGTGCGGTGGTACACCTTATGCGAAGTGAGAGCTTCCTCATTTTCGAAGACTCTAAAGCAGTAATCGCAAACAGTCTCCTTCTTGCCTAGAGACGCCTCTTTGTTCACTTTTATACCGTGCTGAGTACGCAGATGGCAATCCAGCTTCACTTGCAAGTGGAAAGCCTTGTAACACTCTTGGCATTTAATTTTCTTCGGATAAATCTCCGTGTCACCGATCAGTTGTTTCTTCTCGCAGCTGAACGCCAAATGTCCCTCCAGAAATCTAAGAGTACTAAAGTAAACGAAGCAGTAGTTGCAGCGTAAGGTGTTGTGGTAGTCTATATGCCTCTCGAAGTTGCCTTTGCTTGCGAGCACCTTGAGGCAAACGGAGCACTGGAACTCTTTGAGCGGCCCGTTCAACGTCGGCTCCGTGCGTTCCGCTATCCAGGTCTCGTTAATTTGATGGACATCCCGCAGGTGATAATGCAGATGGTAACCTTTGTAGAATTTCTCGTTACAGTGCGGGCACTTCAGAGGATCGTCCAGATATTTTTGGCACAAGTGCGACTTGACGTGCAGATTGTGAACCTTTAGTGACGTTGTGTTCTTGCCGCAGAATTTACACTTATAGAAAAGAGGCTTCCTCAGATGCGCAGCCTCATGCTTCTTTAGTCTGTGCTCGTCGAGGAACACTTTGGCGCATAGTTTGCACGAGTAGTAGTTGGGAGGAGGAGCGTCCGGGTCAGTTTTGATCATCTTACTCTCCGGATGAGTTCTCCTCAAATGGCGAATCAGATGGATGAGGTCCGGGTAGAAGCGAGCGCATATCGGGCACTTGACCTTGTCTTTTCTTAGCTTCGCGATCCGGTCCTTATGGACCTGGTTATCAAAGTTGTGCCCTTTGACGTGGCGACGGTAGTAGTCCTCATCGATGTACCCCTTGCCGCAAATGGTGCACTTGTAGGGGCCGTTCTCGTCTTCATAGTGCGTCCTGGTGTGTATCTCCAGGCGCCTCTTGTTGGTGAAGACCAGGTGGCAGATGACGCATTCGTGTCGCGCTCCGTAGAGGGAGGACTTGGATTTGTGCCAGCTGACGTGGTGCTTGAGGGAGTTCTCCGAGTCGCAGACCTTGCCGCAGAGCGAGCAAGTGTGCGAGCCGTCGAGGGCGACGCGGTCGGCCGTCTGCACGTCGCCGACGATCGTGTTCTGGACGCTCTCGCCGCGCTTGTAGTGTATGGCCATGTGCGAGAGGTAGACCTTCCTGTGCTGGAAGACGCGCTTGCAGATGGAGCACTCGTAGTCCTTGTTCTTGAAGCGCGTCTGCTTGTGGAAGTTCATGTGCGCCTGCGCGGCCCGCAGGTGCTTGCTGCGGCGCTGGCAGATGCTGCACGTCAGGTGCTTCGGGTCCAAGTTCGGGTCCTTGTAGTGTGTGCGCATATGCAGCTTGAAGTGCCCCTTGAAACGGAATGTCTGCAATCAAACAGACACAATGGGTTAGTAAGCATGATTTTTAGCTAAAGACAATTTTTAACTACGTTACGAACGAACAGTAACAACTACGTTAGCGCTAGAATTTAATGAATTTTAAATATTTTAAAGAAAAAAAAACATATCCGCTTAAGGCGAGGGATACGAAACCACCTTCTTATTTTATAAACACTTTAAAATAGATTTTTAAAATTTTCTTTTCGTTACTTCTCTAATATTCATATGGGTAACAGTTCAGGAGTAAGAGTCCATTAATCTCATGATAATCGTTTCATTCAAAAAGATGTACACAGTAAAGGAGTTTACCTCTTTACAGACGAAGCACTCAATGTTTTTCTCCAAATTGTTCCCGACATTCTCGTGCCAGTTGACGTGCCTCTTGAGGGATATCAGCGTCGGCATCGTCTTCCCGCAGATGGGGCAGGTGAACCCGCCCAGGTTGACTACGGGCGCGGCCGCCGAGCCTCCCGGAACCTCTCCAAAGTCGTTGTGACTCTGGAGCTCGTCCAGGGGTTCCGCTTTCGTCACAACGACTTCACAAAAATCCGCCAGCTCCGAGCCGCCCTCCAGGGCCCGGGGCGCCTTGGCCGCCTTGGGCTGCTGCAGCCGGTGCACGAACTTGATGTGGCTCGCGAGGGAGCTGCAGCTCTTGAAGCGGTCGCCGCACTCCGCGCACGTGTACACGTTGCGCGGCTTTATGTTGATCGAGATGTGCTTCTGGTTGTGCTCGTTGATGGCGCTCACTTTCATCTCGATGTCGCAGATGAGGCACCGCACCGAGCAGTCTTTAAGGTTGATTTTAGCCCGCTTCGTGCCGGAGCTCATGTTGTGCTTGGTCCGCTTGTGCTGGATCAACAGCCGCTTGTACGAGAACTGCTTCTCGCATATATCACAGGTGTTGTCGTCTCCCTCCTCCTGACTAGATTCCGACTCCGACTCGGGGCCGGGTTGACTCGTCTCGCTTAGCAGACTAGAGTTTTTATCGGGCGGTTCGACCTTCACAGGTATGTTCGTTGACGAGTGAACTCTCTGTTGGTGCGTTTCTAGCGCCTTCTTGTATGTGAAGGCTTTGTCGCACAAGTTGCATCTCAGCGGGCCTGTCGAGACGTGCGAGGAGCCGTACTCTGATCCTATCGAACCGGAGTCGCCGATCGTACTGGCCCTAAAACAATAATATCTTGAAGTTTTATGAACTGCAGATAATTATTACACTTCTTGTGAAACAATTAAAGACTCGAGGCTGACAGTGTATAGAAATATAAGACATTTTAATTGTTATACGAAGATAATAATTATATGATTCTTAATAAAGAAAGCTTGGACTTATTGCATATGTGTTAATCTTAAATGAAATTAATTCACAGAAAACTTAGATATTCATACTATAATCATCTCACATGATATGATACAAATTACATTAGTATCATTATTATACAACTATGTTGCTGATGAAACAAATTAATACTACTTACTGGCTCTGCTTTGCTCCATGGCTGTTGTATGCATAACCATGTATAAACGCGTAAGTTTGTAAAAAAATATGGATTTATGGACGTTTGAAAATGTGTATTTGTTACTATTTTATGCAAAACCAACAGAATGGATTTCGATGAAATTTGGCCGGAAAATAGATGACTTACTAGATTAACATAGAGGATACTTTTTTATCCTAGCTGGGCCCACGACTTCGTTCGTGTGGACTACATACTTTCATGGTTTTCATGGTCAGGTTTACCCCTATCTTCTCTAATATTCAAAACAAAAATTAGCCTATGTCTGTTTCTAGAGCAGGTATAGGTTTTTTCAGGTTTTTCCGTTTCTAGGTTCAGTGGTTTAGGCGTTAAAGTCGGACAGGCAGACAGCTAGAGTTACTTTCGCATATATAATATTATTATGGATTACCTCGAGTCATCGTCCGCCATCTCGTCAGGAATGTTGTCTATCTTGGACATGTGCGCGGCGAGGTGCGTGATGAGCTGCGCCTGCGACGGCAGTACCTTGCTGCACATGCGGCACTCCAGCGAGTCCTTCCTGCCCTCCGCCTCGACCTTCGGAGCCCGGGGCTCGAAGTGCTTATTCTTCACATGAACAAAGTACGCCGCCCGCTTCCCCATAATCCTCTTACACAACGGACACTCGAAACCCTCCAACTCACACTTCTTATTGCAACTATTCACATGAGCTGTATACACGTAGTAGTCATCAAACGACTTCCGACAGTAGACGCACGGGACGGACACAGTGCTCCGCCTCGGAGACTGTTCAGTCTTCAACGTAGCAGCGTGCACCACCCGCAAATGCTTCTGCAGATTCTCGACAGTTTTAAACTTGGCCGTGCAATACTCACATTCATTCTTAACACTAGGCTTTGGCACCGCGTCGATCGGCTCCAGCGCGATCATCAATACCTTCTTCGGGCACGACTCCGCCTGCACACCGCACAGGTCGTGGTGCCGTTTCAGCATTATATTCAACTTGAAAGTCTTCCCGCACTTATCACAGGCTAGCTTCTCGTCCGAATCTGTAGCGTCTTCTTTGACAACCTTCTTCGGAATATTAACAACCTCGTCCTTACCCAAATTCTGACTTTTAATGTGAATTCTCATGTGGTTGCTGCGACTCTTTATCGTATTGAAGCTTTTGTCGCATTCCGTGCATTTGAACTTGTGCTTTAAGATCGGCTCGTCGGAGTCTGTCCCTCCCGAGTACGGGGAGAAGCTAGTGTCTTCTTCGTAATCTGAGTCAGCTTCGTAGTTGGTGGTGCGTTTTCTCTTCTGCGAATTCCTTAGTTCTGAGACGCGTTTTGCGCTGGGCGCGTAGTCGTGTGAGCGGTCGCTGACGGAGGTGTTGTCGACGCTGTCGCGGCTGCGCTTGCGGCTCCGCTGCGCGGGCGTCGAGTACGAGGGCGTCGAGTACGAGGGCGCGGGGTACGTGTCGTTAGAAGACGACGGCTTGGTTTGATTAGAGACGTCGGTGTGCGTGGAGAAAGCTGAGTCACTGCTTTGTCTGTTAGGCGGCGGAGGTGTAATGCTGAAACCTGCAATTATTTGTTGATGAATACGTGACAAATATAATAGGGAAGCGCACTAAAACTCAGTATGTAATCTGTTAGATCATCCGTAAAATGGAACACGTATTTTTGCATAAATAACAGCGTTAAATTGAATTGAATTGTCGGGTGACATCATTTGTGGGTAGATTTTTTACCCACCAGTAACGTAACGAGTCCCAATCCCGCAACATGGCACCGATATTTTTTAAACACATTCCTATAATATTTAGGTAGGTAGTACAAAACTTGTAAATATGCAACTGAATGTCAACGTAAGACATGAAAATATGCATCTAGGTATGGACATTTTCATGTCTTCATGTAGATCATTAGGCCTAGCATGCGCAATACGTCAAATTTATCGCATGAGAGGACAACAGTTTCAATACTGTTGATTGGCTAATACCACACCGCACTCGTATTTTCTGCCAATCAGCAGCTGACGCAGTGACTTCAATCGAAAAATTAGTCGCGCGGCATATGCTAGGCCTGCATCTAACATACATTTTCATAACTCCAATTATTTGGATGACACCATTAACAAATTATTTTAAGATCAATGTCGTATAAGGGGACCTTACGAAACGGCCGCCGCATTGTTTTTTTTTCAAGGCATAATTTAGCAAGTTTAGTTTTTATGAAACTATTGTTGTAAGTTATTATTGAATCACTTACCCGGCGGCGGCACATAGTTCCGTCGCAGCTCCTGGTCGCAGCGCTCGCACTGCTGCTTGAAGATGTAAGCGCTGCTCAGCTTCTGCACGCACTCGGTGCAGATCTTGTCGGGCAACCCGTCGCCTTCGTAGATCTACGTTCAATTGTACAGTAAGAACCTATCTCACTCACTGATTGCATAGGATTTCAAGAATAAGCGATCACTTTGCTGCGTCAAAGATAGCGCAATGTGAGCTCTAGGTCTCCACATTAATAAAGCTGGCAATCAGTCAGTTTGATAAGACTTAAATCATAGAACAAGCAGGAGAGTTGTAAGCATAAGATTATTTTCTATTCTGTAGTTGTAGTAATATTATAGGTACAGAAAAGAAAGTGACATCTTCCACTTTTTGTCCTTCAAACCCTAAAATGGAAGTTTGTATGAGGATTCAAGATAAAAAGTAAAACATTGGTATCTGTTATCATTAACCACAACCACTTGGTTAATGTTAATTATGAGTTAAATTATTATACCTGCTTGATAGATATAGAGATATAATGTCTGAAAACAGAAGTTCATAAATTTATTTATTAACAAAATAAAAAACTATGACAGGTAGGTAAGGTTTTTAGAACAAACACTTACTAGTTGGCAAAGCCCTAAATCTAAGATCCATTATATCACCTCTGTGCATGTTAACATTTACTAGTGTATTATCTCATTCAAATATAAGTTAAGAACATCCACCATATCCATCAGAAGTACTTAACACCTACTAATAATAAAGGACATTCACAGTAACACAAGAATTATAGCCAGCATACCTGTTACATTTTTAGGGGGTACTATAGCCAGGATATGAGGGGACCAGCATGCGTGACTTATCTAATTTTCTGGATGGTGTTTTTTATAAGATTCCAGAAAATATTATTGCAAAATAATATACTTTTAAGGAACAAAGGGGGAAGGACTAAAATTTAACATTCTTAATTAAAAAAGACTCATATAAAACTAATTAATAAAGCTCACATTATCTAAGGGACCGTCAATTAATCACGTGATCATTTTTTAAACATTTTTAAACCCTGTGACATTTCGTGATTATTGTCAAACACCTCCCCCCCCCCCGTTTCAAGCCTCACGTGATTAATGGACGGCCCCTAAGGTGGAGTGATCAAACTTTTGTTAGTTGTCTACTTAGACCACTTTTGCATTGTATGTAACCCATAGTTTAGCAAGTGTCAACCAAAATTCAATATTTAAAGCCATTCATTACATTATATTGAAATAATTATCACTAAGGAAAAGAAAGAGTAAGTATAGATATTGGTTGTAAGCATAGTTTTAAATAAGTCTCTAACTAAAAGTAAATGACCACATAATTACCAAAATCAAAAAGAATTGATTCCCAGTGCTACTCTGTATTAAAGTTTTCCAATTTTAATGTATTACAACCTAATCTTATTCAAACAAGAAGACAAAGTCCTCTTCCAAACTATAACTTTTATTACCATGGCTCCATGTGGTGAGATCTTACATTATCTTGGAAATGGGTGAGTGAAGCATTAGCTGTTAAATGTATCATGCTTGTGAACAGGTGCCACCTTTGGGGTCTGATCTGCTCCAGCTTACCTCAAACTAGATTCTACACTAATTTGTCTGAAAAGCTTAGTCTACAGGAATTTATTGATGTAGGTATGTAAACTACAGATTTCAAGTCAATATTGAGTTATTATGAGTAAAACAAAATTTAAAAGACAAAGGGCCACTTTTTATTTTTATCAATGACAATTAATTACAAAGTGTAAAGTGTAGCCTACTTACATGAAAAATTTTCTTAGAATTATTTAACTATTGGTACTCATAAAACTGTTACACTCACACGAAATATTTTTACCGTGGGAAGCGTTTTCATTTCAATAATGATGCAGCTTAGTACTAACGTATTAGACGATTTTTCTTTACATCGACATTTCTTCTAGAAGTCACAAAATTATGATTTGTAATATCAGTCTCAATAAGAATTATTTTCCACCTGAGTAGCAGTTGGAAGGGTCAAATTACAATCGCAGCGCTGCATTTTTTTGATCTGAAGTGCCGATGTCATGTGAATCAGCGAAGTTGAGAGGTCCCATTCTTACTTACCTTTACCCGAGCGCATTCCATAACCATCTCGGCAAGTTGCAAGGCATTGTCCACCGCGAAGATGGAGTAAAAATCGCCTAATTTCAGGCAAAGCCTGCATTTGCCCAGTTTGAGGGCCATATTGATTTCCGAACTTCCACCAACTTAGCATCACATCTGCAATGTTAAAGCTTTTTTTGTTAGATTCCACTCCAGTTGTCACAGCACATTAATGTATACTTAATAAAGAACGTAATTATAGCATGTTTTCAGAAAATTTATCCAAAATGTATAGGTACCTTGCATACCGGCGTAATCTACCAACTCGCAGAAATCTCGAATCGAAAGAAGAAAAATGTCCTCCAGTGGCGTATTGTTTTTCCATTGGAAACAATTCCATGAAATGTGTCTTCAGACCATGCAAGAAAATTCGCGTTGAAATTTTTTTTTTCTAAAACATATTTCTCCCATTAAGACTTAGTGTTGTTTTATTTACAAAAATTAAAGGAGCTACTGTAAAAAAATAAAAATTATTTACCTAACAGAACCATGCACAACAAAACAAAACGAAGCCTTTAAACAATCGAAAGAAAAAAGTAATTGTCAAAGTGACAGTAATAATAAAACAAAATTTCAGGAAAAATGGGAAAAGTGAAAAATTGAGAATGGGGATGTTTGTGCTGACGAACCATATTTAATGCAGAAACTTAAGTAGTTAACCGAAAATTTAAATAAATTTATAATGTATAGAGTAACGGGTGTTAATATATTTGGACAATGGCTGGAGGAAGACCGAATAATTTCCGAATTCAGAGTTCTTTCGAAAAAAAGTAATGACCACGATTTCGATCTACATACTGCAAAATTGACTGAAATTAACTGGGCATATAATATTTTTCAAGTTGGAAGCGCCTTTTACGTTACAGGCGATTGGGATGGAAAAGAAAACCAGCTAATCAAGGTGGATTTGCCGGAAGATTGTAATACAGTTGATGCCGAAACAAACCTTGAGATGGTCGGTAATGATTACAATCTTTTATTGATTGATAAAAAGTCTAGTGTAATGTGGGTAATTAGTTTGGAGAGAGAACATTGTGTTAAGAAAATAAATTTAAATGTGGAGGCACCACTTGAGAATAGTTCGAAAAGGCCTCGTCGCGACTGTCAGATATTGAAGGTTGTGAACACTAACATTTCTTTACTGTGCTTAACGACGGATGGGAGGCTTTATAGCGGCGTTCTGCCGAGCCTAATGGACACAAGTCACTGTGTGGGCAAGGTGTGCGATATCAGGAGTGGATATGAACACTTCATGCTACTCACAGATATTGGCAGAGTCTATACTTGGGGAAATGGAAGGTAAATCTATCTAATCTAAATGACACATTGTTGTAAACTATTTTTGACCATTATTATTATTATTTTATAAGATGCATAAATGATTTTCATTAATTAATTAATTAATGGTCACCATGCTTACTTAAACATAGCTGTAATCTTTTACTTTCATATCAAATTAGTAGATTAAGATCTGTAAAGTGTTTTTGTGTGTAATAGTTTTTACAGTTTTTTACTTACAATTATTAATATTTCAGGAGACTTCAACTAGGCCATGGAAATTTAGACAATTTGGAGTCACCCACAGAAGTAGAGGCACTTGCTGGTATCAAAATAACTAAAATAAGGGCTGGCGGATGGCATTGTTTTGCCCTAAGTGAGTTTGGTGATTTGTACACATGGGGATGGAATGACATTGGACAGTTAGGTGTTCGCCACACTGGAACCAAAGGTGTATTGAACAGAGATGGTCTTAAAAGCTATCCTCTTCCAACATTAGCAGATATCATTGATGAAAATGAGGATGAAGTGACTACAAATGTTAAAGACATTGGTTGTGGGTCAAGACATTCTGCCATTTTACTCTCAGATGATTCTGTCTGGACCACAGGTTATAATAAATATGGACAGCTTGGGTTATCACCAGATGAACATCCAACTCTAAATTATTATACAAAGACATTCCAATGTGAAAAAGGGACAGAGTTAGAATGTGGGCACTGGTCTACTGTATTAGTTAATAAGAAATTTGCAACATAGTAGGTAAAAGGTATTTTAAATCTGTATTATTTAATTGATATTTGAGTGTTAGCTTAAGTACTTATATGTAAAATAAAATACATTTTTAAGAGGCTGATTTATCTATTAGAAACAGAAAAATTTTATCTCCCCCTGCGGTGCGGTGATATAAACATATGCGGCAGAGGGCACTTAACGGTTGATACAGCAGAAAAATTTCATCGCCTACAATAACTTGCGGTTAGCTCAGTTGGTAAGAGCAGCACGCGCGATACGTGAAGGTCGTGGGTTCAATTCCCGCACCGCAGGGGGAGATAAAATTTTTCTGTTTCTAATATTTAAAGTTCGCTAGTACGGCGTATAGTACTATAAAAATAATAAAATCGATTAAGATGCCAGGTGTCTTCGATTCCGTGGTTTTCAAACATTTCTGCAACGAATGTACCATGGGCCGATAAGTATGTAGATATAAACATATGCGGCAGAGGGCACTTACCGCAAGGCTAACGGTTGATACAGCAGAAAAATTTCATCGCCTACAATAACTTGCGGTTAGCTCAGTTGGTAAGAGCAGCACGCGCGATACGTGAAGGTCGTGGGTTCAATTCCCGCACCGCAGGGGGAGATAAAATTTTTCTGTTTCTAATATTTAAAGTTCGCTAGTACGGCGTATAGTACTATAAAAATAATAAAATAGGCTGATTTATCAATTGTATTTGTTAGAATGCCGAAGTCTGTGCAATAAATCACTAAATAACATGTTGGTTGTATTAATGATAATCCCTTTTTTCAACCAAAGCTATTTTCCAATCAAGAAAATTATCTTTAAGTGACTTGGATGATTCTTTGCATTGCCTATGCCTATGCCTATTTTTTTCACTTAAAATCTATTCAAAACTGTTTGATATGGTAATCTTTAAAAAACATTAAGTAAAACACCATATTTGGGAGAAGATCCAGGACTACATTTAAAAAATGACCGAAATACCCAACTCAAATAAAAATTACTCTACAGATACATTAATATCCTTATTGTGTGAATCAACATCTTCGTAGTTTGTTACGTATCTACCTTAGGGATCCAAACGATACATCGATGTTTAAAAAAATCGATGTATCGTTCATAAACATCGATGTTTTTACATCGATGTTGACACTCAAAACATCGACGATATATCGTTCTTTATGAACGATGTTTTATGACCGATGTTTACTAGCGCCATCTATTGATTCGTGCGTATACTACCAAGAACTCATGCAACCTTGCTCGCTCAAATCCTTGCCATACAAAAACAATACTTTTTTAATATTTTTTGTTTTTTTTTAGTTTGCGTAGTTTGCGTAGTATCGTATGAAACATTTGCCAATAGTAGCAACTTCAGCCCCAGTGAGCGGCTATTTTCTGAAGCTGGAGCTGTTATTACTCGAGAAAGAAACCGATTGCTTGGCAGTAGATTATCGAAATTATTATTTTTGAATTCTATATTGAAAAAGAAATAGGTTGTTGTTTTGTTAAATTCCTCTCAAGTATAATAAATATATCTCCGTGTCTTTGATTTTGTTTATTTCATAGTTCTTCCACTCTTCATATCCTAGTAAATTATATCTGTATTATTTAAAGTAGGTAAGTAATTTGTTTATCAGTAATCAGTCTAACTATATCAATCTGATAGGAAAACGCTTTTTCTCTGTATTTCAAGGCCATTTTGTCAATCCTGTAAATATTTTAAAAAACACCGATATATCGTTCATAAACATCGATATATCGTTCATAAACATCGATATTTTCGACATCGATGTTTGACTTTTAAAAAAATCGATATTTTGACATCGATGTTTTTCATGAACGATGTTGCATCCCTAATCTACCTATGTACGCTATGTACGTTTGTTCGTACACTATACGACATACGTCCACGTTTGTTTTTTTTTTTTTTTTTTAGATATGGTCTCTATCCCGCGTTTAAAAACAACGCAGTGATTCCGCCAATGTCAAGTGTTTAGAGAGACACGTCACAAAGGGAGATTGCGCGGTGATTTGAGCTATTGTTTCCTGAGGTCTTCATTAAGAACCTAAAACAAACACGAACAACACATTAAAGACGACACAACGTTTATGGACAGAGGGTAGAGGAAATCATAGTCTAATATCATACATACAAATATAGTTACATACATATTTAATATATTTAGAAGAAGATAGAGTTAAAATAAAGTTAAAGTTAAAAGGGCGGGGAACTTCAGAGGGAATAATATCATAAAGAGATAGAGGATACTTTTGACAGCTAAAAAATATGTGGTCTGGGGTACCCTCATCTATGCCACATTCGCACAGTGAATTGTCTTTGACCCTGATTTTGCATAGAAACACGGGTGTGCATGCGTGACCGAGACGAAGACGACAAATGGTGGAAATTACCCGTTTTTCAAAAAGTTTGTTTTTGAAGAACCAAGGTTTGGGCGGAATTGATGGTTGTAAGCTAGCATATAACCGGCCTTTGGAGGTTGAGATTTCGATAAAGCGGCTCTGCCAGTTTTCAACCATATTTTTTGCAGCCATGGGCAAAACATCAGTTGAATAAATTAATTGGGATGTTGTACCGTTTAAGATGGCTTCCTTGGCCCAAATGTCTGCTTGCTCGTTACCGCGGATACCACAGTGACCGGGAATCCAGACTAACACAACTTCTATGCTGTTAATGTGACACTTGAAGAGAGCTTCTCTAATTTTTAAAATAACGGGGCTTATAAATTTTGACTTGAAACAGTTGCTAGTAATCGCTTGAAGGCAACTTTTGGAGTCCGAGAAGATAATTGACTTACTTAATTTATGGGAAAGAACATAAGAAATTGCCTCTACGATAGCAACTGCCTCTCCTGTAAAAACCGTCGTTTCTTTTGCCGATTTAAAACTGAGAAGAACCTGATATTTTGGAATCCAGACTGCACTGCCTACCGGGCTATCATCTGCCATTTTAGAGGCGTCTGTGAATATGGGTAGCCATTGTTGCCAATCTTTGCTCACGTTTTGAGTGAATTTGAGGTCAGCAGTAGGGTCTTTCTTCGAAATACCGAAATCCAGAATTATCCGGGGTTCAAAGATCAAGGCTTCATATTCAATTTGGAAAATCGGGTTTATGTTGAAATGTATCATCGGGTAAGTCAAAGAAGAAATCTTTCTAAAACTAGTGACAATTCTTGGAGGTTCTTTATGTGTCCAATATTTGCAAGAAGGATCCGAGATTAGATCAGACAGATCTTGAAGACGGGAATGAAGAGGATGACAAGCAGATTGTTTGACTTTGAATATGAATCTGTCTGACAAGTATTGACGGCGGAGATCTAGAGGGGGGTCCACACACTCTACCTGTAGGGCATGTTTTGGGGATGAGTTCATAGCTCCCAAGATTATCCTTAGGCCTTTTGCTTGGATCTTATCGACTTTGTTCAGGGCGTCCTTACTGCAGGGTTCTAGTAAGAAGGACCCATAATCAAGGTGGCTCCGAACAATAGAGTTATAGAGCAATTTTTGCGAGTAAGGGTGGGACCCCCACCAGACACCTGAAAGAGATCGCAGTATATTTAAATTTTGTTCGCATTTTTGGATCACATTGTTAAAATGAGGGATACCAGTCATTCTAGAGTCTAAAGTGACTCCCAGAAACTTAATATTTTCCTTAACTGTGAGGGGGTGGCCATTGCAAATTATTTCTAAATCTGGGACTAATCTTTTTCTTGTAAATACCACGATGTTACATTTAGGAACGGATAAGTGTAGGCTATGCTCTTCCAACCAATAATTTAAATAAGATAGCGCCGAATTGAGACGGTGAGAGACATCTTCAATAGATTAACCGGATGAGTATAGGCATAAGTCATCAGCGTATTGGAGTATATGACTGAAGCAGGAAACACACTGTTCCAGATCATGTGTATATATACTGTACAGCAACGGGCTCAAAACAGACCCCTGTGGGAGGCCCTGCCAGACAAAACGGGGAGGAAGAGAATTATTGTAGGACCGTATTTTGATTAATCTGCCCATTAGGAGATTTATGACGCAATGAACTAACCTCTCAGGAAGACTCATACGAAGCATCTTCTCTTTGAGCACCGGAAGTTGGACATTGTCGTAGGCAGCTGCCACTGCTATGTCAAGGAACACCCCCACAAGGAATTCGTTTCTAGACAGTGCTGTTCTGATGTCTGTTGTGAGGATACTAAGACTGTCTGTGGTGCCTTTGGATTTACGAAATCCGAATTGTGACCGGGCAAGAAGACCTCTGTTCTCGACCAGCCATTCCAAGCGATTTTTAATTAAATGCTCAAAGACTTTGCACAGGGTAGAGGAGAGCGCAATCGGTCGGTAGGAAGAAGAGTTGGTGGGGTCTTTGCCTGGTTTTAATATGGGAATCACTATTTGTGACTTCCAGGATTCTGGGAAGCGGCCAGAGGCAAATATAAAATTTAGTAAGTCTAGGAGAAATGTTTTTCCTGCTGGGCCAAGGTGGATAATAAATGAGTAGGGGATGCCATCTTCACCTGGGGAAGAATCTTTTAGACTTCGGACGACACAGTGAAGTTCCGATAGGGAGAATGGGTGGTCAAATCTGTTATGGGAAACGAGATCAGGATAAGTGGATGGGAAGCAATTTTCATGAGGGACAGTAGGAGGGGATAATTTATTTGCAAAATCTTCTAACCATTCTGACGGATCATTAGAGGATGGGGATGGCCCGATGAGAGACCCGCGGAAACGTCTAACGCTCCTCCAAACCATCGAGGGTGGAGTTCTGGGCGAGAGGTTTCCACAGAATTTTAACCATCCTTTCTTTTTTTTGTTGGCTAAGGTACGTTTGGTGCGGGCTGCAACTTGTTTATATTGAAGATAGTTATTCATATCCATATTCGATTTATACTGTCTCTCAGCTTCCCTCCGAAGTCCAACCATCCTTGAGCATTCAGAGTCCCACCAAGGGGGGGGAGCTAGGCCTCTTCGGTTAGGTTTCTTCAGAGGGATGCTTGCATCAGCGGCAGATGTTAGGGCCTCTACGAATGACGAATAACTATCCTCGAGAGGAGCCGAAGCATTAAAGGAAGAACTACATAATCGGTCAACATGGCTAGAAAACTTGGACCAGTCTGCATCTTTGATTTTGTACCTGAGGAGAGGAGGTGGAGAAATTAAAGGGGAAACAGAGAGAGGTTTAGAGGTAATGATGGGAAAGTGGTCGCTGCCATGTGATTGTCCAAGAACCATCCATGAGCATAGGGATGCTAGGTTAGGGGAGCAAGCAGTAAGGTCTACTGCTGAACGGGGGTCTTGGGATGGGGGAACTAATCTCGTTGGGGAGCCGTCGTTCAGAATACACAGGTTTAGGTCTTCAAAGAGGTCCATTAAGAGAATACCAAAAGAGTCGCAGGAATGTGATCCCCAAGCAGTATGGTGTGCATTAAAATCCCCCAGAAGGAAGATAGGGGAAGGAAGAGAGGAAAAAATTAAGTTTAGCTCGGGAATAATAGAAGGAGAGGGGTGAGGAATATAAATAGATACAAATGAGATATCCGCCACTCTAGCAGCCACAACATTAAACGTTGGACTGTGAGAGGGGATACTCAGAGAATTATAAACATAATTTTTTTTAATTAAGAGGGAACAACCTCCATAACCATCATCTCTGTCATCCCTGAGGCAGGCATAGCCAGAAACCCGAAAACGTGAGTCTGGGATTAGCCATGTCTCAGAGATGGCAGCGACTGTCACAGAGTATTTGTTAAAAATGTACATAATCTCGCTCTTTTTATGACGAATGCTTTTACAGTTCCATTGGAGGAACTGGCAAGTCGCCATCTTTGCCATTTTGATTGAGAGCTTCGGGAGGAATTAAAGTAACTAATCTTGAAAGATAATAGGCGACGTTGGGCGGTATAGCATCACTAAATTTCGATAGAATGTGGAACACGGAACTAAGTAGGGTTTCAATAATTTTGTCATCTCCACTCTGTGAGGGAGATATTTCGAAGGGATTAGGGAGGGCACAACCATTGGAAAGGGAAGAAGGCGGGGTGTTAATAATAGCTTGGTGAGCTTGTCTGTCATACCCTTTAGCGAGGGGGGTCCTCACTCGTGGGCTAGCGGTAATGGTGCGGCGGTAAGATTGGGACATGGGGGGGGAAGCGTGAGGTAACGAACGTGGCGAGTTTTGGGGGGACATTAGTTGAGTAGGGACAAAGTCTTTGGTAGCTTCGCTATATGGTCGGTTGACCTTCGGTACACGGGCAGACGCTTCAAAGTAAGAGATGCTCTCTTAAGACATCATTAACTTGATTTTTTTTTGTCTGGATTGTTCGGGGCACGCTCCAGTGGTTGCCAAATGTCTTCCGTTGCACAGTACACAGGTAGCAGATGAATCTGGGATGTTACAAGTATCTCCGGAATGTTCTTTAGCACAGCGGAAGCAGCGAGGCTGTGATCGGCATTGAGTTTTGACATGTCCAAATCTACAGCAGTTGTGACATTGGATCGTGGGGAGTTGGTATGTTTGAACTGGAAGAGATGTATGGAAGCTATAAATTTTTTCTGGGAGAACCTGCCCAGAAAAAGTTAAAACAATGGTCTGAGTTGGTGTCCAGTTTACACTATCATTAACAATGGTTTTCCTGTTCAGTCTCCTGGCTTTAAGGATAATGCCACAGTTCGCTGGCAACTCCACAGACTCTATGAACTCATCCAAGGATAAGTCCACAGGTACACCTCGTACTATGCCCATTCGTGTTACGTTGTATGTTGGAATAATTGCATTAAATTGGTTTTCGGACAGAAAATGGGAGGAAACAAAGTTGTTCGCATCAGGACCTGTTTTAAATTCTACGGATATGCGGTTGCGACCTATGTTTTTTATCCCATCTTTACATATATTTTTAATCTTGTTTTTATAAATCAGTTGGCCGAACTTGATTGCCCGGATAGTGGTACCTGCAGCAGGGTGGGGTTCAATGCGGGAAACATGGACTAAAAATGGACCGGAGTCATTTTCACCATATGTCTTGGACTCTGTGAAACTCGTGTGAGTGTACAGGGTCTGTAAGGAGACAGATGAGGATTCGGAGTCGATTATATTTCGTTGGCGTTTATCTGGGTTGCCCTTGGCACCAGAAGCTGATGAAGAGAGTTTATGTTTTCGTGCCTCCGAAGCTGGTTTGCTACTTTGACTCGCGAAAATATCTTGCGACCCATCAGGAGGGTCAGGTGGATCTGGAGGAATATCCATTTTTTTTTTTGGAAAGTCAAGGGAAAGTTAGGTTAGATATATAAAACACTGAATAAATAATATTTAAGAGGAATGTTAGTTAATTTTAACTCACCCAATACCAAAACACACAAGAACTTAATGATAGACACTCAAAAAGGACGAAAAACTCCCGTAATTATCACCGGAAAACTGAAGTTGTTAAACAAACGTGTGTCACTCAACTCCAAAACGACGGAATCCCCACGTTTGTTTTTCCCGCTACGGAATCGGAAGTCCACATCGTATCCATTCTACGCAAAATTAAAAATAAGCTGATAAATTAGTCATTTTAAAAATCAAAATTGTTGTTTTTTGTACTTTCAGTTTGCACTTTCTTCCGTTTTTCTGATCTTCAGTTGAACAATTTAAGTGAAAAGAAACGTAATAAGTAAATATAATTTGACGTTTAAGTAGGCAGTATCTCAAAGGCAGTTTAAGTTACTCTGTGGCACGCACTACCAACAGGCGAAAATTTTCTGTCGCGCTGTTATTTCATCCACACTAGCGAAAAATACATAAGAGTAGCACTACCCTATCTCTTTCTATATCTGCCTTCTCCCTTGTTCACTGTTCATTCATAACTGCAAGATTGACATTTGATTTAATTACATTGATAAATTTTCCAAACATGGCGGAGCAAATTTGTAAATATTCTAAATTTGGTTATAAATTTAGATAGACAATTGAATTTTACATTAATTCCCAATTGTAATTGACCTCAATATATAATGATGACAACTTTCTAACCGTAACATAGTAAAATGTGAAAGTGAAATCCAGTACATAGTGAAGATAACCTATGAAGATAACAAACAACCTCTTTTTTGTTGAAAATCGTAAGTATTCCATTGAAAGTATAATATAATTTATGAGATATTAAGTGTATGTGCCTTGTGATATAAGTTTTTCTAAATATCTATGTTATAACTTGATTATGTTTACTGGGAATTAACCTAACCTAACCAACTTTTAAACAAGACATGATTTAATTTTACAATATTAAAACACACTCAATACTACGTTATAGACGTATTCAATGTTCTTGATGCAGAGTTTCTACCATCTTCTTTACTTGAGATACTGTTTTGACTTGAACTGTTTTTAAAGACGATGTTATTTCCATGAAGGAATGTTCACATAGAAGAATCGATAGTAATTTTTCTTAATACATTTTCAGCATAAAACTTGCAAATCTTGGGTTGAAGAAGCTGGCATTGGCAATAAAATAAATTGAAATAAAATTTTAGAGGAACAGCTATTGGAGATTTGTACAACTTGAAGAATAAATAAAATACCATTCCATCAAGAAGGGAAATAAGGTAATGTATTGTATTTATTTAACATTTCGTTTTGAGTAATTTGGACAAAACAAACATCACAGTTTCATTTAAGATAGGTGTTGCAAAAACAATTTTACCAACTACGTTGGTAGATTTTTACTTGTCCCTTCACATGTGCCATCGAAATAATGTCAGACTTTATATATATATTCATTGTTGGGAAGTTACACTTTTACATAGAGATATTAGAAAACTACCCATGCGAAGCCGGGGGCTTGTATCCCTGTTTATACAGTTTACTCTTATTTTTCGCTCCTACAAGTTGCAGCATGATATTAGATAGCTTAAAGCCTTTCTCCATAAATAGACTATCTAACACATAAATAATTTTTCTATACACACCAGTAGCTCCTGAGATTAGGGTGTTCAAACAAACAAACTCTTCAGCTTTACAATATTTTTAATTTCATAAATTTTTTCTTTTTATGTTTCAGTAATTGGGGAAAGAGCATAAGTGTTCAATGGCTCAAAATCTACATAAAACAATAACTTGGAGAGTTCCAGATTGAAAAATCTATAAATTAACTTACTATGGTAACTACTTTAATATTTAAAGATAGTTGATGAAAATCCCAATGGGATTCTTATAATACCTGCGACTTTGTTGTTTATTTATATCCAATATGTTATTTTAGTAGCTAATCTGTCTAGCTATTAACTATTTTCAAAATCTATTCATTAGTTGTCATATGAAAGAGTACCAAACATCCTTACATTAACAGATACTTTTAATATCAAGATATATGTTGGATATTTTGCAATTTTGTTAAAATTAACTTGCCAATTATTACTAACATGGATGTAAAGTAATATATAATTTGTGCCAATTATCTTTGATTGCTTTTGTGAAGATTATTTACATAAACAAGTAGTAGTGATAAGATAACTTCTATTTTAAAAAACTAAAGTGATGTTTAAAATATTTACACATATTGGAGTTATTAAAGATTAGCTGAAGTAAAGAATTAAATTCAAGAGAATGAATTATTAATTACAATGGAATATTGATTCTTTATGACGTTAACTGTTATGTAAACTAAACATACTCGTATTTAATAATAAATTATCCAAAAATCATTTTTTCAATAGTAAAAGTATTTTGGATAGTTTCAAATATTTCATAGATATGTTTACAACTTAATTCATTTAAAGCTAATTTTGTTATAAATTTGTTCCTTGTTCTAGCTGTACATTTATTCTAGGTAGGTGTAGGTCTAATAAATCAGTGCAAGTAATGATTATTTCCAAACGGCACACTGGAAAATGTTTTGATGTTTATAATTTACTTTTTTAAGTGTTGATGTATGTATAATTACTGTATTATATTAGTCAGTTGTACTTTATTATAAAGTTTTCCAAAAACTCTTGAGAATCGCTGTTGTATAAATTTAATTTAATTATTTAAATCACGATGTCACTAGGAAGTGTTATTAAGAGCAATTGTATTATAGGAATAAAAGCAATAAACGTTTTATTTCAGAACTGATTGGTGTTTTAATTTACATTTATTTTCTTTAAACTTAAGAAGATTTCCGTTTAGAAACCGTACTTTTTTTCGATAAACGTCGGTTATATACTTCACTATTTTCCCGATAACCGGAATTAACCGGTATATGTATAAATTACTATTAAATACATCACTACAAGTTTATGACGTCATCACAGCCAATCAAATTTGAGTTGGTGAGACCCATGGGAGTACCCTATTTAAGTACTGGTAAGTGCGGTAGAGACGGGTAATGTGCTACGTCACAGTGTTCAAAAAAATCACATTATTCTCATACATGGAAATTACTTATTTAGAGCTGGCAATCCTGAAAATTGCTGGAAGAAGACAGGCAAAAATGACATGTCGCAACGAAACAGACCAAATGTATGAAGTTGGTCGTCTGGTTCATTATTGGTCTGTGCTCTGTGGTATGTACGTCGTACCTATCCAAACGGTGCATGAAAGTATTGATTTTCTCCGTTAATATCTAAATTCATCCTACGCTGAAGAACTGCGTATTAGAGTTTTTTCCGATCAAAGTGTTAACAGTTTAGAATACGGTTCTGAATATAATACAACTAACTAACTGACATAGTATTTCACTGCTAATATCTTCAGGGAGTTGTGGTGCGGCTTTTTTACCGCTTTCAACAGCGGCGTAAATAATATTAAAAAGAAGAAATTAATTATTGAAGAAAATGGAGAACGAAGAGCAAGCAAGGGAGTACATAAACTTAGCGCGTCAGATGTCTTCAAGCGGCAGCTACAGTAAGGCATTCGATTTTTATATGTTAGCTTTTGACAAAGATTCGCAGTTGAAAGAGGAGCATGAGGTAGAGTTTCGCTCTGTCCTCATACGTTTAAATGAGGTGCTAGGAAGCGCGGGTAAGATGGAAGACATTTTCCAAAACTTTGGCAAAGCCATGGATGCGTTTCCTAATAACAGCAACCTGTTGAACGATATTGGCAAGTATCTTTACAAATTCGGCTTCTACACAGAAGCATGGGGTCATTTCCAAAAGGCCTTAAAGGTTAATCCAGGTTTTGTAGATGCAGAGAAAAATATTAACTCTATTAAGAATTTACTCCTTGAAAGGTGGCATTTTAGAATGCTGAATGATAAAATCCGTAACCAAGCCTATTATGATGCCATTAAAGATAGCACCAATCGCTTCAAAGATAGCATTCTTGATATTGGTACTGGAACTGGTATACTGGCTATATTTGCCAGCTTATTTACTGCTACAGCGGTGACTGCCATTGAAGCATCTGAAGTCATGACTTGGTTAGCTGAGTGTGTGACTCAGGGAAACGACAGGCATGATATTGTGATTGTTAATAAGATGTCTACAACCATGAATTATAGAGATATAGGAGGGAAGAGATCATTGGTAGTATGTGAGCTGTTTGATGCAGGGCTGTTTGGAGAGAATGTGCTGCAAACACTATCCCATGCGTGGGAATACTTTACAATTCCTACAACCCGGTTTATTCCCAATAAGGCAGAATTCTTTGTAATTGCTGCTAATTATGACCATCTTAATCGCAAATACCAACTGAGCTCATCAGCAAAACAACTTTTGAATATTGAAGATATGCATGTTCACATTCTGTCTGAAAATGATCCTTACGATTGTGACGATGTGCATCTTATGAAGGACATTAAATACATCTCTGAGCCTCAATCTCTGCTCAAAATCGACTTTAATGATTATCGTGATATCCAAGAAAAATTAAAATCTACGGATCCATATGAGGTTAAATTCACAGCAAAGGAAGAGGGTGAAATCAATGTTATAATTGGCTGGTTCAATCTGTATTTGACCAAAGATATCACACTCACCACAGACCCTAGGGCTGAGAACAGAGCTAATGCTTGGCAGCAGGCTATCTTTTATGATAACGTACCAAAGCGTGTTAAGAAAAATGAAGTGGTTGAGGCAGAATTCTTGATAAATGGAGGCAAACTAACAATGCTCCCTTATTCAGACATCCCTGTTTCAAGGATTTCACCAGAAGCAATCAGGTTCTTAAATGATGAGAAATACATTAAGACCATTACAAATTGCATTGGCATGACTTGCATATATTTGGGGCAAATGGCTGATATGTCACATGTTAACATTGTTGATCTGTCCCCTTTTCCAATGTTTGGAATGCAAATGTTGAAAAGAGGCGCTCAATCATTGGTTTGCTATGCTAAAACAGATAGTGACAAGGAGTTCATCAAGCAGGTTTTCGAAACAAATAAAATTAATTGGGCAAAGGTGTCACTATTGGAAGGGGATCTTTTGAATCAGGAAATATTCAAAGATGAGAAATATCACGCAATATTTAGTCACGTATTGGATTTCAGTGGTGACATAGACTTGAGATTAAGAGAACTGTCATTACATTTGCGAAATAATCATTTGATACAAGGAGGGCTTTTCATGCCTGCAAACATCAGGCTGATGGGACAAATAGTGAACAGCCCCTGGTTGAACATAAACAACAGGGTGTACGATGACAATGTCTTGAAATATAAAGTTGCCCAATTCATAAACAAATATGAAGTGACACAAAACTTCTGCATTGATTTTTCTCACTTGAATTCTACTCCAGTAACCAACCCCGCAGTTATTGGTCCTTTGTACAGTGATATAAAAACGGAGGTAGTAAGTATTCCGATAGTTGAAAGTGGGGAGGCAAATGCCATTTTGTGCTGGTATGAAATAGAGGTGACAGAAGAGTTGGAAGTGGTATCGACAAACAGGCGTGGCAGCTTTATTGATGGAACTCTGTTCCTGATCAGTCCTCCTGTGCAACTGAAGGCGGGAAAGCTGGCTTGCATCGTGCGCACCAATGACGATGAGGGAGCATACAGAATCAACTTCCGAAATGAAATCTCTTAAATTGTTAATTGTCTCTTAAATTGTCTACAAATATAATATTCATGTGTTAGACAAAGTAATTTGGATGTTCTATTATATCTCATGTGTTATAATTATATTTTTTAAGACACATTGAGTTCATTTAAATAGGCTCTCATTAATTATATGTTGTTTCAATACATAAATATTTATACATTTTATACTCATTATCTATTCTCTTAAAGTATAAAAAATAGACACAGGGTGTTAATGGTGTACTCATTAAAGTATTATGGAAGTTGATTAAGTTATACTATTACTGTTATTATTTGGTTCTAGAATGTCTTTCACTGTTCTGTCTTAAATCTCAACTCCTTGAAGAAATCTCATACTTAAAATATGATAGTCATTTGATGTATTATGTAGTAAAGTGTAATTACAATGTGCATTTAAATTTGCCATAAATCATGACAAATTATATATAAATGTGTGTATTTATGAAAAGTTCTGGGGCCTCTGCTTTGAAACTGTTCTTTTATCAGGACGTATTGCATTTAGGAAGTAGGACGCCTCTACTTAGACGTGAGAGAATTCTGCGCTCCCCCCGAAAATTAAGTGAGAATGAAAACACTTTGCAGTTGTCATCGATATCTAGGTAGAAAATAAAACGCCCCTCATAATGGGTAATGCAGCGTACCACTTCCTTATTGGGATACGCCTGGTTACAGGAGATGCTGGTGTGGAAGGTCCCTGATTGGACCAGGCCAAATGTAATCAACCTAATTGTCTACATAACTTAATGTAATAATATTTTATTCAAAATCTATGTGCCACTAGTCATTATAGGTAGTTTAATATAATACATATTGGTGTTAACTGTTAGATTATTATTATTTTCGAATCTTATGTTTTGTATCGAAATACAAAACAACCTTAGCTTACGAAATACATGAATGTACTATGTGAACTTCTTTACATGTTGCATTTCCATCAGAAGCTCAATGAGGCTCAAAAAGATCTTGAATTAATTTTAACTACCTTTATTTGCTTTCACAAGCTTATTTTATATAATGTACGTATAAGTATGGAAGTAGTGTTGGTATAGGCGTAACTATACAATCGCAATTTTTTTAGAAAATAGTGCCCGATGCGGCTCTTTTAAAGTCCATGTAACAAATGTCGTTAATTTACGTTAATAATATTATCTGTTTGTCCGAAACATTGTGTTTATGTTTATTGTATTTAAAAGTGAAGTTTATGCTATCAGATCCGGCTCGAAGGACTAGATAGATTTAACTAGATAGACTTTATTTGGTGAAAGCTATGAAAAGACATGCTTTTATTTACGAGTTAATGAAGAGAGTCAGATTTAGATGGCAGCTAGGTATATCAAAATCAACAGATTATTGCCATCTAGGTACAGGAACTTTTAAAACTGATTTGTATAGAATCTCACAAGATAAAAACTGCGAATTATATATTGCGTGCATAGGAATAAGGAAATACTTGAGGAAAATGGGGCTGTGAAGAAACTCCAAAGAAGGACCAATGTTTCGAGGAATCTGTTTTCAACCTAAACTTTTACATTAACATTACATTGTTGAAGAGTTGGTTTTCTAAGAAAATGCAACGTTTTATTCAAGCTGCTATTTGGATTTGGACTTGCTAGAGGACACTCGTCCCCAAAAGCTTTATTGAGAGGGAATTATCGTAGTGTTAGACCTACGTCCAACGCGTTAAAAATATTCATTGATAAATTTACTGAAATGGCGGGATAGGTTTGGGCGGAAATCGCCATAGGAAAATGTGTATTTCTTGTTGATGTTCTTGCATATTTATTAACAATCTGTTTAACAAAACTGTTTTGTTCTATCTTTTTAGTAACTGCAACACGTTAGGAAATCAATCACAGTAATATGGTAGAAACCACACTGTATTAATCTCTATGTAACTATCTTTATAATCTTAAATGTGAACAAGTGTAACGTAGTAAAAATTTTATGTGATATTTTTAATGTTGAATGTACTATGATCTTAAATAAAGAATTTTCAATGTCTTACATGATTGTTTGTTTTCTATTATCTACCTTTTTAAAACCAACAGATGTATGTACTAGTGTTAAGGAGATGTTAAGAATTAGTAACAAAAACTAGATGCAGACTATGATTCTTACTTAAAAACTTATAAAGTATTTTCTTAAACAAAGCGGCGATAAATTCAAAAATAGATTCTCATGTGGTTTTGTTGATCAATAAATGCAATCAATCCAACAAACTAGAGATGGCCATACAGACTGGTTAGGAGTACAGCACAGCTGGCCAGTGTCGTGACCATTTCTATACTAAATTTTATAGACGCTAATCGAATTTCGTTTTCCACACATAGAAATTATGTTCCAAATAAAAAGCCTGTTTCGCCTGTTGTTTGCGCGGTAGACAGGCCCTTCGCGGATATGGTAGTAGGGTCCACACGTCACATGTATGGCTCGCGAGCTGCACACGGATTCATTGTATTGTTACAAATTTGCCAGGTTTAGAGGTGTGAGCCCTCCGCTCCCCTAAGATGAAAAAAAGGATATCTCCAATGGCGGTTGTGCCATCTGCTACCATTTTACGATTTTTTATAGATGGGAATGAAAACTGATGATCATATTAGAGCACGGGCTGACCCCCCCTCCTTCACAGCTAAGCCACTGCTGCCGACATCATAACTACTGTACTTACATACGATCGCTAATTTTATTTGAATACGTTCATTAGGATCCAAATTTCAATTAAACAGCATATAAGAAAATCATATGTACGTACGTACGTATTTACGATAGTTGCCTAGTAATGCGCGCATTTAAAACTCTTAGATTCCAATTTATGCCGACCTTTACTGCCAATCTCTTTCATATTAGCCAACGACAAAGCAAGTTGCAATTTTTCACGGGTTTTGGACCTTCAATCTTGGAAGTAAGGTTCAAACCATGGTGGTCATCTATGTAGAGGATAGAGCCTTAGGATTAACCCGCCCGTAGTCTGGCTCAATTTTTTTTTTACTTAAGGGCATGTCGTTCACGAATCGTACACCGTAAACGGGCTTAGAAAATAACGCCTCTCCGGTACTGCTGGCGAAATAACTCGTTTTAGCCATGGTTCCGTACCAAAAGGGTAAAAACGGGACCTTCTTAGTAAGACTTCACCAGGCTGTACCTCCCATACAACAAACGTGATTTATTTATATGCCCGTTTTTTTGCTCGATATTAATAGACTCTTGAAATATTCAAAATATTTAATTATATATTTACCTCAAAAATAAATAATTTAATAGATAATGGTAGGGAACCCTTCGTGCGCGAGTCCGACTCGCACTTGGTCAGTTTTTCAAATTAAGTGTTCAGTAGTAGAGTAGTCACCGAGTAAAATAAGGCTAAATTTTGCTAGGTATAAATCTAACAAGCGTAAATAATTTTTTTTATCACGTGGTTCCGTAGTCAAAGTTTAAGGCTGACAATTAGGTACCTATGATTCTTGAATAAAACCAGGATAATAATATTAGTCAGAGTTTATTGACGAGCACAAGCAGTGAAGAAGCACGCCGGCCGCCATTGGGCGTCCAACCCGGCGGCGCAGGCTGCCTCCCCAGCGAATGCAGACAACACTCGACCCCAAGCAAAAAGAGTAGAGGTCGCTTTGGCCCAGCAGGGTGTTGGGTCATAGGGAGCCCCGCTCTCGTCGCGACGCAGCTTAGTCGAAGAGACCGAAGCCCATATCGTCGTCGCTCTCGGAATCCTCCTTCTCTTCCTTCTTCTCCTCCACTTTCTTGTCACTGCCCGGGGCGGCGACGGCGGGCGCGGAGGCGGCGGCGACGGCGGCGAATTTTGATGGGTCCTGGGATCAAGAGGACTTGCGTGAATAACATGCCAAAATTTCGTTTGACAAGTAAATTACTAAATGAGGTCAATGAAAATCAAAGGAGAATTTTTTGAACTGTGTATCTTCAAAATGCCAGTGCAATATCCAACGAAAAGACCATCACACTAGGATAAATTTGAAGTATTTCTTTTGTCTGAAAGCGAAGCCAGAGAGGTATGAAACACTCCCAGGTATTAGGACAGACATACTATTAGGACCCCACCAAAAGATTATTATATAAGATGACATGTCTACCGTGTAGGTACACTGGTTTCTTTTATACGAAAAGAGTTAAACAAAATATGGCAAACAATTATTGTGTATGTGTATTTAAATATATGTTACAGCCAAAGTAATAAATCTGGATGCATAATATCTACTCAGTTTGGCTAAAGTGATAATGGATACAAAATTAATCACATTAACTAGCTATTATATATATATAATATCTTCAATGACTTGGATAATGTAATAAAACACGTAGGTATGCGTTTAAGATTATAACGTTACATTTCAATTTGCCTTAACTAATCATAAAGATTATTTAAAATATTACGTCAATTAACATTGTTATAAAGTTATTTAACTTTAATTTATAAATTAAATTTAAAGCTAACTGGATATAAAACAAAAATAAAAACACAGGGATCAACACCCAATAAATACAAAAATAATAAAGTTTTTTAAGTCGGCTAGACCATATTTATTACTTTGGCTAACTTTGACACGCTATTATGAATAATGTCCAGACAAAGTTAATAATTTATTACTTTGTCTAGTGAATTTGGCCATTATATATAATGATGACCAGTCATTATGTATAATAGCTATTTAATCACTATGACTGTAACATATATACTGTTGCCACTTATTTTAAAACACAAATGATTATCCTGTTTTCTGTGGTATCATGACAATGTGTGTAATGTGATATTAAACTCATGCCATGTTATTTCATTTTTATAAAATAAAACCCTGCTAAAGTGATATTGATATTGGTTTGAACCTTTTTCAGCTCTGTAACTTTAAATCAAGATTAGTGCCTAATACCAATGTTTAACTTCCACTGCTTTAGAGTGCATAAACTAACCTTGATGAACTCCTTAATGGTAGTGGCTTCCTTGAACTCGACCTCGGTGACAGCGGCAATGGCGAGCAGGTTCTTGAATCCGTTGGCGATGGAGTGAGGTGCGGACGCCACGGTCGGGTAGCCGATGGACAGCGAGACGGCAGCCACGTTGGCAACACCCTCGAGGAACTTGGCGCGAAGGTCCTCCGGCTTGATGTCAAGGATGGCTGGCGCGAAGATGGTTCCAGAGTCGTACACCTAGAGATGTTAATTGTTAATTATATATCTTCAATCAGGATAATTAAGGCAGATGAGCATACTACTTAATTATTGCACATGACCTGTCTTTCAAACTAGTTCTTTGGGACAATTGTATGCCATTGATTATTCAGTTGGTCACATGACCAACCAACACATTTTCTAAGGAAAGTTAATTTGCCAAAGGTAAATTATCAGAATGCATAGAAAAATGCAAACTGTACTCAACACTTTGGATGTCAGGCATGAGTTATTTTGGAATTTAGAAATCAATGATATAATAAGTGTAAACTACCAAATTAATATCCCAGTCACCAGCCACTGTTGTGATGGTATACCATAGCAACCATATTTCCAGCCATTACCAGTGACAGCTGATCTGCAATCTCAATGATTGCAAAGTTGTAATTACCTGCTTGACTATGAGACCGTATGAGAAGGGAGAGATGTTCAACATGTTGAGCAGGGTGGCTTCTGAGGCTCCCACTTTGTCTCCGGGCTTCAAGATGTGCACATCGTTGATGATTTCAATAGTACCTGTAATATACATTTTTAATGTTCAATTTGTCAACACTCAAAAGTGGTAATATAAAGTGAATTTTGCACAATAATTGTTTCTTTGAAATGCCAGTGCAATATCCATTGTTTGGACCATCACACTAGGATAAATTCAAAGAGTTGCTTTTGTCTGAAAGCGAAGCCAGGGAGGTATAGAACACTCACAGGTATTAGGACAGACATTAAAATTATATGGAAGATTTTATCTTTTAAAACCTAAGAGCTACAGCATATCTCGATTAAAAGATATACAGAAGAAAAACTTTTATACACAATAGTTCCATTGCAAATATATTAAACAATGCAAATAAGAAAAGTATAGTCAGTATAGGGCTTATAATTTTCTCAAACATAGGTTAAGGTGTAGGGCTAAACATATAATGTACAGCTTTTCCAGAAAACTAAAAAAGATGCACAGATCATTTTCCACTTCAAACATATTAGGAAAAGATAAAATATTATAGCTTATGAAGAAAATAGAAATGACAGATCAAATTGAAACATACCCTTGGAAATCTTAGTGGGGATAGACAGAGCCTGGAAGAAGGAGGTCTTCTCAGGACCAAGACCAGTGTTGTGGGCCGGGATGACGACAGCCAGAGGGGCGATGGCGCCAGGACGGGCCGGGGCGCGCACCTTGTTCTCCAGAAGCTTGTCGCGGACCTGAAGTTAACAATTAGTAAGTTAAAGGCGCTATGCTATTTTTTACACATGACATAGTTCCTCAATGCAAATTTGAAAAAAAAAATACAGTAAATAAAATAGGACCTTAGGTCATTGACTTAGCAGCCAAAACCTTAAACTTTTAAAACATAATTTACAGCTTAAAAAACGAGTGCAGATTTGACTTTAGTATTAATAAATAACATTTGAAGCAATTTATCTATAAAATACTACTTCTTTTATTCATTCATGAGTGATATTTAGAGTTTCTGAGATTGTAAACATCCCTAAAAGCAATACCAAGGTAGCTTTGAGTAGTCTATTACAACTTATTATGTTGCATTGTTTTCTAACTAAGTCTAGACAGACATGGGTGGTGCGTAGTGAATTTTAACTTATTTAAAATAGCCATTAGATAATGCAATCCTTACCTCAACAAGGTCTCCACGGGTGAAGACGAAGCCGACATTGCCCTTGATGTGAGGCAACAGCTTCTCGAGCGCGGGGTTGGTCTCCAAATGGTCCTTGATGGCCTTACGCATCATGGTGTTCTTGCCCATAAGGATGATACTGTGCCCACGCAGCGCGATACGGATCTGCTGCATCTGGGTCGAGCCCACGTTGTCTGCTCCCACAAGGAAACATTTTGGGTACTCGTCTAAGAGTTGCTGAAATACAAGAAACAGCGTCAATATGGTTTTATTTTTAAGGTTATGTCAACATGATCAAAGCTTACAATAAGTTTACTTACAATGATCTTGGTGAAGTAGTTGGACTTCCAGGTAGCTTTGTCCTCCCTACCCATCGTGTAGTGTGTAGGGACTTCGTAGAAATTTAAGGACTGAAAGTGAAAAGAGAAACTTAGAGACCTGGATGTTCACGTTTACAAGACATTTAAGCACTAAATAACTATAATTAATCAGTTTACTTTAATACTCAATCAAAAATATAGACTAAAACACATTAAAAACTAATACTATTCACTGATTATCTGAATAAATATGGATTTAAAAACTCACCAAAACCAAATCGCACGTACTCTGTGCGGGACAAAAATGGCGAAGATTGTAGTAGTGATGTGAAAACACATAGACAATGAGATTAATGTAGGAATCATTTGTCGACTCGATCTTACGTTTAAAATTAATTTAATAAAAACAAAACTTTATTTTTATCAAATACGCATGGTTGAAAAAAGTTAAGTCATTACTTTTAATTTTATCGGTGCCTAAAATCTGCAAATTTAAAGTACCTAATTCATAACATTTTCACCATCAAACTCAAGTGTTTGATGGTGAAAATGTTATTAGAAATAGAAATAGCAATATTGGACAACATCACATACATTGCTCTGATTCTGTGGTAAGTAACTAAAGCACTTGTGTAACAGAAATCAGAAACAACGACGGTACCACAACACCCAGACCCGAGACAATATAGAAAATAATGAGAAAGGACTTATCATTATGTTTACAACCCGCAACCCCACACCGCAAGGGAAGATAAATTATTATGTTTCTTTAAAATGTTATGTTAACCAATGCTATTAAATCATAATTCTATCCAATTCTGTTAAAAGTTAAATAATGTAAGTCATTCAATTACTTACAAGATATCATCAATTGAATGTTCAATTAAAGAAAAAAAAACATTTGACACCTATGCCACCGCCACATTTATCTATCTGTGGAATTTGACAGCTTTTAGTAGTTTTAGTTCAATTGTCAAATAAATCCGAATAAATCTGCAAAAACTGAAAATCGACAAGCGGAAAATTAACCCAAATTTTGAATCTCCAAAATAAAGTTGAATAAAGTTATATGTTAGTAAATACAACGTATAACATCGTGTTTAAAGTTGTAAAAATATTACGTGTGCGGTGGGTAAAAGTTCGTTAAAAAATGTCGTTGTTTCGCAAGCCGAAGAAGATTCAACGTCGCATGTTTTGTGCCGACGACGAGGACGAGGGCGACCCTGAGCCTCCTCCGCCGCCCGTCATCAGCAACGAGAGGGAGAAGAAGGAGAACAAACCGGTTAAGCCCACCGCTCTTTTAAGTTTTGCAGATGAAGGTAACCTCTCAATAGGACATCCTTGAGGCTCTAGAAATTGCATATTTGTTTTCTATTTCAGTGTTAGACTTTCTTCTACTTGATAGGTCAGTCTTGCCGGAATTGTTTCCTTTTTTTTAAATGTATTTACTGAAACAATGTGATGAGTGTAAATATTAAGTAAATTATTGTTTGATGGTCCTCAGCTGGATTCTGTGTTTCCAGCAGAGCGTCTAGTTGTAAAACATACATAATATGAAATATTAAAAGTCTTACACAGCACTTAATAGAAATCCACTTCAATAATTAAGACTATTGATAAGAGTTAATGTTTAAAACATATTGAAACATTTAATCTGAGTTATTGTAATTTTTTTTCACTGAGATATTATTCATTCTTTTCAACCTGGCTATGTATGTTTGTCTTATGTGGCTGACTTTTTGGTGTTACTCATTATTGTTATGAAAAGTGTTTCTCTAGTTTGTTCTATTCTTCAGATTTTTATATACAAGTGCTTTGGGATTAGGTTAGGTTAGAAATTGTTAAAAAGTTTCCAAATCTAGACTTGGCAAAAAAATAAAAATGTATACATCATAATTACTAATAAATTATGAATGTTTCTCTACAAATGAATAGTGACACCATTATATTTTATCATTCAAGATGTTCATCTGGAATAGATGTTAGATCATAGTTAATAAGAAAAATAATTTCTGCAGTAGTTGAGAACACCTTCACACTCGAGTTATAAATATAAAATAATAAACTAAACATTTACTTAAACACCACTTTTCACAGTTTACTTACATCCTCTAATTTAATTTTTTGTGGACATAGCCTATCACTTTCTAGATTGTTATCTACATCTTGATACAAACAACAAAAATGTAAAACCTTTATACTCCTTGTAAGTCTGGTACAGTCTAAAAAGAGTACAGGTTAAAGTCCCATAAATAATGTTTACAGAAGAGGATGGGGAAGTGTTCAAAGTGAAGAAGTCATCGCAGAGCAAGCGTCTGACTAAACGTCGGGAGAAGGAGAGGCGCCGTGGTCCTGACGGTGATAATAATAAATATGACAATAATCTTAATGAGGTAACATGCTTTATCAGCAGTTGATGTACTCAATAGACATTTATACTGTTAATTAGGTGCACTGATCGGTACTAGAATAGAATAGATCTTTAGTCATGTAAACTTCTACAAAAGCTTTTATGAATCTCAGATTTAAGTGAAACTGACATATTTGGAATGCTCATTGTATATAGTTACTAACAGAACATTACAAATATGTAAAAAAATAATAAAATACTCAAACAATGAAACTGATGCTTAGTTAGAGCAGGCTATGATGAAAAATTGTAATTTATCATTAATTGTTAATGAACACTTTTGAACAGTATGACATAATATAATGTTTATCTATATTGAGACAACTTACAAAATTTATAATTGGCTTTTGTTAAAAACATTTTGCTATGTAAAAAACAAGATGCATTAATTACTTATGCAGCGAGGTCAGGGGTGACAAGTGTCCAGATTTATTTGGCTGGTTCATTTATTTAAAGATTATTGCACATATGTACTTACAAAAGCAGAGGCTCAGTGGCATTATCTGCCATTCACCAATATTATATTAAAATATTTAAAGACCCTCAAGCGCAAAGCGCCAACAAGTACAATGGATAACAGAATTTACGAATTCGTAATTTTATTTTCAAAAACTACGTTAATATAAGTGTTTCTTCGTCGGAATAGATTTTGTCGCTGATTGTGTACCTTATTATATGACTAATGAGGTGACGCTCGCGCTGCGCAATAATAGCGTACGGCAGCCACTCCGTACGCTATTATTGCCGGCGTCGTATGGGCGCTGTGTCGACGCCGCGCCAGCATCTACCCGGTGCCGTTATAAAGACCCCAGTCGCTTACTTTCAAATCTTATTACTGACACATCCAACAAAATTAAAATTCCAAAAACGTGGAATCGTTTTTGGAATTTAAGAATCGACCTTTAACAAGATGTAATATCAATAATATTCAACATCGTAAGGTATTAGCCTAACTTAAAGCAAACGAAAGTTACTTTACTCTAGCTGTTACTGTTGCGATACTGTCTACTATAACAATACTTCTAACGCCAGGATGACAACGCGAACCCCGCCGTCCAAGAGAAGCCGAAATCGAAAAAGAAGGTTACGCTAGAGGGCCTGATCCTCTCCGGGCGGGAGGCGCTGGCCGCAGAGGGCACTGGCGACGTCTCGGACAGCCCCCCGGAGGACGATGACGAAGACAGTAGAGGGTTCCACCAGTACCGTGCGGAGTCCGTGAGGGCGGCACTGGCCGTCGCGCCGGGCCATATCCCGGACGCGGCGCTCATCCACGCTGCGAGGAAGACGCGACAGCAGGTATGAGAGGTGAGGGACTAGCGGGTGCCAGTCTGATGTTCACCGAGGTCTGCTGATGTTTATTTTTGGCGGGAGGTATATTTCAGGTAGCTCGTCTGGTGGATTTGCTATCGACGACTGCGTGCCGGCATTCGTGTTCTGCTATTTATAGTGTTTACGTTATTTATGCTTGCTATCTCTACTAGCATGTGTAATATGTCAAATTTCTCGCGTGAGACGACGAAAGTTTCGATACAGTTGATTGGCTGATAGTACAACGCACTCATATTTTTAGTCAATCAGATGCTGACGCATCGATATTGACATTTGAATAGACCGCGGTGAAATTTATTTATTGTGGCGCATCTTAAGCGGATTTGAAAGCTTAGCATCTAGGGCCGGTTAAACGATCACGTATACTCGTAGTGTCGACGTCATTGATGACTATCGCATTGCGAAGAGAGCGGCAATTGCTGGATTAACCATTAAGGCGCGAAGGAAAATTTGTGTGGACCCCTTGCCTCTCGATTGCCCTTTGCACAGGTCTAGCGGCGACCTTCTCGTTTAGTTGGCTACACCCATTCTTTGAGTCAAATGGTTGAATCCAAGACCTGGTCTTGACGGTCCCGAAGACGCGATGCTAATAATAATCGAATGATTAATCCGGACCTATGGACATCTACTACACATACTGTTACACATAACCTACTTTTACACAAACCTACATGAAAAAAGCTTGTTGTCACATGAAGCGGACACTGAAAATCAAGAAAGGTAGTGGATTTTTCATGAAAAAAAAAACAATTTTAGCAGATCGGTAATAATGCACTCAAGAAACGCGTCCTACTCTTGTAAAATGCTATAATATATATGCTATATCACCAGATACAATATTAACAAACCCACAAATTCAAGAAGATGTATTTTTATATGTAGAAAAAAAATCAACAAACTCAGTATTACGTTCATTTAGTCGTGTATGTTACAACACTTATGCATCGTCACATCGTTAAACCAAATGTACCTAAAGCTTCCACCGTTTCGGGACCTAACTCCTTCCAAGGGAAAACTGGCAAGAAACATAGTTAACATATTCCTTGCAATGATAATGATCAGGGCAGTCTTTCACTTATTAGCGTAACCCCACCCTAGCGTTCTTTGAGCGTCGACGTCGACGCGACGCCGACGCAACGCCGGTCGTATATTTGGCAAATTTTATGTATAAGATTAAAATAAAAATTATCAAGCGAGCGTACAGTAGTTATCGGTCATGGTTTAATAACCGAGTTGGGACAAGGGGACCTTAATACATCAGGAGGGTCTAGGCACGTGCCTAGTATGCCCAATGGGGGAAGATAGGCCTGATTACAAGGGCCGATAAGTATGTAGTTCTAAACATATTCGGCAGAGAGCACTTACCGAAAGCTAACGGGTTGATACAGTAGAAAAATTTCATCGCCTACGTTAACTTGCGGTTAGCTCAGTTGGAAGAGCAGCACGCGTGATACGTGAAGGTGGGTTCGATTCCCGATAAAAAAAATATGTTTCTAATTTTTAAAGTTTGCTAGTACGGCGTAAAGTACTATAAAAATAAAAGATCGATTAAGATAGGCCTGATAATGATATGACTGCGAATCACTTATAGTTGGAGCGTTTTTATGACAGAGTTTTCTGCTTGCAGGCTCGCGAGCTCGGCGATTTCGTGCCGGTGCAGTCGGAGGCGGGTCCGGGGTCCCGGCTGGCGCGGGACGAGGACGGCTCCGGCGACGAAGACGAGGACGGCCGGATGCATGTACGAGGCTTGGAGCTGCCCAGTGATAAGCCTAAACGTGAGCATACAATATCAATACGAACATACTCAAATGAGAAAAGAAAATTAATATTTGTTGAATTAAAAAATATGTTTCATTTTATTTTGTAAAATCTAACTGACACGTTAAGGTCGTGGGTTCGAACCCAACACCGCAAGGAGTGACGAAATTTTTCTGTTTCTTTAAAATATAAGTTCGTTAGTACGGCCTGAAGCACTATAAAAAAAAATTTAAAATCTGTTAATTTATTCTAAGTAGCCTTTGTTTTGAGCCCCGCTTTGAAAAGTGCGGAGAGTTTCCACGAAACTCACTCCTAGAACCTCTCGCCACCTGACTCATGCCGCTATGGAAATATAGATAAAAGAGTTTCGGTAGTGCCCCATGAAAATGAGTTTTGGCGTCGTTGGGAGCGCGTTCCCTAGTGGCCTGTTTGCTTAAACCCCCTGTATTATTACACTCAGTAGTTTTTTTGAGTATGTTTTCAAGGTATGAAACATGTTAAGGGGCTATTATTTTCTGGTAGGAGGGACAGCGGCAGCCCCGACAAATGAAGAGTTGGACAGCGAGGTCGAAGAGTGGGAGGAACAGCAGATGCAGAAGGCTATGCCAGCCATTGTGGATATTACAGGTATATTCATATTTTATTAAATAAAAGACAGCGGTTTCTGATTGCCTGATAATGAATCGTAAACAAATGGGCCGGTTGAATGTACAGTTTATTATTAAGTTTCTTCAGAAAATATGATAGCGGCAGCTTGTTGAATATTTTTCATTCATCTCTCGAGAAACATTTTTTTATTTTATATTCAGACAAAAATCGACGTTATACTTATAACAGTTCACTTTTTACCTAAACTACGTTAAAATTTTGCGCGTTACTTCGCATAATTTTATGCGCAGGTGACGTAAATACACGTCCATCACATTACATCTACTGAACTTTGATGCGCTGTCTTTACTTTGCGCATCTTCCATTTGTAATTATTTGTTGAACTTAAAATACATTTCAATTGTATTTAAAAATCTAGTTAAATGGAATCATTATTGAGTATAAGCATATTATCTGTGTAGGTGAAGGTCTGTCGGAGCTGAACCCGTTCGCGGTGGCGCCGCCGCCGCCGCAGACGGCCGCCGCGCCGCACCTCCGCCCCCTCGGCGCCGGCAAGCCGCTCACCTCCGCGCAGGACCTGCTGGCCGCGCTCAGGGACCGGTGAGTGCGCCAGGGAGCGGTGCTGTCTCCACTCTTGCTTACTACACTGTATTAACCCTCAGTTATACCAACTTTAATGGTAATGGAGTGCGCCAGGGAGCGGTGCTGGCTCCGGTATTGTTGTCTGTGCTAAATTAACCCTCACTTGCACCATCTTTAATTGGCAATGGAGTGCGCCAGGGAGTGGTGCTGGCACATCATACTTTACACTTAGTACCGCTCTTATGTCATGGGCGTAAGAACTACTATTGAATTGCAAGTGTTTCCTCCTATGATAAGCGAGCGAGCGAGCGTACATATGTCATGTACGCTCGCCGGCTGATGTGTAAGACCAGTGACAGTGATACGATAACTCCGGTTTCTATAACACAAGTGTTTGGGCTACTTACAATACTTGGCTAAGTTCTATGATAATATATTGATTTATTGTGAAGACTGTACACCTATACATAGACCGACAGAGAGGGATAGAGTTAGGAAAAAAAGAAAGTGAGCGAAAAATTAGAAAAAAAAGCAAAATGTATATTATATTTACATTTATTATCCAAACCTTCTTACAATCTACTAGAGACAGCTTTTTGTATTTACACCAACGCTCAAACCACATCCAAGTCTAAAACCACCTTGTACGAGCCGTCGCAGTCCACGCACCGTATCACGCTGACGGAGTCGCCGCGGAACAGGTCAAGGCGCGGCCTCGCGAGGAACGCGGCACTGTCGACGAAGCCGCTGCTCCTGCACGTGGTGAGTCCGGCGTCGTGCGCCAGCAGCCGCGCCTCGTACCAGCAC
Source organism: Glyphodes pyloalis (assembly GCA_037074685.1). NCBI lineage: Eukaryota > Metazoa > Arthropoda > Insecta > Lepidoptera > Crambidae > Glyphodes > Glyphodes pyloalis. The sequence goes on along the minus strand of JAYKKO010000030.1, from coordinate 4,407,339 downwards.
AGCACGCCGCTGCACACCCCGTCCCGCGTCACGCGCACGCTGCTCGCCTGCGACTTCATCTTGAGGCAGCACTCCGCCAGCACCGCCGGCTCCGACAGCGGCACGTACCTCAGCCGAGACGGGTCGATACAACTAGCCTGCGACGCCTGGAACAGATTCACCTGCGCCCGCATTTTGAACGAGAACACCGACTCGTCGCTCATGCGGTTCTGCTCGTCCAGCCATTCGCTGCTTATCAGCTGCCCGATCAGAGATATCTTCGCCGGCATCATCAGACCGCCGCTCACTAAATGTGAATACTGCAAATGCTGGGTGATGCGGTTCAGTCTCGTCTCTATGTCTCCGTTCAAGTCTAGAGCGTTGCAGAATATCGCGTGGTACATCTGGTCGGTGAATATGGTGTGGTTCCAGTAATCTGCGACTAGGATAGTCACGTTGTCTAAAGGTATGTTGTGTTGTCTGAACACGTGCTCCATGAAGACTTTGTCGGACGCGTGCCGGGCAATGCACATGATCGATCTCGCGCCTCGCTTCATCATCAGCATGCCGAACAAAGGAAACGGGCAAAGATCGGCGATTACGAAGTCCGACACGTCTGTGATTTGGCCCAAGTATATCGTGGCTACTTTAACGCTAGCCTCTATCACGTTCATGTACTCCGTGTCGTTTAAGAAAGCGAGCGCCGCTGCGGATAGCCTCATCACATCCTTATTGCTGTCTGGAATATATTTCAATTTACCTCCATGCGTGTCGAACTGAACACAAATAGTCTCATTAGCTTTCAATTGAGTCGGTATGAAGTCGAAGAATACCGCTTGCTGCCACGCCCCGGATTTGTCTGGAGAACGAGGGTCAGTCGTGAGAACGATGTCGTCAGTCAAATACAACTTGAACCAACCGACTAGCACATTAACTTCTGTGTTTTTCTCCGCGGTCAGGTGCGCAATATTGGGATTAACATTTTTCAGCATCCGCGTTATGTCGTAATAGTCGTTGAAGTTGATGCTAAACAACATTTGTGCGTCCGTGACGTATTCTATGTCGTCGTATAGGCTGATGTCTTCTCCGTAGTACGTTTCGTCGTCCGCTCTTTCCGTGTGTACGTTTAAATCCGGTACTTTAAGCAGTTTCTTCGCCGCCGGCCCTAAATGGTACTTCAACATAACTCTATCGCATTTCGCCCCCACCACGTAGTATTTAGCACGTCCCGGTATGACGCGGCCGTATTCCGTCAAGAGGTTTTCCCACGAATGTTTCAATGTTAGAAGGAGTTGATCCCCGATGAGTCCGGAGTTGAATTTGTTTGTGATGAGCATCGTCCGCTCGCCGTAGACGTCGTTAAGGTCCAATTTAGTTGCAGATTTATTGATGACTAATATTTTTTGGACGTCGTTGTCGGTCATGATGCGTTCGGCTAGCATAGTCATGCTGTGTGAAGGGTCGCAGGCGGCGGTCGATGCGGCTGCGCACGCGTTGGCGTACAAAGCGGACAGGCCTGTGCCAGTGTCTATGTCGAGAACACATTCAGCGTTAGGCATAACCACAGCTCGTATGGCCTCCATGTAGGCGCGGTTCCGTCTCTTGTCGTTGAGTAGTCTGAAGTTAGCTCGCGGGAACAGAATCTTCTTAGCAGTGTCCATGCACTTCTCTATCGACACTAAGCTGGAGTCGATCTGCAGCGCCCTCTCGAAGTGGAGCAGCGCTTCGCAGAAGTACGAGTGTTGGTACAAGTACTTGCCAATATCGCTCAGAAGGTTCACGTTGCCCGGGTAGACTCTCATCGCGGTCTGGAAGTTGGCCAGCATTTCAGGCTTGTTGCCCTCCCCTCGGAGGTGCGCGTTGTAATTTATAAGGACCACGCGGAACTCGAACTCGATGAGCTTCCTTACTCGTGGATAGCTCTGCATAGCCTTCAAGTAGTACTTGAAGGCTTCTTTGTAGGAATCGATCATGGCGTGCTCCCGTGCTATTTGTAGGAAATTGTAATGCAGAGGATCGTTCATTTTTAAAAGTCTTTATTCACGTCACAATTAACACCACTTTTATTTATTTCGCGTTTTCTATCATTTTAACACTTGGTTCGTTTGGGAGCGCTTCGCTGGAACGTCCGTCCGGCGCGAGATCTTATTGTCGACTGAGGTCGTCAGTGATAAATGTAACGTGTTGTTACCAAGAAGGTGGGATTTTAAAGGGATTAAGTCTATCCTATTTTTTGTTACACCAATAAAGACCTTAGTAGAGCAGGTCGTTTGTTTTAATTTTCATTCAAACAATAGACGCGCAGGTAATTTCGTAGTAGTCATTAAAATCACGTGGTGATTTGTGAATGGCTTGAAGATTATAATAGAGTTCAATGGAAAGGCTATTTACAGATAAATGACACGATAAATTTTAATTCTTAAAATTGCAATCTGTTTATAAGTTACCGTGATGTAGTGCCATATTTTGTAGTATGTTTAGGATTCTAGTTAGCTTGAACATCAAGAAATAATAGATTTTTTGTTGTGTGGAATTGTGGTTTACGAAGAGTTAATATGTTATTTTTAGATTCTTAAAGTTTTTACAAAATAGTGTAGTGATTGATATGTTTCTAAATGATCTGAGGAATTTGAAAACGTGTTACTCAAACTTTAAACCGGGCGCCGCAAAAAAGGGCGTTACGGAATAAATTTGGGAATTTATTTATTTATTAAGTTTATGTTATCACTATTTATAAAGTTAATAGTAGTACTAGGGCTTAGATGACTAAAAAAATCTGAGTAACAGTTAGCTTATCAAAAAATAAAACACGCATATTTTTTTCTTTTATCGTGTTAACAAAATTTTACCTATACATATTACTTTCCTGACATTGTGTTAAAATTAAGCGCAACGTAACCACGTAAACCTCTGATCTTCTCTCCACTGAACTTTGATGCAAATAATACTTTATCGATTTTTTTATTTTTATAGTGCTTTACGCCGTACTAGCGAACTTTAAAAAATATTAGAAACATAATTTTTTTATCTCCCCTTCCGGTGCGGGAATCGAATCCACGATACCACTAACCGGAGGCTAACGGTTCATACAGCAGAAAAATGTCATCGCCTACGATAACTTGCGGTTAGCTCAGTTGGTAAGAGCAGCACGCGCGATACTTGAAGGTCTTGGGTTCGATTCCCGCACCGCAAGGGGAGATAAAAAAAATCTGTTTCTAATAAAAAATACTTTATCATTGTATTTAGAAAATCTAACTGATGACCTAAAAGCAATCGTTGTTTTTAATATCGAGTCATCATCCCTACGAATCAACATTATGACATAAAGCTAAATACATAAATTGGCTTAATAAACCCTACACACTTTAACAATGATAATGAACATATAACTCATGTTACGTAATCTACCTCATTATGTTTACAATAATACATTGAAGGAAGGTAATCATTGCTAACCAGTAATTTAAGTTCGTCAAAATGCCAGGATCAAATATGGAATCAGAAAATGTTTATATTAATATATTGTGTATTTTATTTAATGAGTAATGAAAGATATCAATCTGACTACTGAAACGATTAAACATTTTTGAGAGGTGAGGAATGGCAGAATTGGCACCAATATTAATTATTGCGCGATATGTGGCGATATGGCGGGAAGAGTGCAATTATAAGTTATCGGGGGACATTGCGAGCAGAATCTGAGCAATGTATGTGATATTTTAAATAAACAGAAAAATTTCATCTCTCCTTGCGGTGTGGGCTCGAACCCACGACCTTCAGGTATCGCGCGTGCTGCTCTTCCAACTGAGCTAACCGCAAGTTATTGTAGGCGATGAATTTTTCTGTTGTATCAATGCCTCCGGTAAGTGCCCTCTGCCGAGTATGTCTAGAACTACATACTTATCGGCCCGTGGTAACATTAGTTGCATAAATGTTTGAAAACGGAATCAACAAAGACACCTTGGTATCTTTATATATATTTTTTATTATATAGTAATTTCTTTCAAACATTTAAAGGTCGCTAGTGCGGCGTGAAGAACTATGAAAATCTATTAATGTATGTGATGTCCAATGTTTATGTTTGTTTTATGGGTTTATTATAAAGCATAATTATTGTTTTTTTTGTGCATTTTTTGACATGTGATAGTTTTTTCTTATTATAAATGTGTGTCCAGTATGCAGGAGCTGCAAGTGGACCGGTCTCGGACGTCGGAGAGGCTGTCGGAGTGGGCGGCGCGGCTGGCGGCGGCGCGACACACGCGCGTCAGCCGCGCCGCTCGCTGCCCCGCGCTGGACGCCGCCTACAGGCGCGCGCAGGCCGCCCGCGGGTACCTCACCGACCTCGTCGAGTGCCTGGACGAGAAGGTTAGAACAAACTCGAAATAACTCGCCTCTTGACCCTCAATCGGGCAATGAGAGAACACTCGTAGATACCATTTCATATTAAACCTTATGACCTTGAATTATGCGCTCGACGCGGCCTACAGGCGGCTACCTCACCGACCTGGTCGAGTGCTTGGATGAGAAGGTTAGAACAAACTGGAGATATCTCGCTCCTCTTAACCCTTAATGGGGCAATGAGAGAATACTCGTACATACCACCGTATATTGAACCTTTCGAGATAACTCCTTTTAACCCTTAATCGGGCTGTGGCTTTTAAATCTGGGTGTGCTGTATTTGTAACTGGCGATTTGACAGCTATCAAAAATGACGTAACCCATATTGTTTTTGCAATTTGACAACTGTCGTCTCGTCAATTACTGTTAAAGTTGGTGTGAGCCTTATTGAATCGGCCGTCGGGGTTAAGCATCCATGATTAAAACCAACTTAAAATTGCAACAATGGGTAATTATTATTTGTTATCCGCGAGCTAGTTTTAAAATCGATGTGTCAGCTGCTGATTGGCTAAAAATGCAATTGCGGTGTGATATTAGCCAATCAACAGTATCGAATCTTTTCCCATCTCATGCGCGATATTTGAAGTATTGCGCATAGTAGTAGGGCTGGGCTATATCGCACATAACAACATCTACAGTCGTAACTCAAAATTAGATATTTTGAGTAAGAGTGAATTCAAAGTTAAAACTCGTAGTACAAAAGTTTTCATTGTTTTAATAATAAAAGCATTACCGTAATAACATTTCTTTCTTTTCAATTATTAACGTAACCTCAGTATTTTCTAGTCCAACGATTATTTGAATTTTCAAATCGCTTTTACTCTAAATAACAAAATTTGTGTTATGACTGTGCATGTTGACATGTGTGATATATTCAAATTCAAATGATTTATTGCACATATTAATAAGGTCTTAATACAGGTCTACATGTGACACCCTGCTAGGGTATGGCAATTTGTTAAAACTAATAAAACTTAAAAAATCTCGAACTAAAATATGACAGGCTAAACAAAATGAACATTAGAACATATATAAATGGTGCGTGTTGGTGTGTATCAGATGCCGGAGCTGGAGGGCCTGGAGGCGCGGGCGCTGTCGCTGCACCGCTGGCGCTGCGACTTCCTCGTCGAGCGACGCCGCGCCGACGTGCGCGACCAGGCCAACGACGTGCTCGCGCTCACCGGTACGTCACCATCACCTTCATCATCATCATCAACCCATGAGCTGTATCTTTTAATGTCATCATCATCACCATAATTATAAGCTATCTCTTATGTATATACTAGCTGTCCCGGCGAACTTTGTTCCGCCTTATATGGAATAAATGAACCAGGAAAAGAACAAAAGATACTTTTCCTGGTTCTAAGCTACATGCCGACCAATTTTCAGCAGAATCAGTTCAGCCGTTCTTGAATTATAAATAGTGTAACTAACACGATATTTCTTATATATATATGGATTTGCGTGTGCGCGTTTGACATTGACATTGCTCTCTGCGCCGATGTCATGATTCCATCAATGTTCTCCTATATGTGGATGATGTTCGATACATCACTCGTAGCGGACATAAATCAAAATCAAAAAGTTGATTTTAATTTTGATTATATAATGCATACAACAACCAGTTGTTGTATGCTTACTACATATATTGCTACTATAATTTGAAACCTATTTACTGAAGGTAAGATCCAAAAGTTTAAAATAATTTTAATTTTCACCCATTGACCGCCGGACTTCAATTAGAAAATATTGCTCCCGACGCCATGCGTATTATTAGCTAGAATTTTCGCCCAATACGATAGTGATGTGACATGCTGCACTAAGCGATAAGAATAAACGTTTGTTTCGGAACCTTATTACCTATTACTAAGGATAAAGAAATAAATGCTCATACATACTGAACGTAATAAGAAATAATAGATCAATAGTAATTTTATATGTCTTAGTAATCAGAAAATTTTCACAAGATTTTTTAAAGTATGCAAGGAATTTTGACGCAACTAGTCGACGCCTTAAAGCGTCATCGGCGATCACAACTTAAATGTTTGACAAATTTTACCTACTCTTATAGTGTTGTTAAGGACTTTATCGATGTAATTGGTAAAAACGCCACTGTGTTGGTTAAAACCAAAATAATATGAATTAATGTCGGTGATGAAATTATAATAAGTACACCTTTTGAACTTATTATGATTTTTATTTTTTGTATAAGAAGAGCAACAAAACATTGTATATTTTTTTCTATAGACAGAAACCAAAATATGTTATACGAAGGGGCGTTTTACAAATTTACACCAAAATCATGTTTCCCGGTTTTTACGGTGCATATACTAAGTGTATATGCACGATAAACATTCATATTTTTTTATTTAATCAATCAAAAAATCACGGCGCAGTGTTTCGTTGAAATGTCGTATGACGTCACACCTAGATACATTTTAAAACTAGCAGCGACATAGTGAACTTCTAATTTTTATGAGCTTTATCATACATAGTTTTTTTCAGTTGATTGAGTAAACAATAAATATGGGTATTATAATCATTATGGAATAAATCACGAAATAATTAGAATTTGTTGATCCGGTTGTCATGCTCATTAATTTAGTTTGATTTAAATAAATAAGTGCCTCGAAAAGAAACACTTCTCCTACTTTACTATCAGGCGAAGATTTATTAAAAATATCATCAACTACTTCCAGAATTTGTAAAAGTTCAACACAACCCATTATTGTTTAAACTATTTTCGTAAATAATGTATTTGTGGGTTTTTACTTAAAAAGTCTACAATATAGAAACACGGACAATAACTTCAGTAGCATTTAGCTTTTGTAGGGTAATTGAAAAAAATATATTTTATCTACCTTCAAGTCCCAACACTATCAATAGCAGCATACGCGCTTATGACGACACAAGCGGACGACTTAAAGCGTCGTCGGCGTTGGCAGTACATTAAAGTGAACACGACATAGTGGAGTTAGGTGGGTATATCGATAACATTAAATTTTATGAAAAAAAAAATTAAGGTATATTTTAAGCAGATTAAATTCAATAATAAATATTAAATACATTAGTCATGAAATTAATTCACAAAGGCATGTCATCTGTTTATTAGAACAAACTTTTTCTCAATTGACTGTGAACATTAATAATTAGGTAAAATATAAACAGACGACAAATTCGTACGTTAACCATATGACGAGTGAACATCATCAATCCATCTATCAAGTATGTGTATGGGCAGAGATAATGATAATAGTTATTTACTAATACACTTTTAATACACTAGCAGTAGAACAATAAAAAATAATCACATTTTATTGTTATCATCTAATACCTACATATTAAATAAAAATAAAAAAGTATTAAAAATGTCCACTTAGTCACATCACTACCTAACGCTTTAAGACGTCCACGGCATCGTGCAGTGTGATTTTACGTTAATTAATTTTTGTTGTTGATTTTTATCACTTTTTAACTCAATTCTATGCTGTAGGACGTTTTTAGTCATCAATAATAATAAATCTATCGTATCCTGGTGCGCGGTGTGTATAAATATGTATACGAGATGGTGTTCATTACTTTTTATTTCAACGTCAAACATAAGGTAAATAATGACGCTTAAAGGCGTCGTCGGCGTCTGGATCCAAATTCTTGATGACGCTTTAAAGCGTCAATAGCGGTCAATGGGTTAACTGGTTAAGGAGTTGGGATGCGTCACGCGAGTAAATTTTATCGTGTTCTTAACAAATGTCGAAATTAGTACAATTCAGTTAGTCAAGTTATCATTGGCTGAATATGTGAGTGTAGTATGAATGCCAATCGATTGCGCATTCTAGTATGCAAGAACGTTATGTTGATTGCCTCAATCACTTTTCTATGTGGATAATTTTTGATATCTAATCATATAAAAGTACCGCACAATACTTACTCAAGATTGTGTTATCGTAGCCCGTCCCGGAGCAGCGAAGCCCGTAGACACGGAGGAGAAGCGTCGCCGCTGCGCGGAGCGAGAGGGCAGGCGCAGAGCGAGACGGCGCAACAGGGAGGCGCACGCGGCCGCCACCGGCGCCACGCCCACGCACAGGGACGGCGACTCGAGCGACGACGACCTGCCGCCGGCCGAGCTGCACCACTACCGGCGCGAGCGAGGTATGCGCGAGACAGGGACGGCGAGCGGCGCCGCCTCGAGCGAGAGCGAGACGGCGCGACAGGGAGGCGCACGCAGCGTGACGGCAGATTACGCAGACGTCTAAAATCTATACTTGTGTGCACTTTTCTCCTAGTTAGCTTATTGACAAGGATTATTTTGGCTTATCGTTTTCTGTGTGTTGTTACAGACGCGATCCGCGCGGGGAGCGAGCAGCTGTTCGCGGACGCGCTCGCGGCGTGGCGCAGTACTCAGGGCGTGTGCGCGCGCCTGGCGCGGTTCCGGCGTCGCTCGCGCGCTCTGTACACGGACGCGTACGTGGCCGACTGCCTGCCGCGCCTGCTCGCGCCCTACGTGCGGCACCAGGTACGCTACACTACACACAGTGCACTAGCGTGCGCCTGGCGCGGTTCCGGCGTCGCTCGCGCGCTCTGTACACGGACGCGTACGTGGCCGACTGCCTGCCGCGCCTGCTCGCGCCCTACGTGCGGCACCAGGTACGCTACACTACACACAGTGCACTAGCGTGCGCCTGGCGCGGTTCCGGCGTCGCTCGCGCGCTCTGTACACGGACGCGTACGTGGCCGACTGCCTGCCGCGCCTGCTCGCGCCCTACGTGCGGCACCAGGTACGCTACACTACACACAGTGCACTAGCGTGCGCCTGGCGCGGTTCCGGCGTCGCTCGCGCGCTCTGTACACGGACGCGTACGTGGCCGACTGCCTGCCGCGCCTGCTCGCGCCCTACGTGCGGCACCAGGTACGCTACACTACACACAGTGCACTAGCGTGCGCCTGGCGCGGTTCCGGCGTCGCTCGCGCGCTCTGTACACGGACGCGTACGTGGCCGACTGCCTGCCGCGCCTGCTCGCGCCCTACGTGCGGCACCAGGTACGCTACACTACACACAGTGCACTAGCGTGCGCCTGGCGCGGTTCCGGCGTCGCTCGCGCGCTCTGTACACGGACGCGTACGTGGCCGACTGCCTGCCGCGCCTGCTCGCGCCCTACGTGCGGCACCAGGTACGCTACACTACACACAGTGCACTAGCGTGCGCCTGGCGCGGTTCCGGCGTCGCTCGCGCGCTCTGTACACGGACGCGTACGTGGCCGACTGCCTGCCGCGCCTGCTCGCGCCCTACGTGCGGCACCAGGTACGCTACACTACACACAGTGCACTAGCGTGCGCCTGGTGCGTGCGACTGGATATTTTTTACTACTTGGCCGAAAATTATTTCATTACAACATCGTTTCTTAACTTTCAGTTGATTTTATGGAACCCGCTTGCAGATGAAGACAATGAAGACTACGAGAAAATGGACTGGTACAAGTGAGCATTGTTTGTTTTTACTGGATTTATTAATAGTTAAGTTATTTTGTGCATCTACGTGTTTTTTTTATTGCGGTATATTAATAACAGACTACATACCGCCCTTATGTGGCCAGCATAAGAACTAATATTAAATGCAAGTGTTGCCTTGACGTGCTGTCGACTGTACCTAGTATTGTTTACTAAGCCAATTGTACATGCGCGTCTTCCACTTGGCCGGTTTATTATCGAGATAGATTTTAATGCAAAGGAGAAAGCGGTATATATTGTCATCAAAAATGCTCCAGATGCTTGATGATGTACGGTGTCCGAGCGGAGAAGCTGTCAAGCGAGTCCTCCGGGTCGGAGGACGAGGCGCAGGACTCTCCGCCGCTCACGGAGGAGCTTGTGCGGGAAGACCCCGACCTGCTGCTGGCGCCCACCCTGGTCAGCCGCGTAGTGATACCTAAGCTGACAGGTCTGTTAAAACTGTTCTAATGTGTGCCTGTTGATCCGAAGGAATGTGTGATCTATTTCAGGTTACTATTTGAAGATAAATTAAAACGTTATTTATTTCACTTCCACATAATGTCTCTTACTACGCACATAATGTAGTTGACGGTAGATGAATCTCGGTACAACTTTTTAGAATCTGTTGTAATGGATAAATCTTGTATGTATTTTTTGCTGAGGTAAGATGGCTAGCGTAGCATGCATTAGAAAAAGTATAGGCCCTGAGTACGTTGCTCTGGTCATACGTAAGAGAGACGTGTTATAATATGGATCGTGTCTGGCAGAGCTGGTGGAGCAGGCGTGGGACCCGATGTGCGTGCGCGCGTGCGTGCGGCTGCGGCAGCTGCTGGTGCGGCTGGCGGCACTGCCGGGTGCACGGCACTCGCTGCTGCGCCTCGCGGCCGCCGTGCGGACCCGCCTCGCCGCCGCCCGCCCCGCCGACGTGTTCCTGCCGCCGCAGTGAATATCGCCAATTTACAAATATATTTTTTCGATTAAAATTACGATTACTTCAGATAGAATGAAAGATTATCTAACTAAAGTATTGTGTCGTGTGCGGTGCAGGGTGGGTCCGGGCCCCGGGCAGCAGTTCTGGTGGCGCTGCCTCGGCGCCGGCGTGCGCCTGCTGCGGGCCACCCTCGCCCTGGCCGCGCCGCCGCCGCTGCTGCGAGCCGACCCGCTCGTGCTCGACCTCGTCGGTGAGCGATGCCTACTTTATATACAACCTCGCTTGTACAATGTGGCCGATATAATCATTTATTTTAATTAAATAAAATAAAGTAAAAAATGTGGATATAGTTGGTATTGGTTTTTATTCTTAGTTTTATGAATACGAATATCCGGCACATGTGTAACCATTTTTGTCTGTGGTGTCCTCCGCAGACACGCTGAGCGTAGCGGCGGGGGCGGCGCCTGGCCCCAGCGCGGCGGCGGCGGCGGCGGCCCTGGCGGAGACGTTGCCGCGCTCCGGGCCGCTGCGAGCCGCCGCCCTCAGGCGCCTCGCGACCCTCGCGCACGTCGCGCTCGCCCGCCTGGAGCCCGACAACCCGCTACACTTGTGAGTATCTGCCTTCATCTGATACTAGCGGAGACGTTGCCGCGCTCCGGGCCGCTGCGAGCCGCCGCCCTCAGGCGCCTCGCGACCCTCGCGCACGTCGCGCTCGCCCGCCTGGAGCCCGACAACCCGCTACACTTGTGAGTATCTGCCTTCATCTGATACTAGCGGAGACGTTGCCGCGCTCCGGGCCGCTGCGAGCCGCCGCCCTCAGGCGCCTCGCGACCCTCGCGCACGTCGCGCTCGCCCGCCTGGAGCCCGACAACCCGCTACACTTGTGAGTATCTGCCTTCATCTGATACTAGCGGAGACGTTGCCGCGCTCCGGGCCGCTGCGAGCCGCCGCCCTCAGGCGCCTCGCGACCCTCGCGCACGTCGCGCTCGCCCGCCTGGAGCCCGACAACCCGCTACACTTGTGAGTATCTGCCTTCATCTGATACTAGCGGAGACGTTGCCGCGCTCCGGGCCGCTGCGAGCCGCCGCCCTCAGGCGCCTCGCGACCCTCGCGCACGTCGCGCTCGCCCGCCTGGAGCCCGACAACCCGCTACACTTGTGAGTATCTGCCTTCATCTGATACTAGCGGAGACGTTGCCGCGCTCCGGGCCGCTGCGAGCCGCCGCCCTCAGGCGCCTCGCGACCCTCGCGCACGTCGCGCTCGCCCGCCTGGAGCCCGACAACCCGCTACACTTGTGAGTATCTGCCTTCATCTGATACTAGCGGAGACGTTGCCGCGCTCCGGGCCGCTGCGAGCCGCCGCCCTCAGGCGCCTCGCGACCCTCGCGCACGTCGCGCTCGCCCGCCTGGAGCCCGACAACCCGCTACACTTGTGAGTATCTGCCTTCATCTGATACTAGCGGAGACGTTGCCGCGCTCCGGGCCGCTGCGAGCCGCCGCCCTCAGGCGCCTCGCGACCCTCGCGCACGTCGCGCTCGCCCGCCTGGAGCCCGACAACCCGCTACACTTGTGAGTATCTGCCTTCATCTGATACTAGCGGAGACGTTGCCGCGCTCCGGGCCGCTGCGAGCCGCCGCCCTCAGGCGCCTCGCGACCCTCGCGCACGTCGCGCTCGCCCGCCTGGAGCCCGACAACCCGCTACACTTGTGAGTATCTGCCTTCATCTGATACTAGCGGAGACGTTGCCGCGCTCCGGGCCGCTGCGAGCCGCCGCCCTCAGGCGCCTCGCGACCCTCGCGCACGTCGCGCTCGCCCGCCTGGAGCCCGACAACCCGCTACACTTGTGAGTATCTGCCTTCATCTGATACTAGCGGAGACGTTGCCGCGCTCCGGGCCGCTGCGAGCCGCCGCCCTCAGGCGCCTCGCGACCCTCGCGCACGTCGCGCTCGCCCGCCTGGAGCCCGACAACCCGCTACACTTGTGAGTATCTGCCTTCATCTGATACTAGCGGAGACGTTGCCGCGCTCCGGGCCGCTGCGAGCCGCCGCCCTCAGGCGCCTCGCGACCCTCGCGCACGTCGCGCTCGCCCGCCTGGAGCCCGACAACCCGCTACACTTGTGAGTATCTGCCTTCATCTGATACTAGCGGAGACGTTGCCGCGCTCCGGGCCGCTGCGAGCCGCCGCCCTCAGGCGCCTCGCGACCCTCGCGCACGTCGCGCTCGCCCGCCTGGAGCCCGACAACCCGCTACACTTGTGAGTATCTGCCTTCATCTGATACTAGCGGAGACGTTGCCGCGCTCCGGGCCGCTGCGAGCCGCCGCCCTCAGGCGCCTCGCGACCCTCGCGCACGTCGCGCTCGCCCGCCTGGAGCCCGACAACCCGCTACACTTGTGAGTATCTGCCTTCATCTGATACTAGCGGAGACGTTGCCGCGCTCCGGGCCGCTGCGAGCCGCCGCCCTCAGGCGCCTCGCGACCCTCGCGCACGTCGCGCTCGCCCGCCTGGAGCCCGACAACCCGCTACACTTGTGAGTATCTGCCTTCATCTGATACTAGCGGAGACGTTGCCGCGCTCCGGGCCGCTGATAAAGAGTATTTCATGGTTTTCGAATCAGTCCAGTAGTTATTGAGTTTATTCGTTACAATCATCACATCTTTACTCTTGGTTAACAATTTCCAGACCTAATAAATCCAACAAATGTGAATAAAAGGAATAGCTTCCTTTCTTCAACAGAGCACCGGCCGTTGGTTCTTGAGCTGGAGTTACAAATTTCCAGGTATTTATTTTCTTGAAATTTAGTAATTCTATAATGTTTTTACAGAAAATCCCTGGAGCAAGCGCGGTCAGTGATAGCAGAAGCGAGGGCGGCGGAATGACCCCAATATTCATTTGCGCTGAATGTACTGGAATCCTCATTGCCTGAATTTACTTTGCAAACTATCAATAAAATTATGACACTTAACGTGTATAGTGCTGAATAGGAATGTTATCATCGAATAATTGAGATCTATTAATTAGATACGGATATTACACATTGAAGTCGTATGTACAAATATAGTCCCGACAGGAATGATGACTTCATAAAAAAAAAATCATCGTTCTATTTCATCCGTCGTTCGATTTTTTAAATACAATGAAAATTATTTTTGCTTCGATAATAAACATTGATGATACAGCACATCAAAGTTCAGTGGATGTGCTTACGTCACGATTCCGAAAAAACTGTGCGAAAATGTGACGTCGCGTTAAATTTTAACGCAATGTATCTTTGTATATGACAAAGATACATTGCGTTAAAAGAAATAAAAGAAAAAGATCTGTGATATCTATTTTTTGGAATCTTACTGTTGGACTATGTTTTAATTTAATTTCAATTAATTTTTACAGAAATGTTTAGTCAGCTACCCTATTTGGTTTTGGACCCTAGTGCTTGCGATGCAAATGGCCAATATGCACGATTAAAAAAAAATTTTAACGAGTTTTATAAATATCATAATGATTGCAAAGTTATAATGCCTTAAAGTTGTAGTTTATACAAAGATCTCAAACTTGGAAAGTGGCGTTATTTAATTAACCAATTTTATTTAGTTTTCATAATTATTAAATTTATATATTTTTGAAAAAAAAAATCCGATAGCTGGCGTGACCTGAGCGTAGAGTGTAACCACTTCGTGATTGGTGGTGGTGGTCAACACAGCTGTCAAAGGGAACGTATCACGTAGAAGTTAGAGAGCCTACGCTTAGTGGATATTTGCATAAACCTTCATTTGGCATAATGCAAAACTGGACTTAACACCAATGGTTCAAGTACCAATATTGATTGTCTGCTTCGACCATCAGGCACGTCGAATTTTGAACATTATTTAATTAATTGTTGTTAAAAAATTTAACTCAGGGCACTATCACAATCAAATTTTAAAGTCATCAAAAATACAGTGCATTTCTATCGCTTAATTTAATTTTCATGCATTCTTGTTCTATTAACAGCCCGAATACGAATATTGATTAGCAGTAAGTTTCTAACTTAGGTTATGCGTTTGGAAATAATTTAATGCGTTTTTTCTATCGGCATTGATATCTTATAAACATCAGTTTCTCTAGACGGCGAAAATGCTTACAGAAAGTATTAGTTGAAAGCGCAATGTGAATATTGTAATTGAATGGCTAGTAGCTATGTATACTACTTGTATATAAGTAACAATAATTATTTGTGTGTGGAAATAAATAATTTTTGATAATAATATGTGTATTTAATTACGTGATATTGCCTTAAGTTTTTAATTCAACTAAGTATAAAGATTTTTTTAACCTGCTCTATTTACGAAGCTTTTTGACCGACTTCAAAAAAGGAGCAGGTTTCTTAATTGGACCGTATATGTTTTCTAGCAATAAATAAAGGTTGTTACAAAATAAAAATTAAACAAGTGTTTCGTGTCAAAACGATTTTATTTCTTTGGTTTTTATTCTAAAGTTGCATCCTCTGGAGAGGACGAGCCAAACGCTTTCGGCTCAATTTACACGCGTCGCCCGACTAAGGCTTTGGCTGATTAACAGTACGAGAAAATATATCACATAGCGGTTTAATAAACATAAAGTATAACTTTAAAGTAAGCTGACCTATTCATAAACGTGGCGTTGCACACTGGTCCGGATTTTTAATATGGAAGACTTAGGACCCAATGTCAATATTTCGGGCTGAAAAAAATCATGTGGATAGATAAATGAACGTTCATCAACGTTTGTTCTAGCAGTTTTTATGAAATTGGTTATTTTTGCGAAAAAAAAAACATTGAAAAAAAATTTGTATGGAGAAAAAGTGAAATATTTTTTTTTTTCGAAAAGTTCAAAACTGTTAGCAGTGAAACCTTTTGTGTGTTATTGTATTACACTTATTCGTTAATTCCATATTTTTTTTATTTGCATATACTTGCAGCCTTGGCCAAAATATGCATCGGAACTTTCATTGTATTTATTTCAACTATTTGTGACAATTTAATTTTTTTATTGATTTATAGTCACATAATTTACGCATATTTTCAATATAATAAATTTTAAAATCCATTATTTGTTGACTATGAATGATTTTGAAAAATAGATTACAATTTAATTTAAAAAATCAAAATAATATTTTACTTCTCATGGTTAGCTGTTGCTTAAAGCACAGCTAGTGATCGAATGAGGCATTGCCTGCCTGCTAATATTCTCCTATTCCCTAATATAGCTATCACTTTTATTTTCTACTATTGCTGTCTCTTTCATTCTCTTTTGCTCACTCTTTTTCTTCTTAAGACAAGTGGTGTTCCACGCTTATAAATCAGATAAAATAGACAAGAGCTCTACTGGTAATACAAAATATTTACTTGCAGCTTTGGCGTTTATTTCGTTTATCCTAATATATATTTATTTAAAATCAGTACTTTTGCTTCTTTAAGTGGTTTCGGGAAAGTAAATTCGGTACTAAGATAAAATCCATACTAATATTATTAATGTGAAAGTGACTCTGTCTGTCTGTCTCTCTGTCGCTCAATCACGCCTAAACTACTAAATAAATCTAGTGTCCCAAAGAATATCTATACCAAATTTCATCTATATCGGTTCAGTGGTGCAGCGGTAAATTTAATGTAATGTAAACGACCTTCAATTATTTTTTATTGTACTGCGAGAATTGTGCAATAAACTATTTCTGGTTATTTTGTTATACATTTTGAAGTTGATTTATGAATAACTAGTGGCCATCCGCGACTTCGTCCGCATTAATGTCGGTTATCGCGACGCTATTCACGCGGACGAAGTTTTAAGTAGCATAGGGTATGTATGTAAATGTATTACAAAATAACTAAAAATTGTTTATTGCATAATTCTTGCAGTACAATAAAAAATAAATTGAAGGTCGTTTTCATTACATAAAATTTAATACATTTTTTATCAATTTAGTACATAATAAATAATAATAAAATAAGTAATTAAATTAAAAATAAAGTAATTAACTAAAACTATCTATACATAACATACAAATTAATATAAATAACTTAAAACTACAATAGAAAATAATTGAAGGTTGTTTACATTACATTAAATTTAATACATTTTTCATTAATTTAGTAAATAGGAAATAATAATAAAATAACTAAAATGAAATTAAAACTAAAGTTATTGACTAAAACTATCTATATATAACACGCAAAATAATAGTTATAAATAACTTAAAACTTATTCTAAAGGATCTGGCACATTTTCTGGAGCTTCTTCATCAACTTCAATTTCTTCTTCAACTTCTATTAATTCATCTGATAATATCAACTGCGTAGCTTCTGGAAACATCCTTGATGACTTAAAATTGGTGTATTTAGGTTTCAGATGAGATATATATGGATCTGATGATATCAAAAAATTGTGTATAATGTCTTCATTATTTTGCAGTCTTCCTGTTTTCCTCGTGTGTCGCTCTCTGGTATTTCGAAAGTCCTTATTTCTTGCTTCTCCTGCTTCTTCTGACAAAATTCCGATAGGAAGGCAAGAGAAATGTTTGCATATGTCAGCGCCATGTATCAACATTTTGTGTATGCTGGAAGGCATATTGTACCAGGGGTAGTGATGTACAAAGATCTCAGCAGTCTCCTTGCAGTATTCACGGAAACTATCGATATTGACAGCCTTTCCACAAGATAACACTTGCAATATAACTGCGAAGTGCTTTATCAAATCAGCATCAATCTTCGTTATTTGAGCACTTTTTTTGTATTCCCGAAAAAATCTTCTGGCCGTGTTTCCGTCATTAGTAGTTCCAAAGCCCTGCTTTACAACATCAATCAAAAGTCCCATTTGTTGTTTGAACTCCGATTGCACCATATCCTTCCTTAACTTCTTAAGGTTTTTGTTGTCACCTCGTGCACTCCACATTTTGAAATCTAAATTATATGAAATATGTAAAAGACACTCCATGCTTCGAATCCACATATGGAGTGTTGATAGTCCATATTGATACACATCGTCCCGTACAGGTCTTGAAAACATTTCTGAAAGATTATTCATCTCACTAGGTTTTGCAAGACAAACATTGCACGTAGCTGCAGATGGAGTATCTGTAATAATTGTAGCCACTTTCCCATCAATCATTGTCATGTGCAACTCATGAGTAACTTCCAAGTTTCCGCAACTTGAAATAGTCAACTTTCGTATTTCTTCCTCCATTGCCGCTTGTTCTTGCTTAACAAATTCGGTCGTTTCCTTCGCAAACTGAAATTTAATAGGTCTGCAATAAGATGTTGAAGATGGGTTTGGATTATTCCAAATAACAACATTGCCGCTCTCGAGCTTCAAAGGAACGAGGCTCGTCATGAACACAGAGGAGTCGTCGAATTCTGCCAGTTCACTTCTTTGCTTGTAGTTGCTCTGTGCTGAAGATCCATCGAATCCCCACTTGGAGGTAAGCTTCAAGTTTTCACTGCACATATTTAAATCATCACCAACGACTTGCAGTATTCTTCGAGTTGTCACGTCTAACAGTGCTTGTAGTTTCACCTTCACTAAATGTTCTGATACTTCAATATCTCTGGTATCTGGATAACACCTCTGCTTAGCTTCCAACAACTTGTAGTAAGACGGAAGCTTCAATTGCTGTGACAATGCTGACCGTAAAGTAAGATACTTCCACTTTGACAGATCCAATGATGCAGTAAGGGCCAACGCTTGATCTTCCTGCATAGTGTCCGTCTTCTCGTTTGTTGATAAAAGTGATTCGACAGCTTCAACCTTTTCAGGATTCTTCACAAGGTGATCGATGATGCGAGCAAGACCTTCTTTCCCATTAGACTTTAGCTTCGTGACAAAAGCAAAAGTCAGTTCCTCTTCCGGATAGTCGAGTAATGTACCCGATCGCCTTTTCTTCTGCTTATTCCCCAAGTCTTCAAATGGCTTCCTTGATGCAATGTCTGTAGATGTTCCAATGTCACTAGTCGCCTTCGAAGTAGATGGAATGGGTTGAACAGCTGCTTCTTCTTCTGTAGAACGAGGATCCAAATTTTCGGTCCCTTCAAAAATTTCGGTGAGATTTACTGATTCACATTCAGGCCACTTAATTCTTGTTTCCAACCAGTTCATATGCTTCTTCATGAATGTTTTTTGCACCCTGTGTGCCTCGGTCCATCGACGATTTAAGTTCACAGTAAAAGATCTTGCAAAATTCAATAATTTTTCTGAATCTTCTTGCGAAATTTCAAGCAAAACGCAATCCAAAATTGCTTGATGCAGTCGTTTGTAATCCTTGAGGTCCTCTTGTCGCAGAAACACGTAAATGTCCAGGTTAGTGCCAAATCCAGCCATGATCAAGTTGCTAGATTATTCACGTTAAAATTTCCAGGTATGTTGACTCTTCAAGGGTTGAATGTCTAATGACGCTCCAACATGAGCTCCCGTCTGTTTTATTTGATTCATAAGCGCTCAACTAGCAAGGGTTTCAAGGAGCGAAAGAGAGAGAAGTATGGAATGAAAGAGATAGCGATAGTAGGAAATGAAAGAGATAGCAATATTAGGGAATGGGAGGGGAATATTAGCAGGCAATGCCTCATTCGATCACTAACTGCGCTTTGAGCAACAGCTAACCACTAAGAAGTAAAATATTATTTTGATTTTTAAAATTTAATTGTAATCTATTTTTCAAAATCATTAATGGATTTTAAAATTTATTATATTGAAAATATGCGTAAATTATGTGACTATAAATCAATAAAAAAATTAAATTGTCACAAATAGTTGAAATAAATACAATGAAAGTTCCGATGCATATTTTGGCCAAGGCTGCAAGTATATGCAAATAAAAAAAATATGGAATTAACGAATAAGTGTAATACAATAACACACAAAAGGTTTCACTGCTAACAGTTTTGAACTTTTCGAAAAAAAAAAAAATTTCACTTTTTCTCCATACAAATTTTTTTTCAATGTTTTTTTTTTCGCAAAAATAACCAATTTCATAAAAACTGCTAGAACAAACGTTGATGAACGTTCATTTATCTATCCACATGATTTTTTTCAGCCCGAAATATTGACATTGGGTCCTAAGTCTTCCATATTAAAAATCCGGACCAGTGTGCGTTGGCCGATTTTAATTCATAAACAAGATTATTTGATTCAACATTTTCTGAGTGGAACTAATTGTAGGTACAAACTAACCACAAAACTGTACAAATTGGGGCCATTTCCTCCCAAAGTTTCTTGATCCTTTTTTGCAAAGTATTTTTTAATTGAATGTCTTCTTTGTGAACCTTACGCAAGTAACTCACGATGCGGATTTTGTTCATGACTGACGCGACATAACGACATACATTCGTGGCGAAAGAACGTTTTTATTCTAAGAGGGACCCCACACTAGCGTCTTTCGAGCGTCAGCGTCTTGCCGCGCCGACGTTGTTTGGGCGTTGCGTCGACGCGGTGACCGCTCAGCGTCGACGCGGCGCCCGCTCAGCGTCGACGCGGCGCCCGCCCAGCGTCGGCGCGGCGTTTGAGCGGCGCTTGCGCTGGGCGTCCTCTGCACATCGCGTTCGAGCGTCGCGCCGCGCTGACGTCATGTACAGTTGTTTCGAAAATGGAAATGTAAGATTTGAATAACGCACAATATAATGTTTTATATTGCAGTGATAAATTAATGCTTTCAACTTGTAAAGGAAAAAATATATTTTACCTATTTGACACATGGCACGAAAAGGCATACTTAATTGAAAATGGGTTTCTTCGGCAATATGAGCTACTATTTTAAGCTACATCCATATTTGCTATCAGCTAAAAAGTCTTCTACCTACTGATTCTAAAACACGGGCGGGCCGAAACAATTGAGTTGATCATTGTACTCTTGTCAAAATAAACGCTGCGGCAGGCGTCGGGCCGGCGCGGCGCCTGTGGAGCGCAGTCCTGGCGTTCGTCATTTCGACCGCGCCGCTGCGCAAGCGTTGCGTCGGCGCGGCGTCGACGTTGCGTCGACGTCGCGTCGGCGTTGCGTGGGCGTCGACGCTCAAAGAACGCTAGTGTGGGGTTACGCTAAACCACAAACATTCTGTACACACCCGCTACGTTTGCAAACTCGTCGACGCGGTAGAAAACTGCTTCGTGAGTCCTTAGCCTAACGTTTATGGATAAGACATCTAAAAGTAATTTAATTAGCTCCGTATTAATAGTTATAACAATATATTAGGATGTAGTTACTTTACACTGCCTTATGTACAGTCGCCGTCAGATATATCGGAGCAGACAAAGTGACCAAATACTTCTGAACAGTTAAAATGTCAAAAAGTTCCAAACACCACAAGTTACCATTAATATCTGAACATTCATTACTTCAATAATATCTGAGCAGATGCCAATAACATCTGAACACTCATAACGTCAATATGAGTCACGCACGTCATGTGTCTCATTTAGCTACCTGTATAGATGAGTGTTCAGATATTATTGGAAAGTTGTGTGTATAGAAATTATTAACAAGCATCTGCTCAGATATTATTGAAGTAATGAATGTTCAGATATTAATGGTAACTTGTTTTGTATGGAACTTATTGACATTTTAACTATTCAGAAGTATTTGGTCACTTCGTCTGCTCCAATATATCTGACGGCGACTGTATTAAGTTATATACACGGGTGATTTATAATTCCTTACAAATACAATTTACTAGAACTACACTTACCGAGACATTCATTAGAATTAATCTGCACGAGAAGGCTGTCTCATTCAAATATTATATTGAGAAATCAATACCCTAATTTCAATTTAATAGAAATATACATTACAGTTAATTAATTTAAGAGCAAAGAACGAAAGTACATTGTTAAACTACAAACTTAACAAACGATTTTCTTGTTTAAAATTATATCATAGTTCTAGTCAGACTGACGCGAATAGGCATTTTTCACCAACTCTACTACTGATTAAAAAAAACTTGTAAATTTATTTTCATGCGTTTATATAGTTATGTTATATATTGTTATATAGTTATTTTAAATAAGGCCTAATATTCCTTTTTTATTAGTATTATTCGTGGTTGTTCAAATCATTTTCAGCGCTCCTGCAAGACGCTACCTAGCTGTGAAATGTAGCTAACTCCTTAATCGCGCCAGTACGACTAGAGCTTAAAGCAAGAAGTGTAATTACTTGGGAGGTGGGAATATTTAACAATGCACCAATTAATTTATTGCGAAAGTGTTCAACAGCTCTGAAGAAGACTTTGACGGTAAGTAAACACTCGTACTTTACTCATAACAACAAACAGTAAATACATTTGATCTAAAATTCTTGTTTAAATTAATTAAAAAAGGAATTTGTGATAATTATTGGACCGAAACTTTTTTCTCAAAATAATTTGAAATAAATACAAAATACCGTATTCTTCCCACTCAATTAATAAATCGTAGGTACCGAGTATCACTTCGACAAAGCTGTTATTATGAGAACATATTAATGTAAATAAAATGAAAATTACAAATTATACATAATTGGGTTAGCATCGGTTATCCAATAGCAGTGCATTATCCACCGTGGTCAATTAAATTTAAAAACCTTAACTAAATTATGTAACAATTATAACCTACTTTATTTTTTACAATGACATAATTCGCGATTTAGTATCACAACCCCATCCATTAATGAGAACAAAGAAACAGCTGCCCAACTGCTTTAGGTACAAAATAATATTAAAAATGTAATGTATCGTCTGATATTTCTTAATTTCATATTAATATACAACATTAAACCGACCCCTCATTTACAAAACTTCGGAAATGAATTCATTAATTGTGATTTTTCTCTTTCTTAATACAAAATATTGTACCGAGATAAACATAGAGTTTCCAAATCTGAAATAAGGGGTAGAATACACGATTTTTGAGCCATTAAGGATATTGCATTCAGTAAGTTATTGTGAAACTTAGTGATCATGTTTGTGGTTGGACAAGTGCCAATTACCCTAAACACA
The DNA here is from genome assembly GCA_037074685.1 of Glyphodes pyloalis. Lineage (NCBI taxonomy): Eukaryota > Metazoa > Arthropoda > Insecta > Lepidoptera > Crambidae > Glyphodes > Glyphodes pyloalis. The sequence continues at coordinate 4,384,584 of JAYKKO010000030.1, read as the reverse complement.
GGATGCACATCTAGACAACACATCCAAAATATCATTTATACGAAAAATATCACTGGTTTAACAAAAGCTTCCCAAATTCATCTCACAATTTCGAATTTTCATGTAATTAGTACACAATTTCAAATTTGTAATGCTCTTGAGTCTTGATACATACTGTTGTCAGTGAGGGTGTTCTCACATGAAAAATCCACTAGATGGCGATACGTAGACGTGAGGTCCAACTGTTTCTTTTTGTTTTGATGGGTGTTTTAATTGTCATGGTGACATGTCCGTAAATGACATGTAAACCATAACCAATCACATAGCAGTTGGACCCCACGCCTACGTATATATTTTATGTACGCCAACATCCTCATTAGCGCGACTTCAGGGTTCGAAGATGGTATTTTAATATAAAATAATATAGGATGGCATTCCGAATGTGCAATACCTAAAATAGAAGGAAATGCCTTTTAGACAAAACTGAAATACGCTGTTACGAAAGTTGAAACTTCTGAATTTCGATACACAAAATTGAGCATCCATAGATTCATCGGGCACGTCTGTCTGTCTGTTATATCCGACTTAGTACTATACCATACTCTCAAAGTAAACGAAATGTTCTTCAATAAACTATTAAGAATGAAACGAGATTTGATCGTCATAGTGATTGGTTATGGCGAATATGAATCTTGTTTTTAAAAAAATATCTTATATTTAGAATATTAGGGATAAAAACCATCGAGACTACAATACCTGATAGCTAGAAAACTAAGATTATTATGGCGGCAGGGTGAATTAGATTAAAATTAAATGTGAAAGAATCTAAAGAGTTAAGCTTGTAGTAAGGCAACCAGACGTCATGCTTAAATTGCATTCATTTTATACCAAGCACAGTAAAAAAGTTGCTTACAATTTTCAACCTTGTCGACTTATAATAAGGTTTAATATTAATAAGCAGGGATACAAGTCAACAAAGGTGAATTTTGCAGCACTTATTTGCCGGATACATCATTATGAAATTAACATTTCCAATCTATGGTCTTTCATTACTGTCTTTTTTTAATAATTTTTTTAACCTAGTTAGTTAAATAGAACAAAATAAAATGAGACGTGAATCTAAGAAAGTGTTTCACAATAAAAATGTTCCGGATTTGTCTGCCATAGTGATCTTTCATAGTTTATTAATACTTTACCTCCCTTTACTCACTAGTAAAGTCTGTCACCAACTTAAACATATCCAGTCCATCAGGAATGACGAACTTGCTGAAATATTCACATTCGAAGATATTTCCGAGTAGTCCTAATAATGGCTGACAAAAGGCAGTCAGTGCTTCAGATCCCTTTGCTATTTTAAATATTGATTGTCGAATGAACTAAATCAACTGTTTTTTTTGACGTAACTGTTGACGTAAACATCGATATTTTTATTGCTTTCTGTTTGGTGTCGTTTAGTAATCCAAGCACTCTTGTTATCTCGTTTTTGGATCTACGAATAAACTAAACTACTGGTCGCGCAAATATATTTTTAAAAATTTTTGTATTCTGTTTTGTGTAGTTAAGTAACTTGATCGGATCTCGATATCATGTTTTTAAGTTACCGTTATTATCGACGTTAGATTTATAAGACGGAGCGTGAGTAAATATCGAGTTGAGAAAACCTATTTTTCATAGGCGCGAGTTTTTCCGGTTTAAATCTATGTATGTTAATAAAAATGAATCTCCAAAATTATCGAATTGGTAAACAACCAAATTTAATTACTTTTTTGTTATTAAAAGGTAGATTTTTTTTAAAGTATAAATTCTAACGGGATAGTACGCGTGCGAAGCCGCGGCGGTTTCTAGTTTTAAATAAATATTTTTTTGATAACCTGAACACTGAGTACCCTCTGTCAGTTGTCTAGTCCTGGTAAAGAGTTTATTTCAAAATAAATCTCGAGAGTCTAAGGTTTCATGTGATGATTTGTAGTTGATCATATTGCTGTCGAAATTTCAAGCAGATTCTTAGCAAAGATGTTTCGAATAACAATTTACAGGGTTGAGCATGAATAGTTAGAGGCCAGCGTATTAAGACAAGTCTCGCTTCGCTAGAGTATTCCTATCACAAACAATACTTGCGTGAGCGTGTCAGCAAACTCGTAGCGAATCGAACTTTCGCTACCAGCGTACAACACTTGTCTACTGGCTCAGTTCCGAATGTTGTTGCGAGTCACCAATAGTGTTGCGTTCGTAACTGCGTTTAAGACAGTTCAGTGATGTCCGCCATGTCACATTGCTATCGGTATTCTACTGTGGGCTGGCTGTCGGGCTGCGACGATGAATGTCGCTCGGCCGGTAAAGCTGCTACTCCTGAGAAAGAAAGTACACGAGTTTGAATCTTGATCAGCCTGATTCGTATGACGAGATTTTGGCAATTTATTTATAGTACTTTACACCGCACCAGCGAACTTTAAACATTTTAAAGAAATAGAAAAAAAGAAGAAGGGGATATGAAATATATCTCTTTAAAATATTCGTATGACGAGAGTTTTATATTTCCTTTGTTTTTTACAAACGCACGTTTAATAAAGATCCATCTGTGCTCCCCGAAAACTCGGTGAAGATGATAAGGCTTCGCAGATGTTATTGATAGTCATCCGGCTTTGGAACGCTCTGCCCATCGAATATCGGCAACCCCTCACTAAGGGCCGTTTTAAATTAAAAGTTCGTGAATTCTTTTATTCCTCCCCCTCTACATAAAATTTCGTTTGCTCAATTGATTTTCTTTATTTATTCACTTGTTTGCATTTATTTATATATATTATTTTGTTTTATTTATATTTGTATATATATATTATATTGTTTAATTATTATATTTATTTATCATGAAGCTATATATGTATGAATATTCTATTCTCGTGATTAAATTTCTGCTATTTATGATTATTAATTTTGTTGTTAGGGGCCATTCAAGTATTACGTAAGCACTATGGGGGGGTGGGGGGGTCTTTGTTTTGCTTATTTTGGATGACATGGGGGGTAGGGGAGTCTAGATGATGATTACGTCATCGGTAGTTATTTACTTTTTTACACAAATTGCAACTCTCACATTGTCTATGCTTGAAAACGAAACGCATTTTTTAAAATTCCCGCAAATAATGCATACGTTTAAGCACTCGCTTTAGAACCGATTAGGGGAATTACCGCGCGCTATTCACTTGTCTGAAATTTCTTCGTTAGTGTATTGTTTTGTTTGGATACTATAGCGAGTAGACGTATTGTAAGCATAGCAAAGCAAGTTAACATTTGTGTTACCGTTGATTCCAGTAGCCAAAGCTTAACGTTTAAATAAGATGTCGTTTCAAATAGACAAATCCAAGTTATACCAAAAATTGTTTCAAAGTTTTAAAAAATCTCATGCAAGTACGAAAGTACAAAATGTACAAAAGTTAGTTAACGAACATGCGCCGCGATAGTAAATTTTATCGCGCTCTTAAGAAATGTCAAAATCAATGCGTCAACTGCTGATTGGCTGAGATTACGAGTACGGTAGACTATCATCCATTCGACGGTATATAAACTTTTGTCGTCTCATGCGATAAATTTGACGTATTGCGCATGCTAGGCCTAGAAGTGTGGCGAAATTATAAATTACAAGCAAAGTCCGACAAGGAACTAGATATATATAGATATAATTAAAATAAATACATTTATAATTGAAAAATGTTTACGTAAGCATGGGAGGAGGGGGTAAGAGCTTTGCTTACTTTTGCTGACAAGGGGGATGGGGGGGTAAATGATTGTAATAAATCTGCTTACGTAATATTTGAACGGCCCCTTATCCATACTCACATTTTTACTGTTACCGCACCCATAAACGTACTATCTGCATGACCCAACGGTTGACTGGTAGATAATGCTCCTGGCATTAAGTCCACCTTTTGTACTTTCTTTGTGCAATAAAGTTTGTAAATAAAATAAATAAATAGGGTAGGAATAAAAACCAGTTTGATAGCTGCGCATCTGCATCACGACACCAGAGATCGACAAGCGCTTTTATTGTTACTTTTAACGAGTTCGTATTGATTGAAACTATCAAACAAATAAATATACATACATTGTTCCGATTCTATGGCAAGTCAAACTCAACCTCAAATATTTCTTTATTCAAGTAGGTTACATGTAACACTTTTGAATCGTCATTGAATACAATGCTAAGTGATTCTACTTCCGGCTTGGAACCTATATCTACCGAGAAGACACCGGTAAGAAACTCAGCAGATCATTTACAATATCAGTATCTAACTTATTGCTATGTGTAGCTCACTTTGGACCAACTTGTGTTACAGATGGTATGATGGTACCACAACATTCCGACCCGAGACAATATAATAAAAGTTCGTTTTGTATATTGACCCGACCGGGAATTTAATGCGGGATTGGGTTTATTGTATGTATTTGTTTTTAAAAAGTGTAGGTTTATGTATATATTTTTTTAAATTTTAAAGTTCGTGTCAAATAGTTAATTATACAAAATTTTTATTGAAATATTGGCAATTGTTTATTAGTTAAATGAATACTTAAATTATTTTATTTGTTTAATGGTTATCATATATGTTTAAGTTCGCCTTCAAGGAACAATGGCGGTTGAAAGACAATGTCACATGTTTATGTTTAAGTGTCAACAGATGGCGTTAGTCTAAATTAGTGTTTTTGAAAGCTGAATCGCGGTGACACTGTTTTCCTCCAGCCGTATATTTATGCTGTGGATAAGTATACGTATAGGTTCTAGCTTGGCCTTAATAAATTGCTTTACATCGCTTAAAGCTTCTTTCCTTTTCCTTCATGTCACTTCATAGCGGGTTTAACAATATATTTTATTTGAAAGTACGAGTAGACTGTTTTTTTTCATATTTTTTAATGATTTTTCGCTCCCATTGGTTGTAGCGTTATTTATATTTAAAGAAAATTGATTATTTTAAACAAAATTATTTTACTTATTTTGGATTTATATACCTATCATAAGGGGCCGTCCATTAAATCCTATAAATGTGTTTTTTATAAAAAAAAATTATAGGTACTAATTATACACTTGATATAGGGTGGGGTCGGGGCGGTAGTCTTGAATCTTACCTCGTATCACCAAGGGGGGAGGGGGGTTAAAATGCCAAAATATTACATGATCAATGACGGCCCCTAAGCTGTGTAGTTCTTTACTGTTGCTACAGTGACTGACCGATCTCTCCCCTGGTCTCGGTGTTGATGGAGTGCGCGTCGGGCGCGGGCGCGGCGGGCGCGGCGGGCGCGGCGGGTGCGGCGGCGGAGCGCGCGCGGCGGCGGCTGCGGCGCGGGCCGCGCTCGCGCACCACCGCCACCACCGGCGCCGGCGCACCCGCCGCGCGACCAGACCTGATGAGCGGGAAACACACACTTACAACATTCGTTTACATAACGAAACAAAAAATACTTCCTGCGACTTATGCCCGATTCTAATGAACTTGAACAACGACCCGTTCTAGTTACGGAGTAACAAATTACACGAAGTGTGAGCTAAAAACGACCGACAGACGACTGATGACATCTCATGAAAAGTAAATTTGAAATTAGAACTAACGAGTCGTAGAAATGATATTCACTTTTGACACATTACGAATTGTAAAAAATAGGAACCGAAAATTAGATGATAACATATCACTACAAGCATACTATTGAATAATTGTCAAAGCAGTTATAAATCGGCGGCGTAAACTACTTACTTTAACTTTACTGTTACAGATTTGATATGTCCCAAATCGATAACTACTCAACAACTTGACTAAAGTGAACTATTTTCTTTCAAAAAGAACGTGAAGAAACTAAATGGGTTTTTCGTTCTCAGCCAAAACCAAAAATAAAAAAAACCAGCCAAATGCGTGTCGGACTCGCCTATAAAAGGTTCCGTAACAGAAAATAATACGATATAATAATCATATTGAAATTGATTTAATTAAAAGTAAATTACGGTTTACAATTATGACATTTTAAAAAAATCTACTTACTATATATTTCTTTTAGTTTTATCATACTCTTATTTTAATAGTTAAAGGGGGCATTTAGCTAATTTGAAAGTGTCAATTTCAAGTTAAAAAGCCCTAAAATATATTGTTTGTTTTTGTGAAAAAAGTTGCACAGAATACATCTACACACCAAGTTTCAACAGAATCATATATCAGAAAGCTTGAACTGTATTCGTCACTTGTCATTGGCCCGTCTTCCAACTCGCACTCTTACGCACTTAAACTAATCGCGCGCAAGTTACAATCCTTGCCTTATACTAATAACTTACTCTTGATTCTCTAAAGTCGGCTGATTATTTTCTTCATTATTTCCCTCCTGAAACATAAAAACAAATAGCATCAATTATCAATGTAATCTATGTGAATAAAAAATTTTGACTTTGACTATCCTATCGGTCTACTTGATTACGAACTAGCTGTTCCGGCAAACATCGTGTCGCCTATTTTTTGACTTTGTCACCTTTAAAAAATTCCTTGTAGGACTAGAATGCGCATCGCATGAGGCGATAAAATGTTTGATACTGATTGGCTAATAGCATACCACACTCGTATTTTCAGCCAATCAGCAGCTGACGCACTGACTTCAATTGATTTTGACGTTTGTGATGAGCGCGCTAAAGTTTAGTCGTGTGGCGCATGCTAGGCTTGGTAGACCCCCGTGATTATAACCAAAATAAGGTACATCGGTCTGACCGTTCTTGAGTTTAGCAAGATTTAACGAACCAGGATTGATTTTTATTCACCTAGTAGGACCTCACGCCTACGCATCGTCATCTAGAAAACCTATCTACCTTTAGTAAAATTGACGAATCACGGCATTAGAATATTTGAGAATTTTTTTTTTAAATTTCTTTATCTTTTGCACATGGAATGAAAAAAAGAAATAAAATATACATTTACAAACCGTTTAAAAAGTAATTACATAAATAGTTACATAGTTTTAAATCTACAATGTGCTTGTATATGTAATGTACTTATCGCTCTTACGCTAAGACCTCAGCACTTAACATCAGAGCGATGAGGTCCATCATACAAAAAAAATGTGACAAAAACATTATTCTCATTTGATTATACTCAGCATTATGCTGTACATTTGGATAGATGGCCAACATGGCTACCTACATTTCTCGTTTATGGCTACAAATACAATACAAATCACAGTAAGCTGTAAAGTTACCTCTTCGTCGCCGAGCAGGCCCAGCCGCGCCAGCACCCGCTGCCGCCGCCGCCGCTCGCGCTCCGCCCCCGCTCCTGCTCCTGCTCCCGCCCCCGCTCCCGCCCCCGCTCCCAGCAGCGGCGCCGTATCCGCTGCGCCTTCCGCACCGCCCCTGATACAATAACAATCTCTTTTCAAATGTATTCAGTATTCATATAATCAGTGAACAAAAAAAATCATAAAAGCATTTCTAACGTTCGAAAATGGCACCACGAAAAGAAACGGCCGATGGGCGTGGTTTAAAAAGTGAACTAAAACATAACAGCCATTGTGTCACTCTTGTAATCCAAAACAGTAATGGTCTAATTTATTTTTGTAGTGATATCAATATACTTAATAGCACAGCGCAACTAGCGAGTAGCTAAGTAGGCTTATTACCCTCTTTTTATATAATTAAAAACGTAAAAACATTCGTTTTTATATAATTACCCTCTTCTCGTAAAGACAAATTAGTACACATTAGTTACCCTGCAGTATGTTTCATCGTAACCTTGATGATTCCGTTATCGAAAACGGACTCTTGCACCCGCAACTATTAGCGCACATCCCTAGTCCGATTATGATTTATGACCCATTCTGCAGCGAGGTGATAACACTACTATAGTGATGGTACACATACCGTTTTCAAGGACGCAGCGAGTCACAGGCGCGGTCCAATCACAGCACGTGTTCCATCCCATTGTATGAAATGACGTAACTAACGATCCCCGTCTATTTGTCGACCTAAACATATTAGCCTTAAAGCTTTTTTTCAAATGTCAATACCTTATTTACTAATCGCGTATCAATCATTGTGTGTGTTTTGGCGCCGATATTCGAATGAAGTTAGTATGACGATAATTCTTCCATGTTTTTTCGTTCAGTGATTCCAATACATTTTTAAATATTAAAATCTACACTAATATTAAAAAGAGGAAAAAATTATATTTTTTATAATTAGATTTCGAAAATTCTTTCACCATTGGAAAGCGAAATAAACCAGATACTAAATAGTTTAACTCACTCTTCATTTTCGTTAGTTTCTTCAGAATCTTGTCTCTCCTGAAACAACAAATATATTACTAAACCTATGATTCAGTACAATACTAGTGTTAGTTACTGTTCTGCCATCTAATATAATAAATGGTATTATAACTGTGCTGATCAGATTCACGATTAGCAATCTTATCTTCAACATCATAAATCCAATTATTATGAATTTTGACACTAGTAGTTAGGTGGTATTGGAACTACATAGTTCAAGCGTCATTACATAATTAAATAAATAGCAAATAAATATTGGACACCATTAGATACATTGCTCTGATTTAGTGGTAAGTAGCTTAAGAACTTGTGTTACAGAAATCAGAAATATCGACGGTACAACACCCAGACGCGAGACAGTAAAGAATAGTTCGTCTCCCATAGTGGCCTCACAGGGGATCTAACCCGGGACCTCAAAGATGGCGCGATGGCAAAGTCCGGTCAGATCGTGTCTTGGCTACGGAGGTCGTAAAAAAATTTTTCACTTATTTTTAAAATCTTCATTAGGCCTTCTATAAGTTTTACAGCGGAGGATTAGACGATCTAGCGTTGTAGCTTCCGCATTACAATACTCGCAGTTCTCTGAAGTGTTTAGGTCGAGTAGGGGCCGTCTATAAATTACGTGTTTTTCTTTATTTTCTGTTCCTCGTGACATTTTATTCAACCCCCTTCCCCATCCCACAATCTCATGTGAGATTTTTCAAAATATTTTTTTCTTCGTTCGGACATGAAGTGTAAAATATAAAGCGCCATACACACTCCGTTTTTAAGGTCTTAATAGGCAATGTTCTATGTGGATTAAATGGAGAGTTTTTTTTGTTTCAATCAGAAAAAAATGCGTGATATTTGCCGAGACCCTTCTCTCTCTAACGTAAGATCAGATGAGATTAGACCCGACTCGACACCCTTAAGCATGACACGTAATTAATGGACGCCCCCTTGTTTGTGTGTGCTTAGGGCCGAATCTCGTCGGTGAGCAGCGAGGGTCACCCTTAAGCTAGGATCTTATTACCTTACTTAACATCAGGTGGGATGGGTCAATCTTGGAGTGCGTTATAAAATGAAAGGTCGAGTAGTGTGTGTGTGTGTAGGCCCGTACCTGGTCGCTGCGCAGCGAGTGCCGCAGCCGCGCCAGCATGCGCGCGCGCGCCGCCGCGAACGGGTTCTCGCGCTGCTCCGCGAACGTGCCGCCCTGCAACCACACATACGGTACTATACTGTAATATATCGCTATAGTACATTATATTAAACACGTGTTGTATTACTAACGATGAATGATCGTTGATAGATCAGTCAGTCAGTCAGCTTCCGCAAATGTAGACATAGGTATATACAAGGATTCCTCGTTAGATCGCTTAGATATATATGATAAGTGCTTCCTAGTGTTTAGTGCTTTCCGTAGCAGTTTGTAATTGAGAATACACTATATTTAATAGGTAAACCATTGTGAAAAACTGTCCTTAAATAAATAAATAAGATAAAGTAGGTCGCCAGCTGTCGCTGCAGTCCGCCTGATAGTGCGAGTATAGTTGACGTGTGTACCTGCGTAGCGCGCGGAGTCGAGTCGAGCAGCGGCGAGTCGCTGTCGTCCGAGTCGGAGCCGGTGTCGGCCTCGCCCGCCGCGACCACCTTGCGCTTGCACACCGGGCACACGCGACGGTTCTGCGTCAGCCACGGGTCGATGCACTTCATGTGGTACGCTGGGGGCACACACACACACACACACACATAAGCGCCACTAACGTCCATTTATTTATTAACTAGCGAACTCGACAACAATACGTTCCGTCAAAAAGATTTGGTATTTTTTTTAATAAATCCATATATATAAAAGAAAGTCGTGTAAGTTACACTATTTATAACTCAGGAATGGCTGAACCGATTTGGCTGAAAATTTGTAGGGAGTTAGTTTAGAACCAGGAGAAGATAGGACACTTTTTTTTTACGTCTGCTCATTTATTAACGAAGTTCGTTGGGACCGCTAGTATATAATAAATAAATATTGGATAACATCCCATACATTGCTCTGATTCTGTGATTAGTCGCTTAAGCACTTATGTTACAGAAATCAGATACAACGACGGTACCACAACAGTCAGACCCGAGACAATATAGGATATTTTGTTTCCCATATTGACCCGACCGGGGGTCGAACCCGGGATCTCAGAGTAGACGCGGCGCCAAAGTTTATTTTTTTTATACAACCTGTAACGGAAAGGGGGTAACAATGTAAAGTAGGTGGATACTATACCTTGTATAGATTCTATATACGAAATCCCGAGTTAAAATAAACACTTTATTGTTTTTATGAAATAAAAAATGATTAACTATAATGACTGACTAAAACGTAAACAAACGCATCACAACACTATTGAGGTCAGCGACCCCAAATCACGTTATCACTTCACGACAATCACTGCGATCCTGAATTTCTCCACCTCCTTCCTCGACATGCGCGCCTAGTACTTTCTTAGAAACTGCGGTGTCACTGTACAGAACGCGGCCTTGATGCTTTCTATCATCTCTTCCCTTGACGAGCATGCTAACACCTTCCTTTTAAATTAGTCCCACAAGAAGAAGTCCAACGGAGTGAGGTCTGGTGACCGAGCTGGCCATGTGATACGACCTCCTCACCCAATCCACAGATGGAAACGAGCGTTTTGATGGTTTCGTAAATCTCTTTCTCAAGCTCTCGGTCGGCCATCACGCTGCCGTCGGTTGCTCCGACACAGAGAATCATCTCGAATATTCTTGATTGCTCAAAGACATCACGAAATATCACTAGGCTATCCGTAGAAAGTAGGTAATCCAGAAAAGCAAAAACACAAGATGTTGTCACGGCGACGACAACTCAATGACTTAACTGAATTGTCAAAATGAGAAACGCTAAACCAACAAATTTCAGATGTCATTCAGTAAACACTAAAAGATGAACCACCATTGTGATATTTAAATTAATAGCATAATAGGTAGGTACATCCAAGTCTTTCGACGATTCCAACAATACTGTGATAGTGTTGTGCAAGCGTGACTTAGTCAAAATTTTGACTTGTATTTGACTGATATTTCAAAATAAAAAATTGAATCAATAAATGCGTGTACACAGCTACAAATGGTCCCATACAGTTTGTAATCGTTAACTGCTTTAGTATTTTTGATATTGTTATACCCTTTCCGTTACACGTTGTATATTGCACTTCAAGATTGACCTCATCCCACCTGATGTTAAGTGGTAATGAGGTCCTGAGGTTAAGGGCGACAAGTACAGCATAATAAATCTGCTACTGGACGTGTCATCCTTACCTTGAACGCTTGACCCCTGCTACTAATGTAGCGCCCCCCAAGAGCTCTGGAAACCTTACTCACACGCAGAAACACAACAACACAGAAGTGATTGTTAGATTTGGCTGCGGTCTTCTGTAAGGTGGAGGTATTTCACCAGTCGGGCTGCTCCAGTTCAAGCGGCTGGCCCGCTCGCCTTTCGGCTACAGAGGATTATATATATTGATATATTTTCTATGCTATTATATTCTTGTGTCTCACCATGCGCGCAGGGCAGCACCCTCAGCCGCTCGCCCTCCTGGTAGTCGTCGAGGCAGATGGCGCACGTGTCGTACGGGTCGCCCTTGCTGAACTTGCACGTCGGGATCTTGCTCAGCGACCGGTTCGGCAGGCGGTTGCGACGCTCCCGCCGCCTGTCCTTTATACATTTCACTATCTGAAAAAAAAAAGATATAATTGCATTTTGGATTTGGAATTTGACATGTTGCATTTAAGCCATTTTATTTAATACAGATATTAAGGCAGTCGTGACAAAATACGTAATCAGACATTTTGTGACGGCGGCTATTTTAAATTTTCATCAAATCTAGCTAAGAACGCATTTCAAACAAAATAAAAAGCGATGTCGTTCATCCGTTCCATCCATAGACAGACAGCGTCAAACTTACAACACCACACCAATAAAGATGATTAAAGGTTGTAGCACACATATCAACTCTTAAACCGTGTATCTTATAAGCGCTTTGGAATTAAACTGTTAAGCTGTAAAATGATTGAATAAATAAATTGTTCCTGTTTGACATCATATTTTTAAAATTCCATGGAGTTCCAAAAATAACGAGGTGTTAATAGTTTGACGTATCTGTCTGTTTGTGTGTCTGTCTATGGCATCGTAGCTCCCAAACGGATGAACCGATTTTGATTTGTTATCAAATTTAAAGCTTAATAACCGGTTCCAATATTTGAAAAACTATCCGTGCTAACTAGAACGGTCAGTATATATATATAGTATATAGTCCGTAACTACGGATAGTAATCAATTTTACGAGGCGAAAGTAAAAACGAAAGACGGACATTTAAAATAATTTAACGGGTCAAAACGCGACACCATCTTTATTTAGTAGTTTTGACTGAGTCAGTCAGGTCAGTCAGTTCGTGACCACGGTTGGTGCAACCTAACCGAAACGTCGGGCAGTAAGTAGTTCGTATTAACTACTAAATAAAAATGGTGTCGCGTTTTGACCCGTTAAATTATTTTAAATGTTTAAAATGGAACGCGAAAGTCTTAAAAAAATTATATGAAAGACGGACGTCAGATGACAGCTGATATGGAAAGTAGATTATGGAACGGTACCAACGTCACGTAGTCGGTTGGAGAGAAACGAATAGTCATATTTGACACATTACACAATATTGGAACCGGGCATCGAATACTAGCTGTGCCCGCGACTTCGTTCGCGTGGACTACCTGTAGTCCACGAGTTCCACGTTTCGTGTGTGTAGCTCACCATAAAGATGATGATGACGATGAGGCAGAGCGCGACGATGATCGCGAACGGCAGCAGCAGGTGCGTGTTGATGTCGAACGGCATCTCGCGGTTCACGAGGATGTGGAAATTGCTGGTAGCAAAGAACGAGTGCAATCAGTTAATACAAAAGCAATAACACATTAGTGTTCTTTTTTTTATATTACAATTCAAGTTTGACTTCATCCCACCTGTTGTTAAGTGGTAATGAGGCCTTAGCCTAGGGGCGACAAGTACAGCATAATAAATCTGTTACTGTACTTGTCGCCCTTACCTTGAAGGCCCTGAAACCCCTGCTAACAATGTAGCACCCCCCAGGAGCTCTGGAAACCTTACTCACACGCAGGAACACAACAACACAGAAGTGATTGTTATTTGGCTGCGGTCTTCTGTACGGTGGAGGTATTTCACCAGTCGGGCTGCTCCAGTTCGAGCGATAAATAGCTATGCCCTACCTCTCTTAAAATCTCTTCTATATGATAGAACGAATCGTTGTCTATTTTTTATGTATTTTGTATCTTTATGGATTGAACTAGTCTACTTAGGTCAGAACTAGTTAGGTTACATTGCAGTTAGGTCTGATACAGTTCGGTTAGGTTAGTTTAATAACCCCCCCCCCCCCCGCTGGGTTCCGCATCTTGTCGCGATGGGGGGGTCTGTAACCCTGTGGTCCGGGACGTTGCGGCTGGCCTTGTTACCCAGCCTCCGATAGCGCAAAGGGTGAAGCTAAGACGGATCTCGAGCTGAGCCGCGGAGAGCAGGTGGCTCTCTGCGGCAAGCCAGAAAGGGAGAGGTGGATCGCGGAGGAAGAGGAGGACCTCGGTGTCTCGTTGCCGGCCTCCCTGTCCTCCGCGACCCGGCAGTGACGCGCTACCGCGCGGGGCGCGAATAGCTTCGTGGTGGGGCCGCGGAGGAAGACGAGGATGCGGTATTGAGTTTTGCGTCCTCCCAATCTTCCACGGCCGGTGGGTCTCGGGACTCCATCTGGCTCTCGAAGGGAGAACTGGAGTGTGAATCTCGGGTGTCCGTAAAATAACATGAGCCCGCTTCTGTATGAACTTGTCTTCTGGGACTTTAAAAATACTCACTTAGCTGTGTAGGTATACTGCTTGAGGTCCTCCCCCGCCTCGCTGTTCACGAACACTGAAGGTATGTTGATGCCAACGCTGTTATTCGCCGACATTATCTCTGGAAGGGAACAAACGCACCGTCATTCACTTTTGATACGGAAATAGACAAAACGCCTTGATGGCCATATTTTTAAATGAGGGAGTGTGTTTGCGCACCCTACCACTGCCTTAGGGACAGCAGCGGCGTATGTGGGACTCCCCCTGCTCAGGAGCGGGGACTACCCGAACTAAAAACTCCCCCCATGCTCTCATCGCCTTTGGTTGGCGCCATGGGAATACGGTTTGAAACATAACAGCCACGGCGACGCCTCGATGGCCTAGTATACTCTTAAGTATCTACTGGATTTTTATGTCGCGGCTCCAGATACGATACCTAAGTGGAGCAAATATAAATATATATATATATCCTACTAATATTATAAACGCGAAAGTGTTTAAGAAAGTATGGAAGCCCTAATGTATGGATGTCCGAACGTATGTTTCTTACTCTTTCACACATAAAAACTACTGAACGGATTTGGATGAAATTTGGTAAGAAGAGAGACTAAATGCTAGGTTATCACATAGCATATTTTTTGTCTCGAAAACCGCAGACGAAGTCGCGGGTAACAGCTAGTATTGGACAACATTACATACATTGCTCTCTTGGTAAGTAACTAAAGCGCTTGCTAAAGAAATCGGTATCAAAACATCCAGACCTGACACAATATAGAAAAGTTCGTTCATATTCACCCTGCCAGGAATCGAACCCGGGACCTCGGACAACGTGACACCAAAGTCCAGCGCACTCACTCCTGACTACAAAGGTCGTTAATTTGGCTCGCTGAAAATAAAAGTTTAACTACTTCTAGGGAATTTATTACTAACAGATAAATATACTCTACCTCTATAGTGGTGATTAATGTCATAATTATATCCGCCTCTGTTTGTGTACCATGTAATTTATGTCAATGATCCGCTCATTGAGTACGTAAATTGGTTGTCAGTATCATCGTCTACACCTATTGTAGTGTTTTTCGCTTTTAAGGATTGCTTAAGCACAACGTATAAACGCACACATGTATTTACAAAATATTAACAAGAACAGGCATGATTCCTCGGTACATCCATTTAGTAAGAAGCATTTTTAAATACATAAATAGACAAACCAGCTTTATTTATTTCAATATATGGCATAAGAGCTTCCGTTAAGGTAGGGGAAACTAAAGAGATCTACATCGATGCAGGGCGGGATTTCTTTTTATTAAAGCACAGTATATTGTCTCCTCCCAGCCTGATGATAAGCAAGAGAGGAACCCACATAGCGACGACAACGATTAGATACCGCAATAACCTATCCGTTAGCATCGCCATACTGGCCCGCAAGAGGTTTCTTCACGCTCCTTTTGAAGGATTCCAAGAAAGATCCCTTTTGAAGATCAATATTACCCATGGATAGATGCCGAGAATTTCAAACAGCACCCGATCAAAAATGAAAAGGCGAAAGAACGACGGAAGAGAATGTCGATAATGTGTAAATATTGTATATATACAGAGTGGGGGGCGTGCTCAAACTCATTCATATTTATGTATGTATATCTTTAGATCATTGATCCTTTTATATTTTGCTTGATTAAGGCTAAAACTTCCATTCTAAGAGTCATATATTTTAAACTTTTATCATTAATAGTACCTAAATAAAAAAAAACCCTATGAATTGTGTAATTAATGTAAAAGAATAAATATGTATACAAACCGGGGGGCGTGCTCCGACTCACTAATAATATTTTTGGAATCTTAACGCCTTTACTTTTTAAGAAAAACTTATACTAAAACCCGCTTAGGTAATAAGTATAATTTTTCCTATTGCACAACAGCACATAACTACATTGCTCTGATTATTTGGTAAGTACCTACTTTATGCAATTGCAAAGAAATCAAAAACAACGATGTTACCACAATATTGTTACCACAATATATTGGCACGACCAGGAATCGAACCGAATCGACATGATGCGACGCCAAAGTCCGGTCCGCTCGCCTCTTGGGTAGCCAAGGTGGTCGTTAACACAATAATGTGCTTAGGGCGTTTGACAAGTATTTACAAGTGCGGAACATATACGAATTCTTATCACCCTGCCGGTATAAAATAGTTCACAAACAGCTTACAACTCACTTTAAAACACTGCACATTTTTAATCGAACTGCCTCGAACGGAAATTCCTTTAAGCGCTCCATTGCTAACATGAAGTCACTCCCAAAGGTACCAATTGGTGAAATAAGCTAACTGAGTAAGTATTTAAACGCTAGCCCGTCGACTGCTCTCAATGCGAGGAAGATAACGAATGCACTCAATATTACACTCAACACTGAACAGGAAGGTACAGTGATTCTCATAATAACATTGTGTTGTCTGTTCAATAATGAAAACCTGCTTGCATCCCCTTTAATCTGTACAAAGTAATGCTTACAATACTTGAATCATATCAAATGTCTAATTTTACATACAGAGTGAGATTTAGTCTTGCGGCTAATATTACATCTAAGGATGCGACACGATAGTAACTTTATCGACTGCTTTTAAAATGTCAAAATTGGTATATTGACAGATTTGATATGACATAGGACACTTTACAATTGATACCAGAATAACATAAGATAGATACTTTTTCAAATTTGATAAAATTCAGTTTAATGTTCATTCCCACATAAACTGTGGCACGGATAAAATTTGGTAGTTTTGCAGATTTGATACCAGAATAACATATGATACTTCATATTTGATACCAGAATAAAATAGGATACTAAGTCAAATTTAATAAAATTCAGTTTGATGTTCATTCACACATAAACTGTTGTACGGATGAAATTTGGTAGTTTTGCAGATTTGATACCAGAATAAAATAGGATTTGACTTAGTAAATATGATAAATTCAGTTTGTTGTTCATTCGCACGTTAACTATAGGACGGATGAAATTTGGTAGTTCGGCAGTTTTTATACCAGAATAACGTAGGGTTCTTTATATTCCGATTAGCGGCCGCCCGCGACTTCGTCCGCGTGGATTTCTGTTTCCATACAAACTTTTACACCCCTTTTCAACCCCGCACGCAACGGAAGCCCTCAAGGATGAATAATTTCCCCGTTTTTTTCACATTTTCCATTATTTCTTCGCTCCTAATCGTTGCAGCGTGATGTTATATAGCCTAAAGCTTTCCTCGATAAATGGTCTATTCAACACTAAAATACTTTTTCAATTCGAACCAGTCGTTCCTGAGATTAGCGCGTTCAAACAAACAAACAAACTCTTCAGCTTTAAAATATTAGTATAGATATAATGTGAATGAAGTTGGGGCAACATATAGTAATTAAATAACTAATTAGAGACAGTCATTGCCTGATATAGAAACGCTTAATTTCATATGATGCTACTAATTTATAGGCGTACACTGGACTTCACATGTTATAGAAATACACAATGACGGCATCACAACACCCAGACCCAAAACAGTATAGAAATATTCGTTTTCCATATTGACCCCACCAGGAATCTAACCTAACACCTCAGAGAAATACATAACGACGGCATCACAACACCCAGACCCAAAACAGTATAGAAATATTCGTTTTCCATATTGACCCCACCAGGAATCTAACCTAACACCTCAGAGATGTACACAACGACGGCATCACAACACCCAGACCCAAAACAGTATAGAAATATTCGTTTTTCATATTGACCCGACTGGAAATCGAATCTAAGACCTCAGTGATGGCGTAACTCCAAAGTTCGGCCCACTCGCCTATCGGCTATGGAGGTCATCATATCATAGTCTACTTTTAACTTTCTTCAACAGTATGCTATCTACATCAAAAACAAATAACAATGTAAATATCTGACATGCCTCTGACCCGATGAGTAAACTGTCGTTAACGATACAAAGTTATAAACAGAAGTATGTTGATATGATATCACAAGCAAACATTATTTTAAAGCGCTACTTCTTTGAATAGAACAACATTGACTTTGTTTGTACATCCGTTATATATCCTGCTTATATTATAAACGAGAGAGTTTGTAACAATATATATATGATACATGTCTGGATGTATTTTTGTTACCCTTTCAGCCAAAAATCATTGAACGGATTTGATGAAAGCCTATCGTCCACCGCCAACTATAAATAAATAAATGCACCAGACAATCACACCAATCACCTGGTCTCAAACTAAGGTTTCCCCTTGTACTATGAGTCCAGACGACGGATACTAACTGGGAGCGTCATCCCAGCACACCCAGACCCAAGTCAATTGAGAAAAGTTCGTTTTCCAAATTGACCTGACCGGGAGTCGAACCCGGGACCTTACGCGCTTTGGGCGCCTGCCGTAGCCACTGCGCCACCGAGGTCGTCGCTAAAACTAAACTAAGTTAAAATAATTTAACGGGTCAAAACGCGAAACCATTTTTATTTAGTAGTTAATACGAACTACTTACTGCCCGACGTTTCGGGTAGGTTGCACCGACCGTGATCACGAGCTGACTGGTCTTGCTCGCCTTCGTCTGTTCGGGGGAGCTTGCAAATCTTCATCCACCCTCACATTTTCACATAACAAAATGTTATTGATGTCACTTCGACACACTTCACTGATAGTATCCGGAATTGTTTTTGATCCATGCCGATGATAACTTAAATCCGTCTTCCCTATTGAAATTTGTGTACTTTTTGATTTCAACAGCTTCACGTACTATCCTAGTATGGTAGTGGCGATCGGTCGAGAGGATTTTAGGGTCGTGCAACTCCATCCAATTTGACCCGTTAAATTATTTTAAATGTTAAAAATGGAACGCGAAGGTCTTAAAATTTATATAAACTAAGTTAGTTCAGCTTAGCTCACATAGTTGAACCAGTTTTTCATACATGTGCGTCCACCGCAAACTATACGAGCTAAGCTATGTAAAATAGCCGAGCTAACTCGAACTAACTTAGTTGTGTATCCGACCTGTTACTACGTGAGCTAAACTAAGCGCCCTTCACTCCCTTGCCTCACCCCTCTGGCGCCTGTCGCTAGTGTTGAGTGAGACAGTGAGCGATCGTGCGCAGGCAGTCACTTATTTTTCGGTGGACGTATCGTTATTTCCTAGTTTAGCTTAGTTCATTGAGCTTAGTTTTCACTTAGTTTCACACAACCAAAGTGAAGAGGGTAAAAATGACAAAAAACACATAGAGATTAATGGAGGGCACCTAATAACTGCATAACGGTCCAACGTGGGCGTATCTGTCTGTATAATTTACATTATTGTGTTAAGCGAAATAATAAGTGGTTTTCTGACTAACGACGTTCCACACTCAAGATAATGCAGATAGTACAATACTAATACCAACGTGATGCAAATCACACCAAATTATAACACGACTCCCGTACTCTCTCTACGTATCGTTCAGGGTTAGATTCCCGGTCGAACCAATATCGTAAACGACTTTTCTATACTATCCGACACCCGCTTAGTGTTCTGGTTACCGTTAATGTTACTGTTCCCTTACAATTTTAAATATACCTATAGAACTTGCTTTCGAATTAAAAGTACCGTTCTACTACGAAAATTCTCCACTAGAGGGCGATAGTAGGCGTGGAGTCCAACTGCTACGTGATTCCTTACGGTTTACATGACATTCACAACATGTCACCATGACATTTAAATCACCAATCAAATAACAGTTGGACCCCACGTCTACGTATCGCCATCTAGTGGATTTTTCATACAAGAACACCCTCATTGACAACAGTATGTATCAAGACCTTTACAAATTTGAAATTGTGTACTAATTAACTGGAAATACAAAATTGTGAGACGACTTTGAGAACACCCTCCTTGTGTGAAAAGAAGTGGTTTAATGCCATTGGCTACTTGACAGTTTTTGAAAAAGTATTGTAAAATGTGCGCCCGTTCATTTTATATCCCAAGCAATTCGATTTATGTGGAAATAATCTAAATAACCAGAGAAAAATAAGATTTTGTGTAACACATTTAAAAAGCGCGCGAAAACGCCTAGTCGCGTCGCTGTTCCAATTATGACGTCAACGTCGTTGACAACGAACCGATACGCATAGGAACGACTTAATTAAGATAAACGGAAAATGTTTCAATAAATTCTTTATACGATTAGAGACACAATAATTTAATTTAATCGGTAAAATAATCATTGTTTCGCCCCATTAAAATAAATAATTTTCGCCGACAGCTGTCATTTCCGTATTGCAATGGTGGTTTCCGTTTCGGTTCTTTTGTTCCACAGATAAAAAAACTAAAATTTATTTTGCAAAAATAAAATACTACCTATGCTTTTAATTAAAAAGTAAAAATGTAAAATGATTACTTAACTAATAAGCTAACATATCTAACACTTTTCATATTTTATTGTTAACACTGTCAAGTAGCCAATTGTTTCTTAGTTTTCTTATACTAAAAAAATGGAGTATAGGGTCGAAATACTGACCTATGTCCGAGGAGTTGACGTTATGCACGATGACGCAGTCGAAGCCGGCATTCATCGCGTTGCGAACCTTCACGTCGAAATTGCAGCCGTACCTGCGTTTGGGAACATTGTCGTATCAATAACAGTGCTGGGATGTAATCATGCTCCTAGTCTTAGTTTGGGCAGGAACTTTAAACCTATACAGAAAGGTAGAGATAGTAAATGGTTACAAAAAATGCTGTGTAAAATGCCTATTTTATAGTATAGGTCAACGCGTTTAGATCTGCCATTTAACAAGTACCCATTTAAAATGGAAAGCTAAGTCATAAACATTAAGGGATATAGTAGCACCAACTTAAGAGTGACGGACTGTTTGACTGTCAAAACTGTCATCATCCATATTCATATTTATATTATAAATGCGGAAGTAACTCTGTCTGTGTGCCTGTTTGTCCGTCCAAACCACTGAACCGATTTTGATAAAATTTGGTTTACGTAGGTATATGTTGAATCTCTAGAACGGACATCGGCTACTAGGTTGGATTGAAAAGTTCGCGGCCTAACACATAAATACTTGAAACTATTTTAATGTAACTAACCTTATTCGATTTGTTTACTCTCTGGTTGTCACATTGTAAAATTCCATTGCAATAGCATCATCAGTTTTTAAATAAGACTGAATTTTGTGAGCAGCCAAGTGCAGCGTTTTTAAGGAATGGAGAAAATTGAGCAACGTGCGGTCATCAAATACCTGTTTAAAAAAAACCTATCTCCAAAAGAGATTCACGAAGATATGTCAACAACATTGGGGGAATCTGCTCCGTCGTATACGACTGTGAAAAAGTGGGTTGCAGAATTTAAACGCGGACGAGAGAGTATTGAAGATGACCCTCGCTCCAGCTGGCCTACGACGTCTACTACTGAAGAAAACATCGGGAAAATCTGTGATTTGATATTGGCAGATCGGAGATTGACCATCAGGGAGATTGCAGACACTATTGGCATCTTGTATGAACGAACACAAAACATCATAGTCAACGAACTTGGATTTTCTAAGGTATCTGCGCGGTGGGTAGATTGCTTTCAGTTGAACAAAAACGAATAAGGCTCACGATTTCTTGCGACTGTTTGGGAATGTTTGAGGCGGTTCCACAAGATTTTTTAGCTAGATTTGTGACAATGGATGAAACCTGGGTACACCACTACACCCCAGAGTCAAAACCGCAATCCAAGCAGTGGAAAAAACCTGATGCACCGACTCCAAAAAAAGCCAAAACAATTCTGTCAGCAGGCAAGGTGATGGCGTCAGTTTTTTACTACCTTGCAAAAGGTGAAACTATAAACTCGGCTTATTAATGCACCCTTTTACGTCGTTTGCGTGAAACAATCAACGAGAAAAGGCCAGGCGTACTGAACAAAAAAGTGTTGTTCCATCGGGATAATGTAGGCGTTCACACGTCTGTTGAATCTATGGAGATTACGTGGAAAAATAAAATTACTTTTGTTTATATTTTATTTTGTTTTCTTGCCGAGGCCGCGAACTTTTCAATCCCCGTCGTATTTTTTGTTTTGAAAATGGAGTAATACCGCTCTGAAAGTTTATACCTATTGGATACTTTAAATTTTTTAGTTAGAGATTTGAAATTTGGCTCAAATATATCTAAGCTCGAAACTTGGATTAAAATATGGATTACTTTTTGTTTTGAATATTAGAAGAGATAGAGGTAAAACTGACCATGAAAGTGTGTAGTCCACGAGAACGAAGTCGCGGGCACAGCTAGTAATTTTTTTGGAATTTGATAAATCGTCCGTTAATAAGTTAATTCAACAGTGGCGAAGAAATGTCATTCATGTATCCGCGTTGGTTCTGTTACCTGGCGACGAGCGCGATCCACTTGGTGCTGTAGTTCTGCGGCGGCGGCGTCATGTTCTTGCAGCCGTTCTCCGGTTCGCCCACCACCAGCAGGCCCTGGAGCCCGCCGAACGGTAGGTCGGGCCCGAACCGCGCAGGCTCATCCTCGAACTCTTCCTCTATCTGTGAAAGATAAGAAAAACATCAGCCGCCAAAATATCTCTTCCTACATTTAGTCAGAGACAAGTAATGACTTGTTATGCTTTATTGACATCTTGCTGTTCGTAATGACGAAGGTTCAAGACGACCTCCGTAGCAGGGGCACGAGCGAGCAATAACTTTTAAACGTTGATACCTATCTGTTTTTTGGGGGCTGATTTTAGTTTTGTATTGAGTGAGTAAAGACGCTACACTTAAAAATTATAAACAAACAGAGAAATGTCGTATACTTTCAAGAGCCTTAAACTGAATTCCACCTAAGAAAAATGGCCAACTTTTGTTACCAGGCAATACTATTAGATGAGAACAATACTATTAATAGTAGTGCCTGGTCTCGCTGAAATATATCGATAGAACCTCCTTTTAAGATGAAAACTAATATTAACTGAATAACATTTGCCAACTGTTGTATTGTCAACACGTGTTGGTGACAAACGTTTCCGGTGGAACCGCGGCTTTAGAGGTCATATTTTTTATATAGCCTATAAACTGTCCCACTGCAAAGGCTTCCCCCACACACTTCCGTTCTCTATCTGGAGCCAGGTCATCACGCCGATAAACCAAAAAGTTACCGAACTTTTTGGTTCGTGGTGGAATATTTTCCACGGTGAAGCGATGACATCGTTGGCCGGCTCTTGTGGTTCTGTGTAGGAAAGGAGAGGGTGGGACAAGGGAAAATAGTTCCTCGAAACACTCCCCATGATAAAGCCGATAAAAGACACTTAGTGAACCAATGTCTCTACGTAGTTGAAGAGGTTCAAGGTTCCCAGTAATCTCTTCATCGTTAATTATGCGCACAGCCCGTCGCTGCAACCTATCAAGGGCATCCATGAGGTATTTGGCGGAACCGTCCCAGAGATGCGAGCAGTATTCCAGGCAAGACCGGACTTGAGTCTTATATATTTTTTTATTTCCAGGTCATACATTTAAAACCCATACTCTTTTAAAAGGTGATTTTTTTCTGTTCCTGTAAAAAGCTATTAAAAGTCATACTAACAAAATACTGGATGCCGAACCATTGCAGGACGTAGACAGCGAACCTCGGAGACATTGCGCGTTACACGTTATGTGCATTCGATTCACTTTTCACATCTCACGCCTCAACCGATGCCACTTTTCCCAGGGCAAGAGGCTCCACCTTTGTCCATGTATAAAGTATCCACTTCCACTTGTTTCGTTAGGTCTAATGAGCCTAACACTAACTAAACTAAAGCACTTTTTACTTGAAGCTGTGAAAACTAACAGGATTTGACTATTTATTCTTTACTTATATTTTTAATGCGGGAGTTCGTGTTTGGATGTACAGATATAAACGCGAAGCTTTGTATATGGATGGATAGATACAGGGTGGCTCAAAATGTATATCTCAAAATATAAGACGACTGAATTTCTGCATTTATCATGTACCTAAACAATATTTATTACTACCTATCATACATTGCGTTAAAATTTAGCGCGACGCCACCAATTCGCATAGTTTCTACGAACCAGTGACTAAAAACGCACTCGTCCACTGAATCATCGTCAATTTTTGTTTGTTTGTCGAAGCAAAAAATACGCTTTCGCTGTATAATAAAAATCTAAACAAAACGCGTTTTGCCATTTTTGCTTGATATCAGTAAAGTTAATAGATAGGCACTTTAAATATTCACAAATACTTAATTGTATATTTAATTCGAAATATAAAATGTAAAATCTAAATAATATTTATTGGGGGCTCATGCGGGTCGCTATTTTTTATGCTTTTTGTCGGATATTCGGACGACCTCCGTAGCCGAGAGGCGAGCGGGCCTGACTTTGGCGAGCGCCATCTCTGAGGTTCCGGGTTCGATCCCCGGTCGGGTCAATATGGGAAACGAACTTTTCCATATTGTCTCGGGTCTGGGTGTTGTGGTACCGTCGTTGTTTCTGATTTCTGTAACACAAGTGTTTAAGCTACTTACCACAGAATTAGAGCAATGTATGTGATGTTGTCCAATGTTATTCGACCCGCATCAGTAACAGGTAAACGTTTGTTATATTAACAAATTTATAGATGCAATTGTGTATCTACTGTTGTTTACCTAAACAATAGTACGGAAACCTTCGTGCGCGAGTCCGATTTTGCACTTGTGTCGGTTTTTAGCGATAGTACGAAGGATTTTTCACTACAACCGTGAAGATTTGTATAAGTGGTGGTTAACTTTCGAAATGAGTGAGCAACTTTACTTACGTTGACCAAGCCCGTAAGGCCGAAGAACTGATAAGCTCTATCTACAGATTAAACGCTCAATCACTATTGGAAAAGTACCGGTTTACCTCTCCGTTGCTTGCGGTAAACAAATTGTTTTGAAATTAATTAAGTAACTATCCTTTTTAGGGTACCGTACCAACATCACGGAAGAAACAGTAGCCAATTAAAAAAAAAAACAAATATGTGAACATGTATTTAGTTATACGAATATTTTAAACAAGTGTCCCGCCGCGGCTTTGCTCGCGTACTTACTTCATCGTTTTTACCACATATTTCCACTGATTCTTCGCTTATTTTGGACGCAGCGTAATTTTATATAGCCTAAAGCCTTCCTCGATAAATGAACTATCCAATACAAAATATTTTTTCGATTCGGACGAGTAGTTACTAAGACAAGCGCAAACAAACAAACAAACACTTCAGATTTCTAATATTGGTACAGATTAAAGAGTGAAGTTTGCTTATCTTTCTTCTTACTAATATTATAAATGCGAAAGATTGTTAGAATAAATGAATATCTGGATGAATGTTCGTTACTTTTGTCACATGTGGCAAATTGATGAGATCCCAAAATCGTGGACACAAAAACCAGTCTGCAATACTTTTTCAAATAATTTCTTCATGAATTAAGCAGATACTTAAAAAATCTACACGAATATTATAAAGAGGAAAGATCTGATTGTTTGTTGACATTGAATAGGCTCTGAAACTACTCGACAAATTTGAAAAATGCTTTCATTGTTGTGAAGTTACACTATCTCCCGTAAAAATAGGCTCTATTCAATTTTCAAATACGTTAGGGATCCATACTAAAACTCCGATAACGTAACCTAAGGTGTGGAAAAATTACCTAAACACTTTATTAAATCGCGTGCGCTGCGATGACTATTCATTCAAAGAACAAAATAATGTATAATAATGTATAGCAAAATAAATATCAGGACAACACATGTCTAACTATTATATTTATGTCACAATAGCTGTGCCCGCGACTTCGTTCGCGTGGACTACATCCTTTCATGGTCGGTTTTACCCCTTTCTCCCCTAATATTAGAAACAAAAAGTAGTCTATATTTTAATCCAAGTTTCGAGCTATATTTGTGCCAAATTTCATATCTCTAAGTTCAAAAATAATCATTTTTCCATATAAACTTTCAAAGGTGGTATTACCCCCATCCCCCCCTTATTTTCTAATAAAAAGTAGCCTATGTCCGTTCTTGAGATTCAACGTATATCTATAGTCTATACCAAATTTCATAAAAATCCGTTCAGCCGTTTAGGCGTGAAAGAGTAACAGACAGACAGACAGAGTTACTTTCGCATTTATAATATTAGTATGGATAGTATGGATAAAGTGGAAAAAAATGTTTTTAAGAGCTTCATCTGGTTAGGGTTTAACTTTATTTAAATAAAAAGTTACTAATAAAAAGTTTGCATGTTAAAGTGAAAATCTACCAACATATATTTTCATGTTGTTGTGTGAGTGTGTGCATCGATGCATAACATTCACTATGCTTGACTTGTCGGCTTACACAAGAAAATTATAGCCGATTATCTTTTTTACAAGACAAACAAGTCTGTTCGCTCACCTTCAGTTTGATACGAGTGTGTACCATGTATTCGAGCAGACCCTGACGAATTCTCTCTGAATATTTTGAAACTTATTTATGTCGGTGCTTATATTTTGATAGTTTTTTTTAAATATGGACTTTATCCCGCGTTCAGAAACAACGCAGTGATTCCGTCAATGTCCAGTGTTTAGAGAGTCAATAAGAGACTGCGCGGTGAAAGGAGCTATTTCTTAGTAATTGTTTTTTTTTGTTATTTTTCCTTTTCATATCAAAATGAACTACTACTGTAAGAAAATATTAACTGATCAATAGGATTAATTTTTTTCAAATCAATCGCTCTTTCATTATCTAGGGGGTTAGTTATTTGGCTGGAATACATCCAATCCATTACAGTAAGTAATATTAAAACATATTTTCAATTGGACTTAGCAATTACTAGGTCTAAATAAAAAAAAACTCTTCAGTTTCATTATATATTTTTTTAGTTTCTACTCTACAAAGTCAGGTATAGGAGTTACAGTAGCTTTTATCCGGGAAGAAACATATCTTTTTTCCGCAGTACAAAAATAATTTATACTTAAATTCCGTAAAACCAGTTGGCACCAACACATTTAAGAAACAGTTGTCATTAGAAGACAGACTAGCAAGAGACGCCTAGATAATCTTAATATAATTAATAACAGTTATATCAAAACAATCACTTATTACTACGAATCCATCTAACTGACTGTTATTAACGGATAAAATTTCGTTGCGATTAATTCGTCATTAAGGCGAGACATATCATTTAGGCGATTGAATTTTAATTAGAATAGATCAACAGCGCGTCTGACTATTAATTACTTGGCACTAGCCTTATGCAGTGAGCATAAGAACTTATATCGAACTGCAAGAGTTCATCTTAGCGGTCGTGACCGTTTGTACAATAAAATAATAATTTTAATACTTGAGATTTTTTTTTATATGACACTTCAAGATTGACCTCATCCCACCTGATGTTAAGTGGTTGAGGTCAAAGCTTAAGAGCGACAAGTACAGGATAATAAACCTATTACTGGACTTGTCGCCCTTACCTTGAAGTCTTGACCCCTGCTACTAATGTAGCACCCCTCGAGTTCTGGAAACCGTGCTCACACGCAGGAACACAACAACACCGGAGTGATTGTTATTTGGCTGCGGTCTTCTGTAAGGTATTTCACCAGTCGGGCTGCTCCAGTTCGAGCGATAAATCGCTTTGCCCTACCTCTCTTAAAATTATAGATTGACTTCGTATAGTTAGACGATTCATAAGCGATACAGATGAGTTAAGCAAATGTATATTAAATTATTTTTATGTTTGTTCGCGCATTACTTCACGGCTTTAACTTTTTTTTATCCTTATTTTTGTGTATGCCATAAAAATAATATTAGTAACGTCACCACGGTATCTACATGTTTTAATAAGTCAAACTAGTTACGCACTAACACTCAAAATAATAAAGGTGATTATCCAATACAGGTGTAACAACGGATTACTTAACTACACACTGATCACTGGCCGTTCGTTACATTAACTACTTAATAATCTTCCGCTAGTAATGTGCTGGAGACTAGTGATAAGATATTATCACAGGTAAATACTTAGTGGTTAACGTGTAGGAATGTGGTGGGGTGAGAATAATTATTATCGTAAATAATATAAGCCAGCTGTCTTCAAATTTAAATTTTCACTACATAGTATAAAACAAAGTCGCTTTTTTCTGTTCCTATATCCCTTTGTACGCTTAAATCTTTAAAACTACGCAACGGATTTTGACGCGGTTTTTTTAAATAGATAGAGTGATTCAAGAGGAAGGTTTTTATTTGCAATAAAGAATAAAAAGCCCATATTCTCTAAGTATTTACATTAAATCCGTGCGAAGCCGGGGCGGGTCGCTATTTTTATTATAAAATGTCAATCAAAAGCCGCAACTCAGTTGTGCCAATCTAAGTTTACGTTAAAATGCCAAAATGATTTTAAGCATATATTCCACCACAGCACGAACACAATTAAATATTTTCTTACAAAAATTCAATCTTGATATTTATGCGAATTTTTTACGAGTCTGAAATGCTGGGCGCGGAATGGCAGGTCAGTTTTGCTAGCCCAGTATTCTATGAAGATAGGTAAGCTTAAGGCAGATGGCACAATAATCGAGATGACAAAAGTCAGCTGACACGCACGTGCAACACATAATCAGATGATGCACACGAATCTAATTAAATGACTGCGCTCACTCACAGCTTTGGGAAATTTATTGCATTTTATGACAATTTTTCTGTAACATTTCTAAAGATACACCAAATATATCTTCATAAATAAAACCTATAGAGTAACCTATTGAAAGTGAAACTGTACAATAGTGAAGTGTTTTTTAATATAACTATTTTTGTCATACTTATAAATGGCAGAGATGTTTTAATGAAAAGGACGAATGAATTTGCCTATAAGGGATGTTTCCGTAATTCAATTAGTTTTTACTATTAATTATAATAATTTATTTATATATCTATACTTTATGGAAAAAAGTTAAATAGCGAAAATAATACTTACTTAAAAAAATAAGGAATAGGTACCTTATCACATTAAAAAGCACTTCAGTATTTTCTTACTGGAGTTTCCCCCCTTCCAATTTCAAAAGTAAAAAAGGAAATGGAAAAAAAGTGGGTAGGATACAGCAACCTCCTTCTCTGATGTTGAGTTGGACCTTTTTTTATTTCGGTAGTATAAAAATTTACAATATTTGTCCATATTTTTGAGACACACTGTGGGACCGAGTATATCTTGTTTGTATTTTTAATCTCGATGTGATAACCTACAAGCTTGTGTTTCCAACAGCATGTATCTTGGATTAGTCTTCTTTTTTTTTATATTGCAATTCAAGATTGACCTCATCCCACCTGATGTTAAGTGGTAATGAGGGTGAGCTTAAGGGTGACAAGTACAGCATAATAAATCTGTTACTGGACTTGTCGCCATTACCTTGAAGGCTTGACCCCTGCTACTAATGTAGCACCCCCCAAGAGCTCTGGAAACCTTACTCACACGCAGGAACACAACAACACATAAGTGATTGTTATTTGGCTGCGGTCTTCTGTAAGGTGGAGATATTTCACCAGTCGGGCTACTCCAGTTCGAGCGGCAAATCGCTATGCCCTACCTCTCTTAAACTTCTAAAATTATTTAAATATCTATCCTTTGTAGCCAAACAAATTATCACACAAAAAAATTGCCTCAATGCAAACAAGCTAACATTGAAGGAGCCAAATTTATCACAGCCAAGCTTCGGGACACATCTCTCGCAAGAATTCAACTCCTTCCCAAAAAAACGAGGAAAACTTCCAAACGAGATGACCCAACGAATCAATGGCTCATTGACCTACCAGACCATTTGTTAAAACGGGTTCAATGACTCGCCTCTGGTGCAGTCAATGGTAAACGGAACAAATACCTCAATGTATTCGACCCTGAATTTTAATTTCGCGATGGTTTTTACTCAAGAAAACAAAAAAACTTAGTTTCAACGAATTAATTGGAAAAGCATTGCAATTCGATCTATTTTCGTGAGGGTTTTGCTTGACGTTCACATACCCGCTTTTGCGTCCATGGCTTTCAAAATAATGCATTCTCCACATCAAACACATAAGACTTCTACCTAATTTCCTGGATCTTTATTTTTGAGAAGAGGGATAATATCTATCCCCCGTTTAAAAACTGTATCTGAAACGGTTCCAGAAATAAATGGAAAAATTTTGACTTATTGCGCCCCTTTGCAGCCAATTAGGCCTAGCATACGCAATATGTCAAATTTATCGCATGACACGACAAAAGTTTCGATACTGTTGATTGGCTAATAGCACAACGCACTCGTATTTTTGGCCAATCAACAGCTGACGCACTGAGTTCAACCGATTTTGACGTTTGTTAAGAGCGCGATAAAATTTAGTCGCGTTGCGTATGCTAGGCCTGTATGTAATACCATAAACACCTATCAAACAACAATCGCACATACACATAAAATTAATATCAGAAAAGTACCTACATGTAAATAAACCAAATAGAATCTGAAGATAAACAACAGCTAAATATTAACAAAACGACCCGGAGCAGGTTTTTTGATTGAAATTCTGGTCTATCGGTAGAATCAATATTTTACCGGTATACAAGGTATGAGATGCGACATAGATTATCTATGAAGATAGCAATCTGTGACGTCACAATGTTACTTATCAACTGACGATTAAATAGAAGCATTTTATAATCGCATTTTAAAGATAATTTGATGATGATGTAACATAGTCCTCTTTCACATCCTAATTCTTCATATTCAATTCATATTAGCGTCACCTCTTGCCGTTGCTCTGCAGCCATTGGCTTTAACATTTTTAACATAAGAATGTAACTACTTACAGTTGCTAATGGTGGTATGTCTTCTCTGTAGACGATGACCGTAGCTTCAGCCACCACCAGCAGGGCCAGCGCGGCCGCGAGAAGCGCGCGCCTCATCTTATGTCACCTGGAGGGATGTCCTTATGATGTCGCGCCTCACACTTCATGTGCGCCTACGCTGTTGGTTGTAGGTGCTAGAGTTTGGCGCATTTTTCAACTGTAAATTAAAAGACAATGCTGAATAACACGCAGTTATCTATCTACCAAATCAAAAAAACTGGAAAATTTGCATTTCTCTTCACTCTAATCAATTTATGTTTTAGTTAGAGGACAGCAGGCGTATGGTTAAACTCAATTAAAAGCATCGATTTTATGATTACATTGAAATGAATGGTTGCTTTGTTACAGAATTCCATTCATTTTTCTAAATCTAGTTGGATCAAACATGCTTTGCTCGTAAAGTTGTTTTGACACTTCGCTTGTTGTAACATCAAAATGTTTTTATATTTCATCCGATCCGATTGATTGTTTCTCTATCTTAATTCTACACTAAGTCTAGGGTAGATCAACGGTGGGGAATTTCCCCAGAAATTACTGTAATAATGTAATCTATGGCAGACCATTAGCATGCAACAATTAAGTTCTTATGATAATTCCACATGAATGTTTAATCTAATGCCATTCTAATTTTGTCTGCAATTAAACAGTACAAAGTTAAACTGGGAATGTTGCAATCCATATTGTTGTTTCTGTCAAACATAATGATTATATGACATATACATTTTATGTTTATACCATAGGTTCTGGATTTTAAATACCATTTGTCTCAATACAAAATTCTGATCTGCTTGTATTAAACATTTTAATTGGTATTCACTCTGTTAAATTCATTATCAAAATAGTAAAGTGTACCCATAAGGAAGTAGTAACATAAGGGGTACAAACTATGAATGTATATGCAATTATGTATTACAATTTAATAAAATGAATCATAGCAATGTAGCTTATAACTTCAGAATGACTGTGTTAAATTGGATACATTTTATGTTACATCCTTGATTGGCAGGACAAGGTTTGTAAAAAAAGTTTTGCATTAGAAGCCAGCAGGCTGCTAGTTATAAATAAATCTTTAGCCATTTACACGGTATCATCAAGTATCTACTGAAAAGTTCACTATACGCATTACTGACAGTTGTACCTTATTTTCTTCAAATTTTTGCAGGAAAAAGAGTATCCTTTAAGTTTATCTAGTATCTCTTATTGAAATAATAGATTCAATAGGATATGAAAATTTTTCATGCTGATTCTGTAGACATACTTACACCAATTTAGGTATATCTTTGTGTTAACCTATGTATAAACTGTCTGTGTGCCAATAAATAATGTGCTTATAGAATAGATGCCTTTTGTATTCCATTTTAAGCATTTAAAATAAGGTCCTTCATAGTCATGGTTGGTGCAACCTATCGTAATTGTAAGTAGCTTGCATTTTAACCTTTACCCAGCCCAGCTATCTTAAACGTAGTGCCCGCTGTACGCCAACGTATAAATGTATAACAGTATCTATAGTACGAAAGCAAGGATGTGGCAAAACGTCATATCGATAAAAAAAATTGATGTCTAAATCAAGATTTATTTTTAAATTTTGCAAATAAATAAACCCTGTTACATTATAATAGTAATTTGTTTTATTTTATGAACATTTTTAGTAAGAAAAACGAGTATCTATTATCATAGACAAAAATACATGCATAATCTTGCAACACATTTATTATAAAAGGCACTTCACTATTCATTTTATAACGTAGTCCGTTGACTTCATATCAAGTCGTTGGCGCTCGTGGCAAGATAAATATCTCAAATAGAAGTGTTGTCTATGATTTTCTTTCTTCACCTTGAGTGAATCTATCTCTATCTCTCTAGACGATTTGATTAAGAAAAGACGGCTCTTGTACGGTAGTAATAAATCATAACAAGTATGTTACGGTGAAAAGTAAGACAAAAGAATGAATGGTAAGTTATTATTCGTATATTTTAAAACTTTTTATAGTTTGTGTAAGTTTACCTTTCGATATTTTACTTTTTATATTTTCGATAATTGGCTACTTGACAGTTTTTGAAAAAGTATTGTAAAATGTGCGCCCGTTCATTTTATATCCCAAGCAATTCGATTTATCTGGAAATAATCTAAATAACCAGAGAAAAATAAGATTTTGTGTAACACATTTAAAAAGCGCGCGAAAACGCCACTGTTGCAATTATGACGTCAACGTCCTAGACAACGAACCAATACGCATAGGAACGACTTAATTTAGATAAACGGAAAATGTTTCAATAAATTCTTAATACGATTAGAGACACAATAATTCAATTTAATCGGTAAAATAATCATTGTTTCGCCACAATAAAATAAATAATTTTCGCCGACAACTGTCATTTCCGAATTGCAATGGTGGTTTCCGTTTCGGTTCTTTTGTTCCACAGATAAATAAAGTAAAATTTATTTTGCAAAAATAAAATACTAACTATGCTTTTAATTAAAAAGTAAAGATGTAAAATGATTACTTAACTAATAAGCTAACATATCTAACACTTTTCATATTTTATTGTTAACACTGTCAAGTAGCCAATTGTATTTAATGTTTATTGTACGAAAGAAAAAACAGACGAGCGCACGTTTGTAATGGCCGGCACTATGACACAATGACCTTGACACCTGTACGCTTACGACGTCACAGGTTTACTTGCATTGAAGTTGGTGGCGCTCGTAGCACTGAAATCTTGTTATTGCGTAGGGATGGGTGTTGCAATATCGAAGATCCTAAATAAATTATAAATTAACTAGCTTTCCGCCCGCGGCTTCGCCCGCTTGGAATTTGGTTATATTGCAGTATAAAGCACAACTATAAGAAAACTTCTCATTTCCACGGAAAAACGCTGGATACGATTAGTTGTTAAACAAAAACTGAATAGTACACTATATTATATACCTAAGTAGATGTAAAAATCAGTTAAGACGATAAAATAAATTGTACGTCATCCCTCGGGAATTCCTCATTTTCGGGGATTCCTTATTGTATCATTTAGCTTCTAAATTTACATGTTTATATTCGTTTACAATATTTTACCTTGATTAAAACGCCACACAGCGCCATCTCCAATCCATCCATCAAGCAAACTATATTTTTGTTTTCCCTCGGGAATATCAGTTTTTTTTTCGGGATAAAAAGTAACCTATTATTTAATCCGGACTTCTAACTATACGTCTGCAAAATTTAAAAGCAATCGGTTCAGTAGTTATGTCGTGAAAGCGAAACAAATAAACAAACTCACTTTCCGATTTATAATATTAGTAAGGATATTCGTGAAATAAATTAATTTTAATATTTATTATGTAATACGTTATTTTCAGACCGGAATTAATTGTCAATCATAAAATCTATGAATATTTGTATGGAACAAAACAAAGTAAACATGTAGGATTGTAATGAATGCAACTATCGCGTCACATCACTAGCCTACTTGATATGAAGTCGTTGGCGTATGGGACATCAAAATATTTCAGGCGTTTTTGTTTTTATCTGTTTTAAAACACTATAAAGCCTGTTTCTTCTGGCGAAATAACAAAAATGGGCTTCAATCCTGTCCATCTTACAAAATTACAAGAGAAACAAATGTTTAATGCACCGTAAAGGTATTTAATTAAAGTAGGTACAATAAGTAACTTCTATAGAAGTAGTGGCGTTGACGGCACGAAAATCCTGAACTTCTATAGAAGTAGTTGGCGGTTATTAGGTTAAGAAATATAAAATGTTATTGCATTTACATATGTTAAATAATTTTAAATATGTGCTTTCTTTTCTTTTTACAGAAATATTTTTGATCCGAAAATATATAAATACAAGCAGATTCAGAAGCTAATTCTAAGCTGTAGACAGATACCAGATTCATTTTAACTCAATGTATAGGAAAATGTTGACATTCATTTTTTATAAATTATATTTTTTACGTAAAATATTGTAGCAATGTGTTTATTTTTAGTTGGTCCATTTTATTAAACCATAAATATGAAATGTATATAACTAACTAACATAAACTTCCTGTTAATGAGCAGATAAGACATTGATCAAATCTTTTTTACACCTCATTTATTAATACTTTGAAAAATGGCTTTGAAAAAGCTTGGAAAAATTAATAACAAATGTTATTTCAAGCGAAGCACCAAGCCTGCACTTCATAATAATTAACGAAAAACCTCATAACAAAACTCACATTTAATATTTTACTTTTAAAATACACAAGTATGTACATATAAAAAGCATAAGTTTCATTTTAAAATATGAATTTCAAATCTGAATTTACTAATAAGTATCCAGTTAAAAACATAAATATAAACAATCTAATTGGGTGTGGTAAACAATTTTTAACTGTTAACAAATAATATTAGCTATTAAGTTCACTTGTACCAAGTGTTCTTAATCGAGAAATTGTTCTAATAAAGATTTATCAGTTATTATGCACCCTCCAGATAAACTACTGCCCCAAATTAGGCCATTATCAGATTAGTCACTAACCAGGGCAATTCTATCTCCGCTGCACATAGACGAGATGAGAGATACTCGCTTAGTGATCACATTGTTTGTGGGAATCGAATGTTATCAGTTCTATCAAAACAACTAGGTCCAACAATACATTGTACCGAAGACTATAGCATCTACACGTTGTAAAATAACTAATTCAATTAATTCACTCATGATGTACATGGCTGGCCTTGGATCACGTGTTAATCAACCACAATAATTTCATTTGAAAATGTTCACAACACGGAATACTTCATGTAATGCATGAGTTCTGGATGAACAAAGCAAAGGAACATTTACTCACTATAGGTCGAACAAAATCACTTCTTTGGTAGTTATTTAATGTTCTTTTCACCAAACTGCATGTAAAATGAGGAGATTAACAAACGAAATAAATAATTTAAATAATTACGACTGAAAATATCTAACACTTCCGCAGAATCTGTCACAGCAACAAACGAAAAAAATTAGTCATACATGTCTGAGCAACGAAAACTTGTCAAAACATTTTCTTTGAACAACCAATAGGAATTATGCTGGCAAACAAAGCTCTCTGCCAGTTGGTTGCAATTCAGCGATGACAGCTGTCAATTGAAATGCTCTCTTAAATTTTGCAAGCAATGATAATTATTTATTATGCCGGACTAAGGAAAAAACGGTAAACTACTTTTTAATAAATAAAAAAACTAATTCAAACGAAAATGATATGTGCATAATCCAAAGTAATCCTTAAAATTAACCGAGCTCACACGCAGATAGTATTGTAGTAGTCGAAGTTGTAGAGCATTATCTGTGGTTTGGATTTTTTAGCTCCTGAGCTCAAAACAGCGGCAAGCTTATTTTTTTTATACTCCGGTGAAATTTATGTAATGTTTCTACAGGAACTTAGTGCCCAAAGGCGAAATCAGTTTCTACTGAACGAATTAAATTAACTGTTCATATCTATTATATTTTTCCTTTCACGCAAAAACTACTAAATTTTACAGATTTTGCTAGTTTAACAGATTAGATAAATAGAGTCAGTGGATGGTACCTATGGTTATATCATAAAGCGTTCATTGACTTTTTCGAAGTATAAGCAAGGTACCTACTACCTATGTGCAGTCAAAATCATGTAAGACTATACACTTTGTAGTTCCATTAAGGCTTTTAAATCATGGACCAAAGAACTAATATTGAGCTGAAAATGTTTACCTTGACATGCTTTTGACCGCACATAGTTATTTATATACCTATGTACCTAATTTATTTAAAAATATTTTAGCTAGGTACATACATTTTGCAGATTAAACGGGTTTTCAACATCCTGATAAGGGGTTTTCCCCTGTATTGTGTGTAGTACCTCTCTTCTCATTATATAATCTATGGTAGTACCTACCTACTTAGGTACATGCTGAACATCTTGTTAACCCTTTTTTTTGTACCCAGGGGAAATGTCTTTGCACCGCCACTCTCTGCCATGGGGAGACAGAGAGTGGTATGTCGAACTTGCACCGACTAAAACCCCTGGGGTGGTCCTACTACGCGCGCGTGTGGCGATTCGTCACAATCCCCCCCCCCCCTCCCCCCTTCGCGCCAGTGCAGCGCAACGCAGCGCGTCTCGGTGCGGCATATGTTGTTGCCGCACCACAGGGCATGCCGGACTACCCAGCATGCCCTGTCTTCTCGAGCGGCGCCAGAGGTCCCCGTTCTGGCGCCTTCGAACGCATGGCCCTATTGGGCCTACGCCCCCGCCATTTCGGCGTCCGGAGCTGGCTTGGCCAGCTGCGACTGCGGCTTTGTCGCGCCAGCTGCTGGTCTCCGGCTCCTTCCCCCCCCTTTGCAGGCTTTACTG
Organism: Glyphodes pyloalis; assembly: GCA_037074685.1. Classification (NCBI taxonomy): domain Eukaryota; kingdom Metazoa; phylum Arthropoda; class Insecta; order Lepidoptera; family Crambidae; genus Glyphodes; species Glyphodes pyloalis. Next base: position 4,347,242 of record JAYKKO010000030.1, on the reverse strand, counting down.
CCCATCTTGTGGTCGGCCTTCTTTCCCGCCACGCTGCAAAAGTGTGCCATCTTGCTCGCAATTGCGAGCAAGATGGCCGTCCACCCCACATCGGTAGCACAAGGTTCTACGGTCCACCTCAGACCTGCACCGCGACCTGACGTGCCCCTTTTCGAGGCACCGGAAGCAGCGCAGGTCCCACATCTTGTTAACCCTAACTTTATACATATTATTTACGAAGAATCTCTTCAATCATCAAGAACCCTTTAATTTTAATTCTCATTCTTAGATACCGCTAACAGTTTATTGGTTTCCATTATTATGTTTACAATAAAAAGAAGTCAGTTTTTGTTTAGCAGATACAGGATAGGCATTAATGATTATTATCTACCTATCTATATATTATGTTTTTGTTCCCGTTTTCTAGTAAATAGTTTTTCCTACAGCATGATAGCTAGAAGTATTTCCTCGTTGACGTGGATTGTGTGAAAGGGAAACAAATTGGAGATATGAATTAAAAGCGGGTTCTCGGCGATTTATAAATTGCAGTGTTAACTTGGAGAGCGCGCGGCTAAATGCCTTGCTGTGAAATCGCCCAAAAGAAACGCTAGTGTGTAAAGGCACTTACTCAGTCACGCAAATATTTAATGTGACGAGGTGCGGAGGTGTGTACAAACTTTAAATGAATTGGTGCGGACTGTACCTACTTACGGAAATAATATTTATAATTTATAGATATACCAAGTAAAATTTGTGAGGTATGTGTTACGAATGATAAAAGTACCTATTGGAACATCGGAGTTTCGAATGACTGTAGGTGTTTTACTCATACTTGTAGAAAACCTGATAAAAATGAGTGGGAATCGCGAGCCCGGGTTCCGTACCAACTTGTACGTGAATTTTCTTTTCTTTTATTTGTGCTAGTTATAGGTACCTACTTCAGATATTTCTTTTTATCATATAGCATGAGTCTCGGTTTAAGAGAAGTAGGTACACTATAGGAATTGATTCCCAATCAAAACGTAAGAAAATAAGGCTCGCGTAATCATAAATTCACGTTGACTCAGAATCTTGTTTTTTTTTTCCAGTTTCGTACCTCAATAAAATTAATTGTTTAAGCCCAGGGTGGTTACGCCACTGAGCACAACACTCAGTCATATGCTTTTATACCTGAGTGAGTAGGTACCTACCTATAAGCGGCTATTAATTTCTCTTTTTTAATTAAGCTTTTATTATGCAGTTAGTAATAGTTTTTGGTTAGAATTCTTCAAATGGCATAATTAATGAACTTTCAAACCGGCTTACTGTGTTATTGTGAACTTTTCCCGCGCCCTTGAAGGACTTTCGTCGATAAATCCGCCTCTCACCCACCATTGGCCACCCAAATACCTGCCGGGTACCGCACTGCGGCGTTTCCTTTCTCTCAAACAAACAAGAATTAAAAAAATGCAACGTGTAATGTCCGATGCACTCTACATGTGATGTTATAGCGAGCAAATGTAAGCTTTTCCCCCTTGATCTAAAGTCAAAATTCTAATTTTGTTGGCGTATGTAGTCCAAGCATGTGTTGTGCGAGTCATCTGGCATTCTGGCAGTATACACGCGTGCCGGTATGGTGTGGTCGCGCCAGACGATATTAAAAACAAAATCGTACGTGTTCGTCTTTTGTTAATTTTAAAATTAAACCGCGAAATGAGTGCTCAATGAAATTAACTGGTGGTTTTTGTGATAGTTTATAGAAAATATTCGAGAAAGTTCTTCCGGTTGAGAATTAGTGAATTTTGAGTCTATTTTTATCGCACGTTTGTGTAATAATGGTAAGTTGGCATGTTGGCATACGTTCTCTTTTTGCAAACAGTTCATATTCCACTTAATATCTGCTACGTATGATCTAATCTGATGTTTATTAACTAAAAAAATATATTAAAACTAAAGTTCTTTTTTAATTAAAAAAATTGCATATTAATATCGCGATATTGCCCTTATATGTCTCTACTTACTAATTACCTATATACTACTTAATATTATGTTTCCTCAAAGATTTCGAATTAATGTTTTTAAATTAATAAAAAATAAGTCCAATAAAAATATTGTACAAAGATTTGATTTGATTAAAAAAAGACATATGGAAAAAGGACAAAAAGACGAAGTCCAATTTCTCTACTTTTAGTGAGTTTAGAAGAAATTGGTGTCGATTCTGTTGAAGAGTTCTGTAACGAATAGCAAACGCGTTGAGATGACTGCAAATAGGTATTTAGTTTAGTTTTGTTTGTGTTAACAGAATCGGTGCCTGTGGCAATAAATTTCATCATAAGTATTGTTAATTTAAAAAAAAGGAGGTTTTCAGTTCAACTGTAAAATATGTAAAATCCCAGTAGATGTAGAATATTCTTATTTATTACGTCTTCTGGTATATAGCGATATGACAAAATATTAATTAGAAATTCGAAGAAATGTCATTACACTGCTTAATGTAGGTATTGAAATATAGTACCTACACAGTTGATGCACAAAGTAAAAAAACTAAATGAACAATTAACTGGTTCATTTTAATTATAAACTCAAGTTTTAATCAACTAAATGGGTTTGGAGAGGTGAGCCCGTTCATGATTTTTATTTAAGCTTAAGATAAAGCTAAAATATTTATAGTAGATAGGTATTTTTATGTGTCCGCGCGGTAACTTCGTCATTTATAGATTTTGATGATTTTTTGTTGGAGACAGGAGGTATCCCTACGGTGGAGGGATGAATGGAACTTGTTAAGAAAATCAGGATTTGATGATGGCATAGAGAATAGCGAACAATTTAGTTATTTTTGTTGAAAATCTATATAAGTATGTAAAAGAAAGTCGTATTAGTTGCACTAGATTTGGCAGAAAATTAGTGGAGAGGTAGCTTAGAACCAGGAGAAGGACATACTTACTATTTTATTACTATTTTTTCTTTTTTTTAAAGTCTAGGTACTCCTTTATTGCCTCTATGGCGAGACGAAGTTCGCCGGGACCGCTAGTTATTTATAAAAATGAATGCCACCAGGGGGTCTACCCCCAAAAACGGAAAATGTCGGATCCGAAGACGGATGGCAATTTTTAATTCTCATAATTATAACCAACTCACTCCGAATACGAATAAACCGTTATAAAAAAAAAAAATATTTATGCAAATCAAAAACCACTTTATTACTTCCATACTTTTAAATCTTTGAAAACGAAACCTTTCTTTTAAAGGTACGTCTCGTTTTGGGAGTAGGCTTATAGGAGCTTTTTACGACGGTCAACTTTCATACACAGCAATAGCGGCGTTACCGGTGTTATTTTTGGACGAACTCTATAACTGGACGACTCAACAGTTCTTATTCGACATCCGTGGTTATATCACATACCAACGTAAGTTGTCAGTTGCCGGATAATCGATTATCGATTAATCGAATTACTTCCTCCCCCCCCCCCCCCCCAAATAATCTAACAATAGATATGACAATCGATAGTATCGATATCATCGATATAATACGTATTGTCTTATTATATTGGGATCGTACCCTTAGCGGAGCACTTTGTTCATCAGCCGGTATAGGTCTATGTTCTTAAATAGATATTAAAAAATCTGACGTTGCGTATTGGCAAATTATGTAACAAGTCAAAAGAGCACTGCACATTTTGTAACTCAATGAATATTAATAACTGACGAATAAATCTCCTTTGTTATGAGTTTAAAAAATTCAAATGCATGTTTGATGACTTTTTACACAATGGTGGCCATAAGTAGGTAGGTACTTTACACACATCAATTAGGTAAAGACGTATGTTAAAACGCCATTGTGTCTGCATGCACCGACCTTAAATACAACGCCATGAAAAAAATGCAGCAAATGTTTTCTTTGTTTCCTTCCTTCTTAAACCCCGCGTAATTCAATAAACCAAAACACATATTTCTTTATATTTTTTTTATATTACTCTTCAAGATTGACCTCATCCTGCCTGATGTTAAGTGGTAATGAGGTCCTAGCTTGAGGGCGACAAGTACAGCATAGTGAATCTGTTACTGGACTTGTTGCCCTTGAATGCTTGACCCCTGCTACTAATGTAACACCCCCAAGAGCTCTGGAAACCTTACTCACATGCAGGAACAAAACAACACAGAATTGATTGTTTTTTGGCTGCGGTCTACCTTAAAATTCTTCTTTAAAAACTCGTATAGATGTTAAACTCAGGTCATAGAAAATATCTTACTGTGGTTTTGAAACATTTGTAATAGCATTGAATGCAACGCAAGGTAATTTTATTAAATGCCCGAAACCTATCTAATGAGATGATACTGTAAGAGCTCTCAGAATTGTAGGTACGTACTTTATACTACTTTATAGTAAATAAATAAATAAAATGAATGAATGCGCCAGACAACCACACCAATCACCTGGTCTCAAACTAAGGTTTTCCCTTGTATTATGAGTACCAGATGACGTATACAAACTGAGTGCATCCCAGCACACCCAGACCCTAGTCAATATAAGAAAAGTTCGTTTTCCAAATTGACCTGACCGGGAATCGAACCCGGTCATTTTCGCGTTTTGGCCGCCTACCTTAGCCACTGTGCCACCGAGGCCGCCAAATTTAATAATAGAGTAATACACATAAACATTGGTAGGCAATGATGACTGTTTGTAAGGTACTCGTACTCCATCACCCAAAAACTGCTGTATAGATTTGGATACAATTTGGTAGAAAGATAGATAACATTTTTGGTGCTGGCTGTACTTTTGTATCTTAGTGCTAGCAACTTGATAAACGCACCTGTCATATAATGTTGCAAAATGGATGCTTCATAAGTATTTACCTACCTAGACACACGACAATAAAACTGATTGTGAGCAATTTAGGTAGCCATGTCTCTCTTAACTACTCTTTGTTGTAGGTATTGCAATTTGTTAACAATTGTTTTACGTTTACGGTATTTTAACGTGCAAACGTATTTAAAACACACGTGTTTACTCGTATTTATCATGTGCAGTTACATTTAGCAAACATTTTTACCTGAACATTATAGTTTTAAGTCGTCTGATGTGAAAACATCAGGGACTTTGGAATATCCAAGTCTTACTCTTAAAATTATTGGCTGATGCATCCTAACAAATTAGGCGCTGACCAACGGGCGTAGACCTAGCTCTCAACGAATATTTTTTTAGTAAGTAGGTAGTTTAAATTGATCTAGTAAATTATTTATTGACCTCAATTGTAAAATGTAATGTCCCACCCAGAGATATAATAGTATTATTAAATCTGTGGCGACGTAACCTAAGTTCGCTCGTTATTTAATTACCAAATTTCATTAAAAATATAACATAGCTCATGTCACTCGGGGAGCTGTCCAACAGAAAAATAATTTTCAAAATAGGTTCAATAGTTTTGGAGCCGGTAAAAAGCAAACAAATAAACAATCATATCTAAGTATAGTCGAACAAATCTGTTTTACAGTTCACGGAATTTGGGCGAAAGAGTGACGTGAGCTCGCATGATTCTTGTGTCAATGAGATCAAAGGTTCACTGATAAGTGTAAGCATGTGGTAACGTATTGAGAAATTTAATCAGTTACTTAATAAGCACTTCAATAATTAACTTAATTTTACAAAAAAAATTGAGCTTAATTGGTATTGAGTAAAATGTTTCGTCCTAGCTTTCATACTTAATTGTACTCGTAATATCAGATATCGTAATAGTTTGAAAGTTAAGTAGGAATTAATTTTGTTACAAACTTAGATTTTGCACCTTAATATGATTTTATATTATTACTAGCTGTGCCCGCGACTTCGTTCGCGTGGACTACATCCTTGCATGGTCGGTTTTACCCCTTTTTCCCTAATATTCGAAACAAAAAGTAGTCTATATTTTAATCCAAGTTTCGAGCTATATTTGTGCCAAATTTCATCTTTCTAACTTCAAAAATAAAAAATCCATATAAACTTTCAAAGGTGGTATTACCCCCCATCCCCCCCTTATTTTCTTACAAAAAGTAGCCTATGTACGTTCTTGAGATTCAACGTATATCTATACCAAAATTCATCAAAATCGGTTGAGAGGTTTAAGCGGGAAAGCGTAACAGACAGACAGACAGACAGAGTTACTTTCGCATTTATAATATTAGTAGGGATTTAACAAATAAATGATTGCATTAGTCCATGACATAGTTTCCTAAAGGCTCTAATAATAAAAACTTTGAAGGTTACAGGTTACAGAGGCTACCTATTATTTGCAGCACGTAATACAAGTGCACATATATTTATGTGCCCATAAGGATGCAGTAGTTACTTAATGCCCTTTTGGTCGCATAGCGTACGAAAACGGGGGAAAAAATGGTGATATCAAGCGTACGAAGCCGCGGTGGGTCACTAGTACAGGGTAAACTAATCAAACAATTCATAATAGGTGAAGAAAAACACAACCTGTGGGTAAATACGGTCGACAGCACGTCAGACGTCACTTTAGACTTTGTACCAGCCTTATGCCATAGACATAAGAATTAATATGAACTGCAAGTGCCTCCTTTGATTTGCTGCACTGTACCTATGTTCATGGCCCTACAAGCTATAATTTCAAATGTATTGATCAATCATTTTATTAGCTGCACAACGTTCGTCTATTAAATCAACTCTTCGGTTGCATGCTTGAATCTCGTTGGCTGTTTCCACTCGTTAGTTCAATAATAGCCTTTCAACAAGATGACATGTCCTTATACGTATGCCTTGGTGTACTTAGATGGTTTTATGCCTTTTAAGAACACACGTGAATACGTGATCTGAATTAATTCTAATTATTACTGAAAGCTATTACAGTGATGGCCGTATGTAATCAGATATTCAAACGAAACAACATGGAAATCCTTACAAATAAAATGCTAAAGTAACTCTTGTCTTTCTGTCTTTAGCGCTTCGAATATTACCTATAAATCGAGCATACACAGGGAAATACGGCAGGGGGAGCGACTTTAGCAATATCTTGAAACAGTTTTCCTTGTTAGCGATAAGACGCATTTGCATGAATGCTTTAAATGCTAAGATGATGGCGTGCTTCTAGCTCGAATCCTCATATTTGAAATCTCAATGAAAACGAAATAAGACAACGCTAAAAAATAGTCCTAAAATAGTCGTATAAGTACAAAAAAATTACGCGTTTTAGTTTCGGATGTATAACTAATAATAGGTTAGTGAGACTGCCTAGATTCAAATGTGAATATCTATACCATTGTACGGAGTGTAAACCATACTTAATAGTAATATTATGACGAAAAAGATTTGCTACTTATGTTCCACTTGAAAAACGTAATAAAAACTTATATTAGTCTAACTTAGGCCTACGTTAAAAATCAGACAAATATTTTAACTGAAAAGTTTATGAGTAGATAGATTAGGTAATGCACTAATTTATCTGTACTTACATTCTAAGAAGAGATATAAATAACTCATCCAATATTTATAGTGTAAATATATACTGAAAAACAGGCTTATACGTCTTCGCCGTACACTGAATCTTTGATTATACAGGATAAATTGATCAAACAATCCAAACTGGCCATACAAACACATAATTGGTTTTTGTATCGTGTCATAAGCTATGATTATGTCTTGATTAATGTTCGTTTATTCCCGGTGTCCACTCCTTGCTTGTCCATAGCGGGTGGATATAGACACAAATATTTTAAAATCCACCCGTTGTCCACCCCTGAAGAGATAATATGTGCGTGTTTAAAGCTTCATAATGTTTTTCCATTAAAGTAACTCGTAAAAACGAGTCCTATCATCCAAGTAGCAAAGGGTCAATAACTCCCATATGGCTGTGCCTCTGATTACAAAAGTCAACAAGCTAACGTTTTTCACAGGATTCCCTTGAAGTCCTCTAAATCTATCTCCTAAGAACGTATTACGAAAGAGAGACAACTCGAAGTGACTATCTTCTCGGTTGTTATAGGTTCCGAACCGGAGGTAGCTTCATTTGCATTGTATAGAGACGATTCATAAGTATTACAAATGTAATCTACATGAATAAAAAATATTGACTTTGACTTTGACTTGACTTTTTCGTAAAAAAGGTATGCATATTATAAATTCGTTTTTACCTCTGCTATAGGAGTCGTGCAATTAAGTTATACTCGGGGCAAAAATCATGGGTTTTTAGTATTGTTTTGAACTACATACTTATTTTAGTATCAGGTCGACGTAATATTGCTTGATTTTTATTTTTGTTTATTTCAAGCACCTAGCCGGTCGAGTCTTTTATTTATATTTTTTTCTTATGGTCTCTATCTCGCGTCTATAGGGAAGATAACGCGATGATTCCGCCAATATGAAGTGTTTAGAGAATACGTTATATAAGCTAAAGGTACCTAGGTACCTATGTCGAAATAATAGACAAGTTGACAGTTTGGGAGAGGTGTTTACCTTCAAACGTCGGGGAAGGCTGTTTTTACAAAACACGTTTGTCTTAGAAGGGCTAATGTAGTACTTAATTAGTAGTTAAAGGTCGTAGTTCTGATACCTCGTGGCAGACATGCATTGAAATGCCATATATAGAAGGTACCTAAATAGGTACCTATAAGAAAACGTAATATCCTGCAGGACTCACGCGTCTATCACTGAAATATAGTCCTCATCACAATAAATGATACCTTATCAACACGATAACCTAACTGTGCCTTGGTGATCACAAGCCCGAATTATTTTCAAAGAATCCGAAACATACTTCACCCCGGGAATTGAACCCCGGACCCCGAATTCGTGAATGATTATTGACACACATGGACTCACACATATATGTATTACGTTAACAACAAACAGGGAAAGAGAAAAAAGAAAACATACATTGATCACACAGTTTTCTGAGAAATGTGCCAATAAGGTCCCATCCTCAGCATGAGCTGCTGCAGTAATGAGGAGTACAATGCAGCAACAGTGCTGGTTTTCAGGCGAGACCTTATGATGAGTGTACTCTTTGAAAACCTAATAAGTAATCGCCTAATACCTACAGGACTTGCTGACACCGTTTCCGCAAAGGTCGACCAAGCTCTGAGATTTATACAATACTAGCTGTGCCCGCGACTTCGTTCGCGTGGACTACATCCTTTCATGGTCGGTTTTACCCCTTTCTCCCCTAATATTCGAAACAAAAAGTAGTCTAAATCCAAGTTTCGAGTTATATTTGTGCCAAATTTCATATCTCTAACTTCAAAAATAAACATTTTTCCATATAAACTTCCAAAGGTGGTATTGCCCCTCTCCCCCCCTTATTTTCTAATAAAAAGTAGCCTATGTCCGTTCTTGAGATTCAACGTATACCTATACCAAATTTCATCAAAATCCGATTAGCCGTTTAGGCGTGAAAGAGTAACAGACGGACAGACAGACAGAGTTACTTTCGCATTTATAATATTAGTATGGATTTACTGACGATAAGAATGCTCAAGGCCATAGGACGTTTGTCTTCAAACCAGCCACAAGGCCTTCTGGGAGCTGAAATACAAACTTCAGATTCGTTTCGAAAAGTGTATCTAAGTATTTATTTTTTGTCTCCGTTCAATCGTTTCTATTGCGGAAGACATTTATGTCTTGTCACATTTATTTATTTCCTTATGATTTATCATAGTTTCCGAATTCGAATCCGATTCCGATATTTTGTGAATAGTAGTAGGTATGCTGGCAGTACCGTCTTCACCATAAGGCCACACGGGGCCCGTGTCCAGGGCCCCCATTATCTGGGGGCCCCGACCATTTCTCTCACAAATGACATGACATATTATTTTAAAAAGTTTAGAATAATTCGCATATTTTATATTCTAAAATTTTTGTGTGCCCAAGGGCCCCTAATAATCGTGGGCCCAAGGGCCTCTTATAATTGTGTGCCCTAGGGCCCCTAATAATTGTGTGCCCAAGGACCCCTAATAATTGTGTGCCCAAGGGCCCCTAATAATTGTGTGCCCAAGGGCCCCTAATGATTGTGTGCCCTAGGGCCCCAGGCTAGTTTAAGACGGCCTTGTATGCTGGGGGGGCCTTGATAGTTTTCTGTCCATTGTATGTAAATCTGAGGCTAGAAGGCACTATATTTTGTTCATTGCGCGAATCCTACCTATCTACTATATATATGATACTCATAGGTACTACGTAAGTGCTTCTTTCGCGGCTTCGTACGGGTGAAAAACGACTAGCTTGTTAATTCTTTGTAATCGAGCCCAGTGATGTAACGAGCAGGTTTGTAAGATGGTCTACGGTTGGTTTTCAATCTTCGGCTTTCGGCTTGAACAGAGAAAGCCGGCCCAGCGTGCCTTAGACGTAGTAGGTAGGTATTATTAAGAGCAATGTCATTGTAACTGTATTAATTTGATTTATAAGACAAACTAACTAGATCATATACCTGTTTACGTGTACAGTCAAAAGGACGCAATTCAATGTTCAAAAGTTCAAAGTTCAACAATTTTTTATTCATGTAAATTACATCAGTAATATTTATTAAACGTCTGTAAAATGCTAATGACGCTACTTATGGACGACAATGTACCCCTTAACTTGTGAGCATAAGAACTTAAAGCGAAATTTAAGTGTTGTAGGTATACCTACAACTAATGGTGATGCTGTGGTAGGTCTTCTGTTCCCATGGCATCACCATCGAGGCGATAAGGTCCACCGGGGGGTTTAAGTGGGTATTCCTGCCCGCATAAGGGCAGGGAGTCCCACACACGCCGTCACCTCCCTCGGGTGACGGTACGCTGCGTCAATGAATTACTCTCTGAAAAAAAAAAAGGTATACAACTAACCAAGGGTTTTTTATGTTTGCTCTTGACATGTAATGAAATGAAATGATTTATTTCTGCAAGTGGATTTACAATAAATTATTTTGCACTAGAGCGCCTCGACGTTGGTTTTGTTGAGAAGAAGCGCCGCAACAAACTCAACGTATTTTTTTAATGGACTCAATTCGCGTTTTTAGACCACCCAATGGTTCCGCCAATGTCAAGTATTTAGAGAGACACGTTATTTTAAAATAAACTATAAACATAACAACAGAGCATGTAAATAAACAATAGACATTGGTATTTTGACGACAACTGGTTTAATATAAATTTTAAGACTTTCGCGTTCCATTTTAAACATTTAAAATAATTTAACGGGTCAAAACGCGACACCATTTTTATTTAGTAGTTAATACGAACTACTTACTGCCCGACGTTTCGGTTAGGTTGCACCAACCGTGGTCACGAGCTGACTGGTCTTGCTCGCCTTCGTCTGTTCGGGGGAGCTTGCAAATCTTCATCCACCCGCACATTGTCACATAACAAAATATTATTGAAGTCACTTCGACACACTACACTGACAGTATCCGGAATTGTTTTTGATCGTTCTAATCGCGGTAAACATTTATTAATCACTGGATTCCATGCTGATGATAACTTAAATCCGTCTTCTCTATTGAAATTTTTGTACTTTTTGATTTCAATAGCTTCACGTACTATCCTAGTATGGTAGTGGCGATCGGTCGAGAGGATTTTAGGGTCGTGCAACTCCATCCAATGATTAACTCCCATTTCTAACATATGTTCTGCTACCGCGGATTTATTAGTCTGACGATTTTTGACCGCCGTGATATGTTCTTTCACTCGTTCAGCTATTGTCCGCTTAGTTTGTCCAATGTAAGAACTACCACAACTGCAATCAATTTTATAAACTCCCGGCGTTTGAAAAGGAATAACATCCTTCGGCGTTCGCAGTAATCTTGACATTTTGCATAACGGTGTATATACAGTCTTGATGGAGTTTTTTCTTAGTACTGTTCCAATTTTATCCGTTACGCCTTTTATGTACGGCAAAAACGCTGCTTGTCGACTGACTTCAGGACACTTTCCTTTTGATTTCCACCTTCTTGGTTTCCTCGACACTTCATACCCGTTTCGTCTGAGTACCTCCTGAACATGCGTGAGCTCCGCCTGTAAATGTTCAGGGTCACAAAGGTTATGCGCTCTGTTAGTAAGAGACGTCACAACAGATTGAAGATGTCGTGGGTGATGATGCGAAGAAACGTGCAAATATCTGTCAGTGTGCGTAGGTTTCCTGTATACAGAGTGTGCCAGCGTCCCATCATCTTTAACACTCACTTGTAAATCAAGAAATGCCAACGATCTGTTCCTTTCCATTTCATAGGTAAACTTTACTTTCGCGTGGATAGAATTTAGATGATTTAGATATAGATCTACTTCCTGTTGACCACCGTTGATTATACAAAAAATATCATCAACGTACCTCTTCCAGAGTTTCACAGTACACGGTCCAGTGGCGAGGGCTGTTTCTTCAAAATGTTCCATCCAGATGTTAGCTATCACCGGGGCTAAAGGACTACCCATGGCAACACCATCAATCTGAAGGTAGTACTGGTTTCTGAATAATAGGTAATTTCCGTCTAAACAATTTTCTATCAGATCTATATATTCTTTAGGCAACTCACTATCGCAGAGTTTACTCTTGATTATATCGAGGCACTCCTTAAGAGGGACATTCGTAAAAAGTGACTCAACGTCGAAACTCACCATTGTGTCACCAGGTTCCAACCTAATACTCCTTATGATGTCCCTGAAGTGGTAAGAATCTTTCACAAAAGACGGTGTGTGTCCAATTATCGGCTGCAGTACTCCAGCAACATGTTTCGCCAAGTCGTAGGTGGGTGAATCAATTTGACTTACGATTGGTCTCAATGGAATGTTGCTTTTGTGTATTTTCGGCAAGCCGTACAACTTGGGTGGTTGCACAGTTTTTGGTCTATGCAAATGAAAGTACTCGTCTTCTGTAAAAATATCTCTGTGTTGATAGATTAGGGCACGAATGCGTTTTGTTACTCTGGCTGTCGGGTTATAGGATACAGGTTTGTAAACATTTGTATCTGACAACAAACTCCTTATTTTGTCCACGTAATTTTCAGTATTGATTACCACAGTGGCGTTTCCCTTATCGGCCCTTAACACCAAAACATTATCGTTACTTCTTAACGATCTTAGTGCTAGACGCTCTTCCGTGGTAATGTTACTTTTAGGTAGCTTCGATTTACGTAAAATCACTGCGACATCCTGTCTCAAAATTTCAGCATCAGCAGGTGGTACTTTATTACGTAAAATCGTCTGTTCCACGCTACACACGATATTCTCATAGTACTACCTTCAGATTGATGGTGTTGCCATGGGTAGTCCTTTAGCCCCGGTGATAGCTAACATCTGGATGGAACATTTTGAAGAAACAGCCCTCGCCACTGGACCGTGTACTGTGAAACTCTGGAAGAGGTACGTTGATGATATTTTTTGTATAATCAACGGTGGTCAACAGGAAGTAGATCTATATCTAAATCATCTAAATTCTATCCACGCGAAAGTAAAGTTTACCTATGAAATGGAAAGGAACAGATCGTTGGCATTTCTTGATTTACAAGTGAGTGTTAAAGATGATGGGACGCTGGCACACTCTGTATACAGGAAACCTACGCACACTGACAGATATTTGCACGTTTCTTCGCATCATCACCCACGACATCTTCAATCTGTTGTGACGTCTCTTACTAACAGAGCGCATAACCTTTGTGACCCTGAACATTTACAGGCGGAGCTCACGCATGTTCAGGAGGTACTCAGACGAAACGGGTATGAAGTGTCGAGGAAACCAAGAAGGTGGAAATCAAAAGGAAAGTGTCCTGAAGTCAGTCGACAAGCAGCGTTTTTGCCGTACATAAAAGGCGTAACGGATAAAATTGGAACAGTACTAAGAAAAAACTCCATCAAGACTGTATATACACCGTTATGCAAAATGTCAAGATTACTGCGAACGCCGAAGGATGTTATTCCTTTTCAAACGCCGGGAGTTTATAAAATTGATTGCAGTTGTGGTAGTTCTTACATTGGACAAACTAAGCGGACAATAGCTGAACGAGTGAAAGAACATATCACGGCGGTCAAAAATCGTCAGACTAATAAATCCGCGGTAGCAGAACATCTGTTAGAAATGTGAGTTAATCATTGGATGGAGTTGCACGACCCTAAAATCCTCTCGACCGATCGCCACTACCATACTAGGATAGTACGTGAAGCTATTGAAATCAAAAAGTACAAAAATTTCAATAGAGAAGACGGATTTAAGTTATCATCAGCATGGAATCCAGTGATTAATAAATGTTTACCGCGATTAGAACGATCAAAAACAATTCCGGATACTGTCAGTGTAGTGTGTCGAAGTGACTTCAATAATATTTTGTTATGTGACAATGTGCGGGTGGATGAAGATTTGCAAGCTCCCCCGAACAGACGAAGGCGAGCAAGACCAGTCAGCTCGTGACCACGGTTGGTGCAACCTAACCGAAACGTCGGGCAGTAAGTAGTTCGTATTAACTACTAAATAAAAATGGTGTCGCGTTTTGACCCGTTAAATTATTTTAAATGTTTAAACTGGTTTAATGCCAGATTCCAATATTTTACGATTCGTAATGTGACTAAAATGTGACGACCTCCGTAGCCGAGAGGCGAGCGGGCCTGACTTTAGCGAGCGCCATCTCTGAGGTTCCGGGTTCGATCCCCGGTCGGGTCAATATGGGAAACGAACTTTTCCATATTGTCTCGGGTCTGGGTGTTGTGGTACCGTCGTTGTTTCTGATTACTGTAACACAAGTGCTTAAGCTACTTACCACAGAATCAAAGCGATGTATGTGATGTTGTCCAATATTTATTTATATTTATTTATTTAAAATGACAATCCGTTTTTCTCCAACCGACTACAAGCGTTAATACCGATCCATAATTAACTTTCCATACCAGCTGTCAGTCGTCTGTCGGTCGTTTTTAGCTTACGCCTCGTATAATTAAATTTAAACTAGAACGGATCGTTTTTAAATATTGGAACTGGGCATAAACTGTTGAATCTCCGACGCTATCGCTCGCGTGACCAAACCGGACGCTGTGAGCGCGAAGTGCAAAGGGCATTGTCAAGGTCACACTTTCTGGCCAACTTGATTTAAGCCTGTTACCAGCAAGAAAGACTAAGAGTGTCAAGAGGCCCAGGGTGAAAAAAAATCCTTATCTCACGTTAATTTTATAGCTCATTGGCGCATTCTAGCGCGTCATAATGGTTTTTTTTATCAGGAAGGCAATGACGCGACCTTGTTGAAATACATTAATAGTGGCTATAGGAATTTAGGTAATGAGCGAAATAGAAAACAACAGAATAAAGTGTTATCTAATTTGTATTTAGCAGTTATCTATTTTTCTTTTTAAACACTTGGAAGCCATAATGTCTCACAGCAATAGAAAAAACATAGAGAAAAAAAGGAAAAGGCAAATATGAGGGTAGCCAACATAAGATAATTTAAGATTCGATTATTATATATCGTAATCGATTAAATCAATTGTTGCAAATAGAACAGATATATCCAACAGTGGCTACTCTTTTTTTTGAAATATTTAATTGGCAGGGTTGACCAACCATCCGCCGGTGATGCTGTGGTAGGTCTTCTACATAGCTGGGCATTAACTCGTTAATCGTTAATTAATGAAGTTAACATTTCTAGTAACGGATTAACTTTTAAGTTAACTTTAAAAACTGTTAACGGACTCATTAACTTCCGTTAATAATCCAGATGTCCGTTAATCGTTAATCCAATGCATACTATTCACCGCATTGCACCGCGGTGGCGTGGCGAAAAAAACAGGTTTAGACAAGACAAGTATGAAACGACAAGTGGCGAGCAGCACGTGTCGCGAGTGAAACAAAAACACTACAAAAAGCGCGTGCGAGTGAGAAAGTTGCGAATAGATTAATTTTGTTCATTTGATTTCAACATGTCATTAATTACTTAGAGCCGGTGTTTTAATTAGAATGACCAGTGCTGTGTTTGTTTTAAAGAAGGGAGCGTTCAAGTATTACGTTGTTTATAATGGGTTACCTACGCCATATCGAATACAAAGCGATCGAAAATCAAAATATCGAACTCTATTAATCGAACGGTACAAAATCGAACGTTCAAAATATCGAAATACAAATAATCATTCGATGTATTGAGCGTTCGATACTTTTACCATTCGATATTTCGAACGTAAATTTGATATTTTGAGCGATCGATTTTTTTATCTCTATCGATAATATTAGTATAATATATATAATATTAAACTAATATTATAAATTCGAAAGTAACTCTGTCTGTCTGTTACGCTTTCCCGCTTAAACCTCTCAACCGATTTTTATGAAATTTTGTATTAGGTGTATACGTTGAACCTCAAGAACGGACATAGGCTATTTTTTGTTAAAAAAAGGAGGGGATGGGGGTAATACCACATTTGAAAGTTTATACGGGAAAATGTTTATTTTTTAAGTAAGAGATATGAAATTTCGCACAAATATAGCTCGAAACTTGGATTAAAATATTAACTACTTTTTAAGGGTAAAACCGACCATGAAGGGATGTAGTCCACGTGAACGAAGTCGCGGGCACAGCAAGTATTCTATATTTTGAACATTCTATGTTTATTATTCGATATGGCATAGCCCCCCCCCCCTTTATATAACCTCCCCCCCCCCGCGTACGTAAACTTGAACGCTCCCTAAATTACTGTCAGTCATCATTTGCGTGTGAATAAGGAAGTACATATGTAG
Source organism: Glyphodes pyloalis (assembly GCA_037074685.1). Lineage (NCBI taxonomy): Eukaryota > Metazoa > Arthropoda > Insecta > Lepidoptera > Crambidae > Glyphodes > Glyphodes pyloalis. The sequence goes on along the minus strand of JAYKKO010000030.1, from coordinate 4,330,612 downwards.
GTAATATTAGGTGAATTGAAAAAGTGTACTGTGCAGTGCAGTAATCAAGACCCTATCATGGAAGACATGGAATCGGATTCCAGGTCCTGATTCATCCATGACCATTCATCCATCAATTTTGATTATATTTGAACGGATTAACGATTAACGTTAACTTGCGTTAATTCGTCTGAAATGTAACGGTTTAACGTTTAACAAAGCTAACTTTTTTAGTAACGGATTAACGATTAACGAAGTTAACTATTTGATTAACGGTGCCCAGCTATGGTCTTCTATTCCCACGGCATCACCATCAAGGCGATGTGTTCCACCGGGGGGTTTAAGTGGGTATTCCTGCCCGTATAAGGGCAGGGAATCCCACACACGCCGTCACCTCCCTCGGGACGGTACGGTGCGTCAATGCATTCCCCACAAAAAAAAGAAAAAAAAGGGCTCGCCAACCATACGGTATACTTAATTTGATTTTTTTATGGGGCTGGGCATAATGGTTCGTAAAATAAAGGTGGCAGGTATGCAAAAAAGACTAAAAAAGCTCCCGAAATCGACAGCATCCATTCCCCTTTACTTCATTAATTCGCCATAAATAAATAAAAAAATATTGGACAACATCGCATACATTGCTCTGATTCTGTGATAAGTAGCTTAAGCACTTGTGTTACAGAAATCAAAAATAACGACGGCACCACAACACCCAGACCCGAGACTATATGGAAAATAACAATATTAGAAACAGATTTTTTTTATCTCCCCTTGCGGTGCGGGAATCGAACCCACGACCTTCACGTATCGCGCGTGCTGCTCTTACCAACTGAGCTAACCGCAAGTTATCGTAGGCGATGAAATTTTTCTGCTGTATCAACCGTTAGCCTCCGGTAAAATATCGTTTCCCATATTGACCCGACCGGGACCTCTTGCCCGCATCTTGCTCAATCTCTGCTCCGGTCTAGTGTATGTGAGTGTCTAAGCTCCTTTAGTTTCAAACATGTTGATTATAATACAATTATAAAAACTTTCAAAAACTTGAAAATTAAAAAAACTGAAGATTTATGGGGAATTTCTCTAGAGATAATAAAAACTATTATTACTACCATTGCCCCTCACTTAGCTTACATATTTAATAAGTGCATTGATCTGGGACAATTTCCGAATCTAATGAAATTTAGTAAAATAATACCCCTGTTTAAGTCAGGTGTTAAAAGTGACCCATCTAACTTTCGACCTATTTCTATACTGCCAACGCTTAGTAAGATCTTTGAAAAAATTATATTCGATCAACTAATGACACATTTTCATGAAAACGATTTGCTACATAATAAACAGTTTGGCTTCACCAAAGGTAGATCCACCACTGATGCGGGAGTGGCACTTATCAAACATATATTAGATGCGTGGGAGAGAAAGCAAGATGCCATTGGTATTTTTTGTGATCTGTCAAAGGCGTTTGATTGTGTCAATCATGAAACTTTGCTTTTAAAATTGGAACACTATGGTGTCTCAGGCCCTGCAATATCTTTATTGCAATCATACTTAACTGGTAGAATACAAAAAGTTAATGTTAACGAAGCCAATTCTTCCGGCGCACCACTTGTTATGGGCGTGCCCCAGGGCTCTATATTAGGACCTCTTCTCTTCTTAATATATATAAATGATCTTCCTCACTTTACCGAAAATCTATGTGAGATTGTATTGTTCGCAGATGATACATCTTTGATTTTTAAAGTTGACAGGCATAAGCAATCATATGACGTTGTAAATAATACTCTCTCACAAGTTTTGCATTGGTTTTCTACTAATAACCTAGTCCTCAATGCAAAAAAGACTAAATGTATTAAATTTACAATGCCTAATGTAAGGCAAATTAATACTGATATTATTATGAATAATGAACATATTGAACTCGTTAATTCAACAACTTTTTTAGGAATCACTGTAGATTCTAAACTACAATGGGGTCCTCATTTAGATGCTCTGGCAGAAAGACTTAGTTCGGCTGCATATGCAGTCAGAAAAATTAAGCATCTTACTGATGTTGAAACGGCGAGACTGGTTTATTTCAGCTATTTTCATAGTTTAATGTCATACGGTCTACTGTTGTGGGGCTCTGCTTCTGACATACAAACTATTTTTGTATTGCAGAAGAGAGCTATTCGATCTATATACGGCCTAAGATCGCGTGATTCACTCAAAGAATTATTTAAAGAAATTGATATTTTAACTGTAGCGTCTCAATTCATCTTTGACTGCATTATGTATATTCGTAAAAATCTTAATTTATTCTATAAGAAATCTGATATACATAGTTTTAACACAAGAAATAAACATAAGCTCGCTATTTCAAACCATAGGCTCCGCAAAACCAGTAAAACATTCGTTGGATTAAGTATAAAAATATTCAACAAGTTACCGCAAGGTATTATTGACTTACCCATGCATAAATTTAAGGTCTATGTTAAATCATGTTTAATGAAAAAAGGGTACTACAAACTTGATGAATATTTTAATGATAAACATATATGGACATGATTATTTGCTCGCTAGCACACCATATTTTTAAGTTCTCTAACCCAAAATATTGTAAAGATTAGGATAACTACTGAGTTTCTTGCCGGGTTCTTCTCGGTAGGATTAGGTTCCGAACCGGCTGTAGCTTCAATTTTGGTTTGTATTCATTTTGACGATGCATAAGTGTTACTTGTAACCAACATGAATAAATGAATTGATTATGATTATGATTATGATGGCGTGACACTAATAACAGGCCCGCTCGCCTCTCGGCTACGGAGGTAGTCATATAAATGGTCAAGTTAAGCATAGGTACCTAAGTTTACTGAGTAAGTTTCGAGTTGTATTCGAATTTGGGACCTGTACAGGAAAGTGGACCGCATTAAAACGCTTATCGACTGCCAAGCAATTTGACAGCATGGTCAACTTACTTAAAACCTACTTATGCCAAGATAATGGTTTACTCTGGATCATTGGCCTCCATTAAATCCTTGAAAACTCTAGCTTGAGCACCTAAATCCATGTACTATTGTGACATTATGACAAGTTTTCACTCTATTTTAGTTGCTTATTATTACCATTTGAAGCTTAACATAAAATAAAAAAAAGTGTTAAACTGTACCTAAGCTGCAGACGTTTATTACTTACTCGTAGATAATTTAATTATTAAAAGATTTTTTGACGACCTCCGTAGCCGAGAGGCGAGCGGGCCGGACTTTGGCGTCGCGCCATCTCTGAGGTTTCGGGTTCGATCCCCGGTCGGGTCAATATGGGAAACGAACTTTTCTATATTGTCTCGGGTCTGGGTGTTGTGGTACCTTCGTTGTCTCTGATTTCTGTAACTCGAGTGCTTTAGCTACTTACCACAGAATCAGAGCAATATATGTGATGTTGTCCAATATTTATTTATTTATTTATTTTTATTTATTCTGCCATGATTGCAGACGAATTCATATGCATAACCTAGTATGCAATTGACGACTTAAGTACGGTACTACGCCTAAAACCTACTACAATCAAGCATATATGAACTCAAGTAGGTAAGTACATACTCGAGAGATAATGTCATTACATTACAGCAAATCAAAGAAAAATACACATCAATTGTGGGCCAAGGCAATGCCGTTTACATTCCATATTATACCTGACGATATCAATTGATATAGTTTACTATTCTTGATAGTAATTACGAATTAAAATGCGAGTCGTAACTATTAAGATGATAGCTAGGTAATTGGGTACAGGTAGGTATCGCTATGCCCAGAATGTCTACCAGTAATAACTAGGTGGCTTTGCGCGTGCAATGAAGATATTAATAAGTATATCGTTTCCTAAAATGACTTGTCGGGAATTGAACCCGGAACTTTATTTGTGGTTTCGCGTATTTTTTTAATGGACTCAATTCGCGTTTTTAGACAATCCATTGGTTCCACCAATGTCAAGTATTTAGAGAGACACGTTATTTTACGTTAAATGCGCGGTGGTGAGCTAATTCATATCTGAGATTAAATCTTCGATCTCTCACGACACCTAAAACAGATTCTCGCATTAAATTCACTGTCTTTTTTACTTTCTTATGCCCCGTTCCAATATTTGAAAATGATCCGTTTTAGTTATCTATACAAATATTATAAAGAGGAAAGGTTTGATTTTTTGTTTGTTTGTTTGTATGAATTGAATAGGCTCCGAAACTACTTGGCAGATTTGAAAAATTTATTAATATGCCGCCTCTTTTAAAGGCTCTTTATTTTTACCTTGGTATTAATCCTTATCAAAATAAATTACTTTATATTCAAGATAGCTTCAATACCTTTATATAACTTTTTGAATTATTTAATTCGGACATTTAATTCGAAAGATATCATGAGTTTAATAATGCAAGTATTAGAAAAAAGTAGCTTGGTTGCCGCTCACCGCGCTCAGCTAGCCAGCATGCGATGTAGGCTCCAAGCGTCACTGGGGTAAGGGAGGAGTCAATGTAATAAAATAAATTGCAATATTTATATGTATAATACGTACATATTTTAGTACCTATTGCACCCGTGCGAAGCCGGGGCGGGTCGCTATATTAGATATAGCTAGAAGTGGTCATGTATAAAAATAAAAATATATATCTATACTAATATTATAAAGAGGAAAGATTTGTATTTTTGTATGTTTGTAATGGATAGGCTCAAAAAGTACTGGGCCGATTTTTCACCAATAGAATGCTACATTCTTCCTATTTGACATAGGCTACAAAATTAGGAATCCTTGGTAAAATTTGAAAAAAAATCAACAGAAAAGCGGGAAAAATTCTCTAAGGCGAAACGAAGTTCGCCGGGACCGCTATCTGTAACTAAAGTAATAAATTATAGGTACGAGGCGTAAGCTAAAACCGTTTGTTGTGAAAATAACAATCGACATACCAAACATAAAGCAGTAGACTATGATCCCATAAACTAAATCATAGACACTAAAGCTGGTTGCTCACGATCTTCGCTTTATCAACACCGTTCTTGACTTGTAGTCACTTCAGTTCAGAGAAACAGATTGTCATATTTGACACATTACGAATCGTAAAATATTGACACGGGTATGTGAACACAAGTCCAAAGGATAAGGAAAGTCCAAGTTTAATTTGTTGGCCTCTGTCCAATCCCTACTAATAATATTAATGCAAAAGTAACTCTATCTGACTTGCATTCGTTGGAAAGGTCTCGGGCTCCGTCAGGTTTATAGCACAAAAAAAACTAAAAAACACGCTTTTAGCTCGCACTAAAAATTACAAAATAATTCAGACATTTAAGAAAGAAAGCGTGGAGCGTTTATGTTATCTTTACTCTTTTTGGACAAAACGCTCCACGCTTTCTTTCTTAAATGTCTGAATTATTTTGTAATTTTTAGTGCGAGCTAAAAGCGTGTTTTTTAGTTTTTTAAACTTTTATTTTTATTTTCTACTTTTTAGTTTTCTCATGTATCAATAATTATATGATTCTTTTTCGTATCCCATTCAGCAAACCCTTTCATTTAATACCCATATCATAGGGTTGCACCTGTCCGTTATCTTGGACGCCCGCCATATTGGATTTGAATCACGTGACTATTTTTTTCGTATTCCTGACAGCAAACCCTTTCTTTTGATACCCATATCATGGAAGTGCATTTCAAACAGTCAGTTCGCCATCTTGAGGAGGCCGCCATATTGGATTTGTAATGACGTTTCTTAGCTAGTCATGTATTGTCATCAGAACTCAGAGCGTGTGCAAAATTTCATCTTAATCAAAGACCGGGAAGTGGGTCAAATTAAGATTCAAAGATTCCGTTACATACATACAACCCAAGCTAATAAAAGCGTGTTAAAAATCGAAAAATTTTTCAACAGAAAAGTGGGAAATCCTCTAAGGCGAAACGAAGTTCGCCGGGACCGCTAGTCTTTTATAAAAAGTAAAAAAGGAAATTTTCCAAATTAGATGTTTTTTAAATATGGAGGCTGGTCCCATACCAATGCCTATCATTTTCGTATTGAAGGGAGTGTATCAAAACAAGTGTACAGAGACTGCGTTCGCAACAACATCACGTAAGCATGTAATGGACACAATGACCAAATGTTTAGGTCTAGGAGTGGCCGATGTTTGCACAATGACGGCATTATGCTCACTGTTTGGTGCTGAATATTGATAGTAAGATCTAACGTCACTACTATGACCATGAATTCAGAGAGGATAAAAAATACAGAAATTTTGTTGCCTGAAACGTTTGAAAGAAAGAAAAAAAGAAATCCGTGACATTAGCTGACTACAAGAAAAGTCGCTGTGAAGGTAAATGTCCATTGATATGATTTTGCGCAGTGGATAGTCTATAAAAATCCTAACGTTTATTTGGCTTAATTAGCAAAAGGATATGTTGTGTTTTATTATTTTCATTATTTTTTTAGAAAACCACTCCGAGTTGCCTACATTACCTACTAGCTGTGCCCGCAACTTCGTTCGCGTGGACTACATCCTTTTATGGTCGGTTTTACCCCTTTCTCCCCTAATATTCGAAACAAAAAGTAGTCTATATTTTAATCCAAGTTTCGAGCTATATTTGTGCCAAATTTCATATCTCTAACTTCAAAAATAAACATTTTTCCATATAAACTTCCAATGGTGGTATTACCCCCCCCCCCCCCCCCCCCCCTTATTTTCTAATAAAAAGTAGCCTATGTCCGTTCTTGAGATTCAACGTATACTTATACCAAATTTCATCAAAATCGGTTGAGAGGTTTAAGCAGGAAAGCGTAACAGACACACAGATAGACAGACAGACAGAGTTACTTTCACATTTATAATATTAGTAGGGATTGCTTCGACCGTTTAACATAAGTACTAGGTAGTACGCTGTCCAACGGAAGCCTAAATTGTTGGCAACCCTGAGTAGAACTTGAACAAGCTTTAAGAAGTAGCACAAATGTCAAGTAGGTAAATGATCGTGCATAATTCAAGCGCTAGCTGTGTGTTTCGAATATGAGATTCGCTATATTATTTCGGCAGTGAATTTAAACCGGGTTCCTATTCGTATGGTCATCACAACCGGCCATTGGATCTTGAGATGATTAATGTCCAGTTTAAATATTTGAAAAACGATCCGTTTTAGAAACGGATAGTAATAAATTATACGAGGCGTAGGTAAGCTAAGAACGATCGGCAGACGACTGATGACAGCTCTGAACTGTATTATTTAACGAGTCGTTTGGAGAGATAACGGATTTTATTTATTTTATTTGAAAACTTTATTGCACAGAAAAAAAAGTACAAAAGGTGGACTTAATGCTAGGAGCATTCTCTACCAGTCAACCGTTGGGTCATGCAGATAGTTCGTGTATGGGTGCGGTAACAGTAAAAATGTAAGTATGGATAAAAACTAAACTGTCATTTTTGACACATTACGAATCGTAAAATATTGGAACTGGGCATAAGAGATGCGAAGTTCGATTTTTTTTCCTAACTGACTATAGATGATGGCCGCAGAAGACCTTTTCATAAATAAATAAATAAATAAATGCGCCAGACAATCACACCAATCACCTGGTCTCAAACTAAGGTTTTCCCTTGTAATATGAGTACCAGACGACGGATACTATCTGGGGGCGTCATCCCAGCACACCCAGACCCAAGTCAATTTAGAAAAGTTCGTTTTCCAAATTGACCCGACCGGGAATCGAACCCGGGACCTTTCACGCTTTGGCCGCCTACCTTAGCCACTGCGCCACCGAGGCCGTCATCTTCACTTTTTTTTTGAAAATCGTTCACCTTCACATTTCCAGACCATAATGCGGCAGTCATCACAAAAAAAAATTACTTTGCACTCATCTGTGAACAAAATTGTGCCCTAACCTGTCATGTCCCAAACTAGATGCTGCCTTGCGAACGATAATCGGTTTGCACCATGAGCACTTGTCAGTGGAAACCATACTACGCGTCTCCTGGAAAACTGCTGGTCCTCATGTTACTGATCTTTAATAGTTTGATCGCTAACACGTATACCTGTCTGCCGCAAACGATTTTGTAAAGAGCGAGCTGTGATGAAGCGTTCTCTGCGGGCAGTTAGCGCACGAAGCGGTTTTCTTGGTTGGTAGTTGCTCGCATCCGGCCAGATCCCGGTCTTCTGGTTAGTCTCCCAGTCTCTTGAAATCGACTCCAAAAATTTTGAATAGCTGGTCGCGAAAAACCCAGCTACAACCAGTGGCGTAACTATACCATTCGGGGCCCGTGGCAAATTCATCAATCCATCGACCAACCCCCCCCCCCTTCCCCCTCCTCCTTCTCAAAGAAAGAATAATGTCTAATACTTGTTTGGAAATACCAGAAATGTAGTGCATACTTTAGGAAAGTTTGATGTAAAAATTATTCTTGGTAATTGGGATTCTCCTCTTACCTGGGGCCCCTTCTGGCTGGGGGCCCGTGGCATTTTGCCGACTTGCCACCCTGTAGTTACGCCACTGGCTACAACGCCACAGAACGTTGCGAATTGCCTTCTTGCAAAAATGTTATGGCCCTAACTCTCGGCATAACATTCACAAGATGTTAATTCAGTCTCTGGTTACACAAAACTTAAACTGCTCTCGAGAGAATCTTTACTTTGAAGAACTTAAAGTCCGTCTTAAAATTGGGTAAAATCGAGTGATTACTATAAATTATCAAAATCTACCTCGCCTTTAAAAAAATCCAGATGGAATACTCAAAAATTATATGAAAACACTTAAGATAACACCATAATAGACCCTCACTCACTCGAGAATGCACAAATAATAAATTATTGCTGCCGACGTCAAGCAAGCCAGCAAGTGGCCCTTATTTTGTTTTGACTAGTATATAAATGTATAAGTATAGTGGCTATCATTAGTAGTTGTACAATTTGTCACCTTACTTATTTATTGATATTGAAAATACATCAACTGACTTGTGTAAATATTAGTTCATTGTCACGTTTTGGAATGGTAGGTGCTAGGTGGTTTTTTAAATATGAATATCACCTAAATACGACCTCGAACAACTTAGATCTGAATACTGTTTTGATGTGCGGGTTTTTTTCAATAAAATTTGCTGTCATCTGAACATACTTATGATACCTACTAACTTCATTTAAAACATTGGTGATCAAGACTATAATCCTTGCAAACGAAGTCTCAGACAAAAATGGTAAAGTGTACCGGCGGTAAAATGAAGTGCTTTTGTTTCCAAATCTTTTAGGTAGGTACCCACTCACTGTAGGTAAGTATAGGCACGCGAGTACATTTTATCTAACAACATATCGAATCTAATCTGTTAATCTCATCTTAATATGTATTTTTACTGTTACCGCACCCATAAACGTACTATCTGCATGACCCAACGGTTGACTACCAGTCAACCGTTGGTCGAGAATGCTCCTAGCATTAAGTTCACCTTTTGTACTTTTTTTTGTGCAATAAAGTTTTTAAATAAAATAAATAAATATCGTCCCACAATGACTTCGCAATTACGAATACCTATCGAAATTAAGTAGACAGGTAAAACAAATATGATACCTTAACGTGCTATGCCAAGCATCTTCTTAAGAACTAAGACAGTTCATCTGCACGTTATCCTCGATCCTCGACGATGTAGTCCGAAAAAATCTTATTGTTATTGTATCCGGAATGACTAAGTAGGTACAAAAACATTTCGGACAAACAAAAGTCCAATTCGCCGGTAAAAAATAAGTCACGCACGTTGCACCCTCGTCAAGGCATAAAGACGCAATTAGACATAATTAACAGAGTGTCAAAAATAGTCATCTATGTAATCATGAGCACATTAACGCATTACCACGGCTGATCTTTCACGGACTAAAACAGTTGAAACATGGCCTGATGACAGTAAAGTTAATTGTATACTTAATTAGACGTTTCAGGGTTCAACATTACGCGAGCAAAAATTAAGCTTTATGTATTATTGGCTGTTCGTTTGCGAAAGGAGTTTTTTTGTTGTGATGTGTGAAGATAGTTTAGAGTTCAAATTAACAGCATACCATAGGCTAGGACATGCTTGCGGGTAAATTTTATCGCGCTCTAACAGACGTCGAAATTAAGTGCGTCAACTGCTAATTGGTTGAAAATAAGAGTGCGGTGTGTTATTAGCCAATCAGCAGTATAGAAACATTCGTCGTCCCACGCGAAAAATTTGACTTATTGGCCTTATTGTATACCTATGTTAGGCCTATAGGTATGTTTGTATGAGATACAAACATACCTATAATATATATAATTGTAAGGACGCCAAAAATAGTCAGATCGTACCAATAACTGATTTTAAATATTCGGAAAGGTATTTTTATTAGATATTATTTCATTTAAATCATTTTTAAAATGTTGAGCTTTTATGAATAAATTGAAGGTGTACAATATTTAAGTGTGTTGAAAATATTTTAAAACTTATTCTAATAGAGTAAATCTATAAAGCGGTCCCTATCCCATATTCTACTTTATTGCTGGACCTATTTAATTGGTAGGTACTTATGTTTCCGTACGTACCTAATGTTTTAAAACTTAACCAGACGATACATCGGTCAAATTATAATATAATGGGAATTTGTGGACACGTAGGTACGTGTACGAATATTCAGAATAAAAGATTATACGGAACCCGTGGTTCCCGAGTCCCAATTTTGGAGATTGGTTGTAGTAAATTAACAAATCAGGCGTTTTGCTTATTTATTGAAAGTTTCCAGTAAGGTCTATACTATAAAGTTAGCACGTTGTAGGTACTGACTGGAAATGAACAAAAATATTCAGTCTAGTGCATATAAATAGTTAGCTTTAATAGTGCATCTAATTACCTTGCCAAGTAATCAATTAAATACCGGGTATTCACTATAATACAGACACACGTGTTCATGAACTAGTTTAGCAACATGAGCCTATTAGCTATTTCAAGAGATTTCATTAAGGGAGATTTTAACTCAAACCCCTGAAAAATGGCTTATTTTCTGAAAGACGTATTGGTAATAAAACCTGTTTTATAATCACAACACTGGCAAGATGATTGTTCCTTCTAGGATTAAGTTTAAACTTTTATATTGTCTAATGTCTTTTATAACACTCTGTCATTCTGTTACGTATAAATCTGTCTCTGCTACCTTTATTATATTATTTTACCTGAAGTTTCCACTTGGTTTTTCATTCCAATTATCCAACTTTGTAATGAGAGTAGTTTACCTATGTATTATTTTGTTTCTATAAAGAACAAACAGACAGTCAGACATACATACAGACCGACAGACAGACATCAATTTTACTGATTGCATTTTTGGCATCACTATTCATCACTAATTACCCACTGATAGTTATTTTGAAAATTTATTTAATGTACAGAATTTACCTCTACAGATTTATTGTAAGTATGGCTATACAAACGTTGTATGCCAGCCTAAATGAAGGCTTCATATATGTTTTAGGTTATTATTACATACTAAAAATAAGTAAATCTTAGTAATAACTAATATCATAGAGGTGAAGTTGGCATGGATGTATGTATTAAGATATGCATATAAAGGTTTGTTGCTCTTTAACGAAAAATCTGGTACTCTAAATATCCTCCTTTGTTTTTTTCGTCGGTTAAAATAGGTACTTCTGTGTTGTTGTGTTCCTGCGTGTGAGGAAGGTTTTCAGAGCTCCTGGGTGGTGCTACATTAGTAGCAGGGGTCAAGCATTCAAAGTAAGGGCGACAAGTCCAGTTACAGATTTATTATGCTGTACTTGTTACCCTTAAGCTAGGACCTCATTACCACTTAACATCAGGTGTCATGAGGTCAATCTTGAAGTGCAATATAAAAAAAAAAGTACGTTTCTAAGGAATCAGATTAAAACATACCTAAATATTATAGATTCCATTTTAGAACAGACTTATCTATCTATTTCACAAAATGATTTGGTAGATTATGGTGCGTTGCGAAATGCTTACCCATTAATTATTTGCGTCATCATTATATTAAGTAGGTCATGTTTTTCTTGTTAAATATATTAGGTACAATCAATCAGTTATGATTCACATACATTTCAACATGTCTATCTATTTAAATTTTAGTGTAAAGCTATTGATTAAGGTTGCGACATACAAAATTTACAACACTACATGATCAGAAATGTAAATAATTAAAGAACTTTCAAAGTTTTTAAATATAAACTTTCTATGCAATGGTGAGACTTTCACCAATCTAAAAGAAACATCAGATACAGATCTGAGTAGTAATTTGCAAGTCAACATGATAATGTAAGTTTGAATTTTACCAGCATCTTTTTTTTTTTATTACACTTCAAGATTGACCTCATCCCACCTGATATTAAGTGGTAATGAGGTCCTAGCTTAAGGGTGACAAGTACACCATAATAAATCTGTTACTGGACTTGTCGCCCTTACTTTGAAGGCTTGACCCCTGCTACTAACGTAGCACCCCCCAGGAGCTCTGGAAACCTTAGTCACACGCAGGAACACAACAACACAGAAGTGATTGTTATTTGGCTACGGTCTTCTGTAAGGTCTAAGGCACCAATCGGCTGACTCCGGCCGTAATGCCGTTTTAGTTTGATTGTAATCCCTATTTTACTCTTCGATGTTACTGTTACGATCTTAATGTGACAACAGCCCTTTGATTTACGTTTGACCATGGCGGTCAATCTCCATAAGATTTAAGAACTATGAAGGACCTTTTGGTGCCTCAGTGCTCGCGGATAAGAAGTGCACTCATTCTAAATTTAGGTACTCTCATAATCCAATAGGACGGTATATCATCAATACCGGAGGGAGATCAACCAGCATACATATTCAAAAACTTCGGAATGGGATTTCGATTTCAGAATAAATGTTTACCCCTTTCTGGACGTAAACGATTGGACAGAAACAAAACATTTGACTTTCTCTATCATATAGATATTTTCATATCTGACAATGTGAACATATCTTTCCTAAACATTATACAGCATAGTTTGTTTGTTTGAACGCGCAAATCTCTGAAAATACTGGTTCAATTAGATAAATTGTTTCTGTGCTGAATAGTCTATCGAGGAAGGTATCGCGCGTGCTATTCTTCCAACTGAGCTAACCGCAAAATATCCTAAAATTGTTTGCTGTATCAACCCGTTAGCCTACGGTAAGTGCCTTCGCCCGAATATGTTTAAAACTACATACCAACTTATCGGTAGGTGCCACATTCGTTTCAGAAAGTGGCTTTAGGCTATGTTATATCACGCTGAGACCTACAGGAGTAAAGAATCAGTGGAACATGATTAAATAACAGGGCTGATACCCGTGTGAAGCCGCGGCGGATCGCTAGTCCTTCCTAAACTGTAAACATACAAACATGTTGATACAGGAAATAAAATTCAGGAACTTTGCAGGTACCATTAGTTAAGAGAACAGAATAAGCATAAGGCATTTTAAAGTCCCAATGTATGCATCGCAATATTTTCACAGGTATCTCTATTATGTTCTGCTCCAATCTAACCTGTTATTTTACATATCATGATAATCTTCTCTAACCTATAGACATAGGTCTATCTTATCTTAGCGCATGACCAAAAATGGGGTAACGATAATATGAAAATACCGTAATGAGCAAACAATTGGTCACCATAGATACATGGTTTAGTTTACGACGCAAACTTTATACCGCGTGGGTAGACGAGTAAGTGTTATCATCCAGCAGTGCTGTATTCATTACTTGCCGCGTATACGCAAATTGCAGAGACTGCCAAAACACTACCATTTGTGGGCGACCAGTTCAACTTAATGGTACAAATACTGAAGGTACATTAACTTCCATATCCGAAGAAGAAGTCCGGTCTTTTGTAATTAACTTTTTGGTTTTCCTTTTTTTACCTGGTTTGTGCTTTTCCTTTTAATTTTGATATCAAAGTGGTAGTCGTTCTAAGACTTTTACAAATAGATATCGCTGCTTCCATTTGCCCTAAACCGCTAGTTATTACTTGCTCTTAGCATATTGTGTAAATCCGCGAACGTCCGTTGGACGAGAACATATCAGCTCAGATCGGCGTCATATCGGTCTTGACCGTTTTTTATCAACTCCCCGTTACCCAAATGATCGAGTAGTTACGTATTTAATACGTTTTATCATCATTCGTTGTCCCACAGCTGTGAATACAACACGTGTGGGAGGAGCGGTGTTTCACAAATAAATCGTTCCAATTTTGACAACTATGACCGATAAAGAGAAAATTGAAATGAATAGTTCAAAGGTTCGTTGATTTTAATATTGAAGTTCCTGCTGAAGTGATTATTAGAAGTGTAGTGAGATTTAACTAATATCAATGCTACAATAATCGACTTACGCACGCGGATTTTAAAGTTTTGGAAATATTCCAGGAAAAATTACGAGCATTATACGTAAACACTGTGTTAGTGTGTGAAAAATATGGGTAATAGGTTATCGCAGTTAGATGAAATTAATGGAGGAAAAAATCCTAAATGCTTGGCTGCGATCTACTCTGTATTTATTTCTGATAATTCTATGAAATGGGGCCATTACATATATTTACTTGAGTACAGTTCATTCATAACTTTCAGCTTTAAACCATAAAAATGTACCTACATTGTCGCATCTGGAAATGCATAAGCAAATTGCAGCTCTTTATTATTCAAAACTATTCATAAACAATGTTCCCCGGCACGTCTGCCTGTTTGTTTGCGATAAAATATTGGATGGTTTGTCATGCGGTTTTTACTGATTGATAGTGATTTATAAAGAAGGTATAAGTAACGTTGTGAATTAATTTTGAATTTTGTGAAATAACAATAATTTAACGTTTTGTGACCGCTGCATTCCTTCGAGTAATAGCAACATCACAAATGTAGACTCAACTGATCCTAGAACTGGGCCAGTCGAGTAAATATTAGGAATATTATAATATTATATTAATAATATAACCGTAATCATTGGACAACATCACATTGATTGTTTTGATTTTATGGTTATGTAGTTAAGGTACTTATGTTACTGAAATTAGAAACAACGACGGTACCACAACACCTACATTTTCTGGGTGTTGTGACAGATATCTGTGACACAAGTGCTTTAGCTACATACCATAGAATCAGAACACGTATATAATGTTGACCAAAATAAAAAAAATATTTCGTTTTTCCAATTTGGCCCGAACGGGATTCGAACCCGGAACTTCGAGATGGCACGACGCTAAAGTCCGGCCGACTCGCCTCTCGGCTACGGAAGACGTCGTCATTTTGCAGGTACTGTGAGAGGTACCTGGACTGCCGAAGAAAATGAAGGGTAATGTTGTTTACTTCTTCCCAGGATGCAGCAGAAGATAAGAAGAAGGATGGTGACGACGACATCCTCGACCGGGTGCTGTCGCACGTGGGCGCGATGGGCCGCTACCAAAAGCTGCTGTTCCTCGGCATGCTGCCCTTCGGCTTCTTCTTCGCCTTCGTCTACTTCGTCCAAATGTTCGTGGCGGCCACGCCTCAGACACACTGGTGTAGGGTTCCAGAGCTGGACCATCTGGACCCTCATATAAGGTGATAACAAGTCAAGTCAAAACCTATTTAGTCCTATAGATAGCACTAACACTTATGCAACTACTAGCTGTGCCCACGATTTCGTTTGTGTGGACATACCTACATACTTTCATGGTCGGTTTTACCCCCATCCCCCCTTATTTTCAATGCAAAAAGTAGTCCATGTCCGTTCTAGAAGTTTAACGTATACCTATATACAATTTCTAGGTATAACTAAATTTCATCAAAATCGGTTGCGTGGTTTAGTCGTGAAAGCCGGACGGACCAACAAACAGACAGACAATTATTTTGACATTTCATCGTCCTTATATCGTGGGCATAACATACATTTAAAATGTAGACACTTGACTTTCTATTGGTTCTGATTTCTTGTCTTACAACCTTAACAGTAAGTTTAGCAGCAGCAATCTAACTTGCAACAAATCTCCCAGGCGGAACCTTTCAACGCTTCCCGTGGGCGAGGAATGGGACCGCTGCGTGACGTTCAGCGCCAACTGGAGCCAGGTGCTGGAGACGATGACGGCGCCGCACCCCGCCACACCCACCGTACCCTGCCAGCACGGGTGGGACTTTGAGCTGGGAGACATCCCCTACCACACAGTTGTTAGCGAGGTAAGATCCTTCCATTAAGCCAGTTTTTTTTGGCGAAAACACATTTCTTGACGACCTTCTTAGCCGACCAAGGCCCAACTACCAATCTTGGTTTGTTGTATATAACTCGTAGCTAGTGGCGACGAGAACTCTGACAGACACCGCGATGTAGGATCGATGTATTGATCGGCTATTCGTGCATTACGTATGGAGCATTGTTTACTATGCCAATTCTGCTGACGCTGAATTGGTGTCGACTTGTAGGTAATGTCGTAGGTCGGCACACATATTTCAAAGAAACAGAATGTTTTTTAAATTTTTAGAATTTGTAAAATAATGATTAGGATGCCAAGGTGTCTTAGATTTTGTGGTTTTCAAACATTTCTGCAATGATTGTACCACGAACTGATAAATACGTACCTACTTAGTTCTAAACATATTCGGCAGAGGACATTTACCGCAGGCTAAATGGTTGATATAACAGAAAAAGTAATCAGATACGATAACTTGCGGTTAGTTCAGTTGAAAGAGCAGCGCGCGGTAAAGTGAAGGTCGTGGGTTCGTCCCGCAAGGGGAAATGCAATTTTTCTGTTTCTTTAAAATATGATAGTTCCCTAGTACGGCGTGAAGCACTACCTATTAAAATTTTAAAAAATATTAAGGAAAATGAACTTTTGTATATTGTTTCCATCTTACTGATGGACTAAACAGAATCATTGTTTTTAACCCAGCCATCATCTCTATTCAAGATTTAGTTAATCACCCTGATGAACTTTGGGGGCATTGCGTTTTTTTTTATATTGCACTTCAAGATTGACCTCATCCCACCTGATGTTAAGCGGTAATGAGGTCCTAGCTTAAAGGCGACAAGTACATCATAATAAATCTGTTACTGGACTGGTCACCCTTACCTTGAAGGCTTGACCCCTGCTACTAATGTAGCACCCCCCAGGAGCTCTGGAAACCTTACTCACACGCAGGAACACAACAACACAGAAGTGATTGTTATTTGGCTACGGTCTTCTGTAAGGTGGAGGTATTTCACCAGTCGGGCTGCTCCAGGTCGAGCGATAAATCGCTTTGCCCTAACTCTCTTAAATGGACATGATATGGACTATATTCAGTCAGTGATGATTTGTTACAGCGAGGCTGGGTGTGCGAGTACGCTGGCTTTGGTCCTCTAGCCCAAGCCATCTTCTTCGCCGGCTCCCTGGTCGGCGGCATATTCTTCGGCTGGCTGGCTGACACTTTCGGACGGGTGCCCGCTTTGGTTGGTAAGAACTCGGATAACTAAACACAACACACTATTTACTCTTAGACCGCGTCCACAACGACGCCAAACGGGAAGCATACTGTCACTACTGTCAGGCATATTTTATGGGGTGGACCCCCTTCCCCCCACAAAGAATATATAAAATACGTATAAAAAAGCTTAGCTAAAACAATATTAATAGTTTTTTGTGCACTTTTACTTGTAAGAGTTAAAATTAGTTACCTAGTATTCTCCTAATTCGGGGGGGGGGGGGGGGACAACTTGCCACCCTAGTTACGCCACTGAACTTCACATTGAAATTCGAAAAACTTAATTATGGTATGTACAAACCAGAGCATTATAAAATACTTTTACATTCACACACCATAACTGTGAAGGAAATTGTAGCTCCTCCTAGATAATAATTAATGACAGTATTTCCAAAGCTTTGGTCCGCGAAATAAGATAAGACGGACGCATGAATAAATTCATTACTTGCACTCTGGTATACCATTAACTTGGGGCAGAGTGCATAAGCCATTGCTCTACAATAAATCACCTCTTGTTAATAACCTTAGGCTAGAAAACTAATTGAAAAGCTAAGGGTAAGATACAGCTCAATATATTCGTTTTAAAATGAGCGGGCTTCTGGAGACCGCATCCATATATTTATGTTCAGTGAGCGGGTGTCACTTAAGCTGATAAATGTTATAGTGACACTTAAGCTGATAAATGTCAAGAATGGTTGGGAACTACTGGTATGAACCAATAACCTCGGACTGATTTCAATAGTCAAGCGGGAACCGTATTTTCCCATCGGCAATTATTGTGTTGTCGTCTACACCTATACTAATCCTACTGATCATAATTCAACTAAATAATTATATTACAAGTAACACATTTTGACGATGCATAAACATCGGCAAAATGAATATAAACTAAAATTGAAGCTACAGTCGGTTCGGAACCTAATCCTACCAGGAAGAACCGGTAAGAAATCCGGTAGGACTAGAAAAATGATAGTCAAAATGGCGGATGTAAGTACCATGAGGAATTAAATTATACCGGTCACCAAAAAATTTTACCTAAAATTTACTTTTTTATACCTAGCTCTATAAATCTGTAATCTGTAATAAAAAAATCTAAATGCTTTACGATTAACGATTGTTATATTGTATTTTTACTTGAAGTACATTTTAGGTACATTTTTTGATGTATATACATTTGATGAATGATTAGTATGTTATAAAATATAGTAGAACACCCGCCACCTTGATGTCAATATGGCGGGTGTATTTTAATTTCGAAAAAAAAAATGTTTTGAAAAAGGTAAAATTTTTTTAGAGCGTGGTACAAAAAAGTACTTTATAGGTAAAATTTTTTGGTGACCGGTATAATTTAATTCCATATGGAACAACCACCATTTTGACTCTCATCTAGAAAACACTAATATTATTATTATTATAAACGCTAAAATTGCAGGTCGGTGTAAACTTGCTTTTACGCAAAACTACTGAACTGATTTGGGTTAATTTGGTAAGAAGAGACATAACATTACTAGATATACATAAAAGATGCTTTTTAGTTTAATAACGCAAGCGAAGTCGCAGGAAATAGGTAGCATATGAATAGCTCTCATAAATTATGTTTTAAGGAAACAGTGAAATAGCTGTAGTTAAACAATCAGGATATATCTCATCCATACTAAAAATGAACTGATGAATGAACGCACCGGTACAATAAACCAGTGTTGATTTTTATTTATAGTGGGTCTCGCCGCACTAGCGAATTTTAAATATTTTAGGGAATCCCTACTAATATTATAAATGCGAAAGTAACTCTATCTGTCTGTTACGCTTTCCCGCTTAAACCTTTCAACCAATTTTGATGACATTTGGTATAGGTATACGTTGAACCTCAAGAACGGATATAGGCTACTTTTTGTTAGAAAATAAGGCGGGGGGGGGGGGGGGGGATCCTGTTAATTGTTGGGGGGAAAATGTTTATTTTTTTAAAGTTAGAGATATGAAATTTGGCATAAATATAGCTCGAAACTTTGATTAAAATATAGACTACTTCTTGTTTCGAATATTAGGGGAGATAGGGGTAAAACCGACTATAAAAGGATGTAGTCCACGCGAACGAAGTCGCGGGCACAGCTAGTATTTTTATAAATTTCTTAATGATACGGAAAATTGATATAGGGCGTAAGTTAGTCATGATGTCTTTAATGCGCTCTGCCTTCATCGGCCCTCGTTCTAAAATGTTTGATGAGTTCAATTTAAACAGCTCTGATAGTAGATGTTAAGCGATCCTCACTTTACAGCTGTTTGTTTTAATGATGAGTGTTGTGATACGAGGAATCTTTGTAAGACTTGTACTCTCTTTGTACACACATTAAAATACGGATCCTGATTAAATTTCTATACGGCCGAATCCGGGAAGAAATACCCTGTCGACATAGTGGATAAGTTTTATAGAATAGAATAGAAAATAATTTTCTGAATCGTTAGATTAATGTAAACTACATAAGCTGGAAATTAGATAATTGACAGGTTTTAGCATGTTGACGAAAAACCATAAAATAAAGTAATTTGTCAAACCAATAATAATCGTCTACCTTTTTTTAACCAAGAATAAATTAACTAAACATTAAGCATTGCACTAAATATGAGTTTTAAATAACAATCCCCTATTTGTATTGTAATTTAATGCGTAAAATATTTTTTATTCTTCAAATACTCAGTAGCAGAAATTTGTTCACGAAATCAGAACTTATTTTATGATAACGTACAATCATAAAATAAGTTTACCTTCTGTGGCGATAAGATTGCGGATTTTTATTAATATATCTAATATTTACTGTCTTGTATACTAAATATTAGCACTAGTAGATGTAGGTTTGGATTCAAAGCAATGAACCCTGACGTTAATCTAACAAACCTTGAACGTTAAATGGTAATATTTATATATTGTCATGTTAACAATTTGGACATGTGCGTATTTGGACACGGTTTAGAAGTAACTTTAGGAAACAAAATTTACAAACATCTCGTTTTGTGCGAGTAAAACGATGTTGCGAATGTTTCTCGTTTCCAGGGTCGAACCTCATCGGGTGCGTGGGCGGCGTGGCCAGCGTGTTCACCACTGGGCTGTGGGACTTCGCCTTCTGCCGGTTCCTGGTCGGCATGGCGTATGACAGCTGCTTCATGATGATGTACATTTTGGGTAAGCATATCATCCTTTTGACCTGTGTCATTTAATCAATCATACATTGATTATGCTTAAGATGTATATCGACAAGAAATGAAATGGTTTATTTCTGCAAGTGGATTTACAATAAATTATTTTGAACGTCTATTATTATTTCCTACCAGAGCGCCCCGACGTTGGATCTGTCGAGAAGAAGCACCGCAACAGACTGAACACATATCCTATTTTAAAATGAATTAGAAACATAAGAATGTTCGAGAAGCATTAAATTAACAATTAAGATTACATGATGTTGATTTTTCTGTTTTTTTTTTTTTTGCACTGAGAGGCAGGCGCGGTCGCAGCCTGAAATTTTGTAGGGAGTTGCTGATTGCCCAAGACACAATGTTATTTTAAAAATGACCTATAAAACAAATGGAAGTCGTTTTTTTTGTATTTGCGAATCGGGTTATAATATTTCGTCGTCTGGTAATATTTCCGGGTGAATGTTTAGAAGAGCTAACTAAATCTGTTAATCGTTCTTCTACATGTTAGCTCTCAACCACGTTTTTACACGCCTAAGCGTAGAAAAGGATTGCTCTTTGGCTATCAATCATCATCACAAACTGGTAGAAACTACACACTTAGGAGGTTTCGTATCAGCATTTTCGGAGACCGCATCACAACTAAGTAGATCTTGAATCAAATTTATGTGATTTTTCAATTTGACCTTACGTAGTTCGAGGGGGGGGGGGGGGTCATGTCCCCTGTGTTTTAAAACTGAAGATGCTCACGATGAAGATTTACTAATAAGTCAACTTAGTCAGTCTGCCTTTTATTGGTCGAGGAACGTTTGTAAACAAGACCATTCTCCTCCGGATGTGTCTATTTGGTCGTGGGAACAAACTCATTCGTATTAATTAATGTAGGGAGCAGTTACTGTCTTGTCTGATTGTATTAATATCTATGCAGTTACTAAAAACTTGAATGAAAAAAACAAACAATATCATTTAGGTATTTCAAAATTTTAATAAAAAAATACGAAGATAAAACGATGCCAAGTTGCGAGGGTGGGGCTTGTTACGTCACTGGTGGGTAAAAAATGTACCTATTAATGACGTCATGCGACAATTCAATTCAATGTATCGCCGGTATTTTTTGTTCCGAACACGGCGATATAATACTAAACATGAACTGACGATTCATAGGTGCTTTTATAAAGCTTACATGAATAAAGATATATTATATTTGATTCTATTCTTCTATAACATTAGGTAGAAAATGCAAAAATACGTGTCCGACATCTTTGGCTAATCTAACACACGGATTTAAAACAATTCTTAATCCGCTTTCTTATTGAACCTTTGCTGCGTGGTAATAACGATTAAAATAACTTTGCACCTGCACTTAAACAGTCAAAAGCACCTTTGATATACTTTGAACTTTGTACAGTCAGTAGCTTTAGTTCGTGAATAACTCTGTACCTTGTCACATTAAGTCACTGTCTATCTGACTTGCTTAGTTACGCGGAGATTTAGTATGACAAGGTACTGAGGTGTCTACGAACTAATGATGCTGGCTATACCGCCTTGATGTCGTGGGCATAATAACTAATATCGACGTGCAAGGGTTTACCTTAATGCGTTGTTGGTACGGCGGTAACTGCTCTTATTGTCGAAATGTGAAAACCTCAGGCGAAATTAATCTATATGTCGCAGTCATCTGGTTGAATCTGCTATTTGATTGAATTGACGCTTTCATTGAATGACGATATTTAATTAAATGACTAGGTTACACGCGCTAGTTATTACATAAAAAAGCAGATTCAACCAGATACTGCCATGGACTTGATATAAAGTCCATGGATACTGCTGACTACTGACTGCGTCATATACCAACGATGGATCTCTTTCGGCACGGTAGAGTACCAACCAACATCTTTTGATGTTGAGAAAGCCGTGCTAGCATACGACGCTTGTCGATTGTTTGCCTTCTTTATGTCGCGGTTTTGTAAAGATGTCAGAAAGGTCGCTCGTGCTTAAAATAATCTGTTTTTGTCCTAATTACTATTGTTTATTTTGTGTGTGAACTGTTGAAAATACACCGTTTTGGGCGCAAAGTGTGTGTGTTTGATTTCTGCCCGCCCGGAGTCTCGTACACCAACATTCCGTAAATTTTGAATTCGTTTTGATTCCAGTACTGGAATACGTGGGTCCCCAGCACAGGACTATGGTTGCTAACATGTCCATAGCCCTGTTCTTCGGTGGCGGCTGCCTCATCTTGCCGTGGCTAGCTGTCTGGATCGCAAACTGGCGGACACTTCTGCTCGCCACCTCGCTGCCCATGCTCGTCGTAATAGTAGCGCCATTGGTAGTCCCAGAGAGTGCCAGGTGAGAATTTGTTACCAAAAACATTGGACAACACATACCTACATTGCTCAGAATCTGTGGTAAGTAGTTAAGATAAAATTAGGAAAAACGATGGCACCACCACACCCAGACCCGGAAAAAGTTAGTTTCCCATACTGACCCCCAGAAATGGTGCGACGCCAAAGTCCGGCCTGCTCGCCCCACGGCCACGGAGATCCTCAAAATCATTACTAATAT
The DNA here is from genome assembly GCA_037074685.1 of Glyphodes pyloalis. Lineage (NCBI taxonomy): Eukaryota > Metazoa > Arthropoda > Insecta > Lepidoptera > Crambidae > Glyphodes > Glyphodes pyloalis. The sequence goes on along the minus strand of JAYKKO010000030.1, from coordinate 4,307,438 downwards.
TATTCAAATGCTAAAGTAAAGTAATTCTGTCTGCCTGCCTGTCCCCTGTCCGGGCTTTCACGTCATAACTACTGAACCAATTTACATAAATTTCAAACACATAGTTTTAAGCCTGAGAAAGGATATAGCCTACTTTTTAAGGCCAATAGAGAGTAGCAAGGAGGATGAAAGTTTGTATGGAAGTATCGTTCACTATGAATCTAGAAGTTTGAAAATTATTTTTAGGCTGTTAATTTGTTATTAATAAATCTGACATTCAAAGATTTAAAAAAAAGGGGTGGTTGAGGTGGTTAAATGAAGAAGGGAATGATTCGTTTCGTTTGGTGCAGGTGCTGTCCGGCCACGGCTGTTTTGGGCAGTACCTGCACCGTATTGGTCGGGAGCAGTCTCCGTCGTGCCCAAACTGTGGCGCGGCGGAGGACACGGCCGGGCACACACTGCAGGTGTGCCCCGCCTGGGATGCGCAGCGCGCAACGCTGCGTGCGTTGGTGGGGCCGAATCTCTCACTCCCTAGCATAATCGAGGCTATGCTTCGGAGTTCAACCGGGGGTTTTAGTGGGTAGTCCTGCCCTTTTCAGGGCAGGGAGTCCCACACACGCCGTCACCCTCCCTCGGGGTGACGGTACGGTGCATCAAGGCATTTCCCCCCGAAAAAAAAAAAGAAGGGAATGATTATTATACGAAAATCCGTCGTTTTTGTAGATAGAACGTTGAGACTTTCTGTTGTTTACTTTTTCATTAAAAATAAAATAGCTTTTAAAGTTAATATAATAAAATGGATAGGTATACCTAATATACATATCAAAATAGTATTTCATAGAACCAAACCCAAGTAGGTAGAGCATTCAGGAAAAAAAACATATGGCATCGACTATGATGGTGAGCATTTCCTAGGCAGCAGCTGATCTGTCTTGTCATTTAAATTATTCAATCACAAACTAAGTACTGTTCACCACCTCGCTCACACAATAGTAATAGCAACGCTGTTAGTGGTCTAAAAGTGCCACGTAGGTATTGAAAACATAATTCTTGTGACCTAGAAAGAATGATTTTAAGTCTTAAGGAAATATGAGTACTTACCTACCTTCTTATTGAGATTTATGATTCTTATCCAAGGCGTTTTGAATTAGGCTAATCTAAGTCATGACGGGTTTTAACTTTTACGTTTTGGTTTTAGATTGCTAATGGCAAAGTCTGACGCATAGATAGCCGCTTAATATAATTACTTGACATATTTTTTATGTAATCAGCCTTTTAGCCCTAAATTATATTTATAAAAGCGGGTCTAACTCATCATTGGAAATTTAGCGTTCGAGACTAAATTGTCCTTTTACTTTCAGTCATTGCCAACCACGATATAAGCGTTTTCTAGTCTTCAGTTTCGTTGGTTACTTGATCATGGTGTTGGTAAATTGTGTCTTTTACTTGAGAGATACAGGAAATAACCAAGTAGATGGCAATTAGAGATCTTTGTTCACGCCATGGGTAGGTAAGCAATACAAGTTACCTACTTAGGTACTTCATTCCCCTATTTTTCCACACCTGACGGATCACCATTTGTTCTTTACAAATACCTACTCGTACATAATTTATGTTAAATCTATAATTTGCTCTTTTTTTCAGGTGGCTATCATCTCGAGGCCGAGTGAATCAGGCAGTTGATGTGCTGAAGAAGTTCGAAAAAGTTAACGGCAAGAAGATCCCACAAGACGTTTTGGACGAATTTATTGTAAGTTTACATTCGTTATGTAACCGTTAAAATTTTAAAAAATCGCTCGTAGACATGTATCACTTGCTCATCAGATGAAATTTAAGTTCTTTCATGAAGGAGAAACTCTTTAAATTCAAATTAGCGACATTATGATTGAACCCAAAAATTATAAAATTCAAAGGATAATCAGATGGATTTTAGCTCGCTAAAAATTTTCATAAAATCCTTCAAAAGTAAGAAGTTCACACAATGGGTAAAGTTGTAGATAATCCTGTAAATACCAACCTATACGGAATAGGATATTTTGTAAGAGAAATAATAGGTAAGGCTGGGTTCCCATCCGTTTTCCAAATTTGTTGGAATATTTTTTTATTTAAAAACTTTATTGCACAAATAGGTACAACAGGTGGACTTAATACTAGGGGCATTCTCTACCAGTCAACCCTTGGGTCATGCAGATAGTTTGTATATGGGTGAATATATGAAGTTTGTGTCCTTCACGCATAGGTAATAAAGGGGCGATGCCAAATTTTTCTCAGTAAAATCATATCCCTACCCGCTTTGTATCTTCTCCAGGTGTCATCACGCCAAACGCGACAAACCGACGAGTCCATCGGTGCTCTTTTCAAGAGTTCTCCACTGCGCAATATGATGTGCCTAATGGTGTGCGTATACATGGGCTGCGCACTCATCTTCGATGGCCTCGTCCGCATGAGCGAGGGGCTTGGCGGAGACTTCTTCATAACCTTCACGCTTACCTCCGCTACCGAGATACCTTCCGTCACGCTGCTGGCCTTGATACTCGACAAGTGAGTGTTCCGTTAATTTGCGCTGATGTGTCATCTTTACGGCCTGGTCTGCAGAATGACTTTACGTAATGTGAACGCTCTTCTGTATTACCATAATACCCTCCGTCACGGTGCTTATCTTGAACCTCGATACGTAACATAACCTAGGGGAGAGAGAAATATTTTTTCTGTTTCTTTAAAATGTTTAAAGTTCGTTAGTGCGGTGTGAAGCACTATAAAAATATTCTAGTGGGAATGAGCTTAGACTCGTGATCCAGAAGTTGTGGGTTCAATGCCTGCGGGGGCAACATCTTTGTGGTTGCCAGCTTGAATATAACATTTTTAGTGTCGGATAAGACAGATGAATGAGATAGGCTGAAATCGGTCGGGAATATTTAATATCATCACAGTCACATACTTATGCGAGCATTGTCTGATATAAATCAGCAAACTTTTTCAAGACGAACCTGTACGCAATGATAATCATCTCTGACACTCAATATGCTGTATCATTGCAGATGTCAGTGTAGTTCCTTCAATATTGCGCTGTCATCAAGCTCTGTGTCAAGTTCCGTTACACGAAGCTTTATTGTATTGCAGATGGGGCCGCAGACTTTTGACCTGTGTTCCATTGGTAATCACGGGTACACTATCCCTGATTGCAGCAGCCTGTTCAAAAGGTAAAAAGATTAAATCCTTAGTATCTTAGTCTGTGTTTTAAGAAACCTTTCCTAGTATTAATTAAAAGTATCTCGAGCGGTTATCTCATAGCGGTAATCTCGAGGATGCCTTGGTTTGAATGCTAGGTTATCTTGAGGTAATTTAGAGACGGGTTTAATATCCTTATCGAACTGTGTTCGATTTCTCTGAACTTAGGATGTATTGACCAATCAACATTTAACAAGCGTAGTGATGAAGCCAATACCAATGACTTGATTTCAATGACGAAGGTGTTTTAATAATTGCTAGCAGTATACTTATTTACAGTCTGACATTAACTAGGATGAAACAATTTGCCAAAAGATGATCTACCACAACTTATTGTGCCGTTTATTCCAGGCGTAGTCCAAGTGTCTCTCGCCATAATGGCCCGGTTCTGTGTGAACATGTCTTACAACGCAGCCATCCAGTGGTCCACAGAGCTGCTGCCCACGAGGGTGCGAGCCTCCGGGTCCTCGCTCATCCACGTCAGCGGCTACGTCGCCACTGTAGTGTCGCCCTTCATCGTCTATTCGGTGAGATATAAACAAGAAAACGAGTTTAACTGGATTATCAGCCTCCATGGAAACCTTTAAAAGCTTCACAACACCGAGTACCCGTGTTTTATAGTAAAATAATTCACGCTCCAGGAGCAGAAATATACTTTGCCTCAACAACATTTCAAAATAATTTTTGCTTAAGAAATGAGCATCGGTCCAATTTCACACACAAGATGAGAAAAATTACGATATTATTTGTCATCGATAGTGCCTGGATTGATTGTTTTAATTCTGGATTATAATGCATCAAGTTTCATCAATATTCACAGATAGACTGGTGTTCCATCTCCGTAATGTTTATATGTATTATTATGTGTTGTGTTCCTGCATGTGAGTAAGGTTTCCAGAGCTCATAAGGGGTGCTACATTAGTAGCAGGGGTCAAGCCTTCAAGGTAAGGGCAACAAGTCCAGTAACGGCTTTATTATGCTGTACTTGTCGCCCTTAAGCTAGGACCTCATTTCCACTTAACATCAGGTGGGATGAGGTCAATCTTGAAGTGTAATATAAAAAAAATTTATCTACTGATTTATCATTTACATAGTTTCGCATTTTAAAAATCTAGTTTTTACATCAGATGTGTAATTAACTAGTATTGTACAAAGAGACGTTTTAGCTTCTTCCGTTTTAATTTTTGGCGTCACTTAGCCAGAGAGGTTTTCTATATCTGTTAGTGTTCTACAAGGCACTATTATGCCCCCAATAGTTTAGGTGATTGTTTGTTGGTAGGAGCGCGTGTGGAGTCCCCTGCCGCTGCTGATCATCGGCTGCGTGTCGCTGGTGGCGGGCGGCTGCGGCGTGCTGCTGCCCGAGACCAAGGGCCGCGCCATGCCGCAGACCATCGAGGACGGCGAGCGGCTCGTGAGGGAACACTCCTTGTGCGGGTAGGTTACACTCTCCCTAAAACTACTTCTTCCACATCATTAGAGCCGAAAGACGTCCAATGCTGAACATACGCCTCCCCAGAAGACTACAACAACTGTCTGCTTATTTGTTTTTATTTTTTTTATAATGGAATATTTACAATATTCTTATTTCAGAAAACCAGTGGATGACAACGTAGAAGAATGGAAGAATGACAAAGAAAGAGCCCTCATCACGTAGTGGCAGCTCAAAGACAGTAGTGCGTCGATGCACATCTCCAGCTCAAAATAGGATTAGGTCGATTACTGCAAACTGGCGTGTACTACGATGTGACGTATCGCGCTTGTGTACTGTATCACGGAATATCAATCTGATTCTCTTGTACAGGGACCGATTAAGAACGACTGGTAGAGAATGGTCGTAGCGTTAAATCTATTATTGTACTACTATTAGGAAATGAAAATACAGAAAAAGGCGATTTTGGATTTAACCTGGTCCTGAACCTGACTTGTTACACTGTACTATGATTGTTTTAAGCGTTAGAATTATATTTAAAACATGCTGATTCATACATTAAAAGAGGTATGAGCATTGTAAACGTGTCAGTTTTGGGTGATCGTCTTAAATAACTATCTAATCTCTAAATAGTATAAGACTAGGCTCCTTCCGCAATGGTAGCTTAGATTGTAAATATGCCTTCGATGGTAATGTCGTTTCAATAGCCTTTCTAATTAAATTAGTAAGCGTTGTAAACTAGGGAGTCCTGCAAGGCAGTCTGAAGGCTCCTGTTTTATTCATCATTCAAGTTGATGTTATAAATATTAATATTTTATGTTAGATTTTTAAGTATTAGTTTGATAATCAGAATTAAGAATTTTTTAACGAATTTTAGTAGGTAGATAGGCAGTAAAACTGAATAAGCATAGATTATTATTAATAGCAATCTGGTGACGAAGTGCCCCAAAAAAGCTTGCCTTATAAAATGACATATCAACAAATACAATACTTTTGTAAATAACTTTTTAAACATAATTAACTAGTATACTAGGGCAGAGCTGATCTAGCATAGTTAAGTATCTTTTAGTTTAAGTACTTAATTAGCAATTAGCAAGGAATTTACTTTCTGTGTTGTGAGAATACTTAGGTATGTATAATAATCGTGTCTAAATTATTCCGATAAAGTTTTGTGGCGACTTTAAATCCGGCTTCTTCTTTTTTGCCTTTTTGATTAATGTTTTATCTGTAAACGATAGCACCTCTCATAAACTGTCTATCTCACTGTTTGCTGATTGATCTTATCTGTCATATTTCTGTCGGAAACCTTATAAAGAGTAGCGATATTATAAACTTTCGGTTTCACTGATTACTGTTAGAGATTACAGCCAGATAGCTCATCTTATTTTTATGGTTACGTAGTCGAATGGCAAAAAACGGATTCCTCGTGTCTGTCCGTCCTAGGGTTGCCAACTTTTTTTAGCAGAAATAAAGTATATCTGATTTTAAAGGAGGTAAATAAAGAGTACGGACTTACAAAAAAGGGTATCATTTATTTTTTACTTTTAAAAAGGTATTTTTTTGTACTTTTTGCGGCACATAACAATTTTTCATTGTTTTTAAAGGAATTGTTAAAAAAGAGCATTTTAGCGTACTTTATTAGTGTTATAGATTATAGAGTACGCCTACCTGATATAGAGGACAATACTCTATTTTAGAGTACGGTTGGCAACCCTAGTCCGTCCGTCCGTCCGTCCGTATATCAGAGCCATTACCGTAACTATAAGAGCTATACTGTGGAAACTTTGTAAGTAGATGTATTCGGTGAACCGCATTAAGATTTGCATACAAAAATAAAAAAAAAGACTCCCCATACTTAGAACTGAAACTTTAATTTTTGTTTCATCAAACCCATACGTGTAGGGTATCTATGGATAGGTCATCAAAAATGATATTAAGGTTTCTAATATATTTTTTTCTAAACTGAATAGTTTGCGCGAGAGATACTTCCAAAGTGGAAAAATGTTGGTTCACCCCTCTAATTTAAAAAAAAGAGTTGAGAACTTTTATATGTTATTTGCTGCTACGGAACCCTGCGTGGGCAAGTCCGACTCGTACTTGGCCGGTTTTTTATTTAAATGGCATCTGTGACATAGATGTTTCACAGATATCCGTGAAGCCGATCGTCCACCGCCAACTAAACTAAGCGAAAACTAAGCTAAGCTAAACTAGGAAATAACGATACGTCCACCGAAAAATAAGTGACTGCCTGCGCACGATCGCTCACTGTCTCACTCAACACTAGCGACAGGCGCCAGAGGGGTGAGGCAAGGGAGTGAAGGGCGCTTAGTTTAGCTCACGTAGTAACAGGTCGGATACACAACTAAGTTAGTTCGAGTTAGCTCGGCTATTTTACATAGCTTAGCTCGTATAGTTTGCGGTGGACGCACATGTATGAAAAACTGGTTCAACTATCAGGCCTAGCATGCGCCACGCGACTATATTTTATCGCGCTCTTAACAAACGTCAAAATGGTTTAAAGTCAGTGCGTTAGCATCTGATTGGCTGAAAATACGAGTGCGGTGTGCTATTAGCCAATGAACAGTATCGAAACTTTTGTCGTCTCATGCGAGAAATTTGACATATTGCGTATGCTAGGCCTGTATGTGAGCTAAGCTGAACTAACTTAGTTTAGTTGGCGGTGGACGATCGGCTTTATAATCAGCGATTGGTGAAATATGTGATTGGCGCTAAAATGAATTGAGGTACGATCGAGAGGGTCAGAGGGTCTACTCCCAAAAACGAAATATGTCGGATCCGAAAACGGATAGCAATTTTTAATTGTCATAGTCACATCTGATTCAGTTAAATTGCAAATCAAGCTTTTTCATAAAATATAATACCTACTATTTATGCAAACACAACAACCACGTTTTTCCTTACGAACTTTTGATAAATCTTCAAAAACGAAACCTTTCGTTTGTTCGTTTCGTTGTTGAGGGTAGACCCCCAGATTATGCATTTTGGATTTTGTACCGCGCTTCTGTCGTGCGCATCACTACATAGTATGTATAAACTGGTATAAAACAAAGTAGCTTTCTCTGTCCCTATATCTCTATGTACACTTAAATCTTTAAAACTACGCAACGGATTTGATGCGGTTTTTTTTGATAGATAGGTAGAGTTATTCAAGAGGAAAGATTTTATTTACAACTAGCTGTGCCGGCGACTTCGTTCGCGTGGACTACAAGAGTTTAAATGTATTTTTCTTTAATAAAAGTAGCCTAAATTATTCCCTATTTCATCAGCTACCTGCCAATAAAAGCTCCATCAAAATCGGTCCAGCCATTTTAGAAATTTGTTTTCCTATAACGAATATCTAGCAAAAAACGGCTAAAAATTACGTTTTTTATATGGCAGCCCCCCTTGAATATTTATTTTATTTTAATTTATTTATTTTATAAAAAAATATACATTCAAATATTCTGTAAATATTTCAAGCGTCCAGCAACAGTTTCAATTAACATCGAGCTAAAAATTGGAAAAAACGTTTAAAACTAAACTCATCTACACAGTTAGCTGAATGAGACACATGACGTGCGTGATACATAGCTAAATGAGACATATGACGTGCGTGACACATAGCTAAATGAGACATATGACGTGCGTGACACATAGCTAATTGAGACATATGACGTGCGTGACACATAGCTAAATGAGTCATTTGACGTGCGTGACACATAGCTAAATGAGACATATGACGTGCGTGACACATATTGACGTTATGAGTGTTCAGATATTATTGGTTAGTTGTGTGTATAGAAATTATTGACTAGCATCTGCTCGGATATTACTGAAGTAGTGTATGTTCAGTTATTAATGGAAACTTGTTATGGAATTTATTGGCATTTTTAACTGTTCAGAAGTATTTGATCACTTTGTCTGCTCCAATATATCTGACGGCGACTGTACCTATAATAATGGAGGAACTTTATATTAGGTACAGTCAGCATCATTCGTTTGTATCTACCTTAGTACCTTATCACATTAAATTTGCCAAATGAAATACATTATATAGTCATACCCAGTTAACTAATGTGACAAGGTACTGAGTTGTTAACAAATTAAATATGTTGACTGTACTGTACCTACCTGTTATTTTGGTATATTATACAATTATTATTGATTGCTTTACAAACTGTTTATTCTTTTAATAATTTTTAAGCTTTAATTGAGAGCCTGGATAAGCTACACAAAGGAGTTCTTACAATTGAGCGTTAAATGATAAAAACAATGAAAAATATATCAATATTTGTGCTTCCTTCATGAATGTGATAGTGATTTTGCGTGATACATACAATCAATATGATATAGGCTGTGATACAAACTAGAAAAAAAAATACATGTACAGGGCCGTCTTTCACTTAATAGGGGCCCTGGGCACATTAGCATAATGAACCCCTATGATCTATGTAATACGTTTCACTATTGTTTATTCATTACATTTGAACGAAAATTGCTACCGTGGCTAATAATATCAAAATAAAAATATTTATGATTAAATGCTGTTTGATTGTAATGTAAATATGTTTATAAATTGATTCAAATAAATATTATCAAGCGAGCGTACAGTGCCTACCTAGTTAACGGTTATGAATTAATAACCAAGTTGGGAAATAGGGGCCTCAATACATCAGGGGCACTTAGCAGGTGCTTACAGTTCCCAGTTGGCAAAATGGGCCTCACTGCATTCCTAATAGTTAGGGAGGCGAGGTAGCTAAATCGCGTAATTCAACGGCGCCGTCGAGACCTATCAAAATCGAAAGATAAAATAATTTCGAAAAGAAAAGCTCGTATGGTAAAAACCATTTTAGCGGTGGGTTTGGCGTGTACGGTTTTTCAAAAATGTAAAACAAAACAGTTACTTGGGCATTCTCGAGCGCGTCAGATTTTCGGAAGGGGTGTTAAGTAGGCCCCAAGGAAGCTCCCTTTAAAAAAACTGACGATTTCGGCGTGACGATAAGTTACTATGAATTTTTGAAAATGCAAAAAAATAAAGTTTTTTTTAACTACTCGAGCGCGTCAGATTTTTATAGGGGAGGTTTATCTCGGTATCCTGAAAGCATATTTTCTAAATCTGACAAAAATGTTGGTGGGTTCTCCTAATCTGACCAAAAAAGGTTTATTTTTCTTTCTCCTTGATAAAGATCCTTTAAATTCCCCGAATTTAAGAATGACAATAAAGCGATAGATACAACCAACGTAAATGTAGATGAAATGTAGTACGAATTGTATTATTTTTTACAAAAAAGTATAAGTTTATATTATTTTATACAAAAAATAATAAACTTTAGAAAAAAAAAAATTTTTGCTATAATAAAAGTGACATAATTTAATCATCGTTATTTCATATAATTTTTTTAACACCCTCAGTTTCGAGATATACTGAAAAAACCGGGAGTTTGAGTTTTTATGATGCTTCAAGTCAAAAAGTTTAAACTTTGGACAAAAATTTAAAGATAAGATACTTTTTTTGTGTAACAAATTACCTTTTTTGTTTATTTAAAATTTTTTTTGTAAAATGTATCGTTCGCGACTTATATGCCGCAACACGTTTTTCGGAAGACGAAATGGCTCTTCCACACTTCCGGTAATGCGGAAACCGGCAGATTTTGTATTTTAAGTAAGTTTTAGATTATATTCTTCAAAAAAAAAAAAAAATCGCGCTCGAGAATGCCGGATCAACGTCTTTTTTTACAAGTTCGCGACCCTATAACTCGGCGGCGTCAAGGACTTATCGTTAGATTCGTTAAATTTAGTCTTAAAACACTAAAATCAACCTCCAATATCTTAATCTGACGCGCTCGAGTATTTATTATCGATTTTTTTTTACTAATAAGAGTTTTTTTACTAATTAGAGAATTATCTGATCGTCTATCCTAGGCGCGCGTCACTACATATAGAGCTAAACACTTTACAAGGTTGTTCTATTAGGTAATAAGGTATCTCTCATATCTTAAACTGCCACGCTCGAGTATTACCGAAAATTCCCCTATTTGCCTCCCTAACTATAATACTCGTAATAAATACCAATTTGACAAAATCTTTTTCGTGTTATACTTTGGGTTGTAGACTTTCTGATTTTGAATATGTATGTATGTTATTAAATTAGGATGAAAATATCATGTTTGTACTTTTTTCTTTTATTCAACTTGGACAAAACCCCTAAAAGTTTTCCTATAACTAGAGAATACGCCCCCTTTGGTTACTTACTGATAAAATTTCTTTACAGAAAATCTCATCTTAATAAACGCTGCTGTCATTATGTCTATCACCGCAGCAGCGCTAGTATTCTGATGGGATCCACCTGGTTAAAAATAGTTCAAGCCGAAGCTCTTATTATTTCTCCACATAAGCGAGTGGCAAGAGGTCCGGCTTTTCTTATTTTGATTTTCAGTTAATTAATACCCGTTTGTAAGTAATACTAGGTACTAGGTAACCGTTTTTAAAGTAGCCTATTCACCTAATAAATCCTACAAATATTATAAATAAGAGAGTTTGTAAAACTGTATGGAGAGCTCTTACTCTTTTACTACTGCAAACTGGATGATCTGCGTGCGATGATCATGTGAATCTTTGATCTTTAAACGAAGCATCCGCCTGGGATGACACGTAGCCCAACCTGAGAAAAGAAAAACTCTGAAAGCCAGGCAGATATTAGACTTTCTAGAAACAACCGGGCTAAAGTTGTTTTTTAAACTACTGACTCGATAAAATAGTTGATAGATGAGTTATAAAGATTATCTCGTAGGATACTTTTTACCCAGTAAAATACAAACGATGACCCGGGTAAAACCTTGTTTTATTAAAATGGCAATCTGAACGGGAATTAGTAAACAAGACATGATAACAAGCTTGTTATTTATGATACGTGATTTACTAATCCAATTCATTAATTTCGACTTATCTAATAGTTAAGATATAATGTTCCTTGGCGGCCTTCTATTTTATATTTAAGGTTTAAAAAATATGATAAATAAAATTGTGCTACATATTTCTTGGAAAGATTGTGCATGCATTCGATTTTTTGAATTGATCACATCTACCTACTAGAAATAAATCTGAATAAAAATTGTTTATGATCAACCTTTATATTTACTTAACTATTAGTTCTCGATGAAATAGGTACCACTGGTTAAGTTAAACAAATGTTAAGTCTGACCAATAATAATTATTTTCTTAAGAAAGTGTACAATAACATAGTTATTAAATATTGTAAAGTTAATAAATGTGGGTTTAGCTTTATTAAATTGTTGTTTTCTTCCTTCACTCACCCATTTTGAATAAGTGTGAGCACAGGGCGTCTACTCTTGAAAACGAAATATGTCGGATCCGATGACGTTTAGTATTTTTTATTGCTCATTATCGCAACTAACACACTTCGAATGCGAATAAAGCGTTATCAAAAAACAAAATATTATTTATACAAATGAAAAATCACGTTTTAATTCCCTAACTTTTGATCAATCTTCAAAAACGAAACCTTTCGTTTGTTCGTTTCGTTTTCAAGAGTAGACGCCCTGGGCCGGATTTAGGGAAGAGCATTAAGGAAACAGCGTTGGGGCCTCCAAAAAAAAAGTATTCATATTCACTATTCCTACCTTTTAAGATTTTTTTCTTTGATTTTATTCTTAACAAAATTGTACAACTAAATATACATGCTTGATTTAACAATAAATATTCGTTGCATTTAACAGGGGTCTTCACGCTTTTTTTGTCCAGAGGTTTCCGGCAGTGAATGTGTTATGGCATGCACAGATGAGATCTACAATTTTATACTCGTAACTGTAGGTGTTGAACCACACAAACGAGAGGATTAATGTAATTAAAGGTGAAATGTAACAAAGAACGCGCGAAATATATTAATACTGTAAACAAGGTCGTATGTTTTGCTGTACTTTGCACAAACATAATCAATAAATTAGTAGTTTTAGGCGGTAACAGTTTTGTATGACATTTTCTGTATTTGTATGACGTTACTCACCGCCGCACCGCTACCGCTCGGCTATAGTACAATTTCCATACTTAGTCCTCACTATATTATATTATTGTACCTACTATTTGAATTCCTAACGTTTCTGATCGTACGGGGGTACTGAAAAAAAAATAGTTATCCGAGACAAACCGCTTTCAAAAATACGAATACCCCAAATAATAGCTAGCTTAGATAGTATAAACAACATTGATTGCGAATAAGTTTAGTTTTCTTGCCATTCAATTTCTTCCATCAACCTTCGGAATAATAATTAACTAAATCAGCACCACTTTCTATTTTTAAGGTATTACTAGTACCGATCTAATTATCCGTACTTAAGTAGGTACTTACGTAAAAATGTTTATTTGATAATACGGAGATTATCACAAAAAACGATCTGCAATATAAAACTATGCCGCTTGAATACCTTCACCTGCACAAGTGTTTTGTGTCTGATAACAACATATTTTACTTACGCATTGAAAATGTAAATCGGGTTTATGTGTTGTATTTCAGGTTAATAAAAAATTATATCACCCTATTTATTTTCCCAATTCAGGGTAAAGCCCACCATAAATGGCAATAATAACATCACAAGACAATATTTTTATATAACTATTTTTGTTTTTGTTTCAATTATAAAAATGATATATCGATAGTTGCACATTATTGCATTATTTACAATTTATTGCATTTATTTGACGACCTCCGCAGGTCCATAGCCGAGAGGCGAGCGGGCCGGACTTTGGCGTCGCGCCATCTCCGAGGTCCGGGTTCGATCCCCGGTCGGGTCAATATGGGAAACGAAGTTTTCTATATTGTATTGGGTCTGGGTGTTATGGTAGCTTCGTTGTTTTTGATTTCGGTAATACAAGAGCCTAATCTACTTACCACAGTTTCTGAGCAAAGTATGTGATTACAGAAATTGGTTTTACAGTAAGCGTCTTTAAACAGCTTGAACTTATAAGCGGTTGAAGAAATGTCATTGGTCATATGTCTGTAAAATGGGGTGTGCATTAAGATGTAGGTGCCAACATCTGGCTTGCGGGCCCATTTTTGAAGTCTTACGAAACGAAATATGACTTAGAGGGAAATTAGTTAAAGTAGTAAAAACTCAAAGCAAAGGGCCAAAAACTTCTCAAGCGTTAGTCAAATCTGTTACCATTAAATAAATTGACTCGTAAATTTAGACGTCCCCTGGGGTTCTTCTCCCAAAGACGAAATATGTCGTACCTGACCACGGAATAATTTTTAATTCTCATAATCGTCACCATACAATTCGAATGCGACAAAAGCGTTTTCAAAATCGTGTAACACGACGGAGCTTTCAATTAATATTCAAAATAGAAACTGGGGGTCTACTCTCAAAAACGAAACGAACATACGAAAGGATTCGTTTTTGAAGATTTATCAAAAGTTCGGGAGTTAAAGCGTGGTTAATGATTTGCATAAATAATATTGTGTTTTTTTAAACGTTTTAGTCGCATTCGAAGGGAATTGGTTGCGACGATGAGAATTAAAATTGCTATCCGTTGTCGGATCCGACATATTTCATTTTTGAGAGTAGACCTCCTGTTCGTTTGTTTCGTTTTTAGGAGTAGCCCTACTGACCCTGTTGGCGGCAAAAAAATAAATCCGCTGGATTTGGAGTTACGGGAATGAGCGAATTTCAGGGCCCTTGCCCAATAAATCAGTGTATGATTAAAAAGGTAAGTCTCGTTTACCTCGCACCCGCGGCGGAGCTGCGCGCCTTGCCCTCATTCCTCGGGTCGAGCTAAATCCTCCAACACACTCACGTATGCGATCGACTCTCACTAATTTCCATTAAATTGAAGGTTTATGCCCGGTTCCAATATTTTACGATTCGCAAAGTGTCAAAAATGACTATCCGTTTTTTTCCAACCGACAACGAGTCGTTAATTAAAATTTCACATTTACTTTCCCTAACTTTCGTCCATCTGTTGTTTTTAGCTTACAACACGTATAATTTATTACTATCCGTAACGGATAGATAGAACGGATTGTTTTCATATATTGGAACCGAGTATAAGTCGTAATTATAACACTGTCCGTTTTATAGGGTCTTACTACTACGTAGTGCTTGAGTGTACGAATTCAAGTTATGTTGATGTTCCAATGTATGGATGAGTATGATTTTTTTTTCTTATATTGCACTTCAAGATTGACCTCATCCCACCTGATGTTAAGTGGTAATAAGGTCTAAGCTTAAGAGTAACAAGTACAGCATAATCGTTCTGTTACTGGACTTGTCGCCCTTACCTTGAAGGCTTGACCCCAGCTACTTACGTAGCACCCCCCAGGAGCTCTGGAAACCTTACTCACACGCCGGAACACAACAACACAGAAGTGATTGTTTTTTGACTGCGGTCTTCTGTAAGGTGGAGGTATTTCACCAGTCAGGCTGCTCCAGTTCGAGTGATAAATCGCTATGCCCTACCTCTCTTAATATATTTTCATAACACAAATGCTTGAGCTACTTACCTACTTTCGGATCAATAATGTTACGTGATAATTTTTACAAATAGCGGCCCGCCGAGATTCCGTCCATTAGTATCCCGGTGAATATCCAATGATTTTATTTCTTACAAAATTTATCCAGACAATTACGAACATAATAAAAATAGGTATCCTTTTTGGTGCAGTCATTTTGCAGTATGAGCGAGCACACATTATGCCTGTTTATTTTGTTTAAATTTAAATCACCTACAACTATTTGTACCTATTGTCTCGATGTTCCAGTGGTCTAAAAACCGAGTAATGGTCTTTGGGGCCTGAATTTGATTCTCGGGGCTCTTACGGATCTTTAAAATAGGTATAGCTTGGGGTTCTGATCACCAATCAATATTAGGCAAAGGTGACGATTAAGTCCGTTTTTATTTTTGTCCGGCTGTTGGGCATTAATAGACTAGCACTTTACTTTTCACTTTGAACTCCAATGTAACTATTAATTTCAAAATAATGTAGGCAAGTTACTATTCTCACTTCAGCAAACCTCTTTACCCCCTGTTCCCCTAATTCCACGTACCTTTGAACCACGCGCACATACCTATATTTAGTTATCTACAGATCGCAGCACATATGTTTTATCAAAATGACGGACGACCGAACCGACGAGGACGGAAACGAACAAATAATAATACCTAAAGTAAAGAATAATGTTTTGAGTGGAGCGTGGATGTCACTGCGTTGCTATGGTTACGCGTTTCCCTTCGCGTCGCACTGCATACCCCACCTCAGTGGAGATTCGAAATCGCGTTGCTGCGTAATGGTTCTACTAATGTACCGCCATTGAATAATAAATAGATAATAAATTGCTAATGCTATCATCCATTACGAGATGCGAAGAACAGGAGGCATTAGTTACGGACTGGCAGTTAACAAGCTACAAAATAATTTCGAAATGTTTGTGTATCGTATGTAGGTATTTGAAATTTCGCTTAAAAGTCACGTGATTTTGAAATCCCATGTATTTTAAATTTATCGATACGATATCGAAGTTCGGTATCTGACACTTGCCCAGGCCCCCTGATTACCTTCCGATGAAGGATATCCACAAGTAATCTACGAATTTTCAAAGATAACAAACCGCTATTCACTCGTAAATTTGCTGCGGCTTCAGTTCTTTCGAAGGCCTAATCTGATATGCCTCATATTAGATTAGTATGTGGGGATCGTATTCTATTAAGGTAGACCGAGGCTAAATGGACCCCTTTTTGCGTCCAATAAATTGAGCGTTAATATCATTATTTTTAATAACGAAATAATACTTATTTAGCAGTTCTTTGGCAATAAACCGGACATTTCAAATTAAAATTAGCCATAAATGATTTGTATTATTGTTGTAAATATATACGCATACTAATTAAAGACGCGGCTTTATATATGGCCCTTAATCTAATAGAGGTAGGTACCTACCCTCTTTTTTTTCCTACCTGACTACCGATGATGGCTGCGAAGCCTTATCATCTTCACCGAGCTTTCGGAGGAGCGCAGATGGCTCTCACCCCTTTAATTTAAGTAACAACCGGAGGGTGCCCCCTAACGGGGCTCGAACCTCGGCTCGGGCTGTTACTGGGACTAAGTACCTACCCATTAACGTGTATAAGGCCGACTTAAAATAATATACTCGCATGATAAGCGGATGATTTTAATTAAAAAAATCTCATTGTCTCCGATATAAAAAAACTGATTACATGTTTTTGAATACTTTGTTATGGTATCAGCATTGTAGGTCAAGGTATTTTATGAAAATATCCATCAGGCCTAGCATGCGCAATACGTCAAATTTATCGCATGAGACGACAAAAGTTTCGATACTGTTGATTGGCTAATAGCACATCGCATTCGTTTTTTCAGCCAGCTGACGCACGGACTTCAATCGATTTTGACACTGTTATGAGCGCAATAAAATTTAGTCGCGTGGCGCATGATTAACGTGACCATTCTTTTTTTTGTCAGAGCGGGACATTTGCGGAATTGGCTACTTGACAGTGTTAACAATACAATATGAAAAGTGTTAGATATGTTAGCTTATTAGTTAAGTCATAATTTTACATTTTTTTTTAATTAAAAGCATAGTTAGTATTTTATTTTTGTAAATAAATTGTACTTTTTTTATCTGTGGAACAAAAGAACTGAACGGGAAACCACCATTGAAACACGGAAATGACAGCTGTCGGCGAAAATATTTTTTTATTGTGGCGAAACAATGATTATTTTACCGATTAAACTGAATTATTGTGTCTCTAACCGTAATAAGATTTTTTTAAACATTTTCCGTTTATCTAAATTAAGGCGTTAATATGCGTATGTTCGAGGTCTAGAACATTGACGTCATAATTGCAACAGTGACGTGACTTGGCGTTTTCGCGCGCTTTTTAAATGTGTTACACAAAATCTTATTTTTCTCTGGTTATTTAATTTTTTTTCAGATAAATCGAATTGCTTGGGATATAAAATAAACGGGCGCACATTTTACAATACTTTTTCAAAAACTGTCAAGTAGCCAGTTGATTCTATTTTTATATTTATCGACTGATCAAATTTGTTTTAAAATATCGGTTCAGTATTTAGATAAGTGGAGAAAAAATATATTTTTAAATTATCGTTTGGTCTGTTTGCAAAAGCGGGACAATTTCGGCCTTGACACCGGGACAGGCTGCCTGAAAGCGGGACTGTCCCCCCTATAGCGGTACGTATGGTCACGTTACGCATGCTAGGCCTGCTGTAGACCATCTTTTTATGATTTATTCAATAGTGTTGCACGCGACTTTGTAGACGTTATTTCGAGATAAAAAGTATCCTATAAAATATTCAAGTACCTAATCTAATCTTCTCAGCTACCAAGTATTATCCAAATCAATGAATGAATATTCTGTTGTTTTTGCGTGGAAAAGTAACAAGTGGGTCCTATTCATTCACAAACTTTCGTGATTGTAATAATCTACAACAAAAGGAAAATAGAAGTTATGTTTTTCTTTCAAAACAATAATAAATACCTACTTACGCGAGACAAACACGCCAACACAAACACATGAAGTGGTCTCAAACTTAGGCTTTTTTTTGTGCTATGACTTAATTCAAGACACCCGGCCCTCAGTTAATAAAGAAAAGCTCGTATCACAAAGTGAGCTGACCCGAATCACACTTGAGAAGTTTCGCGCTTCGGGCGCATAACTTAGTTACTGCGATGTAATTTGTTGAATAGTTAGCTTACCTATCTATAAATCAATACATAGTATAAAACAAAGTCGCTTTTTCTGTCCCTATATCCCTTTGTACGCTTAAATCTTTAAAACTACGCAACGGATTTTGATGCGGTTTTTTTTGATAGATAGAGTGATTCCAGAGGAAGGTTTTTATGTGTAATAAAGAATAGAAAAGCCAATATTTCTAAGTATTTACATTACATCCGTGCGAAGCCGGGCGGGTCGCTAGTATAAGATTAACTTATTTTGTAACCTAGTGGCTTGAGGGTGGTGTATGTTATTTTTTACAGTTTTGTTTCATGTAAGATGTTAGAATGTGATAAAAATAAAAAGTATAAAGTATCAGGGACTATTAAGAGCGCTGGCGCAGCAGCAGAGGCGACTGAAAAACTGAAAAGCTCAAAATATAAAGATATAAAGGAAAATTATAATTTTGTCGCTTTTGCAGTGAAAATCCTAGTGGGGCCCTTCGTGGGGCCCTGACGCATTGTCTTTTTTTTAAAGATATTTCAAAAAGACTAGTCAACGTTACAGGAGACCCAAAGGCTGGCTGCTACCTCGCCCAGCGTCTTTCAATCGCCATTCAGCGAGGTAATGCAGCCAGCATTTTGGGTACCCTACCACAGGGACCATCTTTGTTTATTTAAAATATTTATTTTTTATTAATTTAAGTTTTAATATTTTGTTAGTTAGTTATAGTTTTCTATATTATGTTCTCTTAAGTTTATTTGTTCCTCTTTGTATTAGTTTATTTTATTTCAATAAAGTATTCACATGTGCTACTTAAAAAAAAATCAAAAGTATTACGTGAAATAAATTCTCAGAAAAACCGTTATCACTTCCCTCTGTCTGACATATTAGCATGACTGTGCAGAATTGCAAATCAGTGGCATACGTTCAATATTTCGACTTCGATGTCTGTATGTCCTTATTGTAAGCGATACAAGTTTACTTATACCTACTACTTTTACGATTTGATCTACCACTAATAACCACGGCCTGTGTCATGGCTTTTGGGAAAAGGCTAAACGCTCAGTTACATTATTTGACGACCTCCTTAAATCAGGCGAGCGGGCCGGACTTGTGTGTCGCGCCATCTCTGAGGTCCGGGGTTCGATTTTCGGTTCTGGTCAACCTCTAGGTATGTTTATAGACAACGAACTTTCATATATTTTATGGGGACTGGATGTTGTTACTGTCGTGGTTTCGTCGTCTCTCGTCGAAACACAAGTGATTTAGCTACTTACCACAGAATCAAAGCAATGTAAGTATGTAATATTGTCAAAAAATATTTTTATGAATCTATATTCATTAATATCTGAGTACACACGTTGCCCTAATGCCAAAGTAAGTAGCGCTGTGAAAACCAACATCAACGGTGGTAACACAATATATATTTGAATACGTTCAAAAACACTCAGACACAGAGCAAACACAAATGTTCATTAGTTGAATGTTGAACGTACCCACGACCCTTAGGGGCCGTCCATTAATCACGTGAGACTTCAAACATTGACAAAAATCACGAAATGGGGGGAGGGGGGTGTAATAAGATATCACGTGTATTTACTTTTTCATATATTTTTCAAACGCACGGTTTTTAAATCGAAAAGCTCAGTTGTTAGTGTTGGAGAATGTCTTGTTAATCCGTGGTCCGAGGACTATGTCATTAAACGTGTTCATGTATAAGTACATGAACACATTTAGATACAATGTATGTTTTTCGCATGATTACACCACTCATTTAATATTATTTTTATGCAAATTAAAAACGACTTGCAACCTTTCTGTCTAGACATTTTTATCATGGTCCTTAATTTCAAAATAAAATAAGATTATACTTTATACCTGTATTGAAGATAATAATCTAAAATATTATTTTTTGTAGATACTAAAATTACACGTGATATTTGGAGGGTTAGTCTTAAACCTCACCATGTATCACTAAGGAGGAGGGGAGGGTTAAAAAATTATCACGTGATTAATGGACGGCCCCTTATTTGAACAGCCAGGAGCGTTACCCATTATTCGTCCAGGCCAGTTCAGTATTATCATCGGAGTAAAGTCTCTATTATCATCTGATTAAGATAAGTCGTTTTCCAAACCTATCGTTCTAAAAACGACACTACACTAACTCCTTCTAGAACATGCAGTGTGAAAGCCTTCCGCTCCACCGCCAGCTCGGTGACACCTTTGGTAGAACAAGAGCACAGGTGACAACTGCCTTAAAAACAAAATTAATTAAAAAACTGAAACTTAATTCTCGTAAAATAATATATTATACAGTAATGATGACAGAGCTAGACCACAATAAATGCATAAAAACATTTAAAATTTTTAATTTGGTAGTAACACAATAATCAATAAATAATAATCAACAAATCCAATATTTAAATTTAAGAAATAACATTCAATTTAAAACAAAACAACAATACACGTTAAAAAAATCACAGTAGCTAATTAACATAATAATAAAAATAAAAAACACAAATTATAAAATTTACTACTCGCTCCCGTCAGTCCCCGACGCAAAGGTGTCCATCACACTTGCCGCATTACCACGCTGAATAGCAATGGCCAGCCTCTGCATCAGGAACGAACCAGAACGTGAGTCGCCTGTTACATCGCTATATAATGCATAAAATATCTTAAAATGGTTCTCCTGTATATTGCAAAAACTGCAATTGTACGATATGTCAGTTAGGAAAAAAAGGGAACTCAAGTTGTCAAAAGAAAATCATCAACACAGCTGTTACTTTTGCCCCCACGTAAAACGACGGGATCTTATAAGCCTGACTTGTCTGTATGTGTGTTTGTAGCTCCAAAACGGATGAACTGTAATGGGAATTAGTCGGGAGTATTTGAACAACAACCCTGAACTCATAAAAGGACTTAATTAGTAACATATATTATGAAAACATTTAAATTCAATATCGGGGGTTTCATAATTTTTGCGGCCCAGACTTGAACATATTTCAAGTGCCCTTAATTATTAAACCAGAGCCTTCAATAAGTATAAGACGGCCCTGACGACACTATTGGGCGTTTTGCCTTCGCACGAGAGTAAAACAAGCTTAAAGACAAATACGTGCCGATAGTTTGAAAGCAGGCCGCGACGGACAAAACCTCCACAATTTACCTGTATTAAATATTTCACAATGTGACGACTTATTTCGGCAATATCGTGTTATCTCCATAAAACATGATATTGGCTCAAATCATGGTTGTATATTATCTGTGATATTGTATAAAATTATATATACGGAAGTGGTGTGTCGTTCATCACGGTTGTGTTCTTAAGTGTTAAGTAACCATTATCATGGATGAGAAAATGCATGAGGTTTGTTTTTTTTTATTTTATCCCATGTGAAAGGAGCTTGCTTTATTTTACATAAATACTAGTTAAAAAAAATTTAAAAATAATATTTTAAATACCACATATTTATGTACAATGTGTATTTTATCAAGCAAAGTGAGATTCGATTTTTTTATTTATCGTGTTTGTGATGAGATAGTCGGCGTAGTAATTAAGACAGTGGTAAATTGAAACGATGACTTGATTTCGATATAAGGACTTAATTTTTACTGTGAAAATAAAAGTAAGTTGAATAGATTTATAATTTACTTCAAATTGAAGTGATATAACAACTGTAATGGGGACCAATGCGATCTGAAAAGACAACAAAGCTTTATGTTAGATCCGGTGAAGGGTAGGTAATGGAGAGAAAACCATAGTCGATCCGATTTAATGGTTTTTATTATATTTGATTTCGTGAACATTAGTTTAAGTATAAATTTGGAGTTGATGTATGCAGTACACGTTCAGTAGCGAGTGATGAATAAAATAATCTATGAAGTGGACCGTATTCAAACGCGTATCAAATGTCAAGCTACTTGTCCGCGTGAACAACTTGCTGGAGACCCAATTGTGCATTGAAGCGAGCTCGCAGAATACCTTGGAAAGCTATAAAGCACCAAACACACGGGATATCAAAATACTGACAGAGGTAGACTTCGTAAAATATATTTTAGTTATATTATTTTTATTCGGTCATACAATTCAAGATTTTGTGGTTAATTTAGAGGAGGTACGAGATCCCTGCCTCGAATTATTTTCTAAATAAAATGGCAAATTTTTCAATCAAGTCTTCGATTAAATAGGTAATTATTATGCGACCACTTGCAGATTTATACGAACATATAAACGGAAACAAGAAGTATCTGAAAGTTTTACTTAATTAATATAATTTCACAACAACCGCAAAGTAGATAAACGCGAAAAAAAAGAGGCAATAGATAGGTATAAATGAAACCACTGTGAATGGTCTGCATTTGATTGATTTCTTGTGGGAGCGTCGCTAGGCAATAAACAATGATAAACTCATTTTACTTGTCACACTAGGAGGCGAAGAAGCTGAACGAGGATGAGGCACCCAAAGAGACGAGCGACGTGCTTGAGCGCATCATCCATGCCGTGGGCGACATGGGCACCTACCAGCGGCTGCTTTTCGCCGGCATGATGCCCTTGGGCGTCTCCCTCATGTTCATGTACTGCATCCAGATGTTCATAGCCGCCACGCCGCAACAACACTGGTGCCGCGTGCCGGAACTAGAGCATCTAGACTTGGAGCTGAGGTAGATACCTTGTGGACGTTAAAAAAAATGTATCTCCCATTGCGATGTGGGATCGGAATCCACGACCTTCACACCTATCGCGCGTGCTACTTTTCCACACCGTAACGGGGGCGGGAGATGATTTTTTTCTGTATATTTAAAATATTTATAGTTAGCTGGTGAGGCGTGACGCACTACACAAATTGGAAAAATCTATTGGATATTTGCTCTATTTGTTTTTGTGTCTTTAAAAATCTCCACAGGCGCCGCGCCGGCCCGACGCCTGCCGCAGCGTTTATTTTGACAACAGTACAATGATCAACTCAATTGTTTCGG
This sequence comes from Glyphodes pyloalis, assembly GCA_037074685.1. Classification (NCBI taxonomy): domain Eukaryota; kingdom Metazoa; phylum Arthropoda; class Insecta; order Lepidoptera; family Crambidae; genus Glyphodes; species Glyphodes pyloalis. The sequence continues at coordinate 4,284,109 of JAYKKO010000030.1, read as the reverse complement.
CCCGCCCGTGTTTTAGAATCAGTAGGTAGAAGACTTTTTAGCTGATAGCAAATATGGATGTAGCTTAAAATACTAGCTCATATTGCCGAAGAAACCCATTTTCAATTAAGAGGGACCCCACACTAGCGTCTTTCGAGCGTCAGCGTCTTGCCGCGCCGACGTTGTTTGGGCGTTGCGTCGACGCGGCGCCCGCTCAGCGTCGACGCGGCGCCCCCTCAGCGTCGACGCGGCGCCCGCCCAGCGTCGGCGCGGCGTTTGAGCGGCGCTTGCGCTGGGCGTCCTCTGCACATCGCGTTCGAGCGTCGCGCCGCGCTGACGTCATGTACAGTTATTTCGGAAATGGAAATGTAAGATTTGAATAACGCACAATATAATGTTTTATATTGCAGTGATAAATTAATGCTTTCAACTTGTAAAGGAAAAAATATATTTTACCTATTTGACACATGGCACGAAAAGGCAACTTTAGCATTTATTTTCTCTAAAACTAAAAGTACTTAATTGAAAATGGGTTTCTTCGGCAATATGAGCTAGTATTTTAAGCTACATCCATATTTGCTATCAGCTAAAAAGTCTTCTACCTACTGATTCTAAAACACGGGCGGGCCGAAACAATTGAGTTGATCATTGTACTGTTGTCAAAATAAACGCTGCGGCAGTCGTCGGGCCGGCGCGGCGCCTGTGGAGCGCAGTCCTGGCGTTCGTCATTTCGACCGCACCGCTGCGCAAGCGTTGCGTCGGCGCCGCGTCGACGTTGCGTCGACGTCGCGTCGGCGTTGCGTCGTCGTCGCGTCGGCGTTGCGTGGGCGTCGACGCTCAAAGAACGCTAGTGTGGGGTTACGCTAAGTACTTTTAGTTTTCGAGAAAATAAATGCTAAAGTTGCCTATTCGGGTCATGTGTCAAATAGGTAAAATATATTTTTTCCTTTACAAGTTGAAAGCATTAATTTATTACTGCAATATAAAACATTATATTGTGCGTTATTCAAATCTTACATTTCCATTTTCGAAATAACTGTACATGACGTCAGCGAGGCAACGCCCAAACAACGTCGGCGCGGCAAGACGCTGACGCTCGAAAGACGCTAGTGTGGGGTCCCTCTAACCGCTGTCTTTCCCCTACGACGTAACATGACTCGTTTCACAAACTGTGCGCTACGACGCGTCGTAAATCATAGTTCGGGAATCGCTGCTTTAATATTCTAGCTATTATTTAAGTGTAACCCCACACTAGCGTTCTTTGAGCGTCGACGCCCACGCAACTCTGACGCGACGCCGACGCGACGCAGACGCGACGTCGACGCAACGTCGACGCGACGCCGACGCAACGCTTGCGCAGCGGCGCGGTCGAAATGACGAACGCCAGGACTGCGCTCCACACAAAATATATTTTTTCCTTTACAAGTTGAAAGCATTAATTTGTCACTGCAATATAAAACATTATATTGTGCGTTATTCAAATCTTACATTTCCATTTTCGAAATAACTGTACATGACGTCAGCACGGCGCGACGCTCGAACGCGATGTGCGGAGGACGCCCAGCGCAAGCGCCGCTCAAACGCCGCGCCGACGCTGTGCGGGCGCCGCGTCGACGCTGAGCGGGCGCCGCGTCGAAGCAACGCCCAACCAACGCTAGTGTGCGGAGGTCGCCGGCAAGACGCTGACGCTCGAAAGACGCTAGTGTGGGGTCCCTCTTTAACTCCTCTCACAACCGATGGCCTTAGGATCAATTTTCAAGGTGGCCAGATACCTACAGGATTCCGATATTACTAATTATTAACCTCCGGCGCCACTGCTATTGGTTGTTAAAAGTTTGAGGTGTCGTTGTGTGTATCTGTGTATGGCATCGCAACTCCCGAACAAATGAACCGATTTTGATTTTTTTGTTTGAAAGACGAATAAGTCGGGAGTGTTCTTATAGCTATCTTATATATAAAAATGAATCGCTATTAGTCTCGCTAAAACTCGAGAACAGCTAGACCGATTTGGCTAATCTTGGTTCTGAAATAATTGTGGAGGTCCAGGTAAGGTTTAAAAGGTTAGAAACTAAAAAAATAGGCGTTACGAAGTTCGCCGGGACAGCTAGTGTTCGATAAAAATCACAAAATTATGGATTGCATGTTTTAACACAACTCCCACAATATGAGTATCATATAAAAGGACTCGCAGAATATATTTATATTAACAAATTTCAAATCCTAAAGACGAATTTCCTAAATTTTTTCGTCACAACTCCCTCATTATAGGTAGATATCAAAATAATATAAGGGCCTTTTTCACATTTTTTTTTGTCGGGGGTTTACAAATTATCATTATAAGGTCGAATCATTTAATATTTTCCATCCTTCTCAACCCCCGATGAAAAATGTTGTCTGATGATTTAACTTTCAGTGTGTTTAACTGTCTGTCGCTTTATATTCAAACGGATAGTCCGATTTCGATGCGTTTCTTTTTCATTTGAAAGCCAGTTTTCTTGCGGTGGTCGTTATCTACATTTGGCCAACTTCGTTCTAGCAAAGCGATGGTGAAGTACCAATACCACCTAACTATGAGTGTCCAATTTAAGTAAAATATGATTTATCTGGTTAGAAATAAGGTCTTAATTATTTCTTCAAAAATATACAGTTAGGTGGTATTTGCACTTCACCGTCGAAAGTAGGAGTAGGTGTCAGCGCTTTTCAAAACTGTCGCCATTTCTGGCGCTTGATTATCCGCTTATTAATAGCTGTTCCATAACTTAGTGATAAGTGTTTCTAGCGTACGGGCGTTATACATTTTTCTTTAATTTTTTAGGCGCAACCTCTCAATACCGGGCGCGACACTGGGCCTAGACTACGACAGATGCGCGGTGTACGATGCCAACTGGACCGAGGTGTTGCAGACCATGAAACCCCCAATCGGCGCCAACACCACCTCCTGCCAGCATGGATGGGAGTTCCTCTACGACGACATACCGTATGCGACCGTCATCACTGAGGTACCTACATACTCAACTATATTGACCCAGCTTGGCCAGCTTCAAAGAAAGGAAGAGGTCTCAACTCAATTTGGGTTAGGTACCAAACACTTTTTTGACCGACCGCAACGTTTCACGGAACAACATTTTGTGAACCATACCAAGTTCTATGATTCGTGAAATTACCAGTTTTATCGATCTTTTAACATTTTTATAAATTAGCGACGAATGTAATTCAGATTTTTTTTATATATTACACTTCAAGATTGACCTCATCCCACCTGATGTTAAGTGGTAATGAGGTCCTTTTTTTTTTTTTTTTTTTAAGGGGGAGAGAATGCCTTCTTTTCGCACCATATCGCTGCCGTGGGGACGGCAGCGACGTGTGTGGGACTCCCCCGCCCAGAAGGGGCGAGGACTACCCGAACTAAAAACTCCCCCCACCTTCTCATCGCCTATTGACGGCGCCATGGGATATCGGGTGACCCATGACTGCCACGGCGCCGTCGGCGGAATTGTTGCCCTTACAGGGCGGCGTCACTAAGTCCCCCCTGGGTGGTCGGGGGACTGACGGGAACGGCCAAAGGTGTTAAACCGTTCCCGCGCATCTGCGGGAGACCGTGCAAGGCCGGCCGGGGTGTCCCCACACCCGTGGCCGGCTGGTCCCCGCTAACAAGCGCAAGGGCATCAAACCGACGCCTTGCGCGCAGTCTTCTGCGTCTCCGGTGTGGTGGGGCGGAGGGGTCGTTCTCTCGCTCCCTCTCCGACGCCTCCTTATGCGAGACTATTTGTTCGCTGAAAACGGCAACTGCCGTCCAGGCCTCCTCGCTCCCAAGCATGGCTGTAACAATGCTTGGGAGCGAGAAATCGCTTCCAACAATAGCAGCTAACTCGGCCCGCTCGGTAGCCCAGGCCGGACACACAGCCAGTGTGTGGTCCGCCGTGTCCGCCGCCGCGCCGCAAGAATGGCACAGCGGCGACTCTTCTCGCCCAATTTGGTGCAGGTACTGACCGAAGCATCCATGCCCAGTCAGCACCTGCACCAATCTGAAAGACAGGTACCCGTGGCCCCGGCTCAGCCACTCCTGCAACACCGGGCCAACGGCGTCAAGCACTCGCCCCCTGGGTCGTATTTCGTCGACACCCGTCTTCCACCGCTGAACCATCTGTTCATGTGCCTCGCGCCGGATTGCCGCCACCTCAGTCGGGGAGGGACGCTCTCCCCGCGCCCTCCTCTCCGTCAATTTCCAATACACTTGGGCCTGCACCCTTGCGTCGAGGGCCCAAGGCGGCGTGCCGGTCAAGACACAGGCCGCGTCGAAGCCCACCGTGCGGTAAGATTGGGCCACTCGCTGGGCAATAGCCCTTTGTGGCCTCCGTAGGTGGGCTGTATTTCCCCGCCGGAAAAGGGCGTCTGCCCAGATGGGTGCGCCGTAGAGGGCCATGCTCCTAAGAATGCCGGCGTAGAGCCGCCGGCATTTGGCCCTGGGTCCGCCCAAGTTTGGCAGCAGACGCCCAAACGCACCAGCCGCCCCGATGAGGCGCTGGGACAGTCCCTTCAGATGGGGCTCGAAAGTCCAGCGTGCATCAAGTACTAGGCCCAGATATTTCATCTGGGCCCCCACCCTGACGGTCACTCCCCCGACGACGATGTTAGCGTCTGGGGGAGGACGACGCTGCCGAGGCCCGTAAAAGTATATGGCCTCGGTCTTTTCTAGCGCGACCCGTAAACCCAGGCGGCCAATACGCCCCGCCACCAAAGTTCCGCCAGCGGCTGCTCGGCGCGCAGCCTCGTCATAGGTCCTCCCTCGAGCTGTGACAAGAGTGTCATCTGCATAGCAGACGACGCTCATGCCCGAGAGGAGGACACCCCGCAGGACCCAATCGAAGCCGATGTTCCACAAGAGGGGCCCCAAGACAGACCCTTGTGGAACACCGGACTCGACATTTGCACGCCGGAGGACGCCATCTTTCCCGACATAGGCAACTTTCCTGCCGGACAAGTAGTTGCCGAGGAGACGAACCAGGTATTGAGGTACCTGGTGATACCTTAGGGCCATCAAGATTGTAGAGTGGGGGATGGAGTTAAAGGCATTAGCTATGTCCAGTGACACAGCCAAAACTCCCTCCCCCACATCCCAGGCCTCCCAAACTACCCCCTGTAGTCGCGCCAGCGCGTCCGTAGTTGAGCGCCCTGCTCGGAACCCGAATTGAGCGTCGGAAAGATCTGGCCCCCGCTCCCTGAGGTGGCAGTTGATCCTCGTCGCAATAACTTTCTCAAAGAGCTTACCGACCTCGTCCAGCAGGACGATTGGCCGGTAAGCAAGAGGGCTGTCTGATGGGCGTCCCTCTTTTTTCAAGAGGATCAGCTGCCCCTCTTTCCACACCTCCGGGAACCTCCCAACCCTAAGGCAAGTGTCGAAGAGGTCCCGGAACCTGGGCTCAATCTCTGCCAGGGCCAGAGCCACTACTTTGGCAGGGACCCCGTCAGGGCCCGGCGCCGTTTTCTTTGCGCGGAGACGCAACGTAGCCACACCGAACTCTTCGTCCGTCAGACACGGAGTTTCCTCGTCCCCTACGTTCACCGCGGAGGGTGGATTTATGGCTGGAGGGGTGAAGTGGGGCTCGGCCGGGAAGAGAGCCCGGACCACCCCTTCCAGTAGCGTTGGCTCCATGGACTCGGCCAGTGGGGGACCAACGGGGCGCAGCTGGTTTCGCGCAGCTCGATACGGTCTCCCCCATGGATCGGCATTAAGTCCGTCGAGCATTTCCGCCCTTGCCCTATCTTTAGCGGCACCTATCTCCGACTTTAAGATGTTCTTGGCGTCCCTATATGCGGCGTAAAGGCGAGATTCCACTTCCGCGTCCCTCACTCTACGTCGACGACTCCGCTGGAAGTGGTAATGAGGTCCTAGCTTAAGGGCGACAAGTACAGTATAATAAATCTGTTACTGGACTTGTCGTCCTTACCTTGAAGGCTTGACCCCTGCTACTAATGTAGCACCCCCCTGGAGCTCTGGAAACCTTACTTACACGCAGGAACACAACAACACAGAAGTGATTGTTATTTGGCTGCGGTCTTCTTTAAGGCGGAGGTATTTCACCAGTCGGGCTGCTCCAGTTCAAGCGATAAATCGCTATGCCCTACCTCTCTATAATATAATATATATAATATATAGATTTAGGTATTATAGCAAATTCAACGGATTCAAGCTTGGAGCCTGTGTGCTTCTCCTGACTGGTGTATCGGAGTCGTGCCAGTGAACTAGCCAATCTAATTTTAGCACCAAAACACACAAAAATGCAATTGTAAAGCACACAAGGAATAGATACGCAATATAGTAATAAATTATCGACACTTGAAAACAACTTTTAGGGTAGGTAATGCGTTTAAGTCGACAAAAAGGCGTTCGTTAGTTACGTCATTTCATAGAATGTGATGGAACACGCGCTGTGATTGGTCCGCGCCTATGACTCGCGGCGTCCGAGGAAACGGCATTCGTACTTACCGGCGCTAGCTCACTTTTTGAAGACACGCCCACGCAATGCTTCTACGTTTTTCCGTTCACTGCCTGGATCCCGTTTCGATCATGATTTCACGTATCTGATTATTACATTAAAGCGATTGCCATTTGACGTCTGCAACTCTTACAAGGTCCACCATATCTATATAGTTCATAGACAATTTAAAGGTTCCAAGAACGGAACATTTTAACGAACAATCAAGCTTGAAATTTCCTGATCAAAGTGGGAAAACCGCAAGGTTTTGATTGTGATATACGCTACGGGAAAGAATAATGCACTTTTTGTTGTAGGTAATCATGTAAAACCAGTTATTATAAACTCTACTCATACAGTTAGTATTTGGTTCAAAGTCAAAAATAATGGTCTAGATAAGCAGACAAATGGGCCTATCTCGGATTATCACTAACGATACCATCAAACAAACTCTGAAATAAAATATTGATGTAGATACGTACCTAATGATGATAAATACAATAGATCCAACGATCGTAAATAAAGAGATAACGAAATGGGAAGTGTATATTAAACCACCAAATATACTAATAGTAGGCTTTATATACAGAAGTAGGTACTCATAGGTTTTGTAAATTTTTCACGAGAGAATGTTGAATTTTTTTGGTCACCCACATTTATTGGGTTCTATTTAATCGAGCATCATAAAAATACTGACCTAACCTAACCTTAATAATACGTTGGCCACAAAGTTAATAAGTGAACCACTTTGGCTTGGGCAACCAGTGGCGCAATCAGTATTTCTGTCGCATAAATTATTATCGCATCTCCATTAAAATTCAATAGCTAAATTATTTGTTCATGGTATGTTACAAGTTGGTAACATTTATTAACGTCAAAAAGAATCAAACTAAATTTGAGTTTGAACAGGATGAAGGACAGTAACTTAAGAAAGGCTCAATCCAATACACCCAGCCCTAACTCATTTACTAAGACTTTTTCCTAGAAAGTATAGTATTTTCCTGGCTTTCAGAGTTTTTATTTCCTCCGGTTAGGCTAAGTCGTCTCAGGTGGATGTTTCGTTTATGGATGGAAGAGGCACAGTCACATAGGAGGTTAAATGGTGTTTTCTTATATCTCCTCGCTGTATCTGCATACGTCAGTCACTTAAATTCATGTGGAATTGGGGTGTTTTTAGTTTGCAATGTCAGGTCAGGGCTCTAACTACCGAACTGGTCGAAGGCATGCTAAGCTTTAATACTTCTTCGGTCCATTTAAGCGAGTAGCCAGCTACAAGTGGTATTGAATATCATAAGCCTGGCTGGTTCACCCAGTATTGCCGGAGGGTTTATGAGCAGGAAAAAATTAACCGCGTTTTATCACGCATGGAGGTGTTGGTTAGCTCGCAGCGCCGCGGCGGATACGTGCAGTCCGAAAAAGCCTCTAAAAACCTGGCAATATGACTGCATATCCTTTTTCGAGGGGTAGCGCTGTTAAACTTTAACTTTAACTCCCCATTTTTCCGACAAATGGCTACATCTAACGCCTATTAGGTACGCCGTAGGGTTTGCCACTAAATGCACCGTCCCGCGTCTTAAATTTATATTTTACACAGCTACTGCTACAGTCTGTAACTACCAATAACGAAACGAGGAAACGAAAGGTTTAATTTTTGATGGTTAATTAAAAGTTCAGGAGTTAAAACGTGGTATTTGAATATTTTGATTTTATAAAACGCTTTCGAAGTGAGTTGGTTAAGTTTATGAGATTAAAAAATTGTTATCTGTCTCGGATCGCACATATTTCGCTTTATTCGGGAGGCTTTGGGAGTAGACCCCAAAAGTCTTTGGATAGATGATCTAATTGAATCTATCTTTAGGAATAGACCCCCAAATCCTTTGAGGAGATGATCTAATTGAATCATTTATTGGGAATAGACCTCCTTGGTGGTTTTGGGCCCCAAAGATGATCTAATTGAAATCTATTTCCAGAGAGAATGGGTGTGCGACCGCGCCGCTTACGCTCCGTTCGCTCAGAGCATGTACTTCGTCGGATCCTTCATTGGGTGCGCTCTCTTTGGCTGGATGGGTGACAGGTATGGCAGACTACCCACTCTCATAGGTAAGAACTCCTTTTGTAAACGTACTTATTATTTAAATAAATAAATACTGGACATTATTACATACATTGCTCTGATTCTGTGGTAAGTAGCTTTTAAGCACTTGTGTTACAGAAATCGGAAACAACGACGGTACCATAACACCTAGAACATATATAAAAGTTCTCAGAGATGGCGCGACGCCAAAGTCCAGCCCGCTCGCCTCTCGGCTACGGAGGTCGTCAAATTTAAGTACCATTAATTAGTATACCAATAGATATAAAATTTACGGGAGTGGTACCACACAGTATAAAGACAGACCTAGAAGTAAGTACCCCCCTATCTTGAACGAATGAAGCGATGAATCACACGCGGCAGTCTATTGCCGCTTGGGTGTTTAGGGGTCAAAGCAAAAAGCTAGTGAACTAAATACATGTCTACTCAATCAGGAACTGTCGAGATTTGAGCACCTACCAACCACCACAAAGTAGGCATGGAAAGGACCATACCACCACCCAAACCAAGTGTGTCACTATCACACACACATAAGCGTTTTTGTGTGTGTGGGTAGGGTAAATAACCAACCTTACTGTCGAATGTTCTCAAATCTCCAAGTGACTTCATCGAGGGTCCAATGGGGGCCAAAAGCTTTAGATGCTCGTCATAAATGTCACTACATTCGATCGGCTCTGTCACCCATCCAACACCGAACTAACTTTCGATATGGTTTCCGTTGCCGTTACTGCGCCACGAGCACCTCGGTTGATGGATGGATTTGTATACAATTTTGATGACATATTAACGTATAATATAATATATTATATTTCATAATTAGCGGCAGCTCGGAGCTTCGCACACGTACCTACGTCCCTTTATCCCCGTTTTTCAACATTTTCCACTGATACTTCGCTCCTATGCGTGATGTTGTATAGGCTTAAGCCCTCCTCTATGAACTCTTTACAATAATAGTACATATAACACGAACATGTTTTCGAAACATAATAATAATAATCAATTAATTATTTCAGGAGCAAACCTGGTAGGGTGTTTCGGGAGTCTGGCGACGATATTTACAAGAGGACTATGGGACTTCACGATCAGCAGGTTCATTGTCGGGATGGCCAACGATTCCAGCTTCACGATGATTTATATTATACGTAAGATTGGTCGTACCTACTACATTTTGTATTCGTAGTTTAGCTCCAAGATCCTGGGGGGTGCTACATTAGTAGCAGGGGTCAAGCCTTCAAGGTAAGGGCGACAAGTCTAGTAACAGCTTTATTATACTGTGCTTGTCGCCCTTAAGTTAGGACCTCATTACCACTTAACATCAGGTGGGATGAGGTCAATCTTGAGGTGTAATATAAAAAAAAAGATCGTTGAGTGTCTGCCCGAAACCCAAAATAAAGGATCAAATCTTCAACGAGAAACATTGTGACTGTGAGGTTTTCCCAAACAGGACATTGCAAACTTGAATCGCCTGACTATCCATACTTTGTATGATGATTCCATACTTTGTTTATTGGTCTACGTAGTATGTGATGCAAGCAGATTTTGGTTTCCCTAGTTAGGATGGCGAAGATCAGATGGCTCCTATATAATAACCAGTCTCGTCAAATTAGAATGCTAGTTGTAGAAGACCCCGGCTACAAATTAAACTCTAGAAGAAAGTAGAAGTTTACCTCAGAAAAGAAGTTCCCAATGCTACATGACATTAGGTATACCTATGATACGAGATCTCAAGTAGAGATGCAACGGATAGTTGATTGGCCGATGATCAGGCCGAATATCCGGCCGGCCTACTTAAATTTTAGTTTGTCGGCGGGCGCGTCGTCCTGTCTCAACCTGTTACGTATTGTATGTTCACGCGTTTTCTAGCAAAAAAACGGAGTTTTATTAAGTCATTTGTGCGGATAGTGCGTAGCTATCCGGTATTCGGCCGGATAGTAAAATAACAGCCGGATAGGCCGGATACCGGATATCCGTTGCATCTCTTATCTCAAGTTACAAAAACATCAACCAATTCAACCGGGATATGGCTTAATTCCTTCTGCTAGACACCGGCATCATCTCGACTTTTGACAGACACAAATGATAAACCTGACTTTTAGACGCTTGCAAACTGCAAAATGGGATTAGCAATGTTTAGGCTATATCGAGATATCAGCTAGAACAGGAGCAATGATCTAACTTGCCTTTCGAAGTACGGAAATTCTCAGTGTGCAAAGACGTGTGGGTGCCAGTTAAAAGGACATTTTGCGAACTCGATTACTCTATGCACGTGCTCTTCGAGGTCTTGCTCACCAATGGCAAAATAAATGCCTTTCTCTTTTCAGTATTAGAATACGTTGGGTCGCAGCACCGCACATGGGTGTCCAACATGTCTATCGGGCTGTTCTTCGGCAGCGGCGCGCTGATCCTGGTGGGCCTGGCGCTGTGGCTGCTGGACTGGCGCCTGCTGATGTGGGCCACGTCACTGCCCATGTTACTTGTGGTGATTGTGCCTTTTGTAGTACCGGAGAGTGTAAGGTAAGCGCCAATTGGTTAATGCTAAGACTCTTTCATCTTAATCCATTTGGTTTTTGGAGAACTGCTCTAACTGCCTAGACGCCTAGACATAATCGTCGACAAATCGGCATTCGCTTACAGTATGCTTCTTTAAGTTTGCCATCAAAGAAGCTTGTACGTATTCAGTCATACTATGGTTGTCTTACTAATTTTTGCTTGATCATCCAGGACATATAGATTTCTTCCTGCACCCATATATGATTCACAAACCTTAAATCGCTTCGAAGTGAACCATTTATGTTTCAATGTATCAAAAGTAGTATCAAAATATATACACTATTTATCAGTAATGCCAATATTGTCTCAGATGGCTGGTATCGCAGGGAAAAGTGGACAAAGCAGTCGAGACGTTAAGGAAGTTCGAGAGAGTGAACAAAAAGAAGATTCCGGACGAACTATTAGAAGAATTTGTAGTAAGTATCATAAAATACATAACAAAGCAGACTGAACAATATTGGTCAAAACTTTTGTAGTAATTTGAAACTATGTTATCATGTAGTCTTGATAGACATAGCACTAAGAATTACTTATTACACGCTGAAATGGTGGGTTTTTTTTTCTATGCGTAGTGTACGACCTCCAGATAAGTAAAATGACCCTTTATTCCCATCTGCCACCTTCAAATCGCCACCCGGGTGGTGGTTGGCACTTATTTAGTGTCACCTGCCCCCTTCGTATAGTACAGGGGTTGGATTTCGTATTGAACATTATCAATGGAAATTAAAATAAAACCCCACTGGATATGTGGCGTGGTTAAACTATACAAATAGTTAATATCTTCCATCCATTTCAGGCTATGTCAAAGCAGGAGAAGACTAACGACGAATCTTTGAAAGCTGTAATACAAAACGCACCCTTGCGCAACGCCATTCTGTTGGTGGTGATTCTGACGATGGTGAGCGGGGTGGCGCTCGACGCCATGCTGCGGATGTCCGAGAGCATCGGCACCAACTTCTTCGTCACGTTTACTCTGTCTTCCTTCTCCGAGATACCCGCCTTGGCACTAGTCACTCTTCTCTTGGATAGGTAAGAAATTATATATTATGTATTTATATTGGCACATACACTAAAGGAACAAGTCCTTGATGGAGTGAGATTGCAACTGCACTAGAAATACATACAAACCAGAGTCAGTACTGTCTTCACCACAAGGGCACACGGCGCCCGTGCCCATGGCCTCCATTACCTGGGGGCCCCGAAAGACCGACCATTTCTCTAATTAAAGAACCCTCAGCATTCTAATATCATAGACGACATGACATATCATTTCAAAATGTTTGGAATAATTCGCATATTTTAATTTCTGTATTCATGTTTCCAAGGGCTCCAAATTCTTGTATGTCCAAGGGCCCCAAGTTATTGTGCCCTAGGGCCCCAGGCTAGGTCTTGACCAGAGTGGTGCCGCAGTGAAAGATTGCGCAACGGCACTACCGCCTGGGTGTAATCAGAGACAGATTAAAGGCGTAAGTTTTTTTAAATGTGTTGATGTCTGGGTGTTTGTTTGTTAATCTTTCACGCAAAAGGATTTAGATGAAATTTGGTAGTTAACCTGTTACGCGAACAGCAAGAGTAAAATAACAGCGTAGTTTTTTTTATATCTAGGACAGGCCGCCGCAGCTTAATAGTCGTGACGATGGTCGTAGCTGGGCTTACGGCTTTGTGGTGCATGTTCACTAGTCAAGGTAAGTAATCTCCCTGTACAACTTTTTGGACGATCTTTGCGCAATGGCTAAGGTGGAGGCCCGAAGCGTGAGGGGTCCCGGGTTCGATTTTCGATCTGCTCAATTAAGGAAATTAACTTTGATATTTAGGGGAGGTAACTAAAAAATTAAGTTTAGTCCAACCGTTAGCAATATAAGATACGTATTTTTGCTTTTATCATGTAAACAAAAATTTATTAAGATACATTGTGTTCAAATTTAGCGCCACGTCACTTTCTTCGCACAGTTTTAACGAATTAGTGGCGTAAAGCGTAAATTTTTTAGGGGTATCGCTAAAAAATTAAACATAAAGTCCCCTTTTTAACCCCCGACGCAATAACGACGGGGTGTTATGAGTTTGTCATGTTTGTGTGTGTGTGTGTGTGTGTATCTGTCTATGGCATCGCCGCTCGCGAATAAATGAACCGATTTTGATTTTTTTTTAGTATGAAAGAAATACCTAAGTCGGGACTGTGCTTAGCTATCTACTATATAAAAATAAGTCGGGTTTTCCTTCCTGACGCTATAACTCCAGAACACACGAACTGTTATTTTTTTTTCGAAAATGTCAAAAAAAATCTAAATGGTCGCAGAATTTAAAGGTGGTTTTGCAGGGTCTGGTCGTGGCGATATTATTTATAGCATATCAAAGATAGTAATTGAATTTGTTTTTTGTTTATTTACCAAATTTATGGCTTATTTTTTGCCTCATGACCCCGAATGATAGAAAAAAATACGTTTACTCTAGGTTTTTTACGTTCTACGTGCTGAAAAATCTAGTTTATTAAATAACCGCATCTTCCAGGTATACTCCAAACGTTCCTAGCGGTGGCCACGCGGTTCTTCATAAACATGGCGGTGGCGATCCAGTTCCAGCTGACGGCGGAGCTGATCCCGACGGGCGCGCGCTCCTCCGGCTGCGCCTTAATACACGTCGCAGCGTTCCTGGCCACCATGTGTTCGCCTTACGTCGTATACTCCGTGAGTAGAACAAGGTTTTTGATGTAGGCTACTTGTTAAGTCACAGCAATATCAGATACTCACTTAGTATTGTATAGACAGCATCATTAGTTCGTATATACCTCAGTACCTTGTCATACCAAATCTTTGCGTAACTAAGCAAGTCAGATAGACAATGACTTAATGTGACAAGGTACAGAGTTGTTTAGTGCATGTGATAAAAAAGTATCTCGTGTCGCACAAGAATAATGTAGCAATCTAATTTCTGTATAATCTAAATCAGTTTCTGAGTTAATTAAGTATGTATGTTCCTTAATTTATCTTTCTGTATTCTGTAATAAAAAGTATTGGCGAATGAATTATTTCAATACGTAAATTAGTTTAAAAAAAGATTATTTTGTTTTTTTTTATAAGTGAGTCGTATCGTAGCCACTATAAGGAGCGTTAATACAATACGAGCGGTCACGTGGCGCCGCTCGATGTTTATGCGAATATTAAATGCGTCCAAATCATACCTTTTAGGCGTTTTTAAATGAAATAAAACAAATGTATTGAGTCTATTGAGTCTGACGAACTGCTTGATTCCAGGGTCGTATCTGGGGACCGCTCCCGCTTCTAATAGTCGGCGTCATCAGCATCGTGGCCGGTACCAGCGGGCTACTGCTGCCAGAGACCATGGGTAAACCTATGCCGCAAACTATCCTGGACGCCCAAAAAATTATTAGGGAGGGGATGCTTTGGAGGTAAGACCAACCAACAAGTTCCTTTACAATCAAAAAGCTGTCAATGTCAACCAGGCCTGGTATTTATAGAATGTACGGTCAATACCACGTCAAGGCCAGTTCGTCCGTTGAAATGGTTTGCAGTACACCCGCACGCAGTTATAGAATTTAAATAAAACTATTTATATTAATTAAAAATATTTCTAATACATTGGTTCAGGAATAGTGATATTGTACTGCCTGATATAATCAAGGTATCGCACGCGCAAACGGGATTGATTTGAACGAGGTTCAATTACTATCATGCTGGCTGTCGTCAAGTTTGATACTAATTGGCTACTTGACAGTTTTTGAAAAAGTATTGTAAATTGTGCGCCCGTTCATTTTATATCCCAAGCAATTCGATTTGTCTGGAAAAAAATACTGCTGCTCAACGTCACGTCCACGCCCCAGCCCGCCACGCCACGCTAGCTGTTTGACTCTACCATTAATTATTTGCGAACTAGTGACGTAAGCGCGGACGTGACAGGTATTAACGTTATGACGGGGAATTAAAAACACTAAATTTAATAAACCCTCACTCACGAAAACATTTTTCCATAGAAGTTGTACGGTGGTCGTGACAACTGACATTACTCGTCACGTCTCTGTCTAACCTACAAATTTGAGGCGTTAGAATTCTGGGAATAATTCGGCTATTAAAAAAAGCTTCCCATTAGGTATATTCCCATTTTGTATACATATATTATTTCGCTTTGCAGAATAAAGGACAAGAAGGATTCCCATCATATTCCCATATGTAATATTGTTTTGTTTTGCAGAAAAAAGGACAAGAAAGATGCTGAATACGCAAAGGTGGATACGGAAATGCGCTGATTGATTAGCGTCATCGTCACACATGATTGGAGTTCAATTGTCAAAAGCATCAAAGTATCAACGCCGAGATGTGCTACGCATATCGTAAAACAGCCCAACTCTTCATAAACCGGAATTGCAGACACAATAGAAAATCAATTGTTTCTTGACGTACCAATGAGTCATTGGGATATGGAGGGATAAGCGATTGTAGTAGATTAAAAAACCATACAATTAAATACTTTCACGCTCACCACCTACAAAAAATCGCTCTAGAACGTAAAGGAGTAGCGATTTTGTAAGATAAATATCGCTTAGCGATTGTCTCTCGTAGGCGAGAGCCTTTACGTGACGTTGTCTATAAATAAACCCCTGTTCTTATTGTAATAAGTGCTAGTTTGGAGCGTGTAGTGTTTCGTATCAAGTGTTCATATTTTTGTCCTTGTCTATTGCTGCTATATAGTATTTGTAAAACTTTTAAATTGCATTGGATACCAGAGTCAATATTGATTATTTATTTATTATTTTAAACTATTAAATACTAAACACTTACATTTAAAATAATGATGATGAGTGCATAATCAATTGAAATACTTTTAATTACCTGTCAAAACGCAATGAAAAAAAAGAAAGGATGACGTCACGACTTTTACTCATCAACACACTAACTAATAAACCAGTGTGGTGGACTTGTCGCCTTTATCTTGAAGGCTTGACCCCTGGCACCCCCCCCCCCCCCCCATGGCATGTTCATGAGGTAAATCCTAGTATTAATAAGTGAGATACTATAGTAAGTCATTAATTTTAGCTATTTATTTATGAACTAAGGAATAAGAATTAATTTTTTAAGATTCTTTGTGCGTGTGGATTGACTGATTTTATATCTGTTCAAAGAACTGTATTTTATTGATAACTAGCGGTCCCGGCGAACTTTGTTTCGCCTTAGAGGATTTTTCCGCTTTTCTATTGAAAATTTTCCTGAATTTAATTTGCTATAAACCTCACGGAGCCCGAGACCTTTCCAACGAAAGCAAAACCGTGGAAATCGGTTCGTGCGTTCTGGAGTTAGAGCGTCAGGAAGGAAAACCCGACTTATTTTTATATAGAATATGTAAAGACCAATCAACAAGCTTTGGCCGCTTTGAGAATATATATGTCGCAGGCATTTTGAATAAATCCGCCGTTTACATACGGCGTCGTCAGTTTAAAAACGCTCGCTGATATGTAATATGCCGAATGCAAAATCAGGCAAAATGACAACAGTTTGTTGTAGTTTTTGTGGTGACCATGAATAAAACACTGTTTGGACAAATTAGACCTACTTCATTAAAATATTCAAGTAACAAAAAGGACTTTTATTGAATATCAATTACTTAACTTAAAGTTAATTGAAGTAATTAACGATTCCATTGGTTAGGTTAGGTTAGTGAATAAAGTGAAGCGCAAGCCGAGTGAGCGTAGCGAGCGTGCCGCGGCAGCGGCCGGCGAAGCGCCATGTCTAGCTCATTTGTAATAATATTATAATCATTAAAAAATAAAACAGTATGAAAGTCATTTACTAGGGATTTCATATATATTTGAAACATTACATATTTTTAACTCTATTAAATTTACTGTTCTTTAGTTTTATAAATTTCAATAATACTGTCCTTTGCAAACCAAATTGTATGGTCACCCTAGCTTTGTCAAGCTATACTTCAATTTGCCGCGTCATTATACATAATGACATTTTGTCCTCGGCATTTTACAAACCAGCATTCGTTTTTAAACTGACGACGCCGTATGTAAACGGCGGATTTATTCAAAATGCCTGCGACATATATATGTTACGGGCAATTTGATAAGCCCGGACACTATTAGTAATTACCGTTTTGTATTCATAAAGCCCGACTTAATTAGACAATGTGATTAACAAAGCATGATTTATCACTTTTCACAGCCATTATGAATAATACCCACCCTATCTTGGGCAAAGTAATAAAATTGGTCAACTGTAGTAGTGTTTTTGATAATGAAATGAAATTAACTTACGAATGAAATGAAATAAAACGATCATAGTGATAAATTAGTCTTGCCCATCGCTCTTGGGTATTATTAATAATACCTGATTAATCACGTTGCCCGTAACATATATATTGATGTTTTGTTTGTCTAGTCTGTAGTAGAGTTATGTTATTTTAATACTTTGTTTCGTATGGTTTTATATTAGGACGATTGCGCAGGATCAAAGCAGTAATTATTTGTTGACTCTACTTATAGTAAATAAATAATGGACACAATAATTTTGTTTCATTTAAAAACCCTGATGGTTTAAATAATACTCTTATTATGAATACATCATTTAATGTACAAAATAATGCTTAGATCAATTCTAATCACACGTAGATTCATATCACATTTACACCTTTCGCATCTTTGATAAAAATATATATTCAGTAGAATAAGTATATGTACATATACAATTAAACAGTATCATCGGTCCTTTAAAAATTGACGTATTTCTATATGAACTTTCATTCTCTATATTATCCAGGGTTCAGGTAAAAATTTTCACAAACTTTGAATATCATACTTTTTCGTACTATTAAATAGACAAAAAAGAAGTAACAAGTTTTAAAAATCAAGATAATTATATTATCCCTATTTCAGCCATTACAACTCTTTTGCGTATTATAAAGTAGTTTATTTCCTTTCTCAGGCTCTAGATTATCTGTGTACCAAATTTAATTTAAATCCGTTCGTTTAGGCGTGAAAGCTCAACGGACAGACAGACAGAGTTTCTTTTGCATTTATAATATTATGAAGGATAACAATCATACTTCTGTATGACTTAAATAATGTTGATAAGCATGCAGTAGTAAACTTCTTGAAGACGAAAAATACAATAATTTCTTCACGAATAATTTCTTTAAAAAAAAAGTCAGTCCAATATTTCTATCTGTAAGGTTTTTATTTGAATTGTCACAGGTGTTATTCTTATTGAACTAATTTATTTCCAACCTGATTAACGATCATGACTATGATGCCTAAACATCTTCACCGACCTTTTTGGGGAGCGGATTACTCTCATCTGTAAGTATTCCAACAGAGAAAATGCGTATTCTGCACAGTGAACAAAAAAACACGCTATCTTCTATCTTTCTAACGCTAGAAAATGACACCACGAAAAGTAAGGCACGGCGCTAGCTCACTTTTTTAAGCCACGTTAAAAAGTGAGCTAGCGCCGGTACGAATACCGTTTCCAGGGACGCCGCGAGTCATAGGCGTGGACCAATCACAGAGCGTGTTCCATCCCATTCTATGAGATTACGTAACTAACGAACATCTATTTGTCGACCTAAACACATTAGCCTTAAAGTTCTTTTTCAAGTGTCGATACTTTATTACTATACTGCGTATCTATTGCTTGTGTGCTTTACATTTGTGTGTGTTCTGGTGCCGATATTCGATTGAATTTAGTATGACGGGAATTGGCTACTTGACAGTTTTTGAAAAAGTATTGTAAAATGTGCGCCCGTTTATTTTATATAGCAAGCAATTCGATTTATCTGGAAAAAATGTAAATAACCAGAGAAAAATAAGATTTTGTGTAACACATTTAAAAAGTGCGCGAAAACGCCAAGTCTCGTCGCTGTTGCAATTATGACGTCAACGTCCTAGACAACGAACAGATACGCATAGGGACGACTTAATTTAGATAAACGGAAAATGTTTCAATAAATTCTTAATACGATTAGAGACACAAAAAATCAATTTAATCGGTAAAATAATCATTGTTTCGCCACATTAAAATAAATAATTTTCGCCGACAGCTGTCATTTCCGAATTGCAATGGTGGTTTCCGTTTCGGTTCTTTTGTTCCACAGATAAAAAAAGTAAAATTTATTTTGCAAAAATAAAATACTTAATATGCTTTTAATTAAAAAATAAAAAAGTAAAATTATTACTTAACTAATAAGCTAACGTATCTAACACTTTTCATATTTTATTGTTAACACTGTCAAGTAGCCAATTCTGCCATGTTTTTTTAGTTCACTGATTCTGCAGTATACAATTTAGTAAGACCGTGATTATTCTTACATTTACTTATCTTGAAGCTCTGAGGATTTGCTTACCAGTGACTTGTAAATTTTTTCTTAATCAGTCCTCGCTGGTCTCGCTGTCCCCGCTTTCGCTGTCGTCATCGGAGCCCGACTCCCAACCCTCGGAGTCGGATCCCAGCCAGTCGGGCAGCGTCGGCTGCGGGATTATGGTCTTCCACTCGTTCAACTTGTGGAGGTCTGGGGGAAAAAATCGTAGGGCATTCCTTCATTTTGATCTCCTTTGAAGCCAATGGTCCAGATTTTGGCGTCGCACCATCTCAGTCTTGGGTTCGGTTCGTCTCAGTACGCTCAGCATTGCTCAAATATTAACTGGTATATTGTATCACCTAAGCTGTACATGTCGCCCAGGTAGAACTGCTATCTCGCTCAGTAAAACACGAACACAAAATAGTTTCATGTGTTTGGCAGCTACAAAGTCATAGAGAGACACATAAAGCTTATAAAAACACACCGTAGTTTTTAAGTCAGACGTTAAAAGTAAACCAGTTATTTGGTCGAGCATAGTGCGAAGAAAGATTTCTTCTAAAAGCTTCACAAAATAGGATATTTCGGTATTAAATCTGTTGTCATCGCGATGTGGGTTCCTCTCTTGCTTACTGAGCCAATTAAAAAAACAAAAAGGCGAATTGATTAGTTGTCTCACCCAAACTGTACATGTCTCCGAGGTAGAACTGTTTGTCGTCTCGCTCCAGCACGCCGCCGTACAGGTAGAGCACGGAGCGGTGCACCGCCATCATGGCGGACATGCGCGGCGACGGGCCCGGGCGGGGCCGGGCCGCGGGGGCCTCTGCCGCCGCCGGGGCGGCCCCCGCCCCGCCCAGCTTCATCGTGAACACTTCGTCTGTCACCACTGGAAGAGTAAAATAAGAAAAACGAAATGCAATACATACACATAATGTGTATATAATCCTTTTTGGTACCTATTAAAGTGTCAATGATTAAATCAGTAGGTACATGGTGTTGTCACGGCGGCTTCGATGAGACCCGAGGAACTTAGGTCAATAAAACATTTTATTAGACAAAGTTGGTTAGCTGTGAAGAAAGCTACGAAGATTTTTACATTATTTTAGGTTCTGTGTTGATTCTTCTGCTGGGTTCCCTATCACAACAAGACGCCGTATTAGTGCAATCTGCACAGCGATTCCGCACAATATAAAGCCGAGAAGGATCCCGAGGTGGTCGCAGAGAGGTAGTGGCTGTCTGCGGCAAGTAGCATCAGCAGGTCGTCGCTACACCTAGTGCGAGCACTCACCAGTGACGGCTTCCTCCGCCGTGTCTCCTCGCTCGGCGGGCTGCGCAGGCGCCGGCACGCTCTGCTCGCGCAGCGTCACGTTGTGCCACTTGCCGGTCTCCAGGTGTAGCATCAGCAGGTCGTCGCTACACCTAGTGCGAGCACTCACCAGTGACGGCTTCCTCCGCCGTGTCTCCTCGCTCGGCGGGCTGCGCAGGCGCCGGCACGCTCTGCTCGCGCAGCGTCACGTTGTGCCACTTGCCGGTCTCCAGGTGTAGCATCAGCAGGTCGTCGCTACACCTAGTGCGAGCACTCACCAGTGACGGCTTCCTCCGCCGTGTCTCCTCGCTCGGCGGGCTGCGCAGGCGCCGGCACGCTCTGCTCGCGCAGCGTCACGTTGTGCCACTTGCCGGTCTCCAGGTGTAGCATCAGCAGGTCGTCGCTACACCTAGTGCGAGCACTCACCAGTGACGGCTTCCTCCGCCGTGTCTCCTCGCTCGGCGGGCTGCGCAGGCGCCGGCACGCTCTGCTCGCGCAGCGTCACGTTGTGCCACTTGCCGGTCTCCAGGTCTAGCATCAGAAGCTCGTCGCTCATCTCTCCGCGGAGTTCTTCCTCTGTCTCTTCCACATCCTAGAAGAAAAAAATTTAGGCCTACGATGAAAACGGGGAACACTTTCACTTTGTGAGCTTTTCCCAGTTCGGTTAGGGCTTTACAGGCATAAATGATACATATCAGTATGTAGGTAAGTCTTCCTATCTGTCCTCTTGTAAAGGCTGCGGAAGTCAGACGGAAATTGCTCCAATGTAATTATTAAGCTCCTCAAATCAGTATTAAACTAGCGTAGCGTATGGAATGGAAATAAAAAATGGATGGTAAAAAAACTCATATTTTTTGCTTAATTAGTTGGTAAGATGGTTAGGTAGTCCTACTGACGCCGTCATCACGAAGGCAGTTAGGTGCATCAATGCATTTCTCCCAAAAAAAGAAAGAAACGTTTATTTAGTGACATGACACAGCATTTATAAAACAGCAGCTGAAAAATATCTACTAAAATATTACGTCACTAAAAAGGTAAATATCTACCTACATACTTAGCATAAGTCGAGGCGACGCTGGTCTTCCGTATATGCCTTTACTAGCTGTGCCCACGACTTCGTTCGCGTGGACTACATCCTTTCATGGTCGGTTTTACCCCTATCTACCCTAATATTCGAAACAAAAAGTAGTCTATATTTTAATAGAGCTTTCATATCTCTAAATTAATAAATAAACATTTTCCCATATAAACTTTCAAAGGTGGCATTACCCCCCCCCCCCCCCTACTTTCTAACAAAAAGTATCCTATGTCCGTTCATGAGGTTCAACGTCTACCTATACCAAATTTCATCAAAATCGGTTGAGAGGTTTAAAGCGTAACAGACAGACAGACAGATTTACTTTCGCATTTATAATATTAGTAGGGATAGTAGGGACTAGTAGGGATAGTAGTAAAAGGTATGTTGATGCGACTCACGCTGATCCCGCCGAAGACGTACGCCCTCCCGCTGTGGCTGTTGGCGGCGGCGGCCTGTCCGGCGCGCGCGGGCGGGGCGGCGGGCCCGCCGGCGAGCGCGCGCCACGAGTACGAGCCGTTCTTCTCCGTCAGGCGGAACAGCTCCGTGTGCGTGTGCGTCCGCTCCGTCCGGCCCTCGCGCACGCGGGAAAACCCGCCGTAGATGAACAACTGATGGAAGAGTATGCAATAGTGTGACATACAAAAGTAGGGAAAGAGCATTTTATAAAAAAAATACCCCGTCGTAGATCATCAACCGAAAGAAGAGCACGCTACATACTGTTAAATACGTTTTTTATATTGCACTTCAAGATTGACCTCATCCCACCTGATGCAAAGTGGTAATGAGGAATCTTAAAACACTTATTAAGTTAAAGCAAGCTATTGATTCAGTAATTAACTTGACTGGGCCGACCTACGAGATGACCTACAAGTCGACACAAACACGGCGTCAGCAGAATTGGCGTAGTAAACAACGCTCCATACGTAATGCACGATTAGCCAATCAATAACATCGATCCTATATCGCGATGTCAGAGTTTTCGTCGCCACTAGCTATATATACCTACAACACACTAAGATTGGTTCCCCTGAGGTGATTTAGCAGTGGAATGGCCATTCATCAACCACAGAACCATCTACCCGTCGAACTATTGACCAACTCTTTCCATCTTTTCACACACACACATGTATTCACACAAACACTCACACACACTCAGTCCCACAGGCACATACATACACGACTGTACCTAAACACTTACATACAAACACACACCAATCACTACTAACATTATCTACTTAGTTTGCTATATGTTTTGTTTCTGTTTTTTTTTACCGTTCCTATACTGTTCGCGTAACTAAAACTGGCTTACTCTGCTTATAGTTAGGGGCCTGGTGTCCTGTAATAACAGGTTATCTATGAAACCTATCTCAGGCACCGGTCTCTCACAAATAAGATATTAGTATTCCACTAACCTAACTCTAGTTAAGAATATTTGTGTAGAGAAATAAATGATTATTCTATTCTATTCTATTCTATTGGTAGTCGGGCCTTGGTTCCCGAGCAGATAACACCTAGCTCGGCGGAAGTACTTCCACTTTTAGTAAAGAACATATGTTCCTTACATTTACGTTAGGAATGATCTACCTCGCGCTGATAAAATGTCCGGATTTAGAGGATTTCGAGAAAAAGTTTGGAAAGTAGTCAAATCACTTAAGAAGTCACCAGCAATTTAATTACGAATACGATAAAGATAAAGACATGCTTGCTTAAAGTTAATTACTAATACTCAGTCAGAAATATAACATCACGGTTGGCAACACTTGCAATGTCAATTTTCTACAAGTTGAAGCTTCCGTGCCGCAGTTTTCGTACCTACCGGGTCCGGTTACCGGGCCCGATGGATGTCTCATGCCCGGTTCCAATATTTAACAAACAATCCGTTCTAGTAACGAATAGTAATAAATTACACGAGGCGTAAGCTAAAAACGACTGACGGATGACAGATGACAGCTGTTACGTCGAAACACTGATAGTCATTTTTGACACATTACGAAGTAGGAAAGGGCACCGGTCCGGTTTTGCAATCTCTAATCCCGATAAAAGGGCAACCGATTTGATAGGAAAGCCTATAAAAACCTGAACCAAAACTTTATTTGCTATCATCGTCCTAGAAATGATCACTTACCGGATTGCTCTGTCCCGGCAGCATGAGGCAAGCGGAGCGCGCGCATGGCCCCCGCCCCGTGGGCGCCAGCTTGCTCCAGGCGCGCGAATCCAGGCAGAAGCAGAACAGCTCGTCGAAGTAGCGGCTCTCGCGCCCGTCGTCGTTGTACCCGCCGAACACGACCAACTTGCGCCCCAGGAGCACCATGCGGTGCCCGGACCGGGGGGACGGCCCGTTAGGGGCCACCACCTAACCATTGACGAATGTATACGTTTATGAATTAAAAGATAACCGAAGTCTGAAATAAAGTCGGCTTTATCCAAACTATGTTTTATTAATGGTCACCCCAAAATTACGACCAACAACGAAAATCGTAACTCGATTTTCGTTGCACTGAAAACCAGCGTCATGGGCTGCGACGTGGGCCATGACTTATGCTGAGTGAGGCCCTTTCATTTAAGACATCACGACTTGCCATTGTCTGCATCGTCTGGTTGACGAGGAAACGCTGATTAATTTTTTTTATATTTCTATATTTTTATGTTTTTATTTTTCTGCCTTCAATGTTATGTGTACTTATATGGCTGTGTTGTGATGTCTTTAGGAAATAAATGTTTTCCTTTTTTCGTTTGCCTACGGCATATTACATAACCACAAGCGCTTTTAAACTGACGACGACGTATGCAAAAGGCAGATTTAAAAGAAATGCCTGCGATATATTCATCTATTGAACAAAAATTATGTACTACCCAATTACTACCAAAAATTGTCTAAAGACCGGCAAAAGAAGTCTTCAAGCCTTCTTTCTGTATGGCTGTGCCTGAGAATTTATGTTGTATTTATGTATCATATTTTCTCTGTAAAACGATAAAGTATATACCGATCTGGTACAATTATTGACCATAAAGTGAGAGTTTAAATAAACATGATAGTGTTTATTTAGTAAATAGTCAAACAAAATGTTTCAAATTTAAACAAACTGTACCTTCTCCCATTTCTTCTCAGCAAGTGAAAAGCACCACAAATCCTTGTAGTGATGAAACTGAGTTTCAGTTGGACTTGTAAATTCGCCTCCAAATATCCACAGCTCACCTCTGTCAAAAATAAGTTCCAGAAACATTTAATAATATCATTTACCCTGTTCTTTTGTTGATCACTGGGCCTCCACTAGACTGACAGACACAATGTTAGGGAGGCGATTTATGCAAGTGGTGCAAAGCTAAGGGCAGGGGAAGTCTTGTGTTCAGCAGTAGATGTTTTTCAGCTAAATTGTAGCATTAAAATATACTTTTTAAAGGTCATAGCTGACGCAAATTAAGATTTATTTGTTATAATTTGGTAATCACTGCAAATGGAATTTAAACATCTAATTCTCATATATTATTATATTTTGACTATGTCAGTCAGGACAACACACTTTTTAATACCTATTATAATAGTTCCTATTCATGATTATAACTACATTGGTTTATTCAGACTATATATAGGTGTTATAATCATAATCATAATCATAATCAATTCATTTATTCATGATGGTTACAAGTAACACTTATGCATCGTCAAAATGAATACAAACCAAAGTTGAAGCTACAGCCTTATAAATATTGTATTTACTACTATTGTTATTTCCTTTTTCAGATAAGACAGAATTTAGCCTGCAAGTGGATACAAGTGTAAGGAGAACTCCAATCATTACAAGCTTTTTTTTTCTTATAGGCTAATATTATAGACATATCAACAATGAGGTTTATGAAAAACTATTTACTTAAATTTAGGTGGTAGGATGCCAGATGACTGTCTTGGCACTTTTATATTCGATGGATATGTTTTACTAAAATAAATAATGTAACATACTTGTTGGCTGGTGTGGCGACCGCCTGGTGGGCACTGCGGGGAGGTGGTCCACCAGGTGCCTTCACCTGCCTCCACGTGTTTTTCTCCGGATTGAAGAACAACAGCTCGTTATATACCTCTGTCTGAAAGATACATGAAGAGCTCATTTTAGTAATAAGAGTATGCACACCTATTATGAAATCAGCAATCTTTTTATTCTTGTAAATTACATGACTAATATTTGTGAAATCCAGTACCCATAACACAAGCGCTGCCAAATTAGATCATAATTTTTTCGTAATTTTTATGAGTAATTAGAAATACACAGACATATGTTTATAAGATCAAAAACAAAAATAACAGGTATTCCCTACAAAACAGATCGATTAAAGCGGAGGTGGACTGGCCATATATTATGCAACAAACTTTGAACATAGAGCAAAGATGTTAAACAATACTACGAGATGGTAAAAGGAGTAGAGGAAGACAACCAACAATGTGGCCAGTATAGCTACATTTCTAAAAGTCAGTACAAACTGAAGAAAACCATAAACTAATGGCAAAATTCTTATTAAGCACAATGTGCATTAGGACCTACAGTTTGTTTAATTTAAATATATAAATGTTTAAAATTTTTTTTATTCCTTTGAATCAATTATTTATTTTTTACAATTTACACACAACACTGTATGTCTTAGTGCAAAAATAGTTATAAGTTCAGCTATATTTGTAATGTGAATGACAGAGTTTCTTACCGGGATCTTCTCTGTAAGTTATAGGTCCAAACCTGAGGTAGCGTCATTTGCATTATATAGACGCTTCTTAAATATTACTGGTGTAATTTACATGAATAAAAGAAAATTAAATTTGAATTTAACAATCTACATAACCCAAGGGTTTACTAGTAGATAATGTACATAGTGTTGTACCACCAGTTTTTGTGAAATTATAAAAATAAAAGCTTTATATATAATAGATAACTACTGTATTCCACAATGTAGTCGGCAACCATTATTAATATGATACTTACAGTCTGTCCATTATGATATTCACCACCAAATATAATTAATTCATTGGTAATAGGGTGAGGGGTTAAAGACGCGTAAGCTCTAGCAGACGGAGGGCCAGGGAGGATCTTCTCAGTAGCTGCAGATCGTTTCGCATCCTCTTTTTCGATTTCAGCAATTACTTTCGCAATGTCTTCCTGAAAGCACAGATGTTTTTGGTTACTTCGACACACTTTATTTAAGTTAAAATAATAAAAAATACTTTGTCCCAAATTAAATTAAAAGTTAATAGGAACTAATTGTTTTGTTTGCTAACGCTTAT
Source organism: Glyphodes pyloalis (assembly GCA_037074685.1). Taxonomy (NCBI): domain Eukaryota; kingdom Metazoa; phylum Arthropoda; class Insecta; order Lepidoptera; family Crambidae; genus Glyphodes; species Glyphodes pyloalis. The sequence continues at coordinate 4,257,055 of JAYKKO010000030.1, read as the reverse complement.
TAACAAAAGATATTTAAATTATAAATAAAACAAAAGAATAACAAAGCATGACCTAACCTCTCCCAAGTTCGCCAATTCTTTCTTCATTTTGTTTGCTAGTTTCTTTTCGGTCTTAGCAGCAGTTTTTACGGCTCCGCTAACCTTATTTTTGTTTTTCTTTTTACCCATTGTTTATATTTATTTAAATTTTAATAATATCAAAAAGGCAAGATTGAATTGAGCTTGATTGAGCTGCCTGCCCGAGTGCCTATTATTTACGTTTGTTCTGAAACTGAATAAGTTTAATTTTTGATACTGAGCAAATAAACATAGTTTGTAGTACCAGTAAATAAAAAATTAACATTTAAGGAAATAAAGATATTAAATATATATACTTTATGTATTCAATATTCTGAGCCATTTGGTAAGAAGTTTAAGAAAACCTATTATTAAGTATTAAGAAAACCTATTTTTACAAATTAAAAAAATAAATGTTGCGTTTACTAAAGTTTGGTTTTAGAACGTACTTTCATTTATCTCTTGATGTATTTTTTGACAATAATTAAGCGTTTGGTTTCATAGGCTTTCATAGCAAAAAAAATAGATTTCGTCAAATAATTAAAACAAAAAACATTTTGAATTATTTTTAAGTGTCTTTCAAATTACTTTAAAAAGGAATAGGGTTAAATTTACTTCTGAAGTTAATTTAATTTTATAGTTCTCAATATTCTTTGGAAGCGTTTAGTCTCTCTAGGTTGGTTGGCAAAATTGTCTGTCATTTTTGTTGCTTGACTGTCATTTTATCCAGCTGTGATAGTTTCCATTTCTGTGCTCATTTCTTTTCACAGTTTGACTAATAATTAAACCTTTTCCAAACTTACTAAAATATGTAAGCGTAACTGGTTTAATTAAGATTTAAAGCAAAAGTGCTTTTCCGTCAGCAGCCACGATGATGTCTACTCCAGAAAGCTCGGTACGTGTTTTTCTCTAATAGTTGCATTTGTTGCATTTTTATGCAATCACTGTCATAATTTTCATTTTATCGCTGCAGTCTGGGGCTCCCACCACGCAGGAGTATAAAATTCGTGTGCCAAAGCACGAGAAAAAGAAATATCATGTGATGAGATTCAATGCTACGCTCAACGTCGACTTTGCAAAGTGGAAGCACGTAAAAATGGAACGAGAGAACAATATCAAAGAGTTTAAGGGAATCGACGAAGAAATGCCAAAGTAAGACGAAATGTTTTAACTATATTTTTGAGGAAACTTTATGTTTGATTAAGATTAACATGACAAATACTTTTAATAAGTTGTCACTAATAGTACAAACACTACTTTCGCTACTTATATATTGTCCATCTTAAATTTCAAATAAATCATATACTACTAAATAATAACACCTGTGCAGACAAGGGATAATTACTAAGATATATTTGACCTCCGTAATATAAATTTTTTGAAGTGTTTTGAGTAACTCACACCAGGGGATAAAAGTGCCCCATAATTCACAAGTGGTATGCAATCAAAAATAAGACAAAAGTAGGTACCTTGTCTTTGTAGGCCTTTGATGATGAAGTTTGATAAGTAATGACAAGCACATCACTCATACTTTGGACTTTGTACAACCCTTATGTTGTGTACATAAGAACTAAAATCAAACATCAAGTGATGAACTCAATAGCCGACCTCCGTAGCCGAGAGACAAGTGTACCAGACTTTGGCATCGCACCATGTTTGAGGTTCTGGGTTCGATCCCCGGTTGGGTCAATATGGGAAACTGTTGTAAATAAGTGATGAGAACATAATAAATATGTATGGAGATTAAAAGAGATAAAGTGTATTAATGTAAAAACATAGAGATGAGTGACAAATAAACAAGCAAAGAACAACAAATGACATACGACATCTGTCATTATATTATAAACTAAACTACCTATCTATTCAAACTGTATGGAGATCCTATATCTTTAACAGAAACAGACTTTTCTGTATTGTCTCGGGTCTGGGTCAACACCCGTCCCGTAGTACCGTCATTGTTTCTGATTTCTGAAACAAAAGTGCTTTAGCTACTTACCACAGAATCAGAGCAATATATGTGATGTTGTCCAATATTTATTTATTTAATAGCTCATGATGGTAGGGGCTATTGTGGGATAGGCTACTACAGGATGAATGTAGGGCCATTAACCTATCATACTTACAACATAATTCTTAATTGCCAATATACAAGGCTTGGTATGTTTGTTGTAAAATTGACTATACTACAATTAAATTGGATGGTTTACCAAAAATTTGTTTTTCATTTTAATACTAATTGATAGTGTTTTTAGTTAAAAATAACTTATTAAGGTACTGAATGAATGCCAAGCTTGTAAAAGACAGATTCTGGATAGATTATAAGTGTTATTGTTTTAGTTTTAATAATACCATAACAACAGGTTTGGTGCTGGCTCAGAGTATGGACGTGATATGCGTGAGGAAGCAAGACGCAAGAAATTTGGCATCATCTCACGCAAATACAAGCCAGAGGACCAGCCATGGATACTGAAAGTGGGGGGCAAGACAGGAAAGAAGTGAGAAACATGAATTATGAATATTTGTCTATTAATCTTAACCAGATCTTTGGACTTTAAAGCATCCTAAGTTTATGTCACATTGCCTTTGAGTTTTACTTAGAATTCTCTATCATGATTTAAATAAAAATATAAATTATCCTAATTGTACTGCTAATTCACAGTTCTCTTACCAATGTTACTCTATAACATAGCATGTTTGTAAGATGTTTCATTGTCATCTTGATGCAATAGTGCTAATTCATTCTTACTAAATGGATAAAATTCTTACTAAATGAATGAACAGGATAGTATAGTAAAAATAGATTAACTGGAACACGTCATGTAATCACAACTCCAACTCACTTATTTTTTTTTAGTTAACACAGCTATTTGATGAATGTGCATAAATTGTTGCCAATACATATTCATTTTTTGTGATCATAGGTAGTGAAGTTGCCAGAACTAATGTGTGTATATAGGTTCATTTTACTTTCCATAGGTTCAAAGGCATCCGTGAGGGAGGAGTGTCTGAGAACGCTGCGTACTACGTGTTTACGCACGCTAAAGACGGCGCGATCGACGCGTACCCGCTGCAAGAGTGGTACAACTTCCAGCCCATTCAGCGGTACAAGGCGCTCTCTGCTGAAGAGGCTGAGCAGGAGTTTGGCAGGTCAATGCAACTTACATATTAAGAGTCCAGAGCTTTTAATCTTTGCTTTCTTAAATACATACAACATGTAGGGGCGTTTTTAAATGATTACAATGGGAATTTCTATTGTTAGTGTTAACAAGATACAAACACAAACAAACCACTTGGCTGGTGTGCCACTCTGTTGGTCAATTTAGTTGGCCTCTTCAGGCCATCTGTATTGTCAGTAAAGTAAGCTAAACTGCTAGTTGGTTTGGGTGATTTTTTAATAATTCTTCATATTTGCTGGAAAATGTGTAATTTAAAGGAAACTAGCCAACTGGCCCGGCTTCGCATGGATGTAAATACTTAGAAATATTGGCTTTTCTGTTCTTTATTGGAAATAAAAACCTTCCTCTTGAATTACTCTTATCTATTAAAAAAACCGCATCAAAATCCGTTGCGTAGTTTTGAAAATTACATAGGGATGTAGGGACAGAAAAAGCTACTTTGTTTTATACTATGTAATAATATATTATAAACCAATGAATATATATTTTTATATTAAATGATGATGATGGAGATTTTGTCTCCATAAGAGCTTTTAAGATTGGCTCTCCACTTTTATCATGCAGATCTATTGGACTCATCGTTTAGTCAGCTTGCGATGCTTGTGGACAGGTGGCTTTAGAGACCAAATTGCGTACTGAGGTATAAAAACGAATGATGCTAACCATAGGTACATCTATTTACAGACGCAACAAGGTTATGAACTTCTTCTCTCTGATGTTGCGGAAACGGATGCGCGGAGAGGATGACGGGGACGACGTCGAGGACCCAGACGAGAAGAAGAATAAGAGGAAAAAGAATGGTATGTGCGCTAACTGTTGGTCACGACTTTGTTCGTGTTAATCCATATCAAAGGAACGAGAAACACATGAGCCGTCAACAAGTTCCACTACTTAATGTTGCGGTAAAGATAAGAGTTACCATACTTTATGGTTGGCGATGGAATATTCTCCATGGTTAAGTGTTGAAATCGTTGGCTGGTACTTGTGGTTCTGTGAAGAAAAGGGGAACGCGGGATAAGGGAAAACAGTTCCTCAGATCACTCATCATGATATAGACAATATAAGGCACTCAACGAACCAATATCTCTACGAAGTTGAGGATTGTGTCGGATTTTTCCCTTTGGTCTACGTTTGTAACTGCTTTTTTGTAACCAGCTACGAAAGTTGAATTTTTTTCTTACTACAACCAGCTACGAAAACAGAGAAATTAATTGTTTTTTTCGTAACAAAGTTTCGTAACCAGCTAAGAAACGAAACTTTTTTTTTCCATATTCCATTTTCAGACCTAGCTATTAATTAAGAAAATTTTGTCCACTTTCATAGCTTTCTTTACATTTTTATCGATTCTCGTACATTGTTTTATAAATCATCTTATAATTTATACTGAAAGATCAGTTACAAACGTGGACTAAAGAGATTGTTCGAACATATTTCAAATTTGTGATGACCACTAACCCGCATTTTAAAAGCGTGGTCCTTAAACCATTACACTTTGTTGTAATGGTAAGTTCATTTCCATGAATGAGGCCTGCCCTAAGATACATAATTGGTTGCTATATGTGCTATAAATTTTTTTCAGATTTGTTGATATCAGAAATTGATGAATGGATTGACTCTGCCGATGATTCTTCCGACTCGGAGGGCGGCGAGAAAGACAAAGACAGCGAAGCTGCAGCCAAAAAGGATAAAAAAGGTGAGGCAGATGGTTTGTTGTTGCGTTTTCCGTTTCTAAGAATTTAGTTTCAAAGTGTTGTCAATAGCTACAACGTGATACTAAGTTTCTCCCTGCACGTATAAGACTTGGTAGCATTATTTTAATATACGCAGTTTTGACTGGCCTTGTGTTTCATTTTAATTTCTAAATTTTTTTGCTATATTTTTGGGTTACTGTACACTTACTGTACACTGTATGTCGTAAATTATGTTAATAAACTAAAAACCTTCACAGTTTGGTATAAACCCTTATATTTACGTTCTAATAGCGGTCAAAGTCCATGCTGTTTCGTAGATGGTGCATATTATATTATTTCGCCATTTTGTATTAGTGGCCATCTTGAATTTGAAATTGTTCATAGTACGCAAACCCTTTTATTTGAGACCTATATTGAGGGGAGTTGTATCAAAATATGAATTCCCACATTTTGCGGCTGTTACAATCTTGGGCCTATTTCCATCAAACATAGCTATCACTACCGACTGATTCACTTTATGAACAAAATCCTAATCGGTTCATCGGTTTGGGAGCCACGATGCCACCGACATCACGTCAAACGTATAATCCAGTCGTTTTTGCATTGGGGTAAACTTATTTTTACATCAGGGGCACTATTATTAAGTCAATCACTTTGTGTGTAAATGTACCAAAAGTTCGCTTTGTTTGTATAATGCTGTCCTGCATGTGTGAGATAGTGGTGCCTATCGATAGTATCGATAATATATCGATAGTATATCGCTAGTATATCGATAATATATCGATAGTATATCGACAGTATATCGACAATCTATCGATAGTTGTCGTCATATCAATAGTATCGATAATATTGCAAGTCATCAATAGTATTACCCAATTTGGGCTATCGAAAGTATCGATGTCATCGATATTCTAACTGATTTTCGAGGTCAATTATCGATAGTTCGGCAACACGTAGTGTGACGTGAGCGTGTCTCATAATCGAATTTGCACTATTAAAATTATATAATAATAACAAAACTTTATTTTTAATGCTTACAAATAAATGGAAAAAGCTCCACGTAAGTTATGTGATCATAATACATTTTATTAATTGCTTTGTGTGTGATATTAATAAATCACTGAATATTTAAGACCTCAGCGAAATAACAATCACTTCGGTGTTGTTGTGTTCCTGCGTGTGAGTAAGGTTTCCAGAGCTCCTGGGGGGTGCTACATTAGTAGCAGGGGTCAAGCCTTCAAGGTAAGGGTGAAAAGTCCAGTAATAACTTTATTGTGCTGTACTTGTCGCCCTTAAGCTCATTAACACTTAACATCAGGTGGGATGAGGTCAATATTGAAGTGCAATAAAGAAAAATCGAATCCATTGGGTAACAGACGATCGTTTAACGCAGTGAAGACGCATCGATTTTAACATTTGAAGGGTCTACTGCAATAACGATGGACGTCCATTGTTTTTTATTACGAGCTATTTCGGTTTTAAGTTTTTAAACGTTGTTCAAAAATTAGCCTTATTGCCGTAAATACCTGGGACATTGAGCGTTCTAAACGTTCTAGACGTATCTCAGGACTGAAAGCAATATTGATTAGTTTGTGAACAATTTACTAGCTGTTTGTATGAAGTGACCGAATGACGTTCATTTAGATTGCAATATTTTGGACATTCATCATTATTGCAGTGGACCCATCATTTGTAAGCATATATTGGTCTTGGAGCCTTCCAAGGAAACGGACTGTCCAACGTAAAAACTTTTCATTTCTTCGCATACGAAAACTCCACTAGATGGCGACATGTAGGCGAGGGGTCCAACTGCTACATGATTAGTTATGGTTTACGTGACATTGACAGACATGTCACCATGACATTTAAATCACCAATCAAATAACAGTTGGACCCCACGTCCAAGTCTCGCCATCTAGTGGAATTTTTCATGCGGGAACACCCTCATTGCAGTAGTTCCAGAGATTAGCGCGTTCAAACAAATAAATTCTTCTGCTTTATTATATTTGTTAGTTCAAAGTTTGTAAACACAGTCAAAGTCGCCACTTGGGCGCTGTCAGGACATACATACAATTTGTGTCGAGGTGTCAAATTTTTTTTCCGTCACCGGTAGCACAATGCTAAGGTATGACCAAAGCCTCATAGGTCACGGGTACGATTCCCGGTCAACTTCCGGTTACTGGTTGTCAGACTCATTTATTTATTGCTAGCGGCTTAATGCGGCTTCGCGTGCATACGGAGAGCAGGAATGTTGACTAGCTAGTCGACTAAGATACTTTTAAATACTTGTTTAAACACGATTCCTTTAGATTCCTCAATAAATAATAATAAATAGTGGACAAATACACATACATTACTCTGATACTGTAATAATAAGTAGCTTAAACACTTGTGTTACAGAAATCAGATACAACGACGGTACCACAACACCCAAACCCGTGACAATAAAGAAAAGTTAGCTTTCCATAGAGAAATGATGTCGATATCCAAACTTAAAAATATTGTTTTGCTTACAAAGTTCCTCCTGATAATGTCCCCCAATAGCAGCTTATAACAATTTAAAACTATTCCAGCGACTGCAAATAAGAAGAAAAAGAAAGTCAATGATGAGGCGTTTGAGGAGAGCGACGACGGAGACGAGGAAGGAAGGGAGAAAGATTATATCTCCGACTCTTCTGATAGGTAATTACAATGTACTGATACACTTACGGCCAATTAACTGTTCAATATAATCAGCTAGATGTGCCCGCGAATTCGTTCGCGTGGACTACATACTTTCATGGTCGATTTTACCCCCATCTCCCCTAATATTCAAACCAAAAAGTAGTCCATATTTTGATCCGAGTTTCGAGTTCGTCGAGTCGACGGAATAAAGTGAAGTCATTTATATGATTTTGCATCGAAATCTTTGTAGTCTGAAATAAAGAAATTTTGTTTGTGTTGAATATTTGAAATGTTGTGATTAATATGGATCTGTCCGGGATTTTTAATGGACAGACAAGTTGTTAAGTGGGGGTGGTGTTGTGCGAACTATAACTGTAACCTAGACGTGCGTGTGCGCATGAGAATTTTACAATTCATTGAAGTGAGTTAAGCACCTATTTAGTTATGCAAATATTAGGATAACTACTGAGTTTCTTGCCGGATTCTTTTCGGTAGGATTAGGTCATGAACCGGCTGCAGCTTCAATTTTGGTTTGTATTAATTTTCACGATGCATAAGTGTTTCTTGCGACCAACATGAATAAATGAATTGGTTATGATTGATTATGATTACCTTGTGAACTAAACTTTTTTCTTTTCTTAATTATCTTAAGTGTGATTTCACAATGTGACTTATACACTCTGACTATTGGAATAGGTGTATTTTAAATATAATTTGCAAAAAAACAATACGGCCGATGTAACATAAAGTTCTCTTTACGGCATTGATACCTTACATTTACTATTTGTGAATGGTGTCAAGATCCTAATTGTCATCTTGTAATACCTGTTTTTGGTTTCAGCGAATCCGACCATGAAGCGAAGGCTAACAAAGAATTGAAGGGCGTGGCAGAAGAAGACGCTCTGAGGTAACAAATAATTTAATAACTTATGTTCGATAACTAGTTGGTTGGAGATGCAGATAAATAAAAGTGGACTGTAAACTGGTAATTAACTTGTAATGGCAAAAGAAATAAAATACAATAATGCGCGCGCGTGCCGTCAACGGTGCTCTGTCGCGAAGTGACGGTCGGTGGACCCCGGACCCAGCTCGCGGGCCGACGTCAGCCGACGGTGGTCGAATGCGCCCGAACAACTTATATATCCGGATTCGGTTCGAAGCCAACCTAGGACAAACATTGGTATGATGAACATTAAGTTTGTACTGAGTCTGGGTGTTTATAACTGTATTTAAGTATGTTTTGTGTTACCACCATTGGTCCAGTCAGCGTCATATAGTTCGTGATACTCAGGGTACTCTAATAAATAGACGCAACTAAAAAGTCAATAATATCGGTACACACAAAGTATTCTTATTGTTGTCAACAGTTTTGTCGCTCAAAAGGTCGACACACCTAAAATGTCATATAAATCGGCTCAGTCAAACTGCCATAAATATGGTAACAGTCTTCCCGCCAATGGTTTCCAAACGTTCTAAGTGTTCAAAAATATGAAACACATTAGAAAAATACGCCAGTATGAAACCTCATTACGCAATCGAGTATTGAGGTTTCATGCTGGCTGATGATTTTCACACTAGATTTAGTGTTTGAATGTAATTCTATTATCTGTCAGTCTATGCCAACTAACCATCAACTACCCATCAGTCGTATCAATGTGAAGTGCAATATTAGAGACAGTGCAGTGAAATAGCCAAAATAGGTTTATTATGCGATTTGGATTTTTTACGTCTTTTGTTACGTTCGAAAGTAGCTTTATCAGAACTGCTCAGTTTATCGTTAAAACGGAATGTGTTCATTTCAGTTAGGTACACAAGTAAAATTAAATACGAAATATACCTAATAACTCATATTCATTATCATTGAGGTTAACATCTATTTAGGTAGCTGTTTATTGCTTATATTTTTTTAACATACCTTGAGACATATCGTCCGTACTGAAAATTCAAGTTTCTAGTTTTGTCTACAAGGAAGCTATAGGGGAGCGAAAAGGGCCTGAAAAAGATGGTACGGCCGTGCCGGTTTTTTTATGCTTGACTTGGTCCTCCCCACTGCCGTGCCCCCAGATATCGTAAATGGCTATGCAAGAAATTCTGAAGTTCTATACAAAACAAAAGAGAAGTCTATGACGTCGGGCTTAAAATGAAAAGGACAGCAGTAGTTTCTATCGCTTTCACTTTGTGTTTACATTTTTTGAAACTAATTGACGAGGAAAATAATATTTAAAAAGTATAGCAGTAAGGTTTATTTTTCTAATGTGTTTCATATTTTTGAACACTTAGAATGTTTGGATACCATTGGCGGGAAGACTGTAACCATATTTATGGCAGTTTGACTGAGCCGATTTATATGACATTTTGAGTGTGTCGACCTTTTGAGCGACAAAACTGTTGACAACAATAAGAAAACTTTGTGTGTACCGATATTATTGACTTTTTAGTTGCGTCTATTTATTAGAGTACCCTGAGTATCACGAACTATATGACGCTGACTGTCCTATCAAACTCCTTACGCTCTTGCTCTGGGATTGGGTCAGTGAATGTTAATTCTAAAGCCTTCCTCAATAAATTGCCAACCGATACAAAAATATTTTTTCAATTCGATTCAATTCAATTTTATAATATTAGTATAGATATATTTGAAAAATGTACATGTCTGCTCGTGCCAGAAAACTGTTGACTTCCGACGAGGACTCTGAAGAGGAAAAGGAGCAGAAGGACCAGCAGTCGGAGCAGGAAGACGAGCCCACGAAGGAGGGCGAGGAGAGGGCCAGCAAGCTCACTAAGAAGAAGAAGAAGACGGACGACGCGAAGAAAGACAAAGGTAGGTTATATTTGAAGAGTACAGGAAAAAAATATGGAATTTCACATACAATTTGAAAATGAGGTTGACACCAAAAGTTGCATTAACTTGTATCAATGATAAACTAGGAAACTCGTGATGGTTCTTTTGAAATCATACGCAATCACACACAATGGTGTGCCTATGAAGGCGAATGCCTTAGTGTAACCAATCAGGCTATATTTTAAAATATTCATTTCTCTATTTTTTAAATTTGTGACATTCCTTGTTTTTTCCCTGTTCTCTTCATTTATTTAGATCCCCATCTCTTGAGAGACGGCCTTCGACCTTTATACTCAGTTCTCAGGACGCATGCCTCCTCCAGCCTGCATGGGGGCCAGATTAAGGCTTCGCACACGTATTATCCCTGTTTTCCATTGTTTATTCGCTCCAATAGGTCGTAGCATGATGCTATGTAGCCTAAAGCCTATGTTGATAAAGGAACTATCCAACACAAAAATATTTTTCCGCACCGTCCCCTAGTGCTGCCTCTAGCGTATTTATTTCAATGTGTCACCTGATACTTATGAGGGTGTTCGCGAACGAAAAATCCACCAGATGGCGATACGTAGGCGTGGGGTCCAACTACTACGTGATTGGCTGTAGTTTACATGACATTGACAGACATGTCACAATGACATTTAAATCACCAATAAATTTAAAGTTGGACCCCACGTCTAAGTATCGCTATCTGGTGGATTTTTCATGTCAGAACACCCTCATTGCGCCATGTCTCCGGCTTAGATCCCCGGTCGGTTCAATATGGGAAGCGAACTATATTGTCTCGGGCGGGTGTTGTGGTACCGTCGTTGTTTCTGATTTCTGTAACACAAGTGCTTAAGCTACTTACTCAGAGTCCATAATTAAAAAAAAAGCTACTTATTATTAATCAGTGTAATGTATGTGATGTTGTGCAATATTTATTATTATTTATATAATGGTAATCGTTGTTATTGCTTACAGACACTAGCAGCGAGTTGAGCTCTGACTCTGACACGGACCCGGAGACCAGCGGCCCCAAGAAGCCGAAGAAAAGCAAGGCCGCCTCCGGAGATAAGGGACCTTCCGCTACAGGTGAGCGAGATCTCTACTTATGTCACTGTAATAAAAGCTACCAGTAGTGCAAAAACAGACCTAAAAGGCGAGCCTCAAAATCTCTGCATGCTGACGTTATGCGTAAGTATGACAATTGTATTACAAATAGTCTGTACAGTAACCAACCACAGACATATTTAAAACTTAATTAAGCTGCGTGACGTGACTCGGATGCATTGTCATCAAAAAGAATATTAATAGTAGTTTGTGGCGTAAAAAAAAAAAATATGAATCTATTTAAGCGTATGCTTTCTCATATCTCTAAATTATTCCTACTAATATTATAAATGCAAAAGTAACTCTGTCTGTTACGCTTTCCCACTTCAACCTCTCAACCGATTTTGATGAAATTTAGCACAGTTAATCTTTAGACCTTGAGAAAGGATAAGGCAACTTTCTATTGCGAATAAAAACCCTGTAGTCCACGTGAATGAAGTCGCGGGCACAGCTAGTGTTACATATATGAGTGTTATTTAGAGCGATTGTTAAAATATGTATTTATCGTCATGTAGTTTGAGCCGAAATTTTTATAAGTACGTTTGTTTACAGCGAGCGGGTCGAACAGTGCGAATACATCCCGCGCCGGGACACCGACCCCGCCCAGCGCCGCCAGTGCTGCCGTCGCCGCCGCGCACGCCGCCAACCAGCCGCCCGCCAAGCGTGCCAAGCTAGAAGCGAGCTACCTGTGAGTACACTAACAGCGCCGCCAGTGCCGCCGTCGCCGCCGCGCACGCCGCCAACCAGCCGCCCGCCAAGCGTGCCAAGCTAGAAGCGAGCTACCTGTGAGTACACTAACAGCGCCGCCAGTGCCGCCGTCGCCGCCGCGCACGCCGCCAACCAGCCGCCCGCCAAGCGTGCCAAGCTAGAAGCGAGCTACCTGTGAGTACACTAACAGCGCCGCCAGTGCCGCCGTCGCCGCCGCGCACGCCGCCAACCAGCCGCCCGCCAAGCGTGCCAAGCTAGAAGCGAGCTACCTGTGAGTACACTAACAGCGCCGCCAGTGCCGCCGTCGCCGCCGCGCACGCCGCCAACCAGCCGCCCGCCAAGCGTGCCAAGCTAGAAGCGAGCTACCTGTGAGTACACTAACAGCGCTGCCAGTGCCGCCGTCGCCGCCGCGCACGCCGCCAACCAGCCGCCCGCCAAGCGTGCCAAGCTAGAAGCGAGCTACCTGTGAGTACACTAACAGCGCCGCCAGTGCCGCCGTCGCCGCCGCGCACGCCGCCAACCAGCCGCCCGCCAAGCGTGCCAAGCTAGAAGCGAGCTACCTGTGAGTACACTAACAGCGCCGCCAGTGCCGCCGTCGCCGCCGCGCACGCCGCCAACCAGCCGCCCGCCAAGCGTGCCAAGCTAGAAGCGAGCTACCTGTGAGTACACTAACAGCGCCGCCAGTGCCGCCGTCGCCGCCGCGCACGCCGCCAACCAGCCGCCCGCCAAGCGTGCCAAGCTAGAAGCGAGCTACCTGTGAGTACACTAACAGCGCCGCCAGTGCCGCCGTCGCCGCCCACCAGCAGACGACGCGCAGACAGAGTAACTCGTATCTTTCAAATGGAATGTCCGAAGTGAATAATTCAAAAGTTATTGAAGCAGTATAAACTAAATTGACACACGGGTGTTCTACTCGTGCATTTTGGGATAAAAAAAAACAATAGAAATTCTCAAAACACATATTATTAGGGGTGAGAGCCTTGCGTTCCCTCGTAAGCTTGGTGAAGATTAAAAGGCCATCTGAGGTCATATCATATGTCAGTTAGGAAAAAAAATATCAAAAAACACTGTGCTTGCTTGAACATGACGTTTTCTTTCTATTTTCCATGGTAATAATAATAAACATTTACAGCGAGTGCGGCGTAACCGAAGAGGCAGTGCGTCGCTACCTGGCGCGCAAGCCGATGACCACGACGGAGCTGCTCGCCAAGTTCAAGTCGAAGCGCACCGGCGTCAGCAACAAGCGGCTAGTCGAGACCATGACGCAGATACTCAAGCGCATCAACCCCGTCACGCAGAAGATCGGCGGCAAGATGTACTGGTCCATTGAGCCCACATGATTGTAGTAACAATTGTACTTAGTTGATTAAATGGATTTTTTTCTATACCTCGAGTTTTTATTACAGCTTGAACCCTTTGCCTAAATACGCCGGATCCTAAGCTGTGTAGTGTAATAAATAAGTATTGGACAACATCACATACATTGCTCTTATTCTGTGGTAAGTAGCTTATGCACTTGTGTTACAGAAATCAGAAACAACGACGGTACCACAACACCCAGACCCGAGACAATATGGAAAACTTCGTTTCACATATTGACCGAACCGGGATCGAACCCGGAACCTCAGAGATGGTGCTCGCCAAAGTCAAAGCAATTGTGTTACAGAAATCAGAAACAAAGACGGTACCACAACATCCAGACCAGAGACAATATAGAAAACTTCGTTTCCTATATTGACCTGACCGGGGACTGAACCCGAGACTGATGGTGTGACGTCAAAGTCTGGCCCGCTTGCTTCTCGGGACGTCGTAATTTTATAGGGTTTCACGTCACCAGCAAAGTGCTATCCTGGTAATACTATAGTATAGGGACCGGACCTAAATCGAACTTCCGAGCTGATAATAGAATTAAACATAATTTATAAAAAGATTAGTATATTACAAAATATTTTAGAAATGTATTCGAATAAAAGAATAACATTTATTTATTTGCATACAATACAGTGTGATACATCATGAAGGTGTTACAATGTGGTACCTTGAATTGTATATGACCTGCATGCAGGCGTGCAAACAATAGTGTCATATTAGAATCATCTTAAGTGCAGATTTAAATTTAACAATTGAAAAATTCGTTGAAAATATAAACGTATTTTTGAAAGGGCCACGACGTTTACGGTTTTGTGAAAACCTTACCATCTAATAATTTAATCGAGTCAGGTAGTTTATTAAAGACTAGCGGTCCCGGCGAACTTCGTTTCGCCTTAGAGAATTTTTCCCGCTTTTCTGTTGATTTTTTTCAAATTTTACCAAGGATTCCTAATTTTGTAGCCTATGTCAAATCGGAAGAATGTAGCATTCTATTGGTGAAAGATTTTTTTAAATCGGCCCAGTACTTTTTGAGCCTATCCATTACAAACATACAAAAATACAAATCTTTCCTCTTTATAATATTAGTATAGATATATATTTTTATTTTTATACATGACCACTTCTAGCTATATCTAATATAGCGACCCGCCCCGGCTTCGCACGGGTGCAATAGGTACTAAAATATGTACGTATTATACATATAAATATTGCAATTTATTTTATTACATTGACTCCTCCCTTACCCCAGTGACGCTTGGAGCCTACATCGCATGCTGGCTAGCTGAGCGCGGTGAGCGGCAACCAAGCGACTTTTTTCTAATACTTGCATTATTAAACTCATGATATCTTTCGAATTAAATGTCCGAATTGAATAATTCAAAAAGTTATATAAAGGTATTGAAGCTATCTTGAATATAAAGTAATTTATTTTGATAAGGATTAATACCAAGGTACAAATAAAGAGCCTTTAAAAGAGGCGGCATATTAATAATTTTTTTAGATTAAAAAACCGCTTATTGTGACATAACTATAATATTTAGTCATATGCTATCCCGACACTTTTTGTAGATAATGATGAGTTCTGCAAAGTCGTAGTGCATGACTTTGTTCTATCATCAATAGTTTTCGCAGCGCACGCGATGTAAGGAATTTTTCAGGTCACCTATAATTACATTATTAATTTTAGTAAGGATCCCTAATTTTTTTGAAAATATAATATAGCCTAAGTCACCCGTAGATAGTGTAGCTTCCCACCGGTGAAAGAATTTTTCAAATCTGCCAAGTAGTTTCGGAGCCTATTCAATTCATACAAACAAACAAACAAACAAAAAATCAAACCTTTCCTCTTTATAATATTAGTATAGAAGTATAGATGAAGATGGACATGTTAAAAACATTTTGTTTATTAAGTAACAATGTCAAGGGGGCTGATACATAAAATTTTGATATTTTGGGCGCAGTTGTCTGGAAGAAACCCCCATTTGTTTTTCTAGTAATTTGGATGTAATTTTACAAAAGAGCAAACTTTTCGTATGTACAATGAAAACATCCTCTATTTTTATAGATGTTACATTATAAAACGTAAGTATTGAATGTTACACAAACATTTAACAAAAATAATTTTACATATAATTATAATCTGTCCTGGACTTGTTATTGCATATATTTTCCAATAAACTAAATTTATTATACAATTTTATTACTTTGTTCTAAGCTCGGAAAAGGACAATTAGGTTCAGATCATGACTTGACTAATATAAACGTGAAAGTTGGTTAGAATGTATGGATGTATAGATACCTATGTATGATGATCTGGATGTAAGTATGTCTGTTACTGGTTGACATAATTATTACCGAATGGATTTAGATGAATTTGGTGGACACATAGCTGAGATACCTACTATTGAGATTAACACAAAGGATATTTTTTATTCCGAAATACCGTGAACGAAGTCGAAAGCAACATCGAATATTTTATACCAGCGCTGTCCACACCAGATATAATTTCGGGCCAATTCAAATTACTAAATAGATTGGGGGGGCCGCACAAAACAATTCTTGAAGCAAAGAAAATATAGCATTTAATACGTAACCGCGCTTGGCCGTGAATAAGACGCTAAACACAAAAACACAGTAGTATTCAGGAATCAGATTTCACATTCTATCTTTTTCTTACCTAGTGCCAGATATTACAAAAAATGGAAATTAATTTTCGAAAAATTTCCTTTGAAGAAGATAGACAAAGGGCCGCATGCGGCCCGCGGATCTAGGTTCGAACAGCTCTGTTTTATACCATAGATGCCTTTCGTGCACTTTCTCTCCACCAAATCTTGTATCAAGTTAGATTCCTTGTCAGAGCTCCTGGGGGGTGCTACATTAGTAGCAGGGGTCAAGCCTTCAAGGTAAGGGCGACAAGTCCAGTAACAGATTTATCCTGTAGGTACTTGTCGCCCTTAAGCTAGGACCTCATTACCACTTAACATCAGGTGGGATGAGGTCAATCTTGAAGTGTAATATAAAAAAAAATATGCAGAATAGTATGTAGCGGTGCCACGTAGTACTTTGGGAATGAAACATCAGATGCATGTTATTTTTTTATTTATGTACACAAATTTATACCTACGCAATAATATATCTTTATAAAAATTTAGTTATCCTACCAATCGTTACACTCTCTTCTATTGCTCTGTATAACTCAATTAATCTTATAACGTTGGTTTGTCGAAACATCAGGTGTTTGCACAATTTTATTTGGTATTTTTTGATTAAAATACAACATCTATTTTTTTAATAATTTACGAGCGTATATATAATTGGGTTATAGTATACATAGGTACATGAGACATTTTTCTGATACTGCCAGAATATACATAGTTTAGCTTAATATTGATGTCTAGAGCTGCCCTTTCAGACCAATGACTATTTATATAGGTGTTTTTCTAGAACTGCCATTCCTGTTAAATACGGTAAGCAAAATATTGTATTGTGTAGGATATATTCTGTGTCTGAATAAAATACGCAACATTAATAATAACATCGTATACGCGAAATGCTCAGTTAAAACTCAGTTGGTCCAATTATTCTTACATTACGTTAAAACTAATAAAGGATTGACGCAACTTAATGATGATGATAGCAACTATTGATTAAATTATGAAACAGTAGATTAGATTATATTTTTTTCTATAAACAAAACGCATTTTGTTTATAGGAAAAAGTATTCATGAACGAGCTATGGTTTCCAAATTAATGAAAAACATACATCGTGTCCTCTTGAAATTGGCATTAGCAAAGATACGATAGAATGGTTTTGGCAGTTCTATAAGATTTTGAATCTAGTTAGACTACCCTTCACGAGTCACTTCTAAGTAGATTCCGTTCAAGCAATAGGTACCCTTATCAGGAACACAAAAGGTAAATTATAAAGTTTTACGAAGTGACAGTTTTGGTTGGCAAATCTGGTAGTTCCTCTATTCACCGCTACGGCGCTACTGTTTCCATACTATTTTCTCAGTACGTAAAATTCGATTATGTATCGGTTTTTAACAGACTTCAAAAAAAAGGAGGAGGTTCTTAATTCGACCGTACCTATAAGTATATATTTTTTGTTCAAGATAAGGGCACATAGCGCGCCACACGCTAAGGGAAAAAGCCGTCCCTTCCTTCACACTGCCCTACTTAACATCTCCTGACTAGATAGATGTCTCCTAGGACGCGTGTGACGCGTTGAGCTCGTATAATCGATTCACAGTACGACTTTTGAGTGATCTATGACGTAAAACAAAGTAATCTAAGCAATACAGTTTAACTCTTATTAAGATCAGTAGTACCTATTAGCATTCTCTTGACTAATTGACTTTATAAAACAAAATGTGTTTTCGAAAACCAAACACGTACAAAAATGGCAATTAAATAGTACTACGTAGCGGGAAAATAATATAAAAAATTTACGTGCTACTGAAATTGTATACTAAAGTGTCACAACATAATACTATTAAATTACTGTTCTTATTCGAGCTCTAGGATAAAGGTGTTTAAAGTGAACGTGTTTTCAAGACTTATGTAGGTTGTCCTAAGACTTATTTTATATCTGTAACCATGATATCGTACTGTGAGTTCGATTTTTCGATTGTGATTCCCCATGTTACCCTGTTATATATTACAAACTGTATAAAAACTATATTTCCTAGTAACATTTGATGCTTCGTGGACTTTATTGCTCCAGTTTTTGATATTTGATTTTAATTTTTAATACAAGTATTACAGATGAAAATATCCATGATCTGAAATTGTTTCAGTACAATTCATTTAAGCGACGATTTAAAAATAAATAACTTGGATTCAAACATCAAAAACATTGAACATAATCCAATGTAGCTTAGATCTTTCTCTGTGTATAAAAAGTTAAACAAGCTAATTATATTTACAACATACAAATTGAAAAGTTTCAATATTTTATTAATAACTAGATTTACTTACTAACACTTTAGCTGTTCTGAAGTAAATTAACATTAAAAGTTGCAGTAAATGCACAGAAAAAAAAGAAGTATACCTATAAAATATTGAAACTTGGATAAGTGATAGCTTTTTACATAAAATATAACATCAAGAAAGAATAATTAAGAATAACTTTGTGTATAGAAGTAACATGATAAATGTGTCTATGCAAAGAATAACCCACATGATCCAAAGTAAATATCAAAAAGATGTGTACGATATCAAAATCGATGTAATAAAAAGATGAAGGCTTCAATACACAAATGTTATTCTTATTATTCCGGATTCTTAATTTCATAATAATCTTGTGCAAGATTGGAAACGAATAGCACACATAAATGTATTTATGCATGTTCATAAATTACCTTAAGTAGATGGCACGTTTGATATAATTTGATTGGTCCCCGAAACTTGCACGACTAAATAAATCATAACATGTGAAAATCAGTAAAAATGTAGTGGTATTAAATCGTTATTGCTTCATGTTATCTTTATTTTTAAGATTACATTAATTTTGTGTCAAAATATCATAAGTTGAAAGTCACTGTTGAAATTGATAATAAATGATGGTGCATAACTTATGGACCATGAGCACTATTTATGAAATGGCAGTGTGTTGTAGAATT
Organism: Glyphodes pyloalis; assembly: GCA_037074685.1. Classification (NCBI taxonomy): domain Eukaryota; kingdom Metazoa; phylum Arthropoda; class Insecta; order Lepidoptera; family Crambidae; genus Glyphodes; species Glyphodes pyloalis. The sequence goes on along the minus strand of JAYKKO010000030.1, from coordinate 4,237,833 downwards.
ACCCTAAAAGCATAGGTCAAGTACCTACCTACCAAGACTGCGTTCTACCAACTAACTCCCTTCTTTTGTTAATAACTTTTTTTGTGTGAAATAATTAATTGAAAGATCGTTGGTAGTAAGTAATTAGTTGTTATTCCGATTGAATCTTATCGGAAGGTTGATTAATAAACTTAATTGTGCGTTTATACATCGCCGTGTCGCAAATTACGAATATTTTGTTTTTGGTCTTAATTATTGAATAATATAGATACTAGGCACTGCAATTAATACAAGAATATATTTTTACTAAAACTTAAGAAAAAACCAATTGGTTTATTGATACGTGACAATAATATGGTTTCTTTGTTATTTAATAGTTTTTATTTTGATTTATAGTGTGAAAATTAGTCAGTATTACATCTCTTTTGTTTCTTTAATTTTTAAAATTTGTAAGCTTGACTTATAAAAAGCTTACTATTCACACTCAATGTGACTATACAAAATATCGTACCCATTTTTTTTCCAAGTAGGTACTGAGTTACACGCATATCGATACTATATTTCACAATATGCGACTTAAAGATGGCATTTATTACGTACACTGGGTATAACCTTAGGCAAAATATATGATTGAAAACAAAGTGATAGTAATTATCTATCACTCGTAAAAATATACTAACATTACTTACAATGTTCTTACAACATTAACTAGCAAAGTAAAGCTGAAGCCAAATTCTCGATTACAATAAATAACAAGTGCTAGCGATGGGCGATTGGAACGTTTATCACTACTACGTATCGTATGGACAGTGTTTATGGCATGGTGTTTAAAATACACGTGACTGTTGTAAAATAACTAGATGGTCATTTCATGGCGATCTCTATCTTCTTATGGCATAGTATGGTCAAAATTATGAGCATGACACGGTAAATTACCATCTAATCTTAGCCCATTAAATAGTTTAAAAACTAGTGACGGTCAATCTCTAAATGAGCTTGTCAAATTTCATAAAGTTTCGACACTTCGCCCCCTGTTTGTTGACAATCACCCGATCGTTAAATAATTATAAAAATAACTAAAAAGCACATTATTAATTAGTACATCAGTCGATTAAAAATAAGTCGATAACCTAGCCAAAAGAAACAGCTACGTTTTAAACAAATTAATTGAAAGCAAATCAGTCTCTTATGTTTAAACGTTATGACTAAATATTTACATTTATTATTTTAATATAAACATTTATTCAGTAGTGTGATGTCACCTTTTTATAAAATAATTCTGTTTTTTATTTACTTAAATAGTAAAATAATTTGAAAATTATTCAATTATAGTGTGACATCACACAAGGACACCGTATAAAACATACATACATCGTACATGCCCATGAAGATTAACATACATTCACTATCTAATTTAATTACAGAGTATAATTAATATGTACAAATGAAAAAGATCATTAAAAATAATAAATACGAAAATTTGGCTGAATTTTTTTTCTATTTGTCGTAAAAAAAATTTGATGCAAAAGTACATTGTCTAAAATAAAAATAAAAAGTCCAATGTTATTGTCGTTCACGTGGAATCGGATAAAATAAATTAATTCACTATACCGAAAACAAAAAGTGTTTTATAATATTTTTAATTTGTTAAGAGTTCGTAACCATAATAAATCATGAATAGTGACGTCATCTGACGTTTTAGTCAATACGTTTAGCTTGACACTGTTGAATTACATGTCAGCGTGACATGTAAATCACCAATCACAGTAGCAGTGGGACCTCACGCCCACGGATTATATCTAGCGGATTTTCATGCCCTCAGACAAGCTAATTTTCAAATATGAAATTTAAGACTTTTAAAATAAATTTACGGGTCAAAAAGGGCCAGCATTTTTCGTCGTTAACACGAACTAAACTACACGGCGTTTCGGTTATGTTGCATTAACCGTGGCCACCAGCTGACTCTTTTCGTTCGTATTACCTAACTACTAAATTGTCATCACGTTTTGGTCCGTTACCTTATTTAAAAATAATTGAATTGTTTGTTCTCCAGTACTTAATGTCAAAAGGCGTCATTATTCACGATTTACTTCGAAGCAGTCACTCAACTATATCACAGAGGCGCGCTATCGCGACCGTCACTCACGATGACTAGGTTGTCTACAAACCTACTTCCGAAACACGTACGGAGATTCCGAGCCCATCAGCAAGCCTTCGCTGACTAACAGAACCACTTAGTAAAGCTATGTCAGAAATATAAAGCGTATGCGCAATTTTATCGTAAGTATTTTTACCAAAATATTCTGCAATTAGAAAATCTAACAACTTTTTATAGCCAGCTTTAACATTTCTGACATAACTTTTTAAAAGAATGCTTACATTTTGAGCGGTTAAGTGTCATACGACTGGCTTTCAAGTTATTTGCTGACGGTACGTTTTTGGTGGAGCAATTTTAAGAACATTCGTCGACTTGAGATCCAATTTGTAGGTACATCTTTCCAAAGGTATCTTTTGCAACCATTTAACATAAAGATAATTGTTGAGAGAATCTCATTTCGCTTAGTTCATTACCGATTTATTCAGCAAAATAACTAAAGTTATTCGCAAAAAATTATTTGCTCATTCAATGAAAAGCTTGTTTCATACCGTATTCGCGAAGTCAACCAAGTCAAGTACCTTCTGTCTCACATTTGTGTCTACAGATGTTAAGGACAGAAAATTTTGTAGCTCGCTATAGAGCACTTGCGGCTGGTTTAAAATCATAGGGCTTGTTCCTATTACGCCAAGCGTCTTATCTGCGACCAATCTTTTAAGAGCAACATCTCAGTGCTTGATTAACTCCACGAATAGGGTTATAGTAACTTGTGTTCATTTCTTCTAATGCAGCACTAGTTACAGCGCTGCCGACATCAGCATACTACGTCTAAATGGCGCAAAAGTGTTATTAACTGTCAGAAAAGATATGACCAAGACCTCGCTTGGTTGGAGTCATACTACAACTAAGTGTACCTTGGCGAGAGTACCTACAGATGTTCGAGTGAGATTGTACAGCCGACGCAATGGTCTGTGATTGGTCCACCGTCCCGGTGTAGCGCGTTAGAACAGGTCTGTGACTATTGTGCCGAACCAGGCGCAGACGACTGGGAGGGCGTACGTGAACAACGCCTTCTGCAGCGATGGCCGCTCTGCCGCCCCCGTCTGCACCGGCTGCTCGGGCGCCTGGAAGAACAAGAATATGTAAGTTCATTCATTCATTCATTCATACGGTCGAAAGCACGTCAGACTATCAAATTTAGACTTTTCACCGCCATTATGTCGTTGGCATCAAGTACTAATACTCATCGAAATGTAACTGTTTACTGTTGTTCACCGCACATAAGATTGGATTTTTTTAATGAAAGTTAAAGAAGTATTTAGCGAAAGGTTGCCTTAAAGTTGGCCGCATTAACATTTACTAAAATGTTTGCCAGTTGACTTTCAGCAATAATATTTTTTGTTCCTGTTTACACCTGGAAAATCTAAACTTGCGGCTGACTGAAAGCTTTCTAGGAAGATGCCGCCTAAATTGAACTAAAATATGTCTATGAAACCAATTCCTGTAAATTTTCTGTACAGTCAAGTGTTTTATCTAGATATCATCTTTTTTTCTATTTTTATATAATTTTCTTCAAACTTGCGTAAATTTGATAAAAAATTATATATAGGTGCAATTTTATTTACCAATAATAATTTAATAAAAAGTAATTAGGTAGGTATTTGTAATTGCGGTTATTTTTTTAGGCAACCTATCACTTAACCATTGAATACATATTTTAATTTGTAAGACTAACTTTAAGACGGTAAACTCGGGACCAACTGCTGGAATACCGCGTAACTATTGAAGTTACCTATCAATGTTTTGACATACAGTTGGAAATGTTGGAATACTGAGGCGGGGTCTAGTCCCCATACCTAATATTCAAGTTTAAGTGCCTCTAAAACAGATGCTTCGAAATACTTTGTAGGATACAGCTCTCAAGCTTTAAAAGCTAAATTCGTAAATGCTTCGAAATACTTCGTAGAACAATGTCAATATCAATCAAATATATAATCATTTACTCAATAATATCAAATCATTTAAAAAGATTTCCCGTTTTACAAATAAATTGAAGACTTTCTTAGTTAGTTAGTAAAAGCTAATATAGTGTGGAGGAATTCTTCGCAGAGAAATTTAATTAAAAATAATATATATTATTGTTTATTTCATTATATATAAATATATATCTTCTCTAGTTTATATTAAATTATAAATATTAAAAAATGTTATGTCACCTTAATATAATAAATAAGTTTTGTAATCTAGTTAGCCCTCAATGTTGCAATGCCCTTGCAGGGCGTCACATGTATACCTTTTAAATGTACCTACCATCTTCAAATGTTGTAATATGATAAAGTGCAATAAAGATAATTTGAATTTGAATTTGAACACGGCTCTAGAGGTATTAGAGGTAATACGTACCTGTTCGACCTGCGTCCTGTCGTCGGGCTCGCTTTCCTGTCGCGCGTTGTCGTCGCTGATGCGCACGCGCACGTTGACGTTGTTGGGCGCGGGCGGGTCCACGACGACGGGCACGAACGGCTGCTCGGGCGCGGCCGGCGGGCTCTCGTCCGGCGTGTCGGGCTCGCTGTCGTCGAACTCCGGCGGGATGTGCCCGGAACCTACGCAAGTTGGTTAGTAAGTATTATTTTTTTGAAGCTATACGCTCGACTTAGTTCGCGTGGAATACAGGTTGTTTCCATAAATATATTTGTTTTCATGTTCGGTTTTACCCATAATATTCTAAACAAAAAGAAGTCCAAATTTTAATCCAAGTTTCGAGCTATATTTGTGCCAAGTTTTATATCTCCAACATAAAAAATAAACATTTTGCCATGTAAACTTTCAATGAAAATAGGGGGGATGGGGGTAATACCGCCTTACCCCATCCCATCCCATCCCATCCCCCCTTATTTTTAAAACAAAAAGTTGCCTATGTCCGTTCTAGACGTGCAATGTATACCTAGGTATATCAAATTAAGTCAAAATCGGTTCAGTAGTTTATGCGTGAAAGCCGGACAGACAAATAGAGTTCATAACTTCACGGGCAGTGAATTACATGCCACTATTTTGAAGGTAATAGATAATAAATATAAATATCAGACCATAACACATGGGTTCAAAGTAAGAACTATGGATCAATAAAATATCAACAATCAGATGTCAAGTATTACCTTGTTCTGAGTAGTCGATGTCATCGCCGGAGTCATCATCGTCGTTGTGGTCTCCCGACCCTGAGCCCGAGCCCCCCGCGTCCACGTAATCTTGTCGCGACTGCGACAGCTGGGGGCTGTCTGTAGACAGAGTAGAATAGGTCAGTACCTAATACCAGATTTTTTTGCCAACTCGAGAAGAAAGTGATTCGAATCGAGATGTTGAAACAATTTATTTACAACTCTAAGGAAACAATGCATAAAAGAGGTCTGTTGTATCGATCATCTTGGTTGCTGTTTAAAAAATTCCGAAACTATTAAAAAGTCACTGTATTGCTATGTAAAAAAGTGACGTCATTCGTTTTCCATATTGGACGACATACTTACATGGTCAGTTATACCCCTATCTCCTCAAATATTCGAAACAAAAGTTATCCATATTTTCGCTATATTTGTGCCAAATTTTAGAACTCTAACTTAAAAATAAATAAATTCCCATAAAACTTTCAAGTTGCCCACGTCCGTTCTAGAGGTTCAACGTGTACCTACACCAAATTTAATCAAAATCGGTTCAGTGGTTTAGGCGTGAAAGTGAAAGACTTTCACTTTTTTTTCTGTCTAGACAAAAGTAAAGTATGGTATGTCTGGCTTTTATAAGGATCTTCGGTCTCTCGAGGTCAGCAATAAAGTACTGACCAGTTTCCCGCCAGTGCACCTCGACGCCGTTGTACGCGTCCTTCATGTTGGCGGTGAGCAGCCGCAGCGCGTCCTGCTGCGCGCGCGCCGCCGCGACCCCCGCCGGCAGCGCCGCGCCGCGCACCTCCGGGTTGGACGCCAGCGCCGCCGTGCCCTCGCCGGCCGGCGGGACGGTGTAGCTGGAACGAACACATCATCTACTTATTGCCGGTTCCAATATTTATAAATTAAATTATAGTTACGGATAGTAATCAATATATCATATAATATGAGGCGTAAGCTAAAAACGACCGACGGACGACTGATGACAGCTGATATGGAGAGTAAATTAGAAATTTGAATTAATGACTCGTAGAAAAACGGATATATTTCTGGAATGGTTTGAGCAATTATTAGGAGAAAAGCCTATATTGGTAGGTAATCTTAACTGATCCCAAAAATAATTACCTACCCACCCCAAATAACAGGAACTTGACGGATATTCTTAATTTGTCGGAAACTTTTCGTAAATATGTTTACCGATTCTTAGACGATTCTTTGTCCATTTAAATTTTTTTTAGAAATTTGATGCTAGCATTTTCTTCCTTCTAGTCTCTATCTGCAATTCAAGATTGACCCTGGACATCCACAACTTCATTACCAATGTACTGAGATTTGTGATAACATTTATGTTCCTAAACTGAGATTAGCACACACTAGATGCTAGCGTTTTCTTCCCCCAATCAGTACCTCTTCTCCAAGATCCAGGGGTATTCGGCACTCTAGCCTAACGACTGCCACTCGCCTCTTCAAACAGGCACCTAACACGATGTCCGAGATTCATGGCGACTGTGAGCAGTCCCATCTCTCACCTGCCCACAGCAGTTCCGTTGAAGCAAGGCGCGGAGGTGATGGATGCTGACGAGCACAGCAGCGCGGGCAGCTGCGTCCAGTACCGGCGCCAGGTTCGGAGCCGCGCTCGTGTTTCCCGAACCAGTCGCTCTAGCGCTACTCCGCCCCATTCTGAGCCTGAAAATTGACCAAACCATCAAGATGAGAAAACACAAAAAAATCTTAATAGAACTGAGGGCTGGATGAGAAGTACATGTTTGCACGTAATTTTTTGATACTAATACAAGTTTACGATACGTACTTTACGTTAATTTATGATTCAGGAAGTAAAAAGTCAGTTTGTCACAGTGGAGAAGCTGGTGTCTAACCTGCAAGCTAACTAGAGCTAGACCAAATCAGATCAGCACATGCTGACTGAGTATCGAACAATATTTCTTCTTCAGCTCTAAGGAAAATCAAGAAATTATTTCTCCATTCTATCTTATATCGCCGCACTAATCAAAATCCTGTTTGACAATGAACAAATATTTGTTTTGAATTAAGAATACAATGAGTTGGTACCTAACTAAGAAGTTTCTTACGAACATCAACCTGACGAACCCTTTAAATAAACATCTTGAAAACTCACCATGAACATCGTCAGTCTTCGCCGAAGTCTTCTTCTTCTTCGATCCCCTCTTCCCGTCGAACTCAAATGCTCTAAAATCTAAGTTGGAGCCTGCGGGCGCCGCCCCCGGTTCCGGCTCAGGGTTGGCGTCCCTTCGCGTTCTCTCGTGTTCCTCAAACTCCTCATACTCATTCAGGCCAATGTTCCCCCTCATATACTGCAAGAACCGTTCCCTCAACTTCGCTTGTTCCGCCATCTCCTTCGTCGCTTTCTTAATAGCTTCAGGAGAACGCAAGCCTAGCAGAGATGGGTCATCGTTCAGCACGCTCTCGAACGAAGCTTCTACCTCGAAGTCGTCCACATCGTTCGCCTTCGGGTTCCAATCGAAGTCTGGTATCGATCGGACCGAGCGGCGCGTCCTGTCAGGAGCGAAGAACGGCCCGGCACCCCCTCCGCCTCCTCCTAGGACTGGCTTGCCGCATCCAGCGAATATTTTCTGGGATATCTCTTGGTTGTGCTCCTGGAAGCTCATGATTGCCTCGGAAATTTTGATGTCGATTGGCTCCACGACCATTGCTATGTTGAAGGGGCCAAGAAGGCGGTCTGCTACTTTGTCGACAGCCTCTGAAAAATTCAATTGATTTTTTTGTTTTAAGCGTTCCAGTAGAAGCAGTGATAGTTCTAAAGAGGAACCTAACCAGTGACCACTGTTGTCGGGAATATGATAGAGCACGATTGGGCCTTCAAACTAAAATGAATTTCTTATTACTTTCTATTACTACATACACCAAGAGTGTTCTGATTGAAATAAATACTCGAGAAGTCACTTCGTTCTCATAAGCACTTTTGTTTGTTAGTTACCATGTAGCAGCACTGGCCCTAAAAGTTGATAAAAGTGGAGCGTGCTCCTATTTTTCTGGTGCCTAGATCTGTCGCTCCACTTGCTCAAACCCAGGATCTGTAGTTCTAGTAATTTCAAGCTGCAGAGCAAATCAAAAGTGAACGTTTATATTCTTCCAAATGGAGCTCTACATAAAGTGGGTTTCTCTAACTCGTTAGAATTAACTATGAACCTTGTGCTACGACGTCATTTAGAAAGCAACCTATTGCTGCAGAACACATCATGGAACGGTCCCATTCCAGTGAGGAGCACAAATGAGTCAGCCAGTTTCACTTACCGACATACGCATCCCACTGCTCGCTCAGGTCGGCATGCGCCGGCAGACAACCACGGATGACGTTATGGCAGTATCTGCTGCAGGCGGGACTTTCCTCCCCTGAGCACCCACCGCAGTATCGCAGGCGCGCCCACGCCGTCACGCACTCTGATGTCACTCCAACCTACGAACATTTGAAAGGATAAGTTTAATGAGAGGAAACTGTCTCCCTCAGTATCAAGATACTTCTGGGCACTGCAGGCGATATTCTCTAAGATTAAGGGCATTCCCTTATATTATATAGGGAGAGTCAGCGAAAATACACGCGATCTTTGTATCCAAGTATATAGCTGAGTTTAAGAACAAAGTAACCGCGTGAAACAAAAATTAGATTTTCTCTTTAAAAAGTTCAAAACTATAGTGACAATGGGTAGGCCACTCAGATACAATATCTTTAAGAACTGATGGCCGATAGGGCACTAGGGAATGTTCTAGAATGTTAGTATGAAAACTCAGCCCACAAGCTGTGTAGACGAAATGGTAGTAGACGTAAAAAAATTTCGACAAAATAAGACTTCGTTTCAGCGTGAAAGTTCAACAATTTTTTATGGCAAATTCACATATGATTACTCGAGCTTCGGAATGATATTTAATTCTTCTGATAATTTTCCATTACAGTTTGTCAGAGGATTTTCTTGATACCTCCTTTTTAGCGCGACTATGTGCGTTAAGTCAACAGCAGACGACAACATTAGCAGTTCGCTATAGGGTTTTATCCCTACAACATAAGGGCGGACAAAATCCATCACGGAGTCTGACGTGCCTTCGTCGCAGCTCTTGAAACAGGAGTTTATCTTCCTGGAATTACACCCATCCGTTCAAATAATTATATTTACCTATTTAGACTTACGAACAGGTTAAAATTCTGTTGGAATAAAATTTAAATCTTACTGAATGTGTCACTGTCACGCGTCTTGTTCCAAGGTTCAAAATTAATTATCATATCAAAGCATCGAAATGGCTGCATTATTCAAATGCACCATGCGTTGTGCATATTTTCAAAATAAGTATACCTAAGTAATTTAAATTAGCATGTGATGAATGCAATGAATATCACAATTAAGTTCCAATGCAAATTTATACTTATTTTTTAATCTTAAGATATTGTCATTAGCAATATTTGCAACCGATTTAAACTAACAATCACACAATTTCGTGGACACAACTATAATGCATGCATATAGGATTTTCCCCAGTCTGGATACGATTGTCACACCCCAACTACAGTAGCCCTTAATCTATTAAATCGGAATGTTTTGTAAAATTAAATTTGGCTCTATAATTATTTATAAGCGTGCTTGCAAAAGCTTGAAGTGATTTCATTAGTTTGTCGCTTCTATTAACGCCGAAATAGCTAAATTAATCTAATTTATATTCGTATCTCGACTTTCGTAAGTCATTTAGACATTGGGAGTATAAAAATGACCGTATTTCGTACTTCGCTACGTTTAGAACAAAACCTAAATACCTGTCTGGCTGGTTCAGACCTTTTTTTTATTGCACTTCAATATTGACCTCATCCCACCTGACGTTAAGTGGTAATGAGGTCTTAGCTTAAGGGAGACGAGTACAGCATAAGTAGGTATAGCTGTTACTGGACTTGTCACCCTTACCTTGAATGCTTGACCCCTGCAACTAATGTAGCACCCCCCAAGAGCTCTGGAAACCTTAACCACACGTAGGAACATAACAACACCGAAGTGATTGTTATTTGGCTGTGTTTGTGTGTGTTGCGGTCCAGATTTTGACACCATTCGGGCTGCTCCAGTTCAAGCGATAAATCGTTATGCACTCTTTGGGGAAGAAACCAGTCAAGTGCGAGTCGGATTAGTGCGTAACCATTTTCGAAAAAAACGACAAAAAATCACGTATGTTGTATGGGAGTCCCCACTTAACCTTAAAATATTAAAATTATTTATATTTAAAGTGAATATAAAAACGAAATATTCACATTCTATCGCTGTTATGCATCTAATTGAGATGCGCTAATTTCGAACTGCATGTCGCGGTTTTTTTCCTTAACAGAATCTCACCTAGCGCCAACAATAATACTACTCAGATTCTATTCGCGTTCAGAGTTGTTGATTTAATTTCAATTAACATACCGGACCGACCTTCAACTTGCGTTATTCCGAGCCCAAGTTTAGAATGAGTCATTAAACGAACTCGAATCCATTTGTCGTCCGTTGATCTTCTTTGGCGCCCAGTAAGACGCAGGGATTAATTGTATTTAGGGCTTCTACTAAGGAAATCGAAGTACCTACGAAGGTTTGTTCATAGTAAGACTCATCTCCGTAAAACATATTTTTGTTTTTATCACGGTGTTTATATACGGTATGTACAAAGTAAAACTCATCTTTTTACGTATTTTATGACAGTATTAGTAAATATGCATACGACTGCTTAGGAGTACCAGTTACTATATCTATATCTTATATTATATCTTATATCTATCTTTTATAATTTATCAATTGTTAAACTGAAATATGTATATAGGTACTTAAGATGATTCTAATATGACACTATTGTTTGCACGCCTGTATGCAGGTCAAATACAATTCAAGATACCACTTTGTAACATCTTCATGTATCACACTGTATTTTATGCAAATAAATAAATGTTATTTTGGTTCAATGAATTCGATGTTTTCCGAAGTTTTGTTCTTTGAGATAGGCAGTTCAAACGTACGTTCAAAAGCACTCAGATTGTACACTTTCGATTAAATGCGTCGTCCTCAAATCGTGGACATAAGATCTAATATCGCACTGGATGTGTACGTCTTATGCTACGTTATCCGGTACGTGGTCGCTTTTACATTACTATTTTCTTTATTTATTTATGAATCAAATCAATTTAGTGTATAAAAATAGGTCCAACAACTGATCACACAGTTTGTCTACAGGATCCTATAAATATTGACATAATTGTACCAAAGTGTTACGATGTTGACTAACTCGCATGTGACGACAAAAGTTTCGATACAGTTGATTGGCTAATAGCACACCGCACTCGTATTTTATGCCAATCAGCAACTGACGCACTGACTTCAATCGATTTTGACGTTTGTTATGAGCACGATTAAAATTAGTCGCGTTGCGTATGCTAGGCCTGTAAAAGAGTGTCAACGATAGCATACTATTCGTTTCAAAGCGTGTGTGTTTGGCAACCCTCCGTTGCTCAGATTCCCAACTTCGAGCACGCTACGCAAGCGCCTGGAATATCTTTATTTATTGTTTGGCCGCTGATGTCATGGCCGATTGAATCACGCCTCTATCGGCGTCTACCGAATGGAAGAAGGGTGTTATTCAAGGCAGTAGGAGGCCCCCTTCTAAAAAATAAATATGTCGGATCCGATAACGACTAGCAATTTTTAATTCTCAAAATCGTTACCAACTTCGAATGCGAATTATGCGTTTCCAAAAAACAACATTTAATTCATTCATATTAACAAGCCATTTTTATTAAACTAAAAAGAATAAACTTTAATCTTCAAAAACGAAACTGTTTCTTTGTTCGTTTGTTACTTGTCTGCGGTCTTCTGTAATGTGTAGGTATTTCACCAGTCGGGCTGATCCAGTTCAAGCGATAAATCGCTATGCCCTCCCCATAAATAAATAAATGCGCCAGACAAATGACACCAATTGGCTACTTGACAGTGTTAACAATAAAATATGAAAAGTGTTAGATATGTTAGCTTATTAGAAAATTAATAATTTTACATTTTTATTTTTTAATTAAAAGCATAGTTAGTATTTTACTTTTGCAAAATAAATTTTACTTTTTTTATCTGTGGAACAAAAGAACCGAAACGGAAACCACCATTGCAATTCGGAAATGACAGCTGTCGCCGAAAATTATTTATTTTAATGTGGCGAAACAATGATTATTTTACCGATTAAAATGAATTATTGTGTCTCTAATCGTATTAAGAATTTATTGAAACATTTTCCGTTTCTCTAAATTAAGTCGTTCCTATACGTATCGGTTCGTTGTCTAGGACGTTGACGTCATAATTGCAACAGTGACGTGACTAGGCGTTTTCGCGCGCTTTTTAAATGTGTTACACAAAATCTTATTTTTCTCTGGTTATTTACATTTTTTCCAGATAAATCGAATTGCTTGGGATATAAAATGAACGGGCGCACATTTTACAATACTTTTTCAAAAACTGTCAAGTAGCCAATTACCTGGTCTCAAACTAAGGTTTCCCCTTGTACTATATGTACCAGAAGACGGATACTAACTGGGAACGTCATCCCAGCACACCCAGACTCCAAAGAAAAGTTCGTTTTCCAAATTGACCCGACCGGGAATCGAACCCGGGACCTTTCGCGCCTTAGCCGCCTACCTTAGCCACTGCGCCATCGACTGTCGTCAAATAAACAACTAATCTTTAACAAATTGACCGTTAGTGACGTCATAACCGCATAATTTACCTGCATCATGTTCCGGACGACGTCTGCACCCGCTTGCAGTGCCTTGTGGAAGGTCCGGGTGGCCACGAAGGCTCGTCTGAGCTGCACCGACAGCTTCTGCGGCACATCCTCGAACGGCCGGATGTCCCGCATGTGTTGGCTCACGCACGATAAATATCTGCAAACGAACATCGCATTAATAGGGAGATGACTGAAATTGTCGGGTCCAACAGTTATTTTTTCATTTATATTGTAAACAATAATTTACTAAGATATATTGCGTAAATAGGCAGACACGTCAAACTTATAATACCACGTCGTTTGGAATCGGAGTTAAAAATTTAGCGCGACGTCAACAGACCCCCCCATTAAACTTTGTAGCGCTGTGTACCTTACTGGACTTTGTGGCGCTGTGAACTAAAGTTTGTTGCACTATGTTCTGAATTTTGTTACGCTGTGTATCACATTTTGCGCTGTGTTCTCAGCTTTGTTGCACTATGTACTAAGCTTTGTTACACTATGTACTGAGCTTTGTTGCACTATGTACTGAGCTTTGTTGCGCTGTGTACTGAACTTGATTGCGCTGTGTCATCATCCATTTTTTGTAATTATTTGTTGAAGTTAAACATCTATAATATGGTTAACCTATTTCAAATCCATTTAATAGTTGAGCTAACGAGTAACAAACATCCATACGTCCATACAAACTTTAAGATATTAGTAGTCTCTAAGTTTTTAAAAATGTAATTATTAATTAGTTCTTGTTTTGCTTTGTTTTTGTTCTATAATTAGATTGTGTTCATTTTTAATCTATTCTATTTAAATGTGAGGCGTTAGCAAAAGGTGACTTTTGCAATTTAAATTTTCACCTTCCACTTTGCACGTGTGTGGAGTTGATAATTAAATGTTCACATTCAAATGTACGCACTAATCACTTAAATAAAACAATAAGGAGGGTAATTATTACGTTCCCTTAGCGGACTCATGATTTATTGCCAATTAAATGTTTCAACGATCACCCAATTTTCAAGGACTGTAAGGTACTTAACAACCAATTGTGTTATGCACACGCCGATGCCACTATTTAAAAATGAATACAGTACCGAAGTTTGTAAAACCGACAGAAATGTCGCAAATAATTCACTACACATTCTCTCCCGTAGCCATCGTCTGTGACAATTATGAATCGTCTATATTAACCAAATGTGAAGCTACGACGGTTGGGAAACTTTAACTACGAATATATAGGTACGTAATACGTAGTATAATACGGAATCTGAATATAACTGAATATAACACATTTTTTTTCACCTATGCTTAGGCATCCAGATCAGTTTGTCAGTTATAAAAATATTCAATAATAATCAAGTTATAAGGAACAATAAAATAAGATCCAAATTTTACTTTAGTAAATGTAGTGTAGTACATATACGTATTGTTTATGATATTATTTGTGTAGATGAGTAAAAAGATATTGACATTGGAAAAATGCTCGTAGGTATATACTGCGTGGATCGAAGTCTGACCACAATTTTTTGTGAGTCTATTTATTTATTGATTTTATTTATAATATATTTATTTATTAAAAAAACATGTAAGCGTATAAAAATAGGCACAAACCCACAAAAAAAACAGTTTTATCTTAACGACGGTATCTAAAATGCACCTTATTGGTAACTTTCCATTAAATTATGGTACAGGCGCGTTGCTGAACGCGTTATTTCAGCTCTTACTTTCCAGTTTCCGGACTTTATAACTTTAGATTGTGTCTAAAGGGCCCACTTGAGAACAGTCATTGTTTATGAAGCGATCCGTATAAACACTTAAGCAGACAGTTTTACTGTTATGGACACGTAAACAAACTATTACCGACGATAACGACGCGTAGGAGCCACTGAAAAATGCATTGTGATAACTTTAGTGCTGCCACCTACTGCGCGAATGGTGTAAAGCTTCTAATTACGGTTTTATGCTCCTCGTATGGTTATTTAAGTAGGAAGATAGGAGTTCAACCTCGTTATGATTTTGTTTGGCTCTGCTTGATAGACAGTATGATGAGTTATTCTTTAAAAAGGAGGATCGCCAATGTGTTGTATCCTTACGCCACTAGCCAATAACTCATCATACTGTCTATCTTTTTTTGACTATCAATTGTTACTTTTCGGGTGATTATCAAATTTTTGTTGAGAAAAAATGGTTTAAACTTGAAAAAAAAGCAGACGATTCTGTTTTATTACTTACTAGCTGTGCCCGCGACTTCGTTCGCGTGGACTACATCCTTTTATGGTCGGTTTTACCCATTTCTCCCCTAATATTCGAAACAAAAAGTAGTTTATATTTTAATCCAAGTTTCGAGCTGTATTTGTGCCAAATTTCATATCTCTAACTTTAAAAATAAACATTTTTCCATATAAACTTCCAAAGACGGTACTACCCCCCTCCCCCCCTCATTTTCTAATAAAAAGTAGCCTATGCCCGTTCTTGAGATTCAACGTATACCTATACCAAATTTCATCAAAATCGGTTGAGAGGTTTAAGCAGGAAAGCGTAACAGACACACAGACAGACATACAGACAGACAGTCAGAGTTACTTTCGCATTTATAGTATTAGTAGGGATAGAAGAGTACAACATTTAATGTTAAGTGATCGATCTCAAAAAGAACAAAATATTGATTAAAAAAATTATACAATTCCATAAGGGAGGCCGTTTCTGAATTTGACCGTATTGTTATGTGTATTTTGTAATGACTTCGACATTTATAAGCAAACTGCAGCTTGCTAAAACCAATACATTGCTAATTTAAACCTTAGTTTATTAACAAAAGGAATGTGTCACCTATAAATCTCTTACCGTGCCGTCCCTGCCCGGATAATATTCGCAGTTCCTAAGTAATTGGTCAGTTAGTAGTTAATTTTAGTACCTTATTGCAAACAATATGTTTGACTTTTCTGTAAGGTTGCATCTACTGTGCACACGAGCAGATTGACTATCTAAGCTGATGAGCTGAATGTTACCCCGTTTTGACCCGTTTTATTATATGTTTCAAATGTCTTAAACTCCGTAACTTACTTTCAAAGTACCGCTTTAAATGTGCAGCTCGAGATGCGACCGCAAATGTCTCGATAATTAAAGGAACACCACGTAATGGCTCAAATCGTCACGCTTACGTCACGCGAGCACGATCGGACGAACAATCAAACACACGTATTAAGAATTAAGCGGTCACACGCTTGCGGTCTCTGCGGTCACTGGTATTATTTCTTTGTCATTTCACTAGGTACAAAAAGCACATCAGACACACTTCGGACTTGTGTCGTACGCATAAAGTCTAATATCGAATTGCAAGTGTTTATCTTGAAGTGCTGTTGACCGTACATAGTATAAAACATATTCTCTTCCTTCTCTTAGAGACAGCCCTATGTATGGTAGATCTTTAAAACTACGCAATAAATTTGTGTTTTTTTAAATAAAATGATTCAAGTGCACTGGCTTTTGCCCGCGTCTTCGGCCGCGTTATTTTATGATAAAAAAGTATCCTATATATTGATCTAGTGTCTCATCTATCTTTCTAATAAATTGCAACTTTAAGTGTCAATACTGCGCCCATGCCAAGCCGGGGATGGTCGCTAGTTATTTTTTCACGGCCCTCGGGCTGCATCCGTGCCACTGGCCTTCTTTGTGCGGCCTAATTAAATGTTTAAAACATTTGTGTTATGTTCCGTGTCTGGGTGTTTAGCAATATATTTAAGTACGTATTGTGGTACAACCGTTAAATATAATACTCACTTTTCATCAAAGCTGTACTGCGAGTTGAGTACCGCGAACATTTTCTGGTAGAGGATCCCGAAGAACTTGTCCATCATGTCGTCGAATTCCTTGTCTCCGTGAGTGTAGTACCTGGAGGGTAGGAAAAAATTAAACACTGAAAAACAAACGAAAAATTTCAAAATATTTGCCTGAACGAAAAGTTAAACGTGCGTCCCAAAACGCATGAAAATCAGTTACGGCGCAAGACCTAAACTTAATGTGGGTACAATTCATTTCACGGGTCTTATGATGATGCAAGAAATAGGGAACCCTTCAAAGAGACCTCTACCTCGAGAAAGAGCAAGCGGTGGCCAATTGAATACCCCGAATCACGGCAAAAGCAAACTTAAAAGCCCTTAAGACTGTTCGAAATCGAAACTATCAAATCCCAATAGCAGCCCGACCAGACGTTCGACCTGGTAGGATGCGCTCTCTTGTTGTAGGTTAAATTTATTAGGGGTACACCTGCGATCATCATCGTGTATGGAAAAATAGCGGTTATTCCGCCAGTGCTGTGGTGGTTGGTGGGTGGTTATGGCAAAGCCGAGTTTCCTGGGCAGAGGAGACCCACTGTCGCCGTCGTCTTCTAACAGGTGGCGGTACGGTTCGCAAAAGAATTTCCCCCAGAAAAACAAAAGATACCCTACAGCCCAAAAGTTCTGTGCATTTGATAAGGCTTGGCAGCCATCATCTATAGTCAAAGAACAAAACAATAATATCAAAATGCAAGTGTTTATCGTAATTTGCTGTCTAAATTAAACTCTAAGTGTTTGGCGTGATCTGCTGTTGAATCTAACATGGGTTTCATCAAAAGGAGCGTAAGGTAACATCTTGCAGGCCAGTATTGCGATGCTAACAGGATACAACAGTATCAAATCCGTTGTCATCGCCTTCTCTCTTGCTTACCATCAGACTGGGAGGAGCCAATATAGTGTACTACAATAAAAAGGTGTGATGAAAAATAAAAGAAGCTTCGTTTACCTTTCTAGTTCTTCAAACAGTTGTTCGAAGACGTAGGAGTGTTGCTCGTAAATCATGCCGTATGTCCGTTTGAACATAGTGTGGAATTCCTCACGGGACATGTGCAGGAGTTTTTTGAAGAAGTCTGCAAAAAGAAATGAATAATTTTAGTTATTTAGTACCGGGTTATCTATTTCTGAAGACCTCTGTGGTGTCGGTTCTCAGTCAGGTCAATGTATGAAACGTACTTCTCTAAATTAGATCGGATTTGCGTGTGCTTGCTTGATACAATTAGGGGTACCTAATTAGTGACCACAGTAGACAACCTCAATTTCATTAGCGTGATTGTCTGGGGTACCTATTTTAATTATTAATTTAGGCCATCTAGGGACGTGTCTCGGATCATACTTTAGGGAAGCTCCAAAATCAAGATTCAAGGGGTTTTATCACTTGATAACTTTACTGTTAGGTCCCAATTATTAGGGTATAAAAACAAGAAGAGAAAGTGGTAAAAATGTTAACTTTTCTTTTGGCCCCCTTTTATTCGGACCTTGAACGCAACAAAACGACCTTATTTTTATGATTTTGTGATCAAAATAACCGACAGGTGTCAAAGACTATGCGAAGTGTTTAAGTTTTATATTATATTCAAGAGGGAAAAAACACAGTAAACCGCATTTAAATAGACGGTCTGTTCCTGAAATTTGTCTTAAATAAACGAAAACGTGACTCAATCTGCTACACACAAAGAATTAAATGAATGGACGCAAAACAATCAGGATTTTCTTTGAAGCGAGAAACCAAATGAGTTCGCAGAAAAACAATAGTGCCCGACTGAAATATGTCCTCTTGAAATAATGCAACTTTACTCGGATTTTCATTAAAATAAATTTTAGTTCGTTTTTTAGGGTTCCGTGCTCAATAGCTAAAAACGGGACTCTATTACTAAGACTGCGCTGTCTGTCAGCCCGTTCGCCCGTCCATCTGTCACCAGGCTGTACTTATCTAAATAACCGTGATAGCTAGACAGTTGAAATTTTCACAGATTATGTATTTCTGTTACCGCTATAACAACAAACACTTAAAACAAATAATATGTATATAATTATTTTTTCGTGTTTTTGCTCGATATTCGATATTCAATATAAGGTTACAATACTGTGTCTAATGTTGAATAATGGTACGGAACCCTTTGTGCGCGAGTCCGACTCGTACTTAGCTTGTTTTTTTTTGTTTACTTTTCTCGCTTGGCGCGTTGACCGCTCCGAATTTTAGCAAGTGTATCTTTAGCACCAATGGTACAGACCAAAGCATGTCAGACTTTGGACTTTACACCGCTCTTATGTCTTGTGTTTAAGGTCTAATATTGAACTGCAAGTGTTTACCTTGACGCTCTGTTTACCGTACAATATTCAAAAACAGCTACCGACCCATTATGGACCTTATTTGTATGGATTTATGGATCCAATTAGTGCCTGTCTGTACAACGTATTTTTGTTGCGTGAAAAAATGTATCTTCGTGCTGAATCAGCAGATGAATTAATGATTGGTGATCATTGTGCAATTGTTTAGTTATAAACATTAATCACATAAGTGAATGTCCGAGATGTTTGAAGAACTAGCTGATGTCACGAGTCGTGGCATCAGCTAGTTGCGCCTTGTTTCAGTGTAAAAAGCATCGAATCTATGGTTGATTGATAAACCATCGATTGCAAAACTGAAAGAGTTGCGCAACACTATATGTCAAACTTATCGCATGAGACGATAAAAGTTTCGATACTGTTGATTGGCTAATAGCACACAGCATTCGTATTTTCAGCTAATCAACAGCTGACGCATTGACTTCAATCGATTTTGAATTTTTTTAAGAGCTCGATAAAATTTAGTGGCGTTGCTTATGCTAGGCATGTTGGAAAACATAAATCTTATCGTAAAAAACCTGTAGGCACTAAACCAATTGGTTTTGATTTGCGTACAGAGGACGAATCAATTTACAAATACAAAGTTGGCACCAACATTCCATCAAATCAAGCTTCGTTGTTCTTGATCAATGATATCAAATACAATGTACATTATAGTAATAGCGTAATACAATTGGTGATTTATTAATTCCGCCAGGGTACTAAACTCAGAATACGAAAGTGTAAAACAGTAAAACCATTGCCTCTTTGGAAATTTGCGCTTGGGGATCTTGTAATATCGAATCCGGTAATCGAATAGTATCTTCTTTCTCCATCGACTATGTATCGATTACGGAGCCAGAGGTCTGTTTACGACTATGATCCTCATTTGATGAGCCTGGTATTACATTGGAGCGATTGCCGTCTGACCTCCAAAGCACTTACAAGGGGATCCAGGCCTGTATGGATCATAGCAGGACCAACGGCTTAACCATTCTCACCAATCAGGTGATTCAAGCTTGCAATACCTTTTATTTATCGAGGGGGAAATGCCTTCCGCACATTCACTCTCTGCGGGGAACAGGGCTCACACCGACTAAAACCCCCTCGGTGGCCAACGCGGCAGTTGTGGGGGAGTCGGGATTCCTTGCGGACTCTATACAAACCTCATAAGGCCCGTTAGGATCATAGCAGGACCAACGGTTTCACGTGCATTCTAAAGCACAGAATCACCATTCTCGTCAATCAGGTGATTCAAGCCTGCAATGGCTTAACCAAGCTGGGAAAATACTCACGAAGTGTTCCTCATGGGATTTGAACCCACAACCCCGTATTTTTGGCCTAACGCTCTAACATTAAGGTATCCAAGATGATATATTTCAAGATTTAATTCTCCACTTGAGCGTGAATTCGAAAATACTCTATTCCCAATAAATTGAATTTTTCCAGGAAATTATTCCGAGCGTTTTCCCCGAGTTAAATGCGTTTCCTTACTTCGAATTATAGCTCCATTTTGGCATCGAGAATTTCATGGTAATGTTGTGAAAGGATAAATTAACGTAGAGCGAGAAAATCTTTTCAAGCATAACAGTATCAAGCAATTACGGAAATTGATTTTTTATGGATCTTTTATGGGTGACCGTCTGAATTGTGTATAAGTAGGTATGGTTTAGAGTTTAGTATTACTTGCAGTATTACTTTACATCTTATTTGACTATTATGTTTTGCACATTTGGATTGATAGAGAATGACCTTTAAAAAAGAATGACATTGAAAAATTCTGTAAGATGAGACTACTTCCACCACAGTAATTGTGTTCAAAATTAACAAGGAAAAATATAAATTATCCTACCAATGCGAAATCATTTAATAAGGGAATGTTGTTTGTTGTATTTTATTTTCAAATGGAATAAAAAATAGAAAAATGTAAACTATTAATTATGTTACATTCTGGAGTTTTTTTTTTGACGTAGCCGTTAAGTACGCCATTTAACTTCTATAGAAATTCTGTATTAAATGCGCTTAATTTACAAGCGATACTTAATAATTCAATATGACGTGAACGAAGTCGTGGCATTTTGCTCGTGAGGTTTATCCATGAAACATAATTTGACTTTTAGGTACTATGTAATAAAACATTTACAGTTAATAAAATAGTTTACAAACAGTAAAAAAATATTGTGTACGGTCGAATTGAGAACCTCCTCCTTTTTTTATGCCGGTTAAAAATGGGCCTAAAAATTAGGAACAGCCGCTTGAAGCATGCGTATTAATAACGCATTCATGCATAACAACACATGAATATTAATCTCGTACTTCGTAAATAATCGATATATCTACAAAATTCATCAAAATCCGTTCAGTACTTTTTGTATTAATTGCCGCAATATTTTTTACTGGTCGGTAACGTGCGTGATCAATATCAATAAAGTACATATGTATGTACTTTATTGATATTGCTGTGCTACCTATGTAGGTAGCACAGCAATAAACGACTCTATTTAAACATAATGACTTGTTAAAATACACACATGATTTTTTGCATTTAAATTCAGTGAATAATGCATGCATTATTGACAATTCGTTACTTGCAAAAAATATTGATATGAAACACTAGTAATTCGCATGTACAGCTTGTAGGGAAACAAGCTGATATACGACAAATTAAAGTTCAAAGTATTTTTGCCATGTAAATTATAACATGAATACTTATGAACCGTCTAGACAAACCAAATAAGGTATATAGCAAAAAATAACGAAAAAATCCCGGCAAGAAACTCAGTAGGATTTTTTTTATATAGAGAAAGCTAAGCTTACGTACTACTAATTTTACACCAAGACCTATAATTTAGTTTGTCAAGTATAGAAATGTACAATTACTAGAAAAGCTAGGAGTTCGTCGCTGTTTGATCACTATTTTTAATTTTGATTAGGTTAAATGAACCTAATCAAAATTAATGCTTCAAAAAGGGGGAACATTCGTGAAAAATATTATGGTTATTAAACTTATTAATCACGTAAAACTAAATTATAGATTTGATCAAATAAAACAAGTTCCAGCCGTTTACAGCAAATGTTTCCGTCTCGCTCTCGTAGACAGATTTTTCTATAGAGGTTGTATGGCGTTCGTGTCCACTGACATTCAACTTTGACGTGTTAACTCTTGCAATAATTAAGATATTTATAAACAGCCCTACTCATTAGTTTGCTAGTAACTATTGTGAAAGATTTTAATCAATATTTACATATAAATAAAATTGGTGTGTCTGTTTGTAACGTTAAAATAACCGCTTTTTACTACATGCATATGAATATATATACGGTATATATACCAAAAAAAACCTATTTTTGTCTGTCTGTTTGTTTGTTCCGACAAATGTCTAAAATGGCTGGACCGATTTTGACAGGGCTTTTACTGGTAGGTAGCATATACATATAATAAGGAGTAACTGAGGTTACTTTTATTTTAATAAAAAACACGAAATCCTGTATTCCAAGTGCACGAAGTAGCGGGCACAGCTGGTTAATAAAACGTGCATTTTCCTAACGTGTACAAAAACAACCAGCAGGCCACTAAGTAAACAAACTGGGGTAAGTTACAATCTGTTACAATATTGATAAGGTGTTACGAGTACGAAAGTGAGGCCGGCGAAAGGCGGCAACGTTTGGTCTGATGGATGGGCACAGTGTTGCTAGACGCAAGTATTCTGGGACGGAAGGAAAAAAAGGATGCTGGTTGTAGCAAAACAATCAGTAAGAAAGCTTTGCAGTTTCTCTCAAATAAAATAAAATAATTCTTTATTCAATTAGATCACGTTTTGAATCGTCATTGAATACAATGCAAAGTGACTTTGATTCCGAATCGGAATCAATACCGAGTTTTGATGATTGAATAAACAGTGAATAAAAATAAATACTAACTTAACTACATGACTACATGTCAAGTTAGTATTTATTTTTGAGAGGGGAACTGGAGCTGTTCCCTTATGTTTTTTACGTAATATTGTTACTCGTAATACCAATTTATCAATTAGCTACGTAAGTACTGATAATGTTTAGTGTAACAAAGAATGACTATCTATCACACTTATACCGGCTTTAAAAAGTATTTGGCCGTTTTCTTTCTTTGTGAACTTTTATTGTACGTAGTAAAAATAGTTACTTTTTTTACCATCACAAGAATCTAATTCCTGCTGCATCTAGTCTATTATAAATGGCATAGATAAGATACGTTATCAGACAGTCCCGTTAAGCCGGGACATCCCGCAAACCCGGGACACCTGTCATCACTACTCATTCAACTGCGCCTGCGCATCGATTAGTTCCAAGAACATTATGGCTCACAATTAATGCGCGTTACACGCTTGAAGGAGCAAGAACGACTTGGTGCTATTATCATAGCGCAAAGAAACAAACGGACCGACACGACACGACGACTTGCGATTTTACGAGTTTATGCGATTGTCGCAGAAGAAAAACTAAAGATTTTTGTTGGTTTGCGAGTTCCTATTTCCTGTAAAAACACAACCCCACCCTGCGGAAGGAGTTTGGGTTCTTCTATTAGTTTTTGCTATTGATAACACAGGAACAAATGTATCTACTTGCTAAACGAATTGCTTAAATAAGCATATAAACAACAAAGTTTCACATGTTTATGTGAATAGGTGACACTTTACAGTAAAAAATGTTAAACATTCAATGTAGCATTATATTTGTTTCCTTATTAAAAACGACAAGTTCCGCTGTAAATTAAGGCTAATATGGTTTATGCTCTCTTTAGTTATGCCTAAAAAAATCTTATCAGATTCAATTAAAACATTACTGAATTAAATAGGTTTATTTAACATGTACAATAACTTTCAATCAATAAACAACACGACAACACTTTAAAAGATTATTTACATGATATGGTAAAAAATTGTTACTACTTTTTATATAAATTGTAATTTTAGTTCTAATCAACTAATCTTTTTATATGCACGTCTACTTTACATATGGAGAGCAATAAAGAATTTGAATTAGAATATGAATATGACTGTCTTATTTTATTTTAAGCAACTTTTTTCACCAACCGGAATTTACTCGAATAATTTAATTTATGAGCGCTGTTTATTCATTGTAAGTAGTCTTTAGTTACATTATTGAGTTTTGGCTTTTAAACTTACAATAGCAAAAAGTCTTACGTCTGTGTTGTACCTAATATTAGTTCGTTCCCGTAATAATAAGTTAGTGTACCTATGTAAATACTGTGTTAATGCTTATTAAACGTTAATACATTGACTACTTCAAATGATAGACAATTGGACATTAATTGTTGTTGTAATTCTTCCAGGAAGATTATCGAATTTACGCGTCAAAACTATACATAATTGTCACGCACATGAATATGCGTTTATTTTCTTTAAATCTTGAATTTTGGGGTGCTTGTGGTGTAGTAACAACTGTTCGAAACGATACCGAAAGTCGAACTATGCACGCTTAGTCTGGACTTGGATGGGTGACCATCAAAACGAATTTAGTGACATATATTACGAGCACATCCGTGCTTCGGATGCCACGTTAAGCTGTTGGTAACGGCTGACTGATGTTTGAATTAAGCCTGGTCAGAGGTCATTTTGCAACATTTGACATTAAAGGTCATTTGCCTTAGACACTTCTTCACCAATGGCTGAATTATGATTATAAGTGTGATTTTTAAATGGGTAGTCAACGCTTTAGACAGTTTACGTTTTGAGCAACTTAGTAACATTTTTCGCTTTATAACATATCCGTACTCCGTGCTAAGAAAAATAAAGTAAGACAGTATGCATTGTCTTCAATGAAGATTTAAAAGTGTTATATTCGTATGTAACCTACTGATACAATAATAACAATACTTCACTTTGACTTTGGAATATATAAATCAGGGGTAAATAGACAGTTTTATAACAGTGACGTTGGTCACTTTCTCTAAACACGCCTCCATCAATCTGTCGAGACCCTGACTGGAGGATTAAGGCCGTTTCACCTGATAGTTGACATAAAGTCTATACCCAACTGGGACATACATTTATAGCTAAGTTTGATGTTGATCAATCTTGAAACGAGGTTGCTTGCAAACCATCGCATCTACATAACAGAGTTGATGATCTCGGTGGCGCAGTGGCTAAGAGGCGCCTGAAGCGTGAAAGGTCGCGGTTCGAATCCCGGTCATGTCAATTTAGGTAACGAACTTTTCTATATCGGCTTGGGCCTGGGTGTGCTGGATTGATGTTCCTCTTTTGGTATCCATCTTCTGATACTCGAACAAGTAAAAACCTTTGTATGATACCAGCTGATTGGTGTGATTGTCAGATGTTTATAGTTTAGAGTTTTGTTTTTCAAAGGTTACCCCGTTTGACGGTGATGTAATGTATAAAATGACGTCACCGTTCCTCCCAGTATAACTCCGGCTTGCATAAACAGCCGTTCGCACTTCCTCCGTATCGATATTCCTACTATCAACATCTAAATTTACGTGCATCCGTTTCAAGCCGCGGGTTTGAGCTGCGTTTGCGCACACATACTTACATGCAGGCACCTTTGTGACACTGCGCTGCGCCAGCGCAACGGCTGACAAATGAGTTAGCCACCGCGCTAGATGTGTTAACTTATTTCTATAAATGTTCGTGGACAGCGCACCATCGGGGCTTAGAAATATACAGATAGAGAGAAATGACATTTTTAGCCATACTTATACGTAAAGTAGAAAATATTTGTGTTATTTTTATTATTGATTGTAGAACCGGTTTCAAAAATTATTTCATCATTAGAATGCAATGAAATTGTAATAAACATAGGTACTCACAATCTTTCACATTTATAATATTACTAGCGGACCCGACAGAGTTCGTCCTATCAAAAAGATTTGCAATGTGGCTTGACGCTAAATTTTAGTTAGAAAACGTTTGTACCGGAAAAAGAAAAGGGCTGTCTTTAAAGTTTTCCCGGCAATTATTCGAATTTGTCTCGCCGTAAAAACCATCCTTGGACTTCAACGAACATTAAAAAAATATAATTGTCAAAATTGGTCCAAGCGTTGTCGAGTAATGCGCTTACCAACACATTTAGCGATTCATTTTTATATAATATGTAGATTAGGATGTTTATTTATAATTTTTTGACGTAAAACGTTCCATTTTATAGCGCTCTGGCGCAATATTGAATTAGCGCAACTAACTGTTACCAAGTCTACAAGTAGGTATGGCACACATGCATCTGAAGTGCACTTTGTCCGGGTGTGTGTAAACATCTGGGTGAAACTAAAAGGGGCGAAGATGGCTCGAAGTTTCCGATAACCGAATGAGGTGAGTTTTAGGGCTGCCAAGCAAAATCTCCTTAACATTGAATGTGGTCTACATTTAATATTTTTTAAAATGTATCTGAGATCTACAGAATTGTCTAAAATCATGTTCAAGGGAGGTTTACTTACAAAGCGCAGTTTGACAATCACCCGAGCTATGTTCGAAAAATGTCGAAAATAGAACTTTAAAATCTCGGGAATCAAACCCGAAATCGTCACTTAGTATTTAAACCACTTGACCACCATGGCTTTAGTAAAATGTGACTTAGTCCCGATTTCTCAATTGTTATAAGACATGCTGCCGTACTAACGAAGAGTGCAGTAAGTCGCGTTTCTAGGCAAATTGACTTAAGACCATATCTAATTACAGATACGGTCTTAAGTCAACCTGCCCAAAAACACGACTTACTGCACTCTTCGTTTGTTAGGTAACAGTTGAATAAAGTACGGTACAAATTATCTCAAATATTTTTAGAGTATTCTGTATCAAAATGACTTAAAGACGTTTTATTTCAAAAAGCTTTTACATTATCGGCAAGTTAATTTTTAAATAGCGATTGAACAATCAGCCCTTAACATTATTTTTCTTGATTACAGAAACTACAGACAAGAGCAACTTAATTGCTGTCAATATATCAATGGTGAAGTGCCAATACCGCCTAACAAACTGCTCAAATAATAATAAAAAAGATTTATTTCGTACATAATAAGGTTCTAAATCACTTTCTTAAAAAAATAAGTTAGGTGGTATTGGTAGGTACTTCACCGTCCATATTTTTGTTTTAGCTCAATCCATAGCCAACCCTGAAAAGCGCACGTGCGCTCGCAGCTGCGCAGGCGCCGATGCGGGAAACTCCTCAATCGCTTGTATTTTGATGACAAACCGCACACACATAGAAACAAACATTTTAAAGCTATCCTTTAAACATGTCCCACATTTAAAAACAGTAAACAAAACTGTAGGTCTTGGTGTGTAAATTTTAGTTAAGTTTCAATAAAAAAACTTATGTGAAAAATCACGATGCGGGAAACTCCTCAATCGCTTGTATATTGGTGACACACTCGTAGAAGATAACATTTTAAATCTATCCTATTAATAAGTCGCACTTCTAAAAACAATAAACGAAACTGTAGGATCTTGTTGAATATTTATCACGGTACCTTGTTGTGTATGTATGCATATGGTACAGCCAGCTCATAGGTTCTTATACACCTCAGTACCATGTCATACCAAATCTCCGCTTAACTAAACAAGTCCAATAGACAGTGACACGTACAGAGTTGTTCATGAACTAAAGCTACTGACTCTACGTACACCAAAACAAATTCATACGCATGTACATAGTAAAAAGCGGTTTAATATTACAGACACTCTTATTTCGTTTATTTCAACGATAACAAAAACATTGTATTATTTTCATCAAAGGACATATTATGACTTGGTATTTTAATGCGGGATCTCTCACCTTATGCTCTTCGTTCAAAACAATCACCCCACAACAAATCACTTTGTTGCTTTACGACCGAACTTTTATGACTTTTATGATATTTCAACAACATGTTAATTGTTAACAAACGCGTTTTCGGCATTTTTAAATACGAGTATAGGGTTGACAATCTGAGATGGATCTACCAGAAATCGATTTTTTTAGAAATATGTATCACTTTATGATTACTTATGGTCTGGGCGTTTGTGGTACCGTCGTTGTTTCTGATTTCTGTAACACAAGTGCTTAAGCTACTTACAGAATCAGAGCAATGTATGTGATGTTGTCTAATATTTATTTATTTATGATTAAGGAACTGTGCACACAACTTCGTTTACATGATCAGTAAGGAAATAATTTTAAACTGTAATAAGGCATGGAGTACCAAAATGTTTAATCGATTTTGTACCGTAAGTCAAGGTTATATGGTTTAATTTGAGGTGGTAACGATTGAGATTAACCTATTAATTGGTGTTTTAGTCTCGCTAAATTTTAGAAGAAATTACAAATTTACAAAGTTGTTTGTTGTATCGTTAAAATTATTTTTACTTATTTAGGTATTTGTAATGAGAATTGTTTTGTTTGGATTATTTTTTTAGAATTAGTCGCCATCCTTGATTTTCAATCGACAATAAAAGCTACAAATTAGTAGCAAAGCGAGTTAGCCGTGGATTGACTCGTCCATTTGATCTGTCAGTTCGTGTCGAGTTCGTATGTAGCTGTTCGTTTAAGGTATTCGGTTACTGCGACGCCTGTTGAGTTACGACCGAACGTGGAAAAGTGATGAGCTAAGGGATTGTCGATGTTCAGGTGTTTCATGCTTTGGTCAAAGATTTTGTATTACAAATGAATATAACAATTTCACCTCCCCTAGCGGTGTGGGATGCGAATCCAAGACCTTAATTTATCTCGCATGCTGCACTTCTGACTAAGCTAGCCGCAAGTTATTGTAGGTAGTTTTGTACAGCTTCAAACAAGATGATAGAGAATAGATGACACAAAGCGATAACGACTAATATACAAGTTAAATGAGTTTTTATAAACAACTAAATTTTTTTATACAAAATATTAATAACATTGGCGAACTCCGTAGCCGAAGAAAACGGACTTTTCTACCGTCGTTGTTTCTGATAACACAAGTGATTTATCTACTTACTACGGAATCGGAGCAATGCAATGTCACCTACATGGATGGATGTTGGTTTTTTTTTTAATTTTATACTTTTTAAAGTTGTCTTTTTGTTTACTCCTAAGTCTACTCTTGTCATTCTTGATTAGTATCGATTGTCAATTGAATTCCTAGTTGCATATTTTCCTGAGTTGTTTTATTTCACCAATGTACAAAACTTAAACTAAGAAGAGATTTAATTTCTAAGTTAATAAGATTTCAAACAAAACATGCCTAGTAAAAACGCAAAGTTACTACCAGATTTAAAACATCGACACATGTTATCCCACTGCCCTTACGTGTTGGACATCTCTAGCAAGATATAAATTATGATTCATGTCTGGAGCCCCGCGCCCGCGGTATCCACATTTATATCTGTTAACACTTTCGTCAACATGCGCCCGCGCCGACCGTAATGTGACACTGAAAAATGCTTCTTATGAGGAATGTTACCTGGATAGCACATTAATATAATCTATTGCTTTACTAACACATTGTTTAGCGGCAATGAAAAGGTTAATATTACAAATGTTTCATTTAATATTTTATTATTTATAATAAAAAAATAATGTTTTTTTTTAAATACTCGTAAAAGTCACCTAAGTTAGCTACATTAGTTAGTTATCTACCAGTTAATATCCCGTCAAAATCGGTCCAGCCGTTTTATCACGACGCCATTTGCTCATAGATTGTTTACTAAATAGTGAAACGTATTTTTTCTTCTTTTTTTTTTAAATTGTGTATAGGTACCCTTAACTAAGAACTTTTCTTTTTCTAGAACATTTGTTAAAGTGTCTGTATTCGTACTGTTGGAGTACCACAGTAATAACAAAACCAACACACCACAAACCCCATTTTTTATTTATTTCAAAAAACAATAAATATGTTTTCATTATATTTTGAAAATCTAAAGATAATACTACAATAATTTTATATTATTTATAGAGGCATCATCCCTATAATACACATTACATAAACGACAAGCAACGAAATGCATATTGATCGGCTGCATCGTTAGATTGGAACGGGGAAGAGTCGTTATCAGGAAAAATTTTCCGACCGCAAAAACCTAAACGTTTGTAAAGTGTAAAGCGAACCCATCCATGTAAAGTTTTTGCGTTACAAATATGGTATTTGGATCATTTTTAGAACTGGAGAAAAAATTGAACGATGCGTACACCTTTTTTCCAAGCACGAAGATGGCTTTGAAGAACTAATGTACGTATTGTAATGTGAACCGAGTATTTTACCGCTTATGCGAATAGTGCACAAAAACTTTTCAGTTCGTGAGAACACGCACATTTGCTTATGCCCGGTTCCAATATTTGAAAAACGATCAGTTACGGATAGTAATAAATTACACGAGATTACACGAGATGTGAGCTAAACACGGCCGACAGACGACTGATGACAGCTGATATGGAAAGTATAATTGAAATTAAAATTAACGACTCGTAGAAAAACGGATAGTCATTTTTGACAAATTACGAATCGTAAAATATTGGAACCGGGTATCAGACGACCAATGTCGACAATTCAAGACACTTTCAGGCCTAGCATGCGCAATACGTCAAATTTATCGAATGAGATGACAAAAGTTTCTAGACCGTTGATTGGGTGATACTCGTATTTTCAGCCAATTAGCAGTTTGACGCATTAATTTTGACATTTCATAAGAGCGCTATAAAATTTACTCTCGCGGTGCATGCTAGGCCTGATAGTCTGGGCGTCTATCATTTCATGAAAAAAGTTGTAAGCCAAGGTACCCAGCCTAGTTTTCCTCTTTCGCCGTTAATCTAAAAAATCAGACAGACAGATATGACACCAGTTCCCGTGTCGGCATGTAATTGCGACTGAGAACCAACGGGATTGCTGGCGTCGCTCCGTAGAAGGCGACTCATGTGTCCATAAGTAGTTTCGCCATGGGACTGTCCTTACAGAGAAGGACTTTCATCCTTTAGTAAAAGAGGATTTAATTGTTTTTTATAGACAGTAAAGGAGAATTTGTTATTTGTTTTGGATAGAGCAACTAACTATACAATTAGTATTACTGGCGCTAGATTAATACCTAAGACTGGGCGGCAAAAGTGGAGCCAGGAGCTTGCGTGGTTTTGACAGTCGCAAAATGTAGTAAATTAGAATATAAATAAATATTGGACAACATCATTTACATTGCTCCGATTCTAAGGTAAGTAGCTTAAGCACTTGTGTTACAGAAATCAGAAACAACGACGGTATGTACCACACAACCCAGACCAGAGAAGATCGTTTCCTATATTGACTAGATCGAACCCGGGCACCTCAGATGCGGCAAAACGCCAAAGTCCAGAACACTAACTTCTAGGCTACAGAGTTCGGGAAAAATAATTTATTTTCCACTGAATCTCGAGTGTGTGGTGACCTGACGACGTTACGTCGGTCGGTGTACCCAATTAGCTGCATTAGCGAATTCTTCGGCAAAACTCGCTTCCGACCGCGGTGCATCAAAGAGCATTCGTGGGTACTGTGGCAAGCGCACGGCTTGTATGACTACTTACAACTATGTGAAGGTTACATCGTGGTTCTTTTTAATTGCGAATACTATATTGTATTTACACTTAGGTAACGTAACACGTTAATGTAAAGTTAAATCTAAGTTTAAAAGGAATGTTTATTTCGTGACATGACGTAGCATATAAAATTATGTCTCTAAAAAGGCAAATACTCAGCATTTATTGGGGTATCTGAGTGATACTCCGACGTTGGTCTTGTAGTGGCGGCCATTTTGGAAAAACTGTGGTCATGGTTTTAATGATCTAACTATGTATTTAGATAGTCTCATAAAATTGACGATTTTTTTGGTTAAAATTGCTTTATCTACCAGTTTTGTTCTTTAGGGTTTAACCGTAGATTATTCTAGCTGTTTGCGGAACGCGAACTTTGAATCCCTCTAAAGTCATGAGTCAACAAATGAACCTATTTGTTGATTTAAAAGCTTTTCTGTAATAAAGTTGTTAAGAGCGATTTTGCACTTTAACTTTTTAAACGATTAGTCGCACTGAAAACTCACGCAAACGTCGGTAGCGTGACTTGATAGTGTTTTGTTTTTGCAAATCCTCATGAATATTCAAATAGTGTCACCCAGCACGCGCTTTAAAACAATGATCGGTACACAGAATGCAACGCTGGACCAGACTGACATTGGATTCTGAAAATCGATTAACATAATGTATTTGAAAATTATGTACAGGAGAAAGCATACTAACCTATATTTATATCTTTATATGAAAGAGAAGTAGGTACCATTCACTGACTGACTGGCTGATTAGTCACGAAATCTAAAAAAACATTAACACTTACTAAACTTAAAATTTGGCAGATAGGTTTTTTGTAGTGTGACATCAGAATTTTATGAAACTCAAGGTAAGGGAATCAAACGGGGTTTGTAAGTTTGTTAGAATGTTCTTGAAGTAAAAGATGATGATTGATGGTGTAGAGGTGCACTAATAATGTATCTTTAGAGATCAATTCTCTTTTGGTTTCAAATAGGGATTGGTAGTTTTTACGGGTACGAAGTCGCGGTTTGCCTGCTCGCTAGTCTAAAACGAAATAACGTTTTAAAAACGGACTAAAACCTGTCCCAGCATTTTTAAAATAAAAAAGACATTAAAAAATCACGGAATGGAAATAACTGGCTGGCAGAAGTTGATGAAAATAGTAAGGAACATTACTAGAAAAAAAAACGAACAGGAAAATAAAATGATTTAATTTTGTTGTGAAAACGGATGAGAGCACTACGCTACAAAATAAGTGGACATAAAGGGTCCTTCAGCGATTGATTTTCGAAGGAAAAGCAACAATTATTCATACTACGCTGAGCAACCTTTGGACCAATAAACGTTTATAATGGAGGGGCTGAGAGAGAAAAAATATTCGTTTCGAAATTTTCGAAGGGGATTTGATGGAAAAGTTCTTTTCCGGTCCCATTTTAAGTCTTAAATGGACAATAAAAAGTTACCTGCAATATTCAGATATCGCAGAATGAGGTAATCAGAGTTAAATAAACGAAAATCATTTTGATATTGATACGGCAATGTAGAAGACGTAACATAAATTTTAACATTTACGTTTAATTCTTCAAGAAAATAATAATCAAAGAGATTTCGTAATTTAATGACGCAAGTTATTCGTTTTAAATTCACTTTGCAATTAAGGAGTTGATGGAGATTTATCTAAACGACTTTAAGATATCTTTAATCAAACTATGAGAATATTTCCTACCTCTCTTGGGTATTAATTTTTAACGGGCATTCGGCAGATTAGTGTATTAAATAGTCATATTACAAAAGTCTCTTAATAAAACTAAAACAGATGAATTGTAAACCGAGTAAAATCAATGAACAATAGTTGATTTTTTCACTTTTACATTTATCTTTTTTCTTAAAACCATGGTGTGGCCCACTGAACCTTCTATTTATTTTTCTTCTTCTAGCTATTATATAATATTTTTATTTATTTTTTTATTTGCTTATGGATCTAAATTCGACGTATGTTTTGATATTCTTTTGGTCTATTTGTATGTCTCTATCACGTACTATTTTCGTCATTTTATATAATCCCTTCTAGAACCCTCAACAACCGCAATAAATGGGTATGTTAAAAAAAGTTTTTGTTATTTGTTCTGTTATATTTAATTGAAGAGATATCACATGGCAAGAAACTTTTATAAGTATAGGTATAAAATAGACTCTTGCTTGATGGAAGGTCTTGATATAATCTAAGATGGGACACATTTGCATATACATATATCTGTTATCTTTAGCCTTAAAAATATGTTTTATGGATGACGTTCTGGAAAACCTGATCTCGAAAGAATACTCCGTAACAGCCTGCATGTATCAGTAAAGGACACATCGACTGGAAGTCACGTTACTGGTACAAAATAACCAAAAATCTTGATAAGCTTGCTTTAGACCGTAATACCGTCATTAATGGCCAACCCCAGTAGGAGTATGAACAGGCTGTCCACACAGGCCTCCAAATTGAGTGTACAGTGTGAAGCCGGCTCTAATTAACGACCCTGGACCCTGGTACTAATGTAGCCAGGTTTTGAGACTGGACACGGACAGAACGGGATATTTTGCAGTACATTAAATTTATATCCTATACTCGTAGTTACATTTCAAAGCAGCAATGACTTTAAGCGCAAAACGTCGACTTTGATATGCGCTTTTCAAAGTAGGGATGGAATTAAGATACAGTGAACGCGCGTGTTTGTATTAATTCTATCCAAATAGTTGATGATCGTGCGTTTGTATCGCTGCAAAACGTTTCAATGTGTAGTTCCAAGATTGACAGATAAAATCTTTGCACACCATATGATGGAATTAGGATTACGTTACCAGAATTATTAAATACATAATTTCAATCATTCCGATTCAAAAGCAAGGTTTTTTCATGTTAGTGAAGTCAGAAACTAAGGAAGTTACAAAAACACCTAGACTCGATTCAAAATAGTTCGCGTCATAATCAAATCCACAAAGTCTACAACTATTTACGTAGTCTTCGCGCTCAACGGATTGCGAAAGAAGTAGGTCCAGCATCCTTAATAAATGAAACCAAGGAAGTTTAATTACTATAAAAGAGTCTATAGAATTATTTATTTTATTTATTATTATTAAATTAACAACACTTCTTAAATTAAAATCATAGGCCTCGCAAACTACTTTTGAGTGGTTGTCTGCGAGTGCGAAACTAAACAGAACAAAAACAAAACAGAACATTATGAACTAAAAATTAACAAATATTATCTATATTATTTATAAAAGTTATTTTATATTTATATTTTATTATTAGCAGAATATAGCCCGATTCATCCAAAGCCGCATGCAAAAGTTAAGTTTTCTTTATCCTAAATTATTACCAAATTTGGACACCCTATCCGGAGGACGGGCCTCCCGTTTACGAAATTCAAACACTATCCTGACAAGAGACGTGTACCTACCAAATTATACTCCGTCACAGACAGAGAAGGGTGCCTGGGGCTAAGCGATTTTGCGTGAAGCGAGAATTTATCAGAGGAGAGCTTCAATGCCTTTGAAATTTGTTGTACGGTGAATAGCACATCAAAGTAAACACTTGCAGTTAGATTTTCGGCTTCGCGCGGATGCACTGTAAATACTTAACATGTTGGCTTTTCTATTCTACATTGCAAATAAAAACCTTCCTCTTAAATCCCACTATATTATAAACAAAACCGCATTAAAATCCGTTGCGTAGTTTTAAAGATCTAAGCATACATAGGGACATGTAGAAAAATTTTTTCATTTTCAAAAAATCCACAGCTCTTAATTAAATTACAAAAAAACCTAGAATTTTAAACGTATACAAATAACCGATTTATTTATACGTTAATGTTTTAAGTAACAATGACAGAGAGACGATCGGACGCAGATGATGTATAACTAGGAAAATAAATAAATAGTAATAGTCATATTTAGTATCGGCGCCAGTAATCCCTTACTTCTTTAGGATATAGAGACCACAATATTAATTTTGTTGAACTAGATTTCACAAATAACGCTAGATATAGGTAATTCTTATTTCATCCTAAAGCACTCAAAGTCAAAGTCAAAGTCAATATTTTTTTATTCACATATATTACATTAGTAATACTTATGAATAGTCTCTATATAAAGCAAATGAAGCTACCTCCGGTTCGGAACCTATAACTAAAGAGAAGATACCGGCAAGAAACTCAGTAGTTTTTTTACAAATGAAAGCTACACTTATTACTAATTTTGCACTAAGACACACAGTTAGTTTGTCAATTGTAAAATAAAAATTTTAAATCAATTATTAAAAAATAATAATAATAAAGCAAAGGTATTTGTAAATTAAATTAACTGTATGACTCACATGCGTCATCGAGGCCCAATTCTGACATTGATTGAGAAAATGCGTTACATATATATTTGTAAAATAATATAAAACACGTAGGTGCAGGCGAGCACACTAGTCACTGATCCACACGTTCCTGTCATTCAAATACTCTTCTACTTTGTAGTAGCCTTTTTTCAAAAGACAACGTTTGACAAATGTCTTAAATTTGTACAAAGGTAACTCAACAATAACTTGAGGGAGTTTATTAAACATTTTTATGGTTAAAGCAACAAATGAATTACCTATTTTATGTAGTCTACGCTTAGGAACACTATGAATCAGTCCCAAAGACAATAGAGGCAGCTACGATCGCGCCCAGAAGGCCGGTCTACAACCAAATATTGACTCTGGCACTTTCCAACCTTTCATTGGACGTCGCTCCCACGGTCGAGCTGCTTTGATTACACCTCCACGTCTTAATTCCCGCGTTTTGTTGGTCAGCCTGAGAGGTGTCAATTCTACCGTTTTCATTCATATTCATTTGTACGTGATCGTCAATTTTAGAACTCTTTGTAATTTATGTGCGCCTGGTACCTGATGCGCTTTGTGTAGTGACTTTGTTAATTGCTTTACTGATAGTAAGGATTGATTACTCAAATAGTAACTTTGTTAATTAGCTGTACTAATAAGTAACTTGATTTCTAAAAGCAAAATTAATATGGCACAGTATTTTCAGGTATGAGGTTATTTGTTAACTAGAAAATTTACAAGTTGTTTGTAACAAAAAATATATAGAGTTTTCACCTTAGTATAAAAGGAGTAAAACGAATCTTGATTACGTTTTCGGTAAGTTGTATTCAAAGACGATTCATTATATTGTTTTAAACTGCAATGTAAAACATACCTTCCTTACAGGAGTAAGTAAGGATACTAGGGCTCAACAATTGATAAGGTACTCGAAAAGTTTCTATTCTTCCCTGTCAGTATGTAGCTGTTACTTTTAAAAGTTTAAACTTACTTCCCACAATTATTATTGAGCTGGTACTTTTACGATAACTGTCCTTATAATGTTCTACATGACTCTCAGAATTCAATGTGAAAGATTCTTAGAGCAGAATCACCGGTACATTCAGAAACAGTTATGAACGGACAGACTTTATCTTTATTACAATACGGGTAGGAATGAACATAAACTTGGGTCATAATAATGCACTTACTAGGCGCATTCAGTTAATGGAGTTTGTTCATAAAGGATAAAATAAGAAAATACAATAATTGAAATTATACGGAATAGGTCTTGCATCAGCAACCAGGACCATCAGGACCATCAGGTCCTAGACGACTATTTATTTTTATTGAGTATAAGTACATACATAGATAACATAAACTAAATAATATAAAAATTGAAACGTGATCGTCAATTTTAGAACTCTTTGTACTTTATGTGCGCCTGGTACCTGATGCGCTTTGTGTGGTGACAATCAGGTTCATTTTAGATGTCTGTCCGTTCATTCTCTCTGTCTCTCTGTCCGTCCGTATGTCTGTGCGTCTGTCTGTTCGTAGGTATGCTACGTTTGAAGTCAAATACTGAATATCCTACTAATACTTATTAAAAAAGTGAACGTTTCTAAAAATGTATGGATATCTGGATGTATCTTTGTCTTGTTACTATTTAATCCAAAAATGACTCCAACGTACCTATTTGAATGAAATTTGGTGGAAAGAAAGATGAGGTACAAAATTAACATAAAGGTTTGTATCCTGAAATAACAGCTAATAATACAATATAAGCTACGCATTCAGGGTTTATGCAATTGTGGTTGCAAACGAAATTATCTAAAAATACGTTGGGGCAAATAAACGCAGTCGCAGGAACAATTCAAGCGAATCATAGCCTCTAGAAAATCATAAAACATAATTTACGTCGCTCCATAAACTATTTTGCTATATTTTATGTCCCGTTCTTCTTTTATGTTCGTCATAATGTGCCGTAAAATCCGGCCCGAGTCAGGAGAAACAATGATGTTCAAATAGACCGGCATTCCACTTTGATTTACATTGTCTAATTACCAAGTTTTTTTATATGGGCACACGTTTCGAACATAAAGCATTTATTATTTAGAAGATGGTGGATAATAACAGTGCGCGATCGAAAGCACGTCAAACTATATACACTATGGATTTGCATCGCCCTTGTGTCGTAGACATAAGAACTAACATCGAACTGCAAGTTACCTTGACGTGCTGTTGACTGTACGTAGTATAAATACAATTTTAAATTAAAAAAAACAATATAGAACAATAAATAAATAATTAAATTTTAAGAGAGGTAGGGCATAGCGGTTTATCGCTCGAACTAGAGCAGCCCGACTGGTGAAATATCTACGGTTCAGCGTCTGAGTTTTAAATACAAAGAAGCGAACCCTTATGTTTGTCTGTCTGTATATCTGTTTATTTGTGTGTGTGTGTGTCTGTCTGTGACATCGTAGGTCCCAAAATTAACCATTTTGATTTTGTTTCCTTGTTTGATTAATGCCCGGTTCCAATATTTGAAAAAGGATCCATTCTGGGCATTAGCTGAATAAATATCGAACTATATTCCACCTGCTTTTAATTCTTTGTAAATTATTATCTAATTTATAAAAGTGCATTAAGCAAGTAGGTATCTCTTGGTCGCAACAATAGGTAGGTATAAATAAATAAACAAATTAAACCTAAAATCTAACAAAGGTACGTGCGTAGACGCTGCGTAAGCGCCAACAGATCCTGCTGCACAGTTCGCCAAAGGTCTAACCCAGCTGACGTCACCGCCAATGAAAAGACTAAACAATCTTCACAATACGTAATAAAACGTGGACCGCCACAGAGCCGGGTGTGATTCATCTCTGAATATGGGTGTTAAGTATACCTACTGTGCCACACAAAGCTGTACTTACTGTAGCCAAAACAGACGAAATGTTTTTTTTTATAGGATTTAAGACTTTCGCGTAGTTTTTTTTATAGAAGCACAGTATACCTATTAGGTCCTGCCAGTCTGATTTTAAGCAAGAGAGGAACCCACATCGCGATGACAACGGATTTGATACCGTAATAATAACCTATTCGTTAGCATCGCCTTAATGGCCCGCAAGATTTCTTCACCCATTTTAAATATTTAAAATAAGTTAACGGATAAAAATATGCGACAACATGCACCACCACTGACTACCTATGTCACCACTATGTCTGTTTGTAGTATTAAAATAACCTTAATACCAACTGTACATTTTTTGTCTGTCCGTCTGTTTGTTTCGGCTAATCTCTGAAATGGTTGGACCGATTTTGACAGGACTTTTACTGATGTAGTAAGGAGTAACTTAGGCTACTTTTATTTTACAAAAATAATAATTAAAAATCCTGTAGTCTTCGGAAACGAAGTCACGGGCACAACTAGTCCAAAATAAAATTATGTCTGAGATTACCGCATTCAAACAAATAAATATTTAACTCTTCGGCTTTATAATTTTAGTATAGAATCTATACTATACTATAAATAAGGACTTGCAAAAATTGGGAGATTGATATTTAGGCAGATAGACCTACGGTAATAATCAAATTACAAGCTCTTCTTACTATCGGAGACATGATTAGGTATGAAGATATTTATTTAACCATGTCCAATGTAAATAATATCTTGTTATTCCTTATCTAACCTACCATCATTTAAAGCAAAGCAAGCAAGCAATCGAGTTTGATGGGGTTGCGTGCAAAAATTGCACAGTCGACTGGGCAATATCAGGTAACAGTACACGTTGAACAGGTACCGAGATAGAAATATTTACGTTTATATTTAGCATTAAGTAACAATTTAATTAAGTACAGCAAAACGCTTCAGTTTGATCGCTGATTTTAAGACGATTTGAAGCTTAAAATTATGAGAGGCGATTATCGATAAAAATAATTGCGAAATCATCTGTCTTCATGTTCGATGTACTAAAAATATGTACAGTCAACGAGGGTCGAGCTGCCTTTATGCGTCAAAATTCTCATCCAAATTTCAACCTGAGCACTGTCGTTGAAGAATTTTGTTAGACTTTCGTTACGAAGTAAGTATGAGTTTTTGTTTTAGTTTATCTAGTACATAACACTAGCGAACAGCTTGCGTACTAAGCTCGATTATTTCACATTTCCCACTGATTGTTCATCGTAGCGTGATGTTATAAGGCCTAAACCTTCATCGATAAATGGACTACCCGAAACAAAAATATTTTTCAATTCAAACCTTTATTTCTTGAGATTAACGCGTTCCAACAAACTCGTCGCTTTATAATATTAGTATAGTTTCGTCGTAATTTAATAGAATAGAAAAGATCTTTATTCATGTAAGCTTTACAATAGCACTTATGAATCGTCAGCACAGATTAAGTATTCTACCGCCGTGTTCGGAATGTGGATGATGTCAAGAATAACGAATTGTTTAATTAATTCCCGTTACCTCACTGTCAACTAACACTTTACATCGAGGGTTTGGTATTGCGTCAAAGTGCTTCGGGTATCTTCGATAACCCAGAGCATCCTTTCTATAAATATCCTGCCCACTTGTTTATGCTTGACGTTACGAAACGCGTATATCAGCGAATAAGCCCATATGGCCGAGAAGTTGTGGCAGCCATTGTTTTATATCTCTCCTATGTCATCTGTGAGATGCGGAGTGTTTTACGATAAGTATAGACATTATTTATCAATAAACGGGTACTTTTGGAAATTTGACCTTAATTTCTTTGTTGAGGTTCCCATAATTGTCTGTATGATACTTTGACGCTATGAACTGATTGCCTATGTAGTTCAAGATGGTTTTCCTTTGTTCAAGTTTTGTTACTAAAAATCAAATTTAATAGTATCGAATACCTTTTTATTGTGGAGTCAATTGGACAAGATACTACTACACTTTAAAATTTTGTATGTCGTTTGCAAACCAACAAATATCGAACTGAAGTGTTTAGCGGCTTTGTAAAAATATGAGTATTTTTTAGACCCACACTTTCATGTAAAATACAAAAAAAATGTTGTCCTTTGCGTCAGGTGTCTGTATATACCATCACAAGCATTGCAAATAAATATGTTAATCAAAAAAAAATTTTTTTAATCTATCTTTGTTATTAGGGAGTAACAACTCAC
Organism: Glyphodes pyloalis; assembly: GCA_037074685.1. Taxonomy (NCBI): domain Eukaryota; kingdom Metazoa; phylum Arthropoda; class Insecta; order Lepidoptera; family Crambidae; genus Glyphodes; species Glyphodes pyloalis. The sequence continues at coordinate 4,196,694 of JAYKKO010000030.1, read as the reverse complement.
TAAAATGTACACAATTTCATCCTTGCACCGATATAGCTTTCTGCGTTTTTACCATTTTGCTTTTTTACCATTATACTAGGGTTAAACATTCGGCGCTTTCAACATTATGCGCTGAAACGTCTAAGAAGATGTATAAACCATTTCTAGCGTTGAAATGCAAAACCCTCGCTTCTAGACGAGGTGCTAAGTGCTGAGAGTGACTCTGCAGGAAATGAGCCATTCACGTTTTGTGCAGCGAAAACACCTCTGTTGCTGCTAGCTGGTGCACACCGGTCTATGACAATGGGTTTGAAACGGAACGTGTACTATATGCGTAGCTATGCTGGGTGAATTGGTTCAATTAGCATTGGCTAATGATTTTAGTTGCACAGTGACAGTGATGGTTTGTTGTATAGAAGTCAACTGCGCATTTTGAATTGAATTGAGTAGATCATACTTGATTCAGCCTTTTTTAAATCTACTATGTTCTGTTTCATATATTGTGACCCGATTTCTAAAATATATTTTTTATACTTAAGGTAGGCATGCTTACAAGGTAGTCCTATTTGAATCCATGGCAAGATCTGAGGAAAGGATTACTCAAATGGAAGCATGCTATAATTGGACAAATTTCTAATTATATACAATTTTCAGTAATGTAATGCGACTAGACCATTTTCTGATTATGGAAGTTTTGGTACAGAAATTACATATGCTAGCGCTTTGGTATACTGTGTTAAAAAGTACAGGAAGGCTAAATAAATCATTAAGTAAAAAAAATGTTGAAACTTATATTTTTAATACGCTATTGATGTACAGTCAGCATCATGATCATTAGTTAGTATACACCTCAGTACCTTGTCACATTAAGCTCCGCGTTACTAAGCAATTCAGATATACAGTTAACTGATTGTGACAAGGTGATGAGTTGTTTACAAACTAAAGTTGCTGACTGCAGCCAGCCAGTGCGTTTAGTAAGCTACTCAAAAGTATGGATATGGTTGAATCGTCAGCCTTTTTTGTCGTTTTCATTAGTTTACACGTTTAAATAACTTTACGCCTTACTCCCAACGAGGTAGTCAGAAACCATCTTCTGCTTGCTACAGGGTTGTGTCATTCATATTTCGCTTCTTCCACTTCTATCAAACATTACATACACGGTCGTTGGCTCCCGATATGACCTTGTTTATAATCATTTTAGTGGTAGATAGTATTTGCATATTAATGCCCCACTGATTGAAATGAAGTCATCGTTACAACAATGGGTACTTTAAAACGCTTGCCAAATGAGGGATGGTGATCAGAAACGAAAAATCTTACACGTACACGGAGATTATGACCCGATACTTATACCACTAAACCATTAAGGTCATGTCCAATGCTGTGCATGTGTGTTACAAAAATCTGAAATAACGACAGTAACAACACACCCAGATCCGAGAAAATAAAGAAAAGTTCGTTTTCCATATTGAACCGACCGAGGATCGAACCCGGGCTCTCAAAGATGGCGCTACGCCAAAGTCGGGCCCGCTCGCATTTCGGCTGCGGAGGTCGTCAAATGTTGTATCGTATAGATAGTATTGAGGTAATGTTGGATAAGTATAGAGGTAGATAAATCGTCTTACTCACCGTTGACCCGCTTCGCCCTGTTAGCGAGCACGTCAGCGAGCTTGCTCAGCTCGCTCTGAAGCGCGCTCTCGAGCTGCGTGCGCCCGAGCTGCGTCAGCCGCGAGTGTGCGCCTGCGCCGCAACACCCTTGGCTTAGGCAGAGACCGTCTGCGTCTGTAGACAAAGATACACATAAATTAGTTCTCATTTAAATGGACACTTGTGGCTACTGTGCCTATGGACGATCAACGCCGCTGATACATTTTGAACTACGCATCGCACTAATATATTTTTTTATATTGCATTTCAAGATTGACCTCATCCCACCTAATGTTAAGTGCTAACGAGGTCCTACCTTAAGGGTGACAAGTACAGCATAATCAATCTGTTACTGGACTTGTCGCCCTTACCTTGAAGGCTTGACCCCTGCTACTAATGTAACACCCCCCAGAAGCTCTGGAAACCTTACTCACACGCAGGAACACAACAACACAGAAGTGATTGTTATTGGGCTGCGGTCGTCTGTAAAGTGGAGGTATTGTACCAGTCGAAATATTGAGCTGAAAGTGTTTCCATTGACGGGCTGTTGACCGTACATAGCGGAACACAACCTTATGTAAACAAATACTATGGTAGGGGTTATCCTCCATTCCGATTAGCTTATTAAATACTAGCTGTTGCCAGGACTTTACCCGGATTATTTGGGAATAAAAAGTATATTTTCTGTTTATCTAGCGCGTCATTTCTTTTCCTGTCAAATTTAATTCAACTAGTTTGTGCTTGAATGAAAAACAAAAATAAACCTACAGGCCATGCGACTTAATTTTATCGCGCTCTTAACAAACGTTCGATTGAAGTCAGTGCGTCAGCTACTGATTGCCTGAAAATACGAGTGCGGTGTCCTATTAGCCAATCAGCAGTTTCGAAACTTTTGTCGTCTCATGCGATAAATTTGACGTATTGCGCATGCTAGGCCTGCTAGACTAGAATTAGAACTTTCCTGTTTATAATCGTAATATAAGTGGTATGCAGAAATCTGTCTGTATATCTAAATGAAATTGATGTATGTGTATCGAGTTATTGAATGGTTTTCTTTATATTTTTAGTGTGTCTGTCTTATTCATTTATCCTTACTAGCCGTGACAGAATTATTCACACCCATGATTAAAAAGTAAAATCACATCAAATAACTGCTAAACATTCATCAAATTAATGGAAAATTCTAGAATAAGACAAACCAAACAAAACTGACATTCACGAGTGATTTTGTGTTAAAAGGGTCGATCCTTTTCTGTAAAACCGCAACAATGTGTACAAAATTAATTGGTTGTGAACATAAAGACATTTAAAGGTTTATTAAACCCAAGTCACCCCATGAATGAAGCCATGTGAGACGCACCGGTTATAACTGACGAACATCATAGTAAGACCGCGTAATTAAATGTGATCGCATGTCTAATAGAATTGACGGAGGCGCCTGCGCAGGCGTAATCATTGGGTAACACTAATGATGCACTACGCTGTATGTTGCGCGCGCGGTGTTGTCAGCTTTGCGAAAATGTTACTATGAAGAGACGATTAAAACGTAATACGGCAAGTCAGTAGAGATTGAGATTAAAAATAAAATACTTCGTTAGTAGACCTTGGCGGTCGAGATGGCGTAATAGCCATATTAGCGACCCCTAACAGCAGACGTTTCGGTTAGGTTGCACCAACCAATTACACACAGTAACGAATCTTATTCGCAAAGCCATTTTTCTCCGTTAATATTAAGAAAGAGATATATAATATTTCCAAATTCGAATCCTATTCCGATGATTTATGAATAGATATGCTTATATATTTGATTATATGACTGATTTTGTAGTGTGATTGTTAGGCGATTTCTTTTTCACGATGTCTAAAGGGCATGTGACATTGACTGTTTTGCGCCTGGGAGTAGGTATATTTATAGCAGTGGTACAGATCTGAACACCCTATAATCAGATACAGACTATTTAAAACAATAAAAAGGTTATTGCTTCGAAAAAAATAAGTAAATAACATTAAATTACGACTTGGAATTGCACAGTTCTGGTAACACCGTTGGAGCCTGTAAGCTGCAATTAAAATTATGACATGATTAGCAATAATACGCTTAAGTATTAGTTTTGCATGCATAATATTATGAAAATATTTTTATTGCAAGTTCAAACTCGGATCGAATGGTTAAAAGATTTTTAACTAACTTTAAAATCGTGAAGTGATTACAGTTGCTATAAATGCTATAAAATCGATTCGTTATTAGTTTTGGCTGCCATAGAAGATTAGTCTATCTGGAAGAGACACGTCGATGATAGGATGACCAGCCATCCGGCCGTTATGTGGAACTCTCAGGAATAAATCTTTAGCTGCAATTGGGAATAGTTGCCGGCTCAAATCGAATCTTATGACCTTGACATACAGGCGAAAACAGAGGAAAATCACAGGGCTTCGGGTATTAATTTTTCTTTAACTATCTGTTTAGAAAACATCCCATTTCAACAATCTATGTATTTTTTATATACGTATTAGGTATATTCTAGTCCCTTTTTATCAATCTCGCTTTTATGTAAGTACATACTTCTACGGTTTATTTTTTTTTACTCGAATCTTCGTTTGCTTTAACTTCTATCCCAATATTTTTCTATATAAGCTTGGGAACACCAACCAACCCTCGGCTACAGCAGGGGGGCCAAATAAGTTTAAACATCCGTAGGCACGGGGCTTATTGCATTAACGGCGGAACGAGAGACGCGCTTACGAGAGTCTGTGTCTGACTGCAACATATATATTCGTAAAAACAGTATTGGCAAATCAATGACATCGATCCTACATCGCGATGTCAAAGTTTTCGTCGCCACTAGCTATATACAATACACCAAGATTGGTAGTTGTGGGTGAGAGCCTTCCACTCCCCCGCAAGAAGATGAAGGCCATCTGCGGCCATCATCTATAGTCAGTTAGGAAAAAAAAATGGTAGTTGGGCCTTGGTCCCCGAGCACATAACACCTAGCTCGGCGGAAGTACTTCCACTTTTAGTAAAGAACATACGTTCCTACATCAACCAAAAATGCTACTCAAATTCAGTTTGCCTCCTATTTACATTCGCAAGACTTAATGGTAACCGCCGTTACTTGAGATTAATCTATACTAATATCATAAAGGAGGTTGTTTGTTTATTTGAATGCGTTTATCTCAGGAATTGGTTTGAGTTGATAAATTGTTTTTGTGTTGGATAGTCCGTTTATTGAGGAAGGCAATGCTAAACTAACTATTGCATCCCTCCTTACAAACTTTCGGGGTTTTAAAAATTGAAATTAACAAAAGGAGATATCTGGAAAAGTTGGCGCTTATTTTGTCATGAGCCAGGCTCCTAATCAACGCTGTTTTTCGACCATCTTTTGATGTCATGGAAGACGACTGAAGAAGACAAAATGCGTCTCTTCTACTGATTCGTTAGTCAAATCACGTTTCCCTAGCCCATATACAATTGTCCTATCTATGTAAACCTTTGCAGTTCGAAATTCATTCTTGTGCGCACTACATAGGAGCGTTACAAAGTCAAAAGTGTAAAGTAAAGTAGTCTGACGTTCTTCTGTCTGTACATCGGTCTCTATTCCCCAAATCTCAGTTCGATTCGTGCTTTCCCTGTCTGTGACGGGATCAACTCAAATTACTGATTTACATGCACGGGACTGCAATCGAATTTCGGCTTTAAGTCGATGCGCTAAACTACATTCAGTTGTAGCTTTGTAGTGAGATCAAACTAAATTAAATGTGTGGGCCAAGCGTTGAGAATAGGGCGATTTTTATAAAAAAAAAACTTACTTGGATCAAGAACCTACCGTAAATCAGATTTGTAAGATGTATTGGGTATCGTTTGTAACCACTTTACCTTTACTAGAAATAAACTATTTAATAGGACAGCGGACCAACGTAACGTTAACGCTAAGCTTACTATGGAGTTACCTACCATGTTTACAGATTTACACTTTTTTAATTAACAATCTTGTTTTATCTTTTTTTCAAAAACTGCGTCAAAGACTCAAAAATATTTGCATAGAAAAATATTTGGGTAGAACGATGTAATGGCGAGTTCATAAAACAAAAAAAATGTTCAATAATAAGTATTCTTACAACACCTAGATTTTTATTTTTTTTAGTTAATTAGCGACAAATCTTTATCTGTTTATTAAATCATTTCTAAAAATAAAGCGTTAAATGTTAACCCATTGTTTGGAGAAAGATAATGAGGTTACAAAAACATCATTAAAGTATCTAGTAATATCTATGTTTTTGTAACAAAATTAACGAGATTATTAATTTTGTGAAGGACGTTCTTATCTTTAAAAAAGGTATTATTTTTTTCTAGAAGAGAAGTAAAAACAATGTCGAGATGCGGTGGCGGGTCTGAAATTATTCCAAAGTACTATGCCGCGGTGTGGTATTGGATAGGTGACCGTTTGTGCCAAATTAGTTTTCCTCTTGCCTTAGGGAATAATGTAGTTTATAAGACAAAATCAAATTTTAATGGAATTTTAAACAGACTTAAAAAAAAGAAGGAGGTTCTCACTTCGACCTATATAGTTTCATTTTTTTATGGGCATCATTAATTTTTGTTTACCTCCCTTGTCATTATAAGCCTCCGCGTAACTGAATACGTCTATCAGTCATTTAACTTAATGTGACAAAGTAATAAGTTGCGCACTAACTAAAGATGCTGACTGTATAGTTATTGTGAGATATGAAGTCGTAGTAAAAACTTGCAAATGACTTGTTTTAACCCGCAACCACTGGTGTCGGAAAAAGTTGCCACCATTTTTTATTTGGACCATACATGGGACAGGGAAACATCTATTGATGGCAGGCGATAATCTAAGTTCGGTACCGCAAGGCGTCGAGGATTATTTAGAACTACCTTTTAGCTTTGATCAGGTAAACATACATGTAAAATCCTTTTTTATTCGTACTAGGTGCTATAGTTGGCTCCTGAATTTGCTCATTGGCCAATTAAAAAAAAAATTCGTGTGATGAACCTTGAATAAATTATAATTATCTGTTTATTGTACGACAATAGTTGTAACACTCAGGGTATTCACACAATGAGACGCAATAAAAAAGACAGTGCACTATCAATTATTTCTGTTGGTTCTTTTGTCCACAGGACTAGTAGGTCTAAACCCAAAGACGAAACATCTCGGATCCGACGACGGATGGCAATTTTTATTTCTCAAAATCGTAACCAACTCACTTCGAATGCGATAAAAATGTTATCAAAAAACAAAATATTATTTATAAAAATCAAAAACCATGTTTTAAATCGCAAACTTTTGATTGATTTTCAGAAAAAAAACCGTTTTTTTTGCTCGTTTTTGGGAGTAGACCCTTAAAACTAAAGCAAGTCTGAGATATTTGTTTGGTATTTTGTATGTGATGTTGGTGATGTTACATGATTTCATTTTCTTATTTTAAGGAAACTTAAGATACGAGTATAACGTTTGAAACTGGAGGATTTTTTCCAGTTCAAAATCTTCATTAGCAGCCCTATCAAAGGTAAGATTAGCGCAAGGGCTAGAGGGTTCGATTGATCTCGCGTCGAGTCTCACTCGCCCCACGTCCCGGTCGCCCCACGTTTCGCCGTATCCTCCGACACTGCAAACAAACGCCATTCAACTACGAAATAATTTATGTTCAACCGCCTCGAAAATTAGAGGGTGCTAAAATTCTTTCTGAATCATTTTTATGGTAATTTCTAAGTGTTATTGGGGATTCGGTGGAAAGTAACGGGGCAAAAAATAAGGTCGAGCCAACTTACTAATCGATAATATAATAATAATAATAATATATTGCATAAAAATATGAATCGCTAAAATTGATCTTATCGATACCATCGATAGTACAACCGATTATTAAGGGTGGACACAATCGATTAATCGATTATCCGTCATCACTAGTACACGCTTGTTTTAAAACACAAGGGCAAATAGTACTGAAATACTAACCTACAAAATGTTTCTTGGACTTTTCAACAAAAGTCTGCATAAATTGATCCATAAGAGACTCCGTCGTAAAACTGTTAGTAAAGTGAAAAATACCGCCATCCAGCTATTATTCCATTTATACAAGAGGCTAGCCATCATCCTAAAACTAAAATTAGCCTGTTTGTTGAATTTAAGTGATATCAGAGTTGCGTAATCCTTGGCAAAACATACAACGCATTTTGAATATGACTGCAAATGTTGTGTTGTTTTGATGTTTTATTCAAGAAGATATCTTAACCATTTTTTTAAAGATTGAGTAACCTATTACTCAATTCCTAAATCAGGCAGTTAAATTAATTAAAAAATTATGGAAATGAAATGGATTAAACATGTGATTGGGACAAATCTTGGAATTAGGTTTGCTTTGGCAGTTATGTGTGTGATAAACGGATATAATTCCTGTAAATACTTATGTTTGCAATGTGCGATAATATGTTTCACAAGCACCTTTACAATAGGTATATAGTATCATTGGAATTCATATGCTCTCGAGGTGTCATGAATAAAATCGCCCCCGCCAATTAAAGTAACAACGAACCTAAAACACGCCCCGAGCGGTAATCTTTAGGAACGCTCGTAAAAGTCGGGTTTTGTCAAAAATCCCTGAGGGGCTAATATCGCGGCTCGTCGGGCGCGCTGATTACCCGCGACCGTGAAGGGTTAATTTTTAGTGCTTTAGTCTTTAACGCCTCAGTACGGACAGCCAATACGACAGTAATTTTAAAATAGCTTTTATCTATTTAATCGGTTTAAGACCGCAGCCAAATAACAATCACTTCGGTGTTGTTGTGTTCCTACGTGTGAGTAAGGTTTCCAGAACTCCTGGGGGGTGCTAGTGCTACATTAGTAACAGGGGTCAAGCCTTCAAGGTAAGGGCGATAAGTACAGTGACAGACAGTGACAGTTTATTACGCTGAACTTGTCGTCCTTAAGTTAGGACCTCATTACTACTGAACATCAGGTGTGATGAGGTCAATCTTTAAGTGCATTTTAAAAATAAATATCTAAGAAAGTAATACGTTATAAATAAAAATAAATGCGCCAGACAACCAACCACCAATTACCTGGTCTCAAACTTAGGTTTTCCCTTGTACTATGAGCACCAGACGACGGAAACCAACTGGGGGCGTCATCCCAGCAAACCCAGACCCAAGTTAATTTAGAAAAGTTCGTTTTCCAAATTGGCCTGGCTGGAAATCGAACCCGGACCTTTCGCGCTTTTGCCGCCTACCTTAGTCACTGCGCTACCGAGGAGTTGCGGGTTATTGCACATACCTTTTCGATGGTAGGTACATTAAATATGCTCATACGTTTCTTTATTATTTATTTATTTATTTATAAGGTACAGCAACAAAACACAAATTAAACAAAATAATTACAATAAACGTTAAAGACAGCATTAAATTTGAGTTCTAATGATGGCTGCACACAACATGAAAATACAACATTTTGAAAAATCTCTAGGTACGTATCTGTTAAGTATAATGTAGCATATTTTATTTACTAGTATACTTTGACACAGCACAATATTATGTACTTTACTTATTCAGAATGATTTGGTTTGATAGCCACAAGTGTATCGTTAATTATTTTTAATGAAATGAAATGATGAATTTAAATTATTTTACACGTCAATTGTTTTGTCCTCCTAGCGCCTCGACGTTGGTTCTGTTGAGAAGAAGCGCCGCAACAAACTCAATAGATACACCTTTTTTTAAATAAATTATAAAGGAACGTGACAACATAGCATGTAAATTAACACTTAAGATTACATAGGTGCGGGTGTATTGTATCATGCATACACCTCCACACCATGTAACGCGCTCTCACAATAGTTATTTCTGCTGTCTGTACCTACCGATTCGACTCGCATAATCGTGTACATCTACGCATTTAATCTCGCCACCCTTAAATTGAATAATCAAAAAATAATAGAAGCGAAAAGATTTTCAAAAGTTACTTTCAAGTGTCTGGAAAAATCTTTGAAGAAAACCTACAGCGAAAAATCTTTTGCAACTTTGCAATCTTAATAAATTTTATTCGGCATGTTTTTGCTTTGGCTTCTCTAAATGAAGATTGTGATTCATTTAATTGAAATGGAATATGTTTGCGTTGCGGTCTAAAAGTTTCAAAATGGTTGCCCACTCTAAATCCCCTCGATTTTGAGTGGGCAACCATTTTGAAACTTTTACGTTTTGCGCATGAAAAATCCACTAGTTGGCGATACGTAGGCGAGGGGTTCAACTGCTATGTAATTGGTCGTTTTAATGTCATTGTGATATGCCTGTCAATGTCATATAAATCATAACCAATCACGTAGCAGTTGGACCTCACGCTTACGTATCGCCATCTAGTGGAGTTTTCATACGCGAACACCCTCAATGGAGAACTTTATCCAACCCAGTTGAAAGAGCAGCACGCGCGATATGTAAATAATAAATAAATATAGACAACATCACACACATTGCTCTGATTCTGTGGTAAGTAGATAAGCACTTGCGTTACAGAAATCAGAAATAAGGACGGTACCATATGTGAAGGTCTTGGGCACGAAACCCACACCGCAAGATGAGATTAAAACTTTGTCTCTTTAAACATTTGAACATCGCCAATGCGGCGTGAATCACTATATAAAAACTAAAAATAACTCCTTCGAAATAGACTGAGCGAAATTAATGACTAAAATCAAATATAGCCGAATTTGGCGCACGATAGAGTGCGTGCCACGAGCCGACGTAAAACAGACAATCTTCCCTTTATATTAAACCAGTTTTAATATAATAGTGGAACGATAATGCTATTTTTGATGCGCTGGGTGCATTCCCCCCGTCTTGAATCTGGTGCAATGAAAGTCAAACAAACACTCGCAGGATTGTTTGAACAATCCAGGTTTAGGCGGACGCCAGATTTATACAATCTTCCATACACGTGCCTCACTTTTTACTAAAAACTTAAAGATACGAGTTTACGGTTTAACTTATTTATTAACAGTTAAAAAAGTATATTTTAGATATCATGCTGCTATAAACGATGTTTGTGTGTCATTTGTCTCAACAGATCAAAATACAAATTAATATAATATTACAGCTTACTGATTAAGTATTATGTGACGGTAAATGTACAAATATATAATACTTAACAATATCGTGTTACGTGATTATATCTTAGCTCCTAGGGCAAAATCTAGTACGTATTTAAATATAAAAGCGAAATACCACTCACCGACTACTAACTGAGTGACGTACACGTATTAATCATGAAATCACAACATCTACCTATATACAAAAACATCTACAAACTTTGGTAGGAATGTTCCTTAAAGGGAGTTTACGTCTAATAAGAACGGATTTCATTACTTTAGTATATGATTGAAATTTCACCCCTTTAAAGGGGTAAAACCTTTAAAGAGGTAATACGGCCGGTTTGAAAGTACCGTTTTTGAAGTAAGAAGGCATTTGAAATTTATTATGCTCAATGGATGGTGGGGAGGTGTATATATCTTTAAATATTAACTCTCTTTTTAGGTTAAAACAGAGGATCAATTTGGACAATCGTATGATGTCGTAGGCGGCGGTAAATCGCACATGGCGCAAAAGTTTACGTGCTCACGATATTGATAAACCAATAAATCGTACTAAGCGATTCGCTCCATCATCTCGCCTGGCACACCTCGGAATCCCAACCGCAGACCACGGCTTAAACTCACGTGTGCAAGACAGTTTAATATGGGAGACGTGTTCTATGCTAGAATTTGATCAGTGGAAACACGGCCTGTCCTAGAAATCATCGATTTGTTGAATGCGAAAGACGAAGCTTACATGCAAATACTACGAGTACTTAATACTTACTAATCGCACCTTTGGTAGAAAAAGGGCACAACTGCTGTTTTTGCAAGTTTACAGGAGAGCCATAATAGATTTTTTTTTAATTTAATGTGGTCTAGCTCTGTTATCGTTACTCTTAAAGTTGTCCTCCTTTGCAAGACATGAACTATAGGTATACTAAACTCTTTTTAGTTTTTTTTTTATTAATTTTGTTTTTAAGGCAGTTGTCGATTGTGCCCTTGTTCTACAAAATCCGCTCGTAACCGAGATGCGAGCAGGCGAGAACTTTAGGGTCACGCCGTCTCTGATGTCCCGGGTTCGATTCCAGGTCGGGTCAATAAAGGACGAACTTTTCTATATTGTCTCGGGTCTAGGTGTTGTGGTACTGTCGTTGTTTTTGATTTCTGTAAAACAAGTGCTTACCACGGAGTCAGAGCATAGTATATGATGTCGTCTGATATTTATATTTATATAGGTATGTGTTTTAAAGTACGAGTATTTAACTATTGCTATGCGTTGATTAATAAGGATCAAATCACGTTTCGTTTTTATACGTGAAGACAATTAAGTTTGTAGTTTTTAGAGGTAAACTGAAGCTGGAGCGAACTGGACTTCAGTTCGAGTTCCATATTATACCATATTTTTATACGAAACAAAATATAAAAACAGGTTATCGCAGTTATCATGTCACTTCGTTAGCTGCGATTGAGGTCAAACGTCACACAGAATAATCGTTAAAAATGTCACCGTCCAATCAAAACCATTAAGATAACGTAATACTGTCGAAACAATTTATCGAACAGAGATTTATTTTATCGAACGGTCTTATTATTTTTGACAAATCCCCGCATGCCGTGTACTTATTCGCCGTTTAAAAAATGTACATCGATAAAACTAAAGATTTATTATCACTTAACATTTCAATTAAGCTCATTTGGAATGCAAGTGGCGCATCTCATTAGTATGGCCGATGCGCCAACTCGCGATAACATCGGCCCCCAAAATTTTACGACTTTTTTATTATTTTCTGAGCGGCTCTTGTAAAGTGACACGGAAAAAATAAACATTAAAAACTAACATGTGGCGGACGGCGGAGTTTTTGATGCATTCGTTTTTAGGGTTCCGTACTAACCAAAGGGTAAAACGGGACCCTACTACTAAGACTCAGCAATTTTTTTTATAAAACAAATATAAATATTGGACAACATCACATACATTTCTCTGATTCTGCGGTAAGTAGCTCAAGCACTTGTGTTACAGAAATCAGAAAGAACGACAATTTGTCTGTTATTAGTAGATTTGATTATCGATATTCTCAATATATCGATAAATGTCAATACTATCGATATTGTTAAACAGGGTAAAAGTATTGTTATTATATGTACAGCAATAGTTTCAATAATATTACTTTTAAAAAATCGATACCTTAGTCAATAGTCAAATGTTTTTATTCATATAGATTACATTAGTAACACTTGTTAGTATAAATCAAATGCTACCTTCGCTAATTATAATCATTGCGATATAATAGTATCGATGTCTATACAGTTGAAATTTCAAAATTATTTCTGATGGCGCTAATAACAAAAAATAACAATGAATTTCTAAGGGGGCTCCCATGCAAGAAATATTTTTGCTCGTTACTATTAACGCTAGGACATTTGATATATTCACAGAACAGTTATATATTCTATTAGATCTAAATTCAGTAACAAAATTACAAATTAAATTTTAATTAATGCAAATAAAAATAATAGAAATAAGGAGGGAGGTTTGGCTGTTTCAGTTGTAACGGGATAAACCGTATTATACATCATATTCAATAATTTCATCCAACTCAATTGACAGTGTTAACAATAAAATATGAAATGTGTTAGATATGTTAGCTTATTAGTTAAGTAATCATTTTACATTTATACTTTTTAATCAAAAGCATAGTTATTATTTTATTTTTGCAAAATAAATTTTAGTTTTTTTATCTGTGGAACAAAAGAACCGAAACGGAAACCACCATTGCAATTCGGAAATGACAGCTGTCGGCGAAAATTATTTATTTTAATGTGGCGAAACAATGATTATTTTACCGATTAAATTGAATCATTGTGTCTCTAATCGTATAAAGAATTTATTGAAACATTTTCCGTTTATCTGAATTAAGTCGTTCCTATGCGTATCGGTTCGTTGTCTAGGACGTTGACGTCATAATTGCAACAGTGACGCGACTAGGCGTTTTCGCGCGCTTTTTAAATGTGTTACACAAAATCTTATTTTTCTCTGGTTATTTAGATTATTTCCAGATAAATTGAATTGCTTGGGATATAAATTGAACGGGCGCACATTTTACAATACTTTTTCAAAAACTGTCAAGTAGCCAATTCAGTAGTTTGGGTGAAAAGTAAAAAACTTATGCACACCTAAACTTTCAATTTTAAAATATGTTATTATTATTAAGTGTTACGGAATTTCTCGCGTGCAAGTCCGACTTGCGTTTGGCCGGTTTTAAATGGTTACCTCAAACCATTGAATCGTCTTTTAACAATTTGCAAACACATAAAAGATTATTAGATCACTTTGGGTAAGTTCGTGAAAAGTTGAAGATTAGGATGTCTTCTGATCTGCTGATGTCAAGGACATCAGTCATTCTATTTATTCAATGATTCCTTGCCTTACTTTTCGTGGTGCCATTTACAAGCCTTAGAAATGCTTCTACGTTTTTTTCGTTCACTGTATTAGTAGGATTCAAAACATGTAGCCCAAACCATCAAATCAACAACTCAAAGAAAACAGTAGTACCAACTTATGCATGATATAAAGGTGCTAAGTACCAACTGTACACTGGCGCCTCCAGAGTGTCATCGCCCACCTACATAAGTGCAGCAATCATTGCATTAAGATTGACACTCGTCGAGTTTTCGCCTCAAGCGCCAGTTATGTACAATCGAAGCACTGCAAACTTATACCTTGGTTATAAGACCTAAAATCGAACAACAAGTCTTTATCGAACACTCTTGGCGCCAGCCGTCGTGAGGCGAGTCAAGTGGTCTCAAGACTCGATGCAGCTCTTGGCTGTAAATGAATTTGTAATTCTATCGTAAGTGTGAAAGTTGGTGAAAAGCTTCGCTGAATGCAGCGCGGCACCTGATTTATCATAAGTATAGAAATAAAAAATAAAACAACAAAATTAAATGTGTTTCTAAGCACTGCAGAAGGGCTCGAACTCGATTTAGATGTACAGTCACGTGCACTAATATGTATACAAAGTCATTCTAAAGAAGACCTTATGGTAACGTCATATGAGCTCTAGTGTTCACATTTCATTGCTCGTAACTGTACTGTTTTTAAACATTTAAAATAATTTAACGGGTCAAAACGCGACACCATTTTTATTTAGTAGTTAATACGAACTACTTACTGCCCGACGTTTCGGTTAGGTTGCACCAACCGTGGTCACGAGCTGACTGTCAGCTAGTTCGTAGTTCGTATTAACTACTAAATAAAAATGGTGTCGCGTTTTGACCCGTTAAATTATTTTAAATGTTTAAAATGGAACGCGAAAGTCTTAAAATGTGTACTGTTTTTTACAATATTGAAGGTTTTTTATGGGGAAAGAATGGAACCATTAAATCTAAATTAAATGCGTAAAAACCCGGGGACAAAAGAAAGTGTTTATCAACACAAACATTGTAAATAGACCTCAAGTGTCATAAATATAGTCTAATTTAATTTAAACTTTATGTAACCGAGATAAATATGGAAATAAATCATTTTTAACGTAATGACACGCGCCACGAAGCGAATGGGAGCGAATGAACGCTTAAAACTGATTGATGCCTTGTTTAGTCTGTGTTCTAAAGATCGCAACGGTGATCAAAATGTTTGATCGAATGATTAGAGATAATTTTCTGAGAGTTGGTAGCACTGTAGCATCCCCTCGCGAGCAGTTGGTACTAACGAGTATCTAGGTTTTCAAACAAACGGCACAATAGCTGCTATCGACGTTTCGAGTCGATGTAATATTGAGTGCTGAGGTAAATATCGAGGGGTGGAAACAATTGGTCATTATTATAGTGTCTCCGTCCATACGGCAGCACGTCAAGGTAAACATTGACAGTTCGATAATAGTTTTTAAGCGCACGCCATAAGGGTGATCAAAATGTGGTCTGACGTTCTTTTGCCGTACAGTCGCTAGCTAAACGTCGGTAGCAGATGTCTATTGAGAATTTAGTCTGAAATATTTATTTACGGTTGATGTTAGATCTAACCGGTATAGCTGGCATCACTTGTTCGTATACACTTCAGTACCTTGTCATACCAAATCTCCGCGTACCTAAGCAAGTCAGATAGACAGTGACTTAATGTGACAAGGTACAGAGTTGTTCACAAACTAAAGCTACTGACTGTACGTGTTTTTTTTGAGACATCAAAAAAAACTGTCGATATAATGTATGTCTTAGTATAGAAACCTTATTAGGTATAAATTCCGATGATAGATATTACTATGGATGAAAATCTATTGCGATAATATCTCAGTCAGTACTTATGCCTCCCCAATACGACGAATGTATTTTTTCAAGACCATTAAAAGGAGCTGAAAATCTCAAGCTTGTAGTTGATGTTTGCATCCTTCGGGATAGAAGCGTGTGTTGAACTCACATCAACAGTTTTACGCGTGACTGTACCGTGTAAGCATTGTAAACGTTATACAATTTACCGGCACATACAATACAGCTTTATAATAACAGTTTGTTTTAATGGCGAGGTCGTCTACGTAATATTGGAGTACGAACAATCGTGCAATATACACTATTATTTTGCCGTTTAATTACGAATTCCTTAGTACTAAACACATTAGACTTTACACCGGTCTTATGTAGTAAGCATAAGAACTGAAATCGAACTGCAACTGCTATTCAGCGTACTTCAATATATTTGTATGTTTTAGAATAAATTATTGACTTCTGATGTCTAATATACCCACGATTTACTGTGGAATATTTTATTGAAGCTTTAGTAGTAGACTCAGGTTTAAATGAAAATAAATAGCTCCTCACGATAAAAATGAGTATTCAAGACTTTGGAAACAAATTACAACAAATTCAAAGCTTAACGCATTAAACGAGCTGAGAAAGTTAAATTGTACGTAAGTTTTGAAGAAACTAAAACTAACTGAAAACAACCATCTATGCAAAGTTGTGAAAATACTTTAGTGTTTTAATATAATGGTAGGGATAAGCTGAAAACCAGCGCTGCCCGGGATCCATTCTAGAGAAAGGATAAGCTGTGTTTTTTTTCTTATTTAATCCATTTATTGTTGGAACAGATTATGTTTTTGGTTTTGTTTGCAAGTCGAGTCAATAAATGTTTTCTTTCTTTCTTTCTTTAATTTTTGTTTTATTTTCTTGTTTTTGAACCACTAAAGTTTAGAGAATTTGATCGTTCGTACTTAACTTCGTTGAATAATTCAAATTCATCCGTTTACTTAGGTAAAGTCTAGTCTAATCTATTCAGTCAGCTTGTTGCCTTAATAATATGACCATAAATAATACCATAAACATTGATTTATCTATTATCTAGTACCTACTTTATAGCAGTTGAAGGATTGATTACAATATTTTAACCTTAGTCTGCAACCCATTCATGAAGATGAAATACCTGTAACAAAAAACAAAATATTAAGTAAGTTAATTAAATAAATTAGCCAACAGTAAATTGTACAACATCACATATGTATGTTGTTCTGATTCATAGTTTGTGTTCCATATTGACTAAACCGGGAGTCAAACCTGGGACCTCATACGGCGCGAACGCCACGTTTATTTTTTTGAGAAGTCAAAGTCAATCTTTTTTATTCTTAAAGATTACATTAGTAATACTTATGAATAGTCTCTATATAAAGCAAATGAAGCTACCTTTACCTGAGACGATTTCAAACTATTTTATGACGTTTAAGAACATGTTGAATATTTGTCTAGAACACATCTATTTATTTATTTAAAAAAATTATTGCACAAATAAGTACAATAGTTGCACTTACTGCTAGGGGCATTCTCTACCAGTCAACCTTTGGATCATGCAGATAGTTTGTATATGGGTGCGGTAATAGTGGAGAAAAAAAAAGAAATCATTATAAACAACAATAATTAAGCATTAAAAATAACACTACGGTATCTTTTAAATATACAACGACATACTATTTAAATTAAAATAAAATAATAACGAATAGTTGAATGATGTTTTAAGAATATTATCAAACAAACTTAGTTTGTACTATCAAATGAGGCCCAGGCGAATTGCAGACGGTACGGTCGACAGCACATCTAGATAAACACTTGCATTTCGATGTAAGTTATTACTAGCCCGACATAAGAGTAGTACAAAGTCCAAAGTGTGTCTGACGTGCTTCTGACCTTACATCATTTCGGTCGGCGTCATTCCCTTGCGCGGAAGAGCAGCCCATCTGTAACACTTGCCAATCATTCCCGTTCCGGCCCGTTCGCTCTTCCTGCTACACAGTGGCCCACTGTTTGGGACCTCTGCCGCTGTGAGTATGAATCTTACTCACATTATACATTCAAAAGCTTTTTTATATCTTTGGACTGGGACTAAACTATGGAGAGCCTGTATCTTAGGTGCCAGACAACGGATACCTAATTTGGTTGGATGGATGAGTTTTACGAATTGGGACAGATGTAGGCAGCTTTTTAGAGGTCTTTATAAAAAATCTGTCAAACCAAATTTAGAGTGCCGAGAGGGATACTGAAGTGATTTTTTCTAGATTTTTTGCATGTTTCACATTAGAGAAACCAAATAATAATAAAAATCCTTCCTTATTTAATTAACGCGACAGTTCGTTAGATTGTATGAGTCTGGATGTATGTAACTCATTCACGCAAGACTACTGAACGGGATTTGTGCGAAATTTTAAAAAGAAATATGATACTAGATTAGTTTTTTACCGAAGTGAAAGAAGAAGGGCGACCAGTGCAGTAACAGCTATTATTTTGCTGTACCGAAATAAACGATTTTTATTTTATTTTATTTATTTTTGTACTGGTCTCCCTTAAGCTAGGACCTCATTACCACTTAATATCAGGTGGGATGAGGACAATCTTGAAGTGCAATATAAAAAAAAAGTTCCTTGATGTGCCCTACATCGCATATGACAAGAGAGGTGGTTCTCTCCACTAAAACAATGTTAATCCCCCGGAATCGATTACGGCAAGCCTCGGCCGCAGGCGGTGACCGTTCGTGTGATGACTTCATTGTGTCCATTATTATTTCCCTACAAAAACGATCTGATGGGCGGCAACGCGAGATCGCGCGGGTGGTCTACGTAATTACTGGGCCATTACGGGATTTCTCTATCTCTTTCTTTGTCACGCGTCGGGAATAGTGCCCTCATGCAAGCCTAGCATGCGCAATATGTGAAATTTCTCGCATGAGACGACAAGTTTCGATACAGTTGATTGGCTAATAGCAAACCGCACTCGTATTTTCAGCCAATCAGCATTGACTTCAATCGATTTTGACGTTTGCTAAGACCTCGATAAAATTTTGTCACGTGGGGCATGCTTGGCCTGATGGTGGCAGTACCTAAACTTAGCACACAATCTACTAACAAAAGAAATCTATACTTATCATAAAGCTGAATAGTCTGTTTGAATGCACTAATTTCAGGAACGACTGATTCGAATTGATTTTTTTTGTGTTCTATAGTCCATTTATCGAAAAAGGCTATAGCCCATATTTTATCACGCTACGACCAAGGAGCGGACAATCAGTGGACAATATGGAAAAAACGGGCAAGTACGCGTGCGAAGCGCTAGTTGGTATTAAAAAACGACGCCGTCCAGTAAGCTTAGGATACGCCGCGTGAATAAATTTTATGGGACTCTTTTCTATTGACAAAATCGATAAAAACAATATATTTCCAAATACTTTTTTTAGATGATAGTCTCGTTGATATTGTGAGTATTGTGGGGCGTATCTTAGATCGATTATGAACCGATTTTAGTTCAAGTGTAGTGATGTGGCTGTGTAACATTCCATTTGAGAATAGTTCGAGAGGATTAAGGGCTGTCACATCCTAGATTAAGCAATTTTTTCAAATGTAAAGCAAATTTGTTAGTTTTGAATAAGGAAGCGGACTGGGTGAAATATACCAGGGTGTTTGAAGTTCGTTAAATACCTATTGAAAAAATAGGGGACGTGTTTTTACATTTTCTAAATCAATATTTTTTTTTATGATTTTTATATTGCTTTACGCCGCACTAGTGCACTTTAAATATTATAGAAACAGAAAAAGTTCATCTCCCCTTGCGGTGTGATAATCGAACCCACGACCTTCACGTATCGCGCGTGCTGCTCTTACAACCGAGCTAACCGCAAGTTATCGTAGGCGATGAAATTTTTCTGCAGTATCAACCCGTTAGCCTACGCTTAGTGCCCTCTGCCGAATATGTCTAGAACCACATACTTACTTACATAGTTCGATTCCCGCAGCGCAAGGGGAGATTAAATTTTTCTGTGTCTTTAAAATAATAAAAAATATATAGATAAAACGATTTCGAGATGCTGGGGGAGGCTCATTACGTGTAAAACATATACACACTCGCCCTTGTTTTTTGTTTAGGTGGAAAGTGCAAAAATAAGTATTCCATGTTTAGTTTTTTGATAAATTAAGTTATTTTTAGTCCGCTCTCCTATTTAAATATTAAGAAACAGTTAAAAACACAATGTTATTGTTTACCGAGTGCTAATGTGTCTATAAACCTTTTAATGGCCTACTAAAAGTAAAGTTAAGTACCTACGTAAGCAATAATTGCTTAATTAATATTTAATTGAATATTATTGAATTTATTTACATCTTACTAATTATAAACACTGAGTATGACTTGCTGGCTGTTTCTTATAGTCTCGCTCTAAAATTACTAGATAGAAAATTTGGTAGATACAAATTAAAGTATCAGATTTTTAATCCATAATAATCACGATTAAGAAGTCGTAGGAAAAATTAAATTCAAATGTTGTTGTTCAATTACTTATGTGTGATTTCCATAGAACGGTTCGCTCGATAGTCCCAAACCAAAGCACTATCAGTATACTAAGTGCTTTGCTTTTCTTAACTCTATACATATAAATAAAATTTGAATGTCTTTTAACCGCTTTTTACATGCATATTTATATATACCAAGATTACATTTTGTCAATTTTTGTTTTTCTGTCTGTCTGTTTGTTCCAGCTAATCTTTTAAGTGGTTGGACTTATTAAAACGGGACTTTTACTGATAGTTAGCTGATGTAATAAGGAGTAACTTAGACTACATTTATTTTAGAAAATAATGTGATTGTATAAAAAAATCGAAATTCTGTAGTCTACGCAAACGGAGTCGCGGGCACAGCTAGTGAACTATAAAATGAACAAGTTGATTATAATCGTGGCCACCCCTACCGCGGACCGCAGTTCGTTTCCCGCATTCAATCCCAGGCCGTCTCGTGCGCATAGTTAGTAATTTCGGTTATTTCGGTACTAATTCATTGCTTCGCAGGTGGTCGCTTCGCTCTGTAATCATTGTTTTCACAAATAAATAGTTCTTTATCTTCCGTCTCTTTCTTGACCGCATCGAATTGGACCACAAATTGATTGTTTTATCGATTTGATGGATTGAACCTTTTTTTAAGTTGATTGTTAGGGTGGATTTTAGCGGTGCTGAATAATTTTTGATTCGTAACAGAGGGTGGCAGGTAGATTTTTTTTTTACTTTGTTATACCGTACACGTGTTTTATAGTTTTTTTTTCATTTACGAGTTCGGATATGTGTACGGATGATAAAAAGTATTTCGCGACGCTCAGGAATAATGTAGAATATAAAAGATCTTCCAAAACCGATGTTCCAAAAACGCAAAGCACACGTTAAATCAATGCTATGATTGTAACAATGGGGTTGACCCATTAAACCAGACTTCAGCCGCCAACCGTCCAAACTGCATGAAGTTAATTACGAAGCGCAGTTCATAATGCATGCGATGCAATATGCAAGCACCGACGGCGCGGCACCTCCTAGTGGCGCTCGCTTTTACAATTCAAATCTCGTCGTTGCATTGATTTAATAGTCGGAACTTGATTTTTGACTCCCTAACAGTTATGACTGAAATAAGCAACGGTTTGTTTTTTAATGCACTAAAAGATAAAACCGTTATCCATACCTACTAATATTCAATGCGAAAGTCAGTTTGTCTCTCCATCTGTCTGCCTGTCTGTTTGTTTGTCTGTCCGGCTTTCACGCCTGAACCACAAAACCGATTTTGATGAAATTTGGTATAAGTATACGTTAGACCTCTATAACGGTCATAGGCTATTTTTTAAATAAGGGAGGTTGAGATAATACCGCCATTGAATATTTGTTTATATGGGAAAATGTTTTTATAGAGATATAACATTTAGCACAACTATAAGCTCGAAACTTGGAATAACATATGTACTACGTTTTATTTCGATTTTTTGTGGAAATAGGGGTAAAGCATGTAGGTCACGCGAACGAAATCGTGGGCACAGCTTGTTGTCAATAAATTTATCAATCGTCAAGAAATAATAGGACGGAGCTTCTAATTAGCGCCGGATTCAATCAAGAGAAGACCTCGTGATTTGGATTAAATAAATCAGCTGCAACCATTGAAAGCTGCCATATTTTGACAGCAACCGCAATACAATTGAAAACACACAATCCTCCATCTTTCCCTCTTCCAAGCTCGACAACCTGTTTCTTACTACAAAGAATCTTTTTTTATAGTGTAGTGTAGTGGCTCCTCCTAGCCTGATGGTAAGTAAGAGAGGAACCCACAGCGCGATGACAACGGATTTGATATCAAAATATCTTATCCGTTGGCATCGCCATACTGGCCCGCAAGATGTTTCTTCACGCTTCTTTTGAAGGAAACCATGTCAAAGGAAGGAGGAAACACATGAGCCGGCAACAAGTTCCACTTCTTTATGGTCCGGCAAAGATAGGAGTTACCAAACCTTAACTAACTTACAATAAGAAAGCTAAATCTATGCAAGGGACTGACCAAAAAATATGTCGTATCCGATAACAGATTTATACATTTCATAGTCGTAACCAATTTACTTCGAATGCGACTAAAGCGTTTTAAAAAGCAAAATATTACGTGTGCAAATAAAAAACTACGTTTGAACTTGCAAACGTTTGATGAATCTTCAAAAATGAAACCATTAGTTTGTCCGTTTCGTTTATAATAATAATCATTTATTTCCATTCACAGTGATTTTTACAATGCTAAGTATAATGCATAATTCTATACTAGTTCCAAAGCCAAAATGAGACGACGGATTCTGTACTAGGATACCCTGTGTTACAGGACTCCGGGAGAATTTTGGGAGAAAGACTGCTGTACACTTATAGGTTAATCAAAATCAATTGGAGCAATGATTACTGATCGGATTTTCGTTTTCCAATAATCTTATTAGATTTTACGATTCTGAGATAAGATATTCAACAGAATATTTAGCAAATGCCGTGACGCACGAATTTGTCATAAAAATATACTCATGCACAGAATCTGATTTACATCAGCCGATATATTTACGTTGATTTAAATGAAAGTGGATATTAAAATAAAAAAACAATTATAATTGGATGATGAAATAAGAAAAAAATTCAAAACTCTTAACTATTGCTCATTATAGGATGTTACTTTCACATTGCATGACATGTTTTACAAATCATTATTTTTGTCTAGCTTCATTGAGAATAAATCGCGAATGAATCCCGTTACTTACTCTTATACTAGTGTTAAAATGAAAATGAACATTTAGTTGTTAGTTGATTACTTGTAAACATAGTCAGTTTTAGCGAAAATAGCAGTGAGCTCTACTTATGATCCAAAAAAACGGAGAAGCAAATTAGTGATCATAAAATAAGGCACTTCGTAATCCATATTTGGTATGGTAACTTTATTTATTTATTAATAAATGCTTTTGTAAACAAATTCTTAATCAATCCTAAAATTTGTGATGCAAAACAACTACTTAGTTTGCTGTTTTCATAAAATCTGGTAACTTTAACAATCTTATTAAGGATTGAAGCCAACACTTTCTCAATCTGCAAACGGCCGCACAAATCCGACCTTCTAAACCCCGCTTAATTTGTTCTTTTTTTCATTTTCGTCTCACGCGCTGTCGAGGTTCCCTCCGGATTAGTAAATGGTGAGTCATCAGCGAATACTTTTATAATTAGCCGATCCAGACCAACGACCACAGTTTACAGAGTAACAGCAGGGAAACAGACAGGTTTTAACATAAATAATACCTAACAGCCAGCACGAAGCTCACAGTCAAAATGATTTTTTTTTTATTTTAAAGTAAAAAAAAAATCCTGCTTCCTCCTAAAACCTTGAGTTACGTACTGCACTTTTTGTTTCATAGACGTTCTGTTTTCGTGCCGTGGACTTTCAATGTAGATAAAGCAAATGAAAAGGCAGTAAGATAAGGACGAAGGAATGCACTGTGCCAGCATTCTTGTGAAATTGGCCAGGCTGGCGCGAAGATGCTCAAACAAAAACAAGTGTTCTAACGAAGATTGATGAGAGCGGGCTTCGAAAACAATAATAATTATGGGATTGGTGGAGTAGTACCGGATGCGTGGTTGAAACGGTTCGGGTTCACTTTGAGGATTAGCGATATCAAGACCGACGGAGTGTTTGGAAAGACATCTTCAGTTGTTGAAGTAGAGCGATCAAAAGGTCCTATGTCCCGTTAACCACTAAATCCCCCTTTTTTAGTCTTATATATAGATACGTAAAATATATCCTTCTGCATAACGGTGATATATAATAACTGGAAACGTAATTAAATGCCACATAATTTTAGGAAGATCAGATATGTAAAAAATTTACTTTTCAAGTAGATTGAAATCGTCTTTTAAGAAATTCATCAACTACGAAACTGAATTCATCACTAAAAGGTAGGTACTCAATTTTAGAAATTCTACTTCTTGTTAATTACACTTCCCTATTTTCTAATGGAATACTTATTACATCATAAATAGGAATAAAGACCACCTGTTACAAATTACGAAACCATCATGTATTCCATATTAATAGCATTTCGAATATGTTGACAGGAATGTTTACTTTCATTACACGCACCCTTTAGTAGTAGGGTAGAAACAATGGTATAATTATCAGTACCTACCTACATACAAAGACAACATTTTATTTGTTTCATTAGTTTCTGCTAAAGCAAATCAATAAAATCTTGTAAAAACACTTTTTTAATCTGTTTTACAGATAAGGCCTGATTCACTATAAGTCTAATTCGGAAACGTGGTTTTGTCTCGTTCTTATAATACATGATTTAAAAAAATCTGACGTTTGTGAATCAGCCCCAGATGTGTCACCATCGACAGCCAAAAACATGCATATTGATACAGAAAAGAACACGAAATCCGTGGGTCCCCGAATGTTAATGGACAATAAAATGGAATTCGAGGCGGCCAACATGAATATTCACAATGAAAACGCGTGTAGCACAAAGGCTACCACCGTAAATCCATTTCCAGCGACTATATGTAGACGGCACAAGTTTTCTCGACCCCCGATGAACCTTCCGACCGAACAATGGATGGGCGTGTATTCAAACTAAGTTAGTCACTTGCTAGGCGACTGCTCCACAAGGACAATATACCGGGAAACATTCATCTAAGTTTACTAATATTAAATGAGGTATTGTTAATACTGGCTTTGCAGTAGTTAACGGCTAGGTTTAGAGGTGCAAAATGTCGCTTTCTGGCATTAATGTTATTGGAGCACGTGGAAAGAGTAAGAAAAAAGGGCGTGACGTCTTATTCCTAAGTCGGGCAAAGGGCAAATAGTTAGTATCTCTAAATGAACCTTACAACTTTGACTTACGGGCAAAACCCAATAATAACCGGCTTCCCCTTTTTTCTCCCATCCCATCCCATCCCATAATCAGATCTTGGTTTCCGCATGATCATAGTAGGTTCGATCAACAACACATCACGGTTCATTATGAGTATTTATACCTACAAAGTCGAATGTGATAATCTGACTGGCTTTTAACAAAGGTGAAATGAGACTCCTGTGCCTAGCAACAGTTAAACGTAGGTATATGGCGGAATTTGTTACAGTTTTGAAATAAGTCCTATAATTTCATTGCAAAATATGGGACAACAACATCACATACATTGCTTTGATTCTGTGGTAAGTAGCTTAAATACCTGTGTTACAGAAATCAGAAACAACTATGGTACCACAACACCCAGACCCGAGACAAGATAGAAAATATAGAAAACGTTTTGCGATTTTAAGTCTAGAATTGATGGATGCTTGAATTAATCTCGTTCCCAGTGGCTCCACAAAGCTAGTACATCCGGAAATTCCCTTACACAATAGCTCTGTCAGTCAAATCACAGTTCGTGGAGTAACGAGGCAGAACCCGCAATACATTTAGGACGGTAGTTTCAGAAGGTACAGTTGACCTCATTTATTGAATCATCAAATTAAAGCCAATTAATTTGTGTGGATATCCACATAATGAAATGAAATAAATTGATTTACTTCTGCAAGTGGATTTACAATAGATTCTTTTGCACGTCAATTATGTTTTCCTATCAGCGCCTCGACGTTGGTTCTGTTGAGAAGAAACGCCGCAACAAACTCAACAGATATCCTCTTTTAACCCTTTATACGGCAGAGCATGTTTACATTTTTCATTGGTTTTGGACCTTAATTGAAGGAAATAAGGTTTAAATTATGGTGGTCATATAGTAGACAGAGCCTTATAAAGGGTTAAAAACAAATTATAAACATAAGAATATGGCATTACAATTAAAATAAAAGATTATCTAGGTGCAACTGGACATTTTAACTTTTCCATATATTTTTATGATTAAAAAAGTCTTGTACAGTGTAATAAGCCTTTTTCATAAGCCATGTTCTTATTTGAGTCTTAAAACTATGCATGGGCAAGTCAATAATGCTTTGCGGTAACTTATTAAATATTTTGATACTTATCCCTATGAAGGAATTACTACTTTTATGAAGTCTGAGTTTTGGGACGGCAAGCTTTTGTTTATTTCTCGTGTTTAATCTACATATATATGGAAACCCTAATGAAAGATTAAATCGCAATGAAACAAAATTTTTGTGGAATTTAAAAAAAAAATACTAAGGTCTTGAGTAAGTAGTATCTTAGAAAATGAAGAAATGTTTGATCAAAATGCAAGTATGAGGAACTGTTTTAATCAAAATATTATGATGGATTTCAAAAATGGCAAAATCTAATTTATTAATATTGACAAACGAGTTTTAAATTGAATATTACGATACCTACCTACCCAAAACTGAACACATGTGGATGGGTAAGCGTGAATCAGTCTTCGTTATTTAATTGGAGGGCGACTGTACACGTAGTTTGTCGTAGTCTCAAAGGGGAAAGTGGTTAATCAACTTGCAAACTTAAATTAAACTGCTTTGTTAAGAGAATTTCGGAAATTCCGTCAAGCGTCTTATGACAACAACAATTACTGATGTAATGTGCTCATCTACTATATAAAAATAAGTCGGGTTTTCCTCCCTGACGCTATAACTCGAGAACGCACGAACCGATTTCCACGGTTTTGCATTCGTTGGAAAGGTCTCAGGCTCCGTGAGGTTTATAGCAAAGAAAATTCAGGAAAAATTGCAACAGAACAGCGGGAAATTCCTCTAAGGCGAAACGAAGTTTGCTGGGACCGCTAGTTTTCCATAAAAAAAACTTATCCCCTCAATGAACATGCTAAACATGATTTAGAGAGTTTACAGGAATAACAAAAAAACTCTTTGATTGAGTTTTTTATGTTAAAAAGTCACTATACCTTCGTAGCAAAGTCTATTCCTCCCGATGCATCGCGATGTGGCGTGAGTATTTATTAACATACTTTCACGATAGACTACGGTTGTTCGGTGTCCTGCAAGGATTTCGTTTTTTTCTCATTGGTCTAAATTATTTAAACACACGAATCGATAAGTAATCCGTGGAAAAGTCGCTTAACACTCAATGAGCGTTTCAATTTATTACATTAGTGAACAAATCAACACATTAAATCACTAATATAGATAGATAAAAACCAATTAATTATATCGCCCATGGATATTCTTTCACTGTCTTCGGCTGAATCAGAAAATATATTTGTTATGTACTTACTTTCTTTCGCAGAAACGCGACAGCTTTCTAGCAATATGACTACCTACATTGTACTTGAATATGTCTGTAAAACTAATTTTCTGTGCAATGAAGTGTATCTATCTATCTATCTACTTTAGACTAAACTAAATAAGTTAGTGAGCCTCAGTAATATTAGAAATGTGTAAGTAAATGTACATATTTCTAAAGAACTTTTGTATTATTTGTTACCTAACTAGGGGGCTGCAAAGAAGCGGTCCACTTCTTTAGGAGTGAAAGCAGTATAAAATCGGGCAAACATTATAACGAATGTGTACATTTTTCAACCGAATGTTCGTAATTTGACTTATTGGCGAAAGCGGTCAATCAACGTGCCAAGTTGAACAAAGTACGCTTTTGAGGAATTACGGAAATACTATGATAAGCCGACGCTACATTTCCTGTGCATATTAATGTTTAAACGCCTCGATTCAAGTGGGCGTGAAGTTGGTTACTTGCTTCCCGCAGATTATTACTGATAGTAATATTGACTACATTAATAAGGTATTATGGGCAATCAAGCACGACCGATCGAAAGACACTGAGGAAACGCGAAACGCTTAAGAAAAAACACTTGTCGCATAAAATATCTTCGATAATCAGTTACATCACTTAGCAAAAGTCGACGTATTTCGGTGGGTTATTTTTTATCAATAGTAGTCAGATATTTCTAATTTCTGTAAAATAATGTATAGACAAAAGTTATACCGGAATTGGTATCACAGTTTATTATGTAACGACAATTACTTCCAAAATAGGAAGGTACTTAGTAAATTCTGAAAGTAAATTTTTATACAAAAACGGATCTTTGCCAAAAACAAAAGATAAGAGCAAGACCGAGTAGGCATTAGGCTGCTTGACGATTGAAATGTCAGGGTCACTGCTACCGACAAAAGAGCAAGTTTTAATTAACACGTCGATAAGTATTATGAAATCATTGCCACAACTGGCTTATATAACTATGCCAAAGAGTCATGAAGAATTATAAAACTACGAATAGTTTCAGTTTATTTGATTCCGACAACGTACATCGTAGAACCGATTGCAGAATATTACTGGAATGGCGATCACATATTTGGAACTGCGTAGGATGGCCCCACCACAATATGGAAAGTTAGTTTTGCCACCTATATAGGTGGTGGATGTAAGTGTCGTAAGGCCGAGGGTTCAGAAAGTCTTAGGGGAAGATCACTAGTGGACGTCCTTCGGCTGCAATGGGAAGCGGACAGGGCCAAAAATACGAGATTATTTTTATTTCGTTAGATACCTAGTTATAAAAATATTAGATAGGTACGTATTTTTCCATCTGCCGAATCAATAAAAAACACTGAGATAAAACGTTACGTCACTGGTTCGTAAGAAATGTACCCGGCATACATCAATCCAATGCAATGTCTCGCCTTTTATTTTTGATAAGGCGGAAAATGCATAAATACGTGTCCCATATTTTTGGATTGCAATAGTCAGATTAAAAACCAATTTCTATTCCGCTTTCATGATGGTAGATATATGGTGAAAAAAATCTTGTCCTTTCATGCTGTTAACGATTGTAGTCGGTAGAATTTCGACGCGATGCGATTTGAATAAGAACAAGAACCTGGTAACCCAACGTGATATTCAATCTCATATTTGGTTTCTCGGACGCGAAACAGTAGGTAGTTACTGACAAAACACTCTGACATTCGAGAGTTCGCATTCAATCTGCAAGTGGTACTCCTCACTTAGCAACGTCAGATGATATTTTCGCTATTTGCAGGTTTTTTGTTGTTCCACGACGCAGCAACAACAGCAGAATTGCAAGCGATATGACTGGCACGATGGAATAATAGTTAGTGCTTCCGGCTGAACCAAAAGGGTTGTGGGTTCGGTCCCTATCCAAGACAAACATTCGTGTAATGAGCATTTGTTTTTATACTGTGTCTGGGTGTTTGTGAATATATTGAAGTAAGTATTATGTTATCCATGTCCGTTCTGGTTTCCGTAACAAAAGTGCTCAAGCTACTTATTTTGGGATTAGGTTAAAATATGATTTATTGGATATTATATTACTATATACATATATAGATCCAGGCATTTTTTGAAGCAGTAATTCAGTGTCATGACAGTTATGTACCACCAAAAAAATGTTTGCAACAATTATGTACCAGTTTTATTACAAATAAATAGTATCTTTCGCCTTGCTAATAATTTTATTTCTAAATTTCATTTATAGTAGGATCTTATACCATATCACTATTTACCGCCACGCCACCGAAGCCACCTTAATATCTTTTCCAACAGATTAGAACTCTTGGCTGTTCTTTTTTTATTATCTCGATGCTGCTGTTCCCCGATTCTCATCACAGTCGTGCCGTTTTCCCATTCTAGTATCGTGCATCTCATCTCCCAGGTGTGAACAGTTCGCGTCTCATCTCAGGATCACGTGTTCACGCTCAACCAGATCACGTACTACCTACCAATTCCCCTAACGCACTTTTGTGACGTGACTAGGGTTGATGAACAGTTGACATATTTCGAGAAAGGGAAATGAAAAAGGGGTTTAGATTTTGAATTACTTTGTAGGTAAGGTAAAGGCCGTAAATAGAGTATAATTCGGAGATAGAAGGAGAGCGTTTGATTGCCGAGACGATGTAATCGTACCAGCAAAATATTAATCTTAAGCCTTAAATGATGTATTAAGTTTGTTTTCTGGTATTACTTACCTAAACTACGCTATGCTTGAGAATATTGTAATAACTTTAAATGAATGTATTATGAAAAAACAGGTGTGCTAAAAGTGTCAGTTTTAAGTCCTATTTTTTTAATATTGCAAATTTTATACAAATTTATTTCCTGAAGACCTTAGTTCGGAATTGATTTCTTATGGGTGAGTGACAAAAAGTTTTAACAATTTTCAATTATATGATTCAACAGATTGAATCCAGTGATCAACGGACTACCACACCACGGACCTTTTAATTACTAATATTACTGGGTATATTGACCCAGTTGACGTATTAAGTATTCGGGAAAGGCATAACGGACCTGGCAACCCTAAAAGATGGTGTCGGTTGCCATGCACGAGCTGTAGCAGCCGCATGCCTAAGCGAACGCTCAGAATATATGAGGAGACTGTTTTCAAGTATTCGACACGACACAACTACAAACTGTTGTTAGAGGACGAATTCTTTTGAAGGCGCGTGCTGCGTACAACAATGCACCCGGACTTGTCAAGTGACATAATGTTGGACATCATTTGAAGTGACTATTTGAATCTGTGAAGCGCTATCTCGTCAAGCCAATCAAACCACTATTAGACAAAAACTTACAACAAAATCAAAAACTTTGAATCTTATTCATTGGGTGAACTTGTTAAAGATAATGCAATCAATTTTAGAAATGCTGATTTATGAGTTGAATCTGGAGTAGTAGCTTGGTATGTTTTTATAATTTTTTAAAAGAGAAGATAGGCACATAAAAATTGTATAGAAAAAATGTTCATGACATTTACAAATAAATCAAAAATAAGTACTTCAAATATATCAGTAACTAACGAGACATTTAACAAATCTATACCTTTAAAAGAAATATGTCGTCTGACTTGTCGTTTAGTCTATAATCATAGAAACAAGAAGATAAATTCCATATAGGTAGGTCCATCAAAATATCTTCATACAAAATACCAATTTTAATGAACACGATAGAAGGGTCCACCAGAACTAAATCTGTTGTGAACTTATAACTAGCAATAAATTGAGTTATCCCCAACCAAATGATAAAATCTTGCGTAAACCCGCATCTGGCTAAATAACCCTTGTTCCCAATAGACTTACTAAACCGTTACCGTACGCCATTACCGAATTATACGTCACTACGGGAAGCGGAAGTGTCAATTCACCAGATCGTTAATTCGTAAGTAAAATGGGGTCCGATGGTGTCCCACAATCACGGGATGATACGGTACAAATGAATATGTATACCAGTAAAAGCGGTAAGTTTAGGCGTATAAATGGCGTTTAAGGAATAGTACCATCCAAAAATATCCATAGGCTGTATTTAGGCGGTTAAGTGTTTTATGAACGAAACAACGGCGTCTACGTTTGTCATGGACCTAATATGTTTATTATACTAAGTCCATGACGTCTGTCTAACTTGAATATGTGTATGTCAAGATTATATTTTTGATTAATGAAGTCAAACACCTAGTACCTAAATATCTATCGCAAGGTATTCATTGTATTCACAAACTTGGTAAATTTAAGTGGCATGATGTAGTGAATTCTACCTTAACTATAACAAATAGCACTCTCTTTTCTCCTTGCGTTTATTCTGATTTTCCATCTATTTCCGAGACCAGTATCCAACTATGATTATGATTTGACGACTTATTAGACATACATAAGAGCTATTATTATCTAAGCTCCGCAACAACAAAAGTGGGGCTATTTTAAGACTGATAATGAAGCAGACAAAGTATTTAACTCATTGGCAAATGTAAACTCGAAAACAAAGAGTCCTTGAAATCAGAAATTCTAATTAGTAATTAAAATATAAATACCTATGCACTTAACTGAAGTTAAATGAAACATATTCAGACAGTTTTTTGTAATTCGTGCTGGTTTTTGTGTAGAAAAACTTTACATGAAATTAACACAAAATGGTTTGGTATCTCAATAATTTCATGCAAACGAAGAATAAATAATTTGCCTCGTACACTTATCAGATCATGAAATATGGCGAGGTGAAGTAAAAACTTGGATGGCACAGCTACTAAAAGGCACAACACATAAACGTAAGAATGGGAAATAAAAGTAAGTGGATATGCCGTATTGGATTACTTTGCAGTCATTCATGAGATATTCATGCCTTCATCAAGTCAAGGAGGGTTTAAAATTGTCACGTTATTTTCTTATTCACTCTATTTATCTATGCATGCATCAGCCAGCGTGGATCAGATGTGACAACGAAGATACTTTATATTTAACTTTTTTAGTGTTTTACAACTAAAATTCTCCTCTTGCGATGTGGAATTCAAACCCACGACTGCGACGAAGGTTACGTCGTGTGTGGGACTCTCCTGCCCAAAGAAGAAGGCCTACTCACTAAAACCCCCTGGAGGATCTTAGTGGTAATGTGGTAAACTTTAGAACCATCACTGGCGGGATGGCTGCTGTTTAAGCAGCCGTGACTCTTCCCCCAGAATAGTGTAGGGAGAAGCGGACATAATGCCCAATGGTATTCTCTGCTCTACCACTCAACCTCATTGATTTCAGAGGAAAATATATAGTATAGTCCATCACACCCATAGTAGAGGAGATAAGAATGTCCTGTTCCCACCAGTTGGACAAACGAGAAAAATGTCTGAATATTTCGGCGATAAAACTAACCAACAACATCAAAAACGAAAATTGTTTGCAATTTTTTTTAACGTTTCTAGTTCCATCAGTGAAAGCTAGACACGTCTCGTCTGATTTCTCGTCGTAGACACAGCTCAAGTTATGTATCGCCTGTGAGGGTGCCCTTGATAGGTCGACGACACTCACCCTCAGAGGGAGGGACCACAATGGAATAAATTATAGTGAGACATGTCTGCTCTGTTTGTAAGCTTCGAACACGCTGTGGATTGTGGCGCCTGTAGGTTATTTACTTAGCATCGAATATGTTTCATTCAAACTGTCTACTTATAACTTATCATCATCAAAGGAGTAATACAAATGTATGCACATTGTCGTCTCAACTGTACATAATAGAACTATATCAGCCTATACTAATCCAAAGAGTTTGGACATCCGGACATAGCGTTTGCTCCAGTCTCCACCACAGAAATATTATATCCTACTAGCTGTGCCCGCGACTTCATTCGCGAGGACTACATCCTTTCATGGTCGGTTTTACCCATTTCTCTCCTAATATTCGAAACAAAAAGTAGTCTATATTTTAATCCAAGTTTTGAACTATATTTGTGCCAAATTTCATATCTCTAACTTCAAAAATAAGCATTTTTCCATATAAACTTTCAAAGGTGGTACTACCCCCATCCCCCCCTTATTTTCTAATAAAAAGTAGCCTATGTCCGTTCTTGAGATTCAACGTATACCTATACTAAATTTCATCAAAATCCGTTTAGCCGTCTAGGCGTGAAAGAGTAACAGACGGACAGACAGACAGACAGAGTTACTTTCGCATTTATAATATTAGTATGGATGATCTGAGGTCTCCACTCAAGAACACGTATAGGTTATTTGTGAGATTTGAGCGGCCCACTGCCTCTTCAGCTTGCTAAGTCTTTGACTTTATTTTAATAATTTTGGTGCGTGTAATATCGTGTGTTAGTTGCGAACGTTCGTCATTCAAAGAAACTCCAAACATACCACTTTCCTTAATTTGCAGTAAAAAATCGTCTGTACCTACTAGTAGACCAGTCTATAGAAATTAGTGTCTATTTCTCTCCTTCGTAATATATTAGAACTGACTACTCAAATTTAAATATTTATTTAAACATTTATAAATTAGTACACATTGTGTAATATTTATAATGTAGTACGAATTATATTTTTGTCATACTTATTTAATTTTAATTATGCACTCAATTGGTTAATATTGCGTGTGACAAATAAATTAACCAGTCCTGAGCTTAAACTGAAACTGCGTTTGTTATAAGCAGTCAATAAAATAAATAAATTACATACATATTTTTGTGTATACTTTTCTGATTTATATTGATGAATTGTCAATAACAAAATACATGCACATTATTTGTCAATAAAACTTGACAATTATTCGTTCCTTACACGTCTCATTTGCAATCAGCCTTAAAATACCTAAGTATAACTTACATGTGGTACATTATTAATTAGTACTTTGAATACCACATGTTATTCCTATTATAGCAACATGACCAGTCTCGCTCGAATCTTATGTTAATAGCAATTATGCCGGTTCTGACTCGCTTTAGGGTTCCTCAAAGGGAAAAAACCAAATTCTTACACTGCGGCCACACACTCGATGAAGAGCGAGCGATTGGGGCAAATATGCAGCTGCTTTCTTTGTCATGCCTCTCGTTCTGCCAGACGATTCTCATCTTTAATTTGGTGGAATAGAGTGACATTAGTAATGATAACACGTAAGGGAAAACAAAGAAGGGTGCCCAATTCTACCTCAGTTGTTGACTAGGAAACGTAATATTTTGCAAGGTAGCAGTACTGGGTCTTGGGGGCATGGGTTCAAGTTCTGGGTCAAGATTTTTTTAAATATAACTCGGGTTCACGGTAAACAATCCGCAATTAGTCAGCGTGGTATTTAATAAACAAAAACCATTATTTTTCCGATCACTTGATTTCAACGTTCGAGACCTATGCACAACTGTGGCAGAAATCCATGGGCTGATACTAAATTATTAGGTCCTAGGAGGTCTTGATTTCTATATTATCTATGTCAAATAAAAAAATGTATTTACAACTTCCTTTTCCTAATGCAAATGTTAAGAGGAAAAAATATAAAATTAAGAGGAACCCTCATTGTATGACCCCAGCTCACACTGGACCGGTTTTTCGTTTTACCCTGTTTCAGTAGCTTAAGGCAAAAAGTAACAGTTTTATCGAAAAATATTGACGGTACATTGATATTGTCCTTTTAGGGATCCGATCGGAGGTCTTATGTAAATGAAAGCGGACAAGACTGGCCACGATTTTATACTTTTTAATATCTTGTCTTGAAACCACAATTAATTTGATTAATTAAACGTAGGGAGCTTTAACGTAGCACCGTATTTCAAATTTAGATTATTCCAAAATATAAAAGGTATCAAGATCATATAAGTAGGTATAGATAAATTTGTAAAATTGTGTTATTATTTACTATCATAACAATACTAAACATTGAAACATGATGCAATGTAAATATTCACTTAAGAACGCGGCTTCGCACGCGAACTATCTCCGTTTTTTCCCATATTTTCCACAGATTCCTCGTTCCTATTGGTATCAGCGTGATGTTAGGAACCTTCTCGATAAAT
Source organism: Glyphodes pyloalis (assembly GCA_037074685.1). Lineage (NCBI taxonomy): Eukaryota > Metazoa > Arthropoda > Insecta > Lepidoptera > Crambidae > Glyphodes > Glyphodes pyloalis. The sequence continues at coordinate 4,160,989 of JAYKKO010000030.1, read as the reverse complement.
TTACCAACTAACACAAAACTTATTCAAAGCAGTAGTTAGTTGCTGACATTAGCGCGTTCTAACCAAGTCTTCAGCTTTACAAAATTAATATAGAACCTTCATATTGTATGATTTTTTAATACATACAATGCCGTCTATTAAAAAACGCATCCGTTGCGTAGTTAAGGACAAACAGAGGGAAACGACGTTGTTTTAAACTATGTAGTGATTTAGAATCGAACCTCGAATTGGTCGAAAGTCATGATATCGGTTCGATTCCCGTGTCGAGCGAAGGCAACTCAACTCAAAATTACAGCAATTTCTACCTAAAGAAAACACAAAAGATAAAAACTTTCATCTCAAAGGCCTTCTTAGCTTACGCCGTTTCATCAAGAGGCCAGATATTACGCAAAGTTGCCGCGTAAAAATGTTTTGTTCAGCCTTAACTTTGCCCTTTGAAGATGAAATTACAATTTGGCCGAGTTACACAAAAGAATTTCGTATTTTGTCTCTTATTTCTAGTGCTTCAAATAATGGTCAGGGATTATACAGGCGGTTTTGCTTTGATGTTTCGGCGATTTACTTTCTTCTTTATTGTTGGAATTTCGTTGGTGAAATAAAAATACGTACGTTCATAGGTATCGACGTCTTATGCTCGGTTTCAATATTTTAAGATTCAGTATGTGTCAAAAGTTACAATTGGTAAGAGAGGTAGTGTATAGCGATTTATCGCTTGAACTGGAGCAGCCCGACTGGTGAAATACCTCCGCCTTACAGAAGACCGCAGCCAAATAACAATCACTTCTGTGTTGTTGTGTTCCTGCGTATGAGTAAGGTTTCCAGAGCTCCTAAGGGGTGCTACATTAGTAGCAGGGGTCAAGCCTTTAAGGTAAGGGCGACAAGTCCAGTTACAGATTTATTATACTGTACTTGTCGCCCGTTAGGACCTCAATACCACTTTACATAAGGTAGGATGAGGTGGGACGAATTTTACTTGCAACTTTCGTGTCGTATGTGAGTTATGTGGGACTCACAGCCTTAAAAGATTTATCGTTAGGGAGACGAAAAAACTATCACGATTTTATAAAAATGACAAACTTTCGTATAGAATTCTAAAGTTGGTATCGATTAGTTGATTCATGTTTGTGATTGGTTTTACTTTATCAATATTGCTAAATTAAACTAACTAAATAATTATGTGTGCTAAAATAATTCTTCGCATCAAGGCTAGCCACGTTTTACTGCAAGTCGTTAATACTATTCCATAATTTACTTTCCATATGGGCTCTCATCAGTAGTCCGTCGCGTCGGTCGTTTTAGCTTACGCCTCGTATTATTTATTACAATCAGTAACTGAAAATATCGTTTTTCAATTATTGGAACCGGGTATTAGTAAGTTTAAATAGTTAAGTTCCCCGCTCGCCGTTAAAACTCTCTGGAAGCCACTTAAAAATAATATTTACGCCATTCCGCTTTTAATAACAACAATTCTAAGTAAGTAGTCCAACTAATAACTTAGGCAAGCGTTCAAAGTAAATTGGAATAGCTCTCGAGCAAAGCTTAACATAAGCAGCATTCCTTTATTTACGACTCCCGCATAGTAAGACTGCGAGGAAAAAATAAATGCAACCGTTTATGCATACTCTTGGAATGGAAGAAATACCTCGGGGTACGTGGGTACGTTATTTTTAAATATACGTCATTAAACACTTAGGCCAGAATCTTGTAAATGTTTGTTACTTTATTCATTGCAGGCACTTTTTACCGAGGTAAGTTGTAAACTTTGCTTGCCTTATAGGTACTAAGTTGGGATATTCTTGTCTTTTCAAAAGACAGTTAAATGTATACTTACTAGTATTTTACAGATGAATTGGGTACTTTTTGCGGTCCTTGCTTTGAAAGTAAAAGAGAAGAATGGAAAGCCAGTTTGGTGATAGGTACCAACTTTAGATCACAACTTGATTTTATAAAATTGTATGAATTCGTGTAGTTCTTTGCATTCTTTCTATAAATTTGGTTCTATAAGTATTTGGGTATTTAAGTGTAGTAAGTCCCCGTAGTGATAATTTGAAAGAATCAACTTTTATCACATTAAAAAGACATTCACTTCCTGTTTCTAAAGATCAAATTTTAATCAAGTCATAGGAAAAAAATACTAATTTCATAAACGCGATAGTTTAGAAATGTATGAATGAGCTTGCCTTAGTTACTTTTTCACGCAAAAACCACTGAATGGGTTTAGATGAAATTCGGTATAGATATAATTGATGAGATAGATTACCATTTAGGATACTTAATATCCTTATTATCCAAAATTACGTTAGTATACAATGAAGATAGGTACCTAACTCCGAAACTCGGTAGAATTAAACGAGCCGGTTTGGAGTGTACACTTTGTGACTGATAAAATTGATAAAATCTGTCTTTATTTTGTATGAATAGTGCTTAAATTCAAATGGTTACTTACATTCCGAACTTTTAAAAAAACAGGTGCGAGTGAATTTACCTATCGTGTGTCGTGTTTCTTAATCGCTTACTTCTAAGATGATTATCATTTCGGTCAGGCAAGCGCCAATATTAGCTTAGATAACACTCAACTAATCTATTCTTAGACATAAGCAGCAGTTTCTTCGTGAACCTAATCGTAAGATGTTTAACTAGGCCGATGGCCTATCTCGGCCTGTGGGTGAAGTGTCCACTCCAGCGCTTTGTGGTCTACACAATGGTACAGCGCCACACCTGAGAACGCCACATTGTAGTATAGGCTGGTAACCGCAAGAATTCCAGTGCACCTGGAGGCCTACCAAAAGCGGAATGTCAGATCCTATGACGGCTTGTAATTTTACGTACTCATATTCGTTTTCAACTCACTACGAATGCGAATGAAGACGACGCTTTAAAAAAAACTTTTAAAAGAAAATTAAAACCATCTTGAACAAACATTTATTTGTTCGTTACGGTTTTGGGGAAACGGCCCTGTTATTTGGTATGGTAGACGGTCGAGATAGGATCTCATACAGGGCAAGCATGCGCCGCGGGAGTAAATTTTATCACGCTCATAAAAAATGTCAATGCTGATTGGCTGAAAATACGAGTATGGTGTACTATCACCCAATCAACGATATAGAAACCTTTGTCATCTCATGCGATAAATTTGACGTATTGCGCATGCTAGGCCTGATAAAGACTTATATTAATTATTGAAAGATTAGTGAGGATATATACGCTTTATGTAGATCAATAGGTCTTAATTTTAGTGAATAAGGAGACAGATTAGGCTGGTGAATTGCTGTATGTACATTTCAAAATGATAGAAGTATTGTATAAGTAGGTTTTGTTAGGCTGCAACTGTCTACTAAATATCTGATCGCAAATTTCTGTAGGTACACTACACTGTATCTTATAAACAAACATTCAATTTCCATTGTCTATTGTGTGCTTACGTATATCTTAGTGCAAAGTTTATAATTGTGGTTTCACGCCACAATAAGCAAATCCAACTTTTAAAATATATTTTACATTATAAATAATGGTTTTTCTACATCATATCAGACTTCATTACACGCGAAATGTTGTTTTGTATAAATAACTAAACAGCAGTAGATATTCTCCTTGAGATTGCTCAGCGAGACTCCGAGGCACCCAGACGAATATGACATTCCGTGAAATTCGCTGTGTGGTCGACGGTGCGTTCAACTTTCTTAACACAAAATCTGTCCTCATTTTGAACCTTAGATCGAACACATAAGAGTGACTACACAACTCATGTATATTATGGAACTCGTCAGTCGTCAGTTTCCATTTGTTTAGTTTAGGGCCCGCATTTGTTTCTGTACGAACGTTTACGCATTGCTATACTACACGGACTTATCAAAACAAATAGCGATGTAGTACTTGCCTATTTTTATTGCGTTTTGAAAACAGAATCTGGTAGTTATGCGTATGACGTAAAGTATTAGCAAGTTCATCTAACGAATGTTAATTGTGCAGGATATTACACGGCGTGAAGGTCAAAGTCAAATTTGCGAAATACATTTGAAAGTAGACAAATTGTGGAAGGATTTTAATTATCAAATCAACATCAAGTAAAGAAATCGAAAATAAAAGATTACCTACCCAAAAATAATGAATGAAAAAAAATCTATAAACATTTTTTAACATTACCTAAACTTTCTAGTAACAAATAAGTACATGATCAATTATTCAAAGTATAATTAGAGACAGTAAAATAAGTATTGAAGAAATTATAACCTACAAAAATCAAATTAACTTTACATCGCGAGATAACAATAAACCAGAATTTGTTTAAAAAATCCAACCATTTTTCGACAATATGAACGTCATGAGAATATAAGGTCTTAAATCCGAGATTGGTGATAGAATAAATTAAACTTCACTTTTTGCAGACAATATAACTCTTGAATTCCTCACCGTCACTTTTTATCAGTTCATAATAGGCACTCCAAAGCAAACAGCGCGTTTACCTGAAACCAGAAAAAATGGATTGAGCCATATCTTTCATACATCATACAATACGTTGCACGTAAAATCACTTAACTAAAACGGGAAACGAAGCGAAGGATTATCAGACCATTTACTAGCGGATTAGAAGCTCTTCAATACGACGTATCTACAATGCCAATTGAAGCATTAAATTGGAACGCTCCATTACGACGTTCTTGGCATTTTTAAAGAAGCTTTTTTTTCAAAGTGGTCACACTTTTCAAAGTTAGAATGAAAGTTAATAAAAGTATACTATTTTAAAATTATAGCATTCCTAGTACCCATATCTATCTAGGGGAAGTTGTAAAATCACAAGCATGTAAGACTACTACTTAGAGCTTTGCACCGCTCTTCTGCAGTTGGCAAAAGAATAACATTAAGCGAATGTAACGTTTGTAGTCCAAAAATAATTAAGCAGTTAAAATCAACGGCGGTACCAAAATACATCTAAGTAGCAGGGGTCAATCCTTCAAGGTAAAGGCGACAAGACCTGTAACAGCGTTATTATTCTGCACTTGTCGCCCTTACCTAAGCTAGGACCTCAATACCACTTAACTTTAGGTGGGATGAGGTCAATCTTAAAGTGCAATATAAAAATGATTGGACGGGGATTGGACCCACAACCCTTGATTTGAAAACAGCGCTTACAATTGGCTACTTGACAGTTTTTTAAAAAGTATTGTAAAATGTGCGCCCGTTCATTTTATATCCCAAGCAATTCGATTTATTTGGAAATAATCTAAATAACCAGAGAAAAATAAGATTTTGTGTAACACATTTAAAACGCGCGCGAAAACGCCTAGTCGCGTCGTTGTTGCAATTATGACGTCAACGTCCTTGACAACGAACCGATACGCATAGGAACGACTTAATTTAGATAAACGGAAAATGTTTCAATAAATTCTTTATACGATTAAAGACACAATAATTCAATTTAATCGGTAAAATAATCATTGTTTCGCCACATTAAAATAAATAATTTTCGCCGACAGCTGTCATTTCCGAATTGCAATGGTGGTTTCCGTTTCGGTTCTTTTGTTCCACAGATAAAAAAAGTAAAATTTATTTTGCTAAAATAAAATACTAACTATGCTTTTAATTAAAAAGTAAAAATGTAAAATGATTACTTAACTAATAAGCTAACATATCTAATACTTTTCATATTTTATTGTTAACACTGTCAAGTAGCCAATTACAACGGGCCAAGTTGTTTCGTTACGGTAAACAATTCCTTTTTTTTTTTTTTTTTTTTTTTTTTTTTTTTTTTTTTTTTTTTTTTTTTTTTTTTTTTTTTTTTTTTTTTTTTTGACGGGGGGAAATGCGTTGATGCACCGTACCGTCACCCCGAGGGAGGGTGACGGCGTGTGTGGGACTCCCTGCCCTGAAAAGGGCAGGACTACCCACTAAAACCCCCCGGTTGGACCTTCATCGCCTTGGTGGCGGCGCTATGGGAGATCGGCTCAGCCTTTACTTCCACAGCGCCGCCGGCGGAAAAGCCGCTTAAGCGGCTCCGTCTGCTCCCCCCACGGTGTTCGGGGGGAGACTGGGGATGGCCGGTCCAACGGGACCACCCCCACCTCGCAGTGGAGACCGGTGCAATGCCAGCTGAGGTGCCCTCACACCATCAGCCGGCCGGCCCCCACACGGTAACTGGGCGCGGTCAAATTGGCGCCGCGCCCTAAGCCGCCTTCTTCGGCGGCAGGCGGGAGCGGATGGATCGTCTTCCCGCTCCCGCTCTGCGGCCTCCTTCTGCGACATGACGTCTTCGCAGAAGGAGGCCATCCCGTCCCATGCCGTCTCACTCCCGAGCATAGCCTCGACTATGCTGGGGAGTGAGAGATTCGGCCCCACCAGAGCGCGCAATGCTGCACGCTGGGCATCCCAGGCGGGGCACACTAGCAATGTGTGCCCCGCCGAATCCTCCGCCGCGCCACAACTGGAGCACGACGGAGTTCCCTCACGCCCGATGCGGTGCAGGTACTGCCCAAAACAGCCGTGGCCGGACAGCACCTGCACCAAATGGAATGAAAGAAATCCCATTTTGCGCTCGAGCCAGCGAATTATTGCTGGCCCGAGCGCATCAAGGGTCCACCGACCCCACGGAGCCACTCGCAGGGACTCCGCCCAACGCCGGACCATTTCTTGCTGCGCTTCTCTGCGCACACGCAACAGGTCCTCCGGGTAGAAGCGCTCCCCGGAGGCCTTTCTCAGGGCTTGCCAGTGATAGGCTCTTGACAATGCCTGGGCCTCTTCCTCCCATGGCGGTGTCCCAGCGAGTGCGCACGCCGCATCGAAACCAACTGTGCGGTATGCTCTGCACACTCGCTGGGCGATAGCTCGTTGAGGGCGCCTCAAAAGTCTTTTGTTCTCCCCAATGTGGAGAGAGTCGGCCCAGATAGGCGAGCCGTATAGGGCCATACTTCTCAAAATGCCGGCGTAAAGTCGCCGGCATTTGGCCCTAGGACCTCCCACATTGGGGAGAAGCCATGCTAAGGACTCCGCGGTCTTGAGAAGGCGCGGAGACAAAGCCGCGAAATGCGGCCCAAAAGTCAAACGATGGTCCAATATGAGGCCCAGGTATTTCATCTGGGCCCCAACCGCTACCCTGATGCCCCCGACGACAATATAAGCGCCACTGAAGAGTCGTTGCCGAGGCCCCGGAAAAAATATGGCCTCGGTCTTATTCAGCGCAACCTTCAGCCCCAAGAGGGCAATACGTCTGGCAATCAAATTGCCACCGGCCTCTGCCAGACGAGCTGCGGCGCCAAAATCCCTCCCCCGGGCAGTGACAAGAGTGTCGTCTGCATAGCAGAATACATTCATGCCCGAGAGGAGGGAGCCGCGCAAAAGCCAGTCATATCCGATGTTCCACAGGAGGGGCCCCAAAACAGACCCCTGTGGAACACCGGACCGCGCATTAAAACGACGAAGGACGCCGCTGGCACCGACACAAACGGTAAACAATTCCTTGAAGTACAAGCATGACGCCACTAAGCCTGTTATTATCATCAAAGGATGTCCTCTTGCAATTCAGCTTATTGAATGTTAAAATATGCGTCAGCATCTCACTCTAAATTAAATTAAACAAATCAAGAACATAGGTTATGAATGACTAATTCATAATAACTCGATGATCTTGTTTTCAATGATGGGTAGGTAACATGGTGTTCACTAGCCCACGTAATAAAATGTGTTTCTTTCAGTAATTTATTAATATCATAAAATTGGAAGGTAAATACGTGGTTATATGATACTGTAGGTATACCAACTGCTAAAGGATCTTATTAGCTCACTTTGAATAAATAAATAATTGCAGTTCAATATTAGTTCTTAAATGAACGACATAAGGGCGAAAAAGTCCAAAGTGTGCTGTCTGACGTGCTTTTGTCTGCACATAGGTATTTTATTCGTCTCTATGGAACTTCCATTACTTACAGTCTGTATTCTTACTAAAAATATACCTATGTTCAACTTGCGTATGTGAGATGAATAAAATAATTGTCATAAACACGTATCGAATAGATCTCAAATTCCAATCCGCATTCCGAAGCTTATCAAACGGTTTCTCGTAAAAGAAGAAGCTTCCCGCAAAAAAATCCCTTAATCCCCATCCTACTGGGATACACTTCAACACATCGGCCCGTCCCATCGTCCCACAATGGGCTGGGAACAAAATATTTGTCCAGACAAAACGTCCTGTTCCTAAGGGATCGACGTGAATGGAAGACGCGTTTATTGGCCATCAGTAAGTTATTTGAGCTGGTGAGATGGATAAACTTGTTCCGTTATATTTTTCAGACGGAATAAGGATTTAGTATTTATAAAAATAAGATCTGATTTGTTAAATTCTTTAAAAGCCCAATTCTGTCCTTTCGAGAATGATAATCTTGTATTATGTATGTAACAACATGGAGGCAAAAGCAAGTATTTATTAATCTGTGGTACACTTGCCAGTATTTTTTTCGACCACTACGAAAACATTTATTGTTTTTTTTAAATTGAATATTTGCGATCTAGGCGTTTCGTACGCAAGCCGATAAATAAAGTTTTAAAATAAGAAAATGATTGATGCATTTTCGCTCCGCTCATAAATAGAATAATTGTTACTTACTTAAATAAATCCCCAAGGCTTTTTACCCTGAATTGAATTATTATTACTCTGTTTGTTATTGAAAATTATTTTATACTTATTAATTCAATTTGCTAAAGCTAAAGCATATTTTTTTGTTTTTTTCTAAACTATTATTTATCTTGTTTGTAAGACGACGAAAAGTGAAATCTTTCTACAAAACGAGGAATCGTGATTCAGTGTTCAAAGCAATGAACAAATCACACACGTGTGCCTACGCATTTCATTATCAAATATTTATACTTCTTCAAATTTAGAAATTTGATTGAAGTGTTAAATTAAGTACGTATTTTATCAACTCCTGATACGGCGTCAAGATTTCCGTCGAGCAAAGATCAACGTTGCTTAATCTTATGCCATTTAGCTTGTATTTAATGTGTGATTAGCACGCAACCCAGTTTGTTTGTGAACCCAGAGACCACAGTTCTATGTAAATTTTACTATTTGACGGCAATCAAGATTTTATTTTAATGATAAAATCGTATTAACGGACATTGCGCACGCGTTTTACGGCCGGCGGCGATACCATATTGCCTGACACGTCCTCTTTTCCGACGTTTAATATAGCTTATATTATAGAAGATCTGTTGTTTCCCGAATGAGCTTATTCAACGGATACTCCAATAAATATGGCATGTTTGGGCGATTTACCTACACCTCATTAGTTACCTATGGCATTAAACGTATTCAAGGAAAAACCGTAAGAGAAAGTACCTATGTATACATACATAGTGTATAAAGTTTCTTCGGCAATCTAGTAATACATATCAATTATGAATTTATTTCGATAAATGAAATTCAATAAATCTGCCAATAGTACATTTTACTAATCAAATTAAGATTTATCCCCCTTTTAAATTTACTAAGATTTTAGTAAAACAAATAATGATAGACCTGATTATGTAATTTTGTTTATATGTATTTTTATTTTAATAAACAATATTGCGTAGATTTAATATTACGGCGAAATTATTTCATAAATACACGGTATAGATTATTACGTAAGTTTGCTAGAGTTTAGAAACTGCAAGCGCTCCGAAGACGTATTAACAGTCTAATATTGTAATTGATATTGTACGCATGTGTTGCAAGTTATTAGCGATATTAGTTTACAATCTATGATTGATGTGGCGCCGAGACTAGACTCGGGTACACAACTAAAGCAAGATTATATATATGTATATACACGGCTTTTGTATATCTTTAAACTAAGCGGCTCGTCACGACCTTGTACTACGTGTGTACTTACTATGCCCGTTTTTCCAATATTTTGCACTAATTCTTCGATCATACTGGTCGCAGTGTGATATCATATAGCCTAAAGCCTTCCTCGATAGATGGTCTATCCAACACAATTTTTTTTTCAATCGAACCAGTGTTTTCTGAGTTTATGTTCAAACAAACAAACAAACTCTTCAACTATATATTACTTTACAATCAAAGATTGATGTGGCTCAAGACTCGGGAACACTATAAATAAAGCAAGATTTAACCGCTCATTTATATAGTTAAATATATCTACTGCTATTAAGTACTATAAGAGTGCAAGTAGGTAGGTACATTCCGCGAAATAATATTAGATAGTTTACTCATGTAATAATAGTTAGATATGTGTGTGATGCGACGGATATTATCTCCCATCGGCGTTCGTAATGCGTTATAAAAATTTCAGTAGAGGGTGTATGGTCGAAGGGAATAATTTATTACATGCATCATTACTTTTTATTGTCGTATATACCTAGTGAAGAAACATAAAAAAATCAAACTAACCTTCAACTTTGTACTAAAGCTTGCAGACTATACACTTCGGACTTTGTACCCTTATTTTGCGTCCATAAGAACTTAAACCCAACCGCAAGTGTTACCGTCATGTGCTGAATCTACCTACATAAAGTTTCTTTCTGATTGTGTTAACCGTCTAACTAGTAGGTATGTTTCTGCTTAGTTATATTGACGAAAACTTCCCCGTTTCCAATTGAAGCCAAATCTAACCCTACATACGTTTAGCTCGAGCGACCCCGCGTTGTAAGGTAAACAAAGGTGCAGAGAGTGCGGTCAATATCCGACCGCAAATAGACGGTGTTAGGGTTGCTATTACCCAAAATAAATTCGTCATTGCGCAACATTAGAACTACATAACTTACATGTTTGGTATGAAACTTTTCCTGTCATGACCTATAGACTTTATGGGAAGAAAGAGCTGCTGCCTAATCTCAATCTACTTACTTACTTATTGAAAGCTGACTGACTGACTGATCTCTCAACACGGAGCCTAAACCATAAGAGTTTTTTTAAAGTTATTTTCTGACAGTTTTGTAGATTTTATAAGTCACTAATTCGTCATTATTCTGTTCTTTATTGTTTTTATATCCCGCAAATGAATACAGGAGGGTTAGAAACTTGAAATTTTGCTGATATTTCTTTTATAGCGTAGGAGAGCTGTAAGAAAGTAGATTTTTTAAATTCTAAGGTGGTAAAATGTGGGTTTAAAGCTAGTATGAAACTTTGCAGATTTGGAAGTTATTTTAATAAAATTCAAAATGAAACACCTTCATATATTTTTCGAAGATCATTCCCTAAAGGTAAACGTAATAACAACGGTTGGAAGTTTGTTAAAAGTTTTTTGAGTTAAGATTAAGGTACAAGTATATAGGTTTGATCTGCCTTGAAGTATATCATCCTCACCCATTTCGCCCAAAGTGGCCAATCTCATTGAGATCAATAAAATACGCAGGACTTCTTCTCTAAAGTGTCCGAACGACTGCACAAACTTGCACTATCTATTCCTTTTCTCTTGTTACTACGCAATACTGAATATCTATGCCATTTTTGTTAGCCAAAGGCACATGTCATTACAATAGATGTGATGATCTCAGAATTTATTCTTTTTTTTTTTTGGAGATTCTCAACCGGAATGAACGTTAGGAGAAATACAGATATTACATTGCGTTTACAAAATTGATGACGCAGGATAGACGTAAAGGTTTGGTTCATCAATAAAATTCCTACCATTCGGTCAGTTGGCAGCCCTAAGAACCGCGTTTGTCGTTCACTCGCTCGCTGAAGGGTTGACTCGACTCGTGTTGAGGTGGAAACGTCGAAAGCTGACGCCTTTAGTCGTCTCGATGTGGTACAATAGTGTATGCAGACGCGGGCCTGTCAGTGTCGAGAAACGGCTCGGTTTCCTGTCCCGGTTCAGTTACTATTAATAACTGCATGTCATTCATCATAACTCAGTAACAGATTACCTATAAGCTGAGTTATATTGATTCTTGAGTGACTGGGCCTTCTGTCGCCCTAATACTTATAAGTGGGAACTGAAAAAGTCCAATCAGCAATGATAGAAGATCTGTCCTTGATCTTGATTTAGATGACGACCTCCGTAGCTAAGAGGCAAGCGGGTTGGATTTTGGCATTGAGTTCCCGGATTCAATTCCCGGTCGGGTCAAAATAGAACACGAACTCTTCTAAATTGCCTCCGGTCTGAGTGTTTTGGTACCTTTGTTTTATGATTTATGTAACACAAATGCTTCAGCTACTTACTACAGAATCAGAACGGTATATGCGATGCTGTCCAATATTTATTACTATTCAATATCCTAAGATGTCTTGACCTTATCACCCTCAGGATCCCATGTGACTTGCGAATTTTGGGACTCCTTATATTTCTATGATTCACCAAGACTCAATGGTTCTCTTTGAAAGTCGCTTTTTTAAGAGATTTAATCTTCACCTATTCAATATGTAAGTCTATTGTAAGCAGAACATTTAAAAGTACACGTGAACTATTTCAAAGTTTCCGTAGTTACCTGTTTTTTGCGATATTGGGGTCTTATCCAACGTTACTTATCAACGCCAAGATCATTGTTTGCAACAAACACGAAAATGCGAGATCGCATAGCTTGATAACATCCAAGTACAAAGAAGCGACGAGAATAAAGCACAAAGTGTGCCCGCACTTTTTCATTACGGCTCTAGAAATAAGAGGCAATGAACACGCCTCCATTCATGTTGCTCTGGGGACTACTGTGCGCGTGAATTGCCAATATTGAAGCAGGTATTGGAAAGATCCACCTTCCGACTAGTCCAGACCACACCGGTCAGCAGGACTGAGGAGATTGAGTGACTTAAATTGTTCTAGTAAATGGCGCTTAGTAGCATTCAAACATTAATAAAGCTTCCTCTCCATCTATGATAGTTTTATATTTAACTTTATACCTGCTTATGTTTTCTATTTTCCATATTAAATAAATAAATAAATAAATATTGGACAACATCACATACATTGTTCTGATTCTGTTGTAAGTAGCTAAAGCACTTGTGTTACAGAAATCAGAAACAACGACGGTACCACAACACCCAGACCCGAGACAATATAGAAAAGTTCGTTTCCCATATTGACCCGACCGGGGATCGAACCCGGAACCTCAGAGATGGCGCGACGCCAAATTCCGGCACGCTTGCCTCTCGGCTACGGAGGTCGTCAAATATTATTTAATAATATGACAGCCATCGACGTCAACAGTCGTCGGGAACCATTTTCTGACAAGCGTTTTTCTTCCTAGATTATGATATCCCCACTGAAAAGTCTAATTAGGTTTTTAGTAGATTTTAAAATAGGACAAATAAAACCCAAGTGAAATGATTAATTTGCTTTTAGAGATGAGATAATACTACCTCTATATTATGTTACTAGCGACCCGCCCCGGCTTCGCACGGATGTAATGTTATTTACTAACGACCTCCGTAGCCGAGAGGCGAGCGGGCCTGACTTTGGCGAGCGCCATCTCTGAGGTTCCAGGTTCGATCCCCGGTCGGGTCAATATGGGAAACGAACTTTTCCATATTGTCTCGGGTCTGGGTGTTGTGGTACTGTCGTTGTTTCTGATTTCTGTAACACAAGTGCTTAAGCTACTTATCACAGAATCAGAGCAATGTATGTGATGTTGTCCAATATTTATTTAATTATATAAGAATGCTAATGCTAATGTTAATGTTTCATTAAGAAAGTCACTAAGAAATATTGGCTTTTCTATTCATTATTGCAAATAAAAACCTTCCTCTTGAATCACTCTATCTATTTAAAAAAACCGCATCAAAATCCGTTGCGTAGTTTTAAAGATTTAAGTGTACATAGGGATATAGGGACAGAAAAAGCGACTTTGTTTTATACTATGTAGTGATACTATCTTGATTAGTAGGTAGGGATGTCGTACACGATAATCGATTAACTGAAACAACTGAATCTATTATTTAAGAACGTTTACGTAAATGTACCAGATTTACTTATTGACAAGACAAGTTGATAAGGTAAACAATATTCATTAATTTGAAACATTTTGCTCAAAATCGTTTATTGGAGCCGCTCCAAAGATAACACGTCTCAAGGCTATTAAAGGTTCTTTGATAAAGATTAGATTTGTACTCGGGACATTTACAATGAGGTAAACAAAAATATCAAGGAAGTACTTATTTTTATCGAAGATTTAAATAGGTACCGAATTATTTATAAATTACTCAGTATACTAAAGTAAAACAAGATAATAAAGTAATTTATTGATTCCAAAATTATGTACAATTGGTGGTATCTATTAGTGCCTATTATCATTCTGATTTTGAAGGCAATCAATTACCGGTTACACCCATGCGCTGGGATAAAGAAAAAAAAACTCGAAGAAAATTATAAAGCAAGTAAAACTACAAACAAAAGCAAGTTGTGCAAAAGCATAAACATTTTCGGCTCAACTGTACAATAGCACCCGTCGCTTTCGAAGCTCAGATTTTTACAGCAGTAAGATCTTAAAATCAGCAACACTTGGTGCAAAGCACAAGTTGCGGAAACATTTACTTTCCGAGAAAAAAAATATTGAAATTTCATTTAATTACAATAATTTGTAGCTAAGATGTCGTTTGACATTTGATGCGTTTCGTTTTTGTTGTGCCAGGGCTTTTAGAAAATGAAGTTTATATTCTACATACTTATTTTCCTAAAAAAGTGGAAGAAAAAAATAAAATTTAGTTACAATTTATCATATACACTATTTAAATTCACTTTTACAAATGAAACAGGAAATTGATAGGATTTTTTAAAGAAAATTAAAATGTGTGTAGATGGAACAAAACGTGGCCGCCATTTTGATTGCTCCAACAATTGTCATGTCATGTGTTAGGGTTATCTAAAACTTAGGCAGATCCGATTCGGATAGATTAGGTTAGAAGGCGAAGGCGGGAGCGAAGCGGAGCGGAGCTCCCGCCTTAGCCTTCGTGGTTATTTTTTTTATGACCCTTAGAAAAGATTCTGCAGTCTTACTACATTGTGATAGAGTACTATTATACCCAATAATTATTAGGGCAGATCCGACTCGGATAGATTAGGTTAGAAGGCTTAGGCGGGAGCGAAGCGGAGCGGAGCTCCCGCCTTAGCCTTCGTGGTATTTTTTTTTATGACCCTTACTATAGTTTCTGCCTGGATTTCCGCTTAATATCGTTATCTACCATCATAACCTAAAAATTTTAAAAAAATCATATCTCCGAAACTAAAGCTATCCTGCCTCCCCCCTTCAGGGGGGGGTAGGTACCCCTCCCCCCAAGCCTCACCCCTTAAATCGACGGGTGCTATTGTACAGTACTTCCTGGTTATCTACCATCATAACCTCAAAATTTAAAAAAAATCATATCTCCGAAACTAAAGCTGTCCTGCCTCCCCCCTTCAGGGGGGAATAGGTACCCCTCCCCCCCTCCCCTCCCCCCAAGCCTCACCCCTTAAATCGACGGGTGCTATTGTACAGTACTTCCACGAGTGCAACCACATACTTATTGATTATTTCATCCAAATTTATATTGCTTTTAAAGGTTGTCCCTGATCGGGAGCATTCGCGTGTAATGTAACATTACAGATGCGAGGTTGAGCATTACATTACAAAAGTTCGCTGACCGACGAGCATTCGTCACAATTGTTCGTCACCCAAAAATCTTTTACCGTAGCGTTCCCGATAGTAAGTGCAGACCCTTACCATGATATAAAATATCACGTTTCTCTAATTACCTAACCGAGACCTTGCGCACTTCAGGCAACTACCTAACAAACGGCGTCTTCGCAGTCTAGAATGATGTGTGTGAGATGATAAAGATCACGTGTTTGTGGACTTTTATGACGAAATAAGAGATGACAAAACGAACGTTAGTTAATTTTCGTCATGTAGCCAAGAAAATAGAACCGAATATATTCGGCACCAAAGCCGAATATTTCGACCGAATACAAATATGTAGTGGAAAAGATGCCGAACACCGAATACTAAACGAATATCTTTAGTAATTACTTAAGATTACCTTTTAGATTCTATATACAAACAACATTTGCCCTGCTTTCTTTGTAGATATAATCTAAAAGATATTCTTTGTAAAACTTAGTTTGTTCCGATGGCTATGTGATTGTTTGAACAAGTGGTAGACAAGTCGGCTTTTAGAGCACATTCCAAATTAAACTCTTTTGTCTCTCGCTTACAAAATGGGACGTTGCGACGCGCCGGTGGCACTGTGTTTTTAATCAAGCCTCGTATTCAAATTACTTTTTAGGAATGTATGTGGTTGTCAAGTGAATTATCTTGCCGCTTCTGTGGAATCCAGTGAAAGAAGTTATTTATAGTAAGTAACGCGTACAAGGTTTTATTCCTTAGGGATAATGGTTATTTAAATGTTGCCTGTCGTTTTCTTTTCAACTTTGTTTAAACATAATGCTCTATAAATGGATAGTTGATGAAACACAGCAGTGTGTCCTCATTATAATTAGCCTTTAACTGAAGTATTAATGAACTATATCTCTAAACGTAAGGTTTTCAATTGGTTTCAAAACGTAGTAAGCTAAATCTTAACAAAAAGTTAAGTATTTACAAAAATTCCTACTAGTGGTTGCTTCATTAAAAAAATAAAATAACAAACCTGTTTCATGAAACATTAATTTGAATAGAAACCGGATTCGAAACACATTCTGAGTTCGGTTTCCATTCAAATTATTGTCCATCTGTAAATTAAGGGGCTAATATTATTTAACTATACGATTACGAGTTATATTATGTGTGTTACTGCAGATAATTGAAATATGCAACCTCGTTATTATTCAACTTTATTTCCGAATGAACGCGAGCGCAGTTTTGTTTTACTGTCCGACCGAGCGTATCCACTTCAGAACAATGTAAGTGTCACAATGGGATCATAAACACAATTTTAAACGACTTAATTATTTCTGTGTTGTGGATGAAAAGTAAAATTCAAGTGGCATTAAACATTAGTGTTAAACTAGTTGTAACATACAAAGTCAGGTCCTCGATGTGAAAGTAGTATAATAAAATATGGCTTTAATGGATTGTAATCCGCTGGGACATGCTCAATTTTTTAGCGAATCGCTTGACTTGCAAAAGAACACTCAATAATGAATTAAGCAGACTTTCTGGAAATTTGCATTCATGCTTTTCTAATACTTCGTCAGTAACTAGTTACCAATTTGAAAGTGAAACTAGTAAACTGACTCTAAGTTTACCATTTTAATAGACGTGTAATTTTTTTCGGTCCTCGTTCTAGATTGACAGCATTATTTATTAAAAGCGAAAATATTACAAGAATAATTTTGTTTTTTTTTTTGCAATGCCAATCACTCATTTTTATCGTGAAAGTAAAGAATTGATAAGTAGGTATGTACTTTTCCAACTTCGGATTTTTTAAGGTAAAATAGTATTAGCTCCGGTTTTTGTTTTTTGAATCTTTTAACATGTTTTTTTTTCAAGATTTCCAAACTTTCGTTTTATTGTCAATCATTGAAATAATCCACGTGAAAGCAGAGCAATCAATTGTAGTTTTAATCGATTCAAAACCTACCAGCTAGGTAATTGTCGACTTGATGTAACAATGAGGGTTACGTTCTGTTAAATTAATTTTAGTACATATTACCGACATGTGTTTCACATTTTTTTTATTTGCATGGTTTAATAATTGTTCAATTTATTTATTTATATTACCGTTTATTTAGAAAATTTAAATTTACGAATCGACTAATGTAACCAGTGTATTAATCATATATTTACATACAAATCTTCTTCAAATCACTTACGCTATTCAAAATATCGCATTATTGTCTTGCGTAGGTAGTTGTAAAGATCAAAGCATACATAGGGACATACAGACAACAGGAAGCGATTTTTTTATGCTATGTGGTGATTGTGAATGTTTAAATGCATTGATGCTTCTTACTCTTTCACCCAAAACTACAAAATAAATTTGGATGAATTTGGTAGCTAGACAGTAACATAACAAAACAAAATGTATGATACTCTTATCCCCAAATTGCGCGGGAAACACTAGAAAGTTACTAAGAACGAAACTAAGATATCCATGCTACATTTCCTTTGCATCAACTGCAATCTTATCTATGTAAAACCATTGTCGCCAGCTCGTTTGAAGCGCCAACGCAAACACTCCTCAGGGCGGCGTCCTCGCTCTGCGTTTGTAGTGAGCTCTTGCGGTGTCACAATCCTAATTGGGCTCTCGCTGTGTCGAGGATTACTGTAACTGTTAGGTAATGTCGGTTGGTGGTCTTCGAAGATGAAGGTTCCCGATATGGGAATTCTCTAGCAATTGGAATAACCTATGCGGAAGCTGTACAGAAAATGATAAAAAGTTTGCAAATTTAATTTATTTTAATCAAAAATTTATTTTATTCGCTGAAAGAGTTTTTGGACTGTAACATGTTTTAGCCAAAGCATAGTAAATTTAATGTGGACGTTTAAATCTAAATAAGTACATTCTAGTCCAGTTGTACAACAGCCAATCAAGTGTGGCAAGCCATCTAGTTGACTACACGATCATAGAGCGAAGGCTCAAGGGGACATTTGAAACTTTTCGAGTTATTATAAGTGATAGAAAGTGAAGGCTTTGCCATATGGAAGTTTTAGACGATGGATGTCAGTTAACTTTGTATCAGGATAAAAATATATGCAAACCGACATGTAAAAATGAGAGTAAACTTTTTATCCCAAGAACAATTAAATGTAGGTAAGCGAAATCGGGAATACAACACACGCTTCCGTTTCTAAGATGCATTTTTATCATCCCTACTAATATTATAAATGCGAAAGTAACTCTGTCTGTCTGTCTGTTACGCTTTCCTGCTTAAACCTCTCAACCGATTTTGATGAAATTTGGTATAGGTATACGTTGAACCTCAAGAACGGACATAGGCTACTTTTTATTAGAAAATAAGGGGAGGGGGGATGGGGGTAATACCACCTTTGAAAGTTTATATGGAAAAATGTTTATTTTTGAAGTTAGAGATATGAAATTTGGCCCATATATAGCTCGAAACTTGGATTAAAATATAGACTACTTTTTGTTTCGAATATTAGGGGAGAAAGGCGTAAAACCGACCATGAAAGGATGTAGTCCACGCGAACGAAGTCGCGGGCACAGCTAGTCAATTATAAATGTACGCCATGCCTCTTAATTTTACGAATCAAAGTAAAAGGCATGAGTAGTATTCTTGACCTAAGTTAACCACAACTATTAAATAACACCGCAAGCTGAGAAGGCGAAAAGTCGTTATAAAGGCTCGCTGGCGCCACCGGCGGCAAATAAATCAACTGCCGTCGTCTGCGCGCGCGCTACAAATCAGGCAAATCCGATTAAACTAGCGACAAGCATCGCTTCGCTAAAAATGAATGTGGCATAGTGACGAGAGATAGTATCGATGTCCGTGGAGTATCGGATATTTTAATTAATCGTTTCTGTTTACCTAGTTCCTGATAATTCCTATTTGCCAATTACGACTATTTTTCCTAAAATCAAAAAACATTTATGACTTTACGACACTTGCGACCCACTACTAATATTCTGTAAAAGGTTAAAAAGAAAAGACTTGTTGTAATTCATCAAACTAATGATTCAATACAGCGAAATTCATACACTTTACTACAACATGATAAAACTGCAATGTCTTCGTATCTGTATTTACTCATGCTAAGTGGAATTCATAATCACTTTACAGACAGCAAAATATAATTGTATTTATTTTTCCTCCTCCTTTCAATTCTTCGGAAAAACCCACGCTAATTTCTATTTTTACGTCTGACCTTACGTATACGTCCTTGCTATTAAATACATGAATGATTAAACAGCAGATACCAAACTACTCGTACATCATATAGTTCGGTACCTAGCAATAGCAACAATTCTAGTGGTTGAATTGGAAAAAGCGAATTACGCACTCGTTTAGTATCTGAAGGTAATCTTATCATGATAAGATATCAAATTGTATAGGCCTGGTAAACAATGTTGTCAAACTCAATCACAAACTACCTAATAGTAATCAACTTTTTATACAGCACCCTTCAACCGATAACACAAGACAATGACCGAGCGCAACGAGGTAAGGACTAATATGGTATCAAAAAGACCAACTTCACCTACAAAAACCAAGGATAGACGAGCTTGGTAATTCTAGATTGGAATCCACCCTAAATATAGATCCAGATAAATCGAACTTTTACTAATACCTAATATCGATAACGGCTGATCACTATACACCCTCCGGAAAGAGACGCAAGCAGCAGTGGATCGCGCGAAGTGTCACTCGCATGAGTAATGGCGGGGTGAGGCACCCTACCTGCGCCCGCGCACCCCTGCCACACAAAGGGCCAGCCGGCCTTGCCACACACCTTTTCTTCGAAAGCTCTACGATTTTAACGTCTACGCCGCAATTAGAAAATAATTTGTCGAAGTTTTATGTACTAAGAAATGCTATGACGTGAAAGTATAATGGGGCTGACATTATGATAGGGCGGACAGAACATGTTAAATTGAACATTTAAAATAATTTAACGGGTCAAAACGCGACACCATTTTTATTTAGTAGTTTATACGAACTACTTACTGCCCGACGTTTCGTCAAACGTTTAAAATGTTTAAAATGGAACGCGAAAGTCTTAAAATTTATATGTTAAATTGAAGATTAAGAAGAGTCAAGTGCACAACCTACAAAGGGAAAAGTAGAAGATGAATTAACAAGTCTTATTATGAGAATTAAAACCAACGTTTCAAGAAGTTTGTTTATTTTAATGCTAGATTTCAAAACAGAACTCGTTGCCCACACGATTCAATTCCAAGATGACAGGTGTCATTCGGCTAGGTTTATCATTCTCAGTTTAGGTGATGTGAGAAAATGAAGATCTCATTTTAGAAATGAATTAGCTCTCATCACCGATCATTTTTTTTTAAATAACGTGTCTCTCTGAACACTCGGCATTGGCAGAATCATCGCGTGGTTAATGACGCGAGATTGAGTCCATAAAGAAAAAAAAACATTTTCAGCTTGATTGAGGAGGATACTCGTACTACACTGAAATACAAGTCTAATTCTAAATAAAATGTTGCTTCATCGTAAGTAGTCTTACGTTTATCGTCAAACATCTTTAGTATACTTTGTTAGTTATGCAGTTTATGTAATAAGTCTGCAGATTGCAGGTGGATAACTTTGTTTCGACGTCCATTTACAGTGCAATAAATTCTGTTAAGTTATTGATGGTTCAAGGATTTTAACCAGTTTACAAGCGTCATCATTTTATGGCGATGTACGCGATTGTTAGCACAGATGTTTCTTCATTATTAACCGATTTACTCAATCAATTAGCGACGAATAGACATACATGAAGCATATTTAAATTCCATGAAATTTTAACGGAGAAAATGTAAGAAATATTGAATATTTGCAAGGTGGCATAAATTTAGGTAAAATGGAATTACCATACATTAATCCGCGATTGCTTTTGTTAACCGTTAGTATCTCTAATCTAATCTCATTCTACAATCGAGCGATGAGATCCATCTGATTGACGCGGTTGTACACCCATAAAACGATGATTGATGTGTGGCCACCGGTCAAACAACGCTTTCAACGGAGAACTGTGATAAACTACACGTTGTGACAAAGTAAAAACTTGCTGCGAAACTGATTTATACACCAAGTCACTAGGCTTTTAAGGCAATACCTGTTTTCTTTCACTTTAAAAGCTGTCGTTAAATTTTATATCCACGGATGAAAATGTTAAGAGGTTCAACATCCAGTCTATATTTTTTTATGGAGTAAAACGGTGAATGGTTTTGCCAGTCATCTGGAAACTCACAGCAAGGGATCCTGCAGATCAAGTTGGTCTGGTTTCTTCAATAAGGTTGATGCAATTCGGATGGCAATCACTATAAAATAGTTCTACATAGAAAAAATCCCTTAAAGATTTATGGTCAATTGTGCTCGCTCAGTATGCACGAAGAGGAAGATTCAGTATGAATAAATAAGTAATAAATAAATAATGGACAACATCTTATACATTGCTCTGATTCCTTGGCAGGTAGCTGAAGCACATATGTTACTGAAATCAGGAACATAGACTGTACCACAATACCCAGACCCAAGACAGTAAACAGTTCTATTCCACATTGACCCGACTAGGATTCGAAACCGGGGTCTTAGAGATAGTAGCTTCTTGGCTATGAAGTTCTTCAATATTTAAGAAGTTAGGTAGCTGCACTATCTATATCATGTATAGGTAGCTACGTGTTGATTATATGCCTGGTGTACAATAATAGTTTCTTCAAAATGATAAAGGTTTGTTTGCATCAAAGATAACTCGTGGTTCAAGTTAGCAAAATTATGCAATCTATACTGCTCTACAGATATTAATACTTTAACAAACTCCTGCTAAGAGCAAAAGTCGTATCATTTGCCTTTGTATGAAAAAAAACCTGAAGCAGCTTAAATCAGTTTCAAAATCTGTAACAACAGCAATTGATCCTTCTTTACAAGAAATCTAAACTCATAATTCCTTAATTTTAAATAAAACGCAAAACATTTTGCACATCCCATGCCTTGTTACACTTGATAGTATTTAGAAATAGGTTACATAAAACTAGTTGAGTAATAAATACGATTCCCCACCAACATGTGAGTCAATTAGATACAGAGAAGACAATTTTCCTCATTCGTCATATTCATTCATATTTCCAAAGAAGCTGAAAACAGTATTGAGACGAGTCTAGTCATTAACTAATAAGTATTATAACTTAATTATTAAGAGGAAAATGTATTAGCATTTATAATACTTACATTTTGTTATAATAAACATAATAGGAAAGCGGAGAAAAAATTGGTTTTTAGTATGTAAGATGATTAAAAATTATGGGACACTTATTTTAATCATGTATGATTGATGATGATGATGATGTTGTAACAACGGCTATACATTAAATTTAATTGTGGCGTGACGTCATTAATATGTATATTCTTTACCCACCACACCAGTGACGTAACGAGACCCAACCCAGAAACTTGGGCTTGATTTACCTTAGTATGTTTTATTAATTTTGCAAATGAAAAAATACGTATCTAGTATTTTTTAATAACTATTTAGCGAACCAAAAACAACCTGGTTTTTTTAACCCAGTCCGCTTACCCATTATCCAAACTTATTCTAAAAGCCTAAAGCTCTCTTGCAACGCCCTCTCTACAGGGCGTCACATGTACAGTCGCCGTCAGATATATCGGAGCAGACAAAGCGACCAAATACTTCTAAACAGTTAAAAATGTCAATAAGTTCTACACACTAGAAGTTACCATTAATATCTGAACATTTTCTACTTCAAATATCTAGTACCGCCGTGTTCGAAATATTGATCATGTCGAAAAGAACCGGCAAGAAACTCGACACTTACTATTTTCAATGTAACAATGTTTCCTTATACTAGGTACTTAAATAAAATATACAAAGATAGATTTCAGAGAATTAAAGTTACTCTAGACCCATTCATAGAATGTACCCAAATTAGTTCGAATCCTAAATATAAAACAGTGGGAGATGTAATAGCGCGTGTCCTACACATCATACATACACGACAGAGCATGAAACGATGGTGTTCCACGTAAATCACAATGAAATACAGTCGCGTGTAGCTGTCTATTGTAACATTGCAACTGCTATTTTTTAACCCGGACATAACGTTTGATCATTTGAATGCTCAGTCGTAATAGCTTTCTCTAATCATGTATTTCCCGCATTTCGTTTTGCTGCGATCATTTTCATGTAAATGCGTATGGCACATATATGAATACTAGCTGTGCCCGCGACTTTTTTCGCGTGGACTACATCACTTCATGGTCGGTTTCACCCCTATCTCCCTTAAAAAACCACAAAAAGTAGTCCATATTTTAATCCTAGTTTCGAGCTATATTTGTGCCAAATTTCATATGTCTAACTTAAAAAATAACCATAAAAAGTAGCCTATGTCCGTTCTGGAATAGCAGGCCTGCTATATTAGTAACAGGAGTCAAGCCTTCAAGGTAAGGGCGACAAGTCCAGTAACAGATTTATTATGCTGTACTGGTCACCCTTAGGCTAGGAACTCATTACCATTTAACATCAGGTGGGATGAGTTCAATCTTGAAGTGCAATAAAAAAAATCCGACAGTCGCAAAGTCATACAGCTTAGTCAAAAGCAACGATTGTTTCTTACAAAGTAATTTAAAAAGCTTATCTAATGAAAATGCTATCATTTTACTAATGTTATGTTGGTCTTTATCATCTTATACTGATGTGAATTTATCGATTTCACTACAACACTTTATTAGATAGGTAGATAGGGAAATACGTACTTACTCTTATCGTTAAATCCGTTATTTATAGATACAATTTTATACCTAGATACTGAAATGGAAATCTGCTACTAAGGCGTATAGTTAGTAGATAGGAAAACTATAATAAACATGGAGATTGTAAATTAGCCTGCAATTAAATACGTCAAATTTCTCACATGAGACGCCAAAAGTTTCGATACTGTTGATTGGCTAATATAGCACACCGAATCCGTATTTTCAGCTAATCGGCAGCTGACGCATTGACATCAATCGATTTTGACGTTTGTTATGAGCGCGATAAAATTTAGTCGCGTGGCGCATGCTAGGCCTGCTGATGCCCCCCCCGCTGGGTTCCGCATCTTGTCGCGATGGGGGGGCTCAGTAACCCTGTGGTCCGGGACGTTGAGGCTGGCCTTCTCACCCAGCCTCCAATACCGCACAGGGTGAAGCCAAGACGGATCCCGAGCTGGGCCGCGGAGAGAAGGTGGCTCTCTGCGGCAAGCCCCCAAGGGCAGAGGTGGATCGTGGAGGAAGAGGAGGACCTCGGTGTTTCGTTGCCGGCCTCCCTGTCCTCCGCGACCCGGCAGTGCCGCGCTGCCGCGCGAGGCGCGAATCGCGTCGTGGTGGGGTCGCGGAGGAAGAGGAGGATACGGTATTACGTTTGCCGGTCTCCCTATCCTCCGCGGCCGGTGGGTCTCGGGACTTCATCTGGCTCTCGGAGGGAGAGCTGGATTGAGGGTCTCGGGTGTCCGCAGAGGCGGTAGGCAGCGGAGCCGCACAGCAGATCCGCTGCTGGGACCGGAGATTCCAGGCGTGGGGTAAGCCTGGCGTCCGTTACCTCGGTCCCGAGGGGGTGGGGCGTGTCAGGTGGCCTGACACGCTCCAGCTGCGTATTTGCGCGGCGAGATGGGCCGCTTGGCGGTAGGCGCTGTGGGGGAGCCTGTGTAGAATCGCAAGGAATCCCGACTCCCCCACAATTGCGCAGCGTTGGCCACCGAGGGGGTTTTAGTCGGTGCGAGCCCGACACACCACTCTCTGTTCCCCGCTAAGAGTGACGGTGCGGTAGGCATTTCCCCCTCGACAAAAAAAAAAAAAGGCCTGCTGATGCAAAACACAGTTTCATTATTACAAATTTCAAGTTATTAACAAACTAACAAATCGTGTAAATAAAAATGTCAATCACATTAATAAAATGAATTATAAAATGTGAATGTTGTTATGTTCAACTTGTAGACACTTATCTATGCAAAGAATAAAAACAACGGAATTAACCGTAAAAAATATAAACAAGACTGGTCATTCATTGATAAACCTTTAAAAGCATTTTATGATTGGTATGTGACTCACAGAAAAATAAAATGAATGATCTTAAAATGATGAAATACCTAACCAAAGCTCTGTGTCATAATGCTTTGAATTGTATATATTTCTAAGTAGTCACTAAATTGCACCACAATTGAAGAGGATAGTAATGACCCGGTAGCCTTGGATCAAATAATTAAATAAATAAATAAATGCGCCAGACAACCACGCTTTCGCAGCGTCCTCTCTCACATAGCAGCGCCCTAACGGGGTCTATGTTGATCTAATTATAAGAATACCATCTGTACTGTATCTTTATTATAGCAGCAATAAATGATTGAGTATTGACTAAAACAATCTGGTCCGCTTCCCTATTCCTATATTGCCAAATACTTTTATAGTATCGCCCGCGTGGAATTCGGATATATTTTGCGGTATAAAGCACAACTATAAGAAAACTTCTCATTTCCGTTGTTAAACAAAAACTGAGTATTTTTGTTTTCCCTCGGGAATATCAATATTTCCGGGATAAAAAGTACCCTTTTATTTAATCAGGACTTCTAACTTTATCTCTGCAAAATTTCAATGCAATCGGTTCAGTAGTTACGGCGTGAAAGCGGAACAAACAAACAAACTCACTTTCCGATTTATAATATTAGTAAGGATAAGGATTAGGCAGATGCGTATAGCAAATTTGTTAAATTACAACCATCAAACGATTTGTAGCCACAGTTCATGATAGTGTCACTGTTTCGTTTAACACTCGGCGCAATGTATCTGGCGTAGACGAAAATAGTCCATCGAAGTAGGTCGGGTCGGGTGAGCTAGGCACCAAGCACGAGTTCCTGACATCATACGGCAACTATTACCCTGTTTGTGAATTATTAAATATTACGTCTTCAACATTTTCAAAATGAATCTTGTTGCGCTTGAATGCTGTATTTAAGTGGTGACAAAACGGTGAGAATCTTTCCCCTGACAGAGGAGCAAATTTTGTTCGCACAAACTTAATTAAATTTTTGTGCGTTTTGAAGTAACAGATTTGAACTGTTTTATTATGACGAAATCAATGACAGAATTAGGAATACCAGTAATAATAGCTCAAACTACTCAGGTTCGTTGCAAGTGTAGACTGGCATTATAATATTGAATCAGGATGGAACCAGGGTCAAATACTCGCAACCGGAGCTTCAGAAATATTATGCAGGTTGTCAGGCTATTGTGAACGGCGTTGAGTTATTTCCATGAGCTGAATTGATTCACAATGCAGAAACTAGTGATTAAAAAAATACGTTTGTTGTAAAGGAGTACTAGTAAATGTTTCAGTTTATTCTAGATTTTTAGTATTTGTTGTTAAAGCGGCAACAGATAAAAATCATCTGTAAAAATTTCAAGTGTAAACTTTGACGGTTGGTCAGCCTTGTGATAGACAGAGAAACAGCCAGCCACCGAAGTTTTAGTAACTGGGTCCCATTTTACCATTTAGGTACAAAATCCCTTAAAAGAGTATTGCCTGTGCAAATGTTTTATAGGGTTTACATCGCTGACCCCCGTGAGTGTGCAAACAACTTTAATGTTGTCTTGAAACCAATGTTTTCATGTAAGGACTTGTAAACTTTGATTACGTGCGAGAATCCAACACCTACGACATAGGTTTACTTAGATTAATCCTACAGCGTATACCTTGGTGCTGAGTGTTCACTCTCACCCTTAGTCACTTTCCAGAATTCCAGATTTTTCTTGTATTTAAGTGTTTGTACTCAATGAGTGATGAAAGAATTAAGAACTCAAGTAAAAAAGCTATATAACATTGGTCAAAGTGAGTTACACATAAGTTAGATACTACTACTGTAACTAATCTACTCAGTTTCTCACCGCTGTCTTCTCAGTAAATATAGGTTCCGTACCGGCAGTAGAATCACTTTGCATTGTATTCAATGACGATTCAAAAGTGTTACATGTAATCTACTTGAACAAAGAAGGGTTTGAATTGAGTTGAGACCCATATACTTAAGATAAAATTGCAAAAATAATCCATTAATCCAGCTTTTTAGCAATAGATCCTAGAATCCTATAGAAATAGATAAAACGGCATATTATAGAGGATAGAGAGAGAGAGTTGATTAGTTCACATCAGTACCATAAAGTACACATAAACGTCATAAACTTTAAAGTTTCATAAGATGAATGCCATAAACAATTAGAGCTTGAACCGGACACGTCTCGTGATTCGATTTAATTAATAGTTCCTTTTCTTTTTGCTCTAAACTGAGTGGCTCATTGCCCAATGCCCAACTAGCAATAATTAATAACTGTTACGTTACTCCGTTCATCGTTATTAATAGTTCACAGAATCATTTGTCAGGTCTGAAGAATTGGATCATTTTAGATGACTCTGGTAATACCACAAATAAATTATATAATTAAATAAACATTGGACAACATCATATAAATTGCTATGATTCTGTGGTAAGTAGCTTAAGCACTTTTGTTACAGAAATCAAAAATAACGACGGTACCACAACTCCCAGACCCGAGACAATATAGAAAAGTTTGTTTTTCCATATTAACCTGACGCCAAAGTCCAACACAAGTTTACACACATCCCAAGAACTGTCTTTCAGTATGAAAAGTATTAATTTGAAAAGCTGTACGTCTGTCCGTCCGTATGTCACAGCCACGTTTTTTCTAACTATAAGAGCTATACTGTGGAAACTGCGTAAGTATATGTATTCGGTGAACCACATTAAGAATTTCATACAAAAATAGAAAAAAAAACAATAAATTTTTGCGGTTCCCCATTCTTATAAACAAGTATGGGGAACCCCAAAAATTCAACAGACCCCAGAAACTCAATTTTTTTTATCAAACCCATACCGTGTGGGTTATTATTCATTGTCTTAAAAACAAGCGAAACATATTGCTATAATATGAAAGAGAAATATAAAAAATCGTTAATTTTTAAAGGAAAAAAGCCCGATTTAAACGTCAGACGTACACGAATTGGAAAAATCAATTAACAAAAGCAGCCAAAGAGCTAATGGATGAATTCAGCAGCAATTACCTAAATGGTTATTACCGATACCGCTCCGGTTTCAATTGGTCTGTGGAATAAAACGTGCCTGTGACCTATATTTGGATATTGTCTACAGATCAAAAGCTTTTTATGTATCCAACCATAATCATTATTCAATGTAGCATTTCATTTCATATTTTAACTTTTTAAAGGAGATTAAGAAAATGTTCTGCACCTTCAAATTAGATTTCATCTGGGTTCTGGAACGAAGTTTAATTAAGTTGCAAATAATTTTCAGCTCATTCAGCCATTTCTTTGTTAAAATTCTCGATAACATGGTTATTTTATTATTCGTAAGACAATTCTTATTTGCCGACTGGGAAAAACAAAATATGAAGAATCTAATGATGATCACGTTCAAAAATATTTGCCATACATTTTTGGATAGAAACTCGCGTTAATTAAAACAATATTTGTGATGATATCCATTACTTCCTTAAAGGCAATCATTCTAGTTAGTATAATGGAACAGTACAATACGGTAGTGGACATGACCAGACATAACGCACGCATCCTTATTGTTCATTTGTAAATATATCTTCTGTAATTTACATTATCAACAACTAGACATGACCATTTTCGCATTTATTACTGTCCGTCAGAGTTAGTTCACCTAAGTACTCCCGAAAACTCAACGAACCAACGAATGGTTTCGTTTTTGAAGATTAATTGAAAGTTTGAGAGTTAAAGCGCAGTTTTAAACGCTTTAGTCGCATTTGGAGTGTGTTGGTTGCGCTTATGGGAATTAAAAATTAACTATCCATTATCAGATCCCACATATTTACTTTTTGAAAGAAAGAAGGAAAGAAAGAAACGTTCATTTAGTAACATGACATTGCTTTATAGAACGGTAACTCAAAAATAAAAATATATCACTAAAAATGCAAATACTCAGCATTGGTCGAGGTATCAGACACATTGACACTGGTCTTCCGTATATGTCTTTCGAGTGGTAATCAGTTTTGGAAGTAAACCCCCAGAAATAAAATGAAAACACATCGTTCAATAAAGTTCTAATTGCATCACCGCAATTCGTTGGTGTTACACAAGGAGATAAGATATAGCCAAACAATTGGTTTAGCGTTCGTGGCCCTTAATTGCTTTCACAGCGCTTCGTGTTTACGAAAAACACTTTCAATTGCAGACGCGTGCACAGCTTCGCTCAGGCTCTCATCGACCGCTGCCCAGCGTTCTTCACAAGCATTCTTACCAATTCCAATAACTACAGAATGCAGCTGCACTCTGTATTTATTTATACTGCTCTCCCGAACTCGCTCACTCGTTTATCTACCAACTTTAATGTCTATGTTAATTGATACAATGCCCACATTCCACTGTCTTTATTGGACTCGTTCGAGGGATCAAGGCTGTTTTCTCAAAGAATTTTTATAACTGACTAAAGTATGGCTTTATCAAATGCCTTGAAGGGTATTCTGGAAACTGGATGGGTAGGAAATAAAGTGATTTCTGTTTAGCAGTGATATTTAGTAATTCTGCAATAAAATTGCTAGAATTGTCTTAAGATTTATTACGGAATACGAACGGTGAACGAACAGCACATCAAGATGAACACTTGCAGTTAAATTTTAGTTCTTATACCCGTTTTATAAGGGTGATACAAAGTTCAAAATCTGAAGTGTTTTCGACCGTAGATTGAAGTACCTAATTGAAATTTATACGCATTGAAGATTTTATTTTGTCATTACATGCCGTATAATACCGCGTTTTATGGATGTCATTTTTTTACTGTTAGAAGTTGCAACATCACGTAATGTTATATTTGTATCTTGGCTCTAAGAATCGTTATATCCTTCTGAGAACAGTTGAAACAATTTCGAGCAAATCGAGTTGTAGTAAAGTCAGCAATGTGTTATTTGCTGCACCAGTAGACCACATAAAGCGTAAAGTGCGGTGTTTATGACTAATGTATATTTGTAACTGTGACAAAAGCTTACAATCTAACAAAAGTGTTGTAATTCCACACCGTTACGTGTTTGTCAGACGACGTCGAAGCTGGTAATTTGAGCTCTATTTTTGCGCTTTTAGAGCCGTATTTCGCGTCCGCTATAGTAAGGCACGGAGGCGGCCGGCGTCTTTGACCGAGCCAGATAACATCTACATCGGGCAGGTAGGCTTTTATTGCCGCTGCACCGACCTCCCCCGCCCCTCCGAGCCCGTGCCAACACCGGGAATTTTTGTTTCGACTCGTTTCTTTCTCACACAGGAAAAAGGATGAGTCGCTTAGCGACAAGGTGCTTGCATCATTTCGCGGACAAATCCATGATTCCTCAATCTACGTTCGTTGGCTTTTTAGAATTACTGTATCATCAGTAATGCCTTAAACGGCATCGAGACGTAGAAAGCCGAGGTTCACCGTACGTGACCTGGCACCAGATCGAATGGAAAACTAGGGTTTTCAATCGAGAAGGAGTTGTGCGCCGGCGCCGCGGCGAGATGAACGACATTCCACGGCCAGTCGTCTTTGTCATGTTAACTAAACAGGAGCCTCATTATTCTGTTATTTTAACAAGGCATAACGCAACGGCATATCGTTACGTTTCAGGCGATTAGTGTGTATTTGTTTGGAAGGGACGGTCGCACCTCGGCGCAACGTTCGCCCGAGGCGCTATTGTGTCGGATCGGCTTCTTTTTTATGCGCTTGCGCAGTCCTTCTCAAACTGAGCGCTCGCGTATGTATAAGTTGGATTAGTAAACAAATGCTGATAGAAGTTTTAAGATGTCTTAGGGAGAAAAACAATACAAGTTCAGTTATACTATAAGAACGTTCTTCTTTTGGTACAATTTAGATAGGATGTATATAAATACACAACGGTCGATTAAAGAATGCATGTCATAATTCACTTAGTAACATGAGGGACTAATTATTTAAGACGCTGAGTTAATATAGGTACTATCTATATAATATATTTTTAATGTAATCTTTATGTGTATCTACATTTAATTGTGACTTAATGTTATTAGCTGTTTAAATTATAACGATAACAGTTTAAAGTGGGTGGTGGCGCTATATGTTTGAGGACCGATGCGCTAGCGCATCGACATCGCCCACTCGAGTTTTTGGAATTCCAATTGCCGACCGTTCCCCTCCCCGGCGGGGTCTAGCGCCGCCGCCGGAGGTCCGCGTTCATTCATAACTCGGCGTGATACCAATACCCCCTCCTTTGAAGCCGCCAGCATTAGATTCTATTACATACGAGATGCTATCACACGTGCTCGACTCCGAAAACCGGAAATGTACACAAACAAATCCTCGAATTGTTTTCGTTTCGAACTATTGTATTTACGTTACTTTTTCTTTAGAATGCACCGCGGGCGTGGATTGTTATAAAATTCTCGAAGTAAACTCGAATTTTTGCTTGAGCACCGCGCAAAAAACTGCGTCGAGATTTCAACGTGTCTTATCTGATGGTGAACAACCTTCTGCATTTAGTGCGGCAAAAAGTTTTATGGCAGGATATCGGCATGCGTTAAATTAATCTTAATAAATAAATTGACGTGTTGTGAAGCAATATCATGATTCTTCAAGTTTGATATCTACGTCTTTAAACTTTTCATAATTTATTTTTATGTTTTTGTTGTTACTCTGTGTGTAATGCGACAGTTGCACATCATTTTTGTTTTGGTTTCTTGATCTGGATTTTTGTGGTTTAAGAATTTTATTTAGGTACCATTGGAATTGATATTCACTTTTGAGTCTAATACATAATGTTTGTTTGGGCTGTCGATACAATGTTAAGTTAGTAAAATAATACATAACCAGACTCATAGGAGTTTAAAGCGATGGCAAGTGCTCTACTTACTGCGATTCTGTAGGCCTGCTCCCGGAAACGGAACCTTTCCGTTTTTAGAGATAAATCGAAAGTTTGGGAATTAAAACATGTTTCTTGATTTGGATAAATATTGTTTTGTTTTATGAAGGAACTTTATGCCCATTCGAAATAAGTTAATTACGAATATGAGAATTAAAAATACCTATTCATCATCGGATCAGACATATTTCGTTCCTCGGGGTAGACCCTCTGTTTCTTCGATTTTTTCTATCATAACTATCTATTCTCCAATGTCTTGGAAAACTAGAAAGGTTCTCACGCTTTCACAGTGATAAGATAAAGGCTAAAACGACGCCTTCTTTGTTTTTTATCAGATAGTTAATTGTTATAAACCAAAATAGAGACTTATTTAGGTAAGCGTAAAAAGGTAATTATACAATTTTCTAAAGGTCGTCTGCTTATCTATGTAATTAGTATTTTTCATTTCATTACAAGGCTGACAGTCGTTGATTTTGTGAAATAGAACACAACTAGAGGTCCATAGTGGCAATTTTTCGTTTACTCACATATTTCACATAATGTTTTGATATATTTTCAAATAAGTCCATGCGAAAAACTTACGAGTGTTAGTCTTAACACAATTATCGTCAGATAAGATATCTTCACTGACTAATTGACATGACCATTTCTACTAAAACCTAGAAGTTAAATTACCTTGCAAAATTGCCACCTTAGGTACCTTCAAAGAATTTGCGATTCTACCGTCAAGAGTACGTAAGCCAACATACTTTGGACTGTACCTACAGCCCTTATGTCGCATTCGTAAGAACTTAAATCGAACTGCAAGTATGTACCTGTTCACCGTACACAAGTACTACTTTACTAAAGCATTTTGCAAGAAAATCGATGCCTTATCGCTCCGTCTGTGCCTAGGTGTTTTATTACCATTGTATTTAGGTCACCTTACACTAAAAACCGCAGCGTTTAAACTAGACGCTGGGTATTAAGTATCGATGATTCAATGAAAACAACGTGCATTGTGCACGCAAATAATGAGACTTTGTAGATAGCAATGCAACCGTTATAACTGATAGTAACAATCTTCTGAACTGTACTACAATTTATCCTTTATTTTAGTTGCATTTTAACATAGCTGCTTAACAGATGAAATAAGTACTAAATGCGAGACTATTAATGTTGTACCAATCTTAAGTAGGTAAAGTACCTACTTTGGCTATTAAAGGCGTCGTGTAATGAACATTTAAGCAGCGCTGTGTTTATTGAAAATAAAACTGATAGCTCACGAACTGACTACATTACAGACAGGTATAGCTAACGAGAGGAGGGTCAAAACACCATTTATATTTGACCTTTACGCTCAACGGCGCAAGAAAACCCATACGCGCAAACAACGAATTACGAACGCGGTGCATTACAATAAACTTTTTAATGAGTTCAGTTCGCAACAGTCATTTAAAACAATGCACCGCGCGCAGTGGCGTTATGGGTCGGGGTGATCGGCCATGCACTCTCACGGCATAATAATTACGGAGCAGCAAGCACTCCGTCGCAGTTTATAGGCCGGCTCTGGTGCGCGCGCGCAGCCCCCGGCCCCGCGCCCGCCGGACCGCATTCCGCTCCCATGCGACCGCCTCCTGCATCCTCCTGCCTCCAGGACCTCTCCAAAATGTCATGTTTTTACTATCTCACTGGCTATCTCTCTTTGTCGATAGGACGAAATTGCAACCGCACTAATTGTTACTAGTTGATATCTATGTCCTCATTAAACTGTTTGCGAATTTTCCCTTATTCTTGGAGCTACATATGAGAATAGCTGTACCGTTATTCATCTATGTTTCTAAATATGTGATATGTACGTGACGTATACATATAATCTATACCTAAGGGCCGTGAACGGAAAATAAACACTAAGGTTCCATTGCAAAAGCTAAACTTTAATGGTAATTTAAGAGTTGACGTTTGTTAAATTGCAAAAAATATATATGGAGTATGACAGTTTTGATAGCTGTCGTTTGTTAACATTAAAGTTAAGTTGGTGCAACCGAGCCTTAATAATCTCAGCATCGAATTAAGAATCTTATTCCGCTACAGAAAAGAAAGTAAGAATACGCTGCGAACATGAAAAGTACGTAAAACCCGAGAGTAAATTGTCTCTCCGGGACTTTCGCGAGCATCAAGGTAGCTTAAGTAAGAGTTTTAAGACTTCAGACAATGGTTTCTGCAGACATCATGAATTACAAAGGTCTCACAAAGACGGAGCTCTCATAAAGTAGTCTTTCTCGCAGGTAGAAACTTTACTCAAAGCTTATTTTGTTGATAATAAATTTCAAAAACATAGAACTATAGACGTACGCGTCGCTCTGTTTTCTTAAATGGAATTCCCATGTAAGACGTAAATTGGTATGAAATTACAAAAAAATGTGAAGTTCTATCGTGACAGGTGTTGGACCGTAACAGTATCTATTCCCCAGTGATACTCGGACTGTTTTCAATAGTCACAATCAAAAGTCATCACACCCGATTCACACGCTTATTGCCTATTCCATTAACTAAATCAGACGATGACGAATCGACCACTAAATCGAGATTATAATCATTAAAAGAGTCGCGGGCTCGCATTCTTCGAGAGGAATCCGTGAAGCGTCGGAATGCACAGAATCGATTCAAACTCGTTTTGTTTTCGCCACGTCATAACTCGATCTCGACCCTTGGACCTCAGTTTGAGCATTGAGCATTTAGAAAGCTGATTTGCCGATACCAGTATTGCATCTTTGATGATCTACAATACTTGCAGCATCGCACGAACGTTGATGCAGAAAAAATGCACGTATTTATGGCGAGCAATTTATTCTCACGAAATAAATAAACTGAATTTATTTTTTATTCCAAAAACCTGTCGTTCGTTTACATTTTTAATTATTCTGCTAAAATGTAAGATCTTTTATCTTGGCTGGAATATAATGATGTTTCGAATGCAGTCACATTCCTTCTCAATTATAAACGCCATTTGCAAACTTACTGCGGATTTTACAGTCTCGATCTTGTCTTGCACATCAACCAACCGCTCATGTTTATTAAAATCATCTATACAAGGGCGTACGACTAGAAACAACTACAGCGACACTAAAATATCGTCAGACTGTATCACCAAGTTATTGTAATTAAATACGCATTCATTTGCACATAAATGGGCATTGACTTCTAAGATAACATCCTCGAGTGTTCTGCAAATGTGATGCTGCCAATACATCGCAAGTAGGCAGTAAACTGATAACTTTTGACTCGTAAGGAATCCGATGCAGCGGTCCGAAATAAAAAACAGACGAGAACAGGTTTCAAAAATATTTATATGGTAAACCTCCCAAGTGATTGGCGACGAGGATAAACGATTATTCAGATGTCACGAATAAGATGTTTGGGTGATTACGGTTAATATCTTAATGTAGATGCTTAGTAGGTAGGCAGCGGCAGTGGTGCATGGATGCATTGTGACTGGGCGGAACGGTTCAGTTGAACTTGGTTAAACGTGCGCATTTTTTGCGAGTAGCGGTGAGTCCAAGGACCGGTCCTGCCAGCGACTTGTCGCCACCTGCTCGGGCCGGTGGAATGTCCGCTGAGGAATTAGCTCTGCACTCTTGCACCAGGTGAGCTATAAGCTAAAATGATGATTTCCCGTGTCCCTGCGGGGAGCAGATGTTTATTCAGAATTACAAAAGGACCCATTGAGGATTTCGCCTTTTATAGCAATCAACAGAAGACACTTAATGGTTTAAACAATTTTTATTGTTTTAATTAATCGATAACATCGACTGCAAGCGAAATATTAAGGCCTATAAAACTTTCACAGCTTGATTGTCACTACAAGAAATACTTATTACTTTTTACGGCATTTTGATTATCTGGAAGTTCGTTCAAGAACTCCAATATCTAGGTGACAATTTCAAATTCTCTTTAGCACTCTCGAATAGGTACCAGAAGACGGCGAAAACTTCGAACTCAACCCATAGGAATTTAATCATCCCGCTGTTCGATTAACTTCCGAAGTCGCAACTAATTGCGAGGATTCCGAATCGCCGATTTGGATTCCGGAACTTCGATAAATTCTTAATCCTTCCTGAGCCAATAATCCCACAGTATCATAAACGGTCGAGGAACGTGGGTCTGACAGCTTCGTCGGAAGCCAAAACTCCGTGCTAAAGCCACAGTTTGAGTGTTTACGTCATATCCAAACTGACCTCGATACTACCGTTCCTAAGCCGATTTTAACGATCAATATTCTTTGCCCTTTACGACTACCCATTGATCAGTGTACGCTTCACTCGGAATTTATGACACATCTAAATGATATGTTAAGGTGCAATAAAACAGACATGCTCCCGCAAATGCCTCGCAAAAAATGCTTTTTATTCGACGGCATCCTGTTTCCATCCCTAATTACAGAATGGGAGGTTATGGGACGCGGAGGACATAAAGGGCTGCGTACCTTGTGACTGATGGAGCCCCATTCAGCTAACTTGATTGAAAGGGTTCACAGAGAAAGCGCGCATAATGCGAGCGGTAATGGTATTTCGTATTCAGGTACACGATAATTCGCAATAAGGACGGTTTAAATTTTCGTTTTGGGGCCTACTTAGGGCTCAATTAGCAGAATGAATAAGGTTTTGTTAGATGATTTGGGGGTCATGGATTGCCTAATGCCGCAGACTGGTCGAGTCACGTTAGAGGTTGCGTTGCAGGTTGACGACCGCGGTGTTTACCCGCTTCTTGTCAACCAGTCCACCCACTGCCCGATTTTGTCGGGCAAACCGCTAGCATTGGACGCCGTGAGATTGCCTTGCAGCCAATTGGCTGCAGCTACTTGTACACGAGCATAATAAAGCGGTGTTTATACTAGATTGAGCTTTGATTTAGTTTTGTTTTTATTTGTCTTTTTATCGTTCCTTTTTCAAATATGTCTTCATCTTAATTGGTGTACCAAGATACTGTTTACAAAATAGCGATTGATCCTTTATCACTTTGAAATCATGTTATTTGTATTAAAACATTGTAATAATGTAATAGAGTCATCTTTGCGGTACTATTTTATAAGCATCAAATGGACAAAGGCACATTTCGGTAAAAACTTGCAGTTCGATTTTAATTTTTATATTACTACGTTTAAGGCAGTAAGTCCAAAAACAAATTCGCAGTAAATACTACAAATTGAATCGTACAATAGTTTTTTTCCGGGATGCCATCATTAGGTTCTGGGTCCTGTCTTCATAGCGTATAATAATATCCTAATTATCTCCTTTCCAATAAAAAACATCTAAATCGGTTCATAAACGACAAAGTTATGAGCGAACACATAAAAAACATTTATTAATAAGTGCGATGGAATTGAGAAACCTTCTTACTAATATTTAAAGTAATGAGTACAAAACAAATTACTAACAAAATAGTGCATGAATTTGTAGGTTTCTTAGAAAAATTATGTAAGTCAAAATTTCCGCTTTTTGAACGCGACAAAATCTAACTCGCGCTCATAAAGCCGTGGTTTTTATCTAACTCCCGTGACAGCCATGATAGATAGGTTAGTTTAGAAAGCACCCAAACAGGATATTCCATCCATTGATAACGATATCCATCCCTGACATTTTCTGTTGGACGGCAGGACTTGTGTAAAGAAATCGGAGGCGACTGACCTTAATCTAGCCGGCTTCTCACGTCATATTTTTATTTAGATTGATCGCCTGTATTCTGAATTCCAATGAATAAATTGAATGACCACGCAGCCCGAACCTCATAGCCGATGAAGTCAGTTTTTGTAATTATTTTAGGCCAGCCGATACTATAAATTATTTGATTGAGCGTTGACAGCCAAGCTTTACGAAATACGATTATAAATCGAATTTTATTGATGGCGCATCAGCTTTCAATTCCGACTTTTTTAAACTGTTTTTTGTTTGTTGTAAAAAAAACAAATATTTGAACGTGCAAAGTCAGATTTATACATGCGTCATTACTAAAGTTTTTCTTGGATATAGAAACCAGCAATAACGAAGGTGTCAACACGATCATGGCTCCACAGATATCTATTCCATCTCCAGACATATAAGATAATATTCTAACAAACAGTAGTTATCCCTTTCCGGCGATCGTCTGGCGGTTCGCAAATGCATTAGAAGTCTGCAAATGCGCAAGAGCCGGTAGTTGTCGCGACAAGCCGCCCGTTAGAAGCACCGGCCATCGAGCATCGCATGCTAAGCAGCTCCCAGGCCTAGCAAATGATCGTACTCGGTACGAGGCAGGAGACACTCGCAATCGTAATATCTATCAAGCCTGATCCTTATTGGGAAACGAGAACTCAACTACGCACAGGCTGTTAATAGCGAAACAGGCCGGCCATCTCACCCTGTCCACTCAATTACCGTTGGCGACCAATGAAATAAGATCACGTTTGCATATAAATTACTTAAGTGACGGTTGTGGTGTACAATTAAATATTAATAAGTTTGTTCTGTCTCAATATCTACGCACAGGCCATTTAAATCTACACAAGCGCATTAAATTAGTGTTATTAAAACATTCTTAGGTATCTAGTGAGTGACTCACTGGGAGTGGTTCGGCGCCGCATTAATAATGTATCAGTTTACTGCGGGATAGGTTCTGCTGCTACACCCTCTGTCACAGACAGAATACCTCCAAAGATTGAACAAGGTAGGACCTCATTAAATTTAAACAATAGCCTAGGGATTGGGGCTCGTGATTTCGTCTGATGGCGTGCTTTACGTGAAATAACTGTTTCAGACAGACATAATAAAATAGCTCAGTAAACGTGCATTAATAGACATAAGATAATGGTGAACCCTTTTTCAAAGAGGCAATGTGTGTACGTAATTATAAGCAATGAGGATTTCAGATTAAAAATTCCAAAAGGCACTCATATTATACTTGGATATAAGCTACTGCCATGGATGGAAGAATAGTCATTTTTATTACCATAGGAGTAATTGACATTTCATTTGCCAAACAAAAGACATGATTAGCAAGCATGATGTCAACTGCATTTCCAATATTTTTAATGTTGCAATGATTCTCAAAAACCATTTAGATCCCGATTTACACGTCGTTTGTATGTTTGGAAGTCAGAACATCTGTGCGGTGGAAATCGGCGCCCACGCTTTCTTGTGATGCTATTAACTGCCTACTAGCCACGGTTTTTACTTAAACACATTTCCTGACATTGACGTTTGTGTCGTATAAAACTGAACTTTATGTTTCTATGTTAGAGAAGATTTTAAATGTAAATTTTGGGATAAAACAAAACGGTCGAAGGTTTGCAGAACACCTAAGTATTTCTGTTAATGTCGCAACGCAAGTGTGCATTTCACAACTACGCCTACTGTATCAACCGCGCCTACGTATCTTTTGGAGATGTTTACTGTGTCAATAAAGTTCTTATTGCGATCTGTGCAAGGTTGCTCACGTGCGACTTTCATTTTAGTTTTATTTGAGTGATTATGTATGACCTTAATTATAACGGAAACTTTGGTGGTTTACAAAGGTAAACTACAAATATATTTCCATTGTAAAACGGTTATTATACTTAGTGGAAAGGTTCCGAACAAATGGTTCCGAACTGCATTGGGCACGGTCTAATATTCATGTCTTAACCTGTTTCCTACAACAGGTAAAAAGGTTGCCTTTTGACTCATGGATTCCGGATTTCTTTTTACATTGTTAATTTTTGTTAATCTTTTAATTGTTTTCGTTAAAAGATATTTATGTAAATAATATAGTTTGAGATAGGCCGTTTTCAGTTTTAGACAGAGGACTTATTTAAGGAGATATAAATCGGAAAGCGCATCTATTTATGATTTTACGTCTAATTTTTTATTTACTGTTTTAGATTTAAGTTCATCGACCTGAAACATTTTAAAAAAATTGGCGCTTAATGAAAACTTGTTGCAGCTATCTCACTAGAAGATAAGTAATAAATTTTAATTTAAAAAACAAACGTCTGTCTTTAGCGTGCGACACGAATATTGAAAAATGATACACTGCTGCTTCTTTGTCGTGGCCGCGAGCGCCTTCTGGATCAACTGACATTATGATTTATTTACCCACCTCATAGCGGACGGTCTTTTAAGATTATTTGCCTTAATTCGTGTAAAAAACCAGACGTCTATCATCTATTATTTTGTTATCATAACCAATTTCCAGTCAATATTTAATGAACTGAATTCCTACCTACATTCAGAAATAACAAAAACGCTCATCGTTTATCACTACTTACTGATATCAAAGCAATCTGAACGCACACATCACATATCATTCATTATCACCATTATCAGTCTCAGCTGTGAACATAGCACATTCTCACCTGAGTTATGTTGTTCCTGTAAGTTGACTGCAGCCAACATTTTGCTCTTCTCAAAAATATTCTTCGCCTTAACACATGTCGGAGCAAACTCAGCCGCAGTCGCATGAACTAAGCTAGCGACCAACAGTAAATACAATATTTGGCTCCTCATTCTCAATCCGAAAATCGATTTTTTGTTAGACGACAGTTCACCACAACAACACTCTTTCACAGCCATTTTCGCGGAAAGTCTATTAATGCAAATGAAAATTGTATCACTTATTTTAGTTAATTCATAAATAACAATGAACTTAATATTTTGAAATCAAATGAACGCGGTAATGAAAACGCCATGCACACCGCGACGATCAACTGCGGTCCATGGCGGTTGTAGCCCGACTAGTCGGCTCGCTCGCCTAACGCCGACGAAACGAACGAATGAAGTGCGTCGAAAGCGGCCACCCGGCCGGTGCACTCGCGTACCATGTGTTATTATTTTTAAAGTATTCCATACTAACTGAGTAAATTATAATAAAAACATTATTTTTTTTCATAATTTTGCACATACATGGTTTTTCATTTAGGCCAGTTCTGCTGTCAAAATATTTGAAAAATATACGGTAAATTTATTTATGTACCTACTTGCTTTAGAACGCCTTTAATGAAGCAATTCATTTAATTATTGATTGATTAATTGATTTTAAAACTTTGACGAAACTTTGCTAAAAGTTATAAGTATTTTTGCATACTTACCATCATCAAAACGCAGTGCCTAATTAATGAAGTTTTAATATTCTGCACTTAGATATTGTAGCAAAAAATTACGGCAATTAAAAGTACACTTAAAGTTTAGTTACATAAATCCTCAATAATCATCATTAAACCATTTTAAGCGATACATAAATTAGGTACCTACAAAAAAACCAGCAATATTTACCTACCGGAACCTAGTCCGAATGGTATTCAGTCCTAGAATTAAACTTAATTTAAGGATTGCATATGTTTTCCCTCGATACATCGTATACCAGTTTTGTGTATCCCAAAAATAAGAAATTAAGTTTTATGAACTCAATTTGTGTTAAATGAGGGTAGATCAGGATACGAGAAAATTAAAAACAAGAAAGATTAAAAAATAAACCTCAAGACAAATTTTTCGTTTAATGCAAATCAATTCGGACCGTTAAAGTATGATGACAAATTGACGTTTATTTATGACAGCTGTGTGGATAGGTTATAAAGGTTATTTTCCCGAATGCTCATGATTGTGATTTAATTTTAGAAAAAATTGGTCACCGCGTATATACCCGATATTTAAATGTTGAGAGGTCTGAAATGTAACACATTTATTAAGTATTCGATACGGAGGAATTTATCAAGCTAACTATTTCATACATTTAGTGTGTAAACGTTTCAATAAAATGATTACCTGTCCTGTCAGGAGGACTATCTGTCATTTTATTCTAGTTCGTATGGTAGGTACCTACCTACTGTTAGGATTGCTGCTGTCACGCACTACCAACAGGCGAAAATTTTCTGTCGCGCTGTTATTTCATCCGCACTAGCGAAAAATACATAAGAGTAGCACTACCCTATCTCTTTCTATATCTGCCTTCTCCCTTGTTCACTGTTCATTCATAACTGCAAGATTGACATTTGATTTAATTACATTGATAAATTTTCCAAACATGGCGGAGCAAATTTGTAAATATTCTAAATTTGGTTATAAATTTAGATAGACAATTGAATTTTACATTAATTCCCAATTGTAATTGACCTCATTATATAATGATGACAACTTTCTAACCGTAACATAGTGAAATGTGAAAGTGACTTCCAGTACATAGTGAAGATAACCTATGAAGATAACAAACAACCTCTTTTTTGTTGAAAATCGTAAGTATTCCATTGAAAGTATAATATAATTTATGAGATATTAAGTGTATGTGCCTTGTGATATAAGTTTTTCTAAAAATCTATGTTATAACTTGATTATTTTTACTAGGAATTAACCTAACCTAACCAACTTTTAAACAAGACATGATTTAATTATACAATATTAAACACACTCAATACTACGTTATAGACGTATTCAATGTTCTTGATGCAGAGTTTCTACCATCTTCTTTACTTGAGATACTGTTTTGACTTGTAACTGTTTTTAAAGACGATGTTATTTCCATGAAGGAATGTTCACATAGAAGAATCAATAGTAATTTTTCTTAATACATTTTCAGCATAAAACTTGCAAATCTTGGGTTGAAGAAGCTGGCACTGGCAATAAAATAAATTGAAATAAAATTTTAGAGGAACAGCTATTGGAGATTTGTACAACTTGAAGAATAAATAAAATACCATTCCATCAAGAAGGGAAATAAGGTAATGTATTGTATTTATTTAACATTTCGTTTTGAGTAATTTGGACAAAACAAACATCACAGTTTCATTTAAGATAGGTGTTGCAAAAACAATTTTACCAACTACGTTGGTAGATTTTTACTTGTCCCTTCACATGTGCCATCGAAATAATGTCAGACTTTATATATATATTCATTGTTGGGAAGTTACACTTTTACATAGAGATATTAGAAAACTACCCATGCGAAGCCGGGGGCTTGTATCCCTGTTTATACAGTTTACTCTTATTTTTCGCTCCTACAAGTTCTCCATAAATAGACTATCTAACACATAAATAATTTTCCTATACACACCAGTAGCTCCTGAGATTAGGGTGTTCAAACAAACAAACTCTTCAGCTTTACAATATTTTTTATTTCATAATTTTTTTCTTTTTATGTTTCAGTAATTGGGGAAAAAGCATAAGTGTTCAATGGCTCAAAATCTACATAAAACAATAAC
Organism: Glyphodes pyloalis; assembly: GCA_037074685.1. Classification (NCBI taxonomy): domain Eukaryota; kingdom Metazoa; phylum Arthropoda; class Insecta; order Lepidoptera; family Crambidae; genus Glyphodes; species Glyphodes pyloalis. The sequence continues at coordinate 4,117,321 of JAYKKO010000030.1, read as the reverse complement.
TTGGAGAGTTCCAGATTGAAAAATCTATAAATTAACTTACTATGATAACTACTTTAATATTTAATGATAGTTGATGAAAATCCCAATGGGATTCTTATAATACCTGCGACTTTGTTGTTTATTTATATCCAATATGTTATTTTAGTAGCTAATCTGTCTAGCTATCAACTATTTTCAAAATCCATTCATTAGTTGTCATATGAAAGAGTACCAAACATCCTTACATTAACAGATACTTTTAATATCAAGATATATGTTGGATATTTTGCAATTTTGTTAAAATTAACTTGCCAATTATTACTAACATGGATGTAAAGTAATATATAATTTGTGCTAATTATCTTTGATTGCTTTTGTGAAGATTATTTACATAAACAAGTAGTAGTGATAAGATAACTTCTATTTTAAAAAACTAAAGTGATGTTTAAAATATTTACACATAATGGACTTATTAAAGATTAGCTGAAGTAAAGAATTAAATTCAAGAGAATTAATTATTAATTACAATGGAATATTTATTCTTTATGACGTTAACTGTTATGTAAACTAAACATACTCGTATTTAATAATAAATTATCCAAAAATCATTTTTTCAATAGTAAAAGTATTTTGGATAGTTTCAAATATTTCATAGATAGTTTTACAACTTAATTCATTTAGAGCTAATTTTGTTATAAATTTGTTCATTGTTCTAGCTGTACATTTATTCTAGGTAGGTGTAGGTCTAATAAATCAGTGCAAGTAATTATTATTTCCAAACGGCACACTGGAAAATGTTTTGATGTTTATAATTTACTTTTTTAAGTGTTGATGTATGTATAATTACTGTATTATATTAGTCAGTTGTACTTTATTATAAAGTTTTCAAAAAACTCTTGAGAATCGCTGTTGTATAAATTTAATTTAATTATTTAAATCACGATGTCACTAGGAAGTGTTATTAAGAGCAATTGTATTATAGGAATAAAAGCAATAAACGTTTTATTTCAAAACTGATTGGTGTTTTAATTTACTTTTATTATCTTTAAACTTAAGAAGATTTCCGTTTAGAAACCGTACTTTTTTTCGATAAACGTCGGTTATATACTTCACTATTTTCCCGATAACCGGAATTAACCGGTATATGTATAAATTACTATTAAATACATCACTACAAGTTTATGACGTCATCACAGCCAATCAAATTTGAGTTGGTGAGACCCATGGGAGTACCCTATTTAAGTACTGGTAAGTGCGGTAGAGACGGGTAATGTGCTACGTCACAGTGTTCAAAAAAATCTCATTATTCTCATACATGGAAATTACTTATTTAGAGCTGGCAATCCTGAAAATTGCTGGAAGAAGACAGGCAAAAATGACATGTCGCAACGAAACAGACCAAATGTATGAAGTTGGTCGTCTGGTTCATTATTGGTCTGTGGCTGCTGTGCAGCTGTGTTCTGGCTCATTATTGGTCTGTGGTGTTCTGTTCAAACGTGAATACTTAAATAAAATCGTAAATTCAATCGAGCAACTATTCCTCTACAAATATTTTTAGTACAACTAATTAAGCACTCTTTATATTTATTTACTCTCTTTTGGCTCTTGAACGATAAAAGTGATATTTTAAAGTTTTACATAACAAACCGATTCAACCATGAGGATTTGTTTGCTGAAAACTTTATCATGTGTGGCTGGGAGGCGATATTTGTCGACAACCAATTACAAGAAAGTTACGCACTGTATCTTTGATATGGATGGGCTACTCCTAGGTAAGTCGACCTTCTATGCAGTCAATGTTAATATGCGCGAAGGTTATTTACAAACGCGGGAACTTACATAATTAAAAACAAAGTTGTGTTTTTGTTTTATAACGATTATAATTCGTACAATTAAAACATTTATGAATAAAAAACCTTTTTGTTCAGTTATATTCATGAATCTGATGTCTCTATTGTAGGGATAAACCTTTTTTCTTAAATATTTTAACAAGTATTACTCACAAAATAATATTTTCACTTGGTAATTAACATTCAAGGATCTAAAACATGTTTGGTATTTATACATTTGGGCCTAGGGGCTGAACTGTATTACGTCCCCAAATAAGTCCAATGGTGATCTAAAATGTATTATGGAAGTAAATTACATGAGTAGGATTTACATATTGTAAGTGTAACTTATGATCTGTTAATTGTGAGAAGACGTTTAATTTAAAAGCAATAAAATCCAATCTTAAATTTCTAAAGTAAATCCTTTTTATTGTTGCAGACACAGAATTAGTGTACAAAAAAATGATCACACAGCTTTGTGCTAAATATGGGCACGAGTACACAAATGAACTGATGATGAAGGTGCTCGGTGGTACAGAGCAGCGGTTGTCAGAGATCTTGTGCAAGGATCTGAACCTGCCCGTGAGTCCAAAGGAGTTTCGAGACGAGTTGCTGGTTCTGGGAGACACTATGTTAGCTGGTGCACCTTTGTTAGATGGTAATTGAAATGTGTAGTGGCCATGTTATTTATTACGGTAATATGGTCTTCTAGGAGTATCATCTAGATAATATAAATATAATGTCATTTTTCTACAATGGAATCTGAAATTAACACTTAGTTAATACATTTAGTTAGGGCCCAAAAATAAAAATAAATTGAATCCAAATAATGTTATAATAAACACATAAATTTGTATTAATGTATGGCTGTCTGTTATTCTTTCACGTCTAAACTACTGAATGGATCGGAGGAAATTGGTATTGAACAAGATTAAATAGTAGAAAACATAATAAAGGATAATATGTTTTATCTTCATTTGCTTAGCTAGTAATTTTTGTTTTGTTTAAATTTTTTTTTTCTCAAGAAAGTAGAAGTAGCATCTGTTGAAGAAACATTGAATTGTTTAAGAATGAAGAAATAGTTTTGGCCGATACCATTTTACTTGTACTGTAATCCCTACTTAATATTATAAATGTGAAAGTAACTGTGTGTCTGTTACGCTTCCCTGCTTAAACCTCTCAACCGATTTTGATGAAATTTGGTATAGGTATACGTTGAATCTCAAGAACGGACATAGGCTACTTTTTATTAGAAAATAAGGGGGGAGGGGGGTAATACCACCTTTGGAAGTTTATATGGAAAAAGGTTTAAGTTAGAGATATGAAATTTGGCACAAATATAGCTCGAAACTTGGATTAAAATATAGACTACTTTTTGTTTCGAATATTAGGGGAGATATGGGTAAAACCGACCATAAAAGGATGTAGTCCACGCGAACGAAGTCGCGGGCACAGCTAGTACCATATAATTTAAAAAAAATGTAAAAAAAAAATTTGAATGATATGTTATTTATAAATTTGCACGCATTGCTCATGTTGATAACATCTGAATAGATAAATCAGTAAACTGAATCCCTATTTACCTATCATTAAAAATTCCAGTACCTGTGACAGAAATAAGGGAAAAGTTGGTATTTTGTTAACTATCACCACAAACATTTAATCAATCTTGTTGATAATTTAAGGAAAATATGTAGAGAAACAATTCAAAATTTGCCTTTATCAACCTCTTGCTGATAAAAGAGATAATGAACTGGGTTAATACATTTTTATTTGTGCAACAAGTTGCATGACAGATAAATGTCATGTGTGAGCTTATTCCCACTTGTGTGACGGATTCCCGATCAAATCTGAGTCCTGGTAGGCGACCCTGATTTGTCCTATTTTGTAGGGCATTCGGAAGGGTCTGGGTAGGGTCTGGCTACATTATGGACTTAATATATTATGTTTGTGCCTAAAGAAATGTAGTCCTATTTATTTTTAGTTACGTCTCAATAGACAATTACACACAATTGAGATTACTTAATTAAATGTTGTATTTGCATTGTTGCATTTAAACAGATTTTCTGTCATACTTAAAAAAAATTGTTTAGATAGATAGATATATGCACTTTATTGCACAGAAAAATTTACAGAAATTGGTTTTACAGACATAATCAAGTACAATTTAGGCAATCTTATTGCTAGAAAGCAATCTATTCCTGACAACCTTTATGTAGAAACAACAACACTAAAATTTTTGTTTACATGTATCTGGCAAAAATCTGTAAACATTTCTATACTACACTAGTAAAATGAATTGTTTTCCGGCTCAAAGCAATAGCGATAGGAAATTAAATGTTTCAGTTTATTTTAAATAAGACTTCTATTATCCTACGTTTCAGGTGCGGAAAGACTGATCCGCCATCTTCACAAGACAAAAGTACCTTTCGCGCTGGCGACTTCGTCCAGCGAGCGGTCAGTGCTCACAAAAGAGGCGCGGTACAAGGAACTGTTCTCATATTTCCACCACAAGGTCATGGGCAGTACGGACAAGGAGGTCAAATATGGGAAGCCTCATCCTGACATATTTCTGGTTGCTGCAGCCAGGTTTCCAGATAAGCCTGCTCCTGAAAAGGTAACTAAACATTATAGATCCTGTTCCAAAAGTCAAGATATTTCATAAATCTAATTAATTTCAATTACATTTCTGACATAAACCAAATGATGCTACCACTGGTTTGGACCTCAAAACTGAAATGTTTAAATAATACAATCTTAAAGTCAAAATAAAACTTATTACTAGTTATTAACATACATAAATAAAAAAAATATATCAAACGTAACTCCACAATTACTTAAGGCTATTTAGTAAGTTAGCCAAATTTATTGAACATTTATAGAATTTATTTGGCCCTTTCTAAATTTGAATAGGTCACAAAACCAGCTCTAGACTGACGTGTCGGGTCCCCACACTTCAACTGTGCCATAATCAGTAACGTCACTAAATACATTAGCAAGACTAACACTACTTTGATAAAACTAATAAAAGATCTAACGGTTTGATCTTTGTCACTCGTCTGTTGAGCAAAGAGGTTCGATCCCCATCTTTTATAATAGATTCATGCAGTGGCGTGCACACAGTTTTAAGGCAGGGTAGGCAGAAAGTATTACTCACCAAAACACTTTGGTTTTGGTTCGTTGTCTTGTCGATTGATAATATAGGTACTTCATTGCCAAATGCGAGCTCAATATCCGTAGATTGACTGATTTTATAGACATATCAATTTACGGATATTCGAAGTGGCCTTTCGGTGCGTTTGTTTGATGTTTTGTAATGATTGTGTGATTTGCAAAATTTAAATGAAAGCAGTAAAAAGATGGTGGTATAAGTATCATTATTTATTTTCTCAATATGTACACACACCATCTAACCACCTTTACAGACAATATTATCCATTTTTCACTCTATTAACAACGATAAATCATAAATATCTGTAGTCACAAACACAACACACATCAAACAATACGGCAACTATTGACTATTGAAATTACATAATAGTAACAAAAAAAGAGAAATATAATACGACAAAAAAATTATGGCCATCAAAATGTATAAAATTCAATGAAACAATGTTACTTCCTAAAATATTTGCATTGCTTAACAAACTTTCTTTCGGAAATGTTCGGTACGAGTCGTCATTTTTCGTGTTACCTATAAAGAATAACTACAAAAAGACACTGGCTTCTCATGCAGTTGTGTGCGTGATTTTTGTCATTGTGTGTCAGCAAAGCCCACATAGCTACAGGAACGCACACAGATTAAATACGCATGACCGCGACTTACCACGAGAGCACACATACAAAATTTTAGAGATTCATAGTTTGTGTCTTTGCCGTGGCAAGGGCACGCAAGGGCGAGGCGGCGCTAGTGCAGCGCGAATCGGTGATGCTAAATTATCAAATTACGTGTCGATCTTATCTTAATGACCACCGGCAATCGATAGGTGGAGCTAATTTATAATTTAAGTGTTTATGTTATTTTGTTTATTGATAAAATAATATTGGACCTATTATCAGACCTAGGGTAGGCAGTGTCTTTCTGTCTTTATGAAACGCACGCCACTGGATTCATGGGATGAAAATGTAGGGTAGTACAGTACCGACATAATACGATGAGCTTAGATAGAGTTAAGTTAAATTAATAAAACAGTTGTGTGTCTGCTTCGCAAGAGAATGGTTGTTAGCTTCGCCTCCTCACATGTACCCAATACACATGTACATACATAGTCAACAGTGGTGACCCCAAAGTGTATACTGTTGTTCTATGTCAGGGGTGTTCATATATTATATTGTACTTTAGATTCTGGTTTTCAATGTGTAATCTCATCAAGCCCTCAAGCATTCACAGGTCACAGTTCCTTTAAGATTTCAGATTAGTTATGGATAAAAACTCTTTTAAACATGCTCCATTTAAAATATAAAACCTATTTCTGTAAAGATTTTGTGCAATATATCTTATCTATCTATCTATCTATCCATTTTAAAATTACATTTATACAATACATACATTGTGCCAACTATCGGTAATTTACTTATACTGCCTGCCAATTTTTTTATTTTACCATCTGTGATTCTTAATTTCAATATTTTTAATGACGAAAACTTTATTAAACTGTATCCTTAGTGAAATGGTTAAACTGTTAGGCTCAAATACTCGGGGGTCGTGCTTTGAAATATAATGTTCGCGGGTATAAGAACTAATATCGAACTGTAAGTGACGACCTCGGTGGCGCAGTGGCTAAGAGTTCTGGGGTTCGGTTCCTGGTCAGGTCAATTTAGAAAAATAACTTTGCTAAACTGGCTATGGTGTGTGCTGGTGACGCTCCAGCAGTTATCTGTCGTCTTGTAGTCATGGTATAAGGCATATGACATTGTGACTTTTTGCAGCACTACAACAGCGTTTTAAAGACTCACTGTGTAAAAGTCCTAAACTAATAACCCATTTTTTCATACTTTCAGTGCTTAGTATTCGAGGATTCGCCGCACGGCGTGACGGCGGGTATCTCCGCCGGCATGCAAGTAGTAATGGTACCTGACCCCCACCTGGACAAGCGGCTCACCAAACACGCAACGATAGTGCTGCCCTCTCTCGCAAAGTTCCAACCAGAACTGTTCGGGTTACCAGCCTATCAGTGATCTTAGGACGAAAATGCTGGGTAAACGTCTATGGTATTATGGTCCATTTGGCTGAAACGATGCTTTCATATGAATACGGTAAAAATTCTTGGCCACTTTTTACTTAGTGCGATAGTTCGGCGAATTTAAATAGATTACAAAAGTGGTATGTCGCCGAATTAATGAGCTATTTATAGTATGTCGTATGCAGGGCTATATATTATGTTGTAGGTATGTACGGTACATGTTATCATGTATGGATCTGACACGGAACACGGATCATTGCTTGAAACGGTTGAATAAAATAATACGGGTAGATTTAGTTTACTGTGGTAGAAAAAATCCTCATAGCTTGAATATTTTTATCTTTTCTGAATTAAGATATTTTCATCGACCGCTTAGTTGGGTATAATTCGTTCAATAATAGGTCCTATTTAAATATTAGATTCACTATATTGAATAAAACACTTTAAATTGAAATTGAAATAAATGTCAAATTTAAATGTATATATAAAACACAAAATGTTGGTGTCCTTAGCGCGTTTTCCTTTTATTTTAGTTACCAAAAGCAGCTTTTTGAGGTCAGTCAAGCAATTCGACACATAAGGGGCTGTAAAGTAATTAAACTACCGGTTTCAAGGTCTCAGTGCACAAAAATTACATTGCAAATATGAAATTCCTTGCAATTCTTTAAGTTTTTTATTTAGTATAAATATAATTCCAGATTTCATACTAATTAAACCTGTTTTTATTGGGATGAATTTTATAGTCGCACCATACAGCTGCCTCGGGACTGACTTCTGGGACTCTCCTGCTCTAAAAAGAGCAGGAACTATCCACTTTACCAAACCCGCCCTACTCCTGAGAATGGTCTCACCTCTCATGGGAATATAGATACTACATAGACATGAGGCCATCAGCATACTATTCAAACCTAACCTTCATATTTAAGCATTGTTTCAGTAACACGACATAAGAAATTGATATGAGTGTTCCGTAATTAGTAATTAGACTTAAGCGGGAAATGATTGTAACTAAAATCATTGAGTTATATTTTTATAGGCAAACTCCTTAAAATATGCAGAAGGGAAACTACTAGTTTAGAAACAAGTATTTTTTGTGGAAGAGACTCAAGTGTATTTCCTTGAAATAGGATTGATAACATATAAAGGGTCCACTGTAATAATGATGAACATACGTTTAGTTTTGAGATATTTGGGTTTTTATGTTTTTAAACGTTGTACAAAACTTAGCCTTATTACTGTAAATACCTCGGATTCTGAGCGTTATAGACGTGTAGTCAAATATGAGATACATTTTTATCTCAGGACTGGCAACGATATCGCCTAGTTTGTAAACGGATGTGTGAACTGACCGAATGATGTTGAAAACTTTGATCTAAAATTATTTTGGACACTCATCATTTTTAGCCGTGGACTTTTAATATAATTGTCAACTTATAATTTTCTAGTAAGAGTTTTGTCCAGCTTTTATTTACGTATTCAATGACTTTTGTCTTTAAGCCCTATTTAGTCAAAAAGTGACAGTACACGAAATGTACAACTAGAATATACACTAGATAGGAAGAAAATAAATCAGATTTTTAAAGTACCTAGTCAAAGGAAATAATAAAAAATAATCATGTTTTGAATTATACTAAGTCATTCTTCATTTGGTTCGTTTATTCTTGCTTGCAAAGCCACCGAAAGTTGTATATTGTACCTATTTGAAATGGCAAATGTTTTTTTCTTACCTTTTATCTACAAAAGAGGATAGTTACTAACTACAAATAAACAAAATGCAGGAAAACCTATCTTAACCTAAGTATGTATAGTCGGCTGGTCCGAGAATGAATAGGTATCTCTGTGCAATAAACAATTCACACTTATTAAAATGGAGGAGATATTTTCTTACAAAATAAATTGCGACTTGTGTGCAATAGTCGATATGCACCCCTCCCTTCTCCCTTCCGGTTGTGTTGTCTATATTCTTATATGTTTTATAATGTTAAATCATTTCTAAACTTATCTAGTACTTAATTTAAGTGATTGTTAGTAAAAAGATGTGATGTGAATACAAATTAAGTTACTCCAGTTCGATCATAATGTTAACCCTTGAAATCCTAATCTCATTTGGTACGTCAAGAAACAATTTGATTTTCTAATGTCTGAAATAACAAGACAAGAGTGGTTAAGGCGGTTACTATACCGAATTATTTTCGCCCGATGGTACGCTTCACCGAACTCTACAAAGTTGTTTCGGGGAAATTATTTTCGGTGAAACGTAGGCCAATGTTTAAACTAAGCTTTAAACCTCATTCTGTTTCTGTCATTTTGGTACAATTTAAATAGAGAATGATAATAGATGAATGATACTTAGAGATTTAGCAAGTGGTCCTAATAAGATACATGAATCAATCTAACCAGAACTAGATAAATACTTGAGTTTGTATATTTAACAACTCATAAGGTATAGCTGGAATATTAATTATGTAATCTAGGCTTAAAGCAGGGTAAACATTTCAAATTACTGCCATAATATTGTTATTTAGACTCATAGTAAAGCAATAATGTGACTTGTAATAGTTAGCCAATCACAGTGACTGATTTTGTACAGACTCCAGTGCAATGATCGTATTTTAGTGCCAGTAGTTTTAGAGAATTTTAATGATTGTTATCATTTACAAAGTCTGGTAGTTTTTATAGTAGATGATTTAAGCGTAATAAATTATTTACATGACTAAACATCGTTTTTCATTTATCTGGGTATCAATCGTTTTCTTTGCAACTGTTAAACCTGCAATTCTAGCACGCGAAATACATATCGCATTGCATGAGACAACGACGACGCAATAAGGGAACTCGAGCAGCCCGATCGGTGAAGTACCTCCTCCACCTTACAGAAGACCGCAGCCAAATAATAATCACTTACATGTTTATTTTTTTTTATTTTTTTATTTAGGATTAACAACAGCCAACTTAATTACAATTTTTACACCATATTATAACATAAGTGTCAATTGGGCCAAAAGCGTTAACCACAGTTACCATAATTTAATTTAACAATAATAGCCTTGACAGCATAATAATTATGTTTACTTACAACTAAAGCTAGTTCTTATGTTGGACCACACCAACATGAGCGCAAAATATATAAGTATGATAGATAGATAATTGACGTGGTTAGATGAATACTAAATATGTATTTTAAATGGGTTGTGATCGCTGACAATGTAGAAATAATAATTAAAAATAAAAGCTTAACAGTGTCCTTAAAATATTGTTTGATTTGATTGTTTTCAGTGTGATATTACTATGTCCGTATATGTATATGTGTAAACTTAGGCTACTTTATTTTATAAACCAAACCAAACTAAAAAAAAAATATAAAATAAATTCAAAATCCTGCAGTCCCCGCAAACGACTGATATAATAAATATATTCATAAATATATTCATTAATAAATAAATACGATTCAATAATATTTATAAGTATAGTTTATAATAGATTAGATAAATATTAGTACGTATATATTATGAGGTGGGAGACATATCAGATGAGCGTGGCAGTAAAGCTATTGCAACGCATCCCTAATCCCCCCCAAAAATGTCTTTTTGTTGTGTATAAATGGGTCAATATCACCGAACTCGGTGTTATAACACTTAGCGATTCTACTCAGGACTGCATTTTGAGCATAGTTGGTGCGATGTGAGGCAATAGCAAAAAGTGAAGTATGGCGCGTGCGTCGAGTAGGTGCGCATAGTGACATCAGTTGCGACACAAGTTCAGGACAGTCCATGCGCCCGCTCACCACATCATGAAGCAGTCCCATGTCTAATACTTTACGTCGCTTATCAAGAGTAAACATTTGGTATTCGCGACAACTCTCCAAGTAATGCGTGTTTCTACTTTTATTTGATTTATAATTAAGATGGCGCAAAAACCTGCGTTGAATACTTTCGATTCTATTCTTATGATTCGCAAAGAATGGAGACCATATCTGGGACGCATATTCTAATATACTGCGCACATACGCGTAGTAGACTATTTTGAGGCTCATAATGTCAGAGAAAGGTTTACAGGTTCGCATTACAAAGCCTAAGTTACGGAAGGAACGCTTTACTGTATTGTCTATATGGATTGAGAATGTCATCCCGGAGTCTAACCAAATACCCAAGTCACGAATTAACTCAACTCTCTCAATGGGAGCGGTATCAAAGTTGTAAGGAAATATAATGGGCTTTTTTTTACGAGTGAAACTGATACACTGGCATTTAGGAATACTAATAGAAATTTTGTTTTTGTTATAGTAACACATTAAGTTATTAAGGTCATGTTGAAGCAGTAGACAATCAGAAATTGAATCAATTCTCATAAAAATGTTCTTATCATCTGCATATAAAAGGTGATTAGCACTTTCAAAGCAAGAAGAAATGTCGGAAATGTACGCGTTGTAGAAGAGAGGACCAAGATGGGATCCCTGAGGGACACCAGAGGGTATCGTTGTGAAGTCTGACCTATAACCCCCCAATACAACCGCTTGTGAGCGGTTTGATAAGTAGGAGGTGATCCATCTTAGTAAATCACCGTGTATACCCAGAGATTCCAGTTTTAAAAGCAAGATGCGATGATCGACGCGGTCGAATGCTTTTTCGAAATCTGTATAGATCACGTCAACCTGACCGCCCCCGTCCATGTGATTAAGTACGTAATTGCTGAATAGTGCTAAGTTAGACACAGTAGAGCGTCCCTTCAGAAAGCCGTGCTGCGATGTTGGAACCCCGCGAGCAATAATTTGGTATATATTGTCATAGACTATTTTTTCAAATAGTTTAGCAATAGAACATAGAATCGAGATGGGACGATAATTTGATATTTCAGATTTTGATCCTTTTTTATGGATAGGAATGATAAGTGCCTTTTTCCAAATTGTAGGGAATATACATTGTTTAAGAGAAATAGAGAATAAGACAAATATCGGCAAAGCGAGGCCTTTAGCACATCTTGATAGAAACACAGGAGGGATGCCGTCACATCCTGCACCCTTTGATTTGTCCAGACGCGACAGGAGTTTTTCTATTATATCTGGAGAAATATGCACTTGAGATATAATTTGATTATTAGGTGGAGGTTCAGGGGTGGCAATAGGCGACGTAACGGGTGATGGGCTAGAAATAAAAGCATTTTTGAAGAATGTATTGAAAGCATTACAAATATTTTGCCCTTCTAAGAATATATTATTGCTTAACGTAAATTGTTTAGGGTAATTTGAGCGTCCCCTTTTGGATTTTACATAGTTCCAAAAATACTTAGGAGTGTGTTTAATTATCTTTTCTGCCCTAGTGGTGAAGTCTCTGAAACATTCTTCCTGCAATAATTTAAAACGTTTCCTTAGGAATTTGAACTCATCGTAGTCGCGAGGATTCCCAAATCTTTTCCACTTTTTATGCATTTTATTCTTTCTATTGTTTACCTTAATTAAAAGTTTAGTGTACCAAGTTGGGTAGTGAGATCCCACAGCTGTGCGATTAGAGAGAGGTACAAAAAGATTACAGCATTCACTTAATTTTTCATAAAAGTAAGTCACTGATACATCTATAGATTCGTGCGATAAATCTTTTAACCAATCAATACTGACGAGATAATTATTTATTGCATCATAGTCGGCTTTATGAAAGTTATAGCGTGCATTAAATTTTTCTTTGAAAGGTTTACAATTTAGATCTAGTATATTAACTAACAGGGATGGATGATAACTATCCTCTTTTACCAACGAATGTTTTGAGCGTACTATGTCTAAAGCTAGATTACTAAAACAGAGATCAAGTATTTTATCTTTAGAGTTTAGAATATAATTATATTGCATTAGACCCAGGTAATGAATATGGTCCAAGAATTCCTCGGCACACGACTGTTGGTCTGTGCTCCCTTGTTTTAGAACAGTGTATCTGTCACCGTAAGATTGTAAAAACCGTTAGATTACAATCTATCTCGCGAGATTGTAAACTGTCGACAGATTGTGAACCGTAACTTGGGATTGACATACTTTGAGAAATAATTGTACCGAAATATTTATTCTTCAAACACTCAAAATTTTAATTGAAAATTACAACAAAATGAAACAATTATTTTGTCTTTAAACACAAATTAAAATTGGAAAATTTTAAAAAACTCTTATAAACAAATATTTAGTCTTTTAAAAATACCATAAATTAATAGTATAAAAACAACAAACGAAATAACAAACAAATATGGCGAATGACGGGGCGGCGGGGGGCACATAACTCTCAACCAATCAGCGCGCGAGATGCATTTCGTTCTACGTCAGTTCACAATTTGACCGATTCCCATCGATAGATTACAATATAGCGAAAAATAACGCGTTAAATTGCAATCATAATGTTACGGTTCACAATCTGTCGACAGTTTACAATCTCGCGAGATAGATTGTAATCTAACGATTTTTACAATCTTACGGTGACATATCCATTTAAATCCCATTTAATGCAAGGTAAATTAAAATCTCCCACTATTAAATAATTACTGTTCGGATTATGATCTACGAGCCTGGATAAATTGTTTTTCAAGTTGAGAAAACGCGTCGTGATCTCTAATATATTAGGTGGTGTATATATTACTGCTACAAATAAGTCTTTTTTGGATGATAATGTGTGTGCCGGTACTCTCACACAGAGGGATTCAGCAGTATCGCTTACCCATCCATCATAAACAGTAACTTCCAGTTTTCTGTTAGCACATATTAGAACCCCACCCCCACCTTTTTTGTCACACAGCTCTAGGTCCCTGTCACAGCGGAAAATGTCGTAGCGCGAATCAGACAATTCACTATCCATAATGTCACCTTGTAGCCAAGATTCTGTTATTAAAATTATACCGTGATTCTCCCGCAATACGCCGTTAAAAAAGTTTAAACATTTCGTACGCAATCCTCTTACGTTCTGATAATAAATAGACAAATCATAACTAGAGCTTGTTACAGAAGTGTTATGAGGGGCCATTCTGAATAGTGTAACCAAATGTTTGTGTAATACATATAAAATAAAGTTGTGTTGTCCGGTTCCGGCAGGGTAATGCGACATAGATATAATATTTTTTTTCCAATAATTTAGATATATCCATCAGTATGCCGTAAATGCACTCATTGCGTATCACAAGAAATCTAGCGTGTTTAGAGTATAAAAGTAGAAGCAAAAAGGACTCGATACAAAATACTACAATGATCAGCAATGTTTCAAATAGGCTACAACAAATTGAATTACATTTATAACAGATAAGTATGTTAGTGACTTTAGTTGTTTGAAATAGGTTTAAAGAATTTGATATATATTTACAAAACTTTAGCAAATTAGTAAGTACACGAATAGTAACAATCTCAGGATAAATCATTTTAGTGAGTTTAAAAAATCCAGCGATTTCACAAGTATATGGTCTGTTTTGTCATTTTTTCGGAGATAGATTTGACCGTACTTGACCCAACAATAGGTATAGTTCTTTTCCTTCGCAGATCGCCTTGCCGCAGCATATAGTTGTTTGCATTCTGGAGATAAATGCTCGGATACATAAATGTTGTTGTGTTCCTGCGTGTGAGTAAGGTTTCCAGAGCTCCTGGGGTGCTACATTAGTAGCAGGGGCTAAGCCTTCACGGTAAGGGTGACAAGTTCAGTAATAACTTTATTATGCTGGATTTGTCGCCCTTAAGCTGGGACTTCATTACCACTTAATATCAAGTGGGGTGAGGTTAATCTTGAAGTGCAACATAAAAAAAGGGAATTCCCTTGTTGCCTTTATATACAACTAGCTGTGCCCGCGTCATCGTTCGCGTGGACTACATCCTTTTATGGTCGGTTTTACCCCTTTCTCCCCTAATATTCAAAAAGTAGTCTATATTTTAATCCAAGTTTATAGCTATATTTGTGCCAAATTTCATATCTCTAACTTCAAAAATAAACATTTTTCCATATAAACTTCCAAAGGTGGTATTCAACGTATACCTATACCAAATTTCATAAAAATCGGTTGAGAGGTTAAGCAGGAAAGCGTAACAGACACACTGACAGACAGACAGAGTTACTTTCGCATTTATAATATTAGTAGGGATATCGCAAATACCTATTCCAGCTGGCATCAGTAGTTTGTATAACCTCCAAGACCTTATCACATTAAACCTCAGTGAAGAGGTAAACAAGTCTATTGTATTATTGTATAGTAATGGCTGATTTGATAGCTGACTAAACAACCATATACCTTTGTCAATTATTGCAAAGCTGGTAACTAATGTTGCAGCAGACTGTACACCAGCATCCTTTTGAATTTCAAGTTGAAGTTTCATCATATCAAACAAACTTAGCTTATACCAGAAAAATCCTCAAATCAGAGTGTTTATCAACAAAAATAACACAAAATTATACTATGTGCTATATTTACATAATCAAATAAATATACATATTTGGAAACATGATTCACTTTACTAGTTGTTTGATAGCAGATAATACATCATTTGCAGAAAGATTTGTGAGAGGGGCACTACGTTCCACTCCTTTTTCTGAAAAAAAAAATTTTTATCTTATTAAAATTTTAAGGCAAACCATTTAATTAATATATGTAGTATTATGTCTAGGAGCCATATATTGGATAAAGAAGTAACTTTATACATACAGTAAATTAATTAAAATCAAATCTATACATACTATTGGTTTACATTAATTTACCTTATTAAATACCTTAAAAAATATTGTAACAAAATGTTCTACTTTTCCTTTCAGCTAAGTAATATTATCTAATCAAAATTGATATAACACTGTTTTAGTAGACATATTAGATTTAAAGAATGATTTTATGGCACTCATAATACATTTTACTTTACCCCAATGTTTAAAATAGTAATCATAAGCTACATATTTTAATTAATAATTAATATTTTCTAAAACAAGACTACAACAACATTATAATGAAAATTATGTAAAAGAAAAGTTTTCTTTATTATATGTTTACTCTCTTTCTAACTATTTGAATAATTATTAGGTTTGGTACCCAAACCTTCATTCACTATAGCCTCTAAGGTTTGCAAAGTGACTTTATAACCTCCATCACTTGCTGTTCATTCAAGTCGCATAGAGAAAAGTACAGCTCATGGCCTTTTTCTGAAAAATGCCAATTAATAGAAAAAGAAAATGAAAGTAAAATGACATAATAATATTGACTGGCTTAGTGGTCTACCTTACTGGATCGCGACATGGTACCAGACTATTAAAATAAAATACTGGGTGGGTAGCAATATTCTTGCCTTGTTTTAAAAAATACCTACTTTTGAAATTATTATGTATTATCACTTTGTAAAAATTTTAAAACCAGTTTTGGTTTGAAAGTTGGGTAAGTAGTAGTTCTGGCAAAACAATATTTGAAAAACACTGACCAGATAAAAGCTAATAAGAAGTGAGTGGTAATTCAGTATTAATTGCATACTTCCCACAAAACACGATCATTTCTGAATTCATTAGATTGTTACAGTCATACTTAGTATCCGATGAGGTAATTTATAACTGTTAAATGTTACAATTGAATTGAATTGGTTACAACAACATCTCTCAAGTCATTTCAAAAAGTTTACGCACCATAACGAGCCCATACTCGTGGTTGAACACCAGCGCACTCACGAATAAGAATTGGGAACTTAGGATTTTCTTTCTTGATATTCACGTAATTTTTCTGAATGAATTCCCTGAAAAAAATAAAACTTTAATAAAAGCAAAGAGGTTATGTTGTGTTTATGTAATCGAATGGATACTCTTACCGTACTCCAGCAGATTGCTGGCTCGTCTGGCATAAATGGATTCTCAATTCTTTTAGAACACCACCTAGACGAATCGCCATTTTATTAAAATAATTAATTTGTTTGGTGAAGCAAAATCTCGAGATCACAAAAAAGCAAAGCAATTTTTAATTTTGATAGACGTCAATGTCATGTCTAACTATTTGACAATTGATCATCGGGAGCAGGGTTGCGAGTGAGACGGTAGTTCATTATTTAGCATGGACTTAATTTAGTAAACTTTATCATATAAGAGTTTATTTGGTTTTGATTTGTCAATAGTATTTATAGTGAACTACATTCAATTGCGAATTAAATTTCCTTTACTTTTGACCCGTTTTAGCCTTAAAACGAGCATAAACTGGATTATTGGCCCCCATGGTGTCCTTGGAAAGGTATAGAACAATGAAAATTACGCCAAAATGTAACGTCTTTGTAGGTTACATTGCATCAGTCTTTTTAATAAGAGTTACGAGGACAGAATTTTCTAAAAAATAACTATTACTTAGACATCTAATAATTATCTGTCTGTATTCTATGTATATGTAGGTACAGTCGCCGTTAGATATATCGGAGCAGACAAAGTGACCAAATACTTCTGAACAGCTAAAATGTTAAAAAGTTCCATACAACACAAGTTACCAATAATATGTGAACATTCATTAGGTACTTCTTTAATATCTGATAATTTCTATACACACAACTTACCAATAATATCTGAACACTCATCTATACAGGTAGCTAAATGCATGGACTTAATATAATGAGACACACACTAAGTCCATGGAGACACATGACGTGCGTGACACATATTGACGTTATGAGTGTTCAGATGTTATTGGCATCTGCTCAGATTTTATTGAAGTAATGAATGTTCAGATATTAATGGTAACTTGTGGTGTATGGAACTTTTTGATATTTTAACTGTTCAGAAGTATTTGGTCACTTCGTCTGCTTCGATATATCTGACGGCGACTGTACATGAAAAGGGAGTCCAAATTACACACATGCAAAGTTACGGCCAGGTACCTAAGTAGCGGCCACTTAGGTACCTATAGATAGACTAACAATAATTAAACAATTTGTTGATAATTGCCATCTTTTTTTTCACCGAAGCACAGTTCTATAATCGAAGTATTAAAATTGATGCAAACTTATTTTGAAAGTAGCGTGCTTTGTAATTCTACGGTCTTACGGGATAATCCAAACAGATTGCACCATAACGTACGTCTGACAGCGATTGATGACCTATTTATCTTATTAGGACATCCGTCGCCTCTCGTCGCAAGAAATCCTAGCGTCTGCTTATAGTGAGGATACCTTATTCACACTATGGGGATTGGTTAATTAAGGTCATTAACGTTTTTTTTTTTATTTTATGGTAGATTGTAGTTTCTGATTTCTGTAAAGTGCTAAACCTACTTACCACAGAATCAGAGCAAAATAAGTGATGTCCAATATTTTCATTTATTTTTAGAGGATGCTTCAGGACAATATTTTTTTTTAAATAAAACATTGTTTTATTTAACAATTTAATGTAATTTAATACTCAATACATTAATTTCATCTTTTGTACATTAAAACTAAGTACCAAACACTTTTAATTATGATTTCAATTCAATGTTATCCTAGAAGCAATGTCACTTCTCATATAAACATCTATAAACAATGAAAATTAATGAGAACTTCACTAAAATGAGACACACTGTTTTAGTTCAAACGAAATTTACTTGAAAACTAGTTTTTAATAAATGAATTGTCCAATAGAAAAGTTATTTAACTGTTATCGCAATAGTCGATCGAAGCGCCGTATTTCTCTTTTAAAATGTAAGTTGTATTATATAACCCTAATTAATGTTGTTCTATTAAAAGCACTCGACAGTATTATAATCTATAGACCAGAAATCACAGATCACGCTAACTTAGTGTTTCACGAATAGATCCAGGAAGAGAATATTAAGTTAATTATTATAAGTTATTCAAATCTTTCCGGCAATGTAGGTACTATTGACTGTACATCAAGGTAAATACTTGCAGTTATATGAACGGTACAATGTCCAAAGTGTCTGATGATCTGAGCTTTTATCTGTACCTATTTAAACGGTTTCAAACGGCACAATGATTCATATGCCTCCTCCCCACTACTCGCGGTTGAACAAAGTTAGATGAATACGATAGTGTAGAGAGGCACTTCGGCTCGCCTCGTGCTCGCCGCGTCAAACTTTGCCTCGCCTCGGGCGAAATTCGCCGAGTAACTTCGCGAGTAGTGTGGAGCAGGCATTACAGTTTTTCATAAGCTTTCTTACTATTCCGACAAATACCTATCTCAATTTCCTTATCATCGGAGCCTATTAAGGTAAAATAAACAATGTTAGCAGTAGGTACTGAGTATAACGCAGTGCAGAGCGTGTTTTTTAAAGATATCTTACAAACAATAACAACCCATAATGTTTTTTCACCACACCAAGATAAGTAGCGAATTTTGTACAATCGTAACAATTTAAAATTACCTACCTACGCGATTTCCCTTTTAATAAGGTTCAAAATTGCAAGACCATCCGATTTTTAACAAAAGAATGAGCACCTACATTTTAGATAAAATTACTTGTTACCTATCCATAAAAATCTGTGCTTACGCTACGATGCCAGAAAAAGCTTTTAAATCGCGATCTTCTAAAATTGCCAGGGCAGTCCTTTGCATCTATATATTTGTAGACAACATTTCAATTTTATTAAGAAAATATTTTTAAACATTTTCTTTTTTATTTCCGGCATATCTATCAATAATAATAAATTATAATGATTCTTCTTACCATATACAACGAAAGCATGTAGGTAGGTATTTAAAAAAATATCAAATTCGGGTATTGTACGGTTGTACGCACGCCAAGGTAGGTGCAGCTCTATATTAGTTCTTATCTTATTCTTATACATACACACGATATACAGTCTAAAATGTGAAGTCTGACGTGCTTTTGACTGTACTCAAACTCAAATCATGAATATTATAAATCTAGCCCTAGCACAATGACGTTTTAAATATGTACTAGAGTTAAGACAGGACAAGAATGTAGACAAGAGGGGGTGCGGCGTGTAAGGGGCCTGACACGCTCTAGCTGCGTTTTGCGCGGCGAGGTGGGCCGCTTGGCGGTAGGCGCTGTGGGGAAGCCTGTGTAGAATCCGCAAGGAATCCCGACTCCCCCACAATTGCGCAGCGTTGGCCACCGAGGGGGTTTTAGTCGGTGCCAGCCCGACACACCACTCTCTGTTCCCCGCAGTGTGACGGTACGGTAGGCATTTCCCCCTCAACAAAAAAAAAAGGACAAGAATGTAGAGGGCAATTTTAGGCTGCTGAGTAAGGTCTAAAACAAGTCAGACGACATACTTTAGACTGTACCGCCCCTAAGTAGTGCGTATAAGATCCAAAATCAAACTGCAACTTTCTTGGCATGTGTAGGTACAACCGTAAAATACCCGAATTTGAAATTATTTTAATACCTACTTACATGTATTCATTGTATGTACGAAGTTCGCCGGGACAGCTAGTTTTAGATAAAATATAAATATATATATAATGTTGTTAAGAAAGAGTGTGTTTTGTTGCAGATAAGAAAACGCTTAGGTTAACATGAAAAAGCTGTATAATTTTAAACTAGTCGCAAGCGCTTCTGAGTGGAGCTACTATACTACTATATATATTTTTTAAACCTTGCCTTTAAAATGCAAATGAGGAACACGCTGCGACCAATAGGAGTGAAGAATGAACAATGGAAAATGTGGACAAAAAAGGATAGTAGGCATGCGAAGCCGCGCGTGCAGCTAGTACATTATGTAAAGTCTAATTGTTGTTTAGTAGGTCTCTGTGGTGAGTATGAACATTCGGGTGTACTGTAGAAGAATCGAAACCGTTTGTCATACTGATTTGTTTAAAAAAATAATAGTACCTACTATAGCAAGTATTAGATATACAGAGTTCTTGAAAAAAAAAATATTTTAGAAAAAAATGTGAAAAACACTACACAGAATGTTTAGAAATTGGTGGATTTTAATTGGTGATTCTGATAATGTTGCCATATGCAGATTTCGAGTGAAGAGTCTTTTCATGACTGTGTATAATAGTACTTGAATTGTATTATTGTCCTCTTTGATTCAGTTGAATAAAATGTTTTGGCATCACCATCTTGTAAATCTGTAGCTACTCATAAAATTAGAACAGAAAAAAATTCTAAGCTTTAATACTAAAAAAAGTAATATCATTAATGTGTATTTACATATTTACATCTTAATTTAAACTTGACGGCGTATTCTATAACGTAAGAGTAATTTGTTTGAAAAATTTGAAAAAACATTTAAAATATCTCTTACATTGATTCCTTCGAAGGAACCATCATCCCGTAACGTTACACCTAGTGTAGATAATAGGAAACTGGTTCAACATGAGTCTATGCGAAAAATTTATCTAACGGACGAATAGTGCAAGAGCCCTATACAGTAGAGTGAACTCAACACCGAATACACTTACCTAAATAATTTCTAGAGGCTTTCACGGCAGTTACAGTTAACTTAGGTGTGGTACTGACAGCATCACAATACATCACATTGCAATAATCCTGACATTCCTCCATTTAAATGGAATTCAAACATAGTACACTACATATTTTTGCTTACAATCTGGCTGACGGCCAAAACACACCACTTCGTTACTCGTAGATCCAATACTCGATAGCAAAATCATGCATTACCTTACATCATTGTTTAATTAATGTTTATCGGTGCTGATGAAGTATATCAACACACGCACATCGGACAATTAATAGAATGATCAAGGTCTTAGATCTTTTAATGTTTTGTCCTATTATTAGTGCGTCCAACGCAATTACGAATAACAAAACTCGCGATCACGAAACTGATGCGTCTCAGCCATCTGCTACTTAACCCGTAATATTAACACGTCACAATTCAGTCAGCTACACAGTTCGAAAACAACCAGTATGGCGAGCCACTCGACTGTACACAGCTCGAGACCGTACATCACGAAGCGAGACAGTATTAGTATGGTGTACGCTCTGAACGTCTCGACAAGTCCTCGCTCGTCGTTTGCGTCATACACGTCGTCCGCTTCAGAGAGGTCGTGGAAGGTCGTCGGCTAGCCTGACGCCGGCTCTAGGGCGTTCACGTCCGCTGTGAGACCCTGCTTTTGACACCACTCCACGAAGTCGTCGATGAGGACCGGCCACGCGCCCTCAGCGTCGTAGTTGCTCATGCCGTCGTCTATTTGTGTCGCAAAATCTAGCAGCAGGTTCCAGGTGTCCTTTGGTATAGATCGCTTGTGATGCTCCTGAAATGTTAACATTTCAATCATTACATTTTCCCTCATACTTTACCTTGGCGCAATAAGTAGTTGCTGTTAACTAGGTAAAATGTTATCATTCTTTAACCCGTTAACTTATTTTTAAAACTTAAAAGTTATTACAAAGTTTAAAGTTCTAGTTACCAAAAAGTTATTCAACAAATAAATAGTAAATGGAGCAAAGAATCACTCAAAAATGTGGGTAAAGTGAAGATACACATTAGTACTTCATTTTTTTAAATGCATTTCAGTCAATTCTGAAAAAAGGAGAATATTTGTCATAGAAAATACTTTCTATCTCAATTTTAGCAAAATCCACCAAAAAAGAAAAAAAATACAATTTCTAATTTAAGTTTCTTTGGAAATTTGTACACAAGTCTGATCTGTTTTTAGAAATAGTGATCTCATTAAATAAAACCTAGCCTAAGGTCATTGTGCACTTAAGGCCACTGATTTCATTGTAGGTCATTTGTAGTAAATGTGTTCAAAGCCTAGTTTTATTTTCTAAAAATTTCAAACCTTGATGAATCATAGAATGACATTTCAAATTCTGTATTGCTTAAAAATCAATGATAAAGGTGCTATTTAAAACCTGTCTTGGACTTTAAAACAAGACCAGTATACCAACTCTGACTTAATCCTATTAATATTATGTAATGCAAAAGTTTGTAAGAATAGCTGTCCAGATTTATAATTGTTACTCTTTCACACCACATCTAATGAATGGATTAGAATGAAATAACTAATATATAGGATAATTTTCATCCAGAAATAATGTATGTATGTGTAACGAAGTCACAGGCGACAGCTAGTATGTAAACAAATAATGTTTGTTGCAATAAAATAATATTACTCAAACTGACCGTGAGAAACTTGCACCAGGCATCCAAAAACTTAAACCTCCCACGGAGCACGATGTTCCAATAAGCTATTGCCATATCCAATTCCAACCCTTTTTGTCCTGGGTTCTTTGCATAATTGAAAGTAAAATGATAGAAATCTTTGAATTTGTTTGTATCTTTTATCTCTGTTTCCAAAGTTGGCAGTTTCCCTTTCAATTTATCTATGCTGTCAACTCCCAGTTCTAGGAGACCCATTGAGAACTCTTCTTTAGTGAACTCACATTGCACTGCTGCTTTGCACTTCCACGCAATTATCAAAACTAAAATAGATTCAGGGCTAAGATTCAAATCTTCTAAAAACTTCATAACACCATCTACAGTTATTTTATCCATCTCCTGCTGGTCCCTGTATTTGCTAAACAGTTGTTCTAACTTCTTTCTGTCAACAGATGACTTTACAGGGTCTTTATAGTAAGCTTCAGGATTCTGAAAGTAATTGTCACTAGCCAGATCCAATTTCCAATCATTCTGGGACAAGCAATATATTGCAGTGGTCTCACTGGTTTGTGTGAACGCGACGAATTTCTTCACTTTGTCCCTCTGTGACGATTTTAATTTATTCTGAAAGAAAACGTACGAACGTCATAACCTCGCAAGCTCCTGTCACTTCAACATCGCAATTATATTAGAAGTTCAGGCGCTTCTCAATGATTTTTGTGAATTCAGATTGATTTATTTAATGTTTGACTGCCATTACTCACCATTTTCGTTGGATTTTTATTATTTCTAATGACTTTCACTGTTATTTCGACATCGGAACCAAAGTGAAATAACAACCACAGACAAACCTTACTTCTGCATTCACCAAACCGATAAATTAAATTACCTCATTAATGGATTGATCAAACTCATTAAGCGTTTACAGAAGGGATTGAGTTTTAAAGTCCTTAGTTTATAAACTAAAAAAAACCTTGTAAAATAGATCCTTTCAATCATGCTTACCATATTATAACATGGTCTCGAGACTTTAAGTGTTATGTTTAAGTGCAATAAAGTTAAAATGCACAAAAATACCTTATTAAACGAAAGAAACACGCGTACAAAAATAAATATAAGAATTGTGTGCAGAACTAAAAGCAAAATAAAAATTATAACTTTCAATTTGTCCGTATTCGTTTACAAATCCAAATAAGTATTTCTCAAAATTAGTCCGAGCATAAGACTAAAATTACATTATGTACCTTCAAGTACTGAGATTTTGTTTTCATAACTATTTTTTCAGAAGTGAGTTTAAAAAGTCAGGAACTGATCAATTTTCCTGGCATGGATGGGAAGTTTTGTTAAGGTGGCAATGTTTTTTAGTACTATAGACTACAAGACTAACGTTTAGAAATCAAGTTGATTAATGTCAAGTATTTTATCTCAATTTCAGTACAAGTGAAATTTAGTACTAGTTCGTTCTCCCTTTGATTTTTTACAAAAAAGATATAATAAATTTTGATATTTTAATGGTACATACATTTTAATTACTAAGTCACAATTTTTTATATTCTTCATTGTCATACGTATTTTTGAACTGAGTTTTGAACTTGATGTCAAAAACAGCTGATTGGTGTTGTTTCTTGACATAACCTAAAACTCTAAGAAAAATAATAAAAAAAAAAATATAAATAATAACTATAGTAAAGAATGAGCTAAGATTACTTAGAAGTATTCAAAATGGGTTCTGTGCTATTTAATCGCGTAGTCAACGGACCGCATCTGAAATTATGCAGAACTCTAAAGGTGCCGCGAGTAAGATTCGCTCCCAGCCCTACAGGTTACCTGCATCTGGGCGGCCTAAGGACTGCACTGTATAACTATTTGTTCGCTAAATCCCGTGATGGAGTGTTCATTTTGAGGATAGAAGATACAGACCAGACTCGTAAAGTTGAAGGGTCGGTAGAGGCTTTAAAGAAAGACCTTCAGTGGGCTGGCATAGAATGTGCAGAGGGCCCTGGAATAGGTGGTAGCCATGGGCCGTATGTCCAGAGCGAGAGATTAGAAATATACCAGTATGTATACCTTTATTTACCCTTCTAAGGCCAAGTCTTATAAACATCAGTTACAATTACGGTTTAAGAATCTTAATTGATTACTATTGTATTGGGCTTCATTATCGCGTACTGGCTCTGGGTATTACGACTTTAATGTGAGTAGGAATAGTGTTTAATTTGTAATTAAACTGCTTTTTATTTACATGTGACCTTATGGTGGAAGATGCTTTTACAGAAATGGTTTTCTGTCCGACTGATAAGGAACTACAATTTTTTTTAATTTTCTGACTGATGCATACACTTTGGACTTAGACCAGCTTTATGTTGTGGGCAAAGGAACTAATATCAAAATTCAAGTGTTTAACATGTTGTACTGTTGGTTGTACATCTATGTATTGATTTAGGTGCTAATCTTTAACCCTAATACTGGTTTTTCTATATCCATCGTCATTTTCTGTTGGATAGAAGGCTTCTTATAAATCAGTCTATTACATTCAACTACTGGCCTCAAGGATTATCTCAACTATGAGTTGAAACAAGCCATACTCTGGCTAGGTGTTTTAAATCATTTCTTATTTTATCAGATACTGTTTATATGCTGTTTAAATTGGAAATATCATTAAGAATTAGTTACACTGTACTTTATCCAACTGTTATTTATTCTTAGGCCAGCTAGTGGTGTTTTAAATAAGTAATTGATTTGCCTGTAACTAAGACCTGGCTATCCTTCAATCTGGTATTATTTCCCTGGGTACAGGGTAAAATTTTCTTCCTGGTTTGTTTTTAGGGAACACATCACAAAACTTTTACAAAATGGGTCTGCATATAAATGTTTTTGTACTGATCGAAGATTGAATATTCTGAGGCGAGATGCTGTGAAATCACATAGAGTGCCTAGATATGACAACCGTTGCCGAAGCTTGTCCGAGGAAGATATCAGAGAAAAAACAAAGTCAGGAACACCTTACTGCGTTAGATTTAAGGTTTGTATTTCAGTGTAAAATATAACTAAATTAATAACTTCTTACAATTAGGGATCTCTCCTGTTTCATTACATGCAACCAGTAGATGTATGTATTGTTTTTTTTGTAAATTATATTTAAAAAGCAATTTTAAAACCTACCGACAATTAATTTAATATTAAGTATGTCATCGAAGAAATCCTGTTTGTTGATAGGTGATTAAAAGTATTTCAATCAACTATTTAATCAGTAGTTATCCTTATAACAGTTCCTCTGTTCAAATGGTTTGCAGTACACTAAAGCACTTGTGTTACAAAAATCAGAAGCAACAACGTTACTACAACACCCAGCCCCGAGACAATATAGAAAAGTTCGTTTTCCATATTAACCAGGCCGGGTATCGAATCCGGAACCTCAGAGGTAGCACGACACCAAAGTCCGGCCCGCTCGCCTCTCGGCTACGGAGGCCTAATATATATTTTTGATCGCATTGTTTCTTAAACCCCTCCCCTTTTTTTCGTGAATCCTTCAACCTATTGCGAGCCTCACTTAATGAATGGATGTTCTCTTGGTAAAAGACCAGAATGCTTTGTTGAATATTTATTTTTACTTCGTCTTTTTAGCTCTCTTCGGATTGTTCAGCGTTCGAGGACCTCATTTTCGGCGGCATTGCATATGACGTGTCCCTGAACGAAGGTGACCCTGTGCTAATGAAGAATGACGGGTACCCCACGTACCACTTCGCTAACGTGGTAGACGACCACTTAATGGCGGTCTCGCACGTTCTGAGAGGCGTCGAGTGGCAAATATCAACCACCAAGCACCTGCTAATATACAGGTGAGTGCTCAATACTGAAACTTTCATTATTGCCATAATGTATTATGTATTTAAAAACCTTATTACACAAAAAAGTACAAAAGGCGGACTTAATGCTAGGAGCATTCTCTATGGGCCGTACCCATTTCTCGCCATATACTCTTTCCTCTACCTTAAGGTTGTCTGGAAGAGATTGCTTTCTAGCGATAAGACCGTCGAAATTGTACTATAATCCATCTGTAAAACCTATTTCTGTAAAGATTTTGTGCAATAAAGTATATCTATCTCTACCAGTCAACCGTTGGTTCATGCAGATAGTTCGTTAATGGGCGCGGTAACAGTTAAAATGTGAGTATGGATTATAACAAAATGAATAATAATAAATAGCATTAAATTAAGACACCAGAATAGCATTTTCATACATAGGTACATGGTAAATTAAAATAATAATAAAACAAAATAAAAAAATAGGTTTATAATACTACTAAATCATACTCATACTAATATTATAAAGAGGAAAGATTTGTACCTATTTTTGTATGTTTGTAATGAATAGGCTCAACTACTGGGCCGATTTAAAAAAATCATTCACCAATAGAATGCTACATTCTTCCAATTTGACATAGGCTATAAAATTAGGGATCCTTGGTAAAATTTGAACAATGTAACCGAAGGTGTAGAAAAATGAGTCTTTTAAAATGTCTTTCGTCGAATGCGCGGGAAAATCCTCTAAGGCGAAACGAAGTTCGCCGGGACCGGAAAGCCGGATGGCTTCCGATGGATGGATGAATGAACTGCAGATATAGGACAGGTGGTTTTCTTAAAATTAGATC
Source organism: Glyphodes pyloalis (assembly GCA_037074685.1). NCBI lineage: Eukaryota > Metazoa > Arthropoda > Insecta > Lepidoptera > Crambidae > Glyphodes > Glyphodes pyloalis. Next base: position 4,089,688 of record JAYKKO010000030.1, on the reverse strand, counting down.
ATGAAATGTTAAAGAAACAGAGAAATTTCAGCTCCCCAAGTGTAGGGCTCGAACCCACGCCCTTCGCATATCGCGTATGCTGCTCTTCCATCGTAGGGGATTAATGTTTCTGTTGTATCAACCTCTTAGCCTCCGGTAGATCATTATTGACCCTGTTAGGGCATTACATTATATTATTTATTGATTGTTTATATATTGTATTATTTATTGATTGTTATACATATATTATATTATTTATTTATTGTATGTATTTATTTATTTACTTTTGTATTTTTTTTGTTTTTATCATATTATGGTATTTATATTTCCTGTTATTTTCTCAAGAAATATTTTGCACGGCCGCACCCGTTTCTCGATATCTACTATTTCCTCTACCTAAAGGTTGTCAGGAAGAGATTGCTTTCTAGCAATAAGACCGCCTAAATTGTACTTAATTATGTCTGTAAAACCAATTTCTGTAAATTTATCTGTGCAATAAATTGTATCTATCTATCTATCTACAATGTGCAATGCCCTGTGTTCTTTAGCTACTTACCAAACAATACAAGTATGTTTTTTGTTTAAGAGCAGCCCCATCGTTTGTAAAAGAAAACTTACGACTGTTGATGCTAGCTCAGTGAAAATGAGTTGAGAGGCCACTCTAGGGGCATGACATGGCACTAGGTGAGGCCAAAATGTGGGCGGAATGTAAAGGAATTTCATAACTATTGTGAAACCTTAAAAAACGATGGTTACAACGCCCTTCAACTGTAGACGCGTAATATTTTCTAAAAACGCGGGATGCACCCTTTGTAAATAGCGGGCTTTGCCCTTTGCGAATTCGTTTCAAATGTCGCCGACAGATGGCGGTGTACGCTTTTACCTCGCGATATTAGTATTTTTCTCGAGTTGGTTAAGCAGCGTGGATAGTTTTAAAATAAATACGAGTATGGTCAGCGCCGCTAGAATAAACTGACGACATTTTTGGAGCCCTTTCATGTAAGACATTGAACGGGTATGTAGATCGTATGAAGGTACTAATAACCTTGTTTTGCAAAAGGGTTGAAAGGCACATTAAAGGTTGTGTTATTTCTTCCTTCTAAGCGTCTAGTCATTTTAATAGAGAAATAATTTAACAGGCACCTTTTTTTAATTTGGTCGATATAAATAATGACTGAGCCAAAAAAAGAAAGTGGCTCACTTATTAAATTTGGGTTATTTTTTGATGCTCGATTAATAAGAATTCAATTCTTATATGTATTTACGAATACGGATACGAAAGCACAACACTCTAATACGACAAAAGCGTTTTGCCTTGATTTTTAAATCAATTATTGTGTTTCTGAGTGAACAAAACACCGCATTAATTGCAAGCATTTGATTTAAAACTCGACAGATAATGTGTCAGCTTTAAACCGGATTCGTTAATATCCACACTGACATATTTGCGGTATCACGATCGTTTGCTAAAAAACGTTTAGGTAAATAGGAGCAAGCTTGTGCTTCTGGGGGCTGGATAGTCTTCTGTACCTCCACTCTAGATAGATTTGTCGCATGTACCTTTAAATAGGAGCAAGCTTGTGCTTCTGGGGGCTGGATAGTCTTCTGTACCTCCACTCTAGATAGATTTGTCGCATGTACCTTTAAATATCTGGTTGTGCTTTGAACCGAACATTTCGTATAGCAAACTGTGGTGTAAGGGCGAACCTTGATGTTAGTAACACTGATTGAATAGGGGCAAAATAAGTGAAAAGGGGATTTTTAGGAGGCTGTAATGTTCAGGAGATTTTTAGGAGGCTGTAATGTTCAGGAGATTTTTAGGAGGCTGTAATGTTCAGGAGATTTTTAGGAGGCTGTAATGTTCAGGAGATTTTTAGGAGGCTGTAATGTTCAGGAGATTTTTAGGAGGCTGTAATGTTCAGGAGATTTTTAGGAGGCTGTAATGTTCAGGAGATTTTTAGGAGGCTGTAATGTTCAGGAGATTTTTAGGAGGCTGTAATGTTCAGGAGATTTTTAGGAGGCTGTAATGTTCAGGAGATTTTAACGGGATGATTTGCCCACCATAAAAAATTAAGGAAGGATCGCAATCTTGGTGCAAAATCTATATAATTGTTTATTTTTATCTAGTTTACTGGGTCTTATGCTCATTATTCATAGCTGTTTTAATCTGTTATATAAAAAAAAATCGCAAAATGTGTTGGTAAGCGCATAACTCAACAACGCCTGGACCAATTTGGCCAATTCTTTTTTTTAAATGTTCGTTGAAGTCCATGGATAGTTCTTACGGCGAGAAAAAATCGAATAATTGCCGGAAAAGCCCTAAAAACAGCCCTTTTCTTTTTCACATACAAACGTTTTCTAACTAAAATTTAGAGTCAAGCCACATTCCAAATCTTTTTGACAGGACGAAGTATGTCGGGTTCGCTAGTAAAGAATATAAACGACATTTTGAAGAGGCGCCATATGGAAGGTCAACACTGATCAAACCTTGACCGAGTGGAGCCAGAGAAACAAAGTCCAAATTTGGTGCCCTATATCCTCTAGTTACTATTCCGTCCTCTTAGATCCAGTAGCATTTAGACCGGAGTAACTAGTGACCTGAGACAAAGGCGTCCTTTTAAATAAGGGAGGGATTTCTTATTGACTCTCGGCGGCCAAAAACCCACGCTACTGCGCTTGATTGGAGGCATGACGTAAGTGTTAGCCATTGCTCCATACAATAGCCAAGGGAATAAAACAATGCGCCACAGAGCAGCTCAGAGGATAGATAAACTTAAGAACATATTATTAAGAGTGTTCCATTGCAGGGCCTTCGGTTGGACCCCACCGCAGTTTGGGCACCTCCCGCTGATTGTCAACGCCGACGGTACAAAGTTGAGCAAGAGGCAGAGTGACGTCAAAGTCGAGGACTATAGAGATAAAGGTGATGACACTCATTAGATTTTACCGTCTCTAAGCCTTCAGCGTAGAACTAGATTGCAGTACCTAAATTTGATATTGGCAGCTTTGATGACTTAGCTTGTAGAGCGCACTCGCTCCTGCGGCAACAGCTTAGAGACCATTCATTTAATAAGTTTACTCATGTTAATTTACTCTCTTCCCCCTCTAAATAAAAAATAGGCATCCTTCCTCCCTGTAATATTTTTTTATTTACGTTGATCAACGACTGTTACATTATAGATTTACTAGATTTCCGCCCGCGGTTTCACCCGCGTGGAATTCGGTTATATTGCATCTGCGGGCATCTGCTCAGATATTATGGAAGTAATGAATGTTCAGATATTAATGGTAACTTGTGGTGTTTGGAACTTTTTGACGTTTTAACTGTTCAGAAGTATGTGGTCACTTTGTCTGCTCCGATATATCTGACGGCGAGTACATACCACAACATCCAGACCTAAGACAATATAGAAATGTCTGTTTACCATAGTGATAATTATGTTCCAGGCATATTTCCCATGGCTCTTGTGAACTACATCACCCTGTCAGGCGGTGGCTTCGACCATGTGCCAGGCGCCGGGGTCAGACTCAAGACTATGAATGAGTTGGCTGAAGAGGTAAATACTTTTGATTTTCATTTGATGAAGATGCCATTATGTTTTATCGTCTTGTCATACAAAAAGCTAACCTGGCCGCACAATTCGTACGTACTACGTGCTGCACCGCTATAGCTACCCATAAGTTTAGAGCTAATAAAAATGGTGTGTCTAATATTTTTTTAAGTCTATTCATCTTCATCAATCTTTCAGCAGAACACAGAAGGCTCTTTCCTCTATGCGATTTAAACAACTACCAGAGGACGCACAAACCTCGTCACGGGTTACTATTGGGACTTTGATTTTGAACCAATTAATATGCGCAAGTAGCGACTAGTGAAGGGAGTCTACTTGCCTAAATTTATATTCACCAAACGGTTTATCTTCCCTTTTCTTCTAACATGGAGTCGAATACCCACTCAGTTATGCAACACTTTAAAATGTGCCCTTTAGAATAAACAATATGTACACGAATAAAAGACATACAGGAAACTAGTGACTAGTAGTAAGAAAACCAAAAAAAAAAACAAAAGAAATAATCTAACAAGAACTTAAATATTAATAAAAGATATTCTTCCTCGTCGTTAGGGTTGGCATATGATAAAGGAGTGAATGTGTTATCGTTTGTCCACAGTTCCAAATAGACAAGATCTCATCTCACCCCAGCAGACTAAACTCCGACCTCCTCCAAGAATGCAACAGATTAGAAATCAAACGGCAATTACATGATCCCCAACTAAGCTGTTCTTTAGTTACTAAACTCCAGGACTTGATCAAGGAAACGTATCCGAACCAAAAGCTTAATCTCCAAGATGACCACATAAAGGCTGTACTGGATTGGGCAGTTGCTAGGATAACACGAGTTGAGGATTTGGTGTCTCCAAAATTCGGGTTCTTCTGGATTCTGCCGTCGAACAACCAAATGGATGTGGATCAAGATCTTTTAGAGAAACTCGTGGTGACCCTTGAGGGTCTTAAAGAGTTTGAGCAGGAGATGGTCAAGGAAGAATTGAGAGTGTTCTCCAAGAATAATGGTGTCAAGTTCCCTGAGCTGATGAAGATGCTGAGATCGGTGTTGAGTGGTTTGAGCGAGGGTCCAGGCGTGGCCGAGATGATGCATCTGCTGGGTAAAAGGCAGAGTTTAGAAAGATTAAAAGCTGTTGTGCGGTAAATGCCTTTTTTATTTTGTTCCTTTGCCATGCTACATTTTAAAAATGTGCATGGAATTTGTTGGAGCTCCCTCCTAAGTTTAAGAAAAAGCATCGTCGACCCTGTTTGTTCGGTCTCATTTATTTCGTAGATTTAAGTAGTGTAAATTTGGTGTTGAGCACGATATAACACAAGTGTTTGGTGTTCCTTGTTGCTTTCCAAGGATTTCGTGGAGGCCAATGATATAGTCTTAGATCGTTTCAAAGCACATTCAGGTCCGATTATTCCGCTGGTCACCTCCTGTCCGTCCCCCGCAGGTGGACTGAGACACAAATGTTTCAAAAACCTTTCGCTGTCTACTCATTGCTTACCTGGAAAACTCGCTTGACAATCAATGCGCGTCTGCTTCAGCTTACCTCTCGACAGTAAATACTTGAGTTATTAATTGTTTCAGCACTCATCGAAATAAAACTATATGACTTTGTCCAAAGTGAGCTAGATATAAGTTAGAAACTGCTACTGTAACTAATCTATTGAGTTTCTTACCGGTGTCTTCTCGGTAGATATTTATTCCGAATCGGAAGTAGAATCACTTTGCATTGTATTCAATGACGATTCAAAAGTGTTATATGTAACCTACCTACTTGAATAATGAAAATTTGAGTTTGCGTCTTTATAGATAACTAGCGGACCCGACATACTTCGTCCTGTTAAAAAGATTTGGAATGTGGCTTGACTCTAAATTTTAGTAAGAAAATGTTTGTACTGGAAAAATGGCTGTCTTTAGATAATTTTCGGCAATTATTCTATTTTTTCTTGTCCGTCCTTGGACTTCAACGAACATTTAAAAAAAGATTTGTCAAATTGGTCCAAGCGTTATCGAGTTATGCGCTTGCCAACACATTTTGCGATTCATTTTTATATAAAGATTTTGTTAATCACTCACTATTGAACGCAACTGTACAAGTTAACACCAAATTTACACACTGAAATTCACAAAATCATTAATAATTTAAAGCACAAAAACAAAACCGGGACGCCATCACCAGATCCTCGATTCCGTACCATAGTACAGACAAAAGCTGGTCATGTTACACATTTTAAGCATTGCACCGGCCTTATGTCCTGCGCATAAGAACTGAAATCCAACTGCTAGTGTTTACTTTCACGTGCTGTCGTCGATCGAACCATGGTGGGATATCTCTCTGCAAAGAATCATCAATTTTGAAAAATAAATAAATGGATTACTGCCGCTTGAAAAGGTTCTTTATTTGTATCATTGCTACTAAATATAGGCTGGGGACGGAACCTAGAACGGTTCGTTTAGTCGCATAATGCCTAATTCTCAAAATGGCTCGAAAGGACTTCTTCGGAAATCGCCCACTTAGCTACAGGACTACTTCGCGTAATGCCTAATTCGCTAAAATACCAATTCGCATAATGGCTACTTCGCCAAAGGACTAATTAATAAAAGGACTTCTTCGCCAAAGGACTCATTCGCAAAATGGTTCATGTCTACTACGTACCTAACTCTAATCTTTTGTCTCACGGCAAAGCTGACTCTTGATATTTCCATGAAAATAGCGGCAAAATTTGTGTGAAAATTAGTTTTATGGGTCCCTGTTAGATGGCGGTGTACGCTTTTAAATCGCGATATCATTATTTTTCTGACGCAGTAGGTACTAGCGTCGCGTGGATATTTAATTTTTATGCCACTAATGTGCCACGTCATGCCACATCACTCCCGGGCTCCCGAATTAACCTAAACCACTTTTTGAATGCCCTCGTGTCGTAAGATATTGAAGGGTGCATGTAATAGGGGTGGATCACACGCATGTCGTCAGATACGCTAGTGGTCAAATACGTATTTAGTCAAAATACGCAAATGGACATAGTCGCGAATCGTTAGATTCGCAATTTGCCAGATTCGCAGCTAGTCAGATTTGCAACTTGTCAAATACGCAGCTCGGCAGGTACGCAATGAGACAAATACGCATCTCGACAGATGCGTAACTGGACAGATTTCTACGATAGTCTTGATTACCTTTTCTTGATTTGGTTAAAATGGTCTCTGTTAGAAGATAGGTTAAGTCTTTGTTCTCGGCTAAATATTCTCCGGATACTCGGTAATGTTCGTTGATTCCTGACGACGTTATGCACGCGGGTCGTTTTTGTTTTAAATCTTTAAGTTAATGTTGTAAGGAGAGACGTTAAAAATAAGAGTGAATTGAGTGAGCACCTTCTAGAAAAAAAAAATGATACGCCTATCGTTTAAAGGTCTAGAACAATTTGCAAAACCAATCTTAGAATTTGTAAAATGATACAAGCTGAGGTAAATAGGTAAACGTATGCTCACTCAGGCCACACACAGGGGTAGTTAGATCTCCTTTTTTAATAAGTTTACAAATACCATGTAAGGCTCTTTTTTTTAATTTTTTAAAGCTAGGTTAATTACAGACTTTTTACAGATTCCTTGTGCTCACTCAATCCTCACGCTAATTTGACCCCCAATGGTTCAAGTTAACTCTTAAAACTGATTTTGTAAAACGTAGCCTACCCTACCCTCCTAACTCGGCCCCTCTACCCTCCTAACTCGGCCCCTCTACCCTCCTAACTCGGCCCCTCTACCCTCCTAACTCGGCCCCTCTACCCTCCTAACTCGGCCCCTCTACCCTCCTAACTCGGCCCCTCTACCCTCCTAACTCGGCCCCTCTACCCTCCTAACTCGGCCCCTCTACCCTCCTAACTCGGCTCCTCTACCCTCCTAACTCGGCCCCTCTACCCTCCTAACTCGGCCCCTCTACCCTCCTAACTCGGCCCCTCTACCCTCCTAACTCGGCCCCTCTACCCTCCTAACTCGGCCCCTCTACCCTCCTAACTCGGCCCCTCTACCCTCCTAACTCGGCCCCTCTACCCTCCTAACTCGGCCCCTCTACCCTCCTAACTCGGCCCCTCTACCCTCCTAACTCGGCCCCTCTACCCTCCTAACTCGGCCCCTCTACCCTCCTAACTCGGCCCCTCTACCCTCCTAACTCGGCCCCTCTACCCTCCTAACTCGGCCCCTCTACCCTCCTAACTCGGCCCCTCTACCCTCCTAACTCGGCCCCTCTACCCTCCTAACTCGACTCTTCTACCCTCCTAACTCTACTCTTCTACCCTCCTAACTCGGCCCCTCTACCCTCCTAACTAGACTCTTCTACCCTCCTAACTAGACTCTTCTACCCTCCTAACTACTCACGATTTAATAAAAATATTTAAAATAATTTAACGGGTCAAAACGCGACACCATTTTTATTAAGTAGTTAATACGAACTACTTACAGCCCGATGTATCAACTATTAAATATAAATGTCGCGTTTTAATTATTTTAAATGTTTAAAAAGGAACGCGAAAGTCTTAAAATTGATGATACAAATATTTTTATAGCAACCATTTTTATTTTCGGACAAACACAAGGACATACACAAATGAACACCAAAAACTAATTGCTACTCCTCCATTCCTTCTCCTTCCGCTTCTTCATCGAACTCTCCCTCGTCATCTGCTGTGGCGTCCTGGTACTGCTGGTATTCTGACACCAGGTCGTTCATATTGCTCTCTGCTTCTGTGAACTCCATTTCGTCCATACCCTCTCCAGTGTACCAGTGCAGGAACGCTTTCCGCCTGAACATTGCCACGAACTGTTCAGCCATCCTCTTAAATATGCTCTGGATAGCCGTGGTGTTTCCAATAAACGTCGACGCCATTTTCAGCCCTCGTGGTGGAATGTCGCACACTGCAATCTTTACATTGTTCGGAATCCACTCTACGAAGTATGTGCTGTTCTTATTCTGGATGTTGACTAGTTGTTCGTCAACTTCTTTCATCGACATTCTCCCTCTGAATATCGTTGCCACGGTCAGGTATCTTCCATGCCGAGGGTCGCAGGCCACCATCATGTTTTTCGCGTCAAACATTTGCAGCGTCAACTCTGGGACCGTCAATGCTCGGTACTGCTGCGCTCCTCGCGACGTGAGGGGAGCGAAGCCAGGCGTGTAAAAGTGGAGTCGTGGGAACGGCACCATGTTGACCGCCAGCTTCCTCAAATCAGCGTTCAGCTGACCAGGAAATCTCAAACAGGTCGTGATGCCAGACATAGTCGCACAAACCAAGTGATTTAAGTCTCCGTAAGTAGGCGTCGTGAGCTTTAGCGTTCTGAAGCAGATGTCGTATAGCGCTTCGTTATCCAAGCAGAAGGTGTGGTCTGCATTTTCTACCAGCTGGTTCACTGCCAATGTGGTGTTGTAGGGCTCAACGACGCAATCAGATACTCTCGGGCTGGGGAATACTGAAAAGGTTAAAATGATTCTGTCGGGATACTCTTCTCGGATGCGGTTGATGAGCAAGGTGCCCAATCCGGAGCCGGTGCCGCCTCCGAGGGAGTGCGACATTTGGAAGCCTTGGAGGCAGTCGCAGCCTTCCGCCTCTCGGCGAATGACGTCGAGGGCGGATTCCAGGATCTCCACGCCTTCGGTGTAGTGGCCTCGCGCCCAGTTGTTGGCGGCGCTGTTCTGGCCGTAGACGAAGTTGTCTGGGCGGTAGAGGCAGCCGAAGGGCCCGGAGCGGACCGCGTCCATGGTGGCCAGCTTCAGGTCTACCAACACGGTGCGTGGGACGTACTTGCCGCCCGAAGCCTCGTTGTAGTACACATTGATGCGCTCGAGCTGGAGATCCGAGTCGCCATGGTAGCAGCCGCTGGGGTCGATTCCATGCTCATCGGATATCACCTCCCAGAACTGTAATAAAAAACAATCTTTGAATAAAGGGTCGAAGAAACTAGGTTAAGACCCTTTTCAGCTAAGTACCATCTGGGGTTTATCAAGTATGGGTTAGATTAAACTAAGGAAAGGAGCACGAATTCAGGCAGACACCAGTGTAACATCGTGTTACCAATTGCTATAGCTAATTTTACGATATTATATCAAAGGTTACCTTTCCTCCAATCTGGTTTCCACAAGCGCCAACCTGCAGATTAATGATCTCCCTCATCTTGAAAATTTATCAAACTTCTCGGTCCTGGTAACTTGTAAATTTCTCCTAAAAGCTATCCGAAGATGGTAACAAAGTTGTAGCTTAACATTAACTTAAAAACTAAAATAAAAAAAAGATAAAAAAAGATATCTCGCGTCTTCACACTGTTAGCATCTTACATCGGATTTCAATAACTGCGTCAAAATTTCTATGGACCAACCAGGTAAAATTTTGAATGGAATTCTAGAATTCTTTTTACTTTTTTATAGAAGAAACAGTAAATTTTTTCCTGCCAGAAAGAAATGAGAGGCCAGTGTAAAATAGCACTGCCAAACTTTTTGTATCAGAACCTCTTCACAGAATTATGTAACTACTAGTAGATCAATGAGGAGAAGGTACATAATTATAATTTTTTCCGCTATAAAAGTGCCTTAAAAATTGTTTGTAAAAAAATATGCTCTATAATCTTAGTGATAAATAGGTGAAAAAGTGATTTTTTGAAGTTGCTTGAAACCTTACATTTAATATTAAATACCAGAAATCACATAGCACGTAAATTCACATTCAAGTAAGTAGCTAGATATGTGTTATTGATGCTTATGTTATAGACTCAGAGAGAACTCAAAGAAGTAGGTACATAGCAAATACTTAAAACCACTTATAAACACAAGAATAGATTTAATGAAAAATAGATGACTTTATACTGTGTCGTAATAAAACCTTTGTCACTGAAAAATAAAATGTGTCATGTACCTAGATTTTTGTACATTCAAAAGTTGTGAAACAGGTCATCCTCATTGAATTCCATTCCTTCGTCTTCGTGTACATTTTTCCCATTCAAAGGCCTCACATTTTCCACTCCCGCCATCTATTTTCCCGTTCTCCTGAAGGTTTTCTTCCTCATATCTGCGCCCGTGGCCAGCACAGTAAAACTCAGTCTAACAAAGTTCCCAATACGAGCGCGCGATGTCGCCACCGTGCTCCCCGGCCCCTTGTTTTGTTTTCAGAGGCGGTGTACTTGTCACAATTGTCATGGCGCCCGCCTGTCATGCGAGATAGGTAGCGAAACCTGAACTATGTGAATTGTCCCATTATCCTGTATGATGTAGCTGTGTTTGAGCCGCGAAGAGTGTCCAGTGTGCGTGTGTGCTCCGAGTGATGTCAGTGGGCGGCAATGTACCGACCGTCGAAGGCAAAAAAGCATCTTTGTGCGAGGACAGTACTGACAGTGACAATGATACAGAAAGGAAGCTTTTGCTGCGAAGAATATCCACCAGCAAATGCGTCGGCAGGCTGGTAAGTCCTCATTCACCTCGTATTTGAGTCGTGTTTGGTTTGGGCGTGTTCAGAAGACAGCTGTCAAACCAGCGGGGCGGGGAGGGGGTACAAGCTACCCATGTGCGAGCCCTGGGCAACATCTCGGCTGATCAATTTTGAGTATTTAATTTGTTAATTGTTTGCAAGCGAGGTGGGATGCGGTGTGACCTATTTTGATGGAAGCGCGAGCATAAACAGGTGAATGGCAGTGAGGCATCTCTGACTAGTCTTGGATTCGCGGTTAAAAGTAGTTAATTAATATTAAATTAAACCACTAGAGGGCAGTGTGTAACAGGTCTTAGAAATTAAAAAAAAACATAATCTCTCAACCTAACGATACCTGTTATTGTTGTAAGGATACCGAGCATGATACATCCTTGGTGGCTGAATTGGCGCGCGAGTGTTCTAAAGCTCTGCTAAGAATAATAACCAAAAAAAACATATTGTTTATAAGATTCTAACTGTAATTTTTATGGTCAAGATATATACGTATATATATATATATATATTTATAAAAACGTATATATATATATATATATATATGTCTATAAATAAATTAGGATATGCACAAATGTCATTGACCTCTCGAAAACTAAGTCTATCCAGAGTCAATATGTAAGAAATCGCAGGTAAGCAGCTCAATACCAAATCATAATATTTGTTGGCTAATAAATTTAGTCATTATCACTCAATTATAACCTTGTAAAAATCTTATTTATTGCTTTGGTTTGTGGAAACTTTATTTGAGGTAGCAAAAAAATCTACTTTTTTGAAGTATAAGCATTTAAACTTGTTATCTATAGAAAGACTTACACTCTTTTATCGACAACGAATACAAGAATAAATTACAATACCTCGTAGGTGCTAGGAAGCAATCTGTTCTAGACTATCTTAATGTTAAGAGAGGTAGGGCATAATGATTTATCGCTTGAACTGGAGCAGCCCGACTGGTGAAATACCTCCACCTTACACGAGACCGCAGACAAGTAACAATCACTTCTGTGTTGTTGTGTTCCTATGTAAATGATAATGTTATAAAAAACGAGCGGACGCCCGCGACTTCATACGCTTGGAGTTAGTCTAGTAATAAATATAGGTAGCTCATGTTACTCTGGATGAATGTATAACATCCCACATATATTTGAGACTCCCTTTTTTTTCAAAATTGACCTCATCCCACCTGATGTTAAGTGGTCCTAGCTTAAGGGCGACAAGTACAGCATAATAAATCAGTTACTAGACTTGTCGCCCTTACCTTGAAGGCCTAACTCTTGCTACTAATGTAGCATCCCCCAGGAACTCTGGAAACTTTACTTACACGCAGGAACACAACAACACAAGAGTGATTGTTATTTGGCTGCGGTCTTCTGTAAGGTGGAGGTATTTCACCAGTCGGGCTGCTCCAGTTCGAGCAATAAATCGCTATGCCCTACCTCTCAAAGCATCACTGCCACTGCCTCCACTGTGGTTAGAGGGGGTCTGCGGTGACCACAATTTGAGCGGGACAGAGCGTGTTTTGCCTCTCTGGATAATTATAGTCCCGGAATTGGCGCACAGGTGTGCCGCAGTTTGGCCTCTTTAAGCTTTTTTGGCAATCTCAAGATCGTAAACAGGGAGAGCGGGAATTCTCATTGTTGTGAATGGAGACTAGCTTCTGTAATTTTTTTATTGATTGTTTATGGAGCACATGGTACCTATGTGTCGCAGTGGAAACATGGTTTCGCATATAAATACGTATAGTGGGAGTAAGACTACGAATTGACCATGGTACAGGCAAGAGCACTTCAGACTACACGCTTTTGAACTTTGTATCGCCCTCATGTCGTTTGCATAGAAACTAATATCGAACTGCAGTCACTTATGATTTTAATTGATATAAATGTAATATAAATAAAAAAAATAACCAATTTGCTCCATGACTTATTAAGAAGCACATATTTACGTCTTGGAGATAAATTTTCATTAAATATAAGTACATTTTCGAATTAAGAAAACCCCTTTGTTAAGTTGGTTAAAAAATATATATTTTTTTTCTGTTTTTACATATGACTAGCTGTTGCCCGCGCCTTTGCCTGCGTTATTTCGGTATAAAAAGTATCCTAAATGTTAATCGAGTATCTCATCTTTCTTCTTACCAAATTTTATCCAAATTCCTTTAGTAGCTTTTGCGTGTAAGAGTAACAAACATACATATTAGAAACATAATTTGTTTATCTCCCCTTGCGGTGCGGGAATCGAACCCACGACCTTCACGTATCGCGCGTGCTGCTCTTCCAACTGAGCTAACCGCAAGTTATCGTAGGCGATGAAATTTTTCATCATCCAGACATCCAAGCATTTTTACGAACTTTCGCGTTTATAATATTAGTATGACGGTAAAGAATACTTAATGTGCGACTCGCACTCGTTGGTTTTTAAGTAATTTAAATAAAGAAATATAGTTGCAGTAAAAAGGTCCTGGCGATTGTCCCAAGTTTTGTTGGTTTTGATGGAGAACTGTACGCGCAGTGTCCGGATCCCCTGTTGACAGCCAATGACAGTCTGTGACGGATGTCCGGTGCGCCGGACGTGTCAATCCATTGCGTACCACATACGGCCCAGTTGGCACCGTGACTCATTTTGCGTGTCTTCTCTTCTATGCTTTAGTTTTCACCTTACTAGTTGTTTGTCGCTCGAGTCAATAGAAACAAGCCCTAATTTTAAACTAGCCGCAGCCGAGGGCGGGGCGGGAGCCTATTTTCTCTATTTATCAAATTTAAGACAGTGGAGGCGCTTTGCCCGGTTCATTCCATTGACAGCAGTAATCTATAGCAGCCATGGCGCCTTCTGAGGAATACTTGTGTGTTGCCATTGGTTGTTGTGAGGGACTCCTTTGTATAAGTCTTATTAAAGTTTTGATATTATATCTTAGCCGTCACCTTGTATTGTACATTCATGTCTATCAAATTCTCTCTCTTCTTCAAGTTGCCATTCAATATGTTTTGCTTCAAGAAGTTTACAATTACAACAAATACCGAGATATTAAATTTCGAAATTGATGTTTATGCCTTTTTGTATGACTATTTCGCAAGAAATTAATATTTTTTAGTTTTACTTGGGTTGTTCTGCGAGGCTCCTACAAGAATAAGGCCCCGGGTGATTACCCTGTTCGCCCCCCCTAAGGCCACTAATAAGAACTACCTTCCCTTCCCTCTTTATAATTATCTCTTTCTCTTTGATAATTAAAGTGTTGAGCAAAGTTTGGTTTGCAAATTAAGTTATCGTCAAAATCTGGCATGTAGTATTTAGAACGTTTTGGTGATACATCTTCGGTATTTTGATACCGTATACATACATCTTAATTGTGTCAAACTTAGTGACATAGTACAGGTAGCGTTCATACCGCATCTGTCAGGTCTGTCACAAGTTACTCAGCCCGGATACGTTAGTAGTTGGGCGTTTGAAGACCATTGAGGCGGAAGACAGGTGAGATGGGTCTGTGTATCGGAGCGATGCGGGGATAGACGATTGTTCCTGAGATACTATCGCCATTTGTGATCTCTGGCAAGATAGATGACGAGTGTCTCAGCGTATGTATACCCGTAGTCGGTATTATTCCTTTGTTTTTAGTTTACCTTGACACAGGGTAAACTGAAAACGGATATGTTTACAACAACATCTGAACTGAACTGAACTGCACCCGTTACTTTAAATATATAGTCAGATCCTTTTTTTTTTCTTAACTAAGGGAAACACATAGAACACCCCACACACCTTTATTTACGCAAGCTTTAGAAAAGCAGCTATCAATCATTCATCAGTTGATTATGTTGTGAAGAATCGGTCAAAAACTTACGTATCGTCATCCTAGGAAGGTAACATCGTGTGTGCGATTCCCTACCCTGAGAAAGGTACGACTTCTTACTAAAGCCCCCCCAGTTGGTGGTATGGTGGTGATATAGGAAATCGGGTCAACTGACAAAACACATTACCACCAGCTGAATGGCTGCTATAAAAGCATCCCCATCACATTCTTCAGGATAATCTAGGGGGGAGCGGGGGTGGCATACCAAAGGTGACAATCTGCATACAAACCGTCTGATGGTAAACGGTAGTCTACGGACGCTTGCAACTCCAGAACGCTTAGCACGAACTTTTCAAAGAAATCGTAGTGTATGCGTATCGTAAGCAATTTGTATGAAAATTGAAGAGCTCCCTCTACCGTACGTAAGTATTACTAAAATTGACAGCACGAACGCCTGAAGTAATAGTAGCGTAGCGATAGCGTGGCGCTAGCGTCGGTCACGCTAACGTACCCAATACATTCTCTAAGAAACTGGTAGCACGAACCTTTTTTTGACGTTCGGTTTCGTGGCTAGCTATCGTGAGCGTACGAATATCTTCTCACTTGGAATTTGTTGGTGACAAAGTTTACGTATTAGAGCTAAATTGACTTTTTATTAATATTTCGTCGTATTTTCAAGTATATTATTTATGTGCGTTTTTTCAAGTATATTATTTATGTGCATTATTGTATAAACTTCTTTGAAAATGCAAGAAAGTTACATAGAACGTAGTACGTTATATTATTATCTAGCGGCAAGATTAATTGAAAGTGCAAGTAATCCCAGAGAAACAAGGTAAGATTAGTAGAAAATCAGTTTATTCATCTATTACTTACAAAACGCACATATAAATCATGAATGTATATAAACGTAATTTTTACTAACTTTCTACAGAGAAATTAGTCGCAGGGCAAATGGAAGGAAATTCACACATTTTTTAGAATTGCCAGAAACTGAATTCCGGAATAGATTTCGCCTAAGTAAACCAGCATTTAAGTTTTTATGTGAAAAACTCCGCCAGCACACAGGATTAAAGTCAAGCAGAAGAATTAACTTAGAATTAAAGGTAACGTGACATGTATTACTTAAGTGTGTTAATTTCGTACGAGAAACTAAGTGTCCCCTACAGCCAGCTTGAGTAGTGCTTTATTCATTGGTCACCTATTGTATGAATATGTAACTACATAATATCCTTATCTTTGCCCACTCAAGCAGCGGCATTCCTCGATTTGTTTACATTAAAATGTGGTGTAAAATAACGAACGCATCCTTATGTGTGGTTATTGTATTATCTATTATTTTACAGATTCTATGTGCTCTATCTTTTTACGCTACTGGATCGTACCAAAGAATTGTAGGAATGGCGAAACAATTAGGGCAAACTACCGTTAGCAAATGCGTGAAGGAAGTCACCGATGCACTTAACACTCCCAACATAGTTAATGCTTTTATTAAGTTTCCTACAACAAGAGCTCAAAGAGATGCGGTTAAAAACAAGTAAGTGGTAATTTTAAACCCATACTAATATTATTTAAACATGTTAAAGTTTTTATGTTTGTTAATCACGCTGAAACGGCTGGACGGTTTGCATGTTACTGGTATGCATTTTTATTTGTTTATATTTTGGTGGTAAATGATCCTGAAGCAGCTGAACATGGTACAAGGGACATGCAACATAGATAGATTCAAGTGACAAATCTTGTCTTACATAAAACTTTTTTTTTAGATTTTATGCAAAATACGGCTTTCCTGGGATTATTGGCTGTATTGATGGAAGCCATTTCCACATCTTTACTCCTAAAAAGGACATAGAACATCTTTTCTATTGTAGAAAGCATTTCCATTCATTAAACGTACAAATGGTAAGTGTATCCCAATAGTCTGTAAAAATCAATAGGTCATAACTCAAAAAAAAATAGCTAGACCGATTTGGAAGATTATTTTTGTGTGTTGTATTCGTAATTGTACAGTAACTTACATAAAAAAAATTACGAGCTACCGGAACACCTGGAATACCTAGTGATAAAGTTATACGATTGAAAATTTATTCTGATTTATGATTAGAAACTTTTTTAAGGTATGCGACAGCGAGTGCAGAATATTAAACATTAATGCAAAATATGGCGGGGCTACTCACGATGCGTTCATTTGGGACAACAGCATTGCAAACACCTATATGCAAGCACTGCATCGAAATAATGAACAAGTTTGGTTATTAGGTAAAAACGTTATTTATTAATTTTGTCGCTTTATAATTTAAGTGATCCATATGAAAGTGTTAAATGAATTCGTGTCAGTGTATTTACTGTCTCACAAATAATTTTATTTAATGTCTCAGATATAAGACAGAATTTTAAACTTGAAATTTCAGTATTGGCATTACACAGAAAGATCTTCGTATATTTACAGGTAGATAAGATTTTTGTATATTTACAGGTGATTCCGGTTACCCCCAAAGACCGTGGTTAATGACACCTATTCTTGATGCTCCGGAAGGAAGTCCAGAAGCCAAATACACTCAAGTTCATGGAAAAGCCCGGGTCATAATAGAAAATACTTTCGGGCGCTTAAAAAATCGTTGGCGATGTTTGTGCAAAGACCGCACTTTACATTATGCGCCTGAAAAATGCGCAAAAATAATTATGGCTTGCAGTGTGTTGCATAATTTAGCCATAGACTTCAATGTGCCTGACCCAGAGGATCGGCCGGTTACTCGGCAAAATGTAGATTCTACACAGAATATTCTACATGAAATTGACAATAGAAACGATTTATTGAGAGGAAGAGCACTAAGAAACATGTTAGTTAACAGAATAAATAGGCTTCACAGACTTCACACGCAATAAAAATATTTATTTTGAATTTGACTGTGCCTTATTAATGAAATAAATATAAGTCTGCCCTTCCAAGCCTCGTTCTTTATAAACCGGTAATTGTTTTATTAATTTAGTATATTGAACTTATTGGCTAGCCTTTGTATGGATTAAAGTTAACTATGAAACAAGGATTGACGAAAAGGGATTACTGTAGAAAATAAAGAAAATTATTTGTTTGGTAGGTACTTTACTTATGTGAAATGAAAAAATGGAACAAAATAAAAAAAAACAAATTAACCTAGGTAACATTAAAAAAAACAATTATAGGTACTTATAAAGTAGGTATATCACGTAAATCAAATAGAAAAAAAAATCTTAATATTTTTTACATGTTTTCCCTTTCAAAGTACCTTTTAATCACATCCAAAGTCTCTCTCATAAATTCCAGCCATCGAGCTTGTAAACGGAGCTCCTCATCTCGCTGTCTTGTACGTTCACGAATTTCATACTCTTGTATCCGTAGCCTTTCAGTTTCCAATCTTTCATACATAGTATCACGCTCTCTTGTATACTCTCTCGCTTTCGCATCCGACTCTACGAACAATTTTGCAAGATTGTCAGTCTTCCTCTTTTTGGGTGCTGGGGGCTTCCAAGGTTCCTCTATGGGGATGAAAACGTCCGATGAAGGGTCCTCTGGAAGAGCCACAGTTGCTTGGCTGCTAGTCCCAGGTATGTGCCAGCCCTCTAAAAACATAAAGTATCTTAATATTTGAATGGTGTGGTGTGATTTGTGAAAGTAGTGTGCAGGTTTCCTCACGATTTTTCTCTTCGCCTTATGGCAAGCAATATCTTTGAGAACGACCGTAAGTAGGTAATCAATTTAATATTGCAGACTTAATGTTTGTAACGATAGGCGGGAATCGAACCCGGGATCCGCATATGCATAACTAATTTTAAACCATTTTTGTTTACCTGTGACTTCTTCAGGCACTACAAAAAGATGCGCGTCTGGGAGCAGATCCTCCTGCTCCGCAGGTTGGGCATGGGGTGCCGAATTTAGATCTTGATCATCCTGAAATAATTGAAATAGCTAACTGTTATTTGCAAAATATGTACTTCTAATAGAAAAAAAAACAGTGTAAAGAAAATGAAAATAATAATAATTATTATGACTTTACATGGTTCATTATATTTTTTTCAGACCTGTTCAAAACCAGCTTCCTCAATCGCCATGCCCAAAGCTGCCTGTATGCCGATTATTTGCATAATTCTATGTTCTAAATCTGTTAGAACTGTTGTTAAGGCTGGACCACCACCAGTGCCACTAGCAGCTTTATGTATTTTTGCCGATTTCTTTTTTGTATTATTTTTCATGTCGCTCCAAACCTTTACCAAATAAAAAAAAAACAGATTTTACCATACAACATAAATAAATAATATTAACCTTAGTAGGTGTATCAAGGCCCTTCTTGTTTTGACACTAACATACCTACATTCGAAGTACCTACACTCCACTTGAGTTGTGACATAATATGGGATA
Organism: Glyphodes pyloalis; assembly: GCA_037074685.1. NCBI lineage: Eukaryota > Metazoa > Arthropoda > Insecta > Lepidoptera > Crambidae > Glyphodes > Glyphodes pyloalis. Next base: position 4,070,517 of record JAYKKO010000030.1, on the reverse strand, counting down.
CGTGTCATCTTCCCCGGAAAAATTAAAAATTATTTATACACACCTTACGCCATTTCTCCTCTGAGCGGGAGTCGCCTGTTCCATCATTGTTTAATAAGTCCGCCAATTGCTTCCATTTCGTCTGGATGTATTGCCGTCCTCGTGCTCCTCCTGATGGCTTGGACAAATCTCCATGTCTAATACAATGAAATATCACAATAAGTAAAAACGAATATATCCACAAATAACATAGTATTAAGTAGTTAAACTTTAACTTACTTTTCCATAAATTCAACCAACATTAGCTGCTGTAAATGGCTGGTTTTCATTTTTAATTTTGACGAACAAAAACACTTCACAATTACACGACAATACCAAAGAATTCTAAACAAGTAAGTCTTGTAATCCAAAAAACCCTTACGCGCCAAATTTCATGAGAACCGTTCGGAAACAAAAAGTTCGTCATACACAAATAAAAACTTTTTAAAATTTATTAATCTAAAACCGTGTCTCATAAAATCAGCTTTAACTTTGAGTTGTAAAATGACGATTTTACTATTTAGCTTTGATATTTCACTTAGAAATTCTAATAAAACTCAATAGCTAAAAATAGCCAAACGCTCAGCATCGATTTCAAAACGCATTGTTCGGTCAATCCGCCGAGTATGTTCATTCATTGGGATACGTGAGAATGACGTCACGTGCGTCTCGGTATCGCGCGTACGATACGACGACGAAGGTGCTTCGTGCTGACTACTAGCGTATCGCTATGTAATCGTAGCGTGGGCACGCTACGTTTACGTTACGAATTCTTTGAATGTTCCTGCTAGCCCTTAAGAACGCTTAGCACGAACTTTTCAAAGAAATCGTAGTGTATGCGTATCGTAAGCAATTTGTATGAAAATTGAAGAGCTCCCTCTACCGTACGTAAGTATAACTAAAATTGACAGCACGAACGCCTGAAGTAATAGTAGCGTAGCGATAGCGTGGCGCTAGCGTCGGTCACGCTAACGTACCCCATACATTCTCTAAGAAACTGGTAGCACGAACCTTTTTTTGACGTTCGGTTTCGTGGCTAGCTATCGTGAGCGTACGAATATCTTCTCACTTGGAATTTGTTGGTGACAAAGTTTACGTATTAGAGCTAAATTGACTTTTTATTAATATTTCGTCGTATTGTCAAGTATATTATTTATGTGCGTTATTGTATAAACTTCTTTGAAAATGCAAGAAAGTTACATACAACGTAGTACGTTATATTATTATCTAGCGGCAAGATTAGTTGAAAGTGCAAGTAATCCCAGAGAAACAAGGTAAGATTAATAGAAAATCAGTTTATTCATATATTACTTACAAAACGCACATATTAATCATGAATGTATATAAACGTAATTTTTACTAACTTTCTACAGAGAAATTAGTCGCAGGGCAAATGGAAGGAAATTCACACATTTTTTAGAATTGCCAGAAACTGAATTCCGGAATAGATTTCGCCTAAGTAAACCAGCATTTAAGTTTTTATGTGAAAAACTCCGCCAGCACACAGGATTAAAGTCAAGCAGAAGAATTAACTTAGAATTAAAGGTAACCTGACATGTATTACTTAAGTGTGTTAATTCATACGAGAAACTAAGTGTCCCCTACAGCCAGCTTGAGTAGTGCTTTATTCATTGGTCACCTATTGTATGAATATGTAACTACATAATATCCTTATCTTTGCCCACTCAAGCAGCGGCATTCCTCGATTTGTTTACATTAAAATGTGGTGTAAAATAACGAACGCATCCTTATGTGTGGTTATTGTATTATCTATTATTTTACAGATTCTATGTGCTCTATCTTTTTACGCCACTGGATCGTACCAAAGAATTGTAGGAATGGCGAAACAATTAGGGCAAACTACCGTTAGCAAATGCGTGAAGGAAGTCACCGATGCACTTAACACTCCCAACATAGTTAATGCTTTTATTAAGTTTCCTACAACAAGAGCTCAAAGAGATGCGGTTAAAAACAAGTAAGTGGTAATTTTAAACCCATACTAATATTATTTAAACATGTTAAAGTTTTTATGTTTGTTAATCACGCTGAAACGGCTGGACGGTTTGCATGTTACTGTTATGCATTTTTATTTGTTTATATTTTGGTGGTAAATGATCCTGAAGCAGCTGAACATGGTACAAGGGACATGCAACATAGATAGGTTCAAATGACAAATCTTGTCTTACATAAAACTTTTTTTTTAGATTTTATGCAAAATACGGCTTTCCTGGGATTATTGGCTGTATTGATGGAAGCCATTTCCACATCTTTACTCCTAAAAAGGACATAGAACATCTTTTCTATTGTAGAAAGCATTTCCATTCATTAAACGTACAAATGGTAAGTGTATCCCAATAGTCTGTAAAAATCAATAGGTCATAACTCAAAAAAAAAATAGCTAGACCGATTTGGAAGATTATTTTTGTGTGTTGTATTCGTAATTGTACAGTAACTTACATAAAAAAAATTACGAGCTACCGGAACACCTGGAATACCTAGTGATAAAGTTATACGATTGAAAATTTATTCTGATTTATGATTAGAAACTTTTTTAAGGTATGCGACAGCGAGTGCAGAATATTAAACATTAATGCAAAATATGGCGGGGCTACTCACGATGCGTTCATTTGGGACAACAGCATTGCAAACACCTATATGCAAGCACTGCATCGAAATAATGAACAAGTTTGGTTATTAGGTAAAAACGTTATTTATTAATTTTGTCGCTTTATAATTTAAGTGATCCATATGAAAGTGTTAAATGAATTCGTGTCAGTGTATTTACTGTCTCAGAAATAATTTTATTTAATGTCTCAGATATAAGACAGAATTTTAAACTTGAAATTTCAGTATTGGCATTACACAGAAAGATCTTCGTATATTTACAGGTAGATAAGATTTTTGTATATTTACAGGTGATTCCGGTTACCCCCAAAGACCGTGGTTAATGACACCTATTCTTGATGCTCCGGAAGGAAGTCCAGAAGCCAAATACACTCAAGTTCATGGAAAAGCCCGGGTCATAATAGAAAATACTTTCGGGCGCTTAAAAAATCGTTGGCGATGTTTGTGCAAAGACCGCACTTTACATTATGCGCCTGAAAAATGCGCAAAAATAATTATGGCTTGCAGTGTGTTGCATAATTTAGCCATAGACTTCAATGTGCCTGACCCAGAGGATCGGCCGGTTACTCGGCAAAATGTAGATTCTACACAGAATATTCTACATGAAATTGACAATAGAAACGATTTATTGAGAGGAAGAGCACTAAGAAACATGTTAGTTAACAGAATAAATAGGCTTCACAGACTTCACACGCAATAAAAATATTTATTTTGAATTTGACTGTGCCTTATTAATGAAATAAATATAAGTCTGCCCTTCCAAGCCTCGTTCTTTATAAACCGGTAATTGTTTTATTAATTTAGTATATTGAACTTATTGGCTAGCCTTTGTATGGATTAAAGTTAACTATGAAACAAGGATTGACGAAAAGGGGTTACTGTAGAAAATAAAGAAAATTATTTGTTTGGTACGTACTTTACTTATGTGAAATGAAAAAATGGAACAAAATAAAAAAAAAACAAATTAACCTAGGTAACATTAAAAAAAACAATTATAGGTACTTATAAAGTAGGTATATCACGTAAATCAAATAGAAAAAAAAATCTTAATATTTTTTACATGTTTTCCCTTTCAAAGTACCTTTTAATCACATCCAAAGTCTCTCTCATAAATTCCAGCCATCGAGCTTGTAAACGGAGCTCCTCATCTCGCTGTCTTGTACGTTCACGAATTTCATACTCTTGTATCCGTAGCCTTTCAGTTTCCAATCTTTCATACATAGTATCACGCTCTCTTGTATACTCTCTCGCTTTCGCATCCGACTCTACGAACAATTTTGCAAGATTGTCAGTCTTCCTCTTTTTGGGTGCTGGGGGCTTCCAAGGTTCCTCTATGGGGATGAAAACGTCCGATGAAGGGTCCTCTGGAGGAGCCACAGTTGCTTGGCTGCTAGTCCCAGGTATGTGCCAGCCCTCTAAAAACATAAAGTATCTTAATATTTGAATGGTGTGGTGTGATTTGTGAAAGTAGTGTGCAGGTTTCCTCACGATTTTTCTCTTCGCCTTATGGCAAGCAATATCTTTGAGAACGACCGTAAGTAGGTAATCAATTTAATATTGCAGACTTAATGTTTGTAACGATAGGCGGGAATCGAACCCGGGATCCGCATATGCATAACTAATTTTAAACCATTTTTGTTTACCTGTGACTTCTTCAGGCACTACAAAAAGATGCGCGTCTGGGAGCAGATCCTCCTGCTCCGCAGGTTGGGCATGGGGTGCCGAATTTAGATCTTGATCATCCTGAAATAATTGAAATAGCTAACTGTTATTTGCAAAATATGTACTTCTAATAGAAAAAAAACAGTGTAAAGAAAATGAAAATAATAATAATTATTATGACTTAATTATTATGGTTCATTATATTTTTTTCAGACCTGTTCAAAACCAGCTTCCTCAATCGCCATGCCCAAAGCTGCCTGTATGCCGATTATTTGCATAATTCTATGTTCAAAATCTGTTAGAACTGTTGTTAAGGCTGGACCACCACCAGTGCCACTAGCAGCTTTATGTATTTTTGCCGATTTCTTTTTTGTATTATTTTTCATGTCGCTCCAAACCTTTACCAAATAAAAAAAACAGATTTTACCACACAACATAAATAAATAATATTCACCTTAGTAGTAGGTGTATCAAGGCCCTTCTTGTTTTGACACTAACATACCTACATTCGAAGTACCTACACTCCACTTGAGTTGTGACATAATATGGGATACGTGTCATCTTCCCCGGAAAAATTAAAAATTATTTATACACACCTTACGCCATTTCTCCTCTGAGCGGGAGTCGCCTGTTCCATCATTGTTTAATAAGTCCGCCAATTCCTTCCATTTCGTCTGGATGTATTGCCGTCCTCGTGCTCCTCCTGATGGCTTGGACAAATCTCCATGTCTAATACAATGAAATATCACAATAAGTAAAAACGAATATATCCACAAATTACATAGTATTAAGTAGTTAAACTTTAACTTACTTTTCCATAAATTCAACCAACATTAGCTGCTGTAAATGGCTGGTTTTCATTTTTAATTTTGACGAACAAACACTTCACAATTACACGACAATACCAAAGAATTCTAAACAAGTAAGTCTTGTAATCCAAAATACCCTTACGCGCCAAATTTCATGAGAACCGTTCGGAAACAAAAAGTTCGTCATACATACACAAATAAAAACTTTTTAAAATTTATTAATCTAAAACCGTGTTTCATAAAATCAGCTTTAACTTTGAGTTGTAAAATGACGATTTTACTATTTAGCTTTGATATTTCACTTAAAAATTCTAATAAAACTCAATAGTTAAAAATAGCCAAACGCCCAGCAACCATTTCAAAACGCATTGTTCGGTCAATCCGCCGAGTATGTTCATTCATTGGGATACGTGAGAATGACGTCACGTGCGTCTCGGTATCGCGCGTACGATACGACGACGAAGGTGCTTCGTGCTAGCTACTAGCGTATCGCTACGTAATCGTATCGTGGGCACGCGACGTTTACGTTACGAATTCTTTGAATGTTCCTGCTAGCCCTTCAGGAGTATAACGCGTGCATTGTCCCGATTCGACATTCTTACTGTAACTGCTCTCAAGAGTTGACTGGTCGAAAGTACGAAAAAAAATATTTAAATTTTTTTAATAAACTCCCTCAAGTTATTGTTGAGTTACCTTTGTACAAATTTAAGACATTTGTCAAACGATGTCTTTTGAAAAAAGGCTACTACAAAGTAGAAGAGTATTTGAATGACAGGAACGTGTGGATCAGTGACTAGTGTGCTCGCCTGTACCTACGTGTTTTATATTATTTTACAAATATATATGTAGGTAACGTGTTTTCTCAATCAATGTCAGAATTGGGCCTCGATGACGCATGTAAGTCATACAGTTAATTTAATTTACAAATACCTTTGTTTTATTATTTTTATTATTTTGTTTCTTTTTTAATAATTGATTTTAAATTTTTATTTTACAATTGACAAACTAACTGTGTGTTTTAGTGCAAAATTAGTAATAAGTGTAGCTTTCATTTGTAAAAAAAAACCGGCCAAGTGCGAGTCGGACTCGCGCACCGAGGGTTCCGTACAAACCTGCAAGGTTTACAAAGTTCGTTCATTACGACAATCGAGTCATAACTATGGTATTTTTATTGCAAAATGAAATTCATAACATTACAATGGGGAAAGATGGAGGAGCATAAATTTAAGAGAAAGATCTCTTTATCGTATATTTATTAAAAAATATATATTTTGTAATGTAACTAAAAATTTAAGGTTTTCGGAATTTTTTCTTTATGTGTGCTATAAAACGTTGCTTCATGCCAAATTTCAAGATTCTAGGTCGATTGGAAGTACCCTTTAGGTTTTGATTCCCTTGCGAGTACTTGCGAGTTTCAAAATATGCAGCTTAAATTGCTGTTTCTTTTGATTGCGTTGACATAGAAGTTTGATTTTGTTACAGCTTAAAGGTATTATAGACCTGAGTATTTGGTATGAATTTCAATTTAATACATCTACGCGTTTATGAGGAAATGGGTAGTAAGTTTAAAATTATTAAAAAAATATATATTATGTGATGTAACTAAAAATGTATGGTTTTCGTAATTTTTCCTTTATCTATGCTATAAGACGTTGCTTCGTACCAAATTTCAAGATTCTGAGTTCACGGAAAGCACCCTGTAGGTTTTGATTCCCTTGCAAGTGTCGAAAATTTGCGGCATAAACGGCTGCATCTTTTGATTGCGTTGGCTTAGAAGTTTGATTTTTTCACAGCTTCAAGGGATAGTAGACCTGAGTAATTGATATAAATTTCAGCTTCATACCTCCACGCGTTCCTGAGAAAAAGGGTCTTGACAGACGGACGGACGGACGGACAGACGGACAACAAAGTGATCCTATAAGGGTTCCGTTTTTTCTTTCCTTTTGAGGTACGGAACCCTAAAAACTACTGAGTTTCTTGCCGGTATCTTCTCTTTAGTTATAGGTTCCGAACCGGAGGTAGCTTCATTTGCTTTTTGTAGAGACTATTCATATGTATTACTAATGTAATCTATGTGAATAAAAAAAATATTGACTTTGACTTGACTTTACAAAATAGTCGACCTGTTGTACTTTTTGCTCTGTTGAGCACTCCGAGCTTCATCGTCGCTAAACAGCTCTCCGCTTAGCCTTTCTGACTACGGTGCTGTATGTCATTAGAGATGTCGACATAAAGTATCATATTATTCTGCGAGTACGAGAATCGTGGAGCCACAGTAAATGGGGTAAAGGTAAGAGTTGGCTTTTAGTTAGCCATACCACCTTTTAAAACTTATATGGCAAAATGTTTATTTTTAAGTTGAGAGAAATGAAATTTGGCACAAATATAGCTCGAAACTTGGATTAAAATATAGACTAATTTTTGATTCGAATATTAGGGGAAATAGGGGTAAAACAGACCATGAAAGGATGTAGTCCACGCGAACGAAGTCGCGGGCACAGCTAGTTTAGTATACAAGCGGCCAGTCGCGATTTTGTACGTGCTGAGACTTTGTCTTTACTAGAAATAAAAAAGCCTATGTTGTTCAGGGGATTCTGGCTTTCCAACGGAACAACATTTTTTGATGTCGTCACAGTCGTTTTTAAGTTTGTTTATTACAAACATACACACACATAATAAAACGAGTCTTTCTTCTTAAACATATTAGTGTAGCTATATGCTTAAATATACGTACAGACAATTTAGTTTCGTTTAACATGCAGAAGAAATATTAAGGTTCACCCATTGCAGTGTCACTCTACAGTAACCCTTGTATGATTGATGACCGATGGTAATGCCCTCTGAATCACTTAAATATAGGGAGGAAAGTATATATGGATCGTCTTAGTTCATATTGAAGGTTGAGGCCACTGTACCTAATGCAACTAAACGTTTTAAAACTGTTTTTGGGTTTATATTTGAGATAATAAAACTTGTTTTTTATTCCAAAAAAGGATAGCTTTTTGGGCGTCGTATCATGTCTTACAATTAAAAGAAACGTTTAAGAAACTCACTTCTTAATTTATATTGTTTGTCAATTTTTTCAAGGGGACTACACACCCTCAGACAGAGTTCTGATTGATCTTCATAAACGAATGTTATGAAGAGGGAAACATTTGTGAGTTTGTTTCTACACAGACCTTAAACAAACTGGTATGCCCGCTGCTGGGCATAGACCTTTTCAAAAGCATTGAATCTACTCTTGAATACATATACAGATACAGAATAAAGGCAAATGTTCATCACACACATTTTTGTCGAAGGTGGAGATCGAACCGACGAACCACGACGGTTCAACAACAGTTACTAGCGGTTATCATTGGTCTAATGGCCAGTTGAATGAACAATAAGTCAATAAATTATGTGAATCAATGACCTGTGGATCTCGTGATCCAAAGATCGTGGGTTCAAGTTCTGCAGAGGCATCATATTTATGTGTTGTTTGCACTTTGAATAGAACATGTTAAGATTGGTCCATAGATGAGAGGCAGCGGGCCGGACTTTGGCGTTGCGCTATCTCTGTGGTCCCGGGTTCCATTACCGGTCATGTCAAAATGTGAACGCACTTTTCTATTTAGACTTAGGTCTGGGTTTTTTAGCTAAATAACATCATACTGCGGCCTATTGGAACAAAAAAAATCATTGGTAAATATAGAAAAAATGGGGATGATACGCGTGCGATGCTGCAACGGACCGCTAGTTAAAATATACGGCTGCCGTTAGCACGAATTGCTAACGTATTATTGTATTAAGTTGCCTTATCCCTACTAATATAATAAATGTGAAAGTAACTCTGTCTGTCTGTGTGTCTGTTACGTTTTCCTGCTTAAACCTATAAACCGATTTTGATGAAATTTAGTATAGGTATACGTTGAATCTCAAGAACGGACATAGGCTACTTTTCATTAGAAAATAAGGGGGGGGAGGGGGGCAATACCACCTTTGGAAGTTTATATGGAAAAATGTTTATTTTTGAAGTTAGAGATATGAAATTTGGCACAAATATAGCTCGAAACTTGGATTAAAATATAGACTACTTTTTGTTTCGAATATTAGGGGAGAAATGGGTAAAACCGACCATAAAAGGATGTACTCCACGCGAACGAAGTCGCGGGCACAGCTAGTTTCATATATTTAGTTGGCAATACCGTTGCTGTTTTATGAATGAATCTATTATTTCAATGTTCGCCGTAAGGAAATGAATGAACAATATTTCAATATTATCCAACACAATTAAACTCTCTGATTGCTTTGTATTGTTGTTAGTTCAAGTCAAGTTAATTAAAATATCAGATGGTTTGTTCCCACGGTGGCCTGATACCTAGGTACAAGTGTTTATAAATGGACGGTCAAATGTAAAGTCTGTTGGTATTAGAAACTTTGTCCTCCTTGCGTCGTATTCCTCACTGCTAAGGGTCGTGACCTCCCTTTTGCATCACTTTCACCCGCATGATTTCCCTCCAACGAATTCTGTCTCCGGCGGTGTGAAGGTCGTTGTGAACTGTTGAGTCGAGAGCTGTGCGGATCTGATCAGACCAACGCATTGGGCTGCGTCCACGAGGCCTTTTTCCATCTACTTTGCCGGTCACGATAAGTTTCTTGAGGTTGTCATCTTTTTTCCTTGCAATATGACCAATATATTCTAGGGCTCTACGTAGACACTCGGATGACAGCCGCGAGGAGATAGAAACTTTGTAATGAAATAGTAATTTTAGCTAGAGTCCACCACTCTAGGTGATATAATATGAATGCGAAGCCAACTCCGGGGTATTTGTGTGTGCCAGGTTGTTTATAGTCAAGCCAATGATGCCCGGTTCCAATATTTCAAAAACGATCCGTTCTAGTCACGAATAGTAATAATTATACGAGGCGTAATATCTATATGATAATCTAGTATTTTATATTTTTATTGTTTATGTAACTCGCACGAAACTCTAAACTTATCAACTAATCATTATTTATAATGTTTAGTTTAAGTTGATAAGTATATATATAGTTATGAATTTTTTATTATGATTTTTTATAGATTTCTTACGCACTTTTTCACTATCACCGCACCCAAAAACAAACTCTCTGTATGTCCACCTGTTGTACTATTTTGTGCAATAAGTTTTTTTAATAAATCATTTTATGATACAGAAATTGGTGTCTCAGACATATTAAAATACAACTTAGGCGGTCTTATTGATAGAAAAGGTGGAGTTGTTTTTGGACGGCAAGACTAACTTCAGGTAGATACGCTGTCTTAGTAAGTATATAATGCGTCAGGTTTAATGCGCCAGACAATCACACCAATCACCTTGTCTCAAACTAAGGTTTTCCCTTGTACTATGAGCACCAGACGACGGATACTAACTGTACGTCATCCCAGTACACCCAGACCCAAGTCAATTTAGAAAAGTTCGTTTTCCAAATTGACCCGACCGGGAATCGAACCCGAGACCTTTCGCGCTTTGTCCGCCTATCTTAGCTACTGCGCCACCGAGATCGTCATATGATAGAGATAGATCGCGTAGATGTCTCACTGATTACGCCACTTCATTTCATTGTTCCGAGACTCAATCTTCAAACTGTCTCGTCCGAACATCTAAACAGGTGCCCACGCTTGCAATAAATATATTGAGATTTCTCGGAAACCAACTGCGTGTCTCTCATTATTTATAACACTTGAAAGGCAAGTTTTCAACGCAGCCCATTTGTTTAAAACGATGTTTGTCACAATTTTCGAGAAATTGACGCTCGGATACGTCTCACTCACGAGGGCGTTTAAATAAAATTAAGTGCGAACGTATTTTTGTTTGAATATTGTTAAACAATGATTAAGTGGTTTTGGTTTTGCATCACATGGCGAGTTTGCTGAAAATGTAATCTTACCATACGGCACTCAGTAACTGACAAAACCACTTTAAATATATATATATATATATATATACTTCATTGGACATAACATTAACAGGAATTGGGTTTACAGATACATAGTACAGTCGCCGTCAGATATATCGGAACAGACAAATACTTCTGAACAGTTTAAAATGTCAATAAGTTCCCTAAAAGATATTAAAGTGTTCAGATATTATTGGTTAGTTGTATGTATATAAATTATTGACTAGAATCTTCTCAGATATTATTGAAGTAGTGAATGTTCATATATTAATGGTACCTTGTAGTGTGTGAAACTTATTGACATTTTTAACTCTTCAGAAGTATCTGGTCACTTTGTCTGCTCCGATATATCTGACGGCGACTGTACAATTGATCACTAGGTTTACAATGTAGGCGGTGTAATCGCTAGAAAACAATCTCTCCCAGATTTAGTCGATTTTGACATTTGAAAAAAGATATTCGATTTAATTTACAAGCATGGCGTTTCCTAAAATCGTTACTTATCGGAAAAACTTTCACATTCCTGTTCTTATTATAAGGTGAAGGATTCATACATTTAAGTAAAAATGAGAACTTACTTTCATATTGCTTGGAACTCTTAAAAAAAACAATGTCTAATGCAAATTGAAAACATGTTTGTTACGGAGAAAGCCACGAAGATACAAGACTTTCTTAAATCAACCCGGCTAAAGGAGTTAGTGTAAATTGGTGGAGGATGACAAGGTAGATCTGATAGGTTGCAAAGTTCATTAGAACTGCACAGCACCAAGTACACGCGTACAGTCAGCATCATTAGTTCGTATACACCTCAGTACTTTGTCATACCAAATCTCCGCGTAACTAAGCAAGTCAGATAGACAGTGACTTAATGTGACAAGGTACAGAGTTGTTCATAAACTAAAACTACTGATTGTACGTAGGTATGAAACACAATAAATAAGGCTAAGATAACATTATACTACATCGATAGCACATCACAATAACCAATTGCAGTTCGATACTAGTTTTTATTCCAACGACTGAGAGGTACTTCGAAGTCTGAAGTACCTATATAGTTTGACGTGCTTTTGATCGTAGTACATGTATACTTACCGACCGGGGGAATGCCCTGCTTCGAAAATGGTGCCACAGTATAAAATATTCATTCAGTCTTGAAACTGAGAAGAATAGTCAAACTACGCACTTGGTTAATCACGCAATGATATTTATTATTTACATATTATAAATGTACCGAACGTAAAAAATAAGGAGATCTCACGTAAAACATTTGAAATTTACGTTTACTTCATTTTGGTGCAGGGGCCCTGCATAGAATCCGTAAGGGATCCTGCTCCTCCATAATTGCGCAGGGTAGGTCACAGAAGGGGTTTTAGTTGGTGCGAGCCCGACACACCACTCTTTGTTCCCCGTAGAAAATGATGGTGAGGTAGGCATTCTCCCTCGAGAAAAAAAGTTTTAGACAAGTGGACTGAGAAAACTTATTGATTCTAAACTTCTTATTTCATAACAATGAAAGTGAATTTCAACCAAGTGGCCAACAACAAAATGGCCATATTAGTTTCAGCTCCCAGTGATAAACATGCATGTTTCATAAATAAGAGATTGTGTTTTTCGTAGGCGCTAACAACAAATACTAAAACAGAATAAAATAGCGGCTTCCATTTAACGACTGTGATTTTTTGTGACCGAGTGACTTGCACTTGCCTACTTTTTGTTTGAGAGCTTCCCATTGGACGTTTATTCCTGACTGTATGATTATTTATGTTGTAGTTACGCGCTGGCGCCGCGCCAACTACCGACATTAATTGATTCACGTTTGAGTAAGCGAACATCATGGATCGATAGCTGCTGAACTTAAGGCGCAATGATCGTATTTATTGCTGGATATTTTTGAGATAGTCCTATTTTTATTTTAGTTGACTGCTTGATAGATCGCCCTTAAGTAATAAGTTTATTAAATTTGCAAATAAATATTATATAAAAGGTATATATGCCTATTAAGTTGGTCTGTAATTTGAATATTATGACATTGTAGAGATATAAAGAGAATTTTAGTGTTTGCACCAATAAGAGATATTATTATAGCATTTATAAAGCGAGCAACAACAAAATTTACAAAAAGAAAGAACTAAATAAAATGAAAAAGAACTAAATATATAAAAAATCAGTCGAATGACCCATTGTGCAATAAACGTCTTAATAATTTATTTGAAACTTGAAAAATGTTAATCTCAAGATAAGTCCCTTTACACAAACGTTTCTGATACGTAAACCTTAAATAGCTTTTCGTATAGGTCAGAGATTCCCAAACTTTTTCGCGACGCGGCGCACTTCTAGGTTTAGCATTTTAGCGCGACGCCCTTGCATTGAAAGTAAAAAAAAATCATCACTAATGAAGCCTAGTAGTGGTAATATATCCCAATCTATGCTATTATAAAAACGAATCACATTTTTTTATATTTTGGGTGTAGGGGAAAGGGGCCTATTGAGGGAGCCTCGCGGCGTCCGTGTCTTCCCTCCACAACGCACCAGGGCGTCACGGCGCACAGTTTGGGAATCCCTGGTATAGGTTAAGATGGCGCCACGTGACTTAATTTTATCGCGCTCTTATCAAACGTCAAAATCATTTGAAGTCAGTGCGTCAGCTGCTGATTGGCTGAAAATACAAGTGCGGTGTGCTATTAGCCAATCAACAGTATTAAAACTTTTGTCGTCTCATGCGAAAAATTTGTCGTATTGCGTATGCTAGACTTGTTTGTGTATAAACGGGCTGGATTCGATCTGTACACCCCAACTTTATTGGCTCTCTACCACTGGTCGAGCGTAGAGACGTATTGTGAGCGTGGGCTTCCCTCAGGGTTGACAAGAGTAAACAAAAGTATCGAGATACCGATGATGTACGAGTACGAATCTGAATGCTATCGGTATACGCTTCGTAGGTTCCTATTGTTAAGAAAAGGACGGAGTTTCTTGCTGGTAACGTCCATATATGATAAGGTTCTATACCGGTGATGATTCTGAACCGTGAATAAGTAACAGGCATCATTAGACAGAGACAGCATACTCATGATATGATATGATATTTTAAGAGAGGTAGGGCATAGCGATTTATCGCTTGCACTGGAGCAGCCCGACGGAAGACTGCAGCCAAATAACAAACATTTCTGTGTTGTTGTGTTCCTGTGTGTGAGTAAGGTGTCCAGAGCCTGGGGGGTGCTACATTAGAAGCAGGGGACAAGCCTTCAAGGTAACGGCGACAAGTCCAGTAACAGCTTTATTATGCTGTACTTGTCGCCTTTAAGCTAATACCTCATTACTGCTAAACATCTGGTGGGATGAGGTCAATTTCGAAGTGCAATAAAAGCAAAAATAATATCAATGTATGTGATGTGTTCCAATATTGATTTCACCGCAATGATTTGGTTTTCAGGTCATATATTAGAGGAGTGACGTCTTCTCTGACCTAGTAACCTAGCGGTTCATGATTGCCGTACGATTGAGAGGGCTCCGGTTTGAGCTGCGGCTTTTTAATTCGTGTTAATTCCGTGTGAATTAAATTACAAGAATAATATGCTGAAATAATACGATACAAACACAATACATCCTTATAGGTAGTCACTAACTACTGACAGGCATAAGCCGAAATTTGGTAGGAAGACAGATGATATACTTGAATTTAGTAAAAGATGTTAATCTAGTAACTAGATTAGCATATAGAATACTTTTTAACCCGAAACAACGCTGTCGAAGTCGCAGGCAACGACTAGTATGTAATCAATCAAGCTTTTATTACTGGGAAGTAAAAAGTTCAAAATAGTTTAATATATACAAATATGGATATGTAATTTATGTAACTTAGTTGCGGCAAGCATTGGCTTTTGCTTTTACTAATGCACTAACATTAGCACTAGCTAGCAATGGTGTTCTCTATAAGATTTGACACTAATATTTTATTAAGCATTAGGAAAACTTTCATTTATTATATGTAGTTTTATTGTGATAAAAATATACCATTTTATAGCTACATTAACTACTTATGGCAAGCACGTAACATTGTTTTATTTAATGTTACCGTATTTGTATGGGAATTTAACAAACAACAGTGAACATAATAATTAATTTAATTGCCCTCTGTCTAATGATTGCCTTAAAAAAAGGACGTTTTTCTGTTTGACGTTATACTCGTAGGTATAATTAAATGTAATTAATATGTGTATTTGTGCATAACTTGATTGTTGATTTTGAGGATATTTTATTTCTAGATATTCATACAGTCATCTCGCACTTGCTAAGTTCGGATACATCCGCTGTCCCATTTGTTTATGAACTTTAGAACACTTATTTATTTAGGAACTTTTGATTGATCTTGGTTGGCTCGCTCCCTCGCACTGAAATATGAATAAATTCTATCAACTGAGCTCTAGCATGTCTAGATCATGATAACGAAGGTATTTGAAAGTAAAAAATATTGGACAACATCACATACATTACTTTGATTCTGTGGTAAGTAGCCTAAGCACTTGTGTGACAGATATCAGTAACAACGACGGTACCACTACACTCAGTCCCGAGACAGTATAGTAATGTTGGTTTTATTATTTTTATAGTACTACTATCTTTTGCCCGCGACTTCGTTCGCGTGGACTTTAGGTTCGTCCCGTCTAGTCTAGTAATAAGTAATAAATACGGTAACTAAGCACTATTTATTTAATTTACATGCTGTAAAAAGCCATATTGATCTTTATTAAATGCACAATGTATTTAAGATACTTAATTGGATAAGGATTAATACTGTATTGCTTAAAATCGCTTCGTAAATAAGCCATTATTTCTCGTACAAAGTAAAGGATAAAAAATGGTTTTTGTGGGTTATTCCTAAGAGATAAACATATACCATCACGGACTTTTTTGTAGACCTTTTTAAGTTGTACAATACTGTAGTACATTGTTTTGATCTATCTTGTAGGATTCAGTCAGCGTTTGCAATGTAAGCGCAAAAAATGTGTTTTTTACGACCTCACATTAGAAACCTCAAAAATTGTAGCCTATGTGTTATTCTGCTGTATAAGCTATATTGTGGTAAAGTTTCATTCAAATCCATTCAGTAGTTTTAACGTGAAAGAGTAACAAACATCCATACATCCATACTTACAAACTTTCGCCTTTATAATAGTAGTAAGATACGCCGTACTAGCGAACTTTAAATATTAGAAACAGAAATTTTTTATCTCCCCTTGCGGTGCGAAGAGCTCTTGAAGAGCAGCACGTGCGATACGTGAAGGTCGTGGGTTCAATTCCCGCACCGCAAGGGGAGATAAAAATTTTCTGTTTCTAATATTTAAAGTTCGCTAGTACGGCTTAATAGTACTATAAAAATAATAAAATCGATTAAGATGCCAAGGTGTCTTTAATTCCGTGGTTTTCAAACATTTCTGCAACGAATGTACCACGGGCCGATAAGTATGTAGTTCTAAACATATTCGGCAGAGGGCACTTACCGGAAGGCTAACGGTTGATACAGCCGAAAAATTTCATCGCCTACGATAACTTGCGGTTAGCTCAGTTGGTAAGAGCAGTACGCGCGATACGTGAACGGTCGTGGGTTCAATTCCCACACCGCAAGGGGAGATAAAATTTTTCTGTTTCTAATATTTATGGTAATGTTGGTTTACTATACCTACCCCCGTTTCTGGTTTGATTCTCGGTTTCTCAGAGATAGCGCGACGCTAGGTTCCCTCTCGGCTACGGAGGTTATTAAAAGACTTCTCCGTAAATATGAGACCAAGTGCTGGATTTTTAGTGTTTTGTACATTCTGAAAATATCTGTAAACAATAAAAAAATGCAGAAAATATTCGTCTTCTCTTACGATGTGGAACTCGAACCCACAACCTTCACGTATCGCATATGTAACAACCAATTTGCAGGCATTGGGGGAGGATAATTATGTTAATATAATAGAATAGAAAATATGATATTCATGTAGGCTTGTAATCGTAGGCGATGAATTTCTATGTTAAATTAACCTCGCCTTTGGTAATTAAATAACAAATCAATCTTACATTTTAAGGGGAGATTTAATAAAATTCTCCTTTCATAATTAAATATATTTATTTAAAAACTTTATTGCACAATAAGGTGGACTTAATGCTAAGAGAATTCTCGAGCAGCCAAAGGAGATTAAACGTTTCTGTTTCTTTAAAGTATTTAGAGTTCGCTAGTACAGTGTAATACGTCTATAAAATAAATTTAAAATGTCTGTAAACATGTTTCTACCCTGCAAAGAGATATTTATAAATCTAGATAAGCACACTTCTGAAACTGATGACGTAAAATTGTTTTCGCCACATCTTCCCATATCTGGATACCTCAGGGCCAGATATGGGTTATTTATAAAGGACGATTATGGCACAAGAGCAGAGAAAATATGATACCACTGTGGGTTTTTGTGCGGCGCGTGCTATAAGAAATATAGTTAATTAGGTCTCTGAGCGCTCTTAAGTGGCCGCCTGGGCACACCGCGCGATATAATATAATTAACGGAGAGGTACGCGAATGGAGGGAATATAATTTTCATGGTGGGTTTGGGTTAGAAAATGAAGGTGAGAGAATGTCACCGATGTTATTATATTACTAGCTGTGCCCGCGGCTTTGTCGGCGTGGAATAGTAACTTGGTAAAATGTAATAGTATAAGTATACAAATATAAATACCTTCATAAGCTAGCATTAGTATGGCACTGGCAAACAGTGTATTAAAGTGTAACTTTTAAAGTCAGAGTAGTTTCATACAAACTTTCAAACCCCGTTTTACTCACTCAGGGAATGAATTTCGAAAATTATTCATGACCTTCAACGAAGAACTTTTAATCCATAGTTTCATTGAGGATATCTAACAAACGCTGAAGTGTCATACTTATTTCGAACTCACGTTTTAACCTCTTAGGGGGGATTTAATATAAGTCCTTTCTTAGTGCTCCCCCACCGCCATAAAAAAAACTCCTGTGCCAAACCCCTGCTACTAATGTAGCACCCTCCAGGAGCTCTGGAAACTTTACTCACACGCAGGAACACAACAACACAGAAGTGAATGTTATTTGGCTGCGGTCTTCTGTAAGGTAGAGGTATTTCAGCAGCCGGGCTGCTCCAGTTCGAGCGATAAATCGCTATGCCCTACCTCTCTTAACTCTGTTATACTCTTTATGATAAAGCTCTGCGAGCAGGCATAAACTAAAATCTTAAAGACGATGAAAAAAACAAAATGGACAGCTCAAAGTTTACGACCAAAGCGGCAATTATATTAGGAGATATGCCAAAAATACTTTATTTTACATAGTAAAGTTAGAATAATTTATCTGTAAAACCAATTTCTGTAAAGTATTTGTGCAATGAAGTATATCTATTTTGAGAGCAATGGCTATCGGGCCACAATGAAGCAATCAGAAAGGGATCTACTTTCCCTCGGTGTAACAGGTTAAACACACACTTGTCTCCTCTCTCTCGCTGGAACGCGATCCTCTTTAGAGGGCCTCTAATGGACTCTAAGTGTTCCATTACTTGGTGACGTCATACTGAGTTAGGTACCAACCGGATCAGCTGTTAGAGTGTTAACTCTACGCTAATAATAAATGGTGGTAGCGAAATGTGGAATTGAAATTCAGTCATAAGTGCGTCTGTTTCTAATGTTTATAAAACATAGATAGATGGATATGTAAATTTATATACTTTACTGCACAAAAAATTCACAGAAACTGATTTTTAAAGACAATTTTACACAGTTTGATTGCTACAAAGCTCTTTCTTCAAGACAACCATTAGCTATATATTTTTAACAATATATTTTTATAAAAACGTATTTGTGGTAAAATTAAAATAGATATTTTTTTGAAAAAACAATTATGAAAATTGAGATCTATCCTATTTTTTTTATGAAATGAAATATGATTTTACGCGTAATATATTTTATCATTTCATATTTTTTGCGTGGAAACGTAAGGACCAAAGTGTTTTTATCGGCAAATGTAGAAATAATTTTATTATAGAATATGCGTAAGAAATTTGTAACTTCTAAAAAGTTTGATAGCTATTTAAGGGCAATTAACATACTCTTTGATTATCAGCGTTTTAAAAAACAAACAGTCAAAACGATATACGATTCTAAACTCGATTCGAAACTGTATTCGATTGAAATACATAATTTACAATCAAGCTCTAAGTTTTATTGAAAAACATCTGAATCACATTATTACTACTGAATAAAATATATCATCGACCTAGTTCATTTTGAAAACGAATCTCAGCGCTGAATGATTTACGACACAACAGATATTAAACTTTGTTCTACGACAGACACTATAAACTAATAACATATTTATGAGACACTAAATATTATTGGTCGATCTCGTTAGTTCTCGAGTTAGTAGAAAATTGCTTTTAGATTGTCTTTGATGTATTGACAATCACACACTTGGTAATTATTTATTAATCAATTAAGGAGCTGCTGAAAATTGTAAAACAAATTGTTTGAATAATTTTCTATGGAAGGGATATTAAGCAGCTTGTAATAACAATCCTTAACATTGAACTTAAAACTCAGTGGCGAGTAAAAATAGTAAACAACCACCCCTATTATAATTTCATCTACTGGCGTGATTCCATTACACGAGAATTCTTAAAAAAATCTCCTCACATTTTAATTCAGCTGGGCATGTTGGTTGTTAGTAAGTTTCATACACTTATCCATATTAACTTATTATTATTATTATTATTATTATTTTTTTGAGTCAAAATACTTTACTTAATTTTATATTTGATAAGCATGTTTATTTGTATATATATATATATATATATATATATATATATATATATATATATAAATATATATTATGTTATATATCTATGAGTTTATGTATGTTTATAATGCTATACTATGAATATAATTCAAGAAATAAAACTTTATTATTGTTGCACGGCCGTACCCATTTCTTGCCATCTACTATTTCCTCTACCTTAAGGTTGTCTGGAAGAGATCGCTTTCTAGCGATAAGACCACCTAAATTGTACTATAATCAATCTGTAAAATCTATTTCTGTAAAGTTTTTGTGCAATAAAGTATATCTATCTGTCTATCTAATTCGTACAAAAAGTTGCAATTGGACAACAACATCAACATCACATACATTGCTCTGATTCTGTGGTAAGTAGCTAAAGAACTTGTGTTACAGAAATCAGAAACAACAACGGTACCACAACACCCAGACCCGAGACAATATAGAAAAGTTCGTTTCCCATATTGACCCGACCGGGGATCGAACCCGGAACCTCTGAGATGGCGCGACGCCAAAGTCCGGCACGCTCGCCTCTCGGCCACGGAGGTCGTCATACATACCTGCCAAATAGTATGAATATTCGTCTCTTTAGATTAATAAATCTTTATTTTCTTTTTGGCCCCAAACCTGTGGAAGTGAAGAAGCTCCATAAATAAGATAATACTGGTCGATATAATAAAAAACGATGTTTTTTTACATAGCGGGCAAATACAATAATACACCTTACTGCTGCCCTAGGGACGGCGTGTATGGGACTTGCCCCTGTTGAACAAAGCTGGGACTAGAATAAAACTGGCACCTCTCATCGGCCAGTGACGGTGTCATAGGAAAATGTGAAAACTCCAATCTCATTTACAACAAAGAAAACGACAACTATTTTCAGTTACGCTATCATACAACTGTATCTTTGTTGTTTCATTCATTACGATGAAAACTGAGTTCAAATGAACGACAAAAAGCAAGACAAGTTTTAAATTACATAGCGAATGAAAAGCTTTTTACCCATTTATCCCGCTCTTGTTTGAAATAGGAACTCATTTATGAATCGCGCGGGACATTTTAAAGCGGCCATTTTTATTATTAGCACCATTACATAATGCATTCTTTTGAGCGGGACTGCGCATTTGTAGAATAATGCATGAATGAGAGGGCTCAGAGGCCTGTAAGGCTATTGTCATGTTTTCAATATTCCTCTGCCGGAATATTAAAGTACGTAAGCGTCCGAAACAATCAACGTTTTTTTTTAAATAAACAATTAAAATGAAGTTATAATTATCTTTTATTCGAATAAATACTATAGATATAATAGTTAGTAAGCATCCATGGATATTAGTAACTCTTGCACCCTTAAAGTACTGAATTGATTTAGCTGAAGTTTGGCAGAAATATGTAATTATGAGATTAATATAAGTAAATATTTGACAACAACGTACACATTGCTCTAGTTCTGTAGTATGTAGCTAAAGAACTTGTGATAGAGATATCACGAACAATGACGGCACAGTCGCCGTCAGATATATCGGAGCAGACAAAGTGACCAAATACTTCTGAACAGTTTAAAATGTCAATAAGTTCCATACACCACAAGTTACCATTAGTATCTGAACATTCACAACTTCAGTAATATCTGAGCAGATGCTAGTCAATAATTTCTATACACACAACCAACCAATAATATCTTGACGGCGTCTGTACAAGAACACCCAAACTTGACACAATACAGTAAAGTTTTGTTTTCCATTTTGACCGGCAGGGGATCGAACCCGGAACCTTCAGGGATGACCCTCTAGGCTACGGAGATACGATACCGATACATGTTAATCTGTGTGTATCTCACAGTTGTCTCGAAAATGTTCTTGCTTTTTTACCAGTTACCTTATTTTAAATTATACCTTTTACTTTCTTACCCATAAGTTTTACCAGAATACCAAACTGTTGCCTAAGGGTTAAGGACCCAGTTTACTCCCACAGTTCTGGAGCGATTCACTGTCCTATTTGGCAACCCTTAGTTCAACGGCCAGGAACACTAAGAATTGTTCCACCGGGCCAGCCATAGTGTACTTTAAAAACTCTTGAAAATCCTCTGTAAGAGCCTACCTTGGGAAAACGTATGCGTCAAACTGTATGTAATAAACGTTTTATACCCTGCCCACAAGTTTTACCAGACCATTACTATACAACACGAACCATTCCCTAAGGGCTGTGAATCCTTACTCCCACAGTTCCTATTTTAGCGTGTAGGGCCCTGCCATATTCAAGACTGCTAAGATAAGTCATTCCTTTGTGGGTCCAAGTCTTGAATTATAAAATAAGTTTCCCTGAAAATATGGAAAAAGCGTGAAGAAACTTCTTGCGAGCCATTATGGCGATGCTAACGGATAGCATATTACGGTATCAAATCCGTTGCCATCGCGATGTGGGTTCCTCAGTTAGTTACCATCAGGCTGGGAGGAGCCAATATACTGCGCTACTAAAAACAATATATATATAATTTATGATAAAACAGCGCCTCAAAGTTCAGTAGAGCGCTCGTGATGAAGTGTGTTACGTCACTATTTTGTAAAACTGTAGGAAGGAGTGATGTCACGCAAAATTTTAACTTACTGTATTTATATATAAAAGAAAAAATATTTGGCTCATATTTTGAGGCAATCTGAGTATCGGTCTACATATTTTCTTGTTATTTACCCCATTTAAGTTTATCCAGGCTATCGCAATAATCATCAAACAAAAGTAAGATGTAGGAAAACTACTACGGAACCTTACATTGCTCATGGCCCGTCTTACTCTTGATCACCCTTTGTAGGCTTATGTTATTGACAAGTTTGTCTCTATTCGTAGGCCGGTTTCCTTCTATTTGCTTTTCTTTCATAGTATTGAAATACATTAGGATCATTGCAAGAAGATTTTTTTTTCTAATGTTACATATTTTTACTGCTATTGCACCCATATAAAAACTATATGCTAAGAACGAAACGTTGACTGGTAGACTGCCCTCTGCGTTCAGTACACTATTTGCGCTTTTCTATGTTATAAAGTTGATGAATAAATACAATCATTCATAAAAAAATTAAAATACAAAATTGGCAAAAAAAGAAAATTGGCATTTTCCAATAACCAAATTGATGCCGTAGGTTTCTTTTCTAATCGGCTCAGTACTCGAAGCCGTTTCAACGCAAAATAATCAAACCTTTACTTCTTAACAAACGTTTTAAACCCAATTAAGAGAAATTGTATTTTATGTGTATTTTGACAACCTCCGTAGCTCAGGTCAATATGGGAAACGAACTTTTCTATATTGTCTCGGGTCTGGGTGTTGTGGTACCGTCGTTGTTTCTGATTTCTGTAACACAAGTGCTTAAGCTGCTTAGCACAAAATCAGAGCAACGTATGTGATGTTGGCCAATATTAAAATTAATAATATTTATTTTATATTATAATATATTACCGTTAATATTTATTGGTTCGCCTTTTTTCTCGTTTTACGAGAGGAAATAAGAACCTTTACGTTCAAGCACCACACCGCAAGGGGAAATTAAATTTATAAGTTCTTCAAAATATTTCAAGTTCACTAGTGCTGAGTGAAGCATTATAAAAAAAAAATAAAAATCTCATAGTGATGTTCTTTGTTGGCAGCCCGTGGTCAAGGAGGGGTACTTGATGAAGCAGACGCGCAGCTTCCAGCGATGGCAGCGGCGGTACTTCAGGCTGCGCGGGCGCACGCTCTACTACGCCAAGGAGAAGGACGTGAGTATAACACTAATACAAACAAGCGGAAGCACGCCAGACTGCACGATTTGGAATTTAAACCCTAAATCGATGGTATAAGAAATAATATCGTAACTGGAAGCATTTAAACATGATGTGCTGTTAACTATACCGTACAGGCAGCTTGTTTAGCTTGTGAACAATTCAGTACCTTGTCACATCTAGCCAACTGTTTATCTGACTTACTTAATCACGCGGAGGTTTAACGTGACAAGGTACTATACTAAGATGTACACAAACAAATGATTTTGAACGGGGTTCCAAGGTTAATTAAACTTTGCTGTGTTTGAAGTTATCCGAATCATATCATTCCTTACGGGAGGAAAACGTGGGCGGAAGTTTGTATGAAAGTTATCTGATGCTCAAACTTACTCCAATAAAATTTTGCATTATTGAAAGTCATAAAATATGTGTAAAATATTTTTTCGAAAATCATCTCTTCAGGAGATACAAGCACGGCTGTACCCGTTTCTCTATTTCCTCTACCTAAAGGTTGTCTGGAAGAGATTGCTCTCTAGCAATAAGACCGCCTATATTGTACTTAAATATGTCTGTAAAACCAATTTCTGTAAATTTTCTGTGCAATAAAGTGTATCTATCTATCTATGTACAAGGTTAAGGGAAGTTAGTAATGTCTCTAGATATTGATAATTTTTATCTTTTGTTTACGTATGAATAACTACCGGCAGCTGCTAGTATTAGTATGGATATCTCTCACACATGATTGCTAGGTCCTTTTACAATAGTTACATGAATAAATTCATAATTTAATAATCGTTCTTTGAATAATATCATACGGTCAGCTGGCCTTAAAACGGGCACTCGCCGCTTAATCCTCAAAAGGCCGTTTGGGGTTTATTTTGCCGTAAAACTTCATTTCGGCGGAAAGTTTACGGCGTAAAATTCGACAATCGTCAGATTATGGCGCGTTTAGTAATAAAGTTGCCAAATATTTTTAGGGAAAGTTTGAAGACGGGTGCGATTGTTACGTTTGTCTCTAAAATCTCTTATTGTTTAAAATAACAAATTTAAGTCTTAAAAAATCATTTTCCTTACTAATTTTTAAATGCGAAATTAATTCAAGTCTATCTGGTATTCATGCCAAAAGACTCGAATCAATTGAAATTTGATGCTGATTAATATTAAGTATGAGAAAGAATTAGGCTAATTTTTAATGCGAAAGGAAGATGCATCCATCTTTACGCATTAAAAATAAGCATAGGCACAATTAGGGTCACAAGTTTGTAAAGAAGTATCGTCATATTTTAAGCTAGAAGCTTTAACTTTGTTGTTAGGGTTGATAATTGAATATTTGGAAAAAAGACATTCACAGGTTGTAAAAAATTAACCCTTAAGGGAGTCAAAAGAATATTTTTTGTATAGTTTGTATAGAAATTCGTAATTTGAAGTTAGAACGATGACACTTTTTTTTTGGCTTTCAATCTAGATTATAATAAAAACTCTGGATGTATAGCTAAGCGCAAATCTAAAAATTAGCTAAGCCGATTTCGCTTATTCTGTTTTTAGAATGTTTCTTAAAGTACGAGGAATAGTACTTACGTAGATACAAATAAAAAAAAAAATTAATTTACCGGGATAGTACGCATGTAGGCCTCTACTTGAACAAAGACGTTTCTATACACCCAAATTCAGAACAAATCAATTTTTTTATCATACTTATGATTGTCCTGGGTGTGCATCAAATCCACGACCCTTCAATGACCACGCACTATGACCGTTAATCCAAGGAGCCAGATAAAACCGAATCTCTTTATATTGACGCGGCATAGTGGCTTCACTTCGCGTGTTGCGTGCCGATAAGAGGATCACAAGACGCTAAAGCCAAGTACAATAGGTCTACAATAGGTAGGTTTATTTTCATGTGACTACAACTAGAAGAGAGGCTGAGTGTGGGAATAATAATAATTCCAGCTAAGTATCTAGGCTGTATATCAGTTCTTAAATGTATAGGTACTCTAAGTTAAAAAAAATAATTTTGACAGCTATGTATAAAGGCTTAAGACCGGTTTATATTAAATCTACAGACGGTGACGGTGGTAGATAAAATCATCATAATGTACTTTAAAGAATATAGGCTCTTTTTAATATTTTCAGGAATATGTATATTAATTACAGGCCTCGCGCACGCCCTGACAACAAGTCAGGGAGTAGTAGTATACGTTTTCCACTGATTATTCACTCTTATAGATTGCAGCGTGCTGTTATAATAGGCTGTAGCTTTCCCAGATGAATGGGTTCCAACACAATTTTTTTTTAATTCGAACCAGTAATTCCTGAGAAAATATTAGTACATTTTGAGAATATTGGACAATATCACATACATTGCTCTGATTATATGGTAAGTAGCTAAACCACTTGTGTTACAGTAATCAGAAACAACGACTCTTTGACATTGAGGTATCACGATCGGGTGTCAAAGTGATACCTCAACCTAAACGTTGAATCACTTGCCAAATTCAAAAAGTTAGTGTCAGATGTACGGCACCAGAGGAAATAGATATTTTGTATGAAGCTTTTCATTTATTTTCTATTTTTTGTATAGCACTATTTATTTAGTATGGTTTGATTTTTTTTTTTTCAAAGTACATTTTATTTTCATGTAGTGTTTACCTATAATTGGTTAACACACTTTAAGTTATAATTACATGGGCTATAGTTAGTTTGTAAGTATTAGTGTGTATAAACGTTGGTAGACCTAATAAATAAATAAATACATAACATAGAAAAGTTCGTTTCCTGTATTGACCGGACCTGGAATCGAATCTGCGACCAAGCAAGCTTCGTGACTGTGGAGTTAGTCTAATGCCTGGTCCACACTACTCGCGAAGTTACTCGGCGAAGTTCACCCGAGGCGAGGCAAAGTTTGACGCGGCGAGCACGAGGCGAGCCGAAGTGGCTCTCTACACTATCGTATTCGTCTAACTTCGTTCAACTTCGCGAGTAGTGTGGAGGAGGCATTACAGTAACATGTGAAATAGTTAGTGACGGATTTACACTTTTGCCGCCAGTAGGCTATTCAAATTTTGCCCCTCCTTCTGACCTCTGCATTTCTTTACACCCCTCCCCCCCTCCCCCCGAATTAAAAGACCACAAAATGATTATATTTCAATAAAACCATTTGGAACTGTATGGAGTTTGTAATTGTATACAAACGTGCAAAAAGCGCGTGAGCATCCAAAACGAATACCTACATTCCTAATAAGATTTAGGTATTCATTCCGCCCTAGGCTCCAGCCTACTCAGCCTTCTGGTAAGCCCGCCACTGGAAGCAGTTATCATTAAACATCCATATATTCATACATTTTACAAGCATTCGCATTTATATTATTAGTAAGATGTAATATAATTAGCAAAGTCAAAATCAATCTTTTTTTTTCATATAGATTACATTAGTAATACTTATGAATAGTCTCTATGTAAAGCAAATGAAGCTACTTATATAAGCAGGACTTGTATAGACTCCAAGTTTCAAATAATGCTTAACTATGCGTATTCAAAGAGTTCTTTATCCATTTTTAATGCAAGAATTGATTCAAACTCATCTAACTTTTCAATTTAAGTTCGCCAATATTTAGACCCGAATATTTGCAAAGAGCAAAAAAAATATCATGGATCGTGAGCAGCAGATATGTTCAAACAGAAAAGTGTCGATACAAGTTGAAATAAGAAAAAGTTTTAATGAAATTTGCGAACTTGGGCCCTAGAGTCCGCGGATACTGTTTTTTGCTGTAAGTAAGCATCATTTGGATTTAAGATAGTCTTTGAAATAAATTCTTCGTGTCCTTTATTCTGGGACCACACATTAAAATAAGTTTATTTATATTGCACTTCAAGACTTACCTCATCCCACCTGATGTTAAGTGGTAATGAGGACCTTTTTTTTTTTTTGTTGACGGGGGGAAATGCCTTGATGCACCGTACCGTCACCCGAGGGAAGGTGACGGCGTGTGTGGGACTCCCTGCCCTGAAAAGGGCAGGACTACCCACTAAAACCCCCCGGTTGAACCTTCATCGCCTTAGTGGCGGTGTTGTGGGAGATCGGCTAAGCCTTGACTTCCACAACACCGCCGGCGGAATAGCCGCTTAGGCCGTTCGGGGGGAGACTGGGGATGGCTGGTCCAACGGAACCATCCCCACCTCGCAGTTGGGGCCGGTGCAATGCCGGCTGAGGTGCCCTCACACCATCAGCCGGCCGGTCCCCACGCGGAAGCTCGGCGCGGTCATATCTTCGCCGCGCCCTCAGCCGCCTTCTTCTGCGGCAGGCTGGAGCGGAAGGATCGTCTTCCCGCTTCCTCTCTGCGGCCTCCTTCTGCGAAATGACGTCTTCGCAGAAGGAGGCCACCCCACTCCATGCCGTCTCACTCCCAAGTAACTCTGTATGTCTGTCTATCTGTCTGTTTGTCTCTCCGGCTTTCACGCCTAACCCACTAAATTGATTTGGATCCGATTTGGTATAGTTATACGTTAAACTTTTAAAACGGACATGACTTGACGGCTACTTTTTGTTTTGAAATTAAGAGGGGGGAGGCAATACCGCCCTTTAAAGTTTATATAAAAGTGAAAGTGTCGCCTTCTATGAGGTCCCGGCATAAATTCCTGGTCAGGAAGAACGAACTTCTTTTGGGTCTGGGTGTTGTGGCAAGCTGGATACACATTAGGGATGTTGACTGGCTAGTTAACTAAAATTTCATTTTAAACATCAATTTTCTACGAAGATGAAATGGCAACGAAATTTTTTCTTTATTGACTCGGGTCTGGGTGTGGTGGTGCCATCGTTGTTACCGATTTCCGGAACAAAGTGCATTAGCAACTAACCACATAATCAGAGCAATGTATGAAAATGATCTTATGACGTATACACAACATTGAGGTAGCATTATCTCGTACCTGTTCTCGTTAGCTCAGCGGTGTCTACATGTATCTGATTGTTGCGCCTGTGTATACAAGCCCTCGGGGCTAATATGCCCCGTAGTGAATATTTAAGGTTTAGCCCGCCTTCTAGGGGTGGGATTCAGGCGTAGTACACATGCCCTCTGTATTTATGGCATTAACACTAGAAATAAACGAATGCTTGCCGTGCCAAAACTCAGGCTTCGTAAAAGTTGTAATTCCTTCGTAAGGATAAATTTCCCTGTATTAAAAAAATACCGCAAAATATTGGTCACTTGCCCCTGCATTGATTTTGAAAATTAAAGCAAATTATGTCTTATGTTATAATACCAAATATAAATTGAAAAACATCGCATTATGTGGCAAGTAGCTAAAACAGTAATGTTACATAAACCAGAAATAACGACTGTATATACACCCAGACTTGGATAAAATAAAAAAGTCCGTTGCACAGATTGACCCGACCGGAAATCGAACCTAGGACCTCAGAGATGTAACGCCAATGTCGCAACCTGCTCGCCTTTCGGCCGCAGAGTTCAATGCTGTAAAAGAGGACCTTTGACATCGGCCATATTTTTTTTTTATAATTTGCTATCAAATGCTGTTTAAAAATTCTCCGAGATTATTTAATGTTCAAACAATGACGTCACAGTTTGCTATCTGCATAGAAAATCTACAAAAGCATCTCAGTTGACTAGCCAGTAACATCAGTAATGTGGTCCCAGCTTTAGGCGCACTTGGCTCAGACTGCTCGGCGCCACTCCGCCCAGCGCGAGGCCTAACCGCGACCCTCCACGCTCAGTCGCGCTCGGAGCGCTGTTCCGTACAGACGTTTCACCTACGCCGTGCGCGCTCAAACCCAACCGAGAACATCAACCGATAATCATTAATGAAACTGTCATCTGATCCTAATTTCACGCAATAATCCTTACCTTACAACTCTGTGCGCTTATTCTATGCCCTGTTCTGTGTTGTGTTGTGGTGACCCTGTTCTTTCGGAGTGGCTGACCGCGTAGATTAACGTAAGTACGGTGTTTGGTATATGTTTACGTTTCATCGGCTGAACTGTTGCGGGATTGCGTTTTCTTTGCTGCTGTTTTGGCAGTAAAATGCGAAGTGAGCACTTTACAGTTGATGGTTATTTTTCAGCGGAAAATGCATTGAAATGCCCGGTGCATTTGCATATCTACCTACTGACATTTGCCGCCTAAAAGTCTGTTTCAAGGAGCCTACGAAATCATATTTTCTTTGTTAGTTTGCGTCTAGACTCCTTCCGATCCTTTTTCTGTGAATACCACGTAAACAATTTTATGATTTGACGATAGAATACGTTTGTTTCCAAAATTTCTGTCAGTTCCTTGGCAGCCAATGATCAGATTCAGTCTTCGTTTCTTGATACAATTGGGTCTCGAGCAAACTGTTCACGTGACATGTCGCTGGTCGCTACGAAGTCTGCTTAAAACTTCTACTGATCACAAGCTTTTGATCGATTTTTGACAAAGTTACACACTAAAGTTTGTAAAATCTTCTTATATATAAAAATGAATTGCTGTTCGTTAGTCTCGCTAAAACTCGAGAACAGCTTGACCGATTTGGCTAATCTTGGTTCTGAAATAATTGTGGAGGTCCAGGGAAGGTTTAAAAGGTTAGAAACCAAAAAAAAAGGCGTTACGAAGTTCGCCGGGACAGCTAGTCACTAATAAAAAAAATCATGCTTTCTGTTGGAATTTCCTTCAGAGCCTATAAAATGAACATAGGTGCAGTAGCCTTTACTGGGACAGTAACATTTTTATTAGAACTGCAAGGGCAAACCACCCCCTAATACCTATCTGCCGCTTTGGACTTCACTCTTCCAAAGTTTTTGGTATACCTGTCTCTGGAAATGGCTTTAAATATATCGTTAGTCCTTATGAAAATTCTGATTAGTTTCAATCGATCATTAATTTAGCCATTAACGTTCTACCGTCTGATGACAACCTCCGTAGTCGATGCGACCCGACCTGGCTTAGACGTCGCGCCATCTTTGAGGTCCTGGGTTTGATTCCTGATTTTTGTTTCGTGTCTGGGTGTTGCGATCACGTGCTTAAAGTCAGTATTGTTACCCACCCATCCAATACTGGCCCGCAACGTTCGTAGCTTGACTTTTACTAGCGTTTCCGAACTGTAGTCACTATCGCGCCACAATCAATTAAATCTATCCTACTAATGAAGCGCTACTTTCAGAAGCTACATGTCGTAATTGAAAAAATATGTTTGTGTTCCATTCATTCAAATCAAATCCATTTATTAAAGAAAGGCTTTAGGCTATAATATAATGCGCTGCGACCACAAGGTCCAAAATGTCAGTAGAAAATGTGGGAGGAGCCAATATACTGCGCTACTATAAAAAAAAAGAAAAAAAAAGGCGACTTGGTGTTTGCCATGATGTATAGTTACTACACAAACCCTTTTAATTGATACAAAATTATCAAATAAATTTCAGGAGTTGTGTAAAATCTGACATTTTGTTGCGTCGGCCATTTTGGACCGATTTCCATCAAACATAGTTAAAAACCTTATTTATGTTGTAAACTCTCTTTCTATGTATATTTACTCTTATTTTATTCTGAATTATAATCAATTATTCCTCTGCCTCTATTAATGTTGTGTCGTCTATAGTGTATTGTTTCTGTTTGTTTTAGGTGAAGTGAGAGAACGAAGATCTCATTTCAGAAATGAATTAGATCTCATCACCAAACACTTTTCTCAAATAAGGTGTCTCTCTAAACACATTGGCGTAATTAGGTATCGTGTTATCCAGAGACCTTAGATAGCGTCTAAAAATAGTCTAAAAAACTCCCGAATAATTCACATTTTAAACAATCAAACCAAAATGTGTTCGTTCGTTCGGAACTTATTTTGCTCGAGACACACGCACAGACAGATGGACAGACACTTAAAACTTAAATCACCACGTCGTTTTGCGCCAGTGTTTAAAGCAGCTTAAAAGATAATAGAGTTTAATACTTTCGCGTTCCAATTTAAACATTTAAATTGATTAACGGGTTAAAACGCGACAACATTTTTTAGTAGTTAATACGAACTACTTACTGCGTTTCGGTTAGGTTGCACCAAACCGTGGTCACGAGTTGACTGCTCAAAAAATTATTAACTACTAGCTGTGCCCGCGACTTCGTTCGCGTGGACATCCTTTCATGGTCGGTTTTACCCCTTTCTCCCCTAATATTTGAAACAAAAAGTAGTCTATATTTTAATCCAAGTTTCGTGCTACATTTTTGCCACATTTAATATCTCTAACTTCAAAAATAAACATTTTTCCATATAAACTTTCAAAGGTGGTATTACCCCCCTCCCCCCCCCATATTTTCTAATAAAAAGTAGCCTATGTCCGTTCTTGAGATTCAACGTATACCTATACCAAATTTACCAGAGGTTTAAGCAGGAAAGCGTAACAGACGGACGGACAGACAGACAGAGTTACTTTCGCATTTATAATATTATATATTAGTAGGGATATATTAAAAAAACGGTAACCTATATTAAAAGCATAAAAGATGTCAATATCTTGATTGTGTGAACAGCTAGGCATCTCGTAATTTAATTGGATTAACGGTAGTGAATTAATTGAAGTACTAATTAAATATGGCTAAAGAGGTTCTCAGGTGGGGTAGGGTTCCGTACCTTCTCCATTATTGTCCTTACGTAAATTGGCTGAATTTTAATTACAGGGTGAATATTTTAACATCTTTCCTAGCTTTACATTCCGAATACTTTTGTGTTGTTTAGAATGATGCCTACTTTATTGTAAATTAGCTGTGCCCGCGATCGCCCGCGACTTTGTTCGCGTGGACTACATACCTACTTTCATGGTTGGTTTACCCTATCTCCCTTCATATTCGACGTAAATAGTGTTCCATATTTTAGTCCAAATGTCGAGCCGTATTTGTGCCAAATTTTATATCCCTTACTGAGCAGAAAAATAAAAAATTTTAAAAAGGCGGTATTACCCCCATCCCCCCTTAGTTTCAAAACAAAAAGTAGCCCATGTCCGTTCTAGAGGTTCAACTAATAACTTTACTCAATTTAATCAAAATCGCTTTAGTGGATTAGACTTAAAAACCATACAGACAAACAGACAGACATACTGAGTTACTTTGTCATTTATTCTATTAGAATGGAGAAGAAAAAGGCTTTCAAAGACCATTAATTTAAACGAACTATGTATGTATGGTGAACCACACAAAGCAAAACGACTATTCAAGGACGATTTCAGTTCTTATGCCCGTGACATAAGTGCGAAATAAAGTGTTTTGTGCTTTTGGCAGTACTTACAATATGAAGTGCAAATTAGCTATTTGCACTTCATATTGTAAGTACAATATGAAGTGCAAGACTTTGCCTACGTAGACTATATTTGTTTCAAATAATAGATATTATTGGTCAGTTGTGTGTATATAAATTATTGACTAGCATTTGCTCAGATATTATTGAAGTAGTGAATTTTCAGATATTAATGGTAACTTGTAGTTTGTGGAACTTATTGTCATTTTAAACTGTTCAGAAGTATTTGGTCACTTTGTCTGCTCAAATATATCTGACGGCGACTGTACCGCCACTATATTTTTCGCTTAAATCTGTAGGTTTAACTGGTAGAGAATGCCATGCGGCAGGAAGTCTGCCGTTTGTAGGTACTTTTTAATACGTGCTTTTTAATACTTAGATTCAATAAAAAAATAAGTATGTTGTTTTTTATTTTTTCTTCTTTCTGGTTTCATAAAAACACATATTAAATTCATGACTACCTGATAAAGGGTTTTTAGCGAATAAAGGACAAACATACAACAATTTATTCATATTTGTACGCATAGGCAACTTTAACGGGCTCACCGTTTGGCTGTGGCAAGAAGATATCGCGGTTTATGTAATTTCATAGTCTTATCTCCACTTAACTGGACTGACTAGAATTTTATTTATTACATTTATCTTATATTGCTTTACTAATAAATTGTAACTTACTTGCTATGCGATACCCATGTTTGTTTGATCAAAAGAGTCTACTGTTATTTTAAGTAGAGTAATGCAGACTCCCCGACGCAAAAACGACGGGGTGTTATAAGTTTGACATGTATCTGTGTGTGTATCTGTCTAAGGCATCGCAGCTCGCCAACAAATGAACCGATTTTGATATGGATTTTTTTGTTTAAAAGATTAATATGTTGGAAGTTTTCTTAGCTATGTTTGATAAAAATGTATCTAAGATGGCCGCCGTCACAAAATTATGGATTGCATGTTTTAACACAACTCCCACAATATGGATATCATATAAAAGGGTTTGATTAGTAGAATATATTCATAATTACAAATTTTAAATCCAAGATGGCCGCCGCCAGAAAATGACGGATTGCCTAAATTTTTTTGGCACAACTCCCTCAATTAGGTATCAAATAAAAGGGATTGAGTAGCAGAATGCTGCATACTACGTACGACAATTTTTTAATCTCAAGGCCGCCATTATGGTCTTTTTCACATTTTTTTGTATCGCGGAATTTTTAAATTTTCAATATATTACTTATATAAATGTTTAATTAAGTTTTGAAGTTTAACTGTTAAGGATCTTAATTAAAACATAAAAAGTATAAAATTTGCTCTATTTCATGAAGAAAAGTGTTACTAAAAATATCTTCGAAGCTGTCTACATCAAATATATTAACCTACTGTTGTGCTATATTTCTCGTTGGTGTAAGTAAAACTCGCCTGACCTAGCTGAAGAATAAAGATTACTGGGTTTCCCGTGATTTCACAAACATTGCCAAGTTTCAGTACGTACTTGCCTAAGCATTTGCGGTTTTAGCTGATTAAAATGTTAGGTACTGCAAATTTCAGACTGTGACAGTATACAGTGCAGTATTACATTAGTACAGATTTTAATACTAAAACATTTCACAATTTTTTATTTGATTCAATTCTTGCGTTCGGAGAAGGATATGGAATGAAATGTATGTTTTTTTTTATATCAGATAACATGTCAACTTGATCGATAAAGTATATTTCTGACAATTTCGGGAAATAATTGATGTCATGTCACGATACATACGGTATTCGGTGCTCTGCAGCATTACAAATATTACTTGCAACAGTGATCCAATCTAAGCAACACCAATCTTAAGCAAGTTGTCTATATAGAAAAATTGCTTGACAAAGAATGCGCATTTGAGTATGATCAATTTTTTATTAGTCAATTATAGACTTTTCATATTGATTGGTTTATACGTACTAATTGTCTTAATAGTATCGTTGAACAAATTTACACCAAAATTACATGCTGTGGCGATTTAGATAGCTAAATGACAGGAAAAATATTACTTTTATTGGAAACGATTCAACTATGCTTTTATAATATTCCTTTCACTACCTTTCACTATATTATCTAATGAAATGTTATCTGGCAGTGAAAACAAACCATGGAATAAAGAGTAACAGTACAAGTAAGAGACAACGTAAGAAAGAAAAAAAATATGGAAATCTCAAAACTTAAATTATATAGAAACAAATAAATTATATGCAGGTTTGACTAGCCTCTGTCCTCGTCTTCCTCGTGTGACATATGACTTAGAAAGTAAATTAGTTACTGTAATCCGGGGCACACGACGTTAAATGATAGATAATAACATTTTATGTAAATACTAGCGGTCCCGGCGAACTTCGTTTCACCTTAGAGGATTTTCCCGCTTTTCTGTTGAGATTTTTCCTGAATTTTCTTTTCTATAAACCTCACGGAGCCCGAGACCTTTCGAACGAATGCAAAACCGTGGAAATCGGATCGTGCGTCAGGAAGGAAAACCCGACTTATTTTTATATAGTAGATTCTGTACATTATTCTGTTTTACCTTTTAGTATTACATCTATTTTGGAAATATTTCATTCATTCTTAAGTCAAAAATACATTGTAGAAGTATCTTAAGCATTCCATATTACAACTAACACTTTAAATATTTGAAATACATTTTTACCGAGGCATTTTCCTTATTGTATTTTTAGGGTTCACCAAGTTTCGTTTTTTAAGTTTGATATTTTCTAAGCGTTCCATAAATAGTTTAGGTTTTGAGAAAGTTACAGTAATTTTATAAAGGGTCTTCGATCTGACGGTACAAGGTCTGGGCTCGCTATTAGGAGTGTATAAATGAGTTCCTAACAATCCGTGGTTTTATTTTAGCGTGATAATTTAAGAGGGTTATTTGCTTTCACGGCGAAAACTTCAAAATATAAATGTGGATTGAAATATTAAAAATATAAGAATAAGAATAAGAAAAAGAAGTTATTTTTTAGCACACACAACGAAAATGATTAAAGCGACATGAACAAAAAATAAAGTAAAATAACAAAAAAAAAAAAATAATAATAAACATTAAGATTGCGCGGCTAATTAGGTCCCAGCCTCAGCATGAGCTGCCACGGCATTGGATCCAATGCCGCAGCTGCGCTGGTATTCAGGCGGAACCTTACGAGAGTGGCGCGGTGGCAAAAAGAAACAAACAGAAACAACGGAAGAGAGTAGTAGAAGAATGACACAAAAAAGAGAAAAAGGAGAGAGAGATATATGTAGGAGTGAGATATATATATATATATATATATATATATATATATATATATATATGTAGGCCAAAACTTGTTTGTTCAAAAGTTGCATTATATTTTCAATAACTGGAAAATGCATTGGAAAAACGTTTGTTTCGTTCATCGGTAATATTACTTCGTTTGACGCTACCTTAGATTTGCGTCAGTAAAGAGCTGTTACGTCATAGTATACTAGTGATATAATGGTTAGCCGAAGGGGTAAATTAATATCACGTGGCGTGTATTGATTCAAAAATAACACGTTAGATTTTCAGTAACATTTCTTTTATAGTGTGTGTTCTTATTAGGTGGCCGAGATATTGGAGTTTCCGAGTCTTTATTGTAGTAAGAATCTCGGCCACCTAATGAGAAACAACAAGTATGACCTTCTCCAACTAATCATACAATGGAAAATCCAGGGCAGGAGAAAGCCTGGTAGAAGAAGAATCTCTTGGTAAATAAATCTTCGGGATTGGTACGGCAAAAGTACTAGATCGCTCTTCCGTGTGGCGGTGTCCAGAATGCAAATAGCCTTAATGATCGCCAACCGTCGAAAGGAGACGGCACCATAAGAAGAAGATAGTATGAGTAGATATTTAAATACAAATAAGTATGAATGTCTAAGCACCACAGATAAAACATTCGTATTTTCATCATTGTTAATTATACGAATGGTTGTCCTCAGTGGAGTTTGAATCCACAGCTCTTGGCGTAAAAGGTCATTTTCAATTGCGAGATTCGAAACATTTCGTAGATCTACATTTCAATGCAATATTGTCGCGCTCCGTATGACGTACATACGTGTATAAGCATTGAAATAAAGGCGTAAAGTGTCATATAGTCTAAAAAAAATAAAACCTTATGTGACAGAGAGTATGGAAATAAATAATTTTTAATTAATGTTACGCGCGCGGCCAAGAGCGAAAGAAGGCTTCAAAGCTTTATTTTGCCGATGAAATTATTAGATCGCAACTGGGTATACTTTAAACATTTAAAAAAAAATTACGGGTCAAAACGCGACACCATTTGTATTTAGTAGTTAATACGAACTACTTACTACCCGACGTTTCGGTTAGGTTGCACCAACCATGGTCACGAGCTGACTATATGGGTATACTTTTACAAAAATGTTCATCGAAGATTGCATCATCTGCCATGCTAGTTTACAGAGTGGACCACTCCCTAATTTACTTGAATTGGTCCAAACGTATATTAATACAGGAATTTTTCTATTGTTAGGTAAAGTTTTTGATTGAAACACGAGCAGGAAATACAACGGATATGGCGCCACGGAAACTGCAAGAGACATGTGATGTGTAGGACGCGGTGCCTATTTTAAAAAGGTTTATATTTTTATCGTAAATGTCAAACATGGTTTTTTAGCATGGTTTTATGATAATAATTTGCAATAACAACGAAGATTCTGCTGAAAGTATTTAAGACATTTGCGTTCCTTTTCAAACTATTAAAAATAGGTCGATAATTAGTATGTATCGATTTTATTATTTTTATAGTACTATACGCCGTACTAGCGAACTTAAAATTTTAGAAACAGATTTTTTTTATCTCCCCTTGCGGTGTGGGAATTGAACCCACGATTCGATCAAGATGCCAAGGTGTCTTCGATTCCGTGGTTTTCAAACATTTCTGCAACGAATGTACCACGGGCCGATAAGTATGTAGTTCTAAACATATTCGGCAGAGGGTACTTACCGAAAGGCTAACGGTTGATACAGCAGAAAAATTTCATCGCCTACTATAACTTGCGGTTAGCTCAGTTGGTAAGAGCAGCACGCGCGATACGTGAAGGTCGTGGGTTCAATTCCCACACCGCAAGGGGAGATACAATTTTTCTGTTTCTAAAATTTAAAAATTAATATGAAGTATTTTTTTTTGATTTTCTTATTTTAAATGTATCTTCTTAGGTATTGTGGTTTTTTTTAGGTAGTTTCTCTCAGTCCATCGATCTCTCAGGCACAAGGCAACAAAATTTTATGTTTTGCGTGATGTTTTGAAGCAAATCGACGTTTATTGTAGCTGTTTTTCTGCTATACATGAATATAGTTTTATTTCTTTTCTAACACGTTCAAATGTATGCAATTAAAAAAATAAAATTCAGTCATTTTAGTCATTTTACCATGCTTTGTAGTCAGTCTCAAGCGAGTGAATTTTATAATTGAATAGTAAAATATAAACAAACACTCCTCTAACCTTATCTTCTTCTTATAAATGAAAATGATCGCTTTCCGTTAGTCTCGCTAAAACTCGACAACGGCTAGAACGATTTGGCTTATGTTGGTTTTGAAATAATTGTGGAGGTCCAGGGAAGGTTTAAAAGATTAAAAATTAAAAAGAAGTTACGATGTTCGCCGGGAGTTTGAAATATAATTTAAATTACGAGTCTAGTATTATTATTTGTGAAATAATTCTTGATGAACTGTAACATTTTTTTCCATATAGAATGAAAAAAAGGCAGTTTTTAAGAAATTTAAGTTAAATATCTGAGAAAGTATAAGTGATAGATGTATTTTATAGCCATATTCAGTCTTAGTTAAACAGTTTGGTTTGCGTGCATCAAAACAATTGTTGCCCTGTGTTATCATTACTTTAACACGTAGGCGATTAAAATCATTGTGTAAAAATATCGCGATATTCGTTCCAACTGGCTAGCTAAATCTTGTTAAATGTGACCCCAGAGAGTCGAGACCTAATTTCAAACGAAGTGTCTAAACGGGAATTATTAATAAACATGACCTCAACTAAAATAGATCGGCCGCCACAAATGTGTTATAGTTGGGAAATTTAACAGTCATACACGTTTTAGCTTTAAGAAGCAAAATGTTTGGCCGAATGTTGGAGTTTCTCTGTAAGAGATGTATTTTATTTTAACAGTCATAACTCATAGAAGTTTTGTTTTATTGTACATCTAATTTACATGTCAACCATCCGCTACAGAACCGCGGCATACGTAATTTAACGAAATATATGTCTAAACAAGCTGTGTCCGCGACTTCGTTCGCGTGGACTTAGCTTCGATTTTTTATAAAATTAAATTAGTTTTCAAAAATAAAAGTAGCCTAAGTTATTCCTTATTACATCAGCTACCTACCAATAAAATTCCTGTCAAAATCGGTCCAGCCATTTCAGAGATTAGCCGCAACAAACAGACAGACGAAAATTATGAAAACGTTAATTTGGTATATTAACCTGCTTATTTTGATATTACAAAACAGACATTCCAATTTGATTTATATGTATAGATGTATAGACTACACGTGTAAAAACTCAGTCAAATCGAATAACTTTAGTTGCCCAACAAAATTTCCCAATATCGTGGAAGAAATTTACCTTTTCCTTCTCTTATACAGAATCTCTTGGATTTCCTTTTCAAAGTTTGTCTGGATATAACTTTAATTTTGCGGTCTTCTATTTTATTCATGCTGCAGCCGTTTCGTCGTCTCATATCAAGATTCATGAATCATGATATTCGTAGTAACCATTATAATTTAAGAAAGCAAGCAGTGAAGTATTTTAAGGATGTTAGAGTTGAATTGAAATTGTATCAAAAAATGATAGCTCCAATGTTACTGTAACGCCACAGTGTTCCCCCGACAGTGTGCCTTGCGCCTGGGTGCCTCACGGATGTCATTTGTAATATGTGTGCCTAATACAAATAAGTGAGTGTCGCAGTTTTATCTTTTATTTATGTGGGCACCCAATAGGAGGGAACCCGTAACCCAACATTACCAATATGAGTTTTGCTCCTCATCTTGTAAAGATAGATAGATAGATTTATATACTTTTTTAAAATTTCTATAGTGATTTACGCCGCACTTGCGAACTTAAAATGTTTTAAAGAAACAAGAAAATTTTATCTCCCCTAACGGTGCGTGACTTGAACACGTGAAGGTCGTGGGTTCGAGTGCCGCAGCGCAAGTGGAGATGAAATTTTTCTGTTTCTTTAAAATATACATACACTTTTGATTTTACAGACAATTTAGGCGGTCTTTTTGCTAGAAAGTAGTCTCTTCTAGACAACCTTTAGGTAGAGGAAATGGTACTTGTAAATATACTTTTTTTGTAGTGTAATTAGTGAAATATACTAACTTGTCTGTACTTGTCTTAAATGGAATTTCAATATTAAATGGAAAGAGCATTAGACATAAGTCAGTGTCAATTAATGATGATTTACTATTCAACAAATTAATAAGGTCGGTGTGAAATATCATGACCTATATCTATATAGCTCTTCCAAAAATGGTTCTATTAAGATTTTTTACTTAATTTACAAATAATATACAACCAAAGGTTTTGAACAACTAACAAAAATTTCATAGAAAAAATTACTTAAGTTTAAGTGAATCATTTTATTAGCTGTCCAATGCGCGTACAGGACGGTTGGATGGCGAATTAGAAACTCAAATATTTTAAGTCTTGTAATATTGGAAATACCATAAAAATTACTACATGCGTAGATAAAAATTAATGGATTGAAAAACAATGACGGATAATAACGATAGGATGGTTTCTAGGTGAGTGGCAATCGTTGTATGCGTTTGTGAACAGTAGCCACAAAAATGCTATACGAATTATTATCGAATATAAGCACCACAATTTATTTACCTACAGTTTTACATTGTTTTTATTTAAATAATGAACACAATTTCGGATGTTTGGACTCATCTTTTGTTTGTAAACAGGTGTAAGCCCTCTTTGCTGCCAAGAATAGAAGTGATGCTTCGGTAAAAAACAATTATTAAATTTAGTCCATCAGTCAGATTTTGAATATGCGATGGAACATTTTTTTTTGCTTCAACAAATAAATAAATAAATCCCGGGTTCGATCTCCGGTCGAGTCAATGACCTCATTCGCCGTAAGACGAGCTGGCCGTTTGGAGTCGCGCCATCTCTGAGGTCCCGAGTTCGATCCCCGGTCAGGTCAATATGGGAAACGAACTTTTCCATATTGTATCGGGTCTAGGTGTTGTGGCACCGTCGTTGTTTCTGATTTTTGTAACACAAGTGCTTAAGCTACTTAGCACAGAATCAGAGCAATGTATGTGATGTTGTCCAATATTTATTTATTTATAAATTAAACTTTATGATGACGCAGCGCACCTATGTTCAGTGGAGTAGTGTGTATACGTCACGATTTCGTAAACATTGTTCGAAGAAGTGATGGCGTGCTAAATCGCAATCCATCTTACTTTGCAAAAAATATAGAATGCTTTTTGGTAAATGTTGATTTGCTATTTTTATAAAAAAAAATTGTACCAAGTAAACAATAATTATGTAGTTCTAAACATATTCCGCAGAGGGCACTTACCAGAGGCTAAGAGGTCAATACAACAGAAAAAATCGTCGTCTTCGATTACTTGCGGTTAGGTCAGTTGGAAGAGCAGCACGCGCGATACGTGAGGGTCGTGGGTGCTAGCCCCACACCGCAAGGAGAGATAAAATTTTTCTGTTTCTTTTTTTATATCTCACTTCAAGATTGACCTCATCCCACCTGATGTTAAGTGGTAATTAGGTCCTAGCTTAAAGGCGACAAGTACAGCATAATAAAGCTGTTACTGGACTTATCGCCCTTACCTTGAAGGCTCGACCCCTGCTACTAATGTAGCACCCCCCAGGAGCTCTGGAAACCTTACTCACACACAGGAACACGACAACACCAAAGTAATTGTTATTTGGTGGCGGTCTTCTGTAAGGTGGAGGTATTTCACCAGTCGGGCTGCTCTTTAAAATTTTAATGTAAACAATTGTTCATCTACCCTATTTTGTAGATGTCTCACTGCATTTACTTCGACCAAGTCCGTTTCAAACGTAGCGAAATACGGGAATATTTACATCCCAGATTTGAGCAATATCTAGGTCTGGGAGACGTATTTTATTTTGTACAGAACGCGCCGGCTTCCTTTACGTCTACTTTTATATGTTGCATCAATTTAAAAATAAATAAAGACACATCATTAAACTAGATATATGTATATAGACTAGTTCTTTAATAGTTTTATTAATTACTGACATGATACATTTTCCAATTATAATTTAAGATTTATTATTATTACTTTTTTGATAATTGTTAAATTAATATAAATTCATATGCCGTTATGGCAGATTACAGTGATAGTGACAATATTTATTAGATCAAATGTTAGCTATTAATCAAAAATAAATCATTTGTATTTGTATAAAATAATATGATAGGTTAGGTACGATGTATTTCCATGTTCAGTTCGCACGCGTATTTCCACCGTAAAAATGATGTGGTAAATACCCAAAGTGCTACAAAGGTCATAAACGATGACGAAATCACAACACCATGACTCGAATCAATATCTAAAAAATCGTTTACCATATTGACACGACCAGGAATCGAACCCGGTACTTCAGATAAAGCGTCACGCCAAAGTTCGGCCTTCTCGGTTTATAGAGACGAAACAAAAGACAAATCAATGCCGGCGAAAAAGTTCTAGCCTTAAAATGTCATGTCTAAGGTTAAAATTGGTTTAGTTATATTTAGGTAGAGAGTGCTTTGTCCTTCAACCACAAAGACGAAATGATTCGTCAGCTCGTAACGCAGTAAGAAAGGGTTTAGGGTCATATTTCACTCGGATTCTGTGGTATGAAGAATATAAGAAACGTACTCGTATACGTTAGTATCTTTGTTGCGCGCTATCTCTGAGATCCCGGGTTCGACCTCCGATTAAGGCAATATGGGAAATGAACTATCTGTTCCAATATTTAAAAAAACGATCCGTTTTAGTTACGCATAGTAATACTTTAAACGAGGCGTAATCTAAAAAACTAAGGTTTACTGGTAGAGAATGCCTTAACATTAAGTCCACCTGTTGTACTTTTTTGTGCAATAAAGTTTTTAAATAAATAAGTGAAAATAAAAACCGATGGGCGTATGATATGGAAAGTAAATTTGAAATTAGAAATAACGACTCGTAGAAAAACGGATTGTAATTGTTGGCACATTACGAATCGTTAAATATTAGAACCAGGCATTATTAGCCTTCGGTAAATGCCCTCTGGCGTACAAGTTTACAACTATATATATACAAGCTTTATATAATATAGATACATACATAGTATTAGTTGATCATAGAGCATCACGCGCTATACATGAAGGTCATTGGTCCGAATCCCCCACCGCAGGTTGCTATTAAGTTTTTCTGTATAATTGTGAAACACTATTATTATTGTAAACTAGCTGACCCGGCGAACTTCGTACCGCCTTATAGAATTTAATTAAGTAACCACATTTCCGAACAAATATGCTCTTTCAATATAGTCTATGGCTGTGAATAACGTTGACATTCGTTACGGCCGTATTTTAAAATATGCAAAATTAAATGTAAATTTTTCAATGTTCCTGAGAGATTTTCTTAATATTTTTTTTCCGTAAGAACCTTGTCAGAGTATTAGAAAACTACAAAAAAAAAATAAGCCAAATCGGTCAAGCCGTTTTCATGTTATGGCGTGACAACGGGAAAC
Source organism: Glyphodes pyloalis (assembly GCA_037074685.1). Lineage (NCBI taxonomy): Eukaryota > Metazoa > Arthropoda > Insecta > Lepidoptera > Crambidae > Glyphodes > Glyphodes pyloalis. The sequence goes on along the minus strand of JAYKKO010000030.1, from coordinate 4,026,858 downwards.
GGGTTTCATTTTTATATATATTGTACAGAACGATTGCCATCCATATTGTTTTGTTATTTGATTGTCAATTGATAGTTCAAGATACCACTCGACAGGAATAAACGGAAGACCAGAATCGGGGTGTCATTCCGATAACTCGACAAGTGTGTTTTTACGTTTTTAGTGACATAATTTTATTTAAGAATAAGAATAAGAATAAATTTATTTGCATAATTAAGTATACAGTTCACCATTTCACACTTCATTACAAGGCAAAACTAGTTAATTGTTATGAAACCAAAAGTAACAACATTATCTTGTTAATAACTAAGACCATCTAGTTGACCAAACACTCTGAAGTACATTACACAAATTATGACAAATATTAACATCTATTGAAGGTATACCGACAAAACTCTTTACCTCCCGTGCTAGTCCGAGGACTGTGTTACGGCAAGGTAAGATTCTCGCTATTGTAGTACCTACCCTAATGCTAATTTATTAATTCTATACATGATATGCCTTGTCACTAAATAAACATTTATTTCATTCTTTCTTTAAATAACGCCATCATAGTGTCCCAATGAAATAGGGCCCTAAGACGTAAGAAAGGGGCGACGGGCGAGAAGTCGTTAGGGCGCCATAATTATTGGGTCGGAGACGTCCCACAGGGCTGGGTCGTGTTTCGTGTGTAATTACTAATTACATGTAATAAGAATTCTCGTTTTGTTCCTCTGGTGGAGCTTCTATTCGTTGCGTACGACTTTAACGACTAGGGATGTGATGGTGATTGACGAGTCAATAGTATCGATACCTATAATGTAGCCTAGAAGCGGGAGATTAATAGGATGATATTATCCCGACCTTACCTCACTGAACTAAAAATAAATAAAATAAATAAATGCGACAGACAATCACATCAATCAAGTGATTACCGAAATAGTCAAAAAATGGCACGGGCAAAACAAGGCTTCAGCCAGTATTAAGCCTTCTCTCACCCTCATTCGCCTCATGGCCATTTCCATACTCTCGGTCACATTAGGTTTAAATGAGATTAGACTGTATGACACTTTCGACCTTTTTTGCAATGCTTGTATTGATATTCTGACATTGATGTGTTCTTGCTCGGAGGACAAGGATATTATTTATATTTTGAATGCCACTGTAGATATAGAAAATATTTGTAAAAGACCCGACAGATTTCCGCATCATTGAGATCAAATTTCGATGAACTTGGTTCATAGTGCCCGAACGTTTGCGCAATACACAACACACTCTCTCACCCTAACCAGTTTAAGGAGATCGATCCAAAAATTTCCTACCCAAACTGCAAACAACACGCAATGATTTTACCCCGGTGAGAATCGAAGCGACTCTGGGTCCCGAGCCTAATCTTGTCACCACCAGGTAGCATCATTTGATTTATATAGAGACTAATCATATGTGTTACGAATGTAATCTACTTATATGAATTAAAATATTTGACTTTGACCACAGAAGCAGTTACAAACCTGCCACTACCACTAGTAAGACGATCTATCTAAATCAGACTTGCTGACGTAACTTCGTAGGTACTATTTGACTCATGAACTCCCTGAAGTCACGTGTCAACGTCAGAGCGAATTAGTCAATCATCGTCGTGACGTCACTTAGCCCGACACGTTGGGGTTGATCGTTCTCAATGTTGGTACCTAATTGTGTCACATAGAACTCCGCTTTGGTTGGATGGCTGGCACATACGTCATGCTTGTGAATAGGTGCCACTTTTGGGGACTGGTCTGCTCCAGTTTACCTATCAAAATAAATAATGTATTATTCACTCATCAAAACAAAACTGTATGACTTGGTCCAAAGTGGTCTAAGCTAGATACTGCTACTGTAACTAATATGCTGAGTTTCTTAACGGTGTCTTCTCGGTTTATATAGGTACCGAACCGGCAGTAGAATCACTTTGCATTGTATTCAGTGACGATTCAAAAGTAGGAAACACCTACTTGAATAAAAAAATATTTGATGTAGAAATTAGTTTCATTAGGTTTCAAAGTTCGGCATGACTACGACTGTAATGCAGTTTGTATTACTGAGATTATGCAGAAATTATAGAGTATACTCTAACGCAATGTAATTTAATGAAGTTAGGCTGTATACAGCCTAACTTCGGTCGGCCGTAAATTCAGCAGTAACTTATTCTGCAGTACACACTAATGCGACCAAAGTTCAATTCGATTACGCCTATTAAATGCCTTGATGAAGGGTTACCAGTAATAGATTTCTACACAAAAGAAGGAACTTGAAAAAAGTAAGAATTATGAAGTTTTTACCTACCTTTGCATTCTAATGTATTGTTTAAATTTTTAGTGCACTAAAACAAGGACAAATCGACGTTTTCTAATTATAAAACTTAGGTAGATCGACTATTGCTACCAAACCTTCTGCATTCCAAATTTCATGACATGACATTCATCGTTGAAGCTGTTTCCCAGATTTTGATTTTCGAGTTGCTCGTTTCAGATGTAATATATCCATTTTTATATCAGTTTCTATTTATTTTCTTTACATAGACACATGTATACATGCAAGTAGGCAAAATTACTATCAAGCCTATTGTGCATTTAGTCCTACAATTTGACATACGAGTAATTAATCTTATTAATTTATGCTTTCAATTGACCAACTACGACAAAATTAATAAGAATGTTCGATATATTCTCTGTAGTTAAAGTTAAAGGTTCTGATCCGGAAGAAGCTTAATTTGGTTTATATAATTATTCATACAGTTAATACTGATGTAATTTACATGAATAAAAATATTTCTGATATACACGGTCGCGACCCACCTCAAAAACAAGTCAAACAGTCTAAAACCTAATTTTCTCTGTATTACCATGATCGTAATGGGCCGGGAGAATTGGTTTTCGTTTTCCTTTACAGCAGTGTAATTACACGTCGCGCAAATTTAATTTACCGCGAACGAAAATTTAATGTCTTGTTATCTACAATAATTTTCTTCCTCCGGGCTCCGAAGTGCGTAAGTTGCTTACGAACTTGGCGCGCCACTTACGTGCGCCTGATATTGTCATTTTCATTTCATAAGGGCCATTGTGACTGGTGACATCTCTTGTTTAAAGCCTTTAATTTGTCGTTTAATAAATCGAATTTTTGCTAAATTTCTCGAGATATTGGATAACGATAAAAAAAATCTCAATCTTACTGCAAATTGTTGAAGAAATCGGAAAGTCCTGACAAAGACTTATGGCATAGTTGAGATTACGAAAAAGAACTGCTGCTAAGGCACTTAATTATTGCAAAAGTAACATTTTTGTTCAATACTCTTAGCTTTTTTTGCTGCAATTTTTATAATTAAACCTTTATTAGTTTATGTATGCTTATCCTATCATGTTAATCTAAACCAGAGGTTTTCTAACTTGTTTCGTTTTTTTTTAAACTTTATTTTACTTAAAAAGTAAAACAGGTGGACTTAAAGCTAGGGGTATTCCCTACCAGTCAGCCCATGGGTCATGCAGAGAGTTTGTTTATGGGTGCGGTAATAGTAAAAATTACGTAAGTGATCTAAAAAAACTCGTTTAAAGCTCCCTTTGAAAATCAGTTATTTCGAAGCGCCCCCTCATTTTTCGCCTGTTTCTTGTGGTGAAATGCATTTCTCGAAGTACCGGCACTCTAAGGACGGTCCTACCCTCAAAACCCCTCGGTAATCACCTGGCAAGGTGACGCTGTGGGAAACTGGAGCAGAGTTTCCAGCACTACACGACACTAGAACAGTGATTAAAATGAGGATTTTCATTAAAGTAGCCGAAGTTACACATCACGAATAGTCTATTTAAATCTCATCAGCGCCTCCGCATTTTATGGACCCCACTAGGTGTCCCACACCTAAAAGGGTATCGCCCACTTTGAGAAAGACTGATCTAAAAGAATGATGGTAATCAACTCTCATGACGTCATATTATATGATGTATCGCAGCGAATTATATTACATTGCATATTTTATACTTTTGCTTCAGCAATAAGGTTTATTATCACTTGGCTCTTGAAAGCGTCTAGTCATTTCGCAGGCTATTTGTGAATATGTGAGTTTCTTTTGTAAATACATTAGCCACACCTACGGTACTAGGTTACAGTGAATCAGCGAAAATGTTTTGGTAACGCAACTCGATGACACAGTATAAAAAGAAGCGTATGGCTTCTCACGGAAAATGGGGCTTTTGTTAATCTGTTTCATTATCATCAATCTATTGCAGTCTACTGCTGAACTTCATCCACTTGGACCAATTTTCCTTTTTTTTGTGTATGTTATTGTCAGGAGAAGGATCTGATGAAATAAAAATGAAAAAAATAAGTATTTTATTAAATACCTAGTTGTTGTTAAGATAGGACAACGTCTGTCGGGTCAGCTAGTCTTATAAATATATAAAAGGAGAAACTGACTGACTGGCTGACTTATCAACGCACAGCCTAAACGGCTAAACGTAGGCACTTGAAATTTGGAATTGACGTAGCTTAAGTACCGTAGAGGTGCACTAAGAAAGGAGCTCCCGAAATTCCCACAGGAACGGGAATTAGCGGGAATATGCTTTTGTATGAAAAATCTGAACCGCTTAAGTTAGACGCTTGAAATTTGACATGCAGGTACCTTAGTTAACTCAAAGCTTAGTTGCAACAGCGGTAGCGGTAAAAAACTGGAAAACCCTTGTAGTCCACGCGAACGAAGTCGCGGGCACAGCTAGTGTTATATAATATGCATAATAAATTCATTTATTCATGTCCGTACCACGTAACACTTATGCATCGTCAAAATGAATACATCCAGTTTAGAACCTACTGTTGCCGAGAAGAATCTGGCAAGAAACGAATAATAAAGTACTCTTTTAAAATATATTCCGATGGTCAGTGGCGGATTTGCAGTCTCGGCATCCCTAGGCCCCAAGCTATATTCCCAACGCAGCGGTTCGGTGCGCCAATGCATTTCCCCCCCCCCTAAAAAAAAAGGGCCCCAAGCTATAAGCCACCCCTTTCTCACTATCCATCATAGACTACTTAATTAAATTCCTTTTTAAATACAAACCTCTATTATGGCATAAGGTCTATTACGTCATAATAAGTTTTTTGTCACGATTGGGACCGCTTCTAAAACTGGCCTCCCTAGGCCCGGGCCTACCGGGCCTTAGGGTAAATCCGCCATTGCCGATGGTAATGATGAATCTACTGTGTTTCCTACACTGTGGCATGCCGCAGTGAAATTGGGCCGGGCTATCTATCACGCTGAGTTCCATGTAAACTGCTCTGTTTTCATACGAAAAAGCCGGTAATAGTTGATTGTTTGATATTCTGTTATTCGCAACATACGCAAAGTTGTGCCGGTAAACTTGTGTTTACGTTATTATGAGTAAAATATTAGTTCTAGTTCATGAATTTGATTATTTTTTCTTTAGTGGTATTGGTAAATAGAAGTGAAAGTTTGGTAAGCTTTAATTTAGAAAGTGGTTAATATATTAATTTTTATTCTGATGCTCATAGAGGTTTTATTTGTTTAGCAAATTGAAAAGGATGTAGATCAATCATAATATATTAAAAAATATACGCACAATTGTATGCATGTGTATATGTATGACTCTTTAACTACTGAATGGATTTCGATTCACTTAATAGATAGTTATACGAGATACTAGTTTACCATAGAGGATACTTTTTATACCTACCTAACTAGCGGTCCCGGCGAACTTTGTTTCGCCTTAGAGGATTTTACCGCTTTTCTGTTGAAATTTTAACTTTCTTTGCTATAAACCTCACGGAACCCGAGACCTTTCCAACGAATGCAAAACCGTGGAAATCGGTTCGTGCGTTGTGGAGTTATAGCGTCAGGAAGGAAAACCCGACTTATTTTTATATAGTGGAATACAAGCAAAGACGCGGTCAGTGGTTAGTTTTCAATTAAAGAGAAATTAAGATGAAAGTTGAACTTTAAATGAGATATTTTATAGATTTGGCTGGGTCCATTAATTTAATTTAAGAAAAAACCGGTCAAGTGCGTTTCGGATTCGCGCATGAAGGGTCCTGGGGGTCTACTCTCATAAACTTTTTTCTCATAAATTTTAAGAGAGGTAGGGCATAGCGATTTATCGCTCGAACTGGAGCAGCCCGACTGGTGAAATACCTCCGCCTTACAGACGACCACAGCCAAATAACAATCACTTCTGTGTTGTTGTGTTCCTGCGTGTGAGTAAGGTTTCCGGAGCTCCTGGGTGGTGCTACATCAGTAGCAGGGGTCAAGCCTTTTGTGGTAGTTCTGGCTAAGCCGAGTTTCCCACAGCACCATCATTAAAAGGCGATGAAGTCCAACCGGGGCGTTTTAGTGGGTAGTCTCTGCCTTTCGCGAAGTAGAGGAGTCCCACACACGCCGTCATCTTCCCTCAGATGGCGGTACGGTTCGTCAAAGAATTTCCCCCTGAAAAAAAAAAAAAAAAAAGGGGTCAAGCCTTCAAGGTAAGGGCGACAAGTCCAGTAACAGATTTATTATGCTGTACTTGTCACCCTTAAGCTAGGACCTCATTACCACTTAACATCAGGTGGGATGAGGTCAATCTTGAAGTGCAATATAAAAAAAAAATTAAAAAAAATAAACGAAATATGTCGGATCCGACAACGTATGACAATTTTTAATCCTCATAATCATAAAGAAATCACTTCGAATGCAAATTAAGCGTTTTCAAAAAACAAAATATTATTTATGCAAATCAAAAACCACGTCTTCATTCCCAAACTTTTGAATAATCTTCAAAAACGAAACCTTTCGTTTGTTCGTTTCGTTTTTGAGAGTACCCCCCCCTGTTCTATTGACAAGAATGTCGAGCCACAAAAAAATTGGCGTTATATGGAAGCCTCCGGTAAATACTTATTTTAATATGGATTTAATATTTTTGGCATTAGTCATAACGGTTCCTGTCTGAACACCCGTGTTCTATCGTGAAATTATGCCAATTATGACGCGAGATAGAATTCGTTAAAGAAGTCTAGTTAGGTACTGATAATGAAACGAAAAGAAAAATGCGGTTGAAGAAAAAAGGTTAAATCATTGTTTGTTTTTGTTTCAGGTAAGTTTTTGACGAGCTCCGTAGCTGAGAGGCAGCAGGCCGATTTAGTTGACGCACCATGTCTTAAGTCCCGGGTTTGATTCCCGGTTGGGTTGTTATGGAGAACCGTTTATTATCATTTATTGCTTTATTAAACAAAACAAGTAAGTGTATAAAAATAGGCAGAGTTCCACAAAATATTGATCAGGGTTTAACATAATTGTGCCAATGTACCTATGTGGGTACCTATGTACAGTCGCAGTCAGATATATCGGAGCAGTCAAAGTGACCAAATACTTCTGAACAGTTTAAAATGTCAATAAGTTCAATACACTACAAGTTACCATTAATATCTGAACATTCACTACTTCAGTAATATCTGAGCAGATGCTAGTCAATAATTTCTATACACACAACTTACCAATAATATCTGAACACTCATCTTATACAGGTAGCTAAATGAGACACATGACGTGCGTGACACATATTGACGTTATGAGTGTTCAGATATTATTGGCATCTGCTCAGATATTACTGTAGTAATGAATGTTAAGTTGTTAATGGCAACTTGTGGTGTATGGAACTTTTTAACATTTTTAACTGTTCAGAAGTATGTGGTCACTTTGTCTGCTCCGATATATCTGACGGCGACTCTACTTTCTTTTTAAAAATTACTTTATCTGTCACATGATCATGGGTAAATTATTATTATCTATTTATTTATTTTTAATTTGATTTGGTCTGTTACTTGAAGGCAGTAAACCTGTGAAGCCATACGGTGTGTGTCTTTGAATGGTAGTATTCGACTAGACCTGTCTTCATTAGATATTTAGAGGTAAATTACACACTAGTTAGGTTCATCGAGAGCAAGCAAATAAAAGACTTTGATCTTGAAATTTTAAGTTCGAAAGTCCACCCACATTGTATTTTCACCGCATTGTTACATATTCACCGCGAAGAATTTTCTACGAAACGACTTTATACTATGTCATATCGTGGAAAATTTGGTGAGTCAATAATATTTCTATGAAAAAGAATACAATTTGTTTATTTTTAGCATTAAAAGTAGCTTTGTTAATGAGTAAACATCTTTTGTATGTAGTTACGGCCCGTGACAAAACTTCAGTTTAATATTTTAATCTTGTCATAGAACAGCTTTTGCGGGCATTGTTACTTTAATAGTAAGTTGTAGTGAAAGGTTTTGTCTACACTTATAATCTTTTAAGCTTTTGCAGTCACCTGGAATTTATAATATCAAATAGTATGCTGCAACAGTTAGTGTGAACTGTATGAATGAAAGGTGGTTCTTTAAAATGTAAAAGGTATATTAAAATAATAAATGTTAACACAAACCAAAATAACACGAAATATTAACAGAAAAACTAAAAGGCGTGTTTACGGAGCGCGTGAGAAAAAACAAAGGCGAAAAAACAAAAGAGTATCAGTTCTTTTCGAACTTTACAAAATATTTTTAATATAGGAACGAATAAGGTTGCATTGCTAACGGCCTGTCGTCGACAGTTAGTAAGCTAATGATTATGCAGAAATTTCTTGACAAATTTAAAACCGTTTGATTCTTTGAAAACGGGTTGTGAGTCCTAGCTGTAGGTGCGGAAAAAACAATGATTCTATACGTACATTCAAAAAGTATTTTGTTTCGACAAAAAAATAATAAAATATGACACTGCGTTTCAAAGTTTAATGGAGATGACAAATGTTTACGTCATTAAGTAAATATTTAAAGTTTAATAATACGGCGTTATTTAAATTGTAAAAAAATAATATCACTAATCCATAAAAACGGTACGAAGAAGTGACGTCGCGCTTAATTAAAACGCATTTTATCTTATTATTATTTTGTTTACGTGATAAAAGTAAAAATATGTGTCCTATATTTTTGTGTAATTTAACTGTTGGACCCAATTTAATTTTTTAGTCATATACAGGCCTAGCATACGCAGCGCGACTAAATTTTATCAGGCTCTTAACAAACGTCAAAATCGATTGAAGTCAGTGCGTCAGCTGTTGATTGGCTGAAAATACGAGTGCGGTGTGCTATTAGCCAATCAACAGTATCGAAACTTTTGTCGTCTCATGCGATAAATTTGACATATTGTGTAACCTATTATGTCTATGATATCCGAGTATGTTACAGTACCTACTCACGTAACACGACTAAAACGCGTTTAGTTAGAAAATGTGATTAAATTCAAAACTCGTATTGTATGACGATGTTCACAAAGAATTCGCCGTTTCCAGCCAAGTATGTAGGTCAGGACGGCCATTTTTCGGTCCGCGCTACGTTGCAACATAGTACCCAATGTTACGAATATTTTTCTTTAACTCTGTTGTACGGAACGCTACATTTTATTTGTTTATAGGGCTGGCAGTGGCTAGGTGGGAAAATTGTGACGTAACAACGGCTAATAACTCTATACTATGGGCTGCATGCACGAAAAAGATAACGTCATGCAGGCCTATCATGCGCAATACGTCAAATTTCTCGCTTAAGACGACACAAGTTTTGATACTGTTGATTGGGTGTAAGCACACCGCACTCATATTTTCAGTCAATGAGCAGCTGACGCACTGACTTCAATCGATAGATAGATAGATACACTTTATTGGTTTTACAGACATAATCTAGTACAATTTAGGCGGTCTTATTACTAGAAAGCAATCTCTTCCAGACAACCTTTAGGTATAGGAAATCGATTTTGACATTTGTTATGAGCGCGATAAAATTAAGTCGCGTGGCGCATTGATAAAATAAGTAAAGGCGATTCAAAATTAAATAAAACTATATTTAAACGAGAGAGAGCCCATAGGTTGTAGACGTCAGACATAGACAGCAACACCATGGAGTGTAGACGTTCATACATCATCACTTGGCCTGATTGTCCCGTTACGCTCATTGTCGCTTTCCGCAAGCGAGACTGCGGCACGAACGAGAGAGAGGCATGATCGGATCGGCTCAGCGTTCTCACGTCAAACTTACGTCCGTGAACCGATTTTACAGAAAACAATTTTTGTTTTTGTTTGTTCCAAAGTTTGTGCAAGCCCGGGTTGGGTCATTAATCTATTATATAAAAATGAATCGCAAATTGTGTTGGTAAGCGCATAACTCGACAACGCTTGGAACGATTTTGAAAAATATTTTTTTAATATGTTCGTTGAAGTCCAAGGATGGTTTTTAAAGGCGAGAAAATTTCTAATAATTACTGGGAAAACTCTAAAGATATCCCTTTTCTTTTTCCAGTACTAAAATTTAAATTCAAGCCACACTCATGCAAGTCTTCTTGACAGGACGAAGTCTGTCGGGTCCGCTAGTTTGCTATAAAATAACAATAATTACATTTTATGTTATCCTATGTATTTAATAAATAAATCTCTAACTAATTAGAACCTCTTTTTGTCCGTGAGCGAATCAGGGATTTATATAAATGTTTAACAAAAACGGAATCGCAGCCGTAGTCGGTCCCATTGAAAAGTTGGGGTATTTAAATTTGTTCAAAACATAATTTAGCGACAATGCGCGGACCCCATCCTGACCTAGTTGGTGCGAAACGTAAAAAGGTTTTATTTTTAGGGTGAAAAGAAATACTTACCGATTTATCTTTAATGTTAAGGAAACAAACAGTACTTACTTTTGTATTTGACGTCCTCCATAACTGTAAGGCGAGTAGGCCGGAGTTTGTCGTCGTGCCACTTTTGAGGTTCCGGGTTCGATTCCTGGTCAGGTCTATATAGAAAATGAACTTTTCTATGAAGTTTCGGTTCTGGGTGTTGTGGTAAAGTCGTTTCTGTTTCTGTTTTCTGTAACACTTGTGTTTTAGCTAGGTACAGTCGAAGTCATGCCAGACTAAACATTTTACGCATTGTATCGCCCTTATGTCGTAAAGAAAATAATTAAAATCGTGCTGCAAGTGTTCGCCTTGATGTTCTGTTCACTGTTCACTCAACAGATTCAGAGTAATGTAAGATAAGTTGTCCAATATTTATTTACTTATGATGTTCTTTCTTCTCAATAAAATATCGGTTACTACTAGGTCCAGGTCCTATAGTCAGTTTAATAATAATAAATATTGGACCACATCACATACTAATGAAATTGCCCTGAGCACTTGTGTTACAGAAATCAGAAACAACGACGGTACCACAACACCCAGATCTGTCACAATATTGAAAATGTCCTATATTGACCAAACCGGGGATCGAACCTGGGACGTCATAAATGGCGCGTCAATAAATAGAATAGACAACATCTTTATTCATATAAACTTTACAAAAGCACTTATGAATCGTCAGTACAAATTAAGTATTCTACCACCGTGTTCGGAATGTTGATCATGTCGAGAAGAACCGGCAAGAAACTCAACACTTACTCTTTTCAATGTAACAATGTTTCCTTACGCTAGGTACTTAAATAAAATATACAAAGCTTATATAAAACATTTCCGAGAATTAAAGTTATTCTAGACCCATACATTTTTGTTATTTAAATAATCATTAATTTTGTAGTAGCACTTTTTTATTAAACAATTTTTAACATGAGACTTAAATCTATGCATGGGCAACTAGATAACATTTTCAGGTAACTTGTTAAATAATTTAACGCTTAAACTAACAAAGGAATTACTTATCTTATGTAGTCTTAGATATGAAACAGCGAGCTTGCGTTTATTTCTAGTGTTAAAGTTGTGGAAGTCAGATTTTTTAAAGTCCGTCGTTCGCCTCTCGGCTACAGAGATCGTCAAAGTTTGATGACTTCATTTTTAAATAGGATTGATATATTTTTAGATGATATGGATAGAAGGAATAGCCATGCTCACTAAAATGTCACGTAAGTGGGGGTGCTGTGTGGCCAAATTCAAGTTCAAATTCAATATTTGTTTATTCAAGTAGGTAACATATAACAACACTTTCGAATCGTCATTGTATATAATGCAAAGTGATTCTACTTCCGGTTCAGAACCTATATATACCGAGAATACACCGGTAAGAAACTCAGCAGATTAGTTACAGTAGCAGTATCTAACTTATAGCTATGTGTAAAACACTTTGGCCGGTCTTAGATTCCCTTCATTATAGAAATAGGTAGTTTAATAAAGCTAGGGCTGTCCACATGCGTCATAATTATAAAACAGGTAACCACTTTGGGGGTTGATCTGCTCTTGCTGACCTATCACAAATAAATACCTACTGAGATACTTCACTGCTTCTTCACTCATTGATTCAAAACATATGCCTATATGTAAACATATGCGCGTGCAAAGCTGTGGCGAGCCGCTAATTAATAAATATGTTTTTTTTTAATATTACACTTCAAGATTGACCTCATCTCACCTGATGTTAAGTGGTAATGAGGTCCTAGATTAAAGGTCGACAAGTACAGCATAAATCTGTCTCTGGACTTGTCGCCCTTACCTTGAAGGCTTGACCCCTGCTACTAATGTAGCACCCCCCAGGAACTCTAGAAACCTTACTCACACGCAGGAACACAACAACATTGTAACGATTGTCATTTGGCTGTGTTCTTCTGTAAGGTGGAGGTATTTCACCCGTCGGGCTGCTCCAGTTCGAGCGATAAATCGCTATGCCCTACCTCTCTAAAGAGAAAACAAGGGATAATTGATTTTTTTTTTCCTATCTGACTATTGATGATGGCCGCAGATGGCCTTTTCATCTTCACCGGGCTTGCGGGGGAGCGGAGGGCTCACACCCCTAAAAATTTAAACAACTTCCTGAGGGCGCCCCATAGCGGGACTCGGACCTCGGCTCGGGCCGTTGTTGGGAGATGGTAACCTAACGTACCTTTGGGGGGAGAAGCGTCCCGGCACGTGCCGGTATCGCGATAGGGGCCCTGCTGCTAGGTGGGGGCGCGTCGCGCGTCCTCGCCGACCGTGATGGTGTCATCAGGATCTAGGAGGACGTTCCTAGGCCTGCGTTTTCGGGTGCGAACTACGGGTGGGACATAGGGATAATTAAGGTGGAATAATTTCACTTTTATATCCCACTTAATGTCTCGATTTGTTTTGATGTAGTGATGATAGGTCATCAGATCCTGGCGTCCTTATCATAGTGCAGTCCACTGTCATTGTAGAGATATCATTGAAAAGGAGACTTTTCAACAAACAATCACTTAAATTGGTCCATAAACAACTAATGCACGGTTCCAATAAAATTGAAAAGCAATCCCTTCTAGTAAGGGATAGTAATGAATTATAATAATAAATCATAAATGCGCCAGACAATCACACCAATCACCTGGTCTCAGACTATGTACTATGAGCACCAGACAACGGATACTACTGGGTGCGTCATCCTAGCACACTCAGACCCAAGTCAATTTAGAAAAGTTCGTTTTCCGTTTTCGGGAATCGAACCCGGGACCTTTCGCGCTTTGGCCGCCTACCTTAGCCCCTGCGCCACCGAGGTCGTCAAATATACGAGGTGTAAGCTAAAAACGACAGATTGATGATCGATGACAGCAGTATGGTACGGTATTATTTTACGAGTCGTAGTCGGTTGGAGAATAACGGATAGTCATTGACACATTACGAATCGTAAATTATTGGAACCTGGAATAAGTGAACACACATAATTATCACATGTGTAACGATTTAGTTGAAAAACCTCTTTTCTTGAAGTCTGATAAAAATGTGGTACACACGAGTATGTCATTCGATTTTGATTTACGGAAAAGCACTTACGGTAAATTCATTTACCTTCCTGGGCCGGGATCCAATTTGTCCGCATTTTTTTTGCGCCATGTAGGCAGGATTTTGTGACTGAATAGTCGGAATTGGAGTTGCTACCGAATACTCACTTTAGCTCACATTCAATTGACCTTATATATATTAGGCCAAACTCATTTAAATGTTAAAATAAGACTCTTTTTTTAACATTAGAAAATTTGTAAACAATGATAAAGTGGTAATAAACCTTATGTTTTTTTTTATATTACACTTCAAGATTGACCTCATCCCACATGATGTTAAGTGGTAATGAGGTCCTTTTTTTTTTTTTTTGACGGGGGAAAATGCCTTGATGCACCGTACCGTCACCCGAGGGAGGGTGACGGCGTGTGTGGGACTCCCTGCCCTGAAAAGAGCAGGACTACCCACTAAAACCCCCCGATTGGACCTTCATCGCCTTAGTGGCGGTGTTATGGGAGATCGGCTAAGCCTTGACTTCCACAACACCGCCGGCGGAATAGCCGCTTATGCAGCTCCGTCTACTCCCCCCACATTGTTCGGGGGGAGACTGGGGATGGCCGGTCCAACGGAACCATCCCCACCTCGCAGTGGGGGCCGGTGCAATGCCAGCTGAGGTGCCCTCACACCATCAGCCGGCCGGTCCCCACGCGGTAGCTGGGCGCGGTCGTATTGCCGCCGCGCCCTCAGCCGCCTTCTTCGGCGGCAGGCGGGAGCGGATGGGTCGTCCTCCCGCTCCCGCTCTGCGGCCTCCTTCTGCGACATGACGTCTTCGCAGAAGGAGGCCATCCCGTCCCATGCCTTCTCACTCCTGAGCATAGCCTCGACTATGCTGGGGAGTGAGAGATTCGGCCCAACCAGAGCACGCAAAGTCGCGCGCTGCGCGTCAAATGTGGGGCACACCTGCAGTGTGTGCCCCGCTGTGTCTTCCGCCGCGCCACAATTGGAGCACGACGGAGACTGCTCCCGACCAATACGGTGCAGGTACCACCCAAAACAGCCATGGCCGGACAGCACCTGCACCAAACGATAGGATAAGAATCCTGATTTGCGCTCGAGCCAGCGAATAATGACTGGCCCGAGCGCGACTAGGGTCCACCGACCCGACGGACTCCGCCCAATGCCGGACCATCTCTTGTGCGCCTCTCGGCGCACACGCGACAGGTCCTCCGGGTGGAAACGCTCCCCGGAGGCCTTCCTTAGGGCCTGCCACTGATAAGCCCTCGCCATTGCCTGGGCCTCAAACTCCCATGGCGGCGTCCCAGCGAGTGCGCACGCCGCATCAAAACCAACGGTGCGGTATGCTCTGCACACTCGCTGATAATAATGAGGTCCTAGCTTAAGGGTGACAAGTACAGCATAGTAAATCTCGTTACTGCACTTGTCGCCCTTACCTTGAAGGCTTGACCCCTGCTACTAATGTAGCACACCCCAGGAGCTCTTGAAACCTTACTCACACGCAGGAACATTACAATACAGAAGTGATTGTTTTTTACGCAATACAACAAATTAAAATAAATTCTCAAAGTGTACGGGTCAAATTGTGACTATTTATTTAGTAGTTAATGCGAACTACTACTGCCAGAGGTTTCAGTTGTGTTGCAATAACAGTGGTCACGAGCTGACTGGTCTCGCTCGTCTTCGTCGGTTATCTTCATCCACCCTCAAATTTTCACTTGACGAAATGATATTGAAGTCACTGCGGTACAATGAGGTACACTGTCTATCTTTGCCATATAAGACGCGCCAGTGGGTAACTTTTTGATCGCGGTCTTAACAATTGTCAAAATCGATAAAATTCAATTTGTCGTCTGCTGATTTGCTGAATATTCGAATGCGGTGTGCTATCAGCCAATCAGTAGCATCGGAACGATTGTCGTCTCTTGTGAGAAAAGAAACAAATTGCGCATACTAGTATGCATAGTCTCTCAAGTTTGTTTAAATTTAAGTTTCAAAATTACGAGGCGGAATCGCTGCCCAATATTTATCGTCTAACTCTTGCAACTTTGCACTGATAACGGAAGATGACTAGGGAGGATAATCTAAATGAGTAATTATTATAGTGTTATAAAACACAATCTGGACAGAGCATTCGGCCATTACTGCGATATTAAACGCGCGCAGATGACTGGAAAGCCGTTACTGAAGATAGTGGGCTCGTAAAGCTCGGGGGCTCCCGGGCGAGGGCTCGTTCACAGCTCTAGCTATTTCCTTGTTTCCTGGTATTTACAAAACGAGAATTCCACAAATATTATTAACGTGAAAGTTCACTTACAATAATACTTTACAATGATCAAAATACTTTTAAGTTCATAATTCAAGAGCATTTTAGATTCATTAAAATATAAGGTTTACATTGATTTTATTAATAGCTAAATAAAAAATGTATTTTGTCACTAAAATTTAAGTGTGATCTTTTAAACTAATTTCCTACTAAACTACTACTTGCTTTTGGGAGAAGTGGTTATTAGCCTCTAATTTATTGAAAACCATCTTCAAAAAAGTCGTTTTTAGTATATAACCAATTTATTGTATACAATGATGTCAAAAAGATTTGGAATGTGGCTCGACTCTAAATTTTGGTTACAAAATGATTGTTCTGGATAAAGAAAATGGATGTCTTTAGAGTTTTTCGGCAATCATTTGATTTTTTTTCATTGTAAAAACCATCCTTCGACTTCAACGAACATTTAAAAAAAAAATTCAAATTGGTCCAAGCGTTATCGCGTTATGCGGTTACCAACGCATTTTGCGAATAATTTTTATATCATAGATAAAATAACTGACCCGACAGACGTCGTCCTGTCTGAACGACGACTTTTTTTTATTCTTATGAACCTTCTCCTGACAATAACACACATAACCTAAAATTGGTCCACCTGTTCACGCGTGATGGCGTGAACAAGAGAAATGCGGATTCATTTTTATTTTACGTATTAAGACTATCCTCAAAACATAAATGGACAGTATGAATGGTTCCTTATAACGAAGCAGTTTACGACACAGATTATGATGGACTCACCATATTTACGATGAATGTTGTTATTGGATCGCTTTACACTATTTTAAATATACTGTTTAGCAGAAATCAAAAGGCGCGATAAAATTGTGGGAGAATCATTACATGCCCAACTAATTGGAACTCTAAATATTAAGGGGAGATAAAAAAATTCTGTTTCTAATATTTAAAGTTCGCTTGTACGGCGTTTAGTACTATAAAAATAATAAAATTAATTGGAACTCGACTGTCCGTTGGATTTCATTTCTGAAATCACATTAATGTGGGCCATTAAAGGACGGCTGTCCCAATTTTCATATTGATTACAGCAATTCGGGGCTACAAAAGGTTTATCATGATTTTGGTATAACTTCCATTCAAACAGTCCAGCTATAGTGTTTTTCACTTTAGATGAGTATCAATTTTTTCATTATGAAACAATAGCTTCAGCATATTTTAAAGAAACTGAAAATTTTAATCTCCGCTTGCGGTGACCACACCGCAAGCGGAGATTAAAATTTGGTGGGTTCGTACACCAGTACGAACCCACGACCTTCGCTTATCGTGCGTGCTGCTCTTTCAACTGAGCTAGCCGCAAGTATCGTAAGTGTTGAATTTTTTCTGTTGTATCAACCTCTTAGTTTGCAGCAAGTGCCCTCTGCCGAATATGATTAGAACTACTTGCTAATAATAAACATATTCGGCTGAGGGAACTGCTAGCGCTCGACACGTTTGAGCCCACACTGCAAGGGAAGATATTGTCATTTTTCTTTTTCTTTAAAATATTTCAAGTTCACTAGTGCGGCGTGAATCAAAAATGTAAACATCTAAAATGTTGTCCAACATATTTTGTCCAATATAACCTTACAGAAGACCGCAGCCAAATAACAATCACTTCTGTGTTGTTGTGTTCTTGCGTGTGAGTATGGTTTCCAGAGCTCCTGGGTGGTGCTTAATTAGTAGCAGAGGTCAAGCCTTCAAGGTAGAGGTGACAAGTCCAGTAACAGATTTATTATGCTGTACTTCTCGTCTTTAAGCTAGGACCTCATTACCACTTAAAATCAGGTGGGATGAGGTCAATCTTGAAGTGTAATATAAAAAAATAGTCTCATTCTTAGAAAATATTTAAAGTGGTCTAATTTTTCCTTTATTCATATATGTTAATCACCTGTAAATGCGTGAAAAGCTATTTTGATAGCTAGCGCGTGATTTGAAGGGTCCACGGCAATAAGGATGAATGTCCAAAGTATTTAAATCTAAGTAATCAACATCATTCGGTCACTTTATATTAATATGCAGCTAGTAATCTCGTTTAGCTAGTCAATATCGCTTCCAGCCCTGAGATAAAAACCTTTCTGATACTTGACTTCTTCTTCTTATGGTGCCGTCTCCTTTCGAAGGTTGGCGATCATTAAGGCTATTTGCATTCTGGACACCGCCGCACGGAAGAGCGATCTAGTACTCTTGCCGTACCACTCCCGAAGATTTCTTAACCAAGAGATTTCTTAATCCAGGGCAGGCCTTCTCCTGCCCTGGATTTTCCCTTGCATGATTAGTTGAAGAAGGTCACACTTGTTGTTCCTCATTAGGTGGCCGAGATATTGGAGTTTCCGAGTCTTTGTTGTGGTAAGAATACTTAATAAAAAAAAAAAAAAATAAATAAATAAATATTGGACAACATCACATACATTGCTCTGATTCTGTGGTAAGTAGCTTAAGCACTTGTGTTACAGAAATCAGAAACAACGACGGTACCACAACACCCAGACCCGAGACAATATGGAAAAGTTTGTTTCCCATATTGACCCGACCGGGGATCGAACCCGGAACCTCAGAGATGGCGGTCGCCAAAGTCAGGCCCGCTCGCCTCTCGGCTACGGAGGTCGTTAATAATAAGATACTTGACTACACGTCTTAAACGCTTAGTGTCCCATGTATTTACGGCAATAAGGCTGAGTTTAGTACAACGCTTAAAAACTTAAGACCCAAATAACTTAAAACAAAAAAGAAAGGACGTTCATCATTATTGCATTGGACCCTTCATTTGCTAGTTGTGAAATTTGTAATTTAAGAGTTTTGAGTTAAAACTTTCTTTGTACATACATCAGACAGTCTTAATAAACGCGGCAGATATTGTCGCATCGTGTCGGCTCGTGGTGACAGTTAATTTGAGCCGAATGACAGGCTGAGGGCGTTTTTAATGAGACCGCATTGAATTAGGGACTGTTGTCAGTCAGCGTTCAATATGTCGGAGCTACCTTGTTTTAATATGATGTGTGTTTTGACGAGCGCAATTTAAAAGGTCGTTTTAATTTAATTTTTTTCGGTAAAAAATATTGAATTAAATTTATTATACACGACCGTAGTCATCTACTATTTAATTTACGTAAAGGTTGTCTGGAAGAGATCGCTTCCTAACGATAGGACCGCCTAAATTGTACTATAATTAATCTGCAAAACTAATTTCTGTTAATTCTTGTGCAATAAAGTTTATCTATCTATACGGAAATATAACATAAAATGAATTAATTCTGCCTTACCTAAGAATTTAATAAAAAAATATAATAAACGATTTATTTATATAAACTTACAAATTAAAATTTGATCCCATTTTTGCCAAGAGGCATGGTGCCAGAAAGGTCGACTGTGTTTCCTCTTTGTACGAAAGGCCTAGGAAAAAGCCGGGGATTTATGAAAAAACAACCTAAATTCATATAATGATGCCCAAAAATACCACATAGTTACATTGCTCTGATTCTGTGGTAAGAAACTAAAGCACTTGTGTTACAGAAGTTAGAAACAACGACAGTACCACAACACTCAGACCCAAGACAATATAAAAAAGTTTGTTTCCCATATTGACTCGACTGGGGATCGAACCAAGGACATCAGAGATGACGTGACCCCAAAGTCCGGCCCGCTCGCCTTTCGGCTACGAAATTCGTCCAAAGAAAGCAGCTTAAGAATTTCAGAGTTGTAATTTGTAAAAATCAATAAAGACAGTATTAAAATGGCCGCCGGTTTTACAAGAGAAATTTCCCTAAAACTCAATTATTTCTAAGTAGGGCCACAGTCAGGATGTCAATCATTTGTTTCGGGCTTAATACAATAATCCCCACATAATCCAGTCTGCTTCCATTTTCCAAGATGGGATTACCGAGTTCCAAGGTTCGATGATTTAACTACCCGCAAGTTTGTTGGGGTGAGCTCGTTCATCTAGTTGTTCAATAACTTTGTGTACTTTGCGACTAAATATTTTATACTAGCTTTGTTTGCATGGACAACATACTATCATAGTCGGTATTGCCCCTATCTCCCCGAATATTCGAATTAAACAGTAGTCCATATTTTAATCCAAGTTTTGAGCTGTATTTGTGCCAAATTTCGTATGTATTACTTAAAAATAATCATTTTCCTATATAAACTTTCAAGTGCGGTAATACCCCATCCTTTCTTATATTCAAAACCGAAAGTAGCCTTTATTCGTTCTAAAAGCTCAACGTTAATGACTAGCTGGTGCCCACGACTTTGTTCATGTTATTTTTTGATTAAAAATCGCTACTAATATTATAAATGCGAAAGTAACTCTGTTTGTCTGTTACGCTTTCCCGCTTAAACCTTTCAACTGATTTTGATGAAATTTGGCACAAAATATCTTCAGACCCTCAGAAACGACATAGGCTAGCTTTTATTGCAAAAAAACCCCTGTAGTCCACGTAAACGATGTGCAGGCACAGCTAGTATTCTATAGTTATGTATATCTAGTATGTTATCTTTGTTTCTAACAAATTTTATCTAAATCCATTGAATAGTTTTTGCGTGGAATAGTAACCAGCACACATCCAGACATTTATTTATCCAAATATTCTATCAAAATTTCGCATTTATTATTATATCTTATATAATACTAGCTGTGCCCGCGACTTCGTTCGTGTGTACTACAGGGTTTTTCCAGTTTTTTCCCGCTAACTCCTGTTCCCATGGGAATTTTGCAATATCCTGTTGCAACTAACCTTTAAGTTTACTAAGGTACCTGCATGCCAAATTTCAAGCGTCTAAGTTAAGCGGCCTAGATTTTTCATACAAAAGGATTTTCCCGCTTATTTCCGATCCCGTGGGAATTTCGGGAAATCCTTTCTTAGCGCACCTCTACGGTAGGTACCTAAGCTACGTCCCTTCCAAATTTCAAGTGCCTACGTTTAGCCGTTTAGGCTGTGCGTTGATATCAGTCTGTCAGTCAGTTTCTCCTTTTATATATTTAGATACAGCGTAGCAACCCGCAAAGGCTTTGCACGCGTACTAACCCCGTTTAATAATTTTTTTTCACTGTTTCTTCGCTCCTATAATTAGAAGCGTAAGGTTTTATATAGCCTAAAGCTTTCCTCGATAAATGGACTACAAAAATAATTTACAATTACGACCAGTACTACTACTTCATCTTAATAATATTAGTACTGATAAATAATAATGGTTTTACAGTTGTACGTTAGGTTTCAAATTTTTGAGAAAAGAAAATACAGAGCTGGAAAGATCATCAAGAGTATTTTATAAAGGAAAAATAAGGGTGCAAACCTGTTATCTTGAGAGTACTCTACACAAGTCTTCTGTTATTATATCATTAAGGAGAAACGAGAGGAATATACCTGTTGATTCTGGAAATATATTTAACTGAAAATTCAGAGTAAAGAGTAAAACTTAGTTGCGTTTCTTGAAATATGCTTCATGTTATTGTGTTGTACGTGTGTTTTGTTACATTTTATAAGTGTGCTTTTTGGCTGATGCCAAAATCATTTAATTATGATTTTGTTATTATGCTTTATGAGTGTATCGTTATGTTATATGAGAATGTAATGAGGAATAGCGCTCGTAAAGGGGCTTATGATGAAAATAATTCGAATATTTTGTTTCTAATAAATCTTAAAATAATTTGAAAAAATCATCAATATTGAATTTTTTACGTGTGATGATATATGAATAACTTCCCGCGTACAAAGTAGCGGGCGGTCGCTGGTGTTTAATTAAAGCGCAACTTAACCCCAGATAGTGATCAGGCTGTGATAACGTAGATATACCCCGAGGCGTGGTTCGGGAAACTTTTATTTGACAATGAACGAATGACGTCTATTCGGAGTTCCAACTCACCCGTTCCCATTGTGGAGGGGAAATTACTTTTACGCGACGGGTAGGGGGGGGGGGGAACTGTTTTTGTAAGCGTCAGTGTCATACATTATGTAGAAGTCACTTTAATTTCTTTTGAAGGGAATATTTGTTTAGATCTACTTAAGTAAGACGCCAACAGTATCTTTGTTTTTGAAGAATTTGTTGAGGCACAATGTAGTTAGATGTACACAGGTATATAAACAGCGTAAATAAATAACGCAGTATGGTGGATACATTAACCTTGTCTCATTGAGAGGTCGTAGTTTTGATCTCCAGTAACACGGAATAAACTGTGAGCACAGTTCAAAACACGTCTTCAATATTAAAACGTCTAGGTAAATATTAATTACTGACATTAATTAATTCTCATTAGAATAAAGTTATGAATATTTATAAAAGATTTTGAACTGTATATATTTAAAGGCACTTACACACATTTACTTAATCTCAAAGTGAGTTAAAATATCAAGTAAGTTATTAATTTTCCAATGCGTAGATTAACTCAAAAAATGTTCCCCCTATTTTTTCTGCAGTCGCTTTGACGTTGGGTCTATTGAAAATATAAACCTCAAATTGTTCAACAGCTATTCTTTTTTAAACATAATGAACATATGTGTAGATAGATAGTTCAATTTATTGCAAGCATTGTTATAGAGAATAGAATCAAGGTTACCTAAATAAATTGAACCGTAGTCCATTATAGAGTAGATGACTAAATATTTAGAGGTTGCGAAAAAATGTAAGACGTATTTTTATCAAGCAAATAAAAAAATACTAATATACATTAAAATGAAATAGATGTAGATTTATTTAGTAGGTCAATGTTTTTAACAAAAAGAAATAAGAAAGTAAGTTCCTTGTTCAAAAAGTGAATGTTTTTTTTGCATATAAGCTTGTTTGAATATAATTCAAGAAATAAAACTTTATTAATGTTGCACGGCCGTACCCATTTCTTGCCATCTACTATTTCCTCTACCTTAAGGTTGTCTGGAAGAGATCGCTTTCTAGCGATAAGACCGCCTAAATTGTACTATAATCAATCTGTAAAACCTATTTCTGTAAAGTTTTTGTGCAATAAAGTATATCTATCTATCTATCTATCTTGTTTCTCCACTTTCTTTTAACAAAATACATTTCGTTTCATTTCTTTGAAAGAAAAACTCAGCGTGATACGCTCGCTGATTTTTTCCACCTGCAAATTTGCACGTCAAACGGGATATTTTGATAACAAGGATCGTTTCGAAGATTGAGTAAACTGTCGAGATCGTTGGTACGGAAGCGAAAAAGAACTTCTTTGTGCATGAAAAACAACTGTTATAGCTTCCGTAACGCGCCTCTACGGGATGATATTGAAATAGAGCCGGTTTCGAACGCAGAGATTCACAAAGGTAACAAAACAAAGGTTCGGTCTGCGAAAATACAAGGTATTTCTGGGTGAAGCTGGAACTGATTCGATTTACATAAGTAGTAGAAGGGAGGAGGTGGGTTTGGGACTTTGGGTCGGCCACTGGATTGGGAGATTTTAAATTGAAAACAGCTCAAACCATTTTTTATTCGCTATTGAATTCGGGACTCTTATCCACGTGGTTATGCCAGCCCTTCTGTATTTTCTCAGTGATAATCAATTAAAAAAATCGATTATTGAGATAGAAGTAGAAACTACCTCAAAAATAGTTGTACAGGACCCACAAGCCACGAGCCCATCTCTTTTTGGCCGGTTTAATTTCCTTCCCTTCACTTCGCTGCAACTGTTGCCAAAGTTATTTTAACTTTTGAAAGGCCTTGCCTCCTTCGTGTAAATTACAAACACTGTTTTAATAAACTGACGTCACAATTAAATATGTTTTTGCATTGTTTTGTTGCACTAAGGGTTATTTTTGTTTTGGGCTGATCATGAAGCTGTTATTATTGTATTAGAGCTGTTTCCTCCTTTTGTATTTATTTGCAACTAACTTATTTTGGGCAATTGAAGAATTTAGATTTTTCTAACGTTTTGAATCATTTATGCGTGTGCAGTATGTGTATCTATATTTTTCTCTTTTTTTTGTATTCCTTCTTTTGCGGGCAAAATTAAAATGGTATATATTCCCTTTTATTTTTTTTAATAAAAAGTTGAATTTTATTATTCTGGTCGGAAAGATGGAAAATTATATCCGTATTTCAGCATTAAACATAAAACTCATCACTACATAATATATCTGGCAGTTGTTTACAAAATACGATTTACCAAAAAATACGAAAGGTCATCCCGATGCTGTCAATAATACCTACATCAATTTGAGCTATGTCGATGTCAAGTATGGTCAAAACATAATCTTCTTACAATTATACTTTTGTTTTGCATACATGTTAGAAAATTCCATAGAGAGAATAAACTACGACGTGTGTATAAGCACATAAACAAGGTTCCTTTTATGATGATATCCGGTTTTCCTCTACTTTAGTTGTAAGTAAAAATCGAATGAATATTATCAAGTGTAGTAAATGAGTCTGGCTTACGTAGGTATTTCATCCTATTGTTCCAATCCCGTATTTTTTGCGAGGCGTATTCATCGGTTTCCTGGAAATACAAAATTTATTATTATAATTAATTCTATAAGAACAATTACGGGAAACATTGAGTACTAATTTTTATAAATAAAAGTAATTTAGAATTTCGTTAAACGATGTTAATCGACCCTGTTTTATGTTAGCAAAAGCCTAAGTAATTTTATAAATGGTAGCTAGTAAAACCAATTTACTTTTAATTACACATTTGATAAAACGAAGATTACAAACGAAATAGATATTGCTTCTTTAGATTGAAGACCAGTTTTAATAACAAAGAAAACATTGCAGGCATAAATTCTTTACACAACATACCTTTGTCAGAAGAATTCAGGCAAAAGATATGTACGAATAACTCGCAAAGCTTGCTCCGATATACTCGAGAGCATTTGTTTGTGTTGTTTATAACGACAGCAGACCCAAATTTTCAAGTGGTTTATGTACCGGGTCACTATCTCGGGGTTCGATTCCTCGGTTGAGTAAAGTATGTTTCGGATTTTCCGATAGTATGGGTTGATTACCATTGACATAATTAAGATTAAGCCATTCTATCTATACTAATATTATAAACCTTGTTTGTTTGTTTGTTTGACGGCTTTAATCTCAGGGACTACTTGTTCGAAATTAATAATTGTTTTTGTTTTGGATAGTGCATTTATCTATTAGATGCAGCGTAATGCAATATTTATAAGTTATATTGCATTACGCTGCATCTAATAGGAGCGAAGAATCAGGGCAAAATGTGGAAAAAGCGGGGATAAGACATGTGTGAATATGAGTTAGTCGTTTTAGAGGATCCTTCGTAGCGAGCGTCCACATTTAACGAATGTGCAATAGCTACGTACCGTAGAAGCGTCGTATGAATTCCACTCTTTAGTGAGTCACTGGGTGGACTCTGGCAGTTGTTTAAATTTTTAAGGGTGTGAGCCCTCCGCTCCCCCAACCGGTGAAGATGATTAGGCCATCTTCGGCCATCACCAGTTAGTCAGTTAGAAAAAAAAACGCGCGCATTCACTGTGCAAGCCTCGCATGAGTTGCCCTGCAAAGAGCATCAACCTATTGCATACGAGCCGGTCGCAGCTGCACATTCGCGACGCATTTGTGAGACGTTCACGCATCTTAAGGTCATCGGCTCTGGAGTAGATCGAACCGAATGGTCGACTTATACCCGGTTAAATATTTGAAAAACAAACTGTTCTAGTTTCGGATATATTTCCTCTACCTAAAGGTTGTCTGGAAGAGATTGCTAGCAATAAGACCGCCTAAATTGTACTTGAATATGTCTGTAAAACCAATTTCTGTAAATTTTTTGTGCAATAAAATGTATCTATCTATAGTAATGAATTTTACGAGGCGAATGCAAAAAACGACTGACGGACCACTAGAAGTAACGACTCGTAGAAAAACGTATGTATAGTAATTTTTGACACATTACGATTCGTAAAATATTGGAACTGGGCATTAGGCGCGTGTCACTATAGTCAACATAACACAACTGGATCCATATTCTGGAGTAAAGTATTCATGATACTCGTTGGTATTCCGCCGGGTCATAAAAAAGACGTTTTGCATGAAAGCAAGTTTCAGCTCTTTAAGCACATTGTGTCATCTTATTTAAATGGCCGTCCTGGAGATAATTGGGTCCGGGTACACCTGGTCACCAAATAAGGACCTTTGTATACAACGCAACTTGACTATATCGTGACGCAATAACAAACTGAACAGTAAAGAGCACATTAGACTACACATTTTGTACTTCACACTACCCTTATGTAATCGGGATAAAAACTAATGTTGTAGTACAACTGTTTGCTTAGATGTGATGCCGTCTGTTCAAAGAAAATACATTTCCTTACGAGGAATGGAAATGACGTACTATTTCCGTTGAAAATTGAAAATTGAAATGTTAAAGCTCCCAATGGACTAGAAAAGTGTTTAACAGAAGTAAAGCTTAGCGTTGGAAAAAAAGAGAAAAATAAAAACGTGATCAATATTCTTGCAGATAATGTCATTTTTTCTGTGGAAGAACTTTGATGTCTAAAACATATTGAACTTTGTACCGCTCCTAAGTTGTGCGCGTAAGAAATAATATCTATTTTGGCTACTAATAAGCCAATTGTAAGTACTTACTTTGATGTGGTGTCGACCTGACAATAGTATAACATAATTCATATAGTGCACATTGTCATAGAAATATTTATTAGTGTCGATTCGGACAGAGTTTCCGAACATTTTATGTCGGAGACAGCAGCAAGCCGTCACTGCGATTACAGTGATGACGTAAAGGTGGGGGGGGGGGGGGGGATAGGTTTGGACCGCCCCAGGTGCCACGAACGAAAGGCCAGCTGAGTTGCACATATTAGTGAGAGGTTGTTGCCACTGGTGCAACTGCACGCTAAGGGCAGTGCAGCATGATATAAGGTCTAAAATTATCAAAACGGAACTTATCAGTATAACGTCAGCCTACATATTCTAGTCTTTCCTTTGTACAGTAGGTCACTTTACATTCTTAATGGTAGTATTTAAGGTAATTTGCACGAAAGATAAATCTCGCTTTCGGTATTTACATGACAGACTGGCTGTTTGATTTAAGATCTCCTAAATTAATCTCGATAATCTTAAGCGCGAAAGGTCCCGGGTTCGGTTCCCGGTCAGGTCAATTTGGAAAACAAACTTTTCTAAATTGACTTTGCTCTTAGTGTGCTGGGATGATGCCCCCAGCTAGTATTCGTCGTCTGGTGCTCATGGTACAGTCAGCGTCATATAGTTCGTGATACTCAGGATACTCTAATAAATAGACGCAACCAAAAAGTCTATAATATCGGTACAAACAAAGTTTACTTATTGTTGTCAACAGTTATGTCGCTCAAAAGGTCGACACACTCAAAATGTCATATAAATCGGCTCAGTCAAACTGCCATAAATATGGTTACAGTCTTCCCGCCAAAGGTATCCAAACATTCTAAATGTTCAAAAATATGAAACACATCACCTGTGATATGTGTTGTCTGGCGCATGTATTCATTTGTTTATTTATTTATTGAATCTTTCCATATTGTCCGGTTTTTTTACTTATCGTTTTAGTTTGAGGATGCTCAATAGAAAGTCGTACTGGGTGCCACCCTGTGCTACCACTGGCGATTAGGCGAACCGTTTGTGGTATCCCCAACACACTCTTAGCACCTGACCGTGTATTGAGACCGAACGTAATAATGGCCTCATCTATTATTCATTTAACAGAGGAAGGCGAGAGCAGGTCACGAATCAAGGCCGGTCCGTTTTACGTTCAGACCGAAGCATGTCATACACACTTTGGACTTAGTAACGCTCTTAAGTAGTTCTAATAAGAACCACTATCGAACTTCAAGTGTTTACGTTGACATGCTGTCGATCGTACTACTTACGTTTTTATCGGGTTGTGGTCAATACGGTCGCCTTAAGTTCAAAGAACCAATCGATTTTTTATTTTAATAGTAGTTTACCCCGTACTAGCGAACTTTATATATTAAAAACAGAAATTTTTTATCTCTCCTTGCGGTGCGGGAACCGAACCCACGACCTTCACGTATCGCGCGTGCTGCTCTTCCTGCTGAGCTAACCGCAAGTTATTCTAGGCGATGATTTTTTTCTGCTGAAGGTATCCACCGTTAGCCTCCGATCAGCACGCGCGATACGTTAAGGTCGTGGGTTCGATTCCCGCACCGCAAGTGAAGATAAAAAAATCTGTTTCTTATATTCAAAGAACCACTTTTGAAAAACAAAACCCGTAGTTGCTCGCGGACTGTCTTATGGTAAGACAACAATCAATATGTATTAAAGTTTCGTAGGTAATCCGTAGTTTCACCAGTTTATATACATACAAAAAGGTGAAAAAAAAGTGGGGCGCTATAAAATAACTTATTTTCGAAGAGGTTTAACGAAATAAGTTTGAAAACCACTTTTCTAAAGTCACAAAAAGTCCTTGTGATCGCGGTGATGACTAAATTCGCCGTCGGAAGTCATTCGTTTTGTTGTTTTGTCTTCTATGGAGATTACATCTCTTTTATACCGGTACATAGTCAAAAAATTCCTTAGCAAGATGCCTTATCTAGAAAATCATTGTTTTTTATCACACACACATTGAAACCCACGAAAGCATGGGCCGCATTTAGCATATAAAAAAAGACGTGTATAATTTTGGTAATATTTATTGGGAAAAATCCATGATATTGTATCACCCTATATTATTAAGAATATAATATTAATATGTTACATTTTTTTTTTTTATTTTTTTTTTTTATTAATTTTTTTATGCATTTTTCCAACGCTAATATTTTACGACTTTCAACTATTAGCGCCTTTGATCAAAAATTGTATAGATGTGCAATTGCGATCTAAAAATAACACTAGCAAAACAAGGCTTCACACAGCACCAAGCCTTCTGTCACTGTTATTAGCTTCGAATCCGCGCGCGACACAGGAACTACGTCAAATTATTTAATTCCATGTTTGACAAAGCGAATTTCCAATTTTGTTTTGCTTGTAATTTGACAGTAAGTTTATATTTATTTCTAGTGTTAAAGCTATGAGTTTTTTTAGGAAGGCTATGACAAAGGCGGAGAAATAATAGCAACAAACTTTGTATTGTAAACGTTGAACTAATAGGAGCCATATTTTTACTTAGAAGTCAGCAAAAATAGAAGTTGACTTTTCGATTCGATTCCAGCGAGTATACAATTAAGCCGGCCAATTTGAGTCGATGGGATGCGGCTGCATTACGACAATGCGGGAAATCGAATGAAACTATTGACTTGCTCGTTTTCGTGTGGACGCTTAAACAATTGTCGACTTGAACGGACTGTGTGTAAAAACAATCCGTTGATTTTGTTCTTCTTTTTGGAAATCAAGGATTTTTTGGACGTTGTTTACAATGTCCGTTTATCCCTACTATCCCTAATTTCCTTTTTTTTTCGGGGGAAATGCTTAACGCACTGTACCGTCATCCGAGAGAGGTGACGCCGTGTGTGGGACTCTCCTGCCCTAAGAAAGGCAGGCCTACCCACTAAAACCCCCCGGGGGACCTCATCGCCATAATGGTAATGCTGTGGGATTTTTTTTAAAACAACCACAACATCACCTTCATCCCTACTATCCCTACTAATCCCTACTAATATTATAAATGCGAAAGTAAGTCTTTCTGTCTGTTACGCTTTCCCACTTAAACCTCTCAACCGATTTTGATGAAATTTGGCACAGACAATCTTTAGACCCTGAGAAAGGACATAAGCTACCTTTTATACGAAAAAAGCCCTGTAGTCCACGCGAAGGAAGTTGCGGGCAATACCTACTTACACTTAAACATTGGATAATTCAATCCAATACTTAAATTCCATTTCTGTCAGAAAAGATAAAGCACTTGTGTTACAGAAATCAGAAACATTACGGTATCAACAACATCTAGACATCTTCTTAATATATATATTTTTTTTATAATACACTTCAGGATTGACCTCATCCCACCTGATGTTAAGTGGTAATGAGGTCCTAGCTTAAGGGTGACAAGTACAGCATAATAAATCTGTTACTGGACTTGTCGCCCTTACCTTGAAGGCTTGACCCCTGCTACTTATGTAGTACCCCTCAGGAGCTCTGGAAACCTTACTCACACGCCGGTACACAACAACACAGAAGTGATTGTTATTTGGCTGCGGTCTTCTGTAAGGTATTTCACCAGTCGGGCTGCTCCAGTTCGAGCGATAAATCGCTATGCCCTACCTCTCTTAATTAATAAATATATTAAAATGAATCCCTATTTCCCTTGGTCACGCCAACACGCGTGAACGGCTGGACCAATTTCACATTTTTCTTGTATTAGTGTTTTTATTGTCTGGAGAAGATTCTTACGAAATAAAAAATATAATTGAATAGTCATCGTTAAGACAGGACAAAGTCTGTCGGGTCGGCTAGTATTATATAATACTCGTAATTGTTTATCACGTTGACCTGACTGGGAATCGGAAACTCAGAAATGGCGGGACGACAAAGTCCGGCCCATTTGCCTTTCGGCTACGGAGATAATGTTACAGTAACACATTACCTTATTTTCTATCACTTTAATACAGATTAATTTCATAATTATTAAGCAAAAAGTCTAGTTGCCACTTAATAATATCATTCATATTTTTCGGTTAGTGACCAAAGTAGAGCGCGAGTCTAGCGAGCGTAGCGAGTGCCACGTCAAGCTCATTTGTAATAATAATATATTCTGTAAAAAAAAAACAGTAGGCGTGTCATCAATTAGGGCATTTTAAACATGGTTGAAAAATATCATACGATTGCGAGTTCGTTAGTGTTATAAAATTCAATAATACTGTGCAGTGGTCCTTTCAAAACCAGATTACATTATGGACATCTTAGCATTTTTTAATACTTTTTAAACCTATATTTCAATTCGCCGTGCTATTATATAGATGACGTGTAAATCGACAGTAAAATGTTTAAGCATAATATTGTACATTTAGCCTTTGGCCTTTTACAAACCGGCATTCGTTTCTGAACAAACGTCGCCGTATGTAAATGCCACGGCGGCTTCATACAAAATGCCTGCGTTGTATAGATATATGCCCCTTGCTTGTAGCTTGAGACTATCTATTTCTCCCCTAAGGGTCAACCACGAAACAGCTGGCTTAGAGCAATGTTTCAATCCAAAATTGTATTAACCCACCCACCAATTAGGTAACTGGGTTAAGTTGATTACATTCGATTCACACCCGACTAAATTAGAAATAGTTTATGGCAAACTTCGCTTGAACTGTGAGAAGTAAATCAGTCTATTAGAATTTAACACTTATGCCTTCAACTCTAGCGTCGCAAATTCCGTAGCGTGTTTTGCGAAGGATTTAAACACGAACTATATCCGGATAGAGGACGGTATCCCTTGAGTTCGTAAGATACTGGATTATGTTTAACTTGGAAATTTCATACTATGTGGAGATGGTCGTGGTATGATATCAATTATGGTTGGGAAACGATATCGAATATTAAGTAACGTACACATACACACGTATGTGTATGTTTTACAGAGATTATTACCTTTTTTTTAATGAAGCTCAGTAAATTGGTTCCTTCTAGTCTGATGGTAAGCAAATGGGAACCAACATCGCGATGGCAACGGATTTGATACCGTAATATCCTATTCCTTACCATCGCCATACTGGCCCGCAAGATGTTTCGTTTCGTAATGATAGAAATGTTTTTTGCGAAATTATTACTTATTTACAGACATTTGAAATTGATTTTTAAACCGACTTTCTCTTAATTACTTTGGGATGCCTTTTTCACTTCCTCATAGGTTTACACCGTAAGTAAATATGCTTTTGCGTAGTTAGTCATAATAATAAGTCCTAATATCTGTAGCACGTTTTAGATATAGTACAGCGCAGATAAATGAGGACATATAGAAATAAAGAAAGAAACATTTATTACTTTAAGACATCACAACACAGCCATATGAGTACACATATCAATAAAGTAATGGACACAGAAAAGGAAAACAACAGAAAACATATGAATAGTAAAAGGAAAAATAAGCGTTCTCCTCGTCAACCGGGCGATGCAGACGATGGGAAGTCGTAATGTCTACAATAAAAGGGCCTCACTCAGCATAAGGCATGGCCCACGTCCCAGGCCATGACGCTGGTGCACAGTGGACCCTGCCGAGTGATTGATTTTCCACGGACACCAGCGACGTTGCACATATTGTGTTATGTATGATGTAGGTACAGGTAGTTGATGCTGAAGATCTCGTGGACACAGCGGGTCCGTAACGAAACGGTGTTGCAGAGAATGGGTAAATATACAGAGATTCTAACCACAATAAAGACTCGGAAACTCCAATATCTCGGCCACCTAATGAGAAACAACAAGTATGACCTTCTCCAACTAATCATACAAGGGAAAATCCAGGGCAGGAGAAGGCCTGGTAGAAGAAGAATATCTTGGTGAAGAAATCTTCGGGAGTGGTACGGCAAAGGTACTAGATCGCTCTTCCGTGCGGCGGTGTCCAGAATGCAAATAGCCTTAATGATCGCTAACCTTCGAAAGGAGACGGCACCATAAGAAGAATAAGTTGATATTAATATTTTCCAATAAACCAATGAGTATTTTGGTTATACACAATACATAATAGCTGTCGCTGTTTCTAGGCGGACAAATCATCGCCTTCAGTAATTAAAACAACATCAAATGAGCAGTTCCGAAAATAAATTGTTCTCTCTATTGTAATTAATATCGGGTATGTTGATTTATTTCATACCACGTTCTACATCAAACTGTTATTGTTTCATCAGAGCAATTTAATTAATAATTAACACGGTAGGATTGGTAAATTATGGGCAACTCATATTAGAATATTATGATATTTTGCTACCTATATTGTTGCTTGCTATGAAAACACAATTTTAGTGGAATAGCGAATTTAGTTTCTTCTTATAATTTTACATCCGTTTTCATAAGCAGTAAGGTTTTATTGTATGAAATAAATATTAAAATACATGAATTCATGGAATTTAAGTATGTATACTGTTTTAAAAATTTCTTTTAAGTTTCCACCTTAATTTACCAAAAGTACTGTTCTATCTAATGAAAGATAATTTCAGCGCTTTTACATGACTTCAATACACTCATACAATTATAAAAAAATTAAGGGTGTGTTTGTATACGTTAGTCGATAAATAAGCTTATATAGTCTTAAATTAAATCAGTAGACCAGGATTGACGAATCATTGGCACGCGTACATGAAGTACGTAAGTAAGTCCACCTGCTGAACTATTATGTGCAATATTTTTTTAAATCTTATATATAAAAATGAATCGCTGTTCGTTAGTCTCGCTAAAACTCGAGAACAGCTAGACCGATTTGGCTAATCTTGGTTCTGAAATAATTGTGGAGGTCCAGGGAAGGTTTAAAAGGTTAGAAACTAAAAAAATAGGCGTTACGAAGTTCGCCGGGACAGCTAGTAAATAAATAAAATTTGGTACTGTATAAAAAATTTGGGCATATCGCTCAATTGAAAATGTCACAGCACAATGTCCTTGCCACGACTCACGCTTGCAGATTTCTTTTCTTAAGACAATATATGGCATTTCTTGCTTCAAAAGTTTACCACCTCTGCTATAGACTATTTACAGTCGTAGAAATTGATTGTCAACAGTGTTGATACTAGTTGACTTACTAATATTGAAGACACGACAGTTTGTAAGAAAGTCTTGATGAATGGATGTAGGTAGGAATGTATGTTTATGCTCTTTCATACAAAAACTACTAAACTGATTTGGATTAAATATGGTAGAAACAGAGATGAGATACTAGGTTAAAATTTAAAAGAGGGCATAACGATTTATCGCTCGAACTGGTGAAATACCTCCACCTTACAGAAGACCGCGGCCAAATAGCAATCACTTCGGTGTTGTTGTGTTCTGCGTGTGAGAACGGTTTCCAGATCTGCTAGGGGGGTGCTACATTAGAAGCAGGGGTTAATATGGGAAACATATTTTTTTTCTATATTGTCTCGGGTCTGGGTGTTGTGGTACCGTCGTGGTTTCGGATTTCTGTAACACAACTGCTTAAGCTACTTATCACAGAAGCATACATTGGTATGTGATGTTGTCCTACCTATATTTATATTTATTTATTTTTAAAGAGACAAGTATCTTATAAATAGTATTCCCGAAATGACACGGTCGAAGTCGGAGCAGAACCATTAGTAGTATATTAATCAATAGTTATATAGCCTCATACATATTTTGACCACTTAAAATTTGGTCCAATTTGCGATCTCACGAATCGTTTTATTAATAAATGTTTAAAGAAATTGACTTACGTAATTAAAGAAAATGTATGGTCTAACAAGACAGCGATGGTAAAGTTTGCAGAATCCAAGTTAATTGGTAAAGTTGGGAAGTGTTTAGACGCGTGTAGGCACACGACTTGATTGGAGCCACGTTGGCAAGACGTTTCGCATGCGTCCCTTAACAGAGGACAAATCAAGTACCTATACTCATAATAGAACCTAGTTTTTTATTATTTACTACTGATTCTTCGCTCCTGTTGCAGTGTGATGTTATATAGAATTGAATAGAATAATCATTTATTTATCTACACAAATATTCTTAACTATAGTTGAAAATATTTATTTGGTATAAACAATGGATATTAATTAAGGTAGACATCATAAATGCTAACTATTTTGATTACACACCACTATATACAATAACAAAACCATACATGAAAATATAAAAAAACACAATAACTACCTATTTACAAAATATTTACAAAAGATAGTGCCAGAATGCTAGCAACGTTGCCTTTTCGAATGGCCAGACTTAAATGTTGGCCTAGGTATTTACCAGCATTCTGGTCACCAAACACCTCTACGAGGCGAGCGGACAATTCTTTGTGTAAAGTTCGGGCCTCTAGACCCCACGGCCCCAAAGTCTCCACTCCAAATGGTGCGAAACGATAACTAGAGTTAGGTTAGTGGAATACAGTGATCTTATTTGTGAGAGACCGGTGCTTGAGATAGGTTTCATAGACAACCTGTTATTACAGGACATCAGGCCCCATATAAGCAGAATAAGCCAGTTTTAATTACGCGAATAGTATAGGAACGGTAAAAAAAAAGAAGGGCTATACGGTAACTAAGTAGATAATGTTGTAATGTTTTGTGTGTGTGTTTGTATGTAAATGTGTACAGTAGTGTATGTATGTGCCTGTGGGGGTGTGTGTGAGTGTGTTTGTGTGACACATGTGTGTGTGAAAATATGGAAAGGGTTAGTCGATATAGCCTAAAGTCTTCCTTGATGAATGGACTAACCATAACAAAAAGATTAGAAGAAGTTATAAAGCTTAGCGAACTCTTTAGCTTTATAACATTGGTATTGCTTTTGAAATAATGTTAGGGGCTGCTGATCACGTTTTATTTCAGGATAAAAAAAAATCGTATGCGTTAATCTAACATCTCATGCTCGTAAACAACAAACGTTTATCACCGTTTTTTTAAATTTGCACTTGGATTTTTTTTTATAATTCACTTCAAGATTGACCTCATCCCATCTGATGTTAAGTGGTAATAAGTTCCTAGCTTAAGGGCGAAAAGTATAGCATAGTAAAATTGTTATCCACTAGACTTGTCGCCCTTACCTTGAAAGCTTGACCCCTGCTACTAATGTAGCACCCCCCAAGAGCTCTGGAAACCATTCACATGCAGGAACAACACATAAGTGATTGTTATTTGGCTGCGGTCTTCTGTAAGGTGGTGGTATTTCACCAGTCGGGCTGCTCCAGTTCGAGCGATAAATCGCTTTGCCCTGCCTCTCTTATGGTTTTAGGTGTGTTACGATTGGGTAAAAAAATGGAACATAACGCATTAAAGATTCACAAGACGGCAATATAGGGAGACGTGGGATTTACATGTCACGGTGACATGCCTGTCAATTTCAAGTTTAAAATAACCAATCGCGTAGCAGCTGGACCTTACGCTCACGTTTTATGCCCGGTTACATTTGAAAAACGATCCGTTCTAGTTACGAGGCGTAAGCTAAAAACGACCGACAGACGACTGATGACAGCTGACATGGAAAGTAAATTTGAAATTAGAATTACCGACTCGTGAAAAACGAATAGTCATTTTTGACAAATTACGAATCGTAAAATATTGGAACTGGGCATTAATTTACAAAATAGGTTGAAGTATTGCCTCTAGTGGACTTTTCATGAGCGATATGTCCCGTTGGGTACAAATAAAACAAAACACATGATGGAGTTGCATATAGAGACGTCAATACGAGAAAGAACGTTTTTTTCTGTAGCAAATGTATCGTGAAATTGCACTCTGGAGCCGTAATGGCACGTATGTGCTGGAATCTTCGATATTGTATACTAGTCTTGATATAGTAGCTTCGATAGACTGGAAGTGAACACCTGTCTCAAAACAAAAAGACGTACAAAAGCATGTCAGACTAAACACGTTCGGTTCTGTGCCGCCCTTATGTCTTAGGCATAAGAACGAATTTCGAACTGCAATTGTTTACCTTGATGTGCTGACGCCTGTACGTGCAGTGCCGTTGTATTGGAAAATGCTCGATAGAAAATTGCAGGCGAGCGAGAGTACAGTGTACCTTTATTTAAGTATTGTGTCTATCACTTGTGTTTGAAGGGGATCATTATATACATCGGTTTGATGCCAAGAAAGGTAATGCCTTAACATGCTTTCTGAAGTCCGGAATCATCATTATTTTCGGATAGTAAGGTGATTCAAGCCTGACCTTCGATATGGGATACAAAGATTTAAACATTACAACATTAGAGATAGTTTATTAATGCGTAATTTAAGAAAGCCGCGTTTCAAACATTCAAGACAATCTTGTCACATAAGACTGACTGCAAAATACCTACTACGAACAAACATATGCATTTTTGAAAGCTAGGTGACAGAAATCAATAAAAAATACACAAAAAACTTGAAAACAAAGAAATCGTACATCACTTATTTACTTGAAAACATACATCAAGTATTTTCAGATACGCCTAAAGTAGCGAGGAACCTAAAAAAATTGTTAAAGTCACATAGGACCATCATGTATAAATAAAAATCAAAGTAATAGGTAAACTGCTTCTTGGTCGCATGTTCTTTTGCCAAAAATTCAAAACACTCAACCAATTAGGGAATTGAATTTTCCAAATTCATTTTTAAGTCAAATCAAATATTTATTTATTCAAATATTACCTAAAAGACTTTCGAATCATCATTGAATACAATTCGAAGTGATTCTACGCTCTGAAGATGTGTATTTAATATACGAGATGTTTTACATATGTGAAAGAATTTTTAAAGTTCTGTATGTTCATTTTAAACTATTTTTTTGTCGGTTCCAGCAGTGCTTTCGTCAGTTTGTTCTCGTTTCTTTTTAGATGATATATTATTAAGTACATAAGATGTGTCATGATCGTATTAATGTATTCCGTGCAAGTTCTCAGACTCGTAAATCCTTAGCTCTTTGCGCGACTACAATGGGAGTAAGTTGCTAAATCTTGTCTACTAGGGTTATCAAAACAGCATTTTAGGTAAAATCAAGTAATTTGGTAGTAGCAGTGTTGTTGTTGTTCCACTGAAAGGTTAATGGATAAATTCTCAGGAATGCGTTAAGGTTTTAAGCTGAAATATATATCAGATAATCAGTTCTTCTATCCTTTGGAGCTGTGAATAAAGCTTCTAATTCTCACTTGCAAACGTTGTGGTTGAGTAGTATCGACGGTGGTCAGAACCTTTTTTTGTGCGGGGGGAAATGCATTGACTTACCGTACCGAGAGTCCCTCTGGTAAGGGAGGTAGGTGACGGTGTGTGTGGGACTCTCTGCCTTTGCTCGTAGTTGGCAGTAATTGCTTATGACTGATTTTTAATTCCTGATGCAAAAAGAAGGTTATTAGTTTAACGTAAATGTCTGTGTTTATTCGTGTGTGTGATCTGCGTGTAGCATCGTACCTCTTGAACAAATAAATCGATTTCGATACGGCTTTTAATTTGAAAGCTAGTTTCCTTGTAGTGTTTTTTTTTTATTTTGGTTTTATTTTAGTTGAAATCGTTCTAGCAATCGCATTTTTTGCGAATGATTAATATTTTTTTACGTAACGAGAGGAAGCATTTCTAGAAATTTCCTTGACGGACAGCCCTGCGTCAGGTTGCGTCGATTAGCCACTTGTGGAGTCCGACAGAGCCTCCGCGGGATTTTAACGAACCTCTATGGTAGCGCGACTGAAATCTTGAATAGAAGCAGCAATGCGTCCTGCATAGAAATCGGTTGGCAGTGCATATGAGAAACTTATTTACGACCATCATTGACTTCATCAGCAGCTAAACGAAGGAGGCAGAAAGCCTTGCTTAGATCTCGATATTTTTTTCAAACCTCCGACTTATTAGCGTATCTTGGATTTAATATTTCTCATAATGTATACTATAGCCAGCATCATTAGTTCGTATACACCTCAGTACCTTGTCGTACCAAATCTCCGCGTAATTAAGCAAGTCAGATAAACAGTGACTTAATGTGACTGAGTTGTTCAAGAACTAAAGCTCCTGACTGTACTAAAACCACGTCAGACATTATGGACTTAGCACAGCCCCATCGAATGCCGTCCGTGGCGTGGTGGTTCTCTAAAACAACAATCTTATGTAAAGTGTAAACCCTGCATTGACATATGTGGGTGCATTTGCTGTCCAAATACCAGCATCAATAATACTAAAAATATTTTTAACACCAAAAATACTCATTTAGCTGAAAACTTTACCTTAGCTTTATGTCGCAACAAAGTGCTCGCGCGACCCAGTTTAGAATACGAGAGTAGTGCGCCTTTTCAGAGCACCCCGTTCGCGGCTTGTACCTACCTTTGTCAAGCGCTAAACGGCTGAGTTGAGCTGCTTCAGATTCGGGATAAGGCGGGCGAAGCGTAAAGAATCTGCCGCTCTCTGAATTTGAATACAATGTATACAGATGCAATGCTTAAATTTTACAAATAATTAATGTGCAAAGCGTATTATGTTATGTTGCATAATGAAAAGACGATAATATAAAGGAAACATGTCTGTCGGAGTGAGACTAGCTTATTAAACGCAATGAAAGTTGGGATGATGATTAGGAAATATCGGAAAGAATTGGCAGTAATTGTTTATGTTAATTTTTGTATGTATAAGAACTGTACTAGATCAGTGTTTCCCATTTGCCGGGTCGCGACCCGGTACCGTGCCATTAAAATAAAATACATATATCGATGACGCAACGTAAATGATTGCACTCGATATTTCGAGTTATTTTATAGGGTATTCCCTAGCAGCTAGGGTGACTTTAATGACTAAAATACGACATTTAATGACTTTAATAAATTAAAACGACTTTAATAATAAAAATAATGTGTATTATTTAA
This sequence comes from Glyphodes pyloalis, assembly GCA_037074685.1. Classification (NCBI taxonomy): domain Eukaryota; kingdom Metazoa; phylum Arthropoda; class Insecta; order Lepidoptera; family Crambidae; genus Glyphodes; species Glyphodes pyloalis. Next base: position 3,987,414 of record JAYKKO010000030.1, on the reverse strand, counting down.
TCGAATAGAATATTTAATATTAGGTGGGTCACGAAAGGGCAGTGTGGATTTCCACCATGGCAAAACAATGATTGGGAAATACTGTACTAAATAATAAAGATACTGTTTATAGCCTCAGCTTAAAAAAATATCCTTCAACTCCTGCATTAAAAAAATCCTCGAACCAACTTTTATCTTCATTTAAAATTTATGGTTATGTAAAAAAATCTGAGATGATCCAGTGTCTTTCTAGTGTTTCGCACTAAGCAAACATTTAACCATTCACTATATTTTGTAGATTTGTTTACATGTAGTATAATAATAGTAGGTCTGTAATATAAATTCTATACTTTTTATCTATCTACAGCACATTCTTTCCCGCAACAAAGCGCCCGCATAACCCAGTTTAGAAAACGACAAAAGCGGGGCATTTTTAGAGCACCCCATTCGCGGGCATAGCGAGCGCTAAACGGCTGAGTAGATATGCCGTAGATTTGGGATAAGGGAACCAACATTGCGTCGTATATTCAACCGTCGCATCTTGGCCAGAAAGCAACAGAAAATTGGGATGTCAATAACATTCAAAAATACTTTTATGGTGTCAATACCGTGAAGGAGGGCTTCATGTTCAGCCATATAATTTTTTTATAGCTTTTATAGATAGATATATATACTTAATTGCACAAAAACTTTACAGAAATAGGTTTTACGGATTGATTATAGCACAATGTAGGCGGTCTTATCGCTAGGAAGCGATCTCTTCCAGACAACCTTAAGGTAGAGGAAATAGTAGATGACGAGAAATGGGTACGGCCGTGCAACATAAATATAGTTTTTATTTTAGAATTATATTCATACTATAACATGATAAACATACATAAACTCATATATATATATATATATATATATATATATATATATATATATATATATATATATATATATATATATATATATATATATATATATATATATATATATATATATATATATTTGGTATATTATATATATATATATATATATAATATACCAAATATACATGATTAACATATATGTATAAAATCAAGTAAAGTATTTTGACTCAAAAGAATAATGATAATAATGTAATAAGTAGAATAAGTGTATGAAATTTACTGACAACCAACATGCCCAGCTGAGTTATATGATATTTAAAATGCTCCAAAACTGTTTTATAGTCAGTGTGTTGGTAAGTAAAATTAAGACTATATTATTTGCTAGCTTCATAGAAAATCTATAAAGGATATCGTGTTTTGTTAGGTATTTAAAGTATCTGTTTCGACTAGCAAGTCAACACCCCAATTATGTACAGTCGCCGTCAGATATATCGGAGCAGACAAAGTGACCAAATACTTCTGAACAGTTAAAATTTAAAACAGTTCCATACACAACAAGTTACCATTAATATCTGAACATTCATTACTTCAATAATATCTGAGCAGATGCCAATAACATCTGAACACTCATAACGTCAATATGTGCCACGCACGTCATGTGTCTCATTTAGCTACCTGTTTAGATGAGTGTTCAGATATTATTGGTAAGTTGTGTGTATAGAAGTTATTGACTAGCATCTACTGTAGAAAATTGGGGTTTACAATTTTGTACTAAAATAATAAAACCCATCGCGGAACCTGTGCATCCTGCACATTCATTTTGAACACATGAAAATTGCTTTTTACTGGCATCGAAAACTTGATGGACCAAAACAACCACGATTTTCTGATACGTAATCAAAATTTTATTTGATTTTACATCCCTAAGAAATACGGTCCCATTATTACAAATGCGCCTTTGACGGTAATATTTTTCATGTTGATTGGAATGGATTACATTTTTATGTCATCAAAAGATAGATGCTTCCAACGGATAAATGACTCAATAACGAGAGTTCTTATAAATTGCTTAATTTTTGGAAGAGAAATCAGATTTTTGGCTTAACCAACATCAATTATAGAGATGTGTAAGTTGTGAAATTGATATAAATGTGAAAGAGGTTAAGGGGACACTTAAAGCATATAATTCGGTTCGTTCCACTAACAAAATGTTTATAGTTTTATGAAAGGTATCTCACCTTGAGTTTGAGTATATCTGTTTGTATGCATAATCAATTTATGTCGAGCACGAAATAACTCGATGGTAGAGCTGTCATTATTATTTTTTCTATATTGTCTCGAGTCTGGATATTGTGGTACCGTCTTTGTTTCTGATTTTTGTAACACAAGTGCTTGAGCTTCTTAACACAGAATCTGAACAATGTACATATGTGATGTTGTCCAATTTTTTTTTTTTTTTTTATATTGCACTTCAAGATTGACCTCATCCCACCTGGTGTTAAGTGGTAATGAGGTCCTAGCTTAAGGGTGACAAGTACAGCATAATAAATCTGTTACTGGACTTGTCGCCCTTACCTTGAAGGCTTGACCACTGCTACTAACGTAGCACCCCCCAGGAGCTCTGGAAACCTTACTCACACGCAGGAACACAACAACACAGAAGTGATTGTTATTTGGCAGAGGTCTTCTGTAAGGTTTATTTATTTATTTATTAAGTTTAGATATTTTTGAAGACAGGATTTCATTAGATATAATTCACAACATACCGTCCACAAATACGGTTGTAAACATGTCCAGTAAAAGTCTTGTAAAAAGTTTAGGTGCTATTTTTTAATAGATAAACTAGCAGTTGCCCGTGACTTTGCTTTGTATCGGGTTAAAATTGAACTAAACCTACGAAGTCTGTTCCGCTTTAGAGGCAATAAAAAGCAGATTTGTGATTTTATTAAACTACTTAATTGTCATTTGCGTTGTTTTGTCACAAGTCAAACGTGAAATAGAACACAAATTCTATTTTACGTTCACGTTTTATGTCACATCTCTCATACCCCACTAACACGCGCAAAACGTCAAATTTATCGCATGAGACGACGAAAGTTTTGATTGGTTGATAGCTCTCTGCACTCCTTTTTTCAGCCAATCAGCAGTTTACGCGCCTAATTTGGCATCCTTAGCAGCCAGAACGCGGTTAGGCGGGATAAAAAAATATTGCATATCCGTCTTCTGGTTCTCAGCTGTCGTTCTTGAATTGTTTCCAAATGTTAAATCACTCACTTATTAAGAATTATATTTTATACCAGTAAATTGCCTCAAACAAATTAAATTGTAGGTAGCCATTTTGTTTTCGAAACATCAATGCGAAACCGTTCAGCCGTTCCATTGAATTCGAATTTGCTTTTCGTCGTATTTTTGCGTTTCCTATAGGACCCAGCGATCTGGAAACTGTGTGATCGTAAGTACACTTGTACTAGACCTGTGTAGGTACAGTGAAACTTGGTTAAGTGGGACCTGGATAAGTGAGAAACCTCCATAACTGGAACTCATGCTGAGGTCCCAACACTTTGGCACTGAATTACCTCTGTTAGTGGGACGAGGTAAACCTCTATATCTGGGATCTGTTCTTTCGATTTATCATCATAGTTACCTCTATAACTGAGACAGCGAGTAAATTTTATATGCATAAACCTCTGTAACTGAGATAACATTGTTTGTTTACTCATTCTTATTCCACCCACAAATTCCACACGTAATTCCAAGTACGTAAGTACAAATTTTGAGCTTCAATTACCTTCAGTTTTAGTTTCGCTTTACTATCATACAGATGTTTATTTGAAAAATGTCAAAACGAAAGCTACAATCGTTATCATTACGTGAAAAACTGAAGTTAATATCCGTTTATGAAAGTGGGAAAACACGCGAAGAAGTTTGTGCCGAATTTAATGTGCCAAAATCTAGGTACTCTTGTAGAATAATTCAGAGTAAACATAAAATTGAATCACAATATTCTGAAGGACAAGGAAAACTAAAACGTACACACGTTTATCAGAATATCCTGAACTTGAACAGTGTTTGCTAACATGGGTTAAGCAACTTCGTAACAAAAGCGTTCCGGTATGTGGACCGATGATTAAAGAAAAGGCACAAGATTTCGCGCGAAGGCTCGATATTCATAATTTTTGTAGCAGCAATGGTTGGATGGAAGAGTTTAAGAAAAGAAACGGTTTATTAAAACTCATTTACATACATAACACGTTATTTTATTTAATGTGCGATCATTAAATACTGACCTGTATAACTGAAATAACCTGTATTCTCACCTCTATTAATGGAACCCTCTGTAAATGAGACAGATATTTATATATACCTGTATATCTGAGACACTGGGTAAGTGGAATACCTCTATAAGTGAAACGACATTGCAGGTCCCATGATGTCTCACTTAACCAGGTTTCACTGTATACCTTCATATGCCCGATTCAAACGATCAGTTCTTGTTATGGAAAGTTATAAACTATATGGTATTAACGACTCGTAGTAGATGGGAGAAATCGGATAGACATTTTTAACACATTACGAATTGTAAAATATTTGAACCGGGCAAATACTAGCGGCCTGTCGTAGGTTTGCACGCGTACTAATCCCATTTTTTCCACATCTTTGACTCCTTCTGCGCTCTCATTAGACGCAAAATGATGTTATATGGCCTAAAGCCTTTTTCGATAAATGGATTATTTAAAACAAAAAGATTTAAACTATTAGTTCCTCGGATTAGCGGGTTCAAAGAAACAGTCAAATCGTTTTGGCAACCTCGGTGGCGTAGTTGCTAAGGTAGACGGCCAAAGCGCGAAAGGTCTCGGGTTCGATTCCCGGTCGGGTCAATTAGGAAAAAGAACTTTTCTAAATTGACTTGAGTCTGGGTGTGCTGGGATGACGCCCCCAGTTGGTATCCGTCGTCTGGTACTTATAGTACAAGGGAAAACCTTAGTTTGAGACCAGGTGATTGGTGAGATTGTCTGACGCATTTATTTATATTTATTTATTATTTACTACAAGCGCCTCCGTTTTTTCGTCGGTAAAATATAAATTACATGTATCGGTACTAATAACCTCAAAATAACAAAATGTGTTTTATTTTGTCTTGAATTTTCTAGAATAAATTCATTAACAGTGTTCAATTAATGAGAGTTTGATTGATTGAATATTATTCATACTAGCAATTATTTTATATGATCATGTGCCCGGATTGATTTAATCAATACTAGTTGTGCCCTCGACTTCGATTGCGTAGACTACATACTTTCATGATCGGTTTTACCCCTATTTTCTCTAATATTCGAATCAAAAAGTAGTCTATATTTTAATGCAAGTTTTGAGCTATATTTGTGCCAAATTTCATATCTATATACCTATTCAAACATTCAAGGGCGGTATTACCCCCATTCCCCCTTATTTTTAAAACAAAAATTAGCCTGTGTCCGTTCTACAGGTTGAACGTATACGTAACCTATACAAAATTTCATCAAAATCGGTTCAGTGGTTTAGGCGTGAAAGCGGGACAAACACACAAACAGACAGACAGAGCTACCTTCGCATTTGTAATATTAGTATGGTTTTCTCTTGAAACATCTTTACGGCATTCACAATCAAATTGTCACATTCTTGTGTGTACTTTTATTAGTTTTTGGTTCGTTAACAGAATAAACACGAAGTGAAAGGTACTGCCTCGTTACACTATTCATTAACGAGCAATTTACCAGCGCCAAAAAAGCAAAAAACTGTATTCAATAAAGGTGAAAACGTACTTGGATAAATGGTAAACACCGAATTCGTTCTTTTCATCTCTGCCGGATTATTTCCAATGGCCGATGGTAAATGTCAGGGGTCAATTGCCGCCTCGGTTTGAAACTTTGACCTCTAAAATTTACGAAGAAATCGATTGCTCTGTAAGTTTCAGTACACAAGTTTTTATAACAAACTAGCTGATTCGACAGACGTTGCCCTGTCTTAACGACAACTAACGACAACCTTAATTCAAATTGGTTTTCATCCGACGACAAAAGAATTCTTAAATTTTCTAATTTTCCGCGAAATTTTTTAAAGAATCTTCTCCTGACAATAACAGGTCTAGCCTTTCACGCGTGATGATGTCACCTAGGGAAATAGGGATTCATTTTAATATATTTAGATATTTATATGATATATAAATTGTTATCAACAGGTTTGTAATCATTTTGATGATGCATAAGTGTAAACAATGTATTATCGTGGGAAAGCAGTGAGCCGTCAAAACAAGTAACAAATCAAAATGGCGGCGGTCGCAAACTGTCACGTGACGTTTCCCGCGGGAGCCAAAAGTGGACAGCTGACGGCCGGTTTACTAAGCTAAATCTCAAACTCAAACTCAAATATTTCTTTATTCAAGTAGGTTATATATAACACTTTTGAATCGTCATTGAATACAATGCAAAGTGATTCTACTTCCGGTTCGGAACTTAGGTATATCTACCGAGAAGACACCGGTAAGAAACTCAGCAGATCATTTACGGTATCAGTATCTAACTTATTGCTATGTGTAGCTCACTTTGGACCAAGTCATATAGTTTTGGTTTTGATGAGTGATGAAACAAATAAGTACTCAAGTTTTTACTTTCGAGAGGTAAGCTGGAGCAGACCAGTCCCCAAAGGTGGCACCTGTTCACAAGCATGACGTATGTGCCAGCCATCGCTTCACTCAATATCATAGCAAACGGAAGGATGACGCACCTCTTGATGAAAATTCCAGGAAATAAAATATATATTTTTTTACAGGAATGACTCAAACATATTTTTAGAATGCTACGGCACAGATATTAAAAGTCCAGTGAGGCATTCTCAAGGGTGACGTTTTCTTAAAACTTGTGGAATTAGCTTATTCGTAAGTTAATCTTAGTGTAGGCATTCGAGAAAGGGATTCGAAAACGAGACTCACTCAAACAACGTTTTGAGTTCCTTGAGTTTTCATCTAGGAGTGAGGTGTGGTCTCTACCCCTCCGGCAGAAAGAGTAACTGTATCTGTCTGTACGTGTATGTTAGATTTAAAAAGTTCCTTGAAGTAACTAAATAATATCTGAGCGTTAGAAGAGTTTTTTTTAACGTGACATATGTCAACCCGGTAATAACTCAGTGACGTAACCTTGTTATTTTGACGTTGCCATTAACGACAGTACCACAACAAGACAAGAAAATATCGTTTCTCATATTGACCCGGAAATCAAACCCGGGACCTCAGAGATGGTGCGACGTCAAAGTCCGGCCCGCTGGCCTCTCGGCAACGGAGGTCGTCGTATACATAATTCCAACGAAGTTGCGCCAATAAACTAGATTTATAAATCAATGCCCATCTCGTTTTGGCAACAACTCCGCTTGAAACCTAAAGTATCTATATACTGTCGCGTTAGTGGATTTTAAGTTAAATCTGCTCTTCAGTCAATTGAGTTTTTTTGGATTGCTTCCAGTATAGTGAAGAGAAACTAAAACAATACGGAAAAGCGATACAATTTCGATAAACGCTGTTTGACGGATAACGGAGTTTGTGTTTTATAGAAATGTTTAGAAATTATATGTTGTCTTTCCTAAAACAGTGTCTTGCAATATGTGTGATCGGGTTCCCTCTATCTGGCAGAATGTATTTTCGCATAATTTCATTTGGCAGAACACACTTGGCATAATCTTCTTTAACCGAATATGTTTAAGGCAGAAAAAATACTTAGCATAATCATCATTTGGCAGAAAGTTTGTATGGCCGAATTTTCAATGGCATACTTTTAAGATAGCAGAATTTTATTTGGCAAAATTACATATGATGCATAATTACTTTTTGCATAATGCTTATTTGGTATAATTTCACTTGACTTAATATTAGGTTGGCAGAAATTTATTTGGCATAATTTTATTACGCAGCATTATTGCTATTTCTAAAAAATAGTAAGTAATTAAATAAATTTTGGATTAAAATGAGATGATAATGCTGTGCTGCACATGTCAGTGACAAAAACGAATCGTTGCAAAACCGATTCCACGCAGTCTTGTTTGCCCTACCCCTAGAGTGTAATTCAAGCCCACGTAGGCAGGGAACGGCAAGGCGGCCCGCGAGCTGAGGAGCAGGTGGTGAGCGAAAACCATCTGCGACGTTAAGCTCGCGTGGGACCGCCGGAGCCGTGACAGAAACCATGCATGCTGCATGCTTGCTTGCGTGCTGCATGCTTGCTTGCATGCTGCGTGCTTGCTTGCATGCCACGTACTTGCTTGCATGCTGCCTGCTTGCTTGTATGCTGCGTGGTTGCTTGCATGCTGTGTGCTTGCTTGCATGTGCATGCTTGCTTGTTTGTATGCTACATGCTTGCTAGAATTGTATGCCAGTTTTGCTGACACGGAAATAAATACCACATAAATGTACATAATCTACTTACTTAATACATATTAACTTTCTGCTATGTGATGTTTCTGCATGTTAACTTTCTGCGTTACCATGGTTCTGTTTTTTGATTATTATGGATATTAAAATTATGCCAAAAGATGATTCTGCCTTGTAAAATAATGCTTTTTGAATGTATGCTAAATGAGTGTATGCGAAATGATTTTCTGCGAAATGAAATTTCTGCCATCCGTTGTTATGCATTATAAAATTATGACAAAAAACGTTCTGCGATAAAGGGTAGACCCATGTGTCATCACATAGGTTACATTAGTGTGTCTGTTCGTTACTTCTTCACGCAAAGAGTATCAACTAAAGAGACTTGGGTTTGATTTAGTAGCTAGACAGGTAAGATACTTAAATAACATTATGAAACTTTTTATCCCGAAATAACAAAAAAAAAAATTTCTTTCTTTCTTTCTTTCTTTCTTCAATTTTTTATTGTAGTCAGTAGTAGGACTTACTGATAGTTATGTTTTCATACAATTTTGGCTAAACACAAATAAAGAGTTATTTGTTTCTATGCTATAGGTATACGTAAATTAATCTTCTCGGATATCAATAAACTAGAGGCCCGTCACGGGCACAATCCCCTCTTTTATATTTTTCACTGATTCTTTGCTTTTGTTAGTCGCAGAGTATCGTTATATAGCCTAAAACCTTCCTCAATAAATTGACTATCCAACATACAAGTATTTTTCCTATTCGAACTAGTAGGTCTTGAGATTCGCGCGTTCAAACAAAAAAAACAAACTATTCAGATTTATAATATTATAGTATAGATGAGGCATTGGAAGAAGCATATTAATTGTCCGCCATTTTCATCCGTACACTAATTGCTGGGTTTAGGTTCAGTATTGATTTGTATTAAGTGATATTTCAGTGATCAGGTTTTGATATTTAAATAAATAAATATTGGACAACATCACATACATTGCTCTGATTCTGTGGTAAGTAGCTAAAACACTTGTGTTACAGAAATCAGAAACAACGACGGTACCACAACACCCAGACCCGAGACAATATAGAAAAGTTAGTTTCCCATATTGACCCGACCGGGGATCGAACCCGGAACCTCAGAGATGGCGCGACGCCAAAGTCCGGCACGCTTGCCTCTCGGCTACGGAGGTCGTCGATATTTAAACGAATATTGTACGGCCGACAGCACGTCAAGGTTACTAAGAGTTCGATATTAATCGATTTTTTTTTTATAGTATCTACTTTACGTACTAGCGAACTTTAAATATTAGTTCTCATGTTACACATACAAAGTTGAAAAGTATGTAGTTTTACGTGCTTTTGTTTGTATATATTGGAGATATTTTCAGGTCTTATTGTTTATACGCTATGTGGCGTGTCGTTACATTCCCTTCAATATGGTTGAGTGAAGCGATGGCTGGCACATACGTCATGCTTGTGAACAGATGCCACCTTTGGGGACTGGTCTGCTCCAGCTTACCTTTCGAAAGTAAAAACTTACTTGAGTAGGTACTTAATTGTTTCATCACTCATCAAAACCAAACTATATGACTCGGTCCAAAGTGAGCTACACATAGCAATAAGTTAGATACTGATACTGTAACTAGGGTTGCCAACTTTTTTTGACAAAAAAAACGTATAAACTGGTTTGGATAGGAAAAAAATAAAGTATTAGGAAGAAAAAAAAAGTATTTTTCAAATTTTAGGTTTTTATTGCTTTAAAAACGTATTTTTGTGTGCTTTTAGCACATGCTAACAATTTTTTGTTATCTTTAAATGTTGCAAAACTTGTTAGACAATCAATATTTAAATTTAAATAAATAAACAATTCGTTTTTAATTAAATTTATTGATGCTCTATTTCTCTCTTCTCGCCACTTTAGATTCATTACTGAAAAAACTCTTTCAGTGAAAGCTGAAGTGGCGGGAATGGAGAGTAGGTAAGAAATAATTTTTTTTATATTTGGTAAGCTATCGGATGCATTTTTAAGTATATAGTGCCATTTTTCTACCGTACTTTTCACTGAAAATTCTTTATCATCATTAGTGAATTTTCTTTGGATCTCTTTAAGTCTTATAGATTCGGAATATACATCGTCCATCTTAATATTTAATCTGTCTTGTAATTTGGCCTTTATAATAACCATTTCAAAATGTTCAAATTTTACCTCATTTTTCAAAGACATGTTAGGAAGTATTGAAAGCCAGTTATCTTCGCTAAAATTAAACCATTTTATCATATAATTTAAGCTCATATCAATAAAAAGTGCAAAATTATTGATAACTGTATTGAATGTTTCGGGTGATGACTTTTGAATTTTTTGTAATCTCATTTTTGACTCATAACCAAAGTACTTATCAGTTTTTCTTTGTTCTAATTCGTTTCTTAAATTATCCATTATATTATAGACATCTAGTATAGTTACATCATTTCCTTCCAGACGTTTTATCGTTTTATTAAATATATTAAGCATGTGGCTTGTAAAGTGTAGATAAATTTCCACAACTTCCCTATCCTGTTGATCACTTAGTTTTAATAATTCTTGTATAATTATTGCACAATTATCACCTAAACTTAAAAAATAATTACATATTGGTGCCCAATTAAGTAAAAGGGTGTCAATGGCTGGAAGTAGTGATAACCAACGTGTACCAATATGACGTTTGATTTCGTGAAATTCGCCATCAACCATAGTAACAAATTTTTTTAAATCATCTCTTCTACAAGCAGATACCGAAAAATGACTATATATTTTTAAAACAATATTTTCTATGTCACAAATCAAGTAGCCCATAGCATGTTTCACTGTATTATGGATAATGTGTGCATGACAGTTGCCTTTTATTAGGTTTGGTACTTCTTTTTTAATATTTGTGTACAATGAGTGATGAATGCCAAAATTAGCATTGCAATTGTCTGCACTAAGACCTGATACTTGATTGAATGACAGGTTGTGGGAATCCATAGACTTCTTCATAGCTTCTAACATGCCATCAGCAGATTCATTTGAATTTTCATAAAAATCTATCAGTTTATTTTGGATCCCTTCATTTATTGAAAAATATTGCACTACGAGAGGAAATAACTTAATATTCTTTTTATTTGATGCATCTGTCTGGAGACAGAAAAATACATCATCATGTAAATCATTTATTACACTTTCCACAGAATATGGACCTAACACTTCTGTCACTAAAGCTTCCATTTTAGTTCTTGCCAAGCGTATTTTACTAGCTATTTTGGAATCTATAAATATAATTTTGTTTAATTTATTTAGGCAATCCATGCTATTATAAGATAAATTATGCTTCACAGTGTGAAAAGTCAATGCTAATTCCGCTGCTGTAATATTCTCATCATCACTAGATCCTTGACAACTTGATTTAGTATTTGATGTAAGGAAATTTTGTAATACACCAGATGTTTTCTTCATTTCAGTTTTCATCTTATGCTTCTGAGTATTTTGATGTTGCTTAATCTATAGAAAGAAAGAAACAAAAACTGAAACCACCACCAGATTAAACCATCACCATTTTCAAATACTGAATCAAGAATTTCCTATTCTTCAATTGAATGACAAATATTAAAATATCTATTAATATAATTTTATCCAAAAACAATTATGTGAATGAGACTATAAACATTTCAGAATTCTGACAATTAGTATGAACAATATATTTTTTTATATTATTATAATAACAAGTGACAAGATTATTTTTAAAATAACTCATAGAACTTGAAACATTGAAACTATTTTCCCATGATCATGCTTAAAAATAATGTATAAATATAACTCTTTTTAAAACTTTTCAATACAAAGTCCTACCATTAACCATATACAAACTGGTGACTTTTTTTTGTCAAGATGTAAAAAAACCTAATGAATTAGGTTAGGTAAGTAAGTTAAAAAATGTAAATAAAATAACTATACGAAAGGAGAAGCAACGTCGCTTTAACAATATTTGTACACATTAATAAATTTTCATACCTGTCCAATGCCAGCTGAACTGATTGTAAAATTCACGCCGCAGGTAATACATTTTGCATTACTTTTATTTTGAAGATCACTTGTTATCCAGTTGTATTGTTTTTCCCACTCAGGTTTATACTTTTGTAAAACTTTAGTTATTTTAGCTTTTTTAGGAGTTACTGGTGTGTCGCTATCAGAATTACTCGTCATTTTAAGCATTAATATTTACTTTAAAATGCATTCTTCAATTATAAACAAAACTAACGGACTATTTTTGTACAATTTTGTCGATAGGGAGTGACATCTGTGACAAATGTCACAACTGACATCTAACATTTCGTTCAGTAATTATAAATCGTTTCCATTATCCGTTTTAAATATTTCGTTCAGTAATTATAAATCGTTAAGTACCCATAATTTGTATTTTGTTTTACGCATCACAGTAAAGGTTGAAAATAAAGTATTTTTGCATACTTTATTTGTATATAAAAGTATAAAGTATGATTACCAAAAATAAAGTAAGATACGTTATTATAGAGTATGGTTGGCAACCCTAACTGTAACTGATCTGCTGAGTTTCTTACCGGTGTCTTCTCGGTATATACAACCTGTAACGGAAAGGGGGTAACAATGTAAAGTAGGTGGATACTATACCTTGTATAGATTCTATATACGAAATCCCGAGTTAAAATAAACACTTTATTGTTTTTATGAAATAAAAAATGATTAACTATAATGACTGACTAAAACGTAAACAAACGCATCACAACACTATTGAGGTCAGCGACCCCAAATCACGTTATCACTTCACGACAATCACTGCGATCCTGAATTTCTCCACCTCCTTCCTCGACATGCGCGCCTAGTACTTTCTTAGAAGATGCGCGAACATTATGCAACATTTGTGGTGTCACTGTACAGAACGCGGCCTTGATGCTTTCTATCATCTCTTCCCTTGACGAGCATGCTACAGCGTACACCTTCCTTTTAAATTAGTCCCACAAGAAGAAGTCCAACGGAGTGAGGTCTGGTGACCGAGCTGGCCATGTGATACGACCTCCTCGCCCAATCCACAGATGGAAACGAGCGTTTTGATGGTTTCGTAAATCTCTTTCTCTAGCTCTCGGTCGGCCATCACGCTGCCGTCGGTTGCTCCGACACAGAGAATCATCTCGAATATTCTTGATTGCTCAAAGACATCACGAAATATCACTAGGCTATCCGTAGTAAGTAGGTAATCCAGAAAGGCAAAAACACAAGATGTTGTCACGGCGACGACAACTCAATGACTTAACTGAATTGTCAAAATGAGAAACGCTAAACCAACAAATTTCAGATGTGATTCAGTTAACACTAAAAGATGAACCACCATTGTGATATTTAATTTAATAGCATAATAGGTAGGTACATCCAAGTCTTTCGACGATTCCAACAATACTTTGATAGTGTTGTGCAAGCGTGACTTAGTCAAAATTTTGACTTGTATTTGACTGATATTTCAAAAAAAAATATTGAATCAATAAATGCGTGTACACAGCTACAAATGGTCTCATACAGTTTGTAACCGTTAACTGCTTTGGTATTTTTGATATTGTTATACCCTTTCCGTTACACGTTGTATAGGTTCCGAACCGGAAGTAGAATCACTTTGCATTGTATTCAATGACGATTCAAAAGTGTTATGTGTAACCTACTTGAATAAAGAAATATTTGAGTTTGAGTTTGAGTTTGGTCAAAATGCATTTTAGTGTTGGAAATGCCTCACTGCCTTCGATCGCCTTGTATATCCAGATCCAGAGAATGTCAAAGTTCGTTCGAAGTTATGAGTGAAATGAATTTGTCATCTGCTGGCATTTTTTTTTGTGCCGCATTGTAAGCCATGCACGTCACACTTAATTAACAAGCTTACATCGTTATATATTAATGTCAAAAAACAAAAGTAAAGATATTATATCGCATGAAGATTTATAATACAAATAATACAATTATTTCGTTTCAAGTAACAATAACATACCTCTGTTAAAATTACAGTGAAAACAATAACAACTATAAAAAGTTGTCACATTCATTTTACATTATTAAATTATATTTTTAATAAGAGTTCATATTACTTATATCGAAAATAATTAATCATTATCATCGTCAGACAAATCCAGTAAAAAATATAAATGAAATTACATGTAATTGTGAATAATAATGCGAAATAATTAATGCGAAATAATTGATGAGTAAAATTATATAAGATTTTTATTTCTCATAAACTTTAAAGATTAGAAATGTTTAATGTTATAAATATTACAAGTATGTGTTGTCACTTCCTTCGCTTAAAGCAACGTCGGTAAACTTAGCTCTGCTCTCTGCGCTCTCTAAGGATATCCGTAATATCCTCATTTCTGAGTCAACCACGTAAATAAATTCCTAGCATAGCTCCTTGGCTCCTAATAACACGCTAAGTGCCTTTAGTATTTTTAAAATAAAGCACGTAATTTTAGCTTTTGCTTACTTATTATATTTTGAACTAAATAGTGTAAAAGCGACACCAAAAAAGGACGTAGTTTCCCAATTCGTATTATTTCCTACTAAAACTGGAGTTTGTTAGCATTCATGTATGTCTGGTTGTGTGCATGCTTAGTAACTACATATATGTTTGTTACTCTGTCACAAAAAAACTACAAGATAGATAGATAGATAGATATACTTTATTGCACAAAACTTTATAGAAATAGGTTTTACAGATTGATTATAGCACAATTTAAGCGGTCTTATCGCTAGAAAGCGATCTTTTCCAGACAACCTTAAGGTAGAGGAAATAGTAGATGGCGAGAAATGGGTACGGCCGTGCAACTTTAATAAAAACAAGATGTATGTAGTGGATGGGAAATGAAAGAAGCAAAATAGTAAATAATCGAAATATATTATTGCCAAATAAATTAAATTTGCCACGCACACGTCTTCCACATCGTCGTCGTTCGTCGTTCAAATCTAACTCTGTCCTTCTCTTTATTCGGATGTTCAAACGTACAGGCATCGCTCATGCACAGCGTTCGGATACATCCGCTATCCCACATGTATTTGGTTAAAATTTGATAGAAAGACATTATGAGGACTAATTCCCAGTTCTATTATTTGAAAAACGATTCGTGCTATTTACAGGTAGTAATAAATTATACGAGGCGTTAGCTAAAAACGACCGACAGACGACTGATGATAGCTGATCTGAAAAGTGAATTTGAAATTGGAATTAACGATTCGTCTAAAAACGGATTGTCTATTTTGACAAATTACGAATCGTAAAAAAATATTGGAACCGGGCACAAATTAATATGAAAGTAGATACTTTTTATCCGGAAATAAAGTGAAAAAATCGTTGTCAAAAGCTAGTCTGCATTATTTTTGTTGTTTGCGGATAAATTCATTTTTTTTTTAATATTTACATTTACTTTGATTGTTGCTTAATTGTATGTATAGAAGTTATTGACTAGCATCTGCTTAGATATTTCTGAAGTAATGAATGTTCAAATACTAATGGAACTTGATGTGTATGGAACTTAATGACATTTTAAACTGTCAGAAGTATTTGGTCACGTGGTCTGCTTCAATATTTCCAACGGCGACTGTATATTAATGAAAATATTTTCATTAATAAAAAATATGTAAATTCAATATTTACTTTAAGATAATTTATTGTTATTTCTGGGTTTAAATTCTAAAGGTTTCCTTCGATAGCATTCTTGCTATTGCTTACCACTCAATAGTGATCTCACTATTGAGTGGTAATTGAATCTACCGGTCGGTAGCAACCCTGACTCGTGGCGTTCGGCCTTTTGGTGTTTCGTCCTAGGCGGTCTTAAATATTTTATTGTGTTCTGGCAATACCGTTTGTTCTAATATTAATTTATTGTTCTGAGCCGACCGTAAAAGGATATTAAATAAGATAGTCCTGGGGCCGTTGCAAGGAATGGCAGTTTTTACGGTAGCTAGAAAGTCTCTCAGGCTAATTTAGGGATAATATTTTTTAGCAAATAACATCCGACTTCCCTTTAATTTCTCTGAAATCAGCATCAGATCAATTATCAGATGCTAATTTCCGTATGATGGTACAACGTCAAGGGTCAACAATTTACATCCTTACTAATATTATAAATGCGAAAGTAACTCTGTCTGTCTGTCTGTCTGTCTGTCTGTCTGTTACGCTTTCCTGCTTAAACCTCTCAACCGATTTTGATGAAATTTGGTATAGGTTGAATCTCAAGAACGGACATAGGCTACTTTTTATTAGAAAATAAGGGGGAAGGGGGGTAATACCACCTTTGAAAGTTTATATGGAAAAATGTTTATTTTTGAAGTTGGAGATATGAAATTTGGCACAAATATAGCTCGGAACTTGGATTAAAATATAAACTACTTTTTGTTTAGAATATTAGGGGAGAAAGGGGTAAAACTGACCATGAAAGGATGTAGTCCACGCGAACGAAGTCGCAGGCACAGCTAGTTGGTAATAAAATCTAGTTCGCACGGAAGGACAATAACATAATGTTTACTTAACCTGTCAGGGCGAAGATGAGGGACTTTTGTCCCCTTATTCCCTATTGGACGCGCGTGTTTTACGAGTGATTTAAGTGACAATTTTCGCCACTAGTGGGTGTTATTCTGTCTGTTGCAAGAGATTACAACGGACAAACCGTACACAGTAAACAGTACGTCGAGAATACATCGATCTACTCTCATATATACAAATATTATTGAAGATAAGTTTTACCATAAGTAAAGGTTATATCGCCTAGATGAAACTTTTGTTAGCATGTTTAATTATTTGCTTGGTTCAAGTTACAAACTTTGCTACAGGATCTTAGGCTAAATACCTGTCTGTATTCTTATATAGGGTTGTTTCGGATACCTGTAAGGTACTGACCTTTATATCATATTGAACAATGCATGATTGTAACTCGTAAAGGTTTTCAGGGGCCTCCAATATTGAATGAAGAAGTATGGATGCTTTATTTATTTAAATAGCACGTTTCCGAACGAATAATGTTATTAGATATTGATTTAAAGTCAAACAAGACGTTGAAAAATTAATGATATGGGTTTATGAGTAGCGGTAATGTCTACAAAGTCGAATAAATTATCTATTCGAACTTTATCTCATGTTTAAATATACAAATATCTGTAATAAATTAAACAAAGAGAGGTAGGGCATAGTGATTTGTCGCTCGAACTGGAGCAGCCCGACTGGTGAAATACCTCCACCTTACAGAAGACCGCAGCCAAATCACAATTACTTCTGTGTTGTGGTGTTCCTGTGTGTAAGTAAGGTTTCCAGGGCTCTTGGGGGAGCTACATTAGTAGCAGGGGTCAAGCCTTCAAGGTAAGGGTGACAAGTCGAGTAACAGCTTTATTATGCTGTACTTGTCGCCCTTAAGCTAGGACCTCATTACCACTTAACATCAGGTGGGATGAGGTCAATCTTGAAGTGTAATATAAAAAAATAAAAAAAAACAAATAAAAAAGTGGTGTTTTCAACCTGTATTCCCTTTAGATTTGAGTAGAAAATATTGTGACTTTGGTGTCAAAGATAATGTAGAGGTAGATTCACAGTTGCATACAAAATACAAAATATTGTCCCACGCATCATCATGACATACAAAAACACACTTTGGAATTTGATGGAATTTGATCCGCCTATATATCGAACTGTAAGTGTTTACTTTGACGTGATGTAGAAAAGTTCGTTTCCCAAATCGACCCGACCGGGGATCGAACCTGGGACCTCAGAGTTGGTGCGACGCTAAAGTCTGGCATCGCCTCTAGGCTACGGAGGTCGTCAGAACAAACACAAATGCTCATCACACGAATCTTTGTCCTATGTGACAATGATGTTGCAACAATGTCCCCAAACTCCTGACAATGGACACATTGCTTCAAAAGGCCTGTTAAAAGACTACGGGGACAAGTGGGATACGAGTTCGTTGTATTTGACCATTAATTCGTGCACGTGCTGAATACTGAAACACAATTTGTATTTATAAGGCGTGTTGCGCTCAAACAACTCATTTGCGATTCGTCATAAACGTCGTTAAAGGCACCTGCGAATGTTCACCGTTTACATGATGGCGTTGCTTTTAATGGATGTAATTTTGACTTGACCAAATGTATAGACTCAATGTGTAGGTGGAAATATACAACGTAGGGGTGTGTCACCCTGTGTCAACGCAGTTATAGATATTTTAAAGAAACGAGCATATTCGGCAGAGGGCACTTATATTATACATATATAATTCATCGCCTACGATAACTTGCAGTTAGCTCAGTTGGAAGAGCAGCACGCGACACGAGAAGGTCGTGGGTTCGAGCCCGACGCAAGGGGAGATGAATTTTTCTGTTTCTTTAAAATATTTAAAGCTCGCTACTGCGGCGTAAAGCACTATAAAAATTATGAAGAAGAAGAAGAATTCGTTTATTTGCTTTTGAGTAGGGTACACAGGAGATGACATTAGTTAAAGTACATAATATATAGACCGCCCATTCAGAATCAAGAGAAAATCAGTTAAAGATGTTACGAAACTATCTCACGAAATCCTATGCGTTCAAATATTACGTTACGCAATTTTGAACATTCTCGACCAACCCGAAATGTACTCCCCCTACCCCTTTCTTTAAAAAAGACGACCACACTAACACAATCGAGGCATTCCCCGAAAACCGTAGGGAAACCAAAAAGGTTGCCAATTAGGGAGTTTTATATCTTAATTTTTTATTGAAATTTATCGTAACGTTTTCCAGTCAGTTATTCTATCATCCAAAATAATAAAAAGGCTCGTATTTAATTATTTCTAGATATAAACTCGTGCATACAAATAAAACAACAGTTTCTCTCGGCAACACTAGATTGCACAACATCTCGTCTTTTATTTATTTTATTTGATTCTACATATTTGGAAACACTTGTTCCTGCATGAAGTACTTGATCAAACATGAATGTAGGTCAGCACGCGAACTCCGAACAAATACGGACTGCAACAATAATTGAGGAGCTGGCGAACAAAACCGGATTAGTCCACGAAAATAAATTTTACACGGTAGCTAAAAAACTAATATCAGTATATGAAGGAGACTAATAGTATTACATTGCATTAGGATATGTCGATGGATTAGTTCTATTATTGCATGAGGTACCTATTATTAATTTACTTCTATATTCTGGAACTTATTCAAGAAATAAAAATGGACTAAACCGGTTTTGTTTGAAAAAGGTGGACTTATCCGGTTGTGACTGCAAACGGATAAGTTCGGTTTTGTTAGTATCGGACAAATCCGGTTTTGTATAAAAGAGGAATTTAAAATTAAAACAAAATTATAGATTATTATTTTATTACTGCGTGTTTCGTTTTTGTTAGACATTTCCTGTTTTGATTGAAAATGTGTTGATGAAATAAATACATTACAGGACAAGTTCGCTTTAGAATGAAAAAATATATTTTTTTTTAATCTTTGTGTTGGATATTGGACTAGTCCGGTTTTGTATGAAAATTTAGTTTTTTAAGCCTTTTTTAGCCTACTTCTAGCCGGTTTTGGGTGAAAATATTAACAGGGATCGACGAAACTAGGTCAAGACATCACGATTCGAAAAAAAAACATCTTTTGAATAGTAGTGGACAAGTCCGGTTCTGTTCGCCAGCTCCTCAATTGTCAACCACTTTCGCGAATTGCATTCGATTTTCAATTCGACTCGTATGCATACACACATGCTTACGTAGATAATTGATGAAATTCTTTTTACTGGATTCGACAATTAAATAAATTGGTTTTGAGTTTGAGTATATTACAATATAACGTACGCTTTTGTAAGCTGTTTAACCATCTAGACTTTTTTTTCTTTTCCTACCTGACTATCGTTGATGGCTGCAAAGCCTTCACTGAGCTTTCGGGGAAGCGCGATGTCTCTCAATCCTCATACCATCCAGGCTAGACCGGAGAATGTTCATTTAATATGACGTCAGCAGAAAAACCGATTTTGAAAGATTGTAAGATTCATTTCCTTACCCTTAATGTCAAATATGTTAACGAAAATACAAAATGGCGGATGTAAATATTTCTAAACAATATTTTAGATGCTTGTAAAATTTATGTGAAACTTCCTTTTACCGAAATGAATTCATAAAAGCACAAACAATTTTCAAAACGATTTTTCATTTGTTTGCCTCCCTATCACAATGAATACTCTCCGTCATACCTCCACGAGCAAAGGTATCGCAAAAATGTGGGTAGTCGGAAAATGACCGGTCCTTTTGACCGCGTGGCTTCGGCGACATCGATTTCCTGAGTCTCGCGAATGGTCTGTGCCTGACACTGATTACGTCAAAGTGACTACGCTGTATATTTACCTCGTAACGGTTATGCTTGATGCGTATACATTTTAACCTTAAAACAAGCACACAGTATCTATTCAAATGTACGCACCGCTCCTTGCGTTGACTGTGATCATTATTTTGACTAATTACTCGTCCACTTCTGGACAAGTATTGCCGGGTAATCGATTGTGTCCTCCCTAAATCACCTTAATATTCAAACTCAGCTCGTGGGTACAGTTGGTGCAACCTAACCAAAACGTCGGGCAGTAACTGGTTCGTATTAACTTCTTAAAATGTTGTCGTGTTTTGACCTGTTAACTTATTTTAAATATTTAAAATGGAACGTATTCTGTACTTTTTGCGGTAAAGAGTAACCAACATACTTTTATATAAACTTCGTTTATAATTTATGCAGGATATATGGCGGGCAATAAAAAAGATCTACCACACTTCCTTCTAGCTTTATCTTAAACGGGCAAAATGAAAAAACCTTGTAAGATAAACTTCCAAACTATAGTTTGTAAAGAAAAGAAAACTAAAGGTCTGGTTAGTACAAAACTCCTTCTACTCTGTAAGAGAATATTTAGAATTCTCCCAAAAATTTTTATGTCATTGATAATTTCATTCCATTTATAAATGCATGTGTATTTAAATATTGTACCTATAAATTAAGTTTGCATGCTAGATTCTGGTGAAATGTTTGAAACAATTTTACTTGTAAGATCCTTACTGTACCACGTTTTAAGCAAATTAATAAATTATTATTATTATTATAACGATATCGTAGCTGCCTTGATCGCAAGTTTAATTGGAAGAAGTTTTAAAAGCGTGTTGGACGCTTTTAAAACTTTAAAGCTTATTATGGAAGTAACCACAATGCGATTTACTTATTATACTTCTTGATAATAGTTTTGTCATATTATTTGCCATTTATTTGCACAGATTCTAACTGTAAGGCTTTAAATAATGTTGGTAGTGTCGATATAATATAAGTAAAGGAGATTGCCCGTAGCCAGCATTCTAAATAAAATTGTAGTGTCACAATCTTTTTCTTGGGGAAAAAAAAGTTAAAAAAAATTACACCATTTCTGGTATTTTTCACTAAAAATTCCTTTTGGGGGTAATTTTTAAAAAAATATAAGTAATTTTATAGTTTCCGACACATTTGACAATTTCAGCCATGAGGGAAAGTAGGGAGGTGTACGTCTTGAAGTATAACGAAAGCAATCGAATTGATTCTGATTTTTCAATAATCTGCAGTAACGATGTGAATGCTTTCCTATCATTATGATTAGGTACCCATTTTAATTTAAAATGTTTTAAGCGTGCAAGTAATATTTACATAATATATTAAACTGTCATCAAATGAAAAAAGATAATAACGATTTTAAACATTCACAATCATAAAATCGATTAACGTCTGGTTAATGTCACATCACCTCATGACGGTGACAATTTGACGACTGTTCTATATCTCTTTGTCTAGAGAAATAGGTTCCTATATGTGTCATTTTTATAACCTACGATACAATGTGTTTTCTTTAGTATCTTCAAACTCCGGAAACGAGAATAGGTATAATTTCGTAGGAAAGATATACATAAATAACTTACTTTAAATAAGCTATTTTGATCATGACACATAAATCTTTAGGTCAGTACATTCGTCCATAGTAATTTGGGCATTGTCATTTAAACTTGTCGCCCTTAAGCTAGGACCTCATTACCACTTAACATCAGGTCAATCATGAGGTGTAATATAAAAAAAAAACATTTTATTGAACTGTGTGCTCATGAGTTTAACGAATAAATTAACCAAAGGCACCTAGGTACAATAAAGTGTAGAATAGAGATTAGCGATTCAAATTAAAAACAAACTCAGTTTTATAAGCTCACTAGCGGTCCCGGCGAACTTCGTTTCGCCTTAGAGGATTTTCCCGCTTTTCTGTTGAAATTTTTCCTGAATTTTCTTTGCTATAAACCTCACGGAGCCCAAGACCTTTCTAACGAATGCAAAACCGTGGAAATCGGTTCGTGCGTTCTGGAGTTATAGCGTCAGGGAGGAAAACCCGACTTATTTTTATATAGTAGATTTTAGATGTTTATACTGTCGGTTGGTATTAATTTTATTCAGTACCGCTATTTTGGAATCGAATCTTACATCGACCTTAGTGAATATATCACGTTAAATCCTCATAAATCCAGCACCTTATTAGGCCAGGCTCGTCGAGGTAATCCCGCTTATCCGAAATGAGACTAATGGCGGCCCTGCCGCTTCAGATCATTTACTTATTTCTTCTTGGTTCTTACAAAGAATACAATGTACTGTGTATTTGCAATAATGAAAACAGTCGATTCATACCGTCGACGGTTCTTTATTAAAAATCCAGAAAGTAGAAAGTAGAAAATATTTTTATTCATGTAAGCTTTACAAAAGCACTTATGAATAGTCAGTACAAATAAAGTATTCTATCGCCGTGTTCGGAATGTTGATCATGTCGAGAAGAACCGGCAAGAAACTCGACACTTGCTCTTTTATAAAAATATAACAATGTGTCCTTAAACTAGGTACTTAAATACAGTATACAAAGCTATAGTAAGATTTCAAAGAATTAAGTTATTCTAGACCCATACATTTTTGTCATTTAAATAATCATCAATTTTGTAGTAGCCCTTTTTTATTAAACAATTTTTAACATGAGACTTAAATCTGTGCATGGGCAACTGGATAACATTTTCAGGTAACTTGTTAAATAATTTAACGCTTAAACTCACAAAGGAATTACTTATCTTATGTAGTCTTAGATATGGAACAGCAAGCTTGTGTTTTTTTCTAGTGTTAAAGTTATAGAAGTCAGATTTTTTAAAAAGTAGATTATAATTTTTGCGTACATACATAATACAATCAGAAACATAGAAATCATTTATTGAAAATCACAAATACTACCTATGAATAAAGGCTGATCACTAAGATGGGTACATGCAGCATGGTCCAAAGTGCATCTGCACATAGCAATAAGTTAGATACTGCTACTTTATCGCGCTGCCACTCGAAATTGCGCGACTATCAGCTTATGCATTGAAATATAAAATTAAACGTTACTTTATGCAAATATATTATATATAAAAAATTTATATATATAATATTTGTTCATTTTGATGTTAGTTAATAATTCCGAAATAATGTTCTGTTTTGTAGCGTGAGTTTCGCACTCGCAGACAACCACTTAAAAGTGGTTTGCGACGCCTGTGATTAAATTTTACGAAGTGTTGTTAATTTAATAATAATAAATAAATAAATAATAAATAATACCGCTATTTGAACAAACCTATTGAGTATCTTACCGGTATCTTCTTAGTAGATATAGCTAGATACTAGAATAAAGAAACATTTGATTGATTGAGATGTTGTTTTCAAAGTTCGTCAGAATAGCTACTACTTTATTAATAGATCCGTAATATTTAAGGGTCATGTTAATTGATATCCCTTGAGTACAGAACTCTAGAAATAATAATATTTCATAAGAAGTCGAACACAACCACAGACACACAATAAGTAATCACAAAACAAGAATAATCGCGAAAATATTTTCATAACGACTTTCTTATTCCACCACCACCTTTATACAAGTGAAATGGAAAACCCACAATTTCTCGAGTGGAAAAGTTGACTTGTTGAGCCGAAACTTTGCGACCAGCTGAAGGAGTTAAAGATTCTTGCTCCTCGGTGATCCTCGTAGCAATTAAAAATATTCAAAGTTGGACATCTCAAAAACAATTCAGCAGGTCTATCTGTTTGAGAGGGACTTGAGGATGCGGTCTTGTTTTGCTAGTGCCATTGTATACAAATAAATATATGCGCCTCTTTTAGATTGTGAGATGAACGGATTACCTTCCACAAGTGCCCATTGCGGATTAATGCATCTGTGCCGACCTACGACATGACCTACAAGTCGACACAAAATACAGCGTCAGCAGAATTGGCGTAGTAAACAACGCTCCATACGTAATGCGTGACATCGATATCCTACATCGCTATATCAGAGTTTTCGTCGCCACTAAGTATATATACAACAAACCAAGAATGGTAGTTGGGCCTTGGTCACCGAGCAGATAACACCTAGCTCGGCGGAAGTACTTCCACTTTTAGTAAAGAACATACGTTCCTTACACATCTATTCCTAATAACATGCGCAAAATATAAAATTTCTCACATGAGACGACAAATGTTTTGATACTGGTTATTGGTTGATATCATACTGCTTGCTAATGCATTATAAATGATAGGTGTCGCACCGACTTTGACGCACACGTGTAAATATTATCGCGCTCTTAACGAATGTCAAAATCGACACAATTCAGTGCGCCAGTTGTCGATTAGCTGAAAATATGAGTGCGCTGTGCTATCAGCCAATCAAAAGTATTGAAACTCTGGTCGTCTCATTCGAGAAATATGACTTTTAACGCATGTTAGTAAGAGGAGAGGTGAGATATAAATGTCAAAAATTATGTCAGCATATTTGTGTGTTGTTTACACATTTAAACTGACTCTAAAAATAAATAATTGAGGCGTTATATACTCGGGGATGAGCGTTTTGAAGGTGGAACAGCTACGGAGCGAAAGGGCCTCGATTGAGCAAGGACTCCACGTTAGAATGATGAGCTAAAGGAGAAATTGATAGTCCGCCTGATTTATCTCCAGTTTTGTTAGACTACGTTCATACCTTTTAAGACTTTCGCGTTCCATTTTAAACATTTAAAATAATTTAACGGGTCAAAACGCGACACCATTTTTATTTAGTAGTTAATACAAACTAGTAGTTCGTATTCATTAACGTTAGTGTTCGTTAACTACTAAATAAAAATGGTGTTTACGTTCATACCTAATTATGAGAACGAAGTTAGAAAACAAAGAGTGCACTTAAATACGTGTATGGCCCGTACGCTTATATCAACTAGCGGCCTGCGGCGGCTTTACGTGGTACTTATGTCCAATGTGTGGAATAATAAAAACACCTAATCAGGTTGCTTAGTATTCACCGCTTAAAACGTTAACACAAAATTCTGATGCTAGCAAGCACAACCCTAGCCTCTTAACTCCTTCAAACAATGTCAAAGAGTTCAAGTTGACTTGTAAACTTTTTGCTCGCCCGCAGATTGTTAAAAAGTGATTAATTCACCGAAGCACAATGGCCGGCTCGGAGGGGCGCGTTACAACTTTGTAACAACGGCACCCAGTGAGCACTTTGTCTTAGGTGACATGGATGAATCGCTGCAAGTTTTGGTGAATTTTTCGTGTCTTCCCCAGCTATGAAGGTGGTTAAGCGATATAGTTTTAAAAGTTACAACTCAGTTCTTGAGCGTTGGATAGAGGATAACAAACTGATTTAATGCTTTTCAAAATTGACGTCGCAAAACTCACTCTTACCGCAATGCAACAAATGTCAGATTGCATCCGACGACAGATAGCATTTTTAATGAGAAATAATATCACAGACACCTTTTTATTAATTTGGGCGACAGAAATACTAACTGAACCACAAGTTGGTCAAACCCAAGTGGCTCACTTATTAAATTTGTTTATTTATTTATTTATATTTTTGTTGGTCGATTAGATAGAACCCATTTTCAATTCTCATAATCTGAATCAACTAACTTCGAATGCGACATATTTTTTATTGAAAACAAAATACGATTTATGCAAATCTTAAACCACGTTAAACTGCCATATTTTTTAATGTTCTTCAAAACCGAAAGCTTACGTTTATTCGTTTCTCTTATCCTGCCTCGTAATTTACTGTCTACCAGCACGTGACATCATAATTGGATTCATAAATAGAAAAAACACTAAATGCATTAATTTACAATGCCAAATGTAGGGCAAATAAAAACTGATATCGTTATGAATAATGAACAAATCGAAGTCATAAATTCAACAACTTTTTTAGGAATCACTGTAGATTCCAAGCTACAATGGGGTCCTTATATGTGCTCTGGCAGGAAGACTTAGTTCTGCTGCATATCCCCCCCGCTGGGTTCCGCATCTTGTCGCGATGGGGGGGCTCAGTAGCCCTGTGGTCCGGGACGTTGAGGCTGGCCTTGTCACCCAGCCTCCAATACCGCACAGGGTGAAGCCAAGACGGATCCCGAGCTGGGCCGCGGAGAGAAGGTGGCTCTCTGCGGCAAGCCCGCAAGGGCAGAGGTGGATCGTGGAGGAAGAGGAGGACCTCGGTGTTTCGTTGCCGGCCTCCCTGTCCTCCGCGACCCGGCAGTGGCGCGCTGCCGCGCGAGGCGCGAATCGCGTCGTGGTGGGGTTGCGGAGGAAGAGGAGGATACGGTATTACGTTTGCCGGTCTCCCTATCCTCCGCAGCCGGTGGGTCTCGGGACTTCATCTGGCTCTCGGAGGGAGAGCTGGATTGAGAGTCTCGGGTGTCCGCAGAGGCGGTAGGCAGCGGAGCCGCACAGCAGATCCGCTGCTGGGACCGGAGATGCCAGGCGTGGGGTAAGCCTGGCGTCCGTTACCTCGGTCCCGAGGGGGTGGGGCGTGTCAGGTGGCCTGACACGCTCCAGCTGCGTATTTGCGCGGCGAGATGGGCCGCTTGGCGGTAGGCGCTGTGGGGGAGCCTGTGTAGAATCGCAAGGAATCCCGACTCCCCCACAATTGCGCAGCGTTGGCCACCGAGGGGGTTTTAGTCGGTGCGAGCCCGACACACCACTCTCTGTTCCCCGCTGAGAGTGACGGTGCGGTAGGCATTTCCCCCTCGACAAAAAAAAAAAAAAAAAAAAAGTTCTGCTGCATATGCAGTTAGAAAAAAATATATACGGTCGACTCGAGACCATCCTCCTTTTTTTGAAGTAGGTTAAAAATTAGGCATCTTACTGATGTTGAAACGGCGAGACTAGTTTATTTCAGCTATTTTCATAGTTTAATGTCATACGGTCTATTGCTGTGGGGCTCTGCTTCTGACATACAAACTATATTTGTATTACAGAAAAAAGTTACTCGATCTATATGTCGCAGGCAATTTGAGTAAATCCGCCGTTTACAAATGGCGTCGTCTGTTTAAAAACGCTCGCTGTTATGTAATATGCCGAATGCAAAATCAGGCAAAATGACAACAATTGGTTCTACAAAATAAGTTCTCTTTTACTTTTATTCAACATCAATTACTTAACCTAAGGTTAATTGAAGTAATTAACGATTCCATTGGATGGGTTAGTGACTAAAGTGAAGCGCAAGCCGAGCGAGCGTAGCGAGCGTGCCGCGGTAGCGGCCGGCGAAGCGCCACGTCTAGCTCATTTGTAATAAATATTCAGTAAAAAATAAAACAGTAGGAGAGTCATTTACTAGGGATTTAATATAATATATATTTGAAACCTTCCATATTTTTAACATGATTATACTGACAGTTCGTTAGTTTTATAAATTTCAATAATACTGTCCTTTGCAAATCAAATGTTATAGTCACCCTAGCTTTGTCAAGCTATACTTCAATTTGCCGCAGCATTATACATAATGACATTTTGTCTTCGGTATTTTACAAACCAGCATTCGTTTTTAAACTGACGGCGCCGTATGTAGACGGCGGATTTATTAAAAATGCCTGCGACATATATACGGCCTTTAGATCGCGTGATTCACTTAAATAATTATTTATTTAAATAAATTAATATTACGTTTATTCGTTTCGTTTTTGGGAGTTCATCCGCGGATGTTTTGTAGATGGTCGTGGTAGGCGTTAACGGACTAATTGATATACCTATCAGATTTCAATTACGGATATTGTATATAAAATAATACCTACGGCTAATAAGATGGATCGCGGCAAGTTGGCTAGTCCCTGTGATCGAGCGAGTAGTAACTTAGTTGTAAGAGCGAGTTGTCAATGTTCCTTTGAACGATGGCGTTTCGCATTCAGCATCAGATGGCCTGAAGTAATTTATGTTAGAAGTTTTTAATGGTGTAGAGAAGTAGAGCACAAAGTAGTAAAGTAGTATATAGCCCTCTTAGGCCGAAATAGACTTACAAACAATGCATGTAAAGGAGTTTACAACAAGTGAATTTAATTTTGATAATTAGAAAATAGACACTTTAACTTCGGCCAAGGATTGGGTAGATCTACAGTTGCATGGAACTCCATGCTAAATACAAACAAATTATTGTCGTTCGCCTCATGACGTTCAGTCGCCGTCAGATATATCAGAGCAGACAAAGTGACCACTTCTGAACAGTTAAAAATTTCAATAAGTTCCAAACACTACGAGTTACCATTAATATCTGAACATTCACTAGTCCAGTAATATGCTGAGCAGATGCTAGTCAAAGAAGAAGATAATATCTGAACACTCATCTACACAGGTAGCTAAATGAGACACATGACGCGCGTGACACATATTGACGTTATGAGTGTTCAGATATTATTGGCATCTGCTCAGATATTACTGAAGTAATGAATGTTCAGATATTAATGGTAACTTGT
This sequence comes from Glyphodes pyloalis, assembly GCA_037074685.1. Lineage (NCBI taxonomy): Eukaryota > Metazoa > Arthropoda > Insecta > Lepidoptera > Crambidae > Glyphodes > Glyphodes pyloalis. The sequence goes on along the minus strand of JAYKKO010000030.1, from coordinate 3,958,350 downwards.
GGTGTATTGAACTTATTGACATTTTAACTGTTCAGTAGTATTTGGTCACTTTGTCTGCTCCGATATATCTGACGGCGACTGTACATAGGTCTCTATATCAACACAAGCATTTCAAAAAAAGGGCTTAAGTTACAAATACTCGTAGCCTAATCTAATTTAAAACTTAAAAGACTGAGGATCCATTTCTGACGTATTCGTATTGTGATATCACGAGGGCGGCCATAGAGTGAAAGTAGCACAAAACCTTGTTTTTGTGGTGTCATTTTATAAGTTGCAACTCTGCATCTACAAAATTTTCAATTGAAGCAACACAATCACATTTTGTTTGAACTTCATCTATTGAAGTCGGGGCCAAATATCGAACTCTTAAAGTCCACAGTAGTACACCTACTTTATAAATTAAAATTGTTTACCCGTAACTAAACAATTTAAAGTACATAGTACGTAGTAGTTAGGACAATAGTCAAATTTTTAAAAAATATTTTATTAAAACCTACATTATGAAATTCTGATCTTCATGAAATAACTTGACATCTCTTGATATTTATTTATTTGGACAACCAACAAGATCATACACCTAAAAAGCTATATAATAGAACATGATAGACAAACAACAGTTGGTGTGGCCTTATTTACAAGTTGTCATAGAATGCGATAATAATAATAGTTGAAAGCATAAGCCATCCCTATCTTAAAAATTAATACGGATCCATATTGAATTGCATAATTTATTGTATTTTTCATGATGTTTAAAAAAAATATATTACTAAAATCTCTCCGTTGACTAAATAAGTTATGTTTTTAATTTAAAAAGACGTAACTAAAGCATCAAGTATGATTCACCTTGCCAGTATCTGGGGTTTAATAAATTCTAGATCAAACACTTATCCCAGTAGCAATCAGATTGCTCGCCGTATCCCGCCTCGCAATTTACTCTCTACCAGTACGTGACATCATAATTGGATTCCATCTTTATGTCCATTTAAAATCACGTTATACTTTGAACATTGTACCATCCTTAAGTAGTGGGTATACGGACTAAAATTGAACTGCAAGTGTTTAGCGTGATTTGCTTTTGACCGCACATGTTTGTAAGTTCAAGCTTCGATTTGATTTGCAGTAAACAATACCGGTGTTCGGGTTTCCAATCAATTCAATAGTAACGTAACTGTACTTAAGGATAAGCGTAAGTAAAAAGCGTATTTTATGTCTCACCGTAGGGACAAGGCCTACATCATAGAAATTAAGTCATCTTCATCATCATCATCGATGACTTAATATATTTTTTTACTAGGTATAAAATAATGAATCTATATTTATTTATTTGTTTATTTGGATTGCCAGAGAAAATCACATTAAAAAACTTAAAAATTAACTTTCACAATATACGTACAAAATGTAATAATCTATTGAAGGCAGCCACATCATGTTTAAACCAAAGCGAATAAAATACTGTATTCAATTAAAAGTAAAAATTTTAAAGAATGGCCCAATAAATTACAGATACATAGATATAAATATATAGGGGTAAATATATATAACAATAATAATTTTTCATCATCAAACTATGATACCTATTCTTCCCTTATCAACTCGTGGATTCTCAATTTAAACTGCCGGAGAGAGTCGTAGAAAATATCGACATTGCTCTTGCAACACAGCTTGATATATTAAGTAGTAGATATTTATATTAAGTCCTTGACCTAGTTTTCATAATACAAGGCGTATTTTTTGTTTTAACAAATAAATAAAACTTGCTGATGATATCTATAGCGCATCAAACTTTCGTGGAGGAGTGTGTTTACGTCACTATTTTGTTAAATAATGTACAATGAAGTGACGGAGAGCTAAATTTGTAAAGTATTTTTGTTTTTGTGTATATGATATAAAAATCTTATATTGTTTGGTATCGACTTTGTATTTTTAATAAAATCTCTTGTTGGTGGGGTCATCGCATTGTCTCGAAACAAGAGACCGTAATAATCAAAAAAACAGAAACGAGAAATTGAGCCCATTATTTAAAAAAAAGAAACCTCGTAACACTATTCTACTTGACGAAACAATTAGAAATTTCTGATGTCACAATATTTATTCATTTATTATGAAAAAGTGTAGTCGGAAAACGGCAATAGACCGTGAGCTCTCTATAAAGCAAACACCGTTCAATGGTACGGTCTGCAGAAAAAATATAACGCCTTAAGCCTTCGAAGTATTCTTACGTCGTCGGAATATGCGGTCTCGGATGTGACTCGTAAATGCTTTTATGGGGTGTAACTCGTAAGTAGCAGCTCTTTAGAACGAAAACATTGTTGTGTACCGTCAAAAGCACGGTACACTGTAGTTTGATGTGTACACTTTAATATTTGTACCGCTTTTAACCCGTAGGAATAAGAACTAAAATTAAACTGAAAATATTAACGATGATTTACAGTTAACCGTGCTATCAACCATTTACACCTTATGAATTTTGATATGTCATTGCGTCTTGTTATTAAAAACATTAAAAATTAATTTGTGGTTCTTGATATTTGGGGTAACATCGGGTATTGAATATCAACAGAAAATTATCAATACAAAGTAGGTACCTGTACTTCGTCATAATTTTTGGTAAAAAATGCTACGCAGCCATATAAAATAATTGTGTTCTGCGTATTTAATCCATCAGTCGATCGATTGTTGCAGTGTACTGTTTTAGTTAAACCTGACAATAATAATGGCAATACTTGATTTATATTTATTTCATCAGTAAAATTGTGTATTTTACTGATGAAATAAATATAAATAAAAACTCATAATTCAAACGGAACTTTCTAATGATTTTACAAGCGTTTGTAGACAATCCACATTATTTATTCAACTCGTAAAGTGATAATTTCAAGAGTTTGGCTCAAAGCAACCAAATTTAAAAACACGATATACTGAAAACCATTTATCTTTGATCAAATACATGTACTTACATACACTCAACATAGATAAAACATACAAACATTCTTTTTTTTTTCATTTATTTATGTAAATAAACAGTGTTGAGATAACAGAGTCATTTACAATTTTCTTAAACAATTTAACTAATTCCAACACCAGCAACGTTTACCCCAACTTTAAAACATCCTTGTCATTCTACTTGTAGACCGGTCAAATGATCAATGTCATTCGTAACTCATCAATCTAGTTGGTTACATGAAATAGTAAATGTAAAAAAGAAGTATAGATAAATATTTTTAGGTACCATAACATCACGAAACAAGAAAAAATAGAAAACAATATTAGTCACACATTTAAAACAAAGACATCATAATTGTCGTCATTCACAAAGTATAAATTACGTACACATAGTTAAAAGTTTTAGGTCATTTTTTTCGCCTTATTTGTTGACCGTACTTGAGTATATTGGTCTCATAAAAGACTATTTACGGCGGGTTCATGGCAGCCATCAGTCAGCTTATGAAGCAGAGATTCTGTGCACTTGTGAAAGTACCCGTGTTTAAGAGTAAATTAACTTGTAAGAGTAGTAAAATAAACTTGTCAGCTGACTTTACGTACGGCAGTGTCATAAAGTAAGATACCTATATGTATATTTTATCAATGTTCAATCATACATCTACCAAAATATTTCCAAAGACAGGAGCTAAAATTCAATTAACCACTCAACCTCCTTCTACCAAATTTTGAACCAAATCTGTTTAGTAGTTTTTGCATGAAAGATTGACACATTGTTGTTACACCCAGGCATCTGGTCATCCGCACGTACATTCAGATCTTCTTCCATTTTTACAAACTTTTGCGTTTATGATTATAAGTAAGATTTTTATTCAACAACCATTCAATAGCTTACATGAGATATTTATAATGAGTGTGACTTAGTGCAAATCTATACAGCATTCACAAAACGTCGTAATCAGATTCGAACTACATATTTCGAGTTTTGTCTCTTTCTTAATACAGATAATTAGATAGAGATAAAACAAAGTCTAATATAAAAACTTTAAAACTTTCGCGTTCCATTTTAAACATTGGCTGACTCGCTGACGGTTGGTGCAACCTAACCGAAACGTGGGGCAGTGAGTAAGTTCGTATTAACTAGGTACTTAATAAAAATGGTGTCGCGTTTTGACCTGTTAATTTATTTAAAAGTCTAACATAGTCATCAGTGTTGTTGCACTATATGGTTTGACGTTCTCCGTAGTCAACTGGGCCGGACTTTGGTGTCGCGCCGTCCCTGAGGTTCCGAGTTTAATTCCCGGTCGGGTCGATATGGGAAACAAACTTTTCTGTATTTTCTCGGCTCTGGGTGTTGTGGTACCGTCGGGCTTTCTGATTTATGTAATACAAGTGCTTAAGCTTACCACAAAATCAGAGCAATATTTGTGATGTTGTCTAATATTTATTGTTCTTATTTATTACTAACGTAACAGAGTATGATTAGTGCTATCCGTACTACCTCACCTCATAGTTGAGTGGCTTTTCGACGCTTGTATGCTGAATTTCATAATCAATTTTGATGGTATTTACATATTGTTCTTTCATGGATCCTACCCGAGCATATTGGTTTCTTAATGGCCTATTTGTGAGCGTTCTCGGGCGCCGTCAGGCAGGAATGGAGCCGAGATTGTGTAGGTGTGTTCGACATACAGATTTATAGATCCCAACATTTTACGTGTTCTATCCGACTTCAAAAAGGAGGCTTCTCAATACGACTGTATGTTATTTTTATGAGTGTTTGCGGAAGATTCCGTAGTTTACGATTCCATTTTCAAACGACTAGAATAGAAATAATGAAGACGTCTGCAACAACATGCAAATACAATGTTATGGTATTTTAATTTATTACGGAATTCTATAAAGATTCTTATATGTGTACTGTTTTGGATAACATCACAATAGTGAGGATTACTTTATTTCCATTTCTGGTATTTCGTGTATATGTCATCGTAAAATTATAAAAACCGTTAGATTATAATCTATCTCGCGAGATTGTAAGCTGTCGCCAGATTGTGAACAGTAACATTATGATTGCAATTTAATGCATTATTTTTCGCTATATTGTAATTTACGGTGACATATAAATAAAATGAAATGATTTATTTCTGCAAGTGGATTTACAATAAATTCTTTTGCACGTCAAATATTTTTTCATACCAGCGCCTCGGCGTTGGTTTTGTTGAGAAGACTGATAAGAAGAGTTATATACGGCTTTGGCTAATTTAAAATAACACGAATTATATTTTGTTCTTTTTTTTTTGATTACGTAATGTGCACATAGAGTAAAAAATCATACATATACTTTTTGGTATAGAATCATGAACAGTCCTTTTTCTATTCCTGGTATTTCGTAGATTTAAAAACAAATTCTGTTTTGTTGATGATTTTTGTTTTATTGCAAAGGAGATATTCGATGGTGTCATGATAACGAAACCAAGTTCTATTAGTAGCATCCCAGTGTAATTTTTGGGGGTCGGTTTTTTTGCTAAAGATTATTATTGAAAAGTGACTGGCGTAGTCAATCTTGGAGGAAAATGTGCTATCACACTTGGAACAAGCTAGGAAACAAGGTGGTCTTATTTTTGGATCGTTGCGCTTGCAGCTTTACTTTCGTCTTATCATAATCAATTAATTTCTTCAAGTAAGTTACAAGTAACACTTATGCATCGTCAACATGAACACAAACCAAAATTGAAGCTACAGCCGGTTCGGAACCTAATTCTAATTCTCAGAGTCTCTCCGTGTAAGCGTTGATTTTATTTGCATCTCGTGCCCTTTCATTTGTCTTTTTAGCATACCTTTAGGGACAAGAGGGCATCCATTTTTAAGTGTCTATAAAGTGGTTTCGGCTATCGTGTTACACCTTTACGTCTATGTATCGATACCTGTATTTTGCATAGAAGGAGAGCTCAAAGCGGAGCTAGTGTCTGTACACTAACCCATTTGAAGTACTATGTAGTCTATCTTAACACCGTGTCAACATCTAAGAGATGCGCCATATAATAGGTTACGAGGACAGTAAACCGCGTTAAGGGGTCAGAGGTCGCTTCACGATCCCTTCTCCGAGATAGGGTGATGACGCGATTGAGGTTTCGATAACGAAGGTGCATAATTAAGAAAGTGAAAGCACTTTACAGTGAGTCTCGGAAAAAGACAGGTAATTTTTTGACGAGCTTCGTGGCGAAGAAGCGGGAGGGAATAGTTACTTAATTTATACATTTCAAAGTAAAACTTTTACCGTTGACTTATAGTGTTATTTCAAATTTACCACATTTGACACAATTTAAATGTTATAAAAGCTTGCCGCGAGCTTTGAGTACTCACATTTACTTGCTGCCTATTAAAATTTGAAAACTAAGAAAAAATCAAATATTACATATGCATGCAAAATTTCAGCTCAATTGTTAAACGGGAAGTGGTTCAAATTTAGCTCGCAAGATTTCATAACAGATAGACAAACAAGGCAAACAAACATCGGGACAGGTGAAACTAAATAAAAGCTTGTAAAAACAAAAAAAAAATGGTTAGACTCATAAAAATGTAAGATTCCCAAGTGTAAAAAATAATTGATGAAACCCTTCATTATACTCCTTGTATAAAGATGTTTAGGTTCGTTTTGTTCCTTTAACCTTTTATTTGAGCACGTTTGAAGAGGCCAGGAGCCGTCACAATCCGCCGCTGTTGTTTAATTAACTGAGATCGTTGTTAATCAAGATTCTGCGAGGTTTTCCTGTTTGCTTTGTGACGGGATTAATCTTAATATTTATATATTTATTTGTTTCCCGTACTTAGCAAACACAGCGACTACCTAAGAGTAAGCGCATACAGTATACCTTGGCACACATTCAATAATTTTGTAGCGCCGCAAACGCGCATGTATCGATACAAACGCGCCAGTACGAGATAGAGACACACTGTGCGCGCGCGTACCTACATATCGTAACACACAAACCTTAGAACTGACACGCGTAATGTACAAAATGTAAACGTGATTAAAACGTTTTTTGTACGCGCTTTTCGCGCGCATTTGTATCGCGTTGTACGCAAGTTTTAATTGAAGCAAATGGACGTATTTGCTAAGGTTAACACACAAGTTACAATATTGACTAGCAATGAAATGTACACGCTTGAGTTCTTATGACGTTGCGATAAGGTTCGCTATAAAATTATTTTGTATACATATTAGTGTATGTGACTGTACTGGTAGGTAAGCTTGTGCACGACTTTTCTTTTCAATGAGTAAGTAAAGAAAGAAGAAGAAAGAAAGAAATAAATTTATTGACCGAACCAAAAAAGTACGAATACACTTAGTTAACACACTAAATTTATGGTCAATTGGGTTCCACCTCAGCAAATACTGTAACGGCATTATTTCTAATAAGACCGCTACAGCGCTGGTATTCTGGTGGAACCCAGTTGCTTAAAATAACTGAAGCCGGAGCTTTTGGATCTTTACAAGCATACGAGTGGCAACAAAAATTACATCTAACGTGAAAAATCGTAATAAAAAGCAATAAAAGGAAAAAAAAAGAAAAGAAACAGAAACGATATTACAAACAAGAAAAGACAGTTGTCTTTGACAAATTAAAAGGAAAAAAAACAAAAATTATACTGTTTGACTCAGTTTCACCCTATCTGTGGATCTGTTCATTCACTCACTCACTGCATCTTTGAAGAAGTTTATTATGTTTACATGTATGTATATTAATGTAAATTTTTCTCCTTTTCAGGTAAGTAAAAGCAGGCAGCAGATGCAATTATCAGTTACATTCAGGAATAACAGGTATTTTTATATGATACTGTGTAAACTTCAAGTGATTCATTTATAGCTGTAATGTTGGGTAAAAAACGCTTTGAAAACTTTATAGGCAGCTTTTTGTACTGAGCCAGTGCTGGTCTTCTACTGATTTTCTTAGAAACTCCGATCCGCGATTTTTTTTTTAAATTTATATTACACTTCAAGATTGACCAGATCCCACCTGATGTTAAGTGGTAATAAGAACTACGAAGCTAGGAAGCTTAAGGGTGATAAGTACAGCATAATTATTCTATTACTGGACTTATCGCCCTTACCTTGAAGGCATGACCCCTGCTACTAACGCAGCACCCCCCAGGAGCTCTGGAAACCTTACTCACACGCAGGAACACAACAACACAGAAGTGATTGTTACTTGGCTGCGGTCTTCTGTAAGGTGGAGGTATTCCACCAGTCGGGCTGCTCCAGTTCGAGCGATAAATCGCTATGCCCTACCTCTCTTAGATTAGCTTGTTTGTCATGTAGGTAAAGGAAAGCAATGGTAAATTTTGGTAGACCATAAATGGTTTATTTAGTCTGGTCTTGTAAGTACCTAAGTCATTTGTACTTATCCGAAAATAAAAATTTCGCGAGTGGATTCCATAACTTAGGAAATGAGGCATGACCTAACGCTCGCTCCTCAACTGACTTCAAGCCAATGCCTCATTATAACAATTAGATTGAGATTTATGCTCTGAAATATAATATGATAGATAACATTACACATCTCACTGTACAATTTATTCAGTAACGTACAGTCAGCATCATTTGTTCGTATACAACTCAGTACCTTGTCACATTACGTTAACTGACGCGATGACGTACTATTTGCTTACGAGCTTTAATGTGACGAAGTACTGAGGTGTATACAAACGAATGATGCAGCCACACACTTTGGACTTTGTACCGCTCTTATGTAGCAGGCATAAAAACTATAACCGAACTGCAAATGTTTACCTTGATGTGTTGTTTTGTTTAACGTATCTACTTCATAGCAATAAAAGTAGGTTACGAGACAGATTTAACCAGGGGACTAATTCACAAACGTCAGAAACTATTTCGATGCGGAAACTCTATGTTCTGTCTTTCTCCATTCGTTTATATTCAAAAGTGACAAAACATAATTTCCGAATTCCACGTTATTTTGTGGATAGGTATGCAGCCCACTGCTACTTCAGCTTGCTAGTCCTTTAGACTATTTTGGTAGGTTTAATTCTCTGTGAGGTTGATAAATTGATTCGTTTCGGATGACTCTTGATTATGCGGTATAAAGTGACTTCCCACTGTCGGTCGCTTCTTTTTTTTTTAATGTATTCTAAACGAGGTAGAAACAACGCAGTGATTCTGTCAATGTCCAGTGTTTAGAGAGACACGTCTATACTAATATTATAAAGAGGAAAGATTTGTACCTCTTTTTGTATGTTTGTAATGAATAGGCTCAAAAAGTACTTTCACCAATAGTAAAAAATTCTTTCACCAATACAATGCTACATTCTTCCAATTTGACATAGGCTACAAAATTAGGAATCCTTGGTAAAATTTCAACAGAAAAGCGGGAAAAATTATCTAAGGCGAAACGAAGTTTGCCGGGACCGCTATCAGTAATAAAGACCGCGCTATATCTCACCCCTAGAGGAAAACTCAAGGAACTCAAAATTTTTTTTTTTTATGTCGGAAAATTGTTTCAAATATATACCTATAAAAGCACTGGTTTTAAATTTCTAAAGAGGCATTCCCGAGGATAATGTGTTTTTTAGCTTGTTAGACTAGCCTTTTGGGACAGGATTTCTTAAATACCGCTTACTCTAAATACATAATTTTTGAGTTACTGGAGTTTTCATCTAGAGGCGCGATATGAGCTACTTCTTACTAACTTGAGGTCTTCCGCTGTGGCTTCACTTATACCCGGGTCCAATATTTTACGAATGTCAAAAATGACAATCCATTTTCCAACTGGTTACGCGTAAGCAACGGTTTTAGCTTACGCCGCGTATAATTTATTACTATACTTAACTGAAACGGATCGTTTTTTCAAATATTTGAACCGGGCATTAGACAATTCGCTGCAAAGTGCTTTGAGCAATTTTAATTTTGCACCTTCATTATCTAAATGGGGCGGCGGACGTGACTATGTAAAATAATGCCCCTGAAATTAATTGCGAGATCGAACGCTCGTATAATTGCGCCCCCTCCTCTCACATTGATTGCGGTCCAAATTTAATTTTGTACCCGACTCCGATGGTTATATGCTGAGTGTGGAGTAAAGTTACTATCTAAATTTGATTCTTCATCTTCTTATAAATAAAAATGAATCGCTGTTCGTTATTCTCACTAAAACTCGACGAGCAGGCCTAGCATGCGCAACGCGACTAAATTTTATCGCGCTCTTAACAAACGTCAAAATCGATTGAAGTCAGTGCGTCAGCTGCTGATTGGCTTAAAATACGAGTGCAGTGTGCTATTAGCCAATCAACAGTATCGAAACTTTTGTCGTTTCATGCGAAAAATTTGACATATTGCGCATGCTAGGCCTAAACGTGTTCCATAACAGTAATGTTTCCATGCCAGTAGTGAGTTTGTTTGTTTGTTCCGCTTTCACGCCGTAATTACTGAACCGATTGCTTTGAAATTTTGCAAACGTAAAGTTAGAAGTCCTAATTAAATAATAGGGTACTTTTTATCCCGGAAAAATTGATATTTCCGAGGGAAAACAAAAGTACCATTCAGTTTTGTTTTAACAACTAATCGTATTGTGCCGACCTACGACATGACCTACAAGTCGACACAAATACAGCGTCAGCAGAATTGGCGTAGTAAACAACGCTCCATACGTAATGCATGACATCGATATCCTACATCGCGATATCAGAGTTTTCGTCGCCACTAAGTATATATACAACAAACCAAGATTGGTAGTTGGGCCTTGGTCCCCGAGCAGATAACACCTAGCTCGGCGGAAGTACTTCCACTTTTAGTAAAGAACATACGTTCCTTACAGTATCGAGCGTTACATCGCGCTTCTTAGATTTTTCCGTGGAAATGAAAAGTTTTCTTATAGTTGTGCTTTATACCGCAATATAACCGAATTCCCCCGGAAAGCTAGTAACTTAGAATACGGTACTTACCTAAACGTTTCTACCTCAGAACTTACAGCATATTAAATTGTATTAATGTTATTTAAAATATCATCAAAAGGGACCTAAACAAATGAATTCCAACAGCTTTATTACTAAGTCTATTGGTAATAACGCTTTCGACGAGTAAGCAAGAACTCGCCGTTTGTGCAAAGTTATTTCGCTTCGGCTTAGGTTGTGGCTTTTGGGTCAGCCTTTGTCATGATAATCAATATTGTCGTACTAATATAAGCGAAGAATTGAGTTTTAGAAGGAATGGTACATTTGTGTTGGAGTTCGTTGTTCATACAGGGTTTATTATTCTTATTTATTAATGAAGGTTTGGCCCCGCTGGGTCATTTGTGTTTTGTATATTTGAATGTGTAGTAAATTAAATACAGAGAGTTTGCTAGGCAAATATAATAAATTGACGTAAAATTAGATACACATATTCATTAATCAGCCTTGCATAAATTGCCAGTCTCTTAAAATTTAAAGTTAAGTATAATGAATAATGTATTTTTTCGTTGAAATGTTTTTTTTTGTGTAATTTCTTTTTATTATATTTGTAACTACTACTAAGTTTTATGTTTACGTAAAAATATCTGACGTGTGGTTTTAAGGCCAGTGATATTTAGACTATCAAACGTCTTCGGTCAGTAAATCAATCATGAAGCACTTTACAAGATGTCAACAATGTTTTACGAGTTATTAAAACATATTATCGCTTTACATTGGACACGACTTATAGAAATAGGAACATCTGAAATTAATTTATAACTTTTTTTGTAAAGACTCAATTACACGCCTCAAAACAACGCTTTCATTACACCAATGTCGCATGTTTAGTACATAACGTGTCTCTACACGTTATGTCTATCAATATAATTCGTTTCTGAAATGAGGTCTTCATTTAATCAAATCAATTATTTAATAATTTTGAATAGTTTGCGTACGAATTTCACAGCCTTATACCATCTTCATTGTTCTTCCATCAGACCTCGGGGTGCACTGCTGGCTATCATCTGTACTTGGTCGGAATGCTATCAGACTGAAAGGTCATCATTCATTAAGCGAACGGCCAAGAAGTGGCTTATTATGCCCACACCTACATGCGCAATATGTAAAATGGTTGATTGGCTAATAGCACACCGCACTCGTATTTTATGCCAATCAGCAACTGACGCACTGACTTCAATCGATTTTGACATTTGTTAAGAGCACGATAAAATTTAGACGCGTGGCGTATGCTAGGCCTGCTAGTCGAAAGATGGACCTCTTCCTTTAAACTCAGTTTGAACAGGATACGATATACGTCAAGATTTGTAACCTGAGTGTTTTGAAAAGAAGACAAATTAGTTCGAGTTTTCTTTATCAGGCGGTTAGTTGTACAATAGGTATTTGGATCTAGAAGATTAAAATAGCCGCGGGAACGTCAGTCGCTCCACTAAAATGTTTGTTTACGTGAACTACTCTGAGTTCCTATCAGCTGATCGTCTGTTACCTACCTTACTATTCCGGGAGGGCATTCAACTCTCTCTGTGCTCTCACGAAAAGGGTTGTCGGTACGTGAATAATAAATATTGGTTCAAATGAAGACCGTGGGAGATCTACCTACGTCAAATCGAGGTTATAAATTATTTGGAGCTTAGGTAGACATGTAATATGTAGAAGGCTTTTTTCGAGATATTTAATCTCAACTATTTATTATATTTGACTACCTCCGTAGCCAATACGCGAGCCGGTCGGACTTTAGCGTCGTGCCATATCTGAGGTACCGGGTTCGATACCCAGTTGGATCATTAAGGGAAACAAACTTTCTATATATGTTTTCTATAGTGAATCACTCTATATTTCAAACAATTTCATTTCTTTTCGTCGCAAAGTCAATGACATAAGGTTAAATTGCAGGTTGCTACTATTATACCATTATCAGATTGAGGGGCATCGACACGCTCTAGCTTGTATTACAAAAAAGACTACTCCAATAGAATTCCGACATTTTTGCAGCAACAAAGTTCATTCACTCGCTAGTTCGATCCGATGAAAGGTATGAAAATAAACAAAACTGAAGTTTGTAATAGAATTGGGTCAGTCATGCTAAGATGAATCATGAACGATTATATTAGCTGTCCCGGCGAACTTCATAACGCCTATTTTTTTTTTCTAACCTTTTAAACCTTCTTTAGACCTCCACAATTATTTCAAGGCCAATATTAGCCAAATCGGTCGAGCTGTTGTCGAGTTTTAGCGAGGCTAGACTAATGAATAGTGATTCGTTTTTGTATATATGCGTGTAATGTTAAGATGTTATAATTAACAATACATATAAAAAACACAAGGCATCGAAAACCAAGTGGTTGTCTTAGAAAATGAATCTCGAAATGTAAAATTTTTTGGTTCGTTTTTTGGAATGCGTTGATTTTATTATTTTCTTTATTGTCTCAGGTCTGGGTGTTGTGGTGCCGTCATTGTTTCTGATTTTTGTAACACAAGTGCTTAAATCAGAGCAATGTATGTGATGTGGTCCAATATTTATTTATATTGTATATGACCTGATCGTTGTTCATCTTATGTCTAACAAGAAAGTTATTTACTTACAAACTTAATTACAAAGCGTATTATATTGCAAAGGACTTTGTCTTATAATCGATTATATTCCGAAGATAGGAATCGATATTATTGATTTTTTCCCGGTTCCAATATTTGAAAAAACAATCCGTTTTAGTTACGAATAGAATATTAAACGAGGCGTAAGCTAAAACCGTTCCAGACTTGTAGTTAGTTGGAGAAAAATGGATTGTCATTTTTGACACAATCGTAAAATGGCACCTGGAAAAAATCGTTTAGGTTATCAGAGCCCCATTTGCACACAATATAAATATATATATCGATGTGTATTCATTTCTACAGATACGCTTTTGTAAATACAACCGTAAATAAACCTTTCTTGTCTAAGGAATGAACAACAAACGGTTCAAATCTGAGCCCGATCTCATTGCGGGTTGAAGTGTCCCGCGCAGCGCGCTATCTTTAGAGTCGTAACCCTTTGTGTAGCCGACACCAGCTGAATTCGTAAAGGGACCTTTGGACCTTTCGCCTGAGTCCGGTGAGGTCAGATCTTGAAACCTTTATTAAGGTTAAAGCTGAGGTTTTAGGTTAGATTTTTAACATAGATAATTGTTTAGTCGGCAAAGTATATGCTGCGATATGCTGGTGTACAGCCAATATCATTATTTAGTACACTTTAGTACCATGTCACATGATATCCGTGCATTTCTACGTACGTAAGTAAGGCAGTTAAGTTAATGAGATAGGGCGCTGAGGTTTATACAAACTAAAAATACTGGATGTACCGTAGTCATTAGTAGTGTGCCTCGGAAAAATAAGGTTATCTTATTACCTAAAAGAAAAAATAGAATAGAAAAATCATTATTTGTGTAATGTTTTCCAAAAGCATTTTTTGAATCGTTTAACTTTAAACTACTGCTGCATCTGTAATGTTTATGGTATCGAGAAGAATCGGCAAGAAGCTCGTGTTGAAACATAAAGAAGAACACGTCTGTATCAAATAGATTTAAAAATATTTTCAAAATGTGTACCTTAAAACTTTATTTGCTTTTCAAGGTAAACACACACAAATTTAACACAATCTTTTTGTGTCCAAGTTATACCTTGATATATCGATTACAGTTAAGTTTCTTTTTCTTCGGGCGTCTCAACCTGGATTCGTAACATCCGATAAAATAAACTTACAGAACTGCCTCGATGCAAGTTCTACTCGGTCTTTATCACAGTCAAAGTCAAAGTCAATCTTTTTTATTCACGTAGATTACATTGGTAATACTTATGAATAGTCTCTATATAAAGCAAATGAAGCTACCTTCCTTAATAAGCTATCTTCTTCAACAGTGATTCCCCCCTGTCCCCACAGTCAGAAATCGGTTCACGGAGTGGCCACCGAAGGTAATTTCTCGCTTCGATTCACATGTGACTTCCGTCGACTTCCGCTGCGGTCGCGTGGCACCTGCTAAACGCTATCCAATGATGTGTGCCCTACTGACCTCGATCGTTGTCACAGTCCAAGGAATTACAGTGAGGCGACTCCGTTCTTCCAATGAAAATAATGCATTTTATTTTATTTCAGTGTTTAATCATATTCGGAAGAACCCTCTTCATAAAATCTATACTTCTACAAGGTGACCCGACAGATGTTGTCCTGTTTGAACGATGATTATTTAATTCGATTCGGTTATTATCTACGAATTTTCTAATTTTTGGCGCAATTATTAAATTTTTTCTTTTCTTAAAACCTTCTCCTGACAATAAAAAACACAACAACAAAAAAAGTAGATTGTTATTTGGTTGTGTGTATATTAAAGATCAGAGTGCAGTGATGGTCACATGTAGATATACTTTTTAATTGTACTACCATCTTGAAATGTGATAAAGTGCAATAAAGATAATTTGAATTTGGTGCTCTTATGGTTTGTTACTTCTATACTTAATTTTGTTTAATACAAAGTGTGTAGAATGTATTTAGTGTGTAATGTACGCTCAAATGAGCGCAGCAGCTCAAATAGAGCAGTGCTTTTCTGTAAGTGATGAGTTAATATCTGAGTGCCTCATCACTGTAGTGTTGGATATATCTGTTCTATTTGCAAAAAAATATTTAATCGATTACGATGTATAATAATCGAATCTTAAATTATCTTATGTTGGCTACCCTCATATTTGCCTCTTCCTTTTTCTCTATGTTTTTTCTATTGCTGTGAGACATTATGGCAAGTGTTTAAAAAGTAAAATAGATAACTGCTAAATACAATATTAGAAACAGGAAAAATTTATCTCCCCTTGCGGTGCGGGAATTGAACCCACGACCTTTACGTATCGCGCGTGCTGCTCTTACCAACTGAGCTAACCGCAAGTTATTGTAGGCGATGAAATTTTTCTGCTGTATCAACCGTTAGCCTTGCTTATAACCACACGCTGCGATCAATAGGAGAAAAAATTTAGTGGAAAATGTTAAGAAGGCGAGCGAAGGCGCGGCGCGTCGCTAGTATGTCCAATATTTTAACAAAACGTAATGTAATTTTCAAATAATAATGTTGCTGATCATGCATACTTTATCAGCAGAACTTATTAGAACTTATTACAGTGTCTACTGTTAAAAATACATAAATCTACTTAGCAAACTAATATGTAAATTGTTCGAGTAAATATGTCAGCCTTAATATCGCTCCAAATTTTACAGTCCATTAAGTACCAAACCTAAACGTCAGGCAGAAAGCCAAATAACAAAATAATCCACCTGGCGGTGACAAGATCAGTAAAAGGTCACCTATCTCTGTGAAACGAAACCATAGTCTTAACACTGTTGAACATAAGGTATACTTTTGGTTAGTTCACAAACTGTGAAAACTAGAATGTAACCTAATGAATCATAAACTAAATATATACACATCGGCTGTACATTCAGTGCCGGATCTACCGTAGAAGCTGAAAAAAGCTTTTTGGTCTGCAAAATTTACCTAAAAAATTGGTAGGTACGAAAAACGTAACGCCGCGGACACAGGGTGGGGCAACGGAAAAAAATAGCATAAAATGTATTTGCTTTTTGTTTCAGCTTCAATTTAAAACGTTACTTAAACAGTGTATCTAATTTTAGACATCAGTAGGGGCAGCAAAAATTGTAAAGCTTTGCGAATGTCTCAATCGGCACTGTGTAGGTACAAATTTAACTTAAAACTCTTTGATTTATTTTTAGAGGCTATTTATTTATTCTTTTTTGGGAACATACAATGTACTTAACACTTACAAATTAAAATTACATAAATTGCACACATATTGGTAAGTTTATTTTTTACATTGCATCACGCCGCACTCGCGAACTTTAAACATTTTCAGTTAGAAGAACAGCACGCTCGAAACTTGAAGGGCATGGGTTCCCACTCTGCTACTCTGGTGATAAAGAATTTGTTTCTTCACAATAAATCAGTTCAGTTTCTTCACTTAAATGGTACATTAACACCATAGTAAAGCAAAAAGAAGGAACAAGCTGAAGTTATTAAGACCATATGAGACAATTTTTGTAACAAAACTTTATTAAATGTCACAATATCGTCTAATAATATTCAACGTATTCTTAATTTCCGGCAGTTCAATGACCCTTAGCTCTATCGTCCGGTTTAGTGGCTCATAAATATACTTTATTGCACTAAATCGGGCCATAAAACTATGACAATAATATAAAACGAGCCCCTTATTTACGAGCTCTCTCTTTTTGAGTTTTTTTGAGAGTTGTAAATAATCATAGTGTATATTTAGATACGTTGAAAGAATTGTGTAAAATAAACAGAGTTAAAAAGTTACGTGTTTGCTTTAAAAAACAACCACCTAATTTTTAAAAATTATGTATATAATAATTGTTTTTTAATGTTATATCATTGTCACCAATCATTCTGCATTTAGATCTTTTAAATATTATTTTGTAAATAAAACAGACAGGTATAAAAAATCGATGAAAAAAGTCATTAGAAAGCGTGTATTGTGTCTTAGATTTCGTTTTAATGTTATAAACGCAGAAATAGTGATTGAAATACATACATAACATAGATGGTTGGATAAATGTTCACATAGTTAGAAATAATCTTTATCAAATGTATAGATGGTCGGGTGTTTTTGTTACCCTTTTTTTTTAAGTTCAGCTAGATACATTTAAATGAAATAGATTAAATGAGATGCCCGATCACAATTAGAGCATTTTTTAGTAATGACGAGACACATGTTGCATGTAATAAATCAATATTAGACATTACGATGAAACAAGGACGTACCGGTCCCGGTTATAAAAGTTCGTTTTGCATATAGACCTGACTGGAAACCCCGGACCGCATATGTCGCGACACCAAAGTCCAGCCCGCTCGCCTCTCGGCTACGGACTGTGGTAAAACGTGTGCTTATCTTTTATTGTACAGGGCTTATGCAACAACTTTCTTAGTTTGAGTACAAACATTGTTCCAATATAATGTAATCAATTAACAAATATGAAAAAGACTTTGAAGTCTTCAAATGTTGCTAAACTCTTCAATCGCGAGGTCATTTTCGACTTCCCTCGCTTTCCTGGCCAGGTTTAATGAACTGTATTCAAAGCTATACTATCGATCCTAATAATCTAGGTCATACTGGGTCTGAGGTCCCTAATTGTATAACCTCATTTCAACTGCATCACGACTTACACGCCTAATTAGGGGTAATAAGGATAAAGACACGGTATAGAAAAGAAAGTGTCGATACTGTACTCATGAGTAGTATTTAATAAAAGGTATCGTACTCTTAAAAAAAATATCGGAACAAAAGTATCGAGGTATCAAGTACTTTTCTTGGAAGCTAATGTCAATTATCGATGTTTTCGAGATGATTTTTTTCTGTTTCTTTTAGAGTGCGCTCGATTTAGAGTTCGCAAGTTCGGCGTTTAGTACTTAGAAAAAATGTAAAGAGAGGTAGGGCATAGCGATTTATCGCTCGAACTGGAGCAGCCTCACTGTGCACTGGTGAAATACCTCTACCTTACAGAATACCACAGCCAAATAAAAATCACTTCTGTTGTTTTTAAATATTATATGAACTATAACTGTTATAGGAGTCACTCAGCCTAAAGAAAACTCGCTGTATTTAATACTGACTCCACTATCATTAGTTGACTAGAACTATTTTTTCCTGTGTGATGAATGGACAAGTCTCGTAGGGCAACGGCCTCCCGGGTCGGGGCGGCACGTACCCGTCAGTTCTTTGGAAGGGGTGTTCATCTATCAGAACTGTCAGACGCGCACGGACGACTGGAGGCCGCGAAATTGGCGTTCCAATCTATTTGTTACGTACTTGTGACTACCATAAATAGTAATAGTAAGAGAGGTAGAGCAAAGCAATTTATCGCTTAAACTGGAGCAGCCCGACTGGTGAAATACCTCCGCCTTACAGAAGACCGTAGCCAAATAACAATCACTTTTGTGTTGTTGTGTTCCTGCGTGTGAGTAAGGTTTCCAGAGCTCCTGGAGGGTGCTACATTAGTAGCAGGGGTCAAGCCTTCAAGGTAAGGGCGACAAGTTCAGTAACAGATTTATTATACTGTACTTGTCGCCCTGCGGGACGTGTGGGACGGCCACCTACAAGATGGACCGACGACCTAGTAAAAATTGCTGGGTCTCGTTGGATGCAGGTGGCAAGGGACCGGTCACGCTGGAAATCGGTTGGAGAGGCCTATGTTCAGCAGTGGACAGTAACAGGCTGAAATTCTGATGAAAATGATGACTTGTCGCCCTTAAGTTAGGACCTCATTACCAATTAACATCAGGTGGGATGAGGTCAATCTTGAAGTGTAATATAAAAAAAAAAACCTCTGATAGTCAATATCTGACCAAGGGAATTTTTAAAATTAGAACTGATTCCTCCTCGATAATGATTCCCCTCCTACAAACGTTATGACGTCGTGTGCGAACGGGCTAGCAGACATTATTGAAGCGTACGCGCCTACTTGAGCGCAAGTTTTTATGATAGCACAGTATATTGACTCCTCCCAGCCCGATGGTAAACAAGAGAGGTACCCACATCGCTTTGATAGATATCGTTATAACGCCGTTAGCATCGCCATACTGGCCCGCACACGTATTTCTTCACGCTCCTTTTTAAGGAATCCATGTCAAAGGAAAGAGGGAACACATCAGCCGGCAACGAGTTCCACTTGTTAATGGTGCGGCAAAGATATGAGTTAACAAACTTAGTGGTTTGCGATAGAATATTTCCCAGGTGAAGCGATGACTTTGTTGGCCGGCTCTTTTGGTTCTGTATAGGAAAAGAGATGGCGGGATAGGGGATAACAGTTCCTCGAAACGCTCGCCATGATAAAGACGATAAAAGACACTCAACGACCAATGTTTCTACGAAGTTGAAGAGGTTCAAGTTTTTCAGTTACCTCTTCATCATCAATTAAGCGATATACCTTCGAGGTAACTTTTCAAAGGCATCCATAAGGTATTTGTTGGAGCCGTCTCAAAGGTGCGCGCAGTAGTTCAGGTAGGAACGAACTTGAGTCTTGTATAAAAGACAAAGCTGGTCCGGCGTGAAAAACCGACGCACTCTGTTCAGGATCCCCAGTTCCAAATAAGATGAGACTATATATAACTATGACCATGATCAAGGTTGCAGCGGATATGCATACAAAACATGCTAAGTCTGTTACGCGGGTCTAGCCACGAACGAGGATCGTTTGGAAAAAAGAAAAAGTATTTCGATCGTCTCTTGTTTTTTCTTTCGGCGGCTTAAACATTTCAAAACTGCGCATTAAGACTCCAATTTATTAAAACTGAAATATTTATTAATGAAAAAGTATAGATTGTTACGTAAATTAATCCATAACGCGTTTAGTAGGCGCGATGTTACAATGCCACGCCTTTTGTAGTTAAATATAAATAAATAAATAAATATTGGACAACATCACATACATTGCTCTGATTCTGTGGTAAGTAGCTAAAGCACTTGTGTTACAGAAATCAGAAACAACGACGGTACCACAACACCCAGACCCGCGATAATACAGAAAAGTTCGTTTCCCATATTGACCCGACCGGGGATCGAACCCGGAACCTCTGAGATGGCGCGACGCCAAAGTCCGGCACGCTCGCCTCTCGGCCACGGAGGTCGTCGTTACGCGGTATAAACATATCCGCGGTATTGCACGCGCGTGGACGATATCCAGACATCTGTATTATATAAAGCTATTTATATAATATAAAGTTAAGTTATTTTATATATAAAATTCCCATATCATTATGTTCGTTCCCGTACTCCTCTGAAACGGCTTGACCGATTCTCATGAAATTTTGTGAGCATATTGAGTAGGTCTGAGAATCGGTCAACATAAATTTTTCATACCCCTTAGTGATAAGGGTGGTCAGCATTCTATAAATTATTGCAAACGTTCGCGTTTAGGTATAATTAATTTATATAGTATGTGTATTTATGTTACCGCACCCATATACAAACTATCTGCATGACCCAAGGGTTGACTGGTAGAGAATGCCCCTAGCATTAATTCCACCTGTTGTACCTATTTGTGCAATAAAGTTTTTAAATAAATATAATATTGCTCGTAGTAGGAAATCGTATGAAGATGCAGATTGTAACGTGAACCGTTAGTAGATGGTTGCTTTGATATTAATTAATTACCCTGGTGTCAGTTTGAGATGTAAGCGATCATTTATCATTAATACCTTCTGATGTGTATAGAGTAACGATGATTGATCTCAGACGTTATAAGTGTCGATAACAACTATTCAATATAATCTGGAAAATCAATAATTCATTATGGCTACATATTACTTAGGGGACTTCACAAAGCACCGTTAAAAACAGTAAATCCATCCTTCCATACTAATATTATAAATGCGAAAGTAACTCTGTCTGTCTGTCCGTCTGTTACTCTTTCACGCCTAAACAGCTGAACGTATTTTGATGAAATTTGGTATAGGTATACGTTGAATTTCAAGAACGGACATAGGCTACTTTTTATTAGAAAATAAGGGGGGGATGGGGGTAATATCACATTTGAAAGTTTATATGGAAAAATGATTATTTTTGAAGTTAGAGATATGAAATTTGGCACAAATATAGCTTGAAACTTGGATTAAAATATAGACTACTTTTTGTTTCGAATATTAGGGGAGAAAGGGGTAAAACCGACCATGAAAGGATGTAGTCCACGCGAACGAAGTCGCGGGCACAGCTAGTAGTTTATATAAATTTAGTAAAACATGAATTACTCTACTAATACCTAATTGTTGCTGGCGATTCTTAATAAATAAATATTGTAATTGATAGTCAGACTGATATTATTTAAAAAAACGTACTTACCTGATTTGACATAATTATAGGACAACTTTCATACAAGTATAACGTTACGTTAAATTTAGTCGATGGAACTTACTTTTAGGCTCATGAACTGTCAAAACTGTCTATCACATGCATTTTTTTAAATTATTCAACCGCCTACTTACCGTGCAGTCCCATTTTTGACGTGTCGCTCTAAACACTTGACATTCGCGGAATCACTGCGTTGCAGTTGTGTGTAAACGCGGGACAGAGTCCATAATTTAAAAAAAAACCGCCTACTTGTCAGTTACGTAAGATATCACTAAACTAAACAACGCCTAAACAAGCTGTTGTTGCTATATTTTCTATGCATTCAATATTGTGGGATAGCGGATGTATCCGATCGTTGTGCATGAGCGATGCCTGTACGTTTGAATATCCGAATGGTGTGAATGACAGAGAGTTTAGATTTGAACAACGAGCGAACAACGACGATGTGTATGGTGTATTTAATTTTATTTAGCTAATATATTTCGATTATTTACAATTTGCTTCTTTCATTTCCCATTCCACTACAATATAAACACATAATACTGAATAATATTATGTGTTTGTTTTTTCCCTACGGCTTTATTTTTATTCGAAACATTATATTTATTTCGACTTATCTAATTCGTCGACAATAGACTTGCCCACATCACTTTGTATCCTTTGTTTGATTTAAAAAATAGTCATAATTTCTGCAATCTTTTTAGCACACTATTAGGGTAAGAATTAGATTAGATGTAAGCTGTTACCTGTTTAGTTTAATTTGTAGCTCTAATATAATTCCTTGTAACATTGTATTCTTTTTTATATCGTTTTTTGTGTGCTAAATAAATACTTTCACTTTCACTTTCAATCTTATTTAAACTTAAAACAATATGCAAACATTTTAAATGATGAATTAAGACGCGTAATTTTCAAACTAGAAAGTATTAAACACGCTTGTAACTAAACACGTGGTTGCGTAAGGTTAGTAAATTTTGTTCCGGTAATTTATGGCCTAGTTCGGGTAACGTATCTCAATTTTACGATCTTTGTCTGAGCGACGCTCGCGGCTCAGATATTGGGCAGACCTCAAACACGCGTTTACGAGCGCGCCTAACCAAACAGCTATAAAAAGTACGCTTGGTAAAGTTAATATAATAATGCATCTGAAAATAAACTTGTGATGGTGACGATTTTTATTATAGGACTCGATCAGGCCACTGGGCACACTGCACACGCGGGTGTCGCCCCGTAATCTCAAACTCAAACTCAAATATTTCTTTATTCAAGTAGGTTACATGTAACACTTTTGAATCGTCATTGAATATAATGCAAAGTGATTATTTGTATATATAGTATGTACATAGATAAGGTACATTTATATGCCATAAGGTCCTAGCCTCAGCATGAGCTGCTGCAGCACAAAGTTGCATCAGCGCTGGTTTTCAGGCGAAACCTGTGTTTGTGGCGAAACGTGAAAAAAAAAACAAAAATTTAAATAGAGAAGATGGATTTAAATTATCTTCAGCATGGAATCCAGTGATTAATAAATATTTACCGCGGTTAAAACGATCAAAAACAGTTCCGGACACTGTCAGTGTAGTGTGTCGAAGTGACTTCAATAACATTTTGCTATATGAGAATGTGAGGGTGGATGAAGATTTGCAAGCTCCCCCGAGCAGTCGAAGGCGAGCAAGACCAGTCAGCTCGTGACCACGGTTAGTGCAACCTAATCGAAACATCGGGCAGTGAGTAATTCGTATTAACTACTAAATAAAAATAGTGTAGCGTTTTGACCCGTTAATTTATTTTAAATGTTTAAAATGGAACGCGAAAGTCTTAAAAGTTTATGAAACCTGTGTTGTTGCTGTACTGTACTGACTCTACAGCAAGTTTCGTGGCCACAGTTCGATGTTTACGAGGCACGTCGCTTCGCAATGAATCAGCTCGAACCAGTAGCGTTGGGATGTTAAATTTTAATCGCCGTATCTTTTTTTATTGTCTTCCTTTTTTCAGGTTTACCCGCTAATAAAGAAACGGTGATTAATTTCCGTTCTCGTTTGTATTTTTGATGATTGGTAACTAGTTTTTATATGGCCAACTTGATGTAATAGTTCGAGTTTGGGAATCAAGTATTGAGCAGTCTGTAGTTCCTAAAACAAATGTGTGACATCAGTTTTGTATACATCACATGAATGATCCGAGTCATCACTAGGAAATGATGGCTCGGTATAATAAGAAGGATTTTAATAATTTAATGAAAACATTTTTTTTGCACAAACAAATAAATAAAAATGTATTTAATTATTTATTTGCCAGAGAAAATCACATTAAAAAACTTAAAAAATTAACTTTCACAATATACGTACAAAATGTAATAATCTATTGAAGGCAGCCACATCATGCTTAAACAAGAACGAATTAAATACTATATTAAATACTATATTAAATTAAAAGTAAAAATTTTAAAGAATGGCCCAATAAATTACAGATACATAGATATAAATACATAGGGGTAAATATATATAACAACAATAATTTTTCATCATCAAACTATGATACCTATTCTTCCTTTATCAATTCGTGGATTTTCAATTTAAACTGCCGGAGAGAGTCGTAGAAAATAAATTGATGATGATACAGGGCATCAAAGTTCAGCGAAGGGTTTACATTACATATTCGTAAAAATTGTGCAAAGTAATGATATCGCAGCATTGTCCCGTACCCCCAATTATTTTTAATACTTTGTAAATCGTAAATTGCAATTTTATGTAACTTGCTGCTACCAGCCAGGCAGGCCAGTTTTTTTTACATCTTTACCTTATTAATATTGGACAATATCACATACATTGCTCATTTCATTGGCCGTACCCATTTATCGCCATCTACTATGTCCTCTACCTTAAGGTTGTCTGGAAGAGATCGCTTTCTAGTGATAAGGCTGCCTAAATTGTACTATAATCAATCTGTAAAACCTATTTCTGTAAAGTTTTTGTGCAATAAAGTATATCTATCTTTCTTTTGCTCTGATTCTGTGGCCACTTTTGTTACAGAAATCATAAACAACAACAGTGCCTCAACACCCAGACCCGAGAAAATATAGAAACGTTCGTATTCCATATTCCTCGGACCGGGATCAACCTCAACCCCAATCAAATCCACACGTTTATCATTTAATATTCACAAATCTTGTTGTTACTTTTTTGCACTTAACTATGTAAAATGAACCTTAAATCTATGCACTGGTAAGTCAATAAGTGGTGTGAGTCAGTCCAGATTCATTATTTTCTTACCCAGTCATCATATCCAATCTAAATTGACAAGCTATTACTCATTCTTATGGTAATGTATTCAAAACTGATGTCACATATTAACTTTAGAAGCAAAGTACTGCTCAACACTTGTTTACCGAATTCAAATTATTCCACCATCACATAAAGTTGGCCAAGTCTATAAGTTACCATCTTAGGGCGAACGACACATGTCACTCGACACTAAAACTGTTCTATAACTCATGAATAATGTATGCTAAGAACCCGGCTGTCTAAGGCCATGGCAGATTTGAATGAGACTAAATTCTTGCAAATATACCCTGGATCCTGGCGAGATTGTATTGAATATTTATGGGTATTTGCAGGACTTCATAATATTTTGTTAGGGGCGTAAGGAGATAAAGGGCCTCTTGCTGTTTGGTTTTTTAATAAAACATTATGTCCTGGCACAGTTTCGTTGCTACCTCCGAATATTGTTTGGGAGTTTTCTTGTGTAGGGTGAGCGTTATGAATAATAAAATTATATTTGTTGATGGACTGACGACATCGTCAGATGTGCGGGGAGCCGCTGGATGCAGATAGCGCAGGACCGCGCGTTGTGGCGTTCTGTAGGGGAGGTCTATGTCCAGCAGTGGACAAAAAGAGGCTGATGGATGGATGGATGGATGGATGGATTTGTTACAAAGTTCGATGTGAAGTTCCATTTTTCTCCAACTGACTACGAGTCGTTAATACCGTTCGATAATTTACTTTCCATCGCAGTTGTCATCAGTCGTCTGTCCGTCGTTTTAAGCTTACGCCTTGTATATTTTTTTACTACACGTAACCAGTTCGTTTTTTCAATATTGAAACCGGGCACTAGCAAAGATTAAAGTAAAAAATCAGAATTTTAAAGTAAGTAGTGTCTAAGATGATATTGAAATAAACTACATTGATTTCGTCCGACTAATATTATAACGTGACGTACGACGTACGAAACGTGAACGTTAGCAAGAATGTATGGATGTATATTAGAAACAGAATTTTTTATATCCCCTTGCGGTGCGGCAATCGAACTCACGACCTTCACGTATCGCGCGTGCTGCTGCGTGCTAATTTTTCTGTTTCTAATATTTAAAGTTTGCTAGTACGGCGTATAGTACTATAAAAATAATAAAATGTATAGATGCATGTTTGTAACTCATTCGCGCAAAAACTACTGAACCAATTAGTATGAAATTTAGCAAACAGACTGTTTGAATAATATACTAACACGAGGGGTACTTTTTGTCCCAAAATAAAGTGGGAAAAGTACTATTTGTAATATAAGATAAGAAATATCAGACAACACCACATAAAATATTTAAGAGAGGTAGGGCATAGTGATTTGTCGTTCGAACTGGAGCCGCCCGACTGGTGAAATACCTCCACCTTACAGAAGACCGCACCAAATAACAATCATTTCTGTGTTGTGGTGTTCCTGTGTGTTAGTAAGGTTTCCAGGGCTCTGGGGGGTGCTACATTAGTAGCAAGGGTCAAGGCTTGAAGGTAAGGGCGACAAGTCCAGTAACAGCTTTATTATGCTGTACTTGTGGCCTTAATCTAGAACCTCATTACCACTTAACATCAGGTGGGATGAGGTCAATCTTGAAGTGTAATATAAAAAACATTATCTGAGCCCAAAGTGAGTAAGTAGCTTGAGAATTTGTGTTACGGATAAATCAATAAACAAAGTATCGATAATAACAATCGATAGCTCGACATCACTAATGCAGTGTTGACGGACGGTGAGCCGTGTACTCGCAAATACGGGGAAGCCACTTATCCTAAACAAATACCTACGAGCTACCAACTTTAAGAGAGGAAAATTAATATGAACGGAGGCCAAGTAGAGCTAAGGGCAAGGTCGCCGTACGCAGGTCAGACAAGTTTGGTTAGATGCTGTAATTTGCCTGCGTCTGAAGTTCCTTACAGATCACAATTATCCTACATATTAGAGAGAGAGATATGTATAGATCTTTGAAAGTCATAAAAAATCTAACCGCACACACACACTTACAGACTAATAGTCAACTCTCTTGTGTATAGTTATAATGTACAATCTTACTTACCTTCTTATGTTAATTGTTAAATAACTATGTAAAATTAAACTTAAACCTAAATAGAATACGGATGAGCGGGGTCACCAAACACAGGCTTTTCAGCTTAAATGGAGACTCCATCTCCTTACTAATTAAGTTAAATTCTATTACCGAAAATAATTATATTTATATAAAAATATATATTTTTTTATTTTATATACATTTTCATCGAAATCCCTAAGATTAGGATAAAAATTGGTGGAATGGGAGATATGACACTAGATTAACATAAAGGATACTTTTATCCCCAAATAGCGAGGGCGGAGTCACGTGAAACAGCTAGTGTCTGATATTTTCACGCTGCACTTGAGCGGGGCAGCTAATGCTACGGTGTAAACGCTAGTATGCTACGAAGGCGCTACGTTGCGATCGCTTCGTAGAACTGCTACGAGACTTACTAGCTACATCGGTAGCGAATTCGAACTGCGATAAATGAATAAGAAATATAATTTCACAGGCACTTTTTTATTAATTTTGTTCGAAAGACATACTGAGTCGCCCAAGTCCAAGTGGCCCAAATTTGTAGCCAACCTAATACCTATTTAGGTTAGGTTAGATTAGTTTCTTTTGATGTTCGAATAAATACAAACTAATCAATAAACACATACACTTGGGACACTTGTGGACCATTCTATCAATAAGGATAAAGACATTGAATAATGTTTAACCGACTTAAAAAAAAGAAGGTGTCTCAATTCACCCGTATTTTTTTATGTGTATGCACCGATAACTTTGTCGCTTTGGGTTCCGTGTGTCAAATTTTATGCAAATCAATTTAGTCGTTTTGAGGTAACAGCCCGACAGCTACAGTATTTTTCCCATTTATAATATTTGCAAGTAACAATAAATCTATTTGCAGATATAAAAAAATATTTAATCACAAATTTTATCATTACTACACTCGCTAAAGTAAACACAGATCTTTCAAAAATTATTTCTTTCTACCAAACGCAAATTTGGTACTTTAATTATAAAAATACTTTCTATTTTTCCACTTACCTGCTTCTCAATTAATTACTACAATAAGCCCGTTATATTTTTCATATTATAATTTATTTTAGTACAAAAAGTAGCATTGAATAATACGAAGAAGATATTCATGAAAGAGAAACAAATTATCCGTTGTACAAAGTAAATCTATGTTCTCTGCCCTCATTAACGAGTTCGGATTTCGTTTGGCCTGTAATTAAGCGAATAACAGCCTCCTGTATTTGATTACATCGCCGGTGTAACAACTGATCTTATTGGAAATGCGTATATACCAGCGTGAGGGTTGCCACAGAATCTAATAGAAATATAGAATGTTAACGTTACGTGCCTGGTCGTTACGTTTTCTATGGTTTTTTTTATATATTGCACTCAAGATTGACCTCATCCCACCTGACGTTAAGTGAAAATGAGGTCCTAGCTTAAGGGCGATAAGTACAGCATAATAAACCTGTTACTGGACTTGTCGCCCTTACCTTGAAGGCTTGACCCCTGCTACTAATGTAGCACCCCCCAGGAGCTCTGGAAACCTTACTCACACGCAGGAACACAACAACACCGAAGTGATTGTTATTTGGCTGGGGTCTTCTGTAAGGTGGAGGTATTTCACCAGTCGGGCTGCTCCAATTCGAGCGATACATCGCTATGCCCTATGTATGTAACAGCCTTATTATGCTGTACTTGTTGCCCTTAAGCTAGGACCTCATTACCACTTAACATCAGGTGGTGATGAGGTCAATCTTGAAGTCCAATATAAAAGGTGCCACCTTTGGGGATTGGTCTGCTCCAGCTTACCTCTCGAAAGTAAATACTTACATGAATTGAAGTAAATACTTACATTGGTTCGTCACTCATCAAAGTATGACTAGGTCCCTCGAACGACGATCAACAATAAAATTATTTTTTTATACAATTTTTAAGCTATTAGTACCCTGCACAGTTATAACTCCGAATAGCTCTATGTAAATTGCTGAAAAAATATTATTTTATTAACTCCATAATAGCCGTTAAATAAGTTAATAAGTTAAACATACATGGGCGGTTCAAATATTTACTGTCCATTTTTTCCTTACATTTAAAACTGTATTTTAAAGTAATTTACCTTTGCCCATTTTTTGTATTTCTTCATCGCTAAATATGTAATTAAGACATCTAAATACCAACTAATAAGTACTCTATCTTCGCAAGCTACAATTATTGTACTTTTAAAAGTCAACCATTTGTTTAAGTCTTATTACTCTGTCATTAAAATAACAATACTCTATTACGCCCATTTCATTTTCCTCTAATTAGCAGCATTTTCCTTCCTTAGTTTTAATTTTTACACTCGTTCATTTCTTTCTTTGTTAAAACTTTTGGGATGTTGTACTTTGTAGGGGAACCCTTTGTGGAATACCGTACACGAAGAACAAAAACGGAAGCCTATTATTAAAACTTTGCTGCTTGTCCGTCCGTCTGTTCGTCACCTGGCTGTATCGCAAAATGTATGATAGCTAGATGCTTGATTTTTTTATGTATTTCGGATGCCGTTTAAGTACTAATACTAAACCAAATTTAATTAAAATATTAAAGGGGGGCTTCTATTCACATTTTTTGTACCCTTTTGTGGCTCCATAACAATAACGGCAATAGGTAGGCACTAGAAATAAATAAAATAAATAAAAAAATAAATATTGGACAACATCACATTCATTGTTTTGATTCTGTGGTAAGTAGCTAAAGTACTTGTGTTTCAGAAATCAGAAACAACGAAGGTACCACAACACTCAGACTCGAGACAATATAGAAAAGATCGTTTCCCGTATTGACCCGACGGGGGATCGAACCCGGAACCTCAGAGATGGCACGACGCCAAAGTCCGGCACGCTCGCCTCTCGGCTACGGAGGTCGTTAAATAAAAAAAATATAAATAAAACTACGAAATGTTTTATTTCGGATAACCTAGATCCATTGCTGTTAGTTAAAGTTTCAGATTCTTAAAGACTAAGTATGTTAATAGATTACAAAAACATAATATACCAGATAGGACAAAGAAACTAAACGACCTCTAGTCGATAGCCGAAGGGTGAGTGAGCCGAATTTTGGCGTCGCGCCATCTCTGAGGTCTTTGATTCGATCACCGGCCGCGTCCATATGGAAAACGAGCTTTGTATGTAGTCTCGGATTGCAACGTTGTGGTACCATCGTTGATTCTAGTTTCAGTAACACATGTGCTTTAACTACTTACAGAATCATAATAATGTATGCGATATGTACAATATTTAGCTATTTAATACCTTCCCCACCACCAAACCTACAACGTACTTCGAGAACATGGCGCACTTATTTTTATTCTGCATTTTAATCATTTTGCCTTTTTGCATTTAGTGCAAAAAGGCAAAATGATTTTTGCAATATGTAAGTAACATATTCGCAAAAGTAAAGTTATCAAAATTTGCTTGAAAACATTTAAGAAAATGCTTAAATAAAGCAAGTATCTGAGCGATAAGACTAGTCAGTATTCAACTCATTCTGGTTATGAATTCTGGTTATTTTACCATGAGGATAGAGGTTAGATAGTGCCCCAGTAAACGAATCTAGTTCTCACGTAACGCATTTTTCTTAATAAACTCCATGAAGGCAATAAGACCGCCTAAATTGTACTTAATTATGTCTGTAAAACAAATTTCTGTAAATTTTTCTGTGCAATAAAGTGTATCTATCTATCTATAAGACATCAAAATGTGAAGTTCTTTAACAGGTATCGTAGTATCTTAATCGTTTGACCAGCCCTTACTTACGTAAGAAACTAATGCGTTCGAGATAAATATACGCGATCTTCGTATTATGTGTTACCTGAGGCTATCATTCTTATATATAGGCGGGATTTCACTTACTTGTAGCCATTAGAAGATACGTTTTTGCTAATTAAAGGTACACGGGTTACCTTGAAATAAAGGCTAGTTGTTACAATGTAGTCTTGGTTGTTAAGACTAGCCTGTTTGGTTTTTAGGGTTCCGTTGTTAAATGGCGAAAACCGAAACCCTTATGGATTCGTCATGTCTGTCCGTCTGTATGTTGCAGCCACTTTTTTCCGAAACTATAAAACCTATATTGTTGTAACTCGGTACGTAGATGGATTCTGTGAATCGCATTAAGATTTATGACAAGAAAAAAAAACAATACATTTTAGGGGCATACTTAAAACTGAAACTATGTTATTTATTCTTAAATATGCAAGAGAATATTCCAAAGTGGTAAACTTTTAAAGTAAGAGATCGTTTTAATCGTTTTATCACACGATTAAATACGTCATTAATTGTAAACCGCAATTAACCTTTAATTCAACGAACTCCACTATAAACTTTTATATTATGTTACTTGCTGCTACGGAACCTGCATAGGCGAGTCCAACTCGCACTTGGCCGGTTTTATTCTATTAAGTGCAAAATTTTAAACCATAATTAACAATGTGTTTGAAGGTAATAGGCCGAATTATGAATTGCCTCAGGCCGCTTTAGCGTGAGACTAGAATAAGAACGTGTACTTATTTAACTTTTTAACGAGCACATAGAAGACTCGTGTATTTTTAGCTCAAGCAACTTATTTTTTCTTATTTTTTTTTCACGTTTATAATGAGACTTTACTTCCAAATTTCTTTACAGAGAAATAAGTATCTTTACATTTTGGTTTGCCTAAATAAAGGGAAAAGCGTAACGGACAGAGTTACTTTCGCATTTATAATATTAGTAGGGATTCCACAATTTTCACTCAGTCTTCGCTCGTATTCATCGCAGCGAGATGTCATATAGCCTAAAGCCACCTTGATGAATGGATTATCGAACACAAAAAGCTTTTTAAATTCGAACCGGTAGTTACTTGGATTAGAGACCTCGATGGCGCAATGGCTAAGATAGGCGGCCAAAGAGCAAAAGGTACCGGGTTCGATTCCCGGTCAATTCAATTTGGAAAACTTTTCTAAATGGGCTTCCGTCTGGGTGTGCTGGGATGACACCCCCAGTTAGTATCCGTCGTCTGGTACTCATAGTACAAGGGAAACCTTAGTTTGAGACCAGGTGATTGGTGTGGTTGTCTGGCGCGTTTATTTATTTATTTCAACAAACTTTTCAGCTAAGATTACCTCGTTGGCGCAGTCTTTTATTTAAAACGGTATTTACAGGATATTTTTATTGTATTTTTTACGATAATATACCGACGCATGAGTTAATATTAATATTGACAGTCGTTTTTAATTGCTTTACTATTTACGGAACTGATAATCCATACTAATATTATAAATGCGAAAGTAACTCTGTCTGTCTGTCTGTCTGTCCATCTGTTACTCTTTCACGCCTAAACGGCTGAACGGATTTTGATGAAATTTGGTATAGGTATACGTTGGATCTCAAGAACGGACGTAGGCTACTTTTTATTAGAAAATATGGAAAAAAAAATATTTTTGAAGTTAGAGATATGAAATTTGGCACAAATATAGATCGAAACTTGGATTAAAATATATACTACTTTTTGTTTCGAATATTAGGGGAGAAAGGGGTGAAACCGACCATGAAAGGATATAGTCCACGCAAACGAAGTCGCGGACACAGCTAGTATAAAATAATGTCTCGATTTCCATGTAAGTGTCCCAGAGATATACAACCATATATATTTGACCACATCACATACATTGCTCTGGTTCTGTGGTAAGTAGATAAAGCACATGTGTTATTTAAATCAGAAACAACGACGGTACCCCAACACGTAGACCCGAAGAAAAATAGAAAAGGCCTTTTTCCATATTGACTCGACCCGGGTTTGAACCCATGACCTCAGAGATGGCGCGACGCCAAAGTCCGTCCGGTCCACTCGCCTCTCGGCTAAGGAGGTCGTCAATATATACTGTTCACATTCAAAACTGCTTCTGCATACCCAAGCAGTAAGCCTACCCCGGGACCAACTACTGAGCGGCCCGACCTTACACGTGGCCATATTTTATTCAGCGTTCCCAGAAGTGGGAATCTATTTAAGCTCGTCTCAGTCGACGTCACTTGACATTCAGCAAGGGCTTATGTTAAATTTGCAAATTTAAAATTCCATTTCGTCGTGCTCTTAGGCTGGAAGGTGCGATCTACATTTTTCACTGATCACGAGAGTGCATTTGTTTGCGTAGGTTTTATAGTGCACTAGCTGTCCCGGCGAACTTCGTAACGCCGTATTTTTTTAGTTTCTAACCTTTTAAACCTTCCCTGGACCTCCACAATTATTTCAGAACCAAGATTAGCCAAATCGGTCTAGCTGTTCTCGAGTTTTAGCGAGACTAACGAACAGCGATTCATTTTTATATATAAGACTAGCTGTCCCGGCGAACTTCGTAACGCCTATTTTTTTTAATTTGTTACCTTTTAAACCTTCCCTGGACCTCCACAATTATTTCAAAACCAATATTAGCCAAATCGGTCTAGCCGTTGTCGAGTTTTAGCGAGATTAGCGGCTCGCACTATTACCGTTTTATCCATATTTTATACTGATTCTTGACTCCTATTAAGTCGCAGCGTGATGTTATATAGCCATTCTTGATAAATGGCTTATTATTATTTATTTATCCCATACAAAGATTATTTTTTAACTTGGACCAGTAGTTCTTGAGAACAACGCGTTCAAACACTCTTCAGCTTCTGTATATGTTCTCTTTTAACTTTTTATAATTTTTACGCACATTCTCACCGCACCCACAAACAAAAAGGTGGACTGATAGAGGATGGAGCCAGCTGTTTCTTTTTTTTTGTGCAAAAATGTTATTAAATAAATAAACATGTTAGTTGGCAAAATAATACTGAAAGCATTATCGCGTTGTGACCTCTTTACTTTAATGTTTTACAAGCCACTGGGATCAACTAGGTCAACTGACCTTACTTAGAACTCTAATTACTGTCCGCAGTTCAATTCAAGTGTGGTACTGCAGCAATTTTGATCTGAATTACGGCGGCTCATGTCGTTATAGGACATGACGATACGAAACGATCATAACATTTCGTAGCAGTACAAGCTACTCAAAAATAGCTCAGTTCGATAGATAACAGTTACTTTGTACTGTAACTCATTCAATCTACCCGATGTACGATCGAAAGCACGTCAGACTAACATTTTGGGCTTTGCAACGTCTTTATGTAGAGGGCATAAGAACTTATATCGAATTGCAAGTTTGACCGTAAACTACGAGGAGTTGCGGGATGAATCAACCGGTGATGTCACTTTACTTGTTTTTTTTTTGAAATTATACTTCGAGTTTGAACTCATCCCACCTGATGTTAAGTGGTAATGAGGTCCTAGCTTAAGGGCGACAAGTACTGCATAATAAATCTTTTACTAGACTCGTGGCCCTTAACTTGAAGGCTTGGGGTTAAGCCTTCAAGGTAAGGGCGACAGCTTCTAAGGTAGCATCCCCCAAGAGCTCTGGAGGAAACCTTACTCATACGCAGGAACACAACAACACAGAAGTGATTGTTATTTGGCTGCGGTCATCTATAAGGTATTTCACCAGTCGAACTGCTCCAGTTTCAATCTCTCTTAAATCTTTTATGTTAACTATACAACCAGTATTGGCAAGGTTAACGATATCTGTCTAATATATTATGGAAGTAAATTTGATCTAGGAATTGATGTATGATTTTGAAGTTTACCTAATAAGGAGGGAAGTGACTACTTAAGTAGTTAAGTACTTAAGGTTCTAGTGAACTGCGGTCACTGCGACCTACTAGATCTATTATGACTCGCCACCAATTTAAAGTAACTCCTTTAGCCGGGTCGATTCTAGAAAGTCTAGTATTTTCCTGGCTTTTAGAGTTGGTGATGACGAGGCAACGGGCAAGAAACACGGCAAAAATAATAAATTATTCACTATACTAGGTACAAGATTTTCTGATCCCTACATTTTTGCCATACAAGTAATCAAATATTATGTAGTGCTTTTATGGTTTCATAGCCAAATGGCGAAAAACGGAGCCAACATTAATCAACTTTAAAGGTTATTTGTTATTTTAATTTTTTACCACTCACTTGTACTAAACTAGCTGTGCCGGCGACTTCGTTCGCGTGGACTACATCCTTTTATGGTCGGTTTTACCCCTTTCTCCCCTAATATTCGAAACAAAAAGTTGAGATTCAACGTATACCTATACCAAATTTCATCAAAATCGGTTGAGAGGTTTAAGCAGGAAAGCGTAACAGACAGACAGACAGACAGATTTACTTTCGCATTTATAATATTAGTAGGGATTATGCATACAAAAATCCTTTAAAACTCATTTGAATTTATTATAATTGAGTGAAATATGAGATTTTTTAAATTACCGATTCACTTGATGTAAATATTTGTAAAATAAAAAATACCTTAATATTTTACTGTGTAAGCCTTATCCGCATGGGATGGTTTCAGCAAACACATTTTTTTATCCTCAAAGCGTAAAAAGATTTTCGCATTCATTCTTGAAGCGAAAAAAGATTTTTGCTTAACGAGCTTTTTTGTTAATATTTAAATTTGAAAACGATCAAATTACAACACAGAGTATATTTACCTTATCGCCGATAATAACACTCTCTTTTCACAGGCGGTTATTCCGATATTTAGGGGACCGTGTCAAATGAAAATAATAAAACGCTTGAGAAAAAAATCCAATCGATCAAGAATTTCTTGAGAACATTTAAAGATTTAACTGAGGAGTTGATGTTTAATTAATGAATAACGAAACAAGCAAATAAAAGGTTTAATTTTAGACGAATAAATTGAAAATTCGGAAGTTAAAGCATGATTTTTGATGTTTTTTTAAATGCTTTGAGAGTTAAAAAGTTAAGTCATCGGATACGATATGTTTCGTTTAAAGTTAAGTCATCGGATACGACATGTTTCGTTTATGGCAGTAGGCTTCCAACTCTACAGCCTCAAACAAGTTTAAAAAAACTACCTAAAATAAACGTACATAATAACAAATATTGCACCTCATTGTAGACATGATAAATAAAAAGGTAATAAAAAAATCATTTAATATTAATAGTTTACTATTTAACACAGATTTTGTTAAGAAAACTTAGGTTCTTGCCACTGTCTTTTTGGTCATATAGTTTTGATAGAACAAACGCATTGACGCCTTTGAGATGTGGTGCTGGAGAAGGATGATCCGTATTCCTTGGACAGCATTTCGGACAAACGTCTCCATACTGCGAGAACTTAGGATTTCCTCGCGGCTGTCATCCGAGTGTCTGCGTAGAACCCTAGAATACTTTGGTCATATTGCAAGGAAACAAGGTGACAACCTCGAGAAACTTATCGTGACCGGCAATGTAGATGGATAAAGGCCGCGTGGGCGCAGCCCTATGCGGTCCGATCAGATCCGCACTGCTCTCGACTCTACAGTTCACAACGCCCTTCACACCGCTGGAGACAGAATTAGTTGGAGGAAAATCATACGGATGAAAGTGATGCAAAAGGGAGGTCACGACCCTCAGCAGTGAGGAATACGACGCAAGGAGGAGGAGTTTTGATAGCGGTAGTAAAATTCTTATTTTTGAATGAGACTGAAATTCCATTGGCTTATTAATGTACCTACTTCAAATAAGATAAGATAAGAATAAGGCAAAAGCAAAAATGTTACGTTAGATCCTTGAAATTATTTTAAC
This sequence comes from Glyphodes pyloalis, assembly GCA_037074685.1. Classification (NCBI taxonomy): domain Eukaryota; kingdom Metazoa; phylum Arthropoda; class Insecta; order Lepidoptera; family Crambidae; genus Glyphodes; species Glyphodes pyloalis. The sequence continues at coordinate 3,921,533 of JAYKKO010000030.1, read as the reverse complement.
GTCATAATTTTAATCAAAACGTTGTATCTGTAGCTGTAAAAATTCTAATATTAAAATGTTATACGGAACCCGATAAACGGTTGTTCGATCCCACAAATTCTGTTTGTTTTTTACCGATATTTCTTCTTTCCACCATTAATCAATTTTAACAAATAATGTTGGCAGCTCAAGTATTTTCTCTCTAAAGGTTTCATTTTATTCCTTTGTATTAGTTCGAGTGTAATGATATTTTTTCGCAGAAACAGGTTACTCACCTCGTCTGAATTAGTATAGCCAAAATGCTTGTAGTAGCACTATCGATACATTTTTATTGGAATAACTTTTAATAGCTGTTGATTGTTGATAGACTATTAAATCGATTGCTAGGAATGTGCTTTTGAAATTAGGTTTGATTTATTTGTAAATTCTCAATAACTAGTGTTTATTATCGGTAAACAGATGAATATATTTTTGACCAACACTCGAATATTGTTGTGCCAAATTCAACATCCCACCCGTTTCTCGATATCTACTTTTTCCTCTACCTAAAGGTTGTCTGGAAGAGATTGCTTTCTAGCAATAAGACCGCCTAAATTGTACTTAATTATGTCTGTAAAGCCAATTTCTGTAAATTTTTCTGTGCAATAAAGTGTATCTATCTATCTATCTAACATATGACTTGTATTATGGTTAATACGAAAACTGACACTAACTCTAGAATTCTTCTTCTGTGTTGTTGTGTTCCTGCGTGTGAGTAAGGTTTCCAGAGCTCTTGGGGGTGAGAGCTCTTGGGGGTGCTACGTTAGTAGCAGGGGTCAAGCCTTCAAGGTAAGGGCGACAAGTCCAGTAACAGATTTATTATGCTGTACTTGTCACCCTTAAGCTAGGGCCTCATTACCACTTAACATCAGGTGGGATGAGGTCAATCTTGAAGTGCAATTAAAAAAAAATCTCTTTCACGCAAGAAGTATGGAACAGATTTGAATGAAATTTGGTAGAAAGAGAGATTATACTTTTCATCTCGAATTAACGCGTGCGGGGATGCGGGAAATAGCCAGTATATACATAGTGTACTAAAAAACTGAGAGCGCACATAAGATTTGAATGAGTTCAAGTAAATATTTACTCTTGTTAGTGCGTTGCTGAAATACACGATCAAAGACAAGTGTGTTTATATTTTATATATTTTGAATAAATTAAAGAGGTAAAGCTTAAAATTATGTACTTGTAAGGAACGTATGTTCTTTACTAAAAGTGGAAGTACTTCCGCCGAGCTAGGTGTTATCTGCTCGGGGACCAAGGCCCAACTACCAATCTTGGTTCGTTGTATATATACTTAGTGGCGACGAAAACTCTGATATCGCGATGTAGGATATCGATGTCATGCATTACGTATGGAGCGTTGTTTACTACGCCAATTCTGCTGACGCTGTATTTGTGTCGACTTGTAGGTCATGTCGTAGGTCGGCACAGTACTCCCCCCCTTTGGAGTCCAAGCACGTGCCCGATGCGTGTAGTTGCAGGGAGGCAGCTGCTGCTACGCCGGTGTGGACCAATGACTCGGCCGTAGGGCTGCGATGGCCTGCTTCATTACACGGGCCCGGAACCAGGTGGCTTTTGTCAGCTGAGGTGGTCCGGTGCTCTTGTCGTGGCTAAGCTGGCTGTTGAGGGTATGGAGACATGGCCTGATGTGAAGGCTCCGTTTTTCAAAGGCTGCTGGTGTTCAGCTCAGTCGGGGTCACCAATGTAAGGAACGTATGTTCTTTACTAAAAGTGGAAGTACTTCCGCCGAGCTAGGTGTTATCTGCTCGGGGACCAAGGCCCAACTACCAATCTTGGTTCGTTGTATATATACTTAGTGGCGACGAAAACTCTGATATCGCGATGTAGGATATCGATGTCATGCATTACGTATGGAGCGTTGTTTACTACGCCAATTCTGCTGACGCTGTATTTGTGTCGACTTGTAGGTCATGTCGTAGGTCGGCACATACTTAACATTATTTTCATAGTACGTAGTACAACTCGATAGCATTTGATTCTTTGTCAAAACTAATTTTGGATAGTAACTTTTTGATGTAAAAAAAAATATGCTTTGAAACCATGTATTCAAAAGGCATACTCAAACGATTCGTAAATGATTGCTTTAAAGACGTTCATATTTCGCGTCGCAAATTCACAATACGCTTCCAAATGAGGCAGTTTGTTCATGCGTGTCTCTTTGATCTACAGCTATTGCGAACTCATGAGATGTCACCCGTTACGAGTGAGATGACACGTCACATATCGCTATCGCACGCTCCGTACCCTTGTCTGTTCTTTGCTGTCATGAGAACGGGAATTTGATTAAATTGAAAACTTGAGTCGTAGTCTTCTTACAATAGGCGATCAGTTCACGAGTCGAACTCGTTGTACGGTCGACAACACGTCATAGTCCAGTCAATAAAGTTTAAATTAGGTATTAATCTCAGAATTCGAGATACCCAGCTGTAATATTGTAATATTGAAAAAAAAATACAAATAGCAAAAAACCTATAGGAAATGAGATATTTACAAAAAAAATCGCAAAAAATCGTATGTCTTATAATATAATGTTAACAAGTATTTACAGACTTATTAGTATTTAGATACCCCACACGTATTGGTTTAAAGAAAAAAAATATGTTTCAGTTTTAAGTACCTATGGGGAAATTTATCATTATTTTTTTTTTCTATTTTTGTGAAAAATCGGCGGCTTTTATGTAAAAAAGGAGGAATTAATGTTTGTTAAGTCACTTTTTAATGTCTAATTCAGCTGGGTCTTATACTACTATAATATAATGTTTTTATACTACCATGGATCAAATAGTAAATTACATGTTGCTTGTTTCAGAGCCAACTGTGGGACGAGTGCGAGCTCGAAGACGCCACTTTCGCCGAATGCAGTATCAACAACGCTAACAATAGCTTTCAAGTAAGTTATAGTTTAAGAGAGGTAGGGCATAACGATTTATCGCTCGAACTGGAGCAGCCCGACTGGTGAAATACCTCCGACTTATAGAAGACCGCAGCCAAATAACAATCACTTCGGTGTTGTTGTGTTCCTGCGTGTGAGTAAAGTTTCCAGAGCTCCTGTTGCTACATAGCCATTAGTAGCAGGGGTCAAGCTTTCAAGGTATGGGCGTCAAGTCCAGTAACAGATTTATTATGCTGTACTTGTCGCCCTTAAGCTAGGACTTCATTACCAATTAATATCAGGTGGGATAAGGTCAATCTTGAAGTGTAATGTAAAAAAAAGAAGAAAGTGTCATTACTGCAGTATGAAGACGAAATTAAAATTATATATACGGTTTAAGAATCTTTATATCTCAAAAGAATTGGATTCACTTACATGAGAAATGTAATATAAACTAAAATTAAACTAAGACATTAAAGTGAGCTATCTTATAATAAAACGAACAACTGAGGGTAAAACTAAATCATTTCAACACAAAAATTGTCCGAGAGCAGGCAAATTCTAGCGTAAACAAAATATTTGACGCAGAATAAGAGCAACTGGAAGCGACACACAACTCGCAATCCTCTGATACAATATACATAAATCATAATCATTTTCCAGCGAACAATCAGTGAAATATGTGGAATCAGTGAAGTATGTATTTCCACATATTTATATGTTACAGGTTTAGTCGACCTAGATCCGTAAAGGGCGTGTAGTACCCATCTTTTCTGACATATTTCACTATGGAACACCCTACCCAAAACCTAAACGTTTTCAAGAGAATCGACATTGAAATTTTTTATAAAAATTGCCGATGTTTTGTCATACATTATGATATTTTGAAATTAGTGCATCTTATTATTATTATTATTAATTTTTTACATGTGGATTAAGATGCACTATGAATTTAATAACCAAAACCCTACGTATGTTAACTAAATACGTTGTTGTGGACTATTGAAAGTTCAAAAAGTTAGTAAAAAAATTTACAACTTACCTTTATTTATTGAAGATCTAAAAAAAATGTATGGCAGACGTTTGGCAGATATGCCTAAAAATATCTACATTTTTTCAGCTATCCAACAAGGTATAATACTCTAGAGTCTTACTTATTTTGTAGGAAAAAACTTAGTTTCATAGGCGATAGTGGACGTAAAAATAATTACCCTTATTAAACCTAATTTATTCTTTGGCTCTTAAAGTAAAATAAATCAATAGGTAAGTTTTACAAAATATTATTTATTAAAGTCCTTAATCAAAGTTCGTGTTCAACATGTCCACCTCTGTTTTGTACCCATCTACGCATTCTTCTGTGAAGCCCAGTTTTTACAACACCAGTAGTCAACGTTCTTCTTATTTCGTTTGCCGCATTAATTATCCTGTTTTTTAATTCTTTGACAGTCGCAATCGGGTTGGGCTCGCTGTGGACTAGGCTCTTTATGTGCCCCCACACATAGAAATCCATGGGGGTTAAGTCCGGACTTCTGGCTGGCCAGGGTAAAGGCCCACCTCGTCCTATCCATTTACCGGGATAATTTGCGTTCAGCCATTCTTGGACACTTCTTCGGAAATGTGCAGGGCAGCCATCATGCTGGAACCATATGTCCCTAATTAGGTTTAGTGGCAAATCATCCATCAAATCGTTGAGGTCTCCTCTCAGGAAGTTTTCGTAGTGCTCTCCATTCAAATTATCGGGTAAAAAGTGAGGTCCAATCAAATGATTGGAAATGATGCCCATCCACACGTTTACGCTAAATCTTCGCTGGGACCCCTTTACCCTCTTCTTATTCGGATTTCTTAGTTCTTTTGGGGCCCAGTAATGAGCGTCGTGGTAATTGGTAATGCCGTCTTTATCGAATTTGGACTCATCTGTCCACAAAATATTTTTTAGGAATGTCGGGTCGTCCAAATCCGTATTGAGAATGAATCTGCAGAAATCTAATCTTCTCGCAGGGTCTCCTTCTTTGATGGCATGTACCGGCGTGTAATGGTAAGGGTACTGGCCCGCAGTGTGAACGGTAAACCACACTTTCCACTGCGTGAGTCCCATATCACAGGCAACAACATTAGTGGAAGTTGTTGGATCCAAACGAAATCGTTGCATAATCTCATTGTCAACTTCTTCGCCGTCATCAATTAAACGAGGTCTTCCCAAGTCTGTGTGTCGTCTTGAAACGGAGCCAGTTTCTCGAAGTCTACGATAAACTCCGTCAAAAACGATCACATCCGGAACTCGACGGCCGGGGTAACGTGAAATGTACTCGTTGCGAGCTTGCACGGACACACAATTGCGGTATCCATAGCAAATCAACATATCGGCATATTCCTCGTTCGTGTAAGTCGTCATATCGACTGTTCCAAATCACAAGCACCGCTATCTCAGCTGCTACTTGGGAGTTTTTTTTCTACGAACTTAAATAAATTCCTAGATTGTTATACCTTGTTGGATAGCTGACAAAACGTAGATGTTTCTAGGCACATCTGCCAAACGACAGCGATAAAAAAATATTAAAATCTGCATCAAAGAAATGTAAATTGTAATTTTTTTACTAACTTTTTGAACTTTCAATCGTCCAGAACAACGTATTTAGCTAACATACGTAGGATTTTGGTTATTAAATTCATAGTGCATCTTAATCAGCATGTAAAAAATCAATAATAATAATAATAAGATGCACTAACTTCAAAATATCGTAATTAATGGCAAAAAAACGGCAATTTTTATGAAAAAATTTCATTGTCGATTTTCTTGAAAACGTTTAGGTTTTGGGTAGGGTGTTCCATAGTGAAATATGTCAGAAAAGACGAGTACTACACGCCCTTAACGGATCTAGGTCGACTAAACCTGTGACCCTGTATATACAACAAACCAAGATTGGTAGTTGGGCCTTAGTCCCCAAGCAGATAACACCTAGCTCGGCGGAAGTACTTCCATTTTTAGTAAAACACATACGTTCCTTACATGTGCAATATAAGAATTCACCAGAAATGCATTAAAAAAATCATTTGTAATTTATTAACTTTACTAGTTTGACATAAGCAAGCTATTATGGTGTGAAGGGAAAGAAAAACGAACTCAGAATAGAAGAATGAAAATTATACTATATTAAAATAAAGGAAAGGTACAGATCGATGTTAAAGATAAAATAAGATATATGAAGTCAAGATAGATAACGAAAGAGTAATAGGTCTCATCAAGGAGTCCATTACATCAGCATTAGGAATATCTCGCGATAAACTTAATTATTATTAGGTGATTTAATTACTTGATGAGTTTCATTTCATATGAAATTTATTTACTTATTAAAACATGTCTTATACTTGTTGAAACGTAGATAAAACACGGGTTGTTTTGATTCATAAAAGGTGTTTCCTAAAACCAGGGTAATCTATTTTCAGAAAATGGTTATTTATTTCCGGATTTTTTTCTCTGTTAAGGACTTCCACAGAGGAATGGCCGCGGGCAAAAGCTAAAAATATTTTAGTAGCTTCGAAAGGTCGCGGATTCGATACAAAATTATATTTATGAGACAAGGGTTTGGGGTTTCTTTATCATGTATTGTTTTTTACTTCCGTAGCACCATAGAAAAATAATAGATTTTATAGATAAATAGTCAAGGTAAGGCCAAAAAATTTAAGAGTATTTGACCTTTTCTGCACAATTTTGAAATCTCGACGCCAAACAATGGGGTCGTATGAGTCTGACATGTCTTTCTGTTTGTGTGTGTGTTTATGGTATATTAGGACCCAAGCGGATGATTAGCTAGATTATAATATACTAGCTGTGCCCGCGACTTCTTTCGCGTGGACTACATCCTTTTATGGTCGGTTTTACCCCTTTCTCCCCTAATATTCGAAACAAAAAGTAGTCTATATTTTAATCCAAGTTTCGAGCTATATTTGTGCCAAATTTCATATCTCTAACTTCAAAAATAAACATTTTTCCATATAAACTTTCAAAGGTGGTATTACCTCCCTCCCCCCTTATTTTCTAATAAAAAGTAGCCTATATCCGTTCTTGAGATTCAACGTATACCTATACCAAATTCATCAAAATCGGTTGAGAGGTTTAAGCAGGACAAGCGTAACAGACACACAGACAGACAGACAGACAGACAGAGTTACTTTCGCATTTATAATATTAGTAGGGATAAACTTGAGTTGTACTTTAAATTATTGCCAAATGTCAGATGCAAATATACCAATATCGAACGCTAATATCGGAATTTTTAATTTCTATTTTTTCTGCTTGTACGAATCCTCCAGTGTCCACGGGCTGACAGCCACTGGTCTAAGGCTAAAACAGTAAACTCAAAGTGGACGTGTGTCAACGGCACTCGCGGCCCGTCGCCCCTCGTCGCGGTAATGTGAAAGCCGTGTATCGTCTGTACCTTAATGCCCTTCGGACCTATACAACGATAAAGGCGCACAAATCATTTGCAGATTTGAATACGGAACCAATAAAAATACAATGACTTCTTTCCCGGCCGGGTCAATATGCAAAACGACCTTTTCTATATTTTCTCGCGTCTGGGTGTTGTGGTATTATCGTTGTTTGTGATTTATGTAACACAAATGCTTAAGCTACTTACCAGAGAATCAGAGCAATGTTAAAAAAAATCGGCGCATTTTAAAACAACATCACATACGTTGATTTTATTCTGTAGTAACTAGCTTAAGCACTTGTGTTACAGAAATCAGAAACAGCCACGGTAACAATACCCAGAACCGAGTCAATATAGAAAAGTTCGTTTCCCATATTGACTCGACCGGGGATCGAACCTAGGACATCACATGGCGCTACGCCAAAGTCCGGCCCGCTCGCGTCTCGGCTACGGAGGTCGTCAATAATATCCCATATGGAACGTGCTATGAGGTTTCATAATGCGGGAACGTATATTGTTTTAAACTGTAAAATCATCTGTGCTATGAAGTACTAAATTGGCCGCAGAAACAGACCTATTTTGAGTAACCAATATTCTGTATACCTACGACATTACCTACAAGTCGACATAAATACAGCGTCAGCAGAATTGGCGTAGTAACCGACGCTCCATACGCAATGAGTAGACATCGGATTATATGCACTATCAAAAGGCCAAAATATGCATTTAAAAAGTGCGAAATATGCATTAAATTTGCACAATTAAAATAAATTGCCATAATAATTTACGATTATGATTAACACAATCTAATTTAAAAAAAACATTTATATTTATAAGGTATTTGTCAGGATTTTTTTTGCGACAGTGAACTCGGAAGGCCGTTACTTTGTTCAATATTTTTTTCTATTGTTTCCATGGACAGGTATAGTGAAAAGATTTTAGTTTCTCAATTGTATCGGTTATATTGCTAAAAGGTGTAAACTACATTTATATAACATGCCAAACACGTATACTTAACTATGGAAATAAGCACTATCAATTAAAAAGTATCAAAATATGCAATAACGCTCTAAATATATGCATTTGCATAAGCATATATGCAAATGGATATAATCCGATGTCTAGTAATGAGCGATTGGCCAGTCTATAACATCGATCCTACATCGCGATGTCAGAGTTTTCGTCGCCACTAACCATATATGCAATAAACCAAGATTGGTAGTTGGGCCTTGGTCCCCGAGCAGATAACACGTAGCAAGGCGGAAGTACTTCCACTTTTAGTAAAAGAACCTAAGTTCCTTACAATTCTAACTGTTGAGTTGGTAAGTCCAATGATCCGCAGTGCATGGTGTTTCGAGCTTGGACAGTGAACAACCCCCGCTCGGTAGCGGGCGATAAGCCACAACTCTGACGCTTTGACAAATGATAGCGTCGGCCACTTTGACACAGTTTGCTGGCGAACTAACGGAATTTATCTTTGCTTTGAATTTGATGTCTTGGAAGTGTTAGATATATGGGTCAATCAACTTTTAAGTGTACATCAATGATAAAGTTTAGTTTTTTAATTTTAATTTTTTTTTTTTATATTTTAACATTTTTTCTTTAGATAATTATTTATATTTTAAGAATCCACATAGAGCAGCACGATTTATTTAAATAAAATAGTAAATTTGACTCTGAAATCCACATGACTCTAGTTATTGATTAATTAGATGGCAGTCGTTACACAATCATGTCAGACAGAGGCCTAAGTACTGCTAGTAGTACGTGGTTTGAAAACTCTGACACCAGAGATCATCGGATCGTTCATCTACTCGGTGTTCCACACGTAAAGAAGTAAAAAGTTGAAATTGGTCAAAATATCAATCTAATTTATATTAAATGCTCTAGTCTTTGTAAGAGGCTCTTTAGTGACTAATTATTGAAAGAAAAAGTATTGCTTTATGCTGATTATATCGTTAATTGTCTTATGGGCAACCAAAATTTCCCACGCACAACGGTTTTGGTTGTCCAAGTGACTGGTTGTCCGAGTGACATTTATCAGTCTTTGCGCTTCCTGATAAAAAATAATTATATTTTGAATTCGGTCTTACGCGCAATGAAAAATATAGATAAAATAGAATATATTTCACTTTTATTTACTACGATATATCAAATATTTACGTTTTTGTGCTGGTTGTCCGGTGGACACACAATAAAGCCACCCAATTTTTCAAAATGCGCGCGACCGACTGACACCGCGGCAATGATGAAATAAAAATAGCGGTTAGATGAGTGTTGTCACCAAATCGACCGACTTATTGTCAAGGCACTGATCAACCCATCTATGTTTTGGTTTCGGAACTTTTTTACCGTTGTCCGGTGGAAATCGGAATAATAAAATATAATAGGGACCAAAACGAACATGCAAAAAATTCGGTAAAATTATGAAACAAACAAAAATCTATATGCTAGCATCTTAGTGAACACTGTAATGAATAATTATGTACAAGCGTAATTAATTGGCATATAGTATTTCTTTGTATAAAGTAATGTTTCATTATAATTAGCGACTGGGGGACAAATAAAAAAACACTACATCCAGATGTTTTGTCACCTGGACAACCATTAAAATTCCAGTTTAATAGTGATTTATATAAAATAAATTACTCGTATGTTTGCTTAATAATAATATAAATGCGACATATGCCAAAAAACCACTTAATTTTTTTTAGAACTGCGATTATTGGTCAGGGACAAAACATATTACTTACAGGACAAATAAAAGTTGATTGACCCATATACACGTACATATAAGCAACACGTATACATCAAAATACGACTATTAATTAGTTTAGTTGCCTTAACATTGAATCCTTTTTTCTTAATTATCATTTGTCATGTAGTCATCAGAACATTCACATCCATATCCCATGTGAGCGGGCCGGATCTCTGAGGTCCCGGGTTCGATCCCCGGTCAGGTAAATATAGTAAACGAACTTTTCTATATTGTCTCGGCCTTGGTGTTTTGGTGCTGTCTTTGTTTCTGATTTCTGTAACAGAAGTGCTTAAGGTACTTACCGGAGAATGAGAGCAATGTATGTGATGTTGTCCAATATGTATTTATTATTTTACTAGCGGTCCCGGTGAACTTCGTTTCGCCTTAGATGATTTTCCCGCTTTTCTGTTGAATTTATTCTTGAATTTTCTTTGCTAGAAACCTTACGGAGCCCGAGACCTTTCCAACGAATGCAAAACTGTGGAAATCCATTCGTATGTTCTGGAGTTATAGCTTTAGGAAGAAAAACTCGACTTATTTTTATATAGTAGATTTTTATTATTTATAGATGACTAGCTGTGCCCGCGACTTCGTTCGCGTGGACTACATCCTTTCATGGTCGGTTTTACCCCTTTCTCCCCTAATATTCGAAACAAAAAGTAGTCTATATTTTAATCCAAGTTTCGAGCTATATTTGTGCCAAATTTCACATCTCTAACTTCAAAAATAAACATTTTTCCATATAAACTTTCAAAGGTGGTATTACCCCCACCCCTCCCTTATTTTCTAATAAAAACTAGCTTGTCCGTTCTTGAGATTTAACGAATACCTATACCAAATTTCATCAAAATCGGTTGAGAGGTTTAAGCAGGAAAGCGTAACAGACAGACAGACAGACAGAGTTACTTTCACATTTATAATATTAGTAGGGATATACTACGAATACTGAAGTGGAGGAAGTCACGGCAGCAATATATAACTTGTAATAAAGTAATTCTCGTGCGGATATATTAATTAAACTCTACTGCTATTTCTCCGCTCTCGGGTGGCGAATACCAAAGCGGATTCATTCCCCTTCTTCAATTTTCCCACGTGCCTCGTTAATTAAATTGAATTTCGGATTAACTGTTTCTGTTTTTACTTCTTCAATATAATTAATCTAGAGTAGATTTAAATAAATTGATTTATGCCCAGTTTCAATTTTTTACGATTTGTAATGTGTCAAAATTAACTTTCCGTTCTCTGAGAGTCGTCGTTATTTCCTCTTATATAATTCAAATTTACTTTCCATATCAGCTGTCATCAGTCGTTTTTAGATTACCCCTCGTTTAATTTATTACCATTCGTAACTAGGAAGCAGTGTTTTTCAAATTCCGTGCCATTTTTTACTTACATTTCCATGTTTCGGAAGGGGTTTGTTCCAGCTGATTTCGATTTTAGTCATTGAAATTTTAGTTTTAAAATCTGTTTAGATTAACTAATTAAGCTGTTTTTTACCATGAATATTTCGTTTTTTAATGAATTCCTTTTGTATTGTTTGGTCGTCACATTTTGTCTACTCACTCTATCTGCTATTTCCTCTTCTTCTCTGTTTTAATTAAGATTATCCTCAAATTTAGTGATAAGAAATAAATAAATTATTGTTTCAGCGTTCACTACATTTGGTCTAACCTTTCCATGCGGGTGGAGTTGTGGGCAAAAACCAGTTCATTACAATGTCTAACATTTTAGTAAACCGTAATACAGTTTTAGCTACAGAGCTGAATAAAATAATCGCATCTCGTTTGTAATAGAGTTTAATTTCGCCTGACACATGCTCATTTCGACTATTAAAGCAGTTAGGACTGCATGCGGGTTACGGAGGCCGACCAGCTGATGGTGTGAAGCACTTCAGCCGGCATGGCACTGGTTTCCACTGCGAGGTGGGGGTGGTCGAGTTGGATCGCCAATCCCCACTCTCCCCCAACCACCATAGGGGGAGGAGACGGAGCCGTCTAGTTTCCCACAGCACCGCAACTCAGGCGATGAGGTCCAACCGGGGGGGTTTTAGTGGGTAGTCCTGCACACACACCATCACCTCCCTCGGGTGACGATATGGTTCGTTAAAGCATTTCCCCTCGTCATAAAAAAAAGGACTGTCTGCGGGTCCAATGTTATATTGAACCTTATTCTTTAGCAACGAGGCTTCACAAATCATTGATACTGTGTTAAAAGACAACATTCGGCAGCAATATATTATTCTGTGCTAGGACATCGGTAGGAAACTATCAAAAAGTAGTCCGCCCGTGTTAAGTGACATTGTTTAATGACGTCACCTAATTCTACGTCACCGGGCGGCACATTTCGGCGGTGAGGTCGCGGCCCAGTTCCGGGACGTTGACAAACGACACCTTTATTGCCGCAACATAAACTCGCCGTTCCAAAACGGAACCTTCATAAAACAGGTTAAATATTTGGAGGCTTAAGTGTACAAAAAATGGCTTTTTTTTTAAAGATATGTATACTCCTTTAGAAGGATCCCTATAGTTATTTGAAAACATAACATACCCTATGTTACTTCCTGATAATGTAGCTTTCAAAGGGTAAAAGTATATTACAACATATAAGTGAAGAGTACTTTTATACAAGTAAATTGACATAATATTTGCTTGCTCGCACAATTTTTTATGTTTTCTTAGTCCTATCATTGTAATTAATAGCTTAACTATTGAGATGCTTACATGATACAGTACAAAACGATACATACTTGTATTTAAACATCACTAAACTTTTATATTAGCATAAGAACAACACTTATTACATGTAAGGAAAGCCTGTTATTGGCCATACTTGTAATAATTTACTTACTGTAACGTAAATTAAATATGACGCTGTTGGTTTTCTATGAAAATAAATAAATAAATGATTCTTCTTAATAGGATCAGGTTTTGAACCGGTGGGTAGGTTTAAATTTTGGTTAATTTTAATTTTGACTAGCCACAAGTCTTATTCGTAACGTACCTACATAAATAAATGAATTGATGATTGTTCAGTCACATCAAATTGCCCGAGGTGGCAAACATAATATGGTTGAGTACACTTTGAACTTTTTAACCCTTATGTCGTGCACATAAGAACTAATCTCGAACTGCAAACGTTTACCTTGATGTGGTGCCCGTACAAAATAATTCCGGAATACCTTGCGCTGTATATGAATGTATACCTTCTATTTGTTGCGGATAAGGTGGAGAGGAATGTCAGGAAGCGACCTAGACTATGAGTAAAGGCGACGTTCTGCAGGACAAGCATTTTGTAGCCGAGGCTGAATAAATTCAGCTATGTACAGTCGACATTATTTCAAGATATAAGAAAGAAAGAAAGAAAGAAAAAACATTTATTGACATCACAAAATTTACAAGCAACGCAAGATAAATGAAACAGATACAGTATAAATACTTTGTGAGGCCAATTTGGGTTCCACCTCAGCAAATGCCGCTGCGACATTTTAACGTCCCAGCAGCGCTGGTATTCTGGTGGAACCCCTTGCTTGGAGAATTAGCAAGCGCCCTGGCTCTTGCTAGTTCCCCACGCAATCGAGTGGCGCTTATAATTTTATGCTTAAAACTACACACAAAAAAGAAAAAAGAAAAAACGACAATTCAAACATTGATAAAAAACAGGCAAAGACAATAAAGTACTAAACAATCACAGCGGAAGCAGAAGATATAACTATTACAAACACAGTGTTTCATATTAGAACAAATATAACAAAAACCTAAAAAGAAATATAATAAAATCGGGCAAACATTCACACATGCACATACACACCTAGATATATACTTGCATTTTGATATTATTTCTTATGCGCACGATATGAGAGCAGTGTAAAGTCCAAAGTAGTGTGTAGACTCATGTGGTTTTGTCTTACATTCCAAAGTTCAAAAATTAAATAAAACTACGAACGGCCTTCACACGTGCCCACAAGAAGAGCTATTTTTATTTTAGCGTTAATCACCTGCTTTAATTATAATGTAGTAAAATGACTATCTTTATAAATCAGAGTTGTGTTCAAAACCACTAAGAACAAGTAAATTTTTTAGTTGCTTACTGTGAGATTTTGCTGAGTCGTAAAATGACCTGACCAAACCGTAAGATTTAACAGGCAGCAACGTTTTAACGTGCCCTTCAAAACGCGACAATATTCGTGATAAACTACTTAATGCAGTCGAAAACCATATTGAGAAGTCGCTTAGAATTGTCCAGACGGCTTAGAGTGCTAAGAGATGTTTAAATGAACACAATTTAATTTATCAGCCGTTGATTGGCTGATTAAACGAAGGTGGTATGATGTTAGCCAATTAACGGCATCAACATATTTTGTCATCTCATGTGAGAAATCTGATATTTTGCACATGTGATAGAAATTGTTTGCAAGCATTGGTAACTTTGAGTAAAGCATTCGTCATGAAAAAGCCTTCATCTACATTAGTTACCTTACAAACTTAGCCTCGTCTGTCCATCTTTTTGATAGAAGATATATTAAAACTCCACGTATTAAATACCCTGTATTACCGCAGTGATTGCGTTTATCATTCACAAATAAAGTATAGTCTATTTATCTTAATTTTTTGCAAATTATCTTTAAAATAGTTTGTCTTAGTGTTTCAAAATATCTACGCGCATTTAGCAATCTTCCAACATGTTTTTCAGTAATTTTAAGTAATAACAGCATCAGAAACTAATTCACCGAGCATTTTATCGTTACTTTGTTAAAGCAAACTCTGCTAATGGCAGCCTTGTTTCTTTTTTCTGTTTTTCATTTTTAACGATAGCTCTGCAGTAGAATGAAAAAATGAAATTAATTCTGACCTGAAAGTGCGCATTGAGCCTTTAGGTTTGCACGGTATATATCAGAATTCTCAAACATTTTAAATAGATTTGCTCGTGGCGTATTAATGACTGCAGTTTGGTAGTCTAAAAAGATTTGTTAGCTTTCTCGACTTTTTTTTTTTTTTTTGTCGAGGGGGAAATGCCTACCGCACCGTCACTCTCAGCGGGGAACAGAGAGTGGTGTGTCGGGCTCGCACCGACTAAAACCCCCTCGGTGGCCAACGCTGCGCAGTTGTGGGGGAGTCGGGATTCCTTGCGATTCTACACAGGCTTCCCCACAGCGCCTACCGCCAAGCGGCCCATCTCGCCGCGCAAATACGCAGCTGGAGCGTGTCAGGCCACCTGAAACGCCCCACCCCCTCGGGACCGAGGTAACGGACGCCAGGCTTACCCCACGCCTGGCATCTCCGGTCCCAGCAGCGGATCTGCTGTGCGGCTCCGCTGCTTACCGCCTCTACGGACACCCGAGACTCTCAATCCAGCTCTCCCTCCGAGAGCCAGATGAAGTCCCGAGACCCACCGGCCGCGGAGGATAGGGAGACCGGCAAACGTAATACCGAGGTCCTCCTCTTCCTCCGCGATCCACCTCTGCCCTTGCGGGCTTGCCGCAGAGAGCCACCTGCTCTCCGCGGCCCAGCTCGGGATCCGTCTTGGCTTCACCCTGTGCGGTATTGGAGGCTGGGTGACTAGGCCAGCCTCAACGTCCCGGACCACAGGGCTACTGAGCCCCCCCATCGCGACAAGATGCGGAACCCAGCGGGGGGGAGCTTTCTCGACTAAGTTAACTCATTCGATCACCGAATAATGGGTTAAAACAATAAAAATAGTTACCGTTTAAAAGAAAAAGTTTTTCCATTTTTTTTATGTTTTTTAAAACAATGCAATTTGGTACCCGACGAAGATTCGTAAGCCGCTGTTCAAAATTGATGAGTGACTTTTCCGATCACCGAATAATCGGTAAAAAAAATCAAAAAATAAACACCTCTAAAAAGTTGCTTCGTTTCTCGAATCTTTTTGTAATTAGAAAAAACCACGCCCTGGCGTACACTGCCACATTTCACGACCGACAAACTCCAGAAATGCTCTTTTGAAAAGCTTGAATTCGGTCGAGTCTCGCAGTCGCCATCTTGCAGCTCTCAAGACGACTCGTTACCTGCTTGGCTTTGAGGACTCTTGAAGCTCCATTCTTATGGCCTGGCAGTGTGCAACTGCCAAAATGGTAACCTTCATAATTACTTTCTATACGCCACGCGAAAATTGTTAGAGTATTTTTGAGAGGACCGTTTTCCAACTCTGATTTGCTCAGTTATGTTAAATATTTAAAATAAACCGCATTATTACGTTGGATTCTGTTAAAATTCGATGTCGCCTTGAAATCAGCATTTACGGAATCATTGCACGGAGTCTTTGGAAAGCGATAGAGTAATGAAAGTCAATTTTTCTATCATATTGCACGCAAATCAAAATTGGTTCATCCGTTTGGAGTTACGATATCATTGACGGACATACACGTCAAAATAATAACACCCAGTCATTTATGCGAAGAGGTTAAAAAATAGGTTCGAGAGCGTCTTTAAACGAATAGAGATATAAAGCAAAAATAATTGCCTAAACTTTCCATACAAGAATGCAGACCATTAACAGGAAAATCAGTCCTTTTAACTTTTTACCCTTTTAACGCCTCCCACTTTCTTTACTGGAATTGTAAAACGGCCAAGTGAAAGTGAGACTCGCGCACAAAGGGTTCCGCACATTATTTGTAACCTAATCGTAGTATCAAGCAAGAAACGGTTACAAATCACGTTTTTGTATGGAATCCCCCTTAAATATTTGTTTCATTTAATTTTTAAACTATTGCATAGCTTCTATCGCGGGCCTTGAGTGCGGGGACCGAATCCAGAAATTCCGTAACGAAAAAACCTCACGCTCCCCACTCCGACGGGCAAGGAGGTGTAGCTTGAAGGCCGTGCATCGTCTAACGTCGTTTCAGTTCGGCATTCTTCGACACGGCGTTGTGTGCGTGCGTTTAGATGTATTGTATATTGTAAAATAATAAAAATATTTTAAACAATGTTAACTTTTTTTATTTATTTAATAATAGAAAAAAATGTTTTCTTATCGGTCACCACGCTCAAAAAGTGTAACTTGAATTAATATCAAAGGAAAAGAAATACTGCATGAATAAAATAATCATAAAATTATAATTGCATAAGTTGATACAAAATGCTATGCAATAGCTTTTTAGTATTTTTTGTTATAGCGGCAATAGAACTACATCATCTGTGAAAACTTCAACGGTTGCCTGCTGCTTGCCTGGCGACAGACTGATGGACAGCGAAGTCTCTATAATAGGGTCCTGTTTTTAGCCTTTAGGTACGGAACCCTATGAATTAACTAGAAATTTCTAAGTTAAACAAATAAAACTTTCTAAAGTAAGGGTGGGCGAGACACGTATACGTTCAGAATACTTTTAATTTAACAGTGACAAGAAGAAATAAATTGCTATTGAATCGAGCAGTTCAAAGGATAATGTAATGACTAGGACAATGTAATACCTACTAAAACGAATTCCGATAAAAAAAATTTTTGACTTGGCAGAATAAAATAGCATGACTGACTCGATAGAACGGTGGTTAGCGATCCCGGCTGTTGAATCGAAGGTCACGGGTTTGATTGTCATTTGTGCTTGTTCTATGTCTGGAGGCTGATCAATATTTTTTTTATATTTTATGGTAAGATGAACAGCACATTAAGGTTGCAGTTCGATTTTAAATTTTATGCCCTTGGTATAAACGCTATACAAATGACAAAGTGTGCAGTCTGACGTGTTTGCGACTGTACCACACTAAGTACTGATTTCCACAACAATAGTGCTTAAGCTATTTACATATATCGGTTAAATATATGTGATGTTGCCTAGTATTTTTTTTTTATTATTAACACATGGTCGCCTATTCATATACTGCTGTACTAATATTCAATCCAAATTTAATATTTAGTTACACAACCACAAAAAAAGCAAAAAATATTTTGAAAATTCTAGACCGCTTAAATCAAAGATTTATTTACATTAAATTACAACGAGTTATCCTCGTTAAGCCGAATGTCTTTTTCAATTTCAGATACAATTGATTTTCTGTTGTGTCCGTCTTTTGGGCTTACGACCATGAATCTCAAAAACCTTGTTAACTATATTTACACAATTATGTATATTTACAAAAAAAAATATGGATTCGTTTCAAATCGAATATATTAATGTAATATTTTTTCAACGCGCTTGCGAAGAAGTTTATTACCGCATCCTACTCTATGACTATAAGACTCTCAGCGCATTTCTTTCGTCCACTTCAGCTTCTCAGGCAAATTGTGCCAGCGCCGCAAAGAGCTTCTAATCTCGCATTACCGGGATTCCCGTAATCTGGAATCCCGTGAATTACGGGATTGAGAACTCGTTATCAAGCAATATGAGCGTTGATGGATGGAAGCATCTACCTTTTTTCCGGTAGGAAATTTCTTCACGAACGATATTCATGCAACGTCCTCAACATATGTCTAAAACAATAGTTCTTGATTAAAACTGGACTCTATAACAAATTCAAGATGGCTGCCATTCCTAAAATCGTTTGATGCTCTCAGTGTCAACGTGACAGTTTCAACTATTATCGCTCTTTTGTCGTAAAAATAACATCCTGCTGTCAGAGTTTTTTTTTAATTTTAATGTATACTTTATTACTGCTAGATGTTCTCAAGCCGCTAATTGGCCTCTGACTAGCTTAACTACCTACTATCTACCATCAAGACGTCGACCAGTACCAATAATGTAACGTACATTCCAAAGCACGAAAATACTCGTAATGAAATGAAAATGAAAAATGTCACAGAAATATATGTTGGCAGTTTAGGGTGTTGCTTTCTGATTCGGCTCCAGAAATACTACAGTGCCACCGACGGAATGGCCATTATTACGAGGCATCTGATCATTAGCAAACGCGAATACGACTTCGAGTACCACAATTGCGTATTGCTAACATGGTGTAAAATCGATTTTCTTACTAAATCAGATATGATGTTAGCTGCAGATTTTCAGCTTCGCCGAACTTTTGGGAAAGCGGTGGGAACTAAGACGAAAGCAAGAAACACTGTTCTAAATTGAATCTCATGTTAACGTGATAAGATTTAATTGCTAGCTAACTGTAAATATTTCGTAACATAGTAAAAATTTATAAAAAAACGGTTTATGAAAAATTTATGATTTTTATACAATATTTTACATTCTAAATCTTTTTTAAAAATCAATAAAAATTTATGATTTTTAAAAAAGATTTATATCAATATATGACTTTTATATCAATATAATCGTTCGTATCTAATAACGGAATTCCGTGATTCCGTTATTCCCGGGATCCTACGGGATTTTCAAGTTTAGCCCCGCAAACACTGATGTAGAAGAAAGACCGCGGAATTGAAGCTCTAGCTCCGAAGACTAATAGCCGCAGAGACAATTTGCCGGGCTAACGAACCATTTGCGACCCTCTCACGGAGGTTTAAGTGTCGTTTTTGCTTTTTCCTTAGAGGAAATGGGAGGGAAACAATCCTCCGCTTTGTTACTTAGCCTTTTGGCGGTGCATTCAATTTTAGGACGGTTGACACAAATATTGGCCGAGATTTCTTTTGGAATAATCTTATTAATCTTGCGAATATTATAGACGCGAAAGTTGGTAAGATGTTTGGGTGTATGGATGTATGAATATCTGAATGTGTGTATGTATGTCTAGGGGTGTGTTTCTTTCTCATTCACGCAAAAACTACTGAACGGATTTGGACGGAATTTGTTGCTATATTTGTAAGCAAATGGTTTCTGACCTTTGCAACCACAACAATAAAAACAAATTGACCATACTCGGAATCAATGGCTCAACATACCTTCCGAAGTACTAAATCACCATTCTTGCAATACATGATTCAAGCAATGTCCAATAACCATACTAGAAAAAAATAATTAAAAAGTGTTCCATGCGGGATTCGAACCCATGACATGTTTAGTTATATGTCCCACGCTCCTCTCACTAAACCACTGAGGCAGTTACTTAATAATTCCGTCTGAAATAACCAAATCAATCGCGTATTTTGAATTGCGGTTTCCACCCGATACGATTTATCGGACGAAACCTCATCATGCACATTAAATAATGTTAATTATTCAAATCAGACTGAAATTTAGGTCGCAATTATGTGTTTTCAGAGTAACAAATTACCACAGGCTCATTTAAATTTGTCTGTTTCGCTAGAGATGGTTCGACCGCGAGGCCGAAAAAAAGCCATGCACTCTAAAATGCATGCCATAAAGTAAAACATTACCTAAATATATTTTAAAGAAACAGAAAAGTTTCATCACCTTGCGGCTGATTGGAAGAGCAGCACGTGCGATAAGTGAATGTAGTGGGTTCGATTCCCGCTAGAAGAGATATTTTTTTCTGTTTCTTTAAAAAATATTTAGTTATTTTCAGATTACTATAAAAATCATAAAAATCGATTGAATATCTATTCTTGTATGTGTATCGGAAGAATGTGTCGATATTTTTCGATGTACTTATTTCTATTAGAGTGCTTGGATCATTGTTTCCAAGTTTTATGAAAATTCAAGCTTAAATGTCCATGCATTTTCAAGCTTAAATGTCATATGGTAATCGTGTAAGCATCAGTGATTTCTAAGCATCGTCTCGCATGCATCGAATAATCCTTAATTATTTACACTACGAGTATATGCTATACTACGAGTTTAGCTGATACTTGATACTCACTGATTAAACTGTCGACATTCCCGCTTCAGCAATGAATGCCCGCCTTATTAAATGTTTCATCACTTCACAATAAATCGGGGCGCGTCAAATGATATCTCCGTAATAGGGGTGCTAGCCATCCTGTTTTTCCCCGGGAACACACAGGACACTACATGAACAAAACATTACACAATAAGGAAATTTCTTTATTGTCATCACAAACAAAGTTACATCTGAATACACCTCTGAGTACGCAAAATGCAAACTCAACAATTGCTTAAATCTATTGTACTGAGTATTTGATGACCTCGGTGGCGCAGTGGCTAAGGTAGGCGGCCAAAGCGCGAAAGGGTAGGGTCAATTTAGAAAACAAACTTTTCTTTAAATTGACTTGAGTCTGGGTGTGTTGGGATGACGCCCCCAGTTAGTATCCGTCGTTTGGTACTCATAGTACAAGGGAAAACCTTAGTTTGAGACCAGGTGAATGGTGTGATTGTCTGGCGCATTTATTTATTTATTTGTTTCTCCCCATCGTCCATCGATTCTACAACCTGTTTCAAACAATAGCTTTGCCAACAGAAGGAAAGGTCAATGAAACTGTGCCGACCTACGACATTACCTACAAGTCGACACAAATACAGCGTCAGCGGAATTGGCGTAGTAAATAACGCTCCATACGTAATGCACGATTAACCAATCAATAACATCGATCCTACATCGAGATGTTAGAGTTTTCATTGCCACTAACTATATATACAACACACCACGATTGGTAGTTGGCCTTAGTCCCCGAGCAGATAACACCTAGCTCGGCGGAAGTACTTCCACTTTTAGTAAAAAACATACGTTCCTTACAAAACTATAACGCATTGACTACTTTCGTTCAAACGAAGCAAGTGTTCAAAACATGTTTTAATTTTAATCTGACGATAATGATTTGGACCAAAATTTAACTGCTATTTCTACTAATACCCAAAAGGGTCGATAGCTCATATTTATTTGATAACTAATAATATTTTTAATTAATGTACTTTAAACACTTTGTATGATTTAATATTTATGTGAAATTACAGATTATTTTTAACGTAACGACCTTTAAAATTTTAATGAAGTTTTGATGTGTAAACTTTCACTTAAATCAGCTTTATCACAGTTTTTTTACTTGTACTAAGCTGTCCTTGTTTTTTAACGACTTAAAAAAAGAGGGGTTCTCAATTTGCCCGTAAATATAATTGTTTTTCTAATGCAAATTCGATGTTGGCGACCCTGTAGTACCTATATGTGAAAGATAGATAGATAGATACACTTTATTGCACATACAATTAACAGAAATTGGTTTTACAGATTTATTCAAGTACACTATAGGCGGTCTTATTGCTAGATAGCAATCTCTTCCAGACAACCTTTAGGTAGAGGAAATAGTAGATATCAAGAAACGGGTACTGCCGTGCAAAATGTTTATTGAGAAAAATACTAACAATAGATAATACAATGCGTGTAGGCATCTCTACCCTGAATAAGTAAACTAGTATTTAAGATGTGAATCTGTTATTAAAGACGGTGCTTATACAGTAGATGTTGTTTCGTTAACATCGACCCTCCGCCTCCTATGGTTCAACCCTACCTCGACAAATACAATCGTATCTCAAACGGAACAACTCGACAGATATTACATAATGTCCTGCGAAATAAAGCGAGAGACGTGATAGGGACATCAAAGAGAGATATCACTTTTGGTGCGATCCAACTATAGAACTGGAATTCGGGAACCCGACGCGAGGAGGCTTCTGAATGATATTGACATTGGAAACTGAGTAGGTTCCCTTGTAGTGATAACGGACTGTTTCTGGAATGGAGGCATAATTATATAAATCTTTTTACTAACGTAAATTAAATCCTTACTAATGTTGTAAATGAGAAAGTGTGTTGTGGGTCTGTTTAAAGATTTACAGGCCTAGCATCCGCCACGCGACTAAATTTTATCGCACTCATAACAAACGTCAAAATCGATTGAACTCAGTGCTGCTGATTGGCTGGAAATACGGGTGCGGTGTGCATTAGCCAATCAACAGTATTGAAACTTTTGTTGTTTCATGCGATAAGTTTGACGTATTGCGCATGCTAGGCCTCATTGATTTATTTACTTGGGTATGTTTTTGTTTCTTTTCTCAAACGATTAGTGTTATTATAATATGTGAAACTTATTTTCGTAAATTTGTAATATAAACTTAATTTTGTACCGTCACATTAAAACAAAGCGACTTAGTGACGTGGTTTTATAAGTAGATATAGTTGAAGGGATGGAGAGCGACATAGGCTACTTAGGAGACAAAAAGTTATGTCTTTAAAACTCACACTTTTCTAAAAAAGGTGGGGTTGTAAGTTTGTATGGAGCTTTTCGCAATTTTGATGGTAGAGAACTATTAATTTTTATGCAGAGTATTTGTGACTAACAAAAATATGGTGCATCAGTTTTCTGGAAATCTACCCCATAAAAGGGGGGGTGATATTTCATATGGGATTTTTCGCAGTTTTTAATGTAAGAACTTTGTAACCAGAGAAGAAAAAATTTGGCCTTTTCTTTTATGGAATTCTAAATCAGGTAAGGGAAACCAAGTTATGCCGAATTTAACGCAAGCGAAGCCGCGGGCAGAAGCTAGTCAGTAATATTTATGAATCGTCGATATACTAAAAGAAGCCATCACTGGTTATAATATATTCGTACACATAAGTAAACATTAGAACTTGCAAAGGAAAATGATCATTAAAACTTAAGTAGGTATTTCTACATATATTGCATAATTTTAATCTTCTTAGCATTTCATATAAATCAGTTCAGGATTCGATTACTTTGGCCTATTTAACTATGTAACTTAGTTTTCAAGAGATAAAAATCTGTGCTTTCATCTGAAAAGGCCTAAGTGACATTCAGTTCAAGGACATTAAGAAGAAACGCATTCCAAGGTCCCGGTCGAATTATGAAGGAATTCGCAAAGCGGTTGTATTCGTGGAATGTCAACTATGAGGGTTGGTGAACTAATCGGCATCTTATATTCTGGTGGTGGAAAGGGTAAGGAGTTGGGGAGAAGGGGACTTGAGATATGATTCAGAACTTAGCTGCACGCTGCGGTACTTGGGGAAGAGAGTTTTTTTTTAATTAATCAAACGTTCGGGATTTAAAAAGTGTTTTTTGTTTGCAACTATCTTTTGTTTATATTAAAGAAACAGATAAATTTCATCTCATCTTGCCGTGAGGGATTAGAACCCACGTCCTTCACATATCACGCGTGATGCTCTTCTAACTGAGTATCTTGTTCTAAACTCACACGGGAGATCGCACTTACCCGTTGGTAAGAAGTTGGTAAGAGGTTGACAAGAGACATATTCATCGCCTACGATTACTTGCGGTTAGTTCAGTTGGAAGAGCAGCACGCGCGATACGTGAAGGTCGTGGGTTCGAATCGGACGCCGCAAGAGGTGATGATCTTTTCTGTTCCTTTCAATTAATTTTAAATAGTCACCTATGTTGGAAAACCAGAAACACTTCGCTCGTTGGTACGACTGAGCGTGAGAAGTATTATGCGTATTTTTCTTAACCTGCTCCACTGTTTAAGGTTATTACTCAACATATAAACCCACTGTGATCCAATTACGTACGCCGCGTGCATGTATATTGACAATAACTAATCGGTGTGTACTACAAAGGGATTAAGGGCCAGGCTCGACCAGTGACGAGGTCCGCCCCAGTGGACTGTGAAATTGATGCATCGTCTGTGCATACAGGACTGTCCGAGCAATTGATTAAATAGATTGTACTGAGTATCGATTCTACAACCTGTTTCAAATAATAACTTTGCCAACTCAATCGCATAATGAAGGGTCAACGAAACTATAACGCATTTAACTAATTTCGTTCAAACGAGCCGAGTGTTTAAAACGAGTTTAAATTTGAAGTGTTTCATCAATATTGAATAATTTCATATTTAATTTGGACCAAAATTTAACTGCTTTTTCTACTAATACCGAAAAGGGTGGATAGCTCATATTTATTTGGTAAGAAATATTATTTTAAATTCGAATAGTTTGTATGCCTTAATATTTTTCATGTAAAATTACAAATTATTTACAACGTAACGAGCTTTAAAATTTTAATGAAGTTTTGATGTGTAAACATTGATTCTTTGGCTTTATTCAAAGCATTTGTAATGTTTTAGTTCATATGGGTCAATATCCTATAATCACCAGTAAGAAAGACCTTCATTTTTTTTCACGAATGTACTTACCATGATCTTGAACTATGAACTTAACTATATCAGTAAACGAGTAACTGGAGTATGAAAACAATGGTGCATTTAAACCGTTATATTGATTCAATCTTGAAAAAACATCGTTCCTTTTGCGACATTTCATATTGTCTCGGGTCTAGGTGTTATGGTACCGTCATTGTTTTGTAGCACTAGGACTTCAATTTGGTAGGCAGGGACTTATCACAGAATCAGAGGAATACGTCATCGTATCATAATAACAATTCCGGGAATGTGATTTAGGTATAATTTTTTACACTCATCGCTTATAAAAGATTGGATCATCAGTATGTTAATTCGGCTTAGACGAGGATTCCATTGATCTACGATTATAATATTATTAATAATTAAGCTTTTATTCCCGCTCACTGAGTAATTAACGTGTCTTTCTAAATACTCGACATTAGCGGAATTATGGCATTGTTTTAAAGTGCATGGTTGAATCCATTTATAAAACAAACAACTACCTACATTCTAAATTCGAATAAAAGGTACCGCAGAATAGTATGGTTGAACTTGCTTTTGCCCGCGACTTCGTCCGCGAGGCGTGTTATAAAAGAGAGGTCTGTGTGTGTGTGGGAGAAACTTTATATTTACTAAGGTATGCATAAATGCTAGATTGAAAACATCTACATATCTTACGCGGTTTAGATTTTTTCATACTATTTTTTTTCCCGCTAACTCCCGTTCCCGTGGGAATTTTGCAATATCCTGTTGCAGCTCAGCTTTAAGTTTACTAAGGTGGCAGTGGAGGCATGCCAAATTTCAAGCGTCTAACTTTAAGCGGTTTAGATTCATCATACAAAAGGATTTTCCCGCTAATTCCCGTTCCCGTGGGAATTTCGGGAACTCCCTTCTTAGTGCACCTCTACAGTACCTAAGCTACGTCCCTTCCAAATTTCAAGTGCCTACGCTTAGCCGTTTAGGCTGTGCGTTGATATGTCAGTCAGTCGGTCAGTTTCTCCTTTTATATATTTTGATTGGATCATCTTATGTTGATCCGACTTAGATGAGGATTCCATTGATCCACGATTATAATATTATTAAGGAACATGTATCTCTAAGTACTCGACATTAGCGGATTTATGGCATTGACAAACGACTACCTACGTTCTAAATTCAAATAAAAGGTACCGCAGAATAGTAGGTATGGTTTAGTAAAGGTTTTCTCTCAATTTCAATTTCAATTTTGTATGGCAATAGCGGGACGAGACCATCCCGCTAGTTTAATACCGCGATCAAATTGTCCACCAGGCTTTTCCATTTGTTTCGTCTCCCCTCTCTTTGTTCTCAACGTGTTGAAATAATTGCTCTCGAAAGGGTAAATATTTTTAAAACTGTGAAGGTAGGATAGGCAATTTAGATGCTGGTGTTCCAAAAATAGACCAGATCGCGTAATAAAGGTTTAATCTCAACGAAGGGCTACATGATAGTCTTTCGTATAAGACAACATCAAGTAAGTGAAGTAATTGTGTTACAGAAATTAAAAACACATCGGTACCGAGGCATCCAAACCTGAGATTCCATATTGACTTGATCGGGAATCGAACCTGGAACCTCAGAGATCAGATGCATTGCATCAGCATCGTAGTTGGTGAGGTCATTACGATAACGCTGCCTTTGTATGGCTAAGTTATTAATTATCACATCAATAATATAATTTACGTTACACAATTGTGGATGACTGAAATTAATTTTCGCAATTCGTTGAAATTAATGAGTTCTGCAAATTCGATTTTCAAATGGGACTAGCTCTGCCATCTCATCTTGGACAGCTTGACAGTTAAGGTCATTCGGTTTTGTTAGTTTGAAGTAAACGGTCGGGTTTGTGAATAAATTGTATCAAAAATTGTGTGTAGTACAAATGAATTGAGAGAGGCAGGGCAAAGCGATTTATCGCTCCAACTGGAGCAGCCCGACTGGTGAAATACCTCCACCTTACTAAAGACCGCAGCAAAATAACAATCACTCCGGTGTTGTTGTGTTCCTGCATGTGAGTAAGGTTTCCAGAGCTCTTGGGGGGTGCTACATTAGTAGCAGGGGTCAAGCCTTCAAAATTAGGGCGACAAGACTAGTAACAGTTTTACTATGCTATACTTTTCGCCCTTAAGCTAGGAACTCATTACCACTTAACATCAGGTGGGATGAAGTCAATCTTGAAGTGCGTTATAAAAAAACATAAAAAATTAGTTATGCTACTTCTATAACTTGGAGCAATATGGAGAACAAGCTGTTTCACCCCACATGGTTTGCTTTAACCTAAAATGTATCTAATCTAGTCTCTTATCTCTATTTCTTCTAACTGTCATTAAAAATCTATTAAGTAGTTTCGGCGTGAAAAGAATAACAAATGACATCCATGTATTCATACACTCTAACAAACTTTTTTTTTTAAAGTAGCGCAGTATATTGGCTCCTCCCAGCCTGATGGTAAGCAAGAGAGGAACCCACATCGCGATGACAACGGATTTGATATCGAAATATCCTATCCGTTAGCATCGTCAAAGGAAGGAAGAAACACATGAGCTGGCAACGAGTTCCACTTTTTTATGGTCCGGCAAAGATAAGAACTTTTTTGTATTTAACATAATGTAGTAGAATATGACGTATCTCTCTGATGTTTGACATACAAATCTCAATGACACAATACATCTTACACACTCTAAAACGATTTATTATTATTATCCACAAGATATCAAGGATATTGATGACAAAACTGTAAGCTTATTTTAAATCATAGTCTTCACGATGTCCAATTTCTGTATAGTCATCACTACATACATAGTATAAAACAAAGTCGCTTTTTCTGTCCCTATATCCCTATGTAAGCTTAAATCTTTAAAACTACGCAACGGATTTTGATGCGGTTTTTTTTAATAGATAGAGTGATTCAAGAGGAAGGTTTTTATTTGTAATAATTATATTACATCCGTGCGAAGCCGGGGCGGGTCGCTAGTTATGTATAGTGCAAGACCGCTTTCATATTCGCTCTTGTTATTTGTTGCAGAATGTTTCGAATAGCATCAACTTCACGAGTTGAAGTGTTACGCCAGATACAAATGCAGGGTGATGGTTGCTCATAATTATAGCTTTTAACAACCTGATTACAATAATGGACGTGCCGTTGGCCATTAAAATGCTGTTACCGTTTTACGATAATGAACTGAACGATGTTTCTAGAAGCAAACTCATCGACGTAGCTCTTAAGATGAAACGAGAGTTACTGAGTAGGGCGTGTTTATTTATTTATTAAAAAAATATATTTTACAAAAAGTACAGGGGGTGGACTTAATGTAAGGAGCATTTTCTATCATCCACCTTGATCATGCAGAAAGTTTGTTTATGGGTGCGGCAATAGTCAAAAAGTGCATAAGAAATCTGAACAAATCATGAAAAACTACAATAAACTAAAAACTATAAATAAACATAAAAATAAATAAACTGTACATTTGAAATATGCATTTACCTATATTTATATAACATTAATATAGCCATATGTAATTATTTTAAAAAAATGTAGATATATAATGCATATAGATTCAGAAATTCACCAATTACCTAATGATTATGATTTATGTATCAGCGAGAGAGGATAAGTATTCAATACCTTGTAGGTTTTTGGATATAAAAATTGACAAATCTGCTCTTCATCAGAGCATTATTACGTGGCAACGCATGCTGCACTGGTTTTTCAATTAATTAATTTAGGAAATAACTAAGGTAGATATAATAATAAATTCCCCGGCCATTTATTGAGCCGTAACGTCAAAACAAACGTCAGCTTCTAACAACAACTTTTGGGTTCAAACAGACAGACATAAGCTAGCACACTGTATATTTAGTAAATTCCACGTGAAAAAACAGCAAATATACAGAAATTCATATATTGAACCTTTAAGATATTTTAAAGAACAGAATAATTTCATCTCTCCTTGCGGTTGTTACACGAACCTACGACCTTCACGTATTGTACTGCTATTTCAAGTGAGCTAACCGCAAATTATCTATTGTATGCGTTTAATTTACCTGTTATAATTACCTCTTAGCCTTCGGTAAGTGTCGTCTGCCGTATGAATTTAGAACTACATATGTACACTAATAGACCCTTATTAATAAAATTAAAATAATTAAAGTTCTCTAGTGCAGCGCAGCAAATCAAAACTCTAGTCAAACTTTCATGTTTATATTAGTAGAATATCCTATATCCTATTTAATATGATAGTGATAGCTTATATAATTTCCAAAAACTCCCTTTACTTTATCGAACTCGAGATCAGAAGGCCGTAAATCCGACCCTATTGCGGTCTCATTTCGAATGCAAATGACATGTAGCAAGTTGCTCTGTTAGAGCATTTTGGCACGAGCGGCTCCAATTAAATTCGTTTGTGTTCGAGCTGTTGAGATTGTCAGGTGTAGAAGATGGGGCGCAGCGATCTTACTCTAGGCTAAGATAGGATACTGGTGCCATCCCCTCACGTCAGTTTGTTGATAACCCGCTATCTTAATGTTTGAATTGGGGCATTGGTCTGTAAGATGAATTCATTTTTGCCATTCAGCTCTGTTGTTCTACCGTAAAAAGTTGTGAGATCCTTATAATTAACGGACCTTCTGTCTTAAGTTGGTCGGAATTTTCTAACCAAAGCTCTTATGATGTTCATACCAATATCAAATTATATCTTTAACGTCTCAATTAAATATAGTAAACGGCCATCCCATGAAAACACAATATGTCTCACGAGCAATACATATATTAACTAGATTGTTTAGTGTGATTGACAAAATGGAGGACAATCAGTAGGCGTAATGGTCAGATCAAGCGTACTATGTAATGACGGTAGGTAGCGGTCGCACAGCAGATTCGCTGATGGGACCGGAGACGCCAAGCGCGGGGTATGCCTGGCGTCGGTTACCTCGGTCCCTGGGGTGTGGCGCGTTCCAGTCGCGCACGTTGCGGCGAAGGGGGCCGCTGAGCGGTAGGCGCTGTGTGGGGGAGCCTGTGTAGAGTCCTCAAGGGATCCCGACTCCTCCACAAATGCTAGCGTTGGCCACCGCGGGGGTTTGAGTCGTTACGAGCCCGTTACACCAGTCTCTGTTCCGCTGAGAGTGACGGTCCAATAGGCAGTTTTCTAAATAATAAAAAAGGATACCATATAAACTGAAGAATGATTATGAGAATAAAAAAAAAACAGGCTTACATTTCGCAAAATATTTTTATCAAGCTGTATGCAATCAGTGCGTCCGAACTTCACCTTTTTTCTAGCGCTTGCTCTCGCTCAGTATTCCACGCAGGATTTTCCATTACCCACCATTGTTCATGCAACAGAGGGAATTACAAGTTAAACGCTCATTCGTGTACAACCACAAAGTTCACCAGTCGAGCTGCTTTAGTTCGAGCGATAAATCGCTATGCGCCACCTCTCTTTATTTTCTTTATTTTTAGTGGGAGAAGGATGCTTTGACGCACAGTTTACTTTGAGCTAATGAGCTGAAGAATGACTGCTTTATCGATTCATTCAGTATTATATAGAAACATATATTATTAGGGTACATGGGGCTGTGCAGTTCTAGTGAACTGTGGTTACTGCTACCTGTTAGATCTATTGTGACTCGCCACAAGTTTAGAGTAACTCCTTTAGCCGGGTCGATTCTAGGAAGTCTAGTATTTTCCTAGCTTTCAGATAGAAACATATAACTATTATTTCCATAAATATGATGAAGAGAACTGAACTCCAAAAATTAATTGTAATACTGCGTTTGGCAACTTACGAAGCTGAGATACGAGCACTCCAAGCTTTGGCGTCACGATATTTCTGAGGTTCTGGATTCATTTCTGGTTAGGTCAATGCGGAAAA
This sequence comes from Glyphodes pyloalis, assembly GCA_037074685.1. NCBI lineage: Eukaryota > Metazoa > Arthropoda > Insecta > Lepidoptera > Crambidae > Glyphodes > Glyphodes pyloalis. The sequence goes on along the minus strand of JAYKKO010000030.1, from coordinate 3,890,626 downwards.
CGAACTTTTTTATTTTGACACGGGTCTATATGTTGTGGTTCATGGCTTCTGTAACACAAGCGCTTGAGCTACTTACTACGGAATAAGAGCAATGTATGTGAGGTACAATATTTATTTATTCGCTCAATAACAGCGATCGGAACTTTCAGCGCTAAGGAAGTTGATGAATCCTATCTACCTACTTAACGAACGAGCGCAAACGAGACTCGTCTCTAACTTTTAACTGGATCTGAGAATCGATAATGACTGTTTAATATTTTTAGAAGCAAATATAAGCAGCTTCGTACACACAAACGTGGATCTTGTATCGAGTTTAGGCGTGTTTGCGAACAAACACAAAAGTTTTGCGTGTTCCTAATTTGGAATGATGATATGAATTTTGACAGTAATTTTGCTCGTTACAGCCTTTGGCTCCGACTGAACCTTTTGATCTTAGGCTACAGTATTTTGTGTTAGTACTTTTGTTCCTTCTCGTTAAATAAAAACTGTATAATAATCTTAAGAAGAGATACATATAATCGTCATTGAAAGAAATGAAAAAATATGATATTGCCTATGCCGGTTGCACATCAAACTCAAACTCAAACTCAAATATTTCTTTATTCAAGTAGGTTACATGTAACACTTTTGAATCGTCATTGAATACAATGCAAAGTGATTCTACTTCCGGTTCGGAACCTATATCTACCGAGAAGACACCGGACATCATATATGTACATTGCTCTGATTCTGTGCTAAATAGCTCAAGCAAATGTGTTATAGAAACAACGACGGTACCACAATACCCAGACCCGAGATAGTATAGAAAAGTTCGTTTCCCATATTGACCCGACCGGGTATCGAACCCGGGGCCTTGAGCTTCCCGCTTTGGGATCTGATCGACTGTATTCATAATTTTCTGTTTGTCATATGCTTCAATCTATACATCTATATATATGAATACAATTGGAGTGTCTGTTTGTAATATTAAAAAACCGCTTTTTGCAACATGCATATGAGTATATGTATATATGGTATACCTATATACCAAAATAACAATTTTATTCTGTCTGTTTGTTCCGGCTAATCTCTGAAATGGCTGGACTGATTTTGACGGGTCTTTGGGTAGCTGATGTAATAGGAAGTAACTAAGACTACTTTTATTTTAGAAAAAATAATTCATTTTTGTAAAAAAAATCTAAATCCTGTAGCTCACGCGAATGAAGTCGTCGCGGGCACAGCTAGTGTTTATATATTTAATATATCCGCATTCCAAGAACTATTGTGATTTGTGTTGCATCGACCGTGGGCTGACGCTGTTCTCGCCGTTTATAATTAGTGTGCAGTGCACTTAACCCGGCCATGTGCTTTAGGGAGTGAGTGCATTCGACTTGCAACAGTTCATCGAAAGACTGGCTTAAAATTGTGTAAAATCAGTAAAATGCAACTGACTTCTATGACATCCTTAACAATAGTGTTCGATGAATAAACTTGCTTTATGCAAACAAAATTAAGTGTCATCAGATTTGACGACCTCCGTAGCCGAGAGGCGAGCGTGCCGGACTTTAATGTCGCGCCATCTCTGAGGTTCCGGGTTCGATCCCCGGTCGGGTCAATATAAGAAACGAACATTTCTGTATTGTCTCGGGTCTGGGTGTTGTGGTAGCGTCGTTGTTTCTGATTTCTAACACGAGTGCTTTAGCTACTTACCCCAGAATCAGAGCAATGTATGTTATGCTGTCTAATATTTATATTTATTTATATTTTTCAAAAAAAAACGAGGTGTCGACTTGGTATCACCTCAGTACTAATGTCTTATTTAAAAATTATAGTCTTCAGTATCTTTTGCTTTCTTTGAAAAGCTCTATTTGTGGTATTTTATGATTGCGAGCAAAAAATAACAAATTATTTAATTTTAGCGTCAAAAGGGTGGTTAGAATCGTAGGCTTGCTTACTACTAAAGTTATATCCATGTACATTTCTTTGTTTGGGTATTTATCCCTATCTTACGCAAAAACTTTTGAATTGATTCGGTTGAAATTTAATAACTAGACACATTAGATATTTATAATAGAAAACATTATAATTTTTATCCCAAAATAACGTAAACGAAGTTGCTGGAAACAAACTGATATAATTTACGATTTAAAATTTATCGATATATTATCGAATCACCTGCATCACTACCTGAGTAAATTTACTACCGTTGCCTATTAATAGCTGCACAAATGCGTTGGCGTTTTGTATTGAAAGCTGCAGCTACACGAGCTTATGTAATTTCTATAATTTCATTCCACAACATGAGTGAAATCATTACGAGTCGGTATTCAGTAACTATATGAGACGGTATGTTTATCGAAAACATTATTATTTACTCGTACGTGGGTAAACTTGGCATGCTAATAATAATCAGCAAATCCATTTCCAAATTGCAAATCTTCTATAATATAAAAATGGATCGCAAAACGTATTGGTAAGCGCATAACTCGACAACGCTTGGACCAATTTCGACTATTATTTCTTTTAACTGTTCGTTGAAGTCCAAGGATTTTACGGCGAGAAAAAATTGAACCATTGCCGGGAAAGCCCTAAAGACAGCCCTTTTCATTTTCCCATACAAACATAATGTAAGTAAAATGTAGAGTTAATTTCAACTTTATTACTGTTCAATAAAGTTTATACTAATAATTTTTCAAATCTTTTCGACAGAACGAAGTCTGTCCGGTAAGCTAGTTGAAAATAAAACAAAGGACGGGTTCATTGTTTCATCGCATGCTGAATAGCAATAATGAACATTATCTAGTTATGAAAAAAATGACATTTTAGAAAATATTAACGTACATATCGGCTGCGCAATTTTAAAACATAGTAAGGGACATGGCACAAAATGTCCAGGAGAGCGAAAACACGTCTTGGCTACTTTGAGAGCGTGCCGCAACTAAAGTATAAGACTTACGTTGACGAAAGTTAGCTTTAAAGATGTGGCATATCCTTGGCTTTCAGATAAATATAATATCCGGGATTTATATTTAATAGTACACGTTAGAAAGCACTTATTAAAGATAAATTTGTTTTTAATGAGTAAATGATGACCAAAAAACCATTTTAAAACCTAGCAAAGGCCTTTACTATTTTTTTTTCTGGTTTCGACAAGCTACAATTTACAATATGACAAGTAAGAAACCTAGTAAGGGTATTAAATATTTAAACTATTTAGGCTATGGTTTCACTAGTATTATTACGAGTAAATTTTACAATCCTGTGGAAATAAAGATAATATGCAGGTGCCCCGCATAAATATCATTTTGACGTAATTAACTAGGCACTTTTAAAGAGCATAGTTATTGTTATTTTATTTGCAAAACACATAGTTGACAATAATGATTATTCTACCAGGTCACGACACGATACGACGACAAACCAACTAACCGAAAATAATAATAATAATAATAAATCATTTATTTCATCTAAAATCAGTTTTTGTAATAGTTCATGGGTTGACCTCTTCTATTAAGTGCAAGAAGCACCTGTACCAGAAGGGGCCACTCCTCCTTAACACATTCTTACATTAAGATAATTTTCAGATGACAAAAAAATAATATACGGTGGCAAGTACAAAGAATAAATAAGAGTAGTAAATAAATACGTATGTTGAATTATCGAAAATAATTCTTAATGATCGGTTTGACATTTACGCCTTTCGTGTTGACACTTTCCGATATCAATAAATAAATAAATAAATGTGCCAGACAATCACACCAATCATCTGGTCTCAAACTAAGGTTTTCCCTTGCACTATGAGTACCAGACGACGGATACTAACTGGGGGCGTCATCCCAGCACACCCAGACTCAAGTCAATTTAGAAAAGTTCGTTTTCCAAATTGACCCGACCGACCATATATGTAATTAAATAGTCGTCGTTGAGACAGTACAACGTCGGGTAAGCTAGTGAAAAATAATATTCAAACAATCGCATTGTCGTTTCTAGCTAGTCATTAAGCGGGGAGTGCCACAGGGCGCTCCGGTTCGCATACTATTTGTAAAGACACGAACCCATTAACATGTATCACGCTACGCTATTGTTATACTGTTTTGGACAACAAATATAATTTCCATAACAAGTAAAGTAGTAGTTACTAACCTTGATCGATCTAGGGAAAGATGAAAAATAATGACGTAGAACAAGCTTGTGTATGTAAATTCTAACGGTGTCTTTTAATATATATATGAAAATGACGTGTATCGTACAAATAGTTGAGCTAAGCTCAAAGAACAATGTAGACACCATGACAAATGATACTATTAGTAGGTAGGTAAGTACTCAAATTTTCGTTAAACAGACAAATCTCATTTGTTAATTAAGTATGGAGTTTTAGAATTTAATACGAATAACCTAGCAAGAGTAGATCACTTTTGCCTTATACATATAGTTACCTTATCTAAATATAAAAAATATATTTATTAAGCACCCAAACTTACTTCTAAGCGGTATGATTAAAAAAAAAGAAACGCTTCGTAGAAAAGAACTTACTCTCAAAACACATGAATGTGCTTTCGAGATTTGCCCCCGAATTCATCTTGGAAAAAGTTTGAAAAGTCAGTTATTTCATGATAATATAAATTTTAAGACTTTCGCGTTCCATTTTAAACATTTAAAATAATTTAACGGGTCAAAACGCGACACCATTTTTATTTAGTAGTTAATACGAACTACTTACTGCCCGACGTTTCGGTTAGGTTGCACCAACCGTGGTCACGAGCTGACTGGTCTTGCTCGCCTTCGTCTGTTCGGGGGAGCTTGCAAATCTTCATCCACCCGCACATTGTCACATAGCAAAATGTTATTGAAGTCACTTCGACACACTACACTGACAGTATCCGGAATTGTTTTTGATCATTCTAATCGCGGTAAACATTTATTAATCACTGGATTCCATGCTGATGATAACTTAACTCCGCCTTCTCTATTGAAATTTTTGTACTTTTTGATTTCAATAGCTTCACGTACTATCCTAGTATGGTAGTGGCGATCGGTCGAGAGGATTTTAGGGTCGTGCAACTCCATCCATGATTAACTCCCATTTCTAACAGATGTTCTGCTACCGCGGATTTATTAGTCTGACGATTTTTGACCGCCGTGATGTGTTCTTTCACTCGTTCAGCTATTGTCCGCTTAGTTTGTCCAATGTAAGAACTACCACAACTGCAATCAATTTTATAAACTTCCGGCGTTTGAAAAGGAATAACATCCTTCGGCGTTCGCAGTAATCTTGACATTTTGCATAACGGTGTATATACAGTCTTGATGGAGTTTTTTCTAACCCGTTTTGACCCGTTAAATTATTTTAAATATTTCATGATAAATCTTTAAACATGAAAAAAACAAGAGCAGCCATGTTTTTTTCAGTGCAAAAGCACTTGCGCTTAAGGAGATCTCTCTTCTTTAACACTTTCCTACTTTCGTCTTGAAATACAATTATGCAACAAAGAAAACTAAGAAAACTACACTAAACAATGATAACACATGTGTGTTTGTTAAAAATATCACGATTTTGATTCAACATTACTGTTGTTTCAGTAATTAAATTCTTAAAGAACTTTTGACATAGTAACAGGTTTAATTAAGTACAAAAAAATACATAAACTAATATTACAATAAAATTCATTACGCCAATCATTGTGAATTGGTTATGTATTTTTCAGATATAACGTAGACGTCTGTAGAAGTTTCCTTCAATGTGATGTGATTTTCTCCAATATGTCTAGGTTAACTTGGAGTATTTATAGGTGAGGGGTCAGTCAATCTATATGGAGATATGGCCATTCAAGTGTTAACAATCATGCTGCCTAGATGCTCTACAGTAATATGCACTTTTTGATGCACTTTTTGCGCCTCAAGTTTAAAATGTAATTAATTAAAACATACAATCTTCCAATATCTTTCAAAATTAAGTTTGTATTTGTTCTGTATATTCTTTTCTTGCGCGCGGCGTTTGTAAACCTTTTTTTTCTTTACGAGGGGAAACAGTTACATTGATGTATCCTACCGTCACCCGAGGGAACAAACGGCGTATGTGGGACTCCCCGCCCTGAGAAGGTAAGGACTACCCACTAAAACCCCCCGATTGGACTTCATCGCATTTAAGGTGACGCTATGGGAAACTCTGCTCAGCCATAACTACCACAGGCTTTTATTAGGCTGGACTACTGACGGCATCACTCAAAATATGTAGTCTTGTCCTGTATTTAAACCTATTTAAAACTTTACTTCTTCACAACATGATAACACATTTCAATACTAGGAATGGTCGAGACTTTGTATCAGGATAAAGAGTAATATTAATAAAGCACTTTATCTATATATCTACTACGATTTGTCTAAATCCAATCAGTATTTTTTTGCGGGAGAAAATAAAAAACATGTAAACTTTATAAAACTTTTGCGCTTAGAATGTGAGTTTTATTCTTTATGATAAATAAATAAATAAATATAAAAACGTTGGCATGAGGTCGAAGGTCGAGGAGTCTAAAATGTCGACAGTAGTGCAGTGCCTGGTTTCTCAAGGCCAAAATGAGAGTTCCATTAAGTTTCTTCTTTCGATAATATGAGTGCCTGGTTCCTACGTGGTGTAATGGTTAGAGCGTTTGGCTCAAAAACCCAGTGGGCATAGGTTACAATCATGCAGGAACACTTTAAGTGTGTGAGCTTTTCCCAATTTAATTAGGGTATTGCAGGCCTGAACACCCTATATTCTGATAAGAATAATGATTCGTGCTTTGAAAGGACCAATTAGCACGTGAGTTCTGGTACAAAAGATCTGGTTTTTGTCAGGGTAGCAGAGGTCAGACGGCAATCGTTTCAATGTATAACTAAGTTCATCGATCACGATCAAATACTTAAAAAGCCTCAGGCTCCCTTATTAATGCTCAACCAGAATACTCTCTAGGAGATAGGAACATTTCAATGACTACAAGCTGAATAGTAGTTGTACTAGTTAATCATGTAGCTGAATCATCACGTCTGACAGTTCATGCGCATTGGATTTATCGTCTAATAGCGTGACTATTAACCAAATTACTGTTAAACGACGCTAGTTTAGTACTGGAGCTGGCTATTATAGTGACAAGGCATATTATGAGATTAAACGGATCATCCAGTACGCAGGCTAGATGCAGATTTAATGAGGAGCATGTAAATAATCACTCTGGTAAGTGAAGGTAAGTGCACACTTATTCTCGCTGAATGCGTCTAACGAGCAGAAAGTAACGATGTCTCGATTATAAGTAAATATATATTGGACAACATCACATACATTGCTCTGATTTTGTGGTAAGATTCTTAACCACTTGTGTTACAGAAATCAGAAACAACGATGGTACCACAACACCCAGACCCGAGACAATATAGAAAAGTTTCATGCCAAACTCCGGCCCACTCGCGTCTCGGCTACGGAGGTCTTCCAATTGATTATGAATTGTGTGTGTGTAATAGGAGTATACTTAATGTTTTATGGTTCCATCGATCAGTGCAGAGAGTTGTAGTGGATATTCCCCGCTCTGGAAGATCAGAGGAATCCCACACACGTTACTATATTCCCCAGACAGCATTACGGTATATCAATGCTTCTTTTTTTTTTATAGTAGCGCAGTATATTGGCTCCTCCCAGCCTGATGGTAAGCAATAGAGGAACCCACATCGCGATGACAACGGATTTGCTTCCCTCCCCCCTTAAAATAATAATAAAAAAACGTGTAATTACAATAATCTCCGCGTTTGTGCTGCATCTTCCGAATCTAGAGGAATCCTAGAAATCTTTTGATTTTTAAATGTAATCATCAGATTCAACGCAATTAAAACAGATTTGTTCTAAAACAAATCGATGAAAACCTGTAAATGGGTTTGTTTTCTGCGATGTCTATTATTTCGGCGCTGTTGGTTCTTTCTATGTGGATCAGTGTGCCAGGTCTCCTTGACTTAAATTGCTTGGGTAAATGTGTTACGTACATTTCAAACTCAAATTTATTCCATAATAATTTTAAACTCACTCATACTTCAGGACTTATTCTGGTTTAAGTAAAAGAAGGTCCATTCGTTTGCTCTAAAATAAAGTTTCATAATAATAATAAGTGAGAAACTCCAGCAATGTACGGTCCTGATCTCTCTGACTAAATAATAATTTATATTGTAACTAGCTGTGCCCGCGACTTCGTTCGCGTGGACTACATCCTTTCATGGTCGGTTTTACCCCTTTCTCCCTTAATATTCGAAAAAAAAAGTAGTCTATATTTTAATCCAAGTTTCGAGCTATATTTGTGCCAAATTTCATATCTCTAACTTCAAAAATAAACATTTTTCCATATAAACTTTCAAAGGTGATATTACCCCCATCCCCCCTTATTTTCTAATAAAGTCTATGTCCGTTCTTGAGATTCAACGTATACCTATACCAAATTTCATCAAAATCCGTTCAGCCGTTTAGGCGTGAAAGAGTAACAGACGGACAGACAGACAGACAGACAGAGTTATTTTCGCATTTATAATATTAGTATGGATGAAACAGTGTTCGTTGTACCAGTCATTATGGCTTATTACAATATTCATGACCCAATAAATTTAATGTAGGCACAAGTGTAAGAACTACCACGTGCCCTCTGAATTAATAGCAATTATTAAAGTAACAAATAATTTTCTTGATGCAGCCTAAAATATATCATTACTAACTGATGAAATTAGAAGTCAACGTTAAGAAACATGGTTTCTCATACTCGTAGTGCTCAGATAAAGAGTTGTTTTCTTTTTTTAGCACTCGTTTTTTATTATTTTTCCATCAGAGGCGCTGGTGTGCAGTTATGTTTTGTACAGCCCTGAGAGAGAAACTCTAACACAAGAACGAAGCTTGGAAACGTACTTTTTTTTTTTATATTGCACTTCAAGATTGACCTCATCCCACCTGATGTTAAGTGGTAATGAGGTCCTAGCTTAGGTAAGGGTGACAAGTACAGCATAATAAATCTGTATGATGTAGCACCCCCAAGGAGCTCTGGAAACCTTACTCACACGCAGGAACACAACAACACAGAAGTGATTGCTGTTTGGCTGCGATCTTCTGTAAGGCGGAGGTATTTCACCAGTCGGGCTGCTCCAGTTCGAGCGATCGCTATGCCCTACCTCTCTTAAAACTACTTACTTCAGCCAGGAGCGTTAACGTTTATACCACTTGGCTAGTCGTGTAGGCTGAAAATATTTTTTTTGCATACTAAATACAACTTTATTTGCAGGTAATAACAGCTAGCCGGTGCCTTGTGCTGTGCGCTGACAGTCGCGGCGAAATGGAGTCGTGGGCAGGTGCGCTGCGAGGCGCTCTGCACCGCGGAGCTGACGTAGCTGATCTGGTTGCCCGGTTGTCATCTGGAGATCATCACTGGTATGTACCAATAACTGGGTGTGGGCAACCGTAACAAGGTGAAGTTATTCGCTTGGTAAGGCTTCCAGAGCTCCTAGTGGGGTGCTACATTAGTAGCAGGGTTCAAGCCTTCAAGTTAAGGATTACCAGTCCAGTCACAGCTTTATTATGCTGTACATGTCGCCCTTAAGCAAGGAGCTTATTACCACTTAACATCAGGTGGAATGAGGTTAATCTCGAAGTGCATTTAAAAAAAAACCGCACTTTGTAGCTCAGGTGGAACATCGGTTGGTCATATACTTTTTCTCTCTAGTTCAAACTCCACTGTAATTGACTATTTCAAACTATTTTCCCACCAAGAAACAACTATACAACTGTGTCACAGTTATTGTAACTTCGTCCGTAGAGAGATAAGTAGGAGTGTTGCATGTGCAAGACTGCCTTCCAAAGACCAACTACGTCATCAGTAGGTGTGAGACGGTCTTCATCGCTTCTTAACTACCACTGTTCAAGTGATAGTGATTTACAGACCAATTATGGTACAATTTAGCTGAGATGATCTCGTTCTCAGTTCTTTGGGCGATTTCATCGCTTACTCAGTGGTTACTAACTCCAGGTGTAATTTCTTGGTTTTTATTTTTCATTTAGATTTTGATGGATCATTGTACAGTGTTTATAATAAATAAATAAATAAATATTGGACAACATCAATCACATACATTGCTATATAATGTATGAATAACGCACCGTGCAGTTTAGTTTTACACATAGCTATTTTATTTCCACACATAAAGAATGACAAAATGAGACGTATAGTGCTGTGGAGATGCGACGTTTAGTGCTTTTCTTAACAAACAATCATATTCATGTTAGACTATCACAATAGGCTTTGTGTCGCTTTTATGTCGATGGAATAAGGACGAATATCTAAACAGCGCGTGCTTACGGTGATTTAATATAATAGATATGTAGTAATGTATGCAGTCAACAAACATATATACAGTGGTATATATACGTAGATTGGCGTAGGCGAGCGAGAACATGCCAAGTAGACCATTCAGTCCACTTGAGTGAAGGCAATAATCAACAACTGTTTGTGCTCAGTGACATTAAGATACACGTAATACTAGTAAATTCATGATCAGTTGTGTGAACAGATTGTGTTTAATAGCGCAAGTACGCTTTGTTGCTCCCAATTCTCTTCTACTACACAATGTATTATTTGTGTATAGCAATACAAAGATAATTTTTAAATTCCTGTGGTCCTCCCACCACGAAAGCCAAAGGAGGCTCTATTAGGTTTTAATAACCCCAAGCAAAGTCAAGCGGTACCTACAGTGCACGAAGAGTGCCGCAGATACACAAACATACGGCGATGTTCGCAGAGCTATAGGAGAAACGTTTTAGCAAGTTTGTTTGAGTTTAAGTGTCGCATGCGATGAGCGGCGCCGCATCGGACGCAATAAATAAAGCGACTGAAGACGACGCGAAGGACGCGGCGAGTGAACTAGCAAGCTTTGCAACGTGGAAACGTGACGGACGAAGCCTTAAACAAGCTCCTACATATCTAAATGTTAAGGCTTGCGCATAGAATGACACAGGCCGCTTCACGCGCTGTCTCACTATAAGGGTGGTTTCTGAAGTATAATAATATCACAAATTAAAAGATTGTCGCATTGTAAATAAACGTTATATTTAGACAGGCTTAAGAATCAACAAAACTACTTGTTGCCGTGGCAACCGTTCTATTTTATTGTTTACAGTCCGTTTGATTGTAAAGAGTTTATACTACAGTTTCATAGTCATGCTTACGCCCGCGCGGTTGATCAGCGTCGCAGCCCACGAGCTTTGCGTCTCTTGGATCGTTACATAGTTTAACCAACAGTTTCGAACGGACGGATGGGTCATTCCTGCTCTTACGGGCCGCACTTACCATCCGCGCGGGCGTACGCGTGACCACAAAACCACGCTAAACGGTAAAACGCCAGACGTGCCGCGGTAAGCCACGCCGTACTCGACGCTAGACGCCCCGCGTCTCCTTAAACGAATCCTTAGCTTGACAATAAATGTTTCATGTATCCACATTTCTCCAGGTACACGGCTACCCACGCACGCCCCACCTTCTGCAACGTGTGCCGCGAGCCGCTCGGCGCGCTCGGCACTGCGCACGCGCTCGCCTGCGAACTGTGCAAGTTCAAAGCGCACAAGAGATGCGCGTCGCGCGCGCCGCCATCTTGCAAGTGGAGCACGCTTGCCTCGCTCGGCCCGCACGTTGTAGAAGATGCCGAAGGGGTAAGTTAATTACTTCATCATCAGCCTATCGCAGTGCCCTACGGGACTTAAGCCTCGCCAATCGTTCACCTCTTTGATTTATAAAAATAAATAAATGCGCCAGACATCCACACCAATCACCTGGTCTCAAACTAAGGTTTTCCCTTGTACTACGAGCACCAGACGACGGATACTAACTGGGGGCGTCATCCCAGCACACCCAGACCCAAGTCAATTTAGAAAAGTTCGTTTTCCAAATTGACCAGACCGGGAATCGAACCCGGGACCTTTCGCGCTTTGGCCGCCTACCTAAGCCACTGCGCCAGCGAGGTCGTCAAAATATAGGTTTGCTATCTACAAGGCTTATCGCATCCAGCTCTTGGCAGCCTACTTACTTATCTTTTGTTTGTCTTGATGGAACAAAGGTTAGTAGTATTTTTTATGGTCTCAATCTCGAGACAACGCGATGATTCTGCCAATGTCAAGTGTTTGATGAGACATTATTTTACGTTAACGGCGCGCTGGTGAGGGCTATGGTTAGTAGGTACTCCTGTCCCCTAATTAACATACGTCAAAATATGTCTTATGTTTTGTCACCGTTCAATTGTTCATAGATCCCACTGCTCAATTCTTGTTTCAATTCTACAGGCATCTGCTTTTGGACGAGCTTAATTTTAAATGCTTGTTGATGAAGTATTAAATGGATTGACTTTGACTTTGACTTTGGATTAGCGATAGGTTACCTAAAAAAAGTTGACCGTTATAATTTTGGGAATACAATTTTTAACTATTTTACATTATTACATATTGTAAAGAATTTAAAAGTCATGCATTGCGTTTTGTTACAAGATAATGCTGGTACAGTTCCAACAGTTTTCTAACTTGAAGTCTATTTAGTCGGAAGAATTTATCCATGCACCTTTATCTATCGGCGAGTCACTCCTTCTGGGTCACCGTAATATATGACCGGGGCCGAAGTGACACTATCGTAATTTACTTGCCGGACGGTGACAAAGGTACGTTGTTCATACCCCAACAGCTTTAGAAAAAAATCCGTGGCTATCAGTAGAAATAATGTATTACTTGAAAAAACATAGCTGCAATTTCTAGTACTAACATTAATTGTACAAAAATCCTTTTAATATTAGAAATATCAGTGTGGAAGATTGTGTGATTGTCTGATGTAGGTATGTTTGTTACTCTTGCACGAAAACACTACAGAACAGATTTGGAAGAACACAATAGATTATATATACTAGATTAACGTATATGATCCAGATATGCTAGCGTAATCGCGGGCAAGAGCAATAAAAATAAAAGCACAAGAAACACTAGAGACTTCATAATAATGAAATGATACTACTTCCGAGTATCATCCGTCCAAAGATGCTATGGCAAGTAAAGGCTAGTTTGAATAAGTAATAGTATTAATTCAAAAGCCCGACCGGCGCCTAATGCCATTTATTTAGCAACGTTGCGGACTCCTTCCGTTTCAACTGCCTTACTCTGTGCCAATAGCATATCTGGGCTCAAATTGCTTTTTTATATTAAACTAGCGACCCGCCCCGGCTTCGCACTGATGTAATGTAAATGTCGCAGGCATTTCGAATAAATCCGCCGTTTACATACGGCGTCGTCAGTTTAAAAACGAATGCTGGTTTATAAAATGCTGAAGACAAAATGTCATTCTGTATATGCATTATAAAATTTATAAAACTAGCGAACTGTCAATTTTATAGTGTTAAAAAATATAGAGTGTTTCATATCTATATGAAATCCCTAGTAAATGACTCTCCTACTATTTTTTTTTTACTGAATATAATATTATTACAAATGAGCTAGACGTGGCGCTTCGCCGGCCGCTGCCGCGACACGCTCGCTACGCTCGCTCGGCTTGCGCTTCACTTTCACTAAACTAACCTAACATAACCAATGGAATTGTTAATTACTTCAATTAACCATAGGTAAGTAATTGATGTTGAATAAAAGTAATTTTTGTTACTTGGATTTTTTTTTTCAGAAACCTGGAAACTCTAATTTGTCCAAATAGTGTTTTATTCATGGTCACCCCAAAACTGTTGTCATTTTGCCTGATTTCGCATTCGCCATAATATTATATAACAGCGAGCATTTTTAAACAGACGACGCCATTTGTAAACGGCGGATTCACTTAAAATGCCTGCGACATGAATACTTAGAAATATCTATTCTTTATTGCAAATATAAACCTTTCTCTTGAATCACTGTATCTATTAAAAAAAACCGCATAACATCTGTTACGTAGTTTTAAAGATTTAAGCATACATGGGGATATAGGGACAGAAAAAGCGACTTTATTTTATGCTATATAGTGACTAGGGGCCTACTGCGGCTTCGCACATTTAAGAGTAGCTGATACGCGTGCGAAGCTGCCGCGCGCCGGAAAAAAATAATCGCCTCTTGCAGAATGAGGTGACTAAGTTCTATGGTTTTCAAAAATCTACAATCAATGAGAAATTAAGTATTTGTCGCCTCATAAAAAATCGAATCCAGAACTGGTACAATCCCATTTTCATTAAGTAGCTAGCGACTCATCATAAGACAAGATGATATCTCTGTTTTATATTGTCCATTATCTCGGTCGGCAGTCTCCAATAAAACAGCGGGCGTCATCTCTCGAGTGCTATTGATTCGCGTGTAATCAGAGGAAGTGAGCCGTTGCCGGTTTTTATGACGAGCCAACAACTATGGCGGAGCTTGAAAAAAAACGGTCAAGCGCAAGTTGGGCTAGCGCACGGGATTTCTTGCTAATAAATAGACAAATATACTGTGTTTTTTTTGTTTTACACACTATAGTACAATTTATGCTTAAATGATGATACTGAAAAAACAAAACAAAATCTGAATTTTTTAGTATTAAAAAAAAATTGAAGGACTTTGTATCTTGCATTTTTGGATCCGAATTTGCGACCTTTACATATCGTGCTGTTCTTTTAACTAAGTTCAGTGGTTTTGAAAAATCTGCAACGAATGAGAAATTGTGTCTCGCCTCAAAAAAAATGTAGTTCCAGAACTGGTCTACAATTTCCACTTTCATTAACTAGCTAGCGACTTACCATCATATTGTCCATTATCTCGGACGGCGGTGTCAAAGCTTGAAAAAAAATCGGTTAAGCGCAATTTGGGCTCGCGCATGTTAGATTACTTGCCAGTAAATAGATAAACATACTGTGTTTTTATGTTTTATCTTGTAATACTTGATAGGTTAATATTTAATTATATATATATGTTAGCTTATTATAATATTAAGAATATTAAAATTATAATTAATTACAATGGAAATATAAAAACTATTAACAAAAACTAATTAAAAACACAAATTTTGCTATCCGAACCCGTTAGTCCCCGGCGCAAAGGTGCCCATCACACTGGCCGCATTACCACGCTGAATAGCAATGGCCAGCCTCTGCACCAGGAACGAACCAGAACGTGAGTCGCCTAAAGCATCACTCAATCTACGGCCTATTTCACGCACAAAGTCCCTCGCCTCCGACCCCCAACAGCCCATGGTCTCCACTGCCACGGGCACAAAGTAATAAAGAGGCTCTAAATTGGCATACTTAAGCCTCTTCTTCAAACATGCATCTTCCGCAGCCGCTGCCGGGTAGTGGATAATAAAACGTTAAACTTGATAGGTAGATATAGAAAATCGTTTCTTGCAATACTGGATTCGAAACCACAACCTTCACGTATGGTGCTGCTCTTCCGACTAAGTTCTGAGGTTTTCAAAGATCTGCAACGAAGGACATGTTGAGTTTTGGTTTCGCTTCAAGAATCGTGATCCTCGAACACGGGACCGGGATGGCGCGTTGCTAACGTCCGGTTCGCTCGCCTCACGGCTTTGAAGGTTGTCATGGATATAGGTTGTCTTATTTTTAATTCAAAATATCAAAATGTGATAAACAAATAAAAACTCATAAATACCCTTATGGAATCACTTGGGTGTCCGCAGTGGTGGTTTTAGTATATCTGGCGCCCTGGGCCAATTTCATGGAGTGTCCAGTCTAGTGTGTGAACCAAGATTTTGGTTTGGGGGTCTCCCTGTTACATAAGACTTCCGGCGCCACTTTATGGCTGGCGCCTTGGGAGGTCGCCCTACCACGCCCTATCCTAACCCCGGACCTGGGTGTCCGTCTGTGAATCAAGAGTCTATATCTCAGAAATGATTGAATTCAAATTAACATTCAATATTATACTGTACGTCTCGTTTACCCTTTAAAGCTTTAAAATTTCTAAGTCAATGCAGTCTCAAGAGATTTTGCCATTAGTTCCTTATTTTCTTTAATTTATAGCGATTTATATTTATTATTTCTAATCATTAAAAATTTTGTTATGCGAATAATAACGTCATAAAAAAACACATTCTAAAACCAGTTTCATTTATCAAAGATCATAGTTCGGACGTGATATCAAATAAACATTTTGACAGTGCAGCGCTGGCAATATCTTTAGAGTTATGATTTACAGTTGAATTTAATCTCAACGCGGCTCTATAAAAGCGAGACTCGTAAGAGATTTATAGTCCGAGCTTGGGTTATTTACGTAAAATGGACAAAATAAAACGTTTAAGTATTTGTGTAGCTGAACTAATACACAAATGCTTAAATTTCTATTAGTAAATGGAAATAAGAAACTGTTTTGAGTGGGAACGAAATCCTATTAATTATATAAACGAGAAAGTATGTAAGAATGTATGCATGTCTGGATGTCTGGATTTATGTACCTATGTTAATCTTTCACACAAAAAACTACCACATGGAAGAAATTCGATAGATAGATTAAATACTAGAATAAGTTTGTCCACTTTTTCAAGATAAAAAGTATTACATACTTACAGTACTTAAAGTATTACATACTTACAGTACTTAAGTATTACATACTTACAGTACTTAAGTATTACATACTTACAGTACTTAAAGTATTACATACTTACAGTACTTAAGTATTACATACTTACAGTACTTAAAGTATTACATACTTTTTATCCGCAAGTCGTGGACAACAGCTAGTTTTACATATTGTTTGCTATATTTTACCTGCGACTGCGTTCGCGTTGATCAAAAACATTCTGTTGATTTTGTGTCTCATCAATTAATCTCCCAATTTTCATCTAAATACATACAGTAGCCTTTTTGTGTAAGAACATCCCTATACATACAAACGTTCAGTTTAATAATAGGTCTACGAGAGTGAGATATTTTTCAGAAGTGAGGAAAAAGGTGATCAAGAATTTTCTCTTACTCGTTATCTTAAGCAAAAGTTTAAAAAGAAAAATAATGATGCGATTAAAGGAGCATCGTGTACTAAGAATCGACCAGGCTCAGCACAGCAGCCATTTCAGCCATATATAATTCAGATACACTTAACGCCACACAGAATCCAGCTAGGCATTCGTGAGCCCCGGCGCGGTGTACAAAATTCATGAATTGCCTGCTTCAAGGAATTGAAACGACTCTAGACGTAAAGTGTTATTGACTGACGCAGTTGCTTACTAATCTAAAATATTACTATGGACTTTAAAATCCTTCATCATTGCTTCAAAACATTCTGAACATTAAGAATTCATTTATTCGTGCAGGTTACAAGTACCATCTAGATGTATTTTTCATACAAAATAGGCTTTATCTTACGCGTCATTTTCTCCTTCAATCAAACTTGATTGAGCGTAAGATTGTACACGTTTGCCTAGAAGGTGTCTGTTTGGTCTTAAAAATATCAAGATTATAACATTCCTGAAAAATTAACATCGGCAGAGAGTTTAGCACTCCTTTGCAGTTCGCATAATGAAAGACGAGGTACATTCATGCGTAATGGAGATATGCTTACAATATGCGGCAGAGTTTTTATGCCATGTTAAATTTTGACTTTCAGAGATGTACAAACACCCCGCTTTGTGTGTTTACTATGACCGCGCAGCAGTATAACTTCGTGAGTTTTGCATTGTCCCTTTGAAAGACTACACGCCGTCCAATGTTCCGCCCCCGCCGGCAGGGGCCTGCGCCGCGTCCTCCCTTAGAAGTAGACTCCGTTTTGCGTTACCAGCACGTCGCTTTTTCCCCCAAACGTACCTTAGGTACAAAGTCTTGCCGCTGATGTTGTGGTAGTCCAAAGTTGACCCCGGATACCCATGACATTACCACTTAAGGCGATGAGGTCCACCGGGGGTTTTTAGTGGGTAGTCTCCGTCCTTTTCAGCGCGGAGCCGGGGTACAGTCTGCCCCTGGGAATCCCACACACGCCGTCACCTTCTCTCGGGGGGCGGTATGGTCTATCAATAGATTTCCCCCCGTTTAAATAAATAGGGGTGAGAGCCATTTGCGCTCCCCCGAAAGCTCGGTGAAGATGATAAGGCTTCCAAATCGTCATTGATAACCATCGAGGTAGGAAAAAAGCGTTACCCCTATAATTTTGATTTCGAACCAAAAGCTCTTAAATTTTGATTTTACTGTTTTTTC
Source organism: Glyphodes pyloalis (assembly GCA_037074685.1). NCBI lineage: Eukaryota > Metazoa > Arthropoda > Insecta > Lepidoptera > Crambidae > Glyphodes > Glyphodes pyloalis. The sequence goes on along the minus strand of JAYKKO010000030.1, from coordinate 3,872,476 downwards.
AACCGGTTTCGAACCAAAAGCTCTTAGGGTTCGTATAAACGAAAATTAAGGCTGTAATACATTATACACTACTTATTTAATTACCCCGCACACAATCTAAGTACAATGGAAATAATTTTAGCTCGTGAATAAGGGAAAATAAGGTTTCACAACAGCCCGGGGCACCATTTAGTTGAACAAAACATTCATTCCTACTTTGCACGATTATAATCTGACCAAGCGCGAGTCGACTCAGTCTTTTCAAAATATCATCAGGCATAGGTATACGTTGAACCTCAAGAACGGATATAGGCTATTTTTTGTTAGAGGGTAAGGGGGGGGGGGGGGGTAATGCCACCTTTGAAAGTTTATATGGGAAAATGTTTATTTTTAAAGTTAGAGATATGAAAGTTGGCACAAATATAGCTCTATTAAAATATAGACTACTTTTTGTTTCGAATATTAGGGGAGATAGGGGTAAAACCGACCATGAAAGGATGTAGTCCACGCGAACGAAGTCGCGGGCACAGCTAGTGTTTTATAAGTTGATGACCCCTGAAGCCAACAGGCGTGCGAGCCGGAGATTGGCGTTGCGCTGTCTCTGAAGTCCCGAGTTCGATTCCTGGGCGAACCAGTATAGAAAACGAACTTTTCTATATTATGTGGGGTCTGGTAATGTCGTTGTTTCTGATTTCTGTAACATAAGTGGTTTAACTACTTACCTACTGTAGAATTGTGGGTTGAGCAAGGTATGTAGGTAGAATCACTTTGCATTGTATTCAATGACGATTTAAATGTGTTACATGTAACCTACTTAAATAAAAAAATACAATTTGAAATCACTAAATGGCTAACTCCTCGGTTTCTACAAGCTATATCTTGGCTACGCATATGAAGCTAAGATTATAGATTAATCAGAGATGTACAAAATACCCTGTACAAAGTATCTGGAATACAAAATGCAAGATACTTTTAAATTAAGTATTTCAGATACCAGATACAAAATACTTTCGAGAATAGTATCTGAAATAATAAATACAAAATACGTATCTTCTAAATACTTCTTAAGATACAAATACTTTTGTAAGAAAACAAGATTTTATTTTAATGAATTGTAAGTTTATTATCTACCGACTTCAAAAAAAGGAGGAGGTTCTCAATTCGACCGTATAATTTTTTTTTATGTGTGTTCGGGCATAACTCCGTGGTTTGCGAACCGATTTTGAAATTGTTTTTTTCATTGGGAAGGAGGTTTACCAAGTGTGGCATGTCATGGAGACCATGACCTTGATGACACTTTATGTCTTGAGCATAAGGTCTAATGTCGAACAGCAAGCGTTTACCATGGCGTGCTGTTGACAACTTCTTATTTCTTGTAGTTCAGTACTTTTTGGCTGCCTCAACCATGGCCACAACACAAAAGCTAAATCTTTTTTCGAAAGTCAGGACCGTTAAAATATCGATTTACTTTTTTCTATACATTTACATTATTACCTTATATTCTTAAGTTAGTTCGTATATACCAGATTCAAGAATAACTCTTCAGCTTAATTTCATTACTGAGGTACATTTATATTCATGTCAACCCAACCTGCCCTGCGGATCGCCGCTCCCAAGGGAATGTTATGGAATTTCCGGCATCAGACCACGAAATTCCTTAATCATATTATCTTGGTAGCTTTATCTGACTAGAGGCACGGTATTCAACATAAATTATCGATACTAAACTCTAAGAGAAAGTGTTTAAGTTTCAGTATCGAAAATACAATGCTTGTACATAAGTACTCGAAATATAATTTTATATTGATCGCTTGACATACATTGCTCAGATTCTGTGGCAAGTACCTACTTAGCTAAAGCAAAAGTTACAGAAATCAGAATCAATGACAGTAGACCTGAGACAATTTAGATTTGTGCGTTATCCACATTGGCAGGCCTAACATATGCAATACGTCAAATTTATCGCATGAGACGACAAAAGTTTCTATACTAATGATTGGCTAATATCACACCGCACTCGTATTTTCTACCAATCAGCAGCTGACGCACTGACTTCTATCGATTTTGACGTTTGTTAAGAGCGCGATAAAAATAAGTCGCGTGCCGCATGCTAGGCCTGTAAGAAAGGTAATCGAACCCAGAACCTCAAGAGATTGCTTAACGCTGAAGTCTAGCCCGCTCGTCTCTCGGCTATATATTTCATGAAGTGCTTAAATAGCCTTCCTCCACCCACAGAACCTGGGTCCCTATGTATGTATGTGTTAGAGAGGTAGGGCATAGCGATTTTCGTTCGAACTGGAGCAGCCCGACTGCTGAAATACCTCCACCTTACAGAAGACCGCAGCCAAATAACAATCATTTCTGTGTTGTTGTGTTCCTGCGTGTGAGTAAGGTTTCCAGAGCTCCTGGGGAGTGCTACATTAGTAGCAGGGGTCAAGCCTTCAAGGTAAGGGCGACAAGTCTAGTAACAGATTTATTATGCTGTACTTGTCGCCCTTAAGCTAGGACCTCAGTACAACTTAACATCAGCTGGGATGAGGTCAATCTTAAAGTGCAATATAAAAAAAAATTTACAGTCGCCCTCTGATATATTGGAGCAGACAAAATGACCAAATACTTCTGAACAGTTAAAAATGTCAATAAGTTCCATACACTACAAGTTACCATTAATATAAAGCGCTTTGTAAAAATGTAAAAATATGTTAGATTTAGCTTTTTTGACCCACTTGTTGCAAAAATTGGGAGAAGCCACTGACTCTTGAGATACAGGCACTTAAGCCTAGTTCGAGTGTCAGAGATTCATTTGGAATTTGTTATTATTATATTATTAATATCTGAACATTCATTACTTCAGTAATATCTGAGCAGATGCTAATAATATCTGAACACTCATAACGTCAGTATGTGTCACGCACGTCATGTGTCTCACTGTAAAGATTAGTGTTCAGATATTATTGGTAAGTTGTGTGTATAGAAATTATTGACTAGCATCTGCTCAGATATTACTGAAGTAATTGATGTTCAGGTATTAATGGCAACTTGTAGTGTATGGAACTTATTGACATTTTAACTGTTTAGAAGTATTTGGTCACTTTGTCTGCTCCAATATACATATTTGACGGCGAATTCTCTATTCCCTATTTTCTCCCACACTTACGAGCTTTCTACGAATTCGCGCTATTTAATGAACGTAAATGTTCATGACATGTAATACAAAGGTAACAAGCTCAGATAATGTTAAATATAAATTAACCTTTACCTCCTTAGTAAGTTCCTTCATTATTTACTTAATTGGTAATTTAGATTAGTTAAAACAGTACCAACTACGGAGAGTTAAAACAAATAGCGATTGGATTTTTTCTTTTTCTCGAGTAACTTCATTGAAATTGTCAAATATGATTTATCTTGTGTGAAAAATACTTTAATGCTTGTTTTCTAGTCTAGTTTTTAAGCTAGTTTTCAAAAATTTTATTTATCTTGTTGCCCTTTTAAAAACAAAGACAAATGCTTACTGTCGAATAACAACGAAAAAAAAACTTTTAATTTAAAATATATTTCAGCGACGTTTGTTACTGGCCATTTGCACATGCTACACTGATCTCAATTAAAATTTAAATTGCGTGCGCGGGAATATTTTATTGAACATTTAAAAACAAAATGTAAAAGATCGTCGCTTGTTTTATTTTATTTAATAGCTATTTCAAAAGCAACTTTTATTTCAAAGCGAGTTTAAAGTGATATGCATTTAATTTGTAAGCTGGACTTTAATAAATTTAAATGAAACAAGTTAGTAGACCATGTTGGGAATTTGGACATTTGATTAATAAAGGAATGATTAAGAAAATATTCACCTAGACTATTATTTGTATGAAAATCAGTATGCATATGAAATATTACCTAAAATTTACGTTTAGAATTATCCCTACTAATATTATAAATTCGAAAGTCTGTCTGTCTGTTACGCTTTCCCGCTTAAACCTTTCAACCGATTTTGATGAAATTTGGCACAGACAATTGGCTACTTGACAGTGTTAACAATAAAATATGAAAAGTATTAGATATGTTAGCTTATTAGTAAAGTAATAATTTTACATTTTTATTTTATAATTAAAAGCATAGTTAGTATTTTAATTTTGCAAAATAAATTTTAGTTTTTTTATCTGTGGAACAAAAGAACCGAAACGGAAACCACCATTGCAATTCGGAAATGACAGCTGTCGGCGAAAATAATTTATTTTAATGTGGCGAAACAATGATTATTCTACCGATTAAATTGAATTATTGTGTCTTTAATCGTATTAAGAATTTATTGAAACATTTTCCGTTTATCTAAATGAAGTCGTTCCTATGCGTATCGGTTCGTTGTCTACAACGTTGACGTCATAATTTCAACAGTGACATCACTTGGCGTTTTTGCGCGCTTTTTAAATGTGTTACACAAAATCTTATTTTTCTCTGGTTATTTAGATTATTTCCAGATAAATCGAATTGCTTGGGATATAAAATGAACGGGCGCACATTTTGCAATACTTTTTCAAAAACTGTCAAGTAGCCAATTTTTAGACTTTGAGACCTTTCTCAGTCCTTACAAAGGATACCTTTTATTGCGAAAAAAAACCCCGTAGTTCACGCGAACGAAGTCGCGGGCACAGCTAGTAATCTATAATTATGCATATACCGGTTCGGTTTGTATATTTGTAATATAAATTTTAAGACTTTCGCGTTCCATTTGAAACATTTAAAATAATTTAACGGGTCAAAACGCGACACCATTTTTATTTAGTAGTTAATACGAACTACTTACTGCCCGACGTTTCGGTTAGGTTGCACCAACCGTGGTCACGAGCTGACTGGTCTTGCTCGCCTTCGTCTGTTCGGGGGAGCTTGCAAATCTTCATCCACCCGCACATTGTCACATAACAAAATTATTGAAGTCACTTCGACACACCACACTGACAGTATCCGGAATTGTTTTTGATCGTTCTAATCGCGGTAAACATTTATTAATCACTGGATGCCATGCTGATGATAACTTAAATCCGTCTTCTCTATTGAAATTTTTGTACTTTTTGATTTCAATAGCTTCACGTACTATCCTAGTATGGTATTTTTTAATTGTATATTTGTACTTTTGTTTTAAACGAATGAGACAAATTAACCAATTAAAAAAAAGTCTTACTTATTGAAATACAAAACTTACATGAACTAAACTTAAAATACACTTACATAAGGGCAAAACTGCAAGTGAATCTTCTAACTATTTTTTACATTGGAGCGATTTTACTAAACGCAATAATTTGTTTCAGAACATAATAATGCCCCACCAATGGCTGGAGGGGAACCTCCCCGTGGCCGCCAAGTGTGACGTGTGTGACAAGACCTGCGGCTCAGTGCTTCGGTAAGTTGTAGTATGAAGTAGTGACGTAACGAATATTCTTTTTTTTTATATTGCACTTCAAGATTGACCTCATCCCACCTGATATTAAGTGGTAATGAGGTCCTAGCTTAAGGGTGACAAGTACAGCATAATAAATTTGTTACTGGACTTATCGCCCTTACCTTGAAGGCTTGACCCTTGCTACTAATGTAGCACCCCCCAGGAGCTCTGGAAACCTTACGCACACGCAGGAACACAACCACACAGAAATGATTGTTATTTGGCTGCGGTCTTCTGTAAGGTTCAAACGATAACTCGGTATGCCCTACCTCTCTCTATTCGCATATTTCTTGACATTCGTACACTCGTGACGACCTCTGTAGCCGAGAGGTGAGCGAGCCGGACTTTGGCGTCGCGCCATCTCTGAGGTTTCGGGTTCGATCCCCGGTCGGGTCAATATGGGAAACGAACTTTTCTGTATTATCTCGGGTCTGAGTGTTGTGGTACCGTCGTTGTTTCTGATTTCTGTAACACAAGTGCTTTTGTTACTTACCACAGAATCAAAGCAATGTATGTGATGTTGTCCAATATTTATTATTATTATTTTTCGTATTCCTATTCGCATTCGCAAAAATTATGCGAATATATTGCAAAAATAGATAAGATGTCAATTACAAAAAGGTAAATTAAACAAGGAAAAATTTTTTTACTATTATTAATCACAAAATCTTGAGCCTTAGGAGGCTTCACATGAACTTGCAAATATATTTTTTATTATATTAATTTTAATCACTTTCAACAAAATAAACTAAACGAAAGGTCTTCAAACACAAACATCTCACCTATTGATTTATCAACTGCTAGGGACTCTACAGATTTATTATCCTGCTGTTTCGTTTCATCAACACATTTTTGAAGCGAATTAAGTTTTATCTCTGATTTAATATATTTTTGGGAAGATTTTACTACACAATGATTTCATCACCAAAATTTGTATCTCCTTAATCAAAAGTGAATATTCGCATTCGCGAATATCAACGGGAGATATTCGCATTCGCATCCGCATTCCCGAATGTCTAAAAATTGATATTCGTTACATCACTAGTATGAAGGGTCAATGACCATAAAGATGAATGTTCAAAATATTCAAATCTAAGTGAAAAATGTCAAACGGTCACTTTTTGTATGCAGCTAATCGCGTTAAAAAACTAGGCAATATCGCTTCCAGTCCTGAGGTAAATATGTTCCTGCTATGTCGCTACACGTGTAAAACGCTTGGTGTCCCAGGTATTCGTGGCAATAGAGCTGAGTTATGTACAGTCGCCGTCAGATATATCGGAGCAGACAAAGTGACCAAATACTTCTGAACAGTTAAAATGTCAAAAAGTTCCATACACCACAAGTTGCCTTTAATGTCTGAACATTTATTACTTCAATAATATCTGAGCAGATGCTAGTCAACTGTTCAGAAGTATTTGGTCAATTTGTCTGCTCCGATATATCTGACGGTGACTGTACAACGTTTATAAAAACTTAAACCCAAATATCTCAAAACAAAGGACGTCCATCATTATAGCAGTGTTTCTAATATTTAAAGTTCGCTAGTACGGCGTATAGTACTATAAAAATAATAAAATCGATTATAGCAGTGTTCCCTACTCTTCGTATACTAAGTAATATCAAAATGTCAGACTTGCTTTTTACTGTTCTCATGTCGTGAAAAAAAGAACTAACGTCGAAAAGAGAGTGATTTAAAAAAAAATACGCGGAAGCTCGTGGTCCAAAGCTGACCAAGATTATATTTTGAGTGTTTAAATTTCCATAGCATCGCCCCGTCGGCGAGGAGAACGCTGATTTTTACGTTAACGTGCACTTATTCTCACTTCACACAGATGTTTGTATACTTTTAAAGGCTCTGTTGTGTATTTACGTAATAAATGTTTCTTCCTTTCTTTCTAAAACCTCTCACTGTTTCACATTTTCGTGAGCAATATATATGACACTCAATTCAGGAGACCATAGATAAATCCACCGAGCTCCGACCGTCTTCAACGTCGGCCACAAACTCTGATACGAGCGCTAGTGAGGCGCTGCTCATTCTTGCGGGTACAACTTCATCCCGGGTGATGCGGGATCATTGATCTATCACGATAGATTAATCATCTTAAATTTTGAAGACAGGCCTCAGCTAAAGATGTTTTGTCCATGGTGTAGGTACAGCACATTTATCTATGCTTTTCCTGTTTGGTATAGCAAATAGGTACTTCAATGATTTTCTGTATGTTATCCACGGATAAAAATCATAAATGTTGCCATTTTTCAAATCCAAAATGCATAGCCAATCCATCGAGCGCAGACCGTAACGCAACTAAGGCCTGTCTTTGTAATTTGAAGATCTCAATAATGCAGGTAATATGTGCGTCCGCTGTGACCTAATGTGCAAAGTGTATGCTGACGCTACAGTATCAATAGGTCAGTGGACTGTAGAGTCAATTTGAGATGCGAACTTTTCAAAATAAACTTGGGTCTGGGTGTGCTGGCTTGACGCTCCCATTTTAATTTAGTGTTCGTCGTCTACTACTCATAAAGGGAAACTTAATTTATTTATTCAAATTTTTTTCAAATAATACTTTTTTATTAATTCTAAGCAACACAATTTTTATGGCCGTTTTTTTAACTAATATTTAGAAAAATGTTAAACCGGTTTAAAAATTTAAACCTAGGCTACCTTTATATCAATGAAGAAGTAGGTTCAGTGAAAAAGGTCGCGAATTTATTTTTAGAAGTTGGTTGAAGATACCTAATAAGTCATGTCCGCTTAATGTAACTTAGCTTATATTTACAAGAACAAGAAGCTGTTCTTAAACCGAAAAAACGTTGCAATTTTTAACAGAAGCTGCATTGTATAGTTAATATCATTTGATGTCATAAAATATTTAGGTTGTATTCCGCTTGGAATCCCATTCCGTTGTTAAAACTTAAACTGTATTGATGACAAAAGGTTTTGTTCAAACTGTTAGACGCCTGTCTTAGCCAACTATACGTTAAATTCATTTTATGAAGGCGTATCTAAGTTCACCTAGCGCAGACCTTTCTCAACGACAGAATCAAACCCTCTACTGGCGTTGATCTCAGGATGAACCGGTGAAGTGGATCCGTGGTTGCTTAGGGCTACCGAACACAAGAAAAAATGCAATATAAGTATCTTCTCGGTAGTTATAGGATCCGAACCGGAGGTAGCTTCATTTGTTTTATATAGAGACTATTCATGAGTATTACTAATGTAATCTATACGAATAAAAAATAGGAGTAGTAATTTCATTCATTCCGATACATGAAATAAAACTATTTTTTTTTCGGTAATCATGTACAATTAAAATGTACTAATCGATTTTATTATTTTTATAGTACTATACGCCGTACTACCGAACTTTAACGTTATATAAAAATATAACGTTATATAGGGGAGATAAAAAAAAATCTGTTTCTAATAATTAAAATGTACTAACCTACAATGCTTAAACATTTAGATCGTCCTCACATCTACGTACTATTTTTATTAAATAGTGACGTAAACAAGCGCTCTACTGAAATTTGAAGCTCCGTATCTTTATTAATGAAATAAATGTGATGAAGTAAAAGATACGTTTTCATTGTATTTTGAAAATCGAAGTGACGGAATTTGTACTGAAACATCATCCTTATTACCATATACCCAAAGGCAGCTTTTGTCTGCTACGCAGTCTATGCAATAGACTGCAAAACACTATTAAAAGAATATTTTAATTGCACATATTCGTTGAAACCATAATATATATATATTCATCATACATTTTACTCTTAACACGTCATTTCCAATAAGCAAAAGCTTAATATTGTTTAAAATAAACCTCATCTGTGGTTATAAAGAGCCAAGGAATTAAATGTGATAATTCAATCGTCAAAACTAAGCTATCAACAATACGAATGGCAGTGAGCTAGTTCTGATTTGAAGCGTCACAGATGACCTTTAGAAATTTAAGTAAACTATCCCGCATTTAGCTCTACTCTCATAAAATATCCGATATCACCCAACCCTAAGAACTTGGATGAGAACCGTAAAATATTACAGCGAAATAATTTTTCATTTTCACGGTTTGATCCCACGAGACTGAGAGTCTCCAAATGCGAGAAAGCTCCAGTTAAATGCACTCGCTGTCTCCGGGAAATGCACGGGATTACCCTAGAAATCCCGGTGTTGCTTGGGATCAGCTGTCGCTTTTCTCCACCTCCGTTGCTGGGCTGTAGAACTAATGGATGGATGAGAAAATATAAGTGAGCTTGCTTGAAAAAATCTGAAGCGCAAATTTTTTGGTACAGTAACTAAAACGTCAGAGTCTAACAGTTTGGAATTTGTATCGCCCTTATGCCGTTGGCATAGGAACTAATATCAAGGTGCTAGTTTTTACCGTGATGTGATGTTATCTCAAACGGAATGGTCATTCATTTTCCTCTCATCGTTTTTTGTGGATGTAGTCTGTGTGAGCAGGTAAGGTATTGTTACGACCTCGGTGGCACAGGGGCTAAGGCGGCCAAAGCGCGAAAGGTCTCGGATTCGATTCCCGGTCGCGCCAATTTGGGAAACGAACTTTTCTAAATAGACTTGGGGTCTGGGTGTACTGGGATGACGTCTCCAATTAGTGTCCGTCGTCTGGTGCTCATAGTACAAGGGAAAACCTTAGTTTGAGATCAGGTGATTACTTTGATTGTCTGGCGCATTTACTTATTTATTTTAAGTAATACGTTTATTTTATTTCTTTAAACAAAACAGTTTGCAAGTTAAAGCGTACCATATTTAGCTGTCAAAAGCAACTGTAATAACAATAATATAATCATTTGGTTATATGGATTACTTTGTATTATCATTACTTACCCCTAATATAAGTATTATATAAAATATAGGTACCTACAGGTCGACAAGTTTTTATTAAATCTCAAATCGTATCAAAGTGGTTTACTTAAATTATTGTTCGGTGCCTGTCTTTTAAATTAACAGAAATCAAATAATAATGTAACTTATTTAAAATTACTAAATCGATATTAAGGAAATTACGTATTAATTTTTTTTTGGTACGATAAATAGATGAATATAAATACAAACCTTCAAGATATATTTCTTATCCCGATTTAAATTATGTGAATTAAACGTAATTTATACCTCTGACTTAAGTTTAAGCATTTAACACGAGAAATCGAGGTCATCTAATGTTGAATGTCATTAATTTTTTGTTGCTAAGAATTGAAGGTGAGCCTTTTCTTAACCTAATAACCGCCAACTACTTCTATAGAAGTTCAGGATTTTCGTGCCGTCAACGCCACTACTTCTATAGAAGTTACTCATTGTACCTACTTTAATTAAATACCTTTACGGTGCATTAAACATTTGTTTCTCTTGTAATTTTGTAAGATGGACAGGATTGAAGCCCATTTTTGTTATTTCGCGAGAAGAAACAGGCTTTATAGTGTTTTAAAACAGATAAAAACAAAAACGCCTGAAATATTTTGATGTCCCATACGCCAACGACTTCATATCAAGTGCCTACTTGATATGAAGTATATAGTGATGTGACACGATAGTTGCATTCATTACAATCCAACATGTTTACTTTGTTTTGTTCCATACAAATATTCATAGATTTTATGATTGACAATTAATTCCGGTCTGAAAATAACGTATTACATAATAAATATTAAAATTAATTTATTTGACGAAGATCCTTACTAATATTATAAATCGGAAAGTGAGTTTGTTTATTTGTTCCCCTTTACGACATAACTACTGAACCGATTGCTTTTAAATTTTGCAGACGTATAGTAAGAAGTTAGGATTAAATAATAGGTTACTTTTTATCCCGAAAAAAACTGATATTCCCGAGGGAAAACAAAAATATAGTTTGCTTGATGGATGGATTAGAGATGACGCTGTGTGGCGTTTTAATCAAGGTAAAATATTGTAAACCACTATAAACATGTAAATTTAGAAGCTAAATGATACGATAATGAATCCCTGAAAATGAGGAATTCCGGATGACGTACAATTTATTTTATCGTCTAAACTGATTTTTACATCTACTTAGGTATATAATATAGTGTACTATTCAGTTTTTGTTTAACAACTAAAGCGTTTTTCCGTGGAAATGAGAAGTTTTCTTATAGTTGTGCTTTATACTGCAATATAACCAAATTCCAAGCGGGCGAAGCCGCGGGCGGAAAGCTAGTTAATTTACAATTTATTTAGGATCTTCGATATTGCAACACCCATCCCTACGCAATGACAAGATTTTAGTGCTACGAGCGCCACCAACTTCAATGCAAGTAAACCTGTGACGTCGTAAGCGTACAGGTGTCAAGGTCATTGTGTCATAGTGCCGGCCGTTACAAGCGTGCGCTCGTCTGTTTTTTCTTTCGTACAATAAACATTAAATATAATTATCGAAAATATAAAAGTAAAATATCGAAAGGTAAACTTACTTAATAAATAATAATAAGAATAATAACTTACCATTCATTCTTTTGTCTTACTTTTCACCGTAACATACTTGTTATGATTTATTACTACCGTACAAGAGCCGTCTTTTCTTAATCAAATCGTCTAGAGAGATAGAGAGAGATTCAGTCAAGGTGAAGAAAGAAAATCATAGACAACACTTCTATTTGAGATATTTATCTTGCCACGAGCGCCAACGACTTGATATGAAGTCAACGGACTTCGTTATAAAATGAATAGTGAAGTGCCTTTTATAATAAATGTGTTGCAAGATTATGCATGTATTTTTGTCTATGATAATAGATACTCGTTTTTCTTACTAAAAATGTTCATAAAATAAAACAAATTACTATTATAATGTATCAGGGTTTATTTATATTTGCAAAATTTAAAAATAAATCTTGATTTAGACATCAATTTTTTTTATCGATATGACGTTATGCCACTTCCTTGCTTTCGTACTATAGATACTGTTATACATTTATACGTTGGCGTACAGCGGGCCACTACGTTTAAGATAGCTGGGCTGGGTAAAGGTTAAATAAAATTTCAAGGCTTAACGTTAACCCTTCAATTTAACTCAAATAAATTGTCACCCGTAGCAAAGTGTGTTGTGAAAGACGCCATCAAATCTACCCGTTATATCGAGATACTGAGTAATTGATGTCCTTTGATAAATTGTGCCGCGATCCCGGGATTACAGTCGATATTCCGGTGCGTTGCGAGATCCGTAATCCTTCTCTTTTCAGATACCAGTGTATCGATTGGGATAAAAAAAACTCGTTAACTTTGTGTCGACATACTAAAACTTTTTTTTTATAAATTGATGATTATTTTTAAATAAAAGCTGACTGTCTATTGCACAAAACTTTCTTGTTTCTAGAACGGAGATACAAGTTTGAATGCACTTACTGACTTCTAGTTTTCCCGGAGCGAGAATATTACCGCTTTCCGCGAGTTTCCAATGCTAACTGAATTATGCCTGAAATTAAATTAACACAACTGTTTGTGGACGATTATCGAATTGCAGTAAAAGTTGACTCGGCAACGATTTTGTCACGATTTCTAAGTGAGCGGATAATAGAAAGAGAAAAAAATCATCCCCCCTTGCGGAGTTGGATTCAAACCCACAAATTTATCTGTATCTTTCAAACAATAAAAGTTCATCAGTAGTGCATGAAGCACTTTAAAAAAAAAAATCTATTATCAATATATGTTAATAAGTTTCTCTGTGACTGATATCGATGCGGGTTGCGAAATGAACGTGAAAATTTTACAGAATCGATTTGCAGCAGCCAACGTATTCGGACGCGTTTCAAATATCAACTCGGCCGAAAGTAATGCGAAGTCAAACTTATAGAAAGCGATGCGGGCAAATTTTGAACGAACGCTCCCGTACGTGGTTGAATGAATGGGAAATAAGGTTATAAAAGGGTAGAGGACTCTACAGGTACACCTACTGTCCTGAAATTGCGATTACCGCGTCCTCTGGTCGGCCTCAATTATGGTTAAACCATTTAGCCTCCTTGTTCACAAATACCAGAAATGATTCCAATATCTGACAAGAAAGCGAATGGTTTCCTTTTTAAAGATTAATCGAAAGAAGAAATTACAACTTGGTTTTTGATTTGTAAGAATAATATTTTGTTTTAAAACCGACTTATTCACAATCGAAGTAAGTTACGATTGTGAGAATCAAAAATTACTATACGCCCCTGATCTGACATATTTTATTTCGTTTTTTGTATAATTTATTTATCTATTTAAAAACTTTATTGCACAAAATATAAAGTACAAAAGGCGAATTTAATGCTAGGAGCATTCTCTACCAGTCAACCGTTGGGTCATGCAGATAGTTCGTTTATGGGTGCGGTAACAGTAAAAATGTGGGTATAAGACTTTCTGATCTGTTTCGTGTTTGTCCAAATGTTTATACTTACTTAAGGCGCGCCCTGCCCATCCATACTAATATTGTAAATGCGAAAGTAACTCTGTCGGTCTGTCTGTCTGTCTGTTACTCTTTCACGCCTAAACGGCTGAACGGATTTTAATGAAATTTGGTATAGGTATACGTTGGATCTTAAGAACGGACATAGGCTACTTTTTATTAGAAAATAAGCGGAGGGTGGGGGTAATACCACCTTTGAAAGTTTATATGGAAAAATGTTTATTTTTGAAGTTAGAGATATGAAATTTGTCACAAATATAGCTCAAAACTTAGATTAAAATATAGACTACTTTTTGTTTCAAATATTAGGGGAGAAAGGGGTAAAATCGGCAATGAAAGGATGTAGTCCACGCAAACGAAGTCGCGGGCACGCCTAGTCCTCTATATGCCATACTAGCGACCCGCAGCGGCTTTGCACACATATTAATTTGTTTTAAAAAATGTGATAAATGAAGAATAACTCGAAAGAGAGGTAGGATTTATCGCTCGAACTGGAGCAGCCCGACGGGTGAAATACCTCCACCTTACAGAAGACCGCAGACAAATAAAAATCACTTCTGTGCTGTTGTGTTCCTGCGTGTAAGGTTTCCAGAGCTCTTGGGTGGTGCTAAATTAGTAAGTAAGCCTTCAAGGTAAGGGCGACAAGTCCAGTAACAGATTTATTATCCAGTACTTGTCGCCCTTAAGCTAGGACCTCATTACCACTTAACATCAGGTGGGATGAGGTCAATCTTGAAGTGCAATATAAAAAAAGGGATCCTTGGTAAAATTTGAACAATGTAACCGAAGGTGTAGAAAAATGAGTCTTAAAATGTATTTCGTCGAATGCGCGGGAAAATCCTCTAAGGTGAAACGAAGTTCGCCGGGACCGCTAGTAATGAATAAACTCGAAAACTGCCGTGCCGAATTCAAAAATTCTTTCACCATTGGAAAGCTAGATTCAGCTTGAGTAACAAAGGCCATATTTATTGCTAGAAAAGACGAACTCCACCCGTACAAAGTGGCTGGCGACCGCTGTATCATATATTTATCGGCCATCTTTGGTAAAATCTGAATTTAAACTGAAGATGACGAAACATAAAATTTACCTTAGTTCATTCATTGGATTGATCGTACGTAAAATATAATGCTTAGTTTAATTTAATACCGACGATAGCTGATCATTTCTTAACATTACGAATTGATCGCCCATTCTCATTATTGCAAACTAGAATGTAGTAGATAATTGAATACCAAAGACATCCGATCAATACGTATTACTTAACTTATTTTATGAATTGATTGACGACTAGCCTTGATACTACTATCATCAATATTTGTTACTTAACTTATTTGATCAAATTATTATATACTAGCTGACCCGGCGAACTTCGTAGCGCCTTTTTTTTCTAAACTTTTAAACCTTCCCTGGACACAATTATTACAAAACCAACATTAGCCAAATCGGTCTAGCCGTTCTCGAGTTTTAGCGAGACTAACGAACAGCGATTCATTTTTATATATAAGATTTGTTCACTACTAAATACGGTTGACAACACGTCACTGTAAACACTTGTAGTTCGATATGAATTCTTATGAATGCTTTAAAAAATGAGGACGGTATACCAGTAAAAATTAAGTCTAACTTGCTTTTGAATTAAAGTACCTACTTATTACAATTAAATAGAACAGTAATTAACAAATTTTAATGATATTTACGATGATGGTATGTTGGACTTTATTTATTTTTAAATCAATTCGACTTGATATGATACCGTAACATAAACAAGTAATGCAGCTGTGCGTGACTTGCGAAAACAGGCATGAAAAAATGTTACAATGAAATCAAAGCAAAAAGGTTTCCGTTCAAAAACAGAAAGGCCTATAAATACGCTAGCTGGGCTGCCATGTCCGAATAAATAAAGAGGCAGTGAAGTTGAGGCGCACTGCTCGCGTCGTTCAAAATCATGTCAGTTTCACTACATTTGAAGTTTGAGCGGTACTTTTGGTGTGGGCGTAAGATAATAATAAGAGCATATAATAGAGGCGGCATCACCACAAACTTAAAAATTTTGCTCAAGGCTGCTAAATTTCTTGCTCTATTCCAGAGCTGATTGGCTTAATTTTAGAACTAGCTGTGCCCGCGACTTCGTTCGCGTGGACTACATCCTTTCATGGTCGGTTTTACCCCTTTCTCCCTTAATATTCGAAACAAAAAGTAGTCTATATTTTAATCCAAGCTATATTTGTGCCAAATTTCATATCTCTAACTTCAAAAATAAACTTTCTTCAATATAAAAATTCAAAGGTGGTATTACCCCCATCCCCCCCTTATTTTCTAATAAAAAGTAGCCTATGTCCGTTCTTGAGATTCAACGTATACCTATACCAAATTTCATCAAAATCCGTTCAGCCGTTTAGGCGTGAAAGAGTAACAGACGGACAGACAGACAGACAGACAGACAGACAGACAGAGTTACTTTCGCATTTATAATTTTAGTATGGATTAAGCACATCAACATAGAATATTTCAACTTTAAACCTGAAATTTTAGTTCATGAAAAAAATGATGGATTAAGATTTTAGAAAGCATTATATTTTTAAAATAAAGAAATATCACTCTAAATCATTTATATCCTCCTAATCCTAAAGCAAGCAAGTCAAGGACTTGTGCTAAGGAAACCAGAATCAATAGTGGAACCATAATTTATACAAATACTCATTATTTTTTTCGAGAGGTAGGGCAAAGCGATTTATCGCTCAAACTGGAGCAGCCCGATTGGTGAAATACCTCCACCTTACAGAAGACCGCAACCAAATAAAAATCACTCCGGTGTTGTTGCGTTCCTGCGTGTGAGTAAGGTTTCCAGAGCTCTTGGGGGGTGCTACATAAGTAGCAGGGGTCAAGCCTTCAAGGTAAGGGCGACAAATCTAGAAACAGTTTTACTATGCTATACTTTTCACCCTTAAGCTAGGAACTCATTACCACTTAACATCGGGTGGGATGAGGTCAATCTTGAAGTGCGTTATAAAACAAAAAAAAAGTATACACTGAGACACGGCACAACAATTTTTTACTATACAAATGTTCCGATCAACGTAAGTTTTCCATCCAGACTACAAACGGTGCTCTCGAACTTCATCAGCTCTTGGTCCAGAGTGCACCCAGCTCTGAAATAGAAACGCCTATTTCGAGCTAGCACGCGAGCGTCTATTCGCAGCCAGTATTATTGTAACAACTAGAACGACCCTTTGTGTTACGTCGGAGAGGTAACTAAGCTTTATTAGGAACACACAATAGCTTCTTATGCAAATGGTGCAGCAAGAATTTCTATGGACTTCAACGTCGCAACAAGAAACTTGTGTCGTTTTGAAAGAATCCCTACTTATTTTATAAATGCGAAAGTTACTTTGTCTATCGGTTACGTTTTCCCGCTTAAACCTCTCAAACGATTTTGATGAAATTTGGTATAGGTATACGTTGAACCTCAAGAACGGACATAGGCTACTTTTTGTTAGAAATATTGGGGGGGGGGGGGGAATAGGATAATACCACTTTGAAAGTTTATATGGGAAAATGTTTATTTTTTAAGTTAGAGATATGAAATTTGGCACAAATATAGCTCAAAACTTGGATTAAAATATAAACTACTTGTTGTTTCGAATATTAGGGGAGATAGAGGTAAAACCGACCATGAAAGGATGTAGTCCACGCGAACGAAGTTGCGGGCAAAGCTAGTAATTTATAATAATGTGCACCTGGGCATATGTAGTCACATAAAGACAAATGAAGACCGTAGACAAAAAACAATCACTTCTGTGTTGTTGTGTTCCTGTGTGTGAGAAAGGTTTACAGAGCTCCTGGGGGGTGCTACATTAGTAACAGGGGTCAAGCCTTCAAGGTAAGGGCGACAAGTCCAGTAACAGATTTATTATGCTGTACTGGTCACCCTTAAGCTAGGACCTCATTACGACTTAACATCAGGTGGGATGAGGTCAATCTTGAAGTGCAATATAAAAAAAAATGTGTTAGTCCCAGTTAATGTTTCATTGCACATTTATGTAACGCAAGTGCTTGAGCTACTTACTACAGAATCAGGTCGATGAATGCAAAGTTGTCTCATGTTTTAGCATTTGAATATATATCATTTTCTAAGAGAGTTAACTAAATTACACTTAGAACACATCTTGAAATAATTACTCACACGACTAGCCACTCACTGAATTACGAAGTTAGACGAATTCTGAGTAGTTGGCCAGTAACTGGTTACAAATTCATACATGCACGAGTATTATATGTGATCGCAAAGTTGGCGACGATGTTCTACTCTGGAAAGCAGATTAACTTGTTCTGAATATCATCAGCCAGTGCATGGCTGTATACCTACTGAAATGTCAAAATTAAAATAAGAACAGGAGGGTTGTAACTTGGAACTCTTGTTCGGACAATGCGAATTGTTAATTTAGTCCATGAAACAGTGAACATATTTTCATGTGCCATGAGTGAATTCGCAAAAGTGACACTAAGTATTATAAGTTACCAAATTAATTATTAGATTAGACTCGATTGCTTGCTAGGCTATCGCAGTAGGTTAAGTTACCTGTAAGGATAGTTGTAAGATGTTTAAATAAATAAATAAATAGTTTTTGCAACGTAGGCGTTCAACAACTACGTTTTAATGTGTTAATTACTATACTGCTTAGGATTCACTAAGAGAGTAAATTTTATCGCCTTCTTAATAAATGTCAAAATAATATAATTGAATCCGTCAGCTAGTGATTGGCTAAAAATACGAATGCGGTGTAATATTAGCAGTGTCGATATTTTTGTCGTCTCGTGCGAAAAAAATAACGTGTGTGCATGCTAGTTTGGTATGACGGTAGCGTTTAATGTGATTTAATAAAATGGTCACATTGCCGATACTCCATACTTGTGATTTGATGAGATAACTTTTTTTCTTAACTTCTTTCTTCTATCGTATTTCCCGGTTGTACGTCCATTAAGAAGTCCGAATTCCGCTGCAATTACAATCCTCATTTGAGGGGGGAATGCATTAGCACATCGTACCTACATATGGGATAGCAGTGGCATGTGTGGGATTACCCGCTCTGAAAAAACACAGTGTGTGCACACACAAACCCACTACCTGTTTGGATCATAGCCAGGACCAACGGCTCATACCTTAACTGCGCAATGGAAAAAAGATACCACCTAAAATTTAACTTTATGTCCTTGACTTACCAGCGAAAACTAATTAAAATTATCGATGCAGCATGCAGCCGAGGCAGGTAAGCATCGCCAGACACATGGATCAGGTGATTTAAGCCTGAATGCCCTAATCACATTTTTTTCGAGGAAACTACGTAAATACTAGCCGGAACGCCCCAGAGGGGTTTTAATTATACCAACTAATTGTGTAGAAATAATTCCAAGTGTAGTTTAATCGCATAGAAAATAATAAGACCTTCATGTTTTGAAAGTTTGAACGGGTATCAAAGTTAGACGAGTACAGCAGCTGGTCGGTGGCTGGTTACGTATTCAAACACATGTAAATACGAGTTATGTGACCGCAAAGTTGGCCACCGATGTATCAGCGCGGTCACGTTCCTCTCGCAAAGGCAAATAACTTGTTCGAATGTCGTTAGCTACTTATAATCAGGATAACAAGTTTGGTCTGCTGTTTGATGATGAAATGTTTGTAGCTTTAGACAACCATCCCCTCCCCTTAGTGATTAGTTAGGTTATGTCGTCGCTGGGCGTGAAAAACCTTTAAAAATAATTACCCGTAAATACCGGGTAACAGCTTCTGTACGATTCCGATTACGAGGTGAAAAACGGAAGAACAATAATTGTGCTTCTTTGTCGATCATTCCGCACTCTCGCTTGCACTTCAAGCCTTAAATAGAATGCCTGAGAGCAAGGTAACGCCGCATGATTCATGCTTTTTCGTGTGTGCTTTCGGCTCCATTGAATTATAAGACGTTGTCACGTCAAAAGCCTAGCTATCTTAGTCTTTTTTCTATATTATATGGGTCGAACTGTGTAGTAACTTTTCTGTGTTTATAAGATTACTTACTTACTTACTTTATAAGAATGTTACGTAAATTAATCTATATCTGGTCTAGAAAACGCGATATTTTAATGCCGCGCCTTTTGCAGTTACGCAGTATGAACATATTGCTCTTACTAACTAACTTACTAGCCCTTAATCAGGCAATGTATTGTAATGTAAATAGTTACCAGTCCAATTTGAACCTAATGACCTTGACTTACGAGGTAAAACCAATAAAAATGTTTGGTACTCCATGCCTCATTAAGGGCTAATAGAAAATATAAAATAAATACACGCAATATGTCAGCAACAGGTAAGTTTAACCGACTGGCAAGCCTTGTTCTAGTTTTTGAACAATACCTGTAACCCACCTGAGTAGCCTTGTACGGTAATATCAAGCCAAGCGCACTTGACTGGTTGCGTGTTCACTCACGTGACCGAAAAGTTTACGGCCAAGTAGAGTGTAAGAGGATTGTTATACACGTCAAAATCAAAACTTAAAGCGGTCAAAAGTACATTTATCTGAAAAATACAAATTTAGTAAAATAGATAAATATACTTTATTGCACAAAAACATTACAGAAATAGGTTTTACAGATTAATTACTATTAAAAATAATAGCCGTTAAAATTCAAACTGTTACATTGATCATCACCTTCTTTTGTAAATTCGCCATTTTGTGATAGGAGCCATTTGAGATATGAATTTGTCGTAGTGTTAAAGTGCTTGCTACCCAAGTTCTTTTATTTGATACCTATATTGAGGCAGTAGTGTCAAAATATGTAATCCGACATATTGTACTGGCGGCCATCTTGAACCGATTCCCGTCAGACCTAAGAACACTCCCGACTAATTCATCCTTGAAACAAAAAAAATCTCCAATGCCACGGACAGACTGACGCGTCTAACTTATAACACCACGTCGTTTTTGCGTTGGAGATAAGCAAATCAGGCAAAAGTGTTGGTCAGTCATTTCGCCCGAAATAAATAAATACGCCCGACAATCATAGATAAATACTGAACTGGCCTCGAAATAAGGTTTTACCTGTTACGTTAGGCAATTTAGAAAATTTCATTTAATTTGACGACCTCCGTAGCCGAGATGCAAGCGTGCCAGACTTTGGCGTCGCGCCATCTCTGAGGTTCCGGGTTCGATCGCCGGTCGGGTCAATATGGGGAACGAACTTTTCTATATTGTCTCGGGTCTGGGTGTTGTGGTACCGTCGTGGTTTCTGATTTATGTAACACAATTGCTTTAGCTAATTACCACAGAATCAGAGCAATGTATGTGATGTTGTACAATATTTATTTATTTATTCATATTTGTCTCCCAAACTGACCTGACCGGTTAGAACCTAGGTCCTTTTGTTGGGTCTACTATTAGCCACTGAGCCACTGTTGCCATAGTTTGTGAGAGATATAAAATTTCAACGCACTACGGAATAATGTTATCTAACGGCTTTGTGACTGAAACACTATGATAAAGGTTATACGGGCCGTCCATGCATATGTTTGCGATAGCTTTATACTGGGCACCGGAGCGAGATACGCTATATTTAAATTGGTACTGCCATTGTAGCCGACACAAATTTGTATTTTACAATGGAATATTAGTGTGTCCGACCCGAATATGTAGTTTTTTTTGGTTTGCTTAAATTAAGGTCACTTTAAAAAGGCTACAAAATAGGTAAATTCATAAATGGCTATAATGTATGGATTTAGGGTATCAAAATGTGATAGCATTGTTAGATAATTAAGTTAATTGCAAACTACTTGCTGGCCGAAGTTTGATTTGAATTGCACCAATCGATCAAAGTCAATCAATCGTCGAATCCACAGTTTCTGAGACTAACATGATATAAAAATGTATGTAGATAACATTGGACTACGAAATCGTTGAACTTAACTTTACCTTTTTATATATTACACTATCTATACATATAAAAATGAAACCCGTTTCTCTTTGTCACGCCATAACACAAAAACGGCTTGACCGATTTTGCTGATTTATTTTTTGTAGTTTTCTAATACCCTGTACAAGGTTCTTACGGAAAAAAATATTAAGAAAATCTCTCAGAAAGATTGAAAAACATACATTTAATTTAGCATTAAAAAACGCGCGTAACGAATGTCAACGTCATTCACAGCCATAGACTATATTGAAAGAGCATCGTTCGTTCGGAAACGTGGTTAATTAATTAAATTCTATAAGGCGTTACGAAGTTGGCCGTGTCAGCTAGTATTATATAAAGAACGAACACCCTGATTCAGACATTTTGTGAATAAGGTCGCTGGTCTTCATAGCACAAGTGTTTACGCTACTTATATTGGGATCAGGTCACTATATATATGTTTTGAGTTCTCTTACCTTTAGTTGTTTATTTATATTTAATTACCACGTCACGCATCCCCCCTACAATGCTACAAAGCCGTTTAAACAACGCCAGATTGCTCACCTAATAACTCTTAATACCTGAACGATTTCCATTAGAGGCTCCTTTGTAACATTCCAACCGCTCGGTTTACTTTGAACATTTTTCTTCGAAGCTAACGTGGAATCTTACAGAAGTTCTTTGTTAAACTTTCCTAACGAATCTTGTGGTAGGCCATGAGTTGTTTCGCTTTATTTGCAGGGCTTACTCTTTTGGGCGATTTTAAGTCATGGGTAAATCTGTACATATAGCCAAACTAGCTGTGCCCGCGACTTAGTTCGCTTGGACGACATACATGGTCGGTTTTACCCCAATCTTCCCCCAATATTCGAAATAAAAGTAATCCATATTTCAATCCAAGTTTTGAGCTATATATTTTGTTGCCAAATTTCATATAACAATAAAAATTTTCCCGTGTAAACTTTCAAGGGCGGTATTACCCTCATCGCCCTTATTTTTAAAACAAAATGTACCCTATGTCCGTTTTAAAGCTTCAACGCATACCTATCTATCCTTACCAAATTTCATCAAATAGTTTCAGTGATTTTGGCGTGAAAGCCGGATATACAAACAGACAAACAGAGTTACTTTCGCATTTATAATATTAGTAGGTATGAATAATATTACGAACGTGAAAGTTTGTGAGAATGTATGGAAGGCTGGATGTACGGTCTACAGCACGTCAAGATAAACACTTGCTTTCAATTTTAGTTCTTATACGCACGAGATTAGGTCGGTACAAAGTTCTAAATGTGTGGTACGCCTCTATGTTTGAATGGTACTCCCTCGCGCAAAAACGAATACATGTATTTAAATGAAATTTGGTGGCCAGATAAATCAAAGTCTAAGTCAAACATTTCTTTATTTAAGTAAGTTATATAACACTTTTAAATCGTCATTTTTTTATTTTTTTATTTATTTAGGCTAACCAACATCTGTTTACAATAATACTTAAATATAGGTAATACATCAGCATACTATAACTAAATATAAAAGACAATTACAGGTTAGCTCCACATGCAATATTCATTAATCTTAAAAAAAATAAACAAACGGTAGTCTCCCAATTGCAGAGTGGGAAAAAAATTGTCATTGAATACACTGCAAAGTTATTCTACTGCCGGTTCGGCACCTCTATTTACTGAGAAGCTGGTATTTTCTTCGTAGTTTAAGAAACTCAGCAGTTAGTCATTAGTTACTCACGTAACACATTCCTCTTTATAACGTTAGTAAGCATTACAGTTTTGAGTAAGATCTGGGCACAACCTAAATAAAAAAAAACAGCTACAGCGAAGAAATACTCGTAGCGCAGTAACAAAACCAGACGCGTAGTCAGATTGCTACAACTTTACTACTCCTTAGTACTTAACTAATAGCTATTGGAAGAGCACTTTGGTATATGTCATATAGTGTCGTTTTGATGAATGAAGAAACATTAAGTATTTATTTTTGAGAGGTAAGCTGGAGCAGGCCAGTCCTCAAAGGTGGCACCTGTTCACATGCATGACGTATGTGCCAGCCATCGCTTCACTCAACCATATTGAAGGGAATGTAACGATCCGCTTCATAGCGCCACTACTAGCTATTTAGGCTAAAAAAAAGGGATACTAGATTAATGCAGGATGGATAGGATCTCTTTATCCCGTAAATCCGTGATGGATAAATGTATAAAAAATATACTGGATTATTCTAAAAGGTAATTAACTTTGTTTGCTCAGTAACTGTAACCTATTTTATATTTACTTCGTTAATTGATATCTTTACCTACATTTCTAAACACAGTAATACCTACATGCACACTTATATTATAACAAAACTAATTACCTCACATTTGCAAGTCGTGGCAGCCTGCTAATGAATCTGCACTTAGACTTTATTTCAAGTTATTTTTTAGTGTAAGATTTGTTGGTTGTCCTATACCTATAAATAAATAAATGGATGTTGGAGGCAATTATTTATCAAATTTACATTAGATGCATTCTTGTCGTCACATAGCTCCATGAAAAAGAGCACCCCGGAGGAAATTCACGGCAAACATGTTGTATTTCCATATCAGTTCTTATAACAAGGATTTGCTTTAGCTGTACGTAAATACGGTAACAACACATCCCCTTACTAAATACCTATTTAAAATTTTATGTGATGCATGTAAATCTTATTAATAATGTATTAAACAGAAATACCTTCACGTGCTCAACTTCAACAAAACTAATTTTCTACTTGCATTGTAGGAGTTGTTACAAAGTTTAGAATTTAACTAGCTTGTACGTAACTGGTATCTATTGCTACCTTTATCTCGTCTACATTATGGTTTAATGTTACCTTACATGTTGTAACATTACTCTGACAATAATAGGTACTGGTGGAAATACTAAGTGACTGTAAACCTTATTAAAAAGTTATTTATCTGTTTATTAGTTTGATATTCCAAAAATTTTGGTAGCGGCCAAAACTCATTGAATAATACGCCACTCGCTAGAGGGCCAGGAACGAGTAAGTGAGCAATAAGATTGATTGTTCTAAGAGTAATACAATTAATATCCAAAACTTAAAATCACATACACTTATTAATAGATAGATAGATAGATATACTTTATTGCACACAAACTCTACAGAAATAGGTTTTACTAATTAATACAGTACAATTTAGGCTGTCTTATTGCTAGGTCTAACGCTTATTAATAAATAAATCAGACGACCCATAGTACTAGCTATCAGGCAGGTCCAGTAAACTCAGGCAAAATTAATTAAAAAAAGTTAGTTACCTAAATTGACTAGACTTTAATGGAATGAGGTTCGTTGTTAAACTATTGGGCGCCACCTTCCCGATGCGCCAAAGAGGTCATTACATTGACCTGTGCTACCTAAACTCTGCACTTTTGTTTTCAACTTTTAACCTATGTAACTTCAAATGTGCCTTCTCTTTTCGCCCCCAAAGATTGCAAGACTTCAGATGCGTGTGGTGTCGCAAATGCGTGCACGCTGCGTGCAAACCCAGCTGGCGCGCGTCGTGCGCGCTTGGGCCTGCGCGCGCGTCCATCGTGCCTCCCACGCGGCTGCACTCCGTCGGGCCCGACGACGCCTGGGTCCCGGACAGGCCACCGAACGCCTCGCCACTGATTGTTTTCGTCAACTCACGATCAGGTAGCCACTTACCAATCCCCTACCACCGACTGACGTCAGGCCCTTCTTACCCACAGTTTGGTACTGTGAGTAGTAAATTGAGTTCAAATGCAACGAGAAAACAAAGCATGAGACGTTCAGTTTAAACTTTATTGTGATCATGGGGCTCATTATTCTATTGTGCCGAGGGTCTCTGTAAATGAAAGACCACTCTGTTGCTGTATTCTATTCGACTCCAGTACCTGCCTGGTGAAAGAATATAATCGTTTCTTCTCCGTCCCTGCTTGTCGTGATGACTTGTGTACTGAAAATATCATAATAACTTGATACAAAACTTGAAAAACACCTTTCCATTTCATTTTTTGATTTTTTTCAATTATTCGCCAAACACACATATGTCCTCTTTATAAAATGCTCGATATTTCCCTTCAGGTGATAACCAAGGCGTGAAGTTCCTCCGTCGCTTCAAGCAGCTACTGAACCCAGCTCAAGTGTTCGAGCTAAGCGGAGCAGGACCACGTCTTGGCCTGAGGCTGTTCAGGCACTTTGCGCCTCTTCGAGTGCTGGTCTGCTCAGGAGATGGATCCGTAGGCTGGGTTCTGCAAGAAGTGGACAAGCTAGATATGCACGTAAGAATGTGAACTCCTTTAGCTACTGAATCAAGCTTATATTCCAGCTTAGTGAAGTGGGGCCAGGGCTGGGGTGGTTCTGGCATGAGGTATACTACTTTAAGAGTGCTGGTCTGCTCAGATGGATCCGTGGGTGGCTGGTGTATGCTACTAGAACTAGACCAGCTATAGATAAAGAACATAAACTTTTACAAACTTTAATGAAGACAGTTCATGCGTTTGCACATGGTAGAACGGTTAATCAGTTATTCAGACAGTTCATCACTTATAAACACTCTTTTAGACTTACAAAGCTATATATGGCATAGCTTAGTATCATACTAAAAATATCCTAAATACAAATAGTGAAAATATCATCTTTCCTGTAAATTAAAATGAATCTGTAAAACGAATCAACAATATTAAGAATACAATAAAAAAGTGTAGCGAAGCGATAGACCAATACCATTACGCCAAAATTTTTTTACCAGTATTGGTTTGTACGAGCTAGAATTTTTTTCCAAAAAATATTTGGTAAATTTGACACGATTTCAGTAGATAGTATTTACAACAGGTGCTGTTAAGCACCTTACCGTGTAACATGTAAAGTATCTGAGACTGTATCTGAATAGCCCATGCACGCAACGAGATCGGGACTACATACTCACTTGATACAATATCAGACACATTACATACTACACGCTAGCAGGGTGCTCACCTAGTATCCTACTTGAGAGTTAAGGTCTTGCAGCGTCAAGTCCAAACAGCAGTGCTGCCTTTGGGGACCGGGAACGATCTGGCGCGAGTGCTGGGCTGGGGCGCCTCATGCGATGATGCTGCCAACCTACAGCAGTTGCTCGAGCGGTACGAGAGGGCCTCCACCAAAATGTTGGATAGGTGAGATAATTGGGATCTTGACATGAGAAGCGAATATTAAAGTCTGTTGTTGCCATAGCAGGAAATATCACAAAGCTGAAAACATATTTTGCAATACTCAATTATGTGTGAACTGAAAAAGATCATACATAAATAAAAGCACCAAAACAGTGAAGAACCACAAACAGGCTGTCAAACCTAAGGCTAAATGCATGCTCTGCGAAACCGTAAATAAAAAATGTTTTCAGACTGTCATATTTTCTTAAAAAATTCAAAAATTTAATCAATAGCGGATAATCCGGGCTTTTGGTTTTGAAGAGCATCAAATCTCGAGACATTTCATATCCCATTACATGACTTATCGAGTTCATGAGGATACTTATAAGATATCAACTTGTAAATCCAAATTTGACATTGACTTATGGAACTGCTTATACAGGTACATTGTTATAAGTAAATACCTTGTCAATTACAAATGACTGTATAGTCAAAAGCATATCAGCTATACTTTGGACATTGAAACGATCTAAAGTCATGGGTATAAGGACTATTATTAACTTTCAAAATTGTACTATGTGCCTTTGACCACAAAGCGTTGTTTTGCAGATGGTCGATAATGACGTTCGAGAGAGCGTCGACAGCGCCGCCGCCACCTCCCGCGCCCCCCGACTTGTTAGAAGAGACTACATTGCTGAAGAACTTACAGGATATCATGCAGGTAACTACCACTTCAAGCAGGGTTCAGAGGAGTTTTTAAAATGGTTCCTGCACACATTTTCTTTAGGGATCTGAACGAAATTCGAGCTATATTTGTGCCAAATTTACTACTTACTACTTTTATTAAGATGGAACGCTTGATATTGGGTCTGTCTTTCTTCCTACAGTCCCATGTCTAATATTTATATAGTTGTGCCCGCAAGTTCGCGTGGACTACAGGGTTTTTTCGCAGTAAAGAGTAGCCTAGGTCCTTTCTCAGAGTCTAAAGATTGTATGTACCAAATTTCATAAAAATCGGTTAAGAGGTTTAAGAGGGAAAGCGTAACAGGCAGAGTTTCTTTCGCATTTATAACATTAGTAGGGATATTAATTAGTTGATTGTGTCCAGGCTGGTGAGGTGAGCTGCGTAGCGTCGGGCGCTCTGCGCGCGGGGTGCGCGCGGCTGGCGGCGGCGGGGGAGCGCGCGGGCGGGCCGGCTGCGCGCGCGGCGCACCGGCTGCGGCGCGCACTCTCGCTGCTGCTGCACGCGCGCGCGCATCTCGCGCACGACCACGCGCGCTGCAGGTGACTACACGAGTTTCTTCATTGAAATTTCGCACACTCTCTTTGTTTTTATCAAATAGGTAAGAAAGTATACGCACACTCTCTTCGCATTCAAATAGTTAAGTTCTCTCTAGTACTATAGGTTAGCCAATGTAGCTTTAAATTTGGTTTTGTATAGTTTGACAATATTAGGTCATTATATACCTAATAAAAGTCTAATTTATACCTTAATACATCCGCTATCCTGCCGATAAAACACCTGTCAAAGTCCAGCCTTTTTATAAAGCCGGAACAAACAGATAGACATACAGACAAAAATCGTAAAATTTTATTTTTGTGTATGTATACATATGTATGTATATGCATGTAGTAAAAATCTTATTTTAATATTTATAACAGAGTCTCCAATTTTTAAGTCTTTAAATACCGTTATCTATGTAACAGAATGCTTGAAGTACTGAAGATTAAAAATGCAGTAACTTATCCCGTTTTCGCAACACTTACCCTCACTACTCCTTTGGATTGTAGCGTGATGAAAAGTAGTAAGTACTGTAACCTGCCCAGGAGTATGAAACATAATTGTACCAAGTTTCGGTAAAATCCGTTGAGTAGTTTTTTGGTGTACGGTTTGAGGTATTTTCGAAGACAATTAGAGGGGAACAAACAAAAATTTAAGAATATTAAGGGACTATTTTTGTGCGGATCTATTAAAATGCTTTCGAAATCCTAATTAAATGTCATCAAAGAGCAACTGCCTATTTAAAATATTGAAGTTCGCTTGTGTAACGAGTTGCACCAAAAATGTTAATCAATGTATTTTTTTTTCCAGTTCCTGGGAGCCGCTAGAAGGGACAAGCGATAGTGAACCGGAAGCGCAGCCTGTTGCTGAGAAAGGAAGCATCGAAAAGACTGAAAAGGTTTCTTTATCATTTTCAATTCAATTCCAACTACCTTCTAAAAATGTGTAGTTTAAAGTCGTTGATGTGACAGCTGTTTCATCAGATTGTATCAATAGCAGAATTGTTAGACTATTTATCTTTATTTTTATAGCATATCCGTTATCGAAAGGCACATTAAGCTCTTAGTTTCACTCGAACGTTATTGCGATGATTTTGCGGCAACGCTAGCATTAGTGTTAATATTATACTAATCACAATGATCAGTAAGTATCGATTGGTAAAGATTGTATTGATGGTAAAACTATCGATTATTCGCAAACACTAATGTGACTAGTTTATGAGTATCGATTGTGTTAGATTAAATAATAAATAAATAAATATTGGACAACATCACATACATTGCTCTGATTCTGTGATAAGCAGCTAAAGCACTTGTGTTACAAAAATCAGAAACAACGAAGGTACCACAACACCCAGACCCGAGACAATATAGAAAAGTTCGTTTCCCATATTGACCCGACCGAGGATCGAACCCGGAACCTCAGAGATGGCGCGACGCCAGAGTCCGGCACGCTCGCCTCTCGGCTACGGAGGTCGTCAAAGGAGATTGTATCGATACTAAAACTATCGATGGTTCAGCGACACTTATGTAAGTATCTATGACAAGGCTAATGCTCGTCTGTTATGCGCAGGAGCAGCTGAACTGGGCGGCGCGGGGCTGCGCGCTCGCCGGCCGCGCCGACAGCGTGCGCCGCGCGCTTCGCTCTCTGTTGCGGACGCTGACGCACCTATACCCGCATCAGGTTAGTCTGAAAACCTACCTTAGTGTGACTAAACACAGTCGAATTTGCTGGACGAAGCTTTATTCGCCGTACTGCATGTACTGCGGACTGCAGCCACACACACTTAACGAAGATCTGTGGAGTGGACAGAGACAAAACCTTCTAGCATGCGCAAAACGACAAGTTTCTTGACGACAATTTTTAATACTTTTGATTGGCACAAAGCCCTAGAATTTTCAGCTAATCAGCAGCTGACGTACTAAGCTTTATTGATTTTGGAATTTGTTAAGAGCACGATAAAATTGACTCACGTGGCGCATTCTAAGCAGGATAGCATGGTTATCTACTTATAAATTAATTCAAAGTCATTTTATTCATTTAAATTGACGACCTTCGTAGCCGAGAGGCGAGCGGGCTGGACTTTGGCGTCGCGCAATCTCTGAGGTTTCGGGTTCGATCCCCGGTCGGGTCAATATGAGAAATGAACTTTTCTATGTTGTCTCGAGTCTGGGTGTTGAGGTATCGTCTTTTTCTGATTTCTATAACACAAGTGCTTTAGCTACTTACCACAGAATTAGAGCAGTGTATGTGATGTTGTCAAATATATAAAAAAAAATACATCAGTAATATTTACGAATCGGGACACATAATTTTAAGAGAATTTCCTGACAAGAAAGTCAGTAGTTTTCTTTGTATTAAACAATGCTCCATTCTTCGTGCGTGATATCTATATTTAGTCGGTTATGTGGTGCGACTGGCGAGTCATAGAAACGCTATACGAGCGCAAGGGTGTACATGTGACTCCTAGAGCAATATTTGCGACAACTCGAAGAACACTACGAGGAGCAAAAAAAATTGGTAACTCTTATCTTTACCGGACCTTATAGAAGAGGATCTCGTTGTCCTTCCTTTGGATTGGATTCCTTCAAAAGGAGCGTGAAGAAACTTCTGGCAGGCCAGTATGGCGATGCTAACGGATAGGATATTTCGGTATCAAATCCGTTGTCATCGCGATGTGGGTTCCTCTCTTGCTTACCAGCAGGCTGGAAGGAGCCAATATACTGCGCTACTATAAAAAACCGGCCAAAAGCGTGTCGGGCCACGCTCAGTGTAGGGTTCCGTAGTTTTCAGTGCATCACAATAGGTACTTAAGTATGCCCACTTAAAGTTACAAAAATGGGCTATATTATTTTTTTATTTGAAACTAGATACATTGAGAATACAAAAAATATGTAAAATAAGAAAAAACAATGCTAGTATATACGCTTAAATTACAACTTTAGTAAAAAAAATATTTTTTCTAATCTTTTTCTTTACTATTAAACCCATCAGGTTCAAAATAATTTTCCTAGAAAGCCTTAATGCAGTTCTATATTCTAGATTTTTTTCATACTTTGAACTTATGGTTCAAAAGTTAGAGGGGGGGGACACAATTTTATTTTCTTTTGGAGCGATTATTTCTTAAAATATTAAAATTATCGAAAAATTATCTTAGTAAACCCCTGTTTATTTTTAAATACCTATCCAACGGTATGTCACATGTTGGGATTGAAATAAAAAAAAAACACTCCCCAATTTACGTGTAGGGGGGTATCCTAAAAAAACATTTTTTTTTTATTTTTTAGTTTTGCACTTTGCTGACGTGATTAATATACATATTTGTACCAAATTTCAGCTTTCTAGTGCAAACGGTTTCTGAGATTATCCTCGGACGGACAGACAGACAGACAGACATGGCGAAACTATAAGGGTTCCTAAAAAAAGAGGAGCATAGTATGGCTGAGGAATTAGATAGAGGCAGGAAACTTGTAAGACTCTGTTAACTAACAGCCATAATTCCAGTTTGTTACTTTTTCTTTACAAGTTGTTCGATTTGTTACTTGCGCAGGAGTCAGAGTCGTGCGAGACGTGCACGAGCGGGGCGGAGTCCGCGCCGGGTGTGAAGGGTGCGACGGTGAGCGGGGAGGTCGCGGGCGGGGCGGAGGAGATGTCGGCGCTGCCGGTGCCGAGGGCGTTCGCAGACAGCAGGAGGTCGTCCGCCGCCTCCGCCGTCTCCGCTGCTTCTATCAACCCTGAGAAGTGAGTCGAACTTTACTTTAGGGAACTACCCCATATTAACAAACAGTTGAAGTTTCGGAGACTATGTTGTCTCTTTCTTAACATTAATTCATACATATATGTATAAATATATTTTTAAATACGCATTGAACAGTGGGAATAAGTACATACACATTTCTTATCGGAATCGTTTCTGATGTTTGTGAGTGAAAGGGCCTGAGCGGCTGCAATAAAGCCAGTTCCAAAGTGTTTGAATTTTCGCGAAATAAATATTTGCTGATTCGCTCTATCCAAGGATTCCATGGAGTTTTATTTTTTGTTCCGTCTTTTAGCTGTTTATTTATTGTGTTTAGCGAACTGCTGCTTGTTAAATGTGTTGTGCGACCGAGATCACTCCGGTACAATCAAAGGGTACGGCCAGAAAACAAGCGCTACAGCCTTGAGGCTCTGAGGCTCGTACTTTGTTGTCCACGGAACACTTGAAATGTTTTGTGTTTTTCAGATTTTTGTGTGGTACGTGTAACCTCACCCTAAATATATGAATTTAAAATCACTCGCACAGTAATGTGTTCGTGCCAGTAATTATGTTCCTTTTTTTTCTTACAAAATGTTGTTGTTTCCAGCATTCCAGACGTCGATGAAGACATAGTAAAGTTAATTAGTTCAAACCCGTCAGAGCAGGGGTTCACTCTCGAGGTGGACCGGCACGAGCGGAGCAAGACCAGCTCCACCTCGCCCCAGGACCGGCTCTCGCTCAACCTCTCCTCCTGTGATACCAGCTCCTGCAGGTAAATACTCTTCCGAGCCATAATGAGAACTGTTAGCCTTAGAATGACCAAACTATATAAATGTCATCAGACAGATATAAATCCTGTTGGTTTGCCTCATCCCGTACTGTTAGAAAATGCTAGTGAGTCTCTTATGAATATTTGCCTGCAAACTATGTGATTTGCTAATTTTAGGGACCTTATTATGGGGCTTTAATGAAAGGAGAACTATGTTATACATTTATATTGAGATTGGTACATCAAGTATTCGTATGACCGCGGAGGACGCCCGGAGCTGGAGAAGAGGAAAAGCTAAATGTGGAAGGGCGCGAGCGCATCCGCTGCCGCCTACCGACGACTGCCGACAGTTGCCGATGGAACTCGATGTCTGTTCGAAGTTTGTTAGAATTTATAGATGTCTGGTGAATAGTTGTCACTGTTTCGACCAAAAACTACTAAATGGATTTAGATAAAATTTCATATGAAGAAAGTCTCATCTTTCTTAGGTTAATATGTAGGATACTTTTAATTCCGAATTAAAGCGAAAAAAGAGCGGGCAACAGTAAGTAAATAATATTTTCTTCACTTTCAGGAACCTCTACCGGCCGGACACGGAGCGCGGCACTTATAATAGTAGTAGTCTTACGATACCTAACCTAGTTGTGTCAGACGATAGCGATAAGCGAGATTCGATATTACAGGGAGAAACTTATGAATCGGACCAATTGACTATAATAGACATCGACAAACCGTATAATGACGACGCGCATTACGAGCTGAGCGAACGCGCCACGCCCATCAGCGGAGAAGGAACGCCGGAGAGGAAACTCTCTAGTGTAGACCTTGAGATTGACGCGAGCAGCTCAGAAGGGTCCAACATCAGCGACGACTACAGCTTGATATCAGAAATAATCGATTCGAAACCAGAAGACGTTGAAGAAACGAGTTGCATAGGACACATCGACTCGCCAGAAGTATCGGACACGACTTGCGTCAACTCGGAAACGCTGCATGGAGAATCTATCATGGACGACATCAGTTCAATGTTAGGACAGGACGTCCTATTAGCCATGATGGGGAAGAACGGAGATAACGAAACGTACACGGACGACACTACGCTATTCACATCAGATACGGTGTCCGATATAGCTATGGACAGCAGGAATCCAAGCTTGGAGAAGAATAATGAGACCAAACTGAAATACATATCGAAGATTAAGAAGCCCAAAGATGGGGA
The DNA here is from genome assembly GCA_037074685.1 of Glyphodes pyloalis. Lineage (NCBI taxonomy): Eukaryota > Metazoa > Arthropoda > Insecta > Lepidoptera > Crambidae > Glyphodes > Glyphodes pyloalis. The sequence goes on along the minus strand of JAYKKO010000030.1, from coordinate 3,838,572 downwards.
GGTGGAGAAATTCGGCTTCGAAAACAGAGTATTTTACATCGAAAACGCAACGAAGGAGGAACAAATAAAATACTGTAGTCTAGCCCATTTTGAGGAGGGCAACGACATTGCTAGAAAATCTTTCAGGAAACAGCTCAAAAAGAGTATCAAGAAAAGGGTAGGGGACGAGTCTAGCTTGAAGCATTTACTTCCTACCAGCGAGGAGCATTTAAAAGACGGCGATAGTCTCAAGCACTGCCAGGGCTCACCCAAAACTCTTCCAACTCCAAAACAATATGAAAGGAAGACTGATGACGACCAAACGCATTCCTTCCCTCAAGTCAGTGTGGTAGTGGAACCTCCATCGCCTTCGCACAGTGAGGATAAGAAGAGCCTCAAGAACAACGGGAGCCGAATGGCGTCTGTACTCAGCGATCTTTTTGACCAAGGAACTGATACTTTAAGTGTGCATTCTCCAGAACCAAGTATTGGTACCGCCAGGGAGCGGAGACAGTCCGACAACCCTAAGCTTATAGGCTCGGATCCAGAATATGGGAAGTTCTTGAGCTGTTCCCCGGCAGCCACGAGAAGGATATCATGTGGTAGTTTGTTTAAACCTGGTGAACCTGACAAGTAAGTTTCAGTATCATACATAATCAACCAATATTTTTTTTCAACAAAATAAAATTTAATTCAATAAAACCACGATATCGGGATTGAGACAACATAATATAGAAGTTTGTTTACCATATTGACCCGATCAAGAATCGAACCTCGGATAATGTCGAATAATATATTACTATTCAAACATAGGTTTTGTAATTTTCAATCCGTGAAATTTGACAATCTTGATCTTGAATCTTGAAGCCGAAGTAACCAATTTGGTACTTATTTTTATACTGAGAGACACTAAGACACTTATAGTACATACATTCGTACATATAAATAGTAATCCATTCAGAACATTTATTTATTCGTGATTAATTTTCAGTAGGCTATCAACGTCAGTCTCTTCGATCTGGGGGGAAGGCGGAGCAATGGGCGGAATGGGCTCATCTAAGACAGAAAACGAGAAGGCCAAGAAACTGCCCATCATCAATCCGCTGGTCCAGCTGCCGGCCTGGCCCCACGTCACTCAAGGCTTCATCAGCCAATGCCTGCTCGCCAACGCGGACGCTCTCTGCGCAGCAGTCAGCCCATTGATGGATCCTGATGAGACGCTCCTCGAAGGGTTCTATGAGAGAGCGGTGATGAACAACTACTTCGGGATTGGCATAGATGCAAAGATTACCTTGGACTTCCATAATAAGAGGGAGGAACATCCGGAGAAGTGCAGGTCGAGAGCTAGGAACTACATGTGGTACGGTGTGCTGGGATCGAAAGAGTGGGTGAACAGAACTTATAGGTGAGTAATCTGTTTTCGCATGTACAGTTTCTAAATGTCTGAAGACTTATAAGGTGCAAACTTTTTTGAAATATACGAAATGTACCGTAGTTTGACATAAATTTTAGATTTTTTAAAGTATAAATTAAACGCTAAATGAGAAAGGACATTTATTATGCAAATTCAAAGATTTACAATAAGAAATATTCACGTATTTTTTTTCTTACCACTGCTTTGACTGAGAAGAAGCGTCGCTACAAACTAAACATTTAAATTTCTTTATTGTTAATTAATGGTATTTTACATTTTTCTCCTCCTTGCGTCGTATTCCTCACTGCTGAGGGTCGTGACCTCCCTTTTGCATCACTTTCACCCGTATGATTTTCCTCCAACTAATTCTGTCTCCGGCGGTGTGAAGGGCGTTGTGAACTGTAGTGTCGAGAGCAGTGCGGATCTGATCAGAGCGACGCATAGGGTTGCGTCCACGAGGCCTCTTTTCATCTACTTTGCCGGTCACGATAAGCTTCTCGAGGTTGTCACCTTCTTTCCTTGCAATATGACCAAAGCATTTTATGTAATAATAAAAGACAACTGGTACTTAAAAGACGGATATATCCAACCACAACTACTATTATCAGCCTATCGACAGTTTAAACTTGTTTGTCGTCTCACGCGTGAAATTTTCGCATGCTAAGGGGCCATGTGAATAAATAAAATTTAACCAAGATATTATAGTTCATAAACACACCCCTCCACTGAACGTTGTTACTCATCATCATTTTTATTTATGTGTTGAAGCAAAAGTTACGTTATCATTGTATTTTGAAAGTCTAACTGATGGACTACATAGTATCATTGTTCTACAAGTTGATCATATGCTGCACTCGCTTATTTTTCAGGCACCTAGGTCAGAGAGTACAGCTGGAATGCGACGGGCAAAGGATACCGTTACCAGAGCTTCAAGGCATCGTTGTCCTGAACATACCTTCGTTCATGGGCGGCACCAACTTCTGGGGCGGCACCAGGGGCGATGACATATTCCTGGCGCCTTCTTTCGACGATAGGATCCTCGAGGTCGGTAGAACGTCTAGTTTGTAGATACTAATAAATAAATCAAGTTTTACTTAGATTGCTAAAAGTAGTATGATTGAGATTGTAAAAGTTTTCTTATTGTATCTATTGAGGGGAAGACACTTTGTTCCATAATGAATAATAAAAATAAGGGAACGACTTGCTCTGTGTTTAGATTAATGTAATTTGTGTATTGCAATATGAATGGTTAAAGGATGTGCCTGTAATGGGTGGCATATGGGTGACATTTGTTCACTACACTAACACAGGAAGTTTTGTCCATAAGGGCCTCCGAAATATATTAGTGTTGTCAAGACGATAGCAGACAGACAGGATCCGGAGCCTTAACAATAATGTGGTAATAAGGTCTTCGCTTATGAACTTCGACTATTTTGTATTCTGTATTTGACATTAACAAAGTCTACTTTGAGGTCCCAATGTAGGTCATCGTGATAAAACAACAACGTGATCCTGTAACAATTCCGTTGTATCATGCTATTAAACCGAGAAAGGTAACGGTTTTAATTCTGGTTGTCAGGTAGTGGCAGTGTTCGGGTCAGCTCAGATGGCGGCGTCTCGTCTCATAAACCTGCAGAAGCACCGCATCGCCCAGTGCCGCGCTGTGCAGATCAACATCCTCGGCGAGGAGTGCGTCCCGGTGCAGGTGGACGGCGAGGCGTGGCTGCAGCCGCCGGGCTGCGTGCGCATCATACACAAGAACCGCGCGCAGATGCTCTGCCGCTCTCGGGCGCTGGAGACCAGCTTGAGGTGAGTCTGACACTTAATATGGCAGCGGACTGGGTCAAAAAAAGCAGATTGTTTTTAATTCGTTCAATAGCTATTCAACAAATATGAGACACGTAGGTATTTATACATTTTCTTAAATAATAAAACTATCTATATTATTATTAGTGTGAAAATTGTAAAGTAAAGCTGAATTGTTTGCTTATTTATCTGATCGCGCTAATATCAGGAAGTACTGGTTCGAATTGAAAATTATTTTCGTGTTGGTTAGTGCATTTATCCAGGAAGGCTTTATGCTATATAACATCACACTACTACCAATAGGAACGGAGAATAAGTGGAAAATGTGGAAAAAACGGAGACAGCACACGTGCAAAGCTGTGGCGGGTTGCTAGTACTCCGGACTCGACCGCGTGTTCCCTAGCACGTTCCCTAGAAAAAATAATCGTCTCTCTAAACATAAACCTAGATCTTCTTTCTATCTATTCTTGTACTGTTATTATATACGTCACATGGACATTCTTACGGAAATACGGAGTGAGTTTTGTACTCTCGACACATTCTATAGATCTGGTTATGGTGAGACGTTTTCTTCTTTGTCTCCAGGGCGTGGGATGAGAAGCAGCAAATGAAGGCTCACGCGCTGGCGGGGTCGGGCCCAGGTGGCGTCGGACGGACTGCCTTGTCGGCGGCGGAAAGCGCCCAGCTGCTCGCCCTGCTAGATGACGTCAATACTCTCGTCAAACATGTAAGTTCATCACCTAGCAGCCATAGAAAATAAGCCATAAACAAACGAAAGGTTTTGTTTTTTGAAAAGGCTAAATTCTTATTCAAAGTGAATTGGTTACGTTTGTGAGAATAAAAATTGCTATTCGTCATCAGATCCGACATGTTTAATTTAAAGTAAGTAAGTCTCCTCTTGAGGCTCTATATCACTTCGAACGTTCAGATTGGTAGTGTCAGTAATAAATGCCTTGAAAATTATTAGTATACATCATATCTGATATGTAAGTATCCAGAAATGAACTCATTTGTTTTCTGATAATTATTTTCTTTGATTATTTTCTTATTCGGGAAACCGAACCCGAGCCCCTGAGATAGCACGACTTCAAACTGCGCTCTTGCCTGTTTTGCCTGTCGGCTACGAAAGTCGTCGAATATGGCAATTGTTAGACTTTAGATTATAACCAAGTTCAGATACGATAAGACTACGCTACACATTACAGGAGACTGCTAAATATTATTAGAAACATATGTAATCTGTCTCTTTTTGCAGGTGAAACTGTCGTGTATTAGCGAGAGCGGCGTGTCCGGCGTGGTGTCGAGCGGCGTGGGCGTGGCGCGGCGCGTGGCGGCGCAGGCGGACGCGCTGCAGGACGCCGACGGGAAGCTGCTGCCGGCGCCGCAGCTGCGGCGACTGCTCGCCACGCTGGTGAGTACTAGTCTATATATATTCTTATAAATCAAAGGTGACTGACTGACATAGTGATCTATCAATGCACAGTTCGAACCACTGGACGGATCGGACTGAAATTTGGTATGTAGGTAGATGTTATGACGTATGCATCTATTCTACACCCAAGGGGTTAAAATAGGGATGAACGTTTGTGTGAAATTTAGTCAATTTTAAACCGATTGGGCTGAGACTTTGTATGTATAAAGCCACTATGACGTAATCATCCTCTAAGAAATTATTTTTTTCAATTTTACTCCTGAGGGGATGATATATGCGATAAACATTTCTATAAATCTTCTTAGATTTTAGACTGATTGAAATTAAAGATTGGAGCTACTATGATAAAGACGTCTGTTTAAAAAGGATTTTGATAAATTCAACCCCCATAGTGATAAAATAAGGAATGATGTAAATATATTAGTTTGAACCTATCAGTACCTAATGGAACGAATAAATTAAGACGAACAAAATATTTTTTTAGTTCTAATAACTAACACCGCGCGTGCGAAGTCGCGCCGACCGCTATTTATACATAGACGTTTATACATAGACGTTATTAGCGTTGCGTGTAGCAAAATAAAAATGGTAAAAATATCTCATATCCTCTTAAAAAATTTAATGATGTTATCGTGCAGGTGGAAAGTTGCCAAGAGCTTGTAGAGAGCGGAGGTATCGGCGCCGGCGGCGCGGGCGCAGCCGCGGCCCTGCGCGCGCACCTCGCGCGCGTCGACCTGCGCGACGGGCACGCGTACCTGCACGCCGACGAAGTATGTTCTATAAACTTAAATATACCTACACTTTTTGCTTACCATCAGGCTGGAAGAAGCCGATATACTGTGCATTTATAAAAAAAAATATACGCAAATTCGTCCGTTCGTTGTTATAGTGGCCTTAGTAGGGTTGTGGAATGTCGATTAAATTTTTTTTTATTCATGTAAACTTGACAAAAGCACTTATGAATCGTCAGTACAAATCAATAACGTTAAGTGGTTTACACACTCCATGTTTTGGGATAATAATTATCCTATATGTAAATTTGACACAATTCATTCATTTTCATTTATTTCCATCACAAAAAACAGATACAATTGGATTTGTACATGAGATGAACCTAAAAACACAGTAGATTATCCGTATTGTCACAGACTGACGCCTAAAAAAGGTATGAGATACCTGAACTATAGGTCAACAATAAATCGAACTGCAAGTGTTTACCTTCATGCGCTTTTCGCTGTACCTCAACATTTGTGAATGGTGTCTGTTACGGCCTAACAAAATCTATAAGTAACAACAGAAATAACAGATTCGAGGTCTTATAAAAACTATAAAAGTCTCCACAATGGAGTAACAGTGTCAACATCGCAATGAGGGTGTTCGCGTACGAAAAATCCGCTAGATGGCGACACGTAGGCGTGGGGTCCTACAGCAACGTGATTGGTTATGGTTCATATGACATTGACGGACATGTCACCATGACATTTAAATCACCAATCTTATCTAAATTAAAACGACCTCGGTGGCGCAGTGGCTAAGGTAGGCGACCAAAGCGCAAAAGGTCCCGGGTTCGATTCCCGGTCGGGTCAATTTGGAAAACGAACTTTTTTAAATTGACTTGGGTCTGGGTGTGCTGGGATGACGCCCCCAGTTAGTGTCCGTCGTCTGGTGCTCATAGTACAAGGGAAAACCTTAGTTTGAGACCAGGTGATTGAAGTGATTGTCTGGCGCATTTATTTATTTATTTATAATCAAATAACAGTTGGACCCCACGTATCGCCATCTAGTGGACTTTTCATGCGCGAACACCCTCATTGTGCACCTATCCCACAAACAAATCCCCCTACGTACAATAATAATAATGATATCACGCTAATATTATTTTTACATCCAACCACCCTCAAATAGACACGTTGCTTGGAAAAATTGCTGAATATGATCGTCTGCACTAACTGACTAACAGCTGCTTCGTTTCCCGCCTCGCTCCCCCGTAGAATCTTCTGAGATCCCGTAGAGCCTACCGGAGACTTTCGCTAGATGGCATTAGGCTTTATTTTTAAATTACTCTTTAATATCAATGAGTATGGCGTATGTCGAAATGTTGCAAACATTTTCAAGTACATTTTTGACTCGCATTGTGTACAAGGACCGTTCGAAAATAAATTGAATAAAATAGACCTGGGCCACATACAAATTTTGAAACTATGCATTAGATAGATAGATAGATAGATATACTTTATTGCACAAAAACTTTACAGAAATAGGTTTTACAGATTGATTATAGTACAATTTAGGCGGTCTTATCGCTAGAAAGCGATCTCTTCCAGACAACCTTAAGGTAGAGGAAATAGTAGATGGCAAGAAATGGGTACGGCCGTGCAACATTAATAAAGTTTTATTTCTTGAATTATATTCATAGTATAGCATTATAAACATACATAAACTCATAGATATATAACATAATATATATTTATATATATATATATATATATATACAAATAAACATGCTTATCAAATATAAAATTAAGTAAAGTATTTTGACTCAAAAAAAAAAATAATAATAATAATAACAAGTTAATATGGATAAGTGTATGAAACTTACTAACAACCAACATGCCCAGCTAAAATTACACGAAACGTTTGACATAGACAAAACACTGACTTTTTGGCATCGGAATCGTTTCTGACGTGTGTTAATAGGCGGGCTGTATATTTATCAATTATTATTAGAAGATAAAAAATTCCATGAATGCCACTTTTAAAAAATACATCGCTCATTGTTAATTTTTTGCATTAAAATAGAAAAAAAATTGTAGTACTTTAAGCTGATTTGATTTTTATATTTTCAAAATAGGGTAGATGACAAAAAAATTATGTTTTTCTTTTATGGTGCAAACAAAAAATTACTAAGTTATATTGCTAAATTTTAACGTGACGTCACTACTCCGTACAGTTTTACAACACATGAGACACACTCCTTTCTTATCTCCTATCTCTACCACCGTGAACGTACACTATCAAACTTACCCGGCTAGCCGAACTATCACCAACTTCGACCCGTAGCTAACCTTATTGTAAACCTTTACGTCGAACACCAACAACGACCTGTAGCTTACCTTACGTACGTCGACCTAACCCCGCCCTCTCCGGTGTACCCAAGGTGCAGAAGAAGGGCGGCGCCGGCCGCTGGCTGCGCGGGCGCAGGACCGTGTCCGAGGGGGGATCCACAGGGGGTAACACTGCGGCGCAGGTTCGCTCCTGGGGGATAAAAGAGGTAAGTCTCATTAATACTAGATAAGCTGTTAAATTTTATATAAAAAAAAATGATAAAATGTATTCTTTTTTCACGCCGCACTAGCAAACTTCAAATGTTTTAAAGATACAGAAAATTCCATCTCCCCTTGCGGTGTGTGGTCGAACACACGACCTTCACGTATCGCGCGTGCTGCTCTTCCAACTGAGAAACTAAAAAATTAAAGAAATATATTAAGATGCCAAAGTGTCTTCGATTCTGTGGTTTTCAAACATTTCTGCAACGAATGTACCAGGCCGATAAGTAGGTATGCAGTTCTAAACATATTCGGCAGAGGGCACTTACCGGAGTTGCTTGTTGCTTTAAGCATAAAAATGTTTAATAAACTCCCTCAAGTTATTGTTGAGTTACCTTTGTACAAATTTAAGACATTTGTCAAACGTTGTCTTTTGAAAAAAGGCTACTACAAAGTGGAAGAGTATTTGAATGACAGGAACGTGTGGATCAGTGACTAGTGTGCTCGCCTGTACCTACGTGTTTTATATTATTTTACAAATATATATGTAACGCATTTTCTTAATCAATGTCAGAATTGGGCCTCGATGACGCATGTGAGTCATACAGTTAATTTAATTTACAAATACCTTTGCTTTATTATTATTATTATTATTATTTTAATAATTGATTTAAAAATTTTATTTTACAATTGACAAACTAACTGTGTGTCTTAGTGCAAAATTAGTAATAAGTGTAGCTTTCATTTGTAAAAAAAACTACTGAGTTTCTTGCCGGTATCTTCTCTTTAGTTGTACGGTCTACACCGCACATTTGGTTCGCCGGACGCGCCGCGGCTAAATTAGGTCATGCGCGCGTCAGCACTTTACACTTAACTAACTATACTTTACTAAACAACTGAGTTCGAAAACCACCACGATCGGAAAAAGACCTATCTATCAACTAACTGTATATCTAGTAACTTTAATAAACTACATCTCGTAAAGTGACTCTTTCCGTTCTCCAAACCTACACTTTAACTACTATCTGGCACCGTCAACTACGTGCCGGACAACATCAACATCATACAACTTCCTGTACGGTGTGCGTGGTCAACTAAGCGCAAATCGTACATTTTGGTCCTTCGAGCAAAACTTGGTGAGTCTTATATCCCTTACTTACGTTAGCGAATCGGTTTAGCCGGCTTCCCACAAGCGGGTCTCACCGGTTAAATTGAGAAGGCGCATATAGCGTAATCGAGGGTGTGAGGTCACTGAGTGAAACCAACGCCACGCTCTTCCCCTGCCACCGTCAACTACGTGTCAGGCAATCGAGCTAACTTACTAACAGAAGGAGAACTAACTAACTATCATCATGTCTGAACTTACGCTACAGCAAACCGTCTTTGAAAACATTAAGACTTTATGCACGAACTACAAAAAGGATAGTCCGACGAGAAAGACGCCGGGCTACCTAACGAAGCGACTTGTCTCGCTGGAAAGCCAATGGGAAGATTTTGAGAAACGCCATCAGCATCTTGAAACCCTGGAACACAAAAACATACATTATTTTGTCGAAAACGTTTACGAGAAGACTAAAGAAATGTACGAGTCAACGAAAACCAACATTTTGCAACATATGCTGGCAACCACTGCCAGTCCAGGAGAAACTGAAGTCCCAAGTTTGCTTCCTTCACCGGAACAGGAGTCGAAGATCTCTGACCAAACTAAACAACTTCTGCAGCGACAAGAATGCAACTTTAAAGCTATAAAACGGGCGATGTCTAAAACAAATCTGGAAGAGATAAGTAACAAGTGGGAAATTGAAGATCACCTCAGCATCCTGAAATCGAAGTGGGAGGCGATCGATAAACTTCATTGGGAACTCGAAACATTGCAGCAAACATCAGAGGTAAATTACAACCAAGTGTTTACGGAAGTAGAATATCGTTATGATCAGCTCAGGAAGAATTTGAACGCCAAGATTTGGTCCAACTCACATTATCATCAAGCAACACCCAAAATAAACATACCCGAATTTACTGGTAATTACAGCCAGTGGATTTCGTTTAAAGATCTTTTTTTGGAAACCGTACACAAAAACCCAACTATATCCAACGCTCAGAAGATGCAACATCTAAAATCAAAATTGAAAGGAGAACCCGAAAGGCTTGTACAACACCTACACATAAGCGTTGAAAATTATGAATCATGTTGGGAGATCCTTAATCAACGGTACGACAACCGCCGCTTGCTGTTTACGTCATTCATGAACACGCTCTTTAATTTACCTACTATACAGCAGCCAAACGCATATAATCTAAAGAAAATGCATGACATCATAATTGAAAGCCTGAACGGACTCGCCAACATGGAGGTCAATACATTAACCTGGGGTCCGATTATCGTACACATTATGTCGCAAAAACTTGACGCAATAACTTTCAACGAATATACAAAGGATTTGAGCGAACCACGAGAAATTCCTAACTTGAACGAATTCACTGCATTCCTAGAAAACAAATTTATGGCATTCGAAACTATGCGAAATCAAAACAAGGAGACTTCCGGCATACAGAAGCCTACCAACAAGATTTACCAACCTGTGAAGAAGCCTAATTTTCCATTCAAACGAGAACTACCTAAAACTTATTATACTACAAATACGAGTACTATCAAATGCCCGCTATGTAATGAAATACATGTGTTGATGCAATGTCCGAAGTTCAATGACATGAATGTCGAACAGAAAAACGCCACAGTAACAAAATTGCATGTATGCAGAAACTGCCTTTACAGTCATGGCCAAGAACGTTGCAAGTCAGCTAAAACTTGTAAGGAATGCAATTTACCGCACCACACATTATTGCACAATAACAACATGAAGAAACCTATTATTTTTGGAAAAAATAACTCTGAACCACGACCCTCAACTTCCACCCAACAAACCAATCATTTATCGAATGAGGATACGGAGATACTTCTCACGACCGCCCAACTCAAGGTTAAGGCTCTGGATGGGACCTACGTAGTTTTGCGAGCACTGCTGGATCAGGGCTCGCAAGTAAATTTAATTAGCGAAAACGCCGCTCAACTTCTTAACTTGCCTAGGAAAAGAATGAACGCATCGATATCAGGAGTTGGCACGGTATCGGGTGATTGCACAGGATACGTCAACTTGGAATGCAGGTCCATCCACTCGGACTATGCGTTTCAGGCGAAGTCGTTAATTATGAAGAAACTTATTAAGAATCTGCCTAACCAATCATTCCAAGTACCTAACTGGGCTCACATTAAAAACTTGAAACTTGCTGACCCAGAATTTAACATGTCACGTCGTGTGGATTTACTCCTGGGCGCCGACATCTATTCGAACATTATAATGGAAGGTGTACTAAAGCCCGATTTTCATTCTCCTACTGCTCAACAAACTCACCTTGGCTGGATCCTCTGTGGCAGTATAAGGACCCTCAACTGTTGCGTAACACTAACTGACTTAAACGAACTGACAAAATTTTGGGAAACTGAGGATATTGTACAAACTAACAATGATATACCTACAGATGATTACTGTGAACTATATTATCAAGAAACGACAAAACGAGATTGTAATGGAAAATACGTAGTGAAGATGCCACTCTGTGATAATTTTGAAGAAAAACTGGGGAAGTCAAAAAATATCGCAACTTCTCAATACCTACAGTTAGAGAAACGATTACAGCGTAACTCTCCGCTTAAAACGATGTACACAGACTTTATCAACGAATACATCGAACTGGGTCATATGAAAACATCTAACTCACAAGAAGAGGTCCAGTGCTTCCTACCTCACCATGGAGTGCTGCGCGAAGGCTCTTCCACTACAAAGCTTCGCGTGGTGTTCAATGCATCCCAGAAAACGAGCTCTGGCTACAGCTTGAACGATCTTATGGAGAAGGGTCCAAACCTGCAAAAAGACTTGCAAACTCTGATACTAAAATGGAGAAGTTATGAATACGTATTTACAGCAGACATCGAAAAGATGTATCGATGCATTATGCTGGACCCAGAACAACAGCGTTTGCAAAAAATATTATGGCGTGACAACCCTAACAAACTATTACAAGAAATGGAACTATGCACAGTTACTTATGGAACGAAGGCTGCCCCTTGGTTGGCTATGAGAACCCTGAAACAACTTGCTCTTGATGACGGCCACAAGAACCCGGAGGCAGCAAAAATCTTACAAAACGAAACTTACGTTGATGACGTCATCGCCGGTCATCATTCGTTAGAAAAAACAAAGGAGATACAACAAGCCTTGATTAGCTTATTGAAAGGGGCAGGAATGAATCTACGCAAATGGTCGAGCAACAAACAAGAACTATTAGAAAACTTATCACCTAATCAAATTGCACACATCTCAACATTTGACTTCAAGGATGAAACGTCACAAAAAACTCTAGGATTGGCTTGGAATCCGAGAACAGATACATTCATGTTTGATTGGAAAATCAACAATTCTGAAAAACGACAAACCAAGAGACAGTTATTATCAGAAATTTCGACACTCTTCGACCCTCTCGGATGGCTCGCACCAATCACCGTATCAGCAAAATTATTATTTCAAAATGTTTGGACAAAGAAAATTGGATGGGACGACATTTTACCTGAAGAAATTGGCGAAAAATGGCTGAAACTAAAAAAAGAACTAACTTATATCAAAGAGATTAAAATTAACAGATGGATCGAAAATAAACAACAAAACATAGAGCTGCACGGATTTTGCGACGCAAGTGAAAAAGCGTACGCCTGCGTTGTATACAGCCGAGTGATAGACGAGGGTGACCACCCGATCATAACATTACTCGCGGCCAAGACTAGAGTCGCACCATTATCCCAGATCATCACTCTACCGAAACTAGAACTCTGCGGTGCGGTATTATTATCGCAACTGATGGAAAAAATAACTGATGCGCTGAAAGAATGTTCAGTTACAGTACAGGCTTGGTGTGATTCTAAAGTCGTCCTTGCATGGATACAAGGGGATACGCAAAGATGGGAGAAATACGTATCCAATAGAGTCACAAAAATAACGAAGACAATACCCGCCGACAAATGGAATTATGTACACACTAGTGTCAACCCTGCAGACTGCGCGTCGCGTGGGTTAGCTCCAACGAAACTTATGAACTATGAGCTATGGTGGTCAGGTCCTTCTTTTTTACAAAAATACAATGAAGAAGAGGCTGAGAGCAAGAGATGTCGGTTTACAACTAATCATGGCATAGAAAAACAAAGACAATCACATGCCCTTCAGAAGCAACAAATTAACGATAATTTTATAAACTTATTACTTTATAAATTGAGCTCATTGACCCGGGTGTATCGTGTGATAGCCTGGGTATCACGTTTCATTGCGGCGATGCGCCGCCGGAAAGAAATTGAAACCAATTATAAATACCTAACGAACGCTGAATTGCAACACTCGGCTATGCACGTTGTTAAATTCACTCAACTTAACGAATTCGCCGAAGAAACTAAACAGCTGAAATCAAACAAAATGGTTTCTATTAAGAGCAAGATCTATAAGCTTAACCCATACCTTGATGAAAACGATATCATACGGGTTGGGGGTAGACTGAAAAATTCGGACTTAGCGCCTGGCATGAAAAACCCAATCATATTACCGCATAGTGGAAGACTGACTGAGCTTATCATTGATCAGGCTCACTTACAAACCTTGCATGGCGGGGCGCGCCTCACACTCGCGCAAGTAAGGCAGCGATACTGGATTGTCGGCGGAAATAGAGCTGTAAAAGAACGATTACGCAACTGCATCAAATGCCATCGTCATAACTCGCATGATAATCACCAACTGATGAGCGATCTACCGAAGCAGCGTATAACACCATCTAGACCCTTTACGCACACTGGGGTTGACTTTACTGGCTCAATTGACGTTAAGATCAACAAGGGTCGAGGTGTAAAAACATCGAAGGGGTACATAGTTATTTTTGTATGTATGGCGACAAAAGCTGTACACATAGAACTTGCAACGGACCTAAGTACCGAAACGTTCATCGCTGCATTCAAGAGGATGTGCGCAAGACGAGGAACACCAGAACACGTCTATTCCGACAATGGAACTAATTTCGTGGGCACGTCCAAGCTCCTAAAAGAAGATTTTGAAAGCTTCCAGCTGCTATTACCTCCGCAGTTCTTTGACGAGATCAACAAACTTGAAATTCAATGGCATTTTAACGCGCCGGCTTGGCCCAGTGCTGGTGGTCTCTGGGAAGCGGCTGTCAAGGCGATGAAACACCACTTGAAGCGCACGCTCGGAGACCAAAAACTAACTTACGAAGAGTTGATTACCATATTAACTGAAATTGAGGGATGTCTTTATTTTAGGCCCCTCTGTCCTCTTACGGAAGATCCGGAAGAGTTCTATAACTGCCTAACGCCGGGGCACTTTCTTATTGGAAGTCCCATTATGTCCCTGCCGCAGTCAGACAGCAGTGACATCAGGAACATAGACTTAAGAAAACGCTGGCAGCTTACATGTCATATGTTGCAACGTTTTTGGAAAACATGGTCAAACGATTACTTGCAACAACTGCAAATAAGGAGCAAATGGCAAACAACCACGCCAAACATCAAAATAGACGATGTTGTACTTATAAAGGAAAACAACCTACCCCCTGGAAAGTGGGCACTTGGACGAGTAAAGGAGCTTCATCCGGGCAGTGATGGCCTTGTCAGAGTAACTACCATCAAAACGAAAACTGGATTAATAAAACGGCCTATCACAAAACTGTCACCACTACCCATAAATGATAGTGAAAGCAAGAATGTACTACATCAGCAATTAACATATGTCCAAAAAGAACCAAAAAAAGAAAATCTTTATACACCCAGTCTCAAAATCAGAACACCCAGACGTAAAATTATAAAATCATGTAAACGAAGTTATTGGACAACATTTGCGACGTTGCTTACATTATTTACAATAACAACGGGGTCGCATGTCAGCGCGTCGGAGACTGGCACTCAAATTACAAGCCTACAAAATAGACCGATTTATTACGATTTAAATGGCAAAATACAACTTATACACGATGAATGGATCCTATTGATGTACTATAATCTAACAACTTATTGGGAAGGAACTCAGAGTATGCTGATTTATCTTGATCATTTAAATAAAGCCTGTGAGAAAATGGAACCCAGATACTGCAGAAATACGGTCGACCAATTATACCACGAAATGAACCTACTGAACTACTACAACACGATGTTACTAGCACCTCAACAGCATCTGTCAACAAGAAAAAGACGTGGACTGATCGACGGAGTTGGTTACGTTGCCAACAGCCTTTTTGGAATCCTTGACGAACGTTTTGCTGAGAAATACCACCAAGATATCAAGGCCATTCAAAACAATGAAAGGTACCTACTCGCACTAGTTAAAAATCAAACATCGATTGTACAATTAGAGAATAACGTGTTAAAGAAAAACGAGGCCAACATCAAGCTACAATTTGAAACCATCAACAAGTTTTTGCTTGAAGCGAACATGAGCTTTGGCAAGATGGAAACTGGCATGGAAGCCCTGATGGCCATAAATTATTTTAGTTCATCGTCTATTACAGCCTCACTACTTTTGGCTAATTTAAGAAGAATGCAGGAGATGTTTTTCAATACGCTGACGGATATCTACCAAGGTCACATTGACATACATTTACTCACGCCAGTCAACTTAATAAAACAACTAACTGAAATATCGGCGCACCTGCCTAAGACATTGTTTCTACCTATCGACAGCATTAGAGAGCAGATCAGAGACATATATCATCTACTGTACGTCAGACGTCATGCAGCACCAAGGAACGACCAACAAGGCTCAGAGGACATAGAGATGCAAGAAATCCGGCCACCGTCAGGCTCAGTGAAACAGTGTCATGAAAATGTCTCATTTAATTTTGAATGAATATTTACTTTGTATTGTAGTTTTAACATTTTTACTTTTGTACTTTTTACTACTTATGAATTTGGACATGATGGGATCTTTTTCAATGTTAGTTTATCTTTGCGGTCGGGAGCATGTACGGTCTACACCGCACATTTTGTTCGCCGGACGCGCCGCGGCTAAATTAGGTCATGCGCGCGTCAGCACTTTACACTTAACTAACTATACTTTACTAAACAACTGAGTTCGAAAACCACCACGATCGGAAAAAGACCTATCTATCAACTAACTGTATATCTAGTAACTTTAATAAACTACATCTCGTAAAGTGACTCTTTCCGTTCTCCAAACCTACACTTTAACTACTATCTGGCACCGTCAACTACGTGCCGGACAACATCAACATCATACAACTTCCTGTACGGTGTGCGTGGTCAACTAAGCGCAAATCGTACATTAGTTATAGGTTCCGAACCGGAGGTAGCTTCATTTGCTTTATATAGAGACTATTCATAAGTATTACTAATGTAATCTATGTGAATAAAAAAATATTGACTTTGACTTTGACTTTGGAGGCTAAGAGGTCAATGCAACAGAAAAATTCGTCGCCTACGATAACTTGCGGTTAGCTCAGTTGGGACAGCAGCACGCGCGGTACGGCCAGCCCCATTCAGATGCTATCATCATTCCATCGCATCGTAAATACTCTGTTAGACCAAAGTGGCGGATGATTGGCGAGGCCTATGTTTACCAGTGGATTGTGATAGGCTGATAATGATGATGACATCTCTGCCGAAGTCAGTTTTACCGGAAAGTTATAATCGCGAGACAAAGTAAAGCCCTTCTAAACAAAAGTACTTACCATCGTATGTCTCATCTAGATCTTACATCAAGCGAGGTTAAGGTCAAACGTGACCCTATTTTATATAACAAAAATAAACATACTCTGATTTTGTGGTAAGTAGCTTAAGCACTTGTGTTACAGAAATCTGAAATAATGAAGGCATCACAATCCGAGACAGTATAGAAATGTTCGTTTTTTATTTGGCCCGATTGGGATTCGAACCCGAGAGCTGGCTACGGAGGTCATCAATGTCTCGCTCAATCCCCCAGGTGCAGGGATGGCTCGAGTCCCTCCAGCTCGGGGAGTACGCGGACGCGTTCGCGTCCCACGACGTGACGGGCCGCGAGCTGCTCTCGCTGGCGCGGCGTGATCTTCGCGACCTCGGTGTCACGAAGGTGGGCCACGTGAAGCGCATCCTGCAGGCGCTCAAGGAGCTGCAGTGACGCCGGCGCGGCCGCTCCGAGGGAGATGGCCACGGGTAAGAAAGAGAGAGAAGACGGGCGCCGCTTCGAGGGCGTGACCGCGGGTAAGAGAGAGAGAGATGACGGTCGCGGATGTGATGTTTCTTTTAAGGTATTTCTTGGAAAGCTTGAGTGGGGTTAGCAAGTTGTGTTTGCAGAATAACGTAATGAAAGTTAACGCTTTAATGACTATCCGGATTTGGAATTTTATGAACTTTTACTTTACTATGTTCCACAAAAGAGATTTCAACGTGTTTAAGGTCGCGTATTAAAAAAAGGTTTTCTAAACTGGTATCAAACTTAGGTCCTAAACTAAAAAATTTAGACAGTCGAACATAGAATATCCTTCTTTTAAGAAGTTGGTTAGCGAATACCAGAAGAAGGGTCAACCCAGCACACTATGTACCTATATCTAAACCTCCCTATGACGTAGTACCAGAACAACTTGCTGATCTTACTTGAAAGATAGCTTTATTAAATAATTTTAATTCCTTAAATAAAAAATGTTTGACCAAACTCTATGAAACCTTAGCAACTAGCAATATTGTAAAACTATTTATAAATATTAAGGTAAATGTCGCGGCCGAAAAAAATTAAATAAAAACTGTCAATGATATTTAATTCGTATACTATACTTTTAGACTATAATTATTTGAATCTCGCATAATTCGTAACTAAATTAAAATAAGGATCTTCTGTGAGGATAAATTCATAGTAGCGAGGTAAGAAATGAATTGATAAAGGGAGATAAGGTAAGGTTTAAGTAGGTCAGTTTTTATCGAGACACATTTATAATATGAGTGAAAACTTAATCCAGACAAAAGTCTTCAATGGTACTTATACGCTAGTATGCAACTGAAATCTATTTTAAATTAAAATATTAGAAATGTACTGTTTTTACATTCTCAGTATCATTTATCTGGATAACAAATAACATAACTCTTGTCTATTAATGTACTGAGCGATGTTACTAACAGAATTCTGATGTGATGTAAAATTCAAAGAAAACTGACCTACAAATTTGTATGTGTGAATATCGTATGATTCATACCAAAATAATATTGTAGATATTTCTACCTATTTTGGTAAACAAAAAGACTGAGAAATGAAAGATAATTCGCAGCCGTTGTTATCACTAAAATTTTTCGAACATAAAAGTAAAAATTGCAATGAAAGTGAATATTTCTCAACGATATTAAATTATTTCATAAATATGATAACCTAATATCGAATAAGCTCTAAGTGTCTTCTGAGCATTTCATTCTAAAGCTTTTTTTTTGTTTGAACTCTAAAACATCGAAATACATACCTACCTCTCTGCTTTACTATGTTCCTGTCTGATAGCGTAAACTTCTTTCTTCTTAAGAATTTGGATAGAAAAAATGAAATTACTCTGGTCTATTTTACTGACTATTTAATAAACCGTATTGTGTGTATATAAAAATGATGAATGCACAATATACAAAAAATCAAATCAAAAGGATCGATTGCGGCCTTGTAATTAGGGTTTTCGCGTTCGAAAAATCCACCAGATGGCGATACGTAGGCGTGAGGTCGAACTGTTGATTGATTGGTGATTTAAATGTCGTGGTGACATGTCTGTCAATGTTATGTAAACCATGACCAATCACAAAACAGATGGACCTCACGCCTACGTATCGCCATCTGGTGGATTTTTCGAACGCGAAAATCTTTCCATCCTTATATAAAAGGTTAAAAAACGTAAAAACTTGAAAGCCAACTGTCAAATGGACTGCTGTGATTAAGTTTAATGATGGTCGGATCGAGAGGCATTATAAAGAATGATTTAACTCCCAGCCTCTTGTTAACCTTGTTATATCTTTTTTGTTAATTTTACCATACCTTTCCTATTTTTAAAATGGTAAAGGTACTTGGTGACTCTCACTTGGGAACACACAAGACGAATTTATTAGTAAAGTCAATGTAAATTTTATACAACTATCTTTTCAAGTCGGTTATTTACCCTGTTAATTTTATATATCCCTATGGTTCGAATTCTGGGGGAGTATCGATTATTTTTAAAGAATTATATTTCTGAGTCGATCATAGGCTAAGAACATAATGATTCTCGAATTTTCACCAGAATTAAGCCAAATCAACGATTCTTCACACGCTGCCAAAACTGCCTTCAAATATTGAATTTGTTAACTAGATTTTGAAATGTTTACCAGCTACCTTCTAACAACGAACAAGATTCCCTAAGTTGCATTCGGGTTTTACATTCCCAAAGCCATGTGTCCAACATAGGTACCTATTTTAAAGCTATCACTATTCAGAAACATTGTTTGTATTTCCCAATAGAGTATAAGTGTACGAATAGTTGGTGCACATAACTGTTTAATAATTGAATTTCGTGATTTATTGGCAAGATCAAGTTACTGTGTTTCGTAACATCATCAATTAAATTTCCGAAAAAACCACGTGGAGTTTATTGTAAAGCAGAAACTGAAAATAATGACGCCATTTTTTATGATTTCTGCCCCTTTAATCAAAACACGAAACGAATTCGATTTTAGAAAATATATTTTGTCTCCTTCTTACATAAACTATTGGATAGAGACAAATTGACGTTTCTGACGTTTGTGAATAAGAAGGCTATCTGAAGATGTCGCGAAAATAATATGTTATGTGTGATACGCCAAACGATAGACGCACCAAATACTTATTCGTAGAATCAGTATAGGATTAGTGTAAGTTACGAAATCACTTGTTCACAGTCACCAAACTCAAAATTTGGAATTAGAATATTTTAATAATGTAGACAAGATAGACGACTTTTAATAAAAACTAGAAAAAAGTTATATCAATTTCTTGATAACTTCGTTAAGTTGCCGTCAGTAATACTTATTATTGATAACAAGGTGACCAAATTATTTTGAACAGTTAGAATGTTTAAAATGTAAATATAACATATTAATTACTTCATTGACAAATCATCGCAGCAAAACCGCGCAAGAACAGTTCGAAAAATACCGCGTATCGGCTTATGAGCGATTTCGATTGGGAGGTGAAAAAAACCTGGATATAATAGTAATTCGACTGTATTATGGGCCAAACTGTGTAGTAACTTTTTGTGACTTGCTTTTTAAGAATGTAACGTAAATTGATCTGTAACTGGTTTAGAGGGCGCGATATTTCATTGCCGCGCCTTTTACAGTTACGCGGTATGAACAAGAACATACCTACTGCTCTTTCGCGGTTTTGCACGCGCGTCGAAGAAATGCTATTCATCAATTTCTATATACAAAACTAATTCAAATAGATATTATTGCATGTTTGTGTATAATGAAATTTAATTACAAATTATTATTGTAATTTTTTTTATGAAACTTATCGTCATTTTATACTGTGCAGGAGTATTTGGTAACATTTTCTGCTACAATGTATCTGACGGTGACTGTTCTAACGCCTAAGTACTAAACAATTCGTTTTGCAGTTCATACTGTTCATAGTAACACAGATGATTTTATAGGCAGAGAGAACTGCTCTGATTTGTATTTCACTCGAAAATAAACGATACATCTTTTCAGTACTACCTTTATAGATCTAATACAGGAATATTTTAATAAAACTCATAGTGCTGAAATAAAATAGTCAATGTTGTACCTTAGGTAGATATATACCTTTATTAGACTATATACAATATTAGGTATCTCCGCCTTCTATATGAAACTTTTAATTATTACATGGAAAAATTAATTAACTAGAATACTTACTAAACTGAATCGTAAACAAATTTTCGCTCTCAAAAGCAGAATTAATTGCCAACGGCTCATTAAATATGTACCTACCTAGTTGTCATGTAAAGAATTCATGTAGTCTTAATCTCAATTCCATATTCTAAAATGTAACAAGCAATTTCATCATCGTCTATTCTATATTAATTGTATGTGTATGTGAAATATGTGTATCTATGTCAAACGACTCTATGAAATGTGATCTCTCTTAATTTGTTGTAATTTAATCTTTAGGTAACGTATAACGACTGCGTTGGTCTTAATGAAGATTTAATTCCCACTCTATTTGTAGTAACTTAATTATCTATTTCTATTTCTATTAGAGCAATGTTTTTTTATTTCTTTACTTAAGTATCTTTACATTATTTAAATATAAAATCCATAATAACAATATATCTATAATTACCCCTAAAAATTACACACTTGAAAATCTCAAAAAAAAATATTTCTCGTATGAGGAATGAATGAGGATGTTTTTATTTTTTGAAAGATACCTCGGTAAAAAAGCAATGATTTTATTAAAACCGTCGGTTAGACTTCCAAAATACCTATATAAAACTATATGTTTGCTACAACAAATAAATAACAATAGTTAATGATACAGCACACCAAAATACAGTAGAGGTCTAGTGGAGGCGGGTGTTTACGTTACTATTTAGTAAATACTGTACGATTAAGTGGCATCTTTCTAAATTGTACCTAAATCTTAGTATTTTTGATAAGATAGTAAAGCAAAATATATTGTGTCTTATATATTTTGAACATACTTTTTTTGTCATGTACTTTAAAGTTATTTGTAGCTCACATAGTGAAAAAGGGTTATATTTAATCAAGCATCAAAAAAAGACTTACCTAACCTAAATAAAAGGTTGGCTACAAATTTAATAAGTGAGCCACTTGGGCGAGAGTGACTTGTGGCTCAGTAAGTTTTCCTGTCCAAATTAATAAAAAGGTCCCCGTGAAATAATTTATCTTTAAAAAACATATGTTATTCTTCTATTCTCTTCCGTTCTTTCTTTTTTATCACCGCGCCACTCAGCTTAAGGTTCCACCAGAATACCAGCGCTCCGGCGGCATCCAATGTCGTGGCAGCTTATGCTGAGGCTGGGACCTTGTCAGCTGCGTAATCACTATGTTTTTCTTTTTTTTTGTTTGTTTATTTACTTTTACTTTATCTTTTTATTTTTATATGTCACTGTTATGCCTATGTATTGTGTATTCATTGTGTGCGCTAATAATTAAATTCTTATTCTTATGTCTATGAGTTCTCAACCACAACCAACGCGGTCGATTCTCCTTTACGGATCTGCCTTATAGATGTTTTTATAACTCTACCGTGCTAACTGTTCTAATTGTGAGTAATGATTGCGCGAGTCTAAACTTATATTTATATGAGCATTTATAATATTAGTCTAACTTGTGACGTTCGATCTAATAAATAATGTTAATATTAAAATATTTCCGCCGCGTCAAGCGGCATGTTAATGCCTTAGATGACTTAGTACTATTTTATTAAAAAATAAATAAATTATGAAACTACTTTATAATGGATATTGTAATCTGTATTGGTATTTGAAACGTAGATATTCTTGTATGACTAATTTACTGTGTGTTTGAATAATTCGACGAATCGTACTATGAGAGGGATGTTAAATAATGTTGTTTCTTACTATATTTTAAATACTGTACCTTTCGACTTTAAGCGTTATCTTATTATTGGATAATATGGAATTTTACAACTGGTGTGATTTATTGTCGAAATGTTTTTTATATTGGGTGTATCTGAGGTTTAATGTTAATTAATGCATGCTATTGTTTCGTATGGGTTGTACGGTCAGCGCAATACGGTGCCTAAACACTTGTTTGATAATAAATCTTATGCACAAGACATAAGAGAGGTATATAAGTGTTTAAACTGACGTGTTTTGATTGTATCTAGTCGATGGTGTTATGAAAGTCGTATTCCGGTTTGGAGATGCATTTTAAATATGTCTTGTTCACCTATTTTGGTATAGAATTACGCGCAAAATATATATTCGGCCAGTGCATTCAAAATTTAGAACGGTTGTGTTACGAATATCTTGAAGTGAACTGGGAAAAAAAAGTTTAGTCACTGAACAAAAAAAAGTTAGTTAAAGTAGGCATACATACAGAGGGAATCGAGAAACTCCTACTTTTGCAGAAGTCAGTTAAACATTGAGAAATAACTATGTGTTAAAAAAAACGCAGACTTTCTAGTTTTTTACTTCTGTGTCAGAGCAATTTGGTTTTGACCTTTGATAGGGCAATGAAAAATAGTTACCGGCTCAAAATTAACCTTATGACCTTGACTTACTGGTGGAAACCACTGAAAAATGTCGATATTAAAATGTGCTTCATTAAGGGTTAAACACTTAGAACTTTGTCTGTAAGCGCAATTTTGTAAAAAGTATGTACAGTCAAGGCGGCGATATACGAAATGTTGTGTCGGCTGGCAGTTCTATGAAGAAACAAATGTCGGTGACCAGTTCCAGACTCCAATGTAAACTAATTATAGTTCTTATGCCGACGAAATAAGGGCGTTAGTACCCAAAGTGCATAGTCGGACGAGTTTATGATCGTACGTTGAACAATTCATTATCGTGGATTGGATTCTTCCATTTTTCTTTGCAGAGTGAAAGTACAAAGGATCATTAACTTATTTATACTTATATTTGAACATGTATAATAATAAATCCTCAATAACTAAATAATTGTATAAGGATTGTGTTTGTGTGTTTATAAATAAATAAATGTGACAACTTCAAACGCTATCTACAAATTTTGTATGATTTGGTGTAGATTCTAACAATGTTTCTTCCAACCTGAATTACGACGGCAATAATGCGTACGATTGTTGAATGTATTTTAAATATTTTCTTCTAAATGTAATCATATCAATATGTTTAAGTCAGTTTAAAATGCTCTCGTTTACGTTCTGTAAACACGGCCGGAACCAGGGACGTAGTTAGAGGTCTACCGTGAAAATATCTATTCTAAAGCGAATGATTTTAAAGATCAATTTATATTTATATTACCACGATTTGGTATCATGTTTGAAGGAAAATTTCTTCTTTAGTAAATCAATTAATTACGTCCCTATATCGGCCCTGGATCTTTAATTACGATCTAAGCAATAAGCATCGATATTTCGCTTCGATTATTTAATTAGGTGTCGTGATTTTCGGTTGTTTTAAAATGATCATGTATATGCCAATATATATAGTATACGTCTAAATACTTAATACAACGACCTTGGGTGTACCTGGGTACACCTGGAGAACCTGGGTTTTAGCCCGGGGAGGGGGGTTCTAGCTTAGGCTGTCTTACCAGCCGTGTTTTATCGTAAACGCTACACAAACAAATTAGTTTCAATGTGCGGATTATTCAAAAGTTAGCACAGTTGACGTTTACACTTTGGTTAATGATAAGTCAAGATCATAAATTTGTTTTAGAAGTTTTAAGTTCATTTTATTGTCAAAAATTAATTTTTCGTTCGTTCCAAAATCCCCCCTGGGTACGCCCATGACTACGATAATGAAAATCAAGAATCTACGATCAATGATGCCGACTAGACAGTGCTTATCATTTTAAAACAACTCGCATTGATTAATTTTAGTTACGTTCTAGTCATTAATTATTATCGTGATGTTCCTGGCACAAGTTGTGAGATTCGAATAAAATTTAATTATGTTAGTTAGTTTCAATTAGTTTAATTAATAATTAATCGCGTTTTTCGAACTAATATAATATGTATGGATGTAAACATTTTTCTAAACTTAATTTTGTACTGTAAGCTACTTTGGATTTGGGAAAATATAGTACAACCATTTGAATGTACACTTATGTACGCAATTTATACTTTAATGTGCATTTACTTAAGTGTTCTTATTGAGATCGCTCTGATTGCATGAAGAATAAAAATAAACTTGTTTTATTATACGGATAAAGACAAGCAGACAAACAGGGGGGCGGACTAAAATTCGTTTTTTATTTCGTCTGTTATCTTATCCAAAAATGTGGGTTACAGTTAAGGGCGTTGCAAAGTTCAAAGCGTGACGTGCTTTTGTCAATACATAATTTTTTAGACGAGTCTTAGTCTCTTACATAATATTTGCCACAAGGTATGGAGTCTCGTTTTAAGCAAGCAATTTGTTTGTGTTAGGAGATCCGCTCTAGATTAGCCATTTACAAAAGATCTTATTAAAACAAATAAAGATAATGAAACAAGATTATAAAAATCTCTGTACCTCTTATCTGATCTGAGAAACTTTGAGAGCGATGAAAATTTTGTTGCCATTCAGAGCGATCACAATTTTAACTTTACAATGTATTTACTATTTAATTAAAAGTTTATTTAAACCTATTTTGCTCAATTTCGTTTTAGTTATTTTTGTAAAAAAAAAACAATCACAAAATGAATGTTTACATTTTAATCGTATCATTATGTTGCTATGTGGTTGCACATCAATGTATCAAGTAGGGAAAATGTGTACATTCCAAAATATTAAAATTAAGACTAACCCACAAGTTTATTGTTTAATGCCCGGTTCCAATCATTTACGGTTCATAATGTGTCAAAATGATTATCCGTTTTTCTCTAACCGACTACGAGTCGTTAATACCGTTCCTCATTTACTTTCCATATCAGCTGTCATCACTCGTCTCTCGGTCGTTTTTAGCTTACGGCTCGTATAATTTATTACTATGCGTAACTAAAACGGATCGTTTTTAAACATTGAAACCGGGCACAAATGTATGGACAAATGGTAAAGTCTGTGTTCAATCTTTGGGTAGGAATTATATTATTAAGGGGGAGAATGCAGCCAAATATCCCGAAACCCACCGAGTGTTGTTGGTTTTCCAGTGCCGGAAATTCGTCCAGGGTGCTAGTAATGCTAGAACAGCATTACTAGCACCCTGGACGAATTTCCGCCAGCGCCCCTGTAAAAGCATATACCAATACATCGATTTAGGGGTATACATCTGGGTACCTCAGGGTAGCTTTCTAGCGCCCGTTTAAGTCCGAGCGCCCTGGGCTGTTGCCCAACCGCGCGCCACCCTAACGCCGGCCCTGGTTTTTCCTAATGTTTTTAAATCCCACTTGAAATAAAACCAAAAGTCTATTTACTTAGGTGATAATTTGTCGAAAAAATAGTGTTGTCACGTAAGATTGACTATTTTAATCGATACGTAGAATTTAAGAAAGAAAACGATAGTTCTAAGATAGTTGATGTGCGACCAAAAGTCATTATAAAGAACCAGTCTTAATAAGTCGAATGTTGGTATAACTTTACTATTTCGGGTGGATATTGCATAATATTATATGATTCTGAATATTTCCTCTCGATATTTATATTTGAGAATTCAATAAATTATACTGTTACTCATATTTTTGTATTTTTATTCCGGTTGAGAATTTGAGCGTTTAGAATGAAAATATATAAAATAAAATGCTAGTAATCGATATTGTCGATTAGTACAGTCGCCGTCAGATATAGCGGAGCAGACAAAGTGACTAAATACTTCTGAACAGTTTAAGTTCCATATACTACAAGTTACCATTAATATCTGAACATTCACTACTTCAGTAATATCTGAGCAGATGCTAGTCAAAAACTTCTATACACACAACTAACTAATAATATCTGAACACTCATCTATACAGGTAGCCAAATGAGACATGACGTGCGTGACTCATATTCACGTTCATGTTCAGAAGTATTTGGTCACTTTGGTCCGATATATCTGACGGCGACTGTACTAATCGTAGTATCGATAACATGGCACTACTCGTATCAAACATCTATCGATAACTAAATTCTCTGCATCACTCAAAAGGCCCTATAATTCAGGTTCAGAATGTTTAGATTCCCAAAATGTCAAAGGCTGTTGGGTTTTGGAATCACTTTTTTCCAAAAACTAAATATCTCCCGCTATGCGTAAACATGCATTAGCCTAGCCTAAAACTACATTTAAACAAAAAAATATTTTCGAGCTTTTAATTGCTTTAAATACCACAAACACCGAAAACAATTACACTTAACATTGACAATATTACACAGGACAGGACAAACAAACATTTTATTCTTCCTCGACTTCCTCGTCAAATTCCCCCTCGTCATCCGCGGTAGCGTCCTGGTACTGCTGGTACTCGGACACCAGGTCATTCATATTGCTCTCTGCTTCTGTGAACTCCATCTCATCCATACCTTCACCAGTGTACCAGTGGAGAAACGCTTTCCGCCTAAACATGGCCGTGAACTGCTCCGATATCCTCTTAAACAACTCTTGTATTGCCGTCGTATTACCGATAAACGTGGCAGACATCTTCAGTCCTCGAGGTGGAATGTCACACACGGCTGTCTTGACGTTATTAGGAATCCATTCAACGAAATAGCTGCTGTTCTTGTTCTGGATGTTGAGCATCTGCTCGTCCACCTCCTTCATGGACATGCGTCCGCGGAACACTGCCGCCACAGTCAGATACCTCCCGTGCCTAGGATCACACGCCGCCATCATGTTCTTGGCGTCAAACATCTGCTGCGTCAACTCTGGCACTGTCAACGCGCGGTACTGCTGACTCCCCCGAGAGGTGAGCGGAGCAAATCCGGGCATGAAGAAATGCAGCCGCGGGAATGGCACCATATTCACCGCCAACTTCCTCAAATCCGCATTCAACTGCCCCGGAAACCGCAGGCACGTCGTGACTCCAGACATTGTCGCAGATACCAAATGGTTTAAATCTCCATAGGTCGGCGTAGTCAGCTTCAATGTTCGGAAGCAAATATCGTACAAGGCTTCATTATCTATGCAATACGTCTCGTCTGTGTTCTCTACCAGCTGATGGACTGATAGCGTCGCATTGTACGGCTCCACAACCGTATCAGAGACTTTAGGGCTTGGAACTACAGAGAACGTGTTCATTATACGGTCGGGATATTCTTCTCTAATCTTTGATATGAGCAGCGTCCCCATTCCGGACCCGGTACCGCCGCCGAGGGAGTGAGTCAACTGGAACCCTTGCAAGCAATCGCAGCCTTCAGCTTCTTTTCTGACGACGTCGAGTACAGAATCTACCAGCTCGGCTCCTTCTGTGTAGTGCCCTTTGGCCCAGTTATTCCCGGCGCCGGACTGGCCGAAGACGAAGTTGTCGGGGCGGAAGATCTGGCCGAAGGGGCCGGAGCGGACGGAGTCCATGGTGCCGGGCTCGAGGTCCACTAGCACGGCGCGGGGCACGTACTTGCCGCCGGAGGCTTCATTGTAGTACACGTTGATGCGTTCCAATTGGAGGTCGGAATCGCCTTGGTAAGCGCCGGTAGGGTCGATGCCGTGCTCATCGGAAATCACCTCCCAAAACTGAAAAAGGACTTTATTTTAAGTAAACAGTAAATAAATAGGAACGATCCAAGGAATAGGGGAATGGGTAAAGTCCCTGGCTGGGTTATTATAATTGCTCCTAGGGCACTTATACTGAAGACATAATGACTAAACGGAGTTTAAATACGCTCTTAAAGTGGTAGCGATATCCAGCCTTATTGACCTAAAGTGGACCTCGGGCGCCATAATGGATATACACTATCGATTGAAGCCAGTGCGTCAGCTGCAGATTGGCTGAAAATACGAGTGTGGTGCGCTATTAGCCAATCAACAATATCGAAACCTTTGTCGTCTCATGAGAAATTTGACGTTTTGCACATGCTAGGCCTAATATAATGCAAGGAGAAAGAAAAGTTCATAAGTCCTTGCAATAGAAAGGGAAAACATAATTACGTAAGCAAGGATGTTTCTGAACATTCAATTAAGTGAACTAACCTTGGCTCCGATTTGGTTCCCGCATTGCCCGGCCTGGATGTGGACGATTTCCCTCATTTTCGTAGATTCACAATAAATTTAGAGCCTAAAAACCAGTTTGTTACAATTTGCCTTCCGTTAATAGGTCATAAATAAAAAATCTTAAAAAAAAATACAAAAATCACAAGACGTGCATCGTACACGAAATTTGACTGAATAATGAAAAGAAGTATATTCTTTTGTCACGCCAAGTGGAAATGGAATTCTAAATTCAAGTTTCTGAAAATTTTTTGATTGCCAGACGCATTTTAGAGCAACCTCTTTTTACGTATTATTTTCGCAATAGGTAGGTACCAGTGCTGAAAATGTATTTTGGATTGATTCACATCAATGAGAAAACTGAGATTTACATGTACTTGAATACCACTACAATAACTAGTGGATCATGTTTGTTTCGCTGCTTATAAGTAGCGCGTGAGCAAAGGTAGACTACCTAATTGATGCCGCGTCACGACTGTATCGCGTTAGCAGCGCGCTCAAATTTTCAGTGTGCAAGGGGCATTATAAGTACTACAATACATAATAAAAAAGTTATTACCATGTTATTATTAAATTTCACATAGACAGGCAGGACATATTTATTCGTTTCGGCAGACCGATTGAAGTACTATATTTTTTAAATATTTCATTCCAAATCACTAAACTACAGGTTCTACAGTTCATGTCACGTCTTCCCTTACATAGAAATGATTTATTCTGTCATGTACCTACTGTTTAAATTAATAATCAGATACCTAAATGGTCAGTCGTCTAAAGCTGGATCGTGGTGTGGGTAGTACAACTTAGTTACAGTTTTATATCTGTATGCCGTTTCCACGAACACCTATGATGTAATGACCGTGCCAACTTGGCCCGCTCCATGTCACAGTTCAAATAAAAATGCCACACAGCGTTCAGAAAAATTAAAGTTATTTCTTCAACAAAAACCATTAAATAAAACAAATATTAAATTAAAAAATCACCTCTTTGTTTGTTGAAATAAATTAAAAGAACAGTTTAATTTATTTATTCATCAGGGTCATTATTATCGTCGCCATCTTCTTCATCTTCAAACTCCTGATCGTCTAACGTTGCATCTTGGTACTGCTGGTACTCAGATATCAAGTCGTTTATGTTATTATCTGCCTCTGCGAATTCCGTCTCATCCATACCTTCTCCGGTGTACCAATGGAGAAACGCTTTCCTCCTAAACATCGCAGCAAACTGATCTGAAAGCCTTTTGAACACCTCCTGTATAGCAGTAGTATTGCCGACAAAGGTAGCAGACATTTTCAAGCCCCGTGGAGGCACGTCACAAACGGCAGTCTTTACGTTATTCGGTATCCATTCGACGAAGAAGTCTTTGTTTTTCTTCTGAACATTCAGCATTTGCTCGTCAACTTCCTTCATGGACATCCGCCCTCTAAAGACAGCTGCTACTGTCAGGTATCGGCCGTGGCGCGGGTCACACGCCGCCATCATGTTTTTGGCGTCGAACATCTGCTGGGTCAATTCTGGCACCGTCAACGCTCTGTATACCTGACTTCCTCTCGACGTTAATGGCACGAACCCGGGCATGAAGAAGTGAAGACGTGGGAACGGAACCATGTTCACTGCCAACTTTCTCAGATCGGCGTTCAGTTGTCCAGGGAATCTCAAGCACGTCGTCACCCCCGACATAGTTAGCGAGACTAGATGATTCAAGTCCCCGTACGTTGGTGTCTTCAGCTTCAAAGTTCGGAAGCAAATATCGTAAAGTGCTTCATTGTCTATGCAGTAGGACTGGTTGGTGTTTTCTATCAGCTGGTTGATGGATAAAGTCGCATTGTACGGTTCCACGACCGTGTCTGACACTTTAGGACTTGGTACAATTGAATACGACACCAAAATCCTATCGGGATATTCTTCAGTAAGATTTGCTAGTAGCAGAGTCCCCATGCCAGAACCGGTGCCTCCTCCCAACGAATGTACTAGCTGAAACCCTTGCAAGCAGTCACAGCCTTCTGCCTCTTTCCTGATGACGTCAAGAACGGCTTCAAGCAAATCTGCGCCTTCGGTGAAGTGTCCTTTGGCCCAATTGTTGCCAGCACCTGTTCCCCCGCACACAATATTGTCGGGTCGGAATAATCCGCCGAAGGTGCCGCCTCTGATGCTGTCCATAGTACTCGGTTCTAGATCTACTAGTACGGCGCGAGGGACAAATTTGCTCCTGGACCCTTCGTTGTAGTAGACGTTTATCCGTTCGAGTTGAAGGTCGGAGTCGCCGTGGTAGCATCCGTCGGGGTCGATGCCGTGTTCATCGGAGATCACCTCCCAGAACTGGAAGGAATAGAATGGTGAGTTAGTAAATGAGAGTATTTTCATGCATTGAGTTATAAAAACTAATCCCGGTCCCAATATTCAACGGTTAGTTTTACTTGCAGATGCTAAAATCGTTGCAAAGTTGCAACTCAAAAATGTTCAAAATGAAAATCACAACCGATTGAATAGACTGAAAACATTTCATTATCAAAACTATGGACCCCTTACAAATTCGAACCGGGCATCAATTAGGTCCTACACAGATGAAGAACTTTTGTCTTGGAAATAAGAGATATCTTTTCATTTTATCAGTAAGATAATGAAAAACGCAAACGCACGTAAAAGACAAAATTATCGCGTAAAAGATAGACGCTACTGTCAACAAAAAAACAAATGCCAAAGAGATTTCCGTGTATTTAGTTAGGCGAAATGATGCAATTAGGTTCTGTATGAAAACTAGAATGTATTCACGCAATACTCATAAATGAATTCTGCATGTCTGTTGAAAGTTACCTACATCAGTAGGTAACTTAAATTTTAGGTAACTTAACTTAAACCTATGAATCGTTTCTGTATAACATTATGATGCTACCTCCGGTTCGGAAACTACGAGTACCTACCTTATAATTTTATTTAACTGCCAAAGACATACCGGTAAGAAACTTGGTAATTACTTTTACTGTAAATATATAACCATTGAAGTTTGATTGACGACCTCGACGGCGCAGTGGCCAAAGTAGGCGGCCAAAGCGCGAAAGGTCCCTGGTTCGATTCTCGGTCGGGTCAATTTGGAAAACGAACTTTTCTAAATTGACTTGAGTCTGGGTGTGCTGGGATGACGCCCCTAGTTAGTATCCGTCGTCTGGTACTCATAGTACAAGGGAAAATTTTAGAGTGATTGGTGTGATTCTCTGGCACATTTATTTATTTAAGTTAAGGAAATATTTGTTTGTCTAAATCTTCTTTAGAAATGTGAATCTTACCTTCGAACCAATCTGGTTCCCGCATCTCCCAACTTGGACGTGAACAATTTCCCTCATTGCGAACAACACAAGGAATTTAGAACACAAATAAATAAATTCAAAGAACTATACAAAATAATGTAGACAAAAATAAATAAAATATATATTTAACCTACATCTACTTACTAAGGTACCTAACATAAAACTAAGTTAAAAAGGCCTGTTTTTGTTTCATGACCCCATCGATTGTGTACATTTCAATCCAAAACACGATGGTTACGATTAATGCACGTAGACAGATGGCATCGCGATGGCGGATGACTTATGGAGGGTGATTCGCTCGTACGTAGTAGGTATTTGATATCGGCAGGCGAGCAAATCACACCTCTACACGTCGGCATACGCGTCCGCCGACGTGTAGAGGGGGTGTCGACTTGATTGGCGATGCCATCTGCAGACGAATCTGTCTACGTGTAGAGGAGGCATGATAAATGTCCACGCGTTGTCATCCTTCATAGCATGTCAAGGTCATTCGATATTAGATCTTATGCGCACGAATTAAGGGCAATACAAAGTCCAAAGTGTACAGCCTGCCGTGCTTTTATCTGTACTATTTTTATATTGCACATCAAGGTTGACCGCATCCCACCTGATGTTAAGCGGTAATGAGGTCCTAGCTTAAAGGCGACAAGCATAATAAAGCTGTTACTGGACTTGTCGCCCTTACCTTGAAGACTTGACCCCTGCTACTAATGTAGCACCCCCCAGGAGCTCTGGTAACCTTACTCACAAGCAGGAACACAAAAACACCGAAGTCATTGTTATTTGGCTGCGGTCTTCTGTAAGGTGGAGATATTTCACCTGTCAGGCTGATCCGTTTCGAGCGATAAATCGCTATGCCCTACCTCTTGTTATATACATACAGTAACAAGGATAATACATTAACCAATTAAAACAACAATATGTTAAATCTCATTTTAATAAAATTCACAATTCATTGTACAATAATTACAACATTAAAATTCCTATCTATAAAAATGCAAATGTGTTTAAATTCTTCACAAATAAAATGCCTTATCGTGACGCTTTTAATAGGAAGACGTGTGTTATTTGTGATAATAAATGTTGTTTAATCGACAACCTATGAACACATTTTGTTGTTACTCCATTTTATCAGACTGGGGACTCGAGACATTAAAAAAAGTGCAGTGTTTCTCAACCCTTGTCTACGGACCACGGGGTTTCATAATAAATGCAATTCTTTCCCGAAAGACTGATACTGGGATGGAAGATCTCGTCATACAAATGTTAAAGGAGGTCCGTTAATATCGTTTTACATCTAAAGGGGTCCATCATTAACTTTAATAAAGGTTAGGAAACACTGACATAAGTACCAAAATATTACAAAGTATGTAATTTCCCACATATGCAAACTTTTTAATTAATCAAACTGAATATTAGAAACAGAAAAATTGTATATCCCCTTGCGGTGCGTGAATTGAACCTACGACCTTCACGTATCGCGCGTGCTGCTCTTGCCTCCAGTAAGTGCCCTCTGCCGAATATGTTTAGAACTATATACTTATCGGCCCGTGGTACATTCGTTGCAGAAATGTTTGAAAACCACGGAATCGAAGACACTTGGCATCTTAATCTATTTTATTATTTTTATATGGTAGTAGTATGGTTCAATTCCCGAACCGCAAGGGGAAATACAATTTTTCTGTTTCTAATGTTTAAAGTTCGCTAGTACGGCGTAAAGTACTATAAAAATAATAAAATATATTAATCAAACTGAAGCTTTCCTGTTCTGTAAACTACATGTTACTGTGACTAATAATAATTGTTTTTATTACAGAAAACATTATGCACTTTTTAAATATAAATTACTGCAAAGACACACTTTTATTTTCATAGACAATAATGTTCACATTCGCCAAATGTGCACTTAATTGCTACCGTTAAATTTAAAATTCATTTATTAAAATTTAAAAAATAAATAATGCACGGTATTGCACTTCTATAACCTATCGCTATTTGGTGTTCAAGCAACATAGTTGATGACTAGCATTTAATTACATAATATATTAATATATTATAATATTGGTAATCAATTTACAATTCGCTGGCGCCAGACTTAAATATGTAAGTACGCTACTTTTTACTTGTCTACTAAAAGGTAGTTACGGTCGAAAGCATATCATGGTAAACTTTTCGTTCGATATAATAGATCCTATGCCGACGACATAAAGGCGGTATAGTCCAAAGTACATAGTCTGACGTGCCTTTAGTTATACTAAATGTATAACAGATCTATTTCGATTTGTTCTTATTTTTATAAAATTATGAGAACAAGCCTGGCCCCTACAATACTCATACAAACGCGAACAACTTACGATTTATTTATTTAATTTTACGTTAATTTACAAAGCATTGTAATTAGTACGTATTAAAAGTGTCGACGTAAGTCACCCTGTATTTTTTACAGATTTTGTAAAACTGAATTAGGTATAAACATATCATAATTTTAACGATGCCTTCGAATTTGTTTATAAAATTGTATGAAGTTTGAAAACAATTTGTTAATGACCTTCGTTTTAACACGCTGATAGACTAAAACTATCGTAGACCTACTAATATTAGTAGGGATAACAAAATGAGGCTGTCCAGCTCGAAGGACCAAGTAAAATTTTTTTGTGTAAAGTCAGAGCAGATTCGATACCAAAGCAATATCTGAACTAACAAGATTAGAAGCTGAGACACTGTGTTATGCTCTAATGCTCAGTCCGATGTTGTTGGAGTATTTTCTATTATCGACCTAGTAGGAATATAAAACAATAACATAAAAAGGTAATTTTACCTGCAATAAGACGTCACTTTGGTAGGTGACGCTAAACCATAAATAAACTCTCGAAATAAAAGGTGTTAAATATAAAATCTGACAATTAAGCAAGTGATTTCATAATTGCAACAAGATATGTTTTCGTGCCATAATTTTCCATATTTATTAGAATTACTTAAAATATCTACGATTATATTATTAAACATAAAAATAGCAAATTATTTTATTGCCCTTGCCACTCGTTTATAATTCGCCTCAATTATATTAAACGAAATTCTAAAATGTGACATCTTCCAAGTTTGTTTAGGATATTGTAATATTGAAACACATGATTTTCCAATCGACTGGTCCAGTCGCGCCGTCTCCGAGGTCCCGGATACGGTCCCCGGTCGCATCAATATGGGAAACTAACTTTTCAATATTGTCAGGGGCTGGGTGTTGTGGTACCATCCGTTGTCTCTGTTATTAAATTGGCAAAATAAAAAATACGTATCTAATCACTTTTAATAACTAATTAACGAACTAAAAACAATCTGTTTTTTTTTACCCAGTCTAGTGTTGCCGCTCGATAGTCCACACTCGAGAGTCTATCGATAGTTGGGCAATAGCCCCGTGAGTGTCAATACTAACGACATGCATGAATAGTCTCGATACTATCAAAGCTTAAATTGGCTACTTGACAGTTTTTGAAAAAGTATTGTAAAATGTGCACCCGTTCATTTTATATCCCAAGCAATTCGATTTATCTGGGAAAAAAATTAAATAACCAGTGAAAAATAAGATTTTGTGTAACACATTTAAAAAGCGCGCGAAGACGCCAAGTCACGTCACTGTTGCAATTATGACGTCAACGTTTTAGACATCGAGCCAATACGCATAGGAACGACTTAATTTAGATAAACGGAAAATGATTCAATAAATTCTTAATACGGTTAGAGACACAATAATTCAATTTAGTCGGTAAAATAATAATTGTTTCGCCACATTAAAATAAATAATTTTGGCCGACATATGTCATTTCCGAATTGCAATGGGTTTCCGTTTCGGTACTTTTGTTCCACTGATAATAAAAAAAGTAAAATTTATATTGCATAAATAAAATACTAACTATGTTTTTAATTAAAAAATAAAAATGAAAAATTATTACTTAACTAATAAGCTAACATATCTAACAATTTTCATATTTTATTGTTAACACTGTCAAGTAGCCAATTCGGATACACTATCGATAGTTTCTATAGTATCGATACTATTGCTGCTGAATATTGCAATAACAATCGATATATCGATATCAAACAACTGTTCGGCAACACTAACCCAGTCCCTATTATTCTAATGAATTGAGTCTGACATTGGGTGATAATTCTACCAATCAATCTAAATTAAAATTTCTCTATGGACATTGTTCCTCTATCGTTGTGCTTAAAAATTAACGGCTGGCCGGGATTTTTTATTATACGGTTTATCGCAGAGTTATTTTTCTTAAATATTACATACTTATTTAAACGTTTAAATGTACTAAGAGGAGTGAAACATGTCCTCATGGACAAATAAGCTGTACCAACATTGAGACGCTACAATAATTGATTTACAAATTCATTTTCTGGACAACCTGTATTATTGCTTTTATGTACCACTTGAAAATTCAGATTTCTGTCTTTCAAATTCTTTTATATAAATAGTAATAACAGTATTGATACAACATAGAATAAGGTGCGCCCTCAGTCAATCGATTATTTATAGAAGAAAATATAATTAGGGTGAGGTACAATTGTAAATTTGTATTGTAATATAATTTATTGTAATCTAACTTGGACGAAATATAATATTTTAGCCATCTATCTCATTGTGGTGAATATGACAGTACGCAGTCTAATTCACAGAGGTACATTAAATCAGATAATTTAATTTACCATCCCATCGAAGAAGATATATGTGGTCTATTGTAGAATTTAAGACTTTCACGTTCCATTTTAAACATTTAAAGAGTTGAGTTGAGTCTGCTCATGACGACGGTTGATGCAATCTAACCGAAACGTCGGGCAGTAAGTATTCCGTATTAACTATGTACTAAAAAATGGTTTCGCGTTTTGACCCGTTTAATTATTTTAATTTTAATTAAAGAAACAGAAAAAATTCATCTCCACTTGCGGTGCAGGACTCGAACCCACGACCTTCACGTATCGAACGTGCTGCTCTTCCAACTGAGCTAACCGCAAGTTATCGTAGGCGATTAATTTTTCTGCTGCGTCAACCCTTTAGCTTCCAGTTAAACTTATTTTAATGTTTAAAATGTTCTATTGCTTTCACACTTTACTTACAACGTTCTTATTATTTTCCAAGGACGCACCTTTACAAAACGCACTTAAAACTCCACTAAGCACTCAGAAGTTTATTTCTCAGCAGATACAACGTTCCGTACACATTATTCCTAGCGGACAACACCGGCACGTAGAAAGCTCTGAATATTTTATGTGATTTCTCTGCCTCTATCAACGGTGCCGTGTCTTGTACCTCCCAGTTGGGCTGCTTGTAGTAAGCCGGTTGTAGAGCCGATGGCTTACCTATGTCAGAGTCGACGAGGTAGTGGCATTCCGATGGCTGGAGGTAAGTGCGGTTGTCGCCTCTGTTCTGATCGTTGAAGTACGAGTGGATCAGGCGGGTTGCTGTGAAAAAATGTTATTACAATTTTAATACCTATGCATAGATTTAAGTCTCTGATAAAACATTGATTAATGAAAAAATATAAAAAAAAAATATAAAATATATTTATTATAAAATCTAGGACTATTTTAATGACAAAGATGTTTGGACTTGATAGCATTAAATATGTATCGATTTTTTATTTTTATAGTACTTTGCGCCGTACTAGCGAACTTTAAATATTACCTACCGAAGGCTAACGGTTGATACAGCAAAAAAAATTCATCACCTACAATAACTTGCGGTTAGCTTAGTTGGAAGAGCAGCACGCGCGACGCGAAGGTCGTGGGTTCGATTCCCGCACCGCAAGGGGAAATAAAAATTTTCTGATTCTAATAATTAAATATGTACATTAGACATAAGCTATATTGTGATTACATATATTTTTTTGTATGACTTATACCATATGTGCCAGTTTTGAAACGAGTAACTATCGAGTTTCTGGCCGGTTCTTCTCGATATTCTAATAAATAATCAACATTCCGAACACGGCAGTAGTTTACTTAATTTGACGATTCACAAATGCTTTTGTAAAAGTTTACATGAATAAAGACATTTTCATAAATCATACTAAAATAAAAAAAGGCGTGGTAATCTTTCACGTAAAAACTACGAAATGGATTCGGAGACCTTTGAGTATGGAACCCTAATAAAAAGAAAGGCAGTATGGGACTGGATGAGCTATCTATGTATTTTCTACAGTGAACTGCCATATGCTGAAGGTGTGATGATGAGCTCTATATTCAAGAACTCAAACTCAAACTCAAATATTTCTTTATTCAAGTAGGTTACATATAACACTTTTGAATCGTCATTGAATACAATGCAAAGTGATTCTACTTCCGGTTCGGAACCTATATCTACCGAGAAGACACCGGTAAGAAACTCAGCAGATCATTTACAGTATCAGTATCTAACTTATTACTATGTGTAGCTCACTTTGGACCAAGTCATATAGTTTTGGTTTTGATGAGTGACAAGCATGCCGTATTTTAACATCGCCCCGTATCTATAGGTCCCGAGTTATCTAACTCTTAAGTTTGTATATTGTATCAGGTCTGGTTGTTGTAGTACCTTGGTGGTTATTAATTTCTGTTACACAAGTGTATCAGCTACTTAGCACAGAAACAGCGCAATGTATGTGATTTTTTAAACATTTTTTTTTTTTATGACCAGAGTGACGTACTGTTAATGTAAGTGCCCTCTGCTGAATATGTTTAGAACTACATACTTATCGGCCCGTGGTACATTCGTTGCAGATGTTTGAAAACCACGGAATCGAAGACATCTTTGCATCTTAATCAACCGACCGGGAGATGACAATTTTCTGTTTCTTTAAGTGCAGTAAAGCAATATAATAATAAACATCGACCTCCGTAGCCGAGAGGCGAGCGAGCCGGACTTTGGCGTCGCGCCATCTCTGAGGTTCCGGGTTCGATCTCCGGTCGGGTCAATATGGGAAACGAACTTTTCTATATTGTCTCGGATCTGGGTGATGTGGTACCGTCGTTGTTTCTGATTTCTGTAACACAAGTGCTTAAGCTACTTACCACAGAATCAGAGCAATGTATGTGATGGTGTCCAATACATATTTATAAAATCAAAAAAGGAATCAAGTGAGTTATTAATTTAATTGCGAGCTTACCATTCCTCGTGTCGGCGTACGGCGCCGGCATCTGGCCGCTGTACTCGCTGGTCACGAAGCGCATCTCATAGCCGTGAGGCAGGTGGAAGCTGGACGGCGACCGGTACCAGTCCTTGCCGTAGCACACGTACTGCGCGCCGTCGGCGGCCGGCAGCGAGCGCAGGATGCGCATCGGCCCGTGGTAGTTAGTGTACAGGGCCGCGATACGGGATATGCCTGGTAACAGCGAAATAAACAATTAGGACTTTAAACAAAAGATTTCATAATATTTCAAAGATTTCAAAAGAATTCAAAATTATTTTCTACTAGCTGTGCCCGCGACTTTGTTCGCGGGGACTACATCCTTTCATGGTCGGTTTTACCCCTATCTCCCCGAATATTCGAAACAAAAAGTAGTCTATATTTTAATCCAAGTTTCGAGCTGTATTTTAACCAAATTTCATATCTCTAACTTCAAAAATAAACATTTTTCCATGTAAACTTCCAAAGGTGGTTTTACCCCCCTCCCCCACTTATTTTATAATAAAAGTAGCCTATGTCCGTTCTTGAGATTCAACGTATACCTATACAAAATTTCATCAAAATCGGTTGAGAGGTTTAAGCGGGAAAGCATAACAGACACACAGACATACAGACAGACATACAGACAGACAGAGTTACTTTCGAATTTATAATATTAGTAGGGATTAAGCTACGACCGAAAGGGGGGAAGAATCAGTGGAAAATGTGTAAAAGAATGGGGTAGAGCGCGTGCGAAGCCGAGACGGGCTGCTAGTTAAAGTCAACATAAGTCACATTCATCACACGCAGGAACACAACAAAGCTTCGGCGTTATTGTGTTCCTGTGTGTGAGTAAGGTTTTCAGAGCTCCTGGGGGGTCCTACATTAGTAGCAGGGGTCAAGCTTTCAAGGTAAAGACGACAAGTCCAGTAACAGCTTTATTATGCTGTACTTGTCGCCCTTAAGCTAGGACCTCATTACCACTTAACATCAGGTGGGATGAAGTCAATCTTGAAGTGCAATATATAAAAAAAAAGAGTAACGAATGAGATAGTTTACGTATGACAGAAATTTAATCAGTTAGGAACATAAGAGAGATCAAACGACGAATTCACTAGAGACAGTTAATATGTGAAGAATAAACTCAGAAACCTGCCCGATTAACCTCGAACTCACAGAGTCAAACATACAAACATTCATTCATTCATGCGTACAAATTGTCATGTAATATTAATAGATGGACGGATTTGGATACTTATGAATCCCATATGATTCATGTCAATATTAATAAATCACATATGACTCATAGTTGACTTAGATTCAAACTCACCCGCTGCTCCCGCTAGCAGCACACACATGACCATCAGCGGGCCAGTGTACGCCAAATAGTGTCGTCTCTCTCTCTCCTTGCGCCAGCGGAACAGTTCAGTGCCGACAGCGAACGTCATCTTCTGCAAGCAATCCAGAGCTATGGCGCCAGCTAGCACTATCATGCTGTAAGCTGGGTACAGGAATCTGGAATTTAAAGTCTCTTTTTACTACGTTTTTAACTAATCATGATAAAAATGATTTTCAGTATCTAATCACAAAATAATTTTATTTGTGTTGATCGGAGTTTTTTGTCATAGTAGGTACTTGTAATCGAGAATCACTTTTTTATTACTCATACTTATTTAAATAATAAATTCAAAATGATTGGTGATTTAAATGTCATGTAAACACACAGAAAACACGTAACAGTTAGACCCCACGCCTACGTGTCGCCATCTAGTGGATTTTTCGTACGCGAACACCCTAATTGTTTGGGTACAGAACTCTCAAAAGACTCCAAGCACGGCTCCAACATGTGTTACCTCTCCTCTTTGTGCGGCTGCAGCATGAAGACCGCTAGCCAGAGCGCGAGCGGCATGAGGTCGAGCCAGTACGGCGCGCAGAAGGCGGCGCGCGCGGTCGACCGAGACGTGATCGCGGTGCACGCCACCAGCAGCAGCGGGCTGGAGAGGGCCAGCACCTAGATTTGACAATATTACCATGTAATTTACACTAAAAATGACTAATTAAATTTAAAAAAAACCCCCAGTGAAGGCAGATTAAAGTATATAAGAAATTTAACTTTGACCCTTGAAAGATCTTTAAGGGCTTTTAATAATAATATAATATTAAATAAAATATTTATCTTACCTAAATTTTCTCATTACTTTTTGAACACCCTCTTTTCTTTAGTTTATATTAAATTATAAATATTAATAAATGTTATGTTATCTTAATATAATAAATAAGTTAAGTTTTGTAATGTAGTTAGCCCTCAATGTTCCCATGCCCTTGCAGGGCGTCACATGTATACCTTTTAAACCATCTTCAAATGTTGTAATGTGATAAAGTGCAATAAAGCTAATTTGAATTTGAATTTGACCCTTCGTAAATTCGTTTACTATGATATATTAAAAAAAAAACAACAGAAAAAATCGTTCACATCTTTTCTTGTAGAAGTCTTAACGGTCGACCTATCAGCAATGGACGCTCCGCTGAAATGATGATCTCATTTATCAAATACGTACTTAGCGTAATCGTGTCAAACAACTCACCCAAACGATATTGAAGTTTAAGAACCCGTTGACAAAGTAGTAAGTCCACGGCTCAACCCCGAACAGGGTCGGACCATGTTCTGTGAATATGTTGTACATGACTATGTTCCACGGAGTCACCACGAAGCGGCCGTAGTGCCAGGAGTCCATCACCACTGGCAAATATA
This sequence comes from Glyphodes pyloalis, assembly GCA_037074685.1. Lineage (NCBI taxonomy): Eukaryota > Metazoa > Arthropoda > Insecta > Lepidoptera > Crambidae > Glyphodes > Glyphodes pyloalis. The sequence goes on along the minus strand of JAYKKO010000030.1, from coordinate 3,796,628 downwards.
ACAATAACATCCAAATAGGTATATATTTTTTATTGCACTTCAAGATTGCCCTCATCCCACCTGATGTTAAGTGGTAATGAGGTCCTAGCTTAAGGGTGACACGTACAGCATAATGTCGCCCTTACCTTGAAGGCTTGACCCCTGCTACTAATGTAGCACCCCCCAGGAGCTCTGGAAAACTTACTCACACGCAAGAATACAACAACACCGAAGTGATTGTTATTTGGCTGCGGTCTTCTGTAAGGTGGAGGTATTTCACCAGTCGGGCTGCTCCAGTTACAACCTCGCTATGCCCTACCTCTCTTAGATAAAATATTAACAAATACACTAATATTTAGAATTACATTCTATGTATAAGTATGTATACTCTAAGTATCTAGTTCCAAACAATGATTTTTTTCTGTTTCTTTAAAACACATATTTATTACGCGTCTGCCGGGAAAACAGGTTATTGACATAGGTACAGCACGTGGGTGGTTAGTTTAGAAATAATGTATATTTGTATATGAAAAAGTAAAACTTAAAATACCTAAAGGCACCAGCAGCACAACGAGAGACACCAGAGACCACTTGAAGAAGTCCACATACTGTCGCTTGATGAAGAGCATGTCTATCGCTATGGGCAGCCCCAACAGAGCTGTGAACGGCCAACCTGTAGTAGAAAATTAAAGTTTAAACCATGTAGTTTTCAAACAGGATTTAGCATTACTCGTCGGCTACGCTGGGGTCGTTATGGGTCTCCTATTTAGCATTACTCGTCGACTGCGCTGGGGTCGTTATGGGCCTCCTATTTAGCATTACTCGTCGGCTACGCTGGGGTCGTTATGGGCCTCCTATTTAGCATTACTCGTCGGCTGCGCTGGGGTAGTTATGGGCCTCCTATTTAGCATTACTCGTCGGCTGCGCTGGGGTAGTTATGGGCCTCCTATTTAGCATTACTCGTCGGCTGCGCTGGGGTAGTTATGGGCCTCCTATTTAGGATTACTCGTCGGCTGCGCTGGGGTAGTTATGGGCCTCCTATTTAGCATTACTCGTCGGCTGCGCTGGGGTAGTTATGGGCCTCCTATTTAGCATTACTTGTCGGCTGCGCTGGGGTAGTTATGGGCCTCCTATTTAGCATTACTCGTCGGCTGCGCTGGGGTAGTTATGGGCCTCCTATTTAGCATTACTCGTCGGCTGCGCTGGGGTAGTTATGGGCCTCCTATTTTTGCGCCGTTTTAGATAGATAGATAGATACACTTTATTGCACAGAAAATTTTACAGAAATTGGTTTTACAGACATAATCAAGTACAATTTAGGCGATCTTATTGCTAGAAAGCAATATCTTTCAGACAACCTTGAGGTAGAGGAAATAATAGATATCGAGAAACGTTTTATTTTTGATACTATAGTTAATATTTTATAAAGAACTCTGTTATTAATATTAACTCTATAACTCCAATCAATAATAACGTCACACTCAATTTACGGTGAATACCGTAAATTGTTTGCGAATGCAGACGTTAATTAATTCTCTAGCGGTAATCGTGTATAATTTAGTTTAACCTTAAACTCTTAGTAACACTATCAAAAAATACGGAATATCGAACGATACGGAGGTCGTCAAATAGTTTCATCGATATTCTATATCTTATCGATAGTTCTTTCGATATTCAAACTGATCTTCGTGGTCGACTATCGATAATCCGGCAACACTAGTTCCAACATTTTAAATAATTTAACGGGTCAAAACGCGACACCATTTTTATTTAGTAGTTAATACAAACTACTTACTGCCCGACTTTTCGGTTAGGTTGCACCAACCAAGGAGTCAGCTCGTTAAAAACGCGAACAAAACGAACGCGAAAGTCTTAAAATTTAGTTCGAATTCAAAAGACGTCATGTGAACGGTCTCTAAAGGATCTTAGGGCACTCACTGACGAGCGCGGAGGCAGCCACCAGCGCCACGGCGGGCGCGGGCCGGCGGCGCCACCAGCTCGCCAGCGCGCCGCTGCACAGCGCCGCCGACCAGCCCGACGGCAGTAGCGCCGAGCTGCACGCGAACATGCCCGCCAGCGGCAGCGTGAAGCACAGCCACACACGCCCCACGTGCACGCCGAACTCGTGGCAGACTGCCCTGGAGGCGAACAAAAATTGAACTAAGATAAAATTTAACAGAGGTATGGCATAGCGATTTATCGCTTGAACTGGAGCAGCCCGACTGGTGGAATACCTCCACCTTACAGAAGACCGCAGCCAAATAACAATAACTTCGGTGCTGCTGTGTTCCTGCGTGTAAGTAAGGTTTCCAGACCTCCTTGGGGGGTCACTACATTAGTAGCAGGTGTGTACCGAGGTAAGGGCGACAAGTCCAGTAACCGCTATAATTCACCACCACCACCTCACCGTCACCTTTATACCTCATTACCACTTAACATCAGGGTAGGATAAAGTCAATATATCGATACTACATCACAATATCTTCAAAAAAAAATTGCGGCGCACCCATTCGACCTACATTTAACACTACAAGCAGAAATACCGCGCTGTTATAACTAAAAACTTCAATTAAATCACCTTTAATCCTACATAAATATTTCTACAAAGTGCTTAAATAATCTGATTGAAGATTAAAAATAGTATTTTGACACATAAGGGCCGAAGGTTCGCTTATTTCGTGATCGTAATGAAAAAACGAAATTGTTCATCACTTAAAAATTACTTAAACTATTTAATTCCTACTTACTTGTAAAACATAAGTTCAGCGCAAGCAGACAGGACTGCCAACAAAGCCCGTATTGAGTAGAACACGGACACTGGGCTCATAACAAGAGAAAGCACCTTCGCCGGGACCCCAAACAACCACAGGGGCATATACGACCGAATCGCGAACGCCGGACTGTACTCCCATGATTGCATACCAGTCCCGTATACTGAAATAAGTCATGTTTGAAATTAACCTCTACATAAGTACCACTTTAAGCAATAATGGATGCAAATGTATGTTCAAACAAATATCTGTCATATTTCTAACCATTGAGGCTTATAATGCTTTGTCACGAATATCGTTACCTATTATAATGTACATTACGTCAAATATCTCGCATGACACGATAAAAATATTTAAACTATCCATTGACTGACCAGCACCCTAGCATTTTCAATCAATCAGCTGAATTTCATCGATTTTGGCATTTTTACGAGCTCAATATGAGATTTTATGAAAAGCATAAATAGGACCCAGAAACCATACAAATAATGACTTCAGTTACATACGAAGTAGCATGCGTAATTCGTTAAATTTCTCACTTTTTTAACTGGCGGTTGGATGATATTTTCAGCTAATCAGCAGTTGACATACTGAATTTTATCAATTTTGTTCTTTTTCAGTCAACTGAGATACTTTTAAACACTTGTTAAATACTAATGTTATGTTTCCTTCATACATTTCTATGCCGCATAAGATGCACCACGCATGCAATTTACTACATTATATCGCACTCTTAACATATGCGTCAGCTGCTGATTGGCTAAAAATATGAAGTCAGCCAATAAAAAGTATCAAAGCTTTTATCATCTCAGGTAAAAATTTGACGTATTATGCATTTGACGTATTAGGGCATGAAGGTAGCACTGTGACGTCACAATTTTATATTTACAATTTATTCAACACACTATTAAATAGTTTCACAGCATTTTAAAACCGAATTTGAAAAATAATTGGCATAAAAATCAAAATGACAGATGAAACAAAGTCGTGTTTTAAGTCTGATACCTTAAAATTATAAGTGAGTGGTCTCAACATCCCAGTTATCTAAAGGATACCTCATAACGGATAAAATTCGAAGGAAATGTACTAACCTAAGTAATGCAAAGGTTCCCAGTAGTTGTATGTCTCATCACAATCAAGCACAATTCCCCAGTATGCGGAGGCCAGCCTCGCAGTCACCAGCAGAGCCAGTGCCACCGCACCTCCTGGATATGCTATACTCCGGAGGTCTGACGGAGCATTGGTTACTAGAAATTCCCTAAAAAAATTTTGTATTTAAATATTTGTAAATCTATGATAATGTTATAAAGCTGAAGAGTTTATTTGTTTCTTTGAACATGCTAATCTCAGGATCTACTGGTTCTGGTAAAAGTTATTTTAAGTTAGTTAGAAAAAATATTTGTCCCAGGGTGTAACATGTATATCATAATTTCTGTACCATCCTTGTTAGTTGTGATGTGACTAATAATAAACTATTTAACTAAATATCTATTCAATTTAGTTTTTAAACATTTAAAATAATTTAACGGGTCAAAACGCGACACCATTTTTATTTAGTAGTAAACACGAACTACTTACTGCCTGAAGTTTCAGTTAGGTTGCACCAACCGTGGTCACGAGCTGACTTTTTATGAGTTTGTATTAACTACTAAATAAAAATAGTGTCGCGTTTTGACCCATTAAATTATTTTAAAAGTTTAAAATAGAACACGAAAGTCTTAAAATTTACATTTTAGTTTTTGTCACCAAAATCTAATTTTAATAGTGTTGACATATGCAACGGTCAGCAAGGAAACATTTTTGGGTCTTGAGTGATTTATAAATCAGATTAAAAAACTAACTACCAATTAGATAGTAGTAAACAATAAAACTATCTAGGACTTGTATGAAAACTGATACAAACATCAAGATTAGGCACCATGTGAAACAAAGTAATTTTATAATTAAATTGAGAACACTTATTCCAAGTACAAAAAAAAGTGTAAAAAATATGGCAGATTTTTAAATTTTTTATAGTATTTCATCCTACACTAGCAAGCTTTAAATATTTAGAAAAAAACACAGTATAAATATCTCCTCTTCCCACACTGCAAGGGTGGTGGATGAAACTTATTCTTTAAAATATTTTAAAATGATAGTACACATTTGATTGTACAGTAATAATACAATGTTTATAGAAGCACACAACTCTTTAGTTCCAATACTGACTGAAAGAATTTAACACCTTTTAAGACAAATGTTTGACTTGGCTGCCAGCCAAATGTTACAATCAGGCTTCTATTTCTGATTGTTTACTTATCCACTTCAGACAGAAACAACATGTCCTTGGTAACAGTTCAAACTTAAATATTTTCCTGTTTGTAATATAAAATAACACCACATCACATGGGGATGTGAAGGTTCATACAGAGTTCAATAAACTTATAAATATAACAGAGTTGGTGAATTGTAACTCAAAAGAAGTTTACAAAAAATATACATTATAATAAATAAGTATTCAACTCCATATTTAACAATTATTAAATTAAATAATGTTTCCGCGAAGGACTACGATAGAAGTTGGTAAGAGGTGAATAAAATTAAAAATTAGTGAAGACTTCAATCAAAATCTATTATTTTACATGCCCAAACACACAGAAGTAGTTTACACGGGAAAGAACTTGAAATTCCACGTTATTCACGTCAGTGATGGTTTTTTACCTTCGTCGGATAGCCGGGCGCCTGGATAGACGCCAAACTGAAGTGATCAACAAAAAATAAAAGAAGCTCAAGAGATGAGATTAATAGCTTATCTCGAATGCAATAACCTTCGAGTATCTTAATTAAGGAAGCTAAAAGAACAATCAGAGATATAGTTCTTAATAAAAATCACTTAAAATTTGGTTTTCTTTACCCTTCGGTCGCTTTTCTTTTCCCTTTGAAACTCGCAGCTCTTTTAGCACCATTCTTGTTATGTATACTTCTTTGGCGCGCTGTTAAAGGCATCAGTGAGGCTTTATTGATAACTAGTTCATTTGAGTATATCCAAAACTTATTGATGATATTTTTCAGCCGCGGAAAACTGTGAAAAGCGCTGAAAGTGGAAACCTAGCGGCCCAAATTTCCACCTGCACAACAACTGTCAGTTTGACAAGCTCGTCATGACAATAAAGAAATGTTTACGAAGATAGGTCCAAACGCGTCCACGGCCAAGTCCCTTATACCCAAGGTAAAAATTTAACAAAACGTCAATCAAATCGTTTGTCAAAAAAATTATGAGGTTATGTTTGTAGATTTCGATTTAACATTTTGAGAATTCAAGTTTATTCGAGATTTCTGTTAATAAACAGTTAAAAACATTTTGGCAACAAAAAATATGTTGTACGATGATTTTAAACCTGTTGTAGACTTAGTGCTTAACAATTGGACAGCCTTACAACTTGCCGTTGAACATGGCATGGGTGCACCAGGCGGGGAAAAAGTATGTAATTATGGGATTAATTTTTATAAAAGTATAATTGAGAATATTTTGTATACGTTTTAAACGAAAAGAAACTAATTAGGATATACAAATGATTGTTCCGGATTCATAGATGTTTCTAAAGGTATTTAAAATCCTAATAACCATAGCAACAGCCTTTAGTCGAATCTCCACCGAATAAAAGTTCCTACTTGTTGGTGACAAATGTTGCTGTGAAGCTGAGTCTACAGCATGCAAAAGTTGCAAACTTTTGTGTCAACTATGTTTGTGACAATTTTTTTCTAATGGAATTGTGCCTTTTTGGTATTAACTAATTAGTGTGTAAGTCTGTACATTCATTATTAGATATGCCACTTAGTCATCTTATTGAAAGTTTACTGTTTGATGATTATATCTGAAGGTAAAGGGTCCTGAATTATGCACACCCATAAAGACAGTCTTTATTAACACCTTTTATATCAGTTAGTATCAGGACAATTTTACTATCAGACTGCAGGTAGAGCTGAGGACTCCATAATTAATGTTACAATGATGGATATGAGCTAAATTACCACACTAGCTAAGTGTAGATTTTCACACCCATATTTTGTTTGAAAATTCCAAAACATATGTTGCTTGATATAGCAATCAGACCTTAAACTGGGTTCTCAAAGGTGTTATCAATATATTAATTATTTGTATGAATAACTATGCCTGTTTTTCGTAGACTGCCCAACTTATGTCTGTCTACATCGCACGGTTTTGCGTGGAAAATGTAGTAGATGTATCAGAACTTACGGAGGTTATTGAAGATTTAATGGATGAAGAATTTGACACAGTTTGCCATGACAACTCGCCAAAAGGTAATCACTCAAAATTAAACAAATCCATTAACAATACACAATTTTTATAATGCTGACTAAAACATTAGCCAATTAAGATACTATTAAAAATATTATGTCAAAACATCATTTTGTCTGAACATATTTTATGAAACAATGATGTCACAAATTTTAGTTATTAAAATGGTTAATATCACATTGTTTAAGTGATTTTGAAAATTATGTTTGAAGATATTAAAAACAGATTCCCAACCTTTCTTAAAGTTCTCTTTTATAGCATTGATATCTTAAAATTATTTGTGTGATCATCCTAATTATCGTTGAATTAATTTTCTTAATTATAAAATTAGTATCGGTTTATTACAGAAATAGCATCAGTTCTGCTAATGTTCTTGGGTCTCCTGAAGGATGGTCACCATGATGAACTACGAGCAAGAATTGAAGCAATGCCCAAATGCCAGAAGTGGCTTAGTCAGCCAATACATGAATCAGTGCCTCCTCAAGTATGTATTTGATACTAAAAGAATATAAATCATAAGACTCGGTAAAAAATCTTCATAACATGCCTATGCAGCGGCTAGGGCGTACTAAAGCGACTCCGCTTTTGATGGCAATGTTAATATCGTTTTAGACATCACATTCGTAGACTGCAGCCATGTTGAACTTCCATAAAACAACTAAATTGTCGAGTTTCTCTTTTGAAAGTGTGCAGTTCGCAAATCTTTGAACAGTGAATGAAAACATTTCTTATAATATAAACCACTTTTACTGTTAACATTGTGTGCAATGGAGAATATCCATGTTTTATCAATGAGATATAATTCCACAATGTTCCAGTGCCATGGCAATCCTGATGATGACACAACAAGTAGCAGTGGTGAAGAAGATGGTCCAGACCAGGAACCAATGAATGGTGAGGCTTCATCGTCGCGTCAAAACGACGAACAAGAGCCAATGGATGAGGATGTTGAACCTGGATGGACAGTTGTACGGACAAGGAGGAGGAAATAAGCAACCGTAGGACTTTGGAATTATTTATTGTAAGTCTTTTAACAGGTTAGCAAGTGTGATACGGTGGCCCTACTAGTCAGGAATTGATGTTGGGTCCTAAATTCTTCTAAGGTTGCCCCGCTGGTAGCTAACTTTTAATAGTTTACTGGAATAGTTCATTGCTAAATTGCTATCTTGTACTGTACAGGATGCACAACCCTATTTTTAGTTTATGCAAAATTTTAAATCGTCGGAATTGAGAATTACAGGGATATCTCGAAAACTCTGGAAAGCGCAGGCTGGTTTTACTGCTGCGAGGCCATAGTAATCATATGGTGCGGCGCGCGTGTACCGCATTGAAAATCAATATATAACATAGCATATAAAAAAAAACATAAAAATAACGTTTATTTTCTATAAAAACTATTACAATCAGTTATAATGCTGATTATTCCCAAACAGTATTCAGGTTTCGCATAAACTAAAAATAGCGTGCATAATCATGTTAATTACTTTTTAATGCAATAAGAAAGTAATTGATTACTTTAAATTAATAATTGTAATTTTTTTTTGAATTTGTCATTTCTACTGATATCCTTTACAAAGCACAGTTTAGATTATGGGGCAACCTCTATTATACCAGCACAGAATTAGATTTTGTACTCAAATAGGTATAAAATACTTTATGAAAATGTATTCCTTTGCTCCCTAGCCAATCTAATAATATAGATCTTTTATAGGAATTGTTAGAGTTGTTATTGTATATAATGTTACTATAGCGTCAGAAAAAATACTTTTTAATTTTAAACCTGAGACAATATAGGAATGACAATGTACGATCAACAGCACAGTATAGTAATCACTTGCATGCAAGTCAATGTTACTTCTTATTCGATGTAAGGGGTATATCCAGAGCGTATAATCTATACTGCTTTCGACTGTACCAGACCCATACAAATTTAAGAACCAGATGATATGTATATTTTTATTTGTAGGAAATCTTTATTTTTATTTTATGTAAGTGTAATAGATGTTTTAGATCATCAACAGATAAACATATCAACTGACTAAAAAATATTGTAAAAATAGTTTTTCCTGAAATTATTCATACATGTACAATTTAACCCATAAATAAAACCAAGGAATTATGTATTGGATGTACAATATCATTATTAAAATTGACGTCACTTCTAGCGCCATCGCTTTTTTGTGCTTGTGAAAGGTAATGGAAATATTCCAACATAATGTTTTAATAGTTTTAATGAATTTGATAAATGTGTCAAATCAGGCCTTAGTTTGGTGTAGCAGATTTGAGCAGATTGTAATAGTATGTATTACTTTCGATCTATCTACAAATATAATAGCCGTTTGATAATGGTATACCGCATAGGTATGTATGTGCGTAGGCGTTGTTTATTTGATGTAAGTATTTATTATTAAAGTAAATATTGGATCGTTGGTTGCTTCTTTTATTTTTATCAAACCATATTTTACATTTACAACTGCGAAGTTGCAGTCGATTGCGAAATCAAGGAATATAGATAACTGGGTTTTCCATCAAAAAACTATTACGCTGGAGTATAAAAGTCGTCGGTCAGTGAACTTAAGTCCATGGTTTAAACTTAGGATTAAGCCTGGTACGATAACTAAAAGGAATAAGATAGCAAGATATTCGTCCAAAAAAGATTTTGTAGATCCATGTTAAGTACAATCGGAACTTTTGTCTGTATCCATACAAGCATTACAAAAACCCCATCGGGTCAAGTGTAAGTCTAATCTAATATAGGTACTTACATCTAAAGCTAAGAACCCCCTACGGTTTTTTTCTCGCAAGCGAAAGTTTTATGGAATACAAATTTTGGCACGGCTTTTTCCGCTAAACATTCTGTAAGAAATAACTCGCGGCAAAAAACCATCAGTGCGGCTGCTACCATTAGTTCCTATAATAGGCCTAGCATGCGCAATACGTCAAATTTATCGCATGCGACGACAAAAATTTCGATACTGTTGATTGGCTGATAGCACACCGCACTCGTATTTTAAGCCAATCAGTAGCTGATGCACTAACTTCAATCGATTTTGACATTTGATAAGAGCGCGATAAAATTTAGTCGCGTGGCGTATAAGTCACAATATCAGGCGGTTTAGCCGTAGTGCGGCGATAGCCTTATGTCTACCAGATAGATATGGACATGGGCTTAATATAATAAATATGTCCATGGGTATAGAAATAAATAATTTTTGACGTAATATCACGCGCGGGATGGGCGCGGGCCTCTTACGTGAAAGAAGGCTAGCAGTCTCGTTTTACCGATGACATTTTTTGGGTTGCAAATGTGCACGTACAAAATCTTTGTAAAATTAATAAGAATACACAGACGCATGTAGGGAAAAATGTATTTAATTCACATTTAATCCTAAATAGGTAGGTAAAGTTTGGAAAAAAACCATGCGAGTTTCTTGTCGGTAGTCAGAGGTCGCGAACCGGAGGTAACATCATTTGGCTTAATATTAGATCGATTCATTGTAATCTTTAGAAATACAAAGATTTTGATTGGAACTTTGACTTTGATCAAAGATCAAAAGTAACAAAAATATTATTATGTAAAAAAATATTGAGAGATTTTACAACTTATTTATCAAGTTTACCTACTTTAACAATTATAACTTCTATTTATTCGATATTTACTTAATCATCTAAACTACGGGACTGGTTATAAGTTTCTAGATATTATGTTAAGAATATTATTCATTATAGGGCAGGGCAGGGCTTGACAATTACAATTTTTATATTAGTAATAATTTTGTTATGTCTTCCACGGTTTATTGTATTTTTATGCATAAGTCTCGCGAATATAATGTTAATATTATTATGTATAGTACATACAGTAGAGACCATTGGGTTCGCACAGAGTTTAGGTTTTAGAACCAAACCTTTTTTTTTTTTTTTTTTTAACGGGGAGAAATGCGTGACGCACCGTACCGCCACTCGAGGGAGAGTGACGGCGTGTGTGGGACTCTCCTGCCCTGTGAAACTGTAAAGGCAGGCCTACCCACTAAAACACCCCGGTGGACCTCATCGCCCTAAACGGCGGTGCTGTGGGAAGCAGTGAAAACCATAACCACCACAACACCGCCAGGCGGAATGGCCGCTTATGCGGCCCCATCTTCTCCCCCCTGGATAATCGGGGGGGTAAACGGGGATGGCCGACCCACTGAACCATCCCCGCCTCGCAGTGAAGACCGTACGTGCAATGCCGGCTGAGGCGCCCTCACACCAACAGCCGGCTGGTCTCCATGCGGCAACATGGCGCGGACAAATTGACGCCGCGCTCTGAGCCGTCGTCTCTTGCGGCACGCGGGAGCGGACGGGTCATTCTCCCGATCTCTTTCAGCTGCCTCCTTCCGCGACATAACGTCCTCGCAGAAGGAGGCAGCCGCTCTCCAGGCTGTCTCACTCCCGAGCATGGCCTCTACTATACTCGGGAGCGAGAGACTTGGCCCTACTGCATTAACAAGCGCCTCGCGCTGACTCTGCCAGGCCGGACACATTCGCAGCGTGTGTTCTGCGGTGTCCTCTGGCGCCCCACAACTAGCACACGCGGGAGTTTCTTCTCTTCCTATTCGGTGCAGATATCTGCCGAAACACCCGTGCCCTGACAGTACCTGCACCAGACGATAGCTTACATAGCCCGATTTGCGCTCGAGCCAACGCAAGATTGCCGGCCCAAGTGCATCTAGGGTCCACCGACCTGAACAACAACCCTGAAGAGTCACAGACCACCTCCTAATCATATCTTCCGTTGCCTCCCGCCGGACACGACCTAGGTCCTCTGGGTAAAAACGTTGCCCAGAGGATTTTTTCTCCGCCTGCCAACAATAGGCCCTTTTCAGTACTTGGGCCTCTAATTCCCAGGGGGGTGTCCCTGCGAGGGCGCATGCTGCGTCAAAACTAACCGTACGATACGCCCTACAAACCCTCTGAGCAATAGCCCTTTGAGGGCGGTGAAGGGTTCTAACATTCTCTCTCTTTGAGGAGTCTGCCCAAATAGGTGCACCATACAAGGCCATGCTTTTTAGCACACCACCATAGAGCTTACGGCATTTGGCTCGAGGACCCCCCAAATTTGGCAGCAACCATGACAGAGAGTCCGCCGCTTTCAGGAGGCGCGATGACAGATCTTTAAAATGTGCTCCAAACTGCCATCGCGCGTCCAAAATTAAGCCCAAATACTTAATTTGGGCTCCCACTGGCACCCTAATACCCCCCACAACGATATAAGTGTTTAGAGGGCAGCGCTTTCGAGGCCCGGGAAAGAAAATGGCCTCGGTTTTTTCAAGCGCTACCCTGAGGCCTAACATTTGAATGCGCCTCGCCACTAAAGTGCCACCAGCAGCGGCCAATCGCGCCGCTGCACCAAAATCCTTCCCCCGGGCAGTAACCAACGTGTCGTCAGCATAACACGTGACCGCCATTCCCTGGAGAAGAGCACCACGAAGCAGCCAATCGTATCCAATATTCCACAAGAGAGGCCCCAAAACGGACCCCTGAGGAACACCGGAACGAACTACATACTGACGGAGACTCCCATTTTTATCGATGCAGACCACTTCTCTGGCTGCAAGGTAGTCTGCAATCAATGCTTGCAGGTATTCAGGCACCCGATGAAATTTGAGAGCCTGTAAAATTGTAGAATGAGGAAGGGTGTTAAAAGCATTGGCTATGTCAAACGAAATAGCCAATACACCCTCTCCTCTCTCCCACGATTCTAGCACCAGCTGTTTTAAACTGAACAGGGCGTCAATCGTAGAACGCCCTGTCCGAAAACCGTATTGAGCCTCCGAAAGGTCAGGACCGACTTCTCGAAGGTGCTCTTTGAGACGACTGGCCACGATTCGTTCAAACAGTTTTCCAACTTCGTCCAACAACACGATTGGCCGGTACGCCGACGGGGAGTCCGGTGGACGACCTTCCTTGCGGAGGAGGCACAACTGCCCCTCCTTCCATAGTTTTGGGAACTTTCCGACCGAAAAACAAGAGTCGAAAAGTTCCCTAAACTTTCCTTCCATCATGGTCGCACCCAACGCAACAATTTTAGCCGGAACCCCATCTGGCCCTGGCGCCGTCTTCTTGGCACGGAGACGTAATGCTGCCGTACCAAATTCCTCCTCAGATATCGGCGGGAATGCAAAAGGGACAGACGCAGATGCGGACTCTAGCTCCAAAGAAGAGCCCATCGCCGGAGGGGCAAAACCAGCGTCGCAGTCTGGGAATAAAACCCGGACTATGCTGTCAAGCAACTCTGGCTCGAGAGTCTCGGTGAGTGGGGCACCGATGGGGCGCAACTTGTTTCGTGCTGCCCGATATGGTCTCCCCCATGGATCTTGGTTGAGACTTTCTAATAGCTCTGCCCGTGCGGAATCCTTGGCAGCCCCAATGGCGGCCTTCAGACTTTGCCTTACCTGTCTGTAAGCCTCGTACAGCAAGGTCTCATTTTCGAGATCCCTATGCATTCGGCGCCTACTCCTGGTGTATGCCCGACGAGCCGCAATACACCCGGCCCGGAGATTTGCGAGCTCCTGCGACCACCAAAAGCAGGCGCGTCGGGGAGGTGGACGACGGGACCGAGGCATACTGGCATCGCATACGTCGGTCAAGGAACTCCGAAGATGAGCCGCCGAAACGTCCACGTTTGGACCAACTAGGGAAGGCGACAGCCAATCTTGTAAAAAGGCTGCTTCCCTAGCAACTTCCCGATCCAGGCGGGCCAAAGCCCACCTGGGAAAAGACGGCGATCTCTCCGACCTGCATGGCCGGCTAGAAGAACCAGTTGAGACCACAAATCGCACATATTTGTGGTCCGACAGCGTTTCAGTTGGATCCACTCTCCAATTTGCCACACGTGCGGCGAGACCAGGGGTGGCAAACGAAATGTCCACCACAGACCCTCCCTGCTGTCGCACGCAAGTATGAGTAGAACCCTGATTCAAAAGAGAAAGGCCCACTGCAGCTGCCCACAATTCCACCAACTGACCCCTCCTGTTAGTTGAGGCAGCTGGATTTCCCCACGACAAAGACTTTGCATTGAAGTCACCAAGCACGAGGACTTGTCGACCCGAGGAGACCGTTCGGTTGATAGTCCCCTGAAGGACTCCCAAAAACGATTCGAATTCCGACAAATCTCTGTTTGGGGAGAAATAAATGCCATAAATGGCAACGTCACCCCACAGGGCCGAAACGAATCCAGACCCTCTCTCAAGGAGTGAGAGAGGGGGAGAGGACGACGACTGACCTTTGCAAATGGCTACAGTACTATCACGATCACCCAGCCAGCTCCTCGGGACCGAGTAGGGTTCGGCCACCACAGCAACGTCCACCAACCACTCCGCCATTACCTGGAACAACATGTCCTGGGCTGAGCGGCAGTGGTTGGCATTCGTCTGGAGGAGGTTGAGTTGGGCCATTATGACACAGACATTTCAACCTCCTCTACTACAGCCGGACTAGACTCAAAAGTGTTTGGCCGGGCCTGCGCCTTAACTTTTCCCTTCTATAAGGGAGGTCTACAACTCCTCCCTCCCATGACATGGCCGGTGGGCCGCCCACTCTCAGCGCAGACCTGGCAGCTTGGTGTTTTCTCGTTGCAGGCAGCGGCTTTGTGTCCTGTTTGCCCGCACCGGAAGCACTGGTCCTTACGCTCGGCAGGAGAAGGGCAAAGAGGGCGAGTGTGGCCAATGCCCAAGCACTTGTAGCACCGGAGAGGCTGCTCCTCCAGTGCATTGACCGACGCCGAACTAAATCCTATGAGAAATCGGCCGCCGTCTAAAACAGCCTTGGCTGCGGCCACAGGACACTGAACACGAATAGTGCCCATCCCCATACGTCCCTTCCTTATCTCTCCCGCTTTTACCTGGTCGGCCGGGCAGTTGCCTATCCCGGCAACCTTTTCTATAATCTCCAACTTAGACACTGAATCATCCAGGTCTGAGATCACGATGCCCGCATATTTCACAGGTCTGACGACCTTGGCAAGACCTTCTCCTATCGCCTCCCGCATTTTGGCTGCGAATTTGTCAGCCTTTTCTACCGATTCAGCCCCCGGAAACTCAATTAGCCGAGCGCCCGTCTGTGTTTGACGAAAACGAAGCGATGAAGGCAATGTGATTCCCAGCTCGTTGAGATCCATACCCTCCCGAGCTCGACGGAGCACAGACGCAAAGGTTTCTCCCTTTTCCGTAGCCTCTGCAGTGAGAGAAATGACCACTGCAGCGGTTTTAGGGGGAACCAACTTTAGTTTCGGCTTGGAAGCCAATGAAATTTTCTTTGACGGGGGATCTGTGGCCTTAGCCGCTATTTTATTACTCCCCGCCAACGAAGACGACTGAGGAATGGACTGAGGGATGGAAACAGATCCAAACGACTTCTTCTGCTTTCTTTTTCCCTTCTTAACAACAGTCGACCACCCCTCGTTTGCTGGGGTGGTCGAAGGAAGCAGGAGAATCTCTTCAGGCGCAGAAATCGAGTCCGGGTGATAAACGGCTTTAGGCACGACCTGAGGAGCCGGCTTTGGAAGGAAAGCAGATTCAACCACCTTGAAAGGCCCTGACACTGGCGCATCAACGGAAGCGGGCGTTGCTCCAGAGCCCTTTGTCTTCTTGGCCCTTTGAAGTTTTGGCGGTTCAGGGACTTTAAATGTCTCAGACAGACGCTTTAACAAAACGACGGGTTCCCTCTTACGGTCCGCCAACAGTGACGGGCGGAGCTGTTTTTCGGGGAGAAGACGACCCTCCAGCCCCTCTATGCGGGCGTTAAGCCGGGCATTTAATATAGCCCTCTCCTCTAACATAATTTTGCGGACTACAGACTCTACAGTAGCCGCGTCCGTCGTTGAAGATCCTGATGCTGAGACAGGAACTGATTCTACGACTTCCATCCCCATCTCAACAGAGGTCAACATCGAGGTTGGTTTCGGTGACGTGTTACCTGATTTGGTGAGCCTGGCTATGGCAGCCTCCAACTCGACCACCCGCTTTTGTTGGCTGACCAATTCACCCTGCAAGCGATCCAACGTCGCTTGAAGCCGGGTGGTCTCTTCTGAAGAGCTCCGCTTGAGAGCCTCCTCACAAATTGCCTTCATGTTTAATGCACTTTCTTTAAGTGCCTTCTTAAAGGTCCACTTTAAATTAGAGGACCTGGATATCATGGAAGCGGAACCATCCGCCTCCTCAGCCATCATCTTTTGCAAATCCGCTACCGATTTCCCCTCTAAGGATGTGGTAAGGGGAACACCGTAGCCGGCCTCGTTCCTGGCCTTACGCAGTTTCTGCTCAGTGGCTGCGGCTTGCACTTCAAGTTCTAGCTCAAATGCAGCTCTATTTGCAGCATTTAACTGCCGCTGCGCTTCAGCCCGGCCGACATAATCACAAGTTGTGTCAGGTTTTCCTCGTCCTTTTTTTGACTTGTTCTTAGCCATCTGACTCTTGGACTGAGGGGTATCTGACGACGACCCCTTCCCGACATCTGAGATAAGGCGCTTGCGCCCTCGAAGATACTTTTCACGCTCGGATGTAACAGACATGTCTGACACATTGGTTAACGTGTCGGACTCATCACCCGTCAAATTATCGTCTGGCCTAACAAAGAAACTATTGTTAGACGCTGACGCTATTGAATCCGCAGAAGGTGCGCGGCTCCTCACTTCATCAAATTCCCTCTCCGACACACCTGAACAAACGGCGTCACATTCTACGTTCAAAGATGCAGTATCAGATTCCGACGCATAGGAACAAGCGGCGTCAAACTCCGCACCCACAGGTGCCACTACAGCAGACTCTTCACTTACGTCATTGGTTATTTTTTTAGATTTGGGTACATTCATGTTAATTCCCACGAGAATAACGGTTCAACGGACCACCGGGGGCAGAGCCGAATACCCCCAGCTACCCTCATACTGCAACGGGGGCGGGCAGTCCCGTGCAGGGAGGCCGATACCACCGACCACGACCGGGTTTAACCCACCCGATCACCATCCCCCCCGAAGAGAGATGGCCCCGACGCCTCGAGCACTCACAACGTCGGAATTAGGGGTTTTTTATTGTGGCTTGCTCCACTTGAGCCAGCCAATTAAGGCAAGCCCCCTGGTCTGGTCGAGCCGATAGACGTGATCACCAGACACTCGACCAGGAAACAGGCTGCCCGACGGTGGCCGAAGCCTGCTGCGACCGATTGCTATAACGCAGTCGGCCCAGCCCGCCGCGCCGCGAGGCTGCCCCGCCATACTACGCTCCAAAGAGCACCAACGTCGAAATGACCCTCTTGGCCAGGCCAAAATCAAGGCCCCCACAGGGCGAAGGAATGCGACGATGTAGAACCGACGAAGACCTCGTACGACTTATTCCCCCCTCCTCATGCCCATCCCCCCCCCTATAGTTTGGTCCGCGGGAGCTGAATACACTCCGACCCCCGACTGCCGCCCGCAAGGGCATCCCAATAAGCGGGAAATACCTTGCGTGCGGCAGCAGGGAGCTTCCCCTATCCGCCACCTGGGGACGCGCCACGTCGGGGTTCACATCCCCGCCCACTACGACGCCGCAACACGACGCCGCAGCGGGTGCGTGGTTTAGAACCAAACCTAGGCCAAATAATAGTAAACTACTTATTAAATCCTATGCTATGGAAAATGTTCCACTTTAGACTATGGGCTCCAAATGATCAGATGGGATGAAAAGAAACAATCATTCATTCATTCTTCATAAGGCGATACTAGGTTCGTCAAAATAATACGTTTGACGGTTTTGATTGACGGATTGACACAGGGAAGACAGAAGTTTGACTGTCAAAGTGATATCGGCTGTCAAATTCGGAGGGAAACGAATTTGTTTTTGTAGTAAACAATTTGTAAAATATTTTTGAAAGCCATGTGTTTTCATGTAATTTCATTACGACAATAGTGCGCAACTACTATCTACTATTTGCTCTTTTAAAATATATGAAACAAAACATTAATTATGGCTGAAGAGATCAAAGTGTCGTTTATAATTCCGAAAAATTGTGAAAACGAAAATGAATCTTCTGAAGAAATGCAGCTAGCTTTTATGGTAAGATATTTTTGTAGTTACTTTATGTGAACAGTAGTCAACATATTACATCAATATGTGTTTTTTAACTGTTTAATCATTTAACTTAATGTATAATCATCATTGATTCTAAAGGCTTGCCAACAACATTGCGGGGGTGGTCTACAAGCTCAATGGATTAAAGAATCGAGTTGGAAAAACTTTACCGGGCTAACAAAACGAGATGTTTTCGTTTTGTCACAATTCGAAGGAGAATTGTACGAAAAATTGAGGACTACAAAGTGTTTGTAAGATTTCCATAGTTATTTTAAATTGTGGTCCGTTTACTATTAATTGATTATGCACCATTTCTCACTCGTTGAATTCATTAATGTCTGCAGAATAGTTGGGCCTCGCTGTTTATCATGCTGTCTCACTGAAGGAATACCAATACCTTCAGGACCAGATCCAGTTTACACAATAGCCATGCGAGGTCTTGTTGTCACAGCAAGTGGACTGAACAAGCAGAAAAAGGTAACAATGTGCTTAGTCACCAGTATAATGTCACACAATAATGAACTCTACTGTAATGTAAAACAAGAGATATAATTTTATATGTTACTTCTTGGGTTTAGTACTATTTTTGTCTTTTAGGTGAAAACAACTTGTTGATTATCATATGTCAATTAAATATAAATAGATATAAGTAAACCATATCACATATATTGCTCTGCTTCTGTGGTAAGTGGCTATAGCACTTGTGTTACAGAAATAAGAAACAACAATTGTACCTTACATCCAATTACCTTAAACATGAAAGGAACCATTAGTAATTTTTGTTATTACTTGTAAAGTTTGGTTTTCTTTTAACTTACCAGACTAAATCAATTCATTGAGGCATCTGTAATGATTTTTATAATAAGTTTTAATTGTGTTTAGGTTTCTGTGCCATTCCATTATTCAGTTACCTTATTAAAAGAACAAAACATGGACTTTTTCATTTAATTATTACAATTTTGTCACTTAAAAGGGAAATACTCAGGATTTGTTAAGATATTAGAGTGATATCCTAATTTTGGCATTCTGTACCTACATGTGATTCAAGTTGCAAGCAGTGCTGCATGCAGCAACAGTGACAAAACTACTAATTATTATTTAACAGCTGTTGATGGAAAAAAATCTTAGTGGAAAATTAATTAAATTTACTTTTTATAGGAAAACATTAAAAAGTTGGTTCAGTGGATGGGTGGTCTATACAGCACAGCTTTAACTGATGAAACAACACATCTTGTGTCAGATACTGTTCTCTCCGATAAATATATTGTGAGTATTTAAATACTGCTATTTGTTTTGTATTATTGTATTATATTGTACTAATAGAATTATGATTCACAAAAAAAAGTTTTGTCTCCTAGGTTTTTGTATCTTCTGAACTGCAGGATCATTTACATAATAATGTGTTTGCTCAGTTTTTTTTTTCAATTACAATTTGAAATACAAATAAATTTTGTACTTTTAGAAAATCATTACTACAAACCTAATTAACTATTAGTATGTTCATGTTATTAGTATGTTCTTATCAACAGAAATCTGTAGAAAAAGGAATACCCGTTATGAGTGAAAAATGGGTAGAAGCAGTGTGGGCCGCATCAATGCAGCTGAACGTAAACGGTTCATCGTCAGACTTTCACTGTCACAAGTTGCCCACGTTTGCCAATTTACAAGTCACAACATCGGGTATTTCAAAGAAGGATAAACAAATGATAATGAAGCTTGTGAATGAGAACGGTGGACTGTTTTCTGGGGCTTTTCAGAGTGAAACCACTGATATTGTTGTGCTGACAAAGTAAGTTTTTTTTCGGCTTCTATCTACAGTCAAAAGCATGTCAAGCTACACACTTAGAATGGCCATTTTTTTGAGGGCATTGAAATAATATCAATTAGCAAATCGAGTGTTAATCAAACATGCTTTTACACTTTTATCATTAATTAAAATATAATCATAAGTCATGCAGTTTTTGATCATTATATTATGTATGTAGTATAAATAAACTGTTTAAGGAAAATACTTTAAATTATAATAATTGCCTTATTTGGTTTTTATATACCTACCAAACTTTTTATAGTTTGTAACATGAATAGCCTTTCATAAAATAAAATAAGTAAACCCATAACTCCACCACACATTTCAGACCAAAAATCCATAGATAGTGCCTAAAGAAAATAATATATGACATAAAATAGAACATAAGACATAATGTTTAAATAATTATATTTTTAGAAATATTTTAAATAAATATTGTACATTACAAACATTGCTAAATTCTGTGCGTTAAAGCACTTGTGTTAATAAAAAAAACTAAAACAACGACTGTTTCACAACATCCAGACCCGAGACAATATAAAAGCGTTCATTTTCCATATTGACCCGACAGGGAATCGAACCCGGAGCCTCATTGGTGGCGTGGCGCCAAAGTCATGCCTCTCGATTACAATACAATAAACTTGCATACATCAAAATAGTAACAACAATACTAACAAAAGGACCAATTTAAAAACTAAGATTTGATATCAACTTTTTCTTCTCAGGGAAGGGATAGGAGGTGAGAAATATAAAGCGGCCCTGGAGTATGGTAAAGCGTGCGTACTACCCACATGGGTGAAGGAGAGTGCCGCGAAAGGTTTTGCTTTGCCCCTGGCCCGGTTTAGGGTAGCTGGGGCGTCTACATCGTCACCGCTAGCTGAGCATCGCTTGCCTGACATGAGTAAGTATATTGGACAACAACAACATCATCACATACATTGGACAAGTAAGTAGCTTAAGCACTTGTGTTATAAAATTCAGAAGCAACGACGGTACCACAACACCTAGACCCGAGACAATACAGAAAAGTTCGTTTGCCATATTGACCCGACTGGGGATCGAACCCGGAACCTCAGAGATGGCGCAACGCCAAAGTTCGGCTCGCTCACCTCTCGGCTACGGACGTCGTCAGTCATATTAGACTAGCGACCGCTTTCAACTTCATATGCTTGGATACTACCATCCCTTGTTCTAATCCCAAAAGGGGATTTCTCAAGATAACACTTTAAAAACTGAAGATATTATTCGTTTTCATACAAACTTCCAACCCCTATTATTGGTTTTACCCTTAGTGATGGAGTATCTTAATATACATTCTTTGAGGATGTTGGCACCCTATATGGGACTGACCTGACAAATTTCAAGTTCGTAGATGTTTTACATAAATATTGAACATCATATACTTTGCTTGGATTCCATGATAAGTAGTTAAAGCACTTGATTACAGAAATCAGAAACAACGACGGTACACCCAGACCCGAGACATATTCGTTTTCCATATTGACCTGACCGGGAATCGAACCCGGAAGCTTAGAGATAGCGCGACGCCAAAGTCAAATCCCGTGCCTTTCGACTACGGAGCTCGTTTTACCTACTCCTATTATACACAATAGGATTAGGTATCACATTTATTTTGTTACGTCATCAAAAATAGTTTTGTCAGAGTGTCCTAATTTCTAACTCCTTTATAGTCCTGTCTGTTTAGCAATTTTCAACGATCGAACAATGTCAATCGGCTTTTATAATGGACGTTGAAGTGTTCACTGTATTTTATTGTGTTAAAGTTGTAACATTTATTTTTAGGTTTAAATTTTTCTCGCATCACAAATTTGAGACCGCCCAGTAACTTCGTTGACGAAAGCAGAGCGGTAGACATCTCAACACTCTCAGGGAGAATGAAGGTAGTTTGACAATCATATTTTTCAATGGATTAATAATTGATGTGACGATACCTTATTTATATTCTTTCATTTTCTAGATGTCACAGGATATGTCAAAAAAATCGAATGAGTCATCGGGAGTGGACAAAGATGTCGTAGCTGCATTTGAAAGCTTTGATATGAGCAATATTAAAAAGGCTGGACCTATTTTTGATGGATTCTGTGTAAGTATTGAAACACTTACCATTAAAAAAATACTCTGTCCCTGAAATAGACCCTGAGCGGCCTGACTATAAGTTTTTATATTAAACGAGCTTTTGGTTCGAAACCATTGGCCTGTAGCAATACTAGAAGTAAAATGTTGACAGATCTGGGTGACGGGTCTAGAAGGCGTGTGCCGGGAGCGGGCGGCGGCCATAGTGTCCCGCTGCGGCGGCGTCCGCTACGACTGCCCGCACGAGCGCGTCACGCACGCCGTGGCCGGCTCCCGCGCCGCCGCGCACGCCGCGCTGAGGTCGCTGCCCTCCGTCGCCGTGCTGAGCCCGCTGTGGCTCGTCCGGAGCGTCGAGCGGCACAGGCCGCTGGAGGAGAGCGAGGTGAGCCGCTTACAGGGTTGCATCCAAGCCGCTTTTTTGCACTGAGCACTTTAGGCGAGTTCGCAGTCCCCCTAATGATAAGATGTGTGCAAAAAACAGCTGTCAACGATCCGTATTTTTATTCTGTTACTAGAGTGACGTATTCTATTGACGTACGTTTTCCCCAGTTCCTAATGGACGTGAAGTTGTCGACGCCGACCAAATCGAGCGCCCGCAAGCAGCGAGTGGAGCCCGCCTCGCCGATGAGCGCCCGAAACCTTCAGCTGCTGCGTAGAGGTCCACTAGATTTGCCGCCGCCTACGCCTGAGCTGGTCGAGCCGGTGCAAGATGAAATAGTCAATCACTATCTGAGCCGTGAGTTTGTTTTGCCTTATTTACCAAAGCTTGTTCCGTGGATCCCAAGGTTTCTATGGAGCAGTAATCAAGGATGTCCGGTTATACCTAATATTTGAAAAATGATTCGATCCAGTTACCGACGGACTACTGATGACAGCTGATATGGAAAGTAAATTTGAAATTAGAATTAACGACTCGTAGTCGGTTGGAGTAAATAATAAGTATGACGCAGTCTTTTAAAAATAAGGGTGTTTATGCTTTTGTCCAGAAAACGTGGTAGAACCACAACTGTCGCGGGAGAAGACACCAGAACCGGTGGCCCCCAATGCTACGGCTCAGCGGTCTGACGTCACAATACAGCGGCCTGACGTCACGAATGACGTCACCGAACAAATAACGGAAGAGATTGAGCAGATATTTAGAGGTTAGTGAATGTTTGTATAATGGGACAAAGGTTCGGATATTAAGTAGGTTTTTCTATACTTATATTATATTATCTATACTTATATTATATAGCTGAAGAGTTTGTATGAACGCGCTAATCTAAAGACCAACTGGTTCGAATTGAAATAATCTTTTTGTGTTGGATAGTCCATTTTTCGAGGAAACCTATAAGTTCATAGAAGTCATAGGGCACCAGGGTAGCACAGCTAGTTTAAAATAAAAATTCTCGCCACTATAGAAAAGCTCGTTTTCCATATTGACCCGACCGGGGACCGAACCCGGGAACTTAGAGATGGCGCGACGCCAAAGTCTGGTCCATTCGCCATTCGGCTATGGTGGTCGTCAGAATGTATTAATTTTCACAGGCATCAAGATAGAGGTCCAGGGTCTGGATGAAGAGGCTATCTGCGAGCTGGGAGCCGAGGTGGGGGCCGCTGGAGGGGTCCTGTCCGCTGCCGGCGCGGGCGGCTCCCACGCGCTAGTGCCTTTGGACTTTGATCCGGAGGAACTTATCACTAAGGACGCTGAGCCGGTCACTGTCTTCTGGGTGGTGAGTTAAAGTAACCTACCTAACCTTTAGGCGATTCTCAATAGATCTGACATGTCGCAGTGACCACAGTTCACTAGAACAGCACAGCCCCAATTACCCTGATAATAATAATAAAGTAACCTACCTACCTATATGTCAGGGTTACCAAGCTTTATTTCGCCGATTTTTTTTTGTAATCTGCCTGTAGATGATGTCTGTGAACCCTTGACATCTTCACCGAACTTTCAAGGGAAGTCTATTAACAAGGTTTAAGCAACAAACGGAGGGCATCCCTAACGAGGTTCGAACCTCGGGTAGGGCTGCTACTTTAAATTGGTAACCTAATGTACGTTTGAAGAGAAAAGCTATTCGGTATGTGGAGGAAATGCTAAAAGGAAAGCGAGTCATGTTGGATTTTGATGGGAGATGTTCTGCTGTCGTCGTAGCGACAGTGATGCCATTGTCGGAGTCTAGGAGCACCTTCTTAGGCCGACGTGCCCTACGGAGAGCTATGGATAGGATGATTTGCTTCGTTGAGCTTCCACAGACCAATATTTATATTTTCACATCCTTCCCCAATCATAAACGGGTGGGATGGTGAGTGGGGGGGTGCGAATCACACATACTTACTATAATTAATGCCCGTTAATGTTCCAATATTTGAAAAACGCATCGTTTTTCAAATATTTGAACTAGTTAACAATAAATTAAACGAGGCGTAAGCTAAAAACGACTGACAGACGACTGGTGACAGATGTATGGAACGATATGATTTAACGACTCGCAGTCGGTTGGAGAAAAACGGGTATTAATTTTTGACACATTACGAATCGTAAAATATTGGATCCGGCCAAAGGTACCTTTTCTACCCAGAAGTGGTCTTTAAGTTTTACTCTATCTATATATATTATCTAGTAGCCACTATAAAACCAATTATCACCAATAGGTGTAGGTGGTGGCTACCTACTGTACTTTTCACAGCTTCCCAACTCATCTCAGAGCGGGGAAGCCCCACACACGCCGCAGCTTTCCGCCAGCCGGCGGTATGGAACTCCAAAGCGTTTCTCCTTTTTAAAAATAATAAAATAATATTAATGTACGTAATTGTCTGAGACCTACTTAAGAAGTATTTCATTGATTGTTTGTTTGTTACAGAAAGACTGTCTCTCCCAGCAAGAGCTGCTTCCCATCCAGTACTACCACAGGCCCGTGCGGGTCCCGGCGTGGAGCGGGGCTGGCCCTTTGGAGGGCGTGGTGGCCAGCCTCAGTACTTATAGCGGGGTGGAGCGAGCGTTCCTTGACGAGCTGGCGAAACTACTTGGGGCTACGTAAGTAGACTAAAGGCTAAGTTAAACCGGCCATGTGTGAGTCGGACTCGCGCACGAAGGGATCCGTACCATTATCTCTTCAACATTAGACACTGAAAGACTTAAATATACAACTGAATATACTTTAAAAATTTCAAGTTTCGTCTAATTTCGTACAGTTTTTATTAATATCGAGCAAAAAACAGTAAAGAATAAATTACATTTGTTATATGAGAGTCCCCTTAAACGACTATTTGATTTTGTTTTTAATACTTGTTGTTTTGGCGGCACTAGACTCTAGATATCACGATTCTTGACATACAGCCTGGACAGACAGTCGGACGGACAGACGGACAGTAAATGCATCTTTAGTATACTATGTCTGTAACTATGTACGTAGTTCAAAGGAAAACCTTAGTTTGAAACCTGTTCATTGGTTTTTTGGTCGGTTATTATTTATCTAATCATTTCAGTACCCAGCTGCGTTTCTGCCGTCGCAACACCGCTAACGCTTTGGCCTCAACGCACCTAATATGCCCGACTCCGGTCGGTGACAAATATATGGGAGCTCTGAAGTGGGGGCTCCCAGCTGTGACGGCGTCTTGGTTGCTCGAATGCGCTAAAGTCGGGAGGCGAGTTAGTGAGAAGGGACATCTAGTGGGCGATACCAAAGGTAAGATATACCTACTTATACCATTTTTACGACTTTCGGATTTAAAATAAGTTAACGGTTCACAACGAGCAGTAAGCTCGTCACTACGGTTGGTGCAACCTAACCGAAATATCGGGCAGTAAGTAATTAATTTTAACTACTAAAAAATGGTGTCACGTTTTGACCCGTTAACATTGAAGACTTTGACTTTCGCGTTCCATTTTAAACATATAAAATATGTTTATAATAAACCGGTGGTGCATCATATAACTAATGCCACCACAATTTGACGACCTCCGTAGATGACTGACAGCTGTCAATTCGTGATATACGGTCAAAGTTAAGTAAGTGGCACTGAGCATTAATTAGGGGCATTCACAAACGTAAAAAACGTTACGGATTCGGAAAGTCTTCGTTTTTTCTCGATCCAATCGTTTATATTACCAAAGAGACAAATAGTTTCTAAATTCAAATCCTATGCTTAATCCGTTCTATTTATATTTACAGCACCGCCATCGCCAGAGAAACCTCCAGACTCGCCTATAGCGGTGCAGGGAGATGAGGAACAGTCGGCGACAGACAAAGAGAACGACATGCGACCACCGGCCAGCACGGCGGTGCCGCGCCGGGGGTCCGTGCCCAGCAGGGAGCAGACGCCCAAGGAGAAAAATATGGGTATGTACAGCTAGTTGTACAGTCAGTAGCTTAAGTTCGTGATCAACTGTGTACCTTGTCACATTAAGTCACTGTCTATCTGACTTGCTTAGTAACGCGGGGATTTAGTATGACAAGGTACTGAGGTGTAAACGAACTAATGATGTTGGCTATACCCGCGACTACGTTTGCGTGGGCTACATACTTTCATGTGTGCGGCACTCCGCCTGGCCGTCAACCAACTGCGGGTCGCTACGGTGACGATCCCTTTCCGAGTTAATAAGTATGCTGCGACCTATTATCTGTATGTTTGTTGTTTTTCAGATGTAGACGACATGTCGCCAGCGTCTCGGTACATCGCGATGGCTAGACAAGGTCTTCTGGGCGGCGATTCTCAAGAAACCCCCAAGCGGTTGCAAGACTTGAAGGATGAAGCCAGACAAGGTAATCCGTTCTCAATATACCTAACATGATACCAATATGATACGATATAATCACCGACATTTGTTGCATATAATATACTATACTAATTCTCAGCTTCTCTTTAATATAGCATGTTTTTTTTATATTGCACTCATCCCACCTGATGTTAAGTGGTAATGAGGTCGTAGCTTAATATGTATGTTTTATACGTATAAGCCTTGTGTTGGAATAACTCTATTTATTTAAAAACACCGCATCTAAACTTGTGTAGTTTTCAAGGTCGAAACATACATTTAGAGTTAAAATTCGCAAAAAACTATATCACTCTAGTTTATTGCGAATGAAAACATTTATCACTTACCTAATTCATTTAATTGGGTAGGAAATTCGATCAAACATTTTGTGGATCCAGAGTACCGTGCAAAACATAAACAAATTAATTATTGTACCTACACCATGTTTATCAACACAAGCGTTTGAAAAAAAAAACGCCTAAAGTGTCAAATAGTCCAATTTAATTTAAACCTTATGCGACTGTTTTAAGTTTGGAAATAAATAATTTTTGACCCAATGCTATGACTTAATACGGTTTGAAGCCTTGTTTTAGATAGCAATTTTGAATTTATAAAATCTTTGATCGAAGGTGAGTAAACTAAAAAGTTTCATAGGAAATATGTTAAACATCATATGAGTTAATTTCGAGCAATTTAATGTTTCACAGAAGGCGACTCCGTGCGCACGCCGCCTCTGGACGACGCTTTATCCACTCCGAATCTACGAGGGCTGAGCCCAACAACTAGGAGGCGGCTACAGGCGGTGCGCCGAGGCGAGATGCCCTCGGACCCTATAAGGACGCCTACCGATCCTTGTAAGTGATGAAAATAATGGTCATGATAAATTTAGATCGATCCGGACCGGAGGTAGTAGAAAAAACGACGTTACCACAAAACCAACGCGATACAGAAAAGATCGTTTTGTGTATGATCCGATTGGGATCATATCTGGAGCCTAACAGAAAGTGGGGGTTCTTAGTTGGTAGGCCCCCTAGGGTTCTAAAAGAGCAACCCCCCCTCAGGCTCACACACGCCATTGCCTTCCACAACGTAACGGTACGTTGCGCCAATTCATGTCACTCTTTAAAAACGGAATAGACGGCAAAAGCGACTCTTTTGCTATATTATAAACGCGATAGTATGTAGTAACAATGTATGTATGTCAAGATGCAAGAATGCATGTTTGTTACACCTTTGCGTAGAAGCTCCTGAATGGATTCCGACAAATATTAGTAGAAAGCTAGACAAGATGCTAGATGGATATAATGTAGGATACTTTTTAAACCAACAGTTAGTACTATCTAATGAAGATTCTGATATTCATACTGGTGTCTTCTTGGTAAATATAGGTTCCGAACCAGCTGTAGAATCATTTTGTATTGTATTCAATGACGATTCAAAAGTGTTAATTGAAAAGTGGACTTTGGCGTCGCGTTTTATCTGAGGTTCCGGGTCGATCCTTGGTCGGTTCAATATGAGAAACGAACTTTTCTGAATTTTCTCGGGTCTGGGTGTTTTGATACCGTCGTTGTTTCTGATTTCTGTAATACAAGTGCTTTAGCTACTTACCACAGAATTAGAGTAATGTGTGTGATGTTGTCCAATATTTATTTATTTATTTGTAACTCCTTCAGTAATGAAATATTTGAATTCTGAATATTGAATGATCCAGTCGAGAGGAACCAGGCGACGCCTGACAGCGCGTTCGGCGCGGCGCTGAGGCCCGGCTCGGCGCGGCTGTCGCCGGACGCGCGCAAGCGGCTCTGGCGCGTCGTGCAGGACCTGCCCGCCAAGCTGCCCGCGCCGCCCAGGGAGAACCACACTGTGAGTTCAACGCCTATTGACGTCCCACTGCAAGGTTACACACGCGACTACTGACGCCGGACTGAGGTCTGTTACTTGGCTAGTTAACAAGTAAAAAAGTTAGATTTTTAGTGAAGGTAGCACACTGTGACGTCACAATTTAACTGATCAACACACTGTCTATTAGGTAAATAGTTTCGAAGCGTTTTAAAGATAATTTATAAAAAATAAATATGACTGATGTTACATCAGTCATATTGATAAAGCCTCTTTTATGACATTGATACAATACATTTATTTGTGAATGGTGTCACCCTAGATAAACAGCCTTAAGGCCCAATACGAAGAGAATTAGCGAAACTTCATGTATTTCTGTTCACTACAACGATGACCTCAAGTAATTCTAAGCATTAAATCACTTTTTGTACGTTTATTCAGATATTTTACAAGGTCGCCGCCTTCTTGAAATTTTAAAATAAATGAATATATAAAAATTATACCGTTTTTAAAAAATGTTCAAAAATGAATTCTTCAAATTATTTTTCTTCCAAAACTCTGTAAATATATATTTAGAAAAAAATCTTTTTACTAAACAATTTTAGGATTGTGATTCCAAAGGTCGCCGCCTTCTTCGTTTTTTATACAATCTTTTAGTTATTAAAATAATTCATTTTAAACACAAACGCCTGATTAAATTGCATAATTCTTAGATATGAAAGTTTGCCGTTCAGGTGCTTCGATGTGTAGTGTTGACAGGTGACGGCAGTTAGTTGTCTGTTTTGAAAATAGTAAATAAATTGGTTTACACGCGTAGTCTTTACGCAGCTCGAATTGCGCAAATTCCATTTTGAGATAATATTTTTCGTAAAATACTTTTTTGTTGGGAGGCTGCTTAGGCTGCATTTTTAGGGTTCCGTAGTCGACTAGGAACCCTTATAGTTTCGCCATGTCTGTCTATCTGTCTGTCCGTCCGAGGATAATCTCAGAAACCGTTTGCACTAGAAAGATGAAATTTGGTACAAATCTGTATATTAATCACGTCAACAAAGTGCAAAAATAAAAAATAAAAAAATGTTTTTTAGGGTACCCCCTCTACACGTAAATTGGGGTGTGATTTTTTTTTATTTCAATCCCAACATGTGATATATCGTTGGACAGGTATTTAAAAATGAACAGGGGTTTACTAAGATCATTTTTTTATATTTTTAATATTTTGGGAAATAATCGCTGCAAAAGAAAATAAAATTGTGTCCCCCCCCCCTCTAACTTTTGAACCATAAGTCAAAAAGTATGAAAAAAATCTGGAATATAGAACTGCATAAAGGCTTTCTAGGAAAATTATTTTGAACCTGATGGGTTTAATCGTTTTTGAAATTTTTGAAAAAAAATTTTTTTAACTAAAGTTGTAATTTAAGGATACTTAAGTATTGTGATGCTTTGAAAACTACGGAACCCTACACTGAGCGTGGACCGACACACTTTTGGCCGGTTTTACTTATTTACAATAGCCAAACTGATCATTTACCTATACGTTTCTAGGCAAGTGAGAAACTCAAAAATGCAAATCGTCGACGGCGTGCAATACCGCGTATGTAGCATTTGCCATAAAGATTAAAGTGGTCTGTTATTTCATATTATTTCAATCTAAATTAGAACTTACGGGAAAATGTCATTACGCGGTATTGAACGCGCGTCGACGAAATATCACAACCGAATCGGAAAATAATGAACAGAGTAAGTGCAAACACAGAGACGGCAAATAATGTCATACATTGTCATAGGGGTATGATTGACCGCTTGGAGTCTAGTAAGAATTAATACACTCAGGACCTTACCCCCACTATGGAGAAAACAGAATAAAGTTTTTAATTTTTAATTTTTGCAATTTTTACAACGACATTTTGTAAGACTCACAAGTACAATCATTTCAAAGTATGTACGTGAAGTTATTTTTCGTACGATGCACCAATTAAGAAAATGTGGTCGCATGTGGCTAAAAGCCAATCATAATCTTCAGTAGGCATCTGAGATGGAATTGACCGATCATGATCGCCATGTATACCTGTCGGTAACAAGTTTGATGTCTTGAGAGCAGAAGACCTCTGAATTTAGCATACTGAATGCCGCGACTGCAGCACTAATTCTGCTTATTATTTCAGCATCGAGGTTGCACTTGTATGTTATTGCACTCCCAGGTAGCGGAATTTGTCAACCCGCTACAACTAATCCTCACCAAGTCTTCATTTCAGTGTCTCGCGACCATTAACGTCCATCGACAGCCATTCCTCTTTTTGATACTTATTTTTAGACCAAATTTTTGGCAAGACGGTGAAAATCCGACATGATTTGCTGCAGGGTTTTGGGGATTCTGCCACGAAACAAGGGTCATCTACGTTCAAGATCTCATTAATCATAGCGTGTGTAACACGTTCGTGCAAGCCCTGAGTGCGGAACCGGATGCGAAAACCTTTCGAAGAAGTCCGTGAGACATCCCTGACATCCAATGCAAAATACAGCGCGGGTAGTGTAGGCTAGTACATACCCTTGCTTCATACCACAGGTGACGGGGAAAAAAGTCAGACTATTCGTCGTTGACAGAACTGCTCCGTGCATCATAGCTTCCCTAGCACCATCTAGAGAGCTTTCCGGGGCACGCCATCGAGAGCCTTCTCGAGGTCAACTCTTTTCTTGAAGATGACGCACTGAAAAATTAGCTTTGCACGTGCCCCGATCAGGCCAAAATCCAAATTGGGTTTCAGGCAGGTGCTCTTCGGTGTGTTTTAGGAGTACTCTGGCAAAGATTTTCCCAGGGGCTGATAATAGTAAAATACCCCGGTAAGAGGTGCAATCGATCAATGCGAGAAACTGTAAAAATGCTAGGACTTGGTCTTTTTTCCCACAAAGTACAAAAAGGCTCCATATAGCCGAATGAAACCCGTCACCACCGGATTTAAGTAGTTGCTCTCCCGGTATCAAGTTGATACCAACCACGCGCTATTTTAGTTGTTAACTGACCGCAAGAACAATCTCAGCAAGTGTCAGCGGCTTATCCAGCTTAGCTAGAGTGGGGAGTTCAGATATCAACAGAACATATTCAAAGTCAAGAGACCAGCGCACGTTGAGTAGAGCGTTGAAGTGTCCCATCCATTACTCGAGCACTTTCTCCTTTGTTTTGAGAAGTCCTTCACCATTCGATGGTTTCAAAGGAGCTTTTGAAAAGGGGATCGTGCTAATCAACTTTCGAACCTCACTGTAAAATACCCCAAGCTAGTTTGTGTCAGGAAACCACTGTATGTAGTGAGCTTTGTCTTGCCACCACCGATCCTTTCCCAAGATAGTCGACGAAACTTCAGGTTACTCTCGTCGTATTTCCACAACACTTTCAGGGTGAATTGCTCTGCTTTGTCGATTGCGCTAACTATGACTTTATCGTTTTCAACAAACCAATTTTCATGTTTTTGGTTGTTAGCCCTTGAGTGAATTTAGCCGTGTCTAAGATATGAGAAGATATAGCTAACCAGCTCTTTTCGATATCACTGCTCTCAGGGCTTACAGACGGTTAACTGATTGTTAGCGCTTCAGCATATGTCTTCATTGTCTCATGATTCATAAGCCTAATACCGTTTAAACATGCAGACTTGGATGGACCGGATCTGCGAGGACGCCGGAAGCAAAGACGTAGTTTTATAACGTCAAGTCTGTGGTCAGTCTAGCAGTGACCACCACGCATCCCGCGGGTGATTAGGACTTGGGAAACGTCTCTTTGCCGTACTTTCGCATAGTCTATTAGATACTAATATTTGGGCCTTGGGTGCTCCATGTAGTTTTATGCTTCGCGGGGAGGCTGAACAAAGTGTTTGTAATAGCAAGAATTTGTGCACATAAATTGAGCAGTAGCTGATCATTCTAGTTCATGTTACCCACTCCGTTTCTGCCTAAGATTTTAAGCCAGCCTTCATAGTCTAGAGCCATTTTGGCGCCCAACACGAGTACCAGCTCGCTAATTCTTCGGAGAATTGCTAAGTTCCCGAGAACAATTGTGGTTTTCCGTTCTGGATAGGTGTTGGAGTTGTGATCAAGTAGGGTTAGCACGTTCTACGCGCCTGAAGTCATATTAGGTGATTTTAAAAACCGTATTTTATTGTATCGTCGACTACGAGTGAAACGATGCGGAGGCAGCCGCGGTGACTATCATCCGTGTGGGTTAGGGTGAACATTTCTTTAGGGCATCTTTTCTAGCCCCCTCCCCGGCTGAGCAGGCAAAGCAGTACCCCCTAAACAGGCCACCTTTGTCACTAAGGTGCTGCCGAATCCTCTTTATCTCCCCGGTGTAGAGTGAAAGCGACCACGATGTACCAACTACACCCCCAGAGCCGTCCAAGTGCAAGCCTCTGACAAAGCCCAGTCTGTATGAAACTGGACCTCTGCCCTATCAGCTTGCCCTATGCTTATCAGCGTGGACTGCCTTTACCGCCGAGTTAGACTTTGTACACAAAGCAGGAGGTTCCACCGCAAGACCTGCCAACCGAAGCATGCAGGATTCCTCATCGGGTTTAGCTCACAAGCCGACGTAATAAGCCGGGGTGTGATCATTGTGTGTACCACAGCTACTTGGAGCCACCGATGAGGATGCGTGTACCGTCTGCAGTTCTGCACTTCTTGTACACAACCTTTTGAAAGGTCGGTTAGCATACACGCTGCAAACGCTCAATTACACCCCATATATCGATGGCCCCAACGAATAAACGTGCAAGAGCTCTTGCCCAAAAATTTTTTTCGTTTTTATGGCATAGAATACGCCTACACATTTTTTTTTGTAAATTTTGGACTTAAAATAAGACTTTTATAGCACAAAATTCGTTTATTGTAGGGAAATTAAATTTCTTCATATAACATGAATAACAAAACATGCGTCTATTGAATCTAATTGTTTCTTTGAGTACACCAAAAATAAACGTATTAAATCAATATGCCGCTTGTGTCTAACCTTTCCTTTGGGTAATAACTCCTACACAAAAAAAAGACACGATTATTCGTGTAAAAATGGAAGTTACTTTTATTAGTTATGCTTCATTACAGACCGCAAAAATTTTAATACAGCTGTCCTAATGTAGAATTATTATCTTTTACTAATTCGTAGAATCGTGTATCGTTTTACTACACTTGTTTATGCTTCATTTATGACACGAATAAACGTGCAGTGATACATTTCTGTTAACAAGTCACATATTATTCATTAGAATAATAAAATTATATGTTTTTTCTTGAATACTGAGATAATTGATAGTTTTATTTTCTTAAAAAATATATGATCTGAAATATTTTTAACCTTTAATATAATTATACATTAAATATATCTATTCATTACGACATTAAAATAATGTGATTTCAAACGTTTTTATGGTTTCCTGAAAAGTAGTAGTTTTTCGTTTGAACGTTTATTCGTTGCGACCATCGATATGTTTGTATGTATGTAACGAATAAAATACAAAATTGATAATCTATTGGTACTTACTAATATTACAAAGTAGTAAGATTTAATAAATTATACGTACGCAATGCTGTCTCTAAATCAAAATTACTCTGCACAGCATGACATGTATGTATTAGTACTACATGGCATTAGCTCGTACTAGCACCGCACACTCGTGCTGCGCTAGCACGAGCTAATGCCAAATGCGTTCAATAGATGGCGCGCGGTTCGCCGCGAAACGGGTAATGTCAATTGCTTCGTATTGGGCCTTAAATTGTGTCATTTTACATAGACACAGCCTTGACTACGGAGGTTTAACCCCCCCCCCCCCTCCCTCCCCCCTCACACATTCATACAGTCACCATTACGCTTAGGCTTCTTATAAGAAGTGCAAGCCAGGATAAAGTTTACTTTACCCTATGTCAATAGTCAAATCATTTTATTTATAAAGATTACATTAGTAATACTTATTAATATTCTCCATGTCGTTATTCATAATCATGTATTTTTAATAAATTTCAAGCCCCTATCGGAGATCCGCAACAGATTCCTGGCCCAATTCAACGGCGACGCCCCCACGCCGCCTTCAGAACACGTTGTCGCGCCTAGGAAGTTACAACTGCAGGTTAGTACAGTAACAGCACGTCGAGAAGACAGTTGCAGGTCGATATTAGTTCTTATGCGCACGACGATGAAAACTCAAGGAACTCAAAATTGTTTCAAAAATATATAAAATCACTGGTTTAAAATGTTTAAAGAGGTATTCCCAAGGATAATGTGTTCGCTTGTTAGACTAGCCTTTTTGGGAGTTATTAGTATTTATT
Organism: Glyphodes pyloalis; assembly: GCA_037074685.1. Taxonomy (NCBI): domain Eukaryota; kingdom Metazoa; phylum Arthropoda; class Insecta; order Lepidoptera; family Crambidae; genus Glyphodes; species Glyphodes pyloalis. Next base: position 3,761,713 of record JAYKKO010000030.1, on the reverse strand, counting down.
TTTTTATAGTAGCGCAGTACATTGGCTCCTCCCAGTCTGATGGTAAGCAACATCGCGATGACAACGGATTTGATATCAAAATATCCTATCCGTTAGCATCGCCATACTGGCCCGCAAGATGTTTCTTCACGCTCCTTTTGAAGGAATCCATGTCAAACGAAGGAGGAAACACATGAGCCGGCAACGAGTTCCACTTCTTTATGGGCCGGCAAAGATAGGAGTTACCAATTTGTTTTGTTCGTGATGGAATATTTTCCATGGTGAAGCGATGACATCGTTGGCCGGCTCTTGTGGTTCTTAATTAAAAATTAATTCAAGTAAATTTAAGATTAGACGTTCGAGACAGGATTTCTTAAATGCTACTTACTATAAATGCATAATTTTTGAGTTACTGGAGTTTTCATCTAGAGGTGCGTAAGGGTGGTGCAAAGTCAGAGGTGAATAGTCTGACGTGCTTGTACTATGGTTAAATGTAAAGTAATTTTGTTTTTTATTATTGTTACATTTTTCTATCAATTTCATCAAATCAATAACAGTATTTTACAAAATATTATATTTCAGGATCAGGCGGAAACACCTCCATCGAAAATGCCAAAATTATCAGCGGATCAGGTAATTTAATTCTATAATAGTCAAGCCTAAGCCTATAATAATTACCAATTATTAGTAATTACCGATTTTAAACATTTCAAAACGGTAATTACTGTCGTTGACATCAAAAGACAGATGGCGCCACTATCTTTATTTTGATTAGTTGTTTGCTTATTTTGCTCCTGTGGAGGTACTCCATTTGGGGGATGGTCATGAGGCCTGATACAAATAGGATGAGCGACATTATGTTTGAGGAATTAGTTTTACTCTAATCTCAACTAAACAGAAAAATTAAGACATTTAAAATAATTTAACGGGTCAAAACGCGACACCATTTTTATTTAGTAGTTAATACGAACTACTTACTGCCCGACGTTTCGGTTAGGTTGCACCAACCGTGGTCACGAGCTGACATAACATATTATTACAACTACTAAATAAAAATGGTGTCGCGTTTTGACCCGTTGAATTATTTTAAATGCTTAAAATGGAACGCGAAAGTCTTAAAATTTAGAAAAATTAGGAGTCTCAATTTGAATACCTTTATATTTTGTCTTGGTACATTTGCCTGCTCGGGCTTTTATTTTATTTTTTTATTTCCCTCTCTTTTCTTTTCGTTTTTTGACATTCTTCTTTTACTCTTTCTTTATTGTCACCGCGCCACTCAGCTTAAGGTTCCGCCAAAACACCAGCGCTGCTGCATTTGATCCAATGTTGTAGCAGCTCATGCTGAGGCTGGGATATTGTTACCTGCCAATTACTATGTTTTTTTTGTTAATTTACTCACCTATACTGTTTAAGAAAGAAAAACATTTATTGGCACACACATTAAAGCACAATTAAACAACATTAAAGCACATGAGAAACATTGAACAGGGCAGTGCAGCCAATAAGGTCCCAGCCTCAGCATGAGCTGCAGCGACATTGGAATCAATGCGGCAGCAGTGCTGGTATTCCGGTGGAACCTTAAATTGAGTGACGTGAAAAACAAAAAAAAAAAGATACAAAAGTCTAAGAACTACACAATACATAGAAAAAAAGCATTAACAAACTAATTGACAGTATTTGAAAAGTTACAAAAAGAAAAAGAAGACAGCAGAGGAAGAAAACATAGAAATAAAAAAAAAAAGATAAAAAATGTCAACGTCTGTGGTCTGCGTCTCTATGGTCTGCGTAGTCTGTTATGTAGGTACCCGTTTGGATTTGTGAGCTGGGTTATGCCGTGTATTTGCAGCCTCGTTTTGTAAATAACAATGCAACCACGTGGCAGTCATAATGGTAGTGTGCACGCATTATTATCAACACATGGGAGTCCCATTTGCAAGCCTCATCGGCGGCATGATTATCTTTAGTACGTGTCAATTTAACGTCTGTGTACTGTGTATTGATTGTGTGTGCTAATAAATAACTTCTTAATACCTGATCTTGGACAGAGCGCAGGTAGCGTTACCAGTCACGAAGCGGATGACAGCGGTAAAAGCTCTTCAAGCGCTTCGAGCACCCTCCCAGCGGCGGTGGACGCGCAGCTGAACAAGCTGAGTGCAGCGCTAAGTAACCGCTTGAGCACGCAGCGAGCGCGCCGAGCGACTAGAGACTCTATTCCCGCGCCCAGTAAGTTGCAAATAGAATGTAAAATAAGTAGTAATCATATTTTTAGCTAAGCTCTCTGTCAGTTTACATATTGACATTTTAAACTTTTCATAATACACTAAAGGAAAAAATTAAAAGATAAAAAAATATTGACGTTTTTCAAAGGGTTGTACTGGAATTTGCATTTTGAAGCTTGAAGTTACTAGTTATCAAACTTTATGATGAAATGTTTTTTCTGGCAACATCTAATGCTTTTAAAAAAAACTAATCAAAACCGAATAAATATGTTATCCGATACACATAGTGTTTGAGTTAGAAAAAAAATATTCCAATTTGTAGAACAAAACCGATTTTTTTTTCTGTATTCATGAGCCACTATAATGTATGAGATAATTTGTTTATTCAGCGTTAATTAGCCTTTTTTAAAAGTGTTTTTTTCTGACACTTTAGTATCCGTACGTAAATTACTCTGATTCAATTTTGCTAACTCAACCACTATAATGTATCAGATAATTTGTTTATTCAGCTTTAATTAGCTTTTTAAAAGTTCACTACGACCACTTCTCGCTGAAATATCGTTGTATCTCAGCCACCTTTGATTGCACAAAGAAATGAAAGAGACGGAAAAAAAATCCCGCCCTTAATGCGCAAATGTAGGAACTAAAATCGTTTACTAAATTAGGAACCGTATTTGTTGTAGTTTGAACAATTGATCTTCAGACGGAAGCACGTCAGACTACACGCTCCCCACGTTGTACCGGTGTTATGTCGTGCGCATACGATCTAATATTGAAAAGCAAGGGTTTACCTTGACTTGGTGTTGAGCGTAGTGATGAGGCTTAGTTCTTTAAGGCCTTTGAAAAATACTAGACTAGTTTTTAAAGCCTTGCGACTAAATTAGTCTTATAACCCTGACAACCAAAACTGACATCTTATTTTAGTCGTAGCCTTTAACCTTATAACGTAAAAGGCTTAAAAGACAAAAGCCTAAAAGGATAATTCATGAGTAAAATAAAATTGGGAAACAACAACATTTACGATTTTTTTCAAATTAAAGACAAATTCAACGTAGGGTATGAGTCATGTTCATGTATAATACTCAGGTGTGAGCCCTTTAAAAACAATTTAGTCGTTTTAGGCTTTTAGTTTTTTGAAAACAACTGAAGTCGTTTTAGTTGCTTAGTCTTGCAATACAACGACTAAGTCTTATTAATAAAAAATCGAACCTTTAGTCTTCATCTTAGAGTCGAGTCCTGTGTGATGGAGGCTAGTCTTTTTAATAGGCCTTAAAAGACTAAGTCTCATTCATCGCTAGTTGACCATACATATTTTATTTTTAGTCCCGGCCCCCGAGAGCGAGCCGGGGCCCGAGTCCCAGCCGAACACAGTCGGGTGGGACGACACGACGCCCGCTAACGTGCAAACAACGGACGCGCCCGTACAAACGCAGCCGATCAAGCGGTTCATGCTGAGCTCGAACGTCGATGTAAGTAAAATTATGTTATTTTAAAGAAAAATACAAATTTCAGCTCCCCTTGCGGTGCGGGGTTAGACCCACGACCTTCACGAATAGAGGTAGGGCATAGCGATTTATTGCTTGAACTGGAGCTGCCCGACTGGTGAAATACCTCCACCTTGACCAAGACCGCAGCCTAATTACAATCACTCCGGTGTTGTGTTCCTGCGTGTGAGTAAGGTTTCCAGAGCTCTTGGGGCGTGCTACATCAGTAGCAAGATTCAAGCCTAAGGTAAGGGCGACAAGCCCTGTAATAGCTATTACAATGCTGTACGTCACCCTTAAGCTCGACCTCATTACCACTTAATATCAGGTGGAATGAGGTCAATCTTGAACTAATCTTGTGTAATATGGCTGTAAATAGGAAAACTCATGGTCACATCGTTCCATCCCTAGACACCTCTCAAGTTTTTTAATTATTTTGTGTCTGGAATTCCGGTTTATGAAGAGTTAAGATAGGGGTTAAGGTTATCTTTCTTTGATAACCCTGGATCCTCTTATTAAAATGGTACTACCAAGTATCATAACTTAGGTATCGAATGTTTTTCCTAACTACGATTGAATATCTGTTTGTTCTGTGTCTTTCCACTGATTCGTTGTTATTATTGGTCGCAGCGTGATTTTATCTAGGTTACTCAATAAATAGACTATCCTCGCACTTTGGCGTCGCGCCATCTCTGAGGTTCCGGGTTCGATCCCCGGTTTGGTTAATATGTTAAACGAACTTTTCTATATTGTCTCGGGCCTGGGTGTTGTTTCTGATTTCTGTAACACAAGTGCTTAAGCTACTTACCGCAGAATCAGAGCAATGTATGTGATGTTGTCCAATATTATTATTATTTATTTAAAATAATGTTTAATACTAATCAATAGTTCCTAAGATGTGAGCGTTCAAACCAACTCTTCAGTTTAACAATATTAGTATAGACTTGAATAAGGCACCATTTTTTGGTTTCTGTTTCAATGACACAAGTGCTTAAGCTCGTTACTTTGAGATCTGGTTATTGTATGGTGTGGCTGCTATTTATTTATTTTATTTATATTCAGGGAGACTGGGATCCTTACTCTTTTATAGGTTTTAAAAGCTTAGGTATTTTATTATTTAGAAGTGGTTATAGTAGGTATTGTATTATACTACTTACCTATTCGCTATTATGCCAGTGATCACTGTGTTCTTCCTATACGAGGACTGGGCAGAGAATGATCAAAATTTAGTAATCAAGTAATAGATACCCGGACATGGCTATAATTTGATTGAAAATTTGTATTACAAATTTAAGCCACATTTTACGCAAAGGTGATGAACGTTTTAATAGCAGTTTTGCAACAGAAGCTCTGTTATTAATATACAAATTATGATAAACACGTATTCCAAATTTAATTTTGAAAAATAATGTGCCTTTGAATATTTTGCTCCTACCTGGTTCACTTTGCAACACGTATTTATTTATTGGTGTAGAAATAATCTAAAAAAACTAAAAGTAGTGTTGTTTCTCGACCCTCGATATTCTATGTATAGTATAGGATATTAACATTTTAGAATTATCAAATACATTGTACATTCGAAAGGAGGTCAGACTACACTTTGGACTTTCTCTCACTCTTATGTTATTAGCATAAGAGCTTAAATCGAACTGCAATTACTTTTTTCCTTTATGTGGCTGTTCACTGTACTATACAAAGACACAATTAATAAACAGAAATAGTAATAAATAAAATGTGCAATTTATATTGAATATACATTTATTACAGTAAACATTTTGGACGATTAGTTACATATTTTTTTATATTTCTCATTATAACATGCACATAACTATGTTTCAATATATTATGTAAGAAAAAAAAAATGTTATCCAAGTTGACATTCGAAACCTTTTGAGAACCCTGACAGATAAATGGAGCACATAATACAATTTAGGTATTCAATAATACAATGCAAGGGGGGTTCCTAATAAAACACAAGGATACAAATGTCCCGTAGATTATATTTTAAGTAGTAAAGAATATAATGCAAGGTTAGTATTGCACAAGTACACAATCTTTAAACAACTGTGGCGACCGGAGCTACCTGAACTGATGGTAGTAACTAATCGTCGGCTGCATGAATTAAGTCTTCGGGCGTCTTCGGAACTTACTCGCAGTGCCCTGTGGTGGCCTCAGACGCCTTCACGCAGACTAGACCAGCGCAGCACAGTTCACCGTCTGGCTGGCACTCCCCTCCGTGCTGGATGCAGGATTCAGCCAACACCACCATAGACATGATGGCCAAGATGGCGAAGATGATGGTCAGGGTGGTCCTCATCTTGATTGGTGAGTTGCGGTACACAGCTTAGACTGGAGTGGTTCTGTTGTTCTAGCGTCTAGAGCTCCACTTTTATACAAGGGTAGGTAGAGGTTGCATTTGATAACCCTATGTTTGAGATCTTGTTTTGATAGCATAATTGCATCAAGGCGTTTCTTTGTTTACATTAAAGGTTAGGTTAGCATACGGTTTTGCTCGTGATTTTGAAACGGTTGTCAGCGCGAACTTATTACTAACCAGCAAAAGTATTGTGTCCATTTTTTTAATTTATCTCTAAATACAAAAGTCTATTATCAATAATAATTAATGTCTCAGTGCAGCGAAAATATCTCATTTGCCAAATAGGGATTGATAATTACAAATCCGCGAGCTATGTTCGAAAAATATGTAACATACTTTGCTAGGCCCGACAATTGCATCCAGCACCAGCTATAGCGACACACATAACACTTTGGATATCGTTACATTCTTAAATTGTGAACATAAGAACTAGAGTTCACTGTATACATTTTAAGACTCTAAAATAATTTAACGGGTCAAAACGCGACACCATTTTTATTGAGTCAGCTCTTGACCACGGTTGGTGCAACCTAACCGAAACGTCGGGCAGTAGTTCGTATTAACTACTAATAAAAATAGGGTCGCGTTTTTACCCGTAAAAATATTTTAGAGTTCACTGTGATGTCGTAAGTCGATATGGATCCACAACTTTATGTAAACAATTGAAAACAGACCCCCGACAGTCCGATATTAACGCTTTTGCTTACGACATAAGAGTGCTCACAGTCCAAACTGTTACGTCTGACTTAAAGTTGATTTAACCCGTTATATAATTTAGCTATTTTGAGATTGCGGCCATCTTGGATTTGAAATTTGTTAAACTAGATAGTATTCTACTATTCAAGCCCTTTTATATGATAATTATGAGGATTTTCTTCTTAAAAACCTTCGCCTGACAATATCAAACATAAGTTTGGTGCAAATGTTTTGAATTTATGCACTTATTTTGCTTATTAAAATTGACATATTTTCGACATATATTCCAAAACCACGGAATCGAAGACATTTTAATCGGTTTTAACAATTTTTTATAGTGCTTTCCGATTTTTTACCCTTACTGTAATAGGGGAGCGGACTGGATCAAAAATACTAAATAATTTTTAGTCCATTAATAGCTATTAAAAATATGAGATATGTATTTTTTATTTGCTTAATTTATAATTTATAATTTTGTGATGGATCCAGAGAATAGGGATTGCATTTTACTCAAGCTTGATATTCGCAATGCATTCAACACCCTGGAAAGAGACGTTTTGTTAAATGAGGTAAAGGAAAATATTCCTTCCCTCTATCCGTTCCTTTACCAGGTCTACAAACTCCCCACCAATCTATTTTATGAGGATAAACTCATTCTATCATAGGTTGGGGCCCAACAGGGGGATCCCCTTGGGCCATTGATATATAGTTTGGCCATTCATAGAGCGATCCTCGGGCTTAAATCATCGCTAAATGTGTGGTATCTCGACGATGGGACTATTGGGGGTAAGCCGGGGGAGGTTTTTCAGGATTTAGAGACCCTGATACCCCGTCATGGGCTTGGAGGTGAATCCCTCGAAGTGTGAATTTTTTCCCTGCAGTGACGTGGCGCGTACCTATTTCACACATATCAGTAATTTATTACCTGGCCTCAAGGAGCTAGACTGTACGGAACGTTTCCTTTTAGGGTCTCCAATTTTTCCGATTGCTGTACCCGAGGCCATTATTTCTAGAACGGGGTTGCTCACCACAGTTAGGCAACGTCTTCAGGACCTTTCTGCTCATGTAGCAATTGTCTTATTGCGAATGTGTTTTGCCCTCCCAAAGATCACCTATCTGTTACGGACCTCACCAACTTGGCTCTATCCAAGGGAGGTCATCTCTTTCGACGGGGAATTGAAATCGGTGGTGGAGTCGATCCTTAACGTCTCCCTTGGGGACCCTCAATGGAGTCAGGCGGCTTTGCCAGTTCGGTTTGGAGGGCTTGGGATACGTTGCGCAAGCGATGTGGGCCTGCCGGCATTTCTGGCGTCAGCGCATGGGGTTGCGAGCCTTGTCACTGCTTTACTCAATTCCAATGGTGGCGAGGTGAGTATACCTTTTGCATCTGTGGCCATATCTGCGTGGTCGGCCCTTTGCCCGAGCGTGGCAATCCCTGAGGCGACTCATATCCAAAGAGCGTGGGATGATGTACGGGTGAAGCGAATTCAGGAGGCATTGTTCGAAGGGGCTGCGGGAGCTGATATGGCTAGACTGCGTGCCGTATCGCAGGCAGAATCTGGGGCATGGTTGCACGCGCTACCTTCTCCGCACCTGGGTAAGAGTACCCAGAGGCTTGATGATGACTCCCTGCGTGTGGCGGTGGCTCTGCGTCTGGGCTGCAAGGTGTGCGAACCTCATAAATGCACTTGTGGTTCTATGGTGGGGGCTGACGGCCATCACGCTTTAAGTTGTCGTCGGTGCGCAGGGAGGTTTCCGCGGCACCATGCCCTAAATGATATAAACCGCAGAGCCCTTATATCGGCAAACATCCCTTGCATGCTTGAACCTCCCGGTCTGAGTAGAACCGATGGTAAGATGCCAGACGGGCTGACTTTGGTGCCGTGGAAGAACGGAAAGTGCCTAATTTGGGACGCTACTTGCGTCAGCACTGTAACCGCTAGTCATCTCAGTCGCACTGTCCACTCCCCGGCAGCGGCTGCGGAAGATGCATGTTTGAAGAAGAGGCTTAAGTATGCTAATTTAGAGCCTCTTTATCACTTTGTGCCTATGGCAGTGGAGACTATAATAATAATAATAATAATAATAATCATTTATTCTCACCATAGCCAAAATTTACAAAATATCGGTACTTAAAAAACTAGATACAGTGAAGGTAGGTCACAAAAATCGCACAGTACTATGGGCTGTTGGGGGTCGGAGGCGAGGGACTTTGTGCGTGAGATAGGCCGTAGACTGAGCAATGTAACAGGCGACTCACGTTCTGGTTCGTTCCTGATGCAGAGGCTGGCCATTGCTATTCAGCGTGGTAATACGGCAAGTGTGATGGGCACCTTTGCGTCGGGGACTGACGGGAGCGAGTAGTAAATTTTATAATTTGTGTTTTATTTTATTATATTTTTTATTATTATGTTAATTAGCTATTGTGATTTTTTTTAACGTATTTTGTTGATTTGTTTTAAATTGAATGTTATTTCTTAAATTTAAATATTGGATTTGTTGATTATTATTTATTGATTATTGTGTTTAAAGAAAAATAATTTCTTAAGTTAGAGATATGAAAGTTGGCACAAATATAGCTCTATTAAAGTGTTAAAAAATGATATAACAAAAAAATATTTTGCTTAATTAATAATAAAAATGCTTAGATAAAACGACAGGTTTGGGGTGGGGGCTGGTTACGTCACTGTTAGGTACTTCCGTATCCATTAAAGTGTGGCTTTATTACTTTTCAACTCGGTCAAGTCAATTTGAAAAACTAACTTTTCTATACTATCTTGGGCCTGCGCGTACCGCCATTGTTTCGATCTGATACGTAACGTAAATGTGTTTTAAAGCTACTTAACACTGAATCAGCAATTTATGTGATATCAAAGATGTATTTATTGGAACGAAGTTTCTTAACGCGCGTTGCGAAAGGGGGCTAGACGGCAAAAATTAAGAACAAAAGTTGTAACGACACTTTTTGCTATAGTTGTAAGCAGTGCGGCATGCGCATGTATCACTCTCTCTCTCTCTCTCTCTCTCCTCTCTCTCTCTCTCTCTCTATCTATCTATCTCTCTCATAGAAAGCCAGTTATTTTCGTACAGATACTAAAATGTTGTGATGGCGGGCTCGGGAGCTGAGTCAAACACTTAGTTTAGTTGCTTATGACGAACAGTCCTTTATTAGAGATTGACACTGTTTATATATTGTGTGCACGTACATATGTGAGAGTGGTTAGTCATACACTACACCTCCCCTTTATTGAGAAAAAAAAAACAAGAATAGTTTTTTTTTGTAACAAAATCTTACAAGGTTTTTTTTTTTTTTACACAATAGTTTGATAACTAAACAATATCAAATTTCATATAAGATAATCCAATTCAATTCTAAATACAAAGTTCAATCATAATTTTGGTTGTTTCAATGTATACGAAATATATTTAAGAACATTTAACCTTAAAAACAAAATATTTTAGAAGCCAATCTCTATTATAAAAAACGTTTAGTTAATGTACTAAGTTTGATTAGTACAAAAAAATTAGTTACCTAAACAAAATGATAAATGTGTCATATCAGAAAACAGTAAGCATGTACTTTTATGGTTTATTTTTAACATTTATTTTCAACACAACTGTTATTATCAAAATTGGACATAAAACTATTTATTTATAATCAACTAAAAAAAATACAATAATAGTATAAAACTTTATAAGATTACATTTCTATAGTAATTAATAAGATAAAAGAGCAGAGTAGACAAGTCACAGAAAAAGTATTTAATTATAACTTTCCAGTAACTATTTGTACAGTATTATAGAAAAATATTGTCCTTTTCGTTTTTTCTTAAATCATATTTTTATTTCTCCTTATTATATTCATCATTGTCATATCCAAGTAAATTATAATTCCATAACACATATCATCCACTGTTCCTATTAGTAGTCTTTTTACTCGTATTAACTTTACGTTTTACGTCGTTTCATAACTTTTACCCTATTCTTCTCAAAACTCTTTGGGTTTTTTTTTCACACATGAGGGCCTGCAGGTCCCTTTTTATAATATTCATTATAATATCTTATATTCATCTTTATTTCTCCTATTTACCTCATTTTAGTACCAACAAAATATTCGACTTTCATTTATTATTTTCATTAATAACATTTATTAAGGTTATTTACAACCTAATTAATAGAAGGGATTAGTTTTAAGATGTGTCATCTCCAACTATTTTCACAGAGAGAAGCTCGTCTACACTATGATCAAATGAAGGATCTGTTCCCTGTCTAGTACCTCATACTTTTTATAGTAGTTATCTATCTACTTTGATTACATCGGTTCGCCTTTTAAGATATTTCAGATCTCCAACTGTTTTCACAGAGAAAGCTTTGTTTACACCATGATCAAACTGAAGGATTCGACACCGTGTTTATTGTAATGAGCACATACGAGTAGCTCACTCATTTCCAACTCACATACAGAGTCTCAATAACACCACTGAAAGGTTTTCGTAATAATAACTTATCCCTAAAATTCACTCTACAACAAACTTCAAACACTTATCTTCAAACATAATTATTCTAACAAATAATAATGCCTACTCATGGGTGATCAGTCCAATGGTATGACAAAATATTTTTAGTACAATTTGTCACATCAAATTCATTACAAAAACTATCTATTCATTTCAATATAACGCATTCAGTTTCAATCAATTAATATAACAATTTAAATCTATTTCCGGAATGTAACTAGTTGTACTCTAATGGTACAAAAGATATTTAATACAATCCTACCAGCTGACAAATTATTACTACGTTTCTTTTTCTTTTCTTTCTTATTTTAAGTCATAATCTTGTATTTATTCATAATCCTTGATTTATCGTAAATATTTGGTAGCCATTTTTATTAATTAAAGAGAAATAAAATTGATAGGTATCTGCTATCCTTTAAAAATAATCTAACGTTTTCCCTAAATCTATCAAATTCAAACATATTTATTAAGTATTCAATGTAAGATGTTTATTTGCGCTTTTAATATTGGATAACAATGTATAATAAAGTTAAAAGAATATCAAATTTAATTTAAACGAACTGTAATTGAAAAGAAAGATAGCCATAGCGACGTTACAATACTTCTTCATCAGCAGTTTGCGCTATGATTGTATTCTGTAACAAGATGCGCTGCATAACTTTGAGTATGTGTCATTATCGCGAGATTCATGCGGTCAAATATGGAAAGAAACCTAAGATCGTATCTACTAATTTATTATCGTACCTACAACTGTACCAAGACAATTTAAGATTTAAAACTTTTTCGACATTTATCTAGCCATTAAATCATTTCGGCAATTAAGTATCTATTATCTACTGCAGCGTTGCAAAAATATAAGAAAAACAATGCTATTTATTATTCGAGTTTAATTACTATAATTTGAAACCTGTAATTTGAGCTTGTAATTATTTTAATTTAATGAAAGTCGGTAAACGTTTTATTACTAAATGTACGTAAAATTTCAAAATGCTATTTTTATACAAAAAGTTCACGTTACGCTACCCAAATACTTAATTATTAAAAAATAAATTCCAATACACTGGCACTGTATAAAACGATTAATACCTTACTAACTATTCTGATACCTTTTTTATATATTTTTTGAAATAATAGATATTATTTAAACCTGACCAACTTTCTTTAAGCACATGAATTTTGAAATTTTAACAACCGAAAATTTCTAAAATTTACAAACGTTCTAAGTATTTTGCAGAAAAAATAATACTTGTCTACTCGCGTCTGTTTAAGATATTATATCTACTCTTTACCTAAATACAAAATACAATGAAACTAATACGGAAGGTGAGGAACGACAATTTGAAACGAGATAAAATTAGTAACTTAATTGATATTAAATTTGAAAAAGGATATTGTTATCTTCAATCATCTTCGATGTTCTTGCTCTGCGCATTTGACTATCGGCTTCACCATCCTTCCATCTTAGACTCGTACCACTCCCGGCGCGGTTCTTCTGGCATCCTATCTGACTGCTACAACACCCGGCACCCAGCTTAAGGTGTCCTTCATCACCCGGCACCTTGCTTTCACCAACAATCTTGACGACTTTTATATTTTAGCAACCTGATAGCTGGTTCACGTGATCTTCTTATCCAGTTTTTTTTTTTACGCAGATTATTTAAATTTTGTTTTTTTTTCCATATTTTATTTCATTGTGTATTAGTGAAAATAATTTATATGTTTTGTTATTTAATATATTTTCTTAAAATATTTAAAATTATTATGTATTTATATATTTAATTTTCGCGAGAGCCCCGGCCAGCTGCCGCGAGGCAGCACTGGCAGGGTCGCCATGTGATGGTGGGCTCGGGAGCTGAGTCAAACACTTAGTTTAGTTGCTTATGACGAACAGTCCTTTATTAGAGATTGACACTGTTTATATATTGTGTGCACGTACATATGTGAGAGTGGTTAGTTATACACTACAATGTCAGAAAAATCCACTGGATATAGTAAATGGGAAAACTCATCGTCGATTAATTATTATTTTTTATTACAATTCCTTCACTTCAGTTAAAAGGAATTTCGTTCCATCTCTTGGCACCTCTCAAGAGTTTTTCAATTCTATTGTGTCTGGAATTCCGGTTTATGAAGAGTTAAGACAAGGGTTAAGATGGGTTATCTTTCTTTGATAACCCTGCATCTTCTTATTAAAATGATAACATATTGACATTTGCAAATAAGTAAATGCTTGTAGCTACTTAGCTTTGTTGTCATTTACAATTATGAAGTACTACCAATTATCATAACTTAGGTATCGAATGTTTTTCCTAACTACGATTGAATATCTGTTTGTTCTGTGTCTTTCCACTGATTCGTTGTTATTATTGGTCGCAGCGTGATTTTATCTAGGTTAAGGTCTTACTCAATAAATGGACTATCCTCGTAGTTGACGACCTCCGTAGCCGGGAGGCGAGCGGGTCGCACTTTGGCGTCGCGCCATCTCTGAGGTTCCGGGTTCGATCCCCGGTCGGGTAAATATGGGAAACGAACTTTTCTATATTGTTGTGTCTGGGTGTTGTGGTACCGTCGTTGTTTCTGATATCTGTAACACAAGTGCTTTAGCTACTTACCACAGGATCAGAGCAATGTATGTGATGTTGTCCAATATGATTATTATTTATTTAAAATGATGTTTAATATGGCTATGATTTGATTGAAAATTTGTATTACAAATTAAAGCCACATTTTACGCAAAGGTGATGAACGTTTTAAAAGAACTTTTAAGACAAGCTCTGCTACCACTATGAACATTATAATAAACACGAATTTCAATTTAATTTTGAAAAATGTGCCTTTGAAAATTTTGCTTCTACCTGGTTCAATTTTCGATATGTTTTTATTTTATTGATGTAGTAATAATCTCCAAAACTTTAGATAGTGTTGATTCTCTACCCTAGTTAGTACGTCTTTTAAATCTCTTATAGGATATTAACATTTCAGAATTATCAAATACATTGTACGGTCGAAAGCAAGTCGGACTACACACCTTGGACTTTGTATTGCTCTTATGTCGGTAGCATAAGAACTTAAATCGAACTGCAATTGGTTACCTTTACGTGGCTGTTCACCGTACAGTACAGAGACACAATTAAGAATCGGAAATAGTAATAAATAAAACGTGCAATTTATATTGAATTAAGATTTATTACAGTAAAAAATTTTGGACGATAAGTTCCATAATTTGTTCCAACATTTTATGTAAGAAAAAAAATTGTTTTCCAAGTTGACATTCGAAATTTACCTTTTGAGAACCGTGACAGATAAATAGAGCACAGAATACAATTTAGGTATTCAAGGATACAATGCAAGGGGGGTTCCTAATATGACACAAGGATACAAATGTCCCGTAGAATACATTTTAAGTAGTAATGAATATAATGCAAGGTTGGTATTGCACAAGGACATAATCTTTAAACAACTGTGGCGACCGAAGCTTTTTCACCTGATGGTAGTAACTAATCGTCGGGTCCGTGAATAGTTTTCGGGCATCTTCGGAACTTACTCGCAGTGCCCCGTGGCGGCCTCAGATGCCTTCACGCAGACCAGACCAGCGCAGCACAGTGTACCGGTTGGCTGGCACTCCCCTCCGTGCTGGATGCAGGATTCAGCCAACATAACCATAGACATGATGGCCAAGATGGCGAAGATGATGGTCAGGGTGGTCCTCATCTTGATTGGTGAGTTGCGGTACACAGCTTAGACTGGAGTGGTTCTGTTGTTCTAGCGTCTAGAGCTCCACTTTTATACAAGGGTAGTTAGAGGTTGCATTTGATAACCTTATGTTTGAGATCTTGCTTTGATAGCATAATTGCATCAAGGCGTTTCTTTGTTTACATTAAAGGTTTGATTTGCATACGGTTTTGCTTGTGATTTTAAAACAATTGTCAGCGTGAATTAATTACTAACAGCCAAAAGTATTGTGTCCATTCTTTTATTTATCTCATAAATGCATAAATCTGTTATCAGTTTTTTTTTATATTGCACTCCAAGATTGACTTCATCCCACCTGATGTTAAATGATAATGAGTTCCTAGCTTAAGGGTGACAAGTACAGCATAATAAATCTGTTACTGGACTTGTCGCCCTTACCTTGAAGGCTTGTCCCATGCTACTAATGTAGCACCCCCCAGGAGCTCTGGAAACCTTACTCACACGCAGGAACACAACAACACAGAAGTAATTGTTATTTGGCTGCGGTCTTCTGTAAGGTGGAGGTATTTCACCAGTCGGGCTGCACCAGTTCGAGCGATAAATCGCTATGCCCTACCTCTCTTAAAAGTTAAGTTTAAGTTTTTACTTAGTGCATGACATGACGGTAATGTGTGTTGGAGTTGACATTTGTAATACTAAATAGAATTCTACTATTTTAGACCTTTGTAGTACTTGATGGAATTCTACTTTTATATGTTTTTATTGATAGAATTGTGTCAAAATAATGTACCTAATGAGATATTTTGTGCTCGCGACCAACTTGGACTGTTTCAATGTTTAAAGAAAAAAAATCTATTCAATCGTTTGGACAGATTTTAAGCCTCTGGAGCTCTGAAAACCTTACTCACACGCAGGAACACAACAACACCGAAGTGATTGTTATTTTGCTGCGGTATTCTGTAGGGTGGAGGTATTTTTCCCGCCGGGATGCTCCAATTCGAACGATAAATCTCATGCCCTGCCTCTCTTTAAATTAATTAATTAAGTTATGTGCATACGTATATTTTTCTTAGTAAATTTAATATATTTATTAACTAGTTTAAGTTTAATATTAATATAGCTATAGCCCCGCTACTTCGATCGCGTTTTTCGGGTTAACAAGTATCTTATGTATATCATCTCTCTTCCTACCACATTTAATCCATATCTGGTCAGTAGTTTTTACGTGAAAGGCTAACAAAACGTACACCCAGACACCTAGATATCCAGTCATTTGTACGTCTATACATTCTTACAATCTTTCGCGATTATTATACTAGTATGATTTGTAGGATCGGGGACTAACCCATGGCCCCTAGTATGACGAGCTTTGGCGATATGTTGCTCAGATACAAACTGGTGCATTGCGATAAGGCTAAATAATTAGTGGACCTTGCTTGATAACCTCAAATTTATAGTTCAAGACGTTTAGTTCCTAGAACAATTATAATGCACTTACATAAGACACTAACAGTCGTCTTCGACTTCGTATAGCCAGCATCATTAGTTCGTATACACATGTACCTTGTCATACCAAATATCCGCTTACTAAGCAAGTCTATCTGACAGTGACTTAATGTGACAAGGTACAGAGTTGTTAACGAATAAAGGTAACAAACTGTACGCCTGAAGTAGTTTTACACCATGGGTTATTATTATTATTAAGGTCCTTGGGGCTGTGCAGTTCTAGTGAACTGTGGTCACTAAGACCTAGAAGATCTATTGTGACTCGACACCAATTTAAAGTAACTCTTTTAGCCGGGTTGATTCTAGAAAGTCTAGTATCTATTAAAGGTAATACACCTTGGGTTACTTTATTTTAGTACTAGCTGTGCCCGCGACTTCGTTCGCGTGGACATCCTTTCATGGTCGGTTTTAGCCCTTTCTCCCCTAATATTCGAAACAAAAAGTAGTCTATATTTTAATCCAAGTTTCGAGCTATATTTGTGCCAAATTTCATATCTCTAACTTTAAAAATAAACTTTTTTTTTTCCATATAAACTTCCAAAGGTGGTATTACCCCATCCCCCCCTTATTTTCTAATAAAAAGTAGCCTATTCGTTAGTAGTCCGTTCTTGAGATTCAACCTATACCAAATTTCATCAAAATTGGTTGAGAGGTTTAATCAGGAAAGCGTAACAGACACACAGACAGACAGACAGACAGACAGACAGACAGAGTTACTTTCGCATTTATAATATTAGTAGGGATGTATCCGTAACCTTTTCTAGCACTAAATAACCTATGTTACTCAGGGTGGATGTAGCTTGCCTATGGCGAAATAATTTTTGAAATCGGCACAGTCGTTTTTGAGTTTATACATTACATACAAAGCGACAAAAATACAAATGTTTCGTCTTCATAATATTTGTGTGGACTAGCGTCCGCCCGCGATTTAGTACGCATGGAGTTGGTGATTATCAAGTAATTTTACTTATTTACCATATAAAATTCTTCTATCATAATTATTTAACATTAAAAACATTTTTATATAAACTACCATTACCAGCTTTAATGTCAGAATGGGATGGATTCCTTAAGGTGGGTATATATAATTAGTGCAAATCCTTTTTACCCTATTAGGTGTGGAGTTTCGTAAAATTTTTCCAGGGTGCCAGTAATGCTAGAACCGTCACTGGATATAAATTGACTGTTTCTTTAAAGTATGAACCTAAATAAGCTTCAGCTCATAATAATATCACTTTATAGAAATTAAGTCATCGTTACAAGAATGTGTTGACTTAATTAACACACTTGCCAAATTTAGGTTAGTTTTATTTCAGACATCACAGCTTGGCATCGTGTGCATCGCATCATAGGAGAACGCCGACTTTTAATGTTTTTTCTTTCTTTCATTGTCTCCAATCCCATATTGTTTTGTGTAATACATGTTTCTTTCTTTCCTTATTTATTCCAATCTTTTTATTACAGAACCGCGAAGAGATAATAGAAATGATCCAGTACCTCGGCGGAGAGACCTGTGAGGGTACGGAACTGGATCCGGAGGCGACGCACCTGGTGTGCGCTGCGCCCGGCCGCAGCGAGAAGATGCTCGGGTCCGTGGCCGCGGGCCGCTGGGTGCTGCACCCCGCATACATCGCGAGGAGCCGCGCCGCCGGAGCCTTCCTACCGGTGATCATTCATATTGAGCTACTAGCAGACCCGACAGACTTTGTTCTGTCAAAAAGATTTGGAATGTGATCAATATAAACTTTATTGAATAGCAATAAAGTCCAAATTGATTCTACATTTTAGTTATAAAACGTTTGTATTGGAAAAAAGGGCTGCCTTTAGGGTTTCCGCGGCAATTATTCTCTTCAATTATTTTCTCGCCGTAAAACCATTTTTGAATTTCAACAAACATTTCAAAAATGAATTGGCCAAATTGGTCCAGGCGTTGTTGAGTTATGCGCTTACCAACACATTTTGCGATTCATTTTTATATTTTAAATACTGTTGACCGGGCTTGTTTTGTTAAAGAAAAAAATCTTTATCAATAACTTTTTTGACGACCTCCGTAGCCGAGAGGCGAGCGGGCCTGACTTTGGCGAGCGCCATCTCTGAGGTTCCGGGTTCGATCTCCGGTCGGGTCAATATGGAAAACGAACTTTTCCATATTGTCTCGGGTCTGGATGTTGTGGTACCGTCGTTGTTTCTGATTTCTGTAACACAAGTGCTTAAGCTACTTACCACAGAATCAGAGTAATGTATGTGATATTGTCCGAAATATTTATTTATTTAACTTAAGAACAGGCACATACATAAAACTTTTGTTGTTTGAACTAATTACAGAATTGTTTTCATGCCAAAACAAGTGTTGGCCAAGTCACATCTCCGTCGTCCACTCGTTATAAATGCACCGGACGACGCATGAGATTCTTGTTTTCATCGATTTGTATGCGAATGTGTGAAGAAATGAGATATGGATAAGTTGAGCGAATAGTAGAGAATGGGCAGTTCCTTAATCAAGGGAGGGTCCAAAGTGGCGCACGCAAGTATCTTCTTACATTAGAAGATGCTTTGCAAGATCTACTGGGCCCAAAGCTAAAATAGGTGGAGATGTTTGCCATAATACATAGATAAATTAAACGTAAAATAATTAGCGAATAATGTTTTATCACAGCCTCAAAGCCAACAAAGTCGCGGCTGCTAGCGTTAAGTCGTGTACAAAGCAAATAATCTAGGTGAAACATTTTTGGCTCGTCTCCAGGAAGAAGATTACGAGTGGGGCAACCCCCTCGCGACGTGCCTCCCCCCGCTGGCGGGGCCGGAGCGGACGCTGGCGCGCGCGGCGCACCGCTGGCGGGCGGCGCGCGCCCAGCGCCGGCCCGGGCCCTTCGCGGGCGTCGTCGCCTTGCTGCACGTGCCCGCCGCCAGGAGGAGGCTGCTGGCGAGACTGGTGACGGCCGGGGACGGATGCGCGCCTGATGACGAGTGAGTCCTGTTGCTATGGTAGTCTCGAGCTGGGCATTCGGCTGCTTGACAATTTTTAAAGGAACAGAAAAATTTCATCTCACCTTGTGATGCGGGATTCGAACCCACGACCTTCACGTATCGCGTGTGCTGCTCTTCCAACTTCTAGGAAATTGGAATAAAAGCCATAGTGGAAACTTGAGGTAAATAAACATTTAATTTAGAGGTAGTACACAGAGAGCTATTTGAAAGACAATGACAGAGTGTAAAAACAAGAAAAAAAAAAACGTTATAAAAGTTTAAACTTAAATCTAGAACTCATAACTTGCCAGTGTTGTGATTACTAAAAATAGGTTTTATTATCACAACTGATTAAATTGAATAATCGCAAGTTATCGTAGGCGATAATTTTTTTTAATTCTGCTGTATGAACCCGTTAGCTTATGGCAAGTGCCCTCTGCGGAATATGTTAAGAACTACATAGATGAGATTTTTTTCTGTTTCTTTTAAATATTAAAGTTCGCTAGTGCAGCGTAAAGAACTATAAAAATTATAACAATACTTGACAATTTTTGAAAACGTATCGTAAAACGTGCGCCGGTTCACATTATATCCCAATCAATATGTTTTATCTGGAAAATTGTAAATTAACAGAGAAAAATAACACATTTGAAAAGCGCACGAAAACGCCAAGTCTCGTGACTGTGGAAAATTGTCACGATATAGTTATATAATTTTTAAGATATTCTAGCTATAAGATATAATACATATGTATTATGAAATTTTAAACGGAAAATGTTTAAATAAATCCTTAATATGGTTAGTGACACAATAATTTAATATAATCAGTTAAATCATCATCAATTAATGAATAAATACTATTTTACTAAAAAATTGACATATCCAATACAAATATTTTTTTATTGTTAACATTGTCAAGCAGCCAATCGACGGGGCATTTATTTAGGACAGTCTTGACGTAAAATTGTGGCGTCGCTCCAAATAGTGTGGTCAACTAGATCCATAAAAATAAACTCTTGTTTTCTTTGGTTTATTATAATAATAATTTCATTGAGATTAACCACTTACGAAGGTCTTGGTTTATTATAGTGACCGAATGTAATATACAAGTTCAGTTGTTTTCCTTCTCTCTCATAATCCGATGGATAATCCGATACGACTGCAGATAAATAGTCAGGCGCAGGACCGACTATTTAAATGCATCCGACATTTAAGGTCACCAATCGGAAAATGTCATGTCCTAACTGAATTTAAATGCCCTTCCTATATTTTAGATGAAAATGCCTATTCAAACTGGAATCAACGCGTCATACATTTGCCGCCTTGCCGAAATTGGTCGAGACGATGTTATTATTATTTCTCACATGCCAAAATCCATTGTAACCGTTGAAGGTGTAGTTGGGACCATAGAAATGTGCATACAAACGCTCCTAAAATAATCTTCCTTCAGAGAATCCAAACAAAGAAACAGCTTCTCATGACACTAATATTGATTCCAGGCCTCCGTACAACAACCCCGACATAACAGTCTGCTTCGCGGACATCAAGCGGTACCCTCTGTCGGAAAGAGACGCGGCGTGGCTTGTATCAAGACGTGTGCCAGTCTGCGCGCCTGTATTGTTGAGCCAGTACCTGACGGACGAGCCGCGCCCCGTGCCCGCTGACCACTGCCTGCCCGACTATAGGCCTAAGTAGACCAGCATAGAGCCTAAAATCGAGTGCCCGGTGAGCGTGTAACATGATCGTTATCAATACGGTATAAAAGTTCTAATGCGTTGCTAACTGCGGTACTGCGCAATGATTCATCGATGGGCTGTTACTGGCGGCCACTCCTCGCACCACTATAGCCCTAAGTTCATCGAGGTAGAGCCTATAATTGTATCCGGTGAACGTTTAAAAGGTTTTGATGCGCGCTTGTATTGCTGAGTCAGTACCTGACGGACGAGCCGCGCCCCGTGCCCGCTGACCACTGCCTGCCCGATTATAGGCCTCAGTAGACCGGGATAGAGTCTAAAATTGAGTGCCCGGTGAGCGTGTAACATGATCGTTATTGATACGGTATAAAAGTTCTAATGCGTTGCTAACTGCGGTACTGCGCAGTGATTCATCGATGGGCTGTTACTGGCGGCCACTCCTCGCACACTATAGCCCTAAGTTCATCGAGATAGAGCCTATAATTGTATCCGGTGAATGTTTAAAAGGTTTTGATGCGCGCTTGTATTGCTGAGTCAGTACCTGACGGACGAGCCGCGCCCCGTGCCCGCTGACCACTGCCTGCCCGATTATAGGCCTCAGTAGACCGGGATAGAGTCTAAAATTGAGTGCCCGGTGAGCGTGTAACATGATCGTTATTGATACGGTATAAAAGTTCTAATGCGTTGCTAACTGCGGTACTGCGCAATGATTCATCGATGGACTGTTACTTGGCGGCCACTCCTCGCACCACTATAGCCCTAAGTTCATCGAGATAGAGCCTATAATTGTATCAGGTGAACGTTTAAAAGGTTTTAATGCGCGCCTGTATTGCTGAGTCAGTACCTGACGGACGAGCCGCGTCCCGTGCACGCTGACCACTCCCTGTCCGACTATAGGCCTAAGTAGACCAAGATAGAGACCATCGACGACCAGCGCTTGTCGACCATTGCATGCGCTATTATAGGGCCTAAGTAGGTCTGGATTGAGCCTATAATTGAGTGCCCGATGAACGTTTTACATCCTTGATCTTTATTGCTAATGCATAAGAGCTCTAGCACAGCCAGCATAGTAATTGACTGACGAACCGCGCTCGTCGGCCACTGCTTGCACTATAGAGCCTAAGTAGGTTTATGTTCTCGGTGAGATTATAAACTGTATTGCAACGAAATAAGGACCCTTTTTTTTCCTGACGAGGGGAAATGCTTTGACGCACCGTACCGTCACCTGAGGGAGGTGACGGCGTGTGTGGGACTCCCTGCAACGGCAGGACTACCCACTAAAACCCCCCGGTTGGACCTCATCGCCTAAGTGGTGGTGCTGTGGGAAATCGGATCAACCTAACCAACCAACCAACCACAACACCACCGGCAACGAAATAAGGACCCTAGCGGTGTGATTTACAAGTAATTGGCACGACTTAATAGGTCTATGAAGGCCTTAAAAGACAAATCATAGTTTTCGAATACGATACTTTTTCGATGTTTTGTAAATAAGGGAGCAAAATTTAAGGGGTAAGTGGACAGTGGTAAAGGTATAAAAATAAACATTTTGTTTGGACATAGGTTTTCCAGTGATTTCAAATAGGCTGATGACCTAAAACACACAGAATAATTGTTGGTGTCTTTTAAAAAATCTAAGGTGCAATAGCTACCTTAATATTATGATTTCATATTCAAATTTGTAAATCTGCCATGAATAAGTTTGAACTTTTCGTTTGTCACGCCTTTGTGCACTGAGCCCTTAAATTTATGTTCTATTGTGTCTTTAATTCAGGTTTGTAGCGAATTTAACAACCTTCTCAGTTTGGTTAACCCAAAAGATATAATTAATTATTTTTAGCAAAGGTAAGATTATGTTAACTCTTAATTTTAATTATTTATTTTAACATGTTACAGCCGTTAAGTTTTAATGACTACTTAATTATCTTCATTCATTCTAGTTTAAACCAAAAATTTAGAATACATGTTCATAACTCATGTGTTAAAGTTCAGTTGTGTCGACTAAATATGACCAAGATTGGCAGGTACCTCACATAGCCTATATATTTCCTAAGTTTAAGTACTTTAAAACGGTTCTAATCTGCATATATAACTTAAAACATGACGCTTCTAACTTAGAATATGTTCGTATGAAGTCGCAGTGCCATAGCTAAGTAGACTACGCACGCTACGAGATAATAATGACGTCATCGTATGACATGGTTCATCGTATGACACGTCATCGTGTGGCATCGGTTCGTGCGTTCTGGAGTTATAGCGTCAGGAAGGAAAACCCGACTTATTTTTATATAGTAGATAACGATGTCCAAAGGACCTCCAAACATTTATATTACGCTTATGAGAATCTCGTTGCTTTGCTTTTGAAGTTGTTGTCCCTTTTTACAATACTTAATAGATGGTGCTTGAAAGATCGGAAAAGATTAAAAATGATTTATTTAGATACTAGCGGACCTGACAGACTTCGTCCTGTCAAAGAGATTTGACTCTAAATTTTTGTTAGAAAACGTTGGTACTGGAAAAAGAAAAGGGCTGTCTTTACAGTTTTCCCGGCAATTATTCGGATTTGTCTCGCCGTAAAAACCAAAGAATTGTCAAAATCGGTCCAGGGGTTGTCGAGTTATGCGCTTACCAACACATTTTGCGATTCATTTTTATATAATAGATTTATCTCAGTCACACTCTGGAAAATTTGATTGAATGAAAAACTCTTAATGATAGCATTATTTAAATTTGTATAATAATATTATACGGATAATTGGGTTATGTGATCTGTTATGGATGAACTTTATACTGGGGTAAGAATACTTGCAAACATGCTTAAAAATACAATATATGTGAGGTAAATAGTAGGTGTAGATAAAAATGTTTCAATAGGGCTACCGGGTTTGAAATAACCACCCGACAACAGTACGTAAAAGTAATTTATTGATTGGACAGCCAAGAAAACACATTTTCATGCTTTTTGTAGGCAAGCGGCCCAAACTTTGCATGGGTCATCGCAGCACTATCGTAGTCTATTATTGAAGTTTTACTGGAAAGTTGTAACTGGGTAAATATAAGAAGTGATTTCACAGGCAGCTTATTATTCATTTCGGCGAATAATAAGGTGCCTGTGAAATTATTTCTCCTAGAAATACTGACTGAGCCACAAGTCGCCCAAGCACAAATGTCTCGCTAATTCAAATTGTGGCCAGCCTATTACCTATTTAGGTTAGGTTAATATTTAGTAAATGGAACCCGATAATTATTTTTTTATCTTGTATAAAGACGTGTGCCTGTGTGCGCGCCTGTATTCCTCAGCCAGTAACTGACGGATGAGCCGCGCCCCGTACCCGCTGACCACTGCCTACCCGACTATAGGCCTAAGTAGACCGGGGTAGAGTCTAAAATTGAGTGCCCGGTGAGCGTGTAACGTGGCCAGCCTATTAATTAGGTTAGGTTAGTATTTAGTAAATGGAACCCGGTAATTAGTAGTCGGCCAGAGGGTGTTGAAAAAAAACACTAATGCCCAAGGATGCCACAGTGAATTATATATGTTTCATCTCATAGCGGTGGGAGTAATTGGATAATAAATCAGTATTGCGAGTTTATTTTAAGTATACTACCGCTATTACTTTTAAGAGATACGATGAGGACTGAAATGCATCAATTGAGATCGACAAACGTCACGACACAGCCACTACAATTTTAGTTCCTTGGACAATCCGTTACGACACATTCCTAGTCCCTCCCTGACTGTCTCTGTCTATCTGATTGACAGGTCAGGGGATCCACTGCTTCGTGATTGGTTTATTTTGACATAACATTGAAATCATGTTAACACCTCATGTCAAAATTAACCAATCAGTTTGCCTCGATGCCTTAGTACTGCCATGTTGTGGTTTTTTCAAGCTCACTACTAGAACATAACTTGTTAAAAAGTAATTATTTTACCGTTGTGTTAATAAGGAATTTAGATTTTAGTGTACATTGAATAAATGCTATTTTTGTTTGACTGTATGTAAACTTGAAGACTAAGTAACTGACTTGTATATTCTTTGTTAAGGTAGTTTGGAGATATAATACATAGTATTTTATTACACTCGTTGTTTTATTTTATGACCTAAATGTAAATTCTCTTTGTATGTTATATTTTTTGTGTTTTAAACTATTCAACTTCTAGGCAAACAAAATCGCGCAACAAATTTTATTTATTTTCGTTCGGTTTTCTATGTTGCACATCATCCAGTAATCTTTTAAATATACTAATTATCTCTCCTTTATTTTAATTTACGGCCATATTTTTAACTATTACATAATATATAATATTTTATGAATTTGACGGTGGGAGCTAAGTGGTTAAATACTACATAACACAAACATAGAATTTAAAATACTTCTCTTCAACATTCCAACTTACGTATTACAATTCGATCCTTGGAATGTTTTCAATACTACTTCATATTTTTTATATAACAACATTAATGGGGTAAAATATGGACGGCTATATCGAATACTTGAACAGAAAATAACACAGTTCATGTTTTGGGCATTCTCTTGTTAATTTTTTTATTTTTGTTTATTTATTTAATGAACCACAAACAAGTTTACAATAAGCTTAAACTAAAACTTATATGTAAAAGAAACTTAACAATTGTAAACTCAACGCCGATGGTTACATTAATCATTTTCATAATAAATAAATAATCAATCATTTATTCATTTATAAACATAGGTAAGTTTATACATTTTACGTAAAATGAAAATAAACGTGAACATGCGGGACTCACGTTCATAAAATAGGAATTAAATACAATAAAATATGATAAAATAGGAATAAAAATAGGTAAAAAAGATTAAAACACATTTCTCGCAAGCAACGTTTAATGACTTTCTTATCACCTTATCGTAATCTCATAAACATTGCTAAGAAACGAAATCTCATAATCTGTCAATGTTCTTTAAACATATTTTAGAAAAGTAGTATTGAATGTACAGCTCACACTTGCTGTTCGATATTCGTTCTTAAACTTACGGCATAAAGGTGGTATATGAACGATTAAAAGCACACCTATGCACTTTGAATTTTAGAATTTGCAAGCTCTTATGTCGCGCTCATAAGAACGAATATAGAACTTGTTTAATCTTGCTGTTGACCGAATACTCATCGTTATCATTTTCTGAGATAACTATAATAAAGAGTGATGTTCCAAAAAGTAGGATTATAACTATTTACTCACTGCTACATAATTGAGCCTTCAAAACATTTTGAGGAATGTTGCATAGTAACATCAGATGAATGAAATGTAATTTCTGTGAATCGCTATTTAGTGATGTGCAAGTAAAGGGATGATTACTCGATAAAAAAAAACAATTGTTTACCTTTGCTGTTGTATAAATGTTTTGTGCAATAAACTATATACATATCAATCTATTTAAATTAATTAATCAAGTTACGGTTACAACAATGTGTAAAGGTAAAGTATGTAGTTCTAAACATATTCGGCAGAGGGCACTTACCGAAAGGCTAACGGTTGATACAGCAGAAAAATTTCATCGCCTACAATAACTTGCGGTTAGCTCAGTTGGTAAGAGTAGCACGCGCGATACGTGAAGGTCGTGGGTTCGATTCCCGCACCGCAAGGGGAGATACAATTTTTCTGTTTCTAATATTTAAAGTTCTCTAGTACGGCGTTTAGTACTATAAAAATAATAAAATGTGTAAAGGCTTATGCCCGTTCCAATATTAAACGATTCGTAATGTGTAAAAAATAACTATCAGCTTGTTCCACGTGTCGTTAATTCTAATTTGAAAACTTTCCTTAACAGTTGTCACCAGTTGTCCTTTGGTCGTTTTTAGCTTACGGCTCGTATAATTAATTACTATCCTTAACTAGAAAAGATCGTTTTTCAAATATTGGAACCGGGCATTAATCTTACCAAATGCGAATTGGTGCACACAAATCCAATGAAAAATCTGTCACACTTTTCTTGGCCCGGCAATCAAACCTAATGCCGCAGTTTATTTAGAGCATAATTACATTAGCTTAGTAACTGCGTTGTTATTTTTAGGAATGACAGTGGAACAAGCTTAACGACATGTTAGACAAACAGACAATAGTTTTTTTTTCTAAATATGTGACCAAATACCTGTGTCTTGAGTCTGTATCAATTAACCTTGAGTTTATTTAATGCTTAGTTATAGTCTGTTTCGTATGCTAAGTAGGTAAGTCGCTTCTAAATGGTTTTGTCCACCATCATACAGTAATACCTACTGCTATGCTCGTTTAGTTAAAATGTTACATGTTGTCGGTTAGTGCATTTCTAGTATCGTTAATTACACAGAGGTTTTATTTGTAAGTTATATTTTATTGTAGTTGTGTTGCAGCACATAATATTTAACTACCTCAAACAATAAGGGCGGTAATAGGTAAATGGCTCGGTAAATAATAACAATGATTCTATAAAGTTCGTTACAGTTTCAAAGTACAAATAAAAAACATAAAATGCAATTGCACAGGAAAAATCGTAGATCAGACACAAAAGCCCTATTATAAACCAGTCACAAGCGCACCTGACTGAAACAAGGATGACAACTGGCTTATCAATAAATATAACCATAAAATACCTGTCAAAACATATTTCCTTTTTAGATTTTCTATGAAACATACGAAACGATGATGCCAGGAATTTTACTTTTGAAAGAAAGAAAGAAAATACATTAATTGACCATTTTATACAAGTTACATGTTTACACTGGACAACACAACAAGGAAAATCAATTAAAAACAAAAAGAAATGCAGATAAAAATAAAACATGAACTACTTTTCAACAGTTTCTATGGCATTTTAAAATGCTTATTAAAGATCATTTATAATAAAACAATATTTTATTAAATTTCTACTTTTGCAGGGCTTTAAGCCCTATTTTACGGCTTTAATATCATACATTTTTTTGTAAATGGTGGCGTCATTCCAATTAAATTGTTATCTAGTTCACTCTAGGACTACAGTAGGCTGGCCGTCATTCGTATTTTTTGGCATCGAACTTGATGACTTTGTCCAGCCTCGGGTAGTCGAGGCCGGCGTCAGCGAGGTCCTTCCACGTGGCCTCGAAGATTGTAGTGAATCCACAATTGGCGGATAGCTTCTGTGAGGCAGGGCCTGTGAATACTGTTGCTGTCCCTTTTAGACCCAGGTGCCGGCAGAGGGGTTCCCTGAAAGAGATAATGTTTTGGAGTTGAGATTGTTGGGAAGCTGCTGGACTGTTTGTAGTAAGTTTTTTTTTTATATTAGACTTCAAGATTGACCTCATCCCATGATGTTAAGTGGTAATGAGGTCCTAGCTTAAGGGCGACAAGTACAGCATAATAAATCTGATACTGGACTTGTCGCGCTTACCTTGAAGGCTTGCTGCTACTAATGTAGCACCCCCCAGGAGCTCTGGAAACCTTACTCCCACGCAGGAACACAACAACACAGAAGTGATTGTTATTTGGCTGCGGTCTTCTGTAAGGTGGATGTATTTCACCAGTCGGGCTGCTCCAGTTCGAACGATAAATCGCTATGCCCTACCTCTCTAAAATTCATTTGTTCAAGGCATTTACCACAGCCCAAAAGACGAGAACGCAGATTATATATATAAACCGTATTTATGTCGTGGTCATAAGGTCTTGTATTAATATGTAAGTAGTGCAGTAATGTATATGTAAAAAAAAAACAATATTTCCATTTGCGGTGTAAGATTCGAACCCACGACCTTTAAATAATTCGCGTGCGGAAAACCGTAGCTAAACCATATAAAATAGGTATTTATTTTCTTTAAAATAATAAAAGTTTGTTAGTACCTACGGCGTTACTATAAAAATATTCAATTAAATTCAATATCTATATTGCATTGAATTGAAAATACATTTTTAGACGTCACTATACGACTTCTTTATGATCAACTAGGTGTGCCCGCGACTGCGTTCGCGTGGACTACATCCTTTCATGGTCGGTTTTACCCCTATGTCCTAATATTCGAAACAAAAAGTAGTCTATATTTTAATAGAGCTATATCTGTGCCAACTTTTATATCTCTAACTTATAAATAAACATTTTCCCATATAAACTTTCAAAGGTGGCATTACCCCCCCCCCCCCCCCCTTACTTTCTAACAAAAAGTAGCCTATGTCCGTTCTTGAGGTTCAACGTATACCTATGCCACTACTACTACTAATTTCATCAAAATCGGTTGAGAGCTTTAAGCGGGAAAGCGTTACAGACAGAGTTACTTTCGTATTTATAATATTAGTAGGGATTGAATATGTCCTATCCTAACTGGAAATAACCCAACATAATTTACCGAATCAAACCCACGACCCTAGTGAACCAGTCCTTGTAAAAGACACAGTGATAGTTAGGTACATTCCTTACTAACCTAGCATTAAGCAATCTTCCTCCAAGCTTGGCCCCTCTGAACTCTCGTTTGACCACCAGCCCCAGCGCTGAGAGGTACTTGTCTGCCCCGATGTAATCATACGCGGTTCGTTGAGACTCCATCCATATCATCACGTCGCAGACGCTCTTCCAGGCTTTTCCTTGGGCCTGCAAACGAGATTGATAAGCTTAAGCCCCCGCCTACGTCCGACTTTGTGTCCTTCGGATCTTCTTATTCTTGGTTCCTATATTTGAAAAACGATCCGTTCGTTCGTACGGATAGTAATAAATTATACGAAGCGTAAGCTGAAAACGACCGACTGACGACTGATGACAGCTGATATGGAAAGTAAATTTGAAATTAGAATTATGCCTGGTTTCAACATTTTAATTGTTTATGAAAACTTCTATCCAGATAGGTCTTTTTTCCAATTTCCAGTTATAGTGACACGACATGCGAATAGGGCCTATACTACAAACGAAGGGGGCAGATGAAACTAAATCGGTGCTATCGACCACCCGGGTGGTGTACGCCACTTGTTAGTGCCAACCACCACCCGGTTGGCGATTTGAAGGTGGCAGATGGGAATAAAGGTTCGTAATGTGTCAAAAATTACTATCCGTTTTTCTACGAGTCGTTAATTCTGATTTCAAATTTCCTTTTCATTTCGTCGGTCGTTTAGCTTACGCCTATTAAAATGTACCTACTACGTAACTAGAACGGATCCTTTTTTCAAATATCCCGGGCATTAGTCGGTACACTCTTGCCAGAGTGGTCGTGTTGGCCTAGCATGCGCCACGCGAGTAAATTTTATCGCGCTCTTAACAAACGTCAAAATCGATTGAAGTCAGTGCGTCAGCTGCCGATTGGCTAAAAACACAAGTGCGATGTGCTATTAGCCAATCAACAGTATCAAAATTTTTTCGTCCCATGCGATAAACTTGACATATTGCGTATGCTAGGCCTGTATGAATCACGGTGAGTAAATCTTCTTGTGATACGGCACCATTCATCACGCACTGAAGTTTAAAAATAATAAGGTTGTTAAGCATTGTCAGTATTTTGTCACGGTTTTAATTGTAGCAATATAAATACGATGTTTCAAATCATTTCGACAGCGCAGCGACTTTCAGTATTAGAAAGCTTTACCTAATTTTGCACAGAAAAGAAAATCAAAAGCAAAAAGTTTTTACAGTAGGTACGGTCATTAGTCCATATTAGTTCTTATGTGAACGACATAAGGTCTATACAAAGTTCAAAGTGTGTAGGCTGACGTGCTTCTTATCGTACATTCTGTATGTATATACACATTATAACATAGAGCCTTGTTCTAGTATCTAACATAATTGAATGTTTCCTGTTTTATTGTTAGTAGGTACGCTGCAAGTGTATCTATCTACTAATGATATCTTAGTAAGTGCCTTGTGCAAGTCAACAGTTCGATTTTATTGTCGATTCGAGGTCGGACAAAGATAAGTACCTACCTACTTAGGTATTTACCTAATAAATAAATAAATGGCAAATAGTTTATTTAAACTATTTGTGGAATGGCATCTGTGTAGTATTCTGCGCCTAAAAATTTAAGGCAAAAGGAGCAGTTTTTCCATCGCCTTACCCATGTGGACTTATTTGAGAAAAAAAATATCATGACCCTTTCATTCTCTGATCCTGAATCGATTAGTAGCATTTTAATAGTAAAATAATTTAAGAAATCGGTCTAGTAAAAATACTGGCTAACTACTAATATCAACAAAAAAAATTCTAAATTGGTTCACAGAACACTGAGTTATGCCCGAACACTCATAAAAGAAATATATACGGTCGAATTGAGAACCTTCTCCTTTTTGAAGTCGGTTAATAAAAACAAACAATTCAAACACTTTGAGAACCTGAGAAATAGTTAAAATCAAAAGTCTTTCGTCGTCTTAAATGAGGCGTAGAGGTACAGTCACAAACATGTATACAAATTCATTCTAAAGTGAACCTTACGGTAATGTCATAAGAGCTCTAGCGTTTAGATTCTATTGCTGGTGACTGTGCATGCAATTGTGAACCTTAGCTGCCGAAATTCATACCTCAAAATCCTTTTTATCTTCTTTGCAAGCCACTAGGCAGCAGTTGAGAGCCACTAAGGTCTTTTTTCCGTTGACCTCTGTATAGCAGCCGAGGCTGGTTCGTTTAGCCAATGTCGGCCTCCACACGTTACTAATGCCTTCAACGCTTTCTGGTTCATTAATGAGATCTGTAAAAGTTGATCAGTTTAATAGTCAATAGTTTTATTATCAATAATATCGTGAAATACGAGTTACAAATCGTAGACGCGCGTGCAATACCGCGTAAGTACATTTTTCCGTGAGGTCTAATTTGGATTGAAATAATATGAAATAGCAGACAAAATTAATTTTTATGGCGAACGGTAGATACGCGGTATTGTACGCGCGTCGACGAAATGTTATTTAGTAGGTTCATTTGACGCCTGAAGGGCATGACAATTTAAAACGACGGGCAGATTAAAATGAATTTATATGTACATAATTTGGTTACAGTGATTTTTTTCTTTTTGTTTAAAAAATAATTATAGAAAAAAAAACATTAGATACTTCCTGCTACCTACTTATGTGTTTTAATTTCAAAGTCTTTTTTTTTATTTATTTCAAAGTGGCTAATTTTAGTATTCGTTCACATATGTACTCATTACATTATGATATTAAATATGAACAAATGCTAGTATATGTACATACATAGAATATTATATAAACTTCGCCTGTAGAAATTGGGCAGCAAAATATTCAGAAATAACATAAAACCGTTAATTTAATATTATAACAAAAACTCTTCCGTCATTTTAGAGATAACACTGTCAGAGTGTATCTAGCGGTTTTAAAATAAGGTTTTTTTATACTTACAGACAAAAGCACGTCAGATTACTTTAAACCGCCCTTATGTCATAGGTATAAGATCTAATACCGAAGGACAAATGTGTACCTTGACGCGCTGTAGACCCTACTTTATCTACTAAAACGTATGGCGACGGATGAGTGAGTAAAAAAATCTAAATTTTAAGACCGCGGTGGCGCATTGGCTATGGTAGGCGGCCAAAGCGCGAAAGGTCCCGGGTTCGATTCCTGGTCCGGTCAATTTGGAAAACGAACTGTCCTAAATTGACTTGGGTCTGGGTGTACTGGGATGGACGCCCCCAGTTAGTATCCGTCGTCTGGTGCTCATAGTACAATGGAAAATCTTAATTTGAGACTAGGGTGTGCATTTATTTATTAGTTTATTATTTATTTGAATCTAATTAAGAAAATATTCTTTCTGAAATCCACCTAACCTGGAACCGAACCCGGCACCTTTCGTGCTTTGAGTGGCTGTACTGAAATACTTACCCAAAATTCAGCAAAGTGTGTTATAAAATTATGCCTACGAGCAACTATAAATGTCAAATTTCTCGCAAGAGACTGATTGGCTGATATCATATCACTCTCGTATTTTGAGCCAATTAGCAGCTGATCAACTAAATGTTATCGATTTTGTCATTTTTATGAGCGCGACATAATTTACTCGCCTGGCGAATCTTAATGCGCGGTTATGTTGTATGTGAGATAAATATGTAAGAATGCGACACAAATCTTTGTCAATATTACGTTTTCATAATCTTAAGACAGATAAGAATTTAGGCACATTACAACTGTAAAATTGTTACCAGCTGCTGATGATAAGATGACAAGCGAATTGGAACCGTATTTGCTGGGTGAATAGGTACGAAATCGTATTTGCTGGATGAGTAGGTATGAGTATACTTAGTTAATCTTAATTATACTGGCGACTTGTTCGTAGTTTCGTTGGAATTTATGTAAGAATGAATGGTTTCCAACTGCAGCTTTGGTTTTGTTTCTGTTTAATTTTTTTTATTCGCGCAACGAACGATGACACTTGACATATTGCGGTCTTTAAAAAATATTTATTGCCAACGCTTCAAGTCCATCCATATTAATATTATAAATGCGAAAGTTACTCTGTCTGTCTGTCTGTTTGTCCGGCTTTCACGCCTAAACCACTGAACGGATTTTGATGAAATTTGGTATAGGTATACGTTGAACCTCTAGAACGGGCATAGCTTTTTGTTTTGGATATAAAGGGAGATGGGGGTAATATATGGTGGTGGTTGGTGCATTCTAATCTAAACGATGCGCAGTAAGTAATAACTACTAAAAATGTTGACGCAATTTGGCCGGTTAGCTTATCTTGAATGTATAAAACAGATGTCCTGCATGCTGAACACGTCTAGTTTCTCGCATGAGAAAAAAAAATCAATTCGGTTTATTAGCAGATAGCACACCGTACTCGTATTTTCAGCCAATCAGGAGCAGACATATTGAATTTAATCGATTTTGACATTAGTGTAGAACGCGATAAAGTTTACTTGCGCATCGCGTCCTAAATGGGCTGGTCTAAGCTCGAATCCATGATCCTTGGTTCAACAGGAGCACTAATGATAGAACCTTCATAATGTATTCTTACTTGCTTGCGCGCATAGTGCTTCGTCCCTAACCAAGTGTTCGATGAGTATCTCCAGTGCTTCTTCATCATCTTCTGGCGGCAGGTCCTGGATTACGTAGGTCTTTCCATCAGTCTCCCACGAGTCCCACACGTGGGGGCACGAGGAGTCCCATACGCGTTCGAATCCCATAATCTGTAATGAGAATAAGAATATGAGAAGTCTTTTTATCCATATAAATTACATCTATACTAATATTATAAAACTAAAGTGTTTGTATAACCGTGCTAATCTTAGAAAGTAGGACAAAATCAACATGACATACATTGCTTTGTTTCTGTCGTACGTACCAAAAGCACTTCTGTTTCAGAAACCACGCCAGTACAACACCCAGACCTTAGACAATTTAGAAAAGTTTTCTATATTGACCCGACCGGGAATTGA
Source organism: Glyphodes pyloalis (assembly GCA_037074685.1). Lineage (NCBI taxonomy): Eukaryota > Metazoa > Arthropoda > Insecta > Lepidoptera > Crambidae > Glyphodes > Glyphodes pyloalis. The sequence goes on along the minus strand of JAYKKO010000030.1, from coordinate 3,727,238 downwards.
ACCCGGAACCTCAGAGATGGCGCGACGCTAAAGTCCGGCCCGCTCGACTACGGAGGTCGTCAACGCTGCATTCCCAATAAAAATACTTTCGTAAAACATGTCAGATATAAAGGAAATAAAAACGTTTTATTGCTGATTCTAAATCACATGTGTAATTACTAGTTTAATGTATACAGTTTACATCTAAGTAGTAAAGATAAATATTACCTTCAGAAACGATTTGTAATGGTGAGATAAAACTTTAATTCAGATGTCGCAACAGATGATTGCACTACTGCGTCTTTGAACGAACTAACATAAAACCTGAATGATTAGTCAGTAACTTACTCAGTTCAGTTTATGAATTGAATTGGTTGGGCTAGACACAATAGGGTTGTACCAAATCTTTACAGTTGAAAACTCAATCGCAAGATTAATAACATTCCGGCAGACAGTTGGTCAAAGTAACTAATTGCAGTTGATATTGCGTCAGATATTATTTTTTATACGCGCAAATAAAGGTTATGCAAATCAAATAGTCTGATTTATTTAAAAATTGAATTTGAAATTGATCGTACCTACCAACGATTCCATGGAGGCCCAAGGAAACGTTAGGTCGACCCGAGTTTTTGGTATGTACTACTCGAGTGTCATAGACTATTTGACGCATATATTTAAATAAGTATCTACCTACTATTATATTTTTTATCACTAGTTACAAATTTATCAGGTAGCAACCCTAAGTCTGACGTAACTACGTCACAGTGCTTGACCTTCACTCAAGGTGCTCAAGTCGCTAGAGCTAGACACAGTGCGGAGAAAAACAGTGAAGCAATAGATGTGTGCAGTCGCCATCAGATATATTGGAGAAGACTGACTGACCAAATACTTCTGAGCTTTATCATGGGGAGTGGTCCGAGGAACTATTTTCCCTTATCCCACCCTCTCCTTTCCTACACAGAACCACAAGAGCCGGCCAACGATGTCATCGCTTCACCGTGGAAAATATTCCATCACGAACCCAAAAGTTCGGTAACTCTTATCTTTGCCGGACCATAAAGAAGTGGAACTCGTTGCCGGCTCATGTGTTTCCTCCTTCCTTTGACATGGATTCCTTCAAAGGGAGCGTGAAGAAACATCTTTCGGGCCAGTATGGCGATGCTAACGGATAGGATATTTTGATATCAAATCCGTTGTCATCGCGATGTGGGTTCCTCTCTTGCTTACCATCAGGCTGGGAGGAGCCAATATACTGCGCTACTATAAAAAAAAAGAACAGTTTAATATGTCAATAAGTTCCATACACAACAAGTAATATCATTAATATATGAACATTATTACTTCATTAATATCTGATCAGGTGTTAGTCAATGATTTCTATTCACACAACAAACCAATAATACCTAATTAATCATCAAGAATAATAATACGAGTGTGAGATGATTGTTCAGATATTATTGGCTTATTATATATTCCGGCTAAGTTGCTATTAAAATAAAAAGAAGAATTCTAATACAAAGTTGTTTCTTAACAAAATGTTTTCTGAGCAACAAATGCCATCAAAAGCTCTTCAGGCTTTGGACATTGTACCACTCTTATGTCATCGGCATAAGAACTAATATCAAATTTCAAGTGTAAACCTTTACGTGCTGTTGATTAAAACTTTTGACTACGGTTTTATTAATTTATATAAAAACTTTATTCGACGATGTCCGTAGACGAGAGGCGAGCGTGCTGGACTTTGGCGTCGCGCCATTTCTGAGGTCCCGGGTTCGATCCCCGGTCGGGTCAATATGGGAAACGAACTTTTCTGTATTGTCTCGGGTCTGGGTGGTGTGGTACCGTCGTCGCGTCTCATTTCTGTAATACAAGTGCTTTAGCTACTTGCCACAGAATCAGAGCAATGTATGTGATGTTGTCCAATATTTATTTATTTATTGCACAAAATAGTACAACAGGTGGACTTAATGCTAGGGGCATTCTCTACCAGTCAACCTTTGGGTCATGCGGAGAGTTAGTTTATGAGTGCGGTATACTGACAAAGTGCATATAAGTAATCTTAAAAAAAAACATAATAAACAACAATAGTAAGCGTTACATAAGTCATTACGGAAACTATTAAATATATATAATTAATAAATAGAATATATATATAAAATATGAAGCCTTACTTATATTTACATAATGTTTATATATATACATACGTAAAAAAATATTAATAAAAAATAAACTTAATTAGTTTTTATTTTATATTTTTTTACGGCAAGAAATTGATTCAGTAATTGACAAATTCATGTTAACGATTATGTATTATTTATTGGTTTTGTTTTATATTTTTTTGCGAATAAGTGTGCATTCGTTTATCTCACAAAAGACGGAAACAGGTAATTTATTGGGTAGGTAGGTACATCAATTAAAATGCATCAATATGTTACCTACTATTACGTGAAATCGTGATCCATCTGCGGGTTACATTGAAATCCGAAGACAAAGATTAAGGAAAAACTAATTCATGGTAGAGAGATGCTTCACGTAGTCTAAATAAAACAGAATTTGAATGAATTTTGTTTCAGGAGTAGGGTTGCCACCTTTTTTTTGCATTTAAAGTACATTGGTTATTAAAGGTACAAAAAAAGTACACAGTATAAAAATAAAGTAGGTACAATTTATTTTTCATTACTTTTTGTATTGTTTATTAAATTACTATCCATCTTGAAGTGCAATATAAAAAATAGCATTACGCAAAATGCGCACTTCGCAAAATGTGCATTTCGTAAAATGTGTTTTTTACTAGGATATGTCTAAATGTCTTGTGTAACAATATTTTGAGTCTCCCGTTTTCCCATGACGCAGTCACTAGGCGATGTGAAGATAGAAGTTCCTAGTTGGGGTAGTACCCGCTCCTACGGTACGGCGGAATCCCACATACGCTGCTGTCATCCCGACAGTGTACGCTACGTAAAGGTCCCCCCGCCGTCAAAAAAAATCTCTAACCTCTCTAACCTCTTTGGATAAAGATGGCGCCGCAGCTAAGGGAGGTATTCAAAGTGCGAGAGGTGTCAATTTGATTAACTGTTGGATCAATTTGGACCATTTGGTCTCTATTGTATGATGCTTATAATACAACAAAAAATCTTACTTAAGAAATAATGCCGTATCACCATTTGCTGAGGTGGAACCTACCATCACATTATGTTCTGTGTGGGTGTGTTTCTGGTTTTTTTTAATCGTGTTGTGTGTCAATAAACATATTTATATTTCTATTCTAATTTTGAGAACTTTTTTTTGGTGGATAGGAGTGATTGTTATCGCATTCATTCATTCATTCTTCTAAATTAGCTTAGATCTGCCAGCGCATCTCACTGCCTAAAGTACAACGGGTTCTTCTATCGTATCGTGGGATTTGCCACTATGATAAACATAGGCGTTATGATATGTTGTGTAAACTCATGGACTTAATATAATAAATACTAAGTCCATGTGTAAACTTATCATTTAGTTAAGCCATCCTATTCTGACTGACAAGGGGCCAATGATTGAACAAAAAGCCGTGTTTATAAACGTATTTCAATATATTGTACGTTATTAAAAAAACAAGTTGGTTTTACTGAGGAGAGGCGAGGCGATGCCATAACTGCAGAATGTTTTCGCGCGATATTAAATAAATATCAGAGAAATGGTTAAAATTGATTGAACTTTGTACGTTTTTCGCGATCAGTAAATAATTATGCGCCTACCGTACGGAAAAGGATTTTAGAACCTCTAATGTCTTATAGATTAGACAACCTTAGAATAAGGAATATAATATACTAGCTGTGCCCGCGACTTTAATCCAAGTTTCGAGCTATATTTGTGCCAAATTTCATATCTCTAACTTCAAAAATAAACATTTTTCCATATAAACTTTCAAAGGTGGTATTACCCCTATCCCCCCTTATTTTCTAATAAAAAGTAGCCTATGTCCGTTCTTGAGATTCAACGTATACCTATACCAAATTTCATCAAAATCCGTTCAGCCGTTTAGGCGTGAAAGAGTAACAGACGGACAGACAGACAGATAGACAGACAGAGTTACTTTCGCATTTATAATATTAGTATGGATCTATGTAGACAACAATCAAGAGCTATGTCTTTACGTCATAATTATTTTTCTAGCCATTCCGGCAACACTCGCCTTTTGAATTATTACAGCGAAACTCACTACCCAACTTTCAATATGATTTGTACGATCATACCCTTTTTTTACACATAAAATGAAATATTTATCATGCCACAGCGTACCTACACAAGTTAATGCAATGACAATAAAACGACTGGTAATTACATTTGCGTCCATTAAAATAGTTGTTGTTGGTGATTTAGCAAAATTCTTCATTTACCTAATTACACTGTGTTAGGTACGTATGTACCTACTTGTAATAAAACCGTGGAATAATTTAAATGTACAAGGAAACATTACCTATAGTTACAAATGACAAAGCGGTTGTAGTATTATTTAGGTGGAAATTTTAATTGTTCTGAGAGGTACGTCGCTCGGCCGAGTTATGTGACTACCATTGTGATTCTGTGGCAAGTAGCTTAGAGTAGAGGTAGAGGTAGGGCATAGCGATTTATCACTCGAACTGGAACAGCCCGACTGGTGAAATATCTCCACCTTACAAAAACCCGCAGTCAAATGAAAATCACTTCGGTGTTGTTGTGTTCCTGCGTGTCAATAAGGTTTCCAGTGCTAAATTAGTAGCAGGGGTCAAGCCTTCAAGGTAAGGGTAACATGTCCAGGAACAGCTTTTATTATGCTGTACTCGTCGCCCTTAAGCTAGGACCGCATTACGACTTAACATCAGGTGGGATGAGGTCAGTCTTGAAGTGCAATATAAAAAATATTAAGAGGTTGCAAAGGAAAATCCACCTACACACTTTACGACTTAAAAAATTATCTTAAATGTGAAGGTATGATCCCAAATTTTTGCTACACGCTACAATGTTGCCACTGTGATGCTGTACAGCAGTTGCACGGTCGAAAGCACTTTCGACTTTGTATACTCTTATGCAGCGGGAATAAGAACTAAAATTGCAGCCTGCAGTACAGGCTGCAATTAAATTAAAAAAATGTGAAAAAAGCCCTTTTATATTATACGTATAATGAGGGAGCTGAGACAAAAAAAAATTTGGAAATCGTTATATTCTGGCGGCAGCCATCTTGGATTTGAAATTTGTTATTATTAATAAATATTCTGCGAGTTAAGCCCTTTTATACTTATGACACCCATATGGGTACACAATATCAAATTAATAATGCGTCAACAAGTCCCACAATATTGTGGAGTTGTGTTAAAACATGCAATCCATAATTTTGTGACGGCGGCCATCTTGGACCGATTTTTATCAAACATAGCTAAGAACACTCCCGACTTATTGATCTTTCAGACAAAAAAATCATCGGTTCATTTGTTTGGGAGCTGCGATGCCATAGACAGATTCACACACCGATACGTCAAACTTATAACACCCCGTCGTTTTTGCGTCGGGGGTTAAAAAAGGACAAACAGATATTTCGCTACATTAATGAAATTAGTTATTAGTTCTATACAAAAGTATTAATTGTTAAATTTTCTTTCTTCTATCGTATCTAATTACGTTTTATCTCTCTTTTACTCGGCTTAGCTAGAAATACGAAGTTTGTCTTTATCATTTTATTATAATTAAGCTTTTATTACACATTTTACTAACACAATGATGTCTTATCTAAATCTAAGTAGATATTGCTTATTTAACACATTTACATAGGTGATAATTATGTTATTATACTTTGAATCTAGATTAAAATTAATGAGACGGAATATAAGCTGTCATTTAAAAATAATTTGTAGAATTTAGGTTGGTTGAAAAAATCCCATAAACACAACTGTGCATCTACTTATATAAAATACTTTTGATATTCATTAGTTTGTTATCATTAAAACATTTATAGTTAAAATATATAATAACGTTTAACTAGAATGGAATTAAATGTATGTTGATGAAAAATGGATGAGCAATGGATCAGTAATTTAATATGTATAACTTGATCTGTAAGTTTCTAGGTACCTATATCTTACTAACTCTTACAATTATTCCCATCAACACCACACATACTTAATGTGAAAAAATAAATGTTTTTTTTTGTCACAGCGGGACATCCGTGAAATTATGTAATAAAAAAAGTATTTAGTGTTTTGCAAGATTTTATTGTGGAAGAATAACCCAAAATAATTAAAGCAAATAAATAGTGGCGTGAATACTAGTTAGGGTTTTTATATTAATCGGCTGAACAAATTTGTTTTAAATACCAATATTTTCTCTTCTCTTCTGGTTTTTTGGAAGAGTGTCGAACGAATTTTTAAATTATCGTTTGGTATGTTTGTAAAAGCGGGACAATTTCGGCCTCGTAAGGGACACCGGGACAGACTGCCTGAATGCGGGACTGTCCCGCCCAAATCGGGATGTAGGTATGGTCACGTTACACATACTGTCTTTCTCAAAACTTGATTTGATAAATTTTGTTTAGTTTTTATTAATGCAGATTTGTATGAGGTACATACATGAAAATGAAAATACCTATTTGAATAATCGATTATCTTCATGCAATTATTTTTTAGAAAAAAAATCAGTTTCTTTTTAATTTTTCAGCTATTTCGAATATATGTCTTAATAGGCTGTCAATTTGACGAGCAATATTTACTCGGACTAAATGACCGATAAATAATGACTCGAATTAATAATCACACTTCTAATGACTGACAGCTGCATTATAGATAATACATGCGTATTAGTTTAACAGATCGTTTATAACAAAGTTGTCATGCTTCCCTTATAAATACAAGCAACGTGATAGGCATTACAGTAGTATCCGTGTTCGACAACAAACCACTATGATTCTGCTATTATTTCTGCTTTTCATGGCGGTTGCCTTAACATTAACTTATTTAGGCGGAAAATATAATGAAAATTACTGGAAAAAACGCGGCGTTAAATTTCACGAACAGAACAAGGTTATGGGACCGTTTTGGGAGTTCATGACAAAGAACCAAGCGCTGTTCCAAATCTTCAACGATATGTATAAGCAGTATCCTTATGAGCCAGCGGTCGCCTTCGGCTCCTTCTGCACACCATCACTGTACGTGAAAGAAAAGACCAACGTTCAATACGTAATGCAATCTCCTTATTTCATCGATAGAGGCTTCGAATACAACGACGGAGATCAGCTCGCAGACAACATCCTCTTTATGTCTGGCATCAGATGGAAGCTTATGCGGCAAAAGATGACCCCGCTCTTCACCGCCTCCAAACTAAAGAACATGTACTACATCATGGATAAAAGTGCCCGAGACTTTGTTGAATATTTGCAGCAAAACCCGGATAAAAGAAAAGGGAATACGTTTGATACGTTAACGACTTTCTGCTGTGCAGCTATCGGTGCCGCAGTTTTTGGCATCAATGCCAAGTCGACTTTTGAATCTCCGTTCTTGGCAATCACTAGAGGTGCCTTTTACCCATCACTTTGGAGCAACATACGGTTCACGATATTGAATATAACACCTTCCATTTTTAAAATGTTGAAATTGAAATTTTTCAAAGAGTACGAGCCTTTTTTTATTGGTGCCATGAAACAAGTGTTCAGGCAAAGAGAGCAGGAGGGCACAAAGAAACATGATTTTGCTGACATCTGCTTGAGTATCCAAAAGGGTGGAGTCATAACACACGAAGAGACTGGATTGCAGTTGAACCCAACGGATGAACTTCTTGCAGCTCAAGGATTCTTCTTCTTCACTGCTGGTGTAGAACCCGCTGCCACTGGTGTCTTTGGTGCTCTAATAGAAATCGGAAAACATCCTGACATTCAGAAAAAAGTGCAAAACGAAATTGACGATGTGTTCGAAAAATACAACGGAGAATTGAGTTACGACGCGATTATGGAAATGGACTATTTGGACAAAGTGTTGAGTGAATCGCTTAGAATGTACCCTCCTATAGGATTTTTGACTAGGAAATGTACGGAAGATACTGTGCTGCCTGTAGGGAATATCAGAGTTAGCAAAGGAACTAAAGTTTTCACTCCGATTTATGAGTATCACCATGATCCTAAATACTTTAAGGATCCAGAAGTATTTGACCCAGAACGGTTCTCTGAAGAGACGAAGCAAGCAATGGGTATCACATATATGCCGTTTGGGTTTGGTCACAGAATTTGTATCGGTGCAAGATATGCCAAGCTCCAAGTTAAAGCTGGATTAGCTCATGTTCTGCACAGCTTCGATGTTAAAACGAATATCCTTGATGGAGGTATAAAGTATGGCAAGGATCAAGTGCAGTTAAGAATGAAAAATGTGAATGTAGACTATTATCCAAGAACGAAATAGATTTCTCTTGTTAATATCTTATTTTTACTCTGAATGGTGGTGTATAAAGTTATCGTATCATCGTAGTTTTGTGTTTTTTTTTATAAATCCACTAGGTACGTACGTAAATCTTATTTTAATCGTAAGAATACATCAAGTAAGTGTTCTAGAGTTTAAAGAACCCTAAAAAAATACCTTCATAAAGTATTCTGATACTAATAATAATCAATTATCATCTGAAATGGAATTCCGAGCAAAGATAGGAAAAACAAAACTTTCTCACCAAAAAGTTTTAAAATTTTGTTCAGTAGGTAGACATTACATATAATATTTATTAATTGTTAAAAGTTTCAATTAAAAAGATCGTTTTTCACCAACAGAGCTTATCAAATCCCTCTAAAAGGCTAATTTATTGTTCAAACTAAAATTATAAAGCTGAAGAGTTTGTTTGTTTTAAACGCGCTTATCTTGGTCTAGTTCAAATTGAAAAAAACCTTTTTATGTTAGATAGGTCCTTTATCAATAGGCTATATAACATCACATTATGACCAATAGAAGTGAAGAGTCAGTGGAAAATGTGAAAAAAAAGCGGGGACAGACGCGTGCAAAGCCGCGGCGGATCCATAGGCATTAGCTAAAATTAATAAGCCAATATAAGCTGTTTGAATTAAGACTGTCATCTATGTAATTTTGTTATAGAATGTTTTGATAACACTTAAAATAAGACGTATTGTACTTTATTCGACTGTTATTTCTTATCTGAGTATTGATATAATGGGGCCTTAATGATCTATCTGAAGTTTGATTACGTACCTATTGTGAAATATTATCAAAAATATCAATAAAAAATAAGTTCATCTTTTTATTTTTAAAAATGTCAAAGCGTACACCTGTACCTACAATAAAAAAGTTATAAACAAAAACAATTTCAGTTAGTCTGTTAATTTTTATTTGAAATTTCATTGAAAATAATATTTCATGGGTTTTTTGTAGTACTAATTCTATCATAGAATGAGTAAATATGACTCCAAATAAATAAATACTTGTTTTTATATTTGTTTGGGAAAAATGAATGTACGGGTTAATTGCGTAACTATAAACTAAACATAGCTAATCATATGTTTGACCTTTTAAATTGGTATCTAAAAATGCTATTTACGATACGGTTGTTTATTTAAAAAAAGCGATACTGCCTGCTTTCGGCCACAAAGTGCACATTATCTAGGTGTCACGCCAGTATTGTACTGACTAGCGAGGATAATGGATTTATATAATTCATCACTAATTGTATTAGTCTTAATATACCTATTTATTGTTTTGTGCGGAAAATGCAACTGTTTATACTGGAAGAGACGCGGAGTGAAATTCCACCATGAAAACAAAGTTTTGGGTCCATTTTGGGACTTCGTAATGAAGAGGCGCCCGTTTTTCCAAATCTTAAACGAAAGTTAGTTGCAGTATCCAAACGACCCTGTGATTGGTTTCGGGACGCTGTTCACTCCATCTCTTTATGTGAAGGATTCTGCCAATGTTCAGTTCGTGACGAAGTAACTCTCATTTAGTGACAGAGGTTTTGAATACAACCACGAAGATCAGCTGGCTGATAACGTTCTCTTCATGAGCGGCACCAGGTGGAAGCTGATGCGGCAGAAGATGACGCCACTATTCACGTCTGCGAAACTCAAGAACATGTTCTTCATCATGGACAAATGCTCTCAAAACTTCATCGAATATTTGCAAAGCAACCCAGATAAGAGGAAAGCGAGGACCTTCGACACGCTAACTACTTTTTGCTGCGCTGCTATGAGCGGTTCTGTCTTCGGTGTCAGTTCTAAAGAAGATTTCACTTCGCCGTTCTAAGAAGCAGCTAAGAATTCATTCCACCCATCGTTGTGGAAGAACTTAAAGTTTTCAATCTCTCACCTTAGCCCGATGCTGTTCAAAACCTTGAATCTCAAGTTTTTCAAAGAGTACGAAGACTTCTTCTTTAACGCGATGAAACAAGTATTCAAGCTGAGTGACCAGGAGAATGTAAATAAGACTGGATTTGCTGATGTCTGCTTGAGTATCAAGAGGGAAGGTGTAATAAAAGACAGTGAGACTGGGTATAAAATGGATGCCACAGATGAGCTGCTCTCTGCTCAAGCCTTTTTCTTTTTCGCTGCCGGTGCTGAACCTTCAGCAACTGCGCTTTTTGGTGCTCTTATAGCCCTTGGGCAGCATCCAGAAATTCAGAAACGGGTGCAAGAAGAAATTAACAATATTTTTTTGAAGTACAACGGAGTTTTGACCTTTGATGCTATAACAGAAATGGAATACCTGGAAAAAGTGTTATGTGAATCCTTAAGAATGTATCCACCAATTGGTTATTTGACTCGTAAATTTATTGAAGACACAGTGTTGCCAGTTGGAAATATCAGAATAGAGAAAGGAACGAAGGTTTTTTTCCCCGTTTATGAGTACCATCACGATCCTCAATTTTTCAAGAATTCAGAGGTTTTTGACCCAGAGCAGCAAAGAGAACGATGGGCGTCACATACATGCCTTTCGGCTTTGGACAAAGAGTTTGCATCGGACTTCGATATGCTAGACTCCAAGTTAAATCGGCATTAGTGCATATTTTGCATAATTTTGATTTAAAAACGCGTGTGTATACTGGAGGTTTAAAATATGGGAACGACCAAGTACAGTTGAGAATGAAAAATGTTGATGTAGAGTTAATTCAAAAAGAAAGTTTTAGTAGAAACCAAATATAATTATTTGTTACCTTTGTTTATCAATTATTACTTATCCGGGTTATTCCCGGTTTTCGGCACTACGTTTGAGTTAGTTTTTTTTCATAAAATAATTGAATCAAACATAACATATTTTTGATTGAATTAAAGTAAAAAAATGTTTTTTTTAGAAGTACTAAAATTGAAGGTGATACCTATTTTGATTCTTGAAAAACTCTGAGAATTCAGAATAAAGAACTGACATTTATTTTATTTACTTTCAAATTGAAATAAAAAATGTCTTATAACCAAAACGAGCAATATAAGAAGTATGGCCAAAGATAATAATTTATTACATGTTCATTTAAACTAATATGCTAAGAGAATTTTTCCAAATTAAGATTATTTTTGTAAAAGAAAATATTTTGTAGGACTGCCTATTTGTACACCTACACTCTAACGATTTGTTTAACAAATTAATAAATCATAAATATGAAAAACGACATGTATGATAATTATTAACTATACTAGATAGGATAGGTAATCAATATACTAGGTATGGGTAAGTAAGTGATAGGTACCAATTTATTTTAATGATTTTGATTAATTAACTTTTTGTGTCTATTTATAATTCTAATAAAACAAATTGTGCCATCATTAGGCATGTACTGGCCCAGAAATTCTGTTGCCAAGCATAATTATTTCTCCATATCAATCAGGCAGGCACCATTTTAGCTTATAATAACATTGACCAAGTCGAGGTGTATGATATGATAACAGTCAAAGGAGAATGACATTTAAGATGAAGGTCATTCACTGGCTATTTTGGTGGATGTTTAGGCACCAGAGTTTCTTAAACCTTCAAATAAGTAAGTATGATGACTCGGTACAAAACAATGGTTCTTACTGTTTAGTGTATCAGTATTTTTTGCTTCAACAGATGAATTAAAATTGTTTTATTTTTAAGGAAACACATGAGTCAGCAAAGAGTTCCACTTCTTTATGATAGGGCAAAGATCTATCGATATTTTCCACGGTAAAGCGATGACATTGTTGGCCGGCTCTTCTGGTTCTGTGAAGCAAATGGGTGGGTGATGATGATTCAGCGCATTAAAGAAGGGGAGGGTATGTTTACGTCACTAATTCGTATGCGCGAAGAAGTCACGTCATGCTTAATTTTAACACAATGTATCTTAGTAAAAATTTATTCACCTATTTCCAGGTTGTAAAGAGTCTTTAAACGCTAAGTTTTGGACAATCACAGTAACTTTATACGCCCCCAAAAATAAATGTAAAAAAGGAGACTGGCTAGCCGGCTTTGCTTGGACTTGGCTTGACACGCTGCCACGTGTCTAGATAAACTAATCAGTTTAATTTTTACTGAAAATAAAACATTGCCGTTACAGGTATGACGGTTTCGTTAGAATAATTACCACGTATAAAATATTACACTGTGTATAATTTTATAGATTTTCTTTTGTAATAAAGAGATATTTAGCATTTTTGATCAGAAATCTTTTAAAAAAAATATATCACCGCATTATTCAGGCACGATTCACAAATTGTAGGTAACTACGATCTTAGCATGTTCAATATTATCTTACTTTGTTACCTAACCATTCAGTATGAGTGTCGTTTCCTGATAAAATATTATAATTACACTCGTTTAATTAGCCTTTAGCGTCCCAATTGCTCGTTATCGTGACACAAAATAATAGGATTTTTATTGTGTTTTTGTGTTGTTATTTACAAAAACGATTCTTCAGTTCTGCAGTCGAGATTTTATAATTGTTTTCTTCTATACTTTGCAAGAATAATTCTAAATCCATGTTCAAGTACCAGCAGGTTATATCAGATAACAAAGTAAAAAATCTCTAATTATCAGATCATAAAATTAAATAATATTTCTGTGTATCAAAGTATATAAAAAAATGGATCGTTAAAATGTATGTAGCTACGTGCACTACACAAATATTAGACCAAATCAGATAATTATTTATTTACATGCATACTGTCATGCCTTTCTCTCGAGTGATGGGTAAAAATCACATCCTTCCGTTTGCTAATATTCAGTCAAATGGTTCTCAGTGGTCCGTTTTTGGCTCCCGCGGGAAGCGTGACGTAACGGTTAGCGAAACACATCGCCGCCATTCTGATTTGTTGCTTGTTTTAACAAATTTATTGTATATCCACGAGTAGCGCGGGCAATAATTCCTTTTTTATTATGTTCCTAAATGTCAGGACAAGATTCGAAAAAAAAAGTTAAATCTTACCGGAGTGCTATTCGTGCTGCTAGTTTCATATAAATTATGATAGAAGAGTACATTCGTTTATCACAGACATCATTGAAAAAATTAAATTTGATTTTTAGATTAGCGTTACGGTATATATGTACCAATGTGAAGCAAAAACTTAGTCTGAGTGCTCGCAGATGGTACCGTCGCTTGGATTATGGAAAAATCGCTTATTCTTATAATGTGATTGCTTGATGTCCTCTTACTCGATAATCAGATGGACACGAATAGTGATTCTTGGCTGTTAAATTACATGAGCTGTGGAAATGATTGAATCGTTAATATGAGTAGCGTATCACTATCAGTGAAAGGTCAACGATGTTATTGTCATGCAATTTAATTTCTACCACGTCATACAAACAAAAATATATTTTATGAATACTTTATCTGTATCATATGTATATATTCATTGAGATACGTTTCATCTAAATATTTATTAACACTTTTTACGAGAGAATTTTTTTCTCAGGTCAGCGGATTGAGTGTTCTTGGTAATTGTCTGTTATTCTTTTTACGATTATTTGCTAACACCACACGCACACGCTATAGTGCCATATATCTGTAACAAAGTCGTAAATTTTGAAGATGTGGATCAAATGATGGCGCAGTTTTCGAACTTGGCTTGATACACTTCCGAGCACCCTGATCCTATGTTGATTCACACGCTCGCGTTGCAAACCCTCTGTTTTAGAAACAGGATGTGTTTGATACAAACGTTGTTACAAAATATGTACACATTGTTGATGATGGACAAAATTAGTAGGAAACGTGTAGCAGCTGAACACTCATCAGGAATTGACGGATATTTTTGTATGATGTGAGTTTATTAGTTGATTTTTTTCTAAAATTAGCCATAGTGAAAAGCCATACCATATGATAAAAAATCACACCTCCGGTGCAAGACTGTCACTTATTCGGAAAATGCAATCATGAGTATTTTGTTAAGTTTAGAATTATAAAAATAAATATTAAGGGGTCAATGTTTTGTTATGATGGTAGTCAAAAGTTAACTTTGTCGGAAATGCTATATATACATTTTGTATTAATCTTGAATGACCATAATTTTGAACGCATCCCCTAAAAAATGAATTTTTGCGAAAGTCCCAGACACCGGGGATGGCATATATTAAAGCCTTATAAATATTCATTATATTATACTTTGTAGTTATGGTACATATGTATATGTCACCGTAAGATTGTAAAAATCGTTAGATTACAATCTATCTCGCGAGATTGTAAACTGTCGACAGATTGTGAACCGTAACATTATGATTGCAATTTAACGCGTTATTTTTCGCTATATTGTAATCTATCGATGAGAATCGGTCAAATTGTGAACTGACGTAGAACGAAATGCATCTCGCGCGCTGATTGGTTGAGAGTTGTGTGCCCCCCGCCCCCCCGTCATTCGCCATATTTGTTTGTAATTTCGTTTGTTGTTTTTATACTATTAATTTATGGTATGTTTAAAGGACTAAATATTTGTTTCTAAGAGTTTCTTAAAAATTTTCAATTTTAATTTGTGTTAAAAAACAAAATAATTGTTTTATTTGTTGTAATTTTCAATTAAAATTTTGATTGAAAGAATAAATATTTCGGTACAATTATTTCTCAAAGTATGTCAGGATTATTGATTACCTAGTAAATAAATACTTGAAGATTTTTTGAAGTGCATTTAATTTATTTAAACGACATCTCTATTTTTTTAAATAAAAGAAATGATTTGATTTGAATTTCATTCCTGACTTTACGGGGACATAGAAAGGCTGGTCGTGATTGGTCGCTCATATAATAAACCGACCAATCAGGAGGAGCTTTCGGACAGTTGACAGTTTGACGCCGGACAGATTGTAATTTAACGGTTTCACTTCGATAGATTACAATACAGCGAAAAATAATCCGTTAAATTGCAATCCCAAGTTACGGTTCACAATCTGTCGACAGTTTACAATCTCGCGAGATAGATTGTAATCTAACGGTTTTTACAATCTTACGGTGACATATACAAGTCGCTATTATAAGTTATTGCTCACTTTGTCCCATTATACATACGCGTACCTCTTGGCACAATTATGTTAATGTTTTTTAGACCCTGGGGTCCTATTCCCAAAAACGAAATATGTGGGATCCGACGACGGATAGCAATTTTTAGTTCTCATAATCGTAACCAATTCACTTCGAATCTAAATAAAGCGTTTTCAATAAACAGAATATTATTTATGCAAATCAAAAACTACGTTTCAATTCCCAAACTGTTGATTAATTGGCTACTTGACAGTTTTTGAAAAAGTATTGTAAAATGTGTGCCCGTTCATTTTATATCCCAAGCAATTGGATTTATCTAGATAAAATGTAAATAACCAGAGAAAAATAAGATTTTGTGTAACACATTTAAAAAGCACGCGAAAACGCCAAGTCTCGTCACTGTTGAAATTATGACGTCAACGTCCTAGACAACGAACCGATACGCATAGGAACGACTTAATTTAGATAAACGAAAAATGTTTCAATAAATTCTTAATACGATTAGAGACACAATAATTCATTTCAATCGGTAAAATAATCATTGTTTCGCCACATTAAAATAAATAATTTTCGCCGACAGCTGTCATTTCCGAATTGCAATGGTGGTTTCCGTTTCGGTTCTTTTGTTCCACAGATAAAAAAAGTAAAATTTATTTTGCAAAAATAAAATACTTAGTATGCTTTTAATTAAAAAATAAAAAAGTAAAATTATTAGTTAACTAATAAGCTAACGTATCTAACACTTTTCATATTTTATAGTTAACACTGTCAAGTAGCCAATTTTCGTAAACGAAACCTTTCGTTTGTTCGTGTCGTTTTCGGGAGTAGACCCTCTGAACCTGCAAAGAAACTGCGTAAACAGTTTTCTGTGATGCCTCCTTTTTATTCTATACTAACATTATAGGGCTGATGAGTTTGTTTATTTGTTTGAGCGCCCTGATCTCAGGAACCGCTGGTTCGAATTAAAAAAAAATGTTTGATTGTCCATTTATTGAGAACGGTTTTATGCTGTGTAACATTGCACTGTGACCAATAGGAAAGAAGATTGCGTGAAAAAAATGGGCATAGTACGCGTGAGAAATTGTGCCAATATATTTTTGTTGTTTTATTAAATCTTGCTCAAATTACTAATCTGCTTTCAAACTTAGAATAAAAATCTTTGTCTTTTTTTTTCTTCTACATGTACTTACAAATTTGTCAGCTATTAAACCGCAAGAAATATTATTTTCTATTTCATGTGGCTTATCATTAAAAGTAGTAATTTTTTTGGTGTGATAAAAAGAACTTTTATTTGACAACATTACATACATTGTTCTGATTCTATGGTAAGTACCATAAGCACTTGTGTTACAGAAATCAGAAACACCACAACACTCTTTACTTAACTTAACAATTTTTTTTTATAATGTACTCCAAGATTGACCTCATCCCACCTGATGTTAAGTGGTAATGATTTCCTAGCTTAAGGGCAAAAAGTATAGCATAGTAAAACTGTTACTAGACTTGTCGCCCTTACCTTGAAGGCTTGACCCCTGCTACTAATGTAGCACCCCCCAAGAGCTCTGGAAACATTAGTCACACGCAGGAACACAACAACACCGGAGTGATTGTTATTTGGCTGCGGTCTTCTGTAAGGTGGAGGTATTTCACCAGTCGGGCTGCTCCAGTTCGAGCGATAAATCCCTTTGCCCTGCCTCTCTTAACGTCAGCTTCAGCTTCTCTGTCTCTTATACCGAAAGTTCATACCTCAGCACAGCTCCTTTCAAGGTTGACTATACCACGAAGTACCTTTGATATTATAATGTTATTATCAGCATTTCACCATTTTCCTCCACAAAATTCAATATCACTTTCACTTTGCACTCCCTAGGGCGATTTTGTCTCCAGCAAATGTTATTTTCTGAGCAGCAAAGTGAAATTAGACGCCCATTCACGAGCTATCAACCACTGCATTAGTGTAAATTAAATTTCACGACTGCTTTTAAAACTTTCGCTTGCTAGACGATTGTGAATGCTACCGTTTTATTAGCACAGTAGTTATCCGCTCCGACTTTGCTTGGGTAGCTATTTTTACTCCTGGGTTTACTCGAAAAACTCGCTGAAATTTGTCGTTGCACTAAAGTGCCGGGTTCAACTCCCGATTAGGTCAATATGGAAATCAAACTTTTCTATATTGTCTCGGGTTTGGGTGTTGTGGTACTGTCGTGGTTTCTGTTCTCTATAATGCAAGTTATTTAGCTATTTACAACACAATTAGGGAAATGCGTATTGAATAAATTGTATTTTCAGAAATTGTATTATCTACGTATTGTGGGAAAACGAGAAATATTTTATCTGCTCTCATACTGTGGGATTAGAACCGCGAACTTTCGCGGCCAACTGAGTTCAGTTGAAAGAGCATCACGCGAGATATGGGAAGTTCAAACACTACGAAGGAGATTACTTTTTTCTGTTCCCATAAAATATTTGCGGCGCACTTTTTTTTAAATCTACTCCCCTTTTACACGCTCTCAGCTCTTAAGAAAAAGATGGCGGTGTTGCGGCTTGTGAATTCAAAGTTCGGTTTTGAGGCTGAGCTAAACACGCCTCTGTTGGTGCAGTTGTAGTCCTTTTATCGAATGTAATGTGGTTTAGTTGTTAAGTCTTAAGTTACATTAGCCGAACAGTCGCAAGATAGTTGATGATATGTTGCCCGTAAAAAAATAGCTTACGATACTATTGCTAATACGTAATAACAGCTTTTTCATCTACGGACTTATTATTCATACTATTAATTATAATCACCACATAGTATTATTGACGACCTCGGTGGCGGAGTGGGTAAGGTAGGCGGCTAAAGCGCGAAAGGTTCTGGGTTCGATTCCCGGTCGGGTCAATTTGGAAAACGAACTTTTTTAAATTGACTTGAGTCTGGGTGTGCTTAGATGACGCCCCCGGTTAGTATCCGTCGTCTGGTACTCATAGTACAAGGTAAAACCTTAGTTTGAGACCTGGTGATTGGTGTGATTGTCTGGCGCATTTATTTATTATTATCGATACTTTCGATAGACCTATAGATATGGCCGTCTGTTTAGTATAAAATTATTATCTATTTACCGTAAAACTATCTACGGTCTGGCAACCCTAGTTATGACACTGGATCACCCTTTGACTTTCTTTTTCCAGATACCAGTCGCTATGAAGGGTATAAAGATTACTGGCTCTTATCTACTGTTTTTACTATTTTGCAACCTGAGAAGTGAGTACCTACCTAATATGTAAAAGTAAAAAAATAATTCTTACGTTTTTATTAAAAAAAAAATAAAGCCAGCCACCTTGACTCGCTATAGCCCCTAGATCTAGATCTATCGTTTCATATATAGTAAGAAACAATTTATCGATTCCCTGTATAAGCAAAGTATATTTCAAGTATTTCGAATAAAGTTCGGGGTCGTCATCACTTACTCGCATTTGGATATCGTGATAATAATGACTTGATTTCAATGATATACTGTTAGCCGTGTAGTAAGATATTACAGACTGTACATCACTTTTATTGCTAAGGAATATTGAAAGAACTCTATTTTTTAGAAATATGATACTTCCATATTATTGTCAATATTAAAAAATCTAGGGCTCAGTAGTGAGCTAGCTAGCCAAGTTACAAATTAAAATTTTATAGATGCTATGCTAATTCAAGGTGTCAAAATAAATGATATGATAAACAAAATGAAATGCTACGTTAAGACGATACAGAGTCTAAAGTAGAAGTCTCATAGTCTGACGTGTATTTGAACATCTCAAGCAAACTTGACTAACCAATGAATTGTTTCTGTTTAAGCTTCAAACACTCAATACATGCCTACGCCCAGAAACACAAGCAAAGCATCCGCTTGTGAAGGCCCCAACAAAACCGCACTGGTTGAACATTTCTTCAACGTCATCTTTACCGAGTTCCACAGCAGCCCCCCAGTCTGCGTCTGCGTCCAAATGTGTTCAGGCCAGCCCACGTACTGCTACCCTAACGGATGTCTGAAGAAGGTCGATAACAAGAAGAAACCTCCCGATGACAGACCAGCACCCGTGACTGTTCAAAACGCTGATGCTGTTAACAAAATGTTCCTGATTGATGATAAGAATGACTTCACGCATGTGCTGAATGAGAACGAAGGTGCAAAGGCTGGTAATGTTGCATTTTTACCAAAACACAAAACTAAAACTTTTATATTTGATTTAATTATTATATAATGATGTATAAAATTTTGACAAAAGAAGATATTGGCTGATTCTATGGTAGGTAAGTAGCTAAATCAGCTGTTACAGAAATCAGAAACAACGGAACCAGGCGATAATATGGAAAAGCCCATTTTTCCAACAATCACACGAATATTGATTTATTACTAAAACGGATATTTCCTTTTTATAAGTGCCAGACGGATGCTATAATAAGGCGTTGACCCAGTATACGCAAACCCTAGACAATTTAGATAAGTTTGTTTCTTTCGAGATTCGAACCCAGGACCTTACGTACTTTGGATGCCTACCTTAACATTTTGCAAAACGAATTATTACTCAATTTTTATAATGCTTCTCGCTCCTCTAGCGTACTTTAAATATTTTAACTAACGGTTAGCTCAGTTGGAAGAGCCGCTGCCGCGATACGTGAAGGTCGTGGGTTCGAATCCCACATCGCAAGGGGTGATAAAATGTTCTTTTCCTTTAAAACAATTCTTAGTTAACGTATCCAAGCTATGATGAGTTGTATTTCATAAGTTCTAAATCAAATTAAACTTAGCAGAAGCAATGTTATGTTATATCTGTTCATTAGCTTCGTTAGCTTTAAACTGGGTAAAATAAAAATCAGTTAATCTATCTCTTTTGTCTATTTACCAAATTTCATCAAAATGCATACAATACGCTTGTCTTCATAACATTTTTCAGAAATATTGATGATCCACAAATAAACATTAAATCTTAAAATATTTTTTTACAGTAACCACAAAGAGGCCTTCATTAATGGATATGCGTCCAGACCCTTTTAAAGACAGGTACAAAATATTATTTAAATACAAGAAAATGCCTAAAGTTGAATTTCGTTATAACCTTAGAGAGCAAGTCAAGAATATGAAGTCAGATGTACGCAAAGTTGAAACCAAAGATGTTTCCAAAACAAGATGGCCAAATGCTAATCACATGGTTACAAGGGAACAGCAAGTGTATAAGGCGGCTGAAAAGAAAAATGACAGAAAAACGTCTGAAACAAGCGCTGGTAATACCAAATATATTGCTTCTAATAGTGATTCCTTTACTTCAAGATACTTTAAGAGGGACCTAAGAAGAAACCTCAAAGATTATATAGACGCTGACATGGAATTCTCAACAGATATACCAGATCTTCTAGACAGTAAAAACTTTTCCATAGAAACTTTGATTGAGAACCTCATAGGAAATAATTACGAAGGGAAACGTGACGTTGATGCCGAGTCTGATGTAATAATTAATGATGCAAAAGATAATCAGAGTCGTGAAGTTAAATCTCTAAATGGAACTGAACTCAGCCCTAATATAATTAAATTAAATGAGCAGACTTGCGTCGTTTCTATGAACATGACTAATCAGAATTTGGATAAGAATAAATATGTTGAAGATAGTCCTTTGGTCAAAGAACGTATGAATAAATGGCAAAACTACACTTTCAATCAAATGATAGCTGCTCTTGCTAAAAAAATTGAAAAACAGAATAATACGAGTATGGAAATACTTACCCAAAGTTCTTCAGGTAATGTGGAAGTTGCATCTGAGAATAAAACAAACCATTTAGAAATTGAGGACAATTCAAATACTGCGGATGAAACTGTATTGCGTAAAAGCTTTACTGATGAAATTCGAACTGTAATAATTACTAATAAGAGTGAAAATAACAACACAATACATACAAATTATCTTAGAAAAACAGAAACTAATTAAAACAGTATTAAAATAGAACCGAATCAAATTTATTTGGAATTTTTTTATGATGCACTCCAAGATTGACCTCATCCCACTTGATGTTAAGTGGTAATGAGTTCCTAGCTTAGCTTAAAAGTATAGCATAGTAAAACTGTTACTGGACTTGTCGCCCTTACCTTGAAGGCTTGACCCCTGCTACTAATGTAGCACCCCCCAAGAGCTCTGGAAACCTTACTCACACGCAGGAACACAACAACACCGGAGTGATTGTTATTTGGCTGCGGTATTCTGTAAGGTGGAAGTATTTCACCAGTCGGGCTGCTCCAGTTCGAGCGATAAATAGCTTTGCCCTGCCTTTTAGAAATAAGAAGGATTTTAATAGCATGCACTGATAGCCATTTGGTTGTGGGTTTGGTCTTACAATTTAGTACTTGTGTCATAGGAACCCAAATATGGTATAATAACTTATACTAAAAAGGCTTAAAAAATACATTTGGACCACGCACCTTTCCATCACATGAAGGTTTGTCTTGGATATCGAAATCGAATCCACCACCTCGGCTCAGTGGTTAATATCACTAGCAAAGCTATCTTTAAATCATTGATTGATCGAATAAAAAAATTTTAAGAGTAACTTGGAGACAAAGAAAAATTTACGAAATTCCATCCTGAAAGCTTACTTGAAACAAAGAACAACCTTTTATTATTACACGATAAAATTCCAGGTATAAATAATATTAAAAGCTTATCAATGAAAGGGGCCCAAGTTTGGAATGTTATTTTAACTTATAAGAAAGTAAGATATTTTTGGCGTTATGTTGGCGTTGTATATGATTCAACAATTTAAAATAAACGTAGTTTACTGCTACTATTTTTGTACGAAGTAAACGAACAAAACATGTAGCTAATTACTCTTCATATAATGCCGATTAGGTCAAGTCTTTTTATGTAAATCAGGTATGAAACACTTATGATTTTTTTGCTCAAACAAAGTAAAGGTGAAGCTACCACCGATTCGGAACCTACAATTAGCGAGAATACACATGCAAGGAACTCAGTGGTTTGCTTTACAAAGGAAACTGAAGTTATTGCTGATTTTGCACCAATACTTACAATTTAGTTTCTCAGTGAGAATATATTAGCCAAATAAGTAGTTTAAAAATAAACTGTAGGTTGCTTGTTCAAATGAACCATTATAATATATGCAGGCGCAAAAACAAGTTGGTCATCCAGTTATGATGTTGATTTTAAATTTTAACTACATTGACATTTGCAGATCACATTTAAGCCTTGTTATAAACCAGATTGAAATGCAATTCAACCACAGCGATTATTACATATTTTGACACGATTCTTTTAATATGAGTATGAAATAAAAAGCCTAAATTTTTAATTAGGACAAATTTGTAAACTAAGACGCTCTAATTTAGAACCATCGAGGGTTTAAAGAAAGTTTATTGAAGGTTTACTTTAGGCTAGCACATTAGTTCATTCTCTTTCTGAGAGTAAGCAGGAAAGCCCTTCAACTGCAAGTACTTAGTCAACTCTCACCTGCCCTGACTCAAGAGTTGGCTCAGCAATTAAAGTTCATTTGTGTAAGGGCATGCCAGTGACGGACTTGGCAGAGGCCTGGGAACCTTTATAATTGTTTAATTGTCCCGAGGCGTTGATATCTCGGAGATTTTTGAAAACCTTTAGAGGCCCCGGGCAAATTCAAATCGATGATCTAAAAAGTAATAACGTCTAGTGAATATCTTCCTCTTCAGTATTACCTAACCCACATCACTTTGTCTTCTGTGTGCCTGTCAAGAACCTTTTCCTCGGGAACTCGTGAATATATAAACTCGTATCAAGTTAAAAATAACATCAAATATGACTGCGATACCTTGAACCTGTATTAAAGACAAAAATCAAAATCTTTTTAAAATTTGATTTCAATACAGCTCCAAGAGAAACGCTATTCAACGTTACGGCCATATGAGCCTTTTTGACATTTCGCATAGTAACATAACCTATAAAATTTCCTATAAGCAACCAACCACGAATAAGGAAGCCTTTATTAAATCGTTTATATCGGACAAGTTTACATCCATATTCGTTAGTACGAGTAATGACTTTAAAAACTATGTTAAAACTACAATTCACATAAATCTACCATGCAGTACTTAATTAAGATAACTCCAGATTACGAAGCTCAAACCACAGGAGTCCGCGGCCGCACCTTACGCCGTCCCTGGAGTCTTCAAAGTTGAATACTTAGTGTTTTATTATATTTAAGCTGGCTTCTTCATAAGAGTGTACTAAAGATAAATACTCTTTTATAAAGTGTTTGGTGGTTATGTCTTGATATGCGTTTTGGCACTATTAAGGATTTTAAGAACACCATTTTTTAACCTCTCACACAAAAACGATGAGGCACACGGCCACCAAAAAATGACAAATTACGTATTTTGTCACAATTCCATAATAAAGGTATGTATCAAATAAAAAGGCTTAATTCTCTTTATCATGAGGAATATTCAACAATATATCGGTATTGAAATCCAAGATACGCTAATCCAACTCGTAGAAGTGTAAAAAAAATTTTTTCTGCTCAATGGAAAGTTATGTTAGCAAGAAACAATAACCTTTGCTGCATTAGTTAAAGAATTGGGGCCAGTGTTTGGTTCGAATCATTATTCCAATATTGACATGTCGTTTGATAACACGCACAAATAGTGAGGCAGTTTTCCGGGGTACGGGGTCAATAAATTGGCTACTTGACAGTGTTAACAATAAAATATGGAAAGTGTTAGATATGTTAGCTTATTAGTTAAGTAATTATTTTACATTTTTACTTTTTAATTAAAAGCATAGTTAGTATTTTATTTTTGCAAAATAAATTTTAGTTTTTTTATCTGTGGAACAAAAGAACCGAAACGGAAACCACCATTGCAATTCGGAAATGACAGCTGTCGGCGAAAATTATTTATTTTAATGTGGCGAAATAATGATTATTTTACCGATTAAATTGAATTATTGTGTCTCTAATCGTATTAAGAATTTATTGAAACATTTTCCGTTTATCTAAATTAAGTCGTTCCTATGCGTATCGGTTCGTTGTCTAGGACGTTGACGTCATAATTGCAACAGTGACGTGACTTAGCGTTTTCGCGCGCTTTTTAAATGTGTTACACAAAATCTTATTTTTCTCTGGTTATTTACATTTTTTCCAGATAAATCGAATTGCTTGGGATATAAAATGAACGGGCGCACATTTTACAATACTTTTTCAAAAACTGTCAAGTAGCCAATTTGTGAGACGTTTAAAGCGTTTTTTGTATACGCTTAAACCGGGGATAGCCACTATTTTTTTTTATTATATACTACTTTAAAATATGCCTTCATCCTTTTTATACCTACAATTTGAGTTAGGTCTGGGTTTAGCCTCTTGACGACGAACAACGTCTTATATTTTAGCTTGCTTGTACATTTCTGTTTGTAGTTACATACTAACATCATTTGTTGATTTTGCTAAGAAATAAAATAGAAGTAGACAAACTAACTGAAGAGCAGTGTTGCCAGTTCTCAAAACTGGAATCTCCCTTCAAAATAAGAATCTAAAAAGAGAAATACTTAGATAGTTAATACTCAGATCTTTTATAGGACTTCGGTTCCGACCAACTTTGACAGTATCAACTTTTATAGTAAAGTTAGATTACACTTTTTTATATTATGTTTAGATAAATGAAGATTAAATGAAAATATCAGCCCCTGTGGTAAGGGTGGCTTCATTTTCATGGTGAATAACGATTGAGAGACGTTTCACGACGTCTCCATATAGAGTCCAGGAGTTTATTAAATGTCTCTTTATAAAAAGAATATGCATCAGGAACCCATGGACCAATGGTTTCGACCTATATACAATAAACCTATATTTTGCGACTTCTAATTTGCCATCTAATCAGCGCTCGTAATAGTCTCTGGAAGACGATGGTGCCAGTGTGACTTACCTTAAATATACCCTCAATATCTTCTAGAATCCATTCCACTTATTTTGTACCTAAATTTGGGGTAAGGCCCCCAAAGTTGGGAACCCTGCTGAGGAGCCGTCTCGCAACTCAATTACGCTTGAACTAGTTCCGCGAGCCGTTTCCTGTGACAAACTCATAATTTCCTTATTAATAACTGAGCTGAATTATGTTTGCCTTTGAAATTGCTGCTAACTATGTTCATTTTAGTAGTAATCATTAACGATTCAAAGCAAAGCTCTGATAATTGTATACAATGTTTTTGTTCTCTGTCTTGTTTCTATTTTCAGTTTTATTTTTGTGTTATCATTCCAGAAAAACTGAGTGCCGTTTCTCATTAAGACAAGTCAACTAGAAAGTTTAGGTAGTAAGTCAGATAGATATCTACACCTCACGCTTACTTACTTACTTAGTCACGCGGAGGTTTAATGTGACAAAGTACTGAGGTGTAGTCGCATTAATGGGGCTCATTGTACACAAGTTTGAGTCTTTCTCGCCAGATTAGAACCCACAAACTCCGGGTTTTCGAGCCATATGGTGGTAGCATACTTGAAATAGGTAAACTGTGAAATTTTTGTCCCCGAATATTTTCAATATTGATTTAGAAAATGTTGCGTTGAAAAATTATTAATACTTATAAGAATATAATAGCAATATATATATATATATATATATTGATTGACCCAACAAAATAATTTAAAAACAAAATAATTCACACACCGAACATTATATGGTCAATTGGGTTCCGCCTCAACAAATGTTGCTACGGCATATTACTAATACCGCAACATCGTTGGTATTCTGGTGGAATAGAATAGAAAATATCATTATTCATAAAAGAGAGGTAGGGCATAGCGATTTATCGCTCGAACTGGAGCAGCCCGACTGGTGAAATACCTGCACCTTACAGAAGACCGCAGCCAAATAACAATCACTTCTGTGTTGTTGTGTTCCTTCGTGTAAGTAAGGTTTCCAGAGCTCCTGGGGGGTGCTACACTAGTAGCAGGGTTCAAGCATTCAACGTAAGGGCGACAAGTCCAGTAACTGCTTTATTATGCTTTACTTATCGCTTTTAAGCTAGGACCTCATTTCCACTTAACATCAGGTGGGATGAGGTCAATCTTGAAGTGTAATATAATAAAAAAGCTTTACAAAAGCACTTATGAATCGTCAGTACAAGTTCAGTATTCTACCGCAGAGTTTGGAATGTTGATGACGTCGAGAAGAAACGGCAAGAAACCAGACTCTAACTCTTTTGAGAAAAAAAAAACAACGAACTTTACTTCTTACCATCTTCTCACGAATTTGTTTATTACTATCGCAATGAACGCTGCATTTACTTCATTTGCGGTTTGATGTTCTATGTCAAATTAGGAAAACCCATTCATTTTCCACAATTAATAATCTACATGTATACTTATGTCACAGTATAAACTCTCGCATTCGCATCCAAAGGGTAGCTTTCCTTTGATTCCCAGAGCTTTTGATAGGCAGACGGGTGGACTTTGCGGCGATCTACTCGAAAGAGTGAGTTTACAAATTTGAATTTTTCATACCTATCATGTTTACAGCTAGTTTTGCTACAGTTTTGTGAGTGTCTCATCATCAAAATTTTAAGAGTGCCATTTAAATCTGCAAGTGATGCGATACATTTTAAAAATAGTTGAATTTTCGTTGGATTACGTGTAAAATATTCAACAAGCAACTGCTGTGTAATATTGACTTACTCATGGTTTACTTATTATAGGTTTATTTTTTATATTATTATAATGCTCTTCGAGATTGACCTCCCACCCATCTGATGGTAAGATCCTAGCTTTAGGGCGACAAGTAGGTACAGCATAATAAAGCTGTTACCCGACTTGTTGATTTTACCTTAAAGGCTTGACCCATGCTACTAATGTAGCACCCCCTTAGGAGCCTGGAATCCTTACTCACATACAGTAGCACAACAACATCGATTATTATTTGGCTGCGGTCTTCTGTAAGTTGGAGGTATTTCACTAGTTGGGCTTCTCCAGTTCGAGCGATAAATCGTTTTGCCTTACCTCTCTTAATCTTTATTGTAGCGGACTCTGGTCCTTAATGAACACACAACTGGGATTCACAACAGAAAATAAAAGAAAGTACTCAACTCTGCTAATATAACAATTTGTTTATCTAAAAATCATTCGCATCCGGTAACTTTGTCAACGTATTAATTGTTATTTATTTATTTATTTATGTTCTCATTCTACGTTATCCGTATAAGTAAACAATCTTTTTTACGAAATGAAATAGTTTCGTACGAAAAAAAGGCAACTGAGACCAAACAGTACAAATGGGCACCCATTTTAACATAACACCGAGTTCCAACCGAATTCCCCACACATAGTTTTACTTGAGAAAACAGCGTCAATTTAGCATCCTTATTAGGTATCGCGGTCTCCACTCCCGACAAATGGGGACGAATGGCCGCCATTTTTACAAATGGCCGCCGGGAACGCGCTTATCTGAGGGAACGAAACGCAACTAACTCATGGCGGTGACTAAAAAGAGTTATCAAGATGTGGGCAAGAAAAATGGGCCTGAAACAAAAAGTTTCTCAGCGAGTCGCGGGTTTGTCGTTGTAATATATTTTTACTTGTGTAGACTCAGGTTTGTTTAACTGCCTCTGTGGAGATTAGGCTCCGAGACCCGGAGTTCGTTTGTTCGAATAAGTACAATGCTAATTAGTAATTTGATGACCTTCGTTGCAAAGAGGTGACGGTGCATGATGTGGGCAAATCCGTTTGTTGAGATCATTAATGCCCGGTTCCAATATTTTACGTTTTACAAATCATGTGTCAAAAATGGCAATCCGTTTTTCTCCAACTGACTACGAAACTGAAACGGTTTTAGCTTACGCCTCGTATAATTTATTACTATCCGTAAGTAAAACGGTTACGTTTGGACATAATTTTATAACTATTTTACGATATGATCAAATAATCTTGACCCTTTCAGAAAGTAGCTGCGTTTTTCGTTGACTATATCGACAAATGATTTTTTATCATTGATTGATTAAGTTACATCACGATGTGGCCAATGGTCACTGATACATTTCATGAAATGTGACCACTTCATGATATTCTCGAACATTTCATGATATGGCTAATTCTATGATATGGCCACGACATATACGAATATATTTTGTGGCGACGATGAATTCGAAATCGCGATGTAGGATCGATTGTATTGATTGGCTAATCTTACATTAAGCATGGAGCGTTGTTTACTATGGCAATTCTGCAAACGCTGTATTTGTGTCGACTTGTAGGAAATATCGTAGGTCGGCACGGCAAAAAACTTACTAAAAATATACGGTAATCCCTCTTTTTTACCTTCTTTAAAACCGTACAAAAACCGATAAGCGGTATTTACGAACTGCTCTTACGCGTTTTTGCACGCGCAGCGACGATATTTTAAATTACAAGCGTCGTTAAACTAAGCGTTGAACTTCACGGCGTCTGGTCGAATGAAACGTTTAATTAAACAAATAAAAGGCTTAGTTCACGGTCAGCGTAAATGAATTTGCTTTTACAATTTTACGGCTGAAGTTGAGCCGGTAAAATGAACTTTGGTCAAGGGTGAGCTGTTTTAGGTCAAACTGTTTCTAACAGTTTTGAAGAGTGTACATTTCATAAGTTAAGTGGTCACTATCACCTGTCATTGATCAAATTCACACACATTGCTTTGATTATGTTATAAGAAGATGAAACAGTTGTGTTACATGAATCAGAAACACTCAGACCTGCAATAAAATATAAAAGTTCGTTCTTCGTATTGACCCGACCTAGATTCGAACCCAAGACCTCCGAGAAGACGCCACACCAAAGTCCGGCTCGCTCGTTTCTCGGCTACGGAGGTCACCCATTAACTCTCCTTATCTGTTGATGGATGATCCTCATTATCTAACATCTCTCGTTGATGATGCGATCGGAAAGACGACAGGTTCTTGATCGACTGTTTTCCAGGTTATTCCGAGAACATACATAGATCAGTAGTTCTTAATGGTCCGCGGATTCCTTAGGGGAGGTAATAAGGGATTCGTAATAAACACTGCTACAGACTATAGGGTCGAATCGAAAATAAAATTGTGTCGGATAGTCCATGTCTTGTCTAATGATAAGTGTCGTTTATCTTTATGTTCGTCATATAATAATTTTCCTAATTTTCCGCCATTGTTTCTTTTTTATTCTTATTTTTCATCATGGTTTTTTAACGATTAAAACCGTTCTTTAAAGTTTAATTTCAAGCGTTCAATCATCAAATCAGGAAAGCTATTCTTGAAATTGGAAACTGAGGCAATGGTCTCACTGCCCTAAAACGCCATTAATCTCGGAACAGATCCGCTTAAAGTCCTGTGTACTGATTGCAGATAATAAAGGAGAAAAAAAAGCGTTCAATCAATTGGGACTACCGCGCGTGAAAAATCCGCTAGATGTCACTACGTGTGTGTGAGGTCCAACTGCTACACGATTGGTTACTTTTCACATGACATTGACAGATGTGTCACCATGGCATGTTAATCACCAATCACGAAGCAGTTGGACCTCACGCCCCTGTAGTGTCATCTAGCGAATTTTTCACGCGCGGTAGCCCCCATTAAATGAACGCCGAGTTGGCGCTATGTGGGTTTAGTATTATTGACTTTATAACGCGATCATCTTATTTTTGGCGTGCTATATGGCATTCGTTTGACGATAGCCGAAAATCAGCAATTCGCTTCATTGAACCAAATGATCAGCTGTTGCCGCTTATACTACGATGGTACTACGAGAAACACAAGATACGGTGAACAACACATCAAGGTTGACACTTGCAGTTCGATTTTAATGCTTATGCGCGTGTTATAAGGGCGGCACAAAGTTCAAAGTGTAGTCTGACGTGTTTCTTTAAGCCGTAACTGCTTTGATTTGAGCTTTTGTTTTATGTTTTGTTAAGGAATTTCTTTCTTCATTATCTGTGTCTTTAAAACCAGTCCAGTGTAATGCAAATGAACTGATTTATTTTCTACTTAGCAATCAGAAATGTCTTATACAAACTGAAAACACCACAGAATGATGTTGCTTCACGCGAATTGAACTCAAACTCCCTATATTTGGGCCACAAAGGCACTTATTTGAGAGGAATGCAAACCATAGGAAACACAATATCTCACTGTAAGATTTTCGAACCCCATAGATAGAAGATGTGATAAAAATGCCATGAAATGGTGAGATCCCAGCGGCCCGCAAGCGTAAATACGCGTGACAGGAAAAGACGTTTCCCTTCGTAACAATTTTGTTGAAGAAAATGTTTACATAATAGCATTACGTGTCTACGGAATCCTAAAGCGTGAGAATTTTATACCCGAGAAAATTGCACAGCGAAAAATATTGGATTCCTGCGGCTTAAAAGTGCGTATTTACTTATGACCCCCGAAGGTGAAATAAACTTTAACACTTAAAATAAGGTTGATTCTGTCTGTCCAGTGGGAATTGCACGTTCATTAAGATAATCGAGTAATAATTGTTAAGAAATTTGTACTAACATTATGAATATAAAGGATTGGTTGTTTGCTACTCGCAAAAACTGCTGAATGTATTTGGGTGAAATTAGATAAATAAACAGATTAAATATTCAAATCTTCGTAACCCGAAAAACGTAAATTGTGCCTAATATATCAAAATTAGCGACCGGCCACAACTGTGTATGCACAGAGTTCGTAATATTAAAATAAGCTAAATATGTAATATAAGAAAAACATAAAAGAAAGATAAAACAGTCAATATACTTCTGAACGTCCCATGTTTTTGAAGTAAGCGACTTGAAATGTAAATTTTCCATCTCATTTCCTCTAGTTTCGTAAATTCCGCTCTGTGCAGATAATTATCATAATCACAAACGATAATATCGGGTTTTTGAAAGGACATTTGACATATTCCGAACTCAACTAACGCAGATGAATAAGTAGAGCATTATAGATTCGTGAAACCATAAAAAAGGGAAAGTGTAAGAAGTAAGAACGTAGATTTCTTGAGTGAGAAACTAAACTTTTATTTTCTTAATGAGAGGAAGTACATTGATGTACCGTATCGTCACCCGAGGTGACGGTGTGTTTGGATTCCCACACACACCGTCACCTCGGATTCCCCCACCCTAAGATGGGCAGGACTACCTAATAAAACCCTCCAATTAGACCTCATCGCCGTTAAGGTGATGTTATGGGAAACTTGGCTCAGCCATAAACACCACAGGCGTTTACCTAATTTAGCATAGTATACCTAATTTAGTGAATCATTGTTATTTTGAAAACAGTAAGTCTCGAGTTTCTTGCCGGTTTTTCTCGACATTACCAACATTCCCAACACGGCGGTATAATACTGAACACGTAGGTACTGACGATTCGTAAGTGATTTTATAAAGTTTACATGAATAAAGATATATTCTAACCTTTTCTATTTATTACCTTGACGTGCTTTTGACCGTACTTACATAGACCATGAATAACCGGACGTAGCTATTCAGGAGACAATCATGCTTGCCCATCGGTTTCTGTGAAGTCTTGCATGCGCAATACGTCAAATTTATCGCATGAGACGACAAAAGTTTCGATACTGTTGATTGGCTAATAGCACACCGCACTAGTATTTTCAGCCAATCAGCAGCTGACGCACTGACTTTAATCGATTTTGACGTTTGTTAAGAGCGCGATAAAATTTAGTCGCGTGGCGCATGCTAGGTCTGTTGGAGTAACACACGTCACCATAGAATATCACGAGTTGAATGAGAATACCGAATTCACCATTTTCATCAAAGCAAGCATATCCGTAGCAAACAGCGTAGCAAGAAAGCAAATTGTTTATAGGCCAGTCAAGATTTTATACGATACATAACTTGGGTTAGATAAAAAAGCTCGTAACATTTAGGATGGATTGCGTTAGGGCAGATCAGTGCGCGATACTGAAACGTAAGATTATTCTGGATTGTAAATATTTTTTGTTTACCGACGAAAGAGATCGTATGAAGTAAGGGTCAGAGTTCATTTTGTAATGAATAAAGTAAAGATTATCCTTAAAGAAGCAAATAAAATATTCAGAAATAGCGGTAGTTGGGCTAAAATGTATAGGATGACTAAGATAGGTACTACCAATACAAGATGATGCTATTTTTGGTGATAAAAATATGACAAACATTTTGCTTATCAGAAATTTTAGGTGATCAGTCTGTAAATATCCTATCCTAAATGAAGACAAACAAAGATGTTGCCGCAACGGGAGTCGAACCTGAGACCTCGTTACCACTAGACAAAAGCAGAGTAGCTTTTTTTGATTATGGACAGGTTCTCATTACTAATATATACTTCGTACGAAACACTACTTCAACTAACTACTATTTGCCTGACGTTTTGGTTAGGCTAGACCGACTATGCTCACGAGCTAACTCTTATATCTGTGATGTTGTCCAATCCCTACTAATATTATAAATGCGAAAGTAACTCTGTCTGTCTGTCTGTCCGTCTGTTACGCTTTCCCGCTTAAACCTCTCAACCGATTTTGATGAAATTTAGCATAGGTATACGTTGAACCACAAGAACGGACATAGGCTGCTTTTTGTTAGAAAGTAAGGGGGGGGGGGTAATGCCACCTTTAAAATATATAGCTCTATGAAAATATAGACTACTTTTTGTTTCGAATATTAGGGGAGATAGGGGTAATACCGACCATGAAAGGATATAGTCCACGCGAACGAAGTCGCGGGCACAGCTAGTATTCATATATATCTATGTAGTCGAGTTTTGGTATTCACCTCATATCTCGCTCGCTCGTAGAATACCCAACTAAGCACGCTTAACTTAGCCTCTGCTAATGCCTATTTCGAGCATAAACTCTTCCACAATTCTCAAAACAATTTAACAAAGCTGCACAGACGACTCGGGACAGTTCGCTAATTAATTGCTTAAGTGCGAGTGGGTACAATTTGCGTAGTACAACCACGGGAACAAATGCACGCTTGAGATAATTCTATGGCAGCCCGCTACGGCCAGCGGCACAGTCAGCCATTGTTTTAAAAGCACGCAAATTATGGTGCATTAGTTTTTGGCTGCGGTTTAACCTACCATGCGTGGCATGGGTTTTTGCCGCCTGGAGTTAGCTAAAAATGAAACCTACCTTTTGATATATATAATATATATCATGGCTCATGAAAGAAAGTATAAAGTTTATTTATTAGAAATTTTAGTTGAATCCTTATTTATTTTTTTATAATTAAAGGACCACAAGAACACAAGAAGGATTAAAGGAACCACTTCAAGGTTAAAACTATCGGGTCAAAGAAAAAAGCCAGACCCAATACGTGGGGGGCAAAAAATGTAACACTGCACTTCAAAAATAAATCCATACTAATATTATAAATGCGAAAGTAACTCTGTCTGTCTGTCTGTCTGTCTGTCTGTCTGTCTGTCTGTCCGTCTGTTACTCTTTCACGCCTAAACGGCTGAACGGATTTTGATGAAATTTGGTATAAGTATACGTTGAATCTCAAGAACGGACATAGGCTACTTTTTATTAGAAAATAAGGGGGGGATGGGGGTAATACCATCTTTGAAAGTTTATATGGAAAAATGTTTATTTTTGAAGTTAGAGATATGAAATTTGGCACAAATATAGCTCGAAACTTGGATTAAAATATAGACTACTTTTTGTTTCGAATATTAGGGGAGAAAGTGGTAAAACCGACCATGAAAGGATGTAGTCCACGCGAACGAAGTCGTGGGCACAGCTAGTCTTATATAAAACTCGAATAAATAGGCGTCAAGAGGCCTAATAATCAATAAATATACCAGTCAACGTCAGATACAACAAGATTAGTATAATTATATTTTAAAATCCTTCTTTTCGGCATTGATACCTCAGTTTATTTGTTAATGGTGTTAACATCTTTATTCTCAGTCACAGTTACTTGCAAGTTTGCTCCTCGCCTGCGTTAAAGCCAGCAATTTAGCGCAGTATGCAATGTAACTATGCTATTACACCGTGTGATTTGTCATTATGGTAGTCATTGTGGGTGGGCGGAACCGATGTGAACACATGGGTGGCTTGGGTAGGGCACTTTGGAATTTGTATCGCCCTTATGTCCCGGGTATATGAACTAAAATTGAACTGTGAGTGTGAACCTTGATATGTTGTACTCCGTACGTAAACAGTGCAAAGTAAATGAGTTTAAAAAAAGTTTACTCTCTTTAAAAAATGTGGTATTACGATGAATAGAATAGAAAACATCTTTATTCGTGTAAGCTTTACAAAAGCACTTTTAAATCGTCAGAACAAATTAAGTATTCTACCGCCGTGTTCGGAATGTTGATCATGTCGAGAAGAACCGGCAAGAATCTCGACACATGATGGAGTGTAAAAGTAAAAAGTTTTTCAAATGTTCCAGCGTAGTAGACGATCTTCATAGGCATAATCCGGATTTTGATCATAAACTTGCACTCATTCCTTGAAACCAAACTAAATATTGATCGGCAATCGAACCCAGGACCCTGAGCTTAAAGTCAGTACTGAAACCACTCGAGGTGTGTATATTATAATAATAATAATAATAATTTCGTTTATTATCTCTTCACAAGGGTTACAAAGATTACTTACACTAATATGGTTACAATATTCAACCCATGTGAGAGACTGGTGTCCATACTAGGGAATCCCTGTGTGACGGATCACCAGGCTCCCACCCTCAGATCAAATATGCCTTAAAATTATGTGTGTGTTCGTGTGTGTGTGTGTGTGTGTGTGTGTGTGTGTGTGTGTGGGTGTGTGAGAGAGAGAAGTGAGTGAGATAGAGTATCTGGTGTGATGCGTAACTCAATGTTCAATGTTTTACTAATAACACATTATATGTACTACATACTAGCTCTAACCCGCAAATTATTCCGTATTATTTCTAGAGAAAAAGTATTCAATGAGTTATTCTAGTGTCTTATCTATATATCTATTAAATTTTATAAAAAATGGATTCATTGGATTTGCATGAAGAAGTAACAAACAAACATTCAGACATATAGATCTGCATATATCTAGGATATCCATCCATCAATATTATTTTTATAAAGTTTCGCATTTATAATCATAATTATCATAATCAATTCATTTATTCATGTTGGTTACAAGTAACACTTATAAAATTAGTAGGATAAATTATTACAAAAAAGATATGTATTTTAAGGACCTCGGTGGTGCAGTGGCTAAGGTAGGCGGCAAAGCGCGAAAGGTCACGGGTTCGATTCCCGGTCGGGTCAATTTGAAAACGAATTTTTCTAAATTGACTTGAGTCTGGGTGTGCTGGGATGACGCCCCCAGTTAGTATCCATCGTCTGGTGCTCATAGTACAAGGGAA
The DNA here is from genome assembly GCA_037074685.1 of Glyphodes pyloalis. Classification (NCBI taxonomy): domain Eukaryota; kingdom Metazoa; phylum Arthropoda; class Insecta; order Lepidoptera; family Crambidae; genus Glyphodes; species Glyphodes pyloalis. The sequence continues at coordinate 3,691,512 of JAYKKO010000030.1, read as the reverse complement.
ATCTTAGTTTGAGACCAGGTGATTGGTGTGATTGTCTGGCGCATTTATTTATTTATTTTATTTATATGAATACAAATAGTAAGATCAATATTTAAGATGGCTACATAATGCTTTTGATAATTTAGGTATTTCATAAGCCCAACTATAAATAAATATAAGATAACAAAAAGCTAAACTCTAGGGAGCAATACTACCGTTGTTGAGAATCTATGGCCCAAACGATGCTATTAGACTGTTATATTACGTTAAATTACTGGTTTCAGCTTTAACCACTTCGGTCTAGCCGAGTCATCTTACAAGTAACTGGTGCTAATGGCTCCTGTAGACGTTTCGTGATATTAATGTACCAGTTCTTTATAATTTGCTAGTAGAGTGGTCAAGGGTGAACCGTGGTAAACATAAATAATTATATTTTCATGAATGTATGTTTGAAAACTGAAAATAAAGCAGTCAGCTTAGATTTTCTTGATAAGCTAGCTGTGACCGATTTCATCGCGTGGATTATAGGATTTCGAATTTATTTTTTCTAAGATTAAAGTAGCATAAGTTAATTCTTAATAAATGAGCTACCTGCCAATAAAAGTCCTGTTAACATGGTCCAACCACTTCAGAGATTAGAATAAACAGACGGACAGAAAAAAATTGAAATAATGTTTTGCTACTGGTATGTTTATATGCTTGCAGTAAAAAGCAGATATTTCAATATTACAAACAGACACTTTAATTTTATGTGTAGATATGATCTATACATATCTACATCTTATGATAAACGTCTACTAAAACAGCTGCATCGTATTCCCGGGCAGTAAAGTTCCAGCAGTGCCTTTAATCCCTACTAATATTATAAATGCGAAAGTAACTCTGTCTGTCTGTCTGTCTGTCTGTTACGCTTTCCTGCTTAAACCTCTCAACCGATTTTAATGAAATTTGATATAGGTATACGTTGAACCTCAAGAACGGACATAGGCTACTTTTTATTAGAAAATAAGGAGGGGATGGGGGTAATACCACCTTTGAAAGTTTATATGGAAAAATGTTTGTTTTTGAAGTTAGAGATATGAAATTTGGCACAAATGTAGCTCGAAACTTGGATTAAAATATAGACTACTTTTTGTTTCGAATATTAGGGGAGAAAGGGGTAAAACTAATCATGAAAGGATGTAGTTCACGCGAACGAAGTCGCGGGCACAGCTAGTAGTCTATATAAATAGTCCGACGTAATCTTTTGACTACAAATTTCCTTGCTGTTACAAAACTTAAATCCATCAAAACTTTATATCCCCACCGATATTACTACATTACCGAGACACCCAGCGTAATAGCGGTGTAACAGGAAGTTCCAAGTTAAATTGAAAATTCCACAAAATCACGTGATACTTTAAAATCACACCAGACGCAAAGTATTTTTATCACCGCTCCCGCCCGTTGGTTAACAGAAGAATTTCAATATAATACCGTTGAGAGCGCGAACTATTTGAATAAAATCCTTTTTGTTGCATGAACGTTGTCTTTACCTTGGTTATGTATTAACAGTAGTCTAACTTCAAAGGAACACGTTGAATTGGCGAGTTTCGAATTCTCTGCAAGTCTGAGCACACTAAAGTCATGTAGTTATTTTTATTTCAGTAACTATTTTATCAAAAATAAAAAAAACAAATAACATGAAATCAATATTACAACAGTACAAAATTCAAAGGTATGATGTTTGAAATCACATTTCCGGAATGAAAAATGCGCTATACAAATGAATTAACTCACTATGTTTTATTTATTAGAAGTAAATACTTATATACTACGAAATACTTATTTAAACTAAATAGCTTTAGCTTAAAATACTAGCGCCCCGGCCCGGCTTCGCACAGATGTAATGTAAATATTTAGAAATATTTGTAAAATAGGCTTCTATATTCTTTATTGCAAATAAAAACCTTCCTCTTGAATCACTCTATCTATTGAAAAAACTGCTCCAACATCCGTTGCGTACTTTTAAAGATTTAAGCGTACATAGGGATATAGGGACAGAAAAAGCGACTTTGTTTTATACTATGCAGTGATGATTAAAATTGCAATATAGATAAGATGGGATAATAAACGCCTCGATGGGACAAAACATATAAATAGCAAATGAGGCATTCTTATTCCAAGTGTCTGCAGTGTGAGTTGTACCTAGGTACTTTTTAGTCGAAAAGCCGTGTCATACAATCAACAACAATATCATCAACCAAGCACATAGATATTTGACCTTACACTGGGGTTTGGTATTTGGTACATTTTTGGATTACAAACAGATATTATAAAAACACAGCTGAGATGGACTACTGATTTATATTATTACTGTCTCTGGTGTCAGAGTTGAGGTTGGACCAAAATGTCGCTGTGAGTTCAGAGAAACTTGTGAAAGAATTTTCGTATCGCAATGAAACTTTACATGTACTGGATAAATGTTGAAAACGCTTTTTTAACAAATAATAATAAACCTTAATTTGTGAAGGTAAAGAAAGTTAAAGTTTCAATTCAATACCACATTTGAAAGTTAATTTCGGATGCCTATATTTTTCTAAGCATGTTTAGCGCACTGAAATGATTAATATTATTTTAATATTCTACCAGCAGTCGCTTCTTCGTACGATTGGAGTTAGTCTTATCTTTGAATTAATATAGCTTATGCTAATCAGCGTGAATGTAACTTACCAATGGCGAAATTACAAACTTACACACACAAAAATACAAAATTAAAAAACCTTCCTACTTATAAAAGATATGGAATTAATTCCGAAATAAATTAGTTTTATTTCTTTTATTTCATTTTTTTTCAGTGGTGATGTAGACAAAGGTCATGTAACCTTTACCTTAGTATCCTTTAACTTTTATTTAGTATCGTTAGGCTCGGAGTTAATACTTTCAATACTACCGATACTATTTTTGTAAAACATTACTAATGGCCCTTATAGCAATATACATCAGTACATGACACTAATGAATTGTCTCTAAACAAATCAAATGATGCTAATAATCCTACCTCTGGTTCGGAACCTATAGACTACCGAGAAAATACCGGAAATGAACCCAGTAATTGTTTTTACAAAAACTAAAAGAAAAACATTACTAAATTTACCCCAAGACATACAGTAAGTTTTTCAATTGTAAAAAAAATATATAATCAATGAAGTAAAAAAAATGTAAATAAAATTAACTGTAACTGGAAATGCGGTGATGCACCATACCGTCACCCGAGGGAGGGTGACGGCGTGTGTGGGACTCCCCGCCCTGAAAAAGGGCAGGACTACCTACTAAAACATCCCGGTTGGACCTCCATTGCCTTAGTGGCGGTGTTGTGGGAAACCGGCTCAGGAGGGGTACTCTCAAAAACGAAACGAACAAACGAAAGGTTTCGTTTTTGAAGATTACTCAAAAGTTTAAGAATGAAGACGTGGTTTTTGATTTGCATAAATAATATTTTGTTTTTTTAAAACGCTTAATTTGCATTCGAAGTGAATTGGTTATGATTATGAGGATTAAAATGTGCCATCCGTTGTCGGATCCGACATATTTCGTTTATGGGAGTAGACCCCCAGCCTTACCATCCAACCGCCCGGCGGAAGCCAGATACACCTTCACTACAGTGGCAGATTCCCAGTTTCTGCTAATGCAACGTGGAATAACTTAAGAGGGGGTACCATGACAAATTGTCGATTTTAGATTCGATTTTTACACTTGAAAACAAGCTTTAAATAATTTGAGTTTTTTAATATGAATATTAGACTATATTTAGCAGGGACTGATCTGAGCAGAAACATGAAATTGTAATATTTTCTCGATAGAAAAATATCACAAAGTTAGGTCTAATTTTTAACTAGATTCGATTTGTTTTCAAAGCTATTCATACAACCGAATTTATATTTTAATACATAATAGAAAAATATATTTTCGAGGGACTGTACTAGCAGTTTTTGAAAATATAATTTATTGTGCGAGATATTTAAAAAAAAACTAGTTTGGCGCTTACTACGTTTTTATTTCGCGTAGAAAATTGTCATGCTATTTCACCTGACACATGCATGTCAGCATGTTTTGTTTCATCAATCAGTCGTGACTGCTCTGTTGAGACGGGAGGTCTATACCACCATGCTCCGGCCCAAAAATATTTCAAAAAACCGATAGCAAACAAAAATAATAAAAGAAAACGTTTTAGAGGAGAACAGAATAAGTTAAAACTTCAATTTATGACGTATTTCCGAAGGTTTGTATTCATTTATTGTGTTTGTTTATCTTTGTGTTGTCAAAAAGCGTTGAAGTAATGGCGGTGCATGCAGTACATGCAAAATAAATCGATACTTCAACCACGTGACACCACGTGATGATGTCGGTATTAGTTTCTATTATGTATTTGTTTACATAATAGTAAATACCACCATAGTACTAGTAGGAAAATAAAATGTGACAGAATCTATTTTTATTGAATTTTTCGTACAAACCATTTTTTACATAGGTATTTATAGTTTATATCTTTTAGCTTTTAATATCACCAAAGCTAGTTAAGCCATGCGGTTAAAGCACTTAAAAAACACCTTTCACCAAGAATTTTGTAAGTTTGTGTCTTTTTTTATTTTGGTCTAGCTGTGCCCGCGACTTCGTTCGCATGGACTACATCCTTTTATGGTTGGTTTTACCCCTTTCTCCCCTAATATTCGAATCAAAAAGTAATCTATATTTTAATCCAAGTTTTGAGCTATATTTGTGCCAAATTTCATATCTCTAACTTCAAAAATAAACATTTTTCCATATAAACTTTCAAAGGTGGTATTACCCCCATCCCCCCTTATTTTCTAATAAAAAGTAGCCTATGTCCGTTCTTGAGATTCAACGTATGCCTATACCAAATTTCATCAAAATCGGTTGACAGGTTTAAGCAGGAAAGCGTAACAGACAGACAGACAGACAGACAGACAGAGTTACTTTTGCATTTATAATATTAGTAGGGATTTCAAGCGTGAATAGAATAGAAGTAAACAGAGCTATATCATTATTTTTCTAGATAAAAAAATAAATTTCTAGTCTTACAAAGTATGATAGCTTTCGAGTCCTTTATAAAATATAAATTCCACTTTGAAAGGTTACTCGTACAATAAGAAACATGCCTTACCCAATAAATAGACCCAAGGCAAGCATTATCTGACTATTTGTTACGCTGAGTTGGGTGGCATATGCTGTAACTGACTGCAAGATTGGTACATTTTGCCTATTTTCACAGCGTCATGTCGTATAGTCTGATTTTATGGGGATCTGTGGCCGACTTCCAGTAGTATGTTTGTGTGATAAAAGACGGCCATCTGAGCCATTTACAAGCTAAGACCACGTGACTCGTTGAGAGAATTATTTAAGGAATTCGAAATTTTAACAGTTTTATCTCAATACGTTTTCAACTGTTTAATGTACGTATACAAAAAAAAAATTGCATATTTTCCCTAAAAAATCAGACTCTCCTAGCATTAACACTAGAAATAAACACAAGCTTGTGGTCCCTAAACATAGACTTTTAAGATTGGTAGTTTATTTGTTGGTTTAAGTATAACTTTTTTAAATAAATGGCCTCAATTTATTGTTGATTTAACTGGGGACAAATTTAAGACACTTGTTAAAAGTTGTCTTTTAAAATATATTTTACAAAGTTTAAGACTATATTAATGACAAAATTGTGCGGATCACTAAAGAGTAGGTATGTTCGCCCTCACATAATTTTTTTACATATTTATATTTTTACACATTTCTTTAAATTGACAAATACTCACAAGTTGGTAAAATTCAATTCAATTAAAAATTCAATTGGCAGACTACAAAAATTAATGTTAATGGAGCCAATTCTTTTGGCGCAGCACTAGTTATGGAAGCATTCCACGGCTCTGTATTAGAACCTTGATCTTATTAATAATATCCCTTACTTCACCGAAAGTCTATGTGAGACTATATTACTTGCTTGCAAATCTCTGATTATCAAAGCTGACGTAAACAATTGTATGACGATGTAATAATTCTTTCTCACAAATTATGCATTAGTGTAAAGATGATAATATTGTAATTAATATAAACATATATAACTCATTTATTTATATTTTTTTTAGGAATCACTTTAAACTAAAAACTAACAATGGGACCTCATATCAGTGCGCCTCAAGCAAGACTTATTTTGGCTGTATTTGCAGTAGGAAAAATAATTAGATTAGATTAAATACAAAATAGTTTTGTATTACAGAAGAGAGAGCTATACATATTATGGCCTTAGATCTCGTGATGACCTTAGACCGTGTAATTCACTGAAATAATTATTTAACAAAATCGACTTTTTATTCGTTACTTCATCACTCATCTTTGAATTCATAATATGTTATTACGTTTTTAAACAAATTTCAGAAAAAAATATTTATGTATGTTGGGTTAAATATAAAAATAAATTATGGTTATTTAAAACTAGGTGACTACAAACTGATAAATGAATTTTAAAATATATAGACATCTCTGATATCCATACAGTCTGCTCACACACTATATTTATGAGATTGCTATAGTCCTAAATTGTAATTAACGGAATAACTACTTACCAATAAGAAACTGGTGGTAACTTCATTTTATATTGTATTTATTTTAACGATGCATAAGTATTACTTGTAACGACTATATTTGTTAAATATAAATGCAATATACCTAATATGGATACAGATGAAAAGCTAAATGATTATTATTATTATTTTTGGAATAAAAATCATGTCCGCTATCTTGATTGGTCTTGCCAAATTTTATCTCAGTCATATTTTATTATTAGTATAACTGGTAGAATAAATAATTAGAGTCACGCAATAGCATTATAAACTTTCTTACCTTTTCGAGTTATTTACCACTATCAAAATTATTATGATTAATATATTTATTTTGTGTGCAAACTTTGGTTAATCCGACTCGCACTTAGCCAATCCTTATCAGATTTATCTAAATTTTTTGCGTATACTGTGCCAGTACAAAACATGACGCGGCGATGATTTCGATGCGTGGGACGAGTGCGGGGCGTGTGAGGTGCGCGGGTGAAATTCGACATTACTCCGGCACCATACCCCCTCTTAACGATATAAACTTGGTATCAAAACGTGACGTCAAACACTGACGTTACGCAGCTGACTTTGATAAGTAGCCAAGCCATTAACCTTTACACTACCTACACTTATTGGAGGTCAGCGCGCTATCGTCTGTTAAAATAAATAACAATCTTCACTAATTTTGTACAGATTCTATTAATTCGACCATCAAATACTAACCTAACCTAAATAAAAGTCAAAGGCGCGGAGCGGTGATCTTAATATACAGTCACGATCAATTCAATAAAAACACTTGAGCTCTTATGACGTTACCATAAGGCCGTGTCTCCAGTAGGCAAACTGTTAGCGGCCGACTGAGTTAGCCGCAAATTTGTGGCAAACTGAAATTTGAGTTAGCTGCAAACTCTTATCAATGTTCGTGCGTTGCCGCCGACTAGAACCGGTTTTGGTGGGAGTCGGCCGCTCATTGCTATAGTCAGCGCGCGTAACGCTGCAAACTGCGTATAGTGAGCGCAAAACTAGCAGACTGTGGATAGTCCATTTCAAATATATGGAAGGGCGTACTAAATCGGTACGCCGCAAACTCAGTCGGCCGCTAAAAGTTTGCCTACTGGGGACACAGCCTAAGGCCCGCTTTAGAATGAGCTTGTGTACTTATTAGGGCACGTGACGGTACCCTAATATTTTTTGGAATAGAATAGAAGAATAGGAAACATCTTTATTCATATTAGCTTTACAAATGCACTTATGAATCATCAGTACAAATTAAGTATTCTACCGCCGTGTTCGGAATGTTGATCATGTCGAGAGAGAGTTAATAAATTGTTTGCATTAAAATTCGAGTACTATAAACAGTTTATTATTATTTTTATAGTACTATACGCCGTACTAGCGAACTTTAAATATTAGAAACAGAAAAATTTAATCTCCCCTTGCGGTGCGGGAATTGTACCCACGACCTTCCCGTATCGCGCGTGCTGCTCTTACCAACTGAGCTAACCGCAAGTTATCGTAGGCGATTAAATTTTTCTGCTGTATCAACCGTTAGCCTTCCGGTAAGTGCCCTCTGCTGAATATGTTTAGAACTACATACTTATCGGCCCGTGGTACATTCGTTGCAGAAATGTTTGAAAACCACGGAATCGAAGACACCTTGGCATCTTAATCGATTTTATTATTTTTATAGTACTATACACCGTACTAGAAAAAAGCACCGCAAGGGAATATTAAATTTTTCTGTTTCTAATATATAAACAGTTTATTCATGTAACATCATACAACATCATTACGCCTTATATCATAGTTAAGCACTTGTTTTAAGGAATCCAAAAACTCCTACAATACTTTAATACATTTATAAGATAGATAGATATCTATTGAACCAATTTCTGTAAATGTTATGTTCAAGTAATTGTGTCTTGATAGACATAAATTAGTTTTACAGGCTAATTTTTTTACGAGTCAGGCAACTTTAGTGCTAGAATGCGTATTATTTAAAATAACCTTAAGGTTCACATATACAAAATAAGTCATCATTATCTGATGATGATTTTAAAAGATAGGTACAGATATCTAACATAAATGTTTACATTTCATTATACACTTTTGTGTTAAGGTCTGTTTTTCTTAAAAATGGCGGCAAATCTGAATGTCACCATAATTAAAAAAGCTCGAGAAGTCGCACTAAAACTTTTAGCTAGTTAATTGGTGCTTTTAAGAGCTCGGTATATTCCAAAATATATTTTAATGCAGTTTTCGCAAGTTTACAGTCCTGCGCCAATGTCCAAGACTAGGGTGACCAGATTTAGTCTGTGTACAATATGGGCCAATGCTTGACTAGCTTCAAATCGTCTTGCAATCAAACCTTAAAAATGCACAATACATTCAAATCGGATGAAGATTAATAAATAATACAAAACTATTGAGGTCCTAAATATCACAATGTTTTTTTCATATATTTAGACTGCACCAATAGAACAATAAAAAATAAAAAATAAAAAAATAAAAATGTATTTATTTAAGTAAATCCTAACAAGTAGGTTGCCGGGGCTTCCCAAAAAGTAGTCAAAAGACACTTGTGTAGGGAATGCCTCGCTCTTCTAACATAAACATAACAGTTGCGATTTACATGTATCATAGTGAGATAATCCAGTTTTTGACATATATTTGTGAGATTTATCAGGATGTGTGTGCGTGCGTGTGTGTGTGTGTGTGCGCGCGTGTGTGTGTTTGTGTGTGTGTGTGTTTGAGAGAGAGAATGGGTATGTAAGATGCTATCACTTTCAAGTAACTCTGGCTAAAATGTCTTCAACATCATCGTAACTAAGGGCTGTGAGCCACTCAGTTACAGCCTTCCTACAATCATAAAGCTGCATTGGATAAATGCTCAGTATTCGATGTAATTTGTTATATATATAGGGGGCTTGAGCTAAAAATTGCCGAGTGGCAAAAACAGTACGAGCGGGATATGACGAAGCTACAGCATGACATCGTCTTTTTTGGAGTTTGGTGTTATCTAGAGGTAATGTTTTATGGTAGTTTAATATAATCTGTAGAATATAAAGTTTCCTAACAGAGAGCAAGTTGGATGTTTTGTATAGGGTTTCGGTTGAATATCTAAAAGGCTTGTAAGCCTTTTAGATATTGTACTGTAGTACATGACTTTAATCAAAGATCTTTGAGCCCGCTCTAAATTTATGAAGTGACTTTTTGCTGCACCACCCCAAATTACAAAAAATACAAAATACAAAAATGTTTATTTCAGTAACCCAATAATGCAATTACAAGTAATTGGAGCTGCCTTTTAAGTAAAATTAATTACTTGTGTTAGGTAGCACCGCTCTTCCATACCATGGTTACAATCAGACTTAATCCTACTTATTTGAAGTTAAAGAAGAACATAAAAATATAAATAAATAAATAAAATATATATATATATATATATGTCTATAGATTACATCACTTACATAACAATCAGGATCCCACCCCCACCCGTACACCCAGTCAGAATAATGGTATACTTGAGCATGTGTGTACGCGAGGAAGTGTATCTGTGTTTGTATGAGTGTGTGTTTGTGTGTTTGTGTGTGTGTGTGTGTGTGTGTGTGTGTGTGTGTGTGTTTGTGTGTGTGTGTGTTTGTGTGTAAGTGCGTGCGTGATGCGTGCGCTTGTGCGTGTATGCGTGTGTGTGCAAATGTTTTGTTCAAACGAGCAATCTTTCTATTTCTGGATAACTTTTCGTCTGTAACCATTTTGTAATCACAATTTTACATTTTGCATAAGTCATACTGTACACATTAAGCTCATTATTAATTTTATTATACAGAACACCAGCTCTTGCCAAATATTGCCGCTGTGCAAATACTGATTTTATTCTTAATTTAGGCACAACATTATTCTTTCTTCTAGATTTATTTGGGTTATGTTGGTAAGGGAGAGATTTGTGTTTACTCAAAATTATGTTCCGAATATATAGTTTTCTAACAGACATCAGTCCTGTGGAAGAGTAGAGTAGCTCCGTGGAAAAATCTCTTGGCTTAAAATACATAACCTTTAACAACGATCTCTGGGCTCTCTCTAATTCAAGGAATCTAGTTTTAGCTGCCCCACCCCACACAGCTATACAGTATGTTAGTACTGATTGCGCCAGAGATACATATGTTACACGGAGTAGATGATCAGAAGCGACATACCGCAATATTTTGAATATCCATACAAGCCTACGTGTTCTATTCATGATCAGTTCCATGTGGCTGTACCATGTCAAGCGCTGATCGAGCATTATACCCAGGTATTTTGTACTTCTTACTTTTCTGAGTTCAGCACATGAGCATGGCATGTCATTACTTTCTGCGCATCGGTGGGCAATAATCCCAAAGTTAGTGGCTGGTTGGCTATTATTATACTTAGTAAAGCATATGTAATTACTTTTTTCTACATTTAGGGTCAGAAGATGTGAATTCAACCATGTAATGATTTTAATTAGTCCCGACTCAGCTCGTGATTTTAATTGTGACCAGTCTTTACCTCCGAACACTACAGCCGTATCATCCGCATATGAGAAAATATGGCCCCCATCTATTTTCATTTTACATAATTTGTTTATGTATATGAGGAACAATGTGGGTCCCAACACACTACCCTGGGGTACACCGTAATTTACCGTGCATTCAGAACTTAAAACCGACCCCACAGAAACACGCGATGTCCGGTTAGTAAGGTAACTTTCCAATAACTTAAGTGGATTTCCTCTAATGCCTACATCTTGGAGGTTGCGCATAAGAATTGGTACGGACACCGTGTCAAAAGCCTTTTGTAAATCCAGGAAAACTGTTAAGCACTTATTTCCATTATCCACATTCTCAGTAATAGTGGAAGTTAAAGCCACTACCGCATCCTCAGTGGATAAGTTCTTTCGAAATCCGTACTGGGAAGTGGAGATTATATTAAATCTAGTGAAGAATTTTACTAGTCGAGTATTTAATAACTTTTCCAAAATTTTAGCCACCACAGACAATATAGATATTGGCCTATAGTGTGAGAGATTGGTTTTTATGCCACTTTTATGAATAGGTATTATAACGGATTGCTTAAGTGCATCTGGAAAAACCCCGGTTTCAAAACTCCTATTTGTTAAATGTACAAGTATTGGTACAACCTCATGACATGCAAGCTTTAGAAAACGTGTCGGTATACTGTCCCATCCAGGAGCACTGTCAGATTTCAAAGACATAAGAATAGAGTAAACCTCTTCAGGATCTGTATCTATAAGTGCAAATGATGCCTCCAGGGGTGCGCTATCATCATAATCAATTGTGTTAATATTAGGAGATATGTTTTCTGCCAATTGTTTTCCAACATTGGCAAAATAATGATTAATTTTATTTAAGCTCTCCTTAGGATTTGAAGCTATGTTGAGAAGCTCAAGGTTATGTGATTTGGGTGGTGTTCGTTGTGTTATATTATTCACAGTACTCCACAGCTTTTTTGGATTTTTAATAGCCTTTTCTAATTGCGCCCTATTGTAAGCACGCTTTAGCTTTTTAATTATTTTTATACAAAAGTTGCGGTAACGTTTGTAGGTTACTCTAAGAGTGCAATTTTCTGGATCCATAGATAATTTATGTTGCATATTATTTCTGTTTCTAATGCAGCGCAGTACCCCTGCTGTCATCCATGGCTTTATAATTCGCTCTTTCCCACAAATTGCAATTGTATGTGTACTCAAAGCAAGACTTTGTTGTAATGTTGATATCAGTCCTTGTGTTATAATATTAGGATCAGTAAGGGCTAGTAAGTTTTTAAGGTTTCCGCCTTTAAGGTATTCTACAGCTTTATCATAATTTATTACTTTCTTAATTTTTTTATTCTCGTTTAAGTTTATTTTTTTAAATGTACATATTTTTAGGAAAATCATAGAGTGATCAGTTATAGTTGAATGCATTACCGCAATAGTTGCATTTTTATTACAATTTTCTATTTTTAACATGAAATGATCAAGACAGTTAGGCCCTCTGGTAGGTAAGACGTGGCCCGGTAGTAAACCATGGGTGGCTAGCATGTTTAGATAATTATCTCTATTTAAGCGACATTGAGATGATTCACCAGGGTGGTATATTAAATTTATGTTAATATCACCCGTCAGGATAACATTCTTACTCAATCCTAAGGTATCCAAGTGTAGATTTAATGAATTTATGAAGTCATCCGCATTTGGTGTTGAAGGGGAGCGATATATTCCAATAATAGTAATGTTCCCTATGTTTATCTGCAGGCCTGATGCATGATTAAGGTTAATTTCTATGACAGAGACTTTGTGTGTATTTTTTATGAAGGCAGCAACACCATCAGACCTGTTGATGTGTTTGGTTGTATGAAACGATGTGTAATCATCTATCTGAGGTATGTTCTTTTTAAGGATGATATATTTATCTTATAAATTGAGATGCAGTATGTTATTACTGATTGGGCTAGTGCAATATATATTTTGTTTAGCGTATCTTTATTCATGACGTGTCTTAGAGCTTTAAAAATCCACATAAGCTTCCTTACCCTTCCCACAGTAAGTTCTAGATGGGGATACCAACTTAATCTCTGATCCACGATAATACCAAGATATTTAACATGGCTAACTTTCTGTATAGATGAGCAATTGCAGGTGACTGGTTGATTAGGGATACCACAGGAATGAATTTTGATGTCAAAATCAGGTGAGGGTTGCGAACTTATATAAGGAGCGAAACATACATAATTCGTTTTGTTGGTGTTTAGAGTGAGAATATTTTCATCGAGCCAGCTACTAACTTTAGCCAATCCCTTCTCGGCTTCTAACTTAACCTGGTTCCATAATTTGGCGGTAAAAACAATAGCAGTGTCATCCGCGTAGGACACTATCCTCCCCCCAACGCCACGTAAGTTACAAAGACTGTTTATATATATTAAAAATAGCGTTGGGCCGAGGACACTGCCCTGCGGGACTCCGCACGATATTTTTTCTTCCGCACTAGTAAAATTGTTTATTTTTACCGCTTGTTTTCTATTGTAAAGGTAAGTACTAAGAAGTGAAAGAGCATTGCCTCGGAAACCGATACTTTCAAGCCTGCGCACAAGAATTGGGATAGAAACGGTGTCAAAGGCTTTTTTGAGGTCAAGAAAGATCACTAGACACTTATTACCTCTGTCAACTTCGGCTGTAATGACGGATGTAAGGTCGGAGATAGCATGATGCGTCGATCTTCCCCTCCTAAAACCATATTGAGAATCAGATAAAATGTCATACTGGTTTAGGTAACTAACTATTCTAGAGTTCAAGATTCTCTCAATGATCTTAGAAATGGAAGTCAACACAGGAATAGGTCTGTAGTTACTTATGTTATCGCTATCTCCACTCTTGTACACGGGAGTGACAATGGAGCGCTTAAGAAGGTATGGGAAGATTCCTGTTCTGAAACACAGATTGACAAGGCCAGTGATCAGTGGAGCTAAGATATCTTTGCATTTTATTAGAAAAGATGTAGGAATTCCATCCCAGCCTTGAGCACTTTTGGAGTCTAAGGATGTAATAGTGTTTTCTACTTCCCTGTGATCAGTTTCTAGTAAAACAAAAGAAGACAGATGATGGTTCTTGTCTGTTTTGCCTAAATCCGAGGGCAGTCTTTTAGAGATGCTTTCAGCTAGAGTTTTCCCGATTGTTTATATGGTTGACAGAGGTTTGAGGGCTAGTTGTAATATTAAGAAGGTGGCTGTTTAGTCTTTTGGGTGGCTTATAGTTGGTAATATCGTTAATAGTAGACCATTAAGCTTGAGGGTTCTTTACTGAAGCATTAATTTTGTTTTTGTTATATTTGCTTTTAAGTTTATGTATGAGATTTCCGCAGAAGGTACGATATCGTTTATAAGTTATAATTAGGATTTGATTATGGGGATTTGATTTAAGTTTTAGAAAAATAATATTTTTTAGTCTTATACACCGTAAGGCACCTGGCGTTATCCAGGGTTTTAGAATTCTTCTACTGCTAGTAACAATAACATTTTTAGTGTTGGATAATAAAGCTGTTCTGATCTGTATCAGTGCAAAGGCATAAGTGTCGGGGTCCCTAAAGATATTAAAGAAGGACACGTCAATGTTTATTAAACACTTTTAAGCATTTTCATAGTTAACTACGGATTTATACTTTTTGGGTATGGTTTTTTCAGCCTTATTTGAGATTGACAACAGAACAAGACAGTGGTCTGTAATTGTTGTATTTAAAACCGCGGAGAAAACTGTGTCGTCTTTGTTTTTGTGTCTCAAGAAGACGTGGTCCAGGCATCCGTCTCCCCTAGTCGATAAATTATGAGCTGCCAAGAGTCCATGCAATGATAACATATTCAAATAGTTCATTCTGTTTGTTCTTTCTTGGCTTGTTTCAGATGGAGAAATAATTAAATCAATATTGATGTCACCCATAATTATTACATTTTGACACGGGGCAATACTTTCAAGATGGCTGTTGAGTGTTGTAATGAAGTTGTTAGCGTTAGAAAATGAAGGGGAGCGATAGATACCTAAGATTGTATAGTTTGATATTTGAAGATCAATCCCTGTGGCGTTTTGAAGGTTTAATTCTTTAAATGTTACTGATAATTTATTACTGACGTATACGACTACTCCGTCACTTTGATTGATATGGTTTTTTGTTTGGAAGAAAGTATAATTTACAAGTTGTGGAATGGGTTTGTTTGAGTTTAGCCAGCATTCTGTTAAAATTAAAATATCTATATTATATTTTATTTGCGCCAGGGTTAGAACGAGGTCATCAAAATTTTTATGTATATGAATAGAATTATCCACCTCTATTTTTAAGTTTAGAATGTTACACTTTAATGATTCTGAGATATTAATCTGATCAATTTTATTTATCGTATTAAAACTATTCATTATAAAATGATGTATAACTCTTATGGTTGCAGCGTAGGTTGTACTAGTATAATAATCAAGTTAGGTAGTAGATAGTACGGGTATAGATGCGTAAATGCAAATTGTTTAGTAATAGACTGTACTGTTTGTTTGTTTTTTGCATAATGTAGGTATACATTTGAGTATATAAATCCACTGAAGGTATTAAGGCATGTTAGTAACCTTTTTTTCTTTTTAATATTTTTTAATTTATCTTGAAAGTGAGCTTGAAGTGTATATGTGGAATGTTCTAGGTGGTTGTGTGTGTGTGTATAAGATAACTGTATAATTAAATTTGTGTCTTTAAATAATGATGGTGAGTGAATGTAATGTGATTCTGATATTATGTCACAAGAAATAGCAATAATTTTAAAGTTACATAGATTGTATAAGAAAAATATTTTAAAAAACAGGAAAGTTAGGCTTAGTCACAGTTCTTGCATTAATTGATGAACTTGTGCTTCGTGTTGGATGTGAACAATTTTAGAAGTGTCATCTTTCCGTATCAGAATTTTCCCCATAGAGGTCCAACAGTACTTAACTTTTTGAGCCCTTTTTAGATCACGGGCCAGGAAAAATAGCCGGGCCCCCTTAGGGGTGAGATGTTCCGTTACAAAGATTGGCGTGTCTTCGTTGGTTGTGAACCCAAGTTGTTTCGCCTGTAATCGTGTTTTATTTTTAAAGTTGAAGTCTTTCGCCTTCTTCATGAAGTCAGATTTCAAAATAGTAGATCTTAGTTCAACAATAATAGTAGGTCTTTTCTCCTCGGCACCTTTTGAATTAACACGGTGTATATCGTTAATATCACGATCAGAGTTTATTCCGAGATTAATCGATTTCGAAAGATTTATGACCATTTGTAATAATTCATCACTTGATTCATGGGTTTTTTTAGGGACGTTTCTTATTTCTATGCAGGTTTTGCGAGAAACTCTTTGTAAATCTTCCATTTTGTCCTCCAAAATATTAATATATTCTCGATCTTTTTGAGCCTGGTTTTCAAGAAGTGCTATTTTGCCGCGGTACTCCTCATTTTGAGCGGCTAACAATGACACAGATTCGTCAATTCTGGCGTTATACTCTGTTATTTCCTGCAGTTTAATATTTATTGTTTGCAATTACCTATTTTGCCCGCTAATTAACGAACAGATCAGGTCCTTTATCTCTTCCTTAAATGTAATCATCTGGTTGGGAGAAGAACTTTCTTCTCTTGGCCGTTTGTTACGTTGAGTGATATTATCATTGAGCATAAAGGTTCCTTCGTTGTTGTTTACGGGGCGATTAAGTGATGGGTCAGAAGCATATTGAGTTATTTGAGCTTGATTTTTATCTGATCTCGGTGATTGAGATGGAGGTGTTCGTTGCAGCGACATAATTAGTGTAGGCCTATTTGACTCGAAGACTAAACGTGACCACAGATGGTTGTCTCAATAAGTTTGTTCTACTCACTCCTGAGGTAGGCGGGGCATACGCGATGTGTCGGCGCAGGCGCGGCTAGCTGTCTCTTGCGTGCGTAAGGCGTGGTCTCACTCTAGTCAATGATGACTAACGCAAGCGCAGCAAGCCGTCTCTTATTATTTATTTAAAAACTTTATTGCACAAATAGGTACAACAGGTGGACTTAATGCTAGGGGCATTCTCTACCAGTCAACCCTTGGGTCATGCAGATAGTTTGTATATGGGTGCGGTAACATGGGAGAAAAAAAAAGAAATCATTTTAAACAACAATAAATTAAGCATTAAAAATAACATTACGGTATCTTTTAAATATACGATAATAATACACATACTTTATAAATTAATTAGAATATAATATATAAAATATGAAGGTATACTTAGATTTACATAATATTAATAATTTATAGATAAAAACAAATATCTACATAACTATAAATTCAGAAGATAAATAAATTGGTTCAGCTATTGACAAATTCATGACTATCATTACCTACTTGTTAGCGAGAGAGAAGAAGTATTCACGAACTTTATTTTTAAAAATTCCCTTAGTCAGGGATTGTCGGATATCAGCGGGCTATCTCTTGTTCTCACGTAGCTTGGTCTCGAACTGGCAAAATGGGTGGGATTACAGGAGTAGCAGTCTCTTGGTTCTTATGTTGTCCTGGTGCTTCGATGAATTTTTGAGTCGATTTAAAATTAAATTTAAACAATTTAGCAAATTAACACAGACAGAAGGTCAGCACAACCGAACAGAACGGGATCCGAGAGGAAGAGGATGCCCAACAATGGTTGGGCATTTGATCCCTAACCAAAACAAACATAAGTGTGAGGAAAATTTGTGTTTATTCTGTGTCTGGGTGTTTATAAAGGTATGTAACATTATGTTTTTCAAATTAAAAAAAAATTACGAAAATACAGCGCATCAAAGTTCAGTAGTTAGCTAATGGAGTTGATATGTGTACGTAACAATTAGGTAAACACTGTACAAAAAAAATCAAATATTTGGGTGAAAAATATGGGTTTTATATTTTTTGGTAAACTAGAAGTGCGGATTAAGTTTGCATAAAGTGAAGTTTATTTTTGTGATGTTATATATGTTAAACATTCGTTTTTAGTTTGTTAAAGAACAGAATTGACAAAAAATGATGTAATGTTCAGTTTATAAACGCAATATATCAGCTTAAAAAAGTTCAATTTGTGCTCTAATTCCGCAAAACTATAGACACACGTTATTAACAGATCTCTTTTTCAATTCCACCTAAAAATTTTTAATCTTATTTAACTGGTTAGGTCAATGAAATATCAAGAAAAGTCTCACGCAATCACGCCGTTTGGTCGCACTACCCGTAAGCCTCTTTGTCTACAAAAAGTTTTTCAATTAAAAAGGTTTTATGGTGGCCGGCGACGAGTAAGATACAATGTACATAATTCGGGTACAATGGCCGATGGAAAATTGCTTGCATTGCTATTTCAGTGGAAAATTTTAATTAAACGTAAGTAACACTTAAGAATTTTATATTAAACGTGCTAGTACATAGTTGCAGGACTAAGTAGGTTCTTAGTATCGAGAAATATACGTAAACTAGCGGCCGCCCGCGACTTCGTCCGCGTGGATTTCGGTTTCCATACAAACTTTCACCCCCCTTTTCACATTTTCCATTATTTCTTCGCTCCTAATAGTTGCAGCGTGATGTTATATAGCCTAAAGCCTTCCTCGATAAATGGTCTATTCAACACAAAAATAATTTTTCAATTTGAACCAGTCGTTTCTGAGATTAGCGCGTTCAAACAAACAAACAAACTCTGCAGATTTATAATATTAGTATAGATTAAACTTGAAATTTTTCTAGCAATAAATATAGCCTATGTTACTCTACTTAGATGTTGTTTAAATTCTTTTTTAAATCAGCACAGTAGTTTTTGAGTGTATTCATTGCAAACATACAAAAATACAAATATTCCTTCTTTATATAATATAAGTGTTGATTTATTAGACATAATCAAATAATTTATCACACATTTGTGATTCAAAAATCAAGACAAATAATTATACTTGTGATTTCATAAATAGTGACTTCACGACAATGACTTACGATATTACCTCTATAAATCAAAAACATTTAAAGTATATACAAAACAAATAAATTGTATAGATGACATAAAAATACACATTACACTTGAAAATTTTACGCTACCAATATTAATAATGTTTTTTTACATACGTGCTGATGTAATTACATGCTGTTTTTAGGCCTTTACGATACTACTCGTAACATTAATAATAATCGTTATTAAAATAACCAAGAGATCCGTGTAGCTTCTGTAGAAGACTTTAAAATAGCATCTTAATAGACTTGAATGTTAAATGAATACTTAACAATAATTGTTATAATTAACGTCTTGGAATCAACTCAACTTTCACATTAGTAAGCCTGACTTGTATTTGGTGCTTCTTGTACTTAGGGGTCCTGGCAATATATGAGTCTTCACGGTGAAGTGTCGAAGCAAATGCACCAAGCCAGCTTTCACTTGCAGAGTAGCATACCTTGCTCCAATACACAAGCGATTTCCTTTTCCAAATGGCATGAAATAATCCCTGTTTCCATCACCATTAGGAGCCCATCGCTCAGGGTCGAACTTCTCCGGCTCCCGATAATATTTCTCGTCCATATGCACACTGTATACCGGTAGATTGATCTGTGTACCTTTATCGATACGAATGTTACCCACCGGGAGCACGGTGTCTTTGGTGCACTGCCTCGTTAAAATACCCACTGGCGGATGAAGCCTCAACGCTTCGTTCAACACTTTATCCAATACTCCTAGACCATTCATGACATCAAAAGTTAACTGACTGTGTTTTTCGAAAGCTGCGTCAATTTCTTCATGTACCAACTTCAAATAGTCAGGATGTCTTCCCAGCTCTAGAAGAGTTGCATTCGCTGCGAGAGCGCAAGGCTCGACGCCAGCAATGAAAAAGAAAAACGCCTGAGCTGCAAATAAATCAACTGAAGGCTCCACCTCATAATTCGTAGTTCTATCTATCATCGTTCCCTTTTCCTCGATACTCAAACACAAATCAGCAAAATCGTGCATCGTAGCCCCACTTGCTTTCCTCTCTTCTAAAACTTTCCTTATAGCTCCCACAAAAAATTCCTCATGTTCTGTGAACAGTTTCACGTCTAACAGTCTCGCAAGGCGCGGAAGTACTAGTGCCATCACAAACTTCAGGTTCAGCCAAGGAGTCGATCCTCCACTCTTACGAGCCATACTGAGTAGTGGAGAGTCGAATATCGACTCAGTTCCGATACCAAAAACAGCGCCACTAATAGCCGCACTACAAAACGAGGTCAGAGTATCGAAGGTATCATCCTTCAGGGTTTCAGGATGAGTCTTGAGATAGTCCACGAAATCTTGAGCACTTTTTTCAACGATGTAGTACATGTTCTTCAACTTTGAACTCGTGAAGATGGGGGTCATATTCTGCCGGACGACTTTCCATCTAGCTCCGTTTTGGAAGAGAATGTTATCAGACAGTTTGTCCCCTGGGAACGGTTCGAAGCCGCGATGGTTGAAGGAGTTGAAGTCTGTTTGAAGAACGTGTTGCATGTTTGTCGGGTCTCTGATGAAGATGCTTGGGGTCCAGAAAGATCCAGTTCCTACCGCAGGCTCGTTCGCGTACTTCGTGTAGAGGTCTCCAAAGACTTGGAACAAGGCGCGGTCCTGAGTCAAGTAGTTCAGCATTGGACCCATGACTTTGTGGTCCTTGTAGAAGACCACGCCCCGTTTTCTCCAGTAGCTTTCATTGTGAGAGCCTGTTACACGTACGCATATAAAAATTAAGGCAGCGATGAAGAGCAATAGCCACATCCACAACATGTTTCTTGTCCGACAAAAATATTAATGAACTAATTCAGATGTCGCAACTATATTTATTTGGCACGAGTTTAAATACTTGCTTCTTATCAATTTGTCTATTAATTGTTATGATCTCAAGTGTTTACGTTATTAAATACCTATACTTCATTTATAAATAAACATAATCAGAAAAAGCGTGTTTGTATTGCTGTTTATTAATATAAAAAACTAGCTTTTGCCCGCGACTTCGTCCGTGTGGCGTGTTATTGTGTCATTTCAGTATTTTTCTCGGTGTGTGTCGAATGTAAATAATAATGAATGTTGCATTCAAAAATTTTAAAATCTAATTTTAAGTTACCACCTTGTAAACACTAAAGATGCAATAAAAATATTGACTATTGAGTATTGAGTACTAAATAATTTCAAGCCTCTAACTCGCGGTACAAAAGTTTTTCCCGCTATTCCCGTTCCCATGGGAATTTTGGAAAATCCAATCATGACTTAACTTTGCATTCACTAAGGTATATGCATGTCAAATTTCAATCATCTAACTTACGCGGTTTAGATTTTTTCATACAAAAGTATTTTCCCGCTAACTCCCGTTCCCGTGGGAATTTCTCAAAATACAGCCATAACTAAACTTTATATTTACTAAGGTACCTGCATGCCAAATTTTAAGCGTCTAACTTAAGCGGTTTAGATTTTTCATACAAAAGGATTTTCCCGCTAATTCCCGTTCCCGTGGGAATTTCGGGAATTCCTTTCTTAGTGCACCCCTACGGTACCTAAGCTACGTCCCTTCCAAATTTCAAGTGCCTACGTTTAGCCGTTTGGGCTGTGCGTTGATATGTCAGTCAGTCAGTCAGTCAGTCAGTTTCTCCTTTTATATATATAGAAAGATTAGGGCGGTCTCTGTTTGCTTGTAATACGTACAATAAATTGGTTTGAATGGATTATGTATTTGGTGTTTGTTTTCTTTTGTGCTTTTTCTATTATAATATTGTTTTATTTACTTTGGTATGAGATACAATAATAAGTGTGTTAGAATAGAATAGAAAATGCCGTTATTCGTGTTAACTTCTACAGAAACATTATTATTCGTCGGATTAAGTTAAACTAAAGTCGTGTTCCGAATGATGGTGCTATCGTTCCAACAAGAAACTCGATGGTTACTCTTATCAACACAGGTTAAGCAGGTATTTTACAAAATTGAGCCTAGATTACGTAACAGCTTATAAAACATTAGTGAAATGACAAGACATGTCATTTGCTAATTATAAAATAACTAGCGGTCCCGGCGAACTTCGTTTCGCCTTAGAGGATTTTCACGCTTTCTGTTGAAATTTTTTCTGAATTTTCTTTACTATAAACGGAGCCCGAGACCTTTCCAACGAATGCAATGCCAAAACCATGGAAATCGGTTCGTGCGTTCTGGAGTTATAGCGTCAGGAAGGATAACCCGACTTATTTTTATATAGTAGATTTATTTTTGCTACATACTAGACGCACTTTTTGTAAACTACACGAAATACTAGTTTATGCCGTGACTTTCTTCTTGTGAAATTGTATTATCCCTGCGTTAATATTCTTAATTTTGCAGTGTCATGCTTCGTAGCATTGTGTCTATTTTAAATATGATGTGTCATACTACATTGCAATACAAAAGTAATGGTATCAATTAACGGCGTTATCGGACTAAGACAAACAGATAAAAGGTTATCAACACCAATGACTTTAAGGAGAGATACACACGTGCGTATATGTGACGTTACTTTTTCCTTAGCTGATTATTATAGATGATGGCTGCTTTTCATCTTCACCGAACTTACCAAACAACGGGAACGTATTCAATACACGTGATGTTATGGCGAATATAATTTACGTTTTTTTTATATTGCATTCTATTGATGTTAAGTGGTAATGAGGAGTGGTAAACAAGTACAGCATAACAAAGCTGTGGCTTGTCGCCCTTACCTTGAAGGTTTGATCCCTGCTACCAATTTCGCACCCCCCAGGAGTTCTGAAGGTGGCATATTAGGTCTTAACGTAAAACAATTAGAAAAAAGGAAAGAAAGAAAAATATTTATTAGGTACTGCTTATAAGATGGTAGGTACCTAAAAGGTCTCCGCGCAGCAAATTATGTTGTGGTGACGCTGTGCGCACCACATAATATGCTGCTAAAATATTCTTTGGAAAAAAAATCTGGTATTCTTTAGAAAAAGAGTATTGTGTATAATTTTGTGGCTACTTGTTTTGGATACAACATGTGTGTGAGTATCATAATTTATTAACTTTTTATGGAGGGAAATGCATTGGCACACCGTACCGCTGCGTTGGGGAAGACAGCGGCAAGTGTTGTGCGTGGCTCTTTTCAGAACTGAGACAACCCACTAAATACCCCTCGCATTTTTCATCCCCTGGTGCCGACTTGATGCACCGATGCACATTTAATGGCACTTTTCAAAACAAAAAAAAAATGCTGCAAAAAACCAGTGTATACAGGGCCGAATGATTTTTATTAACACTATGTCTGATGTGAATCGTTCGGCCATAGTACGCTTACATAATTATAGTATATTTTAGTATCCAAATACAACAGGAAATTCGTATATTTCTTTTAAGTTTTGCAGCTTTTATCTTTGCCTACCATCTAAAGATATCTTGTTGTCAATGTAGAAGAGGCCGTTGTTAAGGTAGGTTAGTTAGTCGGCGTAAAGCACAAAAGGTTCGGAGTTCGATATTCGGTCAAGTGAATCTGAGATATTACATTTTTTTAATTGTTTTCGGGTCTGGGTGTGCTAAGTTATTACATCAGCTTGTATCTGTCGACTATTGTAAGGGAAAACCTTATTTAAAAACTAGTTTGGCACATTTACTATTTTTGTTTTTAAATCTGTTTTGGGTGCCCCAGACTATGAAGTTTGTACTGATTCTATACTTATTGATATTTTATTTTATTTATTTATTTATTCAGAAAACCACCAGGCGTTAACTATAAATGTTTTTCCATGCAAATTACATATTATAAGGCCAATTACAGGTTTTCCTTATTTAACAGTAAGTGATTGGTTGTTAGTTAATTAGCAAAATTATATAATATTTTTTTTTATTTATTTGAACTCAAATAAAACGGCAAATGCCAGTTACATTAATTATATCGTAACTTATTCAGCAATAATCCAAATCTAAGGCAATTCGCCGATTCGTTAGGATTTTGTACTAGCATTAATTTGTTAATATTTTGTAGTAGCATTAATATAGATCCATAATAACAATTCTAACTTAAAATCAACACAACAAATGTTTCTTTTTTACATGGAGCCCTTTTCCTGCCGATTCTTTTGGAACGCGCGAAAGAAAAACGTACGAAATACGTTTACCATCGGCCATTACGCATCATTGTACGATGTGATGGGAAAATCAGTTTCGGTTATAAAATCGAAAAAAACCGGCTTCGGGTATTAATTGGTTAACAATCAAAACATTTAATAACCTCATGATGTGTGAATCAGTGTTGGTTAACAAATTGATAAAAATGCCAAAGAGACGACGAGGAAACTATAACTTTACAAAGTTCTTTGAAAAATTAACGACATAGTTACAATATGATACGATTTTTCATACAAAAGGATTTTTCCGCTAATTTACATTTCCGTGGGAATTTGGGAATTCCTTTCTTAGTGCACCTTTACAGTATCTAATGTACGTCCCTTACAAGTTTTAAGTGCCTACGGTTAGCCGTTTAGGCTGTGTGTTGATATGTCAATCACTCAATTTCTCCTTTTATATATTTAGATGACCGAACACTACACGATCGGTTTTTTTCAGTTTCCTAATTCAGTTAAAGCTCATCCCTATCTTCTCACGCTCATCGCTCAGCGTGAGTCGTGAGAGACGCATTCCTGGCAGAATTAGGAGCCGTACTACCGTCGCCCCTGATGCTCGATTAGACGGGGGGGGGAGGGGTGATTGAAAAATGTTCGCGCGTCTCACGAGATTAAGACCGGCATTCCGGCAAACAGAGTATTACATTTTTGCTCTGAAGGCTTCGGGGCTATGTTTTTTAACATGGTACAAGTTACCAGACATCCCTTTGGAACTTTGTACAAAAAAGGTTGCTACCGAATGAAGGAGTTTATAAATTGCATGCATCCACGACACGACTGACACTATGGCTTGCACGCTTGCTTGCTGAGAATGGCGATGACATCATTACATGATCTAAAAACAACTTTGGATACATTATCTGATTCTATTTTAAGTAGCTAGAGCACCTGTGTTCCAGAAATCAACAAAGCTGTCACATCAGGGCATCTGACACGTACACATTACCAGAATTCCTTTTGGGTCGTTTTTAGGTTGCTCCCGAATGGAGGAGTTATCAAAAAGCATGCTACCATGACACGACTGACTCTAAGGCTTACACGGTGGCCTGCTGAGAGTGACGATGACGTCATAAAATGATGTTACATCGGGGCTATGTTTTAACATGGTACTAGTTACCAAACATCCCTTTGGATCGTGTTTAGCTTGCTCCCGAATTGAGGAGTTTATGGCGATGACTTCCTTACATAATGTCACATCGAGGCTATGTTTCTTAGAATATACCCGTACTATAACTATTATATTGGCCGGTTTTACCTCTTGAATGGTTCCGCAAATAAATAAATAAATGGGCCAGACAACCACACAAATCACTTGGTCTCAAACTAAGGTTTTCCCTTGTACTATGTACGACGAATACTAACGGGGGCGTCATCCCAGTACACCCAGACCCAAGTCAATTTAGAAAAGTTCGTTTTCCGAATTGACTTGACCAGGAATCGAACCCCGGACCTATCGCGCTTTGGCCGCCTACCATAGCCATTGCGCCACCGAGGTCGTCGAAAGAACACAACATCACAAACAAACGAGCAACAAATCACAGTTGAAAGTTTAAACAGTTCCCGGAACGCTGAAAGGCCAGGATACGCCTGGGTCAATAAATCTGCGGAATAGTTGGATGAAGACATTAAGGCAAGCTGTCGAGGTGTGCTCCGCGCATCCTAATGAGTAGACAAACAAACTGAACTTGTTGGCTTGCTAATAGAAAGCTTTTGAGTTTAAACTTCTTGGTGCTGTTTTATTTAGTAAAAAAGAAAAGAGAAAGAACAATGAATACATTTATCAACCACTGTTGAGTTATCAAACAAACACAACAATCAATATAAAACTGCTGCTTCGGCATTTTTACCGCCGCAGCAGCGTAAGCATTCTGGTGAATCCTAACTGCTTGAAAAAATAGCAAGGGCCCTGGCTCTTGCTATCAGCTTGCTACGTCAGTAGCCTAACTACGGGGTGTCAAGCCAGTAAAAAGCCCACGGCCTGTCTGTGTGCTGCCCTCAGTGGTGGGCCTGAAAACGAATATTAAGTAGCAAATATTAATCTGTGCCTACTACAAATTGATTGAAACACGTTTCAGATTCTTAATCGTAAGTCAAGTAACTTACAAGATACCATAAAACTCAGACCGGCGACATATTAGGAAAGTTTGTTTACCATACGAATCGAAGCCGGAACCTCAGAGATGGCACGATTGCAAAGTCCAGCGCAAGCGCAAGTAATTAAGAATTTAATCAGAGAGCTCCTTTGTACCCTAAACAAAGTATCGCATTAAATCTGCTGTGAAATTGGAGATCCGGTCATTCGTTTTTGAATATTTATTCCGTCAAGCAGTTGAATCGTTATTCCGACAAGTCGTGGTCATCCAGATTCAATGAATCAATCCGCAGTGTGTTCGTACAATAAATCGGTAGAGTAAGGGTGTCCGGAATGTGTCCGCGTCACGGTCAGAGAGAGAGCGCGCTGAGTGCTATGAAATCTGCTGGCTTCTGCGACTAGTGACGGACGGAATGTCGACGGCACTCGATATACTAAACTTATATACCTACAAATATTATGAAGCTAAATAGTTCTTTGCTTGTTAGTTGAAACGCGCTAATCTCAGATTGCTTTGGATTTTTTTTACCTATCCCAATTAAAACCAATAAAGCGTCTCCCCGCGATTTTAGTTTAGGGGTAATTTTAGTTTAGGGGTAATTTTAGTTTAGGGGTAATTTTAGTTTAGGGGTAATTTTTTAAACGTCGGGTTACTTTACTATATAAATATAACTTATGTTACTCAGGGTGTATGCAGGTTTCAATGGTGATTTTTTGAGTCAAAGTTTAAGTAAGTTTCGTTACTGTAGTTTTTGAGTTTATTTTTTAAATCATACACAAACAAAAATATAAAAAAAAGACATCTTTCTACTTAATAATATGAACTGATGAAGTTTATGGCTAAATTAAATTGATTTCGTTTTAAGTAATAACAAATGCTCAGATAAAAACTAAATATCACTACTTCATAAACTTTTTTAAGGGAGAGAAATGCATTTGCAATTGCAATGCACTGTACCGCTGGCTGGGGGAAAAGCACCGACGTGTCACACTTCCCCGCGCTGATATGGCGACTGCTGACTAAAATACCCCCATACCTCTCATCGTCGCTACATGACCTGGGCCCCTCCCTAGCAATAATCGGGCTTGCATTAGAACAGGCTGCGTACGAACGTGACTGCGGGCTAATGAGTGATAGTTTCTCCGTGAACTGGAAGCTCGAAGTTTCTGCTACCGTTACAACGACTGTAGTAGAGATGAAGATATTAAACTAAGGGTTGGTAAAGAACAGTAAGTACAAACATTGAACAAAAAAAACATATCATCTGATTGTATATCCACAATTGATTGTATATAAACGCGAAAGTTTGTAAGAATATATGGATGTCTGGATGAATAATAATAATAATAATAATATAGCCTTTATTTCCGAAAAGTTTTTTTTTTTTTTTAAACTACACTTATACTATGTCTCTTATTTCGGTGTGCCTTACGGCAAAGACCTCCTCCAACTCTTTCCATTGCTGTCTGTCTGCTGCTACTCTCATCCAAAAGGGTCCTAAGGTAAGTTTCAGTTCGTCCTCCCATCTTCTAGCATTGCGACCTCTGCTCCTAGTGCCATCTCTAGGGTACCAGACTGTAACTAGTTTGCTCCACTTTTCCTTTTTGCAGCGAAGCATATGTCCAGTCCATCGCCACTTAAGTTGGTCGATGCAGGACAATATATCCTTAATTTTCGTTTTGCGTCTGATGTCTGTACTTCTAACTTTGTCCATTAATTTCAAACCCAGCGTGCTTCTTTCCATACTTCTCTGGCATCTGAGGAGTTTGTCTCTATGGATTTTCGTCAGTGCCCAGGTTTCACAACCATAAGTGATTGCTGTAAACAGCCTTGGTGAGAGTGGATCACCTTGCCTGACGCCCCTTTCGATAGGAAAAACATCTCCCGTTGATTCTAGTCTTATTCTAGCTCTGCTTTCCGTGTAAATATTTTTGATGATATTTATATATATATTTTAGATTCCTTGCTCTTTTAAACTCTGCCAAACAGAATCGTGTTTAAGACTATCAAAGGCCTTGGAATAATCTATGAAGGCCAGGTAAAGAGTTTTGTTGTACTCGTTGTATTTTTGTATGAGCTGTTTGACTGTGTGTACATACACACAGTCAAACAGCTCAACAGTCAAACAGCACACAAAAAGTCTTAGTGCTAAAGTCTTTCCTGAAGCCTGCTTGTTCCACAGGTTGATTTTCATCCAGTGTTGGGGATATTCTCTTCAGAATGACTTTGGAGAACACCTTATATATGTTTGAAATGAGGGAAATTGGTCTATAATTCCCTATGTTGTCTTTTGGACCTTTCTTGTGTATGAGTATTATATGTGATTCTGCCCATTGGCTTGGAATTCTGCCGGTATATAGGATTTGATTGAAGATCTTTGTTAATATTGGGCTTAGTTCTTTAATTGTTCCCCTCATAAGTTCGTTTGTTATTAGATCAGGGCCAGTGGCTTTTTCCATCTTTTGACTTTCGATGGATTTTTCTACTTCTGATACTAGTATTTCTGGTATAACCTCTTCGTCTTTGTTCCCTCGTTTTTGTAAATTAATGATTTCTCTTTCGGGCAATTGTGCTTCTGGTTGATTTAAACCATCTTCTTGGTAAAGTAAGCGATAATAGTTTGTTGCTATATTTTGGATTTTACTGCGGGAAGTAGTTGTTATTTCTTTGTCTTTTAGCTTTGGTATCTTTTCCTTGTTCCCTGATTTCCTTGAGCGCTTTCTTCGCGCCTCCCGTCCTGCTGATATGACTCTCTAGTGTTTTAAGTCTTCTATCTTTCCTGTCTTTTCTCATATTTTCGCGAATCTGAGTGCTAAGGCTAGTGATTTCTTTTCTGTTGTCTTTTTTATCTTTTTTCATTATTAGATTGCTTCTATCTTCGATTAATTTTAAAGTTTTTGCACTGAGAAAAGCTTCTTCTTTCTTGTTTGCTTTGCATTTTGTCTGTCGTTTAAGTTTGTCTTCTAGCTTTTTATACTTTTCGTTTAGGTCAATATCTGAGATGACTACTTCCATCAGATCTTCGGTGGTACAGTTTGGGTTTCTATTTTCATTTGTTTTTTGTAGGTAGATCGATTGAATTTCTTTTGGTCTAGGTTTTTTTGTACCACTCCCGTTTAGACAACTTCGTACCATGCGATGATTAGTGTTGAAGTTTAGGTTTTGAACTATTCCCGTATCAGTGAATGCCCTGGCTTTATTAGTTATTATGTAGTCGATTTCATTTCTAGTCTTTCCATCTGGAGATTCCCAGGTCCACTTGGTTTTAGGCTTTTTGCGAAACATGGAATTTAGAAGTGTTAGGTTTTTCTCTAGCAGAAATTCCACCAATTTTTTTCCATTTTTGCTTCTTTTACCACTTCCGTATTTTCCTATTACATGGTCTTCTCCAGCTAAGCAAGCGCCGACTTGAGCATTAAAATCGCCCATGAGTACTATATTGTTTTCCGAATACTTTTCAGTAATTTCGCCCAGTTTGTCGTAGAAATTGTCTATGTCCGTTTTTGTTGCTTGTTCTGTCGGGGAGTAGACTTGGATGACTGACAATGTTTTTGAATGTATTGGTAATTTTAGATGTATAGCTGCAATTCTATCTGATATTCCTTCAAAGCCAATGATCTGGCTTTTAAGGTTTAGTTTTATCAAAAATCCTACTCCTCGTTGTCCAGCGACTTCGCCTTTGTGGTACATAATATAGTGGCTTCTCTCTTCTATTCCTTCTCCTAGTCTTCGCATCTCACTTATGCGAAGAATGTCCCATTTGATGTTTTCAGTAGCTAATTCTAGCTCTTTCAGACTTTCTGGTGTTCTTAGTGTTCGGGTGTTTAGTGTACATAGGTATAGATTGTTTCGTTTTTGTAGCATTTTTTTTGTAATTGATTTAGTTGGCAGATTTGTTGGAGGGTGGTGGTCGACTTCCCCCACGGTGACCAACCGGCTTGGGGGATAAAGTAACGTGTTCTTTGCGGTTGTAGTCATTGTTGTGTGTTTATTTTGGTTCCGGTCGGAGAAGGCCTTTAATTGTTTTTTGGCAGCTCTGTCATCGAGGAAGATCTTTCCCGTCCCACATAAGAAAGTAAGCTTGGCTTGATTACTTCCCTTGTTGAACTTATGGATATCTTTGCGTTCTCTGTATTTTTCGGGCTTGGTTTTTTCAGTGTGGTTGGCGATCTTGAGATCTCTCTCTTCCTCTTTTCTCGGGTAGTGGTTCCAGGTTTTTTCACAATAAGCTTGTCATACTTTATGAACGCTATGTTTCCATTTTCTCTTTCTGCTTCCACTCTTGGTTGTAGCTGTTTGTGTATTTCGAGAACTTCCTTGGGGAAGTCCTCTTTTACATATATGTTTGTAGGGAGGTTACGCTTGTTTCTCAAGATCAGATGTTTTTTCCAAGTTGTTGTTAAGGATAATAGCACTGGACGATTTTTATCAAATTGTGTTTCAATTCTTTTGATATAATTTATCTCTTGGCTATCTAAATGCGTTCCTGATTCAGTTATTATTTCCTTTGCGTAGTCTACTAACTCTGTTTCAGTCTTTCCCTTTTCTTCGATGCCAAAAAGAATAAGATTATTCCTGTGTTTGTCCTTCTCTAAGAATGTAACTTTTTGTTCTAAATTTGTGATTTTAGTTTTAAGGTTGTTATTTTCCTCTCTCAGAGTTTTCATCTTTTCTTCTATGGCTTCCATAACGTTTTTAGTTATTTCTGTGGTTAGTATTTTTGTTTGCTCATTGAACTTTTGATTTATTTTAAAGAATAGGGTTTCCATTTGTTTTTCCATTTGCTTTTCCATTTTAAATTGGGGTAATTTGATTTCTTACGGTGGTAACACTTTTGTGCAATGGTAGAATTTTTATTTTTATTTTGTTTTGGTAGCAACACTTTCGATAGTTAGTCTATGGTTGTCACTGTCAGATGTCAGTTTGACTGTTCGTTTGGTTTGGTTGGCACTACGTAATCTTGGTGTACAATTTTTAGGTTATAATGATATCTAAATTGTTTTTGAATAATTACACTTATTTAAAGTAACAACTTTAAATAAGTGTAATTATTAAAAAACAATTTTTGATCAAAGAGCAACAGCTCTTTGATCATTACTTCAGCACTATTTCAGTTCGATAACCTTGGAACTTTGATGTAGTTTATATTCAATTTGTCGTTTTTTACACTGGTAATTGATAATGTTTGCGGAGCTCACTCTCGTACGTGTTTACACTTTTGAAACCGGAACCGGAATATGTCTGGATGAATGGACGTACGTATTTTTTTTTATAAAAGCGCAGTTTGTTGGCTAGGAACCCACAACGCTCCTTTTTATTACTCTTTCACGTAAACGGATTTGTGGGAAATTTGGTAGGAAGAGGTGCTTTCATCTCCTTTATGGTAATGACGTGGGAAAAATTTAGAACCGCCATAACATCACCGGAAGAGTGGCTGCTGTTCAAGCAGCCCCGACTCTTCCCCGTATTATATAGTTGAGGGGTAAGTGGAGACGGCCGATTCCCTAGGAGCAACGGAACCCCTGAGTCACCTTCAAGGTCGTTTAACGGAGTCTAGGGCGTAGTACAAGTAGGATTTTTTTTAATTACACTTCAAGATTGACCTTATTCCACCTGTTAAGTGGTAATGAGGACAGAGCTTAAGGGTGACAAGTACAGCATAAGAAATCTGTTACTGGACTTGTCGCCCTTACCTTGAAAGCTTGACCCCTGCTACTAATGTAGCTACCTTCAGGAGCTCTGTGCAAATTGGAACAGTGCAGGACATCAATTGACAACGTCTTACAATTCCTTACACGTTACAATTCTGTCGTCAATTACAATTTCACCTTCTCCACAATACGGTCGGGCGCAGCCGCCGGTGTCGCTCAGTGATTGATGCCGGGATTCTATCGGGCCCGCGCGCGGCGGACAATCAATCACCGCGTATCCCTTCTCTGCACGAGATGTGACCTAAGGCCCCTTGCGGACTGTGCAACTTTTAGGGAAACGACGTGTCAACACTATTTGTGACTGTACTAGCTTTTGGTCTTGGTTTCGTTTGCTAGGAAAGATAATTCAGACGCTTAGTCCTACAAATGTTGAGAACATGAAAGATGGGAATTGGTAGCTAAAGAGATTAGTTACAAAAATAACTTATTGAACAGTTTTTATACCAAAGAAGTCTCATGCAGCAACTAGTCATTAGTACTAGCTGTTTGTTCGCGGCTTTATTTGAGTTATTCCGGGATCAAAATGTTTCTAAATGTTAATATAGTTTCTTATCTATGTATTTCCATTCAGTAGTTTTTGCGTGTAAAGGAGCAAACTACTGATATCTATACATCCTTTCACGTTAGTAAATATTAGTAGAACTGGAACAGTGCAGCACATCAATTGACAACGTCTTACAATTCCTTACACGTTACAATTCTGTCGTCAATTACAATTTCACCTTCTCCACAATACGGTCGGGCGCAGCCGCCGGTGTCGTTCAGTGATTGATGCCGGGATTCCATCGGGCCTGCGCGCGGCGGACAATCAATCACCTCGGATCCCTTCTCTGCACGAGATGTGCCCTAAGGCCCTTTGCGGACTGTGCAACTTTTAGCGAAACGACGTGTCAACACTATTTGTGACTGTACTAGCTTTTGTTCTAGGCTTCGTCTGCTGGGTATGATTATCCTACTAATATAACAAACGCGAAAGTTTCTCAGAACCTATGAATGATTATTATTCTTTCACGGAAAGCTTCTGAACGGATTTGGTAGGAAGAGAGGTGACATAATAGATTAACATCTAGGATTTATTTAACTCTTGATTCCGAAATAGCGCGGGTGAAGTCACGAGCGACAGCTAGTCCAAACATCTATGACTATGATGTTGATAAACTTGAAAGTTTCTTTGTATGGGTTGCTGATCTTTCAAACATATAAGTATTAAATATTTGAAAGATAAAGTATCTTTTATTTTAACATATACTATAAAATCGATGTAGATGAAAGATACGAAGCGATATTTTTATTTGATATAGAAATAAAACATTAAGAAAATGTAAAATTATGAAAATGCTTTTTTATATTCATTAAACTTGTCATCTAATGTCTGTGCCACTTCTAACCAATTCAATGTAACTGTGACACATGCGAACAGCAAGAGGCTTTAAACGGATTTGCTATTTTCATGTTATAATCTGAAATTCAAAAGTAATTAATGTTAAATTTCGTTAAGCCGTTGCATTGCGTAACGATCAATTTTATTTGTCCAAAATAATATTTCTTAATAAGCAACAGAAAAAGAAATTGTTAATTATTTATCACTAGCTGTGCCCGCGACTTCGTTCGCGTGGACTACATCCTTTCATGGTCTGTTTTACCCCGATCTCCCCTAATATTCGAAACAAAAAGTAGTCTATATTTTTATAGAGCTATATTTGTGCCAACGTTCATATCTCTAACTTAAAAAATAAACATTTTCCCATATAAACTTTCAAAGGTGGCATTACCCCCCCTCCCCTTACTTTCTAACAAAAAGTAGCCTATGTCCGTTCGTGAGGTTCAACGTATACCTATGCCAAATTTCATCAAAATCGGTTGAGAGGTTTAAGCGGGAAAGCGTAACATACAGACAGACAGACAGACAGACAGAGTTATTTTCGCATTTATAATATTAGTAGGGATTATTATTCAGTACTTTATCTTGGTTATACTATAGTGTTAGGACTACTTTTCTATGTATGATTGATATCACTATATATATATACAAATAATAATAGGACAAATCGTTTTCCATGAAGACCCGACCGGGAAGCGAGCTCGGAACTCCAGAGACAGCGCGACCAGAAAGTCCAGCCCACTCGCCTCTCGGCTAAACTTTTTCCGATATAAAAGGAAATCTACGAAAAATTTATTTATTTTCTGAGCCTATGTATTTACAGGAGCGTGTAGCCTCATCCATACTATGCTTTCCTCAAAATAGGAATAAATAAGTAACAAAAGGTCAAGACCGGTATCAAAAACGCTTTAATGTCAGATCTGATGACCAGACAATGACTTAGCTCATTAATTTCATAATCCGTGACAAAAACTTTCCAAAGACCTTGAGACTTTTCAGTCCAATCACGGCGTCCTTTCTTTAACCCAGTGGTTCTGAATCGGTGGTCTGCGGACCACTGGTGGTCCCCGGGAGCATCTTAAAGCGATCCCTGGAGTCCCTGTCATAACTAAAATTGTTCAATCACACGAGTCAAGTTTATTGCCGAGCTATCATTCCGAACACTAAATTTGAATTGACGATTCGCAGGTGCTTTTGTAAAGTTTACATGAAAATATATTTTCTGTTATATTCTTTAAAATTTATTATTAAATATGAACCTTTAATGTGAACAATTTCCCGTAATAAGTAATAATCCCGTGAGAGCTTTTAATTGGTATGAACCTATGTTTTTCGTTTATCTCCATTAATAAACTCCTTGATGCCCCGTGCTCAAATCCCGGTCGAGTCAAAAAGGAAAACGACCTTTTCTATATTGCCTCGGGTCTGGGTGTACTGGTACCGTCGTTGTTACTCATTTATGTAACACAAATGCTTAAGCTACTTACTACATCAGAGCAATATATGTGATGTTGGTTAATATTTATTTACTAATTAACTTCGTGGTCCACAGCAAGACAGGGATTTTGTCAAGTGGTCCCAAGTCTAAGGTTAGGAACCAATTGTAACAGATTGATCGTCTTTTTACGTCGACTCTCCGAGGGCGTCAAACTTGAACGGTTTAGTTTATGAATAAAAGAAATTTCTTCTCGGCACCGCGGATTCTGTAGTCTTTTTCGAGATTGACTTAAATCTTTTTTCTTGCGTAAATCTTCGCCTTAACAAAGATTGCGCGTTAGAAAAGTTAGCACAAGTTTTTATGTGAAAGATCAAATTCTTAGAAACGCCGTTTCATTTGAGAAACAAACTGTAGTAAAAGATTTTTAAACTTTCATGTCTTTGCTTAAACTATAGAAAGTTTTGGGAAAGTTAGTACCAAGCTACCATTTTTAAAGTTAAGTAACTGGTTTTATGTTATTTATTACTGTTTCGAAAATATTAGATTTTGTTGCGTTTTTTTGTTTAACTATACTGTTAAATTGTTTTTACTGTACAGTTAAACAACATTTGCGTATTTACAAATGGAAATGTTTTGTGCAATTAATGACCCGTTACAATATTTTACGATTCGTAATGTGTCAAAATTGACTATCCGTTTTTCTCTATCCGACTACGAGTAGTTAATTCTAATTTCAAATTTACTTTCTATATCAGCTGTTATCGTCGTAGGTCGTTTTAAGCTTACGCCTCGTATAAGTTATTACTATCCGTAATTAGAATGGATTGTTTTTCAAATACTGGAACTGGGCATAAGTATATTTTGACGACCTCCGTAGCCGAGAGGCGAGCGGGCCTGACTTTGGCGAGCGCCATCTCTGAGGTTCCGGGTTCGATCCCCGGTCGGGTCAATATGGGATACGAACTTTTCCATATTGTCTCGGGTCTGGGTGTTGTGGTACCGTCGTTGTTTCTGATTTCTGTAACACAAGTGCTTAAGCTACTTACCACAGAATCAGAGCAATGTATGTGATGTTGTCCAATATTTATTTATTATTTATTTATTATTTTAATTTAGATACTGCTGTAAATATACAGGGCAATAATGATTTTGGTGCACGCAAACAAATGGCTATGTCTAACTAAAACTTGTATAGGGACGCCGAATCTATATATTTATTATGTATATTATGTATATTAGTACCTAAAAATTTAACGTCAAAATCTTAAAAGTGCCTTCTTGTTACTATTTCATTGGCCGCTTCAAACATATGCAAAAATAAGCTAAGATCTTTGCTATGGAAATTATATTAGGTTTATTTATCAATGTAGATAAATTGGTAAAAATAATCTCAATATTTTTAAGAGAGGTAGGGCATAGCGATTTATTGCTCGAACTGGAGCAGCCCGACTGGTGAAATACCTGCACCTTACAGAAGACCGCAGCCAAATAACAATCACTTCTGTGTTGTTGTGTTCCTGCGTGTGAGTAAGGTTTCCAGAGCTCTTGGGGGGTGCTACAATAGTAGCAGGGGTCAAGCCTTCAAGGTAAGGGTGACAAGTCTAGTAACAGCTTTATTATGCTGTACTTGTCACCCTTAAGCTAGGACCTCATTACCATTTAACATCAGGCGGGATGAGGTCAATCATAAAGTGCAATATAAAAAAAAATACGAAGGAAATCCTAAGTATTTTCTTTCTGGCTAAAAAAAAATTTGGTTTATGTAAATCTACCTAACAATTGAACTTTTCGTCTACATTTAACATGTTACTAGTGAAGGAGCTTGATGCAGTTTGCCGAGCAATCTGCTTGAACCGTTGACTTGATTTAAATTAAATTTGGAAGCCGGTGTTTAGGAAAATACTAGAATAAAATAAAATATACTTTTTACAATAAAATAACATTAATGAAGTAGCAGGCAACTAATGTTGTCATAATTATCGGTCTTCTGCAAAGATTTGTATGGATATTTAAATTTTATATGGTAATCGACAGCTGCGAGTATTTAAAAAACTCACCAAGTGGTGGAACTCGATGCAGTTCGCTGAACGACTTTAAAAATGCGCTTGTCTAACAGTTATTTATACCTGGCGATGCTTCGTGTACAAACGAAACCGTGGGAAGAATACAACAAAGAAGAGCAGTAACCGGGTCAGGTGCATGAATTATTACCCGCTTCCCGGTTCCGAGCACTCGGTTCCCGGTATCGCGGTCGCGACCGGGCGACGCATTTCTCAACGTTCAAACTTTAAATGTAGCCAGCCTCATTTTACACAAGCACGGGATCAATCGGGAAGAAAGGTCACAATTTTATAACTATACGTATATATAAATATGTTAGTTTGATGTATGTTATTGGTCAACCGACTGTAACTGCTTAGTTATAAGCATTAAATTATTATAGGCATTTATGATCAGCTACCATAAGCAAAGCATAGCATCATTTACCTAAGCTACACTTGGAACCAAGTAATTGTACCAAGAATAATATATGGTTTAAATAACCGTCTTCTCTGAAGGCGATATAAAACAGTTTTAATTTAGTCGTGAAAACGTCTCTTTCAAAGATTTGTGTCCAGTGTTTTCTGTTTTATATGGTTATAGATAGCTGTTTTACAATCTCACCAAGTGGTGGAACTCGATGCAGTTCGCTGAACGACTTTAAAAGTGCGCTTGTCTAACAGTTATTTATACCTGGCGATGCTTCGTGTACAAACGAAACCGTGGGAAGAATACAACAAAGAAAAGCAGTAACCGGGTCAGGTGCATGAATTATTACCCGCTTCCCGGTTCCGAGCACTCGGTTCCCGGTATCGAGGTCGCAACCGGACGACGCATTTCTCAACGTTCAAACTTTAAATGTAGCCAAACTCATTTTACACGAGCACGAATAATGAGAAAAGAATGTTACAATAGGATTAGTGCATGCTGGCGTTCTCAAAAACGAATCGAACATTTTTCAGTCCATTTCCCGGTTTTACTTATGCAAATAAGTTTCGACATCGGCCGAAAACCTGCCGGAATTAAAGCGTTTGTTTTCGGAACAGGGATTCCGGTTGAGTTTTGTCTTGTCTTTTTTTTTTGTTTGCCGATCTTCGGTGCTCTTGTGCTGGGCGTTAATTTGGTCTGTTTTATCTGTTTTTATTCGGATTTCGACCAAACTTTTGTAAAAGTTAGCAATGTGTTGTGAATAGTAAAATAGGTGCGATGAGCGGTTTTATGAGTGGCAAAGACAATCTAAACTTTTCGTCACTTTAAAAATACTTTCACAGAATGTAGAATTGAGTTAATAGCAAAACACTACAAATTGTTTGCGACTGCCGCTGCGTGCGTCAACCACTTAACGTGTGTAATCATCACAGTACTTTTAAATATTAAAAATTTTATGACACATTGAATAAATCTATCGATAGAATGTTAATGAACATATTTATGAGTTATTGCCATAATAATCGTAATATAAATTGTTGATAGTATTAAAATGTTAGTGAAAATAAGATTGTGTGTGATGTGCCCAAATTCATAAATCTTTTAAATCGGATCCAAATTCGGAAACCATGCCCACCATCTCTGTCTCTTTCTTTACCTATACGACTAGAGTTTTTGTAAAGGATTTATTTACTGGCTAGTTAAGATAAGATAAGATACTTTTGAATACCTGCCAAAACACGATTTCTTTTATCAAAATGCGAAACAATGAGTTCACGTGTGGCACTAATAGACACAACAACTAAATAATATTTTCGATGGATTTTAAAATGCAATCGCTTTTTTAAGTCAAGCAAAAAAACAATATGGCTGACGTTTCGTTAAGTCCACTCTTACCCTTTGTTTTTCAAAAATATGTATGTATGACTTCATTCATAATAATAATTACAATTGTTTCAGACGTTTGTAAATAAGGAGACCAAAATAAGTCACCCGGGTCGATAAAGCAAGAAAAAAACAAATCCAAGCTTGTCTACTCCACACCACTGACTGTTCCATAAAGATAAACTTTTTAGAGCGTCGGGTCGGTCTAATGACGAGCGGTTGCGGCCGAACCGCGCTCCGTACGCTCGCCACTAGTTTGTAAATAAAGTTCACAGATATTTATACTAGTTTTCAAACGTTTAAAGGAACAGTAGTTTTAATTGCTTTTTTATATTGCAACGTCTTATGTGAAGTACATATAAATAAGTAATAATTTCAATAATTTCATGATAGAATACGGGTGTTCGGTGTTCTATTAGATTATATATTTTTAAGGATTCTTCCACCTTACAGAAGACCGCAGCCAAATAACGATAAATTCTGTGTTGTTGTGTTCCTGCGTGTCGGTAAGGTTTCCAGAGCTCCTGGGTGTGTTACATTAGTAGCAGGGGTCAAGCCTTCAAGGTAAGGGCGACAGGTCTAGTAACAGCTTTATTATGCTGTACTTATCTGCCTTAAGCTCTGTCCTCATTACCACTTAACAGGTGGAATAAGGTCAATCTTGAAGTGTAATTAAAAAAAACCGTGGAGGCTAACGATTCAGTTTAAATATTGGTTAATAGCAACAGACATTGAGTGTGCCAGGCGCATACTGTGGCAGATAAAAATGATATTATACTCTAAGCCTTATGTTTGTGCTGCTGCTGTACTTTACTGCTTACTTCTGTTGCTTGCAACTGCGAGTTTTGTACTGATCGAAGTAACTTTGATTCTTATGGAACTGTGTGTTGATCAATAACGAGCCTTATTAATTCGCCATTACAGTACAGGACATGGGGGCTTTGCATAATCAGTGTCCAATGACGGAGCGTGGGCTTTACGGCTTAGAGGCCGCTGAGCGCTGCTCGCCGCACTAATGTAGGCGGCACATTGACGCTAATGCTGCACTGAGCCTGTAAGCCGGACATAGGATCGCCGATAACCTTAGCTAACCTGTTTGATACGGAAATACTATACTTGAGCCTAATTAGCGCTAATTTTCTTCTATTCAAGCCATGTAGAGGCACTTTATTTAGTTAGTGGTGACATGTACCAAACTTTAAAAGAGTAAAAAGTATTCCAACATGTGCTAATAGATGGCGCTGAGTTAAGATTGTTGATACGTCATCAAAAGACAATACAACACTGGAACGCGATGTCACAGTTATCACTTACATACGTAAAATTACATACGATTGTTGATACGTCATACGATGTTAATACATTACTAAAACGCGAAGTCAAAGTTATCACTTGCTTGAAGATTAAGATTGGTATAGTCAAAAGCATGTCAAAAGTCGTGTAAATTCAAGTACACATAACTAACCGAAGAGGTCAACGAACGCATTTTAAGACACAATCAGGTCAAAAGGAAGTTGTCCAAGTGGAGAAGTCAAGTGTCACTATAAGCTAATCTTTTGAAATTCTATTATTGATTAGTTAGATAGATATTAGTTAAATTATTGAATAATAGTGATGAGCCCTCTCTCCGCACGGTTGATAATTGTTTTTCATATTGAGTAACATTAATTAAGGTTTAG
This sequence comes from Glyphodes pyloalis, assembly GCA_037074685.1. NCBI lineage: Eukaryota > Metazoa > Arthropoda > Insecta > Lepidoptera > Crambidae > Glyphodes > Glyphodes pyloalis. The sequence continues at coordinate 3,651,133 of JAYKKO010000030.1, read as the reverse complement.
TAAAATCATTAATTCTAAAAATCATAAAGCTTGCACCAATAACACGGGCTATATGGCTCTCGTGTATAGTACAGTCGCCCAACAGTAAAATATTTGTTTAATCCGGTTCATGTACTTTCGAAGCTTAATCAATGTTAAAATCAAAATCAAAATTATATAACATTTTTATACGTTTGAATAAATTAACACTAAGTTTACACACTCAAATTAACTAATGCCTGGTTAATGTAAAAAAATACTATCCGTTTTCTACGAGTCGTTCATACTTATTTCAAATTTACTTACCATATCAGCTGTCATCAGTTGTCTGTCGGTCGTTTTTAGCTTACGCTTCGTATAATTTATTTACTATGCGTAACTAGGACGTTTCTCAAATATTAGAACCAGGCAATAATGATGAATAAAACTATAAAGCTAGATAAATAAATTAGTTCTATGAGTATATTAAACCTACCTTTCACACTTATACAATACATATCCGAATTTGCTACTTTACCGCTGATACAAAGACCAACGAAATGTTATTCGAGTTACGTCAGGCACCATATTCTAATGTCATCGACCAAAATTGTATTTGTAGGGAAACATGAATAACCTTCGATCTATCTCGGCGCAGACAGGAATAAGGTATTTCAAAATTGCATGCATCGGCGTTTAGGTAACTTTGATTTAAGCGAGTCACTTGAACCACTGACTTTGTGGTAAGCGAGTAACTTAAACTAGTCGATTTCAAACGAACACATTTAGTTTTAAACTCTTCTTATATTATTTTGTTTTTGATAAATATTTACATTTATTCACAGGGAGTGCTTTATATTTTTACTAGTTATTTCACTTATTATGCATATTCCTATGAATAAAGATGTTAATCTTAGTTTAATTATGACAGTTTTTACTTTAAAATGTCGATTTATACGATTAATTTAAAACAACTTTTATCATCTTTTTAGGTGGATAAAAATGTTCACAAACATAAAAAAAAATATTTGTCGTTTAAAAACAATCTGAATATTTTTTATAAAAGATATGCAATTTTATCAATATTTAAAACGATTAAAAGTGTTTTCTACACACACTTTCATGTGGAAACGATACTTCTAATAATTATCTAAATATAAATAAACTGATGTGTAAATTTCTAAAATAAAAGGCAGTTTTTTTTAAATGGTATCGATTTTAAATTAAATTTTGTTTTTTTTTCTTTACATCGCATTATGACACTAGATACCGGAAATGACTCTTAAACATCCCTGAACCGTATTTATAAGATCTGTCTGTCTATATCTCAGTCCTAAAAAATGGGTTAGTAGTCGATTGGCACGAAATAAATTCGCATGAACGCGCGAATGGACCCCTTTCAATACAAATATTTTTTTGGTAGGCGTTTCATACGAATTTATTTTAAATGCGTACAAATCGACTACTTAAAGAATCGAACACTAACCCTAAAATTGAAATAAGGTTACTACTGAGTTCCAAGCCGGTATCTTATGGGTATACATTTCGAATAGGACCATAATTTGATTTATATACAAGAGACGATTCATTTGACTATTGACTTCCATTTCTCAAGTTACTTTTATTGCACTTAATACTAAACGGGTCACATGGAGCAGAGTAATGCGGGTTCAGCACGCGACACAAATAAACTCGGCCGGGAATCGTCGGGAACCGCTGGGAACGCCGTGTCGCTGTGCCCCGCCGTTTCGCAAACTTTAGCTTTGGTATCAGAAACTTTGGATTCACTTTTCGGATCATTTTTGGAACAGAGACGTTTTCTTTTGCTGCTTCCGGTTCAAATGGTGATGGTGCGACTTAGTTAGTTCATCGTCGTACAGTCTAGTTTTACTGTGGCTTCTTCCGACATACAAATTATTTTAATATTACAGAAGAGAGCAATCCGATCTACCTATAATAAGGTTTTAAACCACGCGATCTTTAACATAATTATTTAAATAAGTAGTTAATTTTTGCTTAAATTATTTATATACTGTAATTAGGTATGTAGATTTAAAGTTATTTTATTAGAAATGGACTACTTTTCGTTTTAATACAAGAAAAAAATAAACTTGTTATTTTAAATCACCGACTTCAGAAAAATAGTGTTGAATTATGTCTACAATTATTCAACAAGTTATTGCATTTAGTATGAAATCATTCTTAATGAAAGACAGCTGCTAAAAACTATATTGATATTGGAAATACCAAAATAATAGTATAACAAGTCAAGCCTTTGATAGCAGTTTCCATATTGCATGGTCAGTACCCATTGCTATAACGAAGGTTTTACTGCAATGATGATCAAAAATGCTTAATCGCCACGCTTGTCAAATGATGATTGGCAACAATCCTAACCTCAACCCCCAATCTAGGTTTGAGTATCAAGTTCATGAAATACTAGACCATCCAGGAGTAGATTCTATTCAGGCCGAATTTATTTGTTGTCTGTACCTTTTGCGGCGCATGAAAATTCTGACGTCATAAAAGCATAAAAACAAAGCAGAGAAAGAAGTCTTGCAGATATTAACGCGAAATATTTTTACATTTATCATTTTAAACCCCACTGTCAGATTATGGAGAATCCAGCATTCCAATAGGTGGATGGGGGATTAAGGTATTTGGAGAAGCGAGGGAAACGTCTGATGAATTTGGGAAATGAATACCGATACCAAATAAATTTATAGCCGGATATTTTTATAGCATTTTAATTAAAATTCTTGAATTGAAGGTTTTTTCGTTTTTAAGAATATGAGTCAAGAAAGTGTCTACCACGGAATAAGCACAAAGGTATGTTATTCGATAGCTCAAATGTACGAAATAAAGTTACACAAGAATAGTTTCATTGAATTGGAGCCAGTGAGAATAAAAAATAAGAAGAGAACCCATGAAAAAATTGAGGAAGAATAGGTTGCTCAAACGCTTGATTGATTGAACCTCTGTACCAAAATATTTATTATGTGTAATCGCTAAAGACAAATTCCACTAAAAGATTCGACAATAAAATATTTTCCCAACTTTCCCCATTGAACTGGTGAAATGAGATTACAACTCCCACATAAATCGTTCTACAGATAACACTTACATTGCCACAGTAAGCAAGGTACGTTACATAAAGATCTTCGTTACTCCATACAAAGCATTCACTTGAGTTACGCAGATTTCCTTTTAATAAAATATTCTGGGGCAGACTCAAACGAATTCGTGGGATGGATATTCGTTCGCAATATGTTCTTTATCTGTCTAATTTATTGGAAAGGATACCATTAATGGGTGGCAGTGGGAAACCCTTCGGAGATGGAGGGTTAAAGATGTAACTGGAAGTGTCTAGGATTTCAATTAAAATGTTGACTTATTACTTAACTACATTCGCGTTATTTTACATAATTGTTCTTGAAAACATATTAAAAATATTTTTGTTCATGTTCGTTACTTACTGACAAAAAATACTGACTTGAATTAATTTGCCTATCTACTGGCAGTGAATTTTGTTATACGTTTTAACTCTTTTAAAATTAAACATACAAATGATAAATAATTTTGGTACAAAATCTACCATGTATTTTTATGATTTTAATGTACTCAGTGTTATTATGTCCGAATCTTTCAAACTATTTACATTGGAGCATGTTACAAAAATATACACATACAAACATACACTCCACACATTAAAAATATTATTGCCAATAAAAAAAGGAATTATTATTATTATATTTGTATTTAAGTAACGGTATGCGTACTTACTGAAAACCATAAGAATGATGATATCGAGCATCAGAACGAACGAATACATTTGTTATATTGAGTTTCTGAATGCAATATATTTTTTAACCAATTTTGATGAAATTCTCTAGAAGAGACATAAGCTACTTTTTGTTTTAAAAAAAAAGGAAGGGGGTTATATTGTCCTTGAAAGGAAAATATTCATATTTTATATTTGAAATATCACATTTAGTACAAATATATATTATATATATATTGGATAACATCACATACATTGCTCTGATCCTGTGGTAAGTAGCTTAAGCACTTGTGTTACAGAAATCAGAAACAACGATGGTACCACAAATATAACTCGGAACTTGAATAAAAATATGGACTTCTTTTTATTTCGAATATTAGGGGAGATATGGGTAAAACGGATATAAAACTGTAGTCCATATGGAAAAAAACCTGTAGTCCACGCGAACAAAGTCGTGGGTGCAGCTAGTATTCATGTAATCTTATATATAAAAATGAATCGCTGTTCGTTAGTCTCACTAAAACTCGAGAACAGCTAGACCGATTTGGCTAATCTTGGTTCTGAAATAATTGTGGAGGTCCAGGGAAGGTTTAAAAGGTTAGAGACTAAAAAACTAGGCGTTACGAAGTTCGCCGGGACAGCTAGTAATGAATAATTATTACATAAAATGGCTAGTCGCCTCTAGAAAATTTATACCTACGTCATAATCCTTCGTACCTACACTGGATGGAATCCAAAACGGTTGCTGAATTTCAAACGAAGCCGATTGTATTAGTTTTTTAAGGTTTGTTTGTTAAGGGCGAAGGGTTCAGGGTTACTTGACTCTAATCTTTTGGAATAATTATTTGAGGACGTTTTCTATTAACATCAGACCAAATTAAACACTCCTTATAGTAAGTAGCTTAAGCGTTATGACATGTCTATTCTACTAATGTTATAATGTTTTAAAACTTTTCTGTATTAGCTTGAGTCTAGATTTTGTAGTCATTGTTTCTGATTTCTGTAATAAAAGCGCTTTAGCTACTTGACAAAGTGGAGTTTATATTTGAAGTTTTATAGAAATGTCACAAAAAATGCTATATTTATTAGCGGCCTTGTCTATTCTAGTAGATAATAAATATAGCCTATGCTATTAGGGGAGAATGTAGCTTTCTTATGTTGAAATAATTATTGAAATGCGCACAGTAGTGTTTGACTTTATTCAATACAAACATACTCAAAAAGTACAAATGTTTCTTCTTTTATTAATAAATTAGTGTAGATTATTATAGGGTAACTGAAATCAATTATAAAACTAAAGTCGTTCCTTTACCGAAGTTGGGTTATTTTTACTGTGTAAGTATTTTAATGAGAAATTATTGTACGTACATGGCTCGTTGCGTCGTCTCGTCTTCATTTAATCTCAAATAACTGACAGTGTAACTAAAATCTAGTCTTAAAATTGTTTGTTTTCTATTTGCGCATAAATTTGCAGTAACTTAAGGCGTTAAGTTAGTTAGGAGTAATAAAAGTCATTGGGTCGAAAACAGATGGAATTCAAGCAACCGATAAAAGTAAATTATACTGATTAAAGAGAATTGGTTGGTCAGTGTGTTGCGTCCGTACTTGGGTTAGCACAAAAAATGCTTTTAAATTGTTGGTGTTCAATCGTTTTCTTTTTCTTATAATACACATTTAACCTTTATTGGTGTGCCGACCTACGACATGACCTACAAATCGACACAAATACAGCGTCAGCAGAATTGGCGTAGTAAACAATGCTCCATACGTAATGCGTGACATCGATGTCCTACATCGCGATATCAGAGTTTTCGTCGCCACTAAGTATATATACAACAAACCAAGATTGGTAGTTGGGCCTTGGTCCCCGAGCAGATAACACCTAGCTCGCCGGAAGTACTTCCACTTTTAGTAAAGAACATACGTTCCTTACAATTGGTATTGGTTTCACGAGATTTTTTTTGCAATGATATATGGGATTCTAGTAGCCGTCTGCGACTTCGTACGCGTGCACTTAGTATTTTCTAGTAATATATATAGACGGTCGTTTTTACCCTTATCTCCCCTAATATTAGAATCAAATCGACTGACGGATCGATCTGCTGGGCGGCTCCCCTGTCTACCGCCACTGCGGACACCTGAGACTCTCACTTCAACTTTCCTTTTGAGAGACATTGAGTCCCAAGACTCACCGGCCGCGGAGGATAAACGCAATACTGTATCCTCCGCTCATGAACCTTGATTTAACAGCTAGGAGTCAATACCAATATAAACTTTAAGACTTTCGCGTTCCATTTTAAACATTTAAATTAAGTAAACGGGTTAGTGGTCAATACAAAACTACTTACTGCCCGACGTTTCGGTTAGGTTGCACCAACCGTAGTTACAGCTACTTAATAAAAATGGTATCGCGAGGTGACCCGTGTAGCGATGGGTGTGAAAGTCACAAATATTTAAACGGAAAGTTTTATATATACACAAACACACAATTCACTATTTACATAGAAGGAGCGAAGGATAGAGGAAATGCTTAAAGAAAACTGTACATGAGGAAAATATATAAAACATAAAATAACGCAATTAAAGGGGATAAGGAAATTATTACACTTTGACATTTACACCACTGACATAACCTTTATAGTTTTTCTAAATTTCGAATTCGAAATTAAAAACCGGAGGCTAACGGTTGATACAGGAGAAAAATTTCATCGCATACGATAACTTGCGGTTGGTAGCAGCACGCGCTATACGTGAAGGTCGTGGGTTCGATTTTCTGTTTCTAATATTTTAAAAGATAAAATATTTACAAATGAGAGTGGTTATTTAAAAATATAAGAAAATTAAACCCCTTTCCTTATTTTAAACGCCAATACCAATAGTTAAGTAAGCAAAAGCAAGGTGACAAAAGTTCCCTATAATATTTGGCGACACGACGAAAATAAATCGTCAAGAAGCTTGACTTTGATACAGCGTACACTAGGTCGAATATCAAAGAGCTTCATTAAGCCTTTACGAAGTCTAAAGTACACAGGACGCAAATCATGCGCTTCAAAGTTTATAATTAGGTACGTTCAACCAATTTTGGTCGGTGTGAGAGTTACAGAATAACTTTCACTCTATTATACCTATCATATACGAATGCAAATTGACGTACCGTTGTTGTTAGAAACTGCTGTGATCCAACGACATAGCCCTTTTGACTATGCTTATTTATTTATTTAAAAACTTTATTGCACAAAAAAAGTACAACTGGTGGACTTAATGCTATGGGCATTCTCTACCAGTCAACCTATGGGTCATGCGGAGAGTTAGTTTATGGGTGCGGTAATAGTGACAAAGTGCATAAGTAATCTAAAAAATAAAAACATAATACACGAGAATAGTAACTACCAAGCGTTACAAAAGTCATTTCGGAAACATTTAAATATACATAGACATACATGAATAAATATAATAAATATATATAAAATATGAAGCTATACTTAAATTTACATAACGAGCATATATATACTTATATATACATAAGTAAATAATACCACATAAAAATATAAAATAAATAATAACGACAAGAAATGGATTCAGCAATTGACAAATTCATGACTACGATTTATGTATTAGCGAGAGAGAAGAAGTGTTCACGAACTTTCATTTTAAAAGTTCCCTTAGCTTAGTTTTCTTTATCGGTACATAACTGTTTTCTAGGTACATAACTGTGTAGTTGCTTATCCAATATACTCTACGGCATATAATTAGTCTAATGTAATGTGTGTTTAAGAGAGGTAGGGCATAGCGATTTATCGCTCGAACTGGAGCAGCCCGACTACTGATGGAAATACCTCCACCTTCACTCACTTCTTTGTTGTTGCGTTCCTGCGTGTGAGTAAGGTTTCCAGAGCTCCTGGGGGGTGCTACATTAGTAGCAGGGTCAAGCTTTCAAGGTAAGGGCGACTTGTCGCCCTGGACTGCGACTGGACTTGTCCAGTAACAGATTTATTATGCTGTACTTTTCACCCTAAAGTTACGACCTCATTACCACTTAACATCAGGTGGGATGAGGTCAATCATTAACTATAAAATTAATAAAAAACAGTTTCATATTCCATTACAGTTGTTAAATGAATGGATTCTTGAATTATTATATTTGTGGTGATAAATAAAAACTTTAAACGTTTATAATTAACTAGGTTTTATTCTTGCAATAAGTATTTTACATTTTTACAACATTTATTTTTTTCTATGATATTTTGACATCTATTCTTATTTTTTCTTTTTTATTTTATGGCGGTAAGTTGCTAGTATCAGCAAAGAGGTTTCGCTGACACATTTTAAAAGTAAGCCTTTTCTGTTGAACATTTGTATTAGATAGAAAGAAATACATTTATTGACCATCACATATTTTTTAAGCAAAAACAACACAAGATAATTTAAACACAACAAAAGGTAAATGAGTGTACGTTAATGTGAAGTTTGCACAAAATCCGTCGAGCAGTTCTTTATTTATCACATTTTTTGTAATAAATGAATATGCGTGGGAAGCCGTGGCAAGCCGCTGGTTTGTTCATAAAAAGTGGTTTAATATTTTAAACTTTCTATGAATTACTATTACGATATACCATTATGAGCATATTCAAAACGAATTGCAATCGAATGAACGGATTCAAACTCTTTAAAGAATTCTATCAGTAAGTTTCACGTAATTAAAACCAAATGTCCCAACTTTCAATGCCTAGATTTTATACAAACTGTTCAGAAGTTCAAAGCGTTCAGTATCTCGAATAAGTCTGAACACAGATTGTTATCAAACATTTTATCGCATTACACTTTAAAGGCTTTCCATTTCCTTGGACAAAACATACGGCTACGTAGATACAACGACCAGTTACGGACTGAGGAAAAACCAAAAAATTAAGGTTAGGTGGTTTAAATAGTCATAGTTTTCAAATACCCATTTATTTATATACTAATACTTCATAATAACTAAAAAAAAGTACCATGCGTGCTAATTTAGACTAGGAGTATAATTATTGTATAACTCTGTGCCAAATTTCCTTTAGACCATTGATCATTATTAACACACAGGTTCATATTATTCCGCTGCGTATACTTTCGGTTTGTTTCAGTTCGGATAGATCATTGGGCTTGAATTACATGATCCAGAAGTCATGCTAATCTGATGCTCCTGACTAAGAATTTTGCACAAAAAAAACAACGGATGGGCTTAATTCTAGAAGTATTATTTACTAGTCAACCTTTAGGTCATGCAGAAAGTCTCTTTACGGGAACGGTAACAGTAAGTGAGTAAGGAATACAAAAAGATAAAACATAACAATACTTAAACAAAACACATGTCATTATAAGTTATATTTGAAAATTTAAAATACTATATTTCAACAAAAAGTAGATTAATAACGTAATTAATTTAGACTAATTCATAACTAAGACCTAAGTAGGAAGAGACACGTCAACCATTTGAAAAACAATACAATGAAAGCAAAGATTTGAATGGTTCAATTTCAAAAATTAAACTTGGAGGTATTTCTTAATTGAGTTACCGTCCTGTCCTCCTTTAAACGGCTTAGCGCTTCGTCCCCTAGCGCCGTCCCTGTGCGAAGTAACAAGAAATCTCCTGGCTCATTCACGTCAACACGTCAAAATTTCGCTGAGAATTTGAAAGCATTCAGGGCCGCATTCAACTCCTTTCGAGGAATCTCCTCCACTCGACTCGGCGAATTCAAAAGGCGTAACTCGCGAAATGAAACATTTTGGACATAAAGGACTTTTTTGTATTCCGAATTTGACACTCTTTCAGAATAACGAATTTTACTTTGAACAAAGTTCTAACAAGCTCTTTGGTGTAGAATAAAAATTCTTGCATGAGAGCAGGTAGCGGCAAGCCCACAAGGAAGTGGATCATGGAGGAAGAGGAAGAGGTTTCCTATTTCCTCTGCGACTCCGCCACGACACGGTGACTCGTAGGAGAGGGAAGCGGGTATCGATACACCTAGATAGTGGTATCGGTGCCGGCCTCCTTGTCCTCCCAAGACCCGGCAGTGCCTCCGGTAGGTAATAATAATAATAACGTTTACTTATTTTCCCCATAAACAAGAAAATAGTAACATAAGCAAAAACAAGGCACAAATGAATGTCACCAATTACGTGTTCATGGAGACTGGTGATCTGTGATAAGTAAAAAGTACTTGTGATACAAACCACCAGGTCTCCCTCCGGTGAACAGTCCATTACAAAAAGTGTGCTTATGCAGTGAACATGGATAAAAATAATTTTACAAATATTTTACAGTACTCAGTGTAAGATACTACTAATACATTTTTTTAAGTAGATCTTCCGTTTGCTGGTAAGTTAAACTTTTCAACCATTCACTTAACCTAATGACCGCCATTGTTTCCTATTTGTGACAAGCACTTGCGGGCACTTGCGGTGCATGCGTACAAACTAGTTTCCCGCTGAGAGTGACGGTGCGGTAGGTATACCCCGCTCTAAAAAACTGTCCTAGATGTACCAGGTTTAATGGTGGTCAATTTGAAAAACAAAAATAGTTTAAGACTGTTTTGACAGCTGTCAACGTTACCGCTAAAGTTTAGTAGGTGTAATTTACTTTAATAGTTTTGTATTTATGTTTTTATATAAAGTACTAGCTGTACCCGCGACTTCGTTCGCATGGACTACATCCTTTCATGGTCGGTTTTACCTCTATCTCCCCTAATATTCGAAACAAAAAGTAGTCTATATTTAAATCCAAGTTTTAAGCTATATTTGTGCCAAATTTCATATCTCTAACTTTAAAAAATAATATTTTCCCATATAAACTTTCCAAGGTAGTATTATCCCCATCCCCGCTTATTTTCTAACAAAAAGTAGTCTATGTCCGTTCTTGAAGTTTAGCGTATACCTACACCGAATTTCATCAAAATCGGTTGCGAGGTTTAAGCAGGAAAGCGTAACAAACATACAGAGTTACTTTCGCATTTATAATATTAGTAGGGATTAGCCTGACAGGTGTGGGCGATGACAAATATGAGCAATGTATATACTAATAAATAACGTTACTCGACCCGGGCATTGAACCTAGGACTCGAGATCTTAACCAGGTCTTTAAACAAGAATATCGAAATGTCATGCACCTACAACTCTAACTAATCATCTCCAACATTTATTTCAACATTTAGACTGTCGCTAAAGATGATGATGTCTAGAAATGTATCTTTGCAAAAATTCTGGTTTATTTTTTAACTTAATTTGTAAGTATCTCGCAACACCAACAGCTATTTTACATAAATCAGCCTGCTCATCAAACGGCGTCAGTCGTATCAGGGCGCGTAGAGCACACACCCATTTATCTGGGCTCAGCATTCGTCTTGCGTACGTTTAATCATACAACGCAATTTAGGCTCAAATAGTGACGGAACAATGTCGATAGTTGGCTGAAAATATAATTTTTTGGATTTTTTTTTTATTCTGCTGAAAGTCGGTTAGGGTCAAATAGTAACGAAACGATATCGATTGTTGGCTGAAAATATATATTTTTTGGGTTTTTTAATTCTTTTGTTTTCATTTTTTATACTCTGCTGAAAGTTCGCTGAAAATGTAGGCCTGTTAGGATTTTATATTTTACATAGTGCCCCAGGAAACCTTACCAGCTAAGTTTTATGACCACGAGATACTAATTCTGGTACCCGTTGATTGGACCCATTGTATAGTTAATCAAATATTAGTGTACAAAGAAAGAAAGAAAGAAAGAAAGAAAGAAAATATTCTGTTTGTTTTTTAGAGATTTGCTTTTCTACTTGATGCTTTTAGTTTAAAATGTTTTACTCAGTAATGTTTTTTTGTAATCGTTTTTTGGATAATATGGCTCATATATGTATTCCCATGATCCCATTTATTTATTAGGTTTTAATTCATATTTTAGAAAATTTAGTTCTTGAATTCAAAATTATTACAATATTATTTGGTGTTATAAAATTTGAAATAATTTCAAAAAAATGATCAAAAATGACAGCAGCTACAGTTTAAGATTGAATATACATTTTCAAAACGTCAACTTTTTTCATTATTTCATTATTCAACATTAGCTTTACTGAAATAATTTCAGAATTCACTTTTATAAGTATGACGAAACTCGTAACAAATTTAATCATTATATCGATAAACACAGACGAGATTTACCTACATCACTACACTTTCGTGAATCATGACGTCACCTTAGGCGATTAATTTGGAGAGAAAAAGGCTTAGGGACTCATGTGGTAGATGGACGGGGGGACGAATGCGTTTCATTTATGTCGCACTGTGATTCGCATCTGAATGAAAAGGGGACGCAAGAAATAGTATGTTATATGGGAATGTAAGGGAATATTCCTATTAATACTGTAAAGGCGAAAGTTTGTGAAAACATAAAGGATACTGTTATTCTCGAAATAACCTGGACAAATTCGCAGGCTAGATGTATTAATATTACAATATTATTTATTGGTGAAGGTTTTAATGTAACACGTTTGTTTTTGTGCCGACCTACGACATGACCTACAAGTCGATACAAATACAGCGTCAGCAGAAATGGCGTAGTAAACAACGCTCCATACGTAATGCGTGACATCGATATCCTACATCGCGATATCAGAGTTTTCGTCGCCACTAAGTATATACAACAAACGAATGGTAGTTGGGCCTTGGTTCCCGAGCAGATAACACCTAGCTCGGCGGAAGTACTTCTACTTTTAGTAAAGAACATACGTTCCTTACATTTTCAATGGTCAAAGCAGCAGTGCTGGTACCCATTCTACTTACTTAAACCACTAAAATCCAAGGTCTGAACCAAAATACCAGTAAATTAAAACCGGGTTTCTATCTCACACAGGGTTCACAATTCGACTGTCAAGTGACTTCTCCTCGTGATGACTTACTTTAGGCTCGATTGCGCCTTGAAAAACGCTTCGACTAAAATGGTCTTCACGGAATACTTGGAGAGCTAGAGCTTATCGATGTCCGGTTCCAATATTTGAAAAACGATCCGTTCTAGTTACTGATAGTAATAAATTATACGAGAAGTAAATTGTGGAACGATTTTAACGACTCGTAGTTGGTTGGAGAAAAACGGATAGTTATTTTTGACACATTACGAATCGTAAAATATTAGAACCAGGTGTAAGTCAATTGTCCACGCATAAATAGATTCAACCTAATTGTAATGGATTAATGAACTATATTTACATTTAAACACGTTCTATGCTCATATAAATATATTGGACAACCACAACCACAGCGACACTTACCATCTAACACTTAATCACAAAAAGAACACCCGAAGTAGAAAAATAAAACATTTGACATATAAAAGTATAGCCAAAAAGGGCTGTGGAAGTCGGATCACAGCAGTCGCTAACACTAATAGAGGCTGTAAATCTATTCATTATATAAAATAGAAATACCACTCACCCGCTCACTAATTATCACAACTTTTTTATATTCTTGACACTAGCAAACTTAAAATTTGGCAGGTAGGTTTTCGGTATGGTGTAGACATCCGCTAAGGACGGATTTAACGATACTCTACCCTTTAGAGGTTAAATTGGAGCTTGTATCAAACTCCTTTTTTGAATTATAAGACTTGAAATATATGTCGGAAATAGCAACACTAGCGCCATTAAGTAGCTATTGTGAATAACGGGACGCAAGCGCCATCTGCAGGGCTTTGACAGAGTCTACGGAGTCAGCGGCGAGCGGAGCATCGAGCAATTTGCTTATGATCGCCGAGAAGTGAACACGTCGTCAGAAACTGTCGCGGACCGTTGAATATCCTACCTACCTGTTCATAGATTGTGTTTTGTGTATCGTGCAGTAAAATGGTAAAAGTCTACAAGTGTTCTTATTACCGGCATAACCCGTTAATATGCCCACAAGGCTAGGAAAATGAACGACGCTAGCCTTAAAAATGACTTTAACTCCAACATCCCTACTAATATTATAAATGCGAAAGTAACTCTGACTGTCTGTCTGTCTGTCTGTCTGTCTGTCTGTCTGTCTGTCTGTCTGTCTGTTACGCTTTCCTGCTTAAACCTTTCAACCGATTTTGATGAAATTTGGTATAGGTATACGTTGAATCTCAAGAACGGACATAGGCTACTTTTTATTACCACCTTTGGAAGTTTATATGGAAAAATGTTTATTTTTGAAGTTAGAGATATGAAATTTGGCACAAATATAGCTCAAAACTTGGATTAAAATATAGACTACTTTTTGTTTCGAATATTAGGGGAGAAAGGGGTAAAACCGACCATAAAAGGATGTAGTCCACGCGAACGAAGTCGCGGGCACAGCTAGTATAAAATAAATAAAAAAATAATAACTATATTCATACGAATTTGGGCGCCCTCTGGTATACATATAGGAGCACGTAACTGTACCTTTCGTGATTGAGGAAGTAATTCAAAACAATCAGTCTCGTTCGCCAGCTAGCCCTAACTCACTGGCAGGCATCTCGTGCCGGTGTTATTAGCACGATTTAGTGGCCGGCTCCTTACGGCCGGACGCGCCGCCATAAACCTTAGTTATGACCCGCCTGTGTGTACACGGCTTTACTCTAAAAGTATGGCGCCTACACCTCAATGTACTTTCATTTAAGTACTAAGCCTGCACATTATATTTTATATGTAGTTTGCAATTGTGTAATAAGTAAAATAAATAAAAATAAATGGGGTTTCTTTACCGAATATATTGAGCTTCATAATATTAAGAAGTGACTTTTATATTAGGCGAAGCCTTTAACGTGAAGGTCACATCGTTTGTACAAACGACTACTAAAAGAAATGTTTACTAAGAGTAAAATAAATTAAAATTAAATACATATTTTGTTTTATATAGAGTTTCTAAGATTTGCGCGTACAAATAAACAAACAAACTCTTCAGATTCATCCTTTTTTTTGACCCGGTACCAAACCTAAGACCCTAAATCACAATCTGGTACCTAAACTAATTAATCAACAAGGCTTAGAAAAATCACCAATTAGAAATGAAACGGAGAACGTTTCGCCTAATTTGGAATTTCTTTCACACGAACGAAGTCACAGACGCCCACTAGGCCATTTTAATAAGCTTAAAGGTGACATAAGATTATAAGTTCAAGCCCAAGATACAAGATCTCACAAGACATGATGTGTGACACTCATTCCTTTTAGAGTTTGTACCTAATGGTCTCTTAAGGCGAAATGCGAACCTTTGACACGTCTTAAATTTGTTTTATGGATGTACTTAGTTTAGACAGTAAAATAGTGCTTGAGTAACCCACGAAGAAGCAATAAGATAATAGTGAACAAATTAAATAAAATTATTTATTCATTATGTATGTTTTTCAGGTTATGGCGATTTTTTACGTTTTTTTATGGCGTTCAATACGATTGTATTAAGTATTGCTCTCCATAAGTAAATAATGGTGTCACATGTAAAAACTAAAATAATAAGCTATGGACCCTGATGGGCACGTCAAAGATAAAAGAGGGGAGCATTTATTTGACTATTTTTATAATAGTAAGCAATTTGTTGTGTCAAGAAAATTTATAGCCTGTCTCATTAACATTTTATAATAAATGAAAATTTTTCTTTGTATTAGTAATTTTGCTAATACATGTTTCATAATAATAATTTGTACTGTACGAAGTCTTTCATAAAAAAAAACATATGTAAGCGCCATATGATATTAATTTTCGACAAACTGTGGTACTTACTATGATTCATAGTTTAGACCATTTATCTCAAGCTTCCTACACATAAGTCAAGACATTTGGGTACATTAGCATCCCGGGCAGTTCAGTGACGGCTCTATCGCCCAACGGACGGACAGACGTATATTCTATTCATTAATCGTGCAGACAGCTAAATGCGAAACTAATTTGAATAAGCCGTGTGCAGTGCGCTATTACGTGTCGTGTGGAGAATGAAAGAGATATTGAAATGTCTATGAGAAACTATCAAAAAGCCTTACAGAGTTATTCTACTTAGTAGAAAATGTCTCATCTCTGCGTATATTTTACTTTCATAACAAATGCGAGGTGATCATAAATACGAGCTATAATTTTTATTTTTTATTTCTGAGTGGGTGGTGGGGGATGAGTGAAAAGGGCTTTGCCTTTAAAGGGGTCAATTGGGTTCCACCTTATGAAATGATGCAACGGCATTATTTCTATCACCGCAACAGCACTGGTGTTCTGGTGGAACCCTCCTGCTTGTAAAAAATCTATAGCTGAGGCCTTTGTTATTTCTCCACGCAAGCGAGTGGCGACAGAAATTTTAAAGATATCTAAGGAGAAAAAACAAAATAAAAAAAAGATACATAACATTTAATGAACCAACAGAACGTGACATTGAATAATAATGCAGCAACACCTCAGTTCTATGCATGTTTCCGAACACAAAAATAAAACAAGAAAGAAAAAAAATTGGTTCTCTGTAAAGTCGGTTTAAGATCATGTCATGCATCTCTCTCGTTCGTACCGCGCTTTCGCTTGCGGAACGCGACAATGACGTCATCTTTTTTGTGCATGCAGCCCGTATTATCGAGTTATTAGACGTTCAGGCCTAGTATACGCAACGCGACTAAATTTTATCGCGCTCCTAACAAACGTCAAAATTGAATGAAGTCAGTGCGTCAGCTGTTGATTGGCTGAAAATACGAGTGCGGTGTGCTATTAGTCCATCAACAGTATCGAAACTTTTGTCGTCTCATGCGATAAATTTGACATATTGCGTATGCTAGGTCTGGTTGTCACGTCAAAAAATAGTTCGTGATATAATTATTGTATCCCATATTGTGTCACGTAATCAAGACTCGCTAGCACCGGCAGCTGTAATGTAAACGTGTGTGCCGGAGTCGCAGCGATTGCTTTAATTGGATCTTATCCCGGCGAGTGTTGGGCGGGATTGCCTCTTGCCTCCAGCTCCGCTTCGATAGGCTCTTAAAACATATGGCATCTCTGCACTGTTAAAAGCGCCAACAGTGAATTCCACTGTGCCGTTATCATGAATCTCATTTTATTGGAATGACACCAAAGCGCAGTGACGATAGATTCGAATGTCACTTTAGAAACTCCATCTGTTGTTTTGTGTTTAAATCCAGCGAGTGTTCGTATGAGATAACATTCCGCTACGGTTCAATCGGTTGAGCTTAATTGAAGTGTTAGTTTTTGTTAAATTCTATATGTGAACTTTTGTATTTCAAAACGAATCTTAAGTTATTACTTATGTCATAACCTCTTTTCCGAACGCATCGGCTGTCATTCGGTAATGTGTCAAAATATTAATAAAAAAAAAGCTTTGAAACCGCGCGGGAACAGTAAGATTGTATAAAACGAAGGAAAATATAATTATTTAGTTAAGATGATTCGACTCTTATTTTTTAATTCAAATTCTGGATTTCTCAAAATAATAGTTTCTAAGTTTTCGGCTTTCGGTTGGTGCCCTCGGCTAAATTAGTTCTTAACCACATGCTAGCCGGTCAGTAGTAGGTACTATTCGTAGCTGAAACATTTGACACAACAAAAAAAACCAGCACCTTAGTATCTGAGTTCATTTTTATTTTATAATGGATCGTGCCAAACTAGCATAAATACGGTAAAAAGTCGGTAAAAAAGTTAAAACTGACTTGGAACCTAATTCTACATAGATGTTATCGGAACGAAACTCTAAAATGAAATTGGAAGTAGCTTTTGCCTGTAGGTTTAAAAGGCAATTTACCAAAAACGAATTATTTAGAATCCGATACGGGATTGCAATTTTGGGTCCTCTTTAACTTCGATTATTTTTTATATTGCACTTCAAGATTGACCTCATCCCACCTGATGTTAAGTGGTAATGAGTTCCTAGCTTAAGGGAGAAAAGTATAGCATAGTAAAACTGTTATAGACTTGTCGCCCTTACCTTGAAGGCTTGACCCCTGCTACTAATGTAGCACCCCCCAGGAGCTCTGGAAACCTTACTCACACGCAGGAACACAACAACACCAGAGTGATTGTTATTTCACCAGTCATTTCACCTACGGGAAAATATGATCATGGTAGGAGGGCCGAGATCGGAGGTGAATTTTTGATTGTTTCCCCTGCCTGGACAAAAATGGCTGATTGGTACTTGTAAGAATCTGGTTGTGTTTTTTTTATATTTCACTTCAATATTGACCTTATGTTTAGTGGTTATGATGTCCTAGTTTAAGGGCTACAAGTACAGCGTAATAATAGCTGTTACTGGACTTGTTGCCCTTATCTTGAAAGCTTGACCCCTGCTACTAATGTAGTGACCCCCCCAAGAATTCTAGAAACCTTGCTCACTGCTCCATTTCAATAAATTAAATATAGTTTGTTTGACTGCATATAAATATGCAAACGCACTTATGGCCTATATAATCTAACCAAAACTGCTCCAGTAGTTGCTTCTTTCATAACTCAGCTTCACATATGACACAAACAAATACCTTTCTCATAAATTTACGATATCTCATCACAACACACCGTCCAAAAGGTTTTACCTTCGACCATTATGCAAACGCTACCGCAAATCAGGATATGCCGTCCCGTAGTAATTCGATATTTTTGGTAATATTTGTGAATCCACTCCCTTATCTCCTGTAAACATCTTGGGTTACACTGGAATAACGTTATTTTACCTTTCTCGGAACTTGTACAGTTTTCTTACGGTTTTTGTGAAGGACTTTTTGATAGGTTTTTGGAGCGAGTTAGTAGCGGTTTATATCAGGAATGAACTCACAATTCTACTATATTGTTCTAATAGAGTAGTGAACTGAGTGTAAAATCTCTGAGGTTCCGGGTTCGATCCCCGGTCGGGTCAATATGGGAAACGAATTTTTCTATATTGTCTCGGGTCTGGGTGTTGTGGTACGGTCGTTGTTTCTGATTTCTGTAACACAATTGCTTTAGCTTCTTACCACAGAATCAGAGCAATGTATGTGATGTTGTCCAATATTTATTTATTTATTATTATGTTATACAGTCTAAAGCCTTTTAACTGGACTGTCCAACACAAGTAGAATATTTGAATTCGAACCAGTAGTACCTGATGTTAGCGCATTCAAACAAACTCTTTATAATATAAGTACAGATTTTCTCTACTTAAATATTGTCAAGAGCTTGCTTTCTAGCAGTAAGACCGCCTTAATTGTATTATATGTCTGTAAAACAAAATTCTGTAAATCTTTTGTGCGTTAAAGTGTATCTATCTATGTATCTATTGTCGCCATAATATCAGAATCACTTAAGTTTCTTTGTAAAAGTAAGACAAGTTAAAATCAATGTTATAATTATTTAATAAGACATAATTACTTTGTATATGCATCGAAAGCGTATCTAGGTCGATGTCACTCTCCACCTTACGTGTGACGTAGATTTTAGTTACGTTATTGTAAGGACCGTATGTTTTTTACTAAAAGTGGAAGTTCTTCCGCCGAGCTAGGTGTTATCTGCTCGGGGACCAAAGCCCAACTACCAATCTGATCTGTGATCCCGAAAACTCTGACATTGCGATGTAGGATCGATGTATTAATTGGCTAATCATGCATTACGTATAGAGCGTTGTTTACTAAGCCAATTCTGCCGACGCCGTATTTGTGTCGACTTGTAGGTCATGTCGTAGGTCGGCACTTTATAATTCTTTGTATACGATTAGGTATTAAGGCCATGAGGTTCCCCGGGGGATTTTAGTGGGTAGGCCTGCCATTCTTAGGGCAGGAGAGTCCCACACCCGCCGTCACCTCTCTCGGGTGACGGTTCGGTGCGCAAAGCATTTGCCCCCGCCAAAAAAAAAGGTGGTGGTAATAATACATAATTTTCAACGAAGTAACATCTTTCATTCATCTTAACAATCAACTCACCTCATATACTTCTACGACTCATTCATACCAGGACATAGTCACAAAATAATTAATGGACATCATGAAAAACGTTGAGGACTTTTCCTTAAGATGCACTCACCTCAAGGGCATAATGAGGAATTAAGCGGAGTGACAAGCCAGTTCATCTAAATTAATTTGTGACGTCACTTAAAGCTGTTATTTTTGCTAAGTAGATGAGGTCGTGACCTCGGAGTTTTCTTATAATAAAGCTTTTTCAAACAAAGAACACGGAAGGAACAGAATAAGTGCCTCCTCTAAATGGTGATAAGATAATTTCGATCTTCTAAATTTAATAAGATACAGTTTATGAATAAAGTAAATAGTACAGGCGACAGGAGGTCAAGGGAAATACTTGCAGATCGATTTAAGTCCTTATAAGCACGTCATAAGGGTATTGCAAAGTTCTTTTAAGTCTGTACGTTTCAATAAATTTAAAGAACATTGTACATTATTTCCAAATAAAAATCCTTTGGACAACTTGAATTCAATATTTGAAGATTTTTAAAAGGAAATTACGTGTTACGAAGGAAATATCGTACTTCACAAAAGATTTAATAGAAATCTAGAACCCGAACTATGAAGACAGAGCGGAAAAACTGAAGCGAAGTTTGCGGGGCAACTTTGATGTGTAACAGGAAATGTAATTTCGAGTCGTTTTAATACGTCGCAAAACTGAAAAGAAATTTGACAATTCAAATATTTCTTATTAAAGTAGGTCACTTATACCTCGTTTAAAATTGTATAATTTAAGACTTACACTTTCCATTTTAAATAAGTTTTTGATTCGTTCAAAAAAACAGTTTCATAATACGTAAGTTAATACAAAGTGCTTACCATATTTTAAACTTTTGGATTATTGAATGCAATGCATGATTTTAGAGTCGGTTCGAAACATATATCTACCGAGAAGACACCGGTAAAGAACTCAGTATCTAACTTATAGCTACGTGTACACCACTTTGGACCAAGTCAAATAGTTTTGTTTTGATGAATGAAGAATCATTGAGTATTTATTTTTGTAAGCTACGCCTCTTGAATTAGTTTCTTAAAACTGCGTGCACTTTCAGAATAAAATAATTCTGCCTTATTATAAAAAATAATATAGTTTTTATGTTAACCAGAAAACCAATAAAATAAAACGTCTAGACTTATTTTGTATTCATTATGTTTAAATAAGTCAGCTGCTATTTAATCTAAATGACAGGACCTAAACCTTCTATTCGCTATTTTTTTAGTTTTAGACTTTATTTTCAAGGTTAAAGCTGAATTCGTTGTCGTTTCTAATGAAACCTATTGGAGTCCTAGAACTATTATCTTATCGAGACTAACTCTTTAAAAGATATAACACATCAACTAATAAAATGAAGCTTCTCGTAAAAGCGCTAATTGAATTCCAGGAGCAAAGTATGAAGACGGAGCGGAAAAACTCAGGCAAAGTTTGCGCGCCAACTTCGTCGTGTAACAGGAAATGTAATTTTGGTTCATTTCAATTCGTCGGTAAGATGGAAAGAGTTCGCAGGCGTTGAGGCGACAATGCGGCCGGATTAGAGTGGGTCCCTTGTTTATTTGTTACCTTTGGAATTGAGATTGCGTTCTAATTTGTTTCCATTTTCTTTTGGTTACGTTTATTAATTTAAAACACAATGGACAGGTTTATGATTTTTAGCGGAAATGTATTGTTCTTCTTCTATATTTGAAAATTATGAATGTGATGATAAGTTTGCATTCCACTTATTGGTTGGTGACATGCAATTTTAGGGTATTTCAAACATGTAATTGTGATTAAAATGGAACCTAAAATGAAAATTAAATGAAACCTGAATAAAAAAAAATCCTACCAAATATCGAAGTACAACCTCAGAGATTTGTTTCAAATTGACTTATTAATAGCAAACGTTTGTGAAACAAACTATTTATGATGGTTTTGAATATTAACTATGTGGAACGTAACTCAACTCAAAAGTTATAACTATACCCAAGCCAAAAATTATCCTTGAGTTGACACTTGCACCACATAGCTGATATGTTAAAGTAAATTTATGTGACTTATATCTATATGTAATAGATACATATTTAGTAATGTGGTGCAAGTCTCGACTCGAGGAAGCCAGAAACTGCTTGGGTATGGGTACAACTTTTCTGTTGGGTTAATTATCGAGAATAATACCTATGTCTTTTAAGCAGCAAAGTTCGCCCGGCAATTTCGTCGTGTAACAAGAAATGTAATTTCAATTCATTTTCATTCGTCGCTTAAGACAGAAAGAGTTCGCGGGCGTTGAGGCGACAATGCGGCCGGGTTAAGTAGGTTGGTTGTTTATTTGTTACCTTAGGGATTGAGATTGCGTGCTAATTTGTTTTCTGTTTTCGTTCGCATTAACAATACATAGGTATCAATGCCATAAAAGATGACATTTTGTTACTTCAGTCAGAAGGATAATCCTTCAAATGTTCCGAAACTATGTAATTGTCAGTTAATAAATAAAATTGAGACGTCACAGTGTGCTATCTTGAGGGAAAATTGTAACTAAATAGATTAAAATTATGGTATTTATTGAAGAGAGCAGCGCAGAGGCGTCGACAATTTGGAAAAATTGATGGTGGGACAACTGGGAACATTGAAGATCGTGCGGTCGTTTACCAACTAGATGGACCGATCACATAAGAAACGTCCTCATCTAAATTGTATACGGTTGTGAGAGACGCATTGGGTTGAAACCGGTGGAGGCAGATCGTCCGTTCCAGATGCAACCAACATGCTGACCACGATCCTCAGACATGAGGGACCGACCACTGAGAGAGATTTACTGAACACAGTGGCTAATTGTTTGACTTGTCGGTCTCAAATTTTAAGTATGGAACAAATGGGAAATAGTACAAACCAAAACACGTCAGACTCCACACTTAAGAGTTTGCACTACAATTATGTTGTGAACATACGATCTAATGAATTGTGAAGCATTTAATCGAATAATCATACGTCAAAAATGCTTGACATCAATTTAAAAGTGGTAGGGCAAAGCGATTAATAGGTCATAGGTCACAATAAACTAAACAATTATTTATCAAATGTAGGTAAATAAGTTACAGTTGTTGAAGTTGATTTTTAAAGTAATTAATTCTTCTTATTCGTTAGCTAATTTACTTTGCTTTGAAACGTGTTCATGGTAAAAGGTTATTAGATAATTAAATACTTCTGGAACCTGGTAAGTACTCGCATGAAAAAACTATATATGGCTGAATATAATCACATGGCACAGGCAGGTAACAATAAAAAAAACGTAAATTTAACAAAACAACCCTTTTTTTAAAATCCATGTACTTCTCATAGGTTTTCCTGTAATTTATAGGTAAAGAGCTATATTCCGCATTAATTTCAAAATTTTTAGCTTAGTAGTTTAAGGGGGGGGGGGGGAATTGTCAATTTTCGCCTATTTTCTTAAATAACTTAAAAACTATTTGTTTCAAGATTATAAATGATACATATTTGTAATCCTTACAGCAAGATCTTTCATTTGATATGTCACATGATATGGTTAGCGAATTTTTTTTTTAATGTTGTGATTTACCCTCCAAAAGTGACCCCCAAATTCATAATTTATTTATTTACATTACACATGCACCTTTGGGTCTTTAACTTACATATGTGTACCAAATTTTATCTTAATTGGTCCAGTGGTTTCAGAGTAATCGGCTGTGACAGACGGACGGACAGACAGACACGCGAGTGATCCTATAATTTTTCCTTTTGAGGTACGGAACCCTAAAAAAAGGAATTTGGAGAACGCTGATTCTCTTATTACTGGACCGATATTAACATAACTACGAACTACAACAAGGATACTTCCAATTGACAATAATAATCAAATCGAACGCAGTTTATTCGTTTGGAAACTAAGATGCCACAGACATGTTATATATTAGACGACCTCCATAGCCGAGAGGCGAGTGGTCCGGACTTTGTCGTACCGCTATCTCTGAGGTCCCGGGTTCGATCCCCGGCTGGGTCAATATGGGAAACGAACTTTTCTGTATTGTCTCGGGTCTGGGTGTTGTGGTACCGTCGTTGTTGCTGATTTTTATAACACAAGTGCTTAAGCTACTTACTATAGAATCAGAGCAAAGTATGATGTCCAATACCTATATACTCGTATATCATTTTAATTTTAATATACACACAGATGGCTGTCCATCTGTCTGTTGATAAGATTGGCGTCGGTACTTCAAACTTATACATCACCTCTTATTTTACGTCGGTGTTTAATGAATCGTGTTATTAACAATATCTAAAGTTTACAACCGCATACGCCCCTAAGGGACGTTTGTGGTTATTAAAGCCAAAAGTGCGTATTAATTGCCATCGCTGTAAACCTTTGGACGAAACCCAGCATTTCCATAATTCGAGAGCAATTTTACGCTTCATTCCGCGAGGGATTAGCGAGCCGCGTTACGGCCGGCATACACGCTAGTGGCTGTCCGGGTTTATCTTTGATGGAGCCACGCGACATGAAATGGATGCTTATGTAACGAGAAACCTATTCGAATATGGTGTTGTTTAAGCAAGGAAATGAGTTCAAACTAAAAATCCGAATACATATTAAAAATAATCATCATGAGAGAGCAGATGAATAGGTAAATACCCTGAATAACAACTCTGTACTTTGTCACATTGAGTCACTGTCTATCGGACTTGCTTATTTACGATGAGATTTGGTATGACAAGGTACTGAGGCACACCTCAGTATACATACGAACTTATGGTGCTAGCTGTACCTCAATTATTAAGTACATTTATAAACTCATATAAAGAACGACACAATCCCTACTAATATTATAAATGCGAAAGTAACTCTGTCTGTCTGTCTGTCTGTTACGCTTTCCTGCTTAAACCTCTCAACCGATTTTGATGAAATTTGGTATAGGTATACGTTAAATCACAAGAACGGACATGGGCTACTTTTTATTACAAAATAAGGGGGGGTAATTCCACCTTTGAAAGTTTATATGGAAAAATGTTTATTTTTGAAGTTAGAGATATGAAATTTGGCACAAATATAGCTCGAAACTTGGATTAAAATATAGACTACTTTTTGTTTCGAATATTAGGGGGGAAAGGAGTAAAGCTAGTTATTTATATTTTATGTAAAATAGGCTTACCTTTGACTTCAATTACGTTTGACGAGAGACGTATATGAGACCTAAGATGATGCACGTTTGCCTAGGTTTTTGTTTAATACATTTACAAAACATCCAGACAAAAAACAACACATATGTTTCAATTTTATTATGTTACATTTTATGTTCCTTGATGGAACATGTCGATGAGGCCTAAGACGATCCACGTTACTAGAATGTGTGTGTACACTTTGACCTTTAAGTTAGGTATACAAATTATGAAATTCCGGAAAAACTAACTTCAGCAGAAAGTTCCACGCCTGAGCCGTTCATATAGTTTACTAACCTCTTCACGCGTAATGGAAGAATGTCTGCATCATAAGGGTGAAAGTGTTTGCTACGCCTAGTAATTCTATGATAGAAAGGAGAAGGGTGTATTAGGTTAAACAAAACCTCTGCACACTCACCGAAATGTAACCGATGAAAAACTAAGAGGTAGGCAACTGGCCCTACTTCATAGTTTTTCTTAGTCGGTCACTGCAGTGTTCAAGGCTCTGAAGATTTGCCTTCACGATTGAGTCATTGTGTATGATCGTCTTTGCTCTGCGCTCCAGCAAAGTAGTTATCTAGCTGGTATCTAGCAGATCCATTCCAGAGATGGAAAAAATATTCGATGGAAAAATGGACTTTTTGAGCTTTGTGTAGATCACAGGAACACTTGTTCTAGGTGAGAATTAAACCCACAAGCATTGTTCTATCAGGCTAGTCGATGTATTGGTTCCTGTTGAGTTACAGTTTTCATTTCATTCTTATAACTAGACTAGCTAAAAATGTTACTATATACGATGCAAAAAAAGGCATAGCGAAATGGAAAATAAAAGTCACAAACGACGATTTTTCTGATCCTCGTCAAGGACGCGTAAGATAATCGATTTCACTTATTTTAGAAGTCACTTCACGTCACCCATCGTCTGTATTAAGCTTGTTGTACACTTTAATAGTACAGAGCGGCCTTAATGCGTAAACCGATTTTATGAATCATTATACAAACATGTAGCTCGACTCATCAGTATTCAATACCGTGAAACCAGAATTTGCATATCAAAGGCGCATTAAACATCGTTCCGGCTGCGGGTTCCTTTGCTATTTTTATCATAATATTCAGAAAAGTGGGTAAATTTTCGCTTTGTGTTTGGGCGGACGATGTTTAGTAGGATTAGGGGGGATTTAATAAAGTGTAATGTGAGATTTAAGGCCGGAACAGATGAAGAGAGAGGTCCCAAGGCGGAAGCAAACATTGAAGCAGAGGAGAATCACCATAGTTCACGGTGCTATGATTGTTGGGTACTTCGGTAGTTTTTCGTTGGATTTAGGTAGTCTAGGTCCAGAAAAAAGGAGGTGTCACTATGACTATAAGATATATATGATGGATAAGGCTTTTTCTATCTACCACTTGGTCAAGTCGACAAGTGTGTCGGGCTCGTTTCGAATAAGACTTCCTAGGTAGCCAACGGTCCCAGCAGTGAATCTGACCCCTACGCGATTCGCGTTTCTTTCGCGCTGTCGGGTGGCGAGGGACAGGGAGGCTTGCAACGATACACCTCCTCTCACTCTGCGAATGACCTCTGCCATGCTGGTTTACCGCAGATAGCCACCTATTTTCTGTGGCCTCAGGATACGATTTGCCTGACGGCAGATGGTGACCTGTAGGTGGACACTGGGTGGCAAGGCCAGCCTAAACCCACCTGACTAGAGATGGCCATAATGGGCTTGGTAGTAGGTGGGGTATCTATCTACACTGATCTCTGAGTTTGGTGGGACAGGTTAAATTGTCCAAGTTTATAGGCTTGTATAACGTTTGTAAATTAGTGACATATGATAAGTTGAAACTTATACGATGTTTCTTATAACGTCCTGTTTCTTTCAGCCAAAACCTATTATTAATCTTTTTCGATTTGGAATTCCGTTTCCACCACAAAAAAAAAGTAGTAACACACTTGCAGAGTCACTAGCAATAAAGTAAAAGTAATTAGGATCTTATAAGGTTAGCCTACTAATATCCTTTTAACAATATTAGCGTAAAAGTTAGTAAGAATGTATGGATGTCACGATGTTTGTATGTTTGTTACTCTTTTGCTTGTAAACTACTGAATGGATTTGTATGAAATTTGCTATTTAGATAAATTATATATTTGAATAACACATTTTTGTTCGGATATAATGCAAAATAGCTTGTGTAGTAGGTTTACTTAAGAATGAGATGAAGTTGTATATGTACCTGTGCAATGGGAAAACAGTAGCCAAAGAGAATGATAAATTGTTTTTTAAGCAATGACCGGTTATAACGTACAAGCACGCGTTCAGTTTGATCCATTAACGACTATAAACAGTAAAATAAAAAATAAAATACCTTTTTTAAATTGTTGTTTAAATCAATTTTTGCTTATCGACTCAGTTGGCCGCTCGTGCGAACTCTTCATAACTTATTAAAATAAATGCGAAGTCATCCTTTGAGCAAACTTATTTAATTTTCACAATGGACCGTGCGTACGTGGAAAAACATTTTGGGATAACGTTTTCATGTTTTCAGCTCCGGTGATCGCTGCGCAAAATAATAATTTAAAATTTATTCCGTTCCGCGGAAACTTAAATGAGTTTCCCTTGTTTTATCATGGTCAGTGCACTTTTGCATAATGTCGTTTCATACTTCGAAGAATGCGATATAATTTGTGATTGTGTTTGGTGTACGTGCTTCGGAACGTACGTTAGACTGCGGTCCCACTGAGGCACTGACATCTGTTGTAGATTTTAAGCCATGTGATTGGTGAATCGCGGAACAGCTCGTCTCCGCTTTATCCTACTATATCTCCATGGTGTAGGTAATACCCACCTTTTCGCACGTGTATTTATTCATCTAGTATATAAGTATTGGTTCTAAGTAATAAGAGAGAGCCAATAAACTTTAATCGAGGTGACAACACGTTTTTCAATCACTCCTGGGTCCCAACATTACAATGAAACCGCAGCCTGAGCTGATGTAGATGCCGTGCCGTGGTACTGGCTGATAATGTCTATGTCGAAATGTGTCAGGTTGTTGGAAAATAATTGCGAGGAGAGCTACAGTTTTCTCTGTGTCACTGTCTCCTTAGCCAAGAGGTGAACGGGTCAGACTTTGGTGTTGCGTATACTATATCTGAAGTCCAGGGTTCAAATATGGAAAGTAAACTGTTGTATAATATTTATTTTGCATAGTTTAATTTAATTAACACACTATTTCCTCATTACACTCACTATTACAACATGACTGCGGGAAGCGTGATTGCTACTCTTACATCATCAGCGTTCCGATTCTTCTGGCAGGCAAGTCACGTCAGCGAACCCCTGCTTTATCTTCATATCATCTACAAACTGGCGCCCAACGTGGAGCTTTTCATCACCACACCACCTACATACGTACAAAATAATAAATAAAAATCTTTGGTCAGCTTTGTTCATTTAAAATTTATTTTAAATGAAGTGTGACCATGAAGATAATATTCCAAATATCTCACAGATGCAAAGTATGAAGAAAATACAAAAGTATGAACACTTTATTCGAGTCTCAGTAACACTTTGTAAGTCTTCGTGGCAATATCCATACGAGTGCACAAATTCATAGGAACCAGTTTGTTTTGTAAACAAAGGAGTAGAGACGAAAATTATCAAACCAATATCACCATCGAAGAACTGCTTGCTTCTACATTTTCACCCTATTACCTTCAAAAGGACGGTAATGTTTTATATCTTAACACCTCAACGGTTCAGTGAGTCAGCTTTCAGGAACGGATCACAATCACGCGGACTTACCTTCGATTAATGAAAAAAAATCTATTGGATTTTTTTTCCGATTTGGTTATGGTATTGATATAGTAATTAGTAGCCCATAACTAATGCTGAAACGGTGACTTGATTTTATGAATGGATGCCTTTGCCCTGCAGTGGGACATCAGAATATGTGTCTCCAACAAAAATAATTTAAAAAATAATAATTGGATTCGATGATAAAAGAAAATAATAGGTTTTAAATTGTACACAATAAAATGCACATCATTCAAGAAATATCTAAAAACAAGAATAAATTTGAAGGCAAATGTAAAAACGAAAAAAAATTATCACAATTGTCAAAACTTTCGTACCCCATACATTGTTTGCAATCCAACGGCATCATTTTGTTATTAAACAACCATAAATACTTAAAATCAGCAAGTTACCCTTACTTATCGTACCTGTTTACGTTAAATATCAGATTGAGAGCTTCGCGAAAGTGAAATTTAGCGGAAATCCGTTTAAGCTATCTTTTCGCCTTTCCGCCCTTCTCTGCTAAAATAACAGAGAGAGTAGATGCGAAAATATTTTTTTATTGGCAGGCACGCACCGAGCGATTGGATTGACAAATACGTACAGATAAACAAGTTACTTTGGCAGTAGGGACACACGGACGGACCGAACGAAGAACGCGTTGAGCTTTGCATGTGAAAAATCTTATGTGAAAATGTTGTAAGTAGGTCGAAATCCCATTTTTGGTATTATGTATTTTTGCGTTAAAATTTATTGCACTGCCATACTTTCGAAATTTCATGTTTCATTTTCATATACTCAATGGGCACCAGAAGACAGACGACTTTGAAGAGGAAGGCTAAAAATGCTTTAGCGTGAAGATAGAAAACGCTGGAAGTGTATGGGGAAGGCCTTTGTATAGCAGTAGGATAATTATAGGCTACATATTAAAAACCATTCGATATGCCATATTTTCAATCTATCGCCTACGTAATTTAAAATAAATATTCCCCACATCGCAATTTTTTACAATCAATGTGCCTTATCGAACTTTTGGTTTGGTTTTCGAGATTCCGTCAGAAAAATTAAGTAAGATTTGGTTTTATTTGTCAATCCTCTTTTTAAGTAATACGAACTTGTTACACATTTTTTTTCGGTCAATTTTAGTATTTTAGTGAGAAACACATAGGCACCTATTGATAAACACGCGGCCTATTACAAATAACGTCTTGCCATACTTAATATACACATTTTCATTTTATAAGGTCAACGAAAATCATAGTTTGAATACTGCCCTCAAAATTATTTTTCATATTAAGGCATCCCAAAAAAGCTCTAACTATTACAAACATAAAACAACATATTGTACCTAGCTCTGTCAATTTCCAATCATCATTTCTAAAAAAAATACTAGTCTTGCATTTTATAAGGCCAATAACAAAAATAGTTTCAATCCTGCACTAAAAACTTTTCCGTGCGTGGATCTTTGATCTTTATTTTATCAACATTAAAAAAAAAGCATTTCGGCACCAAGGACTGGTGTGTTACGAGCCTTCATTTCACAGTTCAAATTTGCCCTGACTATTTTCGGTGCGGAGATCTTTGATCTTCATTTTATGAACACCTCAACGTAAGCTGGCTATCGTCAACGCCAGTGTGTCTCCGAGAGTCGCAGCGCGTTCCACCCTCTCAGCGAATTCAATTCCGAGACTTAATCATAAAAGTTTTTGAATAAACAATGGTTCCGGACCGAGTGATTGTTACTCGTCGAGTGCGGGAATCCTGACCGTAAGTGCGAGGCAATTCAAGCGGAACATACTGAAAAAGGAGAAAACATATGATTTTGAGTGAGACGATATAAATTGGGTATGCTAAAGTGATCTCCGTAGCCGAGAGGCGAGCGAGTTGGACTTTGGTGTCGCGCCATCTTTGAGTTCCCAACAGGGATCGGGTGAATATGAAAAACGAACTTTTCTGTATTGTCTCGAGTCTGGGTTGTAGTACCGTTGTTGTTATTGATTTCTGTAATACTAAGTGCTGTAGCTACTTACCATTGAATTGAAGAAATAGAGGTATGTGATATTGTCCAATATTGATTTATTATATACTTAATCTGTGGCTTAAATCTGTGTAGTTAGATAGGTAAAGAATACTTGTAGAATAATAGTAGTGGAATAAATAAATTAATACATGAAGGCACAGCAAGGTTCGTTTTGCGCTCGATCGAGAAACAAACCTGCGACCCTAAAGATGGTATTCGCATAGACTCCGAAGCTTTATTCAAAACAGTATCAGCCTATCTGATATCCCACAACATGTTTTCCATTTTTGAACGTAGCTTGTTGCATTTGGCACCACCTAAATCTGTTGCTCATTAGAAGACAATAACTTATATTGAAACGACGACTTGATTTTTATTATGGATGCCTTTGCTCTGGTGCGATGTAAGTGCCTGTGGTGTGATGTAAGAGCAAAGGCATCCATAATAAAAATCAAGTCCCAACGAAGTAGGGCCCCGCACGCGGGTTTACGCGGATGCCGTCCCACACTTTTTCCCAACCCGGGTATAAAACACCCGGCAGGTTACGGGTTAACTGTCGCGGCCCATACGACCGGCCACAACTTTTTCATTGCCAGCCTAATACAGCCGCGGTAATGCACGTTTTATTGGGTGAATTCGGCGCGTACGTTTTACGCGTAAGTCGGTTTTGTACGTGGTATTGTGCATTGTTGCAGGTATTCGTTAAAACCGTTTTTTTATGATTCGCTTGCAAGTTTTTAAAAGAAAATGTTTGTTTGTGATTTCCTTTTTAAAAAGTAATGACAGTCTTACTTAATGTTATATACATGAAAGTTTGGATGTATTTATACATGTTTCTTGTTTGTTTACACACAAAGTACTTACAGTAGAACTCCAATTATCCGAATTAATGGGGACCGGAACATTCGGATAATCAAATATTCGGATAGTCGGATTTTAAAAAAAAAAATTGCCATTGGAGAGAATAATAGCTACGTTTTGATATTGCACTATTTTTTTATTGAATTAAATGAAAGAAACATGAAGTTTAGAAATAAAAATCACTGTTTTCTCCGTTACACACACATCGTCACATCTCCGTTAATGTAAGCTGTTTTGCGGTCTTCAGCCGTTTTCGGGCAGCCAGGTCACGCATTCGCTTGACGGTGAGCAGTTGCAAGTGGTCACACTCGGGCTGACGCTCCATCCACTTCAAAGCAGTCTCGAGGCCGGCAAATGCTTCACTAGCTGATGGTCCAGCGTCTTTGTGATTCGGATAATCGGCGATTCGGATAGTCGGAGTTCGGATAATTGGAGTTCTACTGT
Organism: Glyphodes pyloalis; assembly: GCA_037074685.1. Classification (NCBI taxonomy): domain Eukaryota; kingdom Metazoa; phylum Arthropoda; class Insecta; order Lepidoptera; family Crambidae; genus Glyphodes; species Glyphodes pyloalis. The sequence continues at coordinate 3,619,210 of JAYKKO010000030.1, read as the reverse complement.
ATTATGAATTTCTATGCTTTTTGATAGATAGACAGCTAAGACATTTATTAAATGCTTACTGCATCGTTCCACACACCTCGGTATCCGTCTAATGCCTCCTCTACACGTAGACAGATTCGTCTACAGATGGCATCGCCAATCAAGTCAATCACCCCCTCTACACGTCGGCTTACGCGTCCACCGACTTGTAGAGGGGGTGATTTCCTCGTCTGCCGATATCAAATACCTACCACAGACGAGCAAATCACACCCACTACAAGTCGGCGGAGGCAACCGCCGATGCCATGTAAAAGGGAGGGCTCAGTAACCTGGGCTTTCAGCGGTTGGGAGTCAATAACAATATAAGATACAACGCGATCAAAATCGCGAGTAAATGCTAGTATTATCATATTAAATTACAATAAGTAATGAACACCCATACAAGTTATATCATACAAATCACGTTTTTATGATATAACTTGCATGGGTGAGCATCATCCGGAACGGATCGAGCGATCATTAGTGATGTCAATATATCGATGACTTATTGTCGATAAAAAAAATATCCAATCCAATGAGCACCAGTCAATCACTACATTCAAAGTCTCATGGAATGTTTCCCTTTGAATCAAGAGTACCAAAGTGATACTAACTAAAGCATCACCTAAATTGACCTGTCCACGTATAGTCGCCATGGACATCATTGCCTCTCTTCGTTTCTCTTCGTGCATATCTTGTTATAGCAATACCTGAATTTATCAAATCAATACAGATAAATAATATATTTTTAGCAAAAAAACCGTGTCCCTTCGATTCCTCTGTGATGCCATAGATCTTGGTTAAGGTACCACCGAAGACGACCAAAGGCGGTAATATCCGCAAAAAAAAAGCCAAACAGTGAATTTTTTTTTTCAAATGGGAGTATGGTGTAAATTTGTAAAGGGTAAACTAATAACTTTTTACCAAACCATTTTTTTGTCTTTCTGTTCGGCCTAAACCTAAAAACGTAAGACAGATATTGACAGACATAACTGGCATATAGTTGATATAATTAGAATTAACATAGTGTATTCAAGAATTATTTATTTTATCACATATTTATTTATTTCAATTCTATAAGATCTAAATAACGGATGCAACACACAAGTAATTTATAAAAAAAATATCAAAAAGGATTATATTTTGCAGGAATTAAACTTGCAAGCATTCAATCTGAAACCGATCGTCAATTCTTAAGATTCTATTGAAACTTTATCGACAACTTCTTCATTGTCATCATTACTCATTAGCCGACTCGTTTGTCATTTTGTCGCTGCCTGTCCAACTTTGCGTATTCCCAAAGTCTCCCGAAGAATTGTGACATGCCTCCGAAGTGGAAAATCTGATGTATCCGGGTAATTTTAATGGTTATATTATGTCGGAGTTAGGGATTACTCTACATACAGTATGATACACAAGATATCTATATGATGGCTTAATTACAAGCTTTTATTTACGTTTTTTCGTGCATTTTGTAATTCTAATGTTCCACCTGTTAACTTTATGTTCATTTGCATAAATTAAGTTATATCATGCGTTTTTGTATGTTTATATGCAATGATACTATTAATATAATTTTAAAAATAAAAACACAATTTACGTTTGCACTACCGTGCCCATTTCTCGCCATTTAATATTTCGTCCACCTCAAGGTTGTCTGGAAAAGATCGCTTTTCAGCGGTCTAAATCTAAACTAATATTATAAAACTAATGAATTTCTTTGTTTGTTTGAACGCGCTAAAAACTGAAGAGTTCCTTTTTTGTTTGAATCACTAATCTCAATAACTACTGATTTTACAAGATTTTATTTAAACTCACTTGTCTCGATGTTTTTTATAATGTTTACAGTACTTAACGCCGCACTATCGACCTTTCAATATTTTAAAGAAGCAATTCCCCGCACCACAAGGGGTGATAAAATCAATTTTACTATTTCTTTAAAATATTTAATTACTACTGGTTTCATTTTGTTGTGTTGAATAAATAGTACATTTAGCGAATAAGGTTTAAACTATATAACATCACGCTGCAATCAAAAAAAGAGCGAAGATACAATGAAACATATGGTAAAAAGGAAGACTCAACGTGCGTGAAGCCGCCGTGTGCCGCTAGTTGTACTAAATTTGTCAAGTTAAACCAAATTTGTGTGTGTGAAGTTTATTCGACTGGAATAAATATATGTATTTTGCTTGATTTCTTTAAGGTTGGAATTGCTCAATGAGTGTAAAAAATAAACAGACAACTCATCGAAATGTGTAGTTTTAACTCATCCGACAGAGGATACCAACTGAAGCCTTAACGTTTATTATTGTTCAATACTTCAAATTTAATTCTAAACTTTTTGCTTTTTAACAGTAGTATATAGAATAATAATAACAGAAAAAATATACCTAGTATATGATATATATGAAGGTCATCTATTCAGTACACATATATACTTCAGTAAAGCTACAAATTTATACAAATACTTGATTGTTCGACACTAATAAAATGACACTGGGAAAAATAATGCGAAATTAAAAAAACTGACAGCATTTTTTTTTATTTTAAAATGTGTAAACAACAAAAAATCTTTCAAGGATTCTTACATCACACCACACAAAGATTCCACGTAATTTATTACACACCATCAGAGCTCGGGGTGCAGCTTCCTACCCCGTGACGTCACATCCGGCGCTTGCCGGAAGTGACGGCCGCCATTGTTATGTGAAAATAATACTAGTATCTGTATAACGTTGAGAAGGGACAAAGGGCCGTCTATGTGAGTTATTCTTAGACAGACAGACACAAATTAGCTGTGTATGTTTACATAAAGCGGGCAAAGGGTTCGCCCTTTGAATGTCAGTGTCAAGTTTGAGGTAGCAAATGTACGTAGGTAAGATAAAAAATAATTCATATAAGGAGAGTAGTCATAAAAAAGCATAAACGAACCGATGAGCTTTGCCCGTAACTATAAAAACTAGGTTAGTTGTTAAAATTAAGGTAGCCTCAAATATTATTTACGAGTACATTTTCAGCAATGTCACTGTAAAAATTGCGTCCTAATCGTTCCATAATCGGTAATTGCTATCGTGTTTCTTCTTCAAATTCAATTTTTTTTTATTCATGTAAATTACACCAGTAATATTTATGAAACGTCTATATAATGCAAATGACGCTACCTCCGGTTCCGAACCTATAACTTACAGAGAAGATCCCGGCAAGAAACTCTGTCGTTCATATTACAAATATAGACATATACATATTATAACTAGTTTTGCACTAAGACATACAGTGTGGTGTGAAAATCGTAAAAAAGAATTAATTGACTCAAGGTAATAAGAACCATTTTAAAACATATATAGGTATATTTAGGACTAACAAATAAACAAATCTTAATGCGCATTGTGCTTAATTAGAATTTTGCCAACTTGCGAGTATTTGTCAATGTATAGAAATAGGTACTATCTTGCATCTTGTATCTATCAGAGTTTGTAAAAATAGAAATAGGTAAGTAAATAAATATAATAAGTGAAACTTTCATGTAAAGGCAAACATACTAGTTATTGGTCCACACTTATTTGTCATTAATATAGTCTTCTACTATGTAGTACCCTTTTTTAAAAAGACAACCTTTAACAAGTGTCTTAAACTTGTTCGAAGGTCAATCAACAATAACTTGAGGTAAATTCTGGCAGTGACATTACGTGAATTCCTGCCTTATTTCCACACTACCTACAAACTGGCGCCCAACGTGGGGCTCCTCATCACCACACCACTTACATACGTTACAAGTAAAACTACAAATCAAAAGCTGCGGTGATGATACAAAACCTTAGCTTTGTTCACTTAAAAGGTGATTCAACCCAAGTAGATGGTAACGGTTAAAATTATCACGACGATAATATGCCAAATATCTTACTAGAAACAAAGTACGGTTATGAAGAAAATGCAAAAGCTTGAACACTTTGAGTCTCAGTCGCACTTTGTAAGCCCTTGCGGCAATATCCATGCAAATGCACAAAAATTCATCAGAACCAGTTGTCTCGTAAACAAAGAAGTAGAGACGAAAGTGTTGCGGCGAGAAAATATCACACCTCGATCAACATCGAAGAATTTCTTGCTTCCACATTTTTACCCACTGCAGAAGAAAGAAGGGTACCTTTTTTTGATCTTAACGCCTCGACAGTTTAGTGGGTCAACTTTAAGTATCGGATTATAATCACGGGGACCGGGTTCGATTCCTGTAAAACATGTTTTCCATTTTTGAACGTAGCTTGTTGCATTTGGCACCACCTAAATCTGTTGCTCATTAGAAGACAATAACTTATATTGAAACGACGACTTGATTTTTATTATGGATGCCTTTGCTCTGGTGCGATGTAAGTGCCTGTGGTGTGATGTAAGAGCAAAGGCATCCATAATAAAAATCAAGTCGTCGTTTCAATATAAGTTATTGTCTTCTAATGAGCAACAGATTTAGGTGGTGCCAAATGCAACAAGCTACGTTCAAAAATGGAAAACATGTTTTACAGGAATCGAACCCGGTCCCCGTGATTATAATCCGATACTTAAAGTTGACCCACTAAACTGTCGAGGCGTTAAGATCAAAAAAAGGTACCCTTCTTTCTTCTGCAGTGGGTAAAAATGTGGAAGCAAGAAATTCTTCGATGTTGATCGAGGTGTGATATTTTCTCGCCGCAACACTTTCGTCTCTACTTCTTTGTTTACGAGACAACTGGTTCTGATGAATTTTTGTGCATTTGCATGGATATTGCCGCAAGGGCTTACAAAGTGCGACTGAGACTCAAAGTGTTCAAGCTTTTGCATTTTCTTCATAACCGTACTTTGTTTCTAGTAAGATATTTGGCATATTATCGTCGTGATAATTTTAACCGTTACCATCTACTTGGGTTGAATCACCTTTTAAGTGAACAAAGCTAAGGTTTTGTATCATCATCGCAGCTTTTGATTTGTAGTTTTATTTGTAATGTATGTAAGTGGTGTTTGGTGATGAGGAGCCCCACGTTGGGCGCCAGTTTGTAGGTGTTGTGGAGATCAGGCAGGAATTCACGTAATTACACTGCCAGAATTTACCTCAAGTTATTGTTGATTGACCTTCGAACAAATTTAAGACACTTGTTAAAGGTTGTTTTTTTAAAAAAGGGTACTACAGAGTAGAAGACTATATTAATGACAAATAAGTGTGGACCAATAACTAGTCTGTTTGCCTTTACATGAAAGTTTCACTAATTATATTTATTTACTTACCTATTCCTATTTTTACAAATTCTGATAGATACAAGATGCAAGATAGTACCTATTTCTTTACATTGACAAATACTCGCAAGTTGGCAAAATTCTTATTAAGCACAACGAGCATTAAGATTTGTTTATTTGTTAGTCCTAAATATATATATGTTTTAAAATGGTTCTTATTACCTTGAATCAATTAATTCTTTTTTACGATTTTCACACCACACTGTATGTCTTAGTGCAAAACTAGTTATAGTTCAGCTATATTTGTAATATGAAGGACAGAGTTTCTTGCCGGGATCTTCTCTGTAAGTTATAGGTTCGGAACCGGAGGTAGCGTCATTTGCATTATATAGACGTTTCATAAATATTACTGGTGTAATTTACATGAATAAAAAAAATTGAATTTGAAGAAGAAACACGATAGCAATTACCGATTATGGAACGATTAGGACGCAATTTTTACAGTGACATTGCTGAAAATGTACTCGTAAATAATATTTGAGGCTACCTTAATTTTAACAACCAACCTAGTTTTTATAGTTACGGGCAAAGCTCATCGGTTCGTTTATGCTTTTTTATGACTACTCTCCTTATATGAATAATTTTTATCTTACCTACGTACATTTGCTACCTCAAACTTGACACTGACATTCAAAGGGCGAACACTTTGCCCGCTTTATGTAAACATACACAGCTAATTTGTGTCTGTCTGTCTAAGAATAACTCACATAGACGGCCCTTTGTCCCTTCTCAATGTTATACAGATACTAGTATTATTTTCACATAACAATGGCGGCCGTCACTTCCGGCAAGCGCCGGATGTGACGTCACGGGGTAGGAAGCTGCACCCCGAGCTCTGATGGTGTGTAATAAATTACGTGGAATCTTTGTGTGGTGTGATGTAAGATTGCTTGAACATTTTTTTTTGTTGTTCATACATCTTAAAATAAAAAAAATGCAGTCAGTTCTTTTAAATTTCGCATTATTTTTCACACAGTGTCATTTAATAAGTGTCAAACAATCAAGTATTCATATAAATTTGTAGCTTTACTGAAGTATATGTGAACTGAATAGATGACCTTCATTTATATCATTTACTAGGTATATTTATTCTGTTATAATTATTCTTTAAACTACTGTTAAAAAGCAAAAAGTTTAGAATGAAATTTAAAGTATTGAACAATAATAAACGTTAAGGCTTCAGTTGGTATCCTCTGTCGGATGAGTTAAAACTACATATTTCGATGAGTTGTCTGTTTATTTTTTTCACTCATTGAGCAATTCCAACCTTAAAGAAATCAAGCAAAATGTATATATTTATTCCAGTCGAATAAACTTCACACACACACAAATTTGGTTTACTTGACAAATTTAGTACAACTAGCGGCACACGGCGGCTTCACGCACGTTGCGTCTTCCTTTTTAAAAAGAGCGAAGATACAATGAAACATATGGATGTTTCATTGTATCTTCGCTCTTTTTTTGATTGCAGCGTGATGTTATATAGTTTAAACCTTATTCGATAGATGTACTTACTATTTATTCAACACAACAAAATGAAACCAGTAGTAATTAAATATTTTAAAGAAATAGTAAAATTGATTTTATCACCCCTTGTGGTGCGGGGAATTGCTTTTTTAAAATATTGAAAGATCGATAGTGCGGCATAAAGTACTGTAAACATTTTAAAAAACATCGAGACAAGTGAAACTAAATAAAATCTTGTAAAATCAGTAGTTATTGAGATTAGTGATTCAAACAAAAAAGGAACTCTTCAGTTTTTAGCGCGTTCAAACAAACAAAGAAATTCATTAGTTTTATAATATTAGTTTAGATTTAGACCGCTGAAAAGCGATCTTTTCCAGACAACCTTGAGGTGGACGAAATATTAAATGGCGAGAAATGGGCACGGTAGTGCAAACGTAAATTGTGTTTTTATTTTTAAAATTATATTAATAGTATCATTGCATATAAACATACAAAAACGCATGATATAACTTAATTTATGCAAATGAACATAAAGTTAAAAGGTGGAACATTAGAATTACAAAATGCACGAAAAAACGTAAATAAAAGCTTGTAATTAAGCCATCATATAGATATCTTGTGTATCATACTGTATGTAGAGTAATCCCTAACTCCGACATAATATAACCATTAAAATTACCCGGATACATCAGATTTTCCACTTCGGAGGCATGTCACAATTCTTCGGGAGACTTTGGGAATACGCAAAGTTGGACAGGCAGCGACAAAATGACAAACGAGTCGGCTAATGAGTAATGATGACAATGAAGAAGTTGTCGATAAAGTTTCAATAGAATCTTAAGAATTGACGATCGGTTTCAGATTGAATGCTTGCAAGTTTAATTCCTGCAAAATATAATCCTTTTTGATATTTTTTTTATAAATTACTTGTGTGTTGCATCCGTTATTTAGATCTTATAGAATTGAAATAAATAAATATGTGATAAAATAAATAATTCTTGAATACACTATGTTAATTCTAATTATATCAACTATATGCCAGTTATGTCTGTCAATATCTGTCTTACGTTTTTAGGTTTAGGCCGAACAGAAAGACAAAAAAATGGTTTGGTAAAAAGTTATTAGTTTACCCTTTACAAATTTACACCATACTCCCATTTGAAAAAAAAAAATTCACTGTTTGGCTTTTTTTTGCGGATATTACCGCCTTTGGTCGTCTTCGGTGGTACCTTAACCAAGATCTATGGCATCACAGAGGAATCGAAGGGACACGGTTTTTTTGCTAAAAATATATTATTTATCTGTATTGATTTGATAAATTCAGGTATTGCTATAACAAGATATGCACGAAGAGAAACGAAGAGAGGCAATGATGTCCATGGCGATGTTCTATACGTGGACAGGTCAATTTAGGTGATGCTTTAGTTAGTATCACTTTGGTACTCTTGATTCAAAGGGAAACATTCCATGAGACTTTGAATGTAGTGATTGACTGGTGCTCATTGGATTGGATATTTTTTTTATCGACAATAAGTCATCGATATATTGACATCACTAATGATCGCTCGATCCGTTCCGGATGATGCTCACCCATACAAGTTATATCATAAAAACGTGATTTGTATGATATAACTTGTATGGGTGTTCATTACTTATTGTAATTTAGTATGATAATACTAGCATTTACTCGCGATTTTGATCGCGTTGTATCTTATATTGTTATTGACTCCCAACCGCTGAAACCCCAGGTTACTGAGCCCTCCCTTTTACATGGCATCGGCGGTTGCCTCCGCCGACTTGTAGTGGGTGTGATTTGCTCGTCTGTGGTAGGTATTTGATATCGGCAGACGAGGAAATCACCCCCTCTACAAGTCGGTGGACGCGTAAGCCGACGTGTAGAGGGGGTGATTGACTTGATTGGCGATGCCATCTGTAGACGAATCTGTCTACGTGTAGAGGAGGCATTAGACGGATACCGAGGTGTGTGGGACGATGCAGTAAGCATTTAATAAATGTCTTAGCTGTCTATCTATCAAAAAGCATAGAAATTCATAATACAGTAGAACTCCAATTATCCGAACTCCGACTATCCGAATCGCCGATTATCCGAATCACAAAGACGCTGGACCATCAGCTAGTGAAGCATTTGCCGGCCTCGAGACTGCTTTGAAGTGGATGGAGCGTCAGCCCGAGTGTGACCACTTGCAACTGCTCACCGTCAAGCGAATGCGTGACCTGGCTGCCCGAAAACGGCTGAAGACCGCAAAACAGCTTACATTAACGGAGATGTGACGATGTGTGTGTAACGGAGAAAACAGTGATTTTTATTTCTAAACTTCATGTTTCTTTCATTTAATTCAATAAAAAAATAGTGCAATATCAAAACGTAGCTATTATTCTCTCCAATTGCAATTTTTTTTTTTAAAATCCGACTATCCGAATATTTGATTATCCGAATGTTCCGGTCCCCATTAATTCGGATAATTGGAGTTCTACTGTAAGTACTTTGTGTGTAAACAAACAAGAAACATGTATAAATACATCCAAACTTTCATGTATATAACATTAAGTAAGACTGTCATTACTTTTTAAAAAGGAAATCACAAACAAACATTTTCTTTTAAAAACTTGCAAGCGAATCATAAAAAAACGGTTTTAACGAATACCTGCAACAATGCACAATACCACGTACAAAACCGACTTACGCGTAAAACGTACGCGCCGAATTCACCCAATAAAACGTGCATTACCGCGGCTGTATTAGGCTGGCAATGAAAAAGTTGTGGCCGGTCGTATGGGCCGCGACAGTTAACCCGTAACCTGCCGGGTGTTTTATACCCGGGTTGGGAAAAAGTGTGGGACGGCATCCGCGTAAACCCGCGTGCGGGGCCCTACTTCGTTGGGACGCTATAGGACTGAAAAAAATTGGCCTCCTGGCTGTTGTGATGGCGGGCTCGGGAGCTGAGTCAAACATTTAGTTTAGTTGCTTATGACGAACAGTCCTTTATTATAGATTGACACTGTATATTATATTGTGTACACGTACATGTGTGAGAGTGGTTAATTATACACTAAACTGTTGAACCAAGGGTTCGTGCGTTCGATTCCCTCTCCAGGTCATACAATATTTGTATTGAGTATATCAAAATGTTTTTAATTATATATTTTTGGGTGTTATACTCATACGTTCTGCTATGTACTTATTTTAGGACGATGTGATGTTGCAGCAACTTTGCACGCATACTACTACTATTTATTCTTCTGATTCTTCGCTCTTTTTATTCATTAAGTTTTTTAATATTAGTGTAGATTATTTTATAGCTTGTTTAAGATTTGCGCCGCTATATAAACAATAAATAGCACCGTCTGAATTTATATTTTCAGTTAGTGTGACATTATCACGATATTTCAAATAACGAAAAGAACCAGACACTTGATAGAATAATAAATTGATGCTTTCATAGCAGTAGAGGGCACTAATGCAAGTGTAGCTTTCTACTTTAGTGAGATGCTTTATGGTTGTTTCATTGGTTCTTAATTTATTTCAGACAGTTATCTGGCAGTGAATACACTAAAAATCGCAAATTCCTCTTGACTTAATGACGTCGTCATGGGAATATAGATAATCTAATACAGCCTCGGCGCTGTCATAGACATATCATTCGCAAGATTTATCACGTGACGAAAATATAAAAATGGCAGTGCTGATTTGCTGAGAGCATATCACACTTGTCTTTAACAAACCAGCATTAGATAAACTATATTTGGTTTATTTTAATGGTAAAGGAGGTCGATAAAATAACTCGCGTGGCGTTTCCAAAGCGTCTAGGTGAGACCAGTTTTAGCATATATGACGTGAAACAAAGTTGTTTTATTGGCGGATTACGGTAAATGGAGTTTCGGATTCCGCGCTTGATAAGATCGGGTACGAGACAATGCGGCCCTTCCCAGCTCAGGTTGATAGTTAAAGTTGTTTCAGTTCGTTGTACAACAACTGGAGTTGCGAACTGGTAACATTTTACAAAAGGCGTTTGAATATAAGTTTCAAAGTTGCATTGTAACTATTTTTTTAAAATTTGGAATAAATTTTACGAAACGAGATTTGGTAAATGAGGTCGATATCTAACAACAGTATTAGGTCCCAACCATGGACCTAATGTTTATTATACTAAGTCCATGGTCCCAACTTAAATGCTGCAATCTTACATCAAATGTTGGAAAAAGAGGTTCTACAGTTTTATTGTAGCTAAAATATTTTTTTAAATCTGGGAACACTTGATCTACATTTGGGAAATGAGATCCGTATCTAACAACAGGAGTTTCGATGTTATCATTAGAAAGTTACTTTAGAAAAATATATATTTGGAGGAAATATAGTAGAAAACCAGAAATAGATATAAACAAAAGCCGAGGCAGAACATAAATTGAGAAAATAGATAAAAAAATAAATAATAAATATTATATCATTAAATAATTAAATAAATAAATATTAGACAACATCACATACATTGCTCTGATTCTGTGGTAAGTAGCTAAAGCACTTGTGTTACAGAAATCAGAAACAACGACGGTACCACAACACCCAGACCCGAGACAATATAGAAAAGTTTTTTTCCCATATTGACCCGACCGGAGATCGAACCCGGGACCTCAGAGATGGCGCGGCGCCAAAGTCCGGCCCGCTTGCCTCTCGGCTACGGAGGTCGTCATTAAATAACAATTAATAAAATACTGTTGTAGCAGCGTTGGTTTAATACGCTTAGCATATTCAGTTGTATAGACTTTTTAATTAAATAAATCAAACTTTACTGACTTCTTTGCTACGAGCCTTTTATAGTTTGTAAACTACTTCTAATTAGTTTAACTAAAGAGGTACTCAGCTTTTTAGTTACCTTCCGCGCTCTAACAATAATTAATTGCATAAAGGTATGTAATAAAATAAATATGACAGATGTATATTAAAGCTTTTTTTTATGGCATATGATGTTCGAAATATTTATAAATGTTGCCGACCTTTCATATTATATTTTTTATATAATAAAAAAAAATCTCCAGGGATGAACCAAGCCCTTCTCCGAAGTGAAACAACATTCCCCGCCTCAGCAATTCCCATCTGTCCCAAAAGCCGTTAATTCCCCCTCCGCCAATCTGACGCACTTCTGATTGTTCTAGATATCCCCCCAACTTTTCCCGGCATAACATTATTAACTTGGGCGAATAATTATTTCGAGGCTATTCTTTGAGATTTAACAAGATCCGTTCATGGGATTCATTAGAGCTGAAATGTCGACAGTCATTTTATATTTGAACCTAATTGAATTACAGATTTGGGGTATGAATAAAGTTGGTAATGTTTCAAGACGAAAGTTGGGACCGTTTTAAAGATGGCGTCTTCGAACGATACTTACGGTGTATTTAACAAAAGCTTTTGTTATTGAATGGCTTGTTATAATTTTTCTTTTTATTCGTTGGAATTTTAATTAAAATATTATTAAAGATTGTAAATTTTGATGATAGTGTTATACTCTAAAGCGAATGGCAAACACTTGCTTCATTAATGCTAAGAATAAAGAATAAGAATAATTTATTGCTTTAAACTGTGTGTGTTGTTAATTATTTTAACTTTAACTTTATTTGTTGCTGTTGTAGTTGCATAACTATGGCACTTGAGACAGTTTACCCAGAAACAGGCATGCAACATTAATATTTATTAAATCATTACTATTAATTACCTTTTTAACAAATATAAGAAGATCACATAACTTTTGTTAATGAAATATTAATCTGATACAGTTTGACTAGACGAAAAGATTTTGAAGCACGACAGCACCACTTGGTTAGGTCTTCAGATTTAGGTTGCGAATAAGAGATGCATTTTTTTAAAGGCAAAATGTGAGGCATCGTAGTGTAATAGCCAAAGTCTCCAACGTAACAGGTATGGTGGTAAACAACAAGCAAGGATTTTTTTAAATCATTTACTTAGTAAATTCAAACACATATTACATTAAATATATTTAAAAAAATCGACTGAAGACTATCAAACACTTACAGGTTAATATAAGAAGGTCCTTTTTAAATATATTCTTAGTTTCAATCAAGGACTAAGTTAATTTAATATCAATTCGTTTCAACTTGATTTATTTACCAAATCTCGAATTCAGTATAATTAATATCAAGTCCTATTTCAACTATTGATAGAAGTAAAATTGCTCTGTGAAATTCCTTCATCCCAGAAATATCAAAACAAAGTTTATAACTATAGAACAAAAATCCAGCCTGGATTTATCTTGTAAAGTGCTAACTTCTAACTGAATTTAATATTTTAGGAGATAAAAGGTATGTCCGATCTCAATTTAAAGATTCCTTAGACAAAGTTGTGTTAGCAACGAAGCGCTGGAGTTGAATAAATTTTAAACAATAATTTGTATATTTGTAATACTTGATATTCATCTTTTTTATTCTTATTGACGACCTTAGTGGCCTGTTGGCTAAGGTAGGCGTCCTAAGCGTGAAAATTAATTCCCAGTCGTGATTTTTGATAATTTCAATCTATTAAAATAAACTTTTTTAAATTGGCCGAGACAGACCCAAAATCTTTGTCATCTGGTACTCATAGTAAATCCTGATTTATTTAAATGGCAAAGTATTAAAGTCGTATTCCAACGAGCATAGAGAGTGTACTATTATAAAGTTACTTGAGATTCTTTGGCATTTTCAATGAACTAGGATAGGCCACGCAAAAAAGATCTCTAAATGCTTTTGTTCTTTATAAGACTCTTATACTTAATACCAAAAATTGAAACACCAATTCACTGTACCTCTAAAGAACGCTATTCCTAATATCGTTAGCCCAAATGCACGCTATCCCTAATCACTTGAGATCTAAAGCAATGTAAGCTTAATATCTGGAGCCCTAATCACTGGAAGCTGAAATTATTACTTTTTTGTTAATTATCATTATTCATTTCTTTTAATTTATTATATTTATTAATAACTATGTAGCTGAAGTTAACTATGTACAGTTTTATAGTTAAAAAAACACTTCTTTTGTAATAATAAGATAAAAAGTAATTATTTCAGTTTCCAGTGATTAGGGCTCCAGATATTAGGCTTACATTGCTTTAGGTCTCAAGTGATTAGGGATAGCGTGCATTCGGGCTAACGATATTAGGAATAGCGTTCTTTAGAGTGGTACAGTGAATTGGTGTTTCAATTATTGGTATTAAGTATAAGAGTTGTTTTTTAATGTAGATTAATTAAACGTATTATCGTGACTAAGCACGTTGCGTCGAGTTAAAAATTTAGTACGCAATTATAATGGAACTATTATTCTTCGACGGTAAGAACCTTCGTGCTTAAAATTCTAGAGAAGATGTATTACGTTATATTTTATCAATGTTTCATTTGTTTTTTTTTATTTAATAAACTTATTAATTCATGGAAAACTAAAAGTGTATGCTTTCAACTATTTTTTTTCTTTTTTTTTTTTTTTAGAAATAATTTCACAGGCCTCTTTTTACTAATTTGGGCGACAGAAATACTAACTGCCAATAACAACCACAGCCACAGCCACAAGTTGACTAAGCTCAAGAGGCTCACTTATTAAATTTGTGGCTAACCTATTGTTTAAGTTAGGTTAGGAAAGTATTTTTTTGATGCTCGATTAAATAGCACCCTTTTTGAAACTAGCTTTTTAACTATCAAACCGTTTGCTAGTATATCGATAGTATTATTTTTAAATATCAATAATAAAGCTATTGTTATTTCAGCAACAACCTTACCAAACTTAAAAAAGCTCACAAAGTGAAAGTGTTCCCCGCGGGATTTGAACACACGACCTTCCTGTTTTTAGCCTAAGCTCCAACCAAACAAAGGAGGCTGTAAGAACAGAGTAACTTTATGTCTATGCGTTCTAAATACTCGATGGTTAAAGACGTCTCTTACGTCAAATTGCTTTTTAATGGGGCCTAATGGCGGTTCACCGCGGGATTGCAGTAAAATAAACGACGCAGCAAATTGAACTGATGTGCCCTTCTGATGTACCTAACTTTAGGTCTCAACTTGATTTTTCGTTAATAACAACGAAATCTCATCATAAGGAGGAGTTTTATATTATCAAAGTTGAAATAAAATAAAGTCTGAGTCAAATCATTATGTAAACACCCTATTCCAGTTACAAGTATTTTGTATTTAAGATATTTTTTTCTAAGATAAGTCACACTTCTGGTCTTGCATCAATAAAATCAAGTAATTTTTAAAAATTTCAGATTGTTTTAATCACCTTGCTTGCAAAATGAAATAAAAAGTTACTGTGCAAGGGCTGAGTCTCACTGAATTTAAATAAGCGCCCTCTGTTGGGCAAAAACTATCAAACAATCAAACATTCCACGCAAAGCTAATCAAAGAAGATTGCCTAAAAATATTGAACGATTCCTCTGCTCACTAATTTATTTTCCGCCTCCCATCCCCTCCGTATTCTACAGTCACCCATTTAAATTGCTCCAAGTGATATATAGGGCTGTAAATTTGATAATAAAGCCTAAGGTCGATGTGTCAAAGATTCCTATTATAATTTAATGCGAGGTCTTATTACGTTAAAGGCGAATCTGATCGCTAGGGCTCGGCGACTTTTCAATTTGGGAATAATTCAATTTTCTTTGGGCACTGATCTTGATATTAGTGTTAGGGTTGGCAATGCTGATATTTTTTTTTTGGTGACCCGAATAGTTATCTGTGTGCCGACTTACGATATCACCTACAAGTCGACACAAATACAGCGTCAGCAGAATTGGCATAGTAAACAACGCACCATACGTAATGCACGATTAGCCAATCAATGCATCGATCCTACATCGCGATTTCAGAGTTATTGTCGTCACTGACTATATACAACAAACCAAGATTGGTAGTTGGACCTTGGTGCTCGAGCAGATAATATCTAGCAAATTAACATTTAGGATACTCTGTATCCCGAAATAATGCGGATGAAGTCGCGGCCAACAACTAGTGTCTAAATAAATATTGGACAACATCACATATATTTCTATAGTAAGTTGTTAAAGTACATGTGTCACAGAATTAGCGAGGGTCCTTGAACACTTAGACCCAAGTCAAGAAAAAAAAGTTCTTAAGAAAATAACTTTTGGGCTTTATTATTTTAATAAAAAAAACATGTTTTCAGTTATTTATAGGTACATACTAAATGAACTTTAATGTTTCGTCTAAATTTTGTTGATAAAACACAAATGGCAACCCTAATAATAAACCTAAAAATGTTATAATCTAATTTCACAATTAAATTAAATTTCAATTGATAATATCATATTATTTGAAGATGAAATCAATAAGAAAATATAATGCAATAGGCTGTCTCGATTTTTTAAAATTAATTATTGTAACACTATTTTACTTCATTCGTTTTCATCCATGTTCAAGAATTTTTATTGCAATAGTAGCCTATTTTCATTACAAAACAATACAATATCCTCGGCACTGGATGGAAATACATGGTCAATCCGATTTATTGGTTTTTAATTATCATTTAGTAAATTTTAATGAGAAAGAATTTCACAGGCATCATTTTTATTAATTTGGATGACAGAAATAGTGACTGAGCCAAGTGCCCAAGTGGCTCACTTATGCCCAATCTTTTATTTAGGTTCGGTAAGGTAAGTACTTTTTTGTGTAAATTTAGTATTTATTCGTTGAGTATGGAATTCATTTGTTGGATTAAGTCAGTCTGCTCCTCTTTTGAATATGGAACCTTCTATTGGACGAAGTACGAGTAACTATTATACAATTGAACATTACGCGCAAACTAATCAATGAAGATTACCGAAAAATATTGAACTAAATTTTGAAAAAGGAATTCATTTGTTGGATTCGCTTGAAACTATTTAGGTAGATTCCTTAATCTTAAAAAAAAAACTTAAAACCCAAGACCAAAACCAATCAGCCCATAAGTCAAGCACCTGAGTCGATCACGTTCATATTAATTCCACAAAACAGAAATTGGATTCCTTTATTGAAGCAACGATTATTCCCGTTTCCGCTTCCCGGTCGCGCTCATCCTAATTTATTCCAGATATAATTGGAGTGACGTGGAGGAACCAGAGTGTGTCGCTACTGAATTTGGAATTAGTCGATATCGTTTGATTGAAGCGATTTCGTTTAAGACTGTGTTGTTAGGTTAACAGTTCCAATATTTTAAGATTCGTAATGTGTTAAAATTACAATCCCTTTTTCTACGAGTCGTCAATTCTAATTTCGCTTACGCCTCGTATAATTATTACTAAACGTAACTAGAATGGGTCGTTTTTCAAATATTGGATCCGGGCATAACTGTTTTTTCCTGTTAGTAGTCGCATCAGCCTACCAGTGCCACGTTTTAGGGCCTTCAATTTGAAAATATAATAAAATTTAACTATAATAATAATAAGTACTACATAAAGCATGGATTTGTGGTCGTAAATTCTCTCGTGGAAACCGTGGTGGTTGAAACCGTCCCTATTTGTAAAACCGACACAAATTTGTTGACTACAAAAGAAACAAAACCACTGACTCACTTCACTTTCTAACGTAACTGGCCATAAATAAAAATAAAATGCAAATAACGGTATTATCAAAAAAAGGTCAAAATGATAAATTGAAAATTAATTTAAAAAAAGTTTAATAAACACATTTAAACCCTACATAAAGGCGACATAGAAAGAAGCTTTAATACAAAGTCTTTAAGTAGGTTTTAAAACGTCGATAACAACTAACACCTATTTTGTTCTATAACTGATTATCCTGATGGGCTTATAACTTATATCAGATCCATTAAAAAACAACGTTGTTCTTCGTTATTGCGTTACTACTACGCATTTTAGCATCGTTACGAACCAAAAAGCTGTAGTGTGTTAAAGGCCTTCACTTACTCATTAATCTCTACCCTCAAAAGCTCCAACCTCAGCTTACCCGGTGCTATATGAACACAGTCAATCCCTGTTTCATCCCCTAAATATTGAAACATCCCCGACCGAACACTAGCGTTAGGTTTAGACCCGGGCCTAAAACCGGGCCGGTTATAAGCCGGAAATGATTGCGGGTATTTCCGAAGCTACGTGCGGGCATAGCTTGAGTATAGGCTATAGGCTTTGCACGTCTAGAAATTGGCTAGCATGTAGTTAGGAATGTGAATAGGATTTGGTAAAATTATAAAGGGTGACATATGAAGGGTCCACTACAATAATGATAAACGTCCTTTGTTTTTTGTTTCGAGATATTTTGTTGTTAAGTTTATATAAACTTCAGCCTTATTGCTGATAAGTCCAAAATTCAGCCTTATTGCTGTGAATACCTGTAAAACTGAGCGTTCTAGGCGTGTAGTCAAATATCAGAAACGGTTTTATCTCAGAACTGTAAGCGATATTGCCTAGTTAGTAAACGACATTACTAGCTGCATGTGCGAAGTGATCTAATGACGTTGATCACATAGATTTTAATATTTTGGACATTCATCATTTTTGCTTGATCCACTAGAATTGTCGAAGAATAATTTCGTTTTGGATTACTTTTAAGGAACGTATGTTCCTTTACTAAAAGTGGAAGTACTTTCGCTGAGTTAGGTATTATCTACTCAAGAGGGATCAAGGCCCAACTACCAATCTTGGTTTGTTGTATACGTGGCGACGAAAATTCTGACATCGCGCTGTAGGATCGTGTAATACGTAATGCATGATTGGCTAATCATGCATTACGTATGGAGCGTTGCTGACGCTGTATTTGTGTCGACTCGTAGGTAATGTTGTAGGTCGGCACTGCTTATTTACCGTCGCCGTGGCTTCTCATTTTTTTTTTTTTTTTTTATAGTAGCGCAGTATATTGGCTCCTCCCAGCCTGATGGTAACCAAGAGAGGAACCCACATCGCGATGACAACGGATTTGATATCAAAATATCCTATCCGTTAGCATCATTATTTGTTATTTGCATTATTTGTTACAATAAATGTGATGAATCAGGAACCGATCGACCAATTTTGTGAATAACCCAAATAAAGCCTAAGCTAATAAACAATTTACTAAATAACCCAAATAAAGCCTAAGCATTTGGTTTAGATAGGTAGGCCGGTTATCGCGCTATAAAATAACAAGTAAAAATGGCATTGATTTTTATATATTGATTTTGTACAAAGAAGGCTTTTTACAGTAGCGTTTTCGTTTTAAAAGAGTACCAGGTGTGACTACCTCCAATTTTAAGAATTTTAAATAAGATTTTCAACCTTATTATACGGTAGTTCAGTTGATATGCTCACCAAGCATTGACATTACAATATAAAATAGGTACCATTGTTTGGAGCCATGAAGGAAAGGGGTTTTAAAACGGTCAAGCTATTTGGGCTCTTATACACAAACCATAAGATTTATTATTGCGATCTTTACTATCAAACTCATAGTGAATTTGAGCGTATGTCCCTATTGATAAAGTACCCTATTGATAACGTAACTCTCTTGATTGCGCTACCTTTTAATATTGTTACCAAATCAATAGACTTATCTATTTATTTATTTATTTATTTATTAAGGACAACCAACAAATCTTACACTAAATTACATGGTATTAACTTATGTTTTATACTTAAGCTAAGTGCAGATTCACTTACAGGCTGCCACGACAAGCAAAAATCTTTAAAAAAATGATTTTATTGTCCTTATCTGATCACTCAAAGATCGATCCTAAAAAATACTACAACAATTATATTGTGACTTAATTATCAAAGCATTTTCTAAAGGCGTGAAAAATCAAAGAGCCTGTTGATTCTAGAAGATACCTAGATAGGGTCATTCAAGCTTGCACATATAAATAATTCCCAGTAGTGTTGCCGCTCGATAGTCTACCGATAGACTATCGATAGTTAGGCAAAAGCAATAGTATCGATAACCCTATCGATAGTGTCGATAGGTCAATCGATATTATAGATGATTTCCGAGGTCTACTATTGATAGTCAAACCATCGATAGTTTGGCAACACTCATTCCCAACCATAAGTATTAAAACCCCAACGTAAGAGAGAAATCACAATATTCCCACACAACTCAGCCGACGTCGCTAAACACGTACATACAGTAGTAACTAATATCACCACAAGTGAAATATAGTGGGGTGGGGGGCGGCAGACTAAATCCCCACTCCCGTAATGCCGCGTCCATCATGGGGGATAAAAAATAATACTTCATAATAATTTTCATCACTCCCCTCGTCTAAATCGGCTGGTATACTGCGAGCGTGTCACGACTGCATAAATATTAGGCCAGGGGCTAGGCGGAATGAAATTAACGTGATGTTTTCGGCGCGATTTTATTGAAGTTGCTAGGTTTTGCACGTAGCTCTGCCTGTGTGGACTTGCTTATTACCCCATGTCACTTAATAATGATGTAGGTCTTTGTAGTGCCGTAGATTATACCAAACGTCCAAACTTACCAACTTCACCACGTTATAAAGAGTTCAATTAAAAAATCCTTTATTTAGGATATTATCATAAACATCCCTTTTTCCCAGGGGATAAATGCATTGACGCACCGTACCATCACCCGAGGGAGGTGACGGGGACTCTCTGCCCTTATAAAGGCAGGAATACCCACTAAAACACCCTGGTAGAACACATCGCCTTGATAGTGTTGCTATGGGAACAGAAGACTTACCACAACATCACCGGCGGAATGGCCGCTTATTAAGCAGCGCCGTCATCTCCCTTTAAAATCATTTGGAGGAGATGCGAGGTATCCACTGGATCATTCCCGCCTCGGGTCAGATACCGTGAAATCATAAACCTCCCTGAAATAGTCAAACACGTTGATACACGAAAACCCTCTAAGAAGGTTTTAAAGCGAACACATCCTTACCAATTAAAGTATTCATCAACACGTTACGTCATACTGTCCATTGTCTACGGTTTATTAATTGACTTGCCTATTAATATACGGACGATCGATGCGTCTGATGGGGTACACCGCAACACAGTGCAGAATAGATGACAGTAAGCACAGTAAGTCAGCACCCGTTGAAATATTTACAGAATTAGAGTTTTGAAGTCTACTTCAAACTGTCATGTTTGCTATAGTGCAGTATTGAGATTTGGTTTTTATTATAGAAGAGAGAATCTTTAGCCTAAAGTCTGTGGATATGTCAAAGGGAGGTATGTACTGGATCTGCAATATAAGGCACATTAGGCACTTTCAACTTTGCACCTAAGGGTGGTGTTGTGCGAAAAAGAACCAATATTCAACTGCAAGTCTTGACCTTGACGTGCTGTAGACAATACATATAGGAGAGGTAGGGCATAGCGATTTATCGCTCGAACTGGAGCAGCCCTACTGGCGACATACCTCCACCTTACAGAAGACCGCAGTCAAATAACAATCACTTCTGTGTTGTTGCGTTCCTGTGTGTGAGTAAGGTTTCCAGAGCTCCTGGGGGGTGCTATATTAGGAGCAGGGGTCAAGCCTTCAAGGTAAGGGCGACAAGTCCAGTAACAGATTTTTAATGCTGTACTTGTTTGTACCTCATTACCACTTTACATCAAGTGGGATGAGGTCAATCTTGAAGTGCAATATAAAAAAAAAACCGTAGAGACAATGTTTCAGGCCTTTTTAGGATGGCAGCATATTTACATAAATTATTCGTAATTAGTTCATTAATTTTTTTTACGCGATTTAAAAGGTTGTCGCGTAAACTTTTTTACGCATGACCTTGGCTGCGACATGGTTTTAAATCATGTTAGAATATTTTTAGACGAATTATGAACTATGGATATTTTTTGCAAATGTATTTTTATTTTGTTGACACATTTATGGACGGTTTATTTTTTCGTTGTTTGGGCATTGTGTAAGCTTGATTTAACAACATTTTTTTGCCTTTAAATTATTTTACACATATAGCGTACATTCAACAAATACGTCATTTTATTGATGTATTGCTAGTTTTAAGCAAAAAATTCGTAACAGATTTCTTCTACTGTCTTTAACTTTATTACCATCGCCACAGGCTCCTCAACTCCACTGAAACATCCAAGCATGATAATTAAATGGTACTATGTCTACCTGGTTATGTGGCTGACGTGTGGCCCATGTGAAGAGGTTATCGGCACGGAGACAATAAATACACGATCAAAATTTCTAAGCGTGCGTTTTCTGTCTTTTAATGATGGCCTAGTAAAGATATTGGTAGGCTTAGGTAAAAAGTTTCCGGTGATGCTGGAGTGGTTTTAGAGTTTGCTAATAAGCTCTCAGTATCATCGTTAAGGCGATGAGACACCAGGATTTGATCTTACCACCGGTTCAGAACATATAGCTAAAGAGAACATACCGGCAAAAAGTCCGTTGATTGCTAAGCTACTTAGTTTGGTCTAAATCAGGTTGATATTGTGATATTTTTATCCGTAATTACGTATCTAGAAATAAATTTATTTATTGCTCGCACAAGCTTCTCACGCGTACAATTCCGGTAGATTCAAATTTTGTTTTCTTCGTAAGAACCACCCTCGTACTTCAAAGAATATTCTAAAAAAAGAATTAGCGGAATCGGTTCATGTTCTCGAGATTTGCTCTTAGCAGTTCAAATATTTTTTTTATATTATAGCCAAGGTGTTTCCCACGACTTTACTATTATTTCGGGATAAACATTATCCCATACGAGTGTTTAAATCTTTGATCTCATATATCTTTCCAACAAATTTAAATTTGTAAAGATAACAAATTGTATAAAGAGTAAGAAACACGCTCATCTACATCTAGACATTAAATTAAATTAAATAAATTAAATATTGGACAACATCACATACATTGTTCTGAATCTGCGGTAAGTGGTTAAGCACTTGTGTTACATATCAGAAACAACGACGGTACCACAACATCCAGACCCGAGACAATATAGAAAAGTTCGTTTCCCATATTGACCCGACCGGGGATCGAACCCGGGACCTCAGAGATGGCGCGATGCCAAAGTCCGGCCCGCTCGCCTCTCGGCTACGGAGGTCGTCAGTCAGACATACATTTATACAAAACAAGTTACCTTCCCCAGCTTCGCACAGGTGCAAGTAAATACAAATTAAGTTTTCGGCTTTTGTGTACATTAAAATGTATGGATTATATATATAAACCTGCCTAAAAGTCACTCTACCTATTAAAAAAATCGCTTAATAATCTGTTGCGCAGTTTTAAAGATTTAAGCATGCATAGGGGCATAAATAAAAAGCGACTTTGTTTTATACTTTGACAGTGATTCTGCGTTTATATTATTAGTACAAATAAGTTTTTGGACTTTGCAAAATGCATTTCCCCTCGAATAAAACGTGACGTGATGTTGACCGTTCTAGGCAATTTTTCTTCTATCTCGGTTGAGAGGTTTAAGCTTTCCTGCTTAAACCTCTCAACCGATTTTGATGAAATTTGGTATAGGTATACGTTGAATCTCAAGAACAGTCATAGGCTACTTTTTATTAGAAAATAAGGGGGCAGGGGGGTAATACCACCTTTGAAAGTCTATATGAAAAAATGTTTATTTTTGAAGTTAGAGATATTAAATTTGGCACAAATATAGCTCGAAACTTGGATTAAAATATAGACTACTTTTTGTTTCGAATATTAGGGGGGAAAGGGGTAAAACCGACCATGAAAGGATGTAGTCTACGCGAACGAAGTCGCGGGCACAGCTAGTGACTCATAAGCCCAATACACTCGCTATAGTGCCTTAAAATACTAAAGCAAACAGAATTACTAACTAAACTTTGGAACTGACTTCTAAACCAAAAGAAACTAATTACAATCCAAATATTTGTAAACAAATCTAGACACAGAACTTTGCTGCTTTTACAGCTTTTTTATAGACGTACGTGTTTCATAGAAACGGTATTTGAAAGTTCAGTTAACTTAACTAAATAAATTAGATTCTTTCATTGTGAAAGATTTATGTGCAAAGATAGCTGAACATTCGGTAAAACAAATCTTTACTAGGATTAACTGAAGGTCGATGCTACTGTTTAAGTTTTATTATGTCTAGTCAACACATAGTTGGTGTAAATATTTGTAGTGTAGGCTCTACAAATATTTACTATCAAGGGATAGTAGTGATTAATTTTATTTAAGTTTAACTTATTCTTTTTGCACTTTATTTACATGTTACATAAAGTTCAATACTTTTAAACTTGATATACATCAGGTATATTGTTTTTGAATCCCATTACTTTTTAACTTGATATAAATCAGATGATTGTCACTAGAACAAATTATATTATAAGATGAAATTCCATTCGTGCGACTAAAACAGCAAGAAAAAACCTGTTCAATTGTACAATACAAAAATTAATATTAAGAAATATCACGTAAGTACGTCGGTCATATTAAGTAGCTTAAGCAAGTTTCTAAAATTGAAATGAAAGGTAAAATTCTACTGAGCTTTTCGCGACTATCTTCTAGATTGAAATATGTTCCGAATCTGTGGTAGAATCATCTTGAAAAATGTAAGTAACACTCACAATATGTTATAAAAGAATTAGTAATATATATTTTCAAGAGAGGGTGGGGTTAAATGTGTAACAGCATTTACTGTGTTCCCATACTGTCCAAAGGTATGCCGAATCAGGATGAAGGAGACAACCAAAATCTGGAACGTATCCGGAAAATCAGGGTAAACTTATAGTTTTACAGGAAAATTTTACTTGCGCGATGTAACTACATCCAAAGCCATCTATTGGTGCTACATGTGAAACTTATTTTAAATAGAACTTCTTGTTTCAATTTGGACACATACAAATTGCAAACGTGATTGTTACTGCTCGTTTTTATTCTCAAACGCAAATTTGCGGTTTTATAAGTTTGATATCTGTTAATGTGTGTGTATCTGTCTGTACCATTGTAGCTTTTAAATCAATGGACCGGTTTTGATGCGAGGTTTTTTTAATATGAAAGCCATTTCCCTTGTGGTGATTTTAAAGTATATTAATATCGGTTCAGCTATGTAAAAGTTTTACTACCTCGCTCTTTTCAATATGATGTAAGGCATTTGAGACTTAATTATTTTATTTTTAATTTATTATTAAACATAATGATATAGAACTCTTCGTGTACGATTCAGACTTGCACTTGGTCGGATTTTTCCTTTATTCGCAGAACTTTAATTTCACCCTCGATAAAGTAGAAGACATCATGCCTAGCCCCTGTACTAGACGTTCTCCGTCTTCATCTTAGTGCCATTAATCTAGCTATGTGTGTAATATTTCTCGCCAACAGATGTTATATTTACGGCAAAAAATATTGTTTCCTCATTATTATCATAGCGTTTATTTACCGGTGGGCTTAGTGGGCCACTTGCGTGTTATCGTAGTCGTTTTTATTCTAGATGATTTCAATTTATATGAAACGTCTTCCGACAGTAAGTACTGTTATATTTAATAATACATCAGTAAACATCCCTACTAATATTATAAATGCGAAAGTAACTCTGTCTGTCTGTTACGCTTTCCCGCTTAAACCTCTTAATCGATTTTGATGAAATTTGGTATAGGTATTGATAAAATACCTGAAAATCAGATAAACGACATTCAAAGTCTATTTTCCAATATGCCAATTCATTTTATATAATGAGTGTAAATAACATAATTTCAGTTTAATTTACGAGTAACATCTCCATTTGACATCAACAATCTTTGGTTACCTTAGCAACGTGTCAAGTTGAAATGTCCTCATAAAAACTATAAGGCTTTATATATTGTAAAAGAGGTTAAAATCAAGAATTAATTTTCTTTACATACGTTAAACCTCAATAACAAACATTGGCTACTTTTTGTTAGACAATAAGCTGTGGATGGGGGTAGTACCACTTTGAAAGTTTATACGGGAAAATGTTTATTTTTGAAGTTAGAGATATGGAATTTGGCACAAATATAGCTCGAAGCTTGGATTAAAATATAGACTACTTTTTGTTTCGAATATTAGGGAAGATAGGGTTAAAAACGACCATGAAAGGATGTAGTCCACGTGAATGAACGCGGGCACAGCTAGTATAAAATAAAAGTTGCTGAGTTGCTACTGCATTGATGTCAATTCAATAGGAAATGGTTGTTATTGTTCAGGGTTTAATTACATGTTTTTAACTAATTAGATTGGATCGGACCTCTGTCGTGAAAACACCTATTGTAATTATCATTATTTTCTGAAATGATATATATTTTATTGTGAATTTAAGTATTTTTAAAAAGCTTTTCCTTACCCGCTCCGCAACGTATGTTTGACAAGACAATTTTTTATCTTTATTTTGGACTTTTACCCTTCAAAGACATGTACCCTTCAAAGATATGTAACTAATGTAAAACATGGCAAACGAAGCGCTTTTGGAAAACAATTCAGTCATAAAGGATTTTTATCGATTGGCATATCTTTTTGGCGACTTTTGCCTAAGGGTCGGATAAAATAGTTTATACTAAACTTACATCGAAATTAATAATAAATAAATAAATATTGGACAACATCACATACATTGCTCTGATTCTATGGTAAGTAGCTAAAGCACTTGTGTTACAGAAATCAGAAACAACGACGGCACCACAACACCCAGACCCGAGACACTATAGAAAAGTTACTTTCCCATATTGACCCGACCGGGGATCGAACCCGGGACCTCAGAGATGGCGCTCGCCATAGTCAGAGCCGCTCGCCTCTCGGCTACGGAGGTCGTCAAAAGAAATATTTTACTTGTTGTATTGCTCATATGTCGTCAGAATAAGGTACAACATTGAACTGTACGTATTTACCTAGATTTGCGGCCCATCGTACAATCGAAAACTCGTGAGGCTACATACTTACTATACATCTACTTTAAACTATGTACCGCCCTTATGTCGTACGCTTAAGGCTTAATATTGAACTTAAAGTGTTGTATGGTGTGCTAGTCGGGGCTCTTAAGACAGAATCAGTACGAACAATCAATGCATGGGGAGTTTGATTGTTAAAAAAGCACATTGGGTCAAAAATTTGTTAACTCAAAGTGTGTTTGATAAAATTTCAATAGTCATCATTAGTGTGTACCTCAGAACTTTGTCACATTAAGCCTCCTTGGGATCAAGTAAGTCAGATAGACGGTGAACTAAATGTGACAAGATGCTGAGTTGGTTACGGACTAACTGCTGACTGTAGATGATATTAAAAACTGGAATTCCGATATAATTTTACTAAGTAACATAAATACATTTTTATTTTACACAGCTACATAATTAAGAGGAACACCAGAAAACCCTAATCGAACATCGTAAAACACAACTTTAGACCCGACCGCTAATGAAAAAGAAACACCAATTACTCCCAAACCATCAAAGGGAATTAATTAAAACCGTTCATTGTTTACCGTCGAACTTCACCCGAAAAAATAAAGAAACAAAATAACTTGAATAATATTTTAATAAATCCCTTGTAAGGAGGTAGGTACACGACTTAATTGCGAAAGTTGTCCGTGAGACTTCGGGTTTAGTCGAAAAATTTCAACAGAAATTTTTATTAAGACCTTGCTCCTAATTTCATTCGGTTTTATGAATTTCTCCTTAACTAGCTTACTGACATTATATTGGCTAGAAAGATACTTCTGTATGAGTTGAATTTATTCTGCGAAATGGCAAATTTATATCTACAAGAAAGTTATTACTATTACCTTAATTATTGCTGTCAGTTAACAGTCTTCTACGAATTTACACGCGCCATAGTTTTAACCTTTGGTTTTATTTTTAATTTTGTAATTAAAGCTATTTGTATTAAGTTAGCCAGCCAGCACTACCCCATGCTCTCAAACTACATCTTAGAGCTCCTGGAAGGGTTGAAAACCAGCGTAGATAGGGAGTTCGGCTCCGTGTCTGCATTAGCTGAACCACTTCCTTTAGTCTTCCTGCGTAGCGTATGATAGTTTAAATAGAAGTATTGTAGTTAAAGGAAAAGACAATAAATCATTTTTATTTTTATTTTATAATTCGAAGGAAAAAAAGTAGTTAAAAGAAAATCTTGATCGAGGTTTTATTTATTGCTTAGAGAATGCAAGCGTGGGTATTTGGTGTTAATTTACTCAGTAACTATATATTAACGAAACTATATTTGATATGCTTTTGTTTGATTACTCGTATTATCAATAGATAGTGCGTCTTTAGATTATTCTCTGGTTGAACTGTAAGAAATGCTTCAAGGTAATTTA
The DNA here is from genome assembly GCA_037074685.1 of Glyphodes pyloalis. Lineage (NCBI taxonomy): Eukaryota > Metazoa > Arthropoda > Insecta > Lepidoptera > Crambidae > Glyphodes > Glyphodes pyloalis. The sequence goes on along the minus strand of JAYKKO010000030.1, from coordinate 3,591,258 downwards.
TGCAATGATAAAAGTATAAAATTTTGTAGTTAAAAATATACTTGGCGTTTTAATTCCTGTAGCAGAAAGTAAAACATCGAGAACGAAAACTTTTTATTGGTTTGAGCAGTCTGTCTCAAAAAAATATAAGATTTTCTTAAAACAGGTAAAAACATTTTCTCATTTCATCAAAAGCTGTTACACGTTCAACAAAAAAAGCATAAACCCAAGGAAATGGATGATCTCTATAAACATTTTCATTAAAAGGTGGAGTCGCGAATTTTTCACCCTGTCTGATCTACAATCGCCGAAACAATTAAAAGCTGCCCCGGAAAGGTGGGGACTTATTTATTTTTACCCCTTTTTTACCTGATCCCGCTAATAAATCCACAGGGCTTGGCTTAAGTGTTAGGCGAATGAGTTTCGAATTTAATAAATATAACCTTAGATCAAAGATTTTGTGTAACTGTAACTGTTCATCCGATTTAAGAGGGGTAGGGCAAAGCGATTTATCGCTCGAACTGGAGCAGCCCGACTGGTGAAATACCTCCACCTTACAGAAGACCGCAGCCAAATAACAATCACTTCTGTGTTATTGTGTTCCTGCGTGTGAGTAAGGTTTCCAGAGCTCCTGGGGGGGTGCTACATTAGTAGCAGGGGTCAAGCCTTCAAGGTAAGGGTGACAAGTCCAGTAACAGATTTATTATGCTGTACTTGTCACCCTTAAGCTAGGACCTCATTACCACTTAACATCAGGTGGGATGAGGTCAATCTTGAAGTGCAATATAAAAAAAAAGGTATTTTTTCTCAACACTACTACTCTAGTATTCAAAACAGGATATTTCCAAAACTTAAACACTGTTTCTATGAGACTGGTGTCTAAAGTGGGCAGTTGGCCTGCCTGTATCTTAGAACACCAGGCCTCTCAACCTCTAGATTAATGTTTAATGCGACAAGGTATTAAGGTATACATATAAATGATGAGCTTCTCTCATTAATACATTCAAGTGATTTTCGCAACCTTTGCCATAAAACTAGACTTATTTGGATCAAAATCGGAACCAAAGGCATGACATGCCTTCCATGCTACTATAGCAAATTTGGTAATCCGAGCCAAAAAGGTCCCATTAAAGTTGCTAAAATTTTCATACCACCAAAATGTTTCAACGTGATTCGAACCCATGATCTCCGGAATTTTAAGCTTAATGCCAAAATTAATTAAATGAAATCGTATTGTTAAAAGTTCAACATGTATATTTTCTTCTTTCAATGCTCTAAAAATTGCTAAGGAGACCATAAGGAAAGAAATCAAAATACTATAAAGCATCGACATGTTTTCCTTATAACGCAATATTGTACCAAACAACAAACCAGAACGTACCGACAAAGCGATATTTATATTTTATTGCTGTTTTCGTACTAAATTGCATGTTGTCCCTTGTTTTGATACAAAGACTGACCTTGGGAATGTGCAAAACGAATGAATAAATGCGACCGCTTACCAAAATTATGAAAACATGAATACATTACTTGGACAGTCTACGTTTAATTACCTACGTCCGTTTGACTGTTTAGGACTTGGGAGGTGTAAGTGTATTTAATGATAGACAACAGTCAAATCTTTTTGTTATCATTTATGAATCGTCTCAATACTAATCGAATGAAGCTAGCTTCAAAAACGGAGGTCCGTCTCGGTACCTATAACTACCGAGAACATACTGGCAAGAAACTAAGTAGGTACATTTTTTTTACAAATAAAAAGCTAAAGTTTATACTAGTTTTGCACGAAGACATTAATATGTCTAAAACTGTAATCAGTTCGTTTGTGAATTGAAACAGAAGAATACTCAAACAACTATACAATTATTAAGTCTTTTGTGTTTCTGCTTCAATATTCTATTTTAAACAGTTGATATGAAATTGGCGACATAATGGACGCAATTATTATTAGTTTTAATTTTAAGTTTAAATATGTTATCACGTAAGTGACTATTTGTTTTCAGTGATAATAAAGATCTTTAAACCTAAACCTAAATGTAAGATCCTTGAAATCCGCTTCTGATTCTTTTTGCGTTAACGCCGTTCTAAAGGTTATCAGGTGTGTGTTTATATGTTTATATTTGTAGTCATAATCAATTTAATTATTCATGTCGGTTACACGTAATACTCATGTAGCGTCAAAATGAACATAAACCAAAATTGAAGCTACAGCCAGTGCGGAAAATAATCTTACGGAGAAGAATTCGGCAAGAAACTCACTACGAGCGAGTAATCATTGCCTTATGTTAAATGGCTTCCTTGCCGCTTCCTTAGTTAAGAAGACAATACGTGATGTTATTTATGAATTTTGATTTTGTCAAATAAAGTGTAAAAACAATGGTTTGAACTCTTTCACATTTCACACCGCAAACATTCATGTTTATCGTTTAAATAATCAGGTTTGTGGAAGTCTTTTCTCATGTCATATGTCTTAATATAGATAAATCTAGGCATGGGTAGGTAAATATTGCGTTGCGGTTGTAAATTTAATCAGTAAATTAACAAATTTTTATACCTGTATGTATATGCAGACGAACTGATTTTTCCTGCCAGAGCACATATATTATGAGGTCCCATACTAGTTTCTAATCTAAAGTAATACCTTAAAAAAGTTGTTGAATGAGTGCAATCTGTTGTTGAATTATTTATAATTATATCAGTCCTAATTTGCCTAATATTTGGAATTGCATTGAGGATATTAGTGGTACTCCAATGGAAATGATATGAGAATGCAATTATATTATGCAAACTTATTTTGATACAACTTTTTCCTGGGTGTGAAAGAGTCACATTGACACTTCGAACCAAAAAAGCATATGAAATGAATTTCATTTCATGTTTTAGACTAGACTAGACTTTCATTTCATCCAATCTTCTATTCCTATACGTTTCTCTTTTTCACAACCCTACTTCTATAATTTGTAGAGACAACAACCCAACGTCATATTTCACAAAGTAATAAAAACTTTTGAACTTACGTTACTTTCTACGACCAACAAAGACTCGATAGCTAGATGCAAAGATACGCAAAGTATTCATCTGAAAGTTGGCTGTAACTTGGATAAACAATTATTTTATAGCACGAACTCCATATTGAGTGGAGGCTGGCTCCGCCGAAGTTTCTCAGATGAGTTTATTTGCATAGCTTAATATGCATTTCATGCTATGAAGTTTATATACCCGTGAGCAAACTTCTAAAATGATACGAGTAATTTTCTTGACGTCTTCTTTGTTTTGTTATCTTTGCTTTCATCTGGTTTGTTTGCACTCATTTGATCTTTCGACTTTGATGAATAATTAGCCAAACTGACTGTATAATTAAGGCTGACTGTGTTTGATTGGGATTTAATTGGTAAACACGTTTGGTATGTACAACTGTACTAAGAAAATGAATAGTCATACAGTGATAGAATGAAGGATAATAGAATAAATAAATTTTGGACAACATCACATACATAGCTTTGGTTTTGTGTTACAGAAATTAGTAACAACCACGGTACTACAACACCCAGGCCCGATACTAATATGGAAAAGTACATTTTCCATATTGACGGAACCGGGAACCGAACCCGGAACTTTTTTACTGAACTTGTTAATTTAGGCATTAGGGTTGCAAGGAACTTGTCGTATATGTGACTTTATTTATTTGCTTGAGACCCCATGATACGGTAAACAGCACGTCAAGGTTTACATTTGCAGTACAATATTAGTTCTTAAGCCAATGATATAAGAGCGGTGTAAAGTCCAAGTTGTCTGACGTGCTTTTAATCATACTAGGTGATTGGCCTCCACGAAATCTTAGGTAGGCTTAAGATAAAAAAATGTCCGTATCTTTACTACATAGTATAAAACAAAGTCGCTTCTTCTGTCCCTATATCTCTACGGACGCTTAAATCTTTAAAACTACGCAACGGATTTTGATTCGGTTTTTTTAATAGATAGAGTGATTCAAGAGGAAGGTTTATATGTATAATAACATCCATTAAATAGTGGAGAAATAGGTACTGTTATTTTTGAGGTTTTTAATGTGTTGTCGTAAATAATTTCATTTTTTTCGCTTAAACATTGCAAACGTAGGCTGAACCCTGCAAGATTTATCAAAATAATGTACAAAATATTTTACACATTAAAAAGGTCTACAGAAAACTCCGCGATGGTATATGTTGATCTCTTATGGATATCCCACAATAACATTTTTGTGTCATTTAGTTTTTACGACAAATTATGGCTAATTAACGCTTATCCAATAAAATACATTTTTTATTTAAAGACATTGTAGACTTTAAATACATTGTTGATTTAATAACAGATCCTTATGGCCCTTTACATCATATGATTTTAAGGAATATTCTCGAAGATATTACAGATTTAATAAATGGCCGGACGTAGCGTTAGCGGTGGTACCGGCCGGACGGGGCGGCGGGAGTATGCATACGTTCACAGTTTTTCTGTATTTTATTTAGTATCAGCATTGCACCCGAGCGAGGACGGGGCGGGTCGCTAGTTATATTATATGACGAAATAAATTGTTTCACTGAGGAAGTTAAGCTGCCATTTAACATAGAATTAAATAACTTTTTAATTGACTAATTTCAAACAAACGTCTTACACACGTTTTAATTGATCGATGGTGTGTATGATTTCTTTAATTATTTCTGTGCTTCGAACGCTCAAAACGAAATTACGATCATATGGATAGACGATCAAGCAATTATCGTTAGCGTTAACTTTACCATTGAACTCTTTAAACGACCGTCAAAGGTGAAACCATAAAGAAAAGGACCTTCAAAACTTTCTGGAGCATCTCATTAAAACTTTCGCAAGAGAATTAAATAACTGAGCGAAACAAATCCGTTCACTGCGTGTAGACTTTGAGCTGGATTGGGGGATTGCGATGCTGGAGTGCAATGTTCACATTCTTATCATACAACATCGACTTCATCCACATCTTGTGACCTCTGTAGCCGAGAGGCATAGGACGATATGCCACGAGCGCATATGAGCGACGACGCAAAACGCTTGATACGAACTTTCCAGTATCTCTACATCCTATGGGCGAAATTGTTTTACACGTTCGGTAGTCCGGTTATGAAAACAATTTTGTAATAAACATTACAGGCAGTTTTTAACTTTTATGGCTAAAAGTATACTATATTACTACTCATACCCTTTCATTCATACCCATATTAAGGAAGGTTGTGTCAAAATATGTAATCCACCATTTTATAGCGGCGACCATCTTGGACCGATTTCCATCAAACGTTGCTATGAACACTCCTGACTAATTCAAACGTAGCTTTGAACAACCCGAACTGATTGGAACGTAACTATAAACACCCCCAAATAATTCAATCGCAGCTATGAACACCCCTGACTAATTCAAACGTAGCTATGAGCACCTCGGACTAATTCAAACGTAGCTATGAACATCCCCGATTAATTCAAACGAAGCCATGAACACCCTAGACTGATTAATCTTTTGAACAAAAAAAAACATTATCTAATTTGGACGGTTTGGGGGTAACAATGCCATAGACAGATACGTACAGGCAAACAAACAGACCGTCAAAATTATAATACCCCTCGTTGTCGTAAGAGAGGCAAGAAATTAAGCGACAGTTAAACTACTTTGTGTTTGGTGTTAAAAAAAATTCTTCAGCAGATCTTTTTCAACTCCGAGCGATCCCGAACTTGGTATAATATGGAAACTTTTTAAGACGAATAGGGGTGTCATCTGAGTAACGGTCAAGGGCCGAATGAGACTCGAGACTTGGGTTTAATTAAATTCGTTCGGGCACGTCTCGAAAGATAGCTAGCGCCCTATTTTATTGTCAGAATCGATGGATGGTTTTTTTTTTTATTAAAACTGTAATTAATGACGAACATCTTGACTTTGGTTGATTTAAAGGTCTGGAGGTCGATTCGTGTTGTTAAATTCTAAAATAATAAATTGTTTATATCTATGTTATTTTTAGAAGGGTCTTAATTGTCTTATGGATATAGACTTGAGATGTCACTGTTAATTAAATAAGGCGCTTAACATAACCTCTAAAGACATTGACTTTTCATTTTGAATATCAAATGACAGTTCCCAGATATGAGTATTTTTTAAAATACATACCTACGGTGTTATAGTTAGACTATGGACTTATTTTAATTTTAGTCACGTAAGTTTTGACATATACCTCGTAATCCTAAGCCCGAATTTTCCTAACGTGGTTATTAAGCCAGTACCCATTGTTGTGAAGATGACTTAATTTCAATGACCGAAGCTTTAACCTATGCGTTTAAAAAGATAGACAGATATACTTTTTATCACAGAACATTTACAGAAATTGGGATTAGAAGAAAGTAGAATTCAGGCGGCCTTAACGCTGGAAAACAATACCTTCCAGACAACCATGAGTTAGTGGAAAAAAAAGATAACGAGATACGGGTACGGCCGTGCAAATACCTATATAAATTGTGAAAATATGAACAGAAAAAAACTTTATGATAAATACCATAAAATGATAAATACACTTAAAGTTACAAACACGTCATATAGAAGTAAATACATACGTTTACATAATAGTAGTTATGAATTAAACAAAAAACGGGCCGGTACTTATGCATAATTATCGGTACAAATTAACATCAGCTACGAATGCATGTAAATCCACTTCAAGTTCCCGTCTTATTTTAAAATAAACCAACATGTCTTTCATCTTAGTATGCGGCAGGCGCGTCGCCTAACTAAGGCGTCGCCCCCATAAATCTCATTTATAAGTAATAGGCCATCGCGATAGTTACGGATGCTCTGAGCGTCCCGTCGAGTATCGAGCTGTTTCTTAAGGGTTTAAGCGTTAACCCTACAAGCTCACTCATCTTCTTCGATCGTTAGGCTCCAAAGCGGACCCCTATTAGAATCCCATAAGGAATACTTTACTTTGTTCGGGCATTGCAGGTTTGAGTCGTCTGATTGTCCGATGAGAGTGATGCTATGCTTTGTCAAGCACGTTATGCTATTGTTCTGAACTATGATGCAAAAGAGTTAACCCCACAAGCTCCGTCATCTTCTTGGGTCGTTAGGTTTCAAAACGGACCCCTATTATAATCCCATTAGGAATACTTTACTTTGTCAAGCTTTCTCAGTTTGGTTTGGCCATTGCAGGCTTGAGTCATCTGATTCTCCGAAAAGAGTGATGCCATTCCTTGTTCATCACGTTATGCTATTCGCCTGGATTTATTTATTTTATTTTATCTTCTGTAGAAGATCTGATTTCCCTTGCAAAGGTGGTGGAGGTGGTAATTTTAGATTAAACAACCTTAATTGTCTGGTCACTCATCAAAACACAACTATATGATTAAAGCTAAAGTGATCTACACCTAGCAATAGGTTAAATATCTAGCTACTGTAACAATTATACTGAGTTCTAACCAAATTACTCAATTTGAGTCTTACCAGTATATTTTCAGTAGATATAGGTTTGGTGAAGAAAGGGTGTCATCAATCAATTTTTATTGTATACATGGTGAGAGAAAAAAGAAGCAAAAAATAGCTGATGGGACCATCATCAGTTTACTCCGCGTCTTCAAAATACTCGTACTATAATTGGTTGTAATGCGTACCAAGCTTAACTTTAATACCGTTTCCAAACTGTTGTAGTAACCGCATTTCAAACTCTTACGAATTCCCAAGCTAACCAACCTTACAACCGACCTGTCGATGCTCTACTTCAAGCAAAAAAATCCGTAACTGGATAGTGTCAACGTAATACAATTGAAGATTCCTTTTAACGCAAAAGCCAATTTCTCGAGTGTGTAACTCGTTCTGCGACGCAGATTTACACTCGCATTACATTAGTTTAGCAGTGTACCGACGGTTAATGCCTTAAACACACTACCGTGACTGCGAGCAGGGAGCGGACCCAAAACAAGCACAAGCGAAACTGGCGAAACCACAGATAATATATTTTTTTGTAATAACACAGTACATTGGCTCCTCTCAGCGTGATAGCAAGCAAGAGAGGAACTCACATCGCGATGACAGTGGATTTCATACTGTAGTATCCTATCCGTTAGCATCGCCATACTGGCCCTTTGTGGCATATCTCTTATATGTGTGCTGTTGCATGGTACGGGCGATATCTGTACCACGTGATCCACGAGACGTGACAGTGCGAATAATTATCATCACATGTATAGTCTTAGTATGAATCTCGCTTATTATTTTTTTTTAAACATTTTAAGAAAATGATTGCACAATTTTATTTTGATCTATCAAACAATTCACAAAATTAAATTCGTTTTTAAGTCAAAATAAATTTTGTGCTTATTTAAGTGTGGGTGTGTGCATGATAGTTTGCATAAAAAGCATCAAGAAATTTAAATACTGGTCTTAATAATCTACATTGTGTAATCATAACAATTCAGAAGAGCTGGCTCTAAAAAATTGCATTAAACATAAAGATCGCATGTAAAGATGTGGTCATATGAAATTTTTCAGTGGTATCAAAACCTATGAGGGGCTTCAAGTAGGGCACAAATATGTAACAAAAAACAAACAAAAGTTTCTAACGAACCGTCACTGCGATTCACACTTGACTTTTTTTTATTATAATAAGTTAAAATCAATCGAGAGTGTAAACCACGCTCAGTTCAGTTATCGCTACGCATTGGTATCATCGTGTACTACATGCTTTAGGGCGACGCACGGATAAATCCGTGTTATACGCTCCATTGGGTGAGGATATCTTACCTTCTAAAACTAGATCTTAAACTAGAAACTGTTTGTGAACCTCTTTCTATCAGTGATTTTAACAACAACAAAACAAATTTACCTTAATTATACGAAGATGGAATGAGCTATATTCCAGAGTAATGCAAATTGGTGGAATAGTGTGTGTAGAGTGTAGTGTAAGACAGGTGTCTATCCTATCTTTAGCAGGTATGACAATATGATAGATAGATAGATAGATACACTTTATTGCACAGAAAAATTTACAGAAATTGGTTTTACAGACATATTTAAGTACAATATAGGCGGTCTTATTGCTAGAGAGCAATCTCTTCCAGACAACCTTTAGGTAGAGGAATTAGTAGACATCGAGAAACGGGTACAGCCGTGCAAAATGCTTGAGAAAAATACTAACAGAAAATATCAATATAAATACCATAACAAGATAAAAATATAAAAAAAATACGTAAAGATAAATAAAACTATAATAAACAAATAAATACCTATATAATAAATAAATATATAAATTTCCATAAAGTATTTATGATATAAACAAATAGAAATAAATATATGAAATTAAATTAATAACCAACAAAGCTTAGCATTATTTAAAATACTTAATACAATATGTGTCGTAAGAATCAGAAAACTGTCTTCTCCCCTTGCGGTTTTAGATTCAAACGCACAACCTTCACGTATCGCGCGTGTTGCTTTTCCAACTGCTAACCGCAACTTATTGCATGTGATATTTTTTTCTGTTATATCAAGCTTTAGTTTTGTGCCCCTGTCGTTTGAGTTTGGAACTACTCGTACTTACATATTGAAAGTTCGAAGTAGAAATCGCTTCGTTGGAAGAGCAGCACGCCCGATACGTGGAGGTAGTGGCTTCGAATCCAGTTCGCAAGGAGAGGTGAAATTTTTCTATTTCTTTGGAAATTTAAAGTTTGCTAGTGCGGCGTAAGGTAGTATAATCAGTTGTAAAAATCATTGTAATCATTTATCAGCAGTGTAGTGAGGGCACTACTTGACTAATATTGAGAAATAAGTCTCAACTAAACGGTGTAAAAGGAAACCTCGTGATGGCACGAAATGCTGTTTATTTCAATTTACATACTGTGTATTCAAATTTAAGTTTTTCTTTTTCTAATGAATTTATGATTCTATACTCCAAACTAATGTGTTTTGATTCAAAATAAAGAAGTGAACGGGTTTATAGGAATAATTAACCTACTAAATGACGACTAGGCAACTGATGAACTGCTTAATATCGAGTCAGATATCATTCATTTAAATAACCGTTAACCGAAAAACAATTTCATTAATACCTTTGCTGAACATCGTTACTTAATAATTCCCTCATGTACCAATTACCTTGATGAAAATTATATTTCCGTCGTCGTAAATTGTGCGGTATATATAATTTACGAAGGTTCACTATACCAAATTCTACAAAGGAGGGAATTATGGAATTTACCTTACCTCTTAGCGACTACAATTACCGTCGATTAAAAATTCAACCCTAAATTCCGAATGTATAGCCGAGAGTCCCTCGGGAAATAATTCCCACTTAAAATATTCACTATTCCAAAAACCTCCCGAATGGCAAAAACGAAGCTATTTCAAAATTTAGACGGAAACTTTCAAACTGCCAATTCAAATGGAACTTCGTTTAGAATATTCCAGTAGCATTTAGTCGTTGGACACTAAATTCCAGCGACAAACTATGACATACCTTTGTCAGTATTTTGAAGTCTAGGCTGTTTTAGTGTGAAGCCAGTAACAGTTGTAAAATTTTACTAGTTTAGATGGTTAGCAAGAACATCTATAAAGGATATGATATAATCATTTTATCTTATCTTGGGTTTAGTATTTGGAGGTAAAATATATTTCTTAGGTAAGGTATAACTAACTAAGAAATTTTATTTTTATGTTATCAAAATCAGAAAAACATTCCATTTGACGACTGCCGTAGCCGAGAGGCGAGCGTACCGGACTTCGGTGTCGCGCAATCTCTGAGGTTCCGGGTTCGACCAACAATTTCTGTATTGTCCGAGACTCGGTGTTGTAGTACCGTCGTTGTTTCTGATTTCTGTAACATAAGTGCTCAAGCTACTTACTACAGAATCAGAGCAATGTATGTGACGTTGTCCAATATTTAATTATTTATTTATTTACTATCTGTCAACAAATATGAAGCACACCTTCACATACATTGCTATGCTCGTGTGGAAAGTAGTAACAACAGTCCCGTAACTCAAACATCCGAGACATTCTCTACGAAAATCTTTTTACCTAAAGGTTGTCTGGAAGAGATAGCCCTCTAGCAATAAGACCGCCTATATTGTACTTAAATATGTCTGTAAAACCAATTTTTGTAAATTTTCTGTGCAATAAAGTGTATCTATCTATCTATATTTTTCAAAAATGGTCCGAGCGGGCATCGAAACCCGCACCTCAGAGATGGCGCGACGCCGAAATACAACCCCGCTACTGAGGTCATTAGTTAAGACAGAATTACCCATATTATTTAATGTCATTAAAACTCAAGTGTTATTGCTCGTAAATGAATAAAAATGTACTGTTTAACAAGTATTATTATTAACCAGACTCAAAACAAATACAAAAATTCTTCAGGTAAACGTTTTTCCTGAGTGGTTGTTTTCACAACTTTTGGAAGGAATTTATGTATATAATTACTAACTACTATTCTTATGGTTTTATCTTAGATTAATCAATAATGTAAATGTATGTAATGTATGTACATCTTAATAGTTTACCACCTTTACTTTCGAACCGATTTATTTTGAGTATAAAGGTTAAAACCTCATAGCCATATTCCGATGTGAAAAAAAATAATGGCCGATCGCAATTGCAGAATGTTCCAGGGAAAATTGGAGCGTCTATTAACAGATAGTTGGGTCAGCATTTCGCGGAAAGGGTCCTACCCCGGCTCCACCTGAACTCCTCTTTGCCTTTTTGCGTTATAGCTGAATTGCTTACATTGGTTATCGTTCCGAAAGGCAACTGTTTAATAGCTTCCTGATATTTCCACGAGTTTCTTTCCCGAAATTCTGAACGTAGGTTACGAGGAACTCGTGCTGAATCTAGTTGGGATATTTTAGTTTTTATTAGCTCTAGACTACTTTGGCGTTACTTCGAGGTAAAATGTATCCTTTTCGTTATTCTAGTATAGATTAGAATCTATTACGACCCAATTTCATCCAAAATTATTGAGTATATAAATATTAATAGGGAACGGTCTGGGTCAAAAATACCAGGTTTTAAAAATATTAGATACGTATTTTTTCCTTAGCTAAATTAAAAAAGAAATACTCAGATATAACAATGCCAAGTTGCCGGGTGGGAGCGCGTTTCGTCACTGGTGGGTAAAAAAATGTTCCCACTGATGACGTCATATGACGTCATCAAACCATCAGTTGGTTTTAAAATTGGGATACAAAAGAAAGGTAAGATTGAAATGAGTAGTTAATTAGCCTGGGCGTTATAAGAATATGAAAAAATATTTTTTTTTTATGAAAAATTTATTAATGAAAACTTCACTTAACAATTTAAATCAATGAAAATAAAAATAATCGATGAATATAAAAATCGATCTTTTTTTCATATCCCATTTCACATATTTTTACTTAATGCCCTTGATCCTATTTTAAGATACTCATGTCAAAACCAGAAAAAGAATCATACAATTGTATGCAAACGACTACAGACCTCCGACTCTTCTCTCGTTTTACTTATTAATTGTCAAACACAATTAATTTTAAACCGGCTGTATCGAGCACAGCCTACAGGTTGATTGAATATCGTTTCAATCAATTTCCTCTTCTTCAATTATAAGGTAAAACCAACTGCTACCTTTTAAATGTCTATTAAAAGTAAATAAGAGACAATTTTCTGTCAAAATCGATCTACTTTCAAGTGCGTAATTAATAGGTGGCCTGTAATGTAGCCCAATAATTAGGACAAAGTTAGTGTTGTGTATTAATAAGCGCCACAATATATCGATAATACTACAAAATAATTTTTGATCGTCAAGGATTTTTTTAATAAACCCTTTTAGTACTTTCAAGTTGGAAATATGTATTCAGTGTTTCGTCACTCTTTTTTATTGAGTCTCTCTATTCCTGTCTTTTCATGTGATGGGCGAATAAAAACAAATAGGGTATGTCAATAAAAAATCAAAAAACTTTTTGTTATAGAGCCTATTTAACTTACTATTTATTGACTCAATTTCTCACAATACCATATATGAAATATGGATATGGACTTACGTTTTTATTATTTTAATGTTTGCTTACTAGTTTGTTACGTTATCGCTTTTATTTAAACTTGGCTCTTTCTTGGCTCTTGGCTTTTATTTAAGTGTATGAATAATAAGTTTAATCATTTGATTTTTCATTTGATTTATACTTAGTAGATATTTGTTTTAATTTTATTCCATTAACTATTAATTTTGTATACTTTTTGGCTTTAGTAATTTTTTTTTGTTCTTGCATCTGTAAATATATTTTGAGATTATATTTCTAGTGTTTTCAGAAACAAAACACATTATTCTGCAACAGTCTCGTCGTAAGACCCAGAAAACAAGACACAATAGGAAATTAATTTGTTCCTGGGTCACGAAAGGTAATTTGGCTTTCTAGAATATCTACACTAATATTATTAAGAGGAAAGATCTGTATTTTTGTGTGTTTGTAATGAATAAACTAAAATACTATTATTTTATAGTTTTTATAGAGTTTATAGTGTCGATTTCAAAATTTTTTCACCATTGGAAAGCGACATTCAGCAAGAGTAATATAGGCTATATTCATTGTTAGAAAATACTAAGTCCACGCGTACCAAGTCGCGGGCGAACGCTGGTATAGGATACACAGATAGTTGTCTTGTCCTTCTCAAGGTAATTTTCAAGTCATCGTCAACTCACCAGCAGTCAAACTATCGATATTCGTCCAACACTAGTTAAGATGCCTCCAAACCCCACTTAGTACTACAAGGCTGATTAAAAATACTCCCTAGAGTCAACAGAGCTATTTTCGTTGAGGGTTTTGTGGAAGCCTGAAAAAGTCTTTTACTTTTTTTAACGCGAAACTAAAATGAAAGTCGCGAAGAAAGTTGAAATAATACAGATGCTAATGCCGAGAACTGGAGATGAACTTCAGTTTGTTGGCATATGAATAATTAGTCTTTTAGAATTAGGCCTTTAAAAGTGGAACAAGAAGAATCATGGTAGGTATGTTTGTAAAGTAAGTAATAATAATATCGTTCTGACCGATATCAGCTGAGGCGGCCAATGTCATTGAAACCAACCAATGAGGGTGTTTGTGTCCTTAAAATCCACTAAATGGCTATACGTAGGTGTGGGGTCGAACTGCTACGTGATTGGTTATGGTTTACATGACATTGACAGACATGTCACCATGACATTTAAATCACCAATTAAATAACAGTTGAACCCCATGTAGTGGATTATCACCATCTAGCGGATTTTTTATATGAGCGAACACCCACATTACGGAAAACTTAGTTTGTAATGCCTGAACGTTAGCGTGAAAGAGCACACTCTCTTTTCCTTCACATAAGCCGTTGGAGTTTTAAGAGTGGTAGGGCATAGCCATCTATCGCTCGAAATGAAGCCAAATAACAATCACTTTTGTGTTGTTGTGTTTCTGCGTATGAGTAAGGTTTCCAGAGCTTTTGGGGGTGCTACATTAGTAGCAGGGTACGAGCCTTCAAAGTAAGGACGACACGTCCAGTAACAGATTTATTATGCTGTACTTGTCGCCCTTAAGCTGGGAACTCATTACCACTTAACATCAGATGGGATGAGGTCAATCTTGAAGTGCAAAATATAAGGGGAATGGAGGTGTTTATTTTTTAAGTTAGAGATATGAAATTTGGCATAAATATAGCTCAAAACTTGGATTAATATATAGAACACTTTTGGTTTCGAATATTAAAAGAGATAGGAGTAAAACCGACCATGAAAGGATGTAGTCCATGCGAACGAAGTCGCGGGCACAGCTAGTTGGTAATAAATAAATCTTTTATTTTTGTAAAAAACACTTCTGAGATTCTTGCTGGTATTTTCTCGGTAGTTATAAGTCTCGAACCGGAGGTAGCTTCATTTAATTTATATTGAGAGGAATTCTGTGTAATTGATGTAATCTATATGAATAAATCGATTTGACTATTGACTATTGATAACCTCTCTCAAAATAACATTAACTATCCTTAAAATACGTCTATCAAGTTTCTTCGGTATTAAGAATTATTTTGTCAAATAACCTGACCTTATTAAAGAATTCGTCCTTAAATGAAGTCCAAATTACTTTTCGATGTCTCATGTCTAGCGCCACCTGTTCGACTTTCTCTTAATTAAGAGCCAATTCTCATAGATAAAGAGCTAATGAAGTTGGGGCGAATCCATCGAGTATATACTTTAAGTAAATGTATATATAATTATCACGATATGGTTATTTTTGTGATAATATTTTCAGGACAAGAATTATTCAGAATAAGTATTTTTAAAACGTAAGTTAAAACTACACCAAATTAGACACGTAAATAACAAACCCTTACCAACTTACTTGATTTTTAAAGGCTTCTAATGGTTCGTGTAAAATTAGACGCGGTGCTACTCAGTTCAGCTTGGACCGAGTGTCTATGATCTATGATCGTGTGTAATAATATTATGTTCTACGCAGTCAATTCAACATCCCGCCGCAAAAAGGACGGGGTGTTCTAAGTTTTGCGTGCCTGTGCGTGTGTGTGGCATCGCAGCTCCCGAACATATGAACTGATTTTGATTTTGATTTTTTTGTTTGAAAGATGAGTAAGTCGGGAGTGTTCTTAGATAGCGAAGTTTGATACAAATCGATCCAAGATGGCCGCCGTCAGAAAATTATGGATTGCATGTTTTAATACAACTTTCACAATATGGGTTTCATTTAAAAGAGCTTGACTTGCAGAATGTATTTAAATAGACAAATTTCAAATCCAAGATGGCCGCCGCAAGAAAATTACGGATTTTCTAAACTTTTTTGTCACAACTCCCTGAATATGGGTATTAAATAAAATGGTTTTTTTCAAACTTTACATACGGGAGTTTTTTAAATTTTCAATTGAATTTTTAGACATGTGCTTTACAAGAAGGTTTTTTTCATTAATTTTGTTTTCAAGGTATTTAGCAATTGGCTACTTGATAGTGTTAACAATAAAATATGAAAAGTGTTAGCTTATGTGATAAACGTCTTTTGGGCTATACACTTGATATTTTTCATTCACCGTTTGATGAGTGAACCTTAGCTTCACAATCTCTTGTTTCGCGTAGCTTGTATTTCGCCCATAACTTCGAACCTTTGATGTGGTGTAGACTTGTTATTTTTGCCGCTCAGTCTTTGAACTACCGAGTTAATTGTCGGTAGGAAATTACTTATTAATTGTTTCTTAATTAATTAATTGATGTTCGTCGTTTTATTTCTGATTTATTTTGACTAATTAAACGTATGTTTACAAATATTAAGCGTAACCCCACACTAGCGTTCTTTGAGCGTCGACGTCGACGCAACGCCGACGCAACGTCGACGCAACGTCGACGCAACGTCGACGCAACGTCGACGCGGCGCCGACGCAACGCTTGCGCAGCGGCGCGGTCGAAATGACGAACGCCAGGACTGCGCTTCACAGGCGCCGCGCCGGCCCGACGCCTGGCGCAGCGTTTATTTTGACAACAGTACAATGATCAACTCAATTGTTTCGGCCCGCCCGTGTTTTAGAATCAGTAGGTAGAAGACTTTTTAGCTGATAGCAAATATGGATGTAGCTTAAAATACTAGCTCATATTGCCGAAGAAACCCATTTTCAATTAAGTACTTTTAGTTTTCGAGAAAATAAATGCTAAAGTTGCCTTTTCGTGCCATGTGTCAAATAGGTAAAATATATTTTTTCCTTTACAAGTTGAAAGCATTAATTTATCACTGCAATATAAAACATTATATTGTGCGTTATTCAAATCTTACATTTCCATTTTCGAAATAACTGTACATGACGTCAGCGCGGCGCGACGCTCGAACGCGATGTGCAGAGGACGCCCAGCACAAGCGCCGCTCAAACGCCGCGCCGACGCTGGGCGGACGCCGCGTCGACGCTGAGCGGGCGCCGCGTCGACGCTGAGCGGGCGCCGCGTCGACGCAACGCCCAAACAACGTCGGCGCGGCAAGACGCTGACGCTCGAAAGACGCTAGTGTGGGGTCCCTCTTAATAACACGTTGTTGATTGACAAAATGGACGAGATTTGCTAGACAGCCCGAGCTGACGAAGACAAGCAAGCCCGCAGTTAGTGCATTCCAACCGAAATTTTGGGTTGTAAATAGTTAGCCATTATCTGCTAAAAATATTACAGAGTTTTGACCTGTTAACTTATTATAAATATTCACGCGGTTTAATTAAAAAACTAAATTTGTAGCTTTAACATTTAATGCTACTGCAATTTTTACCAAAATCCTTCAACAGCTACTATGTTTTTTAATATTTGCACTCTAAGGGACAGTGCTGTAAAAATATCTTAGCCTGAGGGTAATGGGCCCGTTGTAGAGGAGAGAGAAGATGTGTAGGTGATGAATAATATATCACAAATACTATACAAGAGTTTATTTACACACCACTTTTACACCTAACAACAATAGAAATATTATTTGCAAAAGAAGGAGAAAAAGAGGAAAATCGGAAATATATAGCTGTACACAGAAAATCATAAAAATAAACATAAACGTTAAATCGGGAATAATTTTCACTCAATGACATATGTACACGAATGACAGGCAAAATTTTTTCTTTTTACAGTTTGAAGAATAGATATTTATACAAAGAGGTTGGTATCCAAAAACTATTTTCATAAGTTTAGGTGGTGAGATGCCACACCGTTTTATTATTTTAATATTCATGACTCGTGAGTTTAGTGTAAAAATATAGTGTTGATTTGTACTGTGAATTTCAATAGTAAATGATAAATAAAATTATCTTTAAAGAAGACCGGATTCAAACGTGGATCGAGTGTCAAGTCACATGCCTATTTGCGCCACTTGCTTCAGACCTGAGAGTGCCTTGAAACGAGCTTGAAGTAAATAATGATCTCCACGGTATCATCGAAAAGCTATACTGCACCCAACCGCGTTCAATCGTTAGATAATTTTCACCTCTATTAACAATTGTAGAGGTGGACTTAAAAAAAGAAGCTTAATTGGTATTCCATACAAAAAGATAAAAAAAATCACTAAGAGAGGTAGGGCATAGTGATTAATCGCTCGAACTGGAACAGCCCGACTGGTGAAATATCAGCCTCCAGCTTACAAAAGACCGCAGCCAAATAACAATCACTTCGGTGTTTTTATATTCCTGCGTGTGAGTAAGGTTTCCAGAGGTCCTGGGGATGCTACATTAGTACCAGTGACAAGCCTTCAAGGTAAGGGCGACAAATCCAGTTACATATATATTATGCTGTACTTGACACCCTTAACCACTTAACATCAGGTAAGATGAGGTCAATCTTGGTCAAAAGAGTAATATAAAAAAATTAAGAAAATATCCTTTATATAAAGAATATGAAGAGCAGGATTCAGTTATTCATAGATGCGACACGATTTGGTAATTTTTCTTTGTCAAATCAAAAAGTTCTCATTTTCTCGGTAAAATATTACCTATGTGTTGTGAACTATAAATAAAATACATATTTGAACCTAACAGTACCTGTGAACAGTCGACCGGGAAATCATATCTCAGCTAGCACGTGCGTTGGGTTTGTGCCAAGCATCCTAGTTGCGAGGAAGAAAATTAAATATGAGCTACATACCTACTACTGGAAAGGCTGCTCGAAACGTTTCCAATCCAATTTTTACTGTTTTAGATGAAATTATGAGCATGTATGTTGACAGCGTTCACGATTACTTCCAAGACAATAGATAGATAAATATACTTTATTGCACAAAACTTTACAGAAATAGATATTACAGATTGGTTATAGTACAATTTAGGCGGTCTTATCGCTAGAAAGCGATCTCTTCCAACAACTCTCTTAAGTTTATTTCAAATCAGCAAATATTTCTTTACTCTAGTAGGCTACATAGAATTTTTTTATTATTATCATTGAAACAATACAACACTTTATAGTACACTACCGATTTAGTACCTATATCTACCGAGATGATACCGGTTAGAACATCGGTTTTGTAATCATGAACATAAATATGACAATTCGTTTTGTGATGTTCTTTTTTGACTACCTAGCTATCTACTGTTGGCTTACTTTTTC
Source organism: Glyphodes pyloalis (assembly GCA_037074685.1). Lineage (NCBI taxonomy): Eukaryota > Metazoa > Arthropoda > Insecta > Lepidoptera > Crambidae > Glyphodes > Glyphodes pyloalis. The sequence goes on along the minus strand of JAYKKO010000030.1, from coordinate 3,572,194 downwards.
TTTGATTTATAAGTAATAGCGGTCCCGGCGAACTTCGTTTCGCCTTAAAGAATTTTTCCCGCTTTTCTGTTGAATTTTTTCAAATTTTACCAAAGATCCCTAATTTTGTAGCCTATGTCAAATTGGAAGAATGAAGCATTCTATTGGTGAAATAATTTTTTAAATCGGCCCAGTACTTTTTGAGCCTATTCATTACAAACATACAAAAATAGGTACAAATCTTTCCTCTTTATAATATTAGTGTAGATAAATAAGGATCTCTTTTTGCTCCACTAGCATGGTCGTCATCACAGTACATTGTCATATTAAATCAAAAGTCAAACATTCAACTTCATAAGAGAATAATCACACACAATCTCAGGAACAAACACAAAATTAAACTTGCTAGCTCTCGGACTAACTACGGTAAAAAAACCATATTAGTAGAAGGAGTACAGCTTTATAATACATTGCCAGCAGAAATAAAAGAATGTGATAGTGTGCTTGTATTTAAAAACGATATTAGTAGAAGGAGTACAGCTTTATAATACATTGCCAGCAGAAATAAAAGAATGTGATAGTGTGCTTGTATTTAAAAACGATATTAGTAGAAGGAGTACAGCTTTATAATACATTGCCAGCAGAAATAAAAGAATGTGATAGTGTGCTTGTATTTAAAAACGATATTAGTAGAAGGAGTACAGCTTTATAATACATTGCCAGCAGAAATAAAAGAATGTGATAGTGTGCTTGTATTTAAAAACGATATTAGTAGAAGGAGTACAGCTTTATAATACATTGCCAGCAGAAATAAAAGAATGTGATAGTGTGCTTGTATTTAAAAACGATATTAGTAGAAGGAGTACAGCTTTATAATACATTGCCAGCAGAAATAAAAGAATGTGATAGTGTGCTTGTATTTAAAAACGATATTAGTAGAAGGAGTACAGCTTTATAATACATTGCCAGCAGAAATAAAAGAATGTGATAGTGTGCTTGTATTTAAAAACGATATTAGTAGAAGGAGTACAGCTTTATAATACATTGCCAGCAGAAATAAAAGAATGTGATAGTGTGCTTGTATTTAAAAACGATATTAGTAGAAGGAGTACAGCTTTATAATACATTGCCAGCAGAAATAAAAGAATGTGATAGTGTGCTTGTATTTAAAAACGATATTAGTAGGAGGAGTACAGCTTTATAATACATTGCCAGCAGAAATAAAAGAATGTGATAGTGTGCTTGTATTTAAAAACGATATTAGTAGAAGGAGTACAGCTTTATAATACATTGCCAGCAGAAATAAAAGAATGTGATAGTGTGCTTGTATTTAAAAACGATATTAGTAGAAGGAGTACAGCTTTATAATACATTGCCAGCAGAAATAAAAGAATGTGATAGTGTGCTTGTATTTAAAAACGATATTAGTAGAAGGAGTACAGCTTTATAATACATTGCCAGCAGAAATAAAAGAATGTGATAGTGTGCTTGTATTTGAAAACGATATTAGTAGAAGGAGTACAGCTTTATAATACATTGCCAGCAGAAATAAAAGAATGTGATAGTGTGCTTGTATTTAAAAACGATATTAGTAGAAGGAGTACAGCTTTATAATACATTGCCAGCAGAAACAAAAGAATGTGATAGTGTGCTTGTATTTAAAAACGATATTAGTAGAAGGAGTACAGCTTTATAATACATTGCCAGCAGAAATAAAAGAATGTGATAGTGTGCTTGTATTTAAAAACGATATTAGTAGAAGGAGTACAGCTTTATAATACATTGCCAGCAGAAACAAAAGAATGTGATAGTGTGCTTGTATTTAAAAACGATATTAGTAGAAGGAGTACAGCTTTATAATACATTGCCAGCAGAAATAAAAGAATGTGATAGTGTGCTTGTATTTAAAAACGATATTAGTAGAAGGAGTACAGCTTTATAATACATTGCCAGCAGAAACAAAAGAATGTGATAGTGTGCTTGTATTTAAAAACGATATTAGTAGAAGGAGTACAGCTTTATAATACATTGCCAGCAGAAATAAAAGAATGTGATAGTGTGCTTGTATTTAAAAACGATATTAGTAGAAGGAGTACAGCTTTATAATACATTGCCAGCAGAAATAAAAGAATGTGATAATGTGTTTGTATTTAAAAAAAAAACTCAAAAACTATATTTTGGATAATTTGAAATAAAATTGTAAAAAAAAAGCCCCATCTACATCAGAGGTATATTTATATTTGTACTTAGTTATAAGATTTATACTGTATCTCATTTTAAGTGAACTTGTAATGTTCTTATGAGAAGTAAATGTCATTAAACTTAAATTACTTGTCTCAAAAACTAACTTATTTTCTTTTTATTATTCAACGGTTTATTGTGAAAAAGTTCTGAGTACTATTAGTTCTTTGTTACCTAACAGTGGGCCCTGTATATATGGTTTGCTATTTATTTTTTTCTCCGACCTGACCAATATTTACTTCGCTACGTTCAGGGGTGTGCAAAAGGCTCTCTATCTTATATTATTTAAGCAACTACTGGAGTATGCTCCATAACGCCCCAGTCTTCATATTATCAACTCGTTATATCAAGCCGAGCAGACGACTTATCTACTTTACTTAATATGTTACTCGGAGGTTTATTGTGACGAAGTTCTGAGGAGTACAACAGTGAATTCAAGGGATTGAAGATATGGTCTACCTACTAGTCTTCTCTTTTCTCCTACCTGACCATCGATGCTGGCTGCGTCTACCATCTTCACCGAATTTTTAGGGAAGTACACAAGGCTCTCACCTCTTTATGATTTGAGTAGCAAACCTCATGCCGGCTCCACACTACTCGCGAAGTTACTCGGCGAAGTTCGCCCGAGGCAAGGCAAAGTTTGACGCGGCGAGCACGAGGCGAGCCGAAGTGCCTCTCTACACTATCGTATTCGTCTAACTTCGTTCAACTTCGCGAGTAGTGTGGAGGAGGCATCAGATCATAGACTGTGAGCAAAAAGTGAGTGGAGCTAGAATCCCAGTCTTTTCCCGTTCTTAATATCAACTTGCTACACCAAAGAGAGGCAGGGCAAAGCGATTTATTGCTCGAACTGGAGCAGCCCGACTGGTGAAATACCTCCACCTTACAGAAGACCGCAGCCAAATAACAATCACTCCGGTGTTGTTGTATTCCTGCGTGTGAGTAAGGTTTCCAAAGCTCTTGGGGGGTGCTACATTAGTAGCAGCAGGGGTCAAGCCTTCAAGGTAAGGGCGACAAGTCTAGTAACAGTTTTACTATGCTATACTTTTCGCCCTTAAGATAGGAACTCATTATCACTTAACATCAGGTGGGATGAAGTCAATCTTGGAGTGCATTATAAAAAAAAACTAAGCTGAGTAGACTTGTCGTCAGTCACACAATACAAAGCCCCGGGCGCCACCTAACTTAATTACATTCGAACGAGATCTATTTATTTTGCACTGCGTCGACCCAGAGCTATTTTCCCGACTCGTTGTAACGGGTTTTGTTTGGGGTTCTGTGAGGAAGAACAAAAAACCTACGGGTTGGAAACGAATAATATAATAGATTTAATGCACAGAAAATTTACAGAAATTGGTTTTACAGACGTTTTAAGTACGATTTAGGCGTTCTTATTGCTAGCAATCTCTTCCAGACAATCTTAAGTTAGAGGAAAAAGTAAACATCAAGAAACGGGTACGGCCCTGCAAAATGTTAATTATAAATAAATAAATAAATAAATAAATGCGCCAGACAATCACACCAATCACTTGGTCTCAAACTAAGGTTTTCCCTTGTACTATGAGTACCAGACGACGGACACTAACTGGGGGCGTCATCCCAGCACACCCAGACCCAAGTCAATTTAGAAAAGTTCGTTTTCAAAATTGACCTGACCGGGAATCGAACCCGGGACCTTACGCGCTTTGGGCACCTACCTTAGCCATTGCGCCACCGAGGTCGTCAATTGAATTGAAAAAATACTAACAGAAAACATAAATACCATAACGTGGATGATATCATTTCGTTTGATTTCGACCCAGGCGGTCAAGAGATGAACCAATGAAGGTGTTCTCGCATAAAATATCCACTAGATGGCGATACGTCGAGGTGAGGTTCAACTGTTATTTGATTGGTGATTTAAATGTCATGATAACATGTCCGTCAATGTCATGTAAACTATAACCAATCACGCAGCAGTTGGACCCCACGCTTAGCTATCGCCATCTAGTGGATTTTTCGTACGCAATCACCCTCATTACGTGGGACATGGTTTTAGTGGTCGAATGTTTGCGCCACACAAGTGTATTCTCTCTTCTTTAACTCTCATAATCCGATGGGGTAGCGACGGAAATAAATAACTTATATCAGACGTATACAACAATCTTATATATAAAAATGAATCGCTGTTCGTTAGTCTCGCTAAAAGTCGAGAACGGCTAGACCGATTGGGCTAATGTTGGTTTTGAAACAATAGTGGAGGTCCAGGGAAGGTTTAAAAGGTTAGAACATGTGGAAAATAGTAGGCGGAACGACGTTCGCCCGTACCGCTAGTCTTCTTATAAACAAATAAATCGCTGTTCGATAGTCTCGCTAAAACTCGAAAACGGCTAGACTGATTTCGCCAATGTTGGTTTTGAAATAATTGTGGAGGTCCAGAAAAGGTTTGAATGGTTAGAAATTAAAAAAGACATTACGAAGTTCGCCAGGACGGCTAGTATTTAAATAAAAATAAAGCGATGTAACAAAAAATCCCAACAAATAATTATATTTCGGTTTTAAATAAACACAGATTTGTGATCCAATGCTAGTTAACTATTAATAGGATTATAAGTCTTGTTTAATTTAATAGAAAGTGTAAAACAATTATCAGTACAAAGACATATGTTTAAAAAAATAATAGTTTAAAAAACTAAAAAACACGCTTTTAGCTCGCACTAAAAATTACAAAATAATTCAGACATTTAAGAAAGAAAGCGTGGAGCGTTTATGTTATCTTTACTCTTTTTGGACAAAACGCTCCACGCTTTCTTTCTTAAATGTCTGAATTATTTTGTAATTTTTAGTGCGAGCTAAAAGCGTGTTTTTTAGTTTTTTAAACTATTATTTTTATTTTCTACTTTTTAGTTTTCTCATGTATCAATAATTATATAATTCTTTTTCGTATCCCATTCAGCAAACCCTTTCATTTAATACCCATATCATAGGGGTGCATTTCAAATAGCCTGTCCGTTATCTTGGACGCCCGCCATATTGGATTTGAATCACGTGACTATTTTTTTCGTATTCCTGACAGCAAACCCTTTCTTTTGATACCCATATCATGGAAGTGCATTTCAAACAGTCAGTTCGCCATCTTGGGGAGGCCGCCATATTGGATTTGTAATGACGTTTCTTAGCTAGTCATGTATTGTCATCAGAACTCAGAGCGTGTGCAAAATTTCATTTTAATCAAAGACCGGGAAGTGGGTCAAATTAAGATTCAAAGATTCCGTTACATAGATACATACAACCCAAGCTAATAATAAAAGCGTGTTAAAATTGCCTGAAATATTTAAATTAAAGTTATTTTTACAAGTCACGTTTTCATGAAAATCCTGTATTTTGTTGGTATGCTACGTAAACTTTGTTTCAGAATCACTGATTCATTTGATTTGAAATAAATAAAAAATATATATATACGGTCGAATTGAAAACCTCCTCATTTTTTTTGAAGTCGGTTAAAAATATTGTACAATTTCACATACATTCCTATGATTCTGTGGTAAGTACATAAATCACTTATGTTACAGCAACCAGAAACAACGACGGCACCACAACACCCAGATTTGTCATAATAAAGAAAAGTTCGTTTCCCATATTGACCCAACCGGGATAGCCGGAAATCGAATCCGAGACCTCAGAGGTGGCCCCAACAACGGGTCACACGCTTACAAGCTACGGAGGTCGTAAAAATAACGTCATTGAGCGCTGTTTAAAATTCGTGTCTTAAATAGCTTAAGCACCTGTGTTATATAAATCAGAAACAACGACAGTACCACAACACCCAGACCCGAGACACTACAGAAAGGTTCCTTTCCCATATTGACTGGACCGCCGATCGATCCCGGGACCTCAGAGATGGCATCAAAGTCCGGCCTGCTCGCCTTTTGGCTACGAAGATCGTCAAAATCACAAAAAATTATCACCTGCAGTCTAAGCTAAGTATTGGTTATTTATATACTATAGTAAATTAAACATCTTATAATTTTGTAGACCTCCGTACCCGAGAGGCGAGTGGGCCGGACTTTGGTGTCGCGCCATCTCTGAGGTCCCGGGTTCTATCCCTGGTCGGATCAATATGGGAAACGAACTTTTATATATTGTCTCGGGTCTGGGTGCTCTGATACCGTCGTTGTTTCTTATTTCTGTAACACAAGCGTTTAAGCTACATACCACAGAATCAGAGCAATGTATGTGATGTTGTCCAATAATCATTATTATAAATTTTATTTATAATTTTTCAAATAAGTTGTAACAGAACAAATGCACCAACATGAAATAGTAAATTAGGAAGTTGAATTCGTCATGAATACATTTATGACGGATCAGGTGGCGGTTGCGGCTGCGGCTCACAGAACATTACGGTTAATGTAAATGGGAAAGCTACATACATGGATGAAATAACTATTCCACAGACCAAATAGTATAAAAAAATATGCCTACTGCACTAGTTTTTATTCACGACTCCATTTGCGTTATTTTGAAATTAAGTATCCTTTCAGTTAATCTAGTGTCTTCTCTATCTTTTTTTAAAATGTCATCCATTTAGTAATTTGTATGAAAAACATAAAAAAACATAAAAACATAAGGAAGTATGTTATTTTTTTTTGTATAAAAAGCACAGTAAATAAGCTCCTCGCAGCCTGATGGTAAGCAATATAGGAATATATACCCGCGCCGCGATGACAACGGATTTGATACCGTAATAATCTATCCGTTAGCATCGCCATACTGGCCCGTAAGATCTTTCACGCTCCTTTTGAAGGAAAATTTCGCTTTTATAATATAAGTGGAACAAAACATTTTTTTGAGGAAAGGAAATCCATCGGCACACTTTACTATTTCATGCAACGCAGCGGTGAGTATGGGGCCTTTTAACTCTGGGAAGAGCGGAAACTACCCACTAGAACTGACAATGCAAATACGTATATTCAATATTAGTGAAATCTAAGGTGGCCAAATTTCCGGGGAAGTTACCAATAGATATGCCCTAAATAGAGGCTCGTGTTCTCGTAAGGTAGGTCAAGTGTAATTTTAGATACAATGACTGACTTGGCAGTATATTATATTTTCAATTAGTTTATAAAATAGACTCGAAATTGAGCCGTAAGCTAATGATATAGTTAAGGATAGCAATTAAGGATATAAATAAAAATATTTGATTATTTTTATTATTATAATTTTATTAATAAGTTAGTTTAAGAGTTTCTTATAATTTTCTGATTTTAATTTGTGTTTGATGAATAAAAATATTTGACAACATCACACACATTGCTCTGATTCTGTGATAAGAACCTAAAGCGCTTCAAATCAGAAAAACGTCAGTACCACAACACCCAGACCCGAATCAATAAAGAAAAGTTATTTTTCCATATTGATGCCAAAATCTAATCCGGGACCTCAGAGATGGCGCGACGCCAAAGTCCGGCCTGCTCACCTCTCAGCTAGTAAATGGATAATGTATCTAACTTATTGTAATTTCTACGGAACCCTACACTGTAACGTGCAACTACGCAGTAGTTTTTTCCTATTTTCGTTTACTAGTGCAGCTTGTTTGTCTTGCATGTCGTCCCATGTGGGAAGGTACACAGCGCTGCCCGCCGGCATACGAGAATGCAAGGTACACGGAATAAAAATAGTCACTAGTGCAGTGTGAGGTGTGACGCGAAGTGAACAGCAATGATTCTTTATTTCTTTATTAACTGTGCCCACTGATTCGTCTGCGTGGAATAATTCAATTGAATTCAAATTATTTATTTCAGATAAAATCCATAGTCTTAATATAGTCTTAATAACATAAAATCAAACCCAGAAACATATACTCAATTAAAAATATGCTTATTATGGTTAAGTAGGTTATTTAATTATAAAAGCTGATTACTATACAAAAACGACATATATATATAGTAGTAGTATAAATACCATTAACAAATTAACGTGAATTAAAATCAGTACAGCATAATAAATCTGTTACTGGACTTGTCGCCCTTACCTTAAAGGCTTGACCCCTGCTACTAATGTAGCACCCCCCAGGAGCTCTGGAAACCTTACTCACACGCAGGAACACAACAACACAGAAGTGATTGTTATTTGGCTGCGGTCTTCTGTAAGGTGGATGTATTTCACCAGTCGGGCTGCTGCAGTTCGATCGATAAATCGCTATGCCCTTTATTGTCTCTACAAATCCTCAGTACACGTAATATTTGCTTGATGTCGGCTCTGTACCGCCCAAAGCACGTCAGGCTACACTTTGTACTTTGAACAGCCCTTATTTGGTTGGTATAAGATCGAATTTCGGAATGCAAATGTTTACCTTGTGCTGTTGACTGCACAAAAACAAGAGGCAGAAATAATTTATTCCGGTTGTTATCGAAAAAAATTCGGTTCACGTCTCTCAGAGGGTGTTTACAAAGGTGAACCGACTAATCAGTGACCTTTTGTTTAATTAGACCCTTTTTAGGGTTTCTTGGCCAAATGGCGAAAAACGAAACCCTTATGGATTCGTCATGTCTGTCTGTCCGTCTGTTTGTCCATCCATATGTCACTGCCATTTTTATTAAAACTACTAAAACTTGGTACCTATGTAGATGAATTATGTTTACCAAATTAAGATTTGACGACCTCCGTAGCCGAGAGGCGAGCGTGCCGGACTTTGGCGTCGCGCTATCTGAGGTTCCGGGTTCGATCCCCGGTCGGGTCAATATGGGAAACGAACTTTTCTATATTGTCTCGGGTCTGGGTGTTGTGGTACCGTCGCTATTTCTGTAACACAAGTGCTTTAACTACTTACCACAGAATCAGAGCAATGTATGTGATGTTGTCCAATATTTATTTATTATTTATTTTACAAAAATAGGAAAATAACCGTTTAAGTGCGAGTCGCATTCGGCCAGAGATATCCGTTTCACGAATGTTTTGTTATTAACATAAAATAACATTTTAATTTGTTAAAATTGAACATAAATTGAGGTTTCAACAATGTCTAATGACACTCTTGTAGCGTCATTGGCGTCCCTGACAGTTTATTTTTGACGCGCTAGGTGAGTCAAGTACTAGGTATTGTTTAAGTTACTATACCACCCTACCATTACGTAAAAAAGCAAAGCAAAATTAATTGATGAGTATTCTAAATTCTAAATAAGTAAAAAAAGAGACATTAAATGGTAAACGACTTGAAATTTCACTTGGAGTAGGCATTAGTTGTTCTTAAAGTAATTACACAAACAAGTTTCACAGTTACAGCTCGTTAGAGAAAGTTTTTCATGATCAAGAAAAACGATTAAGTGAAATGGTTGAGAAGAGCTTTTCTAACGATTTTAAAACTTTTTAGCTTTTTATTTTGATTTTAACAAAAACTGTTTGTGATGTCTGCCTAGAGACACTTTTAAGTATCAATATTAATTATAATTTTTTTTTTCTTTTTATATAGGGGATAGTTAAATGAAAAAAGACCCTTATTTGATTATTTAAAAAATGTTGTCTTATAAATTTACATTTCATTTAGGCCTCTAAAGTGTTGTTGCATATATATCACATGTATTACTCATTGAAGTGAGTGGAGTGAAATCAGGAATTGTACAAATATTTTTTCTTTTTCTAATTCAGATACGGCAGTAAATTTGAAAACAAGTTCACTTAAACTTGCATTTTAGATAAGAAAAATTTGTATCTGAATGAATATTCGTTAATAATAAACTGAAACAGTAATGGACCGATTTTACAATAGGTACATTTTACCATTTAAATTATTTTCATTTCAATACATTTATCATAAAAAGTGACATGATAAATTGTATATAAACGCGCCATCTGTGAGGTTCCGTGTTCGATCCCCGGTCGGGGCAATGTGGGTAACGAACGTCTCAGGTCTGGGAATTGTGGTACCGTCGAGTTACTGATTTATGTAACACAAGTGCTTAAGCTACTTACCACACAATCAGAGCAATGTATGTGATGTTGTCCACTATTTACATTTATTTATGTATTGTGTTAAATATTTATAAGTTGAAATATAACATTTAACCCTACTAATATTATAAATGCGAAAGTAACTCTGTCTGTCTGTCTGTTACGCTTTCCCGCTTAAACCTCTCAACCGATTTCGATGAAATTTGGCATAGGTATACGTTGAACCTCAAGAACGGACATATGCTACTTTTTGTTAGAAAGTAAGGGGGGGGGGGGGGTAATGCCACCTTTGAAAGTTTATATGGGAAAATGTTTATTTTTTAAGTTAGAGATATGAAAGTTGGCACAAATATAGCTCTATTAAAATATAGAATACTTTTTGTTTCGAATATTAGGGGAGATAGGAGTAAAACCGACCATGAAAGGATGTAGTCCACGCGAACGAAGTCGCGGACACAGCTAGTATTAAATAATTCAAGTAAAGCAGTGTTTTTCGCAAGTATGGTGGCTGTCTTCCTTAAAAAAACTTCTATCTATTTAGATCAACGAGCATTTCCCGTCTTCACCTCCTGCAACAATTCAGGGCGGTTAATTTGCATCAGAATCGGGTTGTTGTTCAGAAACGCTATATAAATCATTTAGCAGCCGAGAGATAAAGAGATCCCGGCTGCGAATACATTTGCCTATATTCCGACCGACGGTTTTTCGTCAGTAAAATTTCTCTTGTTCGGAATTTTTCCGTTGCCACCCGTGCGGGAAATTCGGGTACTAGGAAAATGTGTGGTCAAATTGTTTGGAAAGTGTTATGCTGAACGGAATATGGGTGAAGCGTGGTGATGGGAGAACAGTGAAGGAAAAAAACATGGAATAATTCCGAACGAAAAAAACTTCATTTGAATATCGGCACCAAAACACACACAAATGTCAAGCACACAAGCAACAGATACGCAAAATACATAGTAATTAAATATCTACTCTTGAAAAAATACTTCAAGGCTAATGTTGCCGACGTTATAAACCCTACTTAAGGGTCTTGTAATTTAACCTTCTTGTAAGGTGGCCTTTAAGTAGGGTTTAAATTATTTTCATATTTAGAATGTGACGTTTGTTTGCCAGCGTTTTCTTGTGTTTTTATCATTGGCAAAAAATATATATGAGGGTGAGTGTGTTAGAGTCCATGGTGCTTTACTTCATAAACATACTTATACTACGTAAAAGATAGCTTGATCTCTGCGACTTAAGTCAAACTGACATTCCTAGGGTGGTCATGATATAAAAAAAGTCGATAGATATTATTGACATTTCTTACTATTATCGATGCTAAAGTAACATTTAATTGAGTTTAATTTAATTACAAACGTTACTAATTTAAACCAATATTTGAATATAAATTATTTATTCTTGTAAAGGAGTAATCCCCAAATCCATATCTGAATCGCTAGAACAATCTTGTAAATTAATTATAAACTCTTGTTCGCATATATTATCATTATGTAAATGATATTAAAATTATAATATACAATAACATTTAAATAAAAAAAATATGTTTTATTTAAAATAGCGATAGTTTATAGTCAGTGGTCACGTTGATTTATCGCCCATCATTATGTGGGTCGGCATGCCCATAAAGTATGACATTTACAGGTATTGTCTGTACTTCTATGAAATTCAGAATTTCTTAGGCGTGATTTAACTGACAGCTGTCGCAGAGATCAAGCTATCTTTTACATAGTATAAGTAATTTGAACAGCTAATGCGTTTAGGTTGACATTTAGACAGTTCGTTAGTTACGTCAGAATAAGATGGAACAAGTGCTGTAATGGGATGGATCAAGCCGCTGTAATTGGTCCGCGTCTGTGACTCGCTGCGTCGCTAGCTTACTTTTGTAATCCACGCCCACCGTGCCTTACTTTTCGTGGTGCCATTTTCAAGCGTTAGAAATGTTTCTGTTTTTTTAGCTCACTGTGGGAAAAGTGCTCTTTCTTAAGTTTTGCGCACATTTGACAAGAAATGGCATAGAATGGAATGTTCGGTGTTTTCAGACCGATTAAAAAAAAACTGGTCAAGAGCAAACAGTAGCTAATATGAAATACTTACCGCCCGACGTAAAAAAAATTCGATTTTTTACATGATAACTTATTTTAAATAATATTCGATATCGGTTTTGAAAAATCACAAGTTAAAGTTATAAATGTTGGAAAAATATCTCAAACATTGCTTTGGTTCTGTGGTAAAAAATATTTTAGTATTGGATAGTCCATATGTCCATATATAGCGGAAAGCTATACTCTATAACATCACCAATAAGAGCGAAGAATCCGTGGTAACATGTGTAAATGAAAGTGAGTATGCGTGCAAAGCCGTGGGGCGGGCCATTAGTCTACTTATTACAATAGAATATGAAAAGTGTTCAATATGATAAAATAACAATTTTACATTTTGATTTTTGAATTAAAAGCATAGTTCGTATTTTATTTTTGCAAAAAAAAAATACTTCTTTGATCTGTGGAACAAAATAATTGAAAAAGAAACCATCGATTTCGTGACGTCACTAATTACAATGACGTCTACTCTACATTTACCCATATTTGTGTGCGTAATAAGTTCCATTGAACCAAATTTCAATTTCTCTCAGCATTATTCTGTTTTACACAGTAAAGAAAACATCGTCATGAAGCCTACGAACAAAAGATTAATTATCCTTATGAGTGAGTCTGGTAAAGCCAGTCACTCTTTGTCACCACTTCGATGTCGTCGCTCATCCATGAGCGTTGCTCTTCACATCCGCAAATCCCATAGTGTATGTACCTACGTTGTGACACATTTGTAAAACAAACAATCCTCTATACGTGACAGCAAGTTCCGTATGAGACATGCGCACAGTGTAGCAAAGTTGCAGTATGACAGCTGACTTAAATTTAGGAGCTAATTATTGGAGAATAATAAATATTGTATAACATCACATTGCTCTGTTTCTATGGTAAGTAGCTAAAGCACTTGTGTTACAGAAATCAGAAACAACAACGGTACCACAACACCCAGACCCGAGACAATATAGAAAAGTTCGTTTCCCACATTGACAAGACTGGGGATCTAACCCGGGACCTCAGAGATGGCGCTCGCCAAAGTCAGGCCCGCTCGCCTCTCGATCGCCTCTCTAAGAAGGTCGTCTCTCGTCGGAGGAGAATATTGTAAAGCAAAGGTACCAAATGCATATGCAAACAACCATGGCAGCACGGTTGGTTACACAGTATTGTGCAACTACGTGACTACGGACTAACCAGTCCTCACAATAGTTTAATCGTCATTATGCGTCGTCTAAAATTCAAATTGTTATTTAAATGTTTTTATATTCTAATAAAATAACTAAGTATTTTTTTTATCCACGCAGAAGGCTGTCGTTTTTAACCTGTAAAAATAACTTTAATAATTCAAGTCTGTGTACTTACTTTTTTAACTAGTGGTTCTTTACTATTACTGAGTCAAAGTCAAGGATGGCACTACGTCATCTCTCAAAAATAAATAGTTACTTGGGTACTTAATTGTTTCTTCACCCATGACAGCAAAATTGTATAACTTGGTCCAAAGTAGATATCCAAAGTAATAAGTAAGACAGTGCCGCTGTTACAAAACTACAGAGTTTCTTTTTGATATTTTTTCCGTAAACATAGGTTCTGCACTGAAAGTACAGTCATTTCGCATTGTTAAAATGCCAATACATAAGTACTTCATGTAACCTACTTAAAAAATAAACTTTCTACTGATCGATTTGTACATATAAGCAGATAAAGATAAACAAGTAGTTAAATTTTGTGTAGTGTGACTTGATATCCGTTTGTAGGCAGTTTACTGCTAAGTGCTTTACTGTGGCGTACACGCTAGTTACACACGCACACATCAAACGAGACAAAGGCCTTTGAGGCGACGCGAGAAAAAACAAAATTGGTTTTTGTGACGAACACTACTTTTATTGCTGACAGTACCAAAGCGGAATGCTGAATAAATTCACGTGATACTTTTTGGCGGATTTAAAATATTAAGTAGGTACACTAAGTAGTGTAGAACTAATTTACCTTTTTCCACAAAAAAACAAGCCTAAAATAAATCTAAATTAATGGATTTACCACGAACGCAAAAAAGTTTGGAATTAAGTGTACCTTCTAAAGCAACAAAAAGAAAATTTGCCTTTGAAATTTCATACTGCCATAACAGACGTACAATCGAGTACAAAAGTTAAAGAGTAAACAATATTTTAAGGCTTCCACGCAATACTAACATGAAATATTTATTTGTTCGATTATTTATTTTACTTAATAAATATTGGACAACATCACATACATTGCTCTGATTCTGTGGTAAGTAGCTAAAGCACTTGTGTTACACAAACAACGGTACCACAACACCCAGACCCGGGATAAGTACAGAAAAGTTCGTTTTCCATATTGACCCGACCAGGGATCGAACCCGGAACCTCAGAGACAGCGCGAATCCAAAGTCCGGTACGCTTGTCTCTCGGCTACGGAGATCGTCAGTTGTTTGTTGTTTTATAATAAAATTAAAGGAGTTAGTTATCACTTCAAGGACGTTTTATTTCAGATATGTTACCACCGGATACAGGAAGAAACTATTCACAAATGTCAGCTATCAAAAAGAAAAAGAAAACATTGATAGTACTGTTAAATGATACCCGCTACATAATATTGTCTATAAGTAATACGAAGTAGGCTTGACCTACTTCCCGTGTTACGTGTTAATATGAGGTCCCTTATTGATTTAATACAACAAATTCAAGCCATTCTTCAAACACTCATTTTCAAGAAAGCCATTTTTAAGAGAGGTAAGGCATAGTGATTTGTCGCTCGAACTGGAGCAGCCCGACTGGTGAAATACCTCCACCTTACAGAAGACCGCAGCCAAATCACAATCAAAATCACAATCACAAGCAAGAGTAAGGTTTCCAGGGCTCTTGGGGGTGCTACATTAGAAGCAGGGGTCAAGCCTTCAAGATAAGGGCGACAAGTCCAGTAACAGCTTTATTATGCTGTACTTGTCGCCCTTCAGCCAGGACCTCATTACCACTTAACGTCAGGTGGGATGAAGTCAATCTTGAAGTGTAATATATAAAAAAAACGCTCAGTTTCAGAGCTAAAACATATTTATCTATACTAATATTATAAAGCTGAAGAGTTTATTTGTTTGCTTGAACACGCTAATCTCAGTAACTACTGATTCGAATTGAATTATTATTTTTAGTATTGGATAGTCCATTTATTAAGGAAGGCTTTAGGCTATATAGCATCACGTTGCCACTAATAGAAGCGAAGAGCTAGTAACAAATGTGCAAACAAAGGGGGTAGTAGACGTGCAAAGCCGCGACGGGCCGGTGGTATAATAATATAACTGTATTTTTTAATAAAAATTGTCCACAACACACAGTCAAGATAAGTAGAGCATAGCGATTTATCACTGGAACTGGAGCAGCCTGACTGGTAAAATACCTCTATCTTACAGAAGACCGCAGCCAAATAACAATCACTTCGGTGTTGTTGTATTCCGACGTGTGAGTAAGGTTTCCAGACCTCCTGGAGGTCTGGAAACAACACACGTGCTACATTAGCAGAGGTCCAACGTTTAAGGTAAGGGCGACAAGTCCAGTAATGGATTTATTATGCTGTACTTGTCGCCTTTAAGTTAGGACATCATTACCACTTAACATCAGGTGGGATGAGGTCAATCTTGAACAGGCCTAGCATACGCAATATGTAAAATTTATCACATGAAACGACAAAAGTTTCGATACTGTTGATTGGCTAATAGCACACCGCACTCGTATTTTCAGCCAATCAGCAGCTGACGCACTGACTTCAATCGATTTTGACGTTTGTTAAGAACGCGATAAAATTTAGTCGCGTGGCGCATGCTAGGGCTGGAAGAGTAATATAAAAAAAGAATGAAATTATCCTTTTTATAAAAAATATGAAGAACAGGATTCAGTTAGTCGTGGCTGCGACACGGTTTGGCGATTTTTCTTTGTCAAATATAAAGACAAAAAATCTGAGTAATATGACTTTACTTTGAGGGAACACAAAAAGCTAGCTTCAATTAGAATTCCAAAGACATAATCTGTAATCAGATTCTGTCATTAGATCCTGCAATTAATTAAGAAAACAAATGCGCAATCACAGAACAAACCTTCATTAAGAATCCGTTCAATAGACGGGTAGAAGAAAACTCCATTTTGTGGTAATCGCAGCTCATTACTTCATTACAGCTCTGCGTCATCAGCAAAACGTGCCTGAGTCCATTTTGCGTTGGTTTTCTAAAGAAATATACATGATATCCAATCTAAACTGAGCTCTTAGTTTCCGAAAAATCGTGAGTGTTATTCTAGCAAAGCATTCGGCACTTTGATGGGTACTACGTATATTGATGTAACCCGTTAAAATTTGTTTTTGTCCCAAATTTACCAAAATGTACAAGTTACACTGAATAGTACACTGAATAATGTGTACTATTCAGTGTAACTTATTCAAGTTATTGACCGGTTAATCACGAAATCTCAGTATCCATAACCTGTCAAAACTTGAAATTTGGCAAATTCCTTTTAGCATGTAGGTAGACATAGTGTCAAGAACGAATTTTGCGAAACTTTACACCAAAAAGCGAGTGTTGAAAGTTTGTATGAGATTAAGATACTTGAAATTTTATAATGTGTGCTTTTAGAAGATGGTCTACTAATAATTTTGAGAAATCCTCCCCCTGTTGGAGTTAAATAATATAAAAAAGCAATCTTAAATGTTAATCAAGAATTATTGTTAAGTATTTTTGGTAGGTATTTTGAAGGAACACTTTTTGTTCAGTTAAGTAAAAGTCACTTAGATTCCTGTAAGGCCGTGTTCTGCATAATAGTTTTATCTAGATATTTTTTTAGTTTTGTGTGAATTTGTTAATCTGCCTTAGGGCAATACCATCATGGATGACAAATATTTCAATATTAGCTGTGCCCGCGACTTCGTTCGCGTGGACTACATCCTTTTATGGTCGGTTTTACCCCTTTCTCCCCTAATATTCTAAACAAAAAGTAGTCTAGATTTTAATCCAAGTTTCGAGCTATATTTGTGCCAAATTTCATATCTCTAACTTCAAAAATAAACATTTTTCCATATAAACTTCTAAAGGTGGTATTACCCCCCTCCCCCCCCCCCTTATTTTCTAAAAAAAAGTAGCCTATGTCCGTTCTTGAGACTCCTATACCAAATTTCATCAAAATCGGTTGAGAGGCTTAAGCAGGAAAGCGTAACAGACACAGACAGACAGACAGATAGACAGACAGACAGATAGACAGACAGACAGAGTTACTTTCGCATTTACAATATTAGTAGGGATTCAATGTGAACGCAATGCGTGTCAAAGTTTGGAAAAGCTGTGTATCATCAACGCAAGATTAATAGAAATAGATTACAGTAGTAAAGATAGTAAGCCATTTAACACAATTATTACAAAAATAGTATTTGTGCACTTGCACCAGTGTACGCAGAACCCGTCGACTTGGACATTCTGTTTCGCTCTCTAAGTGCTTACATAAATTTCACCTCGGGAGTACAAGTTCTACTTTTGAGGTCGGTTGTACCGAATTTTGAGAAAAAGTTAACTCTTAGGTAAGTAACTAGTTGATCAAGGATTAACTCTTCTCAGAGCAACTTTAAAATGGAATCCAAATTTTAGGAGTCCATGCAAATTACTTACAAAAATTATACTCACTATGTGCCATTAATACGTACCTTGAAAATTTCGTAAAAATATCAATTTACTAATCATTTTCTTTTACGGATCCCTCATCACCGTAACAAAATTATAACAAACATTTTAATTTGTGATTTACTTATATGTAGTGTTCACTACCTTTATTAAACTTCTTTGTATCTTGTCTTTATACAATTATTTTGGTTAACAATAAACATGATACAAATTAATTACTAGTTCCATGTTATAATCGCAAATATAATATTACGATGGGAACAAAAACGTTTGAGTAAACAAATACACAATTTATATGAAAATAGACGTCAAAGCTAATGACACACTACGTATTGCAATTTAGCTGAACGAATTGAGCCAAATTTTCAATTTTAGAGCTAAAATCACAAATGTGGAGTTATTTATACCTTTAGCTGTGTAGAGTACACGCAGATAACAACGCAATTACATTTTCCACAAAATATTACTAGCGTCGGTCGTGCAATATTAATTTAGAATTAGAATTAGCAACCTCGTGAACATTTGGTACAGGAGTGTAAGCGTGGCATGATTGCAAATTTATTTCATATTTCGTTAAACAAGGTAACTTTTGTTGCTGTGTTATTATTATTGGACCGTTGAAACTATGTTTAGCGCGTCTAACCATTGAACCAAGGGTTGTAGCTTCGATACCCAAGCGGAACAAACATTAGTGCTAGCCGTATTAGCAGTATTAGCCTGGGCGTTTATACACCTATTTATTTATTTAAGCGTAAACTCCGTACCGTATCCGTACGAGAAATACGCACGTAAAAAAATACAAATTTCAAACTTAATGCCTAGTGGCATTATGTACCAGTCAGCCTTAACATTGTTTATTTTTGGTATAATTGTTGTTTCTGGTTTCCATAACTAAAGTGCTTAAGCTACTTATTATATTCTGTTAATTTCAATTCAAACTCTATTCTATCTTTTTTTGTTCTTTTAATTAAAAAATGCGGTTGTAATAATAAAAATGGATTTTATTTCAAACTCAAACTCAAATATTTCTTTATTCAAGTAGGTTACATGTAACACTTTTGAATCGTCATTGAATACAATGCAAAGTGATTCTACTTCTGGTTCGGAACCTATATCTACCGAGAAGACACCGGTAAGAAACTCAGCAGATAAGTTACAGTAGCAGTATCTAACTTATAGCTATGTGTAGAACACTTTGGACCAAGTCATATAGTTTTATTTTGATGAGTGAAAAAAGCATGAAGTATTATTTTATTTTAAGAGGTAAGCTGGAGCAGACCAGTCCCCAAAGGTGGCACCTGTTCACAAGCATGACGTATGTGCCAGCCATCGCTTCACTCAACCATATTGAAGGGAATGTAATTTTCATATCCCTTTTATAGATCAGTAGTGATATAAATGAAGGGTCTCTGTTTCCATTATCTCCAATCTAAACTGAACTCTTAGTTTCCGAAAAATCGTGAGTGTTATTCTAGCAAAGCATTCGGCACTTTGATGGGTACTACGAATATTGATGTAACCCGTTAAAATATGTTTTTGCCCCAAATTTACTAAAATTTACATATAAAAAAGCAAAATACCACACACTGAATAAGTTATAGACAGGAAAATCACGAAATCACAGTATCCATAACCCGTCAAAACTTGAAATTTGGCAAATTCCTTTTAGCATGTTGGTTTAGCATTTTAATTAAAAAATGCGGTTGTAATAATAAAAATCGATTTTATTTTCATATTACTTTTATAGCTCAGTAGTGATATAAATGAAGGGTCTCTGTTTCCCGTCTATCCTAATATAATGATTAGACCACAGTTTAAACACCTTACTAAATCCATACTTCAAATTCACTGAGCTTACGTCTATCGTCCCATTTCCAAGGAACAATACCCCACAATAAGGCTGTGTATAATTATGAGGACAAAGTTTAATCCGAGATTAAGTTATTAAACCAAAGTTTAAGACACGGTAGCACCTACCCCGCAAGGACAAAGTTTGTCGCCCAACCGCGTCTGCCATTGGTTCCCAGCCAGCAACTTCGACCAAAGTTATTGTAATTAAGAAACGCGATTTTACTCTTGGTCCGGATTTTTTTATTGTTCTATGGCCACTTAAGGAATTGTCTCGGTAAATAATGGGTGTAGCGGAATCGCTTTTGGCTCAGTTAACTGAGGTCAAGATGTTAATAGAATCCTTGTACTAAATTCACTTATGGAATTGTCTCAGTACATAGTAAGTGTAGTAAGCAAATAAAATCAAAGTATACTCGTTACCATTGCTTACTGGAAGAGGTTTTTAAGTCTTGTATTATGGTCAGACTGATTAAGATAACTAGCTTATCTAAAGTGATTAAAATAGTAGCAGATTTTTTTATGTGTTTTTAGTGGATCACAGTTATATAAGCCATTTCGGTACACTAAAAAAAAAATTCTTGTTAACTTTGTAATAGTAACATAGGTAGGTACTAATATATAAAATATAACATTTTAATACGCTATTTGCAGTGCTATAGTATTGAAAGCTTATAAACTAAATTATATTTATAAGTCGTATTTATACAGTAGTAAGCCATAATAATTAATCATTTCATTAAGTCACTTTTTCATGCAGGCAAAGTCGCCGGAACATAACGAACGTTCGTTACATACACTAGTTATACAATTAAAATTTATGTGCACGTTTCAACAGTGTGAAGTCGGCAAACCGCAAGTTTATATGTAGAGTCGTACATATATTTTTTGTATATTCCCGTGACATAAGCCCACGCGACAGGTGGGTAGAGGGATACCCTTCTCAGAAAGACTCGACACATATTGCCCTGTCGTGTCCGATCTTGACTTAGCTCCTACTTAAAGGACTAAGGACTTTGCACCTCACGGCTCCGTAAGCTGAAATGCACTTTATTGCAATGTATGTAGAGTTGAGGTAAAGTTACTGAACATATGAAGCAACTGTATATTCAATCGTACTTCATGGGATTATAGATAGATAGATAGATAGATATACTTTATTGCACAAAATCTTTACAGAAATAGGTTTTACAGAAAAATTATAGTACAATTTAGGCGGTCTTATCGCTAGAAAGCGATCTCTTCCAGACAACCTTAAGGTAGAGGAAATAGTAGATGGCGAGAAATGGGTACGGCCGTGCAACATAAATACAGTTTTTATTTTAGAATTATTTCGTAGTTTAACATGATAAACATACATAAACTCATAAATATATAACATTATAAATATATACAAATAAATATATATATATACAAATAAACATATTTAACATATATAAAATCAAATAAAGAGTTTTGACTCAAAAAATAATAATAATAACAATAATAATGTTAATAAGTAGGATAAGTGTATGAAAATTACTGACAACCAACATGCCCAGCTGGAATTATAGATAGAGGACATAAATTAACATTCATTAAGTGAGAGGAAGTACGATTTAACCCTGAGTTTAAAAATGGGAAGGGTCTCAGATAATCTGATAGATAAAGGTAAAGAATTCCATAAGCGAATTGATTGGATAGTGAAGGATTGGGAATAATATTCAGAAGAATTATATGTGATTATATGTGGGATTATATGTGAAATGATGAAGCAGCAGAATATTGAAACACTGCCCGCGCGTGTTTGTTATCTTAGAGTAGACACGAGTACATGCATTATGCAGCCAAAAGTCCACTGCGATTATGCTCTTGAATTTCGAGCCTGGTTTTTTCATAAAAGTTACTGCCGTCTGTATTCCGAACAAAGGAAACCAGAGCTATTTGATTATTTCTAAAGAAACAGAAAACTTTAATTTCCTCTTGCTCTTCCATCCAATTAAGCTGACTGCAAGTCATCATAGAAGATGCATTTTTCTGTTGATTGACGAGCAAGAGGATTTACAATAAATTCTTTTGCACGTCCATTTTTTTCCGACCATCGCCTCGACGTTGGTTCTGTTGAAAAGAAGCGCCACAACAAACTCAACAAATATCCTCTTTTAAAATAAATTACAAACATCACGATATGGCATTAAAATATTTAAATTAATAATAAAGATTATCTAGGTGCAGATGGACATTTTAACTATTCCACATATTTTTATCATTGAAAAAGTCTTGTACAGTGTAATAAGCCTTTTTCATAAGCCATGCTCTGATTTGAGTTTTAATTAGCCAGGAAAAACTGATTATCGTATCTTCAGAAACTCGAAATCAACATTATAAACGGATAACCTGCGATGCCCTAACCTCACAAAGTGAAAGTTTCCCCGCGGGATTAGAACCCACGACCTCCAGGTTTAAGCCTAACGCTCTATCCACTGTACGTTAGAGCACGTAAATTGTTTGTTGGTTATCAAATTATTTTGTCACTAGATAATTAATACAATACATCTCTTACTATTAGACTATGTTTTGTCACTCTGGGCACGGCCAGAAGACCAGCGCTGCAGTCGCTTGCGGGTTGATACAACCTGTGATGAGGTTCTTTAATTTTGGCCACAAAACTCTTTAAATGTCTGGTGTTTTTTAGATTTTCGTGTGTGTTATAGTTCTGTGGGAACGTGTATTTTATTAATTCTATTTGGCATTCTGTATCAAACGTCAGTCAGAATAGGTTAAGACTTAATTGTAACATTTCATTTGAATTAAATATGCTAGTAGTTATAAAATTATGTTGATTTTTTTTGTAGCCACTGGTTGTGAAGATCACATATTTTCTGTTACATGTTACATGCTCATAAAGTTATGTATTTTCTCGCATTAATGTATTAGTTGCAAATTAAAGTGTTTCATTCTTTCTTTCTTCTTTTTTGATGTAGCAATCTATGTATCTCTTTATATATCTATATATATCTTTTTTGATATAGAATGACAGGGTTTTGTGGCCTAGGCCACACTTTAGAAAACCCTGTCATCCCATCGATCTACAAATATGTAATTTTGCAAGGAGGAAGATTTGAAATCAGAGGAAACGTGAAATGGACGTCAATTTGTTACTCATCAATGAAACACTCATACTTCCCGATTTCTTTATCGTCATCTCAAATACGTAAAAAGTGAGAATCATCAAATACTATGTAATACGTGTCGGGTTCATTTGAAGAGGGTTCCGTACCTGTCACGTCGGCTTGGGTACACCTTCTTATTAAAAGAGAACTATTTTAGATTTTTATAATGTTTATAGTGCTTTACACCGAATTAGCGATCAGTATATAGTTCTAAACATATTCGGTAGAGGTCACTTACCGGGGGCTAACGGGTGGATACAGCAGAAAAAATCATCGCCTACGGTAACTTGGTTAGCTCAGTTGGAAGAGTAGTCCCGAGCATAGTAGAGGCTATGTTCGGGAGTGAGACGGCATAGAGTGGGGTGACCTCCTTCTGCGAAGACGTTATGTCACAGAAGGAGGCCGCAGAGAGGGAGCGGGAGGAAGATCCTTCTGCTCTCGCCTGCCGTGGAAGAAGGCGGCTCAGGGCGCGGCGACGTTATGACCGCGCCCAGCTTGTAGCGTGGGGACCGGCCGGCTGACGGTGTGAGGGCACCTCAGCAGGCATTGCACCGGTCGCTACTGCGAGGTGGGGATGGTTCCGTTGGACCGGCCATCCCCAGTCTCCCTCCAAACAACGTGGGGGGAGTAGACAGAGCCGCGCAAGCGGCTATTTCGCCGGCGGTGTTGTGGAAGTTAAGGCTGAGCCCATTCCCACAACACGGCCACTAGGGCGATGGAGGTCCAACCGGGGGGTTTTAGTTTGTATTTCTGCCCTTTTCAGCGGAGGGAGTCCCACAGACGCGGTCACACTCCCTCGGGTGACGGTACAGTGTATCAAGGCATTTCCTCCCGTCAACAAAAAAAAGTTGGAAGAGTAGCACGTGCGATACGTGAAAGCCGCAAAGGAAACTCAGGGAAATTATTTTTTTCTGTTTCTTTAAGAGAACTTTTTTGTTGGTGCCTTGATATTGTAGCAAGTCAATGACCTATCTCATTTGTCGACCTCCACAACTGAGTGGTGAGCGGGCCGTACTTTGTTATGTTGAATAGACCCATTCAGTTTGCATTAAACAAATACGAAAGCAATCCTTTAAGTTAGCTATGTTCTATCTTGCAACCTAGCAGCTCGTGGACGACTTAAGTTATGAGCTCAAGTTAGTTGCATATGCGTGCAGCTTTGCACCTGCAGTTGCGAGTTATTTATATAGCTTGAACTTTGCGAACCAGGGAGCACTTAGTGAAAGTTTAGACGTCATAACGATTACAAACAGTTATCTTAGTTATTATCCGTTTAGTACTCACTGTCTAATCTATACTAGTACTGAAAAGCTAAACAGTTTTTTTATTCAAAGAAACAGAAAAAAAAAACATATTTCCTTCCGATTTTTAAGAGAGGCACTGCAAAGCGATTTATCGCTCGAACTGGAACAGCCCGACTGGTGAAATACCTCCACCTTACAGAAGACTGCAGCCAAATAACATTCATTTCGGTGTTGTTGTGTTCCTGCATGTGAGTAAAGTTTCCAGAGCTCTTGTGGGGGGCTATATTAGTAGCTGGGGTCAAGCCTTCAAGGTAAGGGCGACAAGTCTAGTAACAGTTTTACTATGCTATACTTTTCGCCCTTAAGCTAGGAACTCATTACCACTTAACATCAGGGGGGGTGAGGTCAATCTTGGCGTGCATTATAAAAAAAATACAACTATTTAGAGATATTAAAAGTAAAAATAATGCCGAGCAAACATTTTTCATTAAATAATTGCAGTTTAATAAATCTACTGCATTCTTGTTGAACGCGTTAAGTCTTCTAATCTTATAGTCGTTTTAGTTCAGAAGTGTATTTTAGTCTACTACAAAAGTTGTGATAAGCAACTTTAGTTTAGCATCGCGCTACCTGAAGTTAAGATACATCTCTAGATACATCTATTTCGTAATATATAACAATGGTTCGTTTTCGTATAATTTCTCATTAGTGTTGTGTTGTAGTAGATGTAAAGATATGAATGGTGTGTTGTTTCATGTAAATGGTTTTAAGTAAAAGCTTATCCTTAAACTGGACAAAACAAATCACATAGTTCATATTTTTGTTAAAAATTTGATCAGTTACTCGATTATTTATACATTATAAAGATACAAAAATATAAAAAGTAAAACGATGGCTGGCACTAAGTAATGTTTGTGAATAGCTGTCACCTTTGGGGACTGATCTGCCCCAGCATACCTCTCTAAAATAAGTAAGACCATTCTCATCACAACAAAATTTTATGACATGCTCCAAAATGTCTTACACATATCAATAAGTTAGATACAGCTACTGTAACAAATCTGCTAAGTTATTCACCGGTGTTCTCTCTCCAAACCGGTAGTAGAAACACTTAGCAATGTATTCAAGGACGATTCAAAAAATGTTACTTGTAACGAGTATATAAATATTTGGTCGATCTAGCAGCATAGCAGCAATAATTCTATTAACGTACATTAGCAGTATCCTATTCACAGTAGAGAAACCAAATATAAGGCATCAGTTTCAATTATCGAAGTATGTTATTTCCTGTTATCAATCTGCGTATATTCACTTTGTGTTAAACTATATATAAAAACCATAACATATCTTATGTAATAACAATAACAGAACAACTGCATACAGACGTAAATAAATGGTCGTCTTAGTCGACTAAGTAAAGTCACACAATCTTCTAGTCGCGTAAGTTCGGAAGCGTATTTTAGTCTACTACGAAAGTTTTGCGAAACAACTTAGTTTGGCGTCGCGCCAGCCGGAGTTCAGATACATTTTTAGACCGGTAAACAACGGGTGTGGTTCTCAAACTTCTCGTTTACCCGTTTAGTTTTGGTAGATATGAGCATGTTGTGCTTCGTTCCATACACCACTTTTGCGGAACAATTGAGGTAAAAAGCTTGTGAAATGATAAAACGTTATGTTGGCTAATTTTAATAAAAACGGATTTCTAGAAGTTGAACATTAATCCTTTTGATTTTTATAATCCAAAAATAAGTTTTGTTACAAAATTAAGTATCTTTTTTATATTACATTTCAAGATTAGCCTCATCCTACCTGATGTTACCTAAGTGGTAATGAGGTCCTAGCTGAAGAGGGACAAGTACAGCATAATAAATCTGTTACTAGACTTGTCGGTCTTACCTTGAAGGCCTTTCCCCTGCTATATGTAGCACCTCCCCAGGAACTCTGAAAACCTTACTCACACGCAGTAACACAACAACACCGAAGTGGGTGTTATTAGGCTGCGGTCTTCTATAAGGTGGTGGTATTTCTCCAGTCGGGCTGCTCCAGTTCGAACGATAAATTGCTATGCCCTGCCTCTTTTAAGTTGCTTTTTAGGCCCAAATAATGTTATTTATCACATATTATTATGATCATACTTATAGTAAAAAACTCGAAAGTTTGTTACTCTTTCAAGAAAAAACTACTTTACGGATTAGGATAAAATTTAGTAGAAAGCGAGATAACATCCTAGATTAATATTTATAAACTTTTTAAAACGAAATAACGCGAGGAAAGTCGCGATCAATAGCTAGTTATTTATATTTTTACTGTAATATTTTACAAAATTATAAATATTTTGTATGTAGTTTTTCAGTGTATAATTTAATAAACAAGCTTTCAATTAGCTACGGTTTTTACGTTAAACTAACTATATTTTAAGATTTGTCTAGTAGATTAAATCGATATTAAGGGCCTGTTTAAAAATATTGCCAGTATCGATCTTTTTCTTGACTGTACCTGTCAACACTATAAAAATGAACTAATCCAGAAATATACAGTCGTGAACTATCACTGGCTGCAAGAAACAAGTTTACAAACTCAGGTCCCGAGTTTTAAGGGCATCTTCTAAATTCACTTCCGAACAGTATCAGCGAGCGCAGCTGTTTGTGAACTGTCGTTCGACTTCATAAAGTTGTCAGCGAAGTTCCGATAGCGTGTCCATCATTGGCCAATCTGTCCCCTGCCCTGATACTATGAACAGGATAATGGGTTTGTTGGTTTGAGCGTGCAAATACAAGTAGGCATATATATCTGATCATAGGTAACCCATTTTCGAGACGAATTTGGTAGGAAAAGTTTTTTTTGAGTCAAATCATTCATCGGTTGACAATATTCACAACTTATTTTACACCAAACTGTCGTAAAAGGGTATCACAGCTTCGCACATATACCTACTCATGTATCAACCATGTATGTGATGTTGTCCAATATTTATTTATTTATTTATTTATCCTTAGATTCAAGAAGCTGTCATTATAGTCAAGCTGTTGAGTAATTACTGATTTGACATAATATGTCATATTAGTAATGGTAATGTCAGTTACTCTGACGTTACGCCGTAAAGTCATTATATATGTCAAATTGGTAATTAATAAATCGTTTGACTATAGTCTTGTGCAGGTATTCTGTCGGTCAATGCTACATTATTTCTTAATGCCGCGCGGAACGTTTAATATAAAATTTGTTGACAGAAACACAAGCAATGTTGCAGGAAAGCACTAGTCCAGTAAAGCGCCAAAACGGTCCGTCATTGATTTGCTGAGCAAGACTTAAATGCGTTTAGATTATAGCAGTTAGGCTCGGCATAAACGCAAAATGGACGCTCTACCGACCAAGTTTGGACAGATGTAATGAAGGACCAAACTCGTAGACAATAAGATTATCATAGCTTGGAACTCCTTGTCGTAGTTTCACCAACTACGACAAGGAGTAAGCTAACTCGTGTTGAGACAGTCTATGTCGTTTAGGATGCGCACGTGAGTAAATTTTATCGCGCTCTTCACAATTGTCAAAATCGATAAAATTCATAGCGTTCGCTGTTAATTGGTTGAAAATGTGAGTGCGCTGTGCTATCAGCCATTTGACAGTGCCAAAAATTTTGTCGTGTCATGCGAGAAATTTATATTTTTTTAACCAACTTCAAAAGCGGAGGTTTCTCCATTATTATTAATAAAATTGCATATTTTTTTATGTGTGTTCGCCAGTAGTTTCATCGTTTATGAACCGATTTTGATGTTGTTGTGTTGAAAAGGAGATATTTTCATCAGATCTTTATCTCTATGATACGAAGACCAGGATCATACTGGTCCAGGATCTGATGATGGCATCACAGAGTAAGGGAAGTAAGGGAAATCGTTTTTTCACGTCACAAAGTAAGGGAATCGTTCGAATAAATGTCTATTCTGATTTTTATAAGCCTAAGCTACACAGCAACGTAGGTACGTACAGAAACTATTTATTTTTTATAGTAAAAAATAGTATTACACATCATAATATACAAGAAAAAAACCATACATGAAAATATTTAAACAAAGACAATACCTTTATACAAAATATTTACAAAAGATAGTCCGCTCCAGTATTTAGGGTGCCCAGAATGCTAGCAACATTGCCTCTTTGAATGGCCAGACTTAAAAGTACGTAAAATATCACAGGAAAACTATGCAATTTTAGTGATATGTCTCTCTTCTTTCCAACAAATCTAAATCATCATTCAAAAATGAAGAACTTATCATACACACTTAAAAATATACTCATACAGAAAGCTGAATCATGAATTTTTTGTTGATTCAAAAGTGTTCAATATTAAAAAAGAACCGAAATAAAATAACACAGATAAAAAAAAGTTTTCACTTAGAATGTATTTAATTTGAACAACAGTAAAAAAAATGATATGCGTTTTCTTTCTTAGCTTCTACAATTGAACAAAGCTAAAACATAGACTTTGGTATCCCAATCAATTGTGACGTTTGTGAATAGAGCGGCTGTAGTACTTGTCATTTTCCCCTCACACTCCAACAGGTAAATTAATAGTTCAGAGGTCTTACCTAACTCCTAAATTATACCTACAGGCACGAGTGAAGTAAGGACAGTAAGAATTACGCCAGATCGCTTTGTTCTTTCTACCGCCTCTATGTCGAAGGCAAAAGACTGAATATCGAACTGAAAGTTTTGACAATGATGTGTCGACTGTACCTTGAAAGGAAAGGTTAATGTACCCCATCAGATTGGTCCCGATAAATTTCCAACAGAGTAAATCTATTAATTGAGTTACAAGTTTCCAAATGGATTCGTGGAATTTGATAGATTAAATTTGTTTTGATTTCTCACGGCTAATCAGGGAGTTTAAGGGGACCGTAGCTAAATAAAACAGTTGAACCATCCATAGTTCTGTAAGTGAAGTGATATTAATAAATTGTACTCAACTAATCGAACTCATACAAACGTATTTAAATATTTATTCTCAGAAGGTATAAAAGATAATATATTTTATAAATATTTAATTACTTATGTATGATGAACTAGGGAAGCTTCTTGTTTGATGAATGAGTGTAATAATTAAACATCTTTAGTTAAAACTGAAATGTCAATTAAATATTATATTTCTAAGCTGTAATATTAATTTAAACAAACTTTTTTTTTGCTTTTTTCCATTTTTGTAAAAGATCTTAATGCAGTTTACAGAACACTTCTATATACCAAGTTATAACAGTATCTTATAGTTTTGGAAAAAATGGCTGTGCCTGTGACCTAAAGGCGGACAGACAGATAAACATGACGAATCCATAATTTCTTTTTTCGTTTTTCGCCATGTGGCTACGAAACCCATAAAATGTTTAAAATGTCATAATGTCGCAAAGATGTCCACGGGTCAGGGAGCGTGAGGTGACGGAAGTACTTCTTTGTTTAGATGCGGGATTTTTCAGTAAAGAGAAGGTCCACATTCCATTCCATTACATTTATTGTGTAAGGTCAAAAACTCAGTACTTATTGCGCGATCCAAATACCAAATTTACTCCTTCAGTACTTGTACCTATGCCATCATTATGCCACACTTTTGAAGTCTTCGTATTTAAAGATGTATTTAACTTCGTTTCGCTTTAGACAATTTTTCCCGCTTTTCTGTTGAAATTTTTCAAATTTTACCAAGGATCCCTAATTTTGTAGCCTCTGTCGAATTGGAAGAATGTAGCATTCTATTGGTGAAAGAAATTTTTAAATCGGCCCAGTACTTTTTGAGCCTATTCATTACAAATATACAAACATAGAAAAATAGGTACAAATATTTCCTCTTTATAATATTAGTGTAGATAAAAATGGATCGCAAAATGTGTTGGTAAGCGCATAACTCAACAACGCTTGAATCATTTTTGACAAATTTTTTTTACAACGTTCGTTGAAGTCCATGGATGGTTTTTACGGCGAGAAAAATTCGAATAATTGCCGGGAAAACTCTAAAGGCAGCCCTTTTCTTTTTCCAGTACAAACGTTTTCTAACTAAAATTTAGAATCAAGCCACATTCCAAATCTTTTTGACAGGACGAAGTCTCTTGGGTCCGCTACTTCCTAATAAAACTCATAAGTTCCCCGTAATTTTGTATTTCCATCTTCAATTACTCACTGTCTTTCTTTACGTTTTGTTCGATGATAAAACCAAATGGCGTTTTAATCTTGGTTAAGGATTAATCGAAATTTAAAAAAACCAGCAAGTTGGCTTAAACTTTTCGAGTAAAAAGTCTTCCAACCATTATTTCATTCCATTATCATCATGTAAAAACCTCGCCAATACGATCCGGATTGGACCGACGTGTTAATCTCGGCTCGGCCGATAATCCCGAGACCCGAACGCCAGCCTAATCCTCGGACACGGTTCAGTGTAGACACCCGAACCGTAGCCCGCCTAGTAATGAAATAGATGACTAGTCCGCCATCTTATTAGATAGCCTAGATAGCAATTAGTATACAGTTTCTTTATGATTCAACTATCTTCTTTAGTGATAAACTCAAACTCAAATATATCTTTGTTCAAGTAGGTTACACACAACACTTTTCAATCGTTATTGAATACAATAAATAAATGCGCCAAACAATCACACCAATCACCTGGTCTCAAACTAAGGTTTTCCCTTGTACTATGAGCAACAGACGACGGGTACTTCCGACGACCTCCGTAGCCGAGAGGCGAGCGTGCGGCGTCGTGCCATCTCTAAGGTCCCGGTTTCGATCCCCGGTCGGGTCAATATGGGAAACGAACTTTTCTGGATTGTCTCGGGTCTGGGTATTGTGGTACCGTCGTTGTTTCTGATTTCTGTAATTCAATTCAAATGAATAATAATAAATAATAATAAATATTGGACAACATCGCATACATTGCTTTGATTCTGTGGTAAGTAGCTAAAGCACTTGTGTTACAGAAATCAGAAACAACGACGGTATTCAATTCAAATTCAATATTCTTTTATTCATGTAAATTACACCAGTAATATTTATAAAGTATGCAAGTTTTTGTATACATACATTAGACAGTCAAAAATGTATTGAGATGCGACTGTTAGGATGTTGATTTCCTTGAATAATTCTCGCAGCGAGTCATGTGGTCTTAGCTTAAAAATGGCTCGGATGGCCATCTTTTGCAATACGAAAATAGTCTGTAGGTCGGCTGCAGATCCCCATAAGAGCAGACCATACGACATAACGCTGTGAAAATAGCTAAAATAAACCAATCTTGCCGTCTCCACATCAGTCAGTTGCCTTGTCTTCCTAACAGCATATGCCGCCGAACTCAGTCTTCCAGCCAGTGAAGTTATGTGAGGAGACCATTGTTATTTAGAATCTAAGTTTATGCCAAGAAATATAGTAGAGTCAATGAGTTCAATTTGTTCCTCATTAACTTTTATTATAGTGTTTACCTGCTTTACATTCGGCATTGAAAACTTTACGCATTTTGTTTTATTGGCATTAAGTAAAAGGTTGTTAGTTAACCAATTGAGTACCTAACTGAGAGCAAAATTAATGTCATCAACATTTTTATTTTAATAATACAAGTGCTTTAGCTACTTACCACAGAATCAGAGCAAAATTGACCTGACCGGGAATCGAACCCGGGACCTTACGCGCTTTGGCCGCCACTGAGGTCGTCAAAATACAATGCAAAGTGATTCTACTTCCGATTCGGAACCTATATCTACCGAGAAGACACCGGTAAGAAACTCAGCAGATCAGTTACAGTAGCAGTATCTTACAAATAATAAGGTATGGATAGGAACAAATAGCATGTTAGATGAATTAAAATATATGCCTGTCTTTATGGTCCATCAATTAGGTTCCCATCCCAAATGTATATACTTTAATATAAAATATTAGTCGTACAATTAAGTTTTTGTCAGATATACAATTAGGTCACTGTGTCATAAATTAGCTCTATACAACTGTATTAAATTAGCTGTCTACAAGTCCCATCAAAATCGGCTTAATCCTTTCAGAAAGTAGCTTATTCAAATGAACAAAATATATTCTGCTAAGAAGCTAAATAGAAAAATAAAATTTAAGTGTTTGTTTGTATTAATAAAATGAACGCCTTTATTGATGCTATCAATGCATCTATGTTTGTATTATAAGAAAATAACACTTTATAAATTTGCGTACGTCTGTTTGTTCCAGCTAGTCTCTGAAACGTCTAGGCGGATTTGGCATTTGATTTTCAGCTTTTAAATGTAGGATAACCACATATTATTAAAATCTTCAACTCATACCGAAAAAAAAAGCTTATGTTATCTTTCAGGCTGAATAATAACTTTTTTATTTAATTTCTCGCGTTGCAGGCACATTTAGTAAATAATACAATCTTTCTATCCATCTTGACGTCTTCCATTTTATTTTGTGTACGATACATCATCTTATTCAACAGATCCTAAAACCGAGTGTTCGGCCTCTGACCTCGTTCTAGGCCGAATTACGGCGCCCGCCGATAGCTCAACGTCACAGATTCCGCTTATTTTGTACATCACGCCAGACTAAACTTTGGTCTCTGTACCGCCTCTATGTCGTCGGCGTAAGAACTAATATCGAGCCTCAAGTTTGCCGCGGTGTTCTGTTGACCGTATGGAGCAATTTATTTGGTGGCATGCGCCTGACTGAGATGTGGGTCCGGGTTGTAGTCGGTTTGATGGGTCAAGGAATGTGGTTGCGTCAGGTAGAAGTTAATTGGAATGATGCGAGTTTGGAAAGAGGTAAAAAGTCGCTTTTAACACTTGACATTGGCTGACACCTTAGGATGTTTGCTAGAGCTGCCTATCGATAGACTATCGATACTCGACCGGGAGTTGGTAGTCATATCTATAGTATCGATAATATCGATATTGTTCAAGAGGCTAATAGTATCCATTGATATATATAAAATTTGGTATAGGTATACGTTGAACTTCTAGAACGGAAAAAGCCTACTATTTTAAACATTTAAAATAATTGAACGGGTCAAAACGCATTAACTACTAAATAAAAATGGTGTCGCGTTTTGACCCGTTAAATTATTTTAAATGTTTAAAATGGAACGCGAAAGTATTAAAAGCATACTATTTGTTTTGAAAATAAGGGAAATTTGGTAATACCGCCCTTGAAAGTTTATATAGGAAAATGTTTACTTTTTAAGTTAGAGATATGAAATTCAGCACCAATATAGCTTAAAACTAGCATTAAAATATGAACTACTTTTTGTTTCGAATATAAGGGGGATAGGGGTGAAACCGATAGTCTATATTTGATCCTAGAAAAGACCAAGTCCACGCGAATAAAGTCGCTGTCATTCGAAATACTTAGAAATATTCGCTTTTCAATTCTTTATTGCAAAAAAAAACCGCATCAAAATTCGTTGTATAGTTTTAAAGATTTAAGCCCACATAGGGATATAGGGACAGAAAAAGCGACTTTGTTCTATACTACGCGTATGTAGTGATTAATCATTCGCAAATACGTGTACCGTTTCGAGTCTTTAAACGTCGGGTAGATGTCTATTAAACAACAAAGCCGACCTACTTCAGCCCAATTTGTTACTAAAATATCTTCCCTCAAGTATCTTTGTACAGCGGGCAGTTTGACTTATCCGCTAGTTTCCAGCCCCTAGGCGGTCATTTGTACCCTCCGCGCTTAATTAGTGCTTGTGTTCTTGTTGGGGTAAGCTAATTGATACATTAGTATGAGAAAACATAACGTAATTGCCTTTGAATTAATTATGGGACGCTTTTGAAGATTCCTTGTCTTTTGGTTTGTGGAATAGATTTTAAAATAGGTATATAACGTCACATAATTTAGACTTATTCATCTTGCCGCTGTCCGCGTCTTTATTCGCCTTTTCAGGATTACAAGTATCATATATGTTGATAAAGTATTTCATCTTTCTTACGAACAAATTTAGTCAAAATTCACTCAGAAGTTTTTTCATGAAATTATAACACACTAGCTGTGCCTCCGACTACGTTCTCATGGACTACATACTTTCATGATCAGTTTAACCCCTATCTACCCTTTTATTCGAAACAAAGAGTAGTCCATATTTTAATCCAAGTCTCGAGCTATATTTGCACCAAATCTCATATCTCTAACTTGAAAAATAAACATTTTCCTGTATAAACTGTCAAGGATGGTATGACCCCCATCCCACCTTATTTTCTAACAAAAAGCAGCCTATGATTGTTTTAGCGGTTCAACGTATACCTATACTCAATTTCGGTTCAGTGGATTAGGCGTGAAAGCTGGACAGACAAAAAGACAGACAGAGTTACTTTCGAATTGTGTAAGCGGATGTATAGCGAGCGTAATAGCCGAGCGTAGTGCATGTGCGATGCCTGTTTGGATATGGATATCCGCATGAAGAGAATGACAGAGTTGGATTTGAACGGCGAACGATGAAAGACGACGAATGTGTTTGATTTATTTTATTATTTAAAGTGATTTGGCTAAATATACCTATTTAGATTTTACACTATTTGCTTTATTTCATTTCCCATCCACAACAATAGTATGGATATACATAACAGACTTTTGCGTCGAGGCCTAGGCCGTGGATCCGAAACCCGCGAGAAAAACTATCACTTTGTGAGATTAGCTCACTTGCAGTAGAACATTGCAGACATGTATCATGTGATGGTCCGATGAAAATGATAGTGCCCCAGAAAACACGTTAAGCCGTTTAAGAGAGGTACGGCATAGCAATTTATCGCTCGAACTGGAGCAGCCTGACTGGTGAAATACCTCCACCTTATAGAAGACAGCAGCCAAATAAAAATCACTTCTGTATTGTTATGTTCCTGCGTGTGAGTAAGGTTTCCAGAGCTCTTGGGGCTCTTCTACATTTGTAGCAGGGGTCAAGCCTTAAGGGCGACAAGTTCAGTATCAGATTTATTATCCTGTACTTGTTGCCCTTAAGCTAGAACCTCATTACCACTTAACATCAGGTGGGATGAGGTCAATCTTGAAGATCAATATAAAGAAAAAAGATTTAAACAGGTGCGGTTCCCTTTAAAAGAGTTTTGAAGAACAGATGTAATGACACCTAACCTCCCGCGCCCCGAACTATTTTAATGGAAACGCAATAGAAGAAAGATAAAAAAATAAAAGCATACAACATATTAGTGAAACATCTCAATGGAACATTCAGATATAAAGCTAATAACAGAACGGAACACGCAGAATAAACGTTTATAGCGCTCCATAACGGTTATTGGTCGGTGAGCAACGATAGATTCTCGTATGCATTGGAAACCGCAGCTGTATGCGTCTTGTGATAAAACAGGAAACACTGAAGTGAGGGAGCTAGGATCACATTCAAATTTGATTTTTTATGTTGATAACACCCATCCACACTAATATTGTGCAGAGAAAAGATTTTTAATAAATAAAAGCAAAAACTACCGTGCTGTGTTCAAAAATTATTTCACCATTGGAATGTTTCATTTACCTTGTGTAACATAGGATATATTTGTTACTGGAAAAGACTAAGTCCACGCGTACAAAGCGTACAAAATAGTTACTGGTTAATAAATAAATAAATATTAAACAGCATCACATACATTGCTTTTTTTATAGTAGCGCAGTATATTGGCTCCTCCCAGCCTGATGGTAAGCAAGAGAGGAACCCACATCGCGATGACAACGGATTTGATATCAAAATATCCTACCCGTTAGCATCGCCATACTGGCCCGCAAGATGTTTTTTCACGCTCCTTTTGAAGGAATCCATGTCAAAGGAAGGAGTTATTGTTATTGTATATTCTATGGTGGGTAGCTTGAACACTTATGTTACAGAAATCAGAAGCAACGACGGCACCACAACCCCAAGACCCGTACAAAAAACAACTTACCTTTTATCAGCTAAGTGGTGTACAAAGATGCAGGTTATAGCTGTGGCCGTTATAGTTTAAACATATTTCCATGGCACCATTAATAGGCGATGAGAGGTTCAAGGGGATTTCAGTGGGTGGTCTCCGTTTTTCTTAGCGCAGTGGGAGGTCAGACACGCCACGCAGCAGTTCAGTAATCAAATGGATTTTCAATCAACTAAATGAATAAAAGAGATCACAACACTGGTTTTCAATGAACGTAACAGTCACAAAGTTCTCACACAAATGGGCGGTATTTTTGTTGGGATGCAATCGAGCACCCCGACTTCAAAGCTTACTGTTCTCTAACTATCCCATGAGGATATGGTGAAGATCTAGAAAATAAAA
Organism: Glyphodes pyloalis; assembly: GCA_037074685.1. NCBI lineage: Eukaryota > Metazoa > Arthropoda > Insecta > Lepidoptera > Crambidae > Glyphodes > Glyphodes pyloalis. Next base: position 3,535,783 of record JAYKKO010000030.1, on the reverse strand, counting down.
AGAAATAGCAGGTTTTATTGCAAAGGTGGGAGAAATCTGCACGTGGAAACTTTATGGAAACATTCATTCATTTCCTTACTATTTATCTTATCAACGATTTTAAGTATTGTTGGCAATAACTTTTTTTAATAAATTACCTCAAGTTATTGTTGATTTACCTTTGAACAAATTTAAGATATTTGTTAAAGGTTGTCTTTTGAAAAAAGGGCTGACAAAGAAGTGTGGACCACTAACTAGTCTGTTCGCCCTCACATGAAAATTTCACTAACTATATTTACTAATTGTATTTCTATTTATACAAACTCGGCAAGAGGTACCTATTTCTTTACGTATTTGTCAACTCGCAAGTTGGCAAAATTCTTATTAAGCACGAATGTGCATTAGGACCCACAGTTTGTTTTATTTAAATATATATATTTTTTTATTTTTCTTATTACTTTGAATCAATTAATTATTTTTTACAATGTACTACATTATTTTATCTAATTAGTACACTGTATGTCTTAGTGTAAAACTAGTTATAAGTTCAGCTATATTTGTAATATGAAAGACAGAGTTTCTTGCCGGGATCTTCTCTGTAAGTTATAGGTTCCGAACCGGAGGTAGCGTCATTTGCATTATATAGACGTTTCATAAATATTACTGGCGTAATTTACATGAATAAAAGAACATTGAATTTTGAATTTTGAATAAGCATAAACATGAAATGGCTAGAAATTATATTCCACTACTATCTAAAGCCTTATCTAAGTCTTCCATAAAGCTAGATTGAGGTCATCCATGAGCCTATTTCATTTACAAACAATTATAAAAAATTGTTTAGGAAGTATAAGAGTCGGCCCAAGACGTCATTGAACTAAAATTATATTATGTAACACAAATTTCATTCCGTTATTTATTCTACCCAATATCTAATGTTATATATATAAATTTGAATCGTGGTTTTGGTGGCGAAAAATTTATTTTTAGACAAAATGGTTTCTAAGGTCAATTGAAGTCGCTGGCAAAACCTATTATTGATATTTCATTAGTATGTAATTTCTATCCATATGTGTATACGAGTATTTATCTCGAAAGGAAATGCTGAACAAAGCCCGGTCAACCAAGTACTTGTATTTTATATCCGCTGTTCAGCTCTACCAATATGAGAATGGCAAGTATCTACTTACGACCAGCGAAGGAACAGCACGGAAAGAAAATAACAGTTTTGCACGTGGAATATTGAAAATTATTTTCAACTTGCCTGGATATAAAAGTGGTAACTGTAGGGGATAGCTGGGGAAAAGTGCAAGAGAATAGGTACGGAACAGCTTATACCGTATTGAATGTAACGGTTCTGTAAATGAAAAGGAACAATCATTGTAGGATCACTTTGCTGTTTTTCCATCTTATTAATAAGATCCTTTTTCTTAGAAAAATAAATAAATAAATACGCCAAACAACCACACCAATCACCTGGTCTCAAACTAATGTTTTCATGGGTAAGTACCCTTGTACTATGAGCATCAAATTACCGCAAGGTATTATTGACTTACCCATGCATAAATTTAAGGTCTATGTTAAATCATGTTTAATGAAAAAAGGGTACTACAAACTTGATGAATATTTTAATGATAAACATATATGGACATGATTATTTGCTCGCTAGCACACCATATTTTTAAGTTCTCTAGCCCAAAATATTGTGCCGGGTTCTTCTCGGTAGGATTAGGTTCCGAACCGGCTGTAGCTTCAATTTTGGTTTATATTCATTCTGACGATGCATAAGTGTTACTTGTAACCAACATGAATAAATGAATTGATTATGATTATGATTATTATGATCAGGCGACGGATACTAACTGGGGGCGTAATCCAAGCACACCCAGACCTAAGTCAATTTATAAAAGTTCGTTTTCTAAATTGACCTGACCTGATATCGAACCCGGGACCTTTCGCGCATTGGCCGCCTACCTTAACCACAGCGCCACCGAGATCGTCAAAATGAAAAATCGGTTGAAATAACCATGCCATTAAGGTACCACCGTTCAATCTTGTTTCCTTAATATGAGAGCTTGAGCTTTTTACTTTAAAATGAAAATATAATACTTTTCACTCAACCGTTTGTGTTTCGTTGGAATAATGTTAAAATAAATGAGATAAGTTTGCCCGAATATAATTAGAAATTCGTTTTTTTAATTGGCTATAATAATTTCGTGAAAGTGGACAAAAAAAGTGAAATAGGTTTTTTCTCAGACTTCTTTTGTTTACACTGCCACCTAACAATGCCATAAGCTCAAACTGGATTATTGACCCCCGAAAACCAAACACCCGTTGTCCATAATCACGTGATATAACGTGATTCTCACGCTCCATTGGCAGAAATAAACTTTACCTAGAATGGGGTTAACTAACATAAAAAAAGAGCTAAAGTACATTACGTTGCCTTTTATTCCTCATGACTGTATGTTCAAGGACAACTTAGTCCACCGTACATGAACATACAGTCTAATATATATATTCATGTGCGTAAAGGATGGGCTGTCCCAACCTCTGTCTGTCGGCTCATAAACCCATCTCGCAGGTCGCACAATGGCAGGCACCTTGACTGATCGCAAGCCAAGTGTGGGGACACACGTGAAGATATTGCAAACGTGCCCGCTTAGCTTCTCGGTAGTAAATTTAATCGCGCTCCTAAATATGTTAATATCAATAACAATTATATCAACTGTGGGTCGGTTGAAGATACTCTCAAACTCAACTCAAATATATTTTTATTTAAGTAGGTTACATATAACACTGCTGAATCGTCATGGAGTACAATGCAAAGTATTCTTCTGCCAGTTTGGAATCTACTAGCACTACCAAGAGGACACCGGTAAGAAGCGCAGCAGATTAGTTACAGTAGCAGTATCTAACTTATTGCTATGTGTAGACCAGTTTGGACTAAGCCATATTATATTATTGTGATCACAATAAATGAGATATCCCTACCAAAAGGACACCGGTAAGAAGCTCAGCAGATTAGTTACAGTAGCAGTATCTAACTTATTGCTATGTGTAGACCAGTTTGTGATCACAATAATATAATATGTACGAAATATACAAAATATTATTTTTATTTTGTTCGGTCATATGAGTATCTTTATTTCTCGGAGGCAACTCCTAATTAGTCTAGTGGCTTAAGTGCGGGGCTATGGTTTCATGCTCCTGGATTCCCGGGTCGAGTAAAATACGTATGTTATTGATTTAAAACAATGAATGGTAATTTATTTTGTAATGGTTTTTGACGTTATGCCACAAGCGTGGATACAACATAAAGAAAGCTTGAATCTTTGTTTTGCCAGTGCCATTTTTTAGGTCGCAACTTTGCATTTGCAATATTATTGAACAAAGCTTAAAGTGCTACTATTGGGATCGCTGTGGAAGTTTGTTAAAATGACACCATAAAAATAAATTAAAAAAGCTGTATGTAGGCGCCGTCACGCTTAAAATCTGCTCCCGTATTATTCGTAGGCTACAGAATACGTTGTTTTATGCGTTCTGCTAGTTGGGCACGAGTGTGGTTTTACCCCTCGGTTGCTGTCCGCAAGGAGGCAATTTGTAAGCATATTCGGAGATAAAGTAGGCATTTTGTGCTCAGTTGACCCCAAGCCTTTAGTGAGCGCGTAAACATGGTTGACAGATCAGTTGCCTAAGAGGAGAATGCGGTAAATTGAATTTAAGAAGAGCCTAAAAAGTTATGTATTGTGTTTCTAAAAAAAGATGGATTATTTTAAACGGTGTGTATTCATAGAAATGTTGATAGGGATAACAAATGTATGATAAGTTATGGTTTTGTCATAGCAATTTTAGTGCGCGTACATTTGTTGGAGGCAGTTATGTCGATTAGTGTGTGACTAATAAAATGTCTGAAATATATTTTCCAAATTTTTCTTTTTAAAATGTTTTAAAGTTGTAAGATTTTATTTTATATTTTGACTTACTAGTATGACCCAATAAACATTTTAAAGCCAGACAGAATCCATTTTCGTGATTGAGTAATTCTGTTAAAACAGCACAGTACATAATTTTCGGGATAAATCATCGACATTATATTGTCTGGCTTACTTTTCCGTATTATAATCATAATCAATTCATTTATTCATGTTGGTTACAAGTAACACTTATGCATCGTCAAAATGAATACAAACCAAAGTTGAAGCTACAGCCGGTTCGGAACCTAATCCTACCGAGAAGAACCCGGCAAGAAACTCAGTAGTTATCCTAATCTTTACAATATTTTGGGCTAGAGAACTTATAAATATGGTGTGCTAGCGAGCAAATAATCATGTCCATATATGTTTATCATTAAAATATTCATCATTCGATAGGTAGCATTGAAACCGAAAATAAACTTACTAAATATTTAATTATAGCCCAAATTTTAAAATTAAGATAACGTAGGAATGGACCAGGAACTAAAATTATCAATAAAAATACTAAATCACACTTTTTTCTTGTTACTGATTTTAACAGTTATAATATAAAACAATGTTTGAACGCTTTAAAAAATTAACGATTTAAATAAAACCGTTATGTTTTGAACGTGTACTCCTTAATACCCAATCCATTCTTCTATCCCTAAAATTCCCTTCAAACCGACCCTTACCTAAATTCCAAGGCGCACCATTAGCCCATAACCGCTGGATAGTAGTGGGTATCAATTTAAGCCAACCGGTCGATAGGCCCTGGTTCTGTTTATTAGTTTAGGCATCGTTAAATTTTATCGGCATACGCAAGAAGTTTTTATTTTATTGGCCCGAGTGAAGGCGAAAAGTTAGATTTTCCGGAGAAGCTCTGATAAAAAATCGAGGTCTAAAGAACGTCGAGTTGTGATTGATTGGGATTTAGGACTTTTTTAAAGCCGCGAGCTCACGCCTTGGTAAGACCTTATTAAACTTCTATTGTCATTGTAAATTTCCTGTTGGCCCCAGTCTGCAAAACATTACGCTACATCACGGCATTGATGTGAGGAGTCTGTTCACTATATATATATCCTAATTAATGATAACGTAAAAAAATTACAATTATTTTAAAACAACCTATCCGCCGCCACTATTCGTGTTTTTTTGACGTTTTCCACAGATTACTCACTGTTATAGGTCGCAAAGTAATCTTATGTAGCTTTAAGCCTTTCTCGATAGATGTACTATCAAACACATGCACAAAAACAAATGTAGTAGTTCCTGAGATTCAAAGAAACAAACTCCGAACTAGTACCCTTGAGATTAGCGCTTTCAAGCAAACAGACACAGAATTGTGACGACCTCCGTAGCTGAGAGGCGAGCGTGCCAGACTTTGGCGTCGCGCAATCTCTGAGATTCCGGATTCGATCCCCGGTCGGGTCAGGGGGGGGGGACTCTCGAAAACGAAACGAACAAACGAAAGGTTTCGTTTTTGAAGATTATTCAAAAGTTTGGGAATGAAGACGTGGTTTTTGATTTGCATAAATAATATTTTGTTTTTTGAAAACGCTTAATTTGCATTCGAAGTGATTTATTTATGGTTATGAGGATTAAAAATTGCCATTCGTTGTCGGATCCGACATGTTTCGTTTATGAGAGTAGACCCCCTGTATGGAAAACGAACTTTTCTGTATTGTCTCGGGTCTAGGTGGTATCATCGTTGTTTCTGATTTCTGTAACAGAAGTGCTTTAGCGACTTACCACAGGATCAGAGCAATGTATGTGATGTTGTCCAATATTTATATTTAGATTTAAATTTCATGTCTCTTAACTTAAAAATAAATATTTTTCCATATAAACTTTCTAGGGTGGTATTACCCGTATCCCCCTCTATTATCAAAACATAAAGTAGCCTATGTCCGCCTTAGAGGTTTATCCAAATCAGTTCAGTTGTTTAGGCCTGAAAGCCGGACAACCAGACAGACAGACATTCGCATTCATAATATTAGTATGGATACTACGATTTCATGCCGCCAAGGGTGCGACTATATTTTATCGCGCTCTTTACATACGTCCAAATCGTAATAATTCAATGCGTTGGTTGGCTGATTTTAAAATAAAACCTTTGTCATCTCATGTGACAAACTTATCATATTGCACTAACTCTCATAGAAGGCCAGGAATTATTTATTTATTTTATTATTTTAATATAGACACATTTTATGCATAATGATGCGAGCCCGATACTTAAAAGATGCTATTCGACTTAGCGTTAGGATACCATTTTGGCCTACCGAAATATTCCCAAAACAAACAAATCACCAGAAAGAGCGCCACAAAAGTCGTCATAAAATCTGGCAAAGTGCGCAATCACTTCGGCAAGAAACTCAATATTCCCCCAATTTACAGGGTGCCCGGTAAAAAGTCCATGGGAAACGATCACCATAACTTGGTATTATAACCTCGTTGCCAGCAAGGCGTTCGCTCCTCTAATGATAATGAATTAACTTTGGATGTAAACAGGATCCAATTACCTTGAGAGTTTAATCACTAGTAAAACCTGTTTTTGTTTGTTGATGTGAGTAACATTATACGGTTCTGCGTTTATGTATCTTATGGACTTAAGAAGAAATAAGATAGATTATTTGTAACACTTGTATCTGCTAGTTTACGTGTCGGAATAACAAGTTCTATTTTAAACAACTTAAATCAACAACTTTAAAAACTTAGCTTCAAATGTTGTGCTGTTTTATCTTTAGGTACAGCTCAAAACTTGGATTAAAATACGGGTCACTTTTTGTTTTGAATATTATTAGGTAGGGGTAAAACTGACCAGCTTTAATACTTATTGCTAGAAAAAACTAAGTTTACGCGTACCAAGTTACGCCCGCTAGTGAATAGTGCAGTTGTAAGCCTGCCCGGTTATAGAGCACCGCACATTATATCAGAATCAGTTCGTACACCAATATCGTTACACGCCTACTGAATTTGTAATTCTAATGGACTACCCAAAATTTTGATCGCGTGATTCCGACGATCGCTGCTGTGATACGGGACGGCCGAATATGCTTTATGACTTGTTCTATTTTCGATATTGACTTTCTATACCTTTAGAAACAAATACGGTAATACTATTACGCAGTACAATTATGTTTAGAAAAAGCTGTTTATTTATTTCAATATTTATTTTATGAGAACAACACATCCGTGCACAAATTTAAGAGTAGAAATAGCAGCATAAAGAGTTACATAGAGAAAGAGCAGATAATGTTACCGACCGAAGGAGATGCTTATTGCAATATATTTTTTTAAATTTAGAAACATTACAAAGAATAAAAAGCCGGTGGAAAATAGTGCGACATTTATTGAGCTAAGACAAACTGACAGATATTATTAAAGTATGAGCATCAAAGACTATTTTTGTAAAAAAAAAGTTATGTTACACGTGCATCCTTCACACTCCCGTTCTCCAGTTAAATGTTTTTTGAAAACACTGCCCCGCGCGCTGGCATAGGAATTGCATTCTAAAATGCCTAACTATAGTATAGAAATTTTAGTAGCCTACTAAGGAAATTTTACTAACTAAGGCTGTTAAAATTTTGTCAAACTAAAATTGAGTCGCTGAATTAATAAAATAGGGATGTTGACTGCTTAGTCAACTGAGATACTTTTAACACTTGTCAAAAAATAAATTTAAATACATACATTTTATAATGAACACTAGCTTTGCCCGCGACTTCGTTCGCGTGGACTTTATCCTTTCATGGTCGGTTTTACCCCTTTCTCCCCTAATATTCGAAACAAAAAGTAGTCTATATTTTAATCCAAGTTTCGAGCTATATTTGTGCCAAGTTTCATATCTCTAACTTCAAAAATAAACATTTTTCCATATAAACTTTCAAAGGTGGTATTACCCCCTTATTTTCTAATAAAAAGTAGCCTATGTCCGTTCTTGAGATTCAACGTATACCTATACCAAATTTCATCAAAATCGGTTGAGAGGTTTAAGCAGGAAAGCGTAACAGACACACAGACAGACAGACAGACAGACAGAGTTACTTTCGCATTTATAATATTATTAGTAGGGATTAGTCCCTACTATTATATTAGTCTTTGTTTGATATCCCTATATCAAACAAAGACGACACAATTTTACTTTTTAACTCAACTATTTTTATGACCTTGTTCCCTTAATGTTTGCCCAAACTTGTCACCCTAAAGAAGTGACCTTTTGACATACATACATCCTATATCTAGATAAAGTAATAATGTGATCTTGCAGGAATACAAAACTAAAATGAGGTAAATTTCTTGTGCTTATTTTGTCATAGAAAAAAATGTAAATAAACACATTACTTCCATTCAACTTACGAAAGTCCAATACAAACTTTAATTTCGACCAAGCAAAGGCCTATCAAAAACATTGAGAAAAATATTTTTATTATTGTACCGGGTACCTTCGAATTCCAATATACACAGAACGAAGGGAAAAGGGCGTGTATCTGGTAACTAAGTTGACACTGCGAGTCAGTAGGCGAAGGACAGCAAATAGGTAGGTAAACAGGCTTCACAAACATGACCCTTGCTTCTGCGAGTTGTGATAACTTAACATGATTACTGTTGTGATAATCAACCCCTAGAAACGTTTCTCTGAACATCAGAGTGCACAAGCAATATATATCATAGTAAACCTGTTTGCTCGCCGACTTAACCCGTCGGTTTGGTGCCGACGAGTTAGTGCTAACGGATTGGTGTCGGTGAGATGGTACCAGCGGGTTGGTGCTGGCAAGTTAGTGCCGACGAGTTGGTGCTAACGACTGGTGTCGGTGGGTTGGTGCTGGTGGTTAACATGATAACTTTTAAGTTAATCAAACTTAAAAAGTGTTTCAGTAAATATCAGAATATTTACGGACAGTGTTCTACACACCAAACCTGTCTACCCGCCGACTTTAACCAGCGGCTTGGTGCTGGCAGGTTGGTGCCGGTAGATTGTTGCTGGTGAGTTCATACCGGAGGGTTGGTGCTGGCGGGTTGGTGCCGGCGGATTGTTGCTGGTGAGTTCATACCGGCGGATTGGTGCCGGTGGGACGTTGCCGGGTCTTGGTCCATGGCGACGGGCATTAGTACATTCTATGAACCTTCTTCTAATCTTTAGGTTTTTGCCTATTGTTCTGTTTTCATAATCCTACTAATAATAAAAATGAAAAGTTTGTTAGCATGCATGTATTACTGAATGTTTATTTGTTACTTTTTCAAACAAAAACGACTTAAAAAGTTTAACGAAGTTGAGTAATAGTAGAAAGATAAATGAGAGATGAAAAACCCCAAAATAATGAGGTCAAACTCGCGGGCACCTGCTATTTTGATATATTTTCGTCAATATTCTTTAAAGCTCTTCTGTGTGTTCCTTTTTTAACAGCTATAATTTTTTTGCCAATTTTACTTCAAGACTAGGTGATTGGTGTATTTGTCGTTTTGTTTATTTACTTAAAATCAGCCGCCTATGTGTTTTTTTATTTCGTCTTTTTGGTGTAAACCACTAATTTAATTGTGTAAGTCATTCTCGCATTTTTTAAATTTTCACACATTTAATTAGTTTCCTTGCTTAAAATTTACTTTGTTTTATTAAATCTAGAAGCAAACCCTGACCTTATCTTTGTTCAAGCAATACCAGACTTTGCACCGTCAGCATGGTAATTTCTAAACTTTCCAAATACTTTGTTGGGCCAACCCAAGCAGATTCAACATAATGCCCAACTAGTACAAACTAAATCAGAAACAGAAGTTTTAGACCCATCAACTCGTATATTTATTGTAACGAATGGAAACCGAACAACGAAAAGTTAAATTGAATATAAATCTATTGCTGAGACAATTTGCAACGATAATATGGAGTGTGGACAGTCGAATTTTACCTCTAAAGCTACGGAATAGAGATTAAGTGGTCCGTTTCTGATTTTGTAGCTCAGGATACCAAGACCCATCAATATTGGGAAAGGGTCGCTTCGGGTGTTTAAATAAATAAAATAACCCGCTTGTAGGCAATTAGGGATTCTGAGCTTTTTTCAGGGTTCCACGACTTAAAAGGAATAGATTGAGTCCTTCGTGTGCCTGGTATGGAATTCTCATTCATCAGGCACGTTGTTTTTTAGGTGAATTTCCCGGGACCAAAAATTTCATGGCATCGATAAAATGTTCATGGCGTGGATAGCTTCATAGAGCATTCGATAGGACGCAATTTCTCTTATGTTTATTTGTGAAGTATTTATAACTTAGAATAATTAGTAGATTTTGTTATTTTCATGACAAGAAAAAATCTCAAAAATAAAAAGATTCAAATACCTGTTCAAATTCACCCCTTACAAGGAAAAGTTAATATTGTAAACTACTGATCCACCTCGGCTTCGCACTATCCCAATGAAATTTTCAAGATATTTTCTTAAAAAAGTAAGCCCTTTCCTTTCAATTACAAACATAACGAAAAAAAATTATTCCATTTTGCGTGTACATTTTGGCGATTCATTTTTATTTATATAGGTATTGTAATTAAGAAGTAAAAGCCAAATTTCCGAGTAGTATCTACTGATACCATCACCGACATTTTATTTTTTTTATTAAGAAAGACAAAGGTCTTTTCCCTTTCAAGTCTGGTTTTTGCAAGAGTCTTTGAATATTAAACGTGTATACAAAATTTCAGCTTAATCTGTTGAAAGGAACTGGTTCAAAATTATGTTTCAAGAATTCACACGGATACATATACATAAGAGTACATTGCAAATTAATAAAAAGCTTGTAAAAACTGAAGCTGTTTAAACAAGTTACCAAGTAAAGAGCAATGGAGATTTTGTCATAGAAAACTTTTGTTATCGTATCGGCATTTTTTAAATGTATTGGTTTGACATTTGATGACGTTTGAAATTTGATAAAAGGAAATTGACTGAGCAATTGACAAATTCTTGTCTAGGTAAAAGGGGAAGAACAGAAAAAATCACGAACTCTAATTTTTGTGATTCCCTCAAGGATTGTCGAGTATTCGGCAAAATGTTGTCAAATTGTTATCATCTAGACGGTAACAGCCATGAAATGGTACGGAACTATTCGTGCGCAAATCTTTTTCTCTATTGACCGGGTATTTTCATTTGAACGAACGAATGCGAATCAAGGATTTTTAAATACCAACATTCACAAACTGTATTGATTGTGGAGCTTAAGATTGATGAGTTGTAAATAAATGAATCTGTTTAAGAGGATACAAATACCTACTAGTTAATTTTTTACAGAATTGGCTACTTGACAGTTATTGAAAAAGTAATGTAAAATATGCGCCCGTTCATTTTATATCCCAATAAATTCGATTTATCTGAAAAAAATGTAAATAACCAGAGAAAAATAAGATTTTGTGTAACACATTTAAAAAGCGCGCGAAAACGCCAAGTCTCGTCACTGTTGCAATTATGACGTCAACGTCCTAGACAACGAACCGATACGCATAGGAACGACTTAATTTAGATAAACGGAAAATGTTTCAATAAATTCTTAATACGATTAGAGACACAATAATTCAATTTAATCGGTAAAATAATCTATGTTTCGCCACATTAAAATAAATAATTTTCGCCGACAGCTGTCATTTCCGAATTGCAATGGTGGTTCATTGAAGATTATTTTACCGATTAAATTGAATTATTGTGTCCGTTTCAGTTCTTTTGTTCCACAGATAAAAAAAGTAAAATTTATTTTTCAAAAATAAAATACTAACTATGCTTTTAATTAAAAAATGTAAAATTATTACTTAACTAATAAGCTAGTGTATCTAACACTTTTCATATTTAATTGTTAACACTGTCAAGTAGCCAATTGTAAAGGTTGGAACATTAAATTTGTCTTGGATGATTGGAAATACATAGATGCTTACTTGATTGGAATGCATTTGTGTTATCGGAAGATCATTTATTGCTTTAGAAACGACATCAACAGACATATACGAAAAATAATAACTATGGCATCATCGATTTCTTGTTGCACTGACATCAGTTTTTTGACTGACCATACAAAACATTTCAGAATTTTCAGATTTACTGAAGAATAAGTAGTAGATAATTTTTTGTCACTAGCTATTTGATTAGCCCGTAACTTTGATCATGTTAGTATTAAATAGTACGATCTTGTAGAGAAACAGTAAAATCTGCAAAGAAGAGTAACCAATTTATATACATAATTTTGTATGTACTACATCCACATTAAAACTAATTTTCCCCTTTTTTTATTTTAATTATTGAATATTATTATTTTTATATTTATTATATAAACAAAACATATAAACTTAAAATAACACAAAATAAACTATCACTCACTTACAAAATAATAAAACTAAAATAAATAAAAAATAAATATTTTGTGGCAAGGTACCCAAAATGCTGGCTGCATTTCCTCGCTGAATGGCGATTGAAAGACGCTGGGCGAGGTAGCATATATATTAAAAGTATGGTTTAGAGTGTAAATTTGTTCAGTAGGGTATATATTTAAATTGGTTGTGAATACCAAGTGAAGCGGTAATGAGAGATCAGGGAAGAATAATATTATAAAGATGAAACACTAATGCAAGTATGTGAAAAACAGCGAGAAGAATGACAGAACGAAAACTTAACGAAAATGATATCAAAAATACACGTCAAATTTAAAACCATAATTTGAATAGAAAAACAAATCAAAAACGACACGTTGGTTCGGTTTGCCACACCGAGTATGAAGTAGGAAGTTTATACGAATGCGTAATACTACATTCAATTTTATAAATTTTCTTATCGATACTAATATTATAAAGTGGAAAGATTTCCACCTTACAGAAGACCGCAGCTAAATAACAATCACTTATGTGTTGTTATGTTCCTGCGTGTGAGTAAGGTTTCCAGAGCTCCTGGGGGGTGGTACGTTAGCAGCAGGGGTCATTCCTTCAAGGTAAGGGCGACAAGTCCAGTAACAGCTTTATTATTTTGTACTTGTCACCCTTAAGCTAGGACCTCATTACCACTTAACACCAGGTGGGATGAGGTCAATCTTGAAGTGCAATATAAAAAAAAAATTGTACCTATTTTTGTATGTTTGTAATGAATAGGCTCAAAAAGTAATGCGCCGATTTAAAAAATTCTTTCACCAATAGAATGCTACATTCTTCCAATTTGACATAGGCTATAAAATTAGGGATCCTCGGTAAAATTTGAAAAATTTCAACAGAAAAGCGGGAAAAATTCTCTAAGGCGAAACGAAGTTCGCCAGGACCGCTTGTCTATACTAATATTATAAAGAGGAAAGATTTGTACCTATTTTTGTATGTTTGTATCTTTGTAATGAATAGGCTCAAAAAGTACTGGGACAATTTAAAAAATTATTTCTTCAATAGAATGCTACATTCTTCCAATTTGACATAGGCTACAAAATTAGGGACCCTTTGTAAAATTTCAACAGAAAAGCGGGAACAATTCTCTAAGGCGAAACGAAGTTCGCCGAGACCGCTAGTGCTTTATAAATAGTTTGTGATAGCCACATTCAATTTCGCGAAATGAAACATTACAATAGTAATTAAAAAGCCGATAATTCGACGGTTCATTACCATATCAAGCGGAAAATAGTCAGTTTTCATCGCTTCGAATGCACCGTCCATGAATAATATTGGACGTTAATTATTTTTCAATGCTGTTATGATGCGGAGTTGACGGTAATGAGTTTGTTGCCTGATCACAAAAGGTGTTTTTACAATTCATTGTTTGGAAGAAGCTTTTTACTTACGTAAATTGCGCATGAAAAATGCGCTAGACGGCAATATGTAGGCATACGGTAATACACAGGTATTATATATTTTGAATATTAAAGGTTTTTCGTTAGCTGTTCATAATAAGTTACGAAAATAAGTCATACAATTTGGTAATACACCGTAACAAATATTACTGCGGTCAAAAATATTTTTGTCTTAAAAAGTGTTGGCAGTATATCAGGGTATCACGCAAAAGATTTTCAAAGATTGTGATTTGGAAGATGTCTTATTTACTAATTGAACAAATCAAGTTACTGTATAAAAATAGTCAGAGTTGAAAAATTGCTTTTTAATTATTAGAATTGCTCTTAAGAGTATCACGCGCGATACGTGAAGGTCGTGGGTTCAATTCCCGCACCGCAAGGGGAGATAAAAATTTTCTGTTTCTAATATTTAAAGTTCGCTAGTACGGCGTATAGTACTATAAAAATAATAAAATCGATTGCTTTTTAATGCCCAGTTCCAATATATTACAATTCGTAATATGTCAAAAATCAGTTTTTCTCCAATTGACTATGAGCCTGGGTCGATTTTAGATAACTTGACTTAGCCTTGTATAATTTATTACTATCCGTATTTAAAACGGATCGTTTTTCAAATATGGGAATCGGGCATTAGACGTAACTTCATAGATATTTCTACGACTTAAAATTACTTTATTAATTAATACAAAAACAATGCAGAGTAGACACAGAAGAACAATAAAAAAGAAAGCAGTCATAAGCCACGATACCAATAAAAGCTTTTCAATTATTGCAGTTGAAAAATAAAAAAGTTATTATATTGAAAGCCACTGAGGATTTATCACAATTATCGAAGCTGGAAAAAAGTTTCCGCACTTGCAGCCTCCAGGCGATGTGGACTAGTGTTGCCGTCGATTCGATTGTATATCGATTATAATAGATTATTCCAAAAGAGGCCTAAATAATCTAATAATCGATAGTATCGATACTATCGATTATATCGATATAATCGATTTTATTTACCTATCGGATCAGATAGTATCGCCATGATGGTACAGTTCAGGTAGGTACCAAGAAACTTAGCTATGACGTTTTATGAATAAAAAGTAGGATAATATAAATAACTTTTTCACGGTTTCATTTTGAATGTGTTATGTCTAAGAAGACATTATATGAATGACGATTAAATCTAAAAATAATTGTAAATCGATAGTATCGCTTTCAACTTGATATCGATATAATCGATTATATCAATTATATTGTATTTGACTACGATTATAATCAATTAATCGATTATATCTAATAAAAATAGGTATCGAGTATATCGATAGTATCGATACTATTAATTGTCATATCGATTATTACATTATTTGAGGGGGGGATAATCGATTAATCGATAATCGATTATCGGGCAACACTAATGTGGAATGCAATCTAATTACGCGAACCCACTCGCCGCTTGTTATGATTGCGTGAAAGACGACAAGAAAAACGCAATATAATTAAGTGAATATTCATCATAAAGCAGATCTTTAAACAAGCGTATCTATAATATTAAAAACATAAAAACTTAACTACTATCTTTTTTTACTGTCACTTATAGTGCTGAAATGTAAATTGTTTCTTGAATGGACGAAATAAAAAATGCTACTTTCAAAAAGAATTATGTCTTTAGAAGAAAGTATGACGATTTAAATTTTCTATATATTTTATAGCCTGGCCAACTCCGACATGGGTAAATAGAATCAAAGTATAATTAATTATCAAAAGTAAAATTTACTAATTGATCCTTCACCTGCAAGAAAAATTAAGTTCGAAGTTAGATTTTATATATTTATAAAAATAAAAAATTACCTTAATAAATTGTCAGAAAAATGCTAAAACACAATAAAAAACGATGAATAACTAATATTATTTGTCAATCGAGTTGCGAACAGGTTGGACGTCGGCGTTGTGCCTTTTGCAAGTTCCAAAGTAGTCCAACTTTCCTATTTGTGATGGGTCTGGGTATTGTGGTACCGTCGTTGTTTCTTATTCCTGTGATACACATGTTTTAGCTGTTTACCACAGAATCAGAGCAGTGTAATGTGTCAAATATTTATTTATAATTTATTTATTTAAGCTGAAAAATAATATTGTTTGCTAATTTACTAATGTGACAATAGTTGTTTATTATTTATTGAAGCTGAGAAATAAAATAGTTACCTCATTTAGTACACCTCTTGCAATGTCGCGACGCAATCAAATTACGTGAATCTACTCGCCGCTTGCATCTCTCGGGTAACGTGTCTAATAAATATGGATGTGGTATTTGGTAACACACACTTTGCCATTTTGTTTTTTAATATGCTGTGCCAGCGACTTTAGCGGCGTGGTATTTAAATTGAAGATGAATGTATGTTATAAAATAAAGAAAAGAAATCTAAGATAAAAGTAAAGCTCTAATGCATTTTTTAATTAGTTAGATTATTAGTTCGTTTATTTTAATAATATCTACTGACATTCAAATTTCGTTCATCTGCATACACGTGTCTGAGGTCCCGGGTTGAGTCAATATTGAAAACGAATATTTCCATTTCGTCTCGGGTCTGGGTGTTGTGATATCATCGTTGTTTCTGATTTCTAGAAACACGTTTTGACCCCTATATTCCAGTCTACTCTGGAAGATTTATAAAGGCATCAAAAATAAACTAACGCAAAGGTATAAACAGGGTTCGAAATTTTGAAGTGTATCCTCTATAGACGATGTAGAGATGTAATAATAATGTATCATTAGAAATCAAACCCCTATCAGTTTAAAAAAAGTTTCTACGCGTACGAAATTGCGGGCGTTCGCTAACAAATAAATAAAAATAAAAAATACTAAAGCAACTAGTATCAGTGTTAGAAATAATTGAGTTCCCGCATTACCTTCACTTCTCGATGTCGCGACGCAATCTAGTTATGTGAAGCAACTCACCGCTTGCGGCTGCATCAATTTAGTATAGTCTAATAAAATGGATGTGGCATATAATTCGCGCATATTTCTGTATGGCTCTTTAGTGGTAATCACGGATTCGGTGAGCTGTATTGTAAGTCGGAACGCTTATGATACTCATAACAAATTGGCATGCTTTTTAATTAGTAAAATTTTAAAGTTGAATTTATAAAAATTAAATGCCACGTTATATTAATATTACGAAAAATTTTAATAGGAACTGTGTTTATGTTTATATATCTACATATACGTAAGAGTTTCTCGTTACAATGTCGTGTAAGCTTATAGAGCGTCGTGTAAATTTATCGCTCGAACTGGAGCAGCCCAACTGGTGAAATACCTCGACCTTACAGAAGACCGCAGCCAAAAAACAATCTCTTCTGTGTTGTTGTGTTTCTGCGTGTGAGTAAGGTTTCCAGAGCTCCTGGGGGGTGCTACATTAGTAGCAGGGGTCAAGCCTTCAAGGTAAGGCAACAATACCAGTAACAGATTTATTATGCTGTACTTGTCACCTTTAAGCTAGGACCTCATTACCACTTAACATCAGGTGGGATGACGTCAATCTTGAAGTTAGGCAGTTGTTATGATGTCATAATTATTAAATAACAAGGCGAGGCTCCAAATGATTATATTCACGGTCAATCAAAGCAACTGCGTACATACTTGTGGCGTCACTTGTTATGGTCACAGATAATTTTATTACAATCTTTGAGCAACTTTGATTTTTTTGGGACGAGGGAAGTGCTCCGACGCACCGTACCGTAAGTCGAGACAAGTAACAGCTTGTATAAGTCTCCGAAAAAAAGCATGATTACCCATTAAAACCCTCTCGGTTAGACTTCATCGAATTGTACTACGTACTAAGTACATAGTAAGTACTTTGTACGTAGTTCCTATTAACTACTAAATAAAAATGGTGTCGCGTTTTGACCCGTTAAATTATTTCAAATGTTTAGAATGAACGCGAAAGTCTTACAGTTTATATTTTCTATTCTATTCTATACTTTTCTTAGCGTGCAATAAATATATAAATAAATAAATGAATATTGGACAACATGACATACATTGCTCTAATTCTGAGGTAAGTAGCTAAAGCACTTGTGTTACAGAAATCAGAAACAAGGACGGTACCACAACACCCAGACCAGAGACAATACAGAAAAGTTCTTTTCCTACATTGACCCGACCGGGGATCGAACCCGGAACCTCAGAGATGGCGCGACGCCAAAGTCCGGCACGCTCGCCTCTCGGCTACGGAGGTCGTCAGTACAATGGTGAATGAAAGTGCCACATCCAATTCTCATGACGGTTTTCGCGTATCCGAGGATGCGACTCGCAATTGCAACGAGAAAATAAAAAAAGCACGTTTTTTACAACACCGCCGCTTGTTGGTTCAATTTTCAAATTCAATTTAGATTTACTGCGCTCTTAAGGTGCATCGCGGACTCGCTTTCGCCACAATGCAATGGAACGACCAATAAACCAGCTCCTAGCTAGTGATCCTGTATCGTGTTGTTCGATTTTAACGAGGTTTTCTTATTAAAGAGATTTCTGTCTTGCTGTGTTCGCTTTCGAACGATTTAGATTGGGTTCATTGGCGTATCTGGATTGGATATTTCTAGACGTTTTAAAAAAAATAATCTATTTTTAGCTATTTAATTTTGTACGGAGTGGATTTTTGTCTGCATAAGTTTTGATTTCTACAAAGTAACCAATTCGGGACAAATATAAATTACGTGACTACTGAGATATGCAAGCGAAGCCATGAGCAAATACAATGGTATGGTAATGTTATGATACTTATAGATTACATTAATCTATACTAATATTATGAATACAAAAGTAGCCAACTGTATGTCTGTTGTCTGTAGTTTGTACTAGAAAATGTGTAGTGTTAGAGGCATGAAATTTGGCACAAAACTTGGATTAAAATATGGACTATTTTTTGTTCCAAATATTAGGGGAGATAGGGCTAAAATGGACTACAAAGTATGTGGTCCACGCGAACGAAGTCGCGGACACAGCTAGTAATTTAATATATACATACACGGCTGTCTGTGCATGTCTCTCGGGGGTTAAGCAGTGATCATATCCTTAATCGAATAATCAGTATAGTAAGCCGGCTCTCACGGTCTACATTTGGCTCCCGCGTTAGTCTAGGAAATTGATTGAAGATCATGTGGAAACATGAGGTAGGTATATATACCTATGCTTGAAGTAGATAACACAGTTTATATAAAGTCAATGCATTGCCTTGATGTTGACATAGAGACAATACAAAAGTTAACACACAAATAAAAAATAAGCAATTATCTTGCCAATGTTGTGATTTTTTGATCACGACAATTTTGCATGACAGTTGGCTATGACTAATTTTTTTTTTAATAATTTTTATATTACTAATCGTAAAAATGCAAAACTAACTCTATCCTTTTGCCTTTTACGCGTTTACGTTTCAATTACTGAAAAAAATCATAATCATTTCAGTCCAGTACGCACCTACAAAGTTTGAAGAAAGTTTTCTCCTGTCAATGATTAAACAATGAAACGTCGTAATTAGTGATTAAAAGAAAGTTTTTAAAAACAAGAGTCCTAAAAAATTATGCGCAAAATGAGGACTCCGCGCGGACTTTGTTACGGCCAAATGCTTGATATTTTTGTCTAATCAAAAATGAAACTGAATACGTCCATAACTAACTACCTAACTAGTCTAAGGATTCTTTTGAACGTAAGTTTAAACTAGTCAAGCGATTTATACTAATTTACCGTGCTAAAGTTAGGAAATCTTAAGTAAGGACTTTAGTTCAGAAACTTGTTAGGCGTAGTTCAGCGTCGTAAGAATGCTTACCTCTGTAAATTTTCTTTTAAAAATACCTAACTACGGAACAAACCAGTGTTAAGTACGGAAGAAAGCTCGTCAGACTACATATTTAGGACTTTATAGCGCTCTTATGTCACGGGCATAAGATCTAAAATCGACCTGCGTCGTGGCCTTTGCAAAGCGTCCTATCCCCGTTTTTTACATTATTTTCCATTGATTCCTCTCTTCCATTGGTTGTAGAGTGTTGAAATATAGCCTAAAACCATCCTCTATAAATGGAATATCAAACACAAACATATTTTTTTAATTTGACTCATTAGTTCCTGATATAAGTGCATTCAAACAAACAAACAAAGTAAGTAAACTAAGCAACATCGCATTACAATTTATACCGACGTCACTTCTTCGTTCAACTTTTACGCAATAGTGACGTAAACAATCCCCTTCACGTACTTGGATGCGTTGTACCATCATCCATATTTATTTTTTAATGCATACAAATATGTTTTCTTGTAATTTAAAAAGGCTACCGATGGCCTACATAAAATCTATGTTGTTTTTATTGAGACATCATACCCATTTCTTATTAAAAAGCTACAAATTACAATAACTTCGGTGTTGTTATGTTTCTGCGTGTGAATAAGGTTTCTAAAGCTCCTGAGGGGTGCTACATTAGTAGCAGAGGTTAGGCCTTCAAGGTAAGGGCGACAAGTCCAGTAACAGATTTATTATGCTGTACTTGTCGCCCTTAAGCTAGGCTCTCATTACGTTAACATCGGGTGGGATGAGGTCAATCTTGAAATCTATATATATAAAAATGACACCCGTTTCCCGTTGTCACGCCATAACATGAAAACGGTTTGACCGATTTGGCTGAATTTTTTATACATTTTATTTTGCATATTTAAAAAAACGCGCGTAACGAATGTCAACGTCATTCAGAGCCATAAACTATATTGAAAGAGCATCGTTGGTTTGGAAACGTGGTTACTTAATTAAATTCTATAAGGCGGTACGAAGTTCGCCGGGTCAGCTAGTGTAATATAAAAAAAATCCAACTAATTGTAACCGCACATCCAATCTTCATACGAACAAAGTGTTTATTTGTTCTCTCATAACCTCTTCAGGAGCAAAACAACAGAGCCATTACAATCCGAAATCTGTTCGGCGTCGCGATATTGTTGACCCAAAAATTCCTTGGACCGCAGCCAGCGATGTCGGACGAGGGCCGGTACGTCAGATTTTTGATACCCCAGTGAAGGATGGAATTGGTGCTTCCACTCGCGGCATCGACGGGTTAGATTCGGCATTTGTATTTAGACTGCCCCAAATCTATATATCTAAAAAGCAATCCTGACTTTTTAATGTTGCAAAAGTTTTGATATAATTGGAGAGGTCCAAGGAAATTTTAAAAGGTATAAAAATTTGCCAATGCCCTGTTCCAATGTTTTACGATTCACTAATAAATAAATAAATAAATATTGGACAACATCACATACATTGCTCTGATTCTGTGGTAAGTAGCTAAAGCACTTGTGTTAAAGAAATCAGAAACAACGAAGGTACCACAACACCCAGACCCGAGACAATATAGAAAAGTTCGTTTCCCATATTGACCCGACCGGGGATCGAACCCGGAACCTCAGAGATGGAGCGACGCCAAAGTCCGGCACGCTTGCCTCTTGGCTACGGAGGTCGTCAAATTCATCATAATGCATAATCGTAATGCGTCAAAAATGATTATCCGTTTTTCTATGAGTCCTAATTTCGAATTTAGTTGCCATATCAGCTATGATCAGTCGTCTGTCGGTCGGTTTAAGCTTACGCCTCGTATTCTAAAAAAAAATCCTAAAAAATTACGTTTTGATTGTGACTTTGTTATCTGTCAGTCTGACTGCCTGTCCATCAGTCTAGACCCTTTTCACAAGGAACACGTGCAGGTATCAAAATTAACATCAACAATCCGTTGGAGCAAAAAAATCAGGTCACCTTTATTGTTTTTTTTGTTACTGTAAATGTTTTATTGTGCCTTGTACATAATCCAAAAAAATGGACCAGATAAGTCATATTTTTAAATTTGGTAGGAGGATCAACGCTTGTAGGGTATTCTATCGACACGAAATTTGGCAAAAAGGTAGAAGTAGAAGGTATATACATTTTTTTAGTACACCTTTGTTTGAAACCTTGGCGTATAAATCCAACAGGTTCTTGACATCTAGTTACTAAACCATTCTTTTAAATTACAAATATTTAATCAACATAACATAATATTAAATTATAGGTTATGAGAGTAAAAAGCCTTATAATCATTTAACATCGCTAATCGCTTGTCAGTACTAGTAAAAATACTTTTTCCATATAAAACAAAACCAATGATACAAAAAAAAATGCTCGAGCCACCGATAAGTTCCGAGTAAATAAAACTATTCAATAAAAAGGCTATCAATTCACCGACAATATAAATGATGAATGGGCAGCCCAATAAAACGGGAAACTTTGCCTTCGGGCCTCGAATCAATATATCAAAACGTTCACATAGAAAAAAATTACTCCGCTCAAAAGTCCGACGAGTCAAACTTTGTGAGGAGGGTTCCATATCCACATCATACCGCAAAATATGCTAATGAATGAGACACCAGGTTGTTCCGTTGTAAAATTCAGAAGTTTCGTAAGTCATATTCGCTTCTCGTATAATGTGGAGCTATACGGGCGAGAATTTTTGAGAAAGAGGAATAGAAATCAGCTAATATCAGTAGGTGAGATTGTCACTAGACTTTATAGCGAGAAGGTTTTAAGGAGGATTTTCAATAGATCCAAGTGTTAGGTAATTGTGTCATCTGGTCTACTTCCAAAACGAAATATGTCAATGTACGTGTTTAAGAGAGGTAGGGCATAGCGATTTATCGCTTGAACTCGAGCAGCCCGACTGGTGAAATACCTCCGCCTTACAGAAGACCGCAGCCAAATAGCAATCACTTCCGTGTTGTTGTGTTCCTGCGTGTGAGTAAGGTTTCCAGAGCTCCTGGGGGGTGCTGGTTTTATTAGGATATTAGTAGGAGGGGTCAAGCCTTCAAGGTAAGGGCGACAAGTCCAGTAACAGATTTATTATACTGTGTATACGGTCGCCCTTAAGTTAGGTCCTCATTACCACATAAAATCAGGTGGCATGAGGACAATCTTGAAGTGTAATATAAAAAAAAATGGCGGATTTTTAATTTTAATTATCGTGACCAATTCCCTTCAAATACAACTTAAGTGTTTTTAGAAAACAAAATAATATTGAACTGGAACAACATTGAAGTGGAAGTGTTTATCTTGGCGTGATGTTGACCGTATCAAAATATATTTTGTGATTGGTGACTGCAAATGCCAACCGCAGCGCGTTCCAAACAAAAAAATTGCCAAACACCTTGCTAAACACATGTCTTGCCGCAAATAAAATACTGTTAAACTGTCATGCTTGTTCAAACGTCTTTCACAAACAGAAGACAGCTGGTTTCCTTTGATTTCATGACGCTGTTTTGTTATACAGACCACGCGAAATTAAACACTAATTTAATCTACTCGCAATTAAGTTATTAATTAACAACTAGCGGTCCCGGCGAACTTCGTATCGCCTTAGAGGATTTTCCCGCTTTTCTGTTGAAATTTTTCCTGAATTTTCTTTGCTATAAACCTCATGGAGCCCGAGACCTTTCCAACAAATGCAAAACGATGGAAATTGGTTCGTGCGTTCTGGAGTTATAGCGTCAGGAAGGAAAACCCGACTTATTGTTATAATTATAGCAGATGAGTAAACATTTAAGTATTTTTTTTGTCATATTAACGTACCTACGAAATGAAAATAGTTCGAAAAATAAATCAACATCCCTATTATTTCGAGAGTTAACTCCGCCGCTATCATTGTTCGGAAACTTGACATCCGTCTCTCAAAGCACAAACGAGTAATTATCCGGCCGCTATGTGTGGCCTATTATTCCAGCGATACACAAAGTCGTGGTACCAAACGAACTTGCCGCAATTGTGAAGTTTCAACAAAGGGGACACGGTGGACTCGCGAGGAACTAAAGCCGCCCTTGCCAAATGAGGATTGAAGGTTGCTGGAAGGGAATCTCATGTGACGAGTGCAGGGATAACAAGCTATGGCATATATAATTCAAATATAAGGTATAATAAATAATTAATGAACAAATAAATATTAGACTGTAGTAAATAGCTTAAGCACTTGTATTTTATTATTAAGGTACTTGGGGCTGTGCAGTTCTAGTCAACTGTGGTCACTGCGACCTAGAAGATCTATTGTCACTCGCCACCAATTTAAAGTAACTTCTTTAACCGGGTCGATTCCAGAAAGTCTAGTATTTTCCTGGCTTTTAGAGTTTTTATTTCATCCGGTTGGGCTGTGTCATCCCAAGTGGATGCTTCGTTTGTGGATCAAAGATTCACAGTCACACAGGAGGTGAAGAGGTGTTTCCTTTTCCTCCTTGCAAAACTTGTATTCATTAGAGCACTTCTATTACAGAAACAACGATGGTACCATAACACCCAGCTCCGAGACAATATAGAAAAGTTAGTTTCCCATACCCGATCGGGTATCGAGCCCGGAACCACAGAGAGATCCTCAGAGATGGCGCGTAGCCAAAACCAAAGTCAATCACTCCCTTTACACGTCGGCGGACGCGTCTGCCGACGTGTAGAGGGTGTGATTTGCTCGTCTGCCGACGTGTAGAGGGTGTGATTTGCTCGTCTGCCGATATAAGATACCTATAGACGAGCAAATCACACCGTCCACAAGTCGGCGGACGCCATCTGCAGACGAATCTGTCTACGTGTAGAGGAGGCAGTAGGTATTTGATATCGGTAGACGAGCAAATCACCTACTCTACACGTCGGCGGACGCGTCCGTTGACGTGATTGACTGGATTGTCGATGCCATCTGCAGAACAATCTATCTACGTGTAGAGGAGGCATAAAACGCAGACCCGGGGCAAGTACACGGACCTCCGTGTAGTTGTCTCGGGTCTGCGTCAAACAGTTTGATTGGTCAAAAAATTAAGGAGACGATTAAAGTTGCGCTTCCAGGGAAGCGTTGTTCGCATCTCAGAGTCCGCATTATCATAATGTCGGGCGAGTGCGGGCTCCGTTTGTCGGTCGGTTTGTTTGTGGCCGCTGTTTGTGTTTCGGTAAGTCGGTGACATAATCCTCATTTGGGTACAGGCCGAAGATTTGCGGACGTCATGCCCGATATGATTCATGCCGTTGTGATTAATTACTTTATTCGTTCGGCTTTAGTTTTGGGTTTGCAAACAATGTTGGGTAAGCTAATGATGAAGTTGAAGAGATTGGGTGTGCTGCTTAACTGGACAATGATTTTTGCTTTGCTATAAGTTTTCACTTCTCAGCTATTTTTTATATGACATATGAATATTTTTTATGTACAGCGTCCGTCATACCTCTCAATCAAATGTATTCAAACGAGGTTTCCTCTTTTTTTCTACTTGATTAAATGTTCGTGAATCTTCGTTTGTTAATTACAACTATAAGTTATACACACACTGATGTTAACGTCGTATTTTTTCTTTAATTTTTGATTATTTATTGACATAAAAGATTGGTAAAGGGCCAAATATAGTTATTTAAGAAATAATTGGTGGCTATTCTATAAGACATAGTTTGTATCAAAAATTCCAATCCAATTATTACATAGTTTTCCACATCTACTTAACTTAATTTTATCACTATTCATCTTTTCCTTCTTTTAGAGATGGTACGAATATAAAGATAATAAAGTAGTATTTATTATCTTTTTATGAAAAAAAATATTCGATTACCTTGGGTTCTTAACAACTTTGAGACGCAAAATTGACTTTCTAGATATTATTTTACAAGTCCGCAACATCGCATCACTTTCGTGCCATGTTGCCATTTATTTTACTTTTGAAAGCTATTAACGAAAGTTATAGCGTATATACCACAATACATACCTAAATAAATGTGACTTAATAGATAAAAAAAACATTATGTTATTCTATAAATGTTGGTCCGGTGTGGGGATCCAACCCACGACTCTTGTTTCAACATCCAAAAGCACTAGCTATTTATTTATTTATTTAGTTAAAAACTTAATTGCACAAAAAAATTTCAACAGGTGGACTTAATGCTATGGGCATTCTCTACCAGTCAACCTTTGGGTCATGCGGAGAGTTAGTTTATGGGTGCGGTAATAGTGACAAAGTGCATAAGTAATCAAAAAAATAAAAACATAATACACGAGAATAGTAACTACCAAGCGTTACAAAAGTCATTTCGGACACATTTAAATATACATATAGACATACGTGAATAAATTTAATATATATATAATATTTTTCCATCTGGCCAGTCACGTGGAATCAAAAGAGAGAAAGTTTTTAATGTACATTCGTCCACCATTATACGGCTTGTTTTCCGGCAAACGGCTTCGTTTTCCTTCCCCATAATGGCTACAATCACTGATGTGAATGTGCACGGGAATTTCGAACGAACGATCCGGTATATCGGCAAGCTGAGTGCAGAGACGTAGATGCTTTTAGCACAAACTAAATATATAGGCAGTCCGGCTACTTTGAAGATACGGCCGAATGGGCACACAAGCTATTACGAACTAGAAAAATGACGCTAGTTAATAAGGTCTGTTTAAACGCTTTTCTATAGCAAATGCTTTTAGTACAACAGTCCTGCAGCTCCGGAAATATTAATGAACATACCAACAAGCTATTACGAACTAGGAAAACTACACGAGTTAAATGGTGTTGGATTAATGAAAATACAGACAATATTGGTAATATTCGAACCTTTACGTAATTACCCTATGTAATTCAATAAAAATGAAATGCAATTAAATACAATTTCATTATGCAGTGAGCTTCACAAAACAATCTTCAGACTGTATTCATATTTTTTTAGATAGTCACATGGGCTTAAAATCTTTACCAGTGACCATACACAAACTTTTAAAAATAAATCCCTCAGTGAGATTTGCGTGACTAAGCATTTAATGCTATCACATAAATAAACGAGAGTAAATAGAGAAATGCCTTTGTAACCTACCGGTAAAGAGTTTATGCTCGTCATCCAAAGGTCGATTGTATCCAGTTTGTGTTGTACATTGATTACCTGAAATATCTTGCAGAAAAAAATGGGATGCTACCTGTTAGATGTCGTGTCGGTCTGCCATATCGTAGGATTATGAGAGTGAAGTACGAGAAAGTGCACTTGTGTGTCGTCCAAACCTTGGATGAGTTTTAATCAAGTCTTTGAGAAATAGGTTGCGCTCAATAAGATTGGCTTCCTAGACACATTTATATTGTAGCGTTGCTATCGCAATCTATCTTCTCCTAGACTGCTTTAAAATGTATACTGTGTTTCTAATACCGAAATTGGGATGCCTGTTGCCTATCCAGCGGCGTTTAGCGCTGTATAGCGGATTTGCATTCTAGTGGTTCAGCGCGAAACCTAGATCTGAATGGCAGCTTCCAGTTGATGACAGAACTCATTGAAACGGTATGAAGTTGTCGCTTATAGGTTTGAGTCGTCAACTGCTAAATACAAATAAACCTGGAATGAGTCTGGTTGCTAATCTTTCGCCAATTTGCATTCTTTCTACTATCCAACAACTACAAGCTACCCTCTTTATGTCTTCAGCCCGTCTAGCAGGCGGACGCTTGCTGATGTAAGGTTTTACTCAAAACCCTCTACTTTATCGCTTACTATAGGTCAAAAAATCGTTGGGCTAGACTGACTAGCATATTTCATATCTCAGCTCCCAACATTATGACTGGTTTAACCAGGGTCCAACCAACCCAGGATCCAACAATGCCGTATTAGTGATGTGAAAATATGATGCACAGCCAAGCTGCGTTCTCTTTGATATCCAAGATACGATTCAGTGGCGCTAGTGTTGCTACTTCCGAGTCGGAACTAGCGCCACTAAAACGACTACATATAATACTAACATATGGATGGGAAAAAACTATATCAACAGATTAATCAATAAAAGTACCCATTAAAATTGCTTATGCCTATATTTTTTTATTGTAATTTGAAACAGTGCCATTTTTTATTTTCGAATTATTTGTCTTTTTAATTTATTTTATCGTAAATATAATAAAACTGTAGTTTTTTTTTGCTACATAAAGGTATTGTCATGATTCCAAATACCAACGTCGAAACCAGTTAGTTGCTAGCAATTTGATGATGCATTATTTTACTATGCTTTGCCGAAAATCGTTTCGCCGAATCGTACGAAGTTCTATGATTCGGCAAAGACGAAGAATATGAGGCGGTCAGACGATAAATATTCAGTAAAATGATATGAACCCTGCCTTAATACACTGGCGGTGTGAGAGCACAGAGAGGGGAAATATTAACTGACTTTATTTAGCTAACAGTTTCTCTTAATACCAGCTCATACTTCGCCTCAACATCTCGAAGACTAAAAACGCTTTTCTCGAAATGCTTGGGTTTGTAAACTTGGTGGCGAAGCGTGAACGCCTGTAGGAGAAATGCTAATCCAGTCTTGACTTGGAGACGAGCGTATCTGGCACCTAGAACAAAAACGAACACTGAAAAATAACTCTAATAACCATTTCAGTCTTAAATTATATCCTACACTCGTCTCAAGCCTCATTCCAGGTAAAAAATAAAATAGATCGAATGTTTCGAATTGTGTGGATTAAATTCAGATGTATGTGCATATGGCAAGAGGCTACAACGGTGTAGAATATGCGTGTTAAGCGTTATTTTCTAGGCTACTTGCATGGCACCTTCAATGTAACGTATAGAATTGCGCCTTTACTGTAAATAATTTACCGTTACCCTGTTGTATTCTATTTATGCAGTTTATGTTTTCCACACAAATAAGATTAACACATTGAAAACACATGATTGAAAAACGAATAAATAAATAACCATCACATACATTGCTCTGATTCTATGGTAAGTGGCTAAAGCACTTGTGTTACAGAAATCAGAAACAACGACGGTACCACAACACCCAGACCCCAGACAATAATATAGAAAAGTTCGTTTCCCATATTGACCCGACCGGGGATCGAACCCGGGACCTCAGAGATGGCGCTCGCCAAAGTCAAGCCCGCTCGCCTCTCGGCTACGGAGGTCGTCGAATCGAAATACCTTTATATATTTTAAATTTTGCTTGAATGGTTTAAAAAAAGCAGATTCATTAATATAAAGTAATTACTCAAAATTTCACGTTATGATGACATCTTTACAACCATATTTTATTTTTATTTCAGGAAATATTTTGATTTCATTCTATCTCAGCTTAATTTTTTTAAGATTTGTAAACCTCAAACACAACACTTTAAATGCAGGGATAAATAACTTTACTAAAAACAGTGAATCCAATAATCATATTTACCTAGACATATCCTCTTTCCTTCTCCAAAAGGCATGTACGCCATCTTTGGAATTTGAGCGATGTTATTCGGGCCAAATCTTTCTGGATCAAACACTTCAGGATTCGGGAAATAGTTCTTATCTCTGTGGATTCCATATAACGGGATGACAGTCACAATGCCTTTTTGTATCTTCAAATTGCCAATAGGCAATACTGTGTCTTTGGTGCATATCCTTTGCATTAACCCTATAGGTGGATATTTTCTCATAGCTTCACACAGGACCATCTCTAGATATTGTTGCTTTTCAATAACGTCAAAAGTGATAGTACTGTTTTCTTTAAACATCGCGTCCAGTTCTTCATGCAATTTTTTCAAAACCTTTGGGTTACCAGCTAATTCTAGAAGAGTAAAATGCATAGTATTAGACGATGTATCAGCACCAGCCAGGAAGAAGAAGAAAGCCTGAGCTGCTAAAACCTCATCAGTGGGCTCCAATTCAAATCCAGTTGTAAGATCTTTCATTGTACCGTTCTTTTGAAGTTCCAAACACATGTCAATGAAGTCGTGAACCACTTGCTTTTCTTTACGCCGAGAATCTAGCACTTTTTTGACTACTCCCACAAAAAAATCCTCATGATCTCCGAACAGTTTTATGTTGAACAGCTTGAACAACGTCTCTGATAAACTTGCAATAAAGAACCTAAAGTTAACTCTAAACGACGGTGTGATGGACTTCCAAGCCATTTCTAAAAACGGTGAATCCATGGTACTCTCGAGTTGCGTGTCGATGCCAAAAACTGAAGCACCCAAAGAAGCAGCTGCATATGTGTATAAAGCATTAAATGGAATAGTGCGCATTTCTTTCCGTTCTTTAACCATTTGGACGAAATCGCTTGCAGTCTTTTCTATAATATAGTACATGTTCTTAAGCTTAGCACTTGTGAAGATGGGCGAAATTTTCTGCCTTATCAGTTTCCATCGTTCATAGTCATTGATGAACAGAACGTTGTCAGCAAGGATGTCACTCTTATTTGTTGGAATTCCACGGCTATAGAAACTTTCGAAATCACTCGCTAAAATTGCTTGCACGTTTCGCAAATCCCTTATTATCAAGCCTTTCTTTGTGCCCAAAAATGCTCCAACATATGGTTCTTCTGGATAGTTGTCATAAACTTCTTTATATACTTCTGCGAGGGAAGAATTTCCTCTCCCAAACTCTTTGAAAATAAGTTCACCGACTTGCACAACATTTCGTTTCTTCCAGTAGTTTTTATCATGTTTTTTATAAACAAAGAACACTAAGATAACACAAACTATAAATAGCACTATAAACAACATAGTGATAAGTGCGATCCGCCAGACGGACAACGACTGACTGTCTTATGAATAGTAATTATTGTTTACATTTATATATCGCTATTAAGTAAAGACTTGTTTTTGTGTTTTTAAAAGTAGCCCATTTAGATAATTATCTTAATAGTAGTATCTATTTGAGTTAATGAGTGAAACTTAAAAGTTAAATCCGTTATTTTTTTCAACGCGTTGTTTTATTTTTAATTTTATTTATTTTGAGACACACTGTAATAATCATGCGAACATGAAGATTGGTTTAAGAATGCTCAGTGCTAACTTAAATAAAACTTCTACGACACAGAATGAAATTTATTTTCTTTTTTTGGCCTTATGCTGCCAATTCATTAATTATATACAAGTATCATTAAATATTTCAATTCAATTTGTAGCAAGTTCCTAAGTTACGAAAAAATAATATTAAATTTTGTAAGATGCAAAAATACCTATCTTTTGATTGTATAAAGTTAAAACCTTAGTTTTCATAGCTTGATATAATAATATCAAAAATAAAGTTATTCATGTTAATATGAAACTGTATCTCCACCTGCTCATGAGCTGAGGGTCTTGCTTAACAATCAGACAGAACGAAACGCAGATAGTCTGTATTTCTGTCTCTCTCAGAAAACAGAAAAGAGGATCCCTCTTTTCTTTTTTTAAGGAACGGAACCTTAACAGTTGTTATTTAGTATTTTACCTTTAGTATAAGTTTATATTAAATCTCAATTCATTGTTTTGTGTATCTCTCGCTTACATCCTTTATCATTGGGTATCAACACAACATGTGAACAATCGATATTAATTTCCACACCACTTATTCCGAATAAGTTGCCAAGGAGCGATAAATCGATTAGGAACTGTTTAAACTTGTCAACAGCTCCACATCCTCGCCTTCGTATTTACAAACGTCGGAATACCATAACACAGCCATCACGAAATCGAACTCTATTCCGTCGTCATAAGAGTATCAACTATCTTTATGGTAGTTTCTGAATTATATAGAATAGGTTATATCTTGCGGAAACTCTGTATTGATGCGTGATCTGTTTTGTCGTCTGTTTGAGGAAGGAAATGTACAACATTGTTTCAATACGAGGATACGTTATTGGTTTGATGATTAATTTGTTTTCTTTCCTTTTATAGATGCTTAGACGCTTTTACAGGAAAAGGAAGTACGTTTGATTCAGTAAATAGTACGGATAATTGATAAAATGTTAAAAGGGCTTCATTTAGAATAAAGGCAGACACAATAATTACACAATAGCCGTGAATTGAATGTGATTCATGGGGTAGGAAACCTGTAGTAGTAGTAGGAAAAATATTTCCTATATTAAAGCAAATTCTAATTATTACCAAATGTAAAGAAATGTAATCCTTTTAAAATAAGCATCACCATTTCAATCGAAAGTCTTGGAGTAAAGCCTGTGTTCGGTATTAGATATAGGCCGAGGCTAACGTAGTGGCTCAACCCAAGACTTGTATAACACTGTCTTGTGGCAAGGTCGTCTATGACTGGTAACAATAACAGAGGCTACTAAATAAGATGGCAAATAAATGTGTTTCTTTCTTTCTGACAAAAAGTTAAGACTAAAATAACACTGTTAATATTAAAACCAAGTCACGTTGAGCACAAAAACCTAATGGCGTAAAAGTTAGTCGGGAATCGAAAGAAATCTCTTGAAACATCTTTTTCAGCAAAGTTTGTTATTTCTGACACGTTCATGATTATAAAGCCTTAAAACATGAAATATTCTGGCTAAAACTGATTTTCGGAATCGCTTAATATTCAAGGCTTTAAGAAAGAGGTTTTGATGTGTCTTATATACACGCAGATATTATGGAGTTAGAGCTAAGATATCAATTTTAACAGAATAACAACACAGAAATGATTTCTTGTGGATAATATACTCGTATAATACGCATAAAATAAAGATATTGTTATCGACGAAATAGAAACCCAATTTAAAGGGACAAAAGAATAATTAACTAAAAATAAAATATTAAATATAAGGAAAAATTGAGGCACACCAAACCTGTTGCTAAGCAATTCTAGTAACAAAACCCTTAGCAACAGATAACGTGTGCCTAGTAGCTGGGTTGCCAGATCTGTCGCCAACAGGTATCAATAACGGCAAAAACGAAACAATTTGCTTTAACATACTCGATTTGTTATTTTTATATTATTTGCGCCTCACCAGCGAATTTTAAATATTTTAAAGAAACAGAAAATTTTTATCTCCCCTTGCGGTGCGGGAATCGAACCCACGACCTTCACGTATCGCGCGTGCTGCTATTCCAACTGAGCTAACCGCAAGTTATCGTTAGGCGATTAAATTTTCTGGTGGGTTTGATTCCCGCACCGCAAGGGGAGATAATTTTTTTTTGTTTTTTACTGCCCGACATTTAAGATGACTTATATCAAAGAAACTATTCAGCTTCATAGTATCAGTATAGACAAGTGTGGTAAAGTTAAAGATTTGAAAACCCGACTTCCTAGGACGTTTTCCAACGTGCGACATCCGGACAAACTTCCTGTTAACTCGATTCCTATTTATAATATTAGTATGGATGTTTCAATTTAAAGGCAAGTTCTTATCTTTTGACACATCAAGGCAAGCATACCTTAACTGGTGCATTTCACTGCAGTCAAAGCTTGTTTGTCGTCTAGTTTGCAAGCAATACCGGAATCTGTATTCGACGCACATTTACATGCGAAGAGCTCCGGCTATTGTGTTGTCGGGAGCGCTGCGCCCTCAAGCGTCGCATTTGCATTTGTTCACGATTCTGTCTATTGAATATTGATACAAGAATCTGAATAGCGGCTCTGTTTGGTAAAGTGATTATGAAGTTGTTTTGTTTTGAAAGAAAGTAGTTGACTAATACTTTGCGCCAACCTGCGACTTTAACTACAAGTCGACACAAATACAGCATCAGCAGAATTGGCATAGTAAACAACGCTCCATACGTAATGCACGATTAGCCAATCAATAACATCGATCCTACATCGTGATGTCAGAGTTATCGTCGCCACTAACTATTTAAACAACAAACTAAGATTGGTAGTTGGGCCTTTGTCCCCGAGCAGATAACACCTAGCTCGGCAGAAGTACTTCCACTTTTAGTAAAGAACATGCGTTCGTTACAACTCTTTGGATCAGTTGCACTTACTTTTTTAAATTAACGCAGTGATTCCACCAATGTCAAGAGTGTTTAAAGAGGTACGTCAAAATGAGATTACGCAGTGGAATAAGGCATAACTTAACTAATACGGTAACGGATGATTAAAAAACTATCAAATGCTATACATTTTGTGCAATTTGACAATCTTTAATTCGTTGATTACCGTTTAAATGAAGTTGGTTCAACTAAGCCTCTATCATTGAAATCAGCAATGAATAACTAATTTATTACAAATTCAAATCATATTTAAAAAAAATCATACATAGATTGCTCGATACTGGCATTGAATTAAATCAATATCGAAAAAGTACTTTCGTTCGTATTTAACATGTTAAATAGATCGGATTAAGGAATACGCACGTGGCTTTGATAAACCACGTCCAGTTTTGTGGGAAAGGGGGTTAGAGCGGTTCAAGAAATAGTCGCATCACCTCATTATTATCAATCAATCAAATATTTTTATTCAAGTACTGTAAGTTTTGGACTGTCCATTGAATATAATGCAAATTGATTTTACTGCCGGTTTGGAACCTCTATCTACCGAGAAGCTACCGGTAAGAAACTCAGTAAATTAGTTACAGTAGCAGTATCTTACTTATAGCTATGTAGTAGACCACTTTGGTCCAGGTCATATAATTTTGTTTCGATAAAACATTAATTATTTACTTTAAAGATTAAAGCTAGAGGAGACCTGTCACCAAAGGTGGCACCTGTTCACTAGCATGACGTATGTGCGAATCATCACTTTACTCAACCATATTGAAGGGAATGTAACGGTGTCCACAAGTAGCGTGCTCCTTGCAGTATCAGCATTTGTATTCAATGCATTTACTCGAGAAGGCCGCCACCTATTGTGCGGTTCTCGTCGCGGGAACAGAGCACTCGAGCGTTGCACCTGCATTCGTGCCTGAATCCCTGTCTCCTGAATATTGAAATAGGCATTTCATTATTGTGTCTTTTGAACGTAGAACATCTTTCCTGATTTTGGGTCATATCACGTACAATATTGGAGTCTTAAATCTTGAGGTCTTTAAATCACAAGTTAATTGGTGCTTTCTGGGAAATTCTGACAATATCAGTAGACATCGTAGACAATATTAGTCCTTTAAACCTACAAAATCTTCTTGTCTTTGTATTTTCTATCAAGTACAATATTGAAATCTGCAAATCACGAGTATCATTTTATGATTATCAAAAAAACGAACGAGTATTAGCTCGTAAGGATAACCTTCTTTGTGTCGAGCTAGTTTACATGGGAAGAACTTCTAGAGAAAGACACATCGAAAAGGATACCGAAAGTTGAGATATGCAAGCCGAATTTCGGACAGTCTGAATTTAGTAGCAAATCGAAATGATTTCAAATTCTGCTTTCACTGCCTTGGGATAATAAATGTAGCAATCTTAAAGCAAATTCATTAAACGAAGGCAATATTATAGGAATCAAGGAAGAACATCGCCTGTTTGTGCTACAATTAAACGTGGTAACGGGTATAGCAAGAACAATAAAAATCTTTATATTGATGCATCTACGTATTACAAAATCGACTGTCTGCGCAACACACTGAATTTTCATTTTTAAAAACCGGTCTTAACTCCGCGTAAAGGAAAACTTCGCTAAACACCGAAGCGTCACTTCGATATTAAAAATACTGAAAGAGCGAAAGGTCGAGACTCGTCGCGAAAAGCGGGAAATTAGTGCGGAAGTCTTCCTCTTGGGCGCGGCCAATTGTTGGGCTGCGCTATAATGATGCTTGGAGGTTGCCTAGAGATAGTACCTATATTTACCAGTATTTTTCAGATATGAATTGAAAGTCCCGTACTTATCATGTAGCAAGGTTTGATGATTCAACAACGACCGCCATAACCGAAAGGTCAGTGGGATTTCTGTAATATATCGCTGATCTGTATTATCTCTATTCAATTCAATTCAATTCAATATTTGTTTATTTAAGTAGGTTACATATAATAACACTATTGAATCGTCATTGTATATAATGCAAAGTGATTCTACTTCCGGTTCGGAACCTATATCTACCGAGACGACACCGGTAAGAAACTCAGCAGATTAGTTACAGAGGCAGTATCTAACATAAAGCTATGTGTTGAACACTTTGGAACAAGTCATATAGTTTTATTTTGATGAGTGAAAAAAAACATTAAGTATTATTTTATTTTAAGAGGTAAACTGGAGCAGACCAGTCCCCAAAGGTGGCACCTGTTCACAAGCATGACGTATGTGCCAGCCATCGCTTCACTCAACCATATTGAAGGGAATGTAACGACCCGCTACATAGCGCCACTCTAGATGCAACCTCCAATCATTACAGGTATGTTACAGAAATAATAAACAATCATCGTACCATAATACTCAGACCCGAGTCCGTGTATAAAAGTGTACATTTTGTCCCAATCGGGAATCAAGCCCGGAACCTCAGAGATGGTGCGTCGCCAAAGTCCAGCTCGCCCGCCTCTAGGCTACGGAGACAGTCTAATCGATGAAATCGTTCTTGCATTAAATATCATGGACATAAACTAATAAGGGTCATTTTTGATATCCAAAGGCAATCCCCAAACACGTGTATGACGTAATAAATCTAACTAGGGAGTTTCCGTTAGTTTGTCAGTCCTGTCCGCCAGGGGCCTGTTCACACGTGCCGGGCGGAATTCGCCAAGGGACTGTGGGAGGGAGGGAAAATATAACGAGGTATCCCTTACACAAAAACGACGTTGACAGAATTTTTACACAAAATCGTCCAAATAATCCTACTAATATTAACGCGATGTGAAGTCTTTTCATCTTCATCAAGATTTCGCGGGAGCGCAGAAGGCTATTAACTCTTTCACGCAAAAACAGAGTGAATTTAGATGAAATTTGGTTTCCAAACGGATCCCCGCCAGGTCCTTTTAGAAATTTAATTAATTTAAAAACTTTCGCGTTCCATTTTAAACATTTAAAATAATTTAACGTGTCAAAACGCGACACCATTTTTATTTAGTAGTTAATACGAACTACTTACTGCCCGACGGTTAGGTTGCAGCAATCGTGGTCACGAGCTGACTTGACGAGTTGACGTGAATAAAAATGGTGGCGCGTTTTGACCTTTTAGAAGTTATTTATTTTTGTAATTTATTATTTTTTCAAAGTAACTCATATAACAGAAGATAGAGGAAATATCTCCGTTTATTCCATTCTCAGACAAAAAGATGGCAATCCTGTTCTATTTGCCGTAATGTCAAAAGGTTGCTTGGAATACTAGGACCCAATTACGATCAGAATTGCAGCAAGAGTTTCTTTCTCATTGCGATAAAAGATATAGCCACCGGCGAAAAATAGTAATTATAATAAGAATTTAAAAATGGCTAGGTACTCCTAAAATTTCTCAACAAAAGGGGAGCTCTAATAGGGACTATTAAAATTATCGGGAAAATTGCAAGTTTATTAAAAAAACAGTGTTTTTCCGCCCACCAGTGTTGCAAAGATCTCGATAAATTGAAGAATGGGTGTCGACGTTGTTTTCTTTTTTGCCTTTGTTTTACAATTTAAGTGGTTTGTGATCAAAATGACATTGTTGTTTGAAATTAGGTAGCAATGAAAACGAATATTGAAAGGCAGCAGCAACGTTTTATTTTTACGGTTTTACGGTGCGATGAAATCGTTTTGTTTGTAGAAGAAAGTTTGTAGGTTTTGTGATTTGCTAGTGTTTCTTTTGTTAGATTAGAGAGACAAAGAAGTGATTAGGTCTCGTCAAATATATACAGCTAACCAAAAAACAAATTTTCATTATGAAACTACAAATATTTTCTGATTTGGCTATTATGCAATGTGCAATTCAACAAAAAAGTTATTCGATTTTATTATTTTTATTGTATTATACGCCGTACTAGCGAACTACTACTTACCGAAAGGCTAACGGTTGATACAGCAGAAAAAGTCATCGCCTACAATAGCTTGCGGTTAGCTCAGTTGGTAAGAGCAGCACGCGCGATACGTGACGGTCGTGGGTTCAATTCTCGCACCGCAGGGGGAGATAAAATTTTTCTGTTTCTAATAAAAAAAGTTATTGTTCTCTCCAACTAGTTTAAAACACTTTTGTTTTTTTTCTTAAATAACAGTATCTTATTTTACTCTTTATTATATCATCTTTCTGCCTATGAAAGTTTTATCTAAACAGCCCAACCAGAACAAACAGACACACAAAAATAAAATCTACTCCATATACCGTCATGCTAAAAAAGGACAAGCAATGTAAAAAAATTACCACAACAAAGATTTAAATATTGGACAACATCACATACATTGCTCTGATTTTGTGGTAAGTAGCTTAAGCACTTGTCAGAAACAACGACGAAAGTTCATTTCCCATATTGACCCGACCGGGGATCGAACCCGGAACCTCAGAGATGGCGCTCGCCAAAGTCAGGCCCGCTCGCCTCTCGGCTATGGAGGTCGTTTTTGTGTTAAATGACATAATTTAAAAAACAACTCAGTTTACAATTTTACATTTAATACATAACTGCATCGATAACTAAATAAAAGCTTTTGCTATACTGCCCAACTGAATTCGTTGGACTACGAAGAAATTTTATCAAGTGACAAATTGCGCATCTTAGAATTTTCTTTCCCGACGTTCCCACGGTATTGAGATACGCTAGTTTGTCGTTCAAATTATTTCCTCGTTTGAATTTTATTATTCAATTTCGCGAATTGTCTCCGAGGATTTCTTTTGAGGTTGCATTATGTTTTGTTCGGGAACGATTCGGTATTTTCTCTCTCAATTTTCAAAGAAATGAATTGTGAATAGGAGGTATTATTTTCGCTTAAATAGGCGCGTGCCTAACTTTAATGTTCTTTTTAGGATTGTGTTAGTTCACCTTTCATCCATACTAATATTATAAATGCGAAAGTAACTCTGTCTGTCTGTCTGTCTGTCTGTCTGTCTGTCTGTCTGTTACTCTTTCAAGCCTAAACGGCTGAACGGATGTTCATGAAAATTGGTATAGGTATACGTTGAATCTCAAGAACGGACATAGGCTACTTTTTATTAGAAAATAAGGGGGGTTGGGGGTAATACCACCTTTGAAATTTTATATGGAAAAATGATTATTTTTGAAGTTAGAGATATGAAATTTGGCACAAATATAGCTTGAAACTTGGATTAAAATATAGACTACTTTTTGTTTTAAATATTAGGGGAAAAAGGGGTAAAACCGACCATGAAAGGATGTAGTCCACGCGAACGAAGTCGCGGGCACAGCTAGTAATGAATATAATTTGCACGCGGATTGAGTCTGTTTTTTTCTTCGTCAAATCGTATCTCATATCACTCAAGAATAATGGAGAATGGTACATTAATTTGAATTTTACCTTTTAGTGACATAATTTTATTTTTAGGTTGCTGTTATTTATATGTAATCTGTTTCATGTCACTAAATAAAAATGTTTTTCTATCTACTGCGGTAAAAGAGGTGTTGCTTTATATAAGTAATATAAAACAAAATATAAACCTTACTTAAAACAGCGTAAAGGTAAAATTATTATACGTTATTTTTACAAGCTCTTAAAAAAATTAAAAAAAACAGTCAAGCCATAATTTCCTATGTTTGAAAATAAAAAAAAATAAAATTTTAAACATTAAAAAAATAGTAAAAGAATGTTGATTATTTAAACGATATGTTGGTGTGTGTCACCCCACATATCGACCCTGGCTGGAAGACTGAGTTCGGCTGCTTATGCGGTCAGAAAGATAAGGTATTTAACAGATGTGTAAACAGCGAGATTGGTTTATTTTAGCTATTTTCATAGCGTTATGTCATATGGTCTGCTGTTATGGGGATCTGCGGCCGATATTCAAACTATGTTTGTATTACAAAAGAGGGCCATCCGAGCCATTTACAAGCTAGGACCGCGTGACTCGCTGAAAGAATTATTTAAGGAAATTAACATCTTAACAGTCGCATCTCAATTCATTCTCGACTGTTTATTGCATGTATACAAAAACTTGCATACTTTTCCTAAAAAATCAGACAATCATAGCATTAACACCAGAAATAAAAACAAGCTTGCTGTTCCTAAGCGTAGACTACATAAAATAGGTAATTCATTTGTTGCTTTAAGCATAAAAATGTTTAATAAACTCCCTCAAGTTTTTGTTGAGTTACCTTTTTACAAATTTAAGTCATTTGTCAAACGTTGTCTTTTGAATAAAGGCTACTACAAAGTAGAAGATTATTTGAATGATAAGGACGTGTGGATCACTACCTAGTCTGCTCGCCTGTACTTGCGTGTTTTATATTATTTTAAAAATATAATATGACAGTTAATTTCATTTATTTTACAGATAGAATTTTCTTTTTTTTTTACTATTGACAAACTAACTGTGTGTCTTAGTGCAAAATTAGTAATAAGTTTAGCTTCCATTTGTAAAAAAAAACTACTGAGTTTCTTGGCGGTATCTTCTCTTTAGTTATAGGTTCCGAACCGGAGGTAGCTTCATTTGCTTTATATAGAGACTATTCATAAGTATTACTAATGTAATCTATGTGAATAAAAAATATTGACTTTGACTTTGACTTTGACTTTGATAACATTAGTAGTTAATACGAACTTCTTACTTCTCGACGATTCGGTTAGGTTGCACCAACAGTGGGTACGATCTGACTACTATAAATTGTTTTGTATGAACTATTTTCAATATTTATATTTGACGACCTCCATAGCCGAGAGGCGAGCGGGCTGGACTTTGACGTCGCGCCATCTCTGAGGTCCCGGGTTTGATCCCCGGTTGGGTCAATATGGGACACGAACTTTTCTATATTATCTCGGGTCTGGGTGTTGTGGTGCCGTCGTTGTTTCTGATTTCTGGAACACAAGTGCTTTAGCTACTTACCACAGAATCAGAGCAAAGTATGTGATGTTGTCCAATATTTATTTATTATCCATTTATTTAAATATACATAAATTAAAAAATGCGTTTTGGCAGGTATCCTTTTGAATTTTGTACAATATTTTTGTACCAAAACAGGCAAGGCAGTAATTTTCCCATTCAATTTCATTTTATATTCCCAACGTGACTTGGTACTAGCAGAATTAAAGCAAAGCTGAATGTCCATTAATGTCTTGAAATTTGTCATAGCCCGCAAACTCCCACTCGATTTGGTTCGAGTTTGCGACGTGATATGTCTGGCATATTAATGCTCTAGGAATTTAATTATCTACCTACATGAGTTGACAGGCGCTTTTGAAGTGCTCTCGTTAGTATGTTGCTTATTTTAAGTCTCGTCGTATTTGTCAAAAATGACGGAGTGTTTTAAGTTTGATGTATCTGTCTGTATATCTGTGCAATCGTACCTCCCTGATCGGACAAACCCATTTATATTCCATTTTCAAGGTTTCGTAACCAAATGGCGAAAAAGGAAGGAAGGAACCCTTATGGATTCGTCATGTCTGTCTGTCTGTCCGTCCGTCCGTATGTTATAGCCTCCTTTTTTGAAACTATAAAACGTATACAGTTGAAACTTAGTATGTAGATGTAATTTGTACATCGAATTAAGATTTGTTATACAAAATTTCGAATTTAAGATGCGGTAATATTGAGCTTCCAGTAGTTTTAAAAAATAAAACAACACATATTTACGATATTTTTATGATCAACAAACGCTTACTGACCTTCTTTGTTAAACAAACACATCGAACTTATTGTTATAAGTCGTCTTTTCCCGTCACGTCAAACTTATTAATATAAGTAATTTTTTTCCGTCACGTCACGCCATATGTATGCTTATAAGTGGTATTTTCCCGTCACGTCACGTCATACCTATTGTCATAAGTTGGTTGTTTAAATAAAACATATTTAAATATTTGCATCCATTTCAGATATCCATTCTGTGTAAAATAAAAAATATACAAAAAATATTGGCAAAATATAATTCAAAAAGTGTGAAGGCGACTATATTTAGTGGTCCACGCATCCTTGTGATCTCAATGTTGTTGTACTCTTTTTTAATGTACAACGTTTCACACCATTATCTGGTTCTAAGTTACATCATTTGGATGACAGAAATCAGAAACAAAGACGGTGCCACAACCCCCAGACTCCGTTTACAGTAACAAAACAAAATAAATGGCTGAAAACATTGTAGCTTTTGACTCATCAAAATACTGCTCAATTTCATTTTCCTAAATCACTCCGTACACTTTGCGAGGCTAAATATTTTAATATTGCATGGAGCAAACCCTTAATCACGGTTATTAAATATTCCCTAGTCTCGTTTCCTCAATTTCATCCGGACACTGATTTAATTGCAATTA
Organism: Glyphodes pyloalis; assembly: GCA_037074685.1. Classification (NCBI taxonomy): domain Eukaryota; kingdom Metazoa; phylum Arthropoda; class Insecta; order Lepidoptera; family Crambidae; genus Glyphodes; species Glyphodes pyloalis. The sequence goes on along the minus strand of JAYKKO010000030.1, from coordinate 3,494,046 downwards.
AGGATTAATTATTTCTTGACAAGAAACTGGGATGGACGTTTGTTTTCCGCTACTAAATTGAGAGTGAATTTTTAACCCTTTCTAGGAATAATTGAAAACATCTCAGGAAACTGTTTTAAGTTTTTTTGGAAACACATTAGACGTTTCACGTCATGAACGTCACAGACACTGACGTAACTAAAAATACTGATAATTATGAAAAGATCAGAAAAGTATCATTTTAAAATGGGTTTTAATTAATCAAGCATCAAAAAATAGTGACCTACACTAATCTAACTAATAGGTTGAGTACAAATTTAATAGGTAAGCCACTTGTACTTGAGCGACTTGTGGCTCAGTTACTATTTTTGCCGCCCAAATTAATAAAAAGGTCCCTGTGAAATTATTTTTATTTTAAATCTAAATTGCTGGAAAGTAATTTTGCTCTTAGGAACATTTAATTATTGTATTAAGTATTTATACAAAATAAATTACCAAAATATCATGCGTAAACCTTTAATTTTATTATATTGCATTTGGATAACATCTTATCTCAGAAAGGCTTAGCATCCCTGATCTAAAGTTTCTTCTCGAATTAAGATAAGTGGTAATCTAACTTAAATAGCTAAGATTTAAGTTTATTCGCAAGCTGTAATGGCCTCGGTATTTCTAACTCAATTTCTAAGAGAACGGCTGTGTTCGTAAGTTGAAATTAAGTTACGTTATAAGTTACAACTTATAAACTATAAACAACTTTTATTCATCCAAGAATAGACTTGGGAATCACATTTGGGATTGACGGTGCAGATTTGGAATTACTATTAACTTAGTTTTTCTTTTTCGTTCCGTTTTTGAGAATTTTTAAAAATGGTAAAGATAGATTATTTTTTTATTCGATTTACTATGTGAATTAAAATATATTCACTTAATTTGATTTAACAAAAATATTTGGTATTCGGCATTCGTCTCGGGGTTTCGGGTTCGATTCCAGGAACCGCCGAGCAAAGTATGTTATGGATTTTCGAACACAGTTTAGGGTTATGATCAAACCCAAACTGAAGGGTTAGTTACCAAACTAACCCTCCAACTTTGGCAACCTCCGAGGCCGAGAAGCAAACGGGCTGAAGTCTCTGAGGCTCTCTCGACGTCTCTTAGGTCCTGGATTCGATTTCTGGTCGGGTCAATGTGGAAAACGAACTTTTCTATATTGTCTCGGATCTGTTTTAAGACTTTCGCGTTCCATTTTAAACGAGCTGAGCAGTCAGCTCGTGACCACGGTTCGTATCAACTACTAAATAAAAATGGTGTCGCGTTTTGACCTGTTAAATTATTTTAAATGTCTCGGATCTGGGTTTTGTCGTACTATCGTTGTTTCCGAATACTGATATTAACTAGATACTGAGCAACAATTATTTTGACAATGTTCTAAAACATGAATTAGGCCTTAGATTTCATTCACCTCGTTTAATAAAGGGGCTATTTCTATTTTCGCAGATTGATCGTGTTGTAAAATATAACCAATTGAGTTTGAGATTTAGCTATTTCAAATATCAAGAACATCTTATAAAAATACCTCCTCTGAAAAAACAGAAAACTAATTTTGACGACCTTGGTGGCGCAGTGGCTAAGGTAGGCGGCCAAAGCGCGAAAGGTCCCGGGTTCGATTCCCGGTCGGGTCAATTTGGAAAACGAACTTTTCTAAATTGTCTTGAGTCTGGGTGTGCTGGGTTGACGCCCCCAGTTAGTATCCGTCGTCTGGTACTCATAGTACAAGGGAAAACATTAGTTTGAGACCAGGTGATTGGTGTGATTGTCTGGCGCATTTTTTTTTATTAATTCTTGTGAGAGGAGAGTAAAATCAACACAAAATCTGCATACCTATTCACAAAACGCTGGGATCAAATGTCACTTGGGAAACTATGTTTTATCTCTTTTTAATATAAACAATAGGATAGAGACAAAACATAATATTTTCCGATTTCCGTTACTGACGTTTGCGAAGCAGCCCCCTGCATCCGAATTAAAAACGGCCTTTTTGATCCGCTATAATGAAGACAAAGTCAAAAGGAAAATCAGCGGAACTCACTCGAATTTCAATAAGGGAACATTAAAGATGTGATTGGGAATTCATCCCACATTCCCTTTGACCCTTCGGGGCTTTGCACGCATACGATTATTTCAAACCTACGCTCCGGTTCGGAATGGAAAAAATTGGTTACAATAACGGGTAAGAGAATATAGTGGTGTTGCTTTTAACGAGTGTTTTTCTTATATTTTCTTTGCAAAAATAATATAAATATATGAATATTGGACAACATCATATACATTGCTCTGATTCTGTGGTAAGTAGCTTAAGCATTTGTGTTACAGAAATCAAAAGCAACACCTAGACCCGAAACAATACAGAAAAGTTCGTTTCCCATGTTGACCCGACCGGGGATCGAACTCGGAACCTCAGAGATGGCGCGACGCCAAAGTTCGGCCCGCTCGCCTCTCGGCTACGGAGGTTGTCGTAATAAAAATAATCTTTATCCTACTTTATACTATAAACGCGAAACGCGTATGTAAAAATGTATGAATGTCTGGCTCTGAAGATATCAAGATGTATGACGACCTCCGTAACTGGAAGGCGAGCGGGCAGGACTTTGGTATCGGTCAATAACTTTCCTATATTGTCTCGGGTCTGGTTGTTGTCGTACCGTCGTTATTTGTGATTTCTGTAACAAGTGTTTCAGCTTCTTACCACAGAATCAGAGCAATGTGTGGTCTGTTGTCCAATATTAATTTATTTATCAAAAATGCTCTAGCGTTAAGTCCACTTGCTGTACATTTTTTCGTAAGCCGAGCAATTTAATAAAGCAAAGTAAGCAATCGTTCAATAGAATAAATCCCCAAACGCGATATCAAAACAAATGCCCGAACATTATCGGGGCTCCAGATCAGCCCCATTTTCGGGGCTGTGCTCACATTAAAGGGGATGCAGGGTCGTTCCTGGTAAATATTTGAGGCTGTATAGAGTGGGCTGCGATAATCCAATTAATTATTTAAAAAATTGCAGGCGAACCGGATTTGATTAGTGGCGTTCAAATTGAAAGGTTTAAGCTTAGTTGAAGCAATCTTGAAGCTATTTGATTTATTGGCTTAGTGAATAATTCGTTTGGATAAGGGCTGTGTAATAGTCAAAATTGTTGGGTGCTCAATATATTTTTTTTTGTCGAGTAAAAGTGCTTGCAGATATCTGAATAATATCTGAAAGTAAAACGTTAAAATAAAAAAGATTATCTAAACCTTAATAAGCATAATAATAGAGAGAGGTAGGGCATAGCGATTTATTGCTCAGAACCACCTTACAGAAGAACGCAGACAAATAACAATCACTTCTGTGTTATTGTGTTCCTGCGTGTGAGTAAGGTTTCCAGAGCTCCTGGGGGTGCTACATTAGTAGCAGGGGTCAAGCTACTAATGTAGCACCCCCAGGAGCGACAAGTTCAGTAACAGATTTATTATGCTGTACTTGTCACCCTTAAGCTAGGACCTCATTACATCAGGTGGAATGAGGTCAATCTTGAAGTGCAATATAAAAAAAAGCATAATATTAGTTTGTGTTCATAATAATTAGCCATTCTTATATCATGTTGTATAGTACATTATATTACATCGCGCCTTTTGAGATGCAGCCTGGTGACAAACATTACCATTATTAAAGTTTTACATAGTAACAGAATCCCGTTTTTAGGGATACAGAACTCTAATAAACGACAAACGAACTACTACGAATTACGCGGCGGAGACAATAAAAAAAATAGCAAACGTCACGTCCAGTTTACGGTCTCCAAAATCTTATCGTGCTATTCTCTGATTTTCCAGCGGCAAGATTTGAGCTCCCAAGCCTGGAAAATGCAAGCTGCAAACTTCTGAACACGACGCGAACTGCGAGTGGACACGGCATGAACAGAAAAACAGTACGAGGAAAGCGCATTTTGTCTTCGCATGTGTATAGTATCTGCTGAAAGTAGGATTGTTGACTGGCAATGTCGTTGGGAGAAAGAGCAAACATTTTTTTATATGAATGATAACGGTGATATGATTGCAAAGAGCGCATGGAAAACGAAGGATTTTGAGGACTATCTAGAATATTTCGTATTAAATGCGATCTATTCCTATTGCTGACTCTGTAACATAGAAACACAAACATCAGGCAATATGCTCAAAATCCTCATACAGAATCTTTTCAACTACTAATTCAAATAATTTGCAGTAAAAACAACAAAAAATGGTTACATTAGTTCACGGTCACCAAAATCTTTTCATACCGTTTTCTAACTTTCCAACAGCAAGATTTGAGCTTCCGAGACTGGAAAATACAAGCTGCAATCTTCCGAACACGACTTGAACTGCGAGTGGACACGGCATGAACAGAAAAACAGTACGAGGAAAGCGCATTTTGTCTTCGCATGTGTGTAGTATCTGTGTAAAGTAAGATTGCTGCTTGGTATTTTGGTTTGCACTGGTAAAAATTAAGAAACAAACAGAAAGTTGTCTTTTTGGTGTTCCTATTAATTTTATTAATATTAGGATACAATTTTAAACGTCTCGCGCTTCAAATAAAATTAATCGGGACATTTTAACAATAGACCTCATACTATCTGTTCACAAAATGCGAGTCATGCCTTACTCGATAGCTAAGGATCCCTAGGCGCGAAAGGTTTCGGGCACGATTCTCGATTCTCCGTCATGTCGATATTCATAGGAAATGAACTTTCATAAATTGTTCCAACAACCCAGACCGGGTTTTCTGTGTTGATTGATGCTTACAGTCACCCCTGGTCTGATACACATAACACAAATGAAAACCTTCGAATGATTAGTGAGAGTATATACTCTCATATGGCTCATTTTTGATTTTTTTTTTCGCGCGCTTTAGAACTTCAAGTGCTCAAACTTGCCAACTGGTCTACTTCATTCATATACATACTATAACTTGCAGCTGCACCGATAAACTGCGCGCGAAGTTTCCCTTTGAAATATACCGGTTTGTATGTCGCGTTTGTACCATGTATAATGGGGAGCGGCTGGTAAATAACTTGTTGGGAAACTGGGGCTGGGAATTGAGGGAGAGTTACCATTTTGTGGCGGTTCTCAGTTTCAACATCTATTTAAATAAAACCGAAATACTACTCTCTGACTGACTAAACAAGCAAATTAATCATTAAATCTCAGAAACCATTTAATACCAACAAACTTGAAATTTGCCCCTAAGGAGTTAAGGTTTACCCCCGTTAGGGATGTCCCCTAGCGTTTTCGATTCCTATGTTTTTTAAGTAAAAACCTAAATTTAAAATTAATGCTCTAATGATGATGTGGAGGTATACTAATAATGCATCTTAAGAAATGAAGTTCAGTTAAAATAAAAGATGGTTGTGTAAAGGTAGATTTCGGTGGGTAGCTTCCGCTTTTCTTAGAGCGGGGGAGTACCTTATACACTGCATTTTTCCTCTGGCAGCTGTACGGAAAGCCAAGGTATTTAGCTTCTTTAAACAAAAGGGTTACATGTGATGTTATGAGGTAATGTATGTGATGTTGTCTCGTTCAAAAAAAGTGCACGATATGAATGTGAAGATCGTAGATTCGGTTCCCACACCCAAAAAGGTTTTTTTTTGTTTCTTTGAAGTTTCCTAGTGCAGCGTGATGCACTGAAAACATGTTTTTAAGAGAGGTAGGGCATAGCAATTTATCGCTCGAACTGGAGCAGCCCGACTGGTGAAACCTCCACCTTACAGAAGACCGCAGCCAAATAACAATCACTTCTGTGTTGTTGTGTTCCTGCGTGTGAGTAAGGTTTCCAGAGGTCCTGGGGGGTGCTACATCAGTAGCTGGGGTCATGCCTTCAAGGTAAGGGCGACAAGTCCAGTAACGTATTTATTATGCTGTACTTGTCACCCTTAAGCTAGGACCTCATTACCACTTAATATCAGGTGGGATGAGATCAATCTAGAAGTGCAATATAAAAAAAAATGCATTTTGATAAACAGTAAGTTTAAAAGCCTTCGTAACCGTTGTTTACCCGTTTGGGTGACACAAGCTTTAGGACTGCAAATATCTCCAATAAGTTTATTTAAACATTGTAAGCACTAAAAAGTCCAAATCATTAAAGCGACTCAAACTACTGGAGGCATACACGAAACAGATGATAAACTCGCAAACTGGCGGCGCTATTAACACCTTGACTCTGTTTAGTTGTGAGTTAGATCCAGGCTCCGTTCGAGTACAACTTATTTGGAAGTGAACACACGGAGCGAAAGCCGGTCGAGCAGATCCTTACTAATATTATACGCACTCCCGGTGCGACTCTGTTACTTAGGCAAAAATGTATTTTGACACCTCACAAAACAATTACTTAGGAATATAAAGACGACATGAACAGCTTATACTACAACGTCAACTTTAACTTTACTTTTTGATAAATATTATAACTTATCACTTTATATTGTACAAAATATACTACCTATATCTTTATTTAAGCCTTCCAACCCCCTTGAAAGTGACGTTGACGAAACGAAAAATTATAATTGTAGGTGTGTGGCAATGACATTCACGTCTTCATACGATACCTATGCGTACTACAAAAGTAACGTAATCGCACCAAGTAAAAGGGTTCTTTACGTGATCATTTTCAGATGTTTAACTAATTTTTGCATTTTTTGCAAAAGTGTTGCACCGGTGTGCGAATATATGCGAAAGTAACTCTTTCTATCTGCTTGTCTGTCCAGCTTTCACGCCTAAACCACTGAACGCCACTGATCGCCTAAAACACAAAATTTTGGTCGACATGGCCACCGATCCCATAAAGGACCGTGGCATGATCCGCTTTACTTCCGGACTAATATGAAAAGCTAAGCGTGCCTTCTATATATTCGTGACAAATAACTAATAAAAAATAATTAAGTCGCCATTCACCTATTCCATTCCGGATCGCGGCGTGCTTAGCTTAACTTTCGGTATCGTTTCCGAACCGTTGTTGCTACTCCGCCACCACAACTATTAGTGGTATCATTAGTTCTTATACACCTCAATACCTTGTCACATTAAACGTCCGCGTGTCTGAGTAAGTTAGCAAGTCAAAAGAATAGCATATAATCCCTACTATCCCTACTAATATTATAAATGCGAAAGTAACTCTGTCTGTCTGTCTGTCTGTCTGTCTGTCTGTGTGTCTGTTACGCTTTCCTGCTTAAACCTCTCAACCGATTTTGATGAAATTTGGTATAAGTATACATTGAATCTCAAGAACGGACATAGGCTACTTTTTATTAGAAAATAAGGGGGGGGGGGTTATACCACCTTTGGAAGTTTATATGGAAAAATTTTTATTTTTGAAGTTAGAGATATGAAATTTGGCACAAATATAGCTCGAAACTTGGATTAAAATAAAGACTACTTTTTGTTTCGAATATTAGGGGAGAAAGGGGTAAAACCGACCATAAAAGGATGTAGTCCACGCAAACGAAGTCGCGGGCACAGCTAGTATATAATATAATAATTGTTTATTTAGCATACAAAATAGGACAAATCAATTAAGTGAAAAGAAAGAAAAAAACAAAGAAATTATTACTACTAATATTGTAAAGGCGAAAGTTTGTGTATTTATAGATGGATGGCTGTTTGTTACTCTTTCACTCAAAATTTACTGGATGGATATTAATGAAACTTTATAATATTGTAGCTCACACATCAGAATACCACATAGGCACCATTTTTTAAAGATTTTGAGTGAATTATCTAAAATATGCCAATTTTAATAGTTACGTGTTGACAAATGAGTGCGCGATACGCGGTGGCTGGCAAAAATTTTTAAATTAGAGAAATTTAGTACAAATATATCTCAAAAGTTGGATTTAAATACGGCCTACCTACTTTTTGCTTCGAATATGAGGGGGATAGAGGTAAAACCGACCATGAAAGTATGTAGTCCACGCGAAAGAAGTCGCGGGCACAGCTAATGTGCTAATAAGGCTCCCAGCTCAGCAATACGTCGTGATACCTATTATTGATTATCACGATGGTGATTTTCAATGGTCGCCTGTTTAAAGGTAAAGTAATTCCATAGCACAAATTTTAATACGGCGCGGTGATGATATACGGTGGTGGCATGATGGCGACTTAGATTAATATGACTAGGTAGGTACTAAGTTGTTCAGCAACTAAAGATGCTAACTATACAACTTGATTCAATCAGGCTATTCAATTGAAATTTAAATTCAAATATTTCTTTATTCAAGTAGGTTACATTTAACAATACTTTTGAATCGTCATTGAATATAATGCAAAGTGATTCTACTTCCGGTTTGGAACCTATATCTATCGAGAAGACACCGGTAAGAAACTCAGCAGATTAGTTACAGTAATAGTTCTAACTTATAGCTATGTATGTAACACTTTGGACCACATGACGTGTCTACCAGCTGCATCAATTTCACCCCTGTGTACAGTCACCGGTAACTCGGAAGATGCCATAGAAGTTTCGGATGCAGTCAACTAGGGCAAGTCGGGTAACTCGATAAATAACTATGTTACAGTTACCGAACTTAGACGGAGTTAAGTGTCGGTCAGTTTGTAATTTATTGGCCGGAGCATTCGGTGTTGTATGTAAATGAGTGCAGTTTATGATGCAGGAGTAGAAACGTTCTCGAAATCAGGTTATGAGGGCGATGTCATTGACGTACCCAGCTTCTTGCCTAGGGGGAGGGTAAATAAATTTAATGCCCGGTTCGAATATTTTTCGATGTGAAATGTGTCAAAAATTACAATCCGTTTTTCTCGAACTGACTACGAGTCGTTAATACCGTTCCATAATTTAATCTCCATACCAGCTGTCATCAGTCGTCCGTAAGTCGTTTTTAGCTTACGCCTCGTATCTATAATTTATTACTAATGTAACTAGAACGGATCGTTTTTTAAATATTGGAATCGGGCATTAGTCAACTCTTCCACGGCTGTTTTAAATAAATAAATACATTTTGGACAACATCACATACATTGCTATGATTCTGTTGTAAGTAACTTAAGCACTTGTGTAACAGAAATCAGAAACTAGGACGGCGCCATAACACCCAGACCCAAGACAATATTATATAAAAGTTCGTTTACCATATTGACCCGACCGGGGATCGCACCCAGAGATGGCGGGACGCCAAAATCTGGCCCGCTCGCCTGTCGTCAAAATAATAAACAGTTTTCGTGTTTTATCATACACACGGAAGGATGGACGATTCATAAAGTATTATTGATGTAATTTACATTTACAAAAGAATTTGAAATTTTGCACGCTTAAAAGTTTATTTTATTTTATGTAGTCTTAATCCCCGACGTGAAAACGACGGGGTGTTATAAGTTTCACGTGTCTCTGTGTGTGTGTGTATCCGTGAAAATTGTTTTCTCAGATGAATGAACAGATTTTGATTTTATTATTTTGTTTGAAAAGGTAAATGAGGCGGGAGTGTTTTAGCTATGTTTGATAAAAATCGATTAAAAATGGCCGCCGTCATAAAATTATGGATTGAACACAACTCCCACACTATGGGTATCATATAAAAGGACTTGACCAGCAGAATATATATTATTTCACACTTTTATGTGTCGGGGGCTTTTTAAATTATCAATTCATTAGCTAAAAATAACTAACTTTGTTTCAATTTCTCCAATACCATCATAATTTTTTAACAAAAAATAAAATAAACGAAAAAAGTTCTGATTTCAATTTAGACCAGAAACTTTTAAAACTCCAGTCCGTACGTAGCTGGTCTAGCCGCGTGTCCGACCAGATGTTGTGAAAAACGAATGATGCAGAAAACCGCTCCTGAATGACAGATGGTCCAACATGGCCGCCGCGTGTGGCTTCATATAATGTGTACCTAGGTATTTTCAACCATTGTCCTGGGTGTAACAGTGGTTACGCTGAACTAAACTCATGGTTTTAATTTTAAAAAGGAGTTAAAATATTTTTACTTCTCTTTTAGCCGCTGGACCTAGACTGGAAGGAATCGAAAGAGGTTTAAATGGCAAGTCAACTCAAATAAATTTATTTAGCTTTTTATGATACACAGGTACACATATTGAGTTAATAAATGTATGCTGTAATCAGTCGCTTATGCGAACAAATCTAATATGTCATACATTTACATACAAAAGAAATTCTAAATGACATTAAATAATTGCTATATTTAACAGTTTTTAACTAGAATGAAATAAAGTAACAAAGGAAAAAAAATGTAATGTTATTTTCTCATTTTTTCACTGTTACCGCACCCGAAAACATACTCTCTGCATAACTCAAGAGTTGACTGCTAGATAATGCTACTAATATTAATTTCAGTTGTTGTACTATTTTACAATATTTTTAATCTCAACATGACAAAACATTATAAAAGAAATATTGATAAAGGGCAGATCAGTAAATCAGATGTAAACATCATAAATATTAGTACTTTAATTGAAGAAAAAAGTTTTCAAATTCTATGTCGTATTGTCAACAGCCAAAAGATTGCTGAAGAATATTCATTGTCACCTTTACACTGTGATATTTGACTGCTGACTTACCTACAGCTGACTTAAATTCTCTTAATAAATTCGGAATGAATATCCTAGAATAAAATCAAGAATGTACCGCTTTAATTTTTTTGATCTCAGCAATGTTTCGTGCCTGTTCGTAATTACAAGGTACTTTATTAACATAAGCTGTCTTCATTAAGCTGATACATACAAATCTATTCACGAGTCTTACTTCACTCATACACAGTGCAGCTACGATAACAGTAGGATATCTTTTTTTGTATATAAGTTTAAGTATTATTAGCACCTTAATTAGCCTTTTGTCGGTCAAATTTGGAAAAGTAAAGTGTAATTAGAAAATAAAGCACGTACGTTTTTTACGTAACTATACGATGTTGAAATAATAAAAATGATTTAAATATAAAAAAAATATTTCTTTGAATGACTGTAATATATTTTATGCTTACTTTATGCCATTACGTGAACGTAAGTGTATGATTCTAATATCTATGTAATATAATCTTAATACCTAACTAATCTGCTTATATCTGTGTTAGAAGGTCTGGGCCCTTAGAAACGGAGGACTTTTGTGCAGAAATAACATAATATGAATTATTAGGCTATTATTATGACGTTAAAAATTATTTGAGAGACACTTTACGGAATACACCGTTTGCTGTCACCACATAAGAGTGCCACTACTTTGGCCACTTAGGTTTTGTATCTATATCAAAATAAGGAATTGCCGAAATAAATGTCCACGAACAACTACAGAAATACTGTACCAGATTAAATATACCTTTGATTTCTTTTGTTCGTAATTGTTTAAAACCTTTTATTAAAACAAAAAAAATACACAATACATCACAAAACACTCAATTACAATACATACCATTACAATAATACATTGTATGAGGCAAATCGTGTTACACATAAAATCTGGACATTAAAATGTCGTGTCAGGTTACTTACTGATATATATATATACTGTAACCCAGACATGTTGGAACATATGCGCGGATGGCGTCCATAATGGTTGTTTGTCACGCGATATCTTCAGACCGTATGGGTATGTTGTAGATTTGATAAATCGTTTGTTTGTTCATCATAGTACGGCTTGTAAAGGCTAATGCTTGTAAGTACAAGGTTTAGTTCGTTTATAAGGTAGGTTAAGTTTTTAGCCCGACTGGTAAAATTCCTCTAGTACAGAAGACCGCAGCCAAATAACAGTCACTTCGGTGTTGCTGTGTTCCTGCGTGCATGTAAGGTTTCCAGACTTTCTGGGGGGTGCTACATTAGTAGCAGGGGTCAAGCCTTCAAGGTAAGGGTGACAAGTCCAGTAACAGCTTTATAATGCTGTACTTGTCGACCTACAGCTAGGATCTCATTACCACTTGAGATCAGGTGGGATGAAATAACTTTAAGTGCAATTACAAAAAAGAATAATAATGAAGTATTTCCTACGTATACTTGTAGGTATGATACGCCAGGCAAGCACATTCGATTGCTTTGGAACTAAGTTTTTCGCTTGCATTATGAGTAACAGGCGACGAATTAACAACTGAAGGAGGCTAGATACCAATACAAAAAAGTTATTTTCACAAATTAACCTGATCGAAAATTGAACTTGGTACCTTTCACGCTTTGGATCCTTTCTTTTAGCGCCGCGCCCTCAAGATAATAATCGTCATGAACTAAACAAAAGAAAATGTCTTGTGCAAGAGCCGTTTATGCAATGTTTGAAGCCAACACATAATAATAGATATATTTTGGGATTCGTCGTCTTACGTAAAGTTAAAAAAAATCACGCAATATTTTGTTGCAATTGTCCTTAAAAAAAGTCTAAGTTTTAAATAGTTCAAATCAAAAAATATTCAAAATGGGGCCATTTTAGATAGACACAAGTAAATTATCCTAAACCATTTCAAATCTTTCACAAAAAAAAAAACTCGTGAAAATCGGCCATAACGTGAGTTGTCTTCTTTTTTTTCGCGTTCGATTTTGTTTCACGTTCGCGGTAAATTTGGCAACGATACAGGATTCCGCAGTTAACAATAATCGTGATTGGAACGCATTCAAGTAAAACGTGTACGTGAAATATACCGTGTACCTAATAGCGGATTTGATAGCTGCAGTCTAGTGCATTTTTATTGTATTACCATTCAAGATTGACCTCATCCTAATGTTAAGTTGTAATGGAGTCCTAGTTTGAGGGCGACAAGTACAGCATAATAAATCTGTTACTGGACTTGTTGCCCTTACCTTGAAGGCTTGCTTACTTTTTACCCCTGCTACTAATGTAGCACCCCCCAGGAGCTATGGAAACCTTATTCACACATACGAGTAGGAACACAACAACTGGTTACTGGCTATTTGGCTGCGGTCTTCTGTAAGGTGGAGGTTTTTCACCAGTCGGGCTGCTTCAGTTCGAGCGATAAATCGCTATACCCTACCTCTCTTAATATAAAAAAAATTGAAATTGTAAAATTCTCACCTCACGTGACACTGGCAGGTAGAGGTAGATTTTTAATTAAGAAACATTATTACACAATTAAAGACTACCTACAGGACAAGTTATAATTATCAAGTATGCAAAATTTGTAATTACAAAGAATATTTTTAATTTAGTTTATTTTTCACAAATTGATCTAACATAATACAAAATTTTCCCCTCTCTTATCTTTGTCGGCTTCATAAATTGCACTTTTTAAATAATTTTTAAGAAACTACATGTCGTAACATCATTACTTTCATATGGAGTGCAATAAACGAATATGAATATGACTTAGCAAAAGAAAAAAAAATACACAAGAAAATAAAAAAGCATTAAATGTAAACCCTTCCAATTTACAGCAACAAAAACAAGAGAACTATGAATTATACTCGCCAGTCGAGTGCAATCAATACAAAGAGTCCGTTTGTCCAAATTATACCAATTTGTCTGCTAAATAGACGTAATCGAGCGGCCTATTCTGGACGGTATCGATTTCGCATTTCGCCGGCGATTGTCGACTCGATAAGGGGGAGTCCTTAGCGATTCGATTGTGTCCCATTCGAGTGATGGTCGGAATGCTGATACTTGATTAATGCTTTCCGGTATTTTAGAAGGGGGCGATCGGAAAATGTTTTTGGGATACATCTGTTAATAAATTATGGAATTGAAGTTTGTCAAGTGTGATCAGTAGCTCTTAATGGAGATGTGGTCCTGGTATTTTCGGCATCTTATTTTTAACTTTCGACGTAAGAAATAACTATATTACTTATTATGTATTTGCATTCATATATTAATTTAAATGTTTTTATTTTATTTATTTCATAAACTAAGTATATACTTTTTTTGTGTTTTTTTTTCCAACTGACAAACTAACTGGCTTGGTGCAAAATTAGTAATAAGTTTAGCTTTTTATTTGTAAAAAAAACTACTGAGTTTCTTGCCGGTATCTTCTCGGTAGTTATAGGTTCCAAACCGGAGGTAGCTTCATTTGCATTGTATAGAGACGATTCATAAGTATTACAAATGTAATCTACATGAATAAAAAATATTGACTTTGAAATATTGACTTTGACTTTGACTTTTAATTTGTGTATCTCTTACGTGAATTAAAATGCAGTACTTTTTAAATTGAAAATAAGGTTTTATGGGAATTTTTACACCCATGTTTTATCATACTAGCTTTTAACCTTAACTAGTTTTAATAGCAGCCATCTTGGATATGAAATTTGTCATAATATGTGGTACTATTCAAGCTCGTTTATTTGTTACTTGTGTATATTGAGGGAATTTAGTACAAATATTATGTAATCGGACATTTTGTGGTGGTCACTGTCTTGGACTGTTTTTATTAAACAAAAGTGATCTTAATCACTTCCGATCAATTCTCCTATCAAACAAAACAGCAAAATTATAGTCGGTTCATATGTCTAGGAGCTACAATGCTACATACAGACATCTACACAGACAAACACGTCAAACTTATAAAATTCCATCGTGTTTGCGTTTAGGGTTAAAAAGGGGCGTTGCGTTGCCATTTCATTTCAAAAAAATAGCGACTATTTTCCATTATGTTTCACACAAAAACTGATTTACGCTAACTCAAGAATAAAGGCCCGCACCGGCATGTGAAATGTTTAGTTAACACAAAATCGAGCGTTACATTCCCAATTTACGTGGAGCCGTGCCTCTCTGAACTTAATAGACTGAAAATATGCGGGATTTTTGCGAAAACCCCGCTCTCTCCCAGCTGGATACAGTTTGTTGTGGGAATTAAGACTGCCATTATTTTAATTGTTTTCATTTGCGCTTTGAATGAGCGAAAATTTTAGTGAAGTCTTTGGATAAGAGAGCGCTCTGTTTTTTACGGGCTTAATGAATTATTATTATGTATATTATTATTGTTCTATAATTGTGTCGCAGCGGCTTAGTTACGAGAAGTGCGAATGTCCTGGCTTCGATTCTTGGTCAGGTTAGTTTAAAAAATAAACTTTTTTAAAGTGTGTGGAGTCTGAGTATGGGTTGACTTCAGATATCCAGCAAGTTTTATGGTAGTTCCTGCTGCTTTGAGTTTTTTACAGCATCTCCCTATAGGTGATTAGGTCTAATTGGGAGGTCTAAGTGGCCTTTACCCTTCTGAGAGCAAAGTAGTTACACTCGCCATATTTATCATAAAAAATTTTAGTAAGAAATACGAACTACTTACTGCCCGACGTTTCGGTTAGGTTGCACAAACCGTGGTCATGAGCTGACAGTCCAGTCAGTGAGCTCGTGACCACGGTTGGTGTAAAATGTTTTGGCGTTGGGACCCACTAATTAACTTTCAATATTTATTATAGACTAGCTGTGCCCGCTACTTCATTCGCGTGGACTACATCCTTTTATGGTCGGTTTTACCCCTTTTTCCCCTAATATTCGAAACAAAAAGTAGTCTATATTTTAATCTAAGTTTCGAGCTATATTTGTGCCAAATTTCATATCTCTCACTTCAAAAATAAACATTTTTTCATATAAACTTCCAAAGGTGGTATTACCCCCTTTCCCCCCTTATTTTCTAATAAAAAGTGGCCTATGTCCGTTCTTGAGATTCAACGTATACCTATACCAAATTTCATCAAAATCCGTTCAGCCGTTTAGGCGTGAAAGAGTAACAGACGGACAGACAGACAGACAGACAGACAGAGTTACTTTCGCATTTATAATATTAGTAGGGATAAAGTATCTCTTTATAAATCAAACTATCTAGGGATACTTACAGACTACGTTTGATGCTACCATGCAATTCCGTAAAATTAATTACAGTACTATCATTAAAAAAAAATCTATTATATATTAAAATATTCCTTTGCACGATTTGCGTCTCTGCAGCATATAGCTGAGGTGTGGCCTAGATGACCACTTACCCATTTAGTCTTTTGTTATTTCTTTTTTTTAAACTGTTTCATGTTTGTTTTTGTCTTTACCTTTTCCTGTACTTCTTTTTATTTTTTGTTTTTATTTTATGTTATTTGTCAAGTGTAAAACATGTATCTTAGTGGTCAATAAATGTATTTTCTTTCTTTCTATTTGCGATATGAAAGTGCAAACGCTCTTTTCCCTCACTCACATATAAAATCATTCGTTATAATCACATGTTTATGGCGAGTTAGAAGTAAGATACATGTACAAATGGCAGTGCTATTCAAATTGTTGTTTATTTGTTGCCATTTATCATAGTTGTTCGACTATAATTGGAAATTCACGTTTACAAAACAGCAAACAGAGTCGATTTCTAGAATTTTCTCCAATTATGGCATTACCCAGACCTTTAATATTAAATGGTAATCATTACCGTTATTGAGTTTTTTATTTCATTATTGAGAATTTTATTTAATTACTACACTGTATGTATTAGTGCAAAACTAGTTATAAGTTCAACTATATTTGTAATATGAACGACAGAGTTTCTTGCCGGGATCTTCTCTATAAGTTATAGGTTCCGAACCGGAGGTAGCGTCATTTGCATTATATAGACGTTTCATAAACATTACTGGTGTAATTTACATGAATAAAAGAATATTGAATTTGAATTTGAGGCGTAATCGGGACTCTGTCCGCATTGTATCCTACAAGTAAATCCACTATAAAGACGATTTACCAAATAAAATCGAAACAATATTTTATGCGTGAAAAAAGTATTGATACCTCCATATTGTTTACTTCTTTGTCTTATTCATAGCTTCGAGGTTAAAAAATTTTAGCGTTTAGTCCAAAAAATGTTTTATTCAACCATTATTCAAACTTTCTACCGTTTTAGTTCAAATAAAGAAGTAAAAACGTTTGCTTTGAATTTCCATGAAGTACAAGTGCTTGTACAAGTAGATTCTTTAGCGATTTATACCCAACTTGAGGTATAAATCGCTAAAGACAATATACAACGCCTTAGGGACAACAGATGCATTGCCGGCCTTTAGAATTGGCCTCTATAGACTTTGTGTCCAGCATACTGCAATTAGGTAGGTACTATGTAATGAAACAGTACTTAGTGCCTACAACTTAGGGTATCAATGTTATACACCAACGCAGTTATAATGCGGTTCTATACTTATGCCCTTATTGCATGATTTATTAAACCAATAAAAAACAATTTTTGTTTACTAAACCTGTGTTTATAATATACCTTCATTGAATCAAACTATTCAAAAAAATATATTAATTATTAATATTGATGAAAATACGAGACGAAGCCATATATAGCCTCGTGTGCGTTTCGCCAATAAATAGGGAAGTGATCTATGTTTAGTACGGATTGAAGATAGTGGCCATTCCTGATGCCTTTCGAGGTGATTGGTGCTTTCCGAAGTTTTGTTCGAGGCTATTGGTGAGTCAAGCATGCTTGATGGTGTGCCAACTCAGCTTTCTGGGGTAGTAGTTTTTGACGTCGCTAGTTGAGATATTATTTTTGTCAAAGATGACTTACCATAAATTTAAAAAATCCATGTCGTTAACCAAGAACCACTTGATAGAGCCCTGTATCTTTTGTTTTAATTAAACGTTTAATTGAGCAACAAAATAATCTTATAGTCGAGGACCCATGAAAGGCTTCGTATACGATAAGGGATTACTACCTATCTGTGCCATTTTCCCTCCCATATTTTTAAAGGTAAATAGTGTGGTTCTATACTTATGTTATTTTCTCGTGTGTTTAATCCAGCTAGGTAAGTAGCGACAAACAATTGTACGCGTAACGAGATCAGTGAATCACGCGTGTGGTCGACAAATCGCAGCAGTGTTGCCATGGTCGGTAGACCTAACCGCACTGTCTAAATTACAGTTCCCAAGCGTTACTCTTCTTAAATGGGCGATTATTTATTTGACCGCAAACAGAAAGACAGCAGCTTTTTATGACGTGCATATGAATAAATACGATACATACACCAAATATATATTTTTTTTAATCTGTTCCGACTAGTCTCGGAAATAGCTGGAACGATTTAGCCAAAATGTATTCAACTGATTTCAACAAGGCAGTTTTGTGCTTATTTGCAATCAGTAATAAATTACATAAGTTAAAATAAGTATGTTGCATGTAAGTGATAATTTGGTTAAGTTATCACTCTCTTTATTTACTTAGTTTAATTTTAAGCTCATAACTATGCATTCATATGTATGTATTTTTTTGAATTGTCGCCTTATCGAGCGATATATTGACTTGGCAATCGCACAAAAAATTGAATTGTAATATGTAGTACTTGTGAATATAATTTCATGCGATGACCGACGCAATATATTTATTTAAAACGTTAATTATTTTAATATGACTATGGTAACTATAACATTTTATTAGATAGATACACTTAATCGCACAGAAAAATTTACAGAAATTAGGTGAGATAATTACGTAACAACTTAACATAGAAAGTCCCTTAAGTAGAGCCTAAATAAATTAATAACCGACTTGGTATATTACATGGATCTAACAACTTTCTACGGTAGAACAACTAAGTTGCGAGACTTTATTTTTTAATAAGTATTATTTTTAAAGGTACCTACATTTATTGGGTTATGCCCTATTCCAATATCGATTCGTTGTAATTACGGATAGTAATAATATATACAAGGCGTAATATAAAAACGGCCGACAGACGACTGATGACAGCTGATATAGAAAGTAAATTAGAAATGTAAGGAACGTATGTTCTTTACTAAAAGTGGAAGTACTTCCGCCGAGCTAGGTGTTATCTGCTCGGGGACCAAGGCCCGACTACCATTCTTGGTTTGTTGTATATATACTTAGTGGCGACGAAAACTCTGATATCGCGATGTAGGATATCGATGTCACGCATTACGTATGGAGCGTTGTTTACTACGCCAATTCTGCTGACGCTGTATTTGTGTCGACTTGTAGGTCACGTCGTAGGTCGGCACAGAAATTTGAATTGACGACTCGTAGAAAAACGGATAATCTTTTTTGACACATTACGAATCGTAAAATATTGCAACGGGGCATTAATCATTACCCTCCTTTCTGCTTCCTGCAGTCGGTTGAAAATACAGTAACAAATTGTGGACTAAACCGCGAGTGTTGCGACTACTAATTTAAACGCGCGGTCGCGCTGCGGTGGGGCGACATTAGAGCGATTTGTTGCACTTATATTTATGTTTGGAGACTGAATTAAAATAAGCAGTGTAGAGAGTCAAAGTCAAAGTCAAAGTCAATATTTTTTATTCACATAGATTACATTAGTAATACTTATGAATAGTCACCATATAAATCAAATTGTTGTAATTAAAAGATGCACTTGATATTATCTAGTTTTATTATAAGTTGGGAAATTGTACAACCACACATCAATGTTCCATAAACAAGAGAGAGACCACAGATTATAGTTGACACGGAAGGCGCTGAATTTAAGTGACAAAGATAACAAATTATAAGGTACGTTTTACACTTTAACACTCCCCTCAAATTATAGCCTTCTCTCATAAGTAACTAATTTTTCAAAGTTGACATGCCAATACTATTTCTCATTAAATTGAATCTGTCTCTAGGCAAAGCCTTTGTAAATATATCAGCAAATTGCATATCAGTGTTTACATAATTTAAGGTAATAATTTGCTCACAATATTTCTCTTTTACAAAATGGTACTTTACATCTATATGTTTGCAACGTTTATGAAATTCACTATTTTTTATGACATTTATAGTACTCTGATTATCAATATTTAGACAAACAGATTTTTGTTTAAATTCACCCAAATCACACAACAATTGTCTAAGCCACATAATTTCTTTGGTAGCTGCACAGGCAGTCATGAACTCCGCCTCCGTAGTGGACAATGCAACGCTTTGTTGACGTTGACTGGACCATGTTATAGCAGCTCCATTTTTTATAAAAGCGTATCCTGTCATGGACCTTCTCGACGTAACGTCATTAGCATAATCAGCATCACTGTAGCCGATTAAATCAGTTGTCTGTGACTGAGATTGATAACACAAACCAAATTCTTTGGTCCCTTTCAGATACTTCAGTATTTTCTTTACTGCATTCCAGTGCGTCTCATTATAACAGTGCAAAAATTGACTCACCAGACTCACGGCATATGCTACATCAGGCCTGCTTACTGTTGCCAAGTGGATAAGTGATCCGACTGCTTCTCTATATGGTAGATTTTTCACAGGAGTCATCTCGCCTTTCTGTAACTTTACATGTGGGTCAGCAGGGACACTATTAGGATTTGCGTCATTCATATTAAATTTATTCAATAATTTATCAATATATTTGGTTTGATGAATAAAGATAAATCTTTCATTTCTTTCTATTTGCATACCAACAAAATTAATAGGTGGACATGTCTTTACATCAAAATTTGATTTTAATTCGTCAATAACTTCTTTCAAGACATTTTTATCTTTTGATAGCAGTAGACCATCGTCTACATATAAACACAGAAAGCATTTATGACCTTTAACTTGACCAACATAGACACACTGATCAGCTAGGCTCTTAACAAGACCAAACTTTTCTAAAACTGTGTTAAATTTTGTGTTCCAACACCTGGGTGCCTGTTTCAGACCGTAGAGTGATTTATTAAGTTTGCAAGCAATGTTAGGTGCACATTCTAAACCTTCAGGTGGAACCATGAATATTTCTTCTTTTAATTCTCCATGTAAAAAAGCGGTTTTCACATCAAATTGTATTATTTCTAAATTTTGTTCTGCAGCTATTGATAAAAGTGAACGAATAGAGTCATACCTTACAGTTGGTGAGAAGGTTTCCTCGTAGTCTATGCCCTTCGTTTGTGCATATCCCTTTGCACACAGACGAGACTTGTACCGTGGACCTGTTGGTTCGTCTTTTATACGAAACACCCACTTACATCCAATGACTTTGGTGGTAGTTGGCTTTTCAACCAATGTCCAAGTGTTGTTTTGACTATGAGACTCTAATTCTTCATTTATTGATTGTTTCCACTTGTCAGAGCTTGCTGAGTTAATTGCTTCATTATAAGTCAGAGGTGCATCCAAACTGCCCTCATTGTAGCATAAATATTAAATAAATAAATAAATAAATATTAAATAATAGCTTTCATGCTTATCATTTCCTGAAAATGGCTGTCTGTTTCTTGGTCTTAATGTTATATTCGAAATTGGTATGTCCTTAATGATTCTGTCAGGTACATAGATACTGCTGTTTGTTGAAATGTCAGATTCAGTGTTTGTGAAAGTTGATGTGTCATATGAACTGTCAGAAGAGTCATCTTCAAGCACATCTTGGTTAGATTCACTCTTTAATTCATTCAACTCCACCGGAACATAATCTCTAACAACAGTAGACTCCAGGAAAACGGCATCTCTACTTTTCACAATTAATCCAGAAATAGGTATGATGAACCTGTAGCCTTTGGTGTTGTCACAGTACCCAGTGAATATAGCTTTCTTTGCTTTCGGATCCCATTTCTTTGTTTTCTCTTTAGGTAAATGTATCATGGCTTCACACCCAAATACTCGAAGATGATCAACACTGGGCTTCACTCCACACCACACTTCTTCTGGTGTTTTATATGATAATGATTTAGTTGGAATTCTATTTATTAGATAGGCTGCTGTATGTATGGCTTCTGCCCAGTACTTCTAAAAAGCATGATGATGCTTTTTGCTTTTTCTACTAATGTGCGATTCATTCTCTCCGCAACACCATTTTGTTGTGGTGTGTACGGCACAGTTGTTTGGTGTGTGACTCCACTGCTTTTCAAAATATCAGAGATATTTTTATTAATAAACTCCAGTCCATTATCGGTTCTGAGACACTTGATTTTACATTCCAGTTGATTTTCAACATATTTCTTGAATTCTTTTAATTTTTCCACCACTTCAGATTTCTTCTGCAAGAAATAAACAAATACTTTTTTCGAGTAATCATCAATAAATGTAAGGAAGTACTTAGCCCCGCCGAAAGACTCAGTCTCCATTGGACCGCACACATCGGAATGCACTAGCTCTAGTAATTTTGTAGCTCTTTTCCCTTTATTTTTGAAAGGCATTCGTGTTTGTTTTGCTTCTAGGCATGTTATGCATGTCATATTGTCCTTTTTCTTCAGTGTATTCATACCCACAGTATTACCTATCATTTTGTTTAAATCTTGAAAGTTTAGATGTCCCATGCGTTGGTGCCAGAGGTATGCGTCCTTTTCATCAACATCAGATATGTAAGCATGCCCAACCTGCATGTTCAACCGGTACATATTGTTGATGAGATCAGCTGTAGCCACTATTGTGTTATGTTTATTTCGAATAACACATCCTTTGCTGTCAAAATTGACTTTGCCACCATTTTTTATTATTTGGCTAACTGATATCAAGTTAGTGGCTAGATCAGGAACATAGAGAACATTTTGAAGTAATATTTTACTACTCTGACCCCTTTCAGAGCACACATCCAGACTTATCTGACCAGAACTCTTCACAGATAATGATTTGTCAT
The DNA here is from genome assembly GCA_037074685.1 of Glyphodes pyloalis. NCBI lineage: Eukaryota > Metazoa > Arthropoda > Insecta > Lepidoptera > Crambidae > Glyphodes > Glyphodes pyloalis. The sequence continues at coordinate 3,471,564 of JAYKKO010000030.1, read as the reverse complement.
CAGCAACCTTGATTGTTTTGACAATTGGCTCAGTTTGATGTGACAATAAGTGATTGTGTTTTGTCATGTGCATAGAAGCACCGGAGTCAACATACCATGCATTGTTGCTGTGGTCGGAGGCAATAAAAGCAGCAGCATAACTTGAGTTTTCCATTTTGCCTTTTTTCTTTGACTTACATGCTGTGCTTATGTGACCATGTCTGTTACAGTTGAAGCATCTTGGTCCTTTCTGAGAAGAGTTTTTGTGGAATTTCTTTTTGAAATTTTGATTAGTCGCAAATGCTGAAGTTTGATTTTCATTCATTTTCACATCTTGCAGAATTTTGGCCTTCACTGAATCTGCACTTATCCTCATTCCAGAACTTTCAATTGCGATAATCATGGGCTGATAAGACTCGGGTAGACCGGAGAGTAGTAAAGTGCCTAACCACTCATCGTCTACTTTAAACCCAATGTTTCTCAGTTTGTGTGAGGTTGTCATAATTTTACTGACGTATTCCTCAACGTTTTGGCAACCGGTGAGTGTCGTTGTACACAGTTCCCGTAGCAATCCGACACGGCGTGTCAGCCCTGAATCGTCAAAAGCTTTAGCTAAGTTTTCCCAAACTTCTTTGGCAGTCACGGCATCTTGGATGTGAACATAATTAGTTGAGTCAACCAGCAATATGATCTTCGTCTTTGCCTTGATGTCACGCTTTGAATCTACGACTTCATCACTTTCGACACAATCCCAAAGCTCCTCGTGCTGAAGGTATGTTTTGATGGCGAATCTCCAGGTTGAGTAGTTGTCTCGGCCGGTTAATTTTTCTATTAATGCCAATTGATTACTCGACGTCATCTTAAGCAATGTATTGTTGTTTTCACTTTCGATTTTCGCAGACCGCGTGTTGACTTGTTAGGTTAGGAATTTGCCGGCTTGACGTGATTTTTGTAATAATGTTTTTTTCTTGAACTTTTTCAATTTATTATGCCACTAGGGCTCCTGGGCCAATAACCTGTTGTAATTAAAAGATGCACTTGATATTATCTAGTTTTATTATAAGTTGGGAAATTGTACAACCACACATCAATGTTCCATAAACAAGAGAGAGACCACAGATTATAGTTGACACGGAAGGCGCTGAATTTAAGTGACAAAGATAACAAATTATAAGGTACGTTTTACACTTTAACACAAATGAAGCTACCTCCGGTTCGGAACCTATAACTAATGAGCAAGAAACTCAGTAGTTTTTTTTTTACAAATGAAAGCTAAACTTATTACTAATTTTTATGACACACAGTTAGTTAGTCAATTGTAAAATAAAAATTAAAAATCAATGATTGAAAAAAATAAATAAAACAAAAGTGTTTGTAAATTAAATTAACTGTAGGACTTACATGCGTCATCGTGGCTCAATACTGACATGATTGAGAAAATGTGTCATATTATATTTTTAAAATAATATAAAACACGTAAGTACAGGCGAGCAGACTAGTTATTGATCCACACGTTCTTGTCATTCATATACTCTTCTACTTTGTAGTAGCCTTTTTTCAAAAGACAACGTTTGACAAATGTCTTAAATTTGTACAAAGGTAACTCAACAATAATAATTGAGGGAGTTTATTAAACATTTTTATGCTTAAAGCAACAAATGAATAATTTGAATTTTTACATATTGCGTAGTAAAAAATTCAACTATTGGACTGTAAACTGATAAAGTTATAGCCATGAGATTAATTAAAACACTCCCGTTAGGAGTTTCTGGATTAAAACTCTGATAAGTCGTAACCTTGTTTTTAAGTTAGATCTGCAAAAATAAATCTTGGCAAAACTGCATTAAATTTGGTGCAGTTGTTCTTGCGTGATGTCGACACAAACACAGACAGACAAACATTCTTAAAACACGAGGTTTTGGCCTTAATTGCTTTTTCCTACCATTATAAATGAAACCGCAAAAACTGCAATTGTAAAATTAAAAAATGTTTCTTCCAATGAGGGAGTGGAGCCAGTAGTGAGCTGTCATGACATTAATCCAGATCAAACTAAAAGTTCGACCTCACCGAGAATCAAACCCGGGACTTTTATCATTTCGGACACCTAGCCGTTTCTAGATACTAGAGGTCCTGATTTGACGAAAAATACTTCCTTAATATTTACATAACACAATGTTCTCCATTCTTTTAAATTCACGTTCAAATTTAAAACGTTCCATGATCTGTCACGAAAAACGCGTTTTCAAATCCCGCTTACGTCAAAGTTGCGACGTTGAGTAAGGCCGGAACATACTAGCGTTAAAAGTTATCTTCTCAGTCGGATTAAAACGACATGTGTACCGCGTATATGCACATAGGCTAATCCGAAAGTTGTATTTGTGTTGGCTGTGACTCGGAGCAAAGAATCTAATTTATTTTTGACTTTATTCAAAGAATTTAATTGGGATTTTTATTTTATATATATATTACAATATAAGATCTACACGAAGCAACTTTGCTTTGACAGGAGTTCTAATTGAATGTGCTTAACGTTTTCTGCAATCAGTTGTTTTGAAACTAAGGTTTTCTTAAAATATAATTTTAATCCGAGACGATGAATACTTGCTGGAGACGTTTATACGGTACACAAAAATTCAGACCAATTTAGAAATGTTTGTTTCCCACTTTGACCGAATCGTAAATCAAACCCAGGACCATTCACGCTATACTGCCTTAGACGCCAATCTTGAATACTACGTCACCATGTTCATGATGTGATTCCACACATTTACTGACTAAAACTCGGTTATGCCTTTTTTGCACTTTATTCCGCATGTGAATTTAAAAACGTTCCAAAAACAACCACAAAAAATGTTTACAAATCCCACTCACGTCAAAGTTGCGACGTTGAGTAAGGCCGGAACACACGAGCGTTAAACGTAATCCTCTCAGTCGGATTAATGCGGCATGTGTACCGCGTGTGTGCACACAGGCTAATCCGGAAGTTGCATTTATGTCGGCCGTGACGTGACTCGTGGCGGAAAAAGTCTTAAATTATTTTTAATTCAATTCAAAAAGGGAAGGTTGAACTTTTTAAAGTTTTTTTTTATTTTATAGCATATTGCTAGACTGCATTTCATTGTAAGTGGCCTGTCGTTTTCTTATGTCCGGTTCCTATATTTTACGATTTCTGATGTGTCAAAAATGACAATCCATTTTTTTCCAACTGACAACAAGTCTAGAACGGTAATAGCTTATGTCTCGTATATATAACTATTCGCAACTAAAACATTCGTAAATCGTTTTTCAAATATTGTGCAATAATGGGTAAAAGTGCTAAAAAGATATATTTTTTTTAACTAAGTTCAAAATAAATCAAGACGCTTCACCCCAACGAAGACCTGTTTTTTTGTAATTAGAAACTTACCACTCACTCACAATGCCTACGCAGTTTTGTATTAACGAATGAAAATATGTTTTTAGGCGAACAAAGTCGCCGGCATCTGCTAATTATATAATAATAAATCATAATTATGGCCTCTCATTGTGCTAAAGGTTATGATATCAAATACAACCCTAATAATAACAGACTATTATGAGCTCAACACGTGGTACTTAGTAACGGAGTTTATTAAATTAACAAACATTTAATTGTTCAAAGGAATATTTTTGTGGTTCACCAATTATTTGTAGAAACCTTTGGCCCACGCGTTATTAATTAAATAGGTAGTACTTATTATAAAACGGATTCTGAATTGTTTAAAGTCCTAGGTAAATATTAAATAGCCTTTATGTATACGTTTGGTAAGGACTGTTAAAATCGGTTGTATTTCTTTTCTGTACAAAATGTATATTTCCCGGCGAGCTTCTTACTGTTTATTTTATTTTTTATTACCTTTTTTTTACACTCACGCTATTTAATCTGGCATTTCGATTAAAATACAAGGAGAACGTGTTTTTTGCTTCAGCAATTTATTTGCTAAAGCAATAATATTATGATGATACAGCACATCCAAGTTCAAAAGAGGAGAGAGAATGTGTTTTGTAACGTCAGTGTTTCGTAAAAAAAATCGTTTGACGTTATTTTATCATCTTACTACATTTTTTTAAATTACATTTCAAGATAGACCTCATCCCACCTGATGTTAAGTGGTAATGAGGTCCTAACTTAAATGCGACAAGTACAGCATAATAAATCTTTTACTGGACTTGTCGCCCTTACCTTGAAGGCTTGACCCCTGCTTCTAATGAAGCACCCCCCAGGAGCTCTGGAAACCTAACTCACACGCAGAAACACAACAACACCGAAGTGATTGTTATTTGGCTGCGGTCTTCTGTAAGGCGATAAATCGCTATGCCTTACCTGTTTTAAAAATCTCTTAAATTATTATTCTTTCTACACTTAGTACCTACGTATGATCCTGTATGCGTCACTAAGTTTGAGTTCGACAAATAACATTTTTATTCAGTTTGTTTTGAGACCATCAGAAAATTGAATTACGATTTATTTTAATTTGTAAAAGAACTTGCAATCTTAACCCCTTTTTACGCTTGGCCACTTTTTCCGACAGTGTCCCGGTAATTGGGTCAATGTGACCATTTCCCTCGCACGAGCTCTCTAATGCCTGCATTATCCTGATTACCTAATACTGTTTCAAAATAAAAAGCAAAGTGTAGCTAATTGTTGAAGATAACGACTGCCGTGCCGCATCATTGGACTCCAGATTGGGCATGAAATTGGAAGTATGTCGGTAAGACTTGCTGTTGCCGTGACTTTGTTCGATTTATTTCGGGATAAAAAGTGTCTTCTAATATGTTACTAGCTGTACCCGCGACTTCATACTTTCATGTTTGGTTTAACCCCTATTTCCCCTAATATTCGAAATGAAAGGTAGTCTTTATTTTAATACAAGTTTCGAGCTACATTTGTGTCAAATTTCAGATCTCTAATTTTTAAACATTTTCCCATATAAACTTTCAAGGGTGGTATTACCCCCATCCCCCCTTATTTTCAAAATAAACATTTATGAGTTTGTGTATGTTTATCATGTTACGATACTATAAATATAATTTTAAAAATAAAAACTCAACTTATATTGCACGGCCGTACCCATTTCTCGTCATCTACTATTTTCCAAAGATTGGCTGGAAGAGATCGCTTCCTAGCGATAAAACGGCCTAATTGAGTTATAATTTATTTGTAAACAATTTCTGTAATGATTTCGTGCAATAAAGTATATCTTTCTTTGTTTTATTTTAGCTTGTAATCTGTTTAGCTACTAAACTTTATCTGTTGAGTAGTATATGTGTGAAAGAGGAACAAACATTATATTTAAATGTTTTTTTTTGTTAGAAAAGAGTTATCCCGGAAACCCGAAACCCGATTAGGTGATGACCCTATCTATAGGTAGCCGTGACGCGAGCGGGCCGCGTCGCGCCATTTCTGAGGTCCTTGTTTCGATAACTGGTAGGGTCAAAATGGATAACCAACTTTTCTATTTGTCTCGGGTATGGGTACCATCGTTGTTTCTGATTTCTTTCATTTCTTTAACACAGAAGTTAGCAATTACCGTAGAAAAAATGTATGTGATGTTGTTAAGGAGAAGGATCGTTTTTTTGCTAATAATGATAATGGCTTAACTGGTTTAAATGTCACATTTTTATGGCTTCAAAATTAATTACTTTGAAATACATACATATACATTCGTGTAAACCTTATGCAAAATATATTTATACGGTCGAATTGAGAACCTCCTCCTTTTTTTGAAGTCGGTTAAAAATACAATACGCTGAAACAAACTACTAAAACAAACTCTCCCATCGCCCGGCGTTATTTACTCAATTCATTTTCCAATCAATTTGATTACTAAAAGATTGACTACGAAATTCCAATATAATCTATTTAAGCTTGATATCAACTTAAAAGCAAAGACACTTTACAGTGAAATCAATTCCTTTGAGCAACGTAACGAATTTAATATTCTTATTTCACTAAAATTCAAAACGGAATTTTTGATATCCATAGTAGGCGAGTATTCGGCACCGCCAAATGTATGTATACTCAAACAGCTCGTTGATCAAAGGTTTCAATGTGAAGGCTAAATAATAATTAACAGTAAAGTGTAATTTAATAATCTTAAGTTAGGGCCTCACTTGAGATAAATGTAACCGCAGGCATATAATTATTAGCCGAGTGATTACCGAGCAAACGTTACGAGTAAGCTGAATTAGTAAGAAAGAAATAAATACATCTATTGACCATCATAGTTACTGAACATTTACAATAGAAGATCATCAACATATAACAAAAGGTACCTTTACGCGATGACGGGCTTACTAACCTGTGGCCCAGTGGGCTGAGGCTGGCTTTACCACCCATCGGATACCGCAGTGGGTCCGAGGACTCCATCCGGCGAATGGAGAGCTGGAAAGAGGGTATCCGCAGTGATGGTAGACAGTGGGACGGAGATGCCAGGCGTGGAGTAACCCTGGCGTTCTTATCTTAGTCTTGAGAGGGTGAGGTATGTCCGGTGATTAAACAAACACACTCCAGCCGCGAGCAAAATGGACCCGCTTAGCAGCAGGCAAGGTGGGAGAGCCTGCATAGAAGCCGCAAGAGATACCAACCCCCCCACAACTGCGCAGCGTTAACCACTGAGGAAGTTCTAGCCCAACACACCACTGTTCCCTGCAGATAACGCACAGTGTTGCGGTGAAAAAAAAACCTTATGAAGTCAATTGGGTTCCATCTCTGCAAATTCTGCTACGACATGTTTTAAACAGAAGTAGCGCTGGTATTTTTTGGAATACAGTTACTTAAAAAAATTGTAAGCAAAGGAGCCTGTACCGTGAATTCTGATGTTATTAATCTCTAACAAGTCTACCTATACTGATATTTTTAAAAACCATAAAAAGCGTTTATGCAGTCACGAGTCATGCCAGACTATATTATAGTTAGAGAATAAATACTTGCATTTTGATATTATAACTTACGGCCGTACCCATTTCTCGCCATCTACTATTTCCTCTACCTTAAGGTTGTCTGGAAGAGATCGCTTTCTAGCGATAAGACCGCCTAAATTGTACTATAATTTTTCTGTAAAACCTATTTCTGTAAAGATTTTGTGCAATAAAGTATATCTATCTACCTATCTATCTATCTAACTTATGCCTGAGCTTTAAAATGTGAGCAGTAAAAGTGCAATGTGTGTTTTTAATTGATGACCATACTACTTCAATTACAAATAAATATTAAGGAAATAAAGATTAAATTAAAGTGTTCGTTAGTATTTGGTTACGTGTATTATATTCAGCAGCCAGATCCGAACGTTGTCTTGATATAAATGCCTTTACACACCTGAGAAATGCTCTCATGTGAGCGCTCCTTATTTACACCGGAATGATCAACAAGGAAATGCGAACTTTAATTAATACTAGAAGCTTATATTATTTAGGTCAAAAAAAAATGTCTTTCAAGCGTTAGTTAATTTTGTTATTATTATATATTATGCCGTGTTTCTTGGTCATTACTTTTATATTTATAAATTTTTCTACTTATTATAGAATAAAAGAAGAATCTTAACATAGATAAGAATGTTTAATAAAACTCTCGTACTCGAATAAAAAAATCGAATATACCAACTCTTATCACTCCTGTTACGGACCCATTGATGAGAGCCAAATATTATATTTTTACCCTTTTTTATCTGTCAATTTGACTTTTTTCTTCTTTAATCTTTTGATCATTCTGTATTTTCCTGCATTTTTATTTGAAAATATATTTAAATTACACTATTGTGAGTTTGTTTTTCCTTTTTCCCTACCCCTGTAATAACTCACTTTTGTCATTAATGAACTCCCAACTAACTCACTATAATTTACTGAAAAAAAAAAACCGGAATCAGATTGATAGTGTCTTTTCTTCGTCTGTTTTCTCTTATTTATCTATCCCTGACTTTCTTCTTATCATCTAAACGGAAACGTTACTATTCAGTGTGACACGGTTCCAACATTAGAGGCCGGGTACATTCGTCCGACGCTGAATACCTTTTCATACGGCGCGATACAGTTTGTCTCGCCCGGCTCGCCTTATCTGCCGAGCGATAGTTTCAACTAGGGTTGTTATGCTATCGATAATGTGATAAATGTCGATGTCAATATTTTTGATATGGTCATATCATTAAATAAATAAAATAAATGCGCCAGACAATCACACCAATCACCTGATCTAAAACTAAGGTTTTCCCTTGTACTATGAGTACCAGACGACGGATACTAACTGGGGGCGTCAACCCAGCACACCCAGACTCAAGTCAATTTAGAAAAGTTTGTTTTGCTAATTGACCCGACCGGGAATAGAACCCGGGACCTTTCGCGCTTTGGCCGCCTACCTTAGCCACTGCGCCACCGAGGTCGTCATTGTCAAATTAAAAGACTTTTGTGATTTATTTTTGGTGAGACATGCAAAAATTTATTACCTCACATACAAAACAAAGCTCTCGCTCTTTTAAATTGTATTGGTCAAGAATGTGACCACTCACAATTACTTATTTTTCACCTTTTAATCTTTTTCATATTTGGTCAGTACAGTAAGGTGTAAAGCTCCCTAAAATATAATAAAAAAGATTTGAGTTTACGAATATACGCAATCATACCAATAAATCACTCCACGACTGTGAAGGTGTTTATTGACCAGGTCATGATTGGGTTCTAGGTTTGAATCCCGCAAGTAGCAAAGTATGTTTTAGATTTTTTGAACAGAGTTTGGTGTGCGATCACCAATCCACATTAACCATTTAAAATAATTTAACGGGTCAAAACGCGACAACATTTTTATTTAGTAGTTAATACGAATTACTTGCTGCCCGACTTTTCGGTTAGATTGCACCAACCGTGGTCACGAGCTGACTGGTCTTGCTCGCCTTCGTCTGTTAGGGGAGCTTGCAAATCTTCATCCACCCTCACATTGTCACATAACAAAATGTTATTGAAGTCACTTCGACACACTACACTGACAGTATCCGGAATTGTTTGTGATCGTTCTAACCGCAGTAAACATTTGTCAATTACTGGATTCCATGCTGATGATAACTTAAATCCGTCTTCTCTATTGAAATTTTTGTACTTTTTGATTTCAATAGCTTCACTGCTATCCTAATATGGTAGTGGCGATTGGTCGAGAGGATTTTCGAAATTATTTTAAATGCTGAAAATGGAACGCGAAAGTCTTAAAATTTACAGTCCACATAAGCAGACGAGATGATTAAGCCAGTACCTATTGCTCTAACGATGCCTTGATTTCACCTATGAAGGCCTTAGTCTCGCAGTGGGGTAATAAATTAGCCTAATACTAATTACTGCATATCGATAGCGCTACCTCTGTCAATAAACAACACTAGTTTCCACGTTTTGAAATGCAAAGTGCAACGGGAACATGGAAAAGTTATATCGGGCTCAATTTTTGTTCCGAAAACTGTTAGTAGGCTAACTTTCATATAAAAGAGTTTCCTGTTTCACCGCTTGGAAAGGCAGCACATATAGGTTTTTGAATCATAAATAGGCTCCAACTAGGTAAAGCATCTAAAAATACCTCACAGCTTTTTGAGGAAAGCAAGAAACAATGCTTTTATTTATTCTTCGGTGATTTTTGGGTACCAATGACTTGAAATTGGTAAAGTTTTATCAAAAAAATATTTGAGTACCTACCTACTTTTAGAGTTCCGATTTTGATAGAGATTTTGTTATTATTGCATTGACACCTCATTAGTTCAGTAGTTTAAGGAAAATTCAGTTAGATTTTGGGGCCGGACTTAGTTTCCCGGGTTGAGTAAAGTATTTCAATTATACTCATGTGGTAATTAAATCCCGATTAATTAATTGTATTTTGAATACTATTTATTATCAAAATTATTTATATAACCTAATCTTAATAACATGTTGGCTAGAAATTTAATAAGTAAGCCACTTGTGTTGAGCCATTTGTGGTTCAGTCAGTATTTCTGTCGCCCAAATTAGATTACGGAGAGAAATCAGTTACGGAAATCGTTAAATACTTCAGTTATCTAAAAAAAATTCTAAAATTTTTGTCCGTCTGTCTGTTTGTTGTTATTGTGGCGCGACTGATTGTGACAGGACTTTAACGAACCGATAAATCATGTATTAGAGAGTAAAATAGGCTACCGGTTACTTAGTTCCGGTCGTGTTCGTCTACCGTCACATCAGAATACCTATTCAGAAAACTAGGAATCCGATTTGAATTCAGAAACTATGTTCTATGTCTTTCGTATTATAACCGATCAGACAGATACGAAACATAGATGTTCCTAATTTTGATTTTTTCTGACGTTTGTTAATCAACTTCCAGAATATGAGTGTGAGGAAAAAGAGAGTGAACTTTTGTGTTAGGCAAACGTTCCGGCACTACAAATTACGTCATGGGTAATAAAAACTCTATGCGATTGACCATTTAGGCCGAAATCAATTCGGACAACATAGTTTATATTTTAATTAGATTACTTTCAATAAATTCAATGGAAAACATTTTTTTATATATTACCATTCAATATTGACCTCATCCCGTCTGATGTTAAGTGGTAATGAGGTCATAGCTTAAGGGCGAGAAGTACAGCTGAATAAATCAGTTACTTGACTTGTCACCCTTATCATGAAGGCTTTACCCCTGCTACTAATGTAGCACCCCTCAAGAGCTCTGGAAACCTTACTCACACGCAGGAACACGACAATAGAGACGTGACTGTTATTTGGCTGCGGTCTTCTGTAAGGTGGAGGTATTTCACCAGTCGGGCTGATCCAGTTCGAGCGATAAATCGCTTTATCCTCTCTTGTATGTTGCGCTAACGTTCAGGCACTATAAATTAAATAGCAATAAGATTGACTGCCTTGCCTGAAATTGGTAGACAATGTAATTTAAATTATTATTTCATTACTTTCAACAACAAAGCGTTTCAACGCAAACAAGAAAGTGTTAACATCCAACTTAAGGGTGCACTTCTTTCATTACTTAAGCGCTGTAAACAACTTGAGGGAAACTAAGTTACGTTGGCACTTAACTAGAAAGTCTGGATCAAACGTACTTAAACAAGTTCTATTTTCTCTTTGAGCTCTTTAAAACTATATCTGTTTTGAAGAAATATGGTTAGTGAAGAGGTTATTTAAAAGATTAGTGAAGATGTACTCGTAATTAGAAAGTTATGGTTCATGGTTGCAATACACGTGAAGTTATCTCAAAACATAGTAATATAGCTCTGGTGTTTATTTTCCATTATATTTATTTTTACTTTAAGGAACCAAGCTACATTCACCGTTGGAAATACTTACTCACTAAGTTACTGCTCGGAAATATTAATACCAGCTTTAACATTAACACAGCTTTGCACGTGTATTCTGCCCGTATTTTCCACATTGATTTCGCTTCAAAAAAATATGACATATATAAATTAACCTAACTTATTAATAAATAATTGGACAACATATTTATTAAAATGTTAAGTTAATTGTAATAATCATATACGCCTTAATTCCAATGTGGTTTAAATAGCCTAATTATTAGCGAATATCATTAATGAACGTTTCATACAAATTATCTGTCCGTTTAATAACAGTTATTACACAAATTCCCTGCATTTCCTTGCACTTAAAGCGGAAAATCTGAAACTCACAAAATCTGTGGTCGCGGAGTAACACTTAAACTGATCCTCGAAGCGAAGAAACTATTCACAAAATAAAGTTTCTTCTGGTTTGGAGAAGCGAAGTACAACGAAGTAAGTGGCAGTAAAACACCTCTCGCCTAACTTTGAACTAAGTCTTTAGATACAAATGGCACAAAAATATCTCCCAAGTTATAACAAATATCACTCTTTTGAGTTTGTAAACAAATCAATACCTTGTCACATTAATCGAACTGTCTATTTCACTTACTCAGTCACATGGACGTTTAGTGTGACAAGGTACTGAGATGTATACAAACTAATGATGCTGACTGTACGACTAAAGTAAAACTAATCTATTGCTAAAGTCTCATTGCAAAGCAAAATTCTATCATTTGAATCATGTTATCCTGCCTAGAATTGGGGCTGTATTATTGACCTAGCTTGGCAAATGTGGATCACAAAAATGCCCAGGGAATCAAACTCAGAACCCCTAAGACACTAATCTAATACTTAAACCACTAGAACAATGATAAATTAAGGGTTCAAATCTACGGCTGGGAAGAATAAGCCTCTCTTTTGGTTTAGCAATTTACATACTTTTGTTACCTTATTGTTTTACCACAGTTATTGATCACTGCAAAAACCACGATAAGGTTGGTATGAAATAAATAATATTAAACATAATGTATTGATTGACGCGTATATATTGGAAACGCTCGGCTTGCAATAAAACAGCAAACAACGTCTTGTTTCCATTTCCAGTAAATAAGTAAGTATTGAATGCCTACTGCATAGCGAAGGCTTCCAACGTTGAAATCAAGTTATCGGTACAAAAACATCGCACGTCACGCATCAACACGCTAATCAAATCCAGGTGGGTGATCACAAACCGGACTTAAGTTTGGAAAAACGGAAACATACTTTTCTTTTAAGAATCTAACCTGGTTACCCCGAAACTTAAACTAGTGCACCATCAAAGCAACTGCATCTTTAAATTAGCCAAGCCACATTACAGTTACAGCTTAACGAATAAGTGTCAGTCTCTAAACGTACCGTGTACTTAGTTGAAAATTTATCTCACTGTTATCTTAATTTTACTGTGTAGGTGTACCGCGTGCTGCAGGCGTTACGTAAACTCAAAGAGTTTCGGTTTATGAGATTTGGAGTTTACTCAGAAACGCTTGGCTTATATTCTGTCTCAGCGTAATCTGTGAAGGTACACCTTGCACATTATTTTGATGCAAGTTTAAATAAAAAATAGTGACACAAAAACCATAATATATTATTAGAAAATATATTTTTACATACTTCTTTGAAATTAGTAAGACATTAGACTTAAAACATACATTATTAGAAAAGATACTTTTACATACTTCTTTGAAATTAGTAAGAGTTATTAAAAACGGAGATGAAAATGAACAAACCCGACAGATTTATAATAACGCTTATATTTGCGACAAAAGAGCGATCAAAGTTGACAAAGTTTTTACTTTACGGCGAAACCATTAGCAGAACGATAAATAGAAATCACTTGTCTCATTCAAAGAAGTTATATTTATAAATAAATTATTCCAACAGAAGATTATACAGAAATATTATGCAAAGACACTTATAAGCTCATGCGTACATCGTAAGCACTTGTTACAACTTAAATAATACAACAGTCCGGAAGCTAGAAAACGGCATTAACAACAGTTATGCAAGTGCTTTTTATTTATGTAAACCTAATCTTATCAATAAAAATCAATATTGTTATCGTTTTTGTAAGTGATCTATAAAATTTGAGCATCAAATGCACAAACAATAGTTAACAGTTATCTACCTCTAAACTTCAATTATAAAGCTGAAGAGATTGTTTGTTTTAAGGCGCTGATCTCCAGAAACTACTGACTTGAATCGAAACATTGTTTTTGTAATAGTCCATTTATCAATAAAGGCTTTAGGGTTTAAAACAACGCAGTGGGATTGTAGCCAATAGGTGTAAATAATCAGGAAAAAATATGATAAAACAGAAAAAGTACGCGTAGATTAAATAAGTATGTGCCGAACGCACGTGTAATATAACCTTTTTTACTAGTTTGTCTTTGATACTTTTACTTTTACAATTGAATCTGGCACTATCTTCTTCTGCTCAATAAATGTCGCACTACTTTCCACCGGCTTTTAATACCTTATAAATTAATAATCTAAATTCTAAAAATCATTGCTTACGCATCTCTTTCGGTCGCTAACAAAGTGTGTTAAATATTGATTTCATTTACAATTTTAGTAAATCTAGGCCACCTTAAATCCGCTAAAAAGTTACCTTTACTTATTTTTTATTGTATCCCACTTTTCAACACATTTTGTGAGCTCTTTGCAAAATGTCTTTATTGCACGCTTGCTTGGTTGAGTACGATTTTTCTCTTTCTTAGAACCCTTTGTACTGCATTAATATTTAGATTCTGCATTCGCCCGACAAACAAGCTCCTAGTTATTCAGCCTCACGCGTCTATAATTTCCCTTTCTGATCTGCCCTTTGGATTGGAACGTAGCGTGACGCTGCTTGCATTCATCATGTTTCAAACTGAGTACCTAAGCGTAATGGTAACCGTAATTCCGTGACATGTACTTAACTGCGTCCTTTTCTGAGGAGAGGTATTTTGTAATTTTTAAATAAAAAATAATTTGAATGTTAATAAATTTGATTGCAAAATTTATGGGTTTAACAATTTTTTTATATTGCCCTTCAAGATCGACCTAATCCCACCTGATTTTATTGTTAAATGGTAATGAGCTTCTAGCTTAAGGGTGACAAGTACAGCGTAATAATAGCTGTTACTAGACTTGTCGCCTTTGCCTTGATGGCTTGACCCCTGCTACTAATGTAGTACCCCCAAGAGCTCTGGAAACCTCTCACAACGCAGGAATAATAACACCGAAGCGATTGTTATTTGGTTGCGGTCTTCTGTAAGGAGGTATTTCACCAGTCGGGCTGCTCCAGTTCAAGCGATTAATCGCTATGCCTAACCTCTTTTAGAATTGACGAGAATTGTTTGCTTAATCAAACGGCTTTCCAAGATCACTCAACTTGTTTATGGCTCGTAACACAAGCGGGACACGTTGATCGCTTCGTACCCTGAGCATTTGTTTGTGAGAGCTGGAAGTATTGTTATAAAAGGTAGACGCGCGTATAGAAAACTCGTAAAGTTGATTGAGGAAGACACGCTTGCATGTTTAAGGAAAATCAATCTTAAGTTTTACAGGACTCGATATAGACAATGCATAAGTGTTTTAGTTTATAAACCGCAGCTTTACATGCATACTTTGTCCGTTTTTTCCACACTTTCCACAGATTTTTCACCCTTCTGCAATAAATAAACTACCTAATAAAAAAACTCTTTTTTCGTTTCGAACCAGTAGCTTCTGAGATTAGCCCAAACAAACAAACTCTTCAGCTTTATAATTTTAGGATAATAGATGAAAAATATTTCTAAATACCTGAGTAAGCTTTAAAAAAAAGATACACTATGTTATTATTATTAGGGTACTTGGGGCTGTGCAGTTCTAGTGAATTGGGGGTCTACTTCCAAAAACGAAACGAACAAACGAAAGGTTTCGTTTTTGAGGATAAATCAAAAGTTCAGGAATTAAAACGTAGTTTTTGCTTTCCATAAATAATATTTTGTTTTATTAAAACGTTTTATTCGCGTTCGAAGTGAATTGGTTGCGTCCATGTGAATTAAAAATTGCTATCCGTTGTCGGATCCGACATATTTCGTTTTTGGGAGTAGACCCTCTGTGGTCACTGCGACCTATTAAGATACCTAAGATACACTAACGGTGCTAACTAGATAAAAATATCTATGAAAATTTGGACAACATCGCATACATTTCAATTATCCCATATTTAAAGGAGGAGAAATTAGCGCACTGCACACACACTTTTCAGAGCGGGAACTACCCACTAAACCTCCCCCCCCCCCCCCTCTCATTGCCTGGTGACGGTGCCATGGATTTCTACCTGCTATTATTAACTAAAAACCATAGAGCTAACATCCAAAAATTAAGCAAAATGTTCGTGTACGTTCCAATTGTTACGTAGTCTTGATTTTATGTACGCATGATTTTTGTTACGCTGAATATGGCACATGTATATTTTCCTCTGTATTTGTTTGCGACAGCGCGGAGTTTTGTTCGGTATCGCGCTTCGTAAAAGGTATGTGAGCGTGAGAGCTCGTAAAAATGATAGGAGGCATGGCTGTCCCTGTTGGAGGGGAATAAACCTGAACGTATATAACGTATCTGTATACCTGGTGTTTTGTAAACCAATCACGCTTTCTGTTTGATTGACTACAGGTGCACGTCGCCTGTTTTTAAATTGGAAAATAAATCACGCCAGAACTTTATTGATTTGAAAATAAGAACGGAATTTATGTCGTATCTAAATTTGATTGATTTCATTTGAAAAATTTGTACGTAGCTGAGAAGAAAATATTATGTTTTTGTTCTTGTTGGGAAATAGTTGTCTTTTGTTGTGTTAAACTCGTAAATTTATGGATTTCTTAACAAACTCAAAAGGGTAAATCAAAGCTTTTGAACACAATTTTGAATTTGTATGATCAATTTCATGTTATTTTGTGAACTGAGGTTTTTACTAAGCCATTGCTACCGGTTGATTTTGTAACACACATAAAAACTAAGTATTTAAAGTAAAACAAAAACGATTCAGCCCTTTAGTAAATAATTCAGCAAAGAGATATATCGAAACAAAATCGAAATTTGGTAATATATGAACGAGATACTTCCATTTGTAGTTAACAATAAAAAACAAAACTCCTTTTCTTTCAAAGTAGTATGACATGCGTGGTTAACATCATATGATCCGTCTGTTAAATGTTTTTGCATAAATCACAACTTTAAAGCAATATTACTCTGGCAATAAACATACTTCTAGGGACCTACTTCCAACTATTCTTCTATTTATATACTTCCGGTACCCTTAGAAAGTCAGATTTACATCAAGAAACAGCTTCCATCGATTTTCATTTGTTGGATTTATCAAAATGTAGGTATGCAAAAAAAAATACATACATTTTAAAACTTATACATAACATTTAGTACGAAATTCATAAGGTTTCCTATATAGTAAAAACCAAACTTGCATAAACCAAACCATTATAAAATATACTTCGGTACTTTAAACCTTTAGCAAAAACTATTTTATTTATCCTTTGTGCAAACCCCTGATTTATCAGCTGCAGCTTGAAGAGAACAAACGAGCAGGTATTTAAAACAACAGACGTGTACACAACTCAACTCCGTCGAACCCATATATCTATAAAGTATTATGTTAATTGCATCCTTATGTATCGTATTTTAAAATGATTTTTGTGCTTTTCTATGCATTTTCTTTTCATGCTTTTGGTTTTTTATTTATTTAATTTACCTCTTTATTATTGGTTTGGGTTTTTTATTTCATTTGTAATGTCCTTACCTTTTAAACTTGTACTGTTTAATTTCTTTCTAAAGTGCAAAAAATTGTGTGCCCTACAAGAGTAATATTGCGTTAGCACTTAAACTAATCAATCTCAACCATGGTTATGAAATATTGACTTGACATTGAAAACCAAATCTCTATTTTTGTTTATGGTTAAAAGTAATATTAATTGTCGCTCAAATTCAAATCTCAATTATGGTTTATCAACCTAAAAGTTTGAGCTAGACGAATGAGTTTTTTCAGCGTCTTATGTTAACATAATTGAAAAATCATATTTATTTTTTATTTAATATTTATGTCATATATTACAACAGTTATTCTAGCATCTCATATGTTGTTATCGAAAAGGCAACCATTAATAAAATAGTAATTTTACTTGTTAAACATTTTACTTCATAACAATTGTTTACAACAAATATCATTACAGTAAAAATGATGGGATGATATTTTTCACATTCAAAACATCAAAAAAGGACATTGGAGGACAAGAAGGTTAAAATTGAACAGTGGTTGAATAATAATTGAGTCGTCACTCATATAAAAATTGTAAACCATCTTCAAGGATGAGATCCCTTTAGTTTCCTTGTATCTCCAAAACCCATGACCTTTGCTTCAGTTGTTCCATACAAAATTCTATTCCACAATAGGCTAAGGGATTCCTCCCACTATAAAGGAGGCCGTAAACTCGCGGACAGGTCAGCAATTATCTTTCTTTGTTTATTGCTACATTCGTTTCCCGCTTAGCGTGGTACAAGTGACAGGGTAATTTATTATGAGCTATTAGGGTGGTGATTCATTGTTTTACCTGTAATTTTGCTGGGCTGAAGGACCTCCCTGGAACAATGTTGGTATTGTTTATAAAATTCTAGTTTTTTTTTCATTAGACAATGTAACTGTTGTTTTTTTTATATTGCACTTCAAAATTGATCTCATCCCACCTGATGTTAAGTGGTAATGAGGTCCCAGCTTAAGAGTGACAAGTACAGCATAATAAATCTGTTACTGGACTTGTTGCCCTTGCCTTGAAGGCTTGACCCCTGCTACTAATGTAGCATCCCCCAAGGGCTCTGAAAACCTTACTCACACGCAGGAACACAACAACACCGAAGTGATTGTTATTTGCCTGCAGTCTTCTGTAAAGTTGAGGTATTTCACCAGTCGGGCTGCTCCAGAGCGATAAATCGTTATGCCCTACCTCTTAGTGTTTATAAATGATATTTTAACAGATCCCAGTAGGCATTAACAAATCAAAATACTACCATTCAGTTTCAGTGGTATCTTAAAGAAACTATTTTTCGGATTGGCAACTTATTAAACATCTTCAGACTTGACCCAACGACAGAATTATTAACTCTATGAAATCTTAAATTCAAAAAGTTATTATTTAAACTTGTAATATTAAGGTTACTACGAGTATTATGTTTATTGTGGTTGCATGAAGAGTGTGTGTGTGCGTGTAAAAATTTAGATTTTCCTTATGGTTTGTCTTTTTTCTTTTCATGAGGAGAACGCTTTCACTCATACCATGACCAAAAACAAGGTTTACTCACGGTCCGTTGCAGTTGGTATGCGAATTGTTTATGGGTCACGATTTGGTCTGCTATTAGGGGTCCGCACGAAATGATAAAAGAATCCATGGTGAGAATCTGTTGTCTTAATTTTCGATTCTTTGGTTAGTGGATAATATTTTACTTGTAGTTTAAAGTCGACATATATCTTAATATCTCGTTTGAAACTTATTTGAATATTCCAATAGTATACAATACAATAGTATATAATATTTAAAAGCATTTGACAAAGTATATCATGAAATAGTTCAAACTTAAATTATGAAAACATGTTTGTAAATAGCTTACCTGCTATGTTAATTCGCATAATTATTTTATTAATTAAAAGTCAAATATTGACAATTACAGTTTTAAGTGTGCTAATTTAATGAAAATAAGTTAAGGAATACGACAAGGATTAATTTTGGGACCATCTCTATTCAATAAATGTATTAATTAAATATTTGCTAATATGCTGTATTTTATATCTTTGTAATGTTTGTTATTTTTAAATTTATTACAAAATAATTTAAACGACAATAGTGAAATTCTTTTAGTAATCAAGTGTTTGCAAAACCACATTTTCAACCGCCGAATCGAAGATTCCAACTTTTTAAAGTACGAAACCGACGGTGGTCAAGCCAGTTCACGATTTTCAAAGTGAAAGTGACGATGTCGGCCATAAAAGAGATTGCTTTATGAGCTGGGGTTTTATAGGTGGCGCGGGTGTTTTTAGCCACACACGGTAGTTTTTCTTCCATTGTCGAGTGTTGGGAGAAACAGCACAAAAGAATAAATAAAGTTTATCACTTAGACGTGTGAAAACAGGCACTTCTAGATGATTCAGATTGAATTTTAATTCATCGCCTGGATGTTTCGTCTTAAATAATACACGGGACGGCTAGGCCCCCTAAACTAAACTTTAGTTTTTTTTTTCTATTTGAAATTACCCAGCACAAACAAAGATGTGTATTAAAGGTATCACACGTGTCTGATCTTACTCACCTTCAAACATTATGATGGCTCTTAACTGGCATTGATGTCTGTATATATGTGTGTAGATAACGATGTTAAAACTCCACCTATTTTTATGCCAGTCAAGGTTTTTCCATGATTGTGGTAAAATTATGCAATATATCTAATATTGTTCAATTTGATTGTTAAATCGAAGAAAGATTTGATTGTTTGTTTATTTGTATGTATTAAATATGCTTTAAACACGTAAAATACACTATAGCCAGACAATTAAGGTAATTTTTTAAAAATCGAACCTTTTTTAACAATTAAAAACGGATCTTCTGTTTTTTTTTATTGATTTCACTTGTATTTTAGTTAAATAGCGAATATGTTATCCAAGGAACAAAATCTACTAGTTGTTGTAGTAAGGAAATAGCTGCAGTTTTAAATTGTTTAGTCGTTAGTAACATCGCAAAACACTTAATGCATGAACAGTTTTTACACTCATTTAACGAACACTGTAAAATAATTCAGAAAGTCTCCAAAAAAGTTTGTTCAAAAATACCAAAAGCCAATCAAAACTTTAAAAAAATCATCCATATAAAATTTTATCACGGGTAAAACCATCAGCGCTAATTTTATTTGCAGTTAACGAAGCCAAATTGATCCGACGTCGATAAATATTGTCGCTTTAAAAATACCGCGGGAGGATCATTAATGGAATCAAATTTTAATGCCAAAAACAAAATGGGAGCAAGGTATTATGCCGCTGTTTCTCAAATGTAAGTTTATATGGGATAGTCAAACGTAGGTGTGTTTTTATAATGTTGATTTTATCATTTTGGATCAATTTAGCCAACGCGGTCAATTTCAGCGAGATCGATTAATGTCGCAGGACTTAGGTACTTTATAGTGCCCAAACATTTACCCAAAATTGCTCTCTCAATTTTCCTTACCTTTTCACAAAACGTTGAAATCGAGTTCCACTTCGAAAGCTATGTTGGATCTCTTTCTTAGATAAACAATTAGACATGGACAAAACATTGATTTTCCAAATCGGAATAGTTTTTGACCTTTGTTAATCATCCTTCTGGGTGATCGGAGGACCGATTATTTACATTTCCTTCTAACAACACAAATCAGTTTTCTTATCAGACATTTTAGATAATTTGACGACCTCCGTAGCGAGAGGCGAGCGGGCTGGACGTTGGCGTCGCACCATCTCTAAGGTCCCGGGTTCGATCCCCGGTTGGTTAAATATAGAAAACTAACTTTCCCATGTTGCCTTGGGTATGATAGATAGATAGATACACATTATTGCACAGAAAAATTTACAGAAATTGGTTTTACAGACATAATTAAGTACAATTTAGGCCGTCTTATTGCTAGAAAGCAATCTCTTCCAGACAACCTTTAGGTAGAGAAAATAGAAGATATTGAGAAACGGGTGTGGCCGTGCAAAATATTTTTCGAAAAAATATTAACAGGAAATATAAATACCATAATATGATAAGTACAAAAAAAGACATAAAAAATAATAACACATAAAAATACATATAGAAATATATATTTCAATAAATTTATACATATCCATAAAGTATTTATTGTTTAAACTAACATATAGAATAAACATATGAAATCAGATTAAATACCAACAAATGGTATGAATCTGGGTATTCAAGAAAGTTTATGTTGTTTGAAGAATCCATTTAGTAAAACAATTCGGGCTGTTTATTTGTCTGAAATAAATGATTTATAATAATTTTCCACTTAGTAAAGTATCTGTGTCACTTCCAGGCCTAGCATACGCTATATGTCAAATTTATCGCATGAGACGACAAAAGTTTCGATACTGTTGATTGGCTAATAGCACATCGCAATCGTATTTTCAGCCAATCAACAGCTAACGCATTGACTTCAATCGATTTTGACGTTTGTTAAGAGCTTGATAAAATTAAGTCGCGTTGCGTATGCTAGGCCTGTTTGATAGTAAAGTGAAAGTGACAATGAATTAAGGTGTTTAGCAAAAATAGTTTAAAAACTAAAAAACACGCTTTTAGCTCGCACTAAAATTACAAAATAATTCAGACATTTAAGAAAGAAAGCGTGGAGCGTTTATGTTATCTTTACTCTTTTTGGACAAAACGCTCCACGCTTTCTTTCTTAAATGTCTGAATTATTTTGTAATTTTTAGTGCGAGCTTTAGCTAAAGCTTTAGCTTTAGCATGTTTTTTAGTTTTTTAAACTATTATTTTTATTTTCTACTTTTTAGTTTTCTCATGTATCAATAATTATATAATTCTTTTTCGTATCCCATTCAGCAAACCCTTTCATTTAATACCCATATCATAGGGGTGTATTTCGAATAGCCTGTCCGTTAGCTTGGACACCCGCCATATTGGATTTGAATCACGTGACTATTTTTTTCGTATTCCTGACAGCAAACCCTTTCTTTTGATACCCATATCATGGAAGTGCATTTCAAACAGTCAGTTCGCCATCTTGGGGAGGCCGCCATATTGGATTTGTAATGACGTTTCTTAGCTAGTCATGTATTGTCATCAGAACTCAGAGCGTGTGCAAAATTTCATCTTAATCAAAGACCGGGAAGTGGGTCAAATTAAGATTCAAAGATTCCGTTACATACATAGATACATACAACCCGAGCTAATAAAAGCGTGTTAAAAATGGTACTTAAGTGTCTACAAATGTCCGGAGATGTTAGTTCAATCTGATATAATAAGGACCGCTTCCTCATCAAGTCCCTTATATACTACTAAGCAAATAAATAAACATTTTGTGTATAAATAAAGATGGCTTCCGATAACTTATTCGACATCTCTAAGCGTTGTCTGTTTTAGATAACTCTCTAAACTTTTTCAGTTACTGGAAAATGTTTGAGAATCTACGCATTCCACTATGGTGACCACATCTCCCTATAAATCGCGGATCGAGTCAATGCAAATGGCAGAATGGTATAGTTTCTGAATAATGAACACATTACTGCAAGATTAACGTTTTATAGTATGCGCGGTTAAGTGCAGTAAAATTTATTTGAATGAGTTATTAACATTTAAAATGTTTAAAGTAATCAGTTCCTAAATTTAAGTTCTAAGCATGACATGAGTTTGCATGGTACTCGGCATCACGCCGGACCACGAGGGAGAGTAAGGCCTTTATCGACACACTGAGGTCCCTCTTCCTCCGCGAACCACCTCTGTCCATACCGCAGAGAGCCACCTGCTCTCCTCTGCTCTCCTCGGGCCAGCTTCGTATCCTTACTGGCTGTAACCTGTGTGGTATCTGAGGCTGGGTGGCAAGGCCAGCCTAAACCCACTGGACCAAAGGGATACAGAACGTCTCTCCCGCCCATCGAACAAAATTGATTGTACCTATTTCCTTAACTTATTCTTTGTTCTTGGTCTACTTGAATTTCGACAATTTCCGTAGTAAAAAAAGTCATTGCAAAAATTATTAATTATTTATTTAATGATGACATATCATACATACTTACTGTACAATGTCGTCTTTTGTATTATTGACTGTAAATTTTTTTTTTATAGGCAATAGTTCCCTTGAAAGTACGCTTGTAGGCATTATTACGAGAAAGAAAACTTTTTTCAACGTAGGCACAAAAGAAGAAACTCGAAAACTAAGGCTTGTCATTTCAGCGACCGTATCTAAATAGAGAGTAGAAATATTTTATTCGAATCGTTACCGCCGCATTGTATTTTACTCGCCCAATTTGACTTTGAATAAAGTCAATTTAAGGTTGGCTGTGGTTGCCTACCTTTTGCGAATTCCGCACAGTTAGGACAAAGTTTTTGTACTTTATTTTTTTGCCTACTATTATCATATTTACCTATTCACCGACTGAAAGAAACTAAGTAATTCAATATGCTAATAACAGTTTCACTTTATGACGGAATCAGAAATGTGGATATTCGTAGCAGAACTAAAGTCACCGTAGCCAAATAACAATCACTTCCGTGTCGTTGTGTTCCTGCGTGTGAGTAAGGCTTGTTTCGAGAGTTCTTAGGGGGGTGCTATATTAGTAGCAGGGGTCAAGCCTTCAAGGTAAGGCCGACAAGTCCAGTATCAGCTATTATGCTGTACTTGTCGCCCTTACGCTAGGACCTCGTTACCATTTAACATCAGGTGGGATGAGGTCAATCTTGAAGTGCAATATATAAAAGTCACTGACGTAGCTCTAAGAAAGGCAAAACTAAAATGGTAAGGCCACATAGCTCAAAATATCGATAGCAGATTCTTTGTAAATGAATGTAAAACAAAAATGACATCTTATCAGAAAAACAACGGCATCCAAATTTATTGTCTCAAGACTTTATCTGTGCCGGCAAAACTGTGAATGAAAGCCCCATACACTCGTCCCTTTGTCTTGTTTCGAAGGACAATTTCGTTGTCAGTCGGAAAAATAGGTCCTCAGTGAAACTTTATTACTGCCGGTCCTAGAACTTTTGTTGAGCGACGATTACTGCCGTTTAGAGTTCTCTTTTCTTTGTGGAAGTTCTTAATGATGGCGATTTTCAACGTTGTACGTTTTTTTCAGGTTAGGTCTGGTAAATAGGTTTTGAAATATGAACTATCGACCTCTTATTACTAATTGGCTACTTGACAGTGTTAACAATAAAATATGAAAAGTGTTAGATATGTTAGCTTATTAGTTAAGTAATAATTCTTAATTTTTTAATTAAAAGCATAGTAAGTAGGTATATTATTTTTGCAAAATAAATTTTACTTTTTTTATCTGTGGAGCAAAAGGACCGAAACGGAAACCACCATTGCAATTCAGAAATGAGAGCTGTCGGCGAAAATTATTTATTTTAATGTAGCGAAACGATTAATATTTCAGCCATTTAATTAAAATGTTGTGTCGCTAACCGTATTAAGTACGTATTTAAACATTTTTATTTATTTAAAAATTCGATAGATTTTAAAAGGAAGTCGTTCCGGTTTATCATATTAGAACGTTGACGTCACAATTGCAACAGTGACGTGATTTGGCGTTTTTGCGCGCTTTATAAATGTGTTACACAAAATCTTGTTTTTCTCTGGTAATTTACATTTTTTCCAGATAAATGGAATTGCTTGGGGTATTAAATGAACAGCCGTTCATTTTACAATACTTTTTCAAAAACTTTCAAGTAGCCAATTGTGCCGTTGTGTAGTAATAAGAGCATTGTGCTACAAATCATGGAGGTTTCACGCGAATGTAACTTTTTTTCGTAATTTGGCCATTTGTTGTTCAGAGTTTTCCATAGCATCACTATTGAGGCGACAAGGTTTTGTATCTTATGTTAAAAATAAAATGTAGTATTTGATAAGAGGCTCGAATTTGACTAAAATTTGCCGGAAGTTGTGAAATGACCAATCGGAGTGAGGCGCTGCTTTGACCAATCAAGAGTCAGCCCGCCAATTTATGTAAGAAAATACGTCCCAAGATTCACGGTGGACAGAAAATTCACTTTTACTCGAGACACAGAAGATACGATCTTATTATCTGACCTAGAGTTATCATTTTAATTTTAAAATCAGATAAATCTTTTCTCTAACTTTCTTTTATATAATTTATTTTGTTCGATAGTGCTAATAAAAATAAAAAAATAAAGCTTGTGTTATTATTTTCTCTCTTCTCCATTGTATTTAGGTAGGTCTTACCGTTAAGTAAACTTTGTGTAAATCATGCTGTGTATGATTTTTATGGATTACTGTCTAGTCTATTTAAGTTATCTATACTAATATTATAAAGCTGAAGAGTTTGTTTGTTTGTTTGTTTGAACGCGCTAATCTCCGAAACTACTGGTGCTATTTGAATAATTCTTTTTTTGTTGGATAGTCCATTTATCGAGGAAGGCTATAGGCTAAATAACATTACGCTATGACCAATAGGAGCAAAGACAGAGCGGTAAATGTGTAAAAAACGGGGAAAATTATTCATCCTCGAGGGCTTCCGTTGCGTGCACTGCGAAAACGGTTCAAGATACCAAAAATATATGTATGAAAGAATAATTCCTATTGAAATGATCTAAAAAAATGTCCACGCGGACGAAGTCGCGGGCGGCCGCTAGTGCTAACTATATGGATATGTATCTGACACTAATCTGTCTGCGTACCTTGAAATAAATAAATAAAAGTTAGATTTTTCATGGTTGTATACTTGTATTATACAACTATAATAGGTATTAACTAAATCTCAATGTCTGGTGAGCGCAACAAACTTTCCTCTGACTCGCGAACAAGTTGAAAGACGTTGAGAGCGAGTTGTTCGCTCGCTCGAGATGACTCGCGCAGTTTGCTCGCTCGTTATAACTTGAGCCGAATGCTTTTGTAATTAGCTTATCGTTTTTGGGTTAAGTCTGATCCGAGCGTTTATTTTGTTATAACTTATAATAATAACATCATAGTTCAATGTTACAAATACATTAGCGGTTGTGCGCGACTCTATACGCGTGGATTAATTTGAACCTTTTTTGTAATAAATGTATGTCCTCTGCTTTAACCCCAAACGGAGGTCGATTCCTTAAAGTATATATTTGTTATAATACTCATCATGTGAAATTTCAAGTCTTTACTTCATATGTATGGATCTTAGCGGTTAGGACATTTGGCAAAACTAACTTTTCTAAATTGGTTTGTCTGCGTGTGCTGGGTTAACGCTCCAAGTTAGAACCTATCTCATGATCATACCAGTTGATTATCGTAATTATGTGGTATATCTGTAATAATAATTTAAAACTGAATAATATGTTTGTTCGTTTATTTGAACACGCTAATTTCAGGAGCTACTAAAATGAATAGAAAAATACTTTTTGTGTTGGGTAGCCGATTTATTGAGGAACATTTTACGCTACTATCACTCACGATAATTACATCACGGTAATAAGTATTACTAATGTAATCTATGTGAATAAAATACTTTGACTTTGCTCTCTGTACGCTAACTGAATCCCTGAAGACTACCTTTTCTTTAGCGAGCCCGATTCTCGCTTCAAAAACATTGCGTGAGAATTTAATTTATCCTTTTAAAAACGTCTACGTTCCCTTAGGAGCATCTTGTACCCTTATCAGAGTAGGCGACGTATTAGGGCGACAGCAGTCCCGACCCGTAACGGACGAGCCCATTTCAATTGTGGACACGAAATGGTTCCGATATTGATAAAACTGCCAGCTACTTATTTTTTAACCGACTTCAAAAGAGGTTATTTGCAGATAGCTTCGTCTTAGCACCAATTTTGATGGTATTTTGGAGGAGATATTTCAAAAGTGCTTTTGAAACCGTCCAATAGTAAGTCCCATCAAAACAGAACTATATGATAAGCTCCAAAGTAAGGTCCAGTGTCTTCATTGCGCTTGATTGAACTTGAGATACTGACACTTATTTACAGCAAGTGATCAGATTTCTTAAGAGATCAGATTTTTTACTTGACGAGAGAATCGGGTCAGTATGGCGATGCTAACGGATAGGATTTATTATTGGTAACAAATCCATTGTCATCGTGATGTGGGTTCCTCTCTTTCTTACAAACACGCTGGGAGGAGCCAATATACTGTGCTTCTATAAAAAAAATTAATAGCATGCTGTATTGCTGCCTAGAGTTGCATATCCATAGAACATTATTGCTAGGTTATCCATAGTATCGATAGACGATTTCTAAACCGACCAATATTATTGATGTACAACAAAAGTATCGATAGTATCAATAAATAAATAAATATTGTACAACATCACATCCATTGCTCTGATTCTGTGGTAAGTAGCTTAAGCACTTGCGTTACAGAAATCAGAAACAATGACGGTACCACAACACCCAGACCTGAGACAACATAGAAAAGTTCGTTTCCCATATTGAGCCGACCGGGGATCAAACCCGAAACCTCAGAGATGGTGCTACGGTGGTCGTCAAATAATATCAATACAATAAAAAACGGTATTGTTCATGACGAGCTCGTTTATATTTTTGTCTACCTACAATTGGGAATGTAATGAGATATCACCGTTTATTGAAATTAATGTTAGCCTAATTCTACTTATAAGATGTTCGTATTGTGATTGTATTGACGTGTTGTGATTTTACTTTAAGTGCGCCCTATATAGTACTATAGTTCACATTATGTTTAGTGCATAGTGTGAGTATTATGTAACATAAGTTTCTCAGTAAGTGAATTATGTAGTTCTTTTTGAGAAATAAATAATCTTTAACCATAAAAACACAAAGGTCAAAGCGACGGAGTATATAAGGCGGGCCGTGTCTTCTTTGCGCTTGATTGAACTTGAGATACCATCACTTAATTACAGTGAAATGGTCTGATTTCTTAAAAGATCAGATTCTTATTTGAGTAAGCATAAGTGCACTGTCTCGCTTTCTAGGAGAACTCAATAAAGTTGCCTATCGATAAGAAATTATGCTAGTCTATCCATAGTATCGATAGACGATTTCTAAACCGACCAATATTATTGCCGTAAAACATTAGCATCGATAATGTCGACACTATTGATACCACAACCGATCAAAGTGCCGGCGTCAGGGTGTTATTCGTAATACATTTTTGAAGAGAAGAGAAATGCATAAACGCTCTGTATCGCAACCTGGGGAAAGGCCGTAGAGTTGCTTATCGATAGTTAGTTATTGCTAGTCTATCAATAGTATCGATAGAAGATTGATAAGCAGACCAATAATATTGCTGTACAATATAAGTATCGATAATTTTGATACTATCTTAGCTTAAGCTATTTCCTACAAAATCAGAGCAATTACGGTGATGTTGTCCAATTTTTATTGATTTATTTAAAAATAATCAAATTATTTTTTGGACCTAGGTCTTGTCACAAAATAGCTTAAGCATGCAATAATACAACACATACAAAATAATACATAATACAAATTTGACTTTAAACGAAGCAGCAATTCTCAGACTAAGATGGTTTCTAATACTTCGATGATCAGACGACGCAAACTTACTAGGAATACTACCTTTTTTTTTTTAGTGTGGAGAAACGCTTATGCCGCCGACCCGTTCGGGGAAACGGGTATCGGGTACGTCAGGACTTTCACCTGTCTAAAAACTCTACTAATTTCCCCCCCAACGTCTATTTTTGGTGGGGCCTGGGAAATAGCCATTAAAGCATGCTACCAGGCCCTACCGACGCGCAATGCTCGTGTTTAGATCGCGAGCGCGTCCCCAGTGCGGCAATGCCGCACCGCGGGCGTACCGGACGCTCGGCACGCCCTTCTCCTCGATCGGCGCCAGAATTCCCCGTCTGGCGCCTTCGGAATCTAAGGCCTTAGGCCTTATTACCCCCCATCTCGACGTCCCTTATAGGGACGGAGGAAGCCGGCTCACTACGCGGCTTGGCGACCGTGTTGGTGCTTCTTCTAGGTTTGGGGGCTTTGCACTGACTGCCCCCCACCTTATGTTTTGCCGTCCTGCCAGCCGCTGCACAGACAGTGCAGTGCGGCTCTTTGTCGCACACGCGGGACAGGTGGCCAACTTCGCCACATCGATAGCACTGGGTGCTTCTATCTATCTCAGACCTGCACTGCATCTTGGTGTGCTCTTTTTCCAGGCACCTGAAGCAGCGCAGGTCTCTATTTGCCAGCAGCTGGACACTCGCAGACGACCACCCCACCAGAACGCGACGGCCATCGACCAGACGTTTGGCCACCGAGACCGGACAACGGACCCAACACGACGCCGGACCCCGTCCCACTCGGCGGATTTCACCTACCTTTAAAAGCTCCGTCGAGCACTCCCCTATTTCTGCCACTGCGGCAGCCACCTCAGCGACGGATACTGATTCGTCCAGCTGGGAGAGGCGCAATTCAGCGCACCTCTCTGGCCGGGAAATTTGGACCCCGTCCGCCGTCAGCACTTCCCGTAATCTGGCCGCCAGTGCATCGGCTTTCCCCTTATTTTCTTCTACGGAGCCACCTTTCAGCTCCAAAATAGCCGCCCCCGTTACTGCCCTGCGATATTTCACACCCTCAATCCCCAAGGAACTTAGGGGAATATTCTCTTTAGCCTTGGTGAAGGCCTCCATGTAACTTACGCCCCGGGCGACGGCTTCCGGCGGCAGCGTGAGCACTACTGCCGCCGTCTGAGTGGGGCGGAGGTTTGGTTGGTTGAGTCGTCGCTGCCTCGGCTTCTTAACCGGAGGTTGAGGGGTCGCTTCCGGCGCACCCTTTTTCTTCTTCCCCCCCTTACCCTTACGGACCACCGTGGCCCACGTCGTGGGAGGGGGTGGGGGTGGGGGTTGCATGAGCCGAGACTCCTCATCGGGCTGGGCCGCAGGCTGAGCTGTTGCCTTAGCCCGCCTGCTTCCTTTGGAAGGCGCCGGAGCTACTGGCTTCTTCATCGCGGCCGGAGCGCTGCTAGCAGTTGGCTTCTTCTTCTTGGTCGGCTCCACCACCTTCGTCGAGGACGTCGGCTGCTGCACAGACTGAACCGACTCCAGCCGCTTCTCTATTGCCCGGAAGCGGGAGTCCAGGTAATTGAGGAGCGTTTCCTCACTCTCCCTGCTGTTAATTGCTGGGGGGGGGGGGTACTCGCCCCTCTACACTCTGCTGGAGAAAAGCGACCTGACCGCGGACTTCGGCCAATTCCTTGGCCTGCCGCTCCACCTCTTTCTGAAGCCGCTCGTTCTCCAGCTTGACCGCCCTTACTTCAGCGGCCCCGTCCTCTTTGGCCCGCTTGACCGCCTCTTCGAGGACTCGGTGCTCGTCGGCGGACGTCCTCTTGTACATCATGGCAGCCACCTTGTCCCACTCGTTGGCTGCCATGACCAGGGCCTTCATGTGGGTGCCCTTGAGGTTCCCCGATCCCCTCGCCACCCTCCGGACCAGGTCCGCCGTCGCCATCACCTGGGCTGCCAGGAGGAAGGAGGGCCGGTCACTAAGGTTCTCCGACGCCTCCTTTCGTGCGTACGTTTGAGGCGAGAGAGTGCGCGAGACATACTCGATCTCGCTCGCGTGCTGCTCCACCTATTGGGCCGCCTTGGAGATGGTCTTCTCCCTCTCCAGTTTCTTCTGCGCCTCTGCGGCTTCCCGCTCCTCCCGACGATGTTGTTCTTTGGCCGCCGCCAATCCCACATATTCCCCCGTGGTTGGCGGACGGCCACGCCCCCTTTTGGCCCCAGTCTTCTTGCGGAGGACAACATCCCCACATGTTTCCCCCTGGCTGGGCCGTTTCCGCCCAGCCAACGACACCGCTCCGTCTGCAGACGCGCAGCTGCTGCTGCGGCTTCGAACATCAGCGCGACTTGAGCGCCGTGATGCTGTCCGAGTCGACACATCAGAAAAACACATTTCGGATACGTCCGAGACGTCATCCGAGTCAATATCCCCCCCGACTACTATTTTCCCCGATTTATTATATTTTGTTGAGTCCATAATTGTTCCCACGATACATGCTGGAAACAAAGGTCACCCCGTGCAGAGCCAGTTGCACGGGGAAGCCTAATACACACCCGGTGTCGGCCGGTGCCGGGCGGTGGGGTCGATAGGAGGAGCTTTGCCCATCTCCTCACCATCCCTCCGAGGGAGAGATGGCCCCGACGTCTCGTGCCACTCCCAACGTCGGGCTTAGGGGGTTTTTTAATGAGGTATCCTTCCTCTTGGGCCGGCCAATGAAGGCAAGCCCCCTACCCCTCCCCCCTCCCCAGGCCTACCTGGGCTACAGAGGGAAGGAACAGGTTTGCCGGTGGTGGTCCTGAAAAGGACCGCGTCTCTCCAGCCACTTTGGCCAGTTTGACCCACCGAGCCCTAACCCCTACACGCCTCGCCCTCAACTGCTCTTCTCAAACCGAGAATAGCAGTGAGGACGGCATTCCCCACCCCCCCAAATTCCCCACCCCCCCATTCCCCATCCCCAACCCGCCTACCCCGCCCCCCCAGTGTGTTTGGTCCGCGGGAGCTAATCTCCGACCGCCGACTGCCGTCCGCAGGGCATCCCTGTAAGCGGGAGTACCCTCCGGGCGGCAGCCGACGGCTTCCCCTATCCGCCGGCCGGGGGACGCGCCAGGTAGGGGTATCACCTCCCCCCCTGGACTAGGAATACTACCTGGAACACAAAATAATTAATCTGACCGGAAATCGAACCTGGGCCTTTTGGGCTTTTGCCGTCTACCTTAGCCACTGAACCAGTACTAACTTGTAAAGGACTTTCCTTTTTTTAAGGCACTCCAGCTCCTATAACAACGAAGACTCGCCCACTAACCCGTGTAAAAATTATAATCAAATTTAACAGCCAAGAAATACCTTCAAAGATTAAATAATATTCAAAGGTCTAACTAGCTGAAGATTTTTACTTACTTAGGGCCAGATTAAATTACAAGCTTATTCTGATGGACTGACATCAAAGACAAGACCTACACATAGCGAAAAACAAGATTTTAAATAAGTATGCGTTGTCTAATATTATTTGTAAAAAAGGTATTAAGCGAAATAAAAATGTTTGGTGTCTTCTTTAGTTGTGTAGTTGTCTTCGTCAAATCGTACAAGTTAAGAAAGAGACGAAACATAACATTAGAATTCGAACCCGATACTGACGTTTTGTTAATTGGTATGCACACATTATGTAATTTTGTCTGATGTAATATTTACTGCCGGCCCGCCGCGGCGTCTCATTCGAACTATCCCCGTTTTTGCCACATTTTCCACTGAATTTTCGCTCTCATTGGTGATAGCGGAATATAATGTAGCCTAAAGCTTTCCTCGAACACACCGTCTTACTGTGCGATATATAAATAAATATAAATATTGGACAACATCACATATGTACATTTCTCTGATCCTGCGGTAAGTAGCTAAAGCACTTGTGTAACAGAAATCAGCAACAACGACAGTACCACAACACACAGACCCGAGACAATATAGAAAAGTTTATTTCCCATATTGACCCGACCGGGGATCGAACCCGGAACCTCAGTGATGGCGCGACGCCAAAGTCCGGCACGCTAGCTTCTCGGCTGCGGAGGTCGTCTATATGTAAAACTAGTATACAAAGATAAAGATGTCATAGCGGGTATTAAGCGTAATACCAGTGACCGGTATCTCCCTCAGTCGTGTAGGTATGTCACTTCTCGCGGGGACGGTAAGGCGGGCCGCAAACAATTGTGTTTGCTTAGGTCCGGTATACCTCGCCGAGATTGTTTCGGTTCGTGTCACCGATTTCAAATATATTTTTAAGAATAATATCATCGTGTTCATTAATGTTCGGTCCCAATATTTTACGATTCGTAATGTGTCGAAAATTACTATCCGGTTTTCTCCAACCGACTACGAGACGTAAATAACATTCCGCCCGTGGATACTACGGTATCCAAAAAAAATATGTCGACTCACGTCCGTGAAGACTATGGTATCCAAGCGTAGGTGGTCTTGAAAACTTATTAAAAGCGCCATCTTTTATAATTGTAATGAAGAAATATGAGTTTAAATCGGTCCTCTAGTAACTAATAAGAGAGGTAGGGCATAGCAATTTATCGCTCGAACTGGAGCAGCCCGACTGGTGAAATACCTCCACCTTACAGAAGACCGCAGCCAAATAACAATCACTCCGGTGTTGTTGTGTTCCTGTGTGTGAGTAAGGTTTCCAAAGCTCCTGGGAGGGTGCTACATTAGTAGCAGGGGTCAAGCCTTCAAGGTAAGGGCGACAAGTCCAGTAACAGCTTTATTATGCTGTACTTATTACCCTTAAGTTAGGACCTCATTACCACTTAACATTAGGTGGGATGAGGTCAATCTTGAAGTGAAATATATATTAAAAAAAATCCAACGAAATAATCATAGAGGTCACGACTGTATGTTCCCTAAAGACTCTAACCCGCGTTTAGAAACAACGCAGTGGTCCCGCCAATGTCCACTGCTTAAAAAGACATCTAAACAAAAGAGACTGCACGGTGATATGAACTTTCTTATTAACTAATTTACTTTCCATTTCAGCTGACATCAGTAGTTCGTCGGTCGTTTTCAGCTTAACCTTTATGTGTGCCGACCTACGACATGACCTACAAGTCGACACAAATACAGCGTCAGAAGAATTGGCGTAGTAAACAACGCTCCATACGTAATGCGTGACATCGATATCCTACATCGCGATATCAGAGTTATCATCGCCACTAAGTATATATACAACAAACCAAGAATGGTAGTTGGGCCTTGATCCCCGAGCAGATAACACCTAGCTCGGCGGAAGTACTTCCACTTTTAGTAAAGAACATACGTTCCTTACAAATGTATATTATACGTAACTAGAACTGATCGTTTTCCAAACATTAGAACCGGGTATTACAGGATGTTTTCAATATTATAAAATAGCAGAGAGATAGCAGACCGAACTTTGGTGTTGCACAATCTCTAAAGTCCCGGGTTCGATAGTTACACACTAGTTGCTATTAATCGCGAAGCACTTTACTGGCTTAAGATTTTTTTTGAGGTAAAATGTTTGTTTCTTTACAGAAAATTTTCATCTCCCCTTGCAGTGCGAGGCTCGATAAGTATGTAGTTCTAAACATATTCGGCAGAGGGACTTATCAGAAGCTAACAGATTAATACAACGAAAAAAATTCGTCGCCTACTATAACTTGCGGTTAACTCAGATGGAAAAGCAACGCGCGCTAGCGGAGATGAAATTATTCTGTAAAAACGATTACAATTTTGTTTCTCAAAGATGTTTTAGCTGCTATAGACAACCAAAGTCAGAAATCTCATAGTATCTAGATTTTGTGACAGGAAACGAAGCGTCCGTTTGCTCAGCTCTTGTACATTATTGCGTCTCTCGATGCGCGCCGTCCACTCTGTTTATACAATATTGGACTTCGAAATCAACTGACTTCCATTTGGCGAGGTATACTTAGGCGCAATTGATTTTAATTAGAATTAAAAAGTATTTTAAATAAGTTAAGTACGACTAAAAAAAAGTCGAAAAATACTTTTTATTATCTCATACATTAGCTGACTATTCAACACGTCAAACAATCAAAAGATTTTGTTGAAAATCTTGTACAAGTTGAATGGCTACTAAGTTTCTGTTTGAAGTCTATTTTTGCCAATATAACGAAATAATGAAAGGAAAAGATTTAAGAGATGGACAAATAGTGTATTATGTACCTAAGTAAATTTATTTAAAAGAAGCGTCGGGAGACCAAAGGGACCTCGTTAAACCGCGCAGTCCCATTTTTGACGTGTCTCTCTAAACACTTGACATTGGCGGAATCACTGCGTTGTTTGTAAACGCAGGACAGAGTCCATAATAAAAAAAAAAGAGACCAAAAGGCTGGCTTTTTCCTAGGCCAGAAAATAAGTCTGGCTATACAAAGAGGAAACGCAGCCAGCCTTCTTGGCACCATGCCCCTAGGCGGTGACCTGGGACAATTTTTTTATTTGTAGGTTTTAATGATAATTTTAGAATATTTTTATGTACATAATTCCTTGAATGTAAAACGAAATAATTGACATTATTTCATGATTGTACACGGGTGTTTGATGTTTTTTATCTTTTTAATAATAATGGCCATAATCCGGTATGCTTGTCACAATCTGGTCTTTACATTTGCTCGATACTCTATGCGATTTTGAACGCAGTCTACTCTAAGCATTATTTTATACATTTGTGAATATTATTTTCACTCACTGCTGAAAATAATATTCACACTAAATTCTCTAAATCAGATAAACCTGTTTTTTCATTTCATTTTCCTCAACCAAAATCATTTAACCTGTAAAATTTTTAGTAAATTACTCTCATCAGACGATCATAAAAAGTATTAAAAATTTTTACTCTTACAATTTTTTGATTATTTTCAAGATAAGCCGATAAGTATGTAGTTCTAAACATATTCGGCAGAGGGCACTTACCGGAGGCTAACGGTTGATACAGCAGAAAAATTTCATCGCCTACAATAACTTGCGGTTAGCTCAGTTGGAAGAGCAGCACGCGCGATACGTGAAGGTCGTGGGTTCGATTCCCGCATCGCAAAGGCAGATAATTTTTTTCTGTTTCTAATATTTAAAGTTCGCTAGTACGGCGTAAAGTCGTTAATTTCTTACTTGAATATTCAAAACATTTTTTTATTCGGTAGTATCAACATTATGAACACGCCTGTACTTCACTTTTGTGTTGTTGACAAAATCAAACTAATTTACTTAGAACAAATTTATTTGAAAATGATGTCTAAATTTAACGCACAATCTCCAATTTCTAATTAACCCATTTTCATTGAGACCTGTTTCTTAATATCTAAATAGGTCACCCGAACCATCTGTCGAAGCCGATCCAAAGCCAGCCATTTATGTAATACAATACGTACTATTGTAAGGTTCCGTACAATATCATCTGTTTCAAATTTCACTATCTGTTTACGCTCGGGCGCCGTTCAGATTTGATGGTGTTTCGAAAACGTAATAAGATATGAACTGGTTTGAAGGGGCGAATTTGAAGAGGTACAAGGTAAAAAGGTTAAGTTAGGAATTTTAAGAGAGGTAGGGCATAGCGATTAATTGGTCGAACTGGAGCAGCCTGATCGGTGAAATACTCCACCTTATAGAAGACCGCAGCCAAATAACAATAACTTCTATGTTGTTGTGTTCCTGCGTGTGAGTGAGGTTTCCAGAGATCTTGGGGGGTGCTACATTAGTAGCAGGAGTCAAGCCTTCAAGGTAAGGGTGACGAGTTCAGTAACAGATTATTATCCTGTATTTGTCGCCCTTAATCTAGGACCTCATTACCACTTAACATCAGGCGATTCGAAAGTGTTCTAAAAAAACGACTTGAATAACGAAACATTATAATTTAAACTAAATAGTCACCTAATATTATAATGTGCTATGACGCGAAAATTGCGCTCTAACTTTACCGGCTGCTAATCCATAAGGATTCCATCTTGGATTTCTGAGTGACGTTGAAATGTGTCTGCATTTCTAATCGTGATTCTCTGTTAATAGCTATTCCTGTCA
Source organism: Glyphodes pyloalis (assembly GCA_037074685.1). Taxonomy (NCBI): domain Eukaryota; kingdom Metazoa; phylum Arthropoda; class Insecta; order Lepidoptera; family Crambidae; genus Glyphodes; species Glyphodes pyloalis. Next base: position 3,434,981 of record JAYKKO010000030.1, on the reverse strand, counting down.
TTATCCGTTTTGCTATCTGTTGAAAATATTATGTGTTGTGATTCATTCAGTACTGCAATGCAAAGACGTGGTAACGTGCACTAGCAGGTAGAGTTTAGAGGTGAGGTCTTTCTTCCACCTGAAAAGGATTCGCAGCTGTTATTGATGAAGTAGGAAATAATACAAGTATCTACATTTTTACATGAGAAATCCCTCCATCATCATCCCTCCCTGCCGAAAGGAGCACCAAATTTCACTTGCTATCCAATAAAATCTAATAGTTATGTGAAAAGTGTCCGTGATATACATCAAAAACACAAACACATTGACTTACATAAATATTGGTTTTTATCGATGGTTTAAAAAATATAAATTTATCCATTTAACCTTAATAGAAATGTTTTTTATCGAGAGAAAAACGGGTAAACTAACTTTTAATGACTGTATTTCCAAGTTTTTATCAATATTTCATATACTTATTTAACTATAAAAGTGAAATTGGTAAAGGACTTTCGTGCATAAATATTCCCTACTGGTTTACATATTGACACGAACGTATATAACTGTCAAATTGGGAAACTGGGTTTGATATTTTATTTTTCTCTATTTTTATTTTATTTATAGAACTGATAATTTGTTTCTAAAAACCTGGAAGCCCAGCCAAGTTACAGTTGTCAGGTTAGATTTCGACAAGTTTTAAATGTTATAGGATTGACAGTTCAAGTGACATGTTTATCCCTTTGGTAAATCCAATAAATTTGAAACTTCAGCTAGGTTAATGAGGATAAACTGTGGACTTAGTTTTACTTTGACCATCTTTAGGATTATCCAAAAATATTGTACACGTATTTTTCCTTCTTTTTTTAAGGGAGGTAGGGCATAGCGATTTATCGGTCGAACTGGAGCAGCCCGACTGGTGAAATACCTCCACCTGTGTTGATGTGTTCCTGTGTGTGAGTAATGTTTCCAGAGCTCCTGGGGGATGCTACTTTAGTAGGGGTCAAGTCTTTAAGGTAAGGTCGACAAGTCCAGTAACAGATTTATTATGCTGTATTTGTCACCCTTAAGCTAGGACCTCATTACCACTTAACGTTAGGTGGGATGAGGACAATCTTGAAGTGCAATGTATAAAACAAAAACCTAAAAGTAAATAATGCAATACATTGAATTGAATTGTCGTGTGTCATCGAGGATCCCGTAACTGTTTTTTTAATTAGGGCAATTGCAGAAATAAAGAAATAATTTTTAATAATTATTTAACGATTAAGTTCGTTAAATAATTATTAAAAATTATTTCTATTTCTAAACAATTAGGTATTTTTGGCCCAGTCCGTTTTCCTAATGTCTCTCAAAAGTTTCAGTTTTGACCTCAGTACAACCGAACCCAAACCATCATAAAGCAATAGATGGTACTCAATAGAACGGTGCCCGTCTCCGTCTGAGGGCACGATATTGGACAGAGATATAATCAAGAAACCCTTTCTTCCAATATAGCAGAAAATCGAAGGATCTCACTGGCAATAAGTGAAATTTCCTGACGTGAGGCCAGGCTTTTTATATTTGATACGTTTGATTTGCTGCTGTATCTTTTAAAAGTAAACTCTGAAGAGCGTATGTAGCGTGATTTTGTATGTTTTTTTTTATTAATTTTTTCATTACTTTTATTTTCACTGGCATACAATATTTTTTAGTTTTGTAATTTTGTCTCCCTTTTTATCCGCCATTTTGTGTATTTAACAAAATGAGAGTACATTATGAAAGAAGCCTACAATTCGTATAAAAAAAATATGACACAACATCACATACATTATTCTTATTAAATAATGACTTATTGAATGATGTTGTCTCATATTTTTTTGTATGAAAAGTGCTTAAGCACTTGTGTTACAGAAATCTGAAACAGCAAAGGTACCAAAACACTCAGACCCGAAACAATATAGAAATGTTCGTTTTCCATATCGACCTCGGGAATCGAATCCGGAACCTCAGAGATAACGCGATGCCAAAGTCCTTCCCACTCACCTAGCGACTACGGAAGTTATCAAAAAGACTTTTGATTTACTTAGTTCTCTTATCAGCAGTTCTAAACAGGTGTAAACGGGTTTCGACTTGAGACTAAGACTTAGAAAGCAATAAAACCAGATAACACAAGACATTGCTAGCAAAACGTTGCCTCTCAACCCAGCAATAACGCAATATTGCCATTGCAACTATGTAGTTTGAATTTAGTTCACTCTAGTGCCCTATAACTCATCCGAACGCGGCACTGAAGCTCAACCATATCCTATACTCGCGACAAAGTTAATCAGAAGAATGTATGTGAACGAATGTAGAGGGAATCCGGAGGTGTGGGCTGTGAAAGGGTTTATGATACGGTTGTGAAGAAAAGTGTTAAGTCGTGACAATGTAACATACGTGAATAAATGAAAAGCTTGCTTGTTGATAGTAGTGTGTTTATGTTGATCTATTTCTTTGATTCTTGTTGATATGTATAGATTGTGGATGTTGGTGTCTTATTACTGCTGTAGTATAGCAATTCAGACATAGATATATATTAAATTGAACTAAACTTTAAAGGAATTGGTTTAATAGACATTTCATGGAACATCTTAAGCGTTCCTCTAATCTCTTCCGGATATTGTCGAGCTTATATTTTGTCACTTTAAAAAAAATAAAAGTATGTATTTTAAAGGAAATCAATGATAACTCAGTTTTGACTTTTAAGAACCAATCCTATTCAGTACTTTGTACGATGCTCTTTTAGCAGTACTGATCATTAACTATGAAATCATTTAATTGTTACCAATTGATTCTATTATTATTAAAATTCTCTTTTCACTGTTTTTGATTCTATAAGAAACTAGCAGTCTGCCCGTGGCTTTGCACGCGTTGTGCTCGATACATTTTTGATTTATTTTATACAAATGTTGTCCAATTGCTAAATATATTAAAAATATATATACAATTGTAAAACTGAAATAATACAGGAACGTAAATTTTGGTGGTTCATTTTTTTATAGCTGTATCAAGAGTGCCTTATATTTATCATGTTGATAAAAGTAATAACAATGTAGTTTCTCAATCGATATTATTATTTTTATAGTACTATACGCCGTTTTAGTGAACTTTAAATATTAGAAACAGAAAAATTGTATCTCCCCTTGCGGTGCGCGCGCGATACGTGAAGGTTGTGGGTTCAATTCCCGCACCGCAAGGGGAGATAAAAAATTTCTGTTTCTAATATTTAATGTAGTTTCTTCTTTGAAATACAACATTATCTCGCTTCCATACTACTTTAAAACTCAATTCAAAGCTTCCACGTGCAATTTAGATTATAGATTAATTAATGTCATAGTAAAACGCGATCTGGGCAGCAGTAACGCAGTTAATGCGGGAATCAAGTGAGCTTATCTTTACGCACGCTCTATTGCGGGGGTAAGGGTGTGTTTTCTTTAATGAGCTAGGCGGAGCGTAACTGAAAGTTCAAAGTTCAAAACACTTTTATTCGTGTAAATTACATCAGTAATATAAATTAAACGTCTATATTATGCAAATGACGCTTACTCTTGTTTGAAACCTATAACAAACAGAGAAAGAAACTCTGTAGTTCACATCAAAATAAAGCTGAACTTATAACTAACTCTCCGCATGACCCAAAGGTTGACTGGTAGAGAATGCCCATAGCATTAAGTCCACCTGTTGTATTTTTTTGTGCAATAAAGTTTTTAAATAATAAATAACTAGTTTTGCACTAAGACCTAAGTAGACAAACAGTGTGGTGTGCAAATTGTAAAAATATTATTATTTTTGTAAAAGAATTGATATACATATATCTAAAAACATATATAAATGTTTAGGATTATAAAACAAACTGTAGGTCCTAAGACGTATTGTGCTTTACAACAATTTTTCCAACTTGCGAGTATTTGTTATTGAGTGAAATATTGAGCTTGATCATTCTCTTTAGGCACCATTAAGTTGCGCGCCACTTTGGTTAATGAAACGGACTTATTTAATTAATTTACACATTCACAAACATTTGCAATAATTCTGTAAAATTTTAAATGTCTCTTTATAACTGTTCAAAAGCTGCCCTACAAATAATTACAAGTTTGTACCGTAATCTTAATAATCGGACTCTTGTTATGAGGCATTTTGCATTACAACTTAAGGTAGGTACTTGAAAAATAGGCAAAATTAGATTTTTGTCTTGTTAGCCAATTGGGTAACAATTAAATAAATAAATAAATGCGCCAGACAATCAAACCAATCACCTGGTCTCAAACTAAGGTTTTCCCTTGTACTATGAGTACCAGACGACGGATACTAACTGAGGGCGTCATCTCAGCACACCCAGACTCAAGTTCAATTTAGAAAAGTTCGTTTTCCAAATTGACCCGACCTACCGACATTTGTCAATGAACAATTGCCGAATGGCAATATAATAATGATTATGAAGTATGATAAGTATTGTAGTATGGATAGAACTAGACATTATTTGTAGTGCATAAAATTGCATTTTCAAACATTTGTGCACTCACCATTAAATAATAAAAATAAGCTGTTATTTGTAGTGAAGCATTAAGACCGAAGGCCATTTCCACTTGCCGCTCTGCTTTTCACTCCGCTTTCCGCTCCGCTTTTTGCTCCACTTCCCGCTCCGCTTATCTATATCCGCATCTTAACACTTAATGCTACGTTTAACGGCACATTAAACGTTCGTTTTCACCGTTCAATTTTATATGATGAAAACGTGTTGAGATTGTTCCTATGTTTAACTCCGTGTAGTAGATTGAAATGGACAACAATGGAAGGTTATGGCTGCAAAGTCGTTAAATAATTGCAATAATGTAGGTAGGTTTAATATATAAATGTATAGTATTGTAGTTGACGGTTATTTTATCTCTAACAAGCTGTTGTCAGCCATTAGTCCCGCGTTATTTTGGGGTAAAAAATTATCCTATTATGTTAATCTAGTCTGTGGTCTCTTTACTTAGGTTCCAAATTTCATCCAAAACCGTTCTGTAGTTTTGTCGTAAAAAAGTAACAAACACCGTTTGGTAATAATCTTTCTTTGGGTTTATGATATGCAAGTTTCTCTGTAGTGTAATGGTAATAATTTAGGTTCGTGATTAAAGGCTAACAAGGGTTGATATGGCGATGAAATTTTTCTGCTGTATCAACCCTTGTTGATACAGTAGAAACAATTTCATTGCCTACGATAACTTGCGGTTAGCTCAGTTGGAAGAGCAGCACGCGCGATACGTAAAGGTCGTGGGTTCGATTCCCACACCGCAAGGGGAGATAAAAAGCGTATGTTTCTAATATCTAAAGGCCATAGGTTTAATTGAAATTGTTTCCAGTTTGGTAAGGTTTTTCTAGATTGATCATCTAAAATCTCTGACAAGAAAAGTGATTCATGTTGTTGGAAGAGCACGTAAATAGTTGACCCGATCGAGGGAGGTCCGGCTTTCTGCTCTGACTTCTATTCGTATTATGAGAGTAAAGGAAGAGGGAGTGAACCTGTCGTGTAAACGTTCTTGGACACTTTAGCTCAAGTCCTACGTAATTGGATGATCTCGTTCAGATTGACCACCTTTGCCAAAATTAGTTGGGGTGACATTAAATAACACAGCTTCAATAAGAAAAGGTAACTTAATGATTCCTTATAAATTGCATTATAAGGAATCAAATTAAAAACGTTTTCAATTTTAAAATCAATCCCTACATTCACTGTCGTCGGAAATAATACACTAACCTGACTATCGAATAACTATCGAATAACATCGCATACATTGCTCTGATTCTGTGGCAAGTACGGCTGTTTCTGAAATATGTGGTACTAAAACAATTGTGGTACTACAACACCCAGACCCAAGTGCATAAATGAACAAACGTTAATTTCCTACATTGACCCGACCAGGCATCAGACGCAGAGCAGCAAAGTTGGCGCTGGTTGTGAAATCCAATTTGCTCGGCTCTTGGCTACAGAGGTCGTCAAATGACATGAATTATTGCCCTTGAATAAAAACTTACTCGATTTCTAAAATAAGGTAGTGACAATAAAAAACCTCAACACTTTTGCTGCCAACAGTCTACGTATAACAATGCTGGAGGGTGATGAATAATTGAGTACATAGAGAAGTGACAATCCTTGTGGCCTTGAATCTCACAACCCCGTTGATGTAGGTCTTTGTCTCGGGTCTGGGTGTTGCGGTACCGTCGTTGTTTCTGATTTCTGTAGTGGGTGATTGCTTAAGCTACTTATCACAGAATATATTATTATTATTTTTATTCATCACAAAAAGAAGAAGACAACCTATCGCCCAATCGATATAATTAAGTGAGTGCGCACAAAACTACTCAGTAGGTAACTAGTTTTCCCGCGAGTTAACTCTTCCAATTAGATTTCCTAATTACTCCTGAGCATACCCACTGTAATCCCCAATTCCATTGGCATAATATTGTTGAAGCCAAATTAAAACGCTTTACATGAATAAAACATGAGCCATCCATAAAGGATCGTCAATAATTAATTTTCCACAGTTATCTACTCACGGCCGGTTTCCAGCAGTTTTACAATACTATTTTGCAGTGTTGTGGCTTCATTTTATTTTGCGGAATTATTTGTTAACCAGCAGTCAACGGTGAATTGATTGAGAGTTGCGAGCTAAAATGGCCGTTGTATCTGTAGCAATTTTGTAATTTCAAACCTTTTTGTGGCGCGAAATCAATGACGTTTAGTGCACGATACTGAAAGATAAGCTACGCACGCTGCTGTCCCGTCAAGTATGCGTGACTTTCAAATGTATTTAATGACATTTATGTGAAGCATATCCGAGCTTAGAGGGGCACTGTGCTGTGAGCTGTTGGTCCGGGCTGATTTATCTCGACATTAGTCGTTAAGTCTAATAAAATGCCATATATGGTATATATATGGTAGCTTGAGAACTTTCATTCGGCTTCCATTGTGAAGTGAAGCCTATTCCTTCTGATTTATGTAAGACATATGCCCAGTATTGGGCCATAAAACCTTGGAATATCAATTATATTTTAAAAGAACTTCTGTGAGTTTTGGAAGGACATATTAAGCTACCAAATTTAATTAAAAAAACAACAACATTTTACTCCGTATTCGTTACCAAAGAACTTAAAAATAGCACAAAATGCTAAAGCGCCGGCTATTTTCGGTAATAACAAAGACTTTAATATCGCATTAAAAAGTAAATCATAATGTCTGAAAAAGATATAAACCGAAAAAGAGGCAATCTTGCATAAATTTGATGTAACAACAAGCAAAGAAAAAAATCTTTGTTTTGATGTAAGCAGCAAAATAGGAGCTTTTTATGAGCTGTATAATGCGACTGATGAATGCCTGCATCAAATTTTTGAATAAAAACCAATCTAAAACGGTATAATACTTTATTGCTTTGTATCTTGACGACGTTACGTCGTAATTAAAATATTTATATTACTATTAAGTAATGTATGTTGTTATTTAAATTGAATAAAAAACATTTTTCATTGTATTCAGTACACCTGCAATATTATTGTAGCGCCATAACCAATCCATTTGGTCGTATTCTTGCCTCTTGTCAAAGCCGAGCCGGAGTGCAAGATGCAATCCCTAGCGATCAAGTATTTATAGGTTTTCAAATGGGAAACCTATTCGAGTTACCTTATAGATACACTTAGGGTTGCCGATAACTGAATAAATATTTTATTTGTAGAAAAAAGCTGCCTATGTGTGCACCGCGGCAATAGATAAAAAATCTTACGTAAATTTCTTTAAAAATAAAAAAATAAATATTAGACAACATCACATAGGTAAATTGCTCTGATTCCGTGGTAAGTAGCTTAAGCACTTATGTTACAGAAATCGGAAACAACGACGGCACCACAATAGCCAGACCCGAGACAATATAGAAAAGATAGTTTCCCATATTGATCCGACCGGGAATCGAACCCGGGACCTCAGAGATGGCGCGACGCCAAAGTCCGGCCCGCTCACCACTTACGGCTCACCGGTTACGGAGGTCGTCTTAAACATATTTATTGGGCAACATCATATAAATTTACCTAATCCCAAAGTTTTTTTTTTTTATTTATTAAGGACAACCAACAAATTTTACACTAATTACATGGTATTAACTTATGTTTTATACTTAAGCTAAGTGCAGATTCACTTATAGGCTGCCACGACAAGCAAATGTGAGCAAGACTTAAGAAAAACTTAAAATTAAGAAAACTACGCCAGTACGTACAGCTACAACTTGAACGAATCAAGTACAGCCCTCTTAAATCTATGACCGCTACAAGCCAGAATATCAACTTCATCAGTCCGTTGTATTGACGTTGAAGTCTATTTATTAGCGAGTGGTGACCGAGTTTGCTTTTATACCCCTTAGACACAAATGGAACGAATTTGCCTTCTCTTGTTCATTATTTAAGTTATAGAAATCAGAGCCAATATACAAACGCACATTAGACTACATATTTTGGACTTTGTATCACCCTTATGTCGTGCGCATAAGAACTTATACCTAATTGCAAGTATTGACATAAAACATAACAGACAGAAAGTAGTTCTGAAGCATGAACTAGTACATACAAAGACGCTTATCCAACCAATAAAAAACAACTCTGCACTATTTTATTTCAGCCTGTTCCTGTCCATGTTCCTGCTGAACATAGGCCTCTCGAACCGATTTCCAGCGCGACCGGTCGATTGCCACCTGCATCCAACGAGACCCAGCAATTTTCACTAGGTCGTCGGTCTATGTAGTAGGTGGCCGTCCTACATTGCGTTTGGTGGTACGTGGTCCCCACTCAAGAACCTTTTTGCCCCATCGACCGTCCGATCCTCGTGCTATGTGGCCAGCCCATTGCCACTATAGCTTACTAATCCTACGGGCCATGTCAGCAACTTTAGTTCATCTACGGATCTCCTGATTTCTGATTTGGTCACGTAGAGAAATGCCAAGCATAGACCTCTCCATAGCTCGCTGAGCGACTTTGAGCCTTCTAAAAAGTTCTTTTGTCAAGCACCACGTCTCTTTATTTATGTCCTGATATTAAACTACGTGGACGAGTGCAAGCAACGTCTTGATTTACTCGTTTTTTGCTAAAAAAAAGTGTAAGAAAAAAAATCTTTTGCAAGATCTAATACTACGTTTACAGATAACTTAACTTAATGCGATAGTATAGCCATCCTTTTAATTATTACTTACTTATTCTATATCTTCTATGAAACGTGTAAATGACGTGAAATCTCTGTTTTTGACGTGAGCAATTTAAAGTACTGTTTTTCTAATTAAGTGTCACGTTTGTTAAATTTCGAATAACTAAATGAATGAAATCGACAACCCTAAATAAAATAAATCTTACTCTAGCACAGCAGTGCGCGCAACAATTTTCAATTCTCATGTCATTAACACAAGAGTTATTTCTGAATGAACGTCCTCAATGTAATTTATTTCTCCTTAATAGATATAATGTTGATTACCAATAAATGTTGTGGTTTTTTTATAATTTAAAGCTACTACTGACTTCGTTTTATAGGTACGATGTTTAGTTTGAAAAACTAAGAAACAGTTATTATTTCAATACCGATTCTTTTTGCTTAGCACATCTTCTTTCGGGTTATTTAAATCATAGATTATACATAAATGGCACATTCTTTCGGCATACCTACATATGACGCCATAAAATAGCACAGCAATTAAGTCAAAAGCGTTAAATACTTAGCACACTTTAAAATCACAGTTTGAATATCGATATTATTTACAATATTATTTATAACTAATCATTTATAAAAATAATTAGTTATAAATGCAATTAATAGTCCTTTGTGTTACAAAATCAACCATTTTGTCGATCCTATAGTTTCTGAAATAACGCGTTTAAACAATCATACCTACTCTTGAGTTTTATAACATAAGTACTTATATAGTAACAAAACTGAAGAGTTTGTTTGTTACGGGTTTGATACTGAATCAACAGTTAAAAAAACAACACCGTAAGACCAACAATTCAAAATCCCAACACTTTAAAATATCAACAGCTTAGTAAGTCAACAGGTCCCTTGACCTGTTTCTTTGTTTCGCACTGAAAACTATTTTATTGTTGAAAAGCCCATTAACTGAGGTACAATGTAGGCTATATAACCTCACGCGGCCAATAGCAGCGAACAATCAGTGGAGGATGCGGACAACAGGGAAAGTAGGTGTACTAATCCTCGTTGGGCCCTTAGTACAATATAGAAACAACTCCAATTATGTTTTTATTAAGACTTTTACTTGACATACAACACGTGTTCTAGCTTCTTCGATTTTTTGGATTACATGTAAAGTCTTATCTCCTACACAAGAAGAAAACCTGTATCTGAAGATAGCAGCCTAGAAAAATGGAGGGTAATGTAGAATAGAAGAGTTTGGCGTTCCATTTTAAACATTTAAAATAAGCTAACGGTAGTCAGGTCATGACGACGGTTGCTGCCACCTGACCGAAACGTAAGGCAGTAAGTAGTTTGTATTAACTACTTAAAATGTTATCACTCGTCCCGTCAACTTTTTTCAATATTCAATTGTTATTCGGTTTCTTTGGTTAAAAAATAAAAAAATATACCTTCATACGTTACACGCAAGATAACCCACGCGCGTTCCTAAGAATTTTCACTACGGGTTTGAAGTTTAAATAACATTCCCGCTTGTATACTTACAATTACGAAAGTACATTAAATTCTTAGAATATTCACCATCTGAATATACACGAAAATTACCATGCAAATATAAGCTTTGAAGCTCGTTTTGTGAGGAATGGTTATTTTGTGAAACTACTCAAAGGACTGATATATAATATTCATTACTTATGATGTTCCACGTGTATTTATAGGACGAACGTTGTAGGAGTCTCTATGTACAGTCAAAAGTTCGCAGACACTATTTGGACATTGTACCTCTCTTTATAAGAACTAATATCGTATTGTAAGTGTTAACTTAAACGTGTTTTGACTGGGCCGTTAAAAATTAAAAAATAAGTTTTACATTCATTTAATAGCGGAAAACAAAAGATTTTGACAAATTGAAGCTTTACAGGTCTAAGCAATGGTATCTTCCTATAGCGGCAGTGGGAGGATGTAATGTTTCTGGTCAACAGCACCTCAACGTAAGCACGTGTAGTTCCATATAAGATCGTATGCGTACGAAATAAGTTCGGACCTATGCGTATAGTCTGATGGGCTCTTATCTTTACCTACCTGAATAAGGTTTGGGTACACATTTAAAATTCCTTATAAAATAAATATTAGACAACATCACATACATTGACTCTGTGGGGTCAGTACTTTTTTATTTTTTTTATATTGCACTTCAAGATTGACCTTATGCCACCTGATATTAAGTGGTAATGAAGTCCTAGCTTAAGTATGACAAGTACAGCATAATAAATGTTACTAGACTTGTCGTCCTTACCTTGAAGGCTTGACCCCTGCTACTAATGTAGCACCCCCCCAAGAGCTCTGGAAACCTTACTCACACACAGGAACACAACAACACAGAAGGGATTGTTATTTGGCTGCGGTCTTCTGTAAGGTGGAGGTATAATAAGTAGCTTAAGAAGTTGTGTTACAGAGATCAGAAACAACGACGATACAACCACACGCAGACCCGAGACAATATAGAAAAGTTCCTTTCCTATATAAAAATAAAAAATGTTAAGATTAACGAAAACATAAACAAAATAAATACGGACAAAATTAAAATGCATGTTAGTGGAGCACGAGAGAAAAAAATCAAGCGAGCAAATACAAAAAAAAAATCGTGACCACGGTTGGTGCAACCTAACCGAAACGTCGGGCAGTAAGTAGTTCGTATTAACTACTAAATAAAAGTGGTGTCGCGTTTTGACCCGTTAAATTATTTAAAATGTTTAAAAAAAAATCGGTTCTATTATAATTTTACTACATATTTTTCTTTAAATAATCATAAGGTTGCATTATAACCGGCCTGCCGTCGACACTACTCATATAACCTAGCTACACACTGATACCTAAATACAGTCTTCACTAGCGTGATTCGCAATGACGCGCACAGTCAAACACAGTTCGCAACGCTACAAATCAGAGCGGGAATAGTTTATTTATGTTCATATAGTCGCTTTATGCGACAATAAGCGAAACAATAAAAAGAGGACAGTTCTGTTGGTTGACACGTACCGTTATCAGTATTGGCAGTTGATTCGACACGGAAGAGCGGGGACTGAGAGAGGAATCGCTCGCTAAATTGAAAGGAAGATTTTGTTATGTGCAGTATTCATTCTGTGTTTGAGTAAAAATTACTTGATTTTATATTAAATATAAAATCTATTATACATGTGGGACATGGCCGTATTCGAACGTGTTGAATGTGTGTACGAATATCCAAACGGTGTGAGTGATAGAGAATGATGAGTGAAAGAATAAGAAGATGAACAGAAGACGGTGCATTTTGCAAGACCACGTACGACGAGGAAGATGATATGTTTGATTTTTATTTAGTTTATTACAGTGATTTTTGTTAATATATTTGATTTACCTATGAAACTGATCTCATTACATTCCACACCCGCTACATACATATACGTTTATTTTTCTATTTCTATTCATATTTATGATGAATATATTGATGTGTTAATGAATGTTTATCATATTAGGATACTATAAATATATTTTTTTTTTTTTTAAACTAACTTTTTGTTGCACGGCCGTACCCAATTCCTGTCATCTACTTGTCAATACTTCTTCTACCTATAGGTTGTCTGGACTGATTCCTACGACAAGACCGCCTAAGTTGTACTTTAAACCAATTTATAAATTATATCTATCTATCTGCGATGAACAGCACATCAAGTTTTACATCTCTGTTTTGAATCTTATGCCCATCACATAAGCGCTGTACAAAGTCCAACATGTAAAGTCAAGAAAAATAATATCGGACCTACTGCAAAAGCTTACATTAACTACGATTGACTGTAACAATGTTGAAAAAAAAACATCCCGTAAGATATTAAGTGTCTCAATACAAAAGTATTTTTAAAGCGATAATCAGTCAGTCAGTTAGAAGTATATCCCTTTTTTATTTTGGAGCTGAAAAAAGATTTTGTTTATCGTATGCTATAACGGTTTCTTTTTTAATCACCAATTGTATACATATTAAACTCGTGTGGCTCCAGCATAGGGCGCGCCACGCGGAGACGTCACGCGCCCGCCCTGCGCCAGTCACGCGTTTGTTTATTTTTTATTGGCCAACGAAGGCCAAGCGCGCGCCTGAATAATTCACAGTCCCCGAAATGTGGCGTTACGTAAAGCCTACTCTTTGACGTTAGGAGTGAGAGCCTTCAACTCCCCTGCAAGCTCGGGGATGAAAAAGCCATCTACGACCACCATCTATAATCAGTTAGAAAAAAACCTGCACTTTGACTCAAACTCAAAATTTTTATTGTACATCGTGATGAGACACATTTGTTCCCTTAAACCAGAACATCACGCTGCCCATTCAATCATAGCGATTTCTGAAAACGAAGTTGTTTTCGATTTTGTAGTTTTAAATTACTTTGTTGAACAGATAAAAGCACGACTACACACTTTGTACTCCGTCTATATTTCGTATGCATAAAGACCAATATATAACTGCAAATGTTTACCTTAGCGTCTTGTCTACTGTACCTTCTACCGGTCGCCTAGAATGATGTAATATAAATAATAATGTACAGAAAAATCGATACCTCCCTCAATAATTTTTGGTCAGTTCGGTTTGTAAGGTAAAGGTCGTTGGTTGAAGTTCCACTATGAGATATTTTTTGGTTTGTCTTTTTGGTGTGTCTTTAACAATACAATGCTCTTCCTCTACATAATTTTTCACTTGAGTTCAAACTACTGAACTGTATGAAAAAGTTACAAACAACAGTTACACATTATAAAACTACTTTGGTGTATACTGTATAAGTAAGATTGATTATTTCAAATAACCAATTTAAAATTGTAAATACCTAAGCGTCCAACGGCTACATATAAATCGTAAGAATTATCGTGTACACAAACTTGTAAAACATTACATAACTTTTCCAAGACAGATACCCAAGAAACGACATCGGTGGCGCGGTGGCTAAGGTAGGCGGCCAAAGCGCGAAAGGTCCCGGGTTCGATTCCCGGTCGGGTCAATTTGGAAAACGAACTTTTCTAAATTGACTTGAGTCTGGGTGTGCTGGGATGACGCCCCCAGTTAGTATCCGTCGTCTGGTACTCATAGTACAAGGGAAAACCTTAGTTTGAGACCAGGTGATTGGTAATTGTCTGGCGCATTTATTTATTTATTTATTTAAATAAGGAACCAGAGCCACCATACCGGATATAATTAAGCCAAAAATGCGATCAACTGGTTGGATAAAGGTAAGTTAAAGTGAGAGTAATTCTGAACAAACTGAATTAATTGGCGCAGATAAGAAGCCGCGTGTCTAATGGTGCCTTGAAGAAAAATTGTTTTGTTAGGTCTCTTCATTCTTTCTAGTCTTTCTAGTCTAAGATCCAAACTTAAAACGACCTTTACCGAGCTTATAATAGAAAAATATAAATAAATATTAGACAACATCACATACATTGCTCTGATTATATGGTAAGTAGCTAAAGCACTTGTGTTACCGAAATCAGAAACAACGACGGTACCATAACACCCAGACCCGAGACAATATAGAAAAGTTCGTTTCCCATCTTGACCCGACCCCCGAACCCGGGCCCTCAGAGATGGCGCGACGCCAAAGTCTGGCCCGCTCGCCTCTCGGCTACAGAGGTCATCGTCGTCGAGAATGAAACATATTTGACGATGTGAGGGAACCACAGCTGGCATTGCATTCACGGTCTCCACCGTGAGGCGAGGATGGTGGATCTGCATCCTCGCTCCTCCTCCAAACTATTGCAGGGGGCGATAATAGGCTGTTTAATTAGGGGTCATTCCGTCGGTGATGCTGTGGAAGGTCTTGCCTGTGTTTAAATATTCTATTACATATGCTGCTTAATTTATTGCTATTTATTAGGTAAATTTATTCATTTTGTTGTAAGCCATACTCACATCTTTACTATTACCGCACCCATAAACGAACTATCTACATGACTGAATGCTCCTAGCATTAAGTCCACCTTTTGTCCTTTTTAAGTGCAATAAAGTTTTTAAATAAAAAAATAAGTATTTTGTTTCCACGGCATTACCATCAAGCCGATGAAGTTCACCGGGGTGTTTTAGTGGGTATTCCTGCCTACATAAGAACAAATAAAAATAATCTTAAAGATTAACATATAAGATACTTTATATCTTGAAATAATATGGGTGAAGTAGCGGGTGGAACAGCTAGTGAACAATAAACGTACCTAATTGCACTTCAAACAAAACTGCAAGCCAGTTAATGACAAAAACGTATGATTAATTAAAATTTAACCTGATTAACATTAAATTAACAACACAGCCATTAAACCAAATGAATAAAATGAACGATCAATTCATTTGTGTGATACACTGATAAACTAGTCGTAAATCTTATGTCGTGTGACTACTAATACTAATGATATCGAGTTTTTACTAACTACCCATTAAACCAAATAATTAAAATGAACGATCAATTTATTTGTGTGATACACTGATAACTAGTCGTAAATCTAGTCTCAGTTTTCCATCCACTAATATGATAGGCGACTATTTAAACACTGGTTACGGACCGTAATTACTGGCCAATAACCGAACGCAAACTATATCTTTGCCTTTGACGTACTGCCGCTGCCAATAACACAAACAACGGTCTAATTACTGAATATCTATCTATACTCGTATATCTATCTATTAAGAGTCGCTTAGTTATCTGTTGCTAAACAGCCGCATGTAGGCTTTGAATTACATGATTGAATACCTCCGTAGGCGAGGTGTTTAAGTCTAACTCATGTTTCGCGCCTTATCTGAGGTTCCAAGTTCGATTCCCGATTGGGTCAACACAGAATCATAATATTGGTGTCATTTCTGTGGTCATAAGTTCACTCGTTCAGGTTAATGAAACATATTTTACTTTGGCGATGTTGAGTGGCTATAGCACTTGTGTAACAGAAATTATAAACAGCGACGGTTACACAGCTAATTTAGAAAAGTTTGTTTTCTATATGTTAAACCAATATGGTTTTATGTCAATTCACACACCATATTGGTCGTAGTTTATGAAGTACTAGCTGTGCGCGACTTCATCCTTTCATGGTCGGTTTTACCCCTGTCTCCCCTAATATTCGAAACAAAAAGTATTCTATATTTTAATCCAAGTTTTGAGCTATATTTGTGCCAAATTTCATATCTCTAACTTCAAAAATAAACATTTTTCCATATAAACTTTCAAAGGTGGTATTACCCCCCTCCCTCCTTATTTTCTAATAAAAAGTAGCCTATGTCTGTTCTTGAGATTCAACGTATACCTATAGCAAATTTCATCAAAATCGGTTGAGAAGTAAAAGCAGGAAAGCGTAATATGGGAAGTCGTCACAAGCCCTGTAAACGCATTTGATCCTGAAGCCAAACGTAAAGATGCAAAATTTTTTTTGCATGCGGTGTTTACCTCTAAGAGACTGTGCATTTAGCCTAGAACTTTCTTTTTTCTTTTTTCTTTATGTGCTTGTATGTAATGTAACAGTTGTTGGTAAACCTAATAAATCCCTACTTCCCTACTAATATTATAAATGCGAAAGTAACTCTGTCTGTCTGTCTGTCTGTCTGTGTGTCTGTTACGCTTTCCTGCTTAAACCTCTCAATCGATTTTGATGAAATTTGGTATAGGTATACGTTGAATCTCAAGAACGGATATAGGCTACTTTATATTTGAAAATAAGGGGGGTAGGGGGGTAATACCACCTTTGGAAGTTTATATGGAAAAATGTTTATTTTTGATGTTAGAGATATGAAATTTGGCACAAATATAGCTCGAAACTTGAATTAAAATATTGACTACTTTTTGTTTCGAATATAAGGGAAGAAAGGGGTAAAACCGACCATAAAAGGATGTAGTCCACGCGAACGAAGTCGCGGGCACAGCTATAAATAAATAAAAAAGCGCGTGCCAAAATATTCCTAAAGTGTAAAGAGTTCGTATACCCTGTGATCCGAAATGTAAAAACTGCATTTGAGACATATAATAACCTCATTAAAGCCTATGCAGATAGCAGCTTAAATCGGATACTTCAACGGACCTAACCAGGAATCAAACACAGGGATTGCGCGACACAAAAATCGGAACCCCTCGCCTTTCGCGTGTTTAGGTCCTCCAAATAATTAATGTATTGCGGGTTTTCACTTTTTTAAATCAAACTTTCGATAATGCCAAAAACAACAAGCATTCATAATTATTTCCATCCCTATTGATAATACCGGCTAACTCAACTGCAGCTAGCTGATAACATAATTAGTGTCACTAATTACAAGCTATTTAATTGAATTATTCAAATACAGTTTACTGGCATGTGAACAACGTGATGTATGGAAAATAAATAGTAGAAATAGTTATTTGTTCGTGACTGTTTTAAACTGGTCGCAACATTTTTTTCCAGCATAAATTATTTTTACGCAAGAGGCTAATTTTATTTAGTGGTCAAACATTGTCCTTAAAATTTTACTTATTTTGTTTAGACGTACAGCAATATACACATACATTTACTTGATTTTAATATCAGTTGCTTAGCTTTTGTTATGGAATCCAGAACCAATAGTAATACCACAAATATACTTTACATATGTGACCATCCAGATACAGAAAACAATAAAAGTTTATCATATGAATGATTGGCTTGAGTTAGGATCGGACCGACTTATATTTTTTATTAATAGACCCAAAGGTCTACAGACAGGAGTGTTAATTATTGGACCATCGACCCTGTCTTGTTTTACTGGACTTGTCCAGTAGCTTAAACAATTATGCTGTGAGAACCAAATCAACGGTGGTACACTCACATTTCCTTACAAATTACACGGAACAGCATCAAATGTTCTTCCGAATCCACTATCATTGGTAGGTATGGTCAATAGCAAGCCAAGATAAACACTTGCATTTCACTATTAGTTTTTAGCCAAAAAAAATAAGGGCGGAACAAAGTCCAAATTGTATAGTGTTTTTAATCGTACAATAGATAGGTGAGTCAAGTCAATGAGACAAGATTCCTTCAATTAAATTACGAATTCCTCGCTCCATGATGCCTGTTTGCTGAGCGAGCTAGTACAAACTGTTCTAATTATAGAGTGCTGCTAATTACTGGAGCAAACTCACTTGAGTTATCTATCGCTGGCAGCTCTGAGAGTAAAGGAGTGGGTCCATAGAGGAAGCGATGCGATGTGAAATTATGTAGGCTAGGCGCAGTATATTGGCTCCTTCCAGCCTGATGGTAAGTTAGAGAGGAACCTACAGATTTGATATAGAAATATCCTATCCGTTAGCATCGCCATACTGGCCTGCAAGATGTTTCTTCGCGCTCCGTACGCACGCACAATATCATAGGCGAAGAAATCGTACATGCGTAGGTGTAATTTCTTAGTCATAGTCATAATACATAGTCGAAGAACATAATAATGTTCCATTCAAATTAAATTTCTAGCAAAGCTTTATAATAACTGTTTTCCAGACTTAACCAGCATCTCAGAATTGAAAACACCTTGTCATTTCAATAGATTTTTTCAATTTTGTAGTACTTCACGCCGCACTAGTAAATTTGAAATATTTTAGTGAAAGGGGCCCGAGCTCCCCACCGCAAGGGGAGATGAAATTTTTCGGTTTCTTACAAATTCGTATTCTAACAGCGAACCTTCTTTGCACTTTCGACTGCTAATCAACGCACACAAAAATACCTTGGATCTTGACGACATTTCACTCAATTCGAAATACAAATTTGTCAATTTTTAATTATGAACTTTAAGACTTTTGCGTTCCATTTTAAACATTTCAGATAAGTGAACGGGTTAAAAAACGACACCATATTTTCAATTTATTCGTATATTAGCTTTAACTCGCCTTAAAATCAGTGGATGATCATCCTTTACCTATGCTCATTACTAGCGTATAGACGTTCAGAGAGAAATGGTATGCATGCTCAAAGGTAAAGTGAACACCTATCTATCAGTATAAACACCGTTAGATAAGCGTTATATAGGTGGATAACCACTCACAGATTCAGTCAGGGGCCTGGTTAAAGAAATATACTTACCGTAGCATATTAATATATTATCTTTGATTGTAACTATTGTTCAAGTACGCAAAGGGATAAGCATATGCTTATGTTCAAGCCTAGGTATATAAGCATGAGTACCTGGGAGTCTGTTCGATTGTAATGTTTCAATGGAAAATTCAAATAAATCCTTCTTACTGCAACTTTTGAATTCGATTCAAATCAAATAAATTGAAGAGCTGGCCGGATTTTGGCATCGCGTCATCTTTGATGCGTCATTTGAAGTTGCATGTAAACAAAGGTTTTTATGCAACGACAATAAGGTTTAAAATAAACTCCTTGATACACAACGCCTACTCCAGATGCTCAAATGTGTTCCCATTATTCGAACACTAACAGGTAAGCTTGTCGAGTCCAACTGTACTAACAAGCGGTCAACGGGATTG
This sequence comes from Glyphodes pyloalis, assembly GCA_037074685.1. NCBI lineage: Eukaryota > Metazoa > Arthropoda > Insecta > Lepidoptera > Crambidae > Glyphodes > Glyphodes pyloalis. Next base: position 3,415,349 of record JAYKKO010000030.1, on the reverse strand, counting down.
TACAATGTATAACATAAGGTGTGGTCGAACTGTACCAGGGAGGTTAAGTGGACCTCCAATGAGGTCATTTACTTAACTTAGGAGACAAGTAATATAAGTGAAGGTATGTAAGCACAAGTGTGCAGATTTTTCTGTAACTTTTAAACAATATATAATATTGAACAAAATCACATATATTGCTTTGATTTTAAAGTAAATAGCTAAAGCACTGGCGTTACAAAAATCATTGATACGAATTTCAATTCTAATTTGACCTGATCAGGAATCGAACCAGGGACGTCCGAGATTGATGGAGGTCATAGACCAAAGGAGAATTATATTAATTTAAGGATCACATAGTAAAAAAATGTTGGGATACAAGTATAATAATATATGCATCACACTGTCACTTAATAACTGATCTGAAACTTAAGTTCTTCCTTCCTTCCTTATTTAGGCTACTTGTTTCAGATGATATACCTATATAAGTTGGAGGTGAACACAAATTAAGAATAAAAAAAAGATATTCGTAATCTGACCTGACCAAGAATCGAACCCAGGAACTTTAATACTTTGGATGCATACATCAATAACTACGCCACTGAGTTCATAAACCTTTGTTTTTGTTTTCATTCAGCTATTTTAAGTCTTGATTAGCAGATTGATAATACTTGTTATCCATGCCATTAAGAATATTTTATTATGATAGGAAACTGTAGACAGTGACGTCAGCCATCACAATTTCTGTAGCCAAGCAGCGAAATGACGAGCCCTTAGTGCCGAGTGTGCTCAGCGCGGCCGGACCGGCACAATGAGGCCTTGTTAGAGCCGGCGAGGCCGCACTCTGGCTACACTCTAAACAGTACAAGCGGACTGATGTAAAATGAGTTTCCTGAGCCCAAAAAATGTTATACAGAACTAAAAATGTATTAAAATTTCATTTCAAATGTAACAAAGGTTAGAGACTCGTAATTAATGACGTTCTATGTGTCTATTAATAATCATAGACGCTATGACTTTATGCCATCTCAATCTTCGTAGTTAAGTAGCAAAATGACGAGCCCTTAGTGCCAAGTGTGCTCAGCGCGGCAGGATCGGCACAATGAGGCCTTGTTAGAGCCGGCGAGGCCGCACTCTGGCTACACTCTAAACAGTACAAGCCGACTGATGTAAAATGAGTTTCCTGAGCCCAAAAAATGTTATACAGAACTAAAAATGTATCTAATTATTTGAGGAAACATTCGTACGCTGAAGCCAAGCTGAATCTTAGCTGTTCCAGTTGGAAATGTTTGTTTTGTTACAACACTCGCTACCGTTATATGGTGGCAAATTATTGTTTCGAGTACTTAAGACTATCTAGAGAATCAACATGTGATTTATTATTAAACAGTTCATTCCAAATATTGCGTTTAATACCTAAAATTTAATTATGTATTTTAAAAACTTGTTGAATGTCAAATTTCCAATTACGGATACTTGAAGCTTTAAGATATCAACAGTATGAGTAATTGAAACTAATAATTAAAAAACTGACTTGTTTGCAATATATAGATTTTGAGTAAGCTGAAAAAATAACAGTTTATGAAATGTAAATCCGTAATTTAAAAGAGTCATTCGGCTCAATCCAGAACTTAAAATATGTTTGAGTGATTTATATTCATATCAGTATCAGGTGGTGGCAAGTACCGTTCTGTCTATTATTCTTTAGTTTACAACTCGGTACTCATATTATGAATAGTTTTAAAGGCCCTAGACGAAAACACTCGATTTAAACGCTCGCTACGTTTGTAAGACGCTTGCTGACGAGACAAATATTATTGCAGCGCTGTCGGCGGCGCGGAATGTAGCGCGCACTATTTGATAACTTGGCGCTTATTATTTGAGGGAACATTCGTACACTGTAGTCAAGCTAAATCTTAGCTGAATTATTTTGGTTTGAAATGTTTGTTTTGTTACAACACTGGCTAACGTGATGTTGTAGCGAATTATTGTTACTTAAGGCGTATCTAGAGAAATAGAATGTGATTTTCTTATTTAATATAATAGTAGTTTGATTCAAAATATGGCGTTTATTACCTTAAAAGTATTTGTAAAACGCAACTACCTCGCTTAAATCATAATCGAACTAAAAAGGTATTTAAGAAATAAACAAAGTAATTGATGTTAAATGTTACGTATCTCAAAAAATTATTTGCAGTAAATGGGTTTCGGGTTAGGTTAATAAAAAATTGTTAAATTAAGTAAAATTGTTGCATTAAATATTGTAATGTAGAACCTACAGAGTAATTACTCCTGTATCACATTAGATGCTTCATGTCATAAAAGATGCTTGCAAATGCTGATGTCCTTTTTTATAAATCTGCTACTACCTACTGGTGGACATTCAGAAAATTTCAAAAATCCCTGACACAGTTGTCTCAAACGCTCGCTACGTTTGTAAGACGCTTGCTGACGAGACAAATATTATTGCGCGCTGTCGGCGGCGCGGAATGTAGCGCACACTATTTGACAACTTGGCGCTTATTATTTGAGGGAACATTCGTACACTGTAGCCAACCTAAATCTTAGCTGAATTATTCTAGTTTGAAATGTTTGTTTTGTTACAAAATTAAATACCGTGGTGTTGCCTGATAGTAGTATTTTTCTACTAGCTTGGTGGAATGATGTTGAGCTTGATCATGAGGGTCCAAATTGAACGAATAAAGGCACTTCCAACTTTTAATTTTACAACGCTCTTATGTCGTGGACATAAGTACTAACGACGAGTAGCTTAAACTCCAGCCCCCGTCTTGCTGAGTCTCTCCTGAAATCTCATGTAGATAAGTGTCAAGCTGATTTTAACTTTACTCATATTTGTCCTGCAGAAATTATAAAGAGTTTTAAGAGTTTAAGTATGAAAAAAACTGAGGATTTATGGGGCATTTCCATTGATATACTCAAAAACATAATTCATGGAATTGCACCTTATTTATCCTTCATATTTAATAAATGTATTGACGCTGGTGAATTTCCTAATTTAATGAAATTAAGTAAAATTATTCCACTTTATAAATCAGGCGATAAAAGTGATCCGTCTAACTTTAGACCAATTTCCATATTACATACCAGCTCTTAGCAAAATTTTTGAAAAAAATATTTTCAATCAATTAATAGCTCATCTTACAGTTAATGCTCTGTTACATAGTAAGCAATTTGGATTCACTAAAGGTAGATCTACTACGGACGCAGGTGTGGCACTTATCAAACATGTTTTCGATGCTTGGGAGAGAAAACAGGACGCCATAGGAGTTTTTTGTGATCTGTCAAAGGCATTTGATTGCGTTGATCACCAAACGTTGCTGATGAAGTTGAGGCATTATGGTGTTGTAAGCACTTCACTGAGTCTTCTACAGTCTTACCTTTCTGACAGAACTCAAAGGGTCAATGTGAATGGAACTAACTCTTCTGGTGCACCTCTAGCGATGGGAGTGCCCCAGGGCTCAATATTGGGACCTCTGTTGTTCCTTATTTATATTAACGACCTTCCTTACTTTGCGAAGGATCTCTGTGAGATTGTGTTATTTGCTGATGACACTTCTCTCATCTTCAAAGTTGATAGATGTAAAGAATCATTTGAAGATGTAAATAGTTCTCTCTCACAAGTGCTACATTGGTTCACGAATAATAATCTCCTGCTAAACACTAAGAAAACGAAATGTGTCAAATTTACAATGCCGAATGTTAAAAAAGTCAACATCAAATTGTCTATGAATGGTGAACCTATGGAAATAATTAATTCTACAGTATTTCTCGGCATCACATTAGACTCTAAATTGCAATGGGGACCCCATATTGTTGCCCTGGCAGGAAGGCTTAGTTCAGCTGCATACGCTGTAAGAAAAATTCGAAATTTGACTGATATTGAAACGGCAAGGCTGGTTTATTTCAGTTACTTTCATAGTGTTATGTCATATGGTCTCCTTTTGTGGGGAACAGCTGCTGACATTCAAAATATTTTTGTTTTACAGAAGAGGGCTATCCGCGCCATATATGGTCTTAAATCACGGGATTCTCTCAGAGACTTATTTAAAGAAATTAACATACTTACCGTAGCATCTCAATACATTTTTGATTGTATTATGTATGTACGCAAATATTATAATCTACTTTTTAAAAAATCTGACTTCCACAACTTTAACACTAGAAATAAACACAAACTTGCTGTTCCATATCTAAGACTACATAAGATAAGTAATTCCTTTGTGGGTTTAAGCGTTAAATTATTTAACAAGTTACCTGAAAATGTTATCCAGTTGCCCATGCATAGATTTAAGTCTCATGTTAAAAATTGTTTAATTAAAAAGGGCTACTACAAAATTGATGATTATTTAAATGACAAAAATGTATGGCTCTAAAATAACTTTAATTCTCGGAAATGTTTTATATAAGCTTTGTATATTTTATTTAAGTACCTAGCGTAAGGGAACATTGTTACATTGAAAAGAGTAAGTGTCGAGTTTCTTGCCGGTTCTTCTCGACATGATCAACATTCCGAACACGGCGGTAGAATACTTAATTTGTACTGACTATTCATAAGTGCTTTTGTAAAGTTTACATGAATAAAGATGATTTCTATTCTAATATTGAACTACAAGTGTTTACCTTGACGTGCTGCTAACCGTACACGATCAAGTTTGAGAATTTAATGTACTACATAGTAAATTAGAAAAGGGTTCTATTTGATCGATGAATACTTCATCATCATCATATCAGCCTACCGACCTCCACAGCTGGACAAGGGCCTCACCTTTTTCCACAGCGTGCAGTTCTGTGCCGCCTGTAACCAACGGCTCCCGGCAACCTTAACTATGTCTTCGGTCCACCTGATGGGGGGCCGTCCCACGTTGCACTTCACTGTGCGCGGTCACCATTTGAGAACCTTTTTGCCCCATCAGCCATCGTTTAATACTTACCTAACCTAATTATAATATGTGAGGCGCTTGGGCTTGAGCGACCTGTGGCTCAGCCAATAATTCTGTCGCCCAAATCAATAGGTGACCGAGAAATCATTTTTCATTAAAACCACATTCAGTTCATAATGTTTTTATCCATTACAGACTTAAACCGCACCAAAAACCTCTTTACATATTCCACATATTTATTAATTAAAATAACAACGGAAGAGAATAAATCAGTGTATAATTAATAAATTCTCGGTTTAAGTGCGGCCATTTACAAATGCCTCTCATTATTTTCAACAGCGATCGTAACAATTAAATCCGACCTCAAACGTATATTGCGCTTTCTAAATTAAGTATCGAAAAACCCCAGGTATTAAATACAGGGCGTGTAGGGTTGGGCTAGTGAAGTGTTTACAATAAGTATCGATGAAAAATAAAAAAGATAATTATCTTTTTAATTTTTTGCGATATAGACTTACAAAAATATGTGTATGTTTACGAGAGCTAGGGCATAGCAGTTTATCGCTCGAACTGGAGCAGCCTGACTGGTGAAATACCTCCACGTTACAAAAGACCGCAGCCAAAACAATCACTTCTATGTTGTTGTGTTCCTAAGTGAGAGTAAGGTTTCCAGAGCTCCTGGGGGGTGCTACATTAGTAGCAGGGGTTAGGCCTTTAAGGTAAGGGTGACAAATCTAGTAATAGATTTGTTATGCTGTTCTTGTCGCCCTTAGCTAGGACCTCATTACCACTTAACATCAGGTGGGATGAGGTCAATCTTGAAGTGTAATATAAAAAAAATGTTGATACATCAATTTTCTTTTAAGCACAGAATAATAATAAGTTTTGAATAATAGATGAATACAAATATACTACAGAAAATGCTTCTTCCACATCCTATTTATATTAAAAACACGAAAGATTGTATGGAAGTTTGTTTATCTTTCAAACCAGAACTAGAAATGAGTTTGGATGAAATTTAATTGGAAGACAGATGACACACTGGATTAACATATAGGGTACTTTTTATACCGCATTAATGCAGACGAAGTCGCGGGCAACAGCTTGTTAAAAATATTATTATTATTAGGAAATTAATCATTTAGTGAGTTTTTGGTAATATTTTTAAAAAATTGAACACCACTCTCAAGTCACTTAGCATAACACTGAAAACCGACTTTTCTTTGGAGTAAAATTACTACAGTAAATATATTTTAGAACCAAAATAAAACATTGAATTAAATACTGAACTATTGTGTTTGCTTCTTGCACTTGTTACTTATCAAGTTGCATCATTTTTTAACTTCCAATAGAAAACACTTAGGTAAACATATTAATTTATTTGATTTTTATTATTTTCTATGAAACTAGCTTTTGCCCGCGACTTCGTCCGCGTGGCGTGTTATTGTGTCATTTCAGTATTTTTCTCGGTGTGTGTCGAATGTAAATAATAATGAATGTTGCATTCAAAAATTTTAAAAAGTTTTTTTTTTTTTTGAGAAAATACATTAAAAAACAACATAACAATTATTCTGAATCTGGCGCTAGTGCAGTATTTTTTCATGAAAAAGATGTTTCCCATTCCCATGAAGCTGTACATTTGCTAAGATACCCATATACTAAAAAATTTCAAGCCTCTAACTCGCGGTACAAAAGTTTTTCCCGCTATTCCCGTTCCCATGGGAATTTTGGAAAATCCAATCATGACTTAACTTTGCATTCACTAAGGTATATGCATGTCAAATTTCAATCATCTAACTTACGCGGTTTAGATTTTTTCATACAAAAGTTTTTTCCCGCTAACTCCCGTTCCCGTGGGAATTTCTCAAAATACAGCCATAACTAAACTTTATATTTACTAAGGTACCTGCATGCCAAATTTTAAGCGTCTAACTTAAGCGGTTTCGATTTTTCATACAAAAGGATTTTCCCGCTGTAGTGTATAGGTACCTAGATGTCTCGAGCGCATACGCCATAGCGTGACAGGAGTGACGCGGGCAGTCAGTCGACGTCAGAGTGCGTAAAGGAACGGGCGTGGTGTGTGCGTCGGCGAGCCATCTATTGGTAACGTGTATTGCCATTAAATAGTGTACAATACAAGTGGCGACGGGATTAAAAGTAAGTACCTACGTTACAATATTTCCAAAAAAAAAAGATAGTGGCGTGGCCAAGCAAACTTAAATAGTGTGTATCAACGTTTTGAATACCAGAGGGCCGCGCGCGGTCGAGATCACCATGTTGTCGTAGGTATCTATGTGTGTGGAATAGCGCGATGCGATGTAAAGTATGGTTAGGTACGTTGAATAAGAAGAAATCATTTCATAAGTATGTAGTTACTTAGATGCATACACATGAACTGGTCACCGATGGGGTTGACTGCAAAAGTATGAGATAGATACGTACGTACTATCGACGGGTTGATTAAAAAATTATAATGTTTAATGTAGGTGCCTGGGCGAAGTAAATATTATTATGAACAAGTTACAAATAATATTGGTATGTACGTTAGGCGATTCCCACATAAAGACAAACTACATAAATACGTAATCGCCGATGGAGTAGATATTTGTCAAAATAACCTTCTGTCCTGATACCTATTTTTCTAGTTTACACACAAGCTGAAGAAGTGGGTAGAAAATAGTTTGTATTATAAAACATTACACAGTTGTATACTGATTAATACTTTGGTTTCGAGACAATGCAAGCCAGATTTAACACTTTTGTGTACCAATACAGATTACACATTCCTAGCAGATTGACACGATCAATCTGGATCATTAAATTGATGTTTCTTAGCAGATTGACGCGATCAAACTGGATCATTAAATTGATATTACTTAGCAGGTTGACACGATCAATCTGGATCATTAAATTGATATTGCTTAGCAGATTGACGCCATCAATCTGGATCATTAAATTGATATTACTTAGCAGATTGACACGATCAATCTGGATCATTAAATTGATATTACTTAGCAGATTGACGCGATCAATCTGGATCATTAAATTGATATTACTTAGCAGGTTGACACGATCAATCTGGATCATTAAATTGATATTTCTAAGCAGATTGACGCGATCAATCTGAATCAAAATCAAATCAAAAATATCTTTATTAACTACAATTTTGTTGTTACAATGTGTGGGTCTCTTCTTTTAAGTTTGAAAAAACCTGTATTAGAAGAGATAAGTATACACTGTTGTATATATAGTTGTCGAACAGTTAGAACATTAGCCTCTTTATATGAAAGATTGGTGTTTTTTTCCGTAACATTACTTTTAAAATTAATCTCTGTGCACGTTCTAGTTTTACAAATCATGTTTTTTAGGTACCGCCCCAGATAATAATACAATATAATAAAAAGGATTGTACAAGGCTTTTATATATGTGTATTATGAGATCCTTGTTAGCAATCTCGCGCAGATGTTTAAAAAGCCAAATAATTTTTCGTGCTCGGTTTGCTATCATGTCAAGATGGGGGTACCATGACAAGTTTTTATCTAATATGACACCTAAATATTTTGTGTGATTGGCACGTCACGTTCAATTTTATAACAATTGCAGCCATCGAGGTCTCTTTTACAGGAGTGAACAGATATAGTCAAGCTATCACTAGGTTGCATTGAGTCTCGAATTGAGAATGTAATGTAATTAGTTTTAGACATATTAAGTGTAAGCGAGTTAATGTTTAACCAGTCCATAACCCTTGCCAGACCGGTCTCCGCCTCAGCAAAAACTTCAGACCAATCATCTCCATGAAACAACAGAGCAGTGTCATCCGCATAGGAGAACACACACCCATTTTTAAGTTGCAAGTTGGTCAAATCATTGATATATATTAGGAATAAGGTAGGTCCGAGGACACTACCTTGGGGTACCCCGTAGTTATTAGCATCTATGACCTTACTGTATGCTCTGTCATCAAATTTCACCATATCTGTGTACGGTCTTGGAGATAATCTGCAAGTAATTCGTGAAAGGTGCCTCTTATTCCGACTTTATTAAGTTTACTTAGAAGAGTGGAAACAGAGACAGTATCAAATGCCTTTCTCAGATCAAGGAATACACATAAGGCTTTTTTCTTATTATCTAGGTGTGCAGTGATATGTTTTGTAAGGTCTAGGATTGCGTCTTCAGTACTAATACCTGTACGAAAGCCATATTGGTGTTTCGATAAAATGCCAAAACTATTAAGAAAACCTAACAGACGACTGTTTATTAATTTTTCAATTATCTTAGAAATCACTGGAAGCACTGAGATGGGTCTATAATTATTAATATCACCTCTATCTCCACCCTTTTAAATAGGGTGTATAATTGCGCGTTTGAGCTCTCGAGGGAAAATGCCCTGTTCAATTATAAGATTTCCAAAAGTGGCTAGCAGCGGGATTGGGATTGGTTTTGCCATTTTTATAAATCTGGTTGGAATTTTGTCCCATCCTGCCGCTGAGTCTGGTTTGAGGTTATTTATAATGGAATCAATTTCAAAAGGTTCTATTTCGATAACGCCTATAGATCCAACTTGAGACGGAATGTTATCATGACTATGGGTCTGCTGTGACAGGCCCATAAATTGATAGGTCTTTCGATTCTAAAGATTTCAAGGCATCGGAATAAATAATGATGGTTTTCTGTTTGCGTGGAGAAAAATAAGTATTTTTTGCTGTAGTGTAAATGTACGATAGGACCATTTTGTGGTCGGTGATGGTTGTATCTAAGACTGCCACTGTCGGTGAAAACTTTGATGAATCTAAATTTACGAATAAGTGGTCCAAGCAACTATTAATCCTAGTATTAAGTCGATGTCCAGGTTCCAGACCATGTGAAGCCATCATATTAAGATAAATATAGGAGTATTTGTTGAATTGTCCGGGAATTATATTTATATTTATGTCACCTGTTAATATGACATTTTTATTAAGACGTGTACAGTTTAAGTGCGCATCTAGGGAACTAATGAACTGCTCAGGGTTCTTTTCGTAATGAGTCCGGTAGATACAGATAACTGAGCAAATTGGTGTTGTGATTTCAAGACAAGATGCTCCATGTAAATCAATTTCTCTGCCTGAGTGTTTTATAGATATCTTTACGAACACTACCACACCGTCATTTTGGTTCGTCTTTTTAGTGGAGCTGTGCGTTAAGTAATTATTTCTAGACGGTAGTGGTTTATCAGGACATATTCTACATTCTGTTAATACAATAAGATCGACGGATTGATTAAGTAAACTAAGATTTATTTATAAATCATCCATATTCGATAGTTTATGAACACTTCTTATATTTTGTGTAATAAGAGAAAATTTAGGTTGTCCATGAGGTAGATATGTGTATAAATTGTCCATCGAGCAACTGAGAGTATTGAAATTATTGGTGTCTAATTCTTGTAGTAGGTTGTCTTGTCTATCCATTGTCGTTATTGGAAAAGATGAGTATGGCACTATTGATATATATATAGGATTGCATGGCTTGAGAATGTTTAAATACAATTAAAATCTTGGAGTGATATTGTGTTTTTGAAAGTAACATAGTATATAAAACATTTACTAGAAAAAGGTATTTGTTATAACTTGTATATATTAATAAATCTATCAATCTGTGTTTAGATATTGATAAGAATAAAACTAACTTACAGGAGCAGGTAGTATACGGGAAAGCTAGTATACCCAAGCAAGCAAGTAGTCATTTGTTAACCAACTGTTGTATTTGTTCTTCGCTTGTGACGGTGACTATCGGAGTGTGGTCTTCCATGCGAAGGTAGACTTTTCCGTAGCTGGTCCAGCAATATTTGTAATTTCTTGATGCTTTCAGGTCTCGAGCGAGGAAATATAGTCTAGAAGCTCTGGGCGTTAGATTTTCCGATATAAATATCGGAATATCATGATCAGCTTTGATTCCTAGATGCAATGCTCTCAGTTTAGAGTCTTTATTCTTCACATTGTAATTTTTAGTGGCTTTGAGTATATCTGTCTTTATAAAGGTGTTGGTGAACTTAACAATAATAGTACTTTGTTCTTTTTTGTTTTTATTAGTTTTTATAATATCCTTTACATCTTGTTTGATGAGATCTATATTTATGGTCTTTGACAAATTCTGGATCATTTCAAGCAATTCTGTCTTGGTTTCACTTCCCTTAAGAGGTACATTTCGTATTTCAATGTTTGATTTACGATCCGTTCTTTGAATATCTTCTAGCTTTGATTCCAGCAATATAATTTCTTCTTTGTCTCTCTTAGCGTCCAGTTCTAAGTGTGCTATTTTATTTTTTAACTCCATGTTTTCTTCAGATAGGAAGGTGATGGATGTTTGAATCATAGCGTTTGTTTGCTGTATGTCTTTCAAAGACGTTAAAATTGTGTTTATTTTCTTGTCTTGTTCTGCAGCAAACCTGTTAAATAGATCTTGGAGCTCACATGTAACTTCTTTTGTTATGTTTTGCAGCTGTGGTACCGGTGTAGATGGCCGTCTCTTTTTATTGCGAGTCATGACATAGTTGAGGGATGACTCATCATCAATGATTGACATATTTGGCACAGAAGTAGATTTTTCTGGAGTGCGCTGTACCGACATCGCTTATTTGTCTGTTTCCGGCTCTTAGCTGATAGGTATATAATGTCTTTATAGGGAATTCGGTAGTTATGACAAATAGCGTGCGTAGCACAGTGTCCGCAGTGGCCGTAATAGATAGGTGTTTTTATAGGTAGTTCGTAGCAGCGGCTACGAAACTGGTCTTTTTCGCTGTTAGCTTGCTACGTGCGGTGGTAGAAGAGGAGGGCAATTATTATTGTGACTTCTCTTTCTCGCGTCGCGGTCTTGCCCGCGAACGCAAGCAGCGGTGCCAGACAGGGACAGCATGCAAAGGAGAGGATTTAATTAACGAACCGGAAAAATAAATATTACAACAAATTAAAAAGTTGATTATCTATAAAAAGTATTTTTTATTAAAACAAGGAAGGGATGTAGTGTATAGGTACCTAGATGTCTCGAGCGCATACGCCATAGCGTGACAGGAGTGACGCGGGCAGTCAGTCGACGTCAGAGTGCGTAAAGGAACGGGCGTGGTGTGTGCGTCGGCGAGCCATCTATTGGTAACGTGTATTGCCATTAAATAGTGTACAATACACCCGCTAATTCCCGTTCCCGTGGGAATTTCGGGAATTCCTTTCTTAGTGCACCCCTACGGTACCTAAGCTACGTCCCTTCCAAATTTCAAGTGCCTACGTTTAGTCGTTTGGGCTGTGCGTTGATATGTCAGTCAGTCAGTCAGTCAGTCAGTCAGTCAGTCAGTTTCTCCTTTTATATATATATAGATTAGTCAATCTCGAAAAATAAAAAAATATTAAAAAAGTATTTAAGAAATTGTTTTTACATGGATTCACATGATATACAAGACGTTAAGTATACTGTTGATGTTGTGTATATTCAATTAATGGTTCCAATATTTGAAAAATGAATCATTCTCGTTCCGAATAGTAATAATTATACGAGGCGTAAGCTAAAAACGACCGACAGACGACTGTTGACAGCTGATATGGAGAGTAAATTTGAAAATAGAATTAAAGACCCTTATAAAAACGGATAGTCACTTTTGACACATTACGAATCGTAAAATATTGGAATCAGACATTAATCTATCTAAAATTCTATCGATATTACCACATTTCGATAAATCGGTGCAACCACCCAACTACCCGTAATTGAAAAAGGTGTTAATGGTCCGCTCTTACGGTTTTAATTGTAATTTTTGGTTAGGTCAACACGTTCATTAGTGAATCGGGATTAATAGCGATTCATTGGGAGTGTAGAAATGCTGGATTCGGAGAGGTCATTCAACTTTGAAGTGGGATTTTTCTGCGCGATTTGGTGGGTAAAGTCAATGATTTGAAGATAAATTACGTAAGTGTGTATGTGTGGGAATTGCTTTTGTTGAAATAGTTATTTTGGAATAAAACCGGTCAAGTGCAAGTAGGAATCGCGTGGAGAGGGTTCCGTACGTTGGGCTCATAGGTCACAATAAACTAAACAATTATTTATCAAATGTAGGTAAATAAGTTACAGTCGTTAACGTCCCTTTTTAAAGTAATTAATTCTTCTTATTCTTTAGCTAATTTACTTATTACTTTGCTTTGAAACGTGTTCATTAGATAATTAAATACTTCTGGAACCTGGTAAGTACTCGCATGAAAAAACTATATATGGCTGAAAATAATCACATGGCACAGGCAGGTAACAATAAAAAAAACGTAAATTTAACAAAACAACCCTTTTTTTAATCCATGTACTTCTCATAGGTTTTCCTGTAATCTATAGGTAAAGAGCTATATTCCGCATTAATTTCAAAATTTTTAGCCTAGTAGTTTCGGAGATAAGCGGTGGGGGGGGGGGGGGGGGAATGGTCAATTTTCGCCTATTTTCTTAAATAACTTAAAAACTATTTATTTCAAGATTATAAATGATACATATTTGCAATCCTTACAGCAAGATCTTTCATTTGATATGTCACACGATATGGTTAGCGAATCTTTTTTTTTTAATGTTGTAATTTACCCTCCAAAAGTGACCCCCAAATTCATAATTTATTTATTTACGTTACACAGGCACCTTTGGGTCTTTAACTTACATATGTGTACTAAATTTTATCTCAATTGGTCAAGTGGTTTTAGAGTAATCGGCTGTGACAGACGGACGGACAGACAGACACGCGAGTGATCCTATAAGGGTTCCGTTTTTTCCTTTTGAGGTACGGAACCCTAAAAATGAATCCATTTCATAAAGCGATGTCTTTTTTACCGACCTTATTAAAATATTTTTTTTTCTTATAATTTCTATATAGTGTGTCATTTTACCCCTTGCCTGATGTGTTTATAAATATTTTCAAGTCTCTCTAAATCATATAGTTAATATTACGATTAACCACATTGTTTAAGAGTATAGGTAACTCCTTACGACTACATAAATATGTAAGGAACGTATGTTCTTTACTAAAAGTGGAAGTACTTCCGCCGAGCTAGGTGTTATCTGCTCGGGGACCAAGGCCCAACTACCAATCTTGGTATGTCGTATATATACTTAGTGGCGACGAAAACTCTGATATCGCGATGTAGGATATCGATGTCACGCATTACGTATGGAGCGTTGTTTACTACGCCAATTCTGCTGACGCTGTATTTGTGTCGACTTGTAGGTCATGTCGTAGGTCGGCACAAATATATACATGTAAGGAGTATATTTTTTGTATTAAAAAAATGTTTAAGAAATATGCAGTAATTTTTTTTGTTAGAGTCAAGCGTCCATTTAATTAATCCTGCCTGCTTGATGGTTTAATTTGTACATGTGAATAAATTAAACTACTAATAGCACTAGTATACACACTTAATGCATGAATAATTAATTTATACAAACATCCACAATTTTGATGCAAATAACGTTTGTAAATAGTTTGCGGTTTTTGACTCGCAATAAAAACCTATGTATTTAACCTAGGTAGAACGCTTATTTGATTTCATATTAAACTATGAAATATATAGGGAAATCTGCTCATCCGCTTTTTTAATTCAATAAAAAAGAGGAAACCGGATTCCCGAAACAAACACTTCATTCATATTCCTGTACCAATGCTTCCAATATTTGATTCCACTGAGAGTAATACCGCGAATATTATTTTTGCTTTCCGTGAATCTTTTTTCGTTCACGCGCATCGCAGGAAAAATATTTTTTCGACTGTTCATTGGTTGTTTTTTTTAAGAATTTTTTGACGCTTACATTTCTGGGGAATTATGGGAAAAGAAATGGCGGTCTGACGCTCTCAGGTAGAAAATCAAACGGATTTGTTATTTTCGTAACAAGGCGACGGTTTGGAAACTAGGACATTTGTCAATAGCCTAAAGTAATTTCTTTATAACACCCTTTTATTAGCTTCACTTGTAACGTGACTATGTATGTAAGAAAATCTTGGAATCTTTATTTGACCCATTTCCCAGTCTTTGATTAGGATGAAACTTTGGACAAGCCCTGAGTTCTGATGATAATACATGACTGGCTAAGAAACGTCATTACAAATCCAATATGGTGGTCTTCCCAAAATGGCGGACCGGCTGTTTGAAATCCATCCCCATGATATGGGTACCAAATTAAAGAGTTTGCTGTCAGAACTACGAAAAAAATAGTCACGTGTCCTAAAGCGTGTTTTTGTTTTTTAATCTATTTTATTATTATTCGTAAAGATTACATCACTTATGAATAGTCTCAATATAAATCAAATGAAGATACCTCCGATTTGGAGCCTATTACTACCGACAATTTCTTGTCGGTAGTAATAGGCTCCAAATTAATTACTATTTTTGCACCAAGACAATAAACAGTTAGTTTGTTAATTGTAAATTAAAGATTTAAATCAATTATTAAAAAAAAACTGAAAACTCATAATATATTATTATAATTACACGTCAAGAGAAAATTCCACTGTCACAGAGTGTGCTCTAAATTCGTCTTATATTTTGTAAAGTAAAAAGTTTATTTATTTTTTTTATATTTATTATACACATTTTTTTTTATTATTTAATTCGTACTGCAATCTGTCTCCTTCTCTGGGACATTCAGAAGTATTTTGGATGTGCTTCCAAAGGCTTGCGTGGTATGTAACCTATGTTACATCCTCAACAACTGAGACAGTGATGTATTACTGTATTTTGGCCAAATCTTGAGGGATTCTTCGCTTTAGACGTCTCATTTGTAGCTCTTCATCCATAAGGGGCCGGGCGAGGCGGTTAGGGTGTTGTGATATCCGTAGTTTATATGACTTGGTATAGATTGATATTTTCACATTGCTTATACATAAATGGACATTTTATCAAAATATATTCAGAGTTTTGTGTATTGGTATACTAGGATTTAGTTAATTGTATAAAAGTCAATTATATTTCCCTTTTTCCGTCATGTTTATTTGGAAGTTCAACACAACCATATAGAAGTTAACTTTCAATATGCATTAACTATGCTAAAAATGAGTAAGTGAAATCTGACAACCCTAAGTCTAAGCTTTTAAAACAAAAAAATCTTTGTTACATTTTAAAACAGAATTAAGTGAACAAAGCGTAGTGGGGCAAATACAGTCAGTATTCATTCGCACCTATTTTTACAGAACAAAAATTGCTGACCGAACTACCGGCCGTATTAGGACTATGTCACACCGGGACGCCAAGGAGTTTTATTTGTATTCTGATTTTTTTAAATAATAATGTTAAGGTCGACCTTTTTTTTGAAATCGAACATTAAGGGACAAAACGGGAATTTCTAAGACGGGTTTCCCATTAAGAAGGTTTCTTAAAAACGATTCGATTTTGTAAGACTAACTGGTAGCTTATTTTTGAATCTTGATTTATCTAGAATTTTGTTTATGAATTACATTGCGACCTTATCTAAAAATAAGTCTATCTAATCGCTATATAATGTAAAATATTGAACTTTATAAGAATCCAATGAATTAGGAAAAATGTTGGTACCGCTCCAGACTTTTAGTGATTTACTTGAATGGAAAAAAGTTATCTCCGTCATCGTTTTAAATTTACGTATGAAAACGAACGTTTAAAGAAGTGAAAACGTGTGTCTTTGATTCATGCGGTTACTGCTTCCAGAAAGTCTATATTAGTAAAAAAATTATATGCAAATAGGTTTTTGCATGGTTGTATTGCAAACATCTATCCAATCTTTATATTTATATTACTAGGTCATTAAGAAAGTTTTTCCAGTAAAAAAAATATGCAAAAAACACTGACCACTGATAATTATTAATATAATAATAATATTTTGAAAACTTTAGTTACTGAGAATATACATACTAGACTTTCGATTCAAATTTCGAATTTCTGTACACATGTTTCAAGAGCCAAATCTAATTATCATGCCTTATTCAAAAATTGAACAGCATTAAGAACACTTTCATGGGATTATTTTCTGTGATTTTAAATATGGTCATGTTTTAATTCTCTTACAAGGCAAAATCAGTATTAAAGTCTAGGTGGTACAACACAAAATAACAATTATCTTGGTGAAACAAAACCCCTACAAATGCTGGTTCAGTACACAGGCCACGTATGCGCGCCCGCCTCCGGTCTGAGCAGGCCTAAATTAGGGCTGCGACTGCCAGTCGTGTAAAGAATTACAGATCACATTAGTCAGTGGTAGCCTTTAATTTTTAGGTCTGATGTTTTGATTGCTGTAGCAACGCTTGCTGCAGGTAACGAGTAACTTGTGAGGAACATATGTTCATAACTAAAAATGAAATGAATGTTATAAATGCAGAAACGTCCGAACTTTTCATACACAATCTACTAAGTAGTCCGAAAAAAGCCTCAACATGCGGTTTGGGTAGATGAGCCTGTTCTTGAGTTATAAAATAACAACAAAAAGTAGCATTGATTTTCAAATACATTTACTAAATTTAGACCGCCTTAATTTTACTTCAAAGTGTATTCAATCTGTAAATATTTTGTAAAAAACATTTACTATGTTTTTTGTGTGATAGATAAAATATATAAATGCGCCAGACAATCACACCAATCACCTGGTCTCAAACTAAGGTTTTCCCTTGTACTATGAGTACCAGACGACGGATACTAACTAGGGGCGTCATCCCAGCACACCCAGACCCAAGTCAATTTAGAAAAGTTAGTTTTCCAAGTTGACCCGACCGGTAATCGAACCCAGGACCTTTCGCGCTTTAGCCGCCTACCTTAGCCACTGCACCACCGTCGTCAAATCATCACTCATCAATCACCGATATCATTTTATTTTTCTAAATTATTTTTGTAAACTAATGTCTGTGTTTTCTATTAAATACCAAATCACGTATGCGGTGCTCTGTAAGCTGGCAGTAATTGCTTTTAATAATTAACAGACTGCAGGGAATCAACCGATCACGTCCTGTTCAGAACTACAAATCACTACAAAAACTTACGTCCAAGTCAAGAGAGTTAGGGCATAGCGATTTATCGCTCGAACTGGAGCAGCCCGACTGGTGAAATATCTCCACCCTACAGAAGACTGCAGCCAAATAACAATCACTTCGGTGTTATTTTGTTCCTGCGTGTGAGTAAGGTTTCAAGAGCTCCTGGGGGGTGCTACATTAGTTGCAGGGGTCAAGGCTTCAAGGTAAGGGCGACAAGTCCAGTAACAGCTTTATTATGCTTTACTTGTCACCCTTAAGCTAGGACCTCATTACCACTTACCATCAAGTGGGATGAGGTCAATCTTGAAGTGTAATATAAAAACATCATTTTTTTCAATACAACATTTGTCATTTCTACAGTTATCGTACAGTTTATTGTAGTAAAACTCGAATACGCTTTTCCTAAGTACCTTACACCATGCACCATGATAGATCTTTTGGCCATATATCAAGTACATTCAGACACATGGGCCATTTAATGAATTGCAGCCAACTTGTCCTGATGGTTCCGAAATCTGTTGTGATTTAAACACGCGTGCTTGGCACTGCAGGCTTTGGATTGGTTCATCTGAATAAAAGAAGAAAAATCTTTAGATTGTTTTCTTTTTCAAACGTATAATAAGGTCTGAATCCAAATTATACATATTTATATTCGTTTAAATTACAACACTAACATTTATTGATTGTCTCAAAAAACCAATTGAAGCTACCTTCCGTAAGGAACCTGTAGCTACAGATAAGATACCGGAAAGAAACTCAAAAGATTTGCATGTTGTGTGTGTGTATCTTTGTATTAAATAAGTTCAAACAATTATTGTACCAATTTAAAAAAAAGCTTTCAAAATTAGAATGCCGTATTAATTTTGAGTATACCATAAGTTATAAAAATTGCTAGACCTTAACTTAAGTAAATAACCCAAGGTGTATAAAATTACTCCACGCATACGACGTTGCAAGTGGTTGCTAGTAAGATAGATAAGATAAACAAGTAAAGACGAACTAACAATAAATTTTGCACCAAGATTATCGGATTATTTATATTATCGGCTTTATCATGGGGAGTGTTCCGAGGAACTATTTTCCCTTATCCCACCCTCTCCTTTCCTACACAGAACCACAAGAGCCGGCCAACGATGTCATCGCTTCACCGTGGAAAATATTCCATCACGAACCAAAAAGTTCGGTAACTCTTATCTTTGCCGGACCATAAAGAAGTGGAACTCGTTGCCGGCTCATGTGTTTCCTTCTTCCTTTGACATGGATTCCTTCAAAAGGAGCGTGAAGAAACATCTTGCGGGCCAGTATGGCGATGCTAACGGATAGGATATTTTGATATCAAATCCGTTGTCATCGCGATGTGGGTTCCTCTCTTGCTTACCATCAGGCTGGGAGGAGCCAATATACTGCGCTACTATAAAAAAAAAAGATATAAAACGTAGATGTCTTAGTAGATATGTTTCAGTAGCTGTATCTAATGTATAACTACGCATTAACTACTTTGAACCAAAACGTAACCTAGTTGCAGTTAAGTATGTATATTTAATTACTAAAGTAGACCAAATCTCAATGAGATAGGAAGGCAGCAGAATCACTTTGCATTGTATTCAATGACGATTCAAAAGTGTTACGTATGTAACCTACTTAAGCAAAGAAACATTTGATTAATTGATTGATGGTTTGATATCGTACATTTGCAGTATCTAATTGACACCTGTGCTAGAACTACTCTGTATACAATCAAACAGCTTTAATGAGCCCAGTTGTTATTATTTACCTATGTATATAATTTTGGGATAAGCTGAAGTAGACCAGACTTCCAAGGTGGGACCTTTTCACAAGCATGGTGCAAGTGTCAGCCATCGCTTCACTTAAAGGTTGGACTGTCAACAGCTAATTCAGCTTTTAAATTTGCTAGAAGTTAAATTTTGCAAAGGATTTTGTTTCTTTTGAGTTCTTTGAGTGTATACAAATATAGAAAAACACACTTCATTGCTCTATTTGCACTGCGTTTATGTTTCATCTCACTTTCTTCCTGCAAATTGCAGTTCACTGAAAGTTTAAATAGAACAGTGTTGACGCGGTGATCTGTATCAAATTAGTGTTCAACTATGCATTCCCTTTGGGAACGCCGCAGAGGGATATATCTGTATCTTCACGTCAGCAATACAGTTAATGTGAGAGTTTGGGGCGAATGGGGTTAATGGGAATGTCTGATATGGTCTAGATATCAGACTATTCTGCGTGATCATTTCTAAAAATTCTTCATTTAAGAGTTTTGGTTTCAGTGAATATGATTTTACGGGGATGTCTCGAATGTTTTTTTGCAACGATCCTTCAAATTTTGTGTTTGTGTATTTCTACGTATTGTGATTAAATATAAAATAAATAAATAAATAAATATTGGACAACATCACATACATTGTTCTGATTCTGTTGTAAGTAGCTAAATCACTTGTGTTACAGTAATCAGAAACAACGACGGTACCACAACACCCAGACCCGAGACAATATAGAAAAGTTCGTTTCCCATATTGACCCGACCGGGGATCGAACCCGGAACCTCAGAGATGGCGCGACGCCGAATTCCGGCACGCTTGCCTCTCGGCTACGGAGGTCGTCGAGATTGTTGATCGTTGATTAGGTTAAGATTGTGGTACTACCGAGTGTCCTAATTTCTATAATTGATACAAGTGCTTGACCTTTATTTGATGTTGTCCGATTTTCATGAATTCTGCTGATGAAGTCAGTTCTAAGCATAATTTTGTGAAGCACATTTTACAATATCAAAAGTAATTAAAATGCACCCCAAAAAGAACTTAAAATGTTTCTCAGGGAATAATTAGTATGTAGCCGTTTTTTACTATAATACTAAAATTTATGGCAAAAGCCTTTGATTTTCTTGAAACTCCAAAGCTAAATTTAATTTTAAGCCGTTTACAAAATTTCAGGCTATTATTTTTTATATTGTAATTTTTGAATTAATAGCCTCTCGAATGCCCCACTTGACCCTGCATAGATGCATATGCCTTACGTACTAGATCAGTACAGCTTAGCATAATGTGAGGTTATTGCTTACCGTCCAATAACCGCAAATCCACCAATTAACCCTTGACACGGGATAGAGAATACACATACAGCTGTCACATAGGTACGCTGTAACTAAATTTGTTATGGTGTAGGGTAATGGAAGAAAAAACATTGTTTATTCTATTTGCGACTATTTTAGCGTTGGGAGACCAGGTGGCCAGATTTTTCCTAGGCCATAAAATAAGTCATAGTTATATGAAGGAGAAGAGGATAAGGTGGGAACACAGGCGGCTTTCAAAAAATAATGTTAATGAAATACAGGACAACGTCTGTCGAGTCGGCTAGTTTTGGGATAAAAAGTCCTTTAATATGTTAATCTAGTATCTCATTGATCTTTCATCAATAAAAGGTTCCAATATTTGAAAAAAGAATCGTTCTAGTTGCGAATAGTTATAAATTATACGAGGCGTAAGCTAAAAACGACCGACCGACGACTGTTGACAGCTGATATGGAAAGTAAATTTGAAATTAGAATTAATGACTCGTAGAAAAACGGATATTCATATTTGATACATTATGAATCGTAAAATATTGGAAACAGACATTAATAGTTTCAGCGTAAAACAGTTACGAAAATCCATACATTCCTACAAACATACTTATAAGGATTCACTATTCACGTTAGACATTATTAACACATATATAATTCTAGCTATGCCCGCGACTTCGTTCGCGTGCACTACATCCTTTCATGGTCGGTTTTACCCCTTTCTTCCCATTAATATTCGAAACAAAAAGTAGTCTAAATTTTAATCCAAGTTTTGAGCTATCTTTGTGCCAAATTTCATATCTCTCACTTCAAAAATAAACATTTTTCCATATAAACTTTCAAAGGTGGTATTACCCCCATCCCCCCCTTATTTTCTAATAAAAAGTAACCTATGTCCGTTCTTGAGATTCAACGTATACCTATACCAAATTTCATCAAAATGGGTTGAGAGGTTTAAGCAGGAAAGCGTAACAGACAGACAGACAGAGTTACTTTCGCATTTATAATATTAGTAGGGATAAAATAAACTCGTGTTAGTTACACTATTTATAACTCAAGAATGGCTGAACTGATTTGGCTGAAAATTAGTAGGGAGGTAGTTTAGAACCAGGAAAGGGACAAAAGATACTTTTTTATTCTTTTTTTTTCTTTTTTTTCAAGTCTGCTCATTTATTGCCTCTAAGCTAAGTTCGCCAGGACCGCTAGTTTAAAAAAATGTAACGGGTCAAAATGCGACACCATTTTTATTTAGTAGTTAATACGAACTACTTACTGCCCTTGAGCCAGCTCGTGACCACGGTTGGTGCAACCTAACCGAAACGTAAAATTATTTTAAACACTCAGTGGTTAAAAAAAACAACATTTTTGTATCGAGTGAACGTCGGATCGACCACATTTTGTTCCCGCTGCCTCTCGACGAATCATCTTGAATTCTTGTTCACTGCATATATTTAAATAACAGACCATACGATATCACCCTCCGATACAAAGTACTTTTAAATTGTAACCCATACTCGAGTATACTCGTAAAATACACTCGCCGAGGAGTTAACTCAACACCGCAGAGATTGGATCAAACATTTGCCTACCTGCCGTATAATGAAGTGTGTCGTGTCGGACCCTTTGTTATAATTAACCCGACCAAATTGGCTATGGTACCCTAATACATTGTCAACGGAATTTGGGACGAAAATACTTAAGCCTATTCTAAGCAATATGTCCGGGTATCCCGAAATTAGGGTTTTAATTTAGTGGAATAGTATCGGCCTTGGATGGTTATGAATTCCGCCATGATTTATAGGTTTAGTTATTTATGGACGGCGTTATTTGAGAAACATCGGCCCTTAATCACGTGAAGTAATAAAGTAAGGAGCTGTTTAATTTGAGCATTTGATAATGGGCTTTGGAGGGGAGCCAAAAGTTGGAAAGGGGCTCGAATTTGTTAAGGAAAAGTTTCTGGTTCTTTACGGGAACCAAACGTGTAATCAGGTAACATAGAACAATCTCCGTAGCTGAGAGGTGACCAGGCAGGACTTTGGCGTGTGAATGTAAAAAAGTTCGTTTTTCTCAGTGACATGACCTAAGCATGTCACTGTGAAAAACGAACTTTTTTACATTGTCTCGGGTTTTGCAGTAGTAGTCGTTATTGATTAGAATAACACAAGTGCTTTAGCTACTTATCTAAGAATCAGAGCAATGTATGTGATGTCCTATAAACTAAATGGAAAAAATATCTTTGAAGAACAAAAGTAAGTGTTTTTGGCTTTTGAACCAACAGGCCTATACCTACTATTTTTACTATTTGTGCTTCGCGGCATACTAAGTACACACAGGAAAGCATTAGCATTACCAGACTATGAACTCCGCGCAGCTCAGCGAGTGTACAAGATCCCCGTGCCCGGATTTCATACTACCTTTGCAAAACGACAACCAAGCTTTCTCCTGCCGTGGTTGTACAATTCAGTAAGTCGCAAACTGAATATCAGAGCACTATGTCCTCCTAGTTTAAAAACTGTCCTTGAATCCTGGCTGATGGAGCTTGACTACACTAAGACAGAAGACCTGTTGAAACGCTAAATTCTCTGTAAACACACACACACACACATATACAGACACAATGATTCCCATAATTACACTTCTATTTCACTTCGGCAAGATCGTTTTCTTTCTTTTTTTTTCTTTCACTTATAAAATATTACCTTTAATCATAAATAAGAACGTAGCTCAATCCAGTTAAATTAAAAAATTTAGTACCAAGACTGTATCAGGCTGAACCGTTTGAGTTGGTGTTCCTAAGTTAAGCTAAAACCTGTAAGTGTGTCTGGCAGCTGCGATACAAGCTTAAGGCCCAATACGAAGCAATTGACATTACCCGTTTCGCGGCGAACCGCGCGCCATCTATTAAACGCATTTGGCATTAGCTCGTGCTAGCGCAGCACGAGTGTGCGGTGCTAGTACGAGCGAATGCCATGTAGTACTAATACATACATGTCATGCTGTGCAGAGTAATTTTGATTTAGAGACAGCATTGCGTACGTATAATTTATTAAAGCTTACTACTTTGTAATATTAGTAAGTACCAATAGATTATCAATTTTGTATTTTATTCGTTACATACATACAAACATATCGATGGTCCCAACGAATAAACGTTCAAACGAAAAACTACTACTTTTCAGGAAACCATAAAAACGTTTGAAATCACATTACTTTAATGTCGTAATGAATAGATATATTTAATGTATAATTATATTAAAGGTTAAAAATATTTCAGATCATATATTTTTTAAGAAAATAAAACTATCGATTATTATCTATCTTAGTATTCAAGAAAAAACACATAATTTTATTATTCTAATGAATAATATGTGACTTGTTAACAGAAATGTATCACTGCACGTTTATTCGTGTCATAAATGAAGCATAAACAAGTGTAGTAAAACGATACACGATTCTACAAATTAGTAAAAGATAATAATTCTACATTAGGATAGCTGTATTAAAATTTTTGCGGTCTGTAATGAAGCATAACTAATAAAAGTAGCTTCCATTTTTACACGAATAATCGTGTCTTTTTTTTGTGTAGGAGTTATTACCCAAAGGAAAGGTTAGACACAAGCGGCAGATTGATTTAATACGTTTATTTTGGTGTACTCAAAGAAACAATTAGATTCAATAGACGCATGTTTTGTTATTCATGTTATATGAAGAAATTTAATTTCCCTACAATAAACGAATTTTGTGCTATAAAAGTCTTATTTTAAGTCCAAAATTTACAAAAAAAAAATGTGTAGGCGTATTCTATGCCATAAAAACGAAAAAAAATTTTTGGGCAAGAGCTCTTGCACGTTTATTCGTTGGGGCCATCGATATATGGGGTGTAATTGAGCGTTTGCAGCGTGTATGCTAACCGACCTTTCAAAAGGTTGTGTACATGAAGTGCAGAACTGCAGACGGTACACGCATCCTCATCGGTGGCTCCAAGTAGCTGTGGTACACACAACGATCACACCCCGGCTTATTACGTCGGCTTGTGAGCTAAACCCGATGAGGAATCCTGCATGCTTCGGTCGGCAGGTCTTGCGGTGGAACCTCCTGCTTTGTGTACAAAGTCTAACTCGGCGGTAAAGGCAGTCCACGCTGATAAGCATAGGGCAAGCTGATAGGGCAGAGGTACAGTTTTATACAGACTGGGCTTTGTCCGAGGCTTGCACTTGGACGGCTCTGGGGGTGTAGTTGGTACATCGTGGTCGCTTTCACTCTACACCGGGGAGATAAAGAGGATTCGGCAGCACCTTAGTGACAAAGATGGCCTGTTTAGGGGGGTACTGCTTTGCCTGCTCAGCCGGGGAGGGGGCTAGAAAAGATGCCCTAAAGAAATGTTCACCCTAACCCACACGGATGGTAGTAACCGCGGCTGCCTCCGCATCGTTTCACTCGTAGTCGACGATACAATAAAATACGGTTTTTAAAATCACCTAATATGACTTCAGGCGCGTAGAACGTGCTAACCCTACTTGATCACAACTCCAACACCTATCCAGAACGGAAAACCGCAATTGTTCTCGGGAACTTAGCAATTCTCCGAAGAATTAGCGCGCAGTATCAAGAGTGTACGTCCAATCGAGCTGGTACTCTTGTTGGGCGCCAAAATGGCTCAAGACTATGAAGGCTGGCTTAAAATCTTAGGCAGAAACGGAGTGGGTAACATGAACTAGAATGGTCAGCTACTGCTCAATTTATGTGCACAAATTCTTGCTATTACAAACACTTTGTTCAGCCTCCCCGCGAAGCATAAAACTACATGGAGCACCCAAGGCCCAAATATTAGTATCTAATAGACTATGCGAAAGTACGGCAAAGAGACGTTTCCCAAGTCCTAATCACCCGCGGGATGCGTGGTGGTCACTGGTAGACTGACCACAGACTTGACGTTATAAAACTACGTCTTTGCTTCCGGCGTCCTCGCAGATCCGGTCCATCCAAGTCTGCATGTTTAAACGGTATTAGGCTTATGAATCATGAGACAATGAAGACATATGCTGAAGCGCTAACAATCAGTTAACCGTCTGTAAGCCCTGAGAGCAGTGATATCGAAAAGAGCTGGTTGGCTATATTTTCTCATATCTTAGACACGGCTAAATTCACTCAAGGGCTAACAACTAAAAACATGAAAATTGGTTTGTTGAAAACGATAAAGTCATAGTTAGCGCAATCGACAAAGCAGAGCAATTCACCCTGAAAGTGTTGTGGAAATACGACGAGAGTAACCTGAAGTTTCGTCGACTATCTTGGGAAAGGATCGGTGGTGGCAAGACAAAGCTCACTACATGCAGTGGTTTCCTGACACAAACTAGCTTGGGGTGTTTAACAGTGAGGTTCGAAAGTTGATTAGCACGATCCCCTTTTCAAAAGCTCCTTTGAAACCATCGAATGGTGAAGGACTTCTCAAAACAAAGGAGAAAGTGCTCGAGTAATGGATGGGACACTTCAACGCTCTACTCAACGTGCGCTGGTCTCTTGACTTTGAATATGTTCTGTTGATATCTGAACTCCCCACTCTAGCTAAGCTGGATAAGCCGCTGACACTTGCTGAGATTGTTCTTGCGGTCAGTTAACAACTAAAATAGCGCGTGGTTGGTATCAACTTGATACCAGGAGAGCAACTACTTAAATCCGGTGGTGACGGGTTTCATTCGGCTATATGGAGCCTTTTTGTACTTTGTGGGAAAAAGACCAAGTCCTAGCATTTTTACAGTTTCTCGCATTGATCGATTGCACCTCTTACCGGGGTATTTTACTATTATCAGCCCCTGGGAAAATCTTTGCCAGAGTACTCCTAAACCACACCGAAGAGCACCTGCCTGAAACCCAATTTGGATTTTGGCCTGATCGGGGCACGTGCAAAGCTAATTTTTCAGTGCGTCATCTTCAAGAAAAGAGTTGACCTCGAGAAGGCTCTCGATGGCGTGCCCCGGAAAGCTCTCTAGATGGTGCTAGGGAAGCTATGATGCACGGAGCAGTTCTGTCAACGACGAATAGTCTGACTTTTTTCCCCGTCACCTGTGGTATGAAGCAAGGGTATGTACTAGCCTACACTATCCGCGCTGTATTTTGCATTGGATGTCAGGGATGTCTCACGGATTTCTTCGAAAGGTTTTCGCATCCGGTTCCGCACTCAGGGCTTGCACGAACGTGTTACACACGCTATGATTAATGAGATCTTGTACGTAGATGACCTTTGTTTCGTGGCAGAATCCCCAAAACCCTGCAGCAAATCATGTCGGATTTCCAACGTCTTGCCAAAAATTTGGTCTAAAAATAAGTATCAAAAAGAGGAATGGCTGTCGAAGGACGTTAATGGTCGCGAGACACTGAAATGAAGACTTGGTGAGGACTAGTTGAAGCGGGTTGACAAATTCCGCTACCTGGGTGGGAGTACAATAACACCCAAGTGCAACCTCGATGCTGAAATAATAAGCAGAATTAGTGCTGCAGTCGCGGCATTCAGTAAGCTAAATTCAGAGGTCTTCTGCTCTCAAGACATCAAACTTGCTACCGTCAGGTATACATGGCGATCATGATCGGTCAATTCCATCTCAGATGCCTACTGAAGATTATGATTGGCTTTTAGCCACATGCGACCACATTTTCTTAATAGGTGCATCGTACGAAAAATAACTTCACGTACATACTTTGAAATGATTGTACTTGTGAGTCTTACAAAATGTCGTTGTAAAAATTGCAAAAATTAAAAATTAAAAACTTTATTCTGTTTTCTCCATAGTGGGGGTAAGGTCCTGAGTGTATTAATTCTTACTAGACTCCAAGCGGTCAATCATACCCCTATGACAATGTATGACATTATTTACCGTCTCTGTGATTGCACTTACTCTGTTCATTATTTTCCGATTCGGTTGTGATATTTCGTCGACGCGCGTTCAATACCGCGTAATGACATTTTCCCGTAAGTTCTAATTTAGATTGAAATAATATGAAATAACAGACCACTTTAATCTTTATGGCAAATGCTACATACGCGGTATTGCACGCGCGTCGACGATTTGCATTTTTGAGTTTCTCACTTGCCTAGAAACGTATAAATGATCAGTTTGGCTATTGTAAATAAGTAAAACCGGCCAAAAGTGTGTCGGTCCACGCTCAGTGTAGGGTTCCGTAGTTTTCAAAGCATCACAATACTTAAGTATCCTTAATCCTTAACTTTAGTTAAAAAAATATTTTTTCAAAAATTTCAAAAACGATTAAACCCATCAGGTTCAAAATAATTTTCCTAGAAAGTCTTTATGCAGTTCTATATTCCAGATTTTTTTCATACTTTTTGACTTATGGTTCAAAAGTTAGAGGGGGGGACACAATTTTATTTTCTTTTGCAGCGATTATTTCCCAAAATATTAAAAATATAAAAAAAATGATCTTAGTAAACCCCTGTTCATTTTTAAATACCTGTCCATATAAAGTAAAATATATCACATGTTGGGATTGAAATAAAAAAAAAGTCACACCCTAATTTACGTGTAGAGGGGGTACCCTAAAAACATTTTTTTATTTTTTATTTTTGCACTTTGTTGACGTGATTAATATACAAATCTCATCTTTCTAGTGCTAACGGTTTCTGAGATTATCCTCGGACGGACAGACAGATAGACAGACATGGCGAAACTATAAGGGTTCTTAGTCGACTACGGAACCCTAAAAATGCAGCCTAAGCAGCCTCCCAACAAAAAAGTATTTTACAAAAAATATAATCTCAAAATGGAATTTGCGCAATTCGAGCTGCGTAAAGACTACGCGTGTAAACCAATTTATTGACTAGGTATTTTCAAAACAGACAACTAACTGCCGTCACCTGTCAACACTACACATCGAAGCACCTGAACGGCAAACTTTCATATCTAAGAATTATGCAATTTAATCAGGCGTTTGTGTTTAAAATGAATTATTTAAATAACTAATAGATTGTATAAAAAACGAAGAAGGCGGCGACCTTTGGAATCACAATCCTAAAATTTTTTAGTAAAAATATTTTTTTCTAAATATATATTTACAGAGTTTTGGAAGAAAAATAATTTGAAGAAATCATTTTTGAACATTTTTTAAAAACGGTATAATTTTTATATATTCATTTATTTTAAAATTTCAAGAAGGCGGCGACCTTGTAAAATATCTGAATAAACGTACAAAAAGTGATTTAATGCTTAGAATTACTTGAGGTCATCGTTGTAGTGAACAGAAATACATGAAGTTTCGCTAATTCTCTTCGTATTGGGCCTTAAAGCTTAGTGCAGAAGCCGTTAGAAATAAGTTTATAAATGTAACTGTTTTGGTGAATAAATTTATTATTATTATTATTAGTCCACCCAGTAGTGGGCTCAATCTCTATTCATAAAAAAACCTTCGTATAGGTAATGAATATTTTTGTAAGTTTCGTATCTGGGTATCTAATTGACAAACTGTGGTACCATCATGGGTTTTGGTTTCCTAAACACATATGTACTCGTTTTATCTGATATTTATTTATTTGTCTGTCACACAGATTTAAGAGGTTTTTATGGTTATGATTAAATATGTATATGATATATATTTTAAGACGAGTAATACAGATTTAAGCTAACCCAACAATACTGCTAGTCTGTACTAGTATTCAAAAGATGAGAACTTATTTTTTATGATAACAAAGAAATAAATAACAACCTGTTTATTCTATTACAAGTAGAACACACACTCACACATTTTTAAAATAAGGTAATCATATTCTTTGATTGACATTTCCCGTGAGAAACGATGACGAATGCAAAGGTCGCGTGACCTTTATATTTTCCTTTCTTAACAGTATTTAGGGCTTGCCCAATATAAGTAGTGTTTAAAAAATTACTAAATAGCGGCGAATGTTAAAGACTACAGATTTTCTGCAACTATCTTCTTTCAAACGCCGGGTATCCGTGATATGAAATACCCTTTTTCAAATTAAGTTTCTAACGATGCAAGCTATGAAGATGTCTGATTGATACAATTTAAACTTCTTGTTTTGTTTTTATTATAGTGTATTACAACGAACTAGAGATTCCTAAACTTTTAAAGACACTTGAGAATTCTACGATAATCAACCTGCTTATAGATTTTATGATAAAGAAAAAGTAGCGTGACGAGACTACCAAAACCGAATTAAATCGGATCCGACAACAAATTGCAACTTAAAATGCAAATAAAGCTTAAAAACACATTTTATTCATATAAATCTTTAAATATAAAACCTTTCATTTCGTTCGTATCATTTTTGTTAGTAGGCTTACAAGATCTTGTAGCCGTAATAGTTAAACTATATCCTCATGTCTCCATCAATAGGCACTGAGAGGTGTGTGAGGGTTTTGTAGGTAGTCTCCGCTCTTTTCAGAGCGGAGGAGTCTCACACATACCGCTGTCTTTATATCCAAGCAGCGGTACGGTGGGCCAATTGGTGGGGCGTTTCCTTCCGTTTAATTTGGCTTTACAAGTAATCTGTTATTAAATGAGGATCTGATGGTAGAGGTGGAAGGAAATAAATAATATAATATTATAATGGATTCCTTCAAAAGGAGCGTGAAAAAACATCTTGCGGGCCAGTATGGCGATGCTAACGGATAGGATATTTCGATATCAAATCCGTTGTCATCGCGATGTGGGTTCCTCTCTTGCTTACCATCAGGCTGGGAGGAGCCAATATACAGCGCTACTATAAAAAAAAATAGTAAAATTTAAAAAGTCCGTTACACTATTTAACAGTTCAAATAAATAAAAAATACAAAATCGAGAAAAGACATTACATTTTTTAATTTACTGAAAACTTTGCTCGTCGTGCTGTTAACAATGAATGTACGCTCCATTTTCTTTTTGTTCAAACTAGCGGCCGCCCGTGACTTTGTACGCGTGGACTTGTGAGTTTTTGAAATAAATATAGCTCATGTTACTCTAAATGAATGTAGCTTTCCAATCCATACTAAAATTATAAATGCGAAAGTAACTCTGTCTGTCTGTCTGTCTGTTACTCTTTCACGCCTAAACGGCTGAACGGATTTTGATGAAATTTGGTATAGGTGTACGTTGAATCTCAAGAACGGACATAGGCTACTTTTTATTAGAAAATAGGGGGGGGGGGAGGGGGGTAATACCACCATTGAAAGTTTATATGGAAAAATGTTTATTTTTGAAGTTAGAGATATGAAATTTGGCACAAATATAGCTCCAAACTTGGATTAAAATATAGATTACTTTTTTGTTTCGAATATTAGGGGAGAAAGGAGTAAAACCGACCATTAAAGGATGTCAGTCCACGCGAACGAAGTCGCGGGCACAGCTGTGCCCGTATTTCACTACTAGCTAGTAGTGAAATAATTTTTGAAATCGACACGGTAGTTTTTGAGATTATTCATTGCAAACATACACAGAAAAATACTTATCTTTATAATGTTGGTGTAGACGAAGATAACGGAGTTAACTTACTAAGTAACACACCCCTGTAGTACATACAAAGAAGTACAGGTACATTAATTACTTAACACGTGCCAAGTTGAAATTATTCCCGTCACAACATGTCACAAGTAGGAAATTAATTAGCAAAACAATACCCATGAAACTGCTATTAGGGAATGCAAATTTTGACACAGTAATTATGGTTGGCGTGCGATGCCTACTAAATGCAACGGAGAAATTATTTTTAATGTGACAAAAATTATTAAGGTTGCATTATAGACTGCACTTACGTTAAAATTATAGTGTTTTATATTTTTTTACAGAGATAAAATATCTGAAAGTTTTTAACGATGAAGATTTATCTTTAGTTTTAGTTGAAGTAGGCTATTATGTTAAATTTTTCATTTGTTTATTTTATTTTATTTAGGATTTATAACAGCCAACTTAATATTCATACGTATGTATATTTTTATGTATTTTTTTTTATAAATCACATTATGGTATTTAGGTTTTCTGTTAATATTTTCTCAATAAATATTTTGCACGGTCGTACCCTTTTCTCGATATCTACTATTTTCTCTACCAAAAGATCGTTTGGAAGAGATTCATTTCTGGCAACAAGGCCGCTTGAATTGTACTTCATTATGTCTATAAAACCAATTTCTGTAAATTTTTATATTTTTCATACTATAATTATACTAAATAAGGTATCCACAGTTGCCATATTACTTACACATATTTTTTCTATACTTTATGTGAATAAAGTGGTATAGAAAAAATATGTGTAAGTACTTATGTGAATATAAGTTTGAATAAGACCATCTTTTCATTTCTGTCCGTAAAAGCCGTGTTCTATCAAAATCATCAATTGTTTCAACTAAAATTGCTCTGTTTGCATAACTCGATCAACAAGATCAAAACACCAAATGCCCTCAAAAACGTGTCACTCCCAACATAAATAGCCGAGCTTAAACAATTTCGTCTCAAGCAGAGTGCGCTCTAAACCTGTCTTTATGAGTTTGTCACTTGAAAATATAAAGGCAGCCATCTTAGAGTAAATAAATTGTTGGATAGCAATAAAATGTCCTGCACACACTCTATTGCGATTTACACGGCACGTGTGCTGAAGCTGGCGTGTTCGGAATAGGTATTCGGATATTTTGCTTACTTTTGGGAAATCATGAATCTGGTTGCAGTTAAGATATAAAGCGGTGCAGAAATCGTTTTCTGGTATTAAAAAAGCGTTGGGTAATTTTTACATGACTTGAGTAATATCAGTATATAAGGAGCATTATAATGAAAAACCTTTTTTCTAGAGTTTGAAAATCTTTTATGGATTTTTCAAATGTTTAAAGATAGTTTTGGCAAATAAAATCACGAATTGCTGAGCGTGTGTGCGGAACGGAAAAGAGGATTTAATTATCTTCAAATGTTATTTTTATTTTTGTTTCACAATAATTACTCACAATAGTCACTTGAAAATATAAAGGCAGCCATCTTAGAGTAAATAAATTGTTGGATAGTAGTAAAATGTCCTGCTGGCGTGTTTGGAGTCGATATTCGGATATTTTGCTTACTTAAGGGAAATCTTGAACCTGGCAGTTAAGATCTGATGCGGTGCAGAAACAGTTTTCTAGATGGGATTTTAAGGTGATTCGATTAGTAACATTACACTTAGGTTATGAATAAGCTTTATTTACAAGGTAACGTGTTGTTTCAGCCAAAATAACATATTTTTTACGTTTGAAAAATGTTGATCTGGCAAACAAATGCTGTAATTTCAATATATTGAATCATGGTTTATACGGTAAAATTTTTTTTAGATGAATAATGTACTATGGATTTTTTAGATATTTAAAGATACTTTGAGTGTGTTTCTTTCTCTCTCTCTGTGTGTGTATGTGTGTGTTTTTTACAAGATTTTTAAATTATCTACAAAATTTATATCAGACTATTTTTTGTTTTACAATAATTTTCATGTTTGCAGTACTTTTAACTAAATTAACAAGATCAAAAGTCTGCCCTTATGAGTTTGTCACTTAAAAATCTAAAGGCAGCTTAGAGTTAATAAATTGTTGGAGGGCGATAAAATGTCCTGCTCACGCTCTAGTGCGATTTACACGGCACGTGTGCTGGTATTGGCGTGTTCGGAATCGGTATTCGGATATCGATATATGAGTTATGCGAATAATTGAATAGTAAAAATCTTGTTGATGCGGTACTTTTTAACTTTGAAAATGTGTTTGACGCGAGTTTTGAAAAGTTAAATTTGAATTGCGTTGAGAAGATCATATAAGTAGAAAGGAGTTTATTTGGATAAGTCGTATATTTTATTCTGGAATAAAATGAACAAGTATTATATAGCTACGTGCTACCTATTGGGTACCTAAGGTTTTATTTGGATTTTAGCCACTGTGATCATGAGCTGAATATATTTTTTTTATATTGCACTTCATCCCACTTGACGTTAAGTGGTAATGTGGTCCTAGCTTAAGGGTGACAAGTACAGCAGAATAAATCTGTTACTGGACTTGTCGCCCTTACCTTGAAGGCTTGACCCCTGCTACTAATGTAGCACCCCCCAGGAGCTCTGGAAACCTTACTCTCACACAGGAACACAACAACACAGAAGTGATTGTTATTTGGCTACGGTCTTTTTTAAGGTCGAGGTATTTCACCAGTTGATTGCAAGAATATTGATTCTTAATGCAGTTTTTCTGGTAAAACTTTCAAAGGAAAGATGGTATTGGCAAGCAAAGATCATATACATATGATTACAAAGAAATGTTACTTTGTCAATGTCAACTGCACACAGTTGTATTGATTTTTGCAAAATTAAATAACATTTCACAACAATCTATTAACATAATCATCAGATATTCTAAGTCGCAACATACGCAAATTCCTTAAGCAACAATATAACCAACAGGTAACTTATTTAAATTAATTACCTTTCCCAGCCCGAAGTAAGTGGCGGATTAATTTTGAACCTTAATTACTTGCCATTGAACCGTATTAATTGGAAGGATTAATCAGATTTCATTGGACTCAAAATGTAAACAAAAATCGACTCTTTTGATGTTCGCGATCAAAGGTTTACGTAAACTCAATAATCTGGAAAAAGATCGCTGTTTTGCTGAACTGGCCGTAATGGAATTACAAGTGTTATTAAGCTGTGAAATGTGGATTTAACCTTCTCAAATTGATTTAAATATATATGTCACAGGCATTTTGTGTGGATCCGCCGTTTACATACAGCGTCGTCAATTTAGAAACGTTTGCTGTTATATTATATGCCAAAGGCAAAATGTCACTCTTTCAATAGATGTCTATGGTAAAACTGACTGTTAATGGTATGGCTGAATTGTGGTAAAAACTAAAACTGTTAGGTTTCGTTTTGGGCCGACACTTGTTTATTTATTTCGCTTAAGTAAATTTTTACTTACTTAATGTTTTATATTATTAAGAGCACAGGGCACAGGTCTGTTTTATCCTCAAAGAAATGTTGCACTTACGTAATTCGATCGATAGTAAAATTTTTCATTTTTCTATGGGGATAAAGACTGGGTGAAAATGAAGAGAAATTCTTTTAGCATATAAATAAATATTTGATAGTGATACACCGCATCAAAAATCATAGAACACACACCCGTGTACGACTCAAATTCGTTAAAACTATGCAAATTGGTGACATTGCCCTAAATTTCAACGCAATATATTTGAGTTAATTATCATCATAAAAGAAATAGTATTTGGTAATCTAAATGTTGAATTAAACATAAATTTAAAGTCATCTACTAATTACAATCTTAACCAATTCATTTATTAACGCTTGTGCATCGACAAAATGAATACAAACAAAAATTGAAGCTAGAGCCGGTTCGGAACCTAATCCTACCGAGAAGAATCCAGCAAGAAACTCAGTAGGTATCTTAATATTTAGAACTAGAGAACTTAAAACTATTGCGTGTGCGTACTTTATGGTCAGATGTTAGATAGGTACATATTTTACGGTAAGTAAAGTCCTTCAAAGGTAAGGGAACTATTTGATACGTTAAAAATCAACATCTTTGCTACTTATCTCGTCGGCAGTAATAATCAAATAAAGTGCCCTCTAAAATGACCAAAATCCGAAGGAGCACCGTTTCTATTTCCAGTTTCTTTCCGTTTCTTCGGCCATTAGTGCGAGTCACGTCGGGAATCGGAAATTAAAACGGATATAAGAGCGGCGCGTGACAGGTTGGTCCGTCGACTGGTTTTGGTTAGCACTCTCGGGTGTTGAACCAAGGATCGTGGGTTCGATCCCCATCCAACATTCATTGTGATGAACATTTGTGTTTGTGTTGTATTTGGGTATTTATAAGTTAAAACGGATATATTAACGGTTTTGGTTAGCACTTTTGGCTGTTAAACCAAGGATCGTTTGTTCGATCCCGATCCAATATTCATTTGATGAATAGTTGTGTTTGTTTAGTACCTGGGTGTTTA
This sequence comes from Glyphodes pyloalis, assembly GCA_037074685.1. NCBI lineage: Eukaryota > Metazoa > Arthropoda > Insecta > Lepidoptera > Crambidae > Glyphodes > Glyphodes pyloalis. The sequence goes on along the minus strand of JAYKKO010000030.1, from coordinate 3,379,452 downwards.
AACATTAAAATGGATAAAAGAGCGGCGCGTGACAGGTTGGTCCGTCGACTGGTTTTGGTTAGCACTCTCGGGTGTTGAACCAAGGATCGTGGGTTCGATCCCCATCCAACATTCATTGTGATGAACATTTGTGTTTGTGTTGTATTTGGGTATTTATAAGTTAAAACGGATATATTAACGGTTTTGGTTAGCACTTTTGGCTGTTAAACCAAGGATCGTGGGTTCGATCCCGATCCAATATTCATTTGATGAATAGTTGTGTTTGTTATGTATATGGGTGTTTTAACATTAAAACGGATATAAGAGCAACGCATGACAGGTTGGTCCGTCGACTGGTTTTGGTTAGCACTCTCGGGTGTTGAACCAAGGATCATGGGTTCGATCCCCATCCAACATTCATTGTGATGAACATTTGTGTTTGTTTTGTATCTGGGTAGGTATTTATAAGTTAAAACGAATATAATATGAACGGCTTTGGTTGGCACTTTTGGCTGTTAAAACAAGGATCGTGGGTTCAATCCCGATCCAACATTCCTTTGATGAATAGTTGTGTTTGTTATGTATATGGGTGTTTTAACATTAAAACGGATATAAGAGCGGCGCATGACAGGTTGGTCCGTCGACTGGTTTTGGTAAGCACTCTCGGGTGTTGAACCAAGGATCGTGAGTTCGATGCCCATCCAACATTCATTGTGATGAACATTTGTGTTTGTGTTGTATTTGGGTATTTATAAGTTAAAACGGATATATTAACGGTTTTGGTTAGCACTTTTGGCTGTTAAACCAAGGATTGTGGGTTCGATCCCGATCCAATATTCATTTGATGAATAGTTGTGTTTGTTTAGTACCTGGGTGTTTAAACATTAAAACGGATATAAGAGCAACGCATGACATGTTGGTCCGTCGACTGGTTTTGGTTAGCGTTCTTGGGTGTTGAACCAAGGATTGTGGGTTCAACCCCACCCAACTTTTGTGTGATGAAACTTCTGGGTGTTTAAAAGTAAAACGGATATAAGAGTAGCGCGTAAGAGGTTGGTTAGACCAAGAATCGTGGGTTCGATCTCCACCCTACATTTGTTTGATAAAAGGTTGTGTTTGTTTTGTACGTGGATGTTTATTTATCAAAACGCAAGAGCGGGACCGTTCACTGGTTCTGATTAGAGGTCTCGGGTGTTGAACCAAAGATCGTGGATTCGAATCCGACCTAACTTTCGAGTGATTAAAAATTTTGTGTTTATTCTTGATCTAGGTGGTTAAATGTTAATTTAAGAGTAGCGCGTGAAATGTTAGCTCGTCGATTAATTTTGGTTAGCGCTCTTGGGTGTTGAACCAAAGATCATGGGTTCAAATCAGACCCAATATTCGGGTGATGAAAAGTTGTGTTTGTTTTGTATATGTGTATTTATCAGTTAAAACGAATATAAGTGCGGCGCGTGACAGGGTAGACCGTTCACTGGTTCTGGTTAGCGCTCTTGGTTGAACCAAGGATCATGGGTTCGATTGCCATACAAACTTCGTTTGATGAAAAGTTATATTTGTTTTGTAGATGTTTAAAAGTTAAAACGGATTTAAGAGTAGCGCATGACAAGTTGAATTGTTCTGGTGGCCCGCTCTTGAGTGTCAAACCAAGTGTCTCAGGTTCGATTCCAGCCTAGGTCCCACATTCGTATAAATATGAGAGTAGTGCGTGACGGGTTGGACTGGTAATGAAAATTTTACTTTAATCCACGCAAAATCCCGAACTTATGCATCTAAAGTAGTGTGTTTTGGTACTGCCGTTGGATCCAGTATTTATAATATAAGTGCTTTGCGATCAGTGATTTATTTAGTTTATATATTTATTATAAATGTTCAAAACAATTTATTAGGCAGTAGGTATGCTCTACTAATTGTATAAGAAAGCAGGTTTGTATAAATACTTTTTTGATATTAATGGTCATAAAAATGTATTGATAAAATTCGAAGCCTATTAGAAGTAAAATATTTACCCAAATGCAAATTAATGTAGAAGATTAATTTGCAGAGTAAATAATGGAATTAGACAACTCTCAAATCAACTTAATTTGAATTAGAACTGTTTCTATTTCCACTTTCTTTCCGTTTCTTCGGCCATTAGCGTGAGTCACGCCTAGTGGTCGGAAATTAAAACGGATATGAGTGAGACGCGTGACCGGTTCAACCGATGACGAAAAACGTATTAACCACAAAGTGTTTTAAATAACGTTATCGTGAACGTGGGTGTTATTTCTTTATATTTTACTAGCGACCCACCCCGGCTTCGGACGGATGTAAAGTAAATACTTAGAAATATTGGCTTTTCTATTATGTATTACCAATAAAAACCTTCTTCTTGATCACTCTATCAATAAAAAAAAACACATTAAAATCCGTTGCGTAGTTTTAAAGATTTAAACGTACATAAGGATATAGAGGCAGAAAAAGCGACTTTATTTTGTACTATGTTGTGATACGATGTTTGTTCATAAAAGTTTTAAAAGACATAAATACCAATGCATCTCTTTGTGCAATTGATGAATTTTAACAGGCATTAATTTACATGTTATCTTTGAGTTTTTTCATTTCCATGGATATTTTTGATTGCTATAGTCAATGCCCATAGAAAAGATGGCAATGAATGCATGGTGATAAAAATGGACACAAATACAGAGTAACTTTAACATAAATCAAGTGGATAAATGTATGCAAATAAAAGTTTTTATCTATCTACGGCGATAAAATTTTATCAATGCCACGGAATATTTGGTCCCGGGAAAGTCACCTCAATATGTGTAAAGTTTTGTTTTTAGGGATTCATACTAAAATAATATTTTTAAGTGTAATAGGGTATCAGACTTATATGGTAGAACATATAAGTGACCTTGGTTGTCTTTAGTATTCGTGTAATTTTTAACCCATTTAAATGTTATCATTCATTGATCACACTTTAGGCATAACTTGTATCAACAACAATTAATCAGGTACCTAACGTTTAAATATACTTTTTGTACAGGCACCGTTTCTAATTTTAGTTTGTTTTTATTTCTCTGACCACTGTGGTCGGAAATTCAAGTAGCTAATTCAATAAGGACATCAAAAATGTATGAACACTATACGTACCGGTAAAGTCTGAAAAATTCTTGCAAGTGTTTTAAATGTCTATAATTATAAATATTTATTTATCAGCCCACTTCTCAGCTTACCTACTAAGCGTTTAGTTTCACAGGTCAACTCGTATTAATTACAATGCTTCAACCTGACCCTCAGTATACTGAGAAATCTTCATGTGTTGGTTTAGTCTTACTGCCTGTATATGTAGCGAAAGCGATAACTAGTATGATTAACGTAATTTACAGAAGAGACCAGTGAAAGTGATTAAACACGGATTGTGAATAGCAGTGGTTTTAAACCAAGAGCTGAAGCTGCTGGGAGCTAATAACTGAAGTGATAATTGTAACAAGATAGGAACATATTATTTTATTTAACAATAACATCATAAAACTTAATTCAGTTGACATGTTTTTATAAGTATATCATTTAACATGCGGTTTCATAGGCTTGAATTTAATTTATGATAAAATCATCAAGTATACTTTAATAGGTTTTTCATTATACTTATTAAGATTAACAAAGATTTTCTTCCATATTACACAAAATCAAATTTTAATTAGACATAACTATATTATTTGAACAAAATTTCGAAGAAATGTTAATCATCAAAATAAGCTACGCAGTTATAAGTAAATCAAACTCACATCATTAGTTAATTAAAGCAAAACGTCACGTGCAATTGTGAGAATCTAGATTCGTAAAGTTAATTTCTTTTTTATCATGATACGAAGAGAATTAATTGGACCGTTTCGCCGAAAATATTTGTTGACATAGCGTATATTACAGTAATTTTATCCTTCAGGATTTTCGAGGTGACCTGGTAACCTTATCAAAGCTTAAGCGACGTCTAGTCAAAATTCCAAATCTCTTTCGCTTTTGTGCTTTCAAAATTATTGTTATTCAGTAAAAATGAGCCAAGTTCATGTCGAGTCTTGCATATTGTAGAAAAAAGTATTTAAGAGTATCAAATATATTACAACAAAGGTTTTAAAAGATTATTAAGGCATAATATTCATGAATTGTAGCTTTTTTCACCTTATAAATTTGAAGAAATGATTTTTTTCCTCAAAAAATTATCTATGTATTATTTCCGCATGTATGTTTATTTTCTCCTTTTCGAAGTACTGAAAGCGAACAATATAGTGAAATTACTTTTGAAACGAACCTCTCTTGAAATTAAACTGGGAAAACCTTCTCGCCAAAAAAGAAAAAAAAAACCCGCGAGAATCCTTTTCATTCCTCCGCTCCTTAAGTGGGAGTTTGTCGTTCACACGTACGGTAAGCTCTAAATCAAATGAAATCTCCCAAAGAAAGGACGGAATGCGTTCATTCCAGCCATTCATTCGTTCAGTCGGTCGCCTGATCTCGGCGCGATGCTTCAATTTTGACTCATTTCAAAAGGTGAAAACACTCTGATATCAAGTGTGAGTGTACAGTATGTTCGTTTAAGTATTTTTTTTTTTTAGCAAAATTGTTTTGGTTCCTGAAAAATATGGCGTATATTTGGATACACGTCATCAAGCGCTTTGTGTAGGTAAAATTAAAGGTTAAGTTGCCACAAAAAAGGAGTTTACGCGATTAGATTTACACGTTTGTTATTTGTTTAACTAATTTTTCTGTTTTTTATTTACAAATAATTTAATAAGGCACCAGAATATATTATTTACTTTTGTGTTTTCTAAATTAAGCTTCCCTTGTTTTATTAATACCACACTTTGTATGTAAACTGGTGCTGTTACAGTGTTACAGAATTAATATATATTTTTTTCTCAAATCGATTTGGAGTCGTTTTAAACAGGTTCAAGCCGCACCTATTTACGAATAAAGCCTTGAAAATCTTTTTTTTTATTACACTTCAAGATTGCCCTCATCCCGCCAGATGTTAAGTGGTAATGAGGTCCTAGCTTAATGACGACAAGTACAGCAAAATCAATCTGTTACTGAACTTGTCTTTTACCTTGAAGGTTTGCTGTAATGTAGCACACCCCAAGATCTCTGGAAACCGTACTCACACGCAGGAACACAACAACACAGAAGTGATTCAATTTCTAAGCAATGACATCCTTTTATTATCTATACTGGCTATAGTTTATATGTATTTAAGTCACTATTTCACGCAAAAACTACAAGACTAGATTTGAATAAATTTATCAGCGAAATAAATGAACTTTATAATTACCTAAAATTCTACCCTTCCTAAACGAATGTGTTACTATTCCGTAAAAAATAAACTACAAAACTAGTTTAACTGTTTCCGATGCGAAGTTAGGGGCGGAAATAAAATAATATACGCGCAGAATTCAATGAGCGAACAAACTTGTAATTGGGGCAGCCGTAATTGAAAACTATTTATTAAATTGCGAGTGAATTAATTGCGAATGTTATCCTATTTTCTAGTGAATAGATCGGTGACCCGTTAAAGGTTGAGGGGAAACAATCGCAGGTCCTAATTATTGAACATTTTACGTTGAACATTTTAGGTCGGGTATTCAGGTTATTGCTGGAATTTTTCGTTTCTGGAGAGTTTTTCAAAACTATGTAAGGTATTTTTTGTGATCTAGATTAGATATGTTTTTTGCTTAATATTTTTAATACTGAAACTTATTTTTTGTTTAATATTTTTAGTAAAATTGACCACATATTTTTTTTCTGAATTAAAAACGTAACAGTAATCTAAACAAGTCATAAATGAAATCGTTGTGTCTGTTTGTAAAAATAAAAACAGTTTTTGAGTTAACACACACGGATGTTTACATGGTAAATTCACCAATTTTAGTCTGTTTGTTTTTTATTTTGTAGATTTATCTATAAAATATTTTAACCAATTTTAATAGAAATTACAAGGTAACTTGTTAAAAATGTAAGTAGTTCGGAATCAACCACATAAATTATAGCGTTGTAACCCGTCAACTTATTGGTAACCGACTTCGAAAATAAAAATAATGTTTTTCAATTCGTTTTTATTTTTTTTATTTTTATGTGTGTTAACGTATTATTTTATCGTTTATGTAGAACTTCTAGTGAGATGACAGTTCATTATTAATTTTAAACTATGCTTTTGAGCATTTTCTTGTTATTTACAAACAAAATAGTCTTTGAAATAACAATAATTTGTTCCCATAGTAGACAAATAATATTTCAACCTCGTACCATAACAATGTAACCAGAATCTGATTATAGCATCCGAGAAAAGGCGAGAAGTGGTCGCTATTTTGCTAAAATGATTACAAATTTAAAAAATTGGAGCGCAAAATTGATTTTTTTTACCATCACAAAAAGACGAACTAACACCATGCAAGACAATCATTACAAAGATTTAAGTACCTTGTGAGGCCAATATTTTAAACACCGCAGCAGCGCTGGTATTCTGGTGGAATCCACCTTGTTAACCTAAAATGTTTGAACTAAATGTAATAAAAGTTGTAACCTAACACAAACTCACTATTGACTTCAACCGACCATCAATATGCCCGCGACATCCTGTAGATACTGGCGCCGGATCTAAATCGAATCTGAATTGAAATTCTCACGTGGCACTCATGTCGGGCTCCGCACATACGTTAACACCGTTTATATTTGGATATTGTGTTTGGTTTTGAGATTTTGCGACATCTAACACTGCCTTGCTCTAGTCAAAGACTCAAGGTCCATTTTTGTCGCAGCAGCTCATGCTGAGGCTGGGACCTTATTGGCTGCACTGTCCCTGTTCAATGTTTCTCATGTGTTTGTAATTGTGCTTTAATGTGTGTGCCAATAAATGTTTTTCTTTCTTTCTTTCTTTCTTTACATGCATATTAGGTGTCAGCACTTTTATGTATCTCTGCAGTGCTAAGGAATCATTGAAATCAAATAATCAATGGGTACATACTGCATTAGTTACCACGCTTGCCAAATGTAGGTTGGTGATGACAAACTCGAGGTTTGTTCGAAAAAATCGATTGTCAGCTTTTTCGTAGGTCAATTGCAAAATAAATCGAAGTTTTCAATTCGATTTTCTCGTCTTAAAACTGAGAAAAACAAATTAAAATCACAAATTTTCTTTATTTAAATCTGGAATTATCTTTTTTTTTAATTTGATTCTCTAATGATACCAAGCCGACCAGATACGTCTAGGGAATTTTTAACAAGTTTTGAGATACTATACCGACTTTAGTATTCTTTTTTTTGTTGGAATAGTAATATTTCATGACGGTATCATAATAATGAAACCTGAATCAGACGATGGAATCCCAGAAAAGTCCAGAGAATGTTGGTTTTTGCGACATCTAACACTGCCTTGCTCTAGTCAACGACTTGAGGTTCGTTGTACATGCATGATATCAGCGTATTTATGGCTCTGCAGTGCAAGAATCATTGAAATCAAGTCATCAACGGGTAATAGATTAGTCACTACGCTTGATAAACTTTAGGTATGTTCGAAAAAAAAACGATTGTCACCTTCTTTGTAGTTCAATTTCAAAATGTATCGAATATCTTCATTATATATAAGAAAAACAAGTGAAAATCACAAATCTTCTTAATTTGAATTTGGAATTATTTTTTTTCAAATTGAATTTTCTAATGATAATCGTACCAAGCTGGCCAGATACGTCTAGGGGGATTTTATAACATGTTATTAGATACTACGAGTATATACGCGAAAATAATTTTGGACCAACTTATTAAATGATGCGCGTTTTGTTGTTTCTTCTAATATTTCTGTCGTTAGTAAATTTTAAAAACAAAAATGTAACAATATCATACCTTTTTAATTCCAATAGAATTCTAATAATACAAAGCCTCCCAGTACAAAGCCGGGGGCATAGCTAAAGAAACCGGGGGCATAGCAAACTTGTGGTTTCATGAACGAACATAAAATTTTTAAGGTTATCGTCCACTAGGGCGTGCGAACAAAACGACTTTATGTAAACAGTTTTATTGCTTACTTCGGGTCGAGCGATCGGCGTTTTTATTAGTTCTTTGAAAATTTAAGCGATTTTTGTTTGGCCTCTATAAACATTTCATGGTCTGACTATGTTGTTACCGAAATAGTAAATTGTGTGGAGAAAGTGTTAAACTGGTTTTAATCGATTTAGATACATTTTTATTCGTACTTTAAATATATTGTGAGTATTCTGTACTTATATTATAAAAAGGAAAAAAATGACTGTTTGTTTGTTTGATTGCAATGAATGGGATTCGAAACTACAAAGTAGATTTGAAGCATATTTAACGTTTGAGAAGGTACACTATTTACAGGTGACATAGGACTATATATTAAAAAATAAAATATATCTATACCCAAGAAGTAATGAATAGATTAATTACTTCTTTAGGTAGTCGCTTCGCAAGGGAAGCCAGTGTGGGTACTAGTTCTAAAAAATAAAAGAGAAAGGCAAAACCTTGCCTTTTAGCAATGTCATTACGTTTAGATGGGCAAACACTTTTGTTAACTCTTTTTCTGGAACTGAATAAAGTACCGATCTAATTTTCAAGATCATTTTAGAACTAAGATAAAATAAGATCTTTGATGTAGCAAACAAAATATAGCATTAATCGCGTCTCCTTTCCATACCGAATAGAAGAGTTACCTTAAAAAACAGATTAATGTAACGTTTGACTTTGACGAGTTTGCCAGGGCAACTTTTAATGAAGCCTGCGGTTAGCTGTTTCCCGAGAAATCCGCACGGGGATTTCACTCCATGATTCTGCTAAGTGAAAGTGGAGATTTGTCCCGTATTGTGGGGTAAAAGCCTTCAGAATTTGGGTTATTAAGATTATGGTCTTCACAGAGTTAATTTAGAGTTTATTATGGGGTGATTTAAATTCAGTGAGTTAGCGTTTTTAATGTCGCTGAGTGAGTTGATTCTGATGTTGATTCACTTGAATAGGAAAGTAAAGAAAGTCCTACAGTTGCTTTCGATGATGTTACCTCCTTACAGATCTTTTTCGTACGAAAGTGTCTTATTTACACGCCAAAACTACTGAATAAAACCTGAGAATATACAAAACCTACTTTTAAAGGAACTTTTTTAGATCGTTTAATGAAGGATGAACAGTTATGTAGAAAGCTTAAAGCATAAAACTTATTTTATTGGCTGTCGATTAGATATACCTTAATAAATAAATAAATAAATAAATATTGGACAACATCACATACATTGCTCTGACTCTGTGGTAAGTAGCTTAAGCACTTGAGTTACAGAAATCAGAAACAACGACGGTACCACAACACCCAGACCCGAGACAATATGGAAAAGTTCGTTTCCCATATTGACCCGACCGGGGATCGAACCCGGAACCTCAGAGATGGTGCTCGCCAAAGTCAGGCCCACTCGCCTCTCGGCTACGGAGATTGTCAAATAATGAATATATAACATTCAAATTTATAGTCAATTGTGATCGTACATTTAACTAAGTGCAATACTTATATTGTTTTCACTGAGTGACATCGCAATTACTGTCTATAAAGTTCACTATTACCGTTTTGCTTTTGATATAGATATCCTTGATAGCAACGAAACATATTCCCGAACTAAATAAAATACCTCATTTCTTATACCAATTTCGAAATGTTTTCTGTAATATCAATACCATCCGCAAAACTCCCAATAAACCAATGACGAAAATGGTCCTATTTTTAGATGAGCCCAGAGACCAGGAAACGACGCGACAGAATCGCCACCCATCACGAGTACGGCAATATATTTCATGAGCACAGGTCACCAAACGTTGGGATTTCTTGGGATTTTTTTTTGGCGATAATAACTTCTTTCGTTCAAAAGTTCATATTTTCAAATGCTTTATTTAACTCATAATTACAGTATTAAATTGAATTAGAAATATAAAATACAACAGAACTATATACAAGAACAAAACTATACATAATAATTAAAACAAAAGATAACACCTATATACATACACTTTGAATGGACAGACTTACACATTATTTCTTATTCAATTTAAAACTATAATTGTGTGTATAATAAAGTATATATGTATATTTTCAAATGCTTAAATCCCAATTTGCTTGAAACTTAATTCAACAAAATTACCTTTAGGCCAAAGGCCAAAATTATTGATTATTTAATAAAGACTGTATTATCAATTCAAATTTAACATGATAAACTTAAATTTGTGTTGTTTGTGTTGACTTAGATGTAATAAATATAACGTGAACGTGAATTAAAATATTTTCAAAATGTGTCATAGGATACTATTAGTTTTTCTGAAAATATAATTATTTTTACTATTCTAATAAATTTTATTCGTAATTCTTTCTAGTTAGAGAGGTAAACAAAATGGCAAAAAAGTACTATATAAAGTTAATGTATTTTTAAGTAACATACTATGTAGTAAAAGTCTAGTTTATACTATGTAATATATGCCTCACTACATGACAAATGCCATCGATCATTTAAATCTAGTTGACAATTTGAATCGTTACAAAAATTGTTACAGCAATCATTGCTGCCTTTGTCTAGTGATTTTCATACTGATTTATCTTTACGTACATGCAAGAAACAACATTTTTTTTGGCAATTCACACGTAAACATCGATAAAAATATGTCCAAGATCGGTTATGGCCATATCAGGGCTCACTAGCGGCGGCGGCGAAATCGGTGTCCCAAATGTGACATTACTAAACCTCTTACTAAGAACTTTTGGGCCACATTACGGTTGCAGTATTAATTTATTTCCCTCCTTCCTCCTCTTTCACTGAACTAAGCAAAAGTATATATCTTTTAATACCCTATGCCTCGAATATTCTCCGGGAAACGCGAACGTTTATTTACGTTCACACTGTGGTTTTAAAATTCCACTGACGTAGAAAACATTTTATCTAACTAAATTAATGTTTGGGTTAACTTTTCTACATATGAACTTAAAGACTTTAGCGTTCCATTCTAAGCATTTAAAATAAATTAACGGGTCAAAACGCGACACCATTTTTATTTAGTAGTTAATACGAACTACTTACGTTTCGGTAAGGTTGTACCAACCGTGGTCACGAGCTGACTGGAGTAAGTATTTAGTATTAACTAATAAAAATGGTGTCGCGTTTTGACCCGTTAATTTATTTTAACTTTTATAAAGATTTAGAATCTTCGATTTTTTTTAAATGGCACGATTTGATTACGGATATCTTTTTCCATTAGATGACTTACTTTTACACTAGTAATATTTATTTTAGTATAAAAAAAATTTGCAAAACAAATCAGATGAATTTAATAAAAAAAACTAGTACAATAAAGAAAAACAAACGCTGCGTTATATTTTCTTTTCAATATGTTTTTAAATTTAAAACCCAACGAACCTTTTTGTTGATTCGGTAATTTTATTCTACGGATGCTTTAAAACAATCACGACCTTCAGAAATTGGCAATACCGATCAAACCTCAGCTCATTCTAAAGAGTTTTATACAAACCTTTTAAGTACTATTTGATGAGAATGTATTAGTGCTGTGCAAGTATCGAGTTTTCAATGACAACCATCTCATCAAACTAAATGCCTTGAATTATTTCTGCCAAGATCGCATAAAGATTGTTATAATTTCACTATAGAACACAGGTTTTCTGTGTAATATAGCTTTCCAAGCATTCAGTGCAAGCTTTGATCAAGTATACGCTTTATTTCAGGAAACTGTTACGTCCACCTTATTTGTTACATCCTTCTGAATGTAACTGAAGAAATTACTTTAAACGTCTATTTAATTCCAATATTACAATTGACAAAATGGTAGAAAAAAAAACAATTTAAATACATAATATCGAACCAAACATGTTGAAACATGAGTTCTACTACCAGAATCCAATTAAAGCAATTAAGAAAGAACATGTATTGAGGTAACAGAGAGTAAATATTGCAATATATAAAATTGTGAAACAAAATTTTTACCACTGTGCGTTTTATTTAGCATTACAGCGCTAATTGAAAACTTTAAATGAAACCAAATGAGTGTCCTGTAAGCAGGATTTATTTTTGCCAATACCTAAAACGCAATAAAAAAACAAGTAAGATAGATATGAGGTCATTTTTTGCTAATAAAAGTGCATATTGATAAAATAACAAAACAACGTTTTGCACCCAAATTTCGAAATAGCAGGGGCGATGAACTTCCATCGATTAATTTTTATTCTTCACTATCCACCACTAGCAGAATATATCGTAGACGATCCAAAATGGAAGCTCGGGCATTTTTCTTTCTTCAGAACTAATCTACATTCTAAAGAGAACGAATTCACTGTTCAACACATTTTATATGTTGAGCTATGGGAATGTATCTAGGCCAGAGTTTCTCAAAATGTAACACGTCCTTAATTATTACGGAATCGTCTTGTAAATTACAATTTAACAAACTTATATTTAACTAGCTCCGTACGTTTGGATAACCAGGTGAAATCTAACAACTGAATTTTGAACTAGTTAATTCGATTGAGCTGAAATTTTGTTAACAAGCTAAGTTTAGATAACATTGAATGGTTAGTTATGTGATGTCTAAATTCCATATGGCAGATTCTCTAACATGACAAACTCGTTATTGTTTCTGCACTGCTACAATATGGGTATCAAAATGAAAAGGCTTGCGAAAAAATACCAAAAAGTAATAATACAAGTATTTTTAAGTATATTGGAATGTATGTTTATTTGTGTGGAATCTCGTAAAACAATTTCAGAGCAAAATTCTTCAATCAGAGCTCAAATTGTGTATGCATGTGTAGATCGGATAACAATACCATTCTTTTTAATTTGAAGCTGGTCTGATCATGGACCTGCAAGCTGACTAAAGAAACTTCATTTTAAAATAACACAGCCTCATTAAGTTTGGCCTCGTTGGATTCTTCTTGACTTTGGTCCCAGCTATAATATTATCAGATTATGGAGCTAAAGTTACTCAAAGAACTTGGAAATTAATGACACAAATGCATCCAGTTCGGGATTGACTGTAATAATTTTATGATATGAGTTATGAAATGAGTACTATTTTTAACCAACGTCCAAAAAGACATGGTTCTATGTTCAAATGTATTTTTGTTCCTCTCATGAATGATTGATCATCAATTCATAAAACTTTTTTTTTATTGACTACTTCGAACGTATACTTTTAACTTCTGAGGTGGTCCCATTTTCACTCAATCTGATCACGGGATCTCAGAGAAATTAAGGGGAACCCACAATTCAATATTCAGGTCCAGCAGTGGACTGCAACAGGCTGATGATGATGATAATGATGATGATGAAGCACGAATAGTGGGAATATTAAGGGTATATACTTGACTATTGACACATAACTGGACAAAATAATTCATCAATAGTTAACGCCCTATGGACACGCGTGTGATAAATTATTTGCATAATTATATGTATTTTTTAAATATAGTATAATGATTAAATGCTAATAGCATGTAAACTAATAATGTAAAAATACTGATTGTTTAATATTAAAGCTATGAACTTCCGCTTTTATACGGTTGCTGTTTTGACTCGTCTAGTGACGAGTTTAGTCACGAGTTGTTTGTGCACCAGTATAAAAGGGTGGGGAATCGGATCATGAGGCCAGTTGCTTCTGAGCGAGCGAAGGGCGAACACCTGGTGAACATTAAGGTATGATAATTATTAATTACGGCGTTATGCTGATAGGTTATATCTAAATTGCTAGAGCTGAAATATGCTTACATTGTGTGGTATTAATAATATGTGTTAAGATAAATAAATAAAATGTATATAGACATATGGACTTATTGATGTCCATAATGTCCTATGCTTACATTGTGTGGTATTAATTATATGTGTTAAGATAAATAAATGATATAAAATGTATATAGACATATGGACATATTGATGTCCATAATGTCCATTATAATGGTGTTTTGCTGACATTTGTTGTATGTATATTATATACATTTTGTAACTAAAGTGGGCTTATTTTTAGACTTGTTTATATAAGATAATGTGTTTGAAGATAATTGCGTAGCTTTAAATATATAATGAATAAGTATTTAATTTACATGGGTTTTATTTAAAAAGGTTTGGTATATATATATATATATATATATACACCGTGACTTTTTAGTGGTTGTTTTCCCGCAGTAAAATGATTATATCTCAGTAGTACAATAGATTTGTGCAGGTTTTTTTTATGCAGATCAAAAAATAGCAATTTTAGGATAGTGATAAACTAAACTCGAAAGCAACCTCGAACCAATAGTAGGAGCCGCGCCGCAGCTGATCGCCGGCCGGCCGGGTCATTGCCTCTCGCGCTTATCAATTCGCTGAAAACTCACTATTCACTAACAAGTGATTTCCATTTTCCCTTCATACTTTAACGGGCTTAGGACCGTCGTAAATACTTTTATCCATACTTAACTAAACACGACATAATTTTTAATTCATAACAACGTGACATGTAATCAAGATTATTGTCTGAAAATAATAATTTATTACTGAATTAGGCAATAAAGTATTTAAGGCGTATTTAAAAAATAGAAATCAACCTATTTTCAATGATTTTAATTACCTAACCTAATATCCCTATTTACAAATGTACAAACAAATACTTACACTTCCCGGTAACGGAGTAATTGTTCAAAGTGTAAACCACTGCGTTCTACAAACAATCGTGCACGTTTTAATTGATTTACTTTCAATTTCAATAATGTGTCTCTATTACGTCTAACCACATCAAAAGCGTCCACTATCGCACTTTTTAAGGCGTCCGGAGTGTGGTACTCTTCCCGATACACAATCCGCTTAACCTCAGACCACAAATAAATGTCCAACGGAGTAAGATCCGGGCTTCGTGGTGGCCACGGCACTGGCCCGCCGCGACGGTTATGATGTATTCGTCAAGCTCCAAAGAATGAAAGGCCGGGTGACCTCTGCCTTGAGCATGAGCTGGCGTCTGGAACTGCCCGTGATCGAGTAACCGCTGGGTTGCGGCTACGATCGTCCGAGCCTGTGGTACTTGCGGGTTCAGAACACTGCGAAGACAAAGGGACTCCATGTGCTGCGGCTCTGCGTAAAGCCGACGAGCGGCATGCGAATCATAATTCGCTCTCGCGTACAATTGCACCATAGCGACGTAGGTACTCCACGACGTAGCGCACTGGGCGCGTTGAGTAGTTGCGCGGGCGGCGTTCGCGGTGCACTGGAGTAGAAATGAGTGAGTGAGACAGTCGCACGAGGGCTGCGAGCGCTGCCTTTGTGTCTGTGTCGTTTGTCACGAGGCGGTTCGTTTCGCGGAGCGCGTGCGTTGCAGTTTATGCTGTATTGTTTAGGACTTAAGAGTTTTTTTTGGTTTAAAGAAGGTTTTCGTGCAGAAAGAAGTACCTTTATACGTCAGAATCTCGGAATATAACTATTCGTTTCTCACGCTTTCGAGTTGATGATTATTTTTTTGATTAATTTAAAACTAAAATATTATTATTTAAAAAAAAAACTCGCACTATTCGTTAGTCCTACTAAAGGTTAATCGTTCTGCTGCGGGAAAACAACCACTAAAATTTCACGGTGTATATATATTATATATATATATACACTATTTACACAGTAATGGTAATTTACTACACTAAGATGGTTTCAACCATATAAATTATGTAATATTTTTATTAAATCTATCACGTGCTAAACATTGAGGCACACTGGTTTAGACAATTTGAATTTCACCTCCGCTTCTTATTTCGAGAATTCAAATATCGGTAAGTGGTATTTGCGGATGTCCTTTGTACTTTGCCGCTAGATTTCCTCCTGAAAGGAAGGAAACGTTTGTAAGAAGAAAGAACAATACTAAATAACATTACTCTTTCATCGCGCCAATAAATATTGTAGTTTTTTCATTGATAATATGAGAGGCGAGGTACGCAATACATCATACAAAATATGTTTGATTTTTTCAACCATTATTATCGCGACCTCCGTAGCTGAGAGGCGAGCGGGCCGCACTTTGACGACGCGCTGTTTCTGAGGTTCAGGGTTCGACCCCCCTTAGGTCGATATGGGAAACGAACTATCCTAAATTGTCTCGGGTCTGGATGTTGTGGTACCATAGTTTCTGATTAATGAAACACAAGTGCTAAAACTGCTTACCACAGAATCAGAGAAATGTATGTGAAGATGTTGTACAGTAATACAATCAAATAAAATTTGTCAACCTTACTTTTCCTTCGACTATCCTCTATTCAATCTGAATGTTAATATTGTACTACACATCATTATATACAAGAAAAAAAAACTTACATGAAATTGTTTAAAAAAAGACAATTACTTATACACAAAATATTTACAAAAGATAGTCCGCTACAGTGTTTAGGGTGCCCAGAATGCTAGCAACATTCCCTCTTTGAATGGCCAGACTTAAAGTTGGCCGAGGTATTCACCAGCATTCTGGTCACCAGAAACCTCTACGAGGCGAGCGGACAATTCTTTAAGTAAAGTTCGGGCCTCTGGACCCCACGGCCCCAAAGTCTCCACTCCAAATGGGGCGAAACGATAGCAGCCGTCGAGGGCAGAGTATTTCAAACGTTTACGGTTCTCCGCCGCGGCAGCGGCTGCCCCCGCGCTGTATTCTATATTGCATTGCATATATATAATACTAGCGGTCCCGGCGAACTTCGTTTCGCCTTAGAGACGTTTTCCCGCTTTTCTGTTGAAATTTTTCAAATTTTACTAAGGATCCCTAATTTTGTAGCCTATGTCAAATTGGAAGAATGTAGCATCCTATTGGTGAAAGAATTTTTTAAATCGATTCATTACAAACATACAAACATACAAAAATAGGTACAACTCTTTCCTCTTTATAATATTAGTGTAGATTGTTTTGCATATAACATTGTAATGTTTCGCCAGTGTCTTAAGACGTCTGGCCGATATGTTACTATAGCAAAAAGCAATCATTCCCTCATCATTTATTCATATACGTTAGAAACGTTTCTGATTCAAAAAGGTCTATGTAATGTAGGGAATAGCATGTCACTAAATAAAAGTTCATTTCTTTCTTTCTTTCCATACAAGTTACGGTCCAATCATTTTAGAAAGAGACAAATTATACTCATACAATTACAAAATACAAATTTATTTATTGGTTTGCCTCAAGTTGGAGGCCAATCCATAAACTACCTGTCTGCAGATGCACAATCAAATACAAGCTTTGAGTGGTTTTTGTTTCAGTCACTCTTGGTGACGCTGCATTTGACTAAGCTGCCTACCAAATGGCTACTTGACAGTGCTAACAATAAAATATTAAAAATTTTGTATATGTTAGCTTATTAGTTAAGTAATCATTTAATTTTTATTAAAAGCATAGTTAGTATTTTATTTTTGTTAAATAAATTTTACTTTTTTTTATCTGTGGAACAAAAGAACCGAAACGGAAACCACCATTTGTATGACGTCACTTGTCTGGGATATAAAATGTACTGGCGAATAATTTACGATAATTCTTCGAAGACTGTCAAGTAGCCAATTGCGATTTTTAGAGTTATATCTTGGAATATAATAAATCTAGGTTTTTTTTCTAAACATAGGATAGATTCTACTTAAAAAAAGGCTTGAAGATTTGGCAGAGATCTTAGGTAACAAATTTGTATTACTTCAGTGTATACCGCCCGGTGAATGTATGGGTGGAATCCTTTAACAAAAGTTGTTGCGACCGCTACCGTCCCTGAAAATGAATGAAATCCGGACGTCTCGTAAATAATGACGATATATATTTTTAATTATTTTTTAATTTTCATCAGGATTTCTGTTTTTAAAAAACTCACCAGTTTGCGTTCCTCTTAGAAATTCAAAACACATCAATTCAATTCAACGTTTCCGTAGTATTCGCGAACAGTTCAACTATTTGTATTTGAGATATGCGGGAAATTCGATCTAAATTACTTCTGTTTCCCAGTAACCGGTGATTTATTGGTTCCTTTGTTTTGATACTGGATGCCGAGAACCCAATTAATTAGCAAATTTGGGTAACGAGACCTGTTTACTGGTACCTTCTAACAACGACCATAGGAACATTTATAAACTAGCGGTCTGCTGCGGCTTCATACGCGTACTTTCACTGTTTTTTATAAATTTTTCACTGTGTTTTATTAGTCGTAACGTGATGTATTCCGTGATAAATGGTCTATTTTTTTAATTTGAACTTACAGCTCCTGAGATAAGCGCGTTTAATCAAACTCTTCGGCTTTATATATATAAAGAAACTATATTTCTTTAATAATACTTTTTGTAGTGTTCTATGGCTGGTAAAGAGTGACATATGTTAAAATATAATGGCATGTGTCATGATCGTGCATTATTGTTGCTCAATAAATTAAAATGATAATAAAAGTAATTTTAATCAGGAATTCAGAGTAATAGACTTTAAATGTCGTTTCTTTGTTTTCAGGTGAGATTCCTATTTAAGTTGATAATGTTATTGTTCTATTTTTTACTCATGTGTACGAACGTATGTTATAAAAATAATAAACTTTGTTTTCAGAGCAACGCCATTGTTTATTTAATCGACAATTCCTGATTTTAAAAGAAATAGTCTTATATATAAAGTATGGATTATCAAAATAAAGTTTGCATTCTCTGTCTCACTTACGGACACAGGCCTCATCTTAAATACGTTCAAATATTTTCAAGCAGCCATATGGCTTCTGAGTATGCTTAACAATAATGAAGATATCAGCGGGGACCAACAGCTACAGCTGAGAGTCGTAAACAATGACACTTTATTTCGCCGTCATAGTCACCCATCCTATACCGGACCGTGGCGTGCATAGCTTAACTTTTGGAATAGTTTTCGAACCACCTATGCTATCACGCTACGAGAGCGTCATAGGTATATTAAGACAAAGTATTAAACCACGGAAGACGTGTTTAGTAACCCAAACACGTCTTCCGTGGGAGCCAAGAGTGGACAGCTGAGAGCCAGTGGCTAGGTTAAATATTGTTGTGAAAAAAGGACGCGATATCTGCCTAAATCGCCCTGACTAATATTTATGTTAATTACAACAATGTCATTGACCTGTTCAGGTAGTCCATAACAGTAAAAATATAGCTAAATAGAATCATAGTTGCAAATTCTCGCCATACTCGTAGAACTGAAGTGGTCTCTACTTTGTATTGTGGTCGGAGATATAAATTTGGTCTTACAACAGAAGGATCTTATCCACTATTTTCAGCTTAGGCTACCCCCAATACTGGTACAGTGTAGTTGAATTACAGTACAGCAATAGGATTTTATGATATTATTGTCTCCAATACGATGTGTTCAACTTAGGGGTTGGAGCACTGGAGACCTGTAATACGGGTTTCTTGGAAACCTATCTCAAGCTTCAGTCACTCACGAACAAGGAAAACAATTTTATGTAACAATTGTATGTGTAACAATCTGTAAAAAACCTTTGTTAGAGAAAACAAATTATTATTTTTATCTATGTGCGATTCACACACATAGACATGTTTAAAACTTTAAGATGTAAATTATTTGGGAAAGCGCAGAACCTTAAATTATTAAAACGACAAGTGGAGGGTGTCTCCTAACGGGTCTAGAGCCCCGGTAGAGGTTAGATAGAATCTGAGGAAATACTGTTTTAAATTGTTTTTTTTTGTGTTTTATAGTCCATTTATCGAGAAAAGCTTTAAGCTGTGTAACATCAAGTTGCAACCAACGGGAGCTAAGAAGCAGTTGAAAATGTGGAATAAAACAGGGACAATACCCTTGCGAAGCCGCGGCGGGCCATTTTATTGCTTATATTATTTGCTTAAGCCGTTAAGCAAACATTATCTATCCCAAGTTAAGAGCGGATTTGACTCACTGGATCTCTCTAACTTAGCATGCTGACAACCTACGGTCAGTACCCGCTCGCAGAAGCGGCCACATTTCAGAACCACATCACGCACAGTCAAAATGAAGTGCGCGCAAATATTGTGCTCGCCGCTCAGCTCCGCTCATAAAGATTTGCGCGATTTCACAGCGTGAACGGGGATTTTTGTTGCGTCGCAATACAGTGGCTTTATGAGTTGAAGCGGAATTACGGCGTTGTTTTGATGTGCGGAAGGATTTGAACCGGCGTTACCGTCTTAACTAGAAAGGAGTGCGTGTGAGTAAGGTTTGCAGAGCTCCTGGGGTCGCGCTACATTAGTATCAGGGGTCAAACCTTCAAGGTAAGGGCGACAAGTCCAGATTTATTATGCTGACTTATCGCCTTTAAGCTAGGACCTCATTACCACTTAACATCAGGTGGGGTGAGGTCAATCTTGAAGTGCAATATAAAAAAAAAGGTATTATAAATCAGAATAATCGAAATGAAGATGATGACCGGCTGAAAAAACAATGATTCTACTTAGTTCGTCAGTTAAATTTTAAAACACAACTAATACGTAACGTTTACTTAAACAAATAAAAACAAATTGATGATGATTAAGTGGAGGAGTAGAATAGAATAGAAAACATCTTTATTCATGTAAGATTTACAAAAGCACTTATCAATCGTCTGTACAACTTAAGTATTCTACCGCCGTGTTCGGAATGTTGAACGTACTAAGTCACTTATACGTCGAAATACTTGTGTGAAATAGTGACGTCACGTTAAATTGTTAACATAATAAATACCAAAGAAAATGTGTCTTTTTATGGCAATCTAACTGTTAGACTAAACATACATTTTAAGTTTTTATGGGTTATCATGTATAGAAATACGAGTATGTTTAAAATGAATCGGTTCAATTGCAAAAATATTTTAAAAATATAGTTCATTTACTACGGTATATACTATAGAACTAAATTTATTTGTGTTTAAAAAATATACTCAGTTTATGCAAGAAAAAAAATAGATCCCAATATTTTCATGCCAAAATCCTTTGACGGTCAAACAAAAATAAACGCAAAATGTTCCTTTTGTAGAATCCTAACAGTAACAAACGTAAGCGGTCATTTATTTTTTCAGAAACCATATCACCGTGAAAACGGCACCGTCATACATATTGACCAGTCCTATAAAGGTTTTTGTAAAATAACACAAAAAATCCACAAAAACAATACAGGGTTGTCATCAGGGGCCTAAACGAATTCGAGCTACCTAAAGAAACAGAATAGCACTCATCGAAATACGAGATGGAACAGCAAAAACCCTTTGGCAAAAACTATCATTTTGCGATTCGAATTTGTGGTCACTTAGGCTCTACGCACGCGAGAATGGATTACTTTAGTTAAATCTTATATTAAGGAGGCGCCGAAAAGTTGGAGGCCAGCCGCTGGCACGAAGCCGGCCAGGTCCTCCTCAGATGTCAATATGATGGGATTGGACCATTTCCTCTAACCAAAAAAGATTAAATCATTATATAGCGTCCAGATTGCGTTATTAAATTTGTTTTAGAACAAGTTTATGTTTTGGGTAAAACGCAATTTTAAACTAAGTTAATGTTATGGTATACTAAAAAGATGTTTGAATGTGTATTGTGGCCAGGTCACATGATAAAAGAGTTTTTCGAGTCAATTTTTAGATACACAACGTCCAATATTCATTGAGAAATTTTGACAAATCTAAATACAAAACAAGTTCCAAGTTTGCGCCAGGCCTACTAAAAGATTCCACTTTGTTCTTGACCTCAACCCGCCCACTTTGTATTCCATGAATTATTCATTAACACAATTTGAAGGCGTGTATAGAGTATCCGACATTATCTGTATACGAAACGTGAGGGTCGCGGTAGGATTTGATGTATCACTCCGTAGCTGTGTTCTCAAACGAATGCGGTAAATGTATTTGTAAAGGCGTTTACAGATAAGCGAAATTGCACGTGTACCATTGCGTACAAGTTTCCGCCCGCTAAGTTTTGCGTTTCAGAAACTACTTAACACGATTTTTGCCGATGTAGCATTGACAGGATCAGCTTATTCGTCAAATGATGACGTTGGCCACACTGACATGGGACTTCTGTGTATTTGTTTCTTAAACGCCGGTACTAGCGCTGATATCACAGTCGTCAGCAAAACGAGCTTTTAAGGATGTCTTGAAGAATATACATACGAAGTTTTACCTTACGGATCTCATTTTATTTACCAGTCCTGAAATTATAGTCTGCGCCCACTTAGAGGGCGTCCCCATAAGGCGAACACTCAGTTTGCTTCCAGGCTATGCATTTTAAATTGAATACACATACAGCGCGTATAGTACGCAGTTTGAGACGTTTGGCTTGCCGACTGTGCGCCTGTTTGCAGCGAATAATGCGCGCGGTCGGCGGCACAGCTTGTTCACTACGCCGAACATTCTTTTCAGAACACTAATGTATACTAGTTTACCGACCCTTAGTAGAATTGGCAAGCGCTTTGTGCCTAATATGCTCTATTTTGCCGCTCCGTTAAGAGTAGGCGACGGAGACACCCTCAGATCATAGAAAGAAATAGATATGAAACGGGCGCATGACCCGTGCCCTCGCGACATGCCCAAAACGAAATATCACTGCGCACCGCTTAGTCAGTCGTGATTAGGGTTGCCACCTTTTATTTTTGCAGTTAAAGTACATTGGTTATTATAGGTAAGAAAAAAAAAGTACATAGTATCAAAATAAAGTACAATTTATTTTGCCTAATTATTATGTTTAAAAACATACTTTTTATTGCTTTTTGCAGTTTGTATCAAATTAGCATCTTTACTAAATAATTGCACAGCATCTTTACAGTCTATATTAAAATTAAAGTAAATAAATAATTCATTTTTTATTAAATTCAGAGACGCTTTGTTTCTTTCGTCTCGCCATTTGTTATTCATCACAGAAAACACTCTTTCTGTAAATGCTGACGTGGCGGGAATAGACAATAAAAATGAAATTACTTTATACAAGTTTAAAAAATTATCATCACTCTTACTAAATACTTGCTGCCATTTTTGTGCAGTTGATAGTTCTGCAAAACCCTTAGAAGTACATAACTGATTATAAAGTTGGTTTAATAAAGTGATTTCTCCGTAAAGATTATCCATATCCACATTAAGCCTTTGCAAATTTAAATTCTCAATTATGTTCACAATATTATCAAATTTTATATTACTCTTTAAATTTATATTACCAAGTGTAAATAACCAGTTTGTGTTATTAAAATCAAACCATTTATTCAGGTACTCTAGGGATTTGTCAATAAATAATAAAAAATTCCCTTGAATTTTCCTAGTCAGTTCCGGTGAAGATAACAGTTGAATTTTTTTGCCTGTTCCATAGCCAAAAAACATATCTTGTTTTCTTTGTGTTAATTGATCTCTAAGACTAACCATAATCCCATAAATATCTAAAATTGTTATGTAGTTGCCTTCTAGACATTTCACAGCTTTATTAAATAAATTTAATATGTGACTACAAAAATGCAAATAAATTTCAATCATATCATTCTCAGTTTCATTGAGCATCAATAAATTTTGTAAAACTATTGGACAATGGTCTAAACTTAAAAAATAGCTTCTAATAGGTGACCAATTCAATAATAATGTATCAATGCATGGCAAAAGAGAAAGCCATCTTGTTCCCACATGGCGTCGTATTTCATGAAAGTCTCCATCTACTGATGCTACAAATTTTTTCAGTTCCTCTCTTCTTACAGCAGAATGTGAAAAATGTGCATAAATTTTTAAAATCACATTTTCTATGTCATGTGATAAAAAACTCATTGCATGCCTTACACAATTATGCACTATATGTGCATGACAATTGCCTTTAATCAAATTTGGTACCATGTTTTTTATATTTGTGAATAAAGAATGATTAACGCCAAAATTAGCATTTGTATTATCAGCACTTAACCCAGATACATTATTAAAAGATAATTTGTATTGCTCTAATGACTTTTGAATTGCTTCAAACATACCGTCAGCAGATTCATTACTATTTTCATAAAAGTCAATTAATTTGTTTTCAATGCCATTTTTGGCTGTAAAATATTGTACCACTAATGGAAACAGTTTTATATTTTTTTTGTTTGAAGCATCTGTTTGTAAGCAGTAAAACAAATTGTCTGTATTAATAGTATCTATTACATTTTGTAAAGAATATGGGCCTAACACCTCTGTAACTAGTGCTTCCATTTTTGTTCTAGCTAGACGAATTGCTGTAGCTGTAGATGAATCGTCATAAATCATTTTATTCAATTTTATAGTACAATCCATGCTATTGTAGGACAAATTATGTTTTACTGTGTGATATGTTAGGGCTAACTCGGATGCAACAATATTTTCTTTATCACTGTATCGAGAAGATGTGGAAGCAGAAGAAGAGTCAAGAAATTTGTCAATTAGTCCAGTTGTTCTCCTCATTTCTACTTTTGATTTGTGTTGTTTGGTCTGTAGGTGTTGTTTAATCTGAAAATAATAAGAATAATCCTGTCACCATACCCATCACCTCCAGTCACCATCAAATAAATATGCTTTTAAAGTTTTTGGTAAAATCTCTGCATCATTATTTTAAATAAAATCAGATCATTTTATAGCATAGCACAGCATAGTTTAGTTTTGATATTTAATGCAACCATAAAAATAAAACACACACACACACCCATGAACATACAGAAAAAAAGAAAAAATATTACATACTTGTCCTATTCCTGCTGAGGCTACTGTAAATGTAATTCCACAAAATTTGCATTTTCCATTATATTCGTTTAGTGGATCATTAATTAACCAATCACCATGTTCGATTTCCCACTGACTTTTATACTTCTGCAATCGTTTAATTTTCTGTTTTGTCGGATCATTTTTTTTTAAATATTTTTTCGGTGTAGTATATTCATTATCTATTTGATCCGTTTCACAATCGAAATTACGTTTTGCAGGTGTATGTGGAATATTCTTATCCATAATGTGTATTTTAATTGCACCACAAAGTACTTTTATTTAAAGGAAAAATTGCACTCAAGCCGCTCCGCAAACAAACAAAAATTTGTGACAGTAAGTGGTGACATGACATGACAATTTGAGGTTAGGTTGCGTTCAGAAATTGTAAAAAACGAGTGCTTGAGTGATGTGGCGCTGGCGAGTGGCGACATCGATTCAGGACCAAATCACCAATCGATAAATTTCGTTAAACAAAATAATCGACTAAACTTTTCAAAATCTCGAAGAAATCAAATCATGCGAAATAAAGTATTTTTGTGTACTTTATTGTTCTCATAAAGTATAGAGTACAATTATCTAAAATAACGTACAATACTTTATAATAAAGTACGGGTGGCAACCCTAGTCGTGATTCTACCGTGGTGGTGTAATGATATCAAAATGCCAACTTGTAGCGTTGTTACGTGTAATAATAGGAGTGAAACCAAAAACTTCAAGAGCGATGGGATCACATACCACATGAAAGTATTGTTTTTTTATCGGCCTGATTGATAGACGAGTGTGGCGAGCACAATTTGTACAATAAAATATTAATTACAGTATAAATTTGAAAATTGAATAGTTTGAATCATTAACATAATTCCTGGAATGGATTTTCTAACGTGTTTCTAAGTCTTACTTCAAAGAGTACTTATCTACAAAACATCAATAGAATGCGAATTTGTTTATTTGTATTGATGAAATGTAAAACAGTGCTATCATAGACATTTCCCGCTTTACGTGCAAAATATTTGATACGTTAAAAAAATCTAAATTTTTATTTCCATTCGATACTTCATCCTGCAATCCGTGTTGGAAAATTGAACTAAAATTGTTCGCGTCGTAAACCAAACGATACTAGGATCGGCTTGCAATGTACAGTCAGACTATATACTTTGGATTTTGTACCACCCTTATTTCGTTACCATAAGAACGAATATCGATCAATTAATGTTTTCCACGATGTTCTCTCGCCCGTACCTATATATTTTGTTTATTTTTCATTTTAGTTTCGAAGCTCGATGTTAGATAAAATACAAAACCTTTCAAGTTTTTAATTAAAAACGGGTTTTACTATCTGAGTCTGAAATGTTGATAACTTTCATTCTAGGGTAGGGTAAGAACTGATTTGTGTATTAATTACTCTAATGCTAATATTTTTATACAATTTTTACTTAATAACCCATCATCTCATGACATCTCATGCCATGCTTAAGAATTAGATAGATCATGAGTTGTTGTCGCCCATAGATTTTTGTCCAGTTCCAATATTTGAAAAACAATCCGTTATAGTTACAGAAAGAAATAAATTATACCAGCCGTAAGCTAGAAACGGCCGACTTACGACTGGTGATAGCTGGCATGGAAAGTAAATTTGAAATTAAAATTAATGACGCCTAGAAAAACGGATCGTCATTTTTGACGCATTACGAATCGTATAATATTGGATCAGGTTGTTATTGGGTTCAAATTAACATTATTACCACAAAGTCAACAGCACGTCGAAGGAAACATTTTCAGTTTTCAGATATTAGTTCTGCTACTAGACTTCTTCTACTAGACGGCATTAAGGCGGTACCAAGTCCAAAGTGTGGAGTCTAACATGCTCTTGTGTGTACGTTGAATAATGGAAAGTCGCAACATTAGTCATAAAATAAGCTTTTGTTTTACAATGTGGGGGCTCCTATCGACCTACAAGCGGCAACTTTTCTTACATTTTTTAATATGAGTTGTAATTTTTTTTAATGGATCTTTAGGTCTACTTTAATGATGTTTTAATTTGCGGTTCGGCATCTATTTTTACCGAGAAGATACCGGAACGAAACTCAGTAGATTACAGTAGCAGTATCGAAATTATTGCTATGTGTATATCACTTTAGATCACGTCATATATTTATTTTTAAGAGACAAGCTGGAGTAGACCAGTTCTCGTAAGAGGCACCTGTTCACAAGCATGTGAATATGCCAGCAATCGCTTCAATCAAATGTGTTAGTTAAATCTTATCAACCCGTATCAAAGTAATGTTTTAGCTTTTACTATGAGTACCAGATATAACTGTGTTAGTTTAGAAAAGTTCGTTTCCCAAATTTACTTGACTGTGATGAACTCAAATGGTTCAGCTTGAAAGTCAATTTAGCTACTGCGCTACAGAGCTCGTAAATAATATTTTTATAATTTTATGCTTTTGGTACAGTCACCGTCAGATATATCGGAGCAGAGAAAGTGACCAAATACTTCTGAACAGTTAAAATGTCAAAAAGTTCTATACACCATGTAGCTACATACAGTATCATCTACACACAATTTTTTTTTTTTTTTTTTTTTCCTACCTGACTTCCGATGATGGCTGCGAAGCCTTATCATCTTTACCGAGCTGTCGGGGGAGCGCAGATGGCTCTCACCCCTTTAATTTAAGTAACGACCGGAGGGCGCCCCCTAGCGGGGCTCGAACCTCGGCTCGGGCTGTTACTGGGACTTTGTACCCTAATGTACGTTTGGGGAGAAAAACGACCCGGCACGTGCCGGTAGCGTGAGAAGGACCCTACTGCTAAGGGAGGGCGCGGCGCTGGCCCCCGCCGGCGGGGGCGGAAAAGCGGACGGCGTGTTGTGTTAGATTGTGACGCGAGTTGTTCGGCCGTTGTCATGGCGACAGTGATTGGGTCGTCGGGGTCTAGGGGTACATGCCTAGGTCGACGTTTCCTACGGGGGACTACGAAAGGGAAGTAATTGCTAGCCGAAACCACAAGAGGATTCGGATGATGCGTAGCAGAGTCGAAATAACGCGTGCTACATTGCTTGAAGTACTGCGCTATAGTTGGCAGTCCCAAGTCAATGTGTAAATTGACGTTCCGCAGGTACCACGGGGCACCTGTGGCTTTGCGAATAAACTTATTCTGTACTGTTTGCAATCGCTTTATGTGCGTACGAGCCGCGTGCGCGAACACGACGCTAGCGTACGACATAATCGGGCGGATACAAGTTACGTAAATTCTCACCTTATTTCTAAGGGACAATTTACTTTTCTTGTTTAAGAGGCAGTGTAGTCTGCCTAGAGCGAACGCCGCTCGGTCCCTGACTGTTTTGATGTGACACTGAAATGTCAAACCTTTATCTA
Source organism: Glyphodes pyloalis (assembly GCA_037074685.1). Classification (NCBI taxonomy): domain Eukaryota; kingdom Metazoa; phylum Arthropoda; class Insecta; order Lepidoptera; family Crambidae; genus Glyphodes; species Glyphodes pyloalis. Next base: position 3,351,405 of record JAYKKO010000030.1, on the reverse strand, counting down.
ATGTTACCCCGAGATAGCGAACTTTCCGTTTCCAAGGGATCGGTCGTTCGAACATGGTGATCGGGGGATGAGGGGGTGGGAAGGGCGCGTGTCGGCTGAAAATGACGGCCGCGCTCTTATCGGGATTTACTTCGATGCGCCATTTCCTAAACCACTCGCCCAGCGCGTCGGCGCACTTTTGGAGCGTACGGAGAATGGGCTCGATTTTATGTGACGTACAGTACATAGCTGTATCGTCCGCGAAAAGCGCGATATGCGCTCGTAGCGGAGAAGCTGTAAATGTAGGGATATCGCTAATGTATAGCGTAAACAGGATTGGGGAGAGCACAGAGCCTTGAGGGACTCCGGCGGTGAGGGGGTGGGGGGAGGATAGTACTCCCTCCATTCGATAGCGGAAAACGCGATTCGACAAAAAGTCTCGTATGATGAGCACGAGACGGTCCGGCACGTTTAGTTTGTACAGCTTAAATATTAAGCCGTCGTGCCAGACCTTGTCGAATGCTTTCGCCACATCGAAGAAAACTGCGCCCGTTTTGCGGGGGCGGCGACGGTTTAGGTTTTCAAGTACATGCTCGACAATGCGATGTACTTGTTGAACACAAGAGTGTTTGGCTCGAAAGCCGAATTGGGTATCGGGAATGAGCTTATGCTCATCTGAGAAATCTCTGAGCCTCGTATAAACGATACGCTCATAGAGTTTGCCTAAAGTACATAGTAGGCTAATCGGTCTATAGCTGGAGGGCTCAGTTTTAGGTTTCCCGGGCTTGGGAATACCTATCACTATCGCCTCTTTCCACGATTGTGGGAAAATATTATTATCGAGTGCCGCATTGAAAATAGCGACAAGTAATGAAATGAGATGGGGCGGGAAGCGCTTAAGGACTTTATTAGTGATCCCATCACAGCCAGGGGCCTTGCGGGGATGGAGGTCCCTAATAATGGACTGAATTTCGTCGTTTGTGACCCGCTCAAGCGCGGGCGCGGTTGGCTGAAGGCCCACCCTGCGTTCGACCTCCGCCTCGACTGTTGCGAGGTGGTTTAGATCTACTGGCAGGGTGCTTGGTGAGCATTGAGACTCCAGGCTGTCGGCCAGACACTCTGACTTCTCCTCGTCATCGAAGGCGGGAGGGCCGTTTGGTCGGTTCAGTGGCGGGGTGGCCGCACTGTTGTCGGTTTTAAGCTTTCTAGCTAGTTGCCAGAAGGCGAGATGGTTGGGGTCCAGTTCGCCCAACAACTTATCCCACTGAGCTTCACGCAACTCTTGCATACGGCGCTTCACAGCACGCTGTAAAGCCCGCAGCCGAGCCCGATTCGTCTCAGTGGGGTAAGAGTCGTACGCCCTGACCGCGGCGTTTTTCTCCCTCAATAAGGCACGCGCATCCGCAGGCAGGTTCCAGCGGCGGTGAGCCGTCACTGGGACCCGCCGCGAACAGTCGCTAACGACGTTTTGCACGTGCCCCGTGAGAGAGTCGATCGCCGACAGTGTGTCCCCAACCGTAACTATTTGGTCCGGGATTTCGTCTAGGCGGGGAGCTGTGACAGACTTAAGGCTTTCGCCTAGCCTGACCCAGTCCACCTTGACTATGGGGGGGGGTGGAATCCCCCCTTCCGGAGTACCCAATCTCGGAGCGAGCGACATGATTACGGGTCTATGGTCTGAATCTAATTCATGAAACACTTCTATCGAACTCAACCTAAGGTTAACGTTCTTTAGAAGCGCTATGTCTAGGATATCGGGCCTACAGCCGACTCTAGCGGGGTAATGGGTGGGAGACATAGGTGCGACTATGTCGAAGTGTAATGATTGGGATAGCGCCTCAAGGCGTCTGCCTCGAGTGTTCGTAGTATGGCTACACCATGCGGAACTTTTTGCGTTTAGGTCGCCCGCAACTAAGACAGAGCTACCCAAACCCAAAAGCGCCTCCAAGTCGCTCTGAAGGAGCGTCTTGGGGTGTGCCCCTGAGTTGGTCGGCGAAAGATAAGCCGAGACCAAGAAGATCGGTTGATGGCCAGTCAGGCCCAGCCGACAGACCGAAGCCTCCATGTGAGTTAGGTTCGGTGTATCTATGGGCATACAGTACAGATATCGTTTATAATAAATGAGTGTGCCGCCTAGGGCAGAAGTCGTCCTATCGTTTCTAACCACGTTGTAGTTAGCAACTTTAGGATCACGGGTACCAGGCTTAAGGAACGTCTCCTGGACTAGAAGTACGTCCAGCTGGCGATCGACGAGAAAGGTGGCTATCTCAGCTTTTTGGGATGAAATCCCGTTAGCGTTAAAATAACCTAACCTTAGGCTCGTCGGCTTGACTCTGCTAATTTGGGGTGTAATATTCATATTTTGAATTTAAGTAATTTGTTGCCTAATTTCTGGCACTCAAAGGCTGCGCACACTAGGGCAGTGGGATCGCCCTGTGCACGTCTGAGAGAGTCAGCCGCGCGGCTGACTTCGTCATAGTTCATGTAGGCGATGAATCGCGAGACTAACTCGTGATCATCGCCGGAAGATGTCTGAGACGGCTGAGGAGGGGGGGGCGGTAAGCGCCGCGGGGAAGCCGCTGGGGGCGGGGGCTGACTTACAGCCTGTTTGGCCTGGGCTTTTTGTGTTAGCCACTGAGGGGCTAGAAGCGTAGGCGGTGGGCTTGCCGTAGCGGCAGCCTTCGCCAGAGGCGGGAAATCGGCCGGGGCCGGGGGGGGAGGGCGCGCGGTGCGCTTGGACGGGGCCTGCGGTCCGGCCGTCGTCCTAGGGCTCACCTTGCGGCTAGCCCGCGGAGCCTTCGGGCACCCGCGATAGTTCGCGGGGTGCCCGGACTCTCCGCAAAGCACGCAGCTCGGCGGCTCTGCGCACTGCGTCCTGTCCTTCGGACGGGAGCAGTCTGCCGTGCCATGGTCCCCCAGGCACTTTACGCACCTGGGCTTGGCGCGGCAGTTGCGGGCGGAGTGCCCGTAAAGTTGGCAGCGGTGGCACTGCCCGATCGGTCCCTTTTTGAGCGGGGGCTCAACCGTAACTCCCGAGAGGGAGCACAGATTTTTAATATTAAATATGGCCTTGCCGTCGGCTGTGCGCTCAAGCACGGCAAGTACCATGTCGTAAGGGGAATCTACACACAAATCATAAAGCAACGTATTTACGTCGCGCGCCGCTCGCCGCTCCGTCGACATCCACGTCGGGGTCACCACTTTAGGTAGTGCTTCACCTATTTGGTTGCTTCAATGAAACTCCGATGAGAGTAGAGAAGAGAATGTGTATATTGTTTTTTTTTTTTTTTTTTCCTAATTGACAATTGATGATGGCCGCAGATGGCCTTTTCATCTTCACCGGGCTTGCGGGGGAGCGGAGGGCTGACACCCCTAAAAATTTAAACAACTGCCTGAGGGCGCCCCATAGCGGGACTCGGACCTCGGCTCGGGCCGTTGTTGGGAGATGGTAACCTAACGTACCTTGGGGGGGAGAAGCGTCCCGGCACGTGCCGGTATCGTGAAAGGGGCCCTACTGCTAGGGGGGGTCGCGTCGTGCGTCCTCGCCGTCGAGGACGGAATAGCGGTCGGTGTGAAGTGTGCTGTGTCGCGAGCTGTTTAGCGTCGGCCATGGCGATCGTTATGGCGTCGTCGGGATCTAATAGTACGTTCCTAGGCCTACGTTTACGTGGGCGGACTACGGAAGGGACATAATGTGTATATTGGTAAAACGAATCAAATTATGTACAATAAAATGGAGTATAACTAGTGGGTAGTAAAACAATATAAACTTATAACTAAAAGAAACACCAGAGGGCGTTGACGCGTCGATCAGCCGGTCGGCGCGCGCGACGCGAACTCGCACACGCATAAATAGGCGCGGCCGGTAGGCCCGCGCTCAGTTGACCTGCGGACGGCGAGGCGCGTGGATGTCGACGGAGCGGCGAGCGGCGCGCGACGTAAATACGTTGCTTTATGATTTGTGTGTAGATGATACTGTATGTAGCTACAACCACAAGTTACCATTAATATCTGAACATTCATTACTTCAATAATATCTGAACACTCATCTATACAGGTAGCTAAATGAGACACATAACGTGCGTGACACATATTGACGTTATGAGTGTTCAGATTTTATTGGTATCTATACTATACTCAGATATTACTGAAGTCACTTTGTCTGCTCCGATATATCTGACGGCGACTGCACATATCAAAAGCTTTATCTAGCCGTATCTTATTTAGGCCGCAGGTGGATTTAATGCCTGTTGCCATTTTCCACCATTCAACCTCACAATTTTGTGCGGAAAATTATAGTTGCAGGGCATTAAACAAAAATTTGAAATTAACCAAGCAATGGTTAAGTAAGTAAAAATAAACAAAATAAAACAATATTTACTTAAAAATTAAATTCACTTTGATTCTTGGTGCGCTTGAGTCCTTTCTGTTTGTTATTGGGTGCGCCTTCCATTATTATCACATTACTGAACATCACGCCGGATTAGAGATCATAATTTCTGACGCAACCGCTGAACTTTCTGACCTTTTAAATACAAAGGTTCCGTCGAGTTATTTTTGTTGCTTGTATTTTTGGAGCACGATTTTTTGCCTTTAATAAACACTTTTGTTTGCAATACATTTTTAAACCCCGAAACAAAAACGACGGGGTGTTATAAGTTTGACGTGTCTCTGAGTGCAGTATCGCAGTTCCCGAAAAATTTAAACGTTTTTGATTTAGATTTTTTTGTTTGAAAGATTAATAACTCGGGAGTATTTTTATCTATGTTTGATAAAAATATTGGATCTTCTCACCACAGCCTTCGTCAGTCATCCTGAACTGAAAACAATTAGCGCAGCTTAAGTGGAATCGATAACAGATTAGGCGATACTTTTAATCGAATCTCGCATTAAAATGTAAAGGCGGCTAAATGCAAAGCAGATGCAAAGTAACGCATCGATCGTACGTCTGTATTTATGCATTGTGCATTATATGTATATGCGGACGTGGAGCGAATGCGCTACGGGACCGCCGACAACCTGCTCGGATGACCATTAAGATGGTTAACTTACGGATAAATTCATATGACAACCTCCGTAGACGAGAAGTGAGTGAGCTGGACTGTGGCGTTGCGCCGTCTCTGAGGTTCCGGGTTCGATCCCCGGTTGGGTCAATATGGGAAATTACCTTTTTTTATTGATGTTTTGGTACCATCGTTGTTTCTGATTTTTTTAAGCTACTTAGCACAGAACCAGAACAATGTTTGTAAATGTGTAATGTGTTGTGTTCATATTAATATCGGACAGCATTGTTCACCACTCGAAAGGCACCACAACTCCTAGACCCGAGACAATATAGAAAAGTTCGTTTCCCATAGACCTCAAAGATGGCGCGATGCCAAAGTCCGGCCCGCTCACCTCTCGGCTACGGAGGTCGTCGAATACTAAGTATTTGCCTTTTTAGTGGTATATATATTTTTGTATTTATTTTAGGACAGCCAACAAAACAGTCACTTAGGTAACATAATTTAAATGCTAGTTCTATAATAGTGATAAAGTGACGCCTTAATTAGAGGCTGCCTCGACATGCATAAATGGAAAATAATTTTATAGTTTCTGTACAATGAATGCCATGGCGTGTGACTAAAAAACATTTGTTTCGTTATTCTTTCTTTCTTTCATCATATATTAGAATAAAATATAATTTATTATTACTTTATAAATGATTTTTATTTATAAATCAACAAATATTATAATTTATAAAGTAATAATATAATATTTGTTCAGCATCATGTTGTACTGTATAATGTTTTATTATATTTTTCGTAAAAAAAATTCGCGCAGCACTTGTACTAAAATAAACCATACTGTTAAATACCTCACTATGCTCCCCACGGGACAGGCTTAGCCTAGTGTGGGGATCAGTAATGTTTATCAACGTGTACTTAACTTGGAAAAAAAAGTTATGCGTGTAAATAAATTTTGGCGAATCATTGTGTGAAGTTCCTAGTTAGTCGGAAGCGTGGTACCCCTACGCAGAGTGCATTATCTGCATACGAATGCGTCTGCTGACTAAATAATAGCGTAATCTCCGCGAGTGACGCGCTGAGTGCAAACTAATCTTCTGCGGCGCTTTATCTTCTTAGCGAGTTAGTTGCATGTGGAGACCGCTTGTTTCCATAGAAAGCGGCTTATGAGGATTTTACTTAGGTCCAAATTTAACGCTTTGCGTAATAAGCCTTAACACTTATTGTAATAAAGTTTAGTTGGAAATTAAGCTCTTCTTATTAGAGCATAAAATATTAAACAACATCATATAGGTACATTGTTCCGATTCTGTGTTAAGTAGCTAAACCACTTGTGTTATAGAAATCAGAAGCAACGACTGTACCACAACACCAACACCCGAGACAATCTACAAAAGTTCGTTTCCCATATTGACCCGACCCGGGATCGAACCCGGGACCTAAGAGATGGTGCGATGCCAAAGTCCAGCCCGCTCTTCTCTAGGCTACGAAGGTCGTCGTATGCCCGGTTCCAATATTTAACGATTCGTATATTAAAATCCGTTTTCTCCAACCGACTACGTGTCTGGAACGGGTTAAGCTTACGCCTCGTATAATTTATTACTATCCGTTACTAAAACGAATCGTTTTTCAAATATTAATACCGGGCATAAGTCGACTCGCGGTGTACGGTGAAACCTACACTGGTTTATTGACCCGACCCGAAATCGAACCCGGGATCTCAGAGACGGCGCGGTGCAAAGATCTGGCTACTCGGCTCTTGGCTACGGGGGTCAACAAATGAATTAATGGATATGGAAGATATTTGGCATATTTAAACATATTGAAATTTTTATCATATTAAGCTACTTTTTTACCGAAATAACGAAATTAAACTGTGTATGTAGTAGTCTTAATATAAATCTCTAGAATGACATGATCTATGTTCCAAATATAACGGAATAATGGCTTTAAAAGGGCTTAAATCGGGTTATACCTTACTCATTATAGGGAATGAATCCCTTGATTTGTTATTAATGAATTTCAACCCGTGTGTTCATGGGGCCCTTCCGACGTCAGGTCGGCATCAATTAGTGAATGTTTGTTTATTTATGGATACATTAATACACGGATCGTAGTATAATTTAGGGACTTTGAAATGGATCCTATGACAAATTGATTGCGTTAATTTGGTAAATGGATTGGTCTGATAGCGATTACCAAACCGCTACTTAGCACAAAATCCGAGCAATATATAATGATGTTGTCCATTATGTATAAAACATTTATTGTTTTGTCAAAAATGAAATGTTATTCTTTAAAACAAATACATCTTCATTTTTTTCTCGATATCTATGATAGAAAAAATCGTTACGTAAACAACTTGCAACAAGCTCAATATAAGATTGCAATTAATAAAAACATTTCATCATTGGCTTCACTCTAGGGCAAAGTTTCCTATTCAAACCTTGAAGTACTCCAGAAGTCCTTGTGCAAAATGTTGAGAAGAATCACAGTCACGCCATGTTTTAAAAGAAACCAACTATTACACCGCAACCTACAAATCAGAACTGGTCAGAACTGATTATTCAAAAGGCTAAAAAAATAATCTAGAGAAAAACTCTCTATAAATTACTATACATAAAGGGAGCATATCTCAGGATTCATTGCCCTTTGAGATCAATTTATAGAAATCTAAACCGTTTACAGAAACATATTACATATAAAAAAATATCTTACGTATGTCCAGAAACACAATCCATTATCAAAGAGCAAACCTTATAGTGTCAGGTCAGTGACAATCCGTTATCGTTCTGGCTGAAGTCACTCATCTCCATAAGACTTTGGTCTAGATGCGACGCGCCCACGAAGCACGTGACGTGGAGAATAATGCTGATCAGTGGTCGAGAGGCAGCGGGGAGTAGTCCTTATTGAAAAAAATATTGAACACTATCACATTGCTAGGCCTCTGCGATAATTATCTAAAGCACTTGTGTCACAGAATCAGACACAGCGACAGTAGTAAAATGCTAAAGCCTGAAATAGTATAGTTTTTTTTTAAAGATATTTCAAAAAGACTAGTCAACGTTACAGGAGACCTAAAGGCTGGATGCTACCTCACCCAGCGTCTTTCAATTGCCATTCAACGAGGTAATGCAACCAGCATTTTGGGTACCTTACCACAGGGACAATCTTTGTTTATTTAAAATTGTATTTTTTTATTAATTTCAGTTTTAATATTTTGTTAGTAAGTTATAGTTTACTATTTATGTTCTCTTAAGTTTATTTGTTCCTCTTTGTATTAGTTTAATTTATTTCAATAAATAACACAGTTATATAGAAAAGTTCGTTTTCAATTTTGAAAAAAATTCTGGATACCATCACATTTCTCTGTCTTTGTGATAAGTACCATTTGCGTTACGAAATTTAAAAACCACAACGGTAGCAAAACGCTAAAGCCTGATATAATAATAAAAAGTTCGTTTTTCATTATAACCCTAACGCAAATCGAACTTTTGATTTTTATTATAAGCATCTTTGCTAAATTGGAAACTAGGAATTGTATCATACTTATACACATTATCTAATTTAATAGATACTAGATACAAATGTAGATTATTTTATCCCAAAATACCATGAACAAAGTCGTGGCACAACTATCTAACATTATAGCAAAAAAACTGTTTCTTACCAGAAGTTCTACACCGCCTAGTGTTTATAGTTAGAAGTCCAGTTATGAGTAATCCTCCTTGTTCTTCTCCTTCCTTTGCAACAATCAGCATCGCTCTCATGTAGCCCCAGCCTTACCCCGTCTAGTCGTCTATCAGCGACCGCTGGGGTCGCATATTATTTTTGCCACCCGGCAATCTTTCTCGTGATTAAATTCCAAGCACAACACCGCATTCTTAGACAGAGCTTACACCGACGTTCTTTGAGTTTTTAATAAGACTGCTCGTACTAAAAACAAATGCAAGAAAAAGTTTGAGATGCACAGGGATTATGTGGGGTTTGAACTCTGCGACTGGTGTCAATGTGTTCCAAGTTATTACTGAGAAGATATTTTTAATTGGAAGATTTGATCCCAAAAAATCTTTCTTTGCAATTTAACGTATTTTTTGTACTTTAACACTCAAAGCATGACATGCTTGTTTGGGTCTATGGATCATACAAAAACATGTTTGATTTAAAGGAAGAACATGGTGTGCCCACCTACGACATTACCTACAAGTCGACACAAATACAGCGTCAGCAGAATTGGCGTAGTAACAACGCTCCATACGTAATGCATGACAGTGATCCTACATCGCGATGTCAAAGTTTTCGTCGCCACTAAGTATATATTCAACAAACCAAGATTGGCAGTTGGGCCTTGGTCCCCGAGCAGATAACACCTAGCTCGGCGGAAATACTTCCACTTTTAGTAAAGAACATACGTTCCTTACCTACAATGTTTTACATTAATAAATTGGTTAATTTATTTTTCCTGAAGGTAAATATTAGACAACAACTTGATCCAAAATAGGTAGCTGAAGCACTTCTGTTTTGAAAACCAAACTCAACGGTGGTACTAAAATATATTCTAGGTTGATTACGTACATATAAGCACTCAAACACCAAATAATTCCTAGAGGACTCCTTTCGGGCAGGAGTCGAGCCTTTAATCCGTGATTCATAATTGGTTATCATTGCTAATAGGTATTAGCGCTAGAGTTATTGAGCGCTAATAGTTGCAATGACGCATGAAAGAGTTAGAAAATGGCGCATGAGTAGTTATTGCAACCAATTAATTGGACTCTTTAGTAAAACTCATTGAAGTCTCGCTTTTTTAAGATTTTAAGGGCTAAAATAAAAGAGCCTCACTCAGCATAAGTCATGACTCACGTCGGAGGCCATGACGCTGGTGCACGGGACCCTGACCAGACCTGAGCACGGAACTCCAAAACGTTTGAAAAATCAATACGTTTTTGTGGCTGTGCCTATTTCAAAAATAAAACCCTCCGAAACAGAACGGAGCTGTCATTGTACTCAAAGGCCAATGTAACATTCATCTCCAAAAGGCAGAAACAAAAAGACTCGTCATAAATTTTAGAATTGCAACTAGAATTCTGAAATTTATGTTTCATTGTAACGCGAGGATTTATCGTAGTGCGACTGTGTTTTGTGTAATTGAGTCAATATTTATATGTAACTTGGTCGTCTGAATATGTATAGGCATTTTGTTGTAGTGGTAGTCAGAGCGTACTATCTGGCAGTTTGTTATCTGGTGATTAGAATCACATTCAAAATTGCAATATTCTTGTATTTAGATTAAGTCAAAAGTGAATACTACCGGTTCCAACCAATATCTACCAAGAAGATACCGGTAAGGAACTTCGTAGATATAGAATGATGTTTCTCATAGAGGTCATATGTTTTATAAACTTTTGAAAAATCATGCTCAATCACATCACATGGAATGCCTTGAAGTAAAAGATCAGGTTGTATTTCTAAATTTATAGTTATTTTTGACACATAACGAAACGTAAAATATTGGAACCGGGCATAAATATACAACATAATTCATAATAATGATAATACCAGCATCTTCCTTTTGTACTACGTGCGCCATTTTCCATAATCAACTCACAAATATTTACTCAGCTCGCTGCTCGTTGCGTGCGATGTATTTTACGCTCCATCGCGTCTGTCTGTCTGTCGCATTGATGTCACAAGGCGATGTGCACTCTTGCATGGTTGCAGAATGGAAACTGTATATGAATTTACCTCAAAATATAGAGAAAAGATAAAATAGAAGGATGTGCAGGTCGCAACTTTGTGATTGTAGATTTCTATAAATTGTACTTTATATAAGCAATGACTAACCGTATATTGGTTTTTGTGATGTTGCATTTTTAAGAACGGCAACGGATTTTAAAAAACAGTTGGGTTAATTTATAAACTTGATATGATTGATTCACTTCTCTTAGTTTCGATTAGAATTGAGAAATCAACACCTTACTAGCCTAATAAATTTAAGAGAGGTAGGGTATAGCGATTTATCGCTCGAACTGGAGCAGCCCGACTGGTGCAATACCTCCACCTTACAAAAGACCGCAGCCAAATAACAATCACTTCTGTGTTGTTGTGTTGACATCGATTTATTTACCAGATAAACATTTAAATAGCTTTATTCATCGAAAAGTTCGATAACCTTCGAAACCATGAGGTGAGCGGGCGGGACTTTAGCCTTGCGTCATCTGAAGTCCCGAGTTCAAGAAGATATACAGTTGTGTCAATTTGGACAACGATTTTATATTTTGTTGGAACTATAAGGTACCGTCATTGTTTCTGGTTTTTGTAACATAAGTCGTTATCTACTCACAACACAATGAGAGCAATATAGTACTAACACTTCTTTTGTAAGAATAAGATGGCGATAAATTAAACTCAGATTTGAAAGATATCTAATAGCATATTTTGTTATAATTGATTTTTATAATTTTTATAGTGCTTTACATTCCAGCGCAAGGGGGATGAATTTTTTCTGTTTATTTGAAATATTAATAATGTTTAAGTACACAGATAAATTTCTAGTTTAATTTGTAGTGCACACAGATAAAGATCACAGATAACTTATTATGTATTAGACAATCTATAGTAAGAAACAATTTATGCTTATCTTATTCCCATAAATAGATTTTATCAAAATCCTATTTAAGCGAACGTATTTAAGTAACTCCAATCTTTAATTCCAGTTCAATCAGTCGAAAATCTAAGAAGATTTATAACAAGCTTTCATCCACTATTCATACAACTAGGGGTGGGTCTACGTTGTAGTAGCTTTGTCCAGGCAAAGTCTCAGCCCAATCGGTTTAAAATTGAAAAAGCTACATACAAACTTTCATCCCCTATTTTATCCCCTTGAAAATAGAATTGTTTAAAATCCTCATCTACCTGCATGCCCAATTTCAGCCCTATTCCTCCAGTGATTTTGTTTGTTCGTTGGTCGATCACTATGTCAGTCAGTCACCTTTAAGTTATATATATTTAGACCTTTCATTTCGAGACACCGCGAACGAATTCCCGGGCAACAGGTAGTATTTTTACAGTAGAATTAACAACAAAAGTAAACTGGTTCGCAAACTACACAACCAGGAATGTATCAACAAGTCAGTGTGCAACGAACCGTAAGATGCAGGTCACTGAAAGCGAACTGACCGCTCGATGACGGAGCCATGCGGAAATAAATAATTTAGAAGTGCTTTGCTACAGACTCTACTAATTCCCAAGCATCGTAGTTGGTTATGTCCAGTTCCAATATTTGAAAAAGGATCCATTTTAGTTACGGAGCGTAATAAATTATACAAAGCGTAAGCTAAAAACGACTGACGGACGACTAATGACATCTGATATGGAAAACCATTTATGGAACGGTATTAACGACTCGTAGTCTATTGAAAAAAAAAGTCATTTCTGACATATTACGAGTCGTAAAATATTGGACCCGGGTACACGTGCTAATGTCTGAAACTACTCATACAGATGAAGAAAATGTTTGTGTGTTGGATCTATTAATCCACGAAAGCTTTAGGCTATGTAACATCAGCTACTAATAAGAGCGAAGAATCCGTGGAAAATGAGAAAAAGCGGTGATAGTATGCCTGCAAAGCCGCGGTAAGCCACAAGTGGTTACATAAAATCGGGAAATATAATACGTTGTCGTGGTTTTTTATATTACACTTCAAGATTGACCTCATCCCACCTGATGTTAAGTGGTAATGAGGTCCTAGCTTAAGAGCGATAAGTACAGCATAATAAATCTGTTACTGGACTAGTCGCCCTTGCCTTGAAGGCTTGACCCCTGCTACTAATGTAGCACCCCCAAGAGCTCTGGAAACCTTAGTCACACGCAAGAACACATCAAAACCGATGTCATTGTTATTTAGCTGCTGTCTTCTGTAAGGTGGATGTATTTAAACAGTCGGGCTGCTCCAGTTCGAGCGATAAATCGCTATGCCCTTAATGTTTACTTCGATCTTGTCAAATACAACGTTTCCTTATAATGCGATCGTTTTGATTGTATGATAACATTCTACTTTAAATGGGTTCCTGTTCTGCTTCTCAGAACACCTAAATCGGAACATTATATCCTTAGAACCAACATCAATGGATCGCTGTTACTGGAGTAGTCCAAAAAGGAAATATTCTTAGCATTCCCATTATAAATCGAGAGTCCCCGATTCCCCGATTAAGCCTCAATTGATTCTTTTAGCCCCGAATATCCCCTTCGGCGCCTAATCTAATGGCCCGGCCATGTCGGGCGAACAGCCGGACAAAGCGGACCCTGGATATCTATCCGGCGGATTTCATTTTGTTTCTTTCCAGGAATCGGTACGCACAGCTGTTACGTTTTTGTAGGATCGGAGCCCCGGTTTTGGGGTTACCTGTTGAAATCATGAAATAATAGGAAATCAATTTATTTGAACACCCTTTTATGTCACATAATTAATTTCAAAAAATCAAACCTACATCGAAAATGTTTCAATAAAAAAACAGTAAAAAAAATCTTTAAAATTTACTCGATTAAGTTAATATTAACAAACTTTACCACCATATTCATTAACCTTTCCCAGTCCACTGCTAGATATATATATAGGCTTCTCCAATAGTTTGTCACTTTGATCTATTTAGGGTTCAACTTACCAATCCATCCGCCCCAGCATGCCGCAGACGACGGCTGCTGAGCGCGCGATGGTGTCAGGGCACCACAGCTGGCATTGCATTCGCAATATTCACCGCGAGGTGGGGATTGTCCAGTGGATCGACCATCCTTGCTCCGCTTCCAAACCATTCCTTTATTGTGGGCCATTTTGCCAGTGATGGTGTAGTAGATCTTTTGTTTCCACGGCATCACCATCAAGGCGATGAGGGCCATCGGGGGGTTTTAGAGGATATATATATTTTTTTTATTTTTTTTTTTATTCAAAAACAATACCGTGCCGTCACCTTACTTGAACGTCGGTTCGGTGCGTCAATGCATTTCCCCCCGAAAAAGGCTATACTTACCATAATGTATGGCTTACCATATAATAAGCAATAACGAGACGATCTTCAGTAGCGTATTATTAAACAGGCCTATTGTCCACCCAATTAGCGTTTACAATGAAGCCATTATAAATTTTTATTTTTGATAGACTTATATTAATTTCCTCCTTGTACGGATAACTGCATGTTAAGTTAAGCACTTACAGCTCTATATAAGATTTTACAGGCACTACAAAAGGGCAGTGCAAAGTCCCAAGTGTGTAGTAGTCTGACTTGCATTTGTACGGGACCATCAACGCAATAAATCGCCTCACGCTTGACCGGTTCTTTATTTTTAACGTTACGGGAGGTGAATTAAAAGTATTTGCTGTTTCCTTTCCGTTTGTCTTCGCAGTCTGTTAGTCTGACATCTTGAAACGTGAGAAGAGCGAAAAATTGGATCTCTCCCCAATAAAAGGGACATCAGCCTTTATTTTGATCCAATGATTGGATGCTGGTCATGCTTCACCGTTGAGTTAATAAAAGATAATACAAATGCCTGTTCTGCGTTGGTTTCACAAATGAAGTGTACCTACAGGGGTAAAACAAGCGATGTCACAAATAAAAAAAATCGAGAAATGCGAATTTCAAAATACAGCCTGATCTGTTACACCAAGGCATTTCATTGTGACGCATGATTTTTAAAAGTTTGAAAAAACAAATGACCGTCACTAGTTTCATAATATTTCGTTCATACAGGGTCAAAATACAGGAGTTATTGTAGTTTTTGGTGTCTCTGATTCTCGAATTTTATGTGACATTGCTTGTTTTGCCTTGAACAGTTGCCGTCACATATATCGGAGCTGACAAAGTGACCAAATACTTCTGAACAGTTAAAATGTCAAAAAGTTCTATACACCACAAGTTACCATTAATATCTGTACATTCATAACTTCAATAATATCCTAAACCTAAACCATTTTTCAAAGAAAAAAAAAAACACATTTTATTTCTAATCTGATCACATTAAATATGATGTAAAAATACTTAACCATCACAAAAAGCTTTCAATTATATTCCTAAGAAGGAATATCTCTTTGATCTCCAATAAACTCATGTTTGAATAACAACTTTTATTTCAGAAAATATGCCTACCTTCAAACCTTTGTTACGCAAACTCCTACACACGTAAACGTAACAAAAAGTATATTCAAAGCCAGCCTACTTATCTCATATTCCTCGATATTTCATTTCACGCGAACGCAACCAAAAAAAAATGCTTATCGCGGAATATTTCACTCGCAATAGACTTTAACCGCAAGCAGAGAAATGCTGGTAACAAAAATAGAGGGAATAAATAATAAATATCGACACTATTTTTCAAGAAAAGGGACCCGTTAAAATATTTAACGTCCATTACTTGCGTCTGAAAAATGCGGGTCCCTTCCGTGTCCGCACTTTGTATGCAAATATGACGACAGAGTTAGTTCAGAGACACACGGGACGGGGTTTGGTGCGGTGACATTGAACTTGAACAATAAGTATTTGTCAACCTCCGCAGCCTAGAGGTGAGCGGCTAGACTTTGGCGTCGCGCCATCTTGGAAGTCTCGGGTTCTATCCCCGGTCGGGTCAATATGGGAAACGAACTTATCTATATTGACTTGGGTTGGGTCGATTTTTTCTCTACTGGGTTGTGGTACTGTATTTGTTTCTTATTTCCGTATTAGCAAAGGGTACAACTCGCCCGCAGGCAAGATGTTCCCTAACCCAACACAAGTGCTTAAGCTACTTCAAGTGTCATGAACGAGAAAGTTTCGATGTATATTATAAAGAATGAAATTTGTATGAATGGTAGTTAGATAATTTTAATCAAAAACTACGCAAACAAAGTGACGGGTCAGAGCCAGTTCAGTTATAAATCTAAGCCTGGCTGTTATGGGGATGAACACAAGAGCTTTCCACTTCAGAGTAGGAACAATTTATCAATATTCCTTTAACGGCATTTAAAATATTAGCAACGTTTTTCTCTAAAAATATATATTTGATATGTTAACTTGCTTAAATGTTTGATCATATTGCCTGCTTTATTGATTAACTTTTGATACTTTCTAATTAGTGGGTGGATTTCAACTTTAAAATAATTTCGATGAGAGTCTCCGATTTTTTTATTGTAGCATTACCAACTTTGAGACACACCATTGTCCTAATTTGGTGACATTTAACTCTTATTTTAATAAAAAAAACATGGCGTGCACGTTCAAAATATTAGCTTGTATGTTTTCAACGGTATCTTCGCAACTTGGACTCCGTATGCTCTTGTTGTACAGCATTAAACGAGATGTGCATATGGTCCGAGAGAACCTGATAGTGCCTCTTTGTGCGTGCTTAGAACTTGGTTAGTTATGGCGATGAAAGGAACGTATTAATTTATGTCCTCTATCTATAATTCCAGCTGGGCATGTTGATTGTCAGTAATTTTCATACACTTATCCTACTTATTAACATTATTATTGTTATTTTTTTTTTGAGTCAAAACTCTTTACTTGATTTTATATATGTTAAATATGTTTATTTGTATATATATATATATATATATATATATATATATACAAATAAACATATATATATATATATATATATATATATATATATATATATATATATATATATATATATATATATATATATATATATATATATATATATATATATATATATGTTATTTGTATATATTTATAATGTTATATATTTATGAGTTTATGTATGTTTATCATGTAAAACTACGAAATAATTTCTAAAATAAAAACTGTATTTATGTTTCACGGCCGTACCCATTTCTCGCCATCTACTATTTCCTCTACCTTAAGGTTGTCTGGAAGAGATCGCTTTCTAGCGATAAGACCGCCTAAATTGTACTATAATTTATCTGTAAAACCTATTTCTGTAAAGATTTTGTGCAATAAAGTATATCTATCTGTCTATCTATCATGATTTTTGCAAGCGCACTATTTACAATTTTTCTGCATACTGCACTGATTCTTCGCTCTCGTTAATCATAGCCTTATTGCCTTTCTTACAGGCTTAGCATACGCAATTGGACTCTATCCACAAATTTAAGTACTTTATACGAAATAATAACACCAGTTACGTAACGATTTGGCCAAGAAAATATTTTTTTTCCTGCGTTGTCTTATTTTTGTATTACTTTTGTTTGTTTTTTTTAAATATCATAATTGTTTTGGTCTGTATAGTGCAATCAAAATATGGCATATGCAGAGTTTATCTGTAAATCTATTGTGCAATAACCTCAAGCATCACATTATATTTGTAACACTAGATTAAGAACAATTGTACCAATAGTTGATAAACCTAATAAATAAATAAATAAAAATAAAATAAAATTTATCGCATAAGACGACAAAAGTTTCGATACTGTTGATTGGCTAATAGCACACCGCACTCGTATTTTCAGCCAATCAGCAGCTGACGCACTGACTTCAATCGATTTTGACGTTTGTTAAGAGCGCGATAAAATTTAGTCAATATTAGTTCTTTAGATGAATATGTTCAAAAAAACACACTGTTCAGCTTTATAATATCAGTATAGATGATTTGTTTAAAGCTTCACAGGTGGAAGTTGTATACAAATTTCAGCATCCTCGTGAAATAAAATCTAAATGCCGATCTAAACTGGATATTCTCATCTCTGTATTGGAAAGCGGATTGCGAAACGTTTTTGTTATATTTGAAAATATTTCCAATCGACAGTTAGAATTTAATCTTTCAACAGAGAGTATGACAAAAAATACAACAGTACTAACGCTACTGCTTTAGTTTGTAAACCACTCAGGACGTTGTCACATTAAATGAAATGTTCAACTGACGTTTTTAGTTACGCGAAAACTTAATATGACAAGGTAATGAGGTGTATATAAACTAATAAAAACTAATGACTAATTATGTATATAAACTAATGACAATGACCGTACTATTATGATATCTACCATTAGTTTGAACTCAATACTCCGTTCACATTTATTATACAACATCACGTTTATTGCTCTGATACTGTGGTAAGTAGCTTAAGCACTTGCTGAAATCAAAAACAACGATTGTACGACAACACTCAGACAATATAGAAAAGTTAGTTTCCCATATTGACCTAACATACAAGGGATCGAACCTGGGACCATGAGAGAAGGCGCGCGCGACGCAAAAGTCCATTTGGCTTTCGGCTACGGAGGTTGACAAAAAATTAAATAAATATTTATTAAACAAATAAATATTGGACAACGTAGCTAAAGTATTTGTGTTACAAAAATCAGAAACAATAACGGTAGCACAACACCCAGACCCGAAACAATTTAAAAAAGTACTTTTTTTAGATTGACTTCGTTTGGTTATAACGAGTCGTTTATCAATGAACTCTGTAGTGGAAAGGCGAGAAGGTTGAATTTGGGCCTCTCAGTATGTGTGAGGTTTCGGGTACGATTCCTGGTAAGATGAATACAGAAGGCGAAATTTGCTACTGAATTCACGGTAAACAGCCAGTTTACTTTACTTTTTTACATTAAACACGAGTAGTTTAGATCAATTATTTGTAATTCTAAGGCTTCCACTGGAAGTACACTTGTATATTTATATATTTATTAACATATACAAACACATACTCCTTTGATATTTGACGACTACCGTAGCCGAGAGTTGAGTAGGTCGGACTCTGGCGTCGCTCTATCTTTGTGGTCCCGGGTACGATCCCCGGTCGGGACAATATGGAAAATGTATTGTGGTACCGTCATTGTTTCTGATTTCTGTAACACAAGTGCTTAAACTACTTACCATAGAATCATGTATGTGATGTTGTCCAATATAATAGATACCTACTCCTCCCGGTCATTGAGGTTTTAGTACAGTAATACAGGATAACAAAGTCTATCGCAGCGAGTTGCACCTAATTGGATTAGATATCGTTATCTCTGTTATGATGAGCTCGAGCCATCATTAAAATAAACAAATTTAATTACAGTTTGACCTTATTTTGAAAGTATAACTTTTACTATAATGTACTACTGTATTTGGACACATTTTACAACTATGGATGTGACCTCGCGCAAACTAGTCAGAAAAAAAAGATGTTAGAAACTGCAATACATTTTTGAAGACCTTATCATAGATACCCACACATATAGATTTAAAGAAAAGAAAAACAATTTAAGTATAGGGAGCTCTAAAAATGTATTGTTTTTTTAAATATTTTAATGAAAAATATTAATGCATCAGAATACATCTACATACTGAAATTCAACAGTAGGTCGTATAGTTTCGAAAAAACAGTGGCTGTGAAATAAAGACGGATAGACAGACATACATGACACATAAACCTTATAAAAATATATACAAACACTCCCGGTCATTGAGGTTTTAGTACAGTTAAACAGGATAACAAAGTCTACCGCAGCCAGTTGCACCTAATTGGATTAGATAGCGTTATCTCTGTTATGATGAGCTCGAGCCATCATTAACATAAATAAATGGAGTTACAGTCGTACCGTGGAATGGAATTAGGCCGTTTTGTTTAAGTAGCAGCTAATTTAAAATCACGGTGGGGGACCAAAATAACGTAGCAAAATAATAGCTATGCTCTGCGTTATGTAATAGGGCCACGTCTTCTATACGTAGAAATAAGTGGGAGTGGCTGTTAGTAATATTGAAATTTTTACTCCATGCTTATGAATAAAGCATCCTTAATGTATATTATATATTAAACGGTACATACACTATATTAATCTTTTAAAAAAATAAGTAAAATTGAAGTGACTATTTGTAACATCGATCGCTTTTTGCTTGATGCTTAAGAATATATGTATATACGGTATATAGACCAAATTAAATTTTATTTAAATTTTTGTCTGTCTGTCTGTTGGTTTCGGTTAATCTCTGAAATTGCTGAAACGATTTTGCGGAAGTGTTATTGGCAGGTAGGTTTTTTTTATATTACACTTCAATTGACCTCATCCCACCTGATGTTAAGTGGTAATGAGGTCCTAGCTTCAGGGTGACTAGTACAGCATAATAAAGTTATTACTGGACTTGTCGCCCTTACCTTGAAGGCTTGACCCCTGCTACTAATGTAGCACCCACCAGGAGCTCGGGAAACCTCGGGGAACGAAGTGATGGTTTTGGCTGCGGTCTTCTGTTAGGTGGAGGTATTTCACCGGTCGGGCTGCTCTAGTTCGAGCCATAAATCGCTATGCCCTACTTTTCTTAAGCTGAATAAGGAGTAACGTAGCCCATTATTATTTTAGAAAAAAAATCAGCTGTTCAATCGAAAAAAGTCGCGGGCAAAGCAAGCTATTTAATAAATGAGTACGCGAGATAATTACGTCAATCCGCTAATATTGAACTAGGATTTTAACTTTTACTATAAGTATTAGATCATTAACTTTATTGTCCTAACATAAATGCTTACACGTCGATCAACGTCGTCGTTCAAACGTACCTATTCTGTCGTTCAAATCTCCTTTTTAAATTGGATTCGTAAAACTACAAGAGTCTTATGAAGATGGATTTATTTTTAATCTAATTTTGTTTTTCATAGAACACGCATCACAACAAAATTAAATTTCTCAGCAGAATCCTTTGAAGTGTTCGAATAATTTGAAAAGGCGAAATAATAACAAAGAATTGCTAGTTTTTGAGCTATGAAAAAGGCTTGAGTGATTGACAGTTGTACGTAAAAATAATATTGTACCGTTTTCGGTGAAGGCAGCCAATATTATTGAGATCAACCAATTGCGCAGAGTTTTAGCTATTCATAAGTATTACTAATGTAATCTATGTGAATAAAAAAGATTGACTTTGACTTTGACTTTTGACGGAGCCAGTCGTGTTGTGATTTGTCAGGTTGATTCAATTTCCCATAACACTACCAAAAGGCGATGAGGTCCAACCGGGTTTTTTTTTTAAATAACCCCCAAAGCTTAACTTACAAATCACAATACAATTAAATATCTCCTTTGATAAATTCGATACAAATGAATTTGGAATAAACCATTATATCATCGACAATATCAATACCTTCTACTGCAGAATGGGAAATTCCTAACGAACGAAAGTTCTCCAGAAGCCATTGTTGTCCGAATTGCTGAACTGTGGACTAGACGTGTTTCAAAATTTATTTACGGAGCTCAAAGGATCATGTTGGAGTCGCATAGTTTTGGTTCCCGGCATCAGAACAGGTCGTTAAAGTCGTTCATTTTAACCAACGTACTTGATTTCATCAAGTGTTTGTGTTGTGAAGAAGATGATGAAAGGAAACAATAGTCAACAGTCATAAGTTGACTATTTATATTCATATAGATTACATCAGTACCTAACACTTATAAAAAAAATTATTTAAAAAGAAATATTTCAGACTTTTCCAAATCCATAGAATCGTTAGTAGTATGCTAGTAACAATTTTCTTATTAAACTTATGTTTTGTGTCCATATAAATCCAATGATGCTACCTGTTCGGAACCTAGAACTACCGATACGATACCGGCAAGAAACTCAGTATTTTTGAACAAAAAAAGCTAGTCTTATTTACTAATTTTGTACCAAGGCATGCAGTTTATGTAGTATAATATAATTTCCCTTTAAGGAACCAGGGATTAAATGTGTGCTCAAATGTATTTACGTAATGTAAAAAGTGTATTTTTAACCGACTTCAAAGAAAATGAGAAGTTTCTCTTCGACCGTATAATATATATATATATATATATATATATATATATATATATATATATATATACGGCCGAATTGAGAAATTCCTCCTTTTTTTGAAGTTTATGTATATATATATATATATATTACATATTAATATATATTATGTTTGTTCGGGCATAACTCTATGGTTTGTGAACCGATTTTTATTTTTTTCATTGGGATGGAGGTATACCAAGTGTGGACCATGTCATGGAGACCAGGACCTGATGATGGGATCCCAGAGAAACTGGGGCTAACTTTGGAAATTATTATGGGGACGAGTACGCTAGCTTTGCCCGCGACTTCGTTCGCGTGGACTACATCCTTTCATGGTCGGTTTTACCCCTTTCTCCCCTAATGTTCGAAACAAAAAGTAGTCTATATTTTAATCCAAGTTTTGAATTATATTCGTGCCAAATTTCATATCTCTAACTTCAAAAATAAACATTTTTCCATATAAACTTTCAAAGATGTTATTACCCCCCTCCCTCCCTTATTTTCTAATAAAAAGTAGCCTATGTCCGTTTTTGAGATTCAACGTATACCTATACCAAATTTCATCAAAATCGGTTGAAAGGTTTAAGCAGGAAAGCGTAACAGACAGACAGACAGACAAACAGGCAGACAGAGTTACTTTCGCATTTATAATATTAGTAGGGATTCAAAGTTGATTCACCCTTTGTATCTTTCCATGTCAATTTCAAACATTAAATGCCACCGACAAATCCCAAAACATTCATAACACCATTAAGTTCCATGATACTAAACGAACCTCTATCAAATCCAATCACGTTAAAGCAATTATCCTACTTTCATTTGCCAGTCTAGTTACAACCTTCGTAGCACAACATAAGGGTGGGAATCCCACTGTATGTTTAATTATAAAGGTCAAGATACACTTGTAGACAAATCTCATTATATTACAGAGCGTAATGAGCGAGGCGTTGCAGCTTCCGTTTAGCAGCGACAGTTTGTGTGTCTATATGGAACGAGTGGTTCAAGTTATAAGATAATGCGGGTATTTTTTTTAAATAATTTTCCTTATGGCGTATGATAATAGAGATTAACGTGACATAGCTAATAATATAATCTAATGTGTAAAAATAATAAGTAGGAATTAAAATTTAATTCAGTTTCCAATAAAAATAATTCAACTAAAATGTGTTAATTAATCATCAACACAAAAAGTACAAAAAGCGAAGTTTGAATATATGACTAGTTGCATTTTCAACCAATCCCACAGTCTTAAACGTAATATAGTGGTGATGCATGAATTTTATTTGAGAAATAATTTTGCAGGCACCTTTTTATTAAGTTGGGTGACAGAAATTGACTCTCACTTATTAAATTTGTCCCAATCCTATTATTTAGGTCAGGTTAGTATTTTTGGATGCTCAATTAAATAAAAATTGGACATCACATTCAAAACTCTGATTCTGAATTAGCTTAATCACTTGTGTTTCAGAAATCAGAAATAACAACGACACCATCACACCTACACCCGAGACAATAAAAAAAAGTTTATCCCATATTGACCTGACCGAGGATCGAACCCAGGACCACAGAGATGGTGCAATGCCAAAGTCTGGCCTGCTCGCCTCTCGCCTACGGATATGACACAATTGTGTAGAAGGTTATCCAGCAATGGTTTAGTTAGTTCATCAATCGAACAGTAGCATGTTAGTACTGTTAATCCGGTGGTTCATAAAATAAACTCTCTCATCACTTGGGCCAAGTCACAAAGCACTTACAAAGGTGCACCAAAGTAAAGAGGCAGCCTCACTCAGAGTACTCTACTCGTGTTATTAAGATGTATATTATAATAAGCAGCTTTGCTTGATGAGTTTATCGTAATCCTCATACCATTGAACTTATGCATGCCAGGTTATGAATATTACGAAAGGAACTTTGCGAGAGAAAAGAGATGATGGCTAAAGTCTTTAAATAAACGATTACAAAAAATACGATTTTTTTTTAATTTAATCAGTCTCTACTTAAAGGGGACCATGCAAATACCTAATAAAAATCTCAAAACTTTTTTAAAAATATTTTAACACGGCCGTGGCATAAAAATACAATATACGTGTGTGTTACAAGTACTACATTCATAAATTTGATTGTTTAGTATTCGGATAATTATATAAATATGCAGCCAAATAATAATAATTTCGGTGTTGTTGTATTCCTGCACGTGAGTAAGGTTTCCAGAGCTCCTGGTGGGTGCTACATTAGTAGCGAAGGTCAAGCCTTCAAAGTAAGGGCGACATGTCCAGTAACAGATTTATATATCTGTACTTGTCGCCTTTAAGCTAAGACATCATTACCACTAAAAAAAAATAGAAAGAAGCAATGATGTGCTAATGCTACGAATGCAATACTGCTACAACAGTTTTTGCTACGACACAATGTCTGTTTCTGTAGCAAAGCTGCTACGTCGTAGTACGTTCTTACTACACTGTAGCAGCTTTGCTACAGGTCGATACTCTCATAAGGAAGGTAAACACTCAAAGATTAATATTCGTTCTTGTGTCCACAATATAAGGGACGTCGAATGTGTGAGGTCTAATACGTTTTTATTTGATTTCTCTTAGTAATTCTTAATCAACTTTTATTATGTCATATTACCCATAGATAATTTTATTATTTGCCTTTCCATTTATTTAATGCTCAACTCTGCAATGATATATTTAAAAATGACTCAAGTAAGAGATCTTCTTACTTTTTGTGATGTTAATTGGCAATTAAGTTTTCAAAGTAAGTAGCAAAAAATAATAATCAACTAATGACCAAAATAAGTAGTTTGAGAATTGCAGTGGCACCACAGCTATGTGTGATAAAACTGCTAAAATTGTCAGATGAAACTATGTATTCGCAATACTCATTATAATTAATTAATGTATTTAACGTATGCAAACAAAAAACAGATACCATAGAGGTTAAAGTTTAGTTGTATGGAACTTTCACAATGTTTTTTTTTCTATTATTGGGTGAAAATTCTTAATGCAGCTCATGGAATTCACCAAGTTTCAAAAGCTTAGTTCTTATAGTTTCTGAAAAAAACTACATAAGGACGAACACACAGACGGATATGATGAATCCATAATGGTTCCGTTTTCTACCATAAATCATAATCATAATCAATTCATTTATTCATGCTGGTTACAAGTAACACTTATGCATCGTCAAAATGAATATAAACCAAAATTGAAGCTACAGCCGGTTCGGAACCTAATCCTACCGAGAAGAACCCGGCAAGACCATTTGTCTACGGAAGTCTAAAATCATACAAAGAAAATGTATACAATAGTTTTTATTATTTTTATAGTACTATACGCCGTACGAGCGAACTTTAAATATTAGAAACAGAAAAACCGGACGCTAACGGTTGATACAGCCAGAAAAATTTCATTGCCTACGATAACTTGCGGTTAGCTCAGTTGGTAAGGGTAGCTCACGCGATATGTGAAGGTCGTGGGTTCGACTCCCGCACCGCATGGGGAGATAAAAATTTTCTGTTTCTAATATTTAAAATGTGTACAGTCTAGATCACCAAACAAATAAAGTCTTATCTTTTTAAGAGTTGGTTTAAAAAAGAAATAACGTATCCATTAAACACGTGTAACCATTATTTACATTACTTGTTCCACTGAACTGACGTATAAATCACTAAACCGCGTACTTAAAGGTAATCTGGTTGAGTGGTTTCGATTCTAAATCCCCCTTCAATTTTGGCGAGTCATTCGAAAAAAAACACAATTCGTCCATTTACCAGAGTATTTGGCTATTTGTGGCCTTATCCGAGGCTTTTGAGTAGAATTATTTCTTTAGCACAAGATAAAATGGAACTCTAAAAGGCTTTGTAAATACTCTGAGAAATTAATTTCTTGTAAAACGGAGATTTTGTGTCAAGCCCGTTAAGTTTTTTTTGTATTACATGATTCTTATTAAATTGATACGTGGAAATTTGAGGAACTTGATACGTACAAATTGTAATAAAAAATAATTAAGGTCCACTTTAAAAAAAGGTCTGAATTGGACTCGTTATTTTCGTTTTTTTTTAGATAAATATTGTATTCTATAAATGTTTGGCTTTTGTATTTTCATATCTCCATAGTTACTTTCTACTTAATTAAGACTTCAAAAACAATAAAATCTTGTACTTGTCGCCCGCTTAACATCAGGTGGGATGAGGTCAATCTTGAAGTGTAATATAAAAAAAAACCTAAACTTTGTACTTAAGCCCCATTCAATTTAAATCCAACCAATCCTCTCCTCTGCAACCAAAACCAAAACTGGTTAAAATTTAAAAACACAAACACATACAGAGTCAAAACGTTAAATCAAATATAACCTTATCATGACCGGTTGCATTATTTTACGAATGGTAATTTGTCAAAAATGACTGTCCGTTTTTTTCACCCAACTACAAGTCGTTAATTCTTATTTCAAATTTATTTTCCATATCAGCTGTCATCAGTCGTGTGTCGGTCGTTTTCAGCTTACGCCTCGTATAATTTATTACTATCCGTAAGTTGAATGGATCGTTTTTCAAATATTGGAACCGGGCATTTGAAACTCGCATTTGTAAGGTTTTACACGCGTTAAAAATAAAACATTGTTCTTACATAAGCTGCTAGTAGTTACCGCTAAGTAGACGTCGATGAATGCCATAACACGCTCGCCTCCTCAGAGCCTCTTGACGAAGCTGCCAGGTTTCTTCAAGAGGCACGGAATAATAAATTATTCTTAGAGATATTTTAATTTGCACACGATTACGTATGAGATGCAAAAAAAATCTTTGAAAAAAAACTTACATGAAAAAAGTGACAATAGACTTCATTGGGAATAATGTAAAATGGCTATAGGGCCTAAGCCCTATTTCTATAGAAAAGATACTGTTTATGTGACTGGTAATAAAATTGCAAAATAAAAAACAAAAAAAAAAATCTGAAAAAAGTGACGCTAAACGTTTGAATCGTCATCTGAAAAAATGCAAAGTGACTATCGGTTTAGGCCCTACTTCTACAGAAAAGATACTGGTAATAAAATCGGTGGAAATATTTTAATTGTGTGAGCAATTCAATTGATATTCCAGAGACAAGAATTCAACTGTCTAGTAATATCGAACTCGTATTTTATGAATTAGTTACCCAATCATCATCATCATATCAGTCTGTTACTGTCCACTGCTGAACATAGGCTCTCCAACTGATTTCCAGCGCGACCGGTCCATTGCCACCTGCATCCAACAAGACCCAGCAATTTTTACGAGGTCATCGGTCCCAATAATAATTCGTAATTTTGATATACCGAATGCCACAGCTTGGTGAAATTATGCAATGTCCCATATTATGCAAGGAATGTGATGCATGTTGGGCGATGGCATTTTGATAATATGACAACTAGTACAAATAATGTAAATCATTATATTGCTAACAACTGTGAATGTCTCATAGGTACTCAAATGTGGATCCAAAAATTTTTACTTTTTGTGATGTTAAAGTTTGTGTGATGTCCAGTGATTAAATTAACCTGAACCATTTTCAAAACTCAAATATTTCTTTATTCAAGAAGGTTACATGTAACACTTTTAAATCGTCCTTGAATACAATGGAAAGTGATTCTACTTCCGGTTCGAAACCTTTATCTACCGAGAAAACACCGGTAAGAAACTAAGCAGATAAGTTACAGTAGCAGTATCTAACTTATAGCTATGTGTAGAACACTTTGGACCAAGTCATATAGTTTTATTTTGATGAGTGAAAAAAGCATTAAGTATTAGTTTATTTTAAGAGGTAAGCTGGAGCAGACCAGTCCCTAAAGGTGGTGGTGGCAATTTAAAACCTCAGTCTCAGACCTACAAATTTTCTTAATCACGTTTTTCAAATGATATTCATGATGCGCTTTGTCTGCTTAAGTACTGGGCCTATCGAAATCTATAAATGTAAAAAAGGAGAGCCAAGTTTTATACAAAATCCAAATATGTATTAATAGGAACAAAATAAACAAATGTAAGCGGGTGTTAGATTTGACTTCACAAGTGTTTATCTTTGTTTTAAACAAATATTGGACAGCATCACATATATTGCTCTGATTCTGTGGTTTCTAGCTTTACCACTTGTGGTATAAAAATCAGTAACAACACCGGTACCACAACACTCAGACCCGAGACAATATAGAAAACGAAAAATGAAAAATGGAGAATAACTTGGCTTGACACGCTGCTGTGTATTTAGACACGCGACACACGTATCGCCTTAAATTTAATTAATGCTTAAGTTTTAGCCGAAAGAATCTGTCAAAAATTTTGTGTACTAAACGTCTACAGTAACTGGATTTAAGCTTTCAAAGAAAAATGCGCTTCCAGAATTAGCCGGCGAAATATTCAAAGCGACCCACTAATACAAAAATGATGAGAGCGCCCACATAAATATTCATATTCGCAACGCCACGAAGTAACAAATTTCGAAACTAACAAAACAAATTAAATTTTCATTTCAGCGGCAGCGGGAGCATTTTTCTCGAAGTTTAGGCGAAAACAAGATTTACCGAGCACCGTGCATTGCGGCCGCCATGTTGAAGTCGTTAGAGTTTGCAGCTGCAGTTGGAATTATTGTGGGAACTAATTTTCGCGACAAGCGTTGCCTTTTTTTAGACACGGCGTGGTGTGTTGACGAAGTATGTCCACTTATCAACTGCTAGCTGTGCCCGCGACTTCGTTCGCGTGAACTGGGTTCTGTTTCGCAATAAAAGGTAGCCTATGTCTCAGGGTCTAAAGATTGTCTGTGCCATATTTCATCAAAATCGGTTGAGAGGTTTAAGCGGGAAAGCGTAACAGACAGACAGAGTTACTTTCGCATTTATAAAATACTAGCTGTGCCCGCGACTTCGTTCGCGTGGACTACATCCTTTCATTGTCGGTTTTACCCCTTTCTTCCCTAATATTTGAAACAAAAAGTAGTCTATATTTTAATCCCAGTTTCGAGCTATATTTGTACCAAATTTTATATCTCTAACTTCAAAAATAAACATTTTTCCATATAAACTTTCAAAGGTGGTATTACCCCCCTCCCCCCTTATTTTCTAATAAAAAGTAGCCTATGTCCATTCTTGAGATTCAACGTATACCTATACCAAATTTCATCAAAATCCGTTCAGCTGTTTAGCCGTGAAAGAGTAACAGACAGACAGAGTTACTTTCGCATTTATAATATTAGTATGGATTAGTAGGGATGTACTAATACTAGCAACACGCCCCGGCTTGCACGGGTGCAAAATATATATAATGATGTTAGGGACTGCTGTGATTCGACCTCCACAGCACTATTGGCAATGGTTTTGGTATGTCAATATGTTTTAGTTTTATTTTTGATATTACGAGTACCTTTTGTTTCATATGTGATTAAGTTTTTGATTGTTAGTGTGTGTGTTAAGTTCGCCGTCAAGGAACAATGGCGGTTGAATGACAATGTCACATGTTTATGTTTAAGTGTCAACAGATGGCGTTAGTCCAAATTAGTATTTTTGGAAGCTGAATCGCGGTTACACTGTTTTTCTCCAGCCGTATATATATGGTGTGGATAAGTATACGTGTAGGTTCTAGCTTGACCTCAACAAATCGCTTTACATTGCTTAAAGCTTTTTCCTTTCCCTCCATGTCATCTCATAGCGGGTTTAACATAGTGTGTATACAGTAGCTATTGTTCATAAACAACTACATGTACCTTGTCACATTTAGTCACTGTCTATTTGACTTGCTTAGTTACGCCGAGATTTAGTATGATAAGGTACTGAATTGGCATAGTAAACAACGCTCCAAACGTAATGCACGATTAGCCAATCAATACAGCGATCCTACATCGCAATGTCAGAGTTTTCGTCGCCGATAACTATATATACAACAAACCAAGATTGGTACTCGTAGTTGAATCAAGGGGTGAGAACCATCAGCGCTCACCCGAAAGCTCGGGGAAGATGATAAGGCTTCGCAGCCAACATCGATAATCAGGTAGGAAAAAAAATGGTAGTTGGACCTTGGTCCCTGAGCAGATAACACCTAGCTCGCGGAAGTTCTTCCACTTTTAGTAAAGGAACGAACGTTCCTTACAGAATAATAGTCCACTATTTCATTTTAAATGATGTCTCGGCTTTTTTTGTACAATAAACAGCTGACCCAGCGAAGTCTGTTCCCCATTAGGGGCAATAAGCAGATTTTGGATTCGGCCAAACGAGATAAAAATTATCCTATGTTCCTCTCCTTGTTATAAATGACCAATATTCAGCCAAATTGGTACAGCTATTCTTGAGTTATAAATAGTGTAACTAACATTGTCTCTTTAAAATATTTTTTTTTTATAATGCACTCCAAGATTGACCTCATCCCACCTGATGTTAAGTGGTAATGAGTTCCTAGCTTAAGGTCGAAAAGTAAAGCATAGTACAACTGTTACTAGACTTGTCGCCCTTACCTTGAAGGCTTGATCCCTGCTACTAATGTAGCACCCCCCAAGAGCTCTGCAAACCATACTCACAGGAACACAACAACACCGGAGTGATTGTTATTTGGCTGCGGTCTTAGATTATGATGTTGAAAAGTTTGTATGTTTGAATGCGCTAAAGCACTTGTGTTACAGAAAATCAGAAACAACGAAAGTACCACAACACCCAGACCCGAGACAATATGGAAAAATAGTAAAAATAGTAGACAATAGTTCGTTTCCCATATTGACCCGACCGGGGATCGAACCCGGAACCTCAAAGATGGCGCGACGCCAAAGTCCGGCACGCTTGCCTCTTGGCTACGGAGGTCGTCTATATGCAGAATAATTGTGCTTCAAAAATTGCACCACAACACCCAGACTTGATACAATATAAAAATGATAGTTTTCGACATCCCCCTTCTTATGACACCTTATTATTGCTATCTGTAAGTGACAGTTATCTCTAAGGTTTCAGGTTTGGTTCTCGGTCAAATCAATATGGTAGACGACTTTTTTAAATTAACTTGGGTAAAGATGTGCTGGGTTAACCCTTGCATTCAATATCCGTCGTCTAGTACGTAAATTGTAAGCGAACCAAATTATTTTACACGATTTAGTCTGACTCTGGAGCATTTATTCTTCAAACGGTTAAATCATAACCTTACTTTTATTGCACTCCAAAAGTCGGATAACAAACAACGCATTTAAGGACGCATAATTTTCAAAACAAAAGCAGTCTGAAGAACATAGGTAACAAAAAAACCGGCCAAGTCTGAGTCGGACTCACGCATAGGAGGTTCCGTGCCAATGACTAAGTAAACAACAGAAGGTACACAAATCCATATTTTATCAATATTTCAAGCGTTTGCCTAGTGCTGATTTGGATATCGGAAAAAAGGCAGAAAAAAACATGTATGAAATCCTGTTAATCTTTTTTATTTAATTTTTACCATTTATTATGAAAGTAAAAAATAATTAAGTATATAGTGAATAATTCAAGTGGCTACCTGTCGCCATTAATGTAATCGAGCAAAAAAAGGCAAAACAATAGCAAATGTTATATGGAAGCCCCCCCTCCCCTTTTTAGGGGGGGGGGTGCACCGTACCGCAGCGTTGGGGGAGGTAGCGGCGTGTGTGGGACTCCTCCGCTCTGAGAACAGCGGAGACTCCCCACTAAATCCCCCCGCACATCTCATCGCCTAATCACGGCGCCATGGGAATAAAGATTATATATAGCAGTCACAGCGCCATCGGCGGAATAGCTGCCTCTATGGGGCGGCTATATGAAAGCCCCTCTAAATATTATTTTTTTAAATTTTCAGTATTTTTGTTACAGAGGCAATAGAAATACATTATCTGTAACAATTGCAACGAATTGGATCAATAGCGAATTATTAGTAAGAGGGTCCCGTTTTTACCCTTTGGCTACGGAACCCTAAAAAGGATAAAATAAATGCACAAATGTAACAAAGGATTCTCGAGTGCTTTTCGAGAGCCTGGAAAACAACACTGATTTTCAGCCAGAGCGAACACTAGCATTTCAAAAATAATTGTAGGTTAAAACTCTTTTCATAGTGTGATTTATACGCCCTGTAATCTGAGTATCTTTCTTTGTTTCCACATGAAAAGGATAAATCTTACGCGTTTATTTACTCGTACTTATGAATGAATATTCCACTACTACTATAATAGGCACTGTAACAGAACAAACAAGTTCAAAAAGCGTCATTGATGGGACAGACATACAGATGGACAGACAGACAGACAGGTAGATGGACAGAGGGATAGACGGAAAGACGGTCAGACAGCCTTATAGACAGATAGACAGACAGCCAGATAGATAAAAATAAAAATGTTTAATAAACTCCCTCAAGTTATTGTTGAGTTACCTTTGTACAAATTTAAGACATTTGTCAAACGTTGTCTTTTGAAAAAAGGCTACTACAAAGTGGAAGAGTATTTGAATGACAGGAACGTGTGGATCAGTGACTAGTGTGCTCGCCTGTACCTACGTGTTTTATATTATTTTACAAATATATATGTAACGCATTTTCTCAATCAATGTCAGAATTGGGCCTCGATGACGCATGTGAGTCATACAGTTAATTTAATTTACAAATACCTTTGCTTTATTATTATTATTATTTTAATAATTGATTTAAAAATTTTATTTTACAATTGACAAACTAACTGTGTGTCTTAGTGCAAAATTAGTAATAAGTGTAGCTTTCATTTGTAAAAAAAACTACTGAGTTTCTTGCCGGTATCTTCTCTTTAGTTATAGGTTCCGAACCGGAGGTAGCTTCATTTGCTTTATATAGAGACTATTCATAAGTATTACTAATGTAATCTATGTGAATAAAAAAATATTGACTTTGACTTTGACTTAGACAGATGGACAGACAGACAGACAAAGACTGCCAGACAGACAGACAGGTAGATGGACAGAGGGATATACGGAAAGACGGTCAGACAGCCTTATAGACAGATAGACAGACAGCCAGATAGACAGATGGACAGACAGACAGACAAAGACTGCCAGACAGACAGACAGGTAGATGGACAGAGGGATAGACGGAAAGACGGTCAGACAGCCTTATAGACAGATAGACAGACAGCCAGATAGACAGATGGACAGACAGACAGACAAAGACTGCCAGACAGACAGACAGGTAGATGGACAGAGGGATATACGGAAAGACGGTCAGACAGCCTTATAGACAGATAGACAGACAGCCAGATAGACAGATGGACAGACAGACAGACAGACTGACAAAGACTGCCAGACAGACAGATAGACAAACAGATGGATAGACGGGGAGGCGGAACGACGAACAGACGGAAAAACGGACAGCGGAGTCCTAATAATAAGGTGGGACCCTACTACTAAGACCCTTAAAATACTTAGCTGCTGCTTTCCTTTTAATAACGTTTCAAACGAAAAAAGAGTACTTAAAATAAGACCATAGTAAAACTTATTCATCAATCGACTTCATGGACAATAAATCTTTTAATTTATTTGCGTAAACCTTAATCAAACTTTCGTATCGCTCAGTCAATTTTCTTTAAGCATATATTCACTTTCAATTAGTCTGAGAAGACTAATTTGTCAACAATCTGCAAAACGATTGAACATTGAACAAAAATTCCTCCCAATCAGTATATCAAGAATAACTCGCCCCAGACACTGTTATTCTTTCATCTCCATAAATAAATATTTACACCACATTTGCTTGATAGGAAAACTGTGAGCAAACATCGTTTCCAAGTAAAACATACTAAGAGAACTCTCAAGGGCTCCATAGAAAATGTTAAATCAATTTACCAAAGATGACACCCACACGAAATTGGAATTGTTCCCGAAAGTTTGACTTTGAATGATGCGTGTCACGTGAAATAACATTTTGGAAGCGCTAACTAGACTGGAGTGCGCTGATTCAGAACTAAAATAGACCTTCACTCTTCACAATAGGAGCGTCATTTATTTTGAGACGTCTTAATTTCTCGTCGACGTACTAGACAAGAAGAGCGAGATCTTTTCACTGTTGTGCTGTCTTAAATTGAACTTTATTGTCTGAGTTGGAAGGACTATGGAAAGGTTTGGTGACGGCATCATGTTGAACTCATGTAACCCAATATGACTTCAGAGATTGTTCCACGCAAAGTAAAGGATAAGAAGAAACCGAAAGATGAGTCGCAAAATTGAATATCCGGCTTGTGAAAATGTATAAGCAGCAAGTTCGTGAATGATTTTGAATTCTTTTTCTAAGATCACTAGGTCGACAGTTGCACAATAGGAATTAGAGATGCAACGGATAGTTGTTTGACCGGATACTAGATACCGGATATCCTTTACTAATATAATTACTTAACAGAATCTCTATTTGATATCCGGCCAGATAGTGCGCAACTATCCGGTATTCGGCTGGATAGTAAAATAATGGCCGTATAGGCCGGATATCGGATACCAACCGGATATCCGTTGGATATCTTGCAATAGGAATGATGACTAAGTAAAAAAAAAACAATTCTAACTGTTGCAGTTGGCTTTGTTTGCAATCTAGACACTATGCGATCTTAGAAAGGTTTTTATTGTAAAGGTTTACTTACCGCGATGATCCAAAATGAGTCTTGGCCTCCGATATGAGATCTTGTCACCTTTCGCGATCCTGTGCGCCAGTCGCCAACTTGCAGCTCCTGAAGATCAGCTCTCGCTACGTCGCTCCAGCGATACCTAGGGCGGCCAAACGGCCGACAGCCAATAAGGCCAGCTCACATAAGCTTTCTTGACGCTGCGTTAAAAATAAAGGTTAAGAGTTTCGATTTTAAAGGTTTGGTGGGTAATCATTTATTCTACTTATTTAATTACAATTGAAGGTGGATAAAAGTTAATAATTATGAAATAACGAAATGTTAAACGATGTATGTTAGGATTTTTAATAAGAATCAAGACCATCGTAAATCGCCAAACAGAAAAGTATGAGAAATCCAACGCAGAAGGTTTATTGTATTGGTAACTAATTTAGCGTTCTTTCTACAGCAGAAGTTTTGAAGTCAACAAACTTTCGATCGCCAGGACAAAACTCAAATGTCTAAGGTAAGAAGTATTAAAAAGAATTCCAATTTTAAGATTGTTTTGAATTCGTAGTAATATTAAGAGTTGGACGATGATTTGAAAAATTGAATTTTTGCGTTAATTCTGGTGATTGTAAGAACACGAATTATCGTACAATAACGAGTCTTCTCTATTCAACTGAATTTTTTTTTTTCAAATATACCTTGCGAAATTACGAGTTGCATTGTAAATATCCATTATTCTGATTGGCTAAATTTTACCTCGCTGTAATTGGTGCTTAGTTTTACGCTATTATTTTCTGTCAGAAGTCGTTAATTATCTTGTTCTTAGAAAACTTCTTTACTATACGTATTTACTTAAAAAAAGTGTATACAAATAGGCAGAGTCCTACAAAATTGTATACGCAGTTTTTCTGCAATTAGATTTTTACTTTTATTAGACCCTAATGTCTAATATATAATTACATATGCTAAAGGGTACCTTAAACATTTAATAGTCTTATCTTAGAAATCTCGTCAGGTGTATATTTAATTACATTATGAATTCATTTTTACCTTTGTAGCATCCCTAATTTATATGATTATAGTATATACAGGTATATATATAGTTATATATATAAGTGGTGTCGTCTTCCTTTTTGTAAAAACAATTGCATTCATTTTTGTACAAACAATGTGCTTTTGACCGTATCCCCCATTATGTATTTCATCAATACACAATAATATATGAGTATGTCTATACACTTTTAAACCACAAATATCAAGGAGTTAACTAATCGGTGAAGGACGTTTTGATCGGTCAATAAGTGTTATAAGTTTTTATTTTTGAAATTTTTCTAGGGCGATTGCCGTTTATTTTCCCATAGCATTACCATCAAGGCGATGAAGTCCCCCGGGGTGTTTTAGTGGGTAGGCTTGCCCTTCTTGGGGTAGGAGAAGCCCACACACGTTGTCATCTCCCTCGGGTGACGGTACGGAGCGCCAAGCATTTCCCCCCGCCAAAAAAAAGGGCAATTGCTGTTTCAGCTAAATAGGCTGGAGCCTATCTATTTTGAAATAGGCTGGAGCATTGGATTTTCGCAAAAAATGGAGTCCGAAAGTTTAATTTACAAAAAAGTTCACGTATTTCTGCATTAGATAATTCCATTAATAATTCATAGTTAAGAATAATTTTATTCAAACCGAATCGAAACTTAATTTAATTCAAAATAAAAAATATAATCAGTTCATTTAACGTTATCATTGCTTTGAAAAGAAAAGCCATTCCTTAGCAGTTTTGAATTACTAAGTTTAGTAATTCGAACTGCTGACGAAAACAAATTGAGTGTCACTTCGAATAGGTCCAGAATTAAATTTTATTTATTCCTTCAATCCTGGAGCTCGAGGGCCCTCAAATGGATTTTTCAAGGAATCGGAAAATAAATTTGGCAAGGTAATGGAATTAAATTGTTTAGATAGGTAGTTTTATTTCATTAATGGATTCAGTGTCAACCTCATTGATTCATTTGGATCTAGGTTTCCTATGTTGGGTAAAGTAATAAAATCGGCTTCACTCTCTAAAGATCCCTTTGGATCAATGGTTTGCTGACCTGGCTATTTAATCAAGGGTCTTGATGTCAATTCATACCCCAGACAAATATGTGTATGATTAACAATCGTATTTTTTCCGTGCCTGGGTATCAATATTAGTGTTTAAGTATATTTTAGCTACCACCGTTGCTTCTGGTTTCCACAATACGAGTGCTTAAGCTACTTACATTAAAATCAGGTCCATGTAAGTTATATTGTCTGATTTTCATATCTTATTCTGGATAGTGTTCGTAGTGAATTAACAACGTTATGTAAACGATAAAGTGTGTAAGGCATAGTATGACATTTATCACGAACATCTTCGTGTTTTTTAATGTCGTGGCTACGGTTGATATCTCGATGTTGATCGTTAACCTAATCAGCCAGGGTAATAGCCGCTTCAAATCGCTGACAATAAGGTTGGTTTTTTGTGTTGATATAAATTACTGACTAGCATCTGCTCATATATTAATGACGTAATCAATGTTTAGATATTTATGATAACTTGTAGCGTATGGAATTTATTGATATTTGAAATTGTTCAGAATTATTTGGTCAGTTTGTTTCCTCCTATATATCTGACAGTGATTGTACGTACTTCTAGTTTCATTATTAAAACCATTTTAATTGATATCCTCTGCACCAATTTTTACAGTTGTTCTGTAAAATCGAGGCCATTTTCAGATCTTAGTCAATATAATATACATATATAGAAAATAAATCAAACCGAGACCAAAACGTTCAAGACATTCGAAATAAAAAACCTCTGTATAAATTTTTAGGGTTGTTCTTACAATTTGCTATGAAGACATTTCCAGCTCTTGGTCAACTATACCATGTAAGAAAATAAATGAAACCGAGTCGAAAACGTTATTTATACTTAAGACAAACTTAACAAACTCAGCAATTCGAAGAAGCCGATTATTTACAAACTTTCCCAGGATTTCTTTATTAACACGGCTTCTCTTAATTCCGGGGCAACCGGGGAAACTTTCACATTACGATTTCGGATTCGGGCGCGAATCTTTTTATCTGTCGCGGGGAAGTTGGGAAATTGGTCACTTCCTTTTCTTTCACTTTTTTCAATGATAATTTTTTCCACAAGATTGCGGTGCTTAGTAATTTGGATTTGAGATTTTTTTAGCACTGTAGTTGTTGTGGGTGAAAAATAATGCAAATGTAGGTGTTTGCTTGAAAGATGCATAGATTTGTGGTTAGCGTTCTGATGATGTTTAAAAATGTTGTCTTCTCTTCTCCTTGATTTTAAAGAAAAAAATATTTTTCTCAATTCACTGTCTAAAGCTTTTCATGTTCTTTTACTTTTTATTGCATGTGTTTTTTTTTGCTGGTAAAAGATTTCGTTCCTTAATTTTTAATTGCAAAATATACATCTATTCAGTAATTAATCTATATTGATAAACACAGAAAAAAAATTGTTTTTTTTCGTTTCTTTTTGTTCGCAAATTTTTTGTGATATCACCGTTGGTTCAAGAACCAAGATTTCCTCAGACATATCCTTAAGCCGTTTACTTTGAAATCATATCTGATGATACATTATTTTGTAGTGATCGAATTTACCCCTTTTACTGCAACACGTCGTCCGCAGTGTGCAGCAATGCCTTTTATTTCTGTCTCTGTTCTAATTATGTGCCTGCTTAGTCCCGATTACTTTTATTGGCAACTTTAAATATTGCAACTTTGGACGTAACATTATCAGTTAGATACTATTAGACCTAGTAACCTGTTCCGCGTTTGTATATTGAATTGTAATTATATAGTTTCATTGCCCTATCCTGGTATCGATTCCCCCTCATAGGAACTAAAGCTTTGAATTTTTATTTATATTCATTGTAAAACTTGCATTGTATAAAAAAGGGAAAAATTTACTGTTTTTATTTTTGAAACTGGTAAGAAGATCTTCAACAGATGGATCTTTTCTAGGAACATAATCATCTACCAGTCTACTTTTAGGTATATTAACTATTAACGATTCGCGTTCAGGTTCTTTGGGTAGAATTTAACCAATTAACACATTTGATCACATAAAATTTTTTACCATTTTGAAGCTGCAAAAAATAAAAAATTTTAATCAAGGCAAAGTTATCCTTCAAAAATATACATTTTACTTATTTTATTTGAACTTAGTTTTTAATATATTTCATTGATTGAAGTTTACAAGAAGTGATGGCTCATTCAAGTTATTGAACCAAGGGTGGTTTGAACTTTATGTATCTGGGTGTTTATAAATATATTAAAGCATGTGTCTATAACAACTACGTATGCTACTTACTAAAGAATCTTATTTAAGTGTTATGTTAAATGTAGCAACTTACCGCCTAGCAAACCTTACGCTTCTTTTTCAATTAAGTCATATCTACACTAATATTATAAAGAGGAGAGATTTGTACGTTTGTTTGTGTATGTGTGAAAGTAATAAATTCAAAAACGACTGTACCGACTTAAAAAAAAAACTTTGGGAAGCCACTTAGTTAATTAAGATTAACTCCACACTTACTAAGTCGTAGGAAACTGCTAATCCCTACTAATATTATAAATGCGAAAGTAACTCTGTCTGTCTGTCTGTCTGTCTGTGTGTCTGTTACGCTTTCCTGCTTAAACCTCTCAACCGATTTTGATGAAATTTGGTATAGGTATACTCAAGAATACCTATGTACTAATACTAATGAATCTCAAGAACGGACATAGGCTACTTTTTATTAGAAAATAAGGGGGGAGGGGGGGGGGTAATACCACCATTGGAAGTTTATATGGAAAAATGTTTATTTTTGAAGTTAGAGATATGAAATTTGGCACAAATATAGCTCGAAACTTGGATTATATAGACTACTTTTTGTTTCGTATTTTAGGGGAGAAAGGGGTAAACCGACCATAAAAGGATGTAGTCCACGCGAACGAAGGCGCGGGCACAGCTAGTTAAATATAAAAAGCATTTCTTTGCAACGGCAAAGAATATTTAATTCATTCAGCTAAGTAATTTGCGAGTTCCGCTCCTTTTACGGTAGTAAACCAACTTACGTCAAATAATTATTTCGATTCAACTCCACATCAAAAAGATTTCCCGTTTCATCCCACCCCGAGTTATCTCAAGAATGAAAAGTAATCCTTATCCCGCTCGTTTAGCTTATCAATTATAATTATCCATCCTTTGACTTTATTATAATGTACAAAAATAATTAGCAGAATTGCATCCCAAAGCTTCAGCCGGTTGACGGAAGCCCCCATGGGCGTAATTTATGACTGGGAAAATTAAATTTTACCCACTTCCCTATTAAAATTTGCGTGGACTCAACTTTTGTCGGGTAAATTTTAGGTTGCTGGCGAAAGTGGAGCGAGAAACAACTGACTGTTATAACGAGGAGCTGGTGCCTGTAACGATGTGATATTGTGGTGACGTAAATTGTTTTTTGCTCTTCTTGTGAAGAGCGTTTTTTAAAGATGCCGTTTGTGTAAAGGGGAGCTATGGGACAGAATCGTGAACGTGCATCGGTTTTTTTGTCTACCTACTAATAATTGAAAGCGAACGTTTGTTAGAATGTGTGGATATCTATATATTTTTGAAAAAAAAAGTATTCATTGGCTCACACAATAAACGACAACTACAAACCCATGAGAAACATTAAACATGGACAGTGCAGCCAATGAGGTCCACAGCCTTAACATTTATTACTTTCACGAAAAAACTACTCAATAAATTTATAATTTTCATTAGAAGAATGATATTTTAATATGAGATTTTAGGTTATTATATGCAATAGTTTCATCCTTTGATACCCCTAAGAAAGTCGTGGGAACCAGCTGAATTATAGTATACATATTTGAGATTCAAATATTGTGCTGTTTTAAGAGGGAAACTTCAACGAATCAAAAGCAATTCATCGCTAAGTGTTTCACTGTTGAGCACTCATCTCAATTATGAAATAGATTAAGCCGTACTTAACAAAGTGAATTCAGTGTGTATCGGTTGAGTTTAAGAGACTCAGACTTACTGACGGATGTTTCAATCTGCCAACAGTTTCATTGACATCAACTCACAGTACAAACAATCATTACTCCTTTTTAAAAAATCTGTTGATTCTTCGTTGAAACGTAACTACAGCACAAATTTCTATAAAAATATGTATTCTGTATTTTTTTCGAGGTTTGAAAGAATAATGTTATTAGAGCTCAGTGGGTCCACCGGATCCAAATAAATGTTGTAAGTGGTTTATGAGAACCAAAATATTCGGAACTTCACACTTTTAGTTGCACCTTCGAAAAGTAAAATATTAGATTATGATCCTGTACAGAAAATTTAACTACGACGCATAACCTAGTAAGCATGTATCAGAAAGTAGTCTCCCAAACTTTTCATAGTACCATTGGACCCCAACTTTTCCCTTCCAACCCGTACTACAAAGCATCAACAATGGAATATTGTTCCTATACAAAGAAGCGCCTTTGTTGCAGTATCGACGAGTATTATCGCAGATCAGGCAATAAAAGGTTGTTAAGCTTCACATTCAATTCGTGAAAGACTTTGTTGTTTACGACATTTCACTTCTGATATGACTGGCGATGATGGACGGAACGGGGCGTTAAATATTACGAGTATTGTTCCGATAAAGGTTATAGCGAGTTTGAGCGGAGGAGAAACATTGAAGGAGTTTGTAATTAATTTTATTTGATGATGGAATAGGAAAGGAAAAATAATAGCTATAAACTTATATTTCGGAGATCCATAGTTATATTTAAAATGTTAACAAATAATTGACACCGCATATCCTATTAATATTATAAATGCGAAAATTTGTAAGTATAAATGAATGTAAGTAACTTGATCTTGTGAGTGAATCCATGGTCCCGTTTCATTGGCCATTAAATAAATAAATAAATAATAAATACGCCAGACAATTACACCAATCACCTGATCTCAAACTAAGGTTTTCCCTTGTACTGTGAGCACCAGACGATCGATACTAACTGGGGGCGTCATCCCAGCACACCCAGACCCAAGTCAATTTAGAAAAGTTCGTTTTCCAAATTGACTTGATCGGGAATCGAATCTGGGACTTTTCGCTCGTAGGCCGCCTACCTTAGCCACTGCTCCACCGAAGTCAGTTTTTTTTTATAATGCACTCCAAGATTGACCTCATCCCACCTGATGTTAAGTGGTAATGAGTTCCTAGCTTAAGGGCGAAAATATAGCATAGTAAAACTGTTACTAGACTTGTCGCCCTTACCTTGAAGGCTTGACCCCTGCTACTAATGTAGCACCGTCCAAGAGCTCTGGAAACCTTACTCACACGCAGGAACACAACAACACCGGAGTGATTGTTATTTGCCTGCGGTCTTCTGTAAGGTGGAGGTATTTCACCAGTCAGGCTGCTCCAGTTCGCGCAATAAATCGCTTTGCCCTGCCTTTCTTAAACTCGTATAAGTTTTAATTAGATAAATCTACTTTCAGTTCCATTTGCTTAAGATCCTTTGGCAGAGTCAAATAAAAAGGGGGTATACAAGCAATGTCATACATTTCGTGTTCTTGTTCTATCTGTCTTATGAGTTTCCACACTTGGTCACCTCCGCTAATATTTCAAAAGGTAATCTAATGTAAAGGTATAAGTTATAAGTAACAATTTTTAATGTTAACGCTTTAAACTAACCATCTCTTACGAAAGTTAATAAGTTATCAATTTTAAATATTTATAACATTGCTTCGTAAACGATAGAGCTGACGAAAGTTAAGTTCTTAGGATTCTAAGCTCTACACGAGTTCTCTTTTAAGACTAACACAGAATTAAACTTTTGTATCCCAGACCTCGTTATTTCGAAACTTATAATGAAAAGATAACTGTGGCATAAACTCGTGCAAAGTTGAACACACACTTACAAGTTTATAAATATGCATCTGAGATTAGAGCTGAGCTTAAACTAAGTTATAACTATTTTTAATTGCTCTGAAAGTATTTGAGAATCTGTCTCGTTCAAGCTCTTATTAAAATGCACACGCATATATATAACAAATAAGTTTACGGTCCTTCTTGATTAGTATTGACTAGTTTTGAGTTTTTGATGCTATTAATATGACGTCAAATGTCGACATTCGATTTATCGATCGACAACACTACATGGCGTCTGCATAAAATAGGGCTGTTAGAATGTACTTAATCTATCTGCGTGACCCAAGGGTTGAC
Organism: Glyphodes pyloalis; assembly: GCA_037074685.1. Lineage (NCBI taxonomy): Eukaryota > Metazoa > Arthropoda > Insecta > Lepidoptera > Crambidae > Glyphodes > Glyphodes pyloalis. The sequence continues at coordinate 3,308,876 of JAYKKO010000030.1, read as the reverse complement.
TTAATTCAATTCAATATTTGTTTATTCAAGTAGGTTACATATAATAACACTTTCGAATCGTCATTGTATATAATGCAAAGTGATTCTACTTCCGGTTCGGAACCTATATCTACCGAGAAGACACCGGTAAGAAACTCAGCAGATCAGTTACAGTGCCAGTATCTAACTTATAGCTATGTGTAGAACACTTTGGACCTAGTCATATAGTTTTATTTTGATGAGTGAACAAAAGCATTAAGTTATTTTAATAGGCAAACTGGAGCAGACTAGTCCCCAAAGGTGGCACCTGTTCACAAGCATGACGTATGTGCCAGCCATCGCTTCACTCAACCATATTGAAGGGAATGTAACGACCCGCCACATAGCGCCACCACCCCAGTGACGTTTTAGTGAGCATGACTACTCCAGCCCCCCTTAGAACGCGACAAATTAACAAAAATTTAGATCATCAACCTAACTATAGGACCTGGAGCACGAAGCATGAACCAACCTTTGTCTTATTATAGACTGGTAGAAAAGATCCCCAGCATTAAGTCCACCTGTTGTACTCATTTGTGCAAAAAAGTTTTTAAATAAAAAAAATCTTGTACTAAACACTTACCTTCACTATATGCCAAACATAATATCTAGTATGGTCTTGCTTCAAATTTCAAACTTGAGTAAGTAGTTCATTATTCTTGACCAACTTTTAGTATTATTGATATGACGTCACTTGACATATGTTTACAAGCAGGAAAGTCTATCGATACCATGATGTCAACTATCGATACATTCTCGCTATTCGACTATCGATTGACATTAGTACCCCATTGTGTTTAAATAAAATAGGGCTGTTAGTTTGAACTTAATCCCTCACTCCCCACACACATTTACTAACGATAAAGACCTGCCATTCCATTTCTTGCAACATTTGATTAGCTAAGTTAAAGTCAAAGTCAATTAATTTATTCATGTAGGTTACAAGTAACACTTATGCATCGTCAGAATGAACACAAACCAAAATTGAAGCTATAGCCGGTTCGGAACCTAATCATACCGAGAAAAACCCGGCAAGAAACTCAGAAGTTATCCTAATCTTTACAATATTTAAAACTATGGTGTGCGAGCGAACAGACAATCATGTCCACATAATATGTGTGTGTGCTAGATAGTGATGCTAACTTATTTGTGGCTTTACTTGCTTTCTCCAGATAAATTGCATTTGCTTGAACATTCAAAGCTCGGGCTTGTGACCTGCAAAGCCGTATGCAGGATGCAGGGATCAATTAAAAGAGTCTGACTTGCTCCATTAGCCATGAGAGCGGAAGCGATAGAGGCAAAGGAAAAAGCACCAGCGCTTAGTGCGAGTCTAATCGATATTTCGAATCAGCAAATGGACTGAAAGTATTAAGTCAGGTCGAAAAATCAGTCAAGGGTGAGCTAGACTGTACTTAAAAATGTACAGTATGAAATTTCCTTTTTATTAGTGTAGATGGTTTAGACCTTTGCTTAGATACCCTTTTTTTAGGGGGAAAAATGCATTTTTGCACCATATCGCTGCCTTGGGGACGGCAGCGGCGTATGTGGGACTTCCCCATCCAGTAGGAGCGGGAACTACCCGAATTAAAAACTCCCCCCACACTCTCATTGCCTTTGGTTGGCGCCATTGGAAAACGGTTAAAACCATAACAAACAAGACCATTAGATATCCTAACCCAAATGTGTGTGGGTGTGTGTACTCTATATTGTTTAACTCTGGAAAGCAGGTCGACACAACCCGTCTACCTTGTGAAGTCACATCAAAAACGTAAATCGAATATTTTTGTTGAACAAATTGTAGTACTTTAATGTATCAATTACTAAAATGAAACATTTAACGGACACATCACAAATACTTTAAGTTGACAGCAGCGTTGTATCACCATAAACGCAGGTATCACCCCTTAAAACCGAGTAAAACTCCATTCGTCGTGTAAAAATAAAAAAGACGATTCACTTTTTATTTTACGGCGTCTTAAACTTGCTACAATTCCTTGTTTTATACCTGATCCTTTTAAGATTGGATTTTGTTGCTGTTTGTTATGTTTTAATGAAATAAAGATTGTTGTCTCTTGGAGGTTGGGTGTATTGGGATACTCATGGTGCGTTGACCACAAACCCAAAATAATATAAAATATTTTTACAACACGGGCTCTTAATTACATAAATCAGAAACAACGACGCTACCGTAACACCCAGGCCAGAGACAATAGAAAAGTTTGTTTCCCATATTGACCCGACCGGTGATCGAACCCGGAACCTCAGAGATGGCGTGACGCCAAAGTCCGGTACGCTCACCTCTTGGCTACGGAGGTCGTCAATGTGAACAGGCCGAAGACTTAGCTCAAGATTACAACGCTGGAAGTGTATGGGGGAGACTTTTGCCCGGCAGTGGGACAGCTTATATGCTAAATAAAAAAATGTTTTACTCGAAAAATTTGTTCAGCAATCCAGTACCAAAAGCATAAAAAAATCAATCATGAGATACTATGACAGGTTGTCACGCTCATGTTAATTTTAAGCCACAACCAAACTTACCCATTAAATTGCCCAATTTGTCTCATAATTTTAGTCCATATCCAAAATTGGAGTGAAAAATAAGCCCATTTTCATACCTTATTCTTTATTATATGCGTCACGTGATATTTTTCGGTTATTTCCCGCATACCGCCATTGTTTACGCCAAGCATTAGTAAATTAATATCCTCGCTCGAGCCCAGAACACCTACTAATGCCGTGAGGTTATTGCTCATAAATATTAAAATTGGAGTACATTAAGGTCCACGTGGTGTTTGACGTAACACTAAATTGCGGAAGTGTGGTCTGGCAGACCATTTGATGTTGTAATCTTTGATATGATAAAAGAAATGGTTTATGATAGTTTTTTGTGATTTTATTGGCAAGGTTGCAGACAAAGAGAGAGAGAGGTAGGGCATATCACATCAACAAGTGCTTTACCCTCAAACCCATTCATTGCCGAATCCCTCCTTAAATCACATGTGGATGAGTGTAAAACTGCTTTTCATTTTGAATATACTAATTATCAGGCTGTCATTAAGGTTTTCAGAGAGTTAAATATGAAAAAGACGGAAGATTTGTGGGGACTCTCGACAGATATACTAAAACACATAATAAACTGTACCGCCCCACACTTAGTAATAATATTTAATAAATGCATCGATGAAGGTAGTTTTCCGAACTTGATGAAGTTCAGTAAAATTATTCCTTTATTTAAATCAGGCGATAAAACTAACCCATCTAATTTCAGACCAATTTCAATACTACCTGCGTTTAGTAAAATCTTTGAAAAAATTATATACCAGCAGCTTCTTTCCCATTTTACACAAAATGATTTATTACATAAAAATCAATACGGATTTACAAAAGGCAAATCCACAACTGATGCAGGAGTAGCATTCATTAAGCACGTGTTTGATGCGTGGGAGAGCAAACAGGATGTGGTTGGGGTTTTCTGTGATTTATCAAAAGCGTTTGATTGCGTTAATCATCAAACGTTGATAATGAAGCTACGGCATTATGGTGTTTTGAAAAATTCATTAAATCTGATACAGTCATATCTATCAGATAGAATTCAGAAAGTAAATGTTAATGGAGTAAATTCACCCGGCGCTCCTTTATGCATGGGGGTACCTCAAGGCTCCATACTAGGACCTTTGCTCTTTTTAATTTATATAAATGATCTCCCATCTTTTACAAAACACTTGTGTCATACAGTTTTATTTGCGGATGATACATCATTAATTTTCAAAATTAATAGACAACAACAAAACTTTGACAATATTAATTATGCTCTGTCTGAAGTAACACAATGGTTTAGAATAAACAATCTACTACTTAATGCCAAGAAAACTAAATGTGTAAAATTCTCAATGCCCAATGTGAAACAGGTCAGCACAATGATAAAAATGAGTGATGAGCCTATTGAGGTTATCAACTCAACAGTATTTCTTGGCATCACTTTGGACTCAAAGCTGCAATGGTCTCCTCACATTGTTACTCTTGCAGGAAGACTGAGCTCAGCAGCATATGCAATTAGAAAAATAAGAGATCTTACTGATGAGGAAACAGCGAGATTAGTTTATTTTAGCTATTTTCACAGTGTAATGTCATACGGTCTGCTTCTGTAGGGGTCTGCAGCCGATATTCAGACTATTTTTGTCCTACAGAAGAGGGCTATTAGAGCTATTTACAAACTTGGACCTCGTGACTCACTACGAATTCTATTTAAGGAGATCAACATCTTAACAGTCGCATCGCAATATATTCTCGGATCAACATCTTAACAGTCGCATCGCAATATATTCTCGACTGTTTATTGTATGTTCACAAAAACCTGCACAATATTTCTAAAAAATCAGATATACATAGCTTTAACACCAAAAATAAACATAAACTTGCTGTTCCAAATCGCAGACTCCATAAAATAGGAAATTCATTCGTTGGGTTAAGCATTAAAATGTTTAATAAGTTACCGCAAACTATTGTTAAATTACCTATGCACAAGTTTAAGTTAAATGTAAAAAATCTACTAATGAAAAAAGGCTACTATACGGTTAATGATTTTCTAATAGATAAAAGATTTCCGGCCTGATACATGCCACTGTTCACATGCCTGCACATGTACCTACTTGTTTCATATTTTTTTTTCTCACTTTTATTGTGTTGACATCTTTATAGTTTCATTTTATTTTATTATTTAAAAAAAATGTTATAATTAAATTATTTTATACGATGGACAATGATGAATAATGACAATGCTATTTGTATTTATCTGAATAAGATAATTTTGTATTGAGATGACATATTTTAATTTAATTTTTTTTTATTAGTTTAAGAAATGACATTAATTTTTTTTTGTTTGTTTATTTTATGATGGACATAATATAATGATAATGCTATTTGTATTGATCTGAATAAGATAAAAGGTAGGTACATGCTTCGTGCTCCAGGTCCTATAGTTAGGTTGATGATCTAAATTTTTGTTAATTGGTCGCGTTCTTAGGGGGACTGTAGTAGTCATGCTCACTAAAACGTCACTGGGGTGGTGGCGCTATGTGGCGGGTCGTTACATTCCCTTCAATATGGTTGAGTGAAGCGATGGCTGGCACATACGTCATGCTTGTGAACAGGTGCCACCTTTGGGGACTGGTCTGCTCCAGTTTACCTATTAAAATAACTTAATGCTTTTGTTCACTCATCAAAATAAAACTATATGACTTGGTCCAAAGTGTTCTACACATAGCTATAAGTTAGATACTGGCACTGTAACTGATCTGCTGAGTTTCTTACCGGTGTCTTCTCGGTAGATATAGGTTCCGAACCGGAAGTAGAATCACTTTGCATTATATACAATGACGATTCGAAAGTGTTATTATATGTAACCTACTTGAATAAACAAATATTGAATTTGAATTTGAATATATCGATTAATCGTCGAACTGGAGCAGCCCAACTGGTGATACCTCCACCTTACAGAAGACCGCAGCCAAATAACAATCACTTCCGTGTTATTGTGTTCCTGCGTGTGAGTAAAGTTTCCAGAGCTCCTGAGGGGTGCTACATTAGTAGCAGGGGTTAGGCCTTCAAGGTAATGGCGACAAGTCCAGTAACAGATTTATTATGCTATACTTGTCGCCTTTAAGCTAAGACCTCATTACCACTTAAGACCAGGTGTGATGAGTTCAGTCTTGATGTGTAATATGAAAAAATAACAAAGAGTATTTTATACTTGGAACTGACCTGATACTAAAACCGTTAGCGCCTCGTTCTGTTGAACGAAAGGTTGTGGCTTCAAACCTCGCAAACACTAATGTGATGAATATCTCCTGTGTCGGGGCATTTATAAATATTTAAGATAATATTTCGATAAATTGTACTAAAATCAATCTGTAAAACCTATTTCTGTAAAGTTTTTGTGCAATAAAGTATATCTATCTATCTATCTACAGTTTACATAACAAGCATTAGTGCTTTTGCTAGCTTGGGATGAGATTGACGTATAGAAAAATATTTGATCGAGTTAAAGAGGCCTGAGGATAAATCTTTGAGCCACAAACCTTTTTTCTTCATGACTCCTGTTTTCCTCCACCTGTTTTATTTTTTCCTATCATGAAGCAATAAATAAAATATAAGAATTCCCTTGATTTAAAAAAATATTTGCTTTGAAACCGATGCAACGCACCTTTGCCCGAAAAATATTACACATTAACATACAAAAAATTTAAAAGAAATAAAATCACATTTTGTCGCACCCTCTTGCAAGAACGTTGAATCTTCAACGCAACATTTTTGTGTAAATCTTGCCAATTTTGCTCGTAAATTATGTATTCGCGTAACGAATTCACGACTGCGCACGTTAGACACACGTTAAGTGCCCGAATGGCTCTTATGGCCCGACGCGACTTAGGGTTAGCACGTTGCAATATAAATTTTTAACCACAGAAAAGTGGAACTTTTATATTTTTTACTTTACGTAATTATCGCTTTCGAAGTTCTTATTTTTGTAAATTAGAGCCAAAACCACGTCTTCATTCCTAAACTTTTGAATAATCTTCTAAAACGAAACCTTTCGTTTTTGAGAGTACCCCCCCAGCATTCAACGTGTAACTCGTGAAAAAAATATCCTTTAAAAAATTAAATAATAAAGACATCAATGAAAAACGATATGAAGATAGATAAATAGAAAGATACACTTTGTTGCACAGAAAATTTACAGAAATTGGTTTTACAGACATATTCAAGTACAATTTAGGCGGTTTTATTCAAACTCAAACTCAACTCAAACTCAAATATTTCTTTATTCAAGTAGGTTACTGTAACACTTTTGAATCGTCATTGAATACAATACTTCCGGTTCGGAACCTATATCTACCGAGATGACACCGGTAAGAAACTCAGCAGATATATATATAATGTAATGTACTTGAATAAATAAATATTTTACTATGATAACACCGAACTGCTTATTTAAAAATTAATTATTTACGAACTTATTTTTAATGACATACATCAAATTTTTTGTTTACTTTTGTAACTTGATATTCACATTATCGTGGTTGTACTGGCCAAAGGCTTTTCACAAATACATCGAATACCACCCCTACTGCTGCTGCACACGCTGCGGCGATGCTGAGGGCCCTCGAGCGCGGGAGGGCCCCCTAATTTGGGTCAGCCGAGGCGAAAGATTCTGTCTTGCAATTTTTAAATTTCATTAGATGTCACGTTCTAGTTCATCCGGACGATAGACATGGAATGAAAGTCGATAGGTGTACTAATACTAAATGTTAAGTGAAGTAAGGCATAGCGATTTATCACTCAAACTGGAACAGCCCGACTGGTGAAACACCTCCACCTTACAGAAGACCGCAGCCAAATCACTTAGGTGTTGTTGTGTTCCTGCGTGTTAGTAAGGAAATGCCTTGACGAACCGTACAGTCACCCGAGGGAGGATGACGGCGTGTGTTGGACTCCCTGCCCTAAAAAGAGTAGAACTACCCACTAAATCCCTCCGATTGGACCTTCATCGCCTTAGTGGCGGTGCTGTGAGAGATCGGCTAAGCCTTGACTTCCACAACACCACCGGCGGAATAGCCGCTTACACGGCTCCGTCTACTCCCCCCACCGTGTTCGGGGGGAGACTGGGGATGGCCGGTCCAACGGAACCATCCCCACCTCACAGTGGGAGCCAGTGCGATGCCAGCTGAGGTGAATGGTAATGAGGCCCTAACTTAAGAACGACAACTACAGCATAATAGATAATGTATCAAGTTTTCTAGGTCTAACTACCTTAAACCTTAAAAAAGTTTTAAGCAAACGGATAGACTATTAATTTTTTTATGTTTCTAACGCTTAAGCGTAAACATTTCGAATCGTGTAAAAATTAAAATACCTCTATATCTACTTACTTCTTGTTAACACAGTGCTTAATAAATCGTACATCAGTATTTGAATTCCATAATAACTAACCCATTGTTTAGCAAATAGCATTGATTGAAATCACCTTCCCGCTTGTTTAAATACACGCTACCAAATCCTTTGTCATCATCATTATTGATTGTCAGTCACATTGACACATTCCAATTATGTCATTTCATACCTTTCCAGTGTGTAATTAGTGTTCGGGTCGAATGTGTCATTCGTGGAACGCGTTAAACAAAACAAGCTGGACGGGCTTGAATTTTGAGTCAAATACTGGTGAGAGAGCAAATTAATGGGGCGTTTGGGTAAATACAGTGGAAATTAATAAATCTCAGATAAGGTTGTGTCTCTATTAGTCTAACAGTGACCAAACAAGCTACAATGAAATTGATTGTTCCCAATCGGTGACACAAGCCTTAATTTTGATTTAAAAGTGGCAACTTGATTTTGTGGGTTAATATGGAAGATAACTTTTCTATAATGTGTCAGTCTGAGTGTTGTGATACCGTCGTTGTTTCTAATTTTTGTAACATAAGTGCTTTAGCTACTTATTACAGAATCGGAACAATATATGTAAGATTTTATTATTTTTATAGTACTATACGCCGTACTAGCGAACTTTAAATATTAGAAACAGAATTTTTTTATCTCCCCTTGCGGTGTGGGAATTGAACCCACGACCTTCACGTATCGCGCGTGCTGCTCTTACCAACTGAGCTAACCGCAAGTTATTGTAGGCGATGAAATTTTTCTGCTGTATCAACCGTTAGCCTTTCGGTAAGTGCCCTCTGCCGAATATGTTTAGAACTACATACTTATCGTATAGGTCGTGGGTTCAATTCCCACACCGCAAGGGGAGATAAAAATTTTCTGTTTCTAATATATGTAAGATTTTCCACTTTCAGAACGTGCAGTCACACAGTGCATTAATGTTAATACAACATCATCCTAAAGTGAATCTTATGTTGACGTCTTCAGAGCTGTGTTTACAATCAATTTCTAATAATCAAGTCACGACGTGGTCTTACGCTTGCCTACTCGTTCAGTTGGCGGCTTATTTGTTGTGAACGTAGTATAGATCAATAGCTTAACTTAGACACTTTTTTGCTAATTTAATATGGATCGTTAAGATATTTCACCTTTATTTTAGCTCAACTATCGATATTGTAAATAGGATTCTTCCACCAATAGTTCGTTAAACATAAATTATGTTACCTTCATTGGATTTGAAATAGCATTTATGTATTTCCTTAAAACGCATATGTCATAAACATTACTTATTCCGAAATTTAGGGAAGTTTAACACATTAGCATTGTTTTTAACAACTTTGGGTAGCTTTGTACAGTTTTGTTGGAAAACTTAAAATTTTGCATACACAGTGTGTGGACGGCAGATGCTGGAAACAGCTGACTACATTTTGAGTGTAGTGTTTTTAAATTCACGCTGTGCGAACTTCGCTAAAAACTTGTTTCTCTTCTATATAAGCTTGATAATAATTAATACTAATATTAATTATGCAATTATATTGACAGGCTTTGGCTATTGTGAGTGTGAGTGGATGTGGAGTCACTGTTTTGTCGTATGGTGCATTCTAAAGAGCAAATGTTTGATATGTAAACTCATATTTTTTATTTACTTCCTGTGCTTGTCACAGAACTCAACTTAACTACGAGATGGAACGCGGCTCCATCGCCACACTAGTTCAGTGCAGATTTATTGAAGGAGTGTATGTGTTGCAGACAAATGTGAATATCCGTTATATTACGATATAACTAAAGACAGGTATCACGAAATTCTATAATCAAAGGTAAATTTACTTTATTGCACAAAACATTCACAAATTATAGTACCTATAATTTAGGCAGTTTTATCGCTAAAAAGCGATCTCCAGACAACATTTAGCTAGAGGCAATAGTAGATAACGAAAAATTACGTGTAATTTTTTATTCTTTTATCTTCTTAATATGAAAATATAGTGACGTGACAAAATAACAATTTTAAATCTGACTCATGAAAAAAAAAGGTTTTTATTTTTTACTCTGATGTACGTTTTCGGATAAGTGCCATTATTCAAAGGAGTTAAATCTCCTTTAAAAAAGTACTATGCTTTCAGCTTTTAGCCAGCACACTTTCGTCTCTATTACCTCCAACTAAAACACAAAAGACATAAAAAGGTTGTAGCAAAGAGGCGGCTGTCCTTTAGAAAGGCCACCGGGCAAAGCATGCAAGTTCCTTTAAAAGTACGCTGAGCGCTCAGGCCTGGCGCGCTTACGCGATGTGCCAGGGACGGTAAAGCGGACCTTTCACTGAGTTATCTTGTGAATCTTTTTCATAGCTCGATTTACGGAGCTCAGTTTTTAAGGAGCTACATTTTTTGCGATTAAATATAGTGAATAGGTGAGCTAAAGCGAAATGAGGTCGTAAAAGAATACTCCTCTCTTAGAACAAAAACTTTCATTTGCAAAAAAAATAACGTATTTTAGACCAGCTTTTGCTATGAAATTACTAACGAGTTATCATGGAGAACAGTTCATGATAAAAAACAAAAATTTAGCACTTCTACGTGATAAATAATTTAGGTCTTCTTTTGAGATACAAAACCTAAATAAGCAGTCTTAACTTATAAGTTGGTCAAATAAAATTCTTAGATCTTTAAATTGTTCCCTTTATGAAGTCAAAAACCAAATGTGCTTATTTCATTTTCAGGCTGTTGACATAGCGTGTGTTAATACAAATGAGTTTAAAATTTACTGTGTACCTACTTCTTAGAACTACTTACAATGAAAATGCTTTCAGCCTTTAGCCAGCACATTTTCGTCTCAATTACGTTCCACTAAAATATAAAAGACACAAAAAGGTTCACAGCAAAGAGGCGGCTGTCCTTTAGAAAGGCCACCGGGCAAAGCATGCAAGTTCCTTTAAAAGTACGCTGAGCGCTCAGACCTGGCGCGCTTAGGCGATGTGCCAGGGACGGTAAACCTTTCATTGAGTTATCTTGCGAATCTTTTTCATAGCTCGGGATGTGATGCTCAGTTTTAAGGAGGTACATTCTTAGCTATTAAATGTAGTGAATAGGTAAGCTTTAGCGAAAAATGGACATGTTTTTAACCAGCTCTGCACTGCATTTAATGCTATTTCGATGATAAAAAAGTTGTTGCACTTCGGTAAGCCACTATTTCAGCCTTCAATAGTAAGTTTAAGAGAAAATAGGTATTTTTCAACGGATTTGATATTGGGTTAGCAAAAAACCGACTTTCTCTCGATTTCTTTTCGATGCTTTATTATCAGACCCTGGTCTCGGTGTAATACCTTTTAATATATATCCTTTCAACAAAATAAAAATACAATCGGATCATAAATGGCAAAATTAGAGTCGAATAAAATAAAGAATCAATAAACTTGTAAATATACAGGTAAATAGGAAAACCTTCTTTTATTGTTGACAGTTAAATAAATAATAGATTAAAAAATTTGCTTTACCTCAGAGCGGTATCGTATTTGATAAAGGCATGTCTGTTTCGTTTATTTATTTAAAAACTTTACTGTACTAAAAAGTCTAATGGATGGACTTAATGCTAGAAGAATTTTCTACTCAACGTTGGGTCATGAGAGAATCTGCATCTATTTCGATTTCAGTTCATGCTTTTCAATATATGACGTCATAATTTTACATTAATTTTACACATCGTACCCGTACGGGTAATACCCGTAACCGCATATTGTGGTCTGTACATTGAAAAAGCGTTTCTGTATTATTATTCAATATAAAAAAAGTGTGTAATTTTATACTATGTTATCTAACTGGACACTTTTATAAAGTTCTCAGACTAACTTATAGCTTAATCCCCTTTTAACATCAGGCTGAACCGAGTACACGGTTCGGCCAAAATCGATATCTATCACAATTTATCTGAAACTTTTTCAAGCGAACACAAGTTTGCAAGACATGGCTTGAACGAAATTGTTTGAAACTCGGCCGAGCAGAGTGTTGATCCAAACTAGTTTTAGCGGGGAAGTTAGGGAATTAGCGATCCGGGCGATACTGCTCCGATTTACGTAAGGAACCTTATTCGATTTGGCTAAGCTACTCTCCTTATTGATAGGAGATTAGTGAAGTTAGGGAGCACCGAGACGAAATTGGATCACATTGAAATAGATTAGGTTGCATTTCAAATATATTTTTTTAATTTGATGAATTAAAAAATCTATAATAAATATTGGACCACATCACATACATTGCTCTAATTCTATAGCTTAAACGCTTGTGTTACAGATAATATCAGAAACAATGACGGTACCACAACACGCAGATCCGAGAAAATATGGAAAAGTTCGTTTATGACAGACCGGGAATCGAACGCGGGACCTCAGAGATGGCGCGACGCCATCGCCATATATTTTTAGTTACATGCTTCGGTAAATTTATTTTGACTCAACTATGAAATTGCTCACATTCCTCCATAACTAAAATGGTGCACGCCTAGAAAAAGTTAACATATTAAATTTTTCTCCTGCCGTTACGCTAGTGCGCCCTAACTTCCGAAGCTCTTGTTATATTATGAAGCTCTTGAATAAGTTGGCATGAAGAAGTTTCATGTTTGCCAGGGTTCAGTGGCCGATTTGTTGGAAAAAATATATTTTATGAACACGATTAATGCCTTAATGCCTTACGGCCTTAAATCATTGAGCAATATCCCACTCACAGGCACACACACACACACACACACACACACACACACTTTACATGAAGAATTTCACTTCACGACGGGCATCAAATGACTGATTCGCGGGTGAGACCTGGAATCCTGAAATACAGAATTGCCCTAGTTTAGGCTCCAGTCTTACACGTAAGAGCTTATCATTAGAACTGAGGTCTTATTGTTCTTATTTGTGTTCTATTTCATTTTTTTTGTAATCTTAGCTCTCGTGTGAGAAAAATTTGTAAAGAAATATTTGTTTACTTTTACTTTACGGTATATTTTGTGGGTGGTATTTAACAAAAAATAATTAAGTAACTGAAAAACTATTCAGAAAGATAAACAGTTTACTAGACAAGATTTTTTTTTTCGTTTCAAATGTGATCCTGCTATCGTATTATATTTAGTTCAAGATTAAACGTCTATTTTAATTTAAACAAAGCCAAGTAAAACATTGTAATTAAACTAATAGTGGAAGAAGGAGAATAATTCATAATATCATTTTAAACATAGTAAGTATTCATATATTTTTTGATATTGTCTACGGAACCTTGCACTTAATTCAGTCTACTCTTACTTGGCTTTATTCGTAATCTAGTAGCTAGGTGCGCCACAGCTTAGATAGTGTACGTAAAGTCTGAACGTGGTAAAATGTAACTTAATATACTCAAACTTAATCTCATCATTTTAAAGTTGAAATTTACGTAACTTTATAGATTCTTGTTTTTTATAAATATCCTTAATGGTAAGTTTAATGATAATATTATGGCTTTTTATATAAGAGGTGATCGAAATAGTTTAATAAACGATTTTTTCATGAATTTTACTTCAAATAAATTACAATAAAAATGCGATTTCTTTAGAATTATTTTTAGGTTTATTAATATCTGGAACTTTTTGTATAAATATGATGTATTTTCTTTAACCCCGTAAATCTTTCCACAAGCCCTTCATTCAAAAATCTTGTTTATCCATAATTCCATGCAAAATAGAAATAAATTGTTGTCCTCCATTTTCTAGGCCACAATGTGCATCAACATAATCTTTAATCGAATCTTAAGATTATTTACCTTCTGATATAAAAAATATATACTTACCCTTGAATCATATACTTTATGACATAATTATTAAGGAATATGTCTTCTGGATCAACCATCCTCACTCTCCCCTTCTCCAATGTTGGTGGAGGCGACGCGGCTGCGTAGTCTCTTCCCTCGTTTACTGTGAGGGAGGAGACGCGGCTGCATAAGTCCATTCAATTTATAAAAGCATTCCGCCGGTAGTGTTGAGGTTAGTCCGGTTGATCGGATAACCCATAACCCCACCAAAAGGCATGGAGGTCCTACCGGGGGCTATAATAGGTAATCCTGCCTTTTTCAGAACATTTTTCTAAATTTAAAAGGTTTACATTGATTTTTCTGCAAGAGTGAAGAAGTTTTTATTAGTTTTACAGATATATATACAAGTCATAGCAGCCTGTACTGTAACTGAATCTTCACTTAGCACATACATATCACTTTTACAAAAAATGCAAAATTGAGTTAAAATCTGAAAATGTTCCTAAAGAAACCATTTACTTGGTGCCATAACGTTACTTGTGTAGTACGCATAGTTTCCGTATGAGGACGTGAGTTTCATTGCGACACAACTACAGTTATAATTTTTCGTTGGAGCCACAACGTCACTTTTGAGGGGGTTGGAATACTTAAATAAAGATAAAAAATGTATATTTTTACAACATAAATTGATTATTATTTATCAAAAAGTAAAGTTAAAAAGTTGACGTTGTAGTTATAAGCTGTTCATCTCATCTATATATTCTTACGTCATAGTTTTGTGTGAGGTGTCAAAGTTTTAAATGCTTTTCCTGAAAAACTACATTTTTGCGTAAGTGACAGTGTCGCACCACCGGGGTGCCATATTATTTAGTAGTTAGTTATTTACAGTTACTTGGTTTAATATTTGTTGGTTGTCCTCGAAAAGTAAACAAGTAAGTCTAAGAGAGGTAGGGCATACCGATTTATCGCTCGAACTGGAGCAGCCCGACTGGTGAAATACCTCCACCTTACAGAAGACCGCAGCCAAATAACAATCACTTCTGTGTTGTTGTGTTCCTGCGTGTGAGTAAGGTTTCCAGAGCTCCTGGGGGGTGCTACATTACTATATAGGGTAGCCTTCAAGGTAAGGGCGACAAGTCCAGTAACAGATGTATTATGCTGTACATGTCGCCCTTAAGCTAGGACCTCATTACCACTTAACATCTGGTGCCATGAGGTCAATCTTGAAGTGCAATATAAAAAATAAAAAAAATAACATTAAAAAAACCACTTTGCATCTGAATTAAGAAAATAAATTAAACAAAAATGTTTTTCACGAATTTTATTCTGTCTTATTTTTTTAAATTTGATACTTTTCATAAGATTTCGAAGTAACGGTTAGATAACATGTTATCTTATAAACCTCCAACATATTTCGATAATAATATTAAGTTGCAAAATTTACACAAAAATATAGTCAAGTAATAAGTTTAGTTACAAATAACATTTAATTTAAACAAACACTCAATTAATTCGATAATAAACAATTAAGATGCACGATGAAATCTTTTTTATGTTTTAAAAAACAATTTAGTACATACTTATTTTAAAATTACTTTCCTTTTCCAGGTTTAAAAAAATGTGTTAAAAACAAACAAAATAAAAAAAGTCAGCGTGATTATATAAAATATCAATTCTTCATTTGTCAGTTTCAGGCTGATCAACCTCCAGGCTAGTTGGAGTAACGATATGCGTAAAATGGCTGGCAGGGGTTGATTGCTAGAAGCCCTGAATAAATCAAAGTGGCGAATTATTGGAGAGGCCTATGTCCAGCAGTCGACTTAAAATAAAATAAATAATGCGCCAGACAACCACACCCATCACCTGGTCCCCTGGTCTGGTTTCCCCTTGTACTATGAGCATCAGACAACGGATACTTACTGGGGGCGTCATCTTAGCATACCCAGACCCAAGTCAATTTAGTAAAAAATGTTTTGTTAATTGACCTGATCGGGAATCGAACCTGGGACCTTTCGCGCTTTGGCCGTTTACCTTAGCCACTGCGCTACCGAGGTCGTCTACAACAATAGGTTAATAATGATACTAAAAAACAGAATTGGACGATACTTGCTGTTGCCTGCGTCTTAGTTTGCGTAATTTGAAATAAACAGGATCGTGAATATTATTTTAATGTTGAATTGATTTCGCTCTCAAATTTTATCCAAAATCCATGCAGTCGTTTTTGCGTGAAAATAACATATCCATTCAAATTTTCATATTTAAAACTTAAGTTGGATTTTGGGCATTGTTTTATCAGTTTTTCGCCTAATATAGTATGTAAGGGTTCTATTTGTCAATCAAAAAAACTTACCTTATCTAACCTAAATAATGGGTTGGCCACAAATTTAATAAGTGAGTCACTTGGGCTTCAGTATTTCTGTCGCCCAAGTTAATAAAAAGGTGCCTGTGAAATTATTTTTCATACAGGTACAGTGTACACCCATAACTACTAAATAAAGTACCTCCGTCCAAAGACATTTAATAATTCAGTGTATCGGCATGTCGGTGTCTTCAATAGAAAATAATCTCGCTATCAGAAATATCAAGATAGAAAAACATTTCTTCAAATAGTGTGACAAATCAAATACCTTTACATCCCTACCCCGGAGGTAACGGTGTGTGAAAAACGAATACCTACTTCTTGAAAAAGAGGTACTGAAGTTAAAGCGGCGATCGTTTCCGACCTTGTTATAGTGGTATAAGGTAAGCCTGTCCGTCCATGTGGTGTTTGTCACAAAATTGGATAGAAAAGCCTGCTTTTTAGTTCAATTTCGGAGTTGCAGGCTTTAAAAGACCAAAATAATTAACTGGATTTGTTTTCAGAAAACATTACGTGCACATACAAATGTAGATTTTTTTTAATTTTGCTACGTACCTTCTTCTTTGCTTTTGCTAATTAAATGGATTATATTCTAAAAACAATTTTCGTTCTTTCTAAATTAGAACTGTCATTTGGCAAAACAACACTTTTTGAATTTGCTGGTTACAGTGTTGCGAACCTTATTTGCGACTTTCAAAGTCCTTAACATACCTTTTTTTTTACAAATTAGGATCTAAGTAGGTAAATCTTTAGAGTAACGAGGATGTAATTTTACTCAAACATCAACTTACATAAAACATAGTATGTACTTGACACCCTTAAGCTAGGACCTCATAACCACTTCACGTCAGATGAAATGAGGTAAATCTTGAAGTGCAATATATCAAAAATGTTTTTATGGACAACACGACCGATTTGAAAAGTCAGCCACCATTTACATGAGGGTCTATTGTTTTTAGCCGGGTAGTGATTGCGCCCAAACTTCAGCAGCTCTTTGTAAACTACTAGACCGTGAAGGTAATAGGACATTTAGGACGAACTGAAGGACCAACTATTTGGTAAATGTACCTCAAGTATTTTTGGCAAACGAAATCTTATTAAGATCTTTACTGAAAATAACATCACAAAACGTTTACTTATTTTGCTAAACCCTTAGAGATTTTTTTTAGGAACAATATAATGAGTACTTAGTGTCCTCGCATGTTGATCAAAAGTAAAGAAGATTAATGTTTGTGAACACTCAAACGAAACAGTTATACATTTCGTTTCAACTAGTTTCGTTAAATCACAACAAAGTAAATTGTTTTTGTGATAATTAAACGATTATATGGTAATTATTAGAGAAATTAAGATTGATTTGCTAACTTGAAATAATAAAAACCCCTATTACCAACGTAAAAAACATTTTTTAGTGGTTTACAGTTAAAGAAAACCGTCTTAGTTTGTGATTCGTAAATAGACTCAGGATGACACTAATATTGGTATACAAAATATTGTCTATTCGTATCTATTAATATTCTGACGAACATCTAGCAATATTTAAAATTGAAAGATTTTTCAAGTGTCCAATATTTTACATGGCAAACAAAACCAAAGGTATCTAGTAATAGTTTTTTTTAAAATCATAAATATTATTATATCATAAAAGGCTTGCTGCCGAATCTAAGTCTGCTGCACGCCACACGAGTGAACTTTATGTAAATAAAAAATAAATATTGGACATCATCACATACCTACATTGCTCTGATTCTGCGGTAAGTTGCTAAAGCACTTGTGTTACAGAAATCAGGAACAACGACGGTACCACAACACCAAGACCCGAGACAATACAGAAAAGTTCGTTTCCCATATTGACACGACCGGGGATCGAACCCGGAACCTCAGAGATGGCGCGACGCCAAAGTCCGGCACGCCCGTCTCCCGGCTACGGAGGTCGTCAATAATATATTTCAAAGAAACAGAGAAACGCTATCTCTTTTTCGATTTGGATTCGAATCCACGACCGTCACGTATCGCGCGTGCCCTTCCGACTATGCCCGGTTATTATAATTAACGATTCGTAATGTCTCAAAAATAATTAATCGTTTTTCTGCAACCGTCTATGAGCCGTTAATACTGTTTTCGTGAGTACGAACAGCGACCAAATGGAGCGCCATAATTTATTTCCTTACTAGTTGTCATCAGTTGCCCGTCAGTCGTTTTTAGCTTACGCCCCGCATAATTTTTTACTATACGTAATTAAAACGGGTCGTTTTTCAGATATTGGAACCTTCAATACTGCGAGAAGTGATGAAACTTTCCTGTTTCTTTAAAATATTTATTTTTCATTTGTATGAAGCCCTCTATCAAAAGCTGGTGATCTATTAATTTAAGCAATTACTCAAAACTTTTGGGTCTAATATAAACAATGGCTTTACCGATATCTTTGATTGCGTATTCAATTTTCAATTGATGAAAACTTTTGTAAAACTAAAGTTACTCTGGACAGACGCACGCTAACTACGTTTCTATTGAATATTTAAATACGAATCGCTTATTTAAATTTGAACTGAAATGAAATTGTTATTCGAAAAAAAATATTTCAAATGCTTTTCATAAATCTCAAAAGTTTTAATATAAATTGAAATTGAAAACGACTTATAAAGTAAAATAATTGATTTAACTTTTTTAAGCACGTATTGGAGTGAATTTATATATTTTATTGTACACGTATAGATTTTCTCACGAAGCAAAGATGGTATTGATACCTGGGAACTTAAATTTGTATATTTTGTTTGCTTTTTTTTTTTAAAAGATAAAAAATGGTGTAGGTATATGACCCACGATGTACATGGATTAAGGTTTAGTTAAGAATTGGTTATTCATTTAATTCACAATATAATTTTCGGTTTAAGTTGCGTGCTTATACCGTGTATTAATTTGAAGTTCTATTTTTCACAATAGAAATTTAAAAAACTTAAATATATTAAAAAAATAAACACACTTTTCATCTTAATAAAACAAATACTAATGCTAATAAATAATACATAAAATACGCTTAATTTTAAAAAATATTAGATTTCATCGTGCTCTTTTTAATTAAAAATTTAAACGCTTCCTGTGATCCAAACGAAACGCGTGATTTATTTTTAAACCACCTTAAGTCTCGCTATATTTTAAATTTCGTTCATGTGTGGCTTCATAATTTGTATTCTTTGAAACATATAAAAAGTCTATAATTTTGTTTTTTTAATATGCTTTAACAGAGAGTTTAACTTATAAAAAAGCATTGTTTGCCCTGTGTCTGGGTGTTTTTAAATTTTTTAAGTTTCGGTGGTATTTTTTTATTAAAAAAGTGCTTAAAAGTATTAAAAAATAAATTCATTATTTAATTTAAGATCAGACCAATGTCGTTCATTATAAAATGCAAGCTAATATTGATTTATTTAAGCTTATTTTGATCTGAGCATACTGACGCAAACTGCGCACGTTCATTGCCAATTTCAATCTCCATTTGCGAAAGCGATTCGTCGCAATGCCGATGGAAACAGAGCGAGGGACGAGATAGTAATTAACCAACGAGCTAAATGAGCGTGATCGCTGTAATGGCTACCAAACCTGTGTGTAGCCACAGAATGCGTGATTGGCCTAACTGCCTCTAATTTCGTTTTTAGGTACACAATTTATACGATAATGTTCTTTATTGCCAAATCAAGTCCACCTAGGGATGAAACGATACCATTGAGGAATCGATACTTTTACTCGATACTGTATCGGTCGTCAAGTATCGATACTTACTCGGTATCAATTTAAAAGTATCGATACTTACTCGTATCGAATAGTTTTTGGAAAAAAATAATATAAAACCAAAAAGGCGATTTCTGGACATAGTAATGGTTGCGCCAGCCTTACAAAAGAGCCTTTCGCAAGGTACTGAGGTACCTACTATATTTAAATAAATACGTGCTTATCTATATAATGCTGGGAAGACGGGCTTTAAATCTTCCCACTCCTCCAATGGGTTAGATTTTAAAGCGCAGACCGGGTTAGCTATATAAATAGATACTTCATCAGCTTTCGAAAATTTTCATAATCATAATCAATGCTAAAATGAAATATTGACTTTGGCATATGCAGATACTGATATGAGTAATGAGTACTTTTAACCGATACCTACTCGATGCCTAATATCAAAGTATCGATACTTAAAATACTTGGTATCGGAAAAAAATATCGAGTATGTACTTGTATTTACTTGTATCGTTTTATCCCTAAGTCCACCTTTACCTTACGTCAGATGTCGTGGCCACATAAAAATAATCACAGTAAGAATGTTTCTTTTCTCTGATGTTTACTGCTGGGTTAAGGCCTCTTTCAAGTAGAAACGAATGTTGTCAATCGATTGTTCACTGTAAATAGTCTGATCTTTAGTAGACCTAATATTAATAGTACTGGCGTCCCGCCTCGACGTTCCACATGTGCTATTCCTGTTTTTTACACATTTTCTACTAATTCTTCTCTCGTATTGGTCACAGCGTGTTGTTATATAGCCTAAAGCCTTTCACGATGAATGGAGTAAAAACTTTAGGAGTTAAAGCTGTTGATACTTTGAAATGTTGAGATTTAAAAGGTGTTGATATTTCAATTGTTGATATTATGACTGTTAATGTTCAGTATCAAACCCGTTAAATCTAAAGCATTGACGTAGGTGAGTATTCAATCAATTTTAAACCGCTTCCGTTTGGATCACAGGTGAAAACAAACACAATTCTCCTATTACATAGTATACAGTCTTTAAGATTCTAAATATGTACAGTAATTAAGTCATCGAATGACTAGTCGAGTTTGAAACAACAACTCCCTCTTTCCTTGTCTAGCATTAAGTTGTAAAACTTGAGACATCGAACAAATAGCCCAGGCTGGAGTGGGGAATAATTTATCAATTTGCTTAAAAGGTTTTTCTTTCGTACATTTTCATGTTTTTGTTTACTTTTGCAGTCAGTCTTATTTTCTGAAACTGTAGAATTCAAGACGAGAGAGCATTCCATTTTGAATAAGTAAAAGCCGGCGATCACATTTTTAGCAGTTTGTTAAGGGTCGTAAAGGGTATTCGGTGAAAGGTTACAATAGGGAAACTATTAACGATATTATTTAATGCTACTTTTTCAAAGCTTTTGTGTTAATTTTTACAGTAACGTTCAAAAGCAAGTGATTAATTGAAAATCAATCAAGTGGACTGCATTGAAACTTGCTTCGATTGTCAAGTAACTTGCCCACGTAAACAATTTGCATCACACCCGATAGTGCCAAGAATCAAGCTTAAACTGAAAATTTGTTTCACAAAATAAAAAAATAAATAAATTACTGGCACAAGTGGACTCAAATAATCGTTCAATCGTAAATCTGTATCTCTCACAAGATACTGGCAAATGTAGCCGTGATAGGAACTTAGTTACTATTAAAATAAAGGAAAGAAAGAAAGGAGCCACGTCAATATCATGATAAAAAAAAAGAATGTGAAAATCTGCAAACCCATCTGAGCTGATGAAGACGCGCAAGACGAATCTACTTGTGATTACGGTTAGTGCAACCTAATAAAACATCAGGCCGTAAATAATTTCCTTTTAACTACTAAAAATGGTA
This sequence comes from Glyphodes pyloalis, assembly GCA_037074685.1. Classification (NCBI taxonomy): domain Eukaryota; kingdom Metazoa; phylum Arthropoda; class Insecta; order Lepidoptera; family Crambidae; genus Glyphodes; species Glyphodes pyloalis. The sequence goes on along the minus strand of JAYKKO010000030.1, from coordinate 3,287,183 downwards.
TCGTATTGTGCCCATTTACTTATTTTAATGTATGGTTCGCATTTTATTTAGATGAAAGCCAGTTTGTACCTAATCGTAAAATTTTTAAAGCTGAAATTATCGTGGCAAACCTGTGAGTTGACGACGTGTAGCTATTTAATATCTGATGAGGTATATTACTTGTTTGACATACTTAAGGCTTTCATGTTAACCTCAATTACTTAACACAACAAGTTCCAATGATTTTGATATTTTGTGTAATTAGAATCTTCCTGATTGACACGAGAGTATATTACTTAAAATTAATCTAAAACATCTGTTTCTTTTTGACTACTAGAACAAAACATATTTTCGTACGGTTAAAAATCAATAAAAATGCATTTTAATTGAGTTGCAGGTCGTTTGAATAATCTAAATACACAAAACACAAACGAAAAGTTACTCAAATATTTGGATTTATTTAATAAGAGATTAAATTCTGACCATTTTCAATGGCTGCGTTGTTAAAATATCAAGATATTTACAAGGATTAACAAAAAGAAATACACAAGTAATTTACATCTTAGCAAATGACTTTACGAATATTTACCATCCATACGCTATAATGTATCTATAAATCTTACATCTTTACCTGTATTATATATTACAATAATAGAACGTTTATAATTTACAAACCTTTTTCACATACGATATTTACAACCATGTTTAGTCCAGTGTTTACTAGTGTCACTTCACTTAACTGTAACACTTTACACATAATTGTAAATATCCTCCATTTCTCATACATTCATCTCGGACATCGCCGCTTGCGGTACTCTTGACTTCTGGAAGTGCTGTGAAGGGGGAGACGAGGGGGGAGGGAGGACGGACCCATTCCCAGGTCCTTGACCTTGCCCCGTTTGAGCTTGTACGTCGGGCAAGTTACTAGCGCTGCTCATGAAAGTAGCATTCTTGGGCAACGTCATGCAGTTCGACGCATTGCAGATCTGGTTCTGCTGTTGGTAGCTGAACCCCACCTTCCTTGGCAGCGTCGTGCACTGCCCCCCTCTGTTTGTAGGAGGACTCGTCTTCTGCGACAAATTCGACATCTGAATCCCAGTGTGGCACACGTTTGGGCAATTCGAACTAGTGAAATGCGGCACTCGATTCGTCATCGCGATTATCGCGTTTTTATCTTGGTGATCGATGTCAACAATCGTGCTCGAACTCTGCGAATGCCCGACGAAGTAATGGGGATGTTTCGACGAAACGCTGTCAAACGTAGAATTGTGATTCCGTTTCTGCTGCTGCTGGAGCGCTTTGACTTGCAGCCGCGTTTTGTCTCTTTGGTAATACACGCCTGCGAATATGAGAACGTTCAGTATGAGAAGGGAACACCCTATCGCAATAGTGACGCTCAAAGCTGTAGAGTACGCTGTGTAGCCTGCTACTTCCAGATTCGATACATCCTGAGTTGATGTATTGTTCGGAGCGTGGCTTTGCGTCACAGCGGATCCTGGTCTCGCCGACATGACGCTGATGCAAGTAGTGACGTAAGTGTCCATGGTTGTGGACGGCATGTCTAAGGTCACGTTGTAAATCGGCTTCCGGTACAGCTCGAGCGTCGGGTCGAAATAGTTCACACGCGTGAGCGGGTCGGGTCTGACCAACCCGTCGTACAGTTCCGGGTCGTTGTGGTTGCGGAAAAGGTTGTGTTTCGCGACCACGTCCTTCATCCCCGCCCTGTGGATCTCCGGGATCAACCGCAACCACACGGAGAGCTGGTGGGCGCGGTAATGGTTTTTCATGCGCGGCTTCATGCCTGCAATAGAAATTTTTAAATGTAAGGGTCGAAGAATCCCGTCCGAAATTGCTTTGTCGGCCCAAGGGAAAGGTCAGCGTAATTAACTTTAAAATTGATATTGCGCGAGCGTGACTGAACCAAGCAAGATTGGCCTGTCCGTATTTCGCAAATGTGTCATAAATGTTTGCGTTTAAAATTCGGTTGGATGGAACTTTGGTGACAATTCAGGCGTAATTGACAAAGTTAAAGATAACAAGGGTCGGATTTAATTTACTTTATTATATTATACGGACGAAATGAGATAGCATTGTCACTTTATTTTCATTCTGAAGAACGATGTTGAGATAGGAAAGTTTGTTTTGTTTGAAAGTAGATTTATTAGCCAAGTAGATAAACAAAATGGGTGTAATATAATATTGTCCCCACATTGCATAGCTAAAGAATAGCGTCACACAGTTTGTATGTGATAAACGACTAAGTTTTACTGAGTCTATAATCAAATACGTATATTTGACTCCTTTGACGGTCATATGACGGCTAGCATTTTGGGACAATCAAAAATGGACAATATAGTATAATGAATAAAAGATATAATTTTATTTCGTTTCTTTTAAGTTTACGCATTTAAGATTTTGCTGTAAATCTTTTAATTTGTGTGAAAGTAATTTAAATTCGAATACAAGACTTTGGGCCAACCAAGTTTTTATCGCACTTAAATCCAAAATAAAATAATAGGGAAAAATATTGCAGACAAAAATATTTGCAATAATCGACTTACCGATCTCCAAATACTTCTGATGTAAGGTGTCATACTCGTCCCAAACGATACTTTTGTATCTGTTCCTCTCCCTGGAAATTGGAAGCACGCCTTCTTGTCGCTGAGCTTCGTTAGGATTCCTAGGGTCAAAATGAAAAAAAATTGATGAAAAATCTACTAAAAAGAATATCTTTTTTAGTGGACGCTTCGTAATAAATTTCTGTGCATTCAATTAAAGGGTAATCCGTTTGAAGTTTCATTTGTTAATTAATTAATCTTTCTAATAATATAGGCTGTATTGTTTATGTTTTTTTTGCATTGTTGTAAGTTTAGAAAAGAGTAACAATCGAGTTTCTTGTCGGTTTTTCTCAATAGACTTTCCGAACGCGGTGGTAGTATAATCTGATGATTCATTCTTTTGTAAAAGTTAAAATAAATAAAGTCATTTTCTATTATATTCTAATTAGTATATATATATATATATATATATATATATATATATATATATATATATATATTATAATTACCTTTACTGTATTATAATATAGTAAAGGTAATTATCGACTAACAAGGCTCAAGTTTAAACAATTGACCATGAAATGTATGGATCGGAGTACAAATAGTTTCAAGCTTATCTTGAAAAAATTAATATTTAATAAATATTGGACTACATCCCATACATTATCGGTATGTGTATTTTTTACTCTTTTATCTGAAACTATGGACTAGAATTGTATAAAATTTGGGAGGGAGATAACATTCTAAATTAACTTAAAGGATGTTTTTTATTTCCGAACTAGTATGGACGAAGTCGCGGGCAGAAACTTGTATTTTCTGTAACACAGGTACTTCAGCTACTTACCACAACACAGTGTCTAATCTTTTGCGTTATATTTCAATTCATTCACTTAAGTCAACTGGTAGTAAATTGTAGTAAATATTGTTGCGTTTTGACCTGTTAACTTAATTTAACATTTACATTCATTCATTCAAAACTAAGCTAGTCCATTCTAGAATTTAAATTGCATTAAGTTACGAGAGTTCAACTTCATCACTCGGTCAGGAGCGGTCAAAGCTCAGAAGAGTTCGCTTCTTTTGTCTTTCGTACTAAAAACAAAATAACAGTGTCATTATTTTCGCGATCCGTTGAATACGAAAATACAGGGGGGCAACGGCTGAGTTCCGTTACGTTAGGGCTGCCATAACGTTTGGATACAAATTATAATAATCTATACTAATATTATAAAGCTGAAGAGTTTGTTTGTTTGTTTGAACGCGCTAATCTCAGGAACGACTGTTTCGAATTGAAAAATTATTTTTGTGTTGAAAGACCATTTATCGAGAAAGGCTTTAGGCTATATAACATCACGCTGCAACTATTAGGAGCGAAGCAATAATGGAAAATGAAAAAAAACGCGGAAAATTATTCATCCTTGAGGGCTTCCGTTGAGTGCGCTGCGAAAACGGTTCAAAATACCAAAAATATATGTATGAAAGAATTATTCCTATTGAAATGATCTAAAAAAATGTCCACTACAGTATATAATAATCTGTCTGTCTGTCTGTCCGGCTTTCACGCAGAAACTACTGAAGCGATTTAAATGAAATTAGGTACACATGTATTATAAAGCCTGAGAAAGGACATAGGCTACTTTTTAATGCCAAAAAAGGATTGTAAGGGTTTGAAAAGGGGGGGGGGGGGGTGAAAGTTTGTATGGAAATCCACGCGGACGAAGTCGCGGGCGGCCGCTATAACGTATTATCAGACGGTGTATTGTATCATATTCATATTCTTTATTGCACTCCATAAGTAAAATAAGTGTTGCATATTACTTGTTTAGAACTAAAATTATAATTTATGGACCCTGTCGGGAACGGCAACGTAGGGAAAGGGAGGAGATGTTGGTCTTATTGAGAAGAAGCATCACAATAACTTTATTGACGTTGACTTCAACGTCATCAGAAAACGTTGGTGGAACTGCTACGGTCCGTAAGAGCGAGGACTACCCTAACTAAAAAAAAACCCACGTTATCATCGCTTAGTGACAGCACCATGGGAAAACAGACTCAAGACTCATAACTGCCACTGCTATTTAAGACTTTTTTTTTCAATATTAGTAGGGAAATCGATATAAAAATCGTATCATTGCAGAAACATTATAGCCGGGTTTTCCTGGCAGCCCTGCGTTCCGCCTTGTTTGGTCGGCCTGAATGGTAAATTATAACGCAGTGTTTGCTGCCTGCTGCCATTCGTTACAGTTTTACGAATAAAAGAATTTATTTGTACAGCTTAATGAGTTTTAGGAGCAGCATGAGCGCCTGTTTTGCTCACAATGCCGTTGTTGGATTTAGCGGAACTTGATTGTTTCGGCAATCCCGCGGTCGCTTTGTAGTAATTTCAATTAATGTTTGAATTCGTGTGAATATGTAGTTTTGTGTGTGTGCAAGAATTTACCTGATCATGGTAGAGTTTGCTAATTGTTGAAGGAAATGTTGTGAATTAAAGTGTTGTGTGTCGTGAAGATTTCTGGGTTCCGTAGGCACATGGATTGTATTAAACATTATTAACGGTGACAGAACGGTTTTTTCAGAGATTTTGAAGTTCTATAGCCATTAAAACAACCAGTACTAAAAACAAAAAAGAAACGTACATGTATAGAACGTAAACGTAAAGATCATGTATAGAAAATAACAGAATTTGTTGATTAGATTTTAAATATCTAAACATACCTGATGAACCTTGCAAATCGTCACGTTATTTTTCCCACGGGAGCCATAAATAAACCGTTTTGGAGACGGTATGCTTAGCTGAATATCGTGGCTCACAGAACGATCTAGCGATGTACTCAGAATGCTCCCTTTGGGAAAAAGGTGTGCCTATATGTATGTATGCACTTACCCGGTCCTAATAAAATTTGCCATGTAAAGTATGAAAGCTTCTGACAGCGCCACTTCGGACTTCGTGTAGTTTTTAGGAAAATGTCCTAGGCCTTCCACCAATGGCGCCCCGAACAAATATGGTAACTCTTCGCCGTGTACTGAACCCATGCGCTGTAACAAAGTAAGATGATTAGTAAGTTAGCATGGGTTTATTCAAAATAAAGGCCGTACCCATTTCTCGCCTTTACTCTTATCTATACCTAAAATTTGGAGTTTATGTTTCCTGTTAATATTATATCAATAAATATTTTGCACGGACGCAACCGTTTCTCAATATCTACCTACTATTTCCTCTACCTACAGGTTGTCTAAAAGAAATGTTTTCTACCAATAAGATCACCCAAATTGTACTTGATTATGTCTGTAAAACCAATTTCTATATTTTTTTCTGAGCAATAAAGTGTATTTATCTATCTTAATAATTATTAATTAATTTATTTACTCAATAACATAATGACATGACAGTTTAACAACCAAGACCTACATATTTATATATCTTTATGATGAAACAAGCGGGTTTGAACACACCAACAATTTCAACGAACACATTCGACTTTCTAGAATGTTGTCTAGAACAGTTCGCTTCCTAGCGATAAAACCGCCTAAGTTGTACTATAATTAATCTGTAAAACCTATTTCTGTAAAGTTTTTTTGTGCCATGAAGTATATATATCCATCTATGTTATCTGTAAAGTGATGGGCACTGTAATTACTGTGTATAATTACTGCGTACAATTACAATAACTAATTAATCGTAATGTGTGCCTTAATGTTAGCATGTTTATTACAGTAAAAAAAATCAATCCGTATTTTTTTTAGTACAACCAATGAACCTTGTCTTCAACAACTTGAACTAACTTTATTGAAAACCGTTTCAAATAAACAAAGTTTATTTACTTTAACTAGCAGATTGAGAGATTTGTTTCCTAAATTGTACAAAATTACTTTAAACCATAGCAACTGAAGCGCTTTCAATACTTCAAGTCAAAATATGAAAATCAACAAACACTTAAGGCAAACTGCTTCCTAAATCTTGTAATAAGTAATGAACCCGAACCATCTTAATCCCGATATCTCCCAAGCCATTTTCACCGAGCAAGTTATGAATGTTCAATATTACTATTCCAATAAATCAGTAGAGGATTCGAAACAAAACAGAGGAATATTAATGAATGTTCATTAGATACGGCGAAAATCAATTACTCTTTCCCAGAAACTAGATGTACGTTATCTTATGTCTGTCATAAATCAAAGATGATTCATTCAGAGGAAGGTTTTTGGAAGTGTCTTTTGTGTACAGTCACCGTTAGATATATCGGAGCAGACAAAGTGACCAAATACTTCAGAACAGTTAAATTGTCAAAAAGTTCCATACACACACCACAAGTTACCATTAATATCTGAACATTAATTACTTCATATTGACGTTATGAGTGTTCAGATGTTATTGGCATCTGCTCAGATATTTTTGAAGTAATGAATGTTCAGATATTAATGGTAACTTGTGGTGTATGGAACTTTTGGACATTTTAACTGTTCAGAAGTATTTGGTCAATTTGTCTGCTCCGATATATATCACGGTGACTGTACATAATTTACATTCCAAATGAGTTTGTAGCTCTTTTGTATTTGACTTACCTGCGGATAGTCGCCGTCCTTCGTCTGGTAATCGAAGACGTAAAAGAAAGTTTTGGGACCAGAATCTGGCGAGCTCTTGGCTACGCTCAGGAAGTCCCCTGTCTGGACCAGAGGAGCTACGTACTGGGCGTCGGAGATGGCCAGGACAGCTGCGTCCCGCGTGTTGATGGGGTGCTGCAACAAATAGTATATATACATTTTCTTTTTTTTATTGTATATAAATAGTATTATTTAATATTAAAAATAAACCACTGCCAGCGACTATGCTTTTGGCTCATATCTGTGGAGTACACTGGAAAAGAATAACTTGAGGCATTTTGTTTGACTTATGTCATTTTTCATATAGTACAATAAAGTTTTAGTAACTAAATAATTATTGGACAAAACCATGTTCTGATTCCGTGGTAAGTAACTAAAGTACTTATGTTACAGAAATCAGATATACCTACTAGGGTGGGTCAAAAAAAATTTTTTTATGTGATCGATTTCTAATAGCGATAATATGTTGAAGTAAGGTATCGTTATGAACCGTTTAAAATATTTTTGAATTATTGTAAGTGGAACAGCCCGCGCAACGCGCTTGAAGTTTAGAAAAAAAAAAAGTTCAAGTACCCACTTTTACATTTTAACTTACATGTTTGACGTTGGGTAAAGTTTAATATTTTAAACAGTATCCAGTGAAATACACGTTACTTTTGTTAAATAAGCTGTATTGTTTATTAAAAGAAGACTTTTGAAGTAAGTACATTCATATAATTCATTTATCCATGAGGCTAGTTTCTTGTGAAATTGTAATTTGTGTAATTTTTGTTTTAGGAATTGGAAATTAATTTTTTTCATCATGTCAAATAAGAGACAGTCATACAAGTGCCCCATATTTGGAACTATAGAGGATATAAGACCAAACATGTTACCAACATACCAGGATGTAATCAAATGTTACGAGTGGAATAGACTACAGATGAAAATTAAAAATGGTAGTAACAAAGAGCCCTCATTTTCCAAAATTGCAGAAATTGTAACCCAAAAAGTTGAAGGATTATGGCAAAAGGCATCAATCCCTGTGGTCTCGCATATAAGAGTCATTCAGCTACTAAAAGCTTATCATTTGAAAATTAAATGAACTGCCTTTGAGGCATTTGTTTGATTACATGGATAGTAAAACTTCTGGTCCATCTACGTACATTGGTCCTATTGGTATGTTGCTGGATAAGTGTGAATCCCAAGCTGTAATTGAATTTGAGTCAATACCAGGTCAATTACCAACGCTAAAACCTGACGATTTAATACATACAAATATTTTTGGTCTGTACTTATACAGACCAAAAATATTTGTATGAGATTACTTTAGCAGTAATTACTGGAAGATGTTCAGATGACTTAGCAAATAAATCGCCTGGAAAAATGTCACATGCCCGTTGGTTGACTAAGGCAAACCGGATCTTGCGTCTTTATATTTCTACGCCAACACCATCAGCCAATTTAGTTATTTTGGCTCAATACATTGTAAAAGTATATGCCCCTGTGTGGTTCCAAATTAAGACACATTCCTCATGTAAAGACGAATCACGACACCTGTGGAAATTGATTGAAAGTTCGCGATTTTTGTCAAGTGCATTAACAGCAGTCCTAGACCATGTTATTCAACGAAACGCATATTTTGCTCACCCTGAAAATAAAATAAAATCTTACATTGAGCTAATAAACTGGCAAGAAACCAACTTTGATCCACCTATTCTAAGAAGCCAAACGAATGAAGAATTTCTACAGATAATAGAGAAAAATGGTGATGAAAGTATGCTGTTTATTAGGCTGCCTTGTCATACACAAGCGGTGGAACGCAGTGTAAAGATAGTAACAGAAGCTGCAATGGCAGCTTGTGATAAAAAAGCAAGGGATGGCATGATTCATGCAAAACTTGCTTCGAGGAAAGTTATGCCTAAATTCGATAGTAGGCGCGATTTTTCGTATAAAAATAACAAATTTTTTTGATAACCTATTATGATAATTTGTTCAAGTTTTTTGTTTTACACATTAATATATGTCTTTCGTAAAATATTTGCTATGTTTCTATAGTATTTAAAGTAATTTTAATAAAGAAGTATGCCTTATAGTAATACGTGTTTTTTTTCAAAAACGTATAGTTTTGAAGCGGATGCGCGGGCTGAAGATATATGTTTAATTATCCGTTTCCTAGCTAAAACCGTTTATAGTACACTACAACATAATATTACTATTAGAATTCGATTCATCAACTTTTTTTTTTCCATACTAGAGTGACCCACCCTAATACCTACGATACTATAATACTCTGACCTGTACGACCAGACCAAGAAACCCAAAAGCTTAAAATTCATGAGTTTTCTATTGATCTGCACGGAAATCAAACCTCGAACCTAGAAATTCAGGGATGGCGCAACCCTGAAGTCACGCGTACGGAGGTCAATATCGTGTACTCAATTTTTTTAAACTTTCCGACCTTATGACAGACACAATTGAATTCAAGTTTTTAATTAGTACTTAAAAATATTTAACACATTCTAAATTACGATAATAAACACAAAGAAAATGCAATTTAAACAAACACAAAACGCAAGTGTTTTTTTTTAAGTACGATTGTTAAATAAACATTTAATTCGTCGCCGTAAGAAATTATTAAAACGAAGACGGTCTCAATTTCAATCTCGCTATTTAACCTACTCGAAGGTCGTTGAATAATCCCGAGGGCTTCCAAACGAACAATAAAATTCATTTCAGAACTCATAATTAAAAAAAATGTTGCGTAAAACAAACCATATAAATTTTCAATTTCAGGTCGCCACGCCGACGAAGATAATTGTTGTTTCATGCGAAAGAGAATAATGTTTTCAATTCCTAATGTGATCACGTTTACGGCGGTACTTTTTACGCTTAACCCGGCGTCAGCAAACATGGGTGCATTAGACCCACGGCTTTTTAAAAATGAATGTTTTTTTTTGCATACTATTTGACATAGCCATATTTTTGAGTAGCTGGAGCTAATGGTATACAACCTTTTAGTCATGTTACATTCCCTTTAACCAGGATACAACCTTTTGACTAAAAAGTCATGTTGCGTTTTCAGTAGTATATCATAGTGCCTAAATTAGTTCAGTATTCGTAGATTACTTAAATTTAAAAGATCATATTTAGGAACAATAAGACTATCTTAAATATACCTTATTCTTATATCTTATTGTCCTACTTAAGATTTTATTCTTATTTCTCCAATTTGTTGTAGTTTTAGAAAAAGATAGGTTTGTTTTGATTTTTATTACTTTAAGATATAAGTTGTCTATTTCGTTACTATTTCAAATTAAATTAATAAAAATCATTTTTAAATCATTTTCATGTCAGGTTGTTTTTAGTTTCTTAAATTTTTTTAAGGTACAGTCATTTTATCGGCTGATTAACGGTATGTCCCTAAAACAATTGAAAATATAAACATTGTGACGATTTTTGAACGGGTCTCCTAGACCCAACCTTACCATCAATGTTACATATTTTTACTGTGTTGACGCCCGGTTAATTGTAATTAAAATTCAACAATAATATTTAGTCACAATTGAAAGAGCCCCGTGGCAAGTTCATCGGATTTCAAGCAGTTTTTATGATGACAAACACCGGGTTAATGAAAACTTGTAAACGCGGCTGTCGTATTATTACCATAGCTTTTTTTACCTATAAGAACTTTCCGAAACTTTAAGTTTGATAATTTAGATTTTCAAAGTTTTTGATAAAAAAAACGTAATAAAATATTTTAAACATACTTGTATAAAATAAGTTGACGGGTCGATACGCGACAACATTTTTTAGTTGGCAATACGAACTACTTACGGACGAGAGCCACCGTTGACCCGTTAATTAATTTAAATCTTTATTTACTGATAATAGAAAGAAAGAAAGAAAGAATAAACATTTATTGGCATACATGTCTATGTATGCCAATAAATGTTTATTCTGTGTGTTGTGTGTGTGTTGTGTGTCTACACAACTTTTGCACATAAAGTAAGTACTTAGATAAGGTACATTTATGTGCCAAAAGGTCCCAGCCTCAGCATGAGCTGCTGCAGCGCAATGCTGCATTGTTGGCATTAACTTGCCCTTAATGTCGTTATTCCAAATACAATAATCAATACCAATATATAATTGGTCAAAATGCAAACCCCATTGTAGTTGTAGTCACAAATTATACATCTGCCAATTTACTTTTGGAAAACGTATATCTAATTCAACCACAGATTTAATGTAGGTTAAACTCCAGAGTTCATACACTTGAGAGCATGCCAGAAATCAATTAAGGTCGGGCGTCGACTTCCTCCGGCCATTGTACGGGAAATAGGTAACAAATTGAAAATTATACTACAATCTGATTTGACAAACAATGCCACAATCAAAACTGGAAAAGGAATAACTGACCTAACCACGCGTTTCTTTTTTACAACGGCGAAGTAAACAAGTTAGGTTAATATTATCGTAAGTATATGTCGCACCATCCGAATTATAGAGACCTAATCAAAAATTTAAGATCAATTTTGACTTAAAGTCATAGAAAGGCGTTAAACAAAAATTCTCATGGACCTTCATTAAAAGGGATATATTTCCGTGTGAGCAGGGAACTCTCAAAACATACCTCTTTGTTTACAATTTCTAGGTAACATCAATACTATGACGTACGAATCTTTCTTGCCTATTTCCCTAAAATTTTGTTTTTTGCATTAGGTCACTATAATTCTGAAGGTGCAATGTATGTTCGACAGCACGTCAAGGTACACGGCAGGCAAGCCACGATATAAGGGTTATGCAAAGTCTTTCTTAAGTGTATATTCTGAATTATTTTGATCGAAACTTACGCAAGTGTAAAATATAACCTGTTAATAATTTTTATCTGGTATTTTTACAAGCCATTTTGTATTGTGATCATAGATATATATATAGATAGATCTTTGATAATTAATTTTGCACTTTTTTCCACCGGCATGTTTTTCTTTTTAATTATTATCTGAGTTCTATATAAGTATGCATTTGGATACTTTTTTGGTCGTTAACATAAGTTTGCCACAATAATTTCGTCAAAAGTCTGTGGGGTTGACTAGAAGATAATAACAATAGTAATTAAGTCCGCCTTTCGTACTATTTAATACATGCAATTAAGTAGAATGAAAGAAATAAATTACATTCTGTTCAAACATGTTCATCTCTCGCTCTCTTGAGTTCTCTAATTTGCATTTAATATTTTTTTCTTTTTGAATGTTTTGTCATTGTCATTAAATGATAAATATTGCACTATTTTTCTACGGCTTTCTTTTAAATTATTAGCTAAAGTCTGAAAAAGAATGCATTAATTAGAAATGCAATTCCTTTCTACTCCTCCTTCTCTAAAATTTTAATATCAGGCATACATTTTGCATCATGAAAACTGCTATAATGAAAGTAATGTAATTGACGCAAAAAAAATTGCCCATAATTTACCCCCGCACATAAGTTCATACTGCAGAAAAGTGATTCAAGAATACACACTAAAAGAAAGTATATTTCAATCTTCATTTCGACCACTTAAATTCTTTTGGCATTGTATCTTAACCGACACCTTCCGAAAAAAAAGTGTCGTTGCCAAATAAATTCGGAACGAACTCTTCAGATACCAAATAAAATATCCAAAGTAAAGAGACAGCTTGCGTTCTCATAATCCGGGATTATTTCGTATCTCGGATTTGTGACAACACAATGATGTGATAGCGTTGCTGCCAAATGCGTTTTGTTGGAAAATGCTAACGTAAGTCTAGAATTTCTTAAGCCCTGAGCATTCAAATATAATTTTGTGAAATATTTTTACTTATACTGTGTACTTGTTTATATATAATAATCTTTAAATATACTTAACAGGGTACTACGAGTACATGTGTTTCTGACAACTGTTTCAAATAGATTATTTAGTGTCATGTAACCCTAGAAAATTTAATCTCGGTTTATATATTTAATTGAAGTACCTAGTATAGTGGGACATTGTTAGTTTGATGTCGAGGTTTTTGCCGATTCTTCTAAACATCAAGAACATTCCGACCACGGCGGCAGAGTACTGAATTTGTCCTGACGATTCATGATTTTTTTCGTAAAGCTTACATCACCAAATATATTATCTATTTATTGTTAAGATTTAAAGAGCTAATTTTTTTAATGCGTTTGGAATTCTAAGAATAAAATAAAAGACGACACACACTGGTGTTAGATAATAAGCAATTCGATCATGGCAAATACTAGAAAATTTTAAATTAAGTCCTGCCTAATTGATTTATTTGAATTAGATTATAATAATAATAACTCATAATCATGATTACACGCAGCTTCATTTTTATTGCCCAATATTTCCTCCATGTAAAAGTTATTTGGAAGATATCGCCTTCAACAATTGTAAATAAAAATTGTTCAATAATTTATCTATTAAACCAATTTCTTTATATATTTTGTGCTCTAAACTATAATTGTCTATCTATCTATTATGACATACAATACACAATCCTCAAATGTTATATCCTCTTGTAATAGATTCAAATGTTTGGTATGAAAGGTAATACTACCCACACCCATAATATAAGGAGTCATGTCCAATCAACCTCTTGAGCTTTGTGCAATCCATTATCAGTAATCAAATCATTTCAATCAATTGATTCCACCTATCATCGCCGTCCGGATTGGGCCGTATCAGTGGCGATTGATTATTAATTTAGAGCGTTATTATTCATAACGCTGTAACAGTGACCTAATTCCTTAGTTTGTTGGCTATTTAGAGTTAAATATCCTGTTTACTTATAACTTAAACAAAATGAAAATTGTATGAAGGTTTTACATTCTATATAGTGCTTTACGTCGGATTACTGAAATGTTAATATTTTAGAATCAGAAATCAGAAATTATTTATTAGCACACAAAATCAATACACGGCACATACACATTAAAGTAACACGAACAAATGATAAACAGTAAAATGAACAAATAAAAACCAGCCAAAAGCGTGTCGGGACACGCTCAGTGTATGGTTCCGTAGTTTTCAGTGCATCACAATACTTAAGTATCCCCACTAAAAGTTACAAAAATATGTAAAGTAAGAATAAAAAATGCTAGCATATACGCTTAAATTACAACTTTAATTAAAAAAATATTTTTTTTTAAATTTCAAAAACGATTAAACCCATCAGGTTCAAAATAATTTTCCTAGAAAGCCTTTATGCAGTTCTAGATTTTTTTCATACTTTTTGAACTTATGGTTCAAAAGTTTGAGGGGGGGACACAATTTTATAATCTTTTGGAGCGATTATTTCCCAAAATATTAAAATTATCAAAAAAATATCTTAGTAAACCCCTGTTCATTTTTTAAATACCTATCCAACGATATATCACATGTTGGTATTGAAATTTGAAAAAAAATCACTCCCCAATTTACGTGTAGGGGTACCCTAAAAAAACATTATTTTTTCTTTTTTATTTGTGCACTTCGTTGACGTTATTAATATATATATTTATACCAAATTTCAGCTTTCTAGTGCAAACGGTTTCTGAGATTATCCTCGGACGGACAGAGAGACACGGCGAAACTATAAGGGTTCCTAGTTGACTACGGAGCCCTAAAAAGAAAGAACATAATCGATTGCGCAGCTAACAAGGTCCCAACGTCAGCATGAGCTGCTGCAATATTGGATCCTATGCTGTAGCAGCGCTGGTATTCTGGCGGATTTTTTTTTTAAGAAACAAACCATTTTAAAGAAACCATTTAATGTAGTAGCTGCGTTTATCATTGATCTAGCCAAGACATGTCATGATGTGGCTAATAGACACTGATACATTTCATAAAATGTGTCCACTTCCTGAAATTCTCCAACGTTTCATGATATGGTCAATTCTAAAATGTGGTCACAACATAAACCACACATCATTACCGGGTTATTATTTCAGGGTCCTTTATTTCTAAAATTGACATTTACCGTACAGTGGAGACATTACAGAAGCTGATAAATGACTATCATAAAAATATTTCATTCTCCATTTATTATTTCGCTTCCTGTTCCAATCATGACAATAATATGATACGTCTATGTTAATTTTAGGATATTTTCTTTCGACCTCCTATTACATTAACGACATAATATTTTATTACATTTTTGCTTACCATGAAAACAACCACGAAATGATTACTCAAGGACATATTTATCATGATATTCTGTTTAGCGTTACGGATACATAAATTAGTGCTGTTGTCAATATATTTGCTCAGAAAATATCAGGAAACGTTGCGCGTGAATACAAGTGTATTGATTCCTGTTTCCAAGCAAACAACTTAGTTAACTAAAAATGGCATGAAAAAATGATAAAACCATCAGTATTAATGTTGGTAAACATTTCCAAATTACGAAAAAAGCCTACATTGCGGTAAAAAACAATGTTTGACGAAGTTTAAAGCTCTTTTTCTAATATTTATTCAATGGCACCTTAAAACAGGTCATTGGTGTCACGGCGTTGCTCTGACGTCACGCCTAAGTAAGCAATTGTGATACCAACTTTGTTCTATAAAAAGTACTCGTACTTATCATCATAAACAGCATTATACTCGTACAATACTGTTTAGGATATAAAATATATTTAACTTCGGTTTTTTGTATATATTTGTGCAATTTTAATAATTAACCAAAATTTTGTTGAAAACCCTTATAATAAAAAGTAAACTTACTTATTTACAATAAAACTCCGTAACTTAAATATTTGGATTGCAAAAAAAAATCATGTTTTGTTGAATCAACGAGCTTAAAATTGTTAGTTCTAAGTTATGTTAAAAGATTTTCAAGGAAATCTTACCTGTACTGTTCGTTCCCAATCGGTGTATTCGTTGACTATTGTGAAGAATATTTCGCTTAAATGATATGTGTACGCGTTTCTGACGTATGTTCTGAAACAAAAATAAAATTTAGTGGAATAATAGGTAATTAAAGGCACTCAATTTTTTTTTGACGCAGCTTATAATGTACAAATTTATATAATACTGTAATTTATGTATTTATGCAACACCAAGTAAATATCTCAGTTTAGAACTTCAATTTGAAAGCGGTGAAATAAACCTTAAGAAAATTAGATACCCACTACGTCGACTGTCAGTATGACATAGAGGTTGAATGGTAGAGATGTTTAGTTATTACACCTTTTTTTTCAAATTATAGTATACCTTTTTTAAATATTTTTTTATTAAAAAAATATTTACGTTTGTTAATATTTTTTTTACCAAAAAATATTGAATGGATGATTTGAGCACCTACCTAGATATACAAGAATAACATTAAAGATTATTTTCACTTTTCAAAAATTTCAAAAAGTGGGAAGTAGATAAAAAAATATTAACATAGAAATGATACTGAAATTGATCATGCTGTTTTTACTTGTTAAATCAATTAATGTTTTAATCCATTTCAGAAGAAACGTTTGACGAAAAACATGTCTAGTTTCTTAATGATGCTTAATAATTCTTTTATTATTTACTTCAAACCTTTTCAAGCATAAAATATTACAAACGTTCTTTTCCCTCTCAATCTTCTAATTGAATGAATAATTGAAATTACCATTTTTGCTTTGCTCTTCCGAGTTCTTTGAAAGGATTTTTTTTGAAGGACTTTGGAAATGAAATACAAAAAAATTATACGAACCTAAAATATATTTACGTTATTCGTAAAGAATTCGTAAAGAAGTCGAGTATCCCTTACAATTTTAATGAGGGCGGTCAAAAGTTGCTAAGCTAATTTAGAACTTTGTGTTTTGAAAATACCGACCCTTTTTATTTGGAATTATGTGGATTCGAATCCGGAATAATCATTTTCATCGATCTTACATTCCAACGTATTTATGAGTAACCATTATAAGGTTACCATTATAATAATAACATACAAGCTATATGTTGTCTTTACCCAATTATTGATTGAAATATTAGTTTCAAACATGTTTCCTTCAATAACGGTTTAAACTATTAAGGTAGTTATTATTAACATAGTTTTTACTATAACTTTACAAACATAACTAGTGGTACGCATTTAAAACATCATATTTAACTTTTATGATTAAATATGTGCCCGCGACTTCATTCGCGTGGACTACATCCTTTCAAGGTCGGTTTTACCCCTATCTCCCCTAACATTCGAAACAAAAAGTAGTCTATAGTTTAATAGCTATATTTGGGCTAACTTTCATATCTCTAACTTAAAAAATAAACATTTTCCCATATAAACTTTCAAAGGTGGCATTACCCCCCCCCCCCCTTACTTTCTAACAAAAAGTAGCCTATGTCCCTTCTTTAGGTCTTTAGGTTCAACGTATACCTATGCCAAATTTCATCAATATCGGTTGAGAGGTTTAAGCGGGAAAGCGTAATAGACAGACAGACAGACAGAGTTACTTTCGCATTTATAATATTATATATAATATAATAGGGATTTGACAACAACAACAAACCCCTATAGTCGAGTCAAATGGCTGGACTTTAGCAACGCGCTCTTCTGAGGTTCCAGTTCGTTTCCCAGTCGGGTCTATTTAGAAAACAAACTTATTTATGTTGTCTCGAGTTTGGATGTTGTAGTACTGTTGTTGTTTTTGTTACTACCCAAGTGCTTTTGCTACTGACAACAAAATCAGAGTACATTTCATACATAGAATGTTATCAAATTGGCATTAACCCTATCACAATCCACCTACTACGATAATATCATCAACGCGAAAAACATGTAAGAATGTTTTGCTACACTTATTAAGGTGTCTGAAAGACTATTTATTACTCTTTCATGTAAATACTACTGAATGTTATCAAATTGGCATTAACCCTATCACAATCCACCTACTACGATAATATCATCAACGCGAAAAACATGTAAGAATGTTTTGCTACACTTATTAAGGTGTCTGAAAGACTATTTATTACTCTTTCATGTAAATACTACTGAATGTTATCAAATTGGCATTAACCCTATCACAATCCACCTACTACGATAATATCATCAACGCGAAAAACATGTAAGAATGTTTTGCTACACTTATTAAGGTGTCTGAAAGACTATTTATTACTCTTTCATGTAAATACTACTGAATGTTATCAAATTGGCATTAACCCTATCACAATCCACCTACTACGATAATATCATCAACGCGAAAAACATGTAAGAATGTTTTGCTACACTTATTAAGGTGTCTGAAAGACTATTTATTACTCTTTCATGTAAATACTACTGAATGTTATCAAATTGGCATTAACCCTATCACAATCCACCTACTACGATAATATCATCAACGCGAAAAACATGTAAGAATGTTTTGCTACACTTATTAAGGTGTCTGAAAGACTATTTATTACTCTTTCATGTAAATACTACTGAATGTTATCAAATTGGCATTAACCCTATCACAATCCACCTACTACGATAATATCATCAACGCGAAAAACATGTAAGAATGTTTTGCTACACTTATTAAGGTGTCTCAAAGACTATTTATTACTCTTTCATGTAAATACTACTGAATGTTATCAAATTGGCATTAACCCTATCACAATCCACCTACTACGATAATATCATCAACGCGAAAAACATGTAAGAATGTTTTGCTACACTTATTAAGGTGTCTGAAAGACTATTTATTACTCTTTCATGTAAATACTACTGAATGTTATCAAATTGGCATTAACCCTATCACAATCCACCTACTACGATAATATCATCAACGCGAAAAACATGTAAGAATGTTTTGCTACACTTATTAAGGTGTCTGAAAGACTATTTATTACTCTTTCATGTAAATACTACTGAATGTTATCAAATTGGCATTAACCCTATCACAATCCACCTACTACGATA
This sequence comes from Glyphodes pyloalis, assembly GCA_037074685.1. Lineage (NCBI taxonomy): Eukaryota > Metazoa > Arthropoda > Insecta > Lepidoptera > Crambidae > Glyphodes > Glyphodes pyloalis. Next base: position 3,268,192 of record JAYKKO010000030.1, on the reverse strand, counting down.
ATATCATCAACGCGAAAAACATGTAAGAATGTTTTGCTACACTTATTAAGGTGTCTGAAAGACTATTTATTACTCTTTCATGTAAATACTACTGAATGTTATCAAATTGGCATTAACCCTATCACAATCCACCTACTACGATAATATCATCAACGCGAAAAACATGTAAGAATGTTTTGCTACACTTATTAAGGTGTCTGAAAGACTATTTATTACTCTTTCATGTAAATACTACTGAATGTTATCAAATTGGCATTAACCCTATCACAATCCACCTACTACGATAATATCATCAACGCGAAAAACATGTAAGAATGTTTTGCTACACTTATTAAGGTGTCTGAAAGACTATTTATTACTCTTTCATGTAAATACTACTGAATGGTTTCGGATAAAATTTAAGAAGGCATTACTGCCTTTCGATATTTTATTATCTTACGATAGATGAGATATTTTTTTATTTCGAAATAAAGTAAATAAAGTTGCGAGCGACAGCAAGTTCACAAATAATAAATAATTAATTAATACCAAACCCGATTTTAACCAGTATTGATCGCTCAATCCAGCATCCATTTATTTATGACAACGTATAAATCTTGACTAAAAATTATCTATTCAACAATACCCATTATTAGATACCTTTCATTACCAACCATCTCAGACCCTGCGGCCGAACACCAATTTACCGAATACACATCGACCTCACCTTATTATTCTATCCCTCCTCTCCCCCTCGAATCCATTTTGTATGTCCTGAGCCGAGAATTTCCAAAGGGCCTCACTAGTGACAACTCCAAATAGGAGGTCGTATTTGTTCTGCCCGCCTCTTATCCCGAATATCCTATCCCCACTCCTTTTGTCCGCCTTGAAATTGTTGACCCCGGAAACGCTTGTGAACCCTTGCAGATCATTCGGGATGAAAAAGGTCAGTAGCTCTTTCGCGTAGTCCGTTTTTACTACAACGCCATCTACAGATGGTCCGAAAGCCGTCAAGTAGCTCGGCGTGTTTATTTCAGCGGACATTAGTTCCTCGAGCGGTACTTCTCGCAGGCAGTCCACGATCAGCTCGTGGTCTTTGACGATGTCTTCGGGGAGCGTGCAATTGGACTGTTTAGCTAGTTGGACGGAGTAGCTGACCGGGTCTTCAACTAGTGCCCAGGAGCTCAGAGCAGATCCGGACAGGAGTATCGCTCGATGGAACAGGCCTAAAACAAAAATTGTTTGAGAGGAAAAAATGTGGTTAGCAATTGTTATGGGAATCTGGAAGCGGAACCAAATCAAATACTTATTTTAATCATACAAACGGTTCAAATTGAGAATCATGACGATACAAGTAGAAAGCAAGCTTTGATGGAATTAATGAGCGAATAACTAAAATTAAATGCGAGTTAATTAAATAATAAATAAGTAAATAAATAAATGCGCCAGACAATCACACCAATCACCTGGTCTCAAACTAAGGTTTTCCCTTGTACTATGAGTACCAGACGACGCACATAAGTCGATTTTAGGCATTAAGGGGGTCAAAAATATTTTACAGTGTGTTAACGCGTGAACGCATGCGTAAGCGGTGGATACGGCGCACACACACAAATGCAGCAGCGACCAATAAAATCGCCGCGGCCTGCGCGTGCTTCCTCTTTTCGGTCTCCAGGCTCCGTGCGAGCCACTCGCTAGCATAGCAAATACTTATAGTGATAGATTTATATTTTTTCATGTACATACAAAGTCTTGTAATTATAACTAGTATTTTACCAATTCGTGGCTACGTTATTTCTCTCCGCCCCGCTAGATCCTTGATTCGAACCTCATCATAAATTTCGAGCCGGATGCGATTTTTTGGAGCGGCTACAACAGCGCAGCGACCAGAGGACGCAGCGGTGAGGACACGTCAAGGACACCACGCGGTCGAAGCGTGGCGGCGTAGCAGAGAATTCAAGATCAAGGCCAAGACGATCAACAACCATTCAAAATATTCAAGAAAATAGCGGTCCAGAAAATTCAAAACCCTGAAAAGGGGCCTGCAGTGCATATTCGTGAGTTCGTTCCAATCAAAGCGCAATTTCCATTCCAATTTTTATTCATTTTAGAATCAGTTCCATAATAATTTCCAATCCTATTCACGATTAATTACGTATTCGTTGCAAGATTCAAACGCAAATTTATTTTTATTTCAAAGCCTATTTAGCATTTTCCTTTAGAACAAGCGGTTCCCTTTCACTATTTCACAATAAATTTAAGCAAATACCTAATTATTCCAGTATTTTTTTTACTTATTTCTTATTTAGAGGTACTAAGATTCAATTTGTTCTCTTTTCAGCTAAAGATCATCCTAAACATTGTGTTTTACGTGATAATCCAGTGCATTTTATTGCAAATTCCAGTGAAATTCCCGAGCGTGCATGCGGGTCCGGCGCGCTTTCGCATGATCGCTGGCGCGCAAGGTCAAGTAACTGCGCCACGTACCACGTGCACGTGGCGTGCGCACGCTTCCCAGTGCTTCTAGTCGCTTCAATTCACTTCATTTCTCGCTTTAAGTATCGTTTCATCCACTTCTCTTCTAATTTCGCAATTTTCAATTAATATTTCTTGTCATTTTCAGTTATTTTTCACTATAAGCTGGTTAATTATTTTGAACTTACTTCCTTACTTGCCTTTCATTTCCATTCGAATATTATTTTAATCATGGAAGAGCTTAAATCATTAAGAAAAATAAGAGCGTCCCATAAAGCTAAGCTGACTATTTTCAAATCATATCTTGAGCCACTTTTAAATTGCAAAGAGTTAAATAGCTTACAAATTCACGAAACAAATACGCGCCTTGCGAAAATTCAAGCTTTATACGATGATTTTGATGTGAATCAAACTCAAATAGAGAATTCTGACGAAATTCCAGGTGACGATTTTACCGAACGCGAGAGCTTCGAGAGCACATACTTCAGCACCATCGCCGCCGCGCAGGATCTGCTGACCAGACATGCGGCGGGCGGCCCTGCTTCTGTGGGCAATGACTTCGCTTCGGTGGCAGGCTCAAATGTGGCAAGTGGTGCAACACCAAACATTCGTTTACCCATCATAAACTTACCAATTTATTCAGGACGCTATCAGGACTGGTTAGAATATTACGAGACATACCTATCACTTATTCATACAAATTCCTCCATACCAAACATACACAAATTTCACTATTTACGCGCATCACTAAGGGATAGTGCAGCACTAATCATTCAATCATTAGATTTTACTTCAGAAAATTATAATGTTTCTTGGGATCTTCTGTGTAGCCGTTACAATAACAGTCGTATTTTAATTAATAATCATGTTCAAGCACTTTTTAATATTCAAATTCAAATTTCAAATTCAATATTCTTTTATTCATGTAAATTACACCAGTAATATTTATGAAACGTCTATATAATGCAAATGACGCTACCTCCGGTTCGGAACCTATAACTTACAGAGAAGATCCCGGCAAGAAACTCTGTCGTTCATATTACAAATATAGCTGAACTTATAACTAGTTTTGCACTAAGACATACAGTGTAGTAATTAGATAAAATAATGTAGTAAATTGTAAAAAATAATTCATTGATTCAAAGTAATAAGAAAAATTAAAAAATATATATATTTAAATTAAACAAACTGTAGGTCCTAATGCACATTCGTGCTTAATAAGAATTTTGCCAACTTGCGAGTTGACAAATACGTAAAGAAATAGGTACCTCTTGCTGAGTTTGTATAAATAGAAATATAATTAGTGAAATTTTTCATGTGAGGGCGAACAGACTAGTTAGTGGTCCACACTTCTTTGTCATTAATATAGTCTTCTACTCTGTAGTACCCTTTTTTCAAAAGACAACCTTTAACAATTAGCTTAAATTTATTCAAAGGTAAATCAACAATAACTTGAGGTAATTTATTAAAAAAAGTTATACTTAAACCAACAAATGAATTACCAATCTTATGAAGTCTTCGTTTAGGGACAGCAAGCTTGTGTTTATTTCTAGTGTTGATGCTATGAGTGTCAGATTTTTTAGGAAAAGTATGCAAGTTTTTGTATACATACATTAGACAGTCAAAAATGTATTGAGATGCGACTGTTAGGATGTTGATTTCCTTGAATAATTCTCGCAGCGAGTCACGTGGTGTTAGCTTGTAAATGGCTCGGATGGCCCTCTTTTGTAACACGAAAATAGTCTGTAGGTCGGCCGCAGATCCCCATAAGAGCAGACCATACGACATGACGCTGTGAAAATAGCTAAAATAAACCAATCTTGCCGTCTCCACATCAGTCAGTTGCCTAATCTTCCTAACAGCATATGCCGCCGAACTCAGTCTTCCAGCCAGAGAAGTTATGTGAGGAGACCATTGTAATTTAGAATCTAAGTTTATGCCAAGAAATATAGTAGAGTTAATGAGTTCAATTTGTTCCTCATTAATTTTTATTATAGTGTTGACCTGCTTTACATTCGGCATTGTAAACTTTACGCATTTTGTTTTATTGGCATTAAGTAAAAGGTTGTTAGTTTTAAACCAATTGAGTACCTGGCTGAGAGCTAAATTAATGTCATCAACATTTTCATTTTGTCTATTAATTTTGAACATTAGAGAAGTATCATCGGCAAATAATACTATCTCACATAAATCATTGGTAAAGAATGGCAGGTCATTAATATATATTAAAAATAGCAAAGGTCCCAATATTGAGCCCTGGGGCACTCCCATTAATAATGGAGTACCGGACGAATTAACTCCATTCACACTGACTTTTTGAGTTCGGTCAGACAGATATGACTTAATTAGATCAAGTGAATTGTTAGATACACCATAATGCCGCAATTTCAAAATCAAGGTTTGGTGATTTACGCAATCAAACGCTTTTGATAAATCGCAAAAAACACCCACGATATCTTGCTTATTATCCCATGCATCAAACACATGCTTGATGAGTGCTACTCCTGCATCTGTTGTAGATTTCCCTTTAGTAAAACCATATTGGTTTTTATGTAATAGCTTATTTGCAGTGAAATGGCTTAGTATCTGATCAGAAATTATTTTTTCAAAAATTTTACTAAATGTAGGTAAAATTGAAATGGGTCTGAAATTTGACGGGTCATTTTTTTCTCCGCTTTTAAATAAAGGTATGACTTTACTAAGTTTCATTAAATTTGGAAAACAACCTTCATCAATACATTTATTAAATATAATTGCCAAGTGAGGAGCTATAATATGTATTATATTTTTTAATACATCTACAGAGAGACCCCATAAATCTTCAGTTCTTTTAATATTAAGTTCCTTGAAGGCATTCAAAACTGTCTTAAAGTTAATGTACTCAAATATAAAGGGAGTTTTGCATTCATCGACATGCGATTTGAGCAGGGAATTAGCTTGATCTGGGTTAGATAATAATCCATTAGTTATTGTGACCGGGATATTTGTAAAGTAGGTCTCAAAAGCGTTGGCAATTTCCCCATCTTTCTCGATAATAGTGTTATCAATTTTGAGGGAGAGCTTGTTTGTTTGTGTTTTGTTTTTACAAGTCTCTTTATTGATAATTTGCCATGTGACTTTGTTTTTATTAGTTGCTTTAACTATTTTTTCTTTAAGAAAGTTAGATTTAGCAACCGCGCAAATCTTTTTAAATATTTTCGAATAATTTCTGACATATTCCACTATTGAGGGATCGTTCGAATTAGCTTTTATATCATATAATTCAAATAATCTACGTCTACTTTTATATATACCTGACGTAGCCCAGTCACTAAATTTTATTTTTGAATTGTCTACTTTTATTATTTTTTTAGTAAATATATTATTAAATTCTGTTTCAACGCTATGGAATAATTTCTTAAACATACTATCGACATTATTGTCTGGCTTAAAGGATATTAACGACATCTTTTCGCAGACATTCGATTTAAATTTTTCAACACGTTTTGTGGTAATAGGCCTGCAAGTAATAGAAGACATTTGAGCGACAAAATGATGTTCGAACACAGCAATCTGACCACTATGGTCAGAATTAATAAAATTAATAATTGATTTATCAACTGTATCACAATTACAAAAAATATTATCAAGACAGGTGGCAGATGTGGAAGTGACTCTGGTTGGTTCATTATATAGTTGAAATAAGTTATAAGATTGAAAAAGATTTAAAAACCTAATGGAATTTTGCGATTTTTCTAGAATATTTACGTTAAAATCACCACAAATAATGATTTTTTTATTAGAAGTGCTCACTTTTTTGAGTGCATCTTCCATGATGGTCTCGAATATTACATAATTAGCAGATGGTGGTCTATAAACACACATAACAATATACTGCTCAAGCTCTACACATGAAATTTCAATAGTACGTTCAACTGTGAGCCCGACTATTTCTTTACGTTCCTTAAATTTAATGTCAGATTGTAATAAAATAAGTGATCCACCTCTGATGGCAGAGCCTCTTGAGAAATAGCTACCGACTTTATAATTATCAATGCTAAGCATTAATTCGTGTTGTCGCAACCAATGTTCCGTGACACATAACATATGTATATTCTGTTCATTCAAAAATAATTCTAATTCTAATTCCTTGCCAGAAATACCCTGTATGTTTTGATGTATAATATTCAGATAATTGGGTTTTCTCTTTGAAAATTTATTGCTAGAGTGGTTCTCTATTGTCTGAGGTTTAAATTTAAATTACTTGGAACGGGTTCCAAAGTCTTACTAAATAAAATATTAATATTGTAAGCTAACAAAGTAGCCAATCGGTATTTGAATTTATATGGCAAATAAAAACTTTTGCCAGTCAACAAAAAATTATAATGAATAAATTTGTTTGTGTCAAAAAACACAAAATTGTCACTATGACTATATGTCAAATTGTAAATTTGAGTATTCAGTAAGTGAATACAGTTATTTTGGGCTGATGTGAAATGCTTAGAGAAAGGAAAGGCGCACAAAATTACTTTTTTAACATTCAGACATTTCAAAATAGAAAAGCTTTTCAATATTTCACTTTTGCTGGTATTTAAGCCATTTCCCATCATTATAATGATTACTGATTTATCATTATAATTATAACTTTCCACTTTCTCACATATTTTTCTAAGTGGAGCGTCAGGCATACAAATGTTAGTGACACTACAATTTACAAAATTATTTAAAAGAGGCCCGTAGCCAACTCCTATTCTATCTGAGAACAGTATAACATTATTGCTAGTACATTTTTTAGAAAAAATACACTTTTGATCGTCATTTTTCGTGTCAGACAAAAGCTTGAGCCTCTCATCTGCCAGATGCTGATCAGAAGGGCCAGCACCTTGGTTACAGCTACATGAGTCTGTGATCTTATGAGTGGCTAATAACAGTTCATTTATTTGAGATTGTGCAGATTTATAATTATCTGTCATGCGGGCAAGGGACTCATGTAGCCGTGAGATATCAGACTGCAACTCTTGTGTGTCATTTTCATACTTAGATCTACTTTTTTCTAATTTTTTACTATACAATTCTAGACTATCGAATAAGTCCATACGTTGCTTTCTCAACAAGATATTATTTTTGAAACATTTTTCACGTTTAATGACTTTTTCTGTTTTTTTAATGAACCTACTGATCCTAATGTATTTCTTAAGTTTGTTTTTACTGTGTATTAGGATTTTATTAATCTCAGTACAAGTGTTATTTTGAACCATCTCGACCCCAGTTGGAGACCCAATCAACTCTTCATACAGGCTGTGGGTGTGTATTGCTTCTTGACACCGTTGGTCCTCTTGATGCTCCTGAATGGTGTTATTGGCAGCTTGAAGATCCGCCTCGAGCTCATGGACGCGACCCAGGGTTCTTTCATAGTCCATGCAGCACTGATCAAACTTGTTGATTGTGTCTTGAAGTTCGTCCCGTTGTCCAAGAACATCAGCGAGCTGAGCATGAAGATTGAAGAGTTGTTTCTTCAGTTGAGTGTTGTGGTTAATTATTTTACCAAATTCCTTCTCATTCTCTTCCTGTTCCAGGAGGAGTTGACTGTTGTCTTTTTTTAATTCTTTAATTTCTTCTAAGGCTCGTTTTAATTTTAGTTCCAAGTCATGAGCAGCGGCCTTGCGGGTCATCATTCTTGAGTATGATGCACTGTCACTCATATCTGAAATGTATAGTTAAAAAATGTTAGCAAAAGAAATTGTACTTGATAAGACAGGATAACCTGAAGGTTAGAAGTTTTTGAATCTACTTGGTAAATATTTAATAAAATTTAATTTATAGAAAGGGGTATGTTAATTTGTTAAGCTCAAGACAAATTATTGTAATAAACATAAAATAATGGCTTTTTGTTACTTATAAGACTAATTAGTATGATATTTAATAACTATACTTGATGAAATACACCAATTGACTGATATTTCTAATTTAATAATTAAGTGAAAGATTTTGCTAAATTACTACAAATGTTTGCTTAAAACAACCAAATGATTAAATAATTGAACGCAAATTGCAGTTTAGGTAATTTTAATGCAACACACTTATGTAAAACCAAAGTTTTTCGGACATCAAAAAAAAAAATTATTTTTTTCAGTTTAGAACTTACCTACCTACTTAACAAAAATTTTATCAAGGAGCAAAATTTAGCGAAATTTTAGTGTAATTGAACAGGTAAAGTGTGTGAGAAGCTTGAATGTGACCAAGCGTTGTATATCATCAACTTTACTTCCACTTTTCGTCAAGTAAAGAGAGGCACAACAGGGTCAGTGTTTTGATGTTGGACGTATCTCGCTTAGGCGAGGTAAGTGGAGTATAATATGAGGTGTATTAAGTGTTTTAGTTAACATTAATTTAATAAAACAAGTACTCCCCCGGTTTTATGATGTTTGATCCCGCAAGTTTTGTTTCCAGACCGGCCGTTGACTTTTGACACTTTTGAAGATCGAAGATTCTTGCGCAAACTTTGTCCAATCTTGTTGCCTACACTTTCACTTTCTAATTATCACAAATGCTAACGATTACACATTAACTTAGATCTAAATAACAAGTTAAACTATTTAAAATTAAATAAAATTATACAGCGGAGACAATAGACAGCTGTCCCCAGTGTTGCCACCCGTCCAGGGGCAACACTGGATATTGATCCCATTACCAAGGAATCTGCAAGAGCCTTGCGTAATATTATAGACATTGTCAATAAAAACCTAAGATCACTAAAAACACTGAATGTACCTACAGAACACTGGGACATTCTCATCATACACATTGTGTCCAACAAGTTAGACCCGGCCACAGTCCGTGATTGGGAGGCGCATAGAAATACAATTAAGGAATTGCCAACCTTGAATAATTTCAATGATTTCTTAAAAAATCGGGCTGACTTGCTGGAAACAATGGACGAAAAACACCGACAGCCATTACGCAGACACAGCGACATTACCCACGTTAGACCAAAAACATTCATAGCTAATCAGACGCTTACAAAACCAACACAATTTCCATGCCCTATTTGCAAAGGTGCACATTCAGTATATTACTGCATGAAATTTAAATTATTGCCAATTGAAAAACGTATAGAAAGGGTTAAACAATTAAATTTATGTATAAACTGTTTGCGTGGTGGTCATGATGAAAAACAGTGCAAATACGGAGCTTGCAAATTGTGTTCTCGTAGACACAATACTATGCTACACTTAGGCAACAGACAAAACACACTATCCCAACCTCATTCTCAAACTGAGTGCGTAGTACTACCTGCCATGCAAGAACAAAACCAGACCGAATCGAATCCTCAAACTAATCAAATAGATACGAATAATATTACACTTTCTACTACGCATCAAGGGCAGGTATTACTATCCACTGTGCAAATTCATGTCAAAGACAACAATGGTCATTTACACAAAATCAGAGCATTGTTGGATTGTGGTAGCACCAGTAGTTTCATTGTTGAAAACTTACAAAAACAATTGCATATTCCAAATTATTCAACTTCCATATCCATTCAAGGATTAAATAATCAAAGTTCAAATATTTCTAAGAGATGTGACGTAACAATTTCGTCGCTCTCAGACAGCGGTTACTCCTCAAGGGTTAACTGTTTTATTGTGCCACAAATTACACAATTAATACCTACAAAAAAAATTAACATAGACAATTTCAAAATACCTCCAAACATCCACCTCGCGGATCCACAATTCAATACCCCGTCTGAGGTGCAGATGCTATTGGGAGCAGACCTGTTCTGGCAGGTTCTATCTAATAATCAAATACCGTTAGGTAAAAACATGCCAATCTTAGCTGAAACAATGCTAGGTTGGATCGTCTCCGGCTACGTCAGAGACTCAAAACGTATTCAAAATACAGTCCATTGCCATTTCATTCAAGACACTGAGCTCGAGACAAGGCTCGATCAGTTTTTCAAATTGGAGTCAGTAGGCACCACTCAACAATCCCCGTCAGTGGGTGAGAGTGAATGCGAAGCTATTTTCACGAAAACAACTGTCCGTCAGCCAGACGGCAGATTCATGGTTACCATGCCACTAAAAGAGTCTCCTAGTTGTCTAGGTGATTCTACCGAACAAGCTCTTAGCAGATTTCAAGCTTTAGAACGCAAATTCAAACGCAATCCCACATTCAAACAAAATTACATAGCTTTCATGAACGAATACATTTCACTAGGTCATATGACCGAAAATACAAATCTAAAAGACACAGAAGTTTCATATTTCTTACCACATCATGGGGTATTGCGAGAGGACAGCCTAACGACAAAGTTAAGGACTGTCTTCGACGCCTCTGCAGTCACAAGCACAGGCAAGTCACTCAATGACATACAACATGTAGGTCCTACTATACAAGAGGATTTAGTTAGTATACTGATTCGCTTCCGCCAGCACAAATTTGTTGTTACTGCGGATATAGAAAAAATGTATAGACAAATCTGGGTTGCTCCAATGCAACGCGGCTTGCAGCAGATTTTCTGGCGGTCGGATCCAACACAAGAGATCAAACGATACAAACTTAACACTGTTACCTACGGATTAGCAGCATCTGCTTTCTTAGCGTTTCGATGTCTAATACAACTTGGCCGTGATTGCGTAGATAAAAATGTAAGTGAAACAATCTTATACGACTTTTACGCTGACGATTTAGTGACAGGGCATTCTGAACAGTCACAGCTAATTCAAATATGCAAAGGCGTCATTCACGAGCTAGGAAAAGCTCATTTTCATTTACGCAAATGGCATACAAACAGTACACACGTACTCGATCAAATTGTAGGTGAAAATGACAATGACTTAGTAAATTTAAGCAAAAATGAGCATACAAAAACATTAGGCCTACAATGGGCTTGCAAAAAAGACACATTGTTATTTTCATCAACACAAACTGATATACAAAACTCACAAATAACCAAGCGTTCAATTTTGTCCGCAATTGCCCAAGTTTTTGACCCACTGGGTCTCATTAACCCATGTATGTTACAGGCTAAACTTATATTGCAAACACTATGGGCAAAGAACATTGCGTGGGACGACCCATTGCCCCTTGAAATTCAATCTCAGTGGAAATATTTCATTCAATACCTACCTGAGTTGAATAATATTCAAATACCACGTCATGTCCTTAGCGACAAACCAATAAAGGTCGAATTGCATACCTTTAGCGATGCCTCAATAAAAGCATACGCTGCATGCGTATACATACGCTCAATTTCAAACAATGGTAGTATCATGGTTCATTTAATAATGGCAAAAAGTAGAGTATCTCCTTTATCGCAAAAACTCTCAACACCCAGACTCGAATTAGTAGGAGCCCTTTTAGCCAGTAATTTAAGCAAGAAGGTTGAGAATTCCTTACGTTTACCAATTGATTCAAAATATTTTTGGTGTGATTCAACCATTGTGCTTGGTTAGATCAAAACATGCAGCAAAGTAAAGCTCAAACAGTTTGTTTACAATAGAATTACCGAAATTACAAAAAACTCTGAACCTTCTTCATGGAACTACGTTCCCACTGGATCCAACCCCGCAGATATAGGATCCCGAGGCCTGAACGCGTCTCAGCTAAAATGTTCAACTTTGTGGTGGGGAGGTCCGCATTTCCTTCATCAAAAGGAAATCGTAATGCCTACACAGCCTCAAAACACACACATTGACAACTTACCTGAAATAAAGTTCCAATGTCATTTAGCAGCGACTGAACCCCATGAAAATCATTTCACAAGCAACTTTTCAAATTACAGAAAATTACAACGAATTACAGCTTATATAAAACGTTTCACGCATAACTGTAAAAATTCTAATAATAAAATTACAGGTCCGCTAACGACATCGGAACTTGAACTCGCTACACAAACACTTTGTCGAATTGTGCAGCAGGATATGTTTTGTAAACAATATTCATTTTTGAAAAAGGGTCAACCCTTACCTTCTAAGGACAAACTATTGAGTTTAAATCCATTTCTCGATGAGACAGAGCTAATGAGAGTTGGAGGAAGATTATCCAATTCTAATTACGATTCAAATACAAAACATCCAATCTTGTTGCATGCTTCTCACAACGTTACAAAACTACTCGTTCAACACTTTCATTTAATTTTATTACACGCAGGTCCACAGCTGTTACTTTCGAATTTAAGACATAAATTTTGGATTACGAACGGGCGAAATTTGGCAAGAAAAATAACGCGAAATTGTTTAAAATGTTGTAGATTTTCAGGAAAAACATATCAGCCAATAATGGGTAATCTGCCTGCAGAAAGACTGCAGTCAGAATACGTGTTCTGTAATACAGCTGTGGACTACATGGGACCAGTCTTGTTAGCTGACAGAAAGGGCAGGGGTTGTAAACTCAAAAAAGCCTACTTATGTGTATTTGTTTGTTTGGCAGTTCGTGCAGTACACATCGAGCTTGTCACCGACCTAACTTCACAAGGCTTCCTGTCAGCCCTCAATAGATTCATTGCTCGCAGAGGCAGGCCCGCTGTAATATTTTCAGACAATGGCACGAATTTTATAGGCGCATCTAACGATATTTCTAAATTTATAAAAAACAATTGCGATAACATAGTTTCATATGCAGCTGAAAAAGGTATTATTTTCAAATTTTCGCCAGCCTATAGTCCCCATTTTAACGGCTTAGCCGAGGGCTCAGTAAAATCAATAAAACATCATTTAAGAAGAGTACTATCGATGACTCATCTCGATTACGAAGAATTAAACACAGTCTTAGTCGAAATTGAAGCAATATTGAATTCTAGACCTCTAACTCCACTCTCAAGCGATCCCTCAGATTTAGTCCCATTAACCCCTGCGCATTTTTTGATTGGACGTACATTAACGATGTCGCCTGCTCCCCAGGTACAAGATGCTCATCACATCCACAGTCTTACAAGATATGCAAGAACACAATTACTAAAGATTCACTTCTGGAACCGCTACTATATGGAATATATTTCAGAATTGCAGAAGCGAAACAAATGGCGCCAGGATGGTGGCCAACCACAAACAGGAGAGATGGTCCTCATCAAAGATGATCGCCTGCCCCCCAATCGCTGGCTGCTGGGTCGAGTGACTGCTGTCTTCCCCGGCGCTGATGGTGTCAACCGAGTAGCCGACATCAAAACTACATCGGGAACAATGAGAAGAGCTTTCAATCGGCTCTGTCCTCTTCCAATATTGGAACAGAATGCTTTGGAACAGAATGTTCCAAGGGCGGCAGCATGTTAACGCGTGAACGCATGCGTAAGCGGTGGATACGGCGCACACACACAAATGCAGCAGCGACCAATAAAATCGCCGCGGCCTGCGCGTGCTTCCTCTTTTCGGTCTCCAGGCTCCGTGCGAGCCACTCGCTAGCATAGCAAATACTTATAGTGATAGATTTATATTTTTTCATGTACATACAAAGTCTCGTAATTATAACTAGTATTTTACCAATTCGTGGCTACGTTATTTCTCTCCGCCCCGCTAGATCCTTGAGTCGAACCTCATCACAGTGTATTTTGCTTTTTTTTAGCTTTATTTTATCATTTAGTGTTGTTATTTGTGTAATAAGCATGTTTTACTGACGAAACACGGAAATAATCCAACAAAAATCCAATTAAGGGTATTAATATATTTATATTATATAACATTTTTTGTATTTGTATACATGTATTTCAAAATAATATAAATCAGCTTTAGGCCAAAGCAAATATAAAAATTAACTATTTATTTATTCTTTACTTTCTGCATCTGATATATCAGACTCTGTGTTTGGTTCAGCTGGTTTTTGTTTGTCTAATGAAAGTAGAGCGCATTTCTTCAGTTTTCCTTCGTTTAGTCCTCTCACTACAATCTTTAAATGATTAAGATGGTCGACCCGGTCGGTTTCCAACATTTGTCGGAAGCTCAAACGTTCTGATTTACCAATTCTCATTAGTTTTCAAAAATACAGCTTCTTGGTGTATTTTTGAATACTAATGAGAATTGGTAAATCAGAACGTAAATGGTCTAAACCTCATAGAAAATGAGGTTTAGACCATTTTTCTCTCATTGAAGTTTAAAAATATGCAAAGTTTTGCTGTAAATTGGCCAAAAGGTAGTTTTCCAAATAAATTAGTTTATCACTCAAATTAGGCAAATCTTGCAGTTGCATTTTATCGTAAAGATAACGTCGTATCATTACTTTTCTACAAGAGGCACCTAAAGCAAAAAAAAATACACTTTATTCAATTTTATAGAAAAAAGGTATTTTATTTTTGTATGACTTCCAATCTTTAAAAACCTTTAAGTCGGACATCCGCAGCCATCCGCACTTAAAATATGTGTCGTAAACTAGCCTTATATGTAAAATATTTAAAACCAACAAAATTATTTCGCGAGAGAAGGCGATAACATAACTTAATTATGTTTGAACAAGAAAATTAACCAAAAATCAAATTGTTTATATGCCATCTTTCATAACTGAACCGATACTATAAAATGAAGTTAACACACTTAAAATACATTAGAATATAACAACTCTTACCTGAATTACTTGAATCCATCGTAATCGTTACGAAATATCAAGTAGAAAACACTAAAATCTTTTCCTTTAATTTCGTCAATTGAGATCGCGAAGAACAATAATTACAATTACGTGAAGATCAAGTTCGAACCTGCGCTGTTGCAAGCAAACGAGGCATGTTTAGTAGGTGGGGGAAGTAAATTCTTGTTACTGGTATATTTCTCTCTCTATCTTAGCTGCTATTGGTTGATAACCTTTTCATTTAAGAAATTGACTTATGACCGGCTAATTTTGAATAATCGACGTATGTGCGACGGATACTAACTGGGGGCGTCATCCCAGTACACCCAGACTCAAGTCAATTAAGAAAAGTTCGTTTTCCGAATTTACCCGACCGGGAATCGAACCCGGGACCTTTCGCGCTTTGGCCGCCTACCTTAGCCACTGCGCCACCGAGGTCGTCAAAATAAATAAAGACATTAATTTAGAAATGCAACAAAATTAATTTATCGAACATAAAAACGTTTTGCGTTCCCCAATTTGTAATGGTAAGGTCCACGAGTGATTGGAAAGATGGGTTGTCACTTCGATTATAATTTTTTCTCAAACTATATACCTAGGGCTTATACTTATACATACACACACAACAATGTTATATGTAAGGTTGATGATGACTCGTGATTAATTTTTTCCCTCTTTTATCGCAATTGTTCGATACAGATATCTATGAAATACAAAAATTGTAATAAATATATCTAGGTACCTACTAAGCAAAAAATCCTCTGGTATATGATTTTAATAGCTGAAGCATTTTAAGATTTAGATATGGATGTCTAAGCTGTAAGCTAGGTTGAATGAAATAAATCCAGCTTATATGATTATCTTATATTTTCGATCTTAAAAATAATTTCATCATAAACTTGATATTAAAATTAATTCTGGACTATTACATACAAATTATACTGGTTACATAAGACGTTAAAAAAATTCTGTTATTTCAAAGTTCCATTCCTGAAACAATTTATTTCATTCCGTGCCTGATTCTGAAGCAAGCGAAGACCCATTGATAAAACTTTAACAATTACTTTCAGACCTCGCAATTCTCAAACAAAATCTGGAATTTATATCTAAATTATCAGAACACTTGGCCCCTTTTCATGGTCTAGAAACTAAAACATCTTTCTACAATTATAAGCTTTTAAATTATTTTGTATTCAAAGTAAGTTAAGTTTAAAATTATAGACTGGAACTACATTTTACGATTGAATCAATATTTATTTAACTACTGTGTTTAAAATTGTTAGTACTTCTCGTATCACTAGCAAATTTTAAATATTTTAAAGAACATTAAAATTGTGGTTAGCTCAGTTGTAAAAGCAGTATAGTATATATTATGTATATTTTATATATATAATAATTTATTTTAGCAGTATATTTTATGTATATATTATATTTATTCATGTATGTCTATATGTATATTTAATTGTTTCCGAAATGAACATTTGTAACGCTTGATAGTTACTATTCTCGTGTATTATGTTTTTATTTTATTTTTTAGCTTACTTATGCACTTTGTCACTATTACCGCACCCATAAACTAACTCTCCGCATGACCCAAAGGTTGACTGGTAGAGAATGCCCATAGCATTAAGTCCACCTGTTGTACTTTTTTTTGTGCAATAAAGTTTTAAATAAATAAATAAAAATATAGTTGGGTTTGAATCGCCGCAAGGAAAGATGACATTTAATGATTCTTTAAAAAAAATATGTATAACAATATGAATCTCTCATTAAGCTTATGTTCTCAGTAATAATTCGAATTATTCATATTGATTGTTGTACCTAAAATCATCGTACTGCAATTATAAATACTCAATCAGAGTTAAATAAAATATGTCTTTATTTCAATTTAATAAACGAATTGAATACAATTTTGTGTTTAAACTCTGCAGCAGAAATTCATATGCGATGATTATTTAATACATTAATTATCCCCGCTTTCATTTACTCTACTGACACAAATTAAAAAATATGTATTGCCTACAGTGCAAATTGTGCATTTTAAGATCGTTACACTGAGATAATTAGTTACAATAGAAAATAAATTGTTTCTGGGATTTAAAAAGACATTCGGTCTTAGTATGTTCCAATACTTATCTTATTTTCAAAGCTAAATATTTTAAATCATATTGTAACAACTACTTGTTATTTTTTGCTATTATTTATTATTGTAAGTTAGTACCGTCACCAACAATAACGATAAAATTAATTAATTTACTAAGAAAATCCAATCAAATATCATGAATGTGCAGCTGTTATGACCTATTCAAACTAATTGAAAACTTTAAAGTTTTAGTAAAGTAAATAACTGATCTAAGTTTTGATCTGCCACTTAGCTTATCCCTCTTCTGATAAATAGAAGTGGGACAATGGACCAAGAGAGTTTATTTAATTAAGAAGAAAGAAATGAAGAAGGAAGAAAATACATTTATTGTCCATCGTATAATTATGAAATATATACACAAGAAGGACTTACCAGGCATGACAGTAGGCGAGATCATTAAGAAGTTGATGCATGCTGCTCCAGATCCGTGACCCAACATCGTCACGTTCCCTGCATCTCCTCCAAACAGCGCGATGTTCTGCTGCACCCAATGCAGCGCTGCAATTTGGTCCATGAGACCGTAGTTAGCTACTCGCGCCTTCAGGTGCGGTATTGGATTCGCGTTTAGGAAGCCTGCAAGAAATCGGGAAATTTAGCAAAGGCGGTATGTGAAACCAAAAAGTAATGGTAGTGAAGTATGAAGAAGTACGGTTTAAAAACCCGGTCTATCTACCTTGAATATAAAACAACCTTTACGCCGTGCGCATAAGAACCAATATCGAGCTGCGAGTGTTTATCTTGCTATTGAATTTAAATTGATGAAAACTTCTGAGAAAAATATGCTAATATTGGATTTTTGACAACATCTGGCTTTTCAAAGGGCATTTACTCCATCTTAAAAATTGACATCAAAATTGTTTCACGTCAAAAAACATGTTACTAATTATATTTGTGTCCGGAATTTGTAATACCATTACCAGAAGCATTGTAATATAACTGACGTAAGATACTAATCATGATATAATTTATATTCTATGATATTGGTTTATATTGTGATATAAACGGATGAACCTTCTCATTGTCTTTTGTTATAATCAAGAATTTGTGATTGAATAAGCTTGTGTCTGTAGTCTTCCTTCACGGCAATCCCATCAACTGACATTCCAAAATATATCAAATATATTTCGGGTATCGAAATAGCTTAAATATATCGAAAACAAATTTTTAAAATGACCCTTTTATACCTTCTCTCACAAAAGAAGCTTTCTAAAAACGAGTTTAGATACGTATATCCTCTAGTTTGACCGCACGTAACCTCTCCTAATATTACGAGTATACACCAGGTTCCAAGCATGCAATCATAATACTCCAATCCGAGTGTGAATATTACAGACACGATTCAAGGGCGAGCGTCACACTGTCCCCGAACGGCCGTAAACTTAAATTAGACGTCACAAATCAACTTAAAACTTCCACCAGGCTGATGATTAAACTCCCTAAGTGCGTTACCGTAGTTTTATTTTTCTTCAATCTAATTATGCGATGGCCAGTCTTCATCACGTCTCACTTAGCTTAATTAAACATTTCCTCCTCAACAAACTGCGCCGCGCCACTTTGAACTTATGACTTTCAAGTATACAGTCCCTTTTTGCGCGACGCGACTTTTACAAATTGTTTTTGAATGCAACCCGAGAGAAATTTTGCTGGAAATTTGTGCATGGGCATGTTAATTAATAGAGGACGGTATAAAATATGGGGCATGTTAGTACCGGCATTGAGTGCGTCAATGTTTGAGAGTAGCACCAATGGGCGTGTTCCTTCGTCCTGTTTTACATTCCCTTTAATGTATTTCTACATAATGTTCTTCAAATTCGTTTTGACTTTCCTCGTTTTGCTTTTCAATTAGACTGATACACTTCATTTTCCAAAGTTTGTTGTTCAAGAATGAAGAGAAACGTGAAACATTTTTTGAATTTTTGATTGATTCTAATGATTATGTTTCAATGCAATTCTTGTTTGAAATTTAAAGATAACTTTAGTAATTATCTGTGTTTTTTAAAGTTAAGAGAAAATGAACAAAATACAATTCCAGACATTTCCGATGGTAAATAACATTTTCGTTATCATTCTGTAGTTATAACCAAAATAATTTTTATTTATTGTTTTGATTCTAGATATCAATATTAATTTATGTATCTTACTAGACTTTTTCTGTATTTGTAATTCTAACATTTTACATTTTAGGATACTTGAAATAAACGTTGTCGGTGAACTTGTAAGCACAGTATACAAGCCTGCGTCAACAAACTTACCCAAAATCCCTAGTCTATAGTTGATGGTGATGACCACAATTCCAGCGTAGCTTGCTAGAACAGCTCCATCGTACACATTCCCTGAATTCCACTCAAAAGATTCACCGTGGATAAATACCACCACTGGGTATTTGGCTTGAAGTGTTGGACCAACTAAAACAAAAAGCGATCGTTATTTTTTTAAGGATTCCGCAATTTTTTTTTAATTTGTTATAGGTTCTGCACCGCGGGTTGCATTATTTCATAAATCACATTAATACCATTCATTAATATTACTGATGTGATTTACATGAAAAAAAAAACAGGTTTCTGATTCAAATTTTATGAAAAGATCAAATGACTAGAACAGTAGATCGTAGAATTTTTAAGTAAGAACATCCAATGGCAATAGCTGATTAATTTGAATGAGTTAGGTACACAGTAAGGGGATGGTCAAAACAAACTATTATGATCCATGTTTAACTTGATGTAATAATGGTCGAAACAAAAAGTTTCATACTGCATACATACAGGGAGTCCTGAGTGCGACACATGCTGAGTATGTTCTTTTTCAGTGTTTTGTACCTATTGTTATTTCATCTTGTTTCTTCACGTAACTAATTTTATGTTAACACTGAATAAATATATTTATATTTCTTTAATTCTATAGTCTTCATAGTCTTTGTAAGCGGTCAAGATAACATGTAACCTCATAAGGACAAAAAAGTTCGTGACCCAAATCAAATGGTTAAATGACATTTTCAACAATAGTGGAGAAGATATGAACTAGAGAAAAACGTGCTAAGATATCTACGATACGTTTTTTTTGTAAAAAAAAAAACAATGTTATTTTCTACGCAATTATTTGCGTTATTTGCTAAAAAAAGTAACTGCATTAAGTTCTGCATTTTTCTAGATGCTTTTATGAGCACTCAAATTCTGTAGCATCGTAAATCTAAAGATTTAACGACAGCGCACATAAATTAAGAAGTCTGAAATCCTGCCAAGCCCGCGCAGTCAAATGGTCCAAAATATTTCACGGCTTTTTTTACGCAAAAAAACATTTACGCCCCGAAGCCAGTCCGTGAAACAATATGAGCGTTTTCATCGGAATCCAATGAGAAAAGCATAATTCATGTCTGTTGGACCGGGTCCAAAGTGGGACTTATCTGACGCACACGAATCTGTCATGCGAGAAGTAGATAGCAAATAAAGGTGAAATGTTTTGTGTACACTCGCAGTGTATTATGACTTGTTTATTGTTTGAGCTATGCCTTCATCAGAATTTGGAACAACAAATTCGTGTCGACGTGGCGACGGCGTGTTTGCTGATACACGCCAATTCTCGTATCTAGCAGTTGTCATTTGGTAAGTAAATAAACAGATTGAGGCAACATTGCATAGATACATAATATTCATCGTCGTAAATGATAATAAGATGCTCCGTTTGAATTAAAAATCTGTTGTGATGTAGGTACAATAAAATGAAGAAAACAAAATCATATAATTTTATTACGTTAAAAAAGGCACTTAAAAGATGCTTGCTCGGTTGAATTTGCATAAAGGCATTGACAATGCTTAAAGATTTTGAAGACAATTGAAGTAGAGATACAAAGCTCATTTTTAAAACATTTTTTTTATTAGCTATTCATTAAACGTAAGTGCGCCATATCGTTCTGCAATATTGTAAAATAAGTCAGTTCTCTTTTAATTTCTTTAAAGGCTCAAGTGAGGAGTTTAATAACTCGATTGAGAGTGACTGCGTTCTTTCTGGCAAAAATTAAATCTTGACCGATCTTTTTGTAATAAATATTTGTATTTAAGATTTTAATGTTATCACTGTTGTCTAGTTTCAATGACATATTTGCTTGAATTAACTATACTAATATTATACAGTTGAAGAGTTTGTTTGTTTGTTTCTTTGAACACGCCTATCTCATTCACTACTAGTTTGAAAAGTAACTATGTTTTCAATAGTCAGTTTCTCGAGGAAGGCTTTAGGCTATATCGCCGATCGCCGTGCAATACCGCGTATCTACGCGTTTGCCATAAAGATTAATTTTGTCTGTTTTTTCACATAATTTCAATCCAAATTAGAACTTACGGAAAAATCTACATACGCAGTATTGCAAGCGCGTCGACGATATAACATTACGCCAACCACAGCAAGGAATCAGTGGAAAATTTTGAAAAAAACTGGGTAAATTATTAACCATTGAAAACTTACGTTTTTTGGTTGAACGCGCTGATTCGAAACGGATAGATTCATTATTTTAAAAAAAACTTCTTAATTATGATTGTAATAACAAGAATTGACGAGGAAAAACTCGTGAGCTCGTCTACTAATAAGCAAGATTTGTTACTCTGTACCAAATTATGTTTTTGTAACGATCGTATCATTACGCGTTGCTACAAAAACAAAACCCTTCATCATGCCTTTATAAGCTTCCTCAATGAGAGCTTATTTGCAGTAATAGGCACTCAGTCTCGATATTCGAGACTAATCGGGATGAAAATGAGACAGCGAAATAGCAGATGAAAGGCACTAAATACTCTCATATTGTTCGAACAGTTCCTTCATCCGAGTAATATAAGATCTGTCCTCATTACGAAGATATTGTCTCTGATCAATCGGGATATCGGATTACGAATCCAATTGAAGGTTGGTTGTTATTAAACAACCAACCTTCAATTCATTCACGAAAATAAGATATAAAAAGGACTGGCGATCGATGGGGAATACTAAGCTTAAATAAATATTTTTTTACCGATTTTCGACGATGACTGCGAAACCTTATCATCTTCAAAAAACTTTAGCGGGAGAAAGAGGACTGTAACCAATATTTTATCAAAGGTATGAAGCTTATTCAGCATGAGTATTTAGCGATTGTTAAGGATTACAAAAAGTGTTGTTAAATGTGATGGATGTACAGTTGATAAGACTTACTTTCAAAACATTAGCGTTTGTATCTCAGTGTAGTTAATTTATGGTGAGCAAGAATTTTTTTTATCGATTTTGTAGGGGATTTTAACGTTAAAGCTAAGTCATCATTTTTTAAGAGAACATATTTTTTAGTGCTTTGAACTTCGAATCAAGTTTTGACAGGTATTTAAAAGTCAGCTTATATAACTATTATAACGAAGAGTTATTTGAAATGGTGGTCGAATTATCGCCCATCAGTGTTTATAACACACAAATTGAAACTAAAAACGCAAGAACTGCCTTTTCAAAATATCGATTTTTGCCAGTAAAAAAGTGCTTTATGAAATTTGAAGTATGCGCAAAGCTACACGTCCTTGCTGCACCAACCAACAAGTTTCCAACGTCTCAAGGGACGACTATAAATAAGAAGTCCGTCCGTCCCACAAAGGCTGTCCCGGTGATTGTCATTATCTCGATTTAGTTCCCGAGCAAACAGGCACACGTGACTATTGTCCCTGAACAAAGAGACTCCGTCGCAACTCAGGACCGTGATTAAAATTCGCGAGCGAAACTTAGAGACGGACTCATCGCGCGCTCACTTCAGAGGAACTATTGACGCGAAATGTGAATGAAGACTGGAGGGGTTTGCGCAGAGATTTCTTTGTTGCGATTAAAATTTCAAACTCGGTTTTCATTGGTTTGGGGCGATTGCAACAGACGGCATTTTGATATTACTTTTGATGCAAAATAAACCTATTTTTACAAAGGAAAACACTGTTTTAAAATTTTGTTGCTTAGACCGATGAAGGTTCTAAAATACTTCAAAGGACAATGAAAACGGGATGAGAAAGTTTCATGCAAGTGATGTCTTTGTCGTTATTTCAATTTTGAACACGCTTTTCAACGAATTCTTAGGAAACGTACCTGCCAGCGTCTCTATTTGAAGTTATTGTAAGAATGAAAGACGAAAAATTTAAGCAAAGAATGCTTTTGTAAGTTTTATTTGAATTTTAGAGTCTCTTTTATTTCCTACTAGCTGTGCCCGCGACTTCGTTTGCGTGGACTACATCCTTTCATAGTCGGGTTTTAAAAAAATACGCATCGTATAAAATGTTGATATATAATTATGATTATGTTAATAACATATTTGGTGTTAATTGCAGCAATAAAATGTCATTAAAAAGCAAACAAGTTACAACTCTTGTCACATTCATTTGACGACCTCCGTAGCCGAGAGGCGAGCGGGCCGGACTTTTGCGTCGCGCCATCTCTGAGGTTCCGGGTTCGATCCCCGGTCGGTTCAATATGGGAAACAAACTTTTCTATATGGGCTCCTCCTTCGTTGTTTCTGATTTCTGTAACACAAGTGCTTTAGCTACTTACCACAGAATCAGAGCAATGTATGTGATGTTGTCCAATATTTATTTATTTATTAATTCGTTACCATAACATTAGCATACGTCTTATGCCTACTCTACACGTATACAAATATAAGTGAGATTCCATCATAGTAGTCGTCCCAACGTAATACGACGTAATAAAGTAAACGGGTGGTGGCGCTATGTGGAGGGTCGTTACATTCCCTTCAATATGGTTGAGTGAAGCGATGGCTGGCACATACGTCATGCTTGTGAACAGGTGCCACCTTTAGGGACTGGTCTGCTCCAGCTTACCTCTTAAAATAAAATAATACTTAATACTTTTTTCACTCATCAAAATAAGACTATATGACTTGGTCCAAAGTGTTCTACACATAGCTATAAGTTAGATACTGCTACTGTAACTTATCTGCTGAGTTTCTTGCCGGTGTCTGCTCGGTAGATATAAGTTCCGAATCGGAAGTAGAATCACTTTTCATTGTATTCAATGACGATTCAAAAGTGTTACATGTAACTTACTTGAATAAAGAAATATTTGAGTTTGAGTTTGAATTTGAGTAAGTTCCCCACCACGTCCGTGTGACAACCAATCAGGAAAACTGACATCACTTCTACGAAATGGTAATCATTTTATACCAACTAGTCAGAGCGAGCATAACTGGTTTTCAAATAGAATATCGCACAATGGAGATGAGACGAGCTCGCAGTTTGTACAAGTGATTTCTTTGTCGCGATTTCAATTTCGAACCCGTCTTTCAAAGGATTTAGAGCGAACGTTTATGACTGGATTTTAATTTAAAGTTAGTGTATGAAAATCTGGTTTTAGGCGGTTTTGAAGTAGCAAAAAAGTTTAATCACCCCTTAAAGTGGGAGATGCGAACCGATAACATACTATATCAAATGCGTTGTCATTGCGATGGCTGAGAGCAGCCAATTATAAACTATGCTTATTAAAAAAAAAAAGCAACAATCATAGTCTTAGTTGAAACCAGAAACGTGAGAAGAAAGAACAAAAACGAATCTTATAACCGAATAAGGTTGAGAATCTCCACTAAAAAAGCTCATCTCACATTTTCCCCACTTTTTTTAAAGTATTATCGGAAAAATGCTAGAAAGTGTATCATACTGTAAAGACTCTGGGAAAACTTATTCAACTTAGCACAGTATGAACAAGAGAGGAGAAAAACTATATGCAACATTGTAAACTTCAAGAAATCACAAAGAAACGTTACGTGAAATGCACTTTCGAACTAGTTAACGCAAACGGGAGTTCATCTTATGTATTTAGTTTTTTCTAATACTGACTGTACTTAACATTTATTACGGTTAAAGAATATTTATTTCTCAAAAATAACTACATATTCACTTACTGAGAAACTCATGTTACATAATACTCACACTATGGACTAAACATTATCAGAACTATTGTACTTTAAAGGGCGCACTTAAAGTAAAATCACAACATGAATATGTTGTAAGTAGAAACAGGTTAACATGTCAATGTAATCGATTTTAAACAATTATTATTGCGTAGATTGACAATATATCTATTGTTTCAATTCCGGAAACAATTCAATCGATAAATATATTATATATTATTTTATTGCAATATATTAATCTGCCATTATTTGTGGATGTTATTGCCTTTCATATCATGTCATTTAGATTATCTTCTGTAGCATTATGTAACAGTAAAGATGTTTTTTTTCTTTATATTTATACACAAAACGACATAGTAAATTTGGGTCATTTGCCTGTAACATATTAGAGTTCCTATTTTTGAAAGAAAGAAAAAAACATTTATTTTCATACATAAATCACAAACTTTTGTACATAATATAGTATGTTCATAGATAATTTCAACCGATATGTAAATTAAATTATTTTATTTAATTAGCGTGTTTGAGCCTAGTAAGCGTAAAAG
This sequence comes from Glyphodes pyloalis, assembly GCA_037074685.1. NCBI lineage: Eukaryota > Metazoa > Arthropoda > Insecta > Lepidoptera > Crambidae > Glyphodes > Glyphodes pyloalis. Next base: position 3,242,604 of record JAYKKO010000030.1, on the reverse strand, counting down.
CAAACATAAGTAGCATTTATTCAAAGATAAACGATTTACAATCATCAGTTATTCTTCTGAAGGAAAAAAAGTTCGTTTGATTTATTTAGTACGGGTGAACTATAAAAGCCTTGATTGGACCAAAAAACTATTACTAAACTACCTATACTATTTGACGACTCACTATTAAATAGCAAATCAATCCAGATTCACTGTGTCAATATAAATTGACCATGTGATGTCTACTATTTCCTCTACCTAAAGGTTGTCTGGAAGAGATTGCTCTCTAGCAATAAGACCGCCTATATTGTACTTAAATATGTCTGTAAAACCAATTTCTGTAAATTGTTCTGTGCAATAAAGTGTATCTATCTATCTATTGACACACAAAAGGTTCCGCATTATTATAAAATAAAAGTCAAAATTCAGTTGATTGAATAAAAGTACCTTTTTAATTGAATTGTTGAATTTCAAAGAAAACATTTAACTATACTAGATGTTGCCCGATTTTGGTTGGTTTTTTTTTCAGGATAAAGCGGTGTCTTATTGTTAATATTTTATCTCATTTCAATTTCTACCAAAATTTCATTCAAAGTTCAATCACGAGTTTGTTTTTGCTTAAAAGAGTTACAAGCATACAGTCATCGATACCTGTAAACATCCATACAGCTTCACATTTTTACAAAATATCGCTTTTATAATTTTAGTAAGATAACATATTTTGTATTTTTTTAGAAGCGTCTACCTTGTGCCGTTTTAATATTGAGCTGTAACGATCAACAAATATAAAAACGAAGCCTCCTTAAATATTTATTTTGATTTTATCAATCAATCAACCAATCAAATTTTTATTTGTCAGACATAGGTATTACAGATAATATGTTACAATATTATTAGTATCACTGTCTTGCCTCATTTTGGCGTACAAATATTTAGTTAGTCACATATTTAGAACTGTAATAAAAGCATTAGAATTAATAAATTGAAACTAAAATTAAAATCAGTCTGTTAGAAACTCCGTCACAGTATAATAGGCCTTATTTTTCAACAAAAAAAGTAGTTGCTTACGGAATAAATGAAAATTAGCATCTTTTATCTTGATTGGTTATTTATTATAGATTTTTGGAGCCATGCCAAATAAACTATTTCTTTTAAGTGTAGTCTTAGTTACGGGTGCACTTAATTTGTTACCATGACGCCTGCTCTTTTTTAACTGACCGTCGGATATTGTGGGAAATAGATGTTTATTTCTCTTCACAAATTTTTATAAACGTTGGTATAGCAATTATACAAATAGATCATCCGAAAAAAATTGTCAATTTATCATGGTCCATGAGAAACAGGCTGATGACAGACATAAACAGCTGTGTCTTTGCTTTTGAGTTCGGAACCCTAAAACCGACTCAACAAATACAAATAAATGATTGCAAAACAAACAAGCGTAAGCAAACATCTGTGATTTTTCCAATAAATCCTTTAAACCAACGTATTCCCAGATGTTTCATTGAAATAACTAGTGAGCAATATCCTGAGCGACATAGAACAACAAATTGCTTGTAATATTCGATACAACGAATCGACATTTGAGAAAGAATCGGATCCTATTCGAGTTCATCGAACCGAGAGATACAGGTGTACGGTTCAAAAGAGGATTTATAAATCTTTATAAATCGAATATGTTAGGATTGAGCCGAGATCTGAAGTATGAGAAAATGATATTAATGATATTTTGTGAGGCGAAGGTTTGTTTTCTTTTGATTGATGCATAGATGCCCTGGTCGGAATATTGGTTTAAGCCCCAAGTTATTATCTAGCTCTGGATTTTTTTCCGAGTCGAACAAGGTAGAATTTATTCGATTTTTTATTTTTATAGCGCTTTACGCCGGTTTTGTTTTTTAACCGGAAGCTAACGGGCTGATGCAAAAATTCAATTCAATATTCTTTTATTCATGTAAATTACACCAGTAATATTTATGAAACGTCTATATAATGCAAATGACGCTACCTCCGGTTTGGAACCTATAACTTACAGAGAAGATCCCGGCAAGAAACTCTGTCGTTCATATTACAAATATAGCTGAACTTATAACTAGTTTTGCACTAAGACATACAGTGTAGTAATTAGATAAAATAATGTAGTAAATTGTAAATGTAAAAAAATTCATCGCATACGATAATTTGCGGTTAGCTCATTTGGAAGAGCAGCACGCGCGATGCGTGAAGGTCGTGGGTTCGATTGCCGCAACGCAAGGGGACATAAAAATAATCTGTTTCTTTAAAAATATTTAAGGTATGTTTTTTAGATTTAGATTTAGATTTACAAAATAAAGTTTGAGTTTGTTTCAGTCCGCATTTGGCAAGACAATTACTAAGTCAATATCCAATATTGAAAAGATGCCATAATTTCGATTTTGTTCGCAATCAACAGATAGTATTTTTGTTGATTTATCGTACTTATCATCATTTCAATCGAAGAACGTTCATGTTTTATAGGTCTCAGGAGGCTAAGAGCTAATACAACAGTAAAATTCATCAACTGCGATTTCTTGCTGGTTGGTCAGTTGAAAGAGCAGCACGCGCAATACGCGAAGGTCTTGGGTTCAAGGCCCACACCGCAATGGGGAAATGAAATTTATCTGTTTCTTTAAAATATTTAAACTTCGCTTGAGGATATTATATAGTATCTTTATAGTCATACATTATGCAAGACCATATCTACTAATACTAGTTTAAACCATATACGTAGTGGGTGCTTGAATACCGTTAATTTTTAAAAGTATTTTAAGTGGTATTTTCGATAATAACGTCTTAAACTCACATCCTCCATCGTTATTAAAGACCTGTCTCCGCGGTGCAAGAGTCAGAGCCTAACTCTGAGATCAAAGTCAAAGTCAAAGTCAAAGTCAATCTTTTTTATTCACATAGATTACATTAGTAATACTTATGAATAGTCTTTATATAAAGCAAATGAAGCTACCTCCGGTCCGGTTGTACAGATAGTGCTGAAACCTGAATATCGTGAGTTCTGATCACGCGACGAACTTTTTTTCTTTATGAGGTTTACTAAGTTTGGTTAGGATCGCAGGAATAAATCACCTGATTGTCCTACAAAAATGATGACTCCGTGCATTGGAAGGCACAGAAAGTCGTTAAGCTTTAATTCAAAACAGGTCTGGTTCCCCTAGTAAGGGCTGAGGAAGTCAAACGGTAATCGCTCCATTATTATAACCAGCCTCGAATATTACATGGTCACCAACCTGCATTTGGCTAGTGTGGTGTTTTAAGACACTACCCATTCTTTGTATTGTCACATTCCTTTCATTATTCGTAGTTAGGTTACTTACTATATTTACGACTTGAATTACCTGGTGGCTGGATAAAAAGGCACGTCAAGCCATTGGTTCTATCGAAAAGCCAATTTACAATCACACAAGTAAACACACAATTTTCACTTGAACACATTATTTATCTTTCTTGCAATGCAAGAATTGCCCATTTGTAAAGTTTCAAGTTAAATTGACGACTTCCGTAGCCGAGAGGCGAGCGGCCCTGACTTTGGCGAGTGCCATCTCTGAGGTTCCGGGTTCGATCCCCGGTCGGGTCAATATGGGATACGAACTTTTCCATATTGTCTCGGGTCTGGGTGTTGTGGTACCGTCGTTGTTTCTGATTTATGTAACACAAGTGCTTAAGCTACTTACCACAGAATCAGAGCAATGTATGTGATGTTGTCCAATATTTATTTATTATTTATTTATTATTTAAATATCTATATCGCTGTTTTTCCAACATTCCTGTTTGATATTCAATAATTTATCTACCTACTAAACTCTTAAGTTTATTCTACACCCACTACTGACACAAACTATACCCCGCGTAGGAAGTGATAAATTCTCCACGGCAACCACACGTTCTAGCGAGAAAATTGCATCAACGTTTTATAAAATTCCTAGACCTGGCCACTACCATGCTGCATTAGTTGGACTGGAATTCAGTTTCCGAATTCCCGTGGCAAAGCTTAAACAGTGATGTAAATTCTTGCCTTGTACGGTGTATAAATATTCATGATCGGGCTGTCTTTGAATCTCGAACTGTGGTAGCTCAGCGTAGTCTACCAGTCAAAAGCATTTGGGCATCGCCCAGGGCTGGTGTTTTTGATTGCTGACGTGCTATGGGAAAATCAACTCAACCAAATCTACGAACCTATTTGTTAAATTAGGCTTTAACTGTTTTGTAGGTTCTTATCGTGATAGATTGGTACAATTTGCTATAGTGCTTTACGCAGTACTAGCGAACGTTAAATATTTTAAAGAAACGGAAAAAAGTAATTTCCCTTTACAACCTTCAGTTATAGCGCGTCCTGCTCTTTCAGCAGAGCTAACAGCTAGTTATCGTAGGCGATGAATTATTCACTACAATCTTTACAACTGTCGTTTATAACTACAAACTTTTATAAAGTATGTACATATCCGTGGGATTTTGATTTCATATATCAATGAGTTCATTTTTGTTGATCCCGTTTTATTATATTTTGACGATCTCGGTTCTGGGTGTTGTGGTATCGTCGTTGTTTTTGATTTCTGTAACACAAGTGCTTTAGCTATTTACCACAGAATCAGAGCAATGTATGTGATGTTGTCCAATATTTATATTTATATTAAAAAATAATTTTCTCCATACATGTTTTTAGTCAGCTGTACCTATTTCTCGTTGTGTTATATTTTCACTATCTAGAAAAAAGAGTTTTCAATTGATAAGATTTTTTTTTGTATTTTCAAAGTACATAATTCTATTTACCTAAACGCCATTAAAAACAACGCAAACTGACCCTTCTATGGTTCAAAAACTATATGTATCAAGAAGATAGTTGTCAGACGTTCAGTAGATATATTTTAGTAGCTATATTCAACTGATTACTTGCTGAAGGTTTATTTATCTAACGCTAATTAGCTAATAATTGATGTGTCAAATGCATTACGAGTCGAAATGATTTGGTAAGATGAAAGATTTCGTAATTAACGTTGCAGAAAGTCAACCATATTTCATTAAGGGCCCGAAGCCAGATAAAGAGAATTAATCAAATGTTTTTGGCAGACATCTTAAGTAATATTAGAGCTACCATCTAGATTTCTGCATGATATCTTTGAATCCATACATTTGCTATCGTAAATTATCAGACTACATCATATATGTACATCTGATACATTTATATACACTAATTGGCTTTAACCATGTTTGTATTTTAGTACAATACTTGTTTCTCTTGTCTATTGAACAAAGGATCGTGGGTTCAATCATGATTGAGGACAAACATTTGTATGACGAACGTTTGTGTGTGAAACTGGGTGTATGTTTAAGAAAGTTATGGTAGCATATAATGTATATTTATATAGGCACCATGTCTGAGGGCAGCTTCTTGTGACTTTTTTGTTTATAGCGTTTTGTATCAATTTATGTTTTGATAATAAGACAGTTGAAGATTTAATCCGTTTATGACTTTTTGGAGACATCGGACAAACGGAAAATGAAGTTTTACCTTTTAGGTATAATCCCGATGAGAATACAACTTTTATTGGGACATTGTAGAATACACTGTCACTGACTCTGTCTGTCTACCTGTTTGTCTTCCCGGCTTTCATGCGTAAGCCACTGAACCGATTTTAATGCAATTTGGTATAGGCATACGTTAAACCTCTAGAACGGGCAAAAGCTACTTTTTGTTTTGAAAATAAGGGGAGATGGGGGTAATACCGGACGGTAATTGTTTATATGAAATTTGGCACAAACATAACCCGAAACTTGGATTAAATTTTGGACTACTTTTTATTTTAAATATTAGGAAAGATAGGGGTAAACCGAAAGTATGTAGTGCTAGTTGCAGGCTCAGCTAACATTTATATAAAGAAAGTTGAAATTCTTACCTTGCACTGGCGTATATATGTTTATATACAAACAGTCCTCGCTCTGATTCTTCAGCCGCGGCAGCAGCCTCCGAAGGTACTCCAGCCTGCCTTTAGGCATCCTCTCTAGAGCCAGCGTCTCGTTACTGATGTCAGGGAGCCGCTGAGGACACACTGGACCCATCTGGTCTACCGTCTTCACGTCATCCCAAGGTGCTGGCGCTCTTGTTGGTGCAAACCTTTGAACAAATGTTTTGAATGGTCAAACATACATTTCCACATCATATGAGCACTTATGTAGAATGTGTTATGTCACGTGAGAATTGAATATTGTTACGATGTAATAGTTCAGTGTAATATATCTTTCCAAGGATTCTATGGTGGCAATGATAAAGTTTATGTTTACTTTAAGATACAAACGTAAGCACGATCGTATCAAAAGTAAATTTTCAATGTTATCAATTTGGTTGACACTTGATATGCGTTTGAATGCGGTCTGCTTTATAAATTATTATTTTTTTAATACTATTGAATATGACTTAAGACATTTAGAACTAATGTACACACAAAAGTGTATTTAATATTGACCGAATTATTCTTCTACTACACTCTTACAACATTTTTTAACGTCTTTCTATGAAAAACAAAAACAGAGAAAGTAGGTATGACTAAAACTGAAATGTTAAATTTTTGAAAGATACCTTCACTTTATTTTGAGTAAATTTACTGTGATTTAATTGCTACACTTACACTTCAATATGGCATTTACGTTATCAACATTAAAAAATAATGGCTTGTTCAATTTTCGACTTTTATAATATGTAGACACTTTTTATACTGCTCTAAGTCATAGAAAATAAATTGATGAGATTTTTTCAGTCATCAAGTTCAATTGATACCTGGTTCCAATAATCTACAATTCGGAATGTCAAAAATGATAAGTGTCATTTGTTTTTCTCCAACCGACTATCAGGCCTATCTTGTGTATCTATTAAATTTCATCGCGCTCTTAACAAACGTCAAAATCGATTGGAGTCAGTGCATCAGCTTCTGATTGGCTGAAAATACGAGTGCGGTGTGCTATTAGCCAATCAACAATAATAAATTTGACGTACTGCGTATGCTAGGTCTGCAGGAATTGTAAATACCGTTCCATTCAGCTGTTATCGGTCGTCCGTCAGTCGTTTTTAGCTTACGCCTCGTATTATTTATAACTGTCGGTAACTAGGGGTCTACTTACAAAAACGGAACGAACAAACTAAAGGTTTCGTTTTTGAAGATAAATCAAGAAGTTGCGAATCAAAACGTGGTTTTTAATTTGTATTAACAATATGTTGACGACCTCGATGGCAGTGGCTAAGGTAGGCGACCAAAGCGCGAAAGGTCCCGGGTTCGATTCCCGGTCGGGTCAATTTGGAAAAACGAACTTTTCTTAACTGACTTGGGTTTGGGTGTGCTGGGACGACGCCCCCAGTTAGTATCCGTCGTCTAGTGCTCATAGCACAAGGGAAAAAACCTTAGTTTGAGACCAGGTAATTGGTGTGATTGTCTGAAGCATTTATATATTTATTTATTTTGTTTTTTGGTAACGTTTTCTTCGCATTTGAAGTGACTTGGTTGCAATTTTGAGAATTTAAAATTGCTATCTACTGTCGGATTCGATATATTTCGTTTTTTAAAAGTAGACATACTAGAACGGATCATTTTTTCAAAAATTGCAACGGGCCATGAATCAGCCTATACAATGTAAATGAATAAATAATTAAACCTTCAAAACATTTTATCACAATACCCTTTCCACTATTACGAATTTAAAGGCACTTTAGACCATCTGTCAAGGCGTTAATTGAAGGAATTACAAATAAGCTCTTAAGTGAGGCACTAACTTGGGTCAAATTAAGGAATGACCTACTTTAATCCGCGGGGTCAAGATACACTTTACATTGCAGAGGCAACGAAATAGCTTCACTATTGAATTCAACAGTACACGATATGTACTCCAGTTTCTTACCGGATTCTTAAGTAAAGAGCTTCTTTCACAACTGTTAAAATGCTTCGAAAGTTTTTGAAGGTATTCTGCTATTTTGGGACTGTAATTTATTTCGACATTCTTTACAAAGATTTGGGCAATAATCAAGCAAAATCTTCAGTTTTTCCGGTGTTTTTACTTTACTTAAACCTATAATTCAAATTTACGAGAAAAATTGTATTAAGGAAAATGGCTTAAGAAAAAAGTTCCTTAACTAGTTTTATATATAGGAGGTGTATTGTACTCTAAATGAAAGCTCATAAACGTACTTTGATCATAACGTTATCATCTAGAATACGTAAGACTGTTTTGATTTAGTTTTCGATTTCGAGTTCGAGTAACATCTTACATGAAAAAAACAAAATATAATAATATTTGTTTGGGAACAAAAACGATTTGAACCTTACGTCCCGTCCATGGACGGATTTGTGTCCACTTACGCTTCAATATCGTTTTAACAAGTTTGTATAATATACAGGATTCTTCTTTCAAGATCACGTGAGTTTTGTAAGTTTCAGTCGATTCCGTACATTTTAAAATTGTAGTTCAAAGTCAAAGTCAAAGTCAATCTTTTTTATTCACATAGATTACATTAGTAATACTTATGAATAGTCTTTAAATAAAGCAAATGAAGCTACCTCCGGTTCGGAACCTATAACTAAAGAGAAGATACCGGCAAGAAACTCAGTAGTTTTTTTTACAAATGAAAGCTACACTTATTACTAATTTTGCACTAAGACACACAGTTAGTTTGTGTAAAATAAAAATTTAAAATAAATTATTGAAAAAAAAATAAAATAAAAATAAAACAAAAGTATTTGTAAGTTAAATGAAATTAACTGTGTAGGACTTACATGTAAAAATGATAATCAAAGTTCTATAACGGCTATTTGAAACTATATATTTGAAAATAACTAGAGTCTTTAGTTATTTTCTTTGTTATCATCAGACGTGCAAAGTTATATCTCTGGTGCTAATAGAAGGAAGTTTAATGTAAAGTTTGTATTATTAGTGTCGAGTTAAAGCTGCGATTAATTTCATGATCATACAACGGTTTGATTGAAATCATCAACATGACTGACCATGTACATAAAATCTATATCAATAGCCCCAGTGAGTGGGGACTCACACAAATCTCCCGAAACTCAGAGAAAACGCGTCTCTTAAACTACATCCACGCATTTCTCGAATCGTACATAATTTGCCCAAATTTATATAAGTATGAGGAAAATGGAACGGCACTGAACGTCGAAAGTCTTGATTCAGCTTGCACATAAATTTGACGTCGAAATGGCTTTGGGAGGGCGAACAATTCCGGTTGAGTTAACATCTGACATGATCACTGATGTGATTCAAAATATTGGCAGACATCTTGAAATGAATTGATAGATGATTGGGAAAAAAATGGCATAAAATATTCTGAAAACAGAACATCACGTGCGATATTTGAATGTCGTAGATAGTAATAGAAAAGATAATGAAGCACGTCCGTTTATCTTTACTATTTAAAGTAGGCTTTTGCGGCATGAAGCACTTAAATAAAATAATAATAAGGACATTACTGAGAAGTGTATTACTAGTGCATGTTTATAATAGTACCTAATTAACAGTTGCCCGCGACTTCGAACGTGTTTTTACGGGATAAAACATATCATTTACTTTGATCTAGTATCTCATTAATCTTTCTATCAAATTTATTAGTGTAAATGTGAAAAAGCAACAAAGTCCATGTGTCCATATGTAGGTGTTGTGGTACCGTCGTTGTTTCTGATTTCTGTAACACAAGTGCTTTAGCTACTTACCACCGAATCAGAGCAATGTATGTTATGTTGAATAACCCGTGAGCTATCATCAGTCCAATTGTAAGTTAAAATGGTAATTTGAGGCAATCCTCAAATTACCGTTAATCGTTATAATTACTCGTATCACCGATGGCAAAAAATAAGTTGCTACTGCAAAATGCTTTTGCAATAGCCTTGAAATCACAAACCTTTACCATACCCATAAAAGTCGTTAAATCGTTTCTAACAGTTCAAATAACAATGAACACTCAAGGAAAAAAAGCATAAGTTACCTGTTAGATCCCGTAGGCGGAGTGGCGTAAGGCACCCCCAAATACGCCTCAACCGGCTTCAAATACTTGTGCTGGTCCATTGGCAGTATCACTCCTTGTAGCTTTCCGTACCTCGTACCAATAACCCTCGTCCGCAACATGGAGTTCCTATTCCCAAAGTTATTCCCCTTCGAGTCCTGCATCATCAAAAGAACTAACAATAAAACTAGTTTTATCCTCTCCTTCAGATCCAATCTCAAACTTCTCCTGAACCTCTCTTGGCTCCTATTAATAAGATTCAATTTACACTTTACACTAGACTCTATAACAAAACAGTACTGCTTTATGGAATTGCAGAGGTGTAATGGCAGGTCGGTAGCCATTTTCTGTAAATATCACCTTTGCGGCCCCATTTCTCTATTCAGTCTCTAATATTGGTGATTCTGTTTTCATTTAGTGAAATATTACACCATTTCAATGAAGTTTCTTTCTGTTGATTGCTCCATCTTCGTTTGCTTGGCATGGCAGGTACCTGAAACAAATAAAACAGTTTATTAGAACCAGTGTTTATCAACTGTTTAAATACTTAGTGGAACACAGGTTAGCGTTTCTGGCTGTGGCCCATTCTCTACAAACAATTTTGTATCTAACGGATAGAAAATTACGGCATCAAATCCGTTGTCATCGCAATGTGAGTTCCTCTCTTGCTTACCATCAGGCTGGGAAAAGCCAATATACTGTGCTGTAATGAAAAAGCACATTTGTTTTATTCTGAATCTGGGTTTTTTTATATGTGTTTCCACTAGTGCTTTGGTTGGGATCGGGTCAATGTTTATTATTTGATATTAATTTATAGTAGCGCTAACCATCAATTAGACCTGCCATAATTCTGCTAATATTAAGAACGCAAAATTTTGGATCGATCACATGATGTATTTATGTTATACTCTTTCACGCAAAAACTACTAAACGGATTTATTTTGAAATTGTTAGGAAGAGATATTGCATACCTACTAGATTATTATATAGGATACACATTTTATCCCGAAATAACGCAGTGAACTCACGGGTAGGAATAAGTATGTGTTATTAGAACCAACTATGCACACATGATTATCTGAGGGTCAATATGGGAAACGATCTTTTCTAACTTGTCTCGGGTCTGGGTGCTGTGGTACCGTCATTAATCCTGATTTCTGTAACACAAGTGCTGAAGCTACTTACCACAGAATCAAAGCAATGTATGTGATTTTGTCCAATATTTATATTTATATAATTTTTATTATGCTGATAATTACACAACTGAATTCTATAACCAGTGGGATAAAATGTTTAGTCCATGTCCTTTGAAAAACCACCAGGTCCACCAAGAAGCAATTAATATTTTATTACGTCTGGAAATCTTGTTTATGAAGAATTCAAAGATTTTTCTCAGCCAACGTTTCAAAAGAACATAGCGAACGAGTTTGTCGTCTTCCAAAAAGGAAAACTTTAACAGCAAACTATCTAATTTACGAGCAATTTCTTGCAAATTAGCACGAAATAAGTATAAAAGTTCCAGTAAATTAACTGTCTCTTCTTTTGTATGCGTTGCCAACTGGAATCCTCTGCCAATTGACCTAATTACGGCAAGAATGTCTGAACAATCCATGGAAAATGTTTTACAAAAACAATAAAGTTGTTATGGTCGCCTGATTATGCACTTACCTGATAAGAAACAACATAGATTTTTTGGATTAAAGAAATGTATTCTCAAAAAAGACAATACAGCCACTTACATTCTGATTTCTTTAACGCCGTGCTTTAACTACTTACCACAGAGTCCAGAGCCATAAAGGTATAATGGGGGCTACCGCGCGTGAAAAATTCGCTATATGACACTACGGGGGCGTGAGGGCCAACTGAACCGTGATTGGTGATTAACATGTCATGGTGACACATCTGTCATTGTCATGTCAAAAGCAACCAATCGTGTAGCAGTTGGACCTCACACACACGTAGTGACATCTAGCGGATTTTTCACGCGCGGTAGTCCGCATTAGCTTTATGTATAACAGGTTTTACAAATGTAATTACCCGTCACTACAACGCCATGACATTGTATCTCTCAAACTAACTATACGTCTGTGAAACCATAACCCATCACGCACTATCTATATTTATTTTACCGCAATAAATAGCTTTATATTGTTTAAATATTTTTTCCTCTGCACGTTCCCTAACAGCGGAATAACGTTAAAGATACTTGTACCTTTAAAACTGGACTCATCCGAGCTATCCTCATTCATTGTTATGAAAATGTACATCGGTTTTTTGGAGCGGCTAACAGCGCTGATATTCGAGCGTGAATTTCATCCGGCAGTGTAGTAAGCCCGGTAAGCCACGCCATGTTCGCTCGTTAACGTAAATTAATTATAGGGAAAAAATTGTGTACCCTTTACCGCGTATAGATATTCAATCAGATAAAGGTCGAGGTTTTCGTTTTAGGGTTACTTATTACGTAGCATTGCTTTTTGCGGTGTTTTGGAAATAGCTGGCGGTTTGTAACTGAGCTGAAATTTAATTAAAAGTAATGAGTATATATGATTGAATAAAAGTATTTACTTTTATTATACTTTTATTCAATCAATTATATTTTGTTATCAAAAATGGTTTGTACTACTTTTGTTTTGTGTAAAAAATATACGAATAAGGTATAACTTCATATTCAGAGTATTTTTTTTTAAATAATCTTTATTAGAAAATGTATGACGATCGGCGAGCGGGTTAGAGATTGGCGTCACCTTTCCTGAGGTCCCGGATTCAAATCCCGGTCGGGTAAATATGGAAAATGATTCTTTGAAGATTACCGCAGGTCTAAATGTTGCGGTACAGTCACAGCTTCTGATTTCTTTAACACAAGTTCGTAATATATTTAGCACAGGATTTGAGCAACGCCCCCCTAGTTTAGTCCGGGGGGGATGTGACGGGGCTGTTATTAACAACGGCCATTCTACCGGTGGTTGGTTGCCAAGTTGACCTGATTTCCCATAACACCACCTTATAAGGTAATGAGGTCCAACCGGGGGCCTTAATGGGTAGTCCTGCCCTTCTCAGCGATGGGAGTCCCACACACGCCATCACCTCCCGGGGGTGACGCAATATATTTTCCCTCGTCTAGAAAAAAAAGAAGATTAAAGCCACGTATGTCATGTTTTTCGACAGTTTTATATTATTCTTTAATCCTATCAACTTCATAACAAACGGAACTCTAATTAAAATGCCACGGTTTGGTCCTGCCAGTTTCGCCTTCAAACAGCAGTGGGTACGTACAAGCCTTTGTTCCTTCCAAAATGTTATACCTAAATCCGCTTTGTTCACTTTTTTGTTTGTGGCCCGGTCTGGTTTCGATATATTATTCATAAACTGTCTAACGTTATTCCTGGGATTAAACAAAAATTTTGTAAAGCATTTTTTCGTTTATTGAATCTGATGTTGTGATAATAAGTGTGTTTGTTATTTTTTACGTCGGCGAGATGAAAGGAACATGGGAAACGTTATCGTAATTTGTTATTTTAGGTTGCATAACATTTCTTTGATGTTTTTTGACGACCTTCGTAGCCAAAAGGCGAGCGTGCCGGATTTTGGCATCGCGCCATCTTTGAGGGTCCGGGTTCGATCCCCGGTCGGGTCAATATGGAAAACGAACTTTTCTGTATTGTCTCGGGACTGGGTGTTGTGGTACGTCGTTGTTTCTGATTTCTGTAACACAAGTGCTTTAGCTACTTACCACTGAATCCGAGCAATGTACCTATATGATGTTGTCCAATATTTATTTATTTATTAATTTGTTCGTCTATGTATTACTTAGAAATTGAAAAAGCTACCTACGAAATTGCGGAGCAAAGATGTAGGTTTTTTACAGTTTAAAAAATAGTGCTTCACGCCAGGTTAACACATTATATTTTTAAGAAATAAAAATATTTAAGTGTTGCAGTGTGGTATTTGATTACGAACCTATGACATTCACATAAAGCGGGTGTTGCTCTTCCAACAGAGCTAACCGCAAGTTACGTAACCAATTATTTAACTGTTATGCATACTTCTTAACCTTCAGTAAATGCCCTCTGCCGTATTAGTTTAAAACTACAAACTAGTCGGCATTATAGATTCATTTAGAAATGTTTGAAAACTACAGATTCGAACAACTCATTGGCAACTGAAAATATTTTAAAATTTCGTCTAGTGTTTCACTTTCATGACTTTCACGTATCACGCGAGTTTTTCCAGTAGAGCGTGCTTTTAAAAATATTGTGATGGAGGTTTCCGTTTTTTATTGCTGTAAAGTTGTTTTTAACCAAAACAAATATATTTTTCTTTGAAATATAATAATAAATGTTGAAGGATACTCAATTAATAGACGCCACGTGCAGAATCTACCACCAGTTTGGGTATTTCAGTAAAATGGCAAGATATTTCCACAAAAAAGGGAATTAAATTATTTTCGGCATGGCAACATCAGCGTTGAATCAAAAGGAAATGGGCGAGGAAATAAAATAAAAATCTAACGTTATTCAAAGTTAGTCTTAAAAGACAAATATTGTAGACTTATTTACGTATCCATTTTTATTCCAACAATCTTTCTATCGATATTTCTACAGTTAATATAATGTACCAAATGTTGCTGATATGAATTTTTGTGTTTGTTTTTACTGATTTTTTTATTAAAACTACAGGTCAATAGACCAGTTGAAATTTGGTTAACAAGTTGTGGTTAGTCAAATCAAGTTAAAAATATTTTATTCTTAGAATTTATATTAGTAATACTTATGAATAGTTTCTATATAAAACAAATAAACTGCCTCCGGTAAGAAAATATAGGTAAAACTATTTAAAACTTCAAACAAAATATCAATGATTTATTTGTATGATAAAATACCAAACGAACGCATCTGAATGAAAGTAGTCTATACTTACTTAAGTAGAAAGACTTACTTAAAGTACTTACTTAAAGAGGTTTTTGAAACCGTACGTACTTACGTACGGTTTCAAAAACCTCTTTTTTCAATTGAATACTTTAACTAATCTAGATGTTGGCTACATATAATGTTTTATATACATTTGACCTCAATCTTGCATAATGGAGGACGAAAATGACACCTAAGATTGTATGTACAAGTTTACCCAGAAGTTGTCAATTCACTTTGGCCCTAAAGATGTAAAGATTACAATGTTTAAAATTACCTCAGCATAGTTCCATTCCTTAGCCGTTCGTATAATGAAATAGAAGATAAACTGCTTCTTGCATAATAAAGGAATGTCTACAAAATAAAGATGAAACTACATGCGCGCCTAATCTTTCGATGATGGAAAGCGGAAAGTATTTTGACTATATTACGAGTATAAATAAATGCGCCAGAATAAATGCGCCAGAATAAATGCGCCAGACAATCACACCAATCATCTGGTCTCAAACTAAGGTTTTCTCTTGTACTATGAGTACCAGACGACGGATACTAACTGGGGGCGTCATCCCAGCACACCCAGACCCAAGTCAATTTAGAAAAGTTCGTTTTCCAAATTGACCTGACCGGGAATTGAACCCAGGACCTTACGCGCTATGGCCGCCTACCTTAGCCACTGCGCCACCAAGGTCGTCCCTGCCTTAAATACTAATTAAGTAGTGTTATTTTATATTTATTTTAGTGACATGACTTGTTCAATTTCCATCAACATTGCAAACAACGCCATGTATACTTTTCAACTCAAATTTGTTGAGTTGATAGGAAGACAATATCAATAACTTTGTCTTTTGCACTTTTTGTAAACGTGAAGTAAAATTTAGATACATACGATAAAAACATGACAGAAATGATTTTATTTATAAAATTTGAAACAGTTACAAAGTTTCAGTCTAACTCTGCATATTATTACGTGTATGGGGCTGTAAAAATAAAGCATTTATCAAAATAAAACGATTACGTATCAAACCAGTGTCGATCAAACGAATCTGAAACATAGATAGGTCCATTTATTTTCAAGCGGCGCAATGATACAGGGTGATCAAATCTCCGATCCTATATCGCAGATACTGGTAGGGTTGCAAGGTAATTGATAACGCTCTTCGTTAGATTTTTAAATTGCATAACTGTATAAATTGGACCAAATTTGAGAACATTGAAATAAAAAAGACATTGTACATTTCCATATAAATAAATACTTACTTGATTAATTGTTTCATCATTTATCAAAAACAAAATAATAATGACTTCGTCCATAGTGAGCTACACATAGCAAGAAGTTAAATACTGCTACTGAAACTAATCTATTGAGTTTCTCACCGATATCTTCATGGTAGATATAGGTTTGGAACCGGCAGGAAAATCACGTAGTATTGCATTCAATGACAATTCAAAGGTGTAATATACTTTAATAAACAAATATTTGAAATAGATTTAATTGCTCTGATTCTATAGTAGCAGCGTAAGCACTTGTATTTGTGTTACAGAAATCAGACACAATGATGACATCACAACACCCATAGGTATGGGTCCCATACTATCCCCCACACAGGTTCTACATCTTATCGTGGTGGAGGATGGGGGGTCAGTAATCCTGTGGTCCGCTGGGTAGAAGGTCTTACCACCTAGCTTTAGATACCGCACAGGATGAAGCCAAGATGGATCCAGACTTCCCCCCCCCCACCCCTCACTAAAATGAGCATAGAGTTGGCACCAAGGGGAGTTTTTCCGATGCAAGCCTGACACACTTCTTGCTATTCTCTAAAGAAAGTCACGTTACGGAAGGCATTGCTTTTTCGAAAAAAGGAAATTAAGATCCTAGACAAAAGTGGAATTTCGTTTCCCATGTTGACATCAGGTCAATGTATTACTGATATGTGCTGTTATCTGATGGTGATCCTAAGCTGGCAACCCTACATATGGTATTACTTACATCGATCTCTCGTAGGTGGGGCACTCGACTCTCACGGGACGTTAAAAAAGATGACAAATGACTTACCCGATATTCGTCGGGAACGGTTGTAATAAATCAATAAAGGTACCATTATACGTAAAGAGGGATATTGATGGGGAAATAAAGAGATCTAATGAGGCGCATTATAATTCACGTCGTATGCATGATTTGTTACGAATAATGAAAGGAGAACAGCTGCAGATATGTTAGAAGTAAGACAACATGATGAAATTTAATACATTTTTGAAGCAAATTTCATGTTACTTTATTGAGAAAGTCTTCAACGAGCTACACTTTAATAACATAATTTCAGTTTATATTATTAACATTGACATGACCCAAAATGAGTTAGTTTAAGCACGAATCATGACAAAGAGCCTGTAATTTAAAAATACATTTATATACCCAGGCGCGAACGCAAAACCATCAAACAGACAAAAACGCCTGGTACCTGTGTCCTGGTAACGTTGGTGAAAACCAAATTCAAAAACTTTGAAGCCAAACGCGATCAATTGAAAGCCCGACCACCTGAGGCTATCAATTATGGTTATATTAATGATGTACTCACATGCCCGTGCGATGATCTCCAAAAATAATATAGGCTACATCAGCCACATGCGAGCACATCAGTGTTAGAGAGACTGAAGTGGTTGCTGTGACCGAAATTGGCCGGAAACGCATCGTCAATAATTATAAATAAATAAAATAATAAATAAAATATTTTATTTTTTCCCCAAAAATCTTACATACTAACAATTACACTGTACAGAATACACCAATGGAATTAAATATAAGATAGTGAGAGACTGGTGCCTGAGCTAAGCAAAGATTGCTTGTATTTCAGTGCGCCAGCACTCTCCCCTCACGATGCGTGCAGGTTGTCCATATATTTATAAATCAAATTTAGGTAAAACAAAAATTTAAACAAAAGTAATATCTCAGCACGTGCGTGCGTGTGTGTGTCCGTGTGTGTACTATTTAACTGGATGAAGAACATCTTCAGTTTCCTGATAACTGAGTGATAGGAGGTAGTTCTTTACCTTAGTCCTACAGGCGTATTTTTTATCTGAAATTATTTTGAGCTTTTTCTGGATTGCGTTATAGAGGAATGGTCCCGCAAAGCAAAAGAAACGGTGAGAAAATTGAGTTCTGAGAGAGGAAGAATATGCTACAAGAAGGTTCCGTCGGGATTGAGAGGAAGATGTTGCAGGGTCTATGAGACTGTGCTGCTGTAAGACGGTTTGCAGGATATAGAGTTGACGTACAGAGAGTACCTGACAATAAGTAAAAATTGTCCTCAATGCAGATAGAATCTAGTCACTTTATCTGTAGGATGAGGAATACCTGTGCATATTATGTAAATATAAGTATGTAAAGCTTTATCCCTACTAATATTATAAATGCGAAAGTAACTCTGTCTGTCTGTCTGTGTGTCTGTTACGCTTTCCTGCTTAAACCTCTCAACCGATTTTGATGAAATTTGGTATAGGTATACGTTGAATCTCAAAAACGGACATAGGGTACTTTTTATTGGAAAATAAGGGGGGGAGGGGGGTAATACCACCTTTGGAAGTTTATATGGAAAAATGTTTATTTTTGAAGTTAGAGATATGAAATTTGGCACAAATATAGCTCGAAACTTGGATTAAAATAAATACTACTTTTTGTTTCGAATATTAGGGGAGAAAGGAGTAAAACCGACCATAAAAGGATGTAGTCCACGCGAACGAAGTCGCGGGCACAGCAAGTATTTTATATATATTAGATATTAGAAACAGAAAAATTTTATCTCCCCTTGCGGTGCGGGAATTGAACCCACGACCTTCACGTATCGCGCGTGCTGCTCTTACCAACTGAGCTAACCGCAAGTTATTGTAGGCGATGAAATTTTTCTGCTGTATCAACCGTTAGCCTTTCGGTAAGTGCCCTCTGCCGAATATGTTTATATCTACATACTTATCGGCCCGTGGTACATTCGTTGCAGAAATGTTTGAAAACCACAGAATCGAAGACACCTGGCATCTTAATCGATTATATATTTATATTATATTTATTAATGTATATTTTATAGTTTCCGTTGACTTTTATAACGCTTAGTAGTTGCTATTGTTATTTATTGTGTGTTTTTTAGATTACTAATGCACTTTTTCACTATAACCGCACCCATAAACTAGCTCTCCGCATGACCCAAAGGTTGACTGGTAGAGAATGCCCCTAGCATTAAGTCCACCTGTTTCACTTTTTTGTGCAATAAAGTTTTTAAAAAAATAAATTAATATTCTTTTTTAAACATATTTCGTTTATCTCCTATCGAATATTCAAGGGTAACAAATATCATACAAATCTTTCCTCTTCAACTCTTAGAATAGAAATACATTAAACACGAAAGATGAGTGAGAAGCATAATATTTGCCCCGTTAATGCAAAATCTTACAATTTTCCCGAACTCAAATAGCAAAGTGTACTCGAATGGAAAAACTATTTGCATTTAACTCGATATTCTAGTTAAGCTCGAGTTTTTTGCGACCGTTTTTAAATCGGTATGAATTTGATTTCAAAGAAATCATGTTGGATTCTTACGATGCTATAATTTCTGTTATGACTGCCTCTTTTTATATTGTTGGAACTTGCAGTGATAAAATTTCTATGAATTGATGAGTTTAACAAAGTCACCGATCGTAAAATGCCTTCTGTAAAAATTCATATATATTTTTAACTATTAACGAAACTAATTGTGTCTTATAATAAAATATTAAGACATTTACCGATGAGTGCTTAATAGATTTATTTATTAAGTAAAATTACAAAGAAAATAGTATGTGCATTTTAATTATTTCCTATTTCCGGCAGTGAACATTTTCGAATAGTATTGATTAATATTGTAAGGAACGTATGTTCTTTACTAAAAGTGGAAGTACTTCCGCCGAGCTAGGTGTTATCTGCTCGGGGACCAAGGCCCAACTACCATTCTTGGTTTATTGTATATATACTTAGTGGCGACGAAAACTCTGATATCGCGATGTAGGATATCGATGTCACGCATTACGTATGGAGCGTTGTTTACTACGCCAATTCTGCTGACGCTGTATTTGTGTCGACTTGTAGGTCATGTCGTAGGTCGGCACAGTATCATAGTTCATATTAAATCAGACAAAAGATTCAAAGGTTTTTATTAAACTCTCAACAGTATAAAGAGTGATTGTTCCGTGGTTAAATAAACATATATCTATATACCAGAAAATAAACTAATGCCCATAGGTATATATGCAGAAACTTACTTTGATTAAGTCATACAGTTTTTAAGTATACTTGCCGGTATCTTCTCTATAGTTATAGGTTCCGAACCGGAGCTCTATTTGTTTTATATGAAGACTATTCATAAGTATTACTAATCTTATCTTTATGAAAAAAAAAGGTTTGACTTTAACTTTGACTTTGTGCGCGTATGCCAAAAACCTAGTCAAATAAGAAGTGGAACTCGTTGCCGGCTCATGTGTTTCCTCCTTCCTTTAACATGGATTCCTTCAAAAGGAGCGTGCCGAAACATCTTGCGGGCCAGTATGGCGATGCTAACGGATAGGATATTTTGATATCAAATCCGTTGTCATCGCGATGTGGGTTCCTCTCTTGCTTACCATCAGGCTGGGAGGAGCCAATATACTGCGCTACTATAAAAAAAAAATGACAAAAGCTAGACCATACCAGTACTTCAATAGGCGGTATGTTACTATCACAATAAATGTTAGGCTAAAGCTTTACATATTTACAGTATTCTTTTGAAACATTTCACTCATAAATCTTGATCGATTCCTGAAAGCTGAAGTTGATTAAATTTTCCCAGTAATACGCGTCAACATTAAAGGGCCCAGTCCTCGTAGGCACTCCCAAACTTTCATTGAAAACACCCTCGGTGAATATGAAAGCCCTCACGCACTACTCATAACTCTAAAACGGGCGAAGCACAATATCATATTCAGCAAAAACAATGATCTCTGTTCCCGTATGCAAATGGACAAACTTCCTGGATGCCAAATAGACTTCTTTTTGCGAATAATTTTGGTTGCTTTTTGCTAAAGGGATGGGTATAAAAATATTGGAAGTTTTGTACACGGTATGGCGCCAGAATTGTTTTCTTTTCTTTCTTTACTTTGTCTTTCGCCAGAACTGGGTTAGTCTGGGCTTTTTAGATGTTCGCTCGATAGAGGACAAAACTGAATAGTCATGTAGTAGACAGATAGACGTTGCGTTAAAAAACAAAAACTTGTATCGGGACTTTGACGTTCTAACTTTGTTAATAGGATTTTTCGTGGTTTCATTTTTAGTTTTATCCAATCCCCGATGCTTGGAGTTTTGTTAAGGCTTAGCTTAATTTAATTTTTATGAATCTAGGCGTAGTTGAGTGTTGAGGCGCCAAAACTGCAAATATTCTAAAGTCCGACAAGTTCAATTCTTGGATAGGTCATTTTGGCCATGTTTTTTTTATTTGTTTCGGCTTCTGATAGTTAAAGTACAAGGAAAAAGACTAGACTAGTTAATTGACTGTCTGGAACATTTAATTGTTTTCAAGTTATATTAATCGGTTTAATACTGGAAAGATGATCGTCATACCTACATTTTATAGTATTATCGCGGTCTGTAGTATGAAATAACTTTCCATTCATAATTTATTTCTTACTTATACCATTTGATTAAGAACTGCTATTTTTTTATGCTTACTCATACTATGATAGGGTAAAGTTTATAAATTTGGTCTTTTGATAATCTTTGACCGCAATAATATTTTTTCTCAAACTGTGTAATATAAATATCAAAATGATGAAGCCGCATGCAAAGAAAATTACAACTGGTTTTATACAAGTCATAATTTCAATCAAATTGTCGCCAATATTTTAACAGCGCCTTTTTGACAAATGGTTTCTTGCCATAAACATCGAAACAAAATTCCTCACGATTTCCTCTTCTTCTGCAGTTCACATAAACAAATCCATTAACTCGGCCCCTCTCCCGACTCGCTTCACTAAAACAGCGAAGTCAAAATTTGTGCTTCATAAAAAGAAAATGAAAATAATCCCGGCGAAAGCTAATGAATTTCGGCGCGTGACGGACTCGGGATGTGACAAATCGGGAGGACTGGCGAATGACAGGAATTAAAGGGAAGATGCTTGCCGGCAACGTTCTTTCGAGTTCAGTTTGAGAAAGGGTTAGGATGATTGCGCACGTAGGCAGAAAAAATGCTGGCTTGCAAAATAATATCAACGAATAAAAAAAATGTTTTCTAATTTAAAAAAATTTAGAGACAGAGAAAAGTTATAAAACAGAAAGCACAAACACGAAATGAACATTTATAAAATATTTAAAAAAATGTCATGCTCAAGGGCAATGGTTTAGCTAATTTTATTTGCTTGACTTTTTTTTTATATTGCACTTCAAGATTGACCTCATCCCACCTGATGTTAAGGTGGTAATGAGGTCCTAGCGGGTGACAAGTACAGCTTAGTAAATATGTTACTGGACTTGTCGCCCTTACCTTGAAGGCTTGACCCCTGCTACTAATGTGGGTGCTACATTGTCCACAAATGTGCCCAGGAGCTCTGGAAACCTTACTCACACGCAGGAACACAACAACACAGAAGTGATCGTCATTTGGCTGCGGTCTTCTGTAAGGTGGAGGTATTTCACCAGTCGGGCTGCTCCAGTTCGAGCGATAAATCGCTATGCCCTACCTCTCTTAAAAAGACACGCGAAAAAAAATATATTTAATACGTATAATTATTATTATCACAAGTGATTTCTGCCACCTGAGCAGACGACGACGAGCAATGCTATTTAAAATGATTGCTAGTTTAGTTGAAGGGACCACGATTGATGCTTCTCAACCGGAACGTTGGGAACGTAAGAAAATAAAGTTATGCTTTTTATATGTTCAGTGCATTTTAGCTCCGATTTTTTTCTAAAAGATAAGAAAACCACAAGCTTTAGAGAAACATCTCAGTACCTCAACATCCAGATTTCTGTAAGCCGTTAAAGTGATTTAAATGCAACCATGATTATAATAGTGTATCCACTTTTCAAGTTGATTACTCTTAATTGCTTTGAATTATTGAAAACATATTTAAAAGAAGAAATAGTATAATAAGAAAAGGTCTATAACAAAGTAGTGTGATCAATATACCTAATGTTACGTACCATGAGCTAGTTTTTGCTCTAATTATTTTTTAAGTCCAATAAACAGTACCGTATGTCACGAGCCTAACAATCGCAATATTGGGTTTATTACCAATCCGTTCTAGCGTGCCTTCCAATAAAATTCGAATTAAATTTTACGACAGCCCAGACGAAACGCCACGATTTCTTACGTTTAAAATTTTAGTGCCTTTAAGAACAAAATATACTGAAGTAAGGACGCAATGGTTGCATTACGACTTTAAAACACGCATACTAACTTGCGGACAACTGCTAGTTAAACATAATGATGCATATAGTTCAAAGTTTAAAGCTCTAAATTTTTTTATTCATGTAAATTGCATCACCAATATTTATAAAACGTCTGTATTATGCAAACGTATAGAATTATCTGAACTTTGAAAGGCTTTTTGAAAATAAAATTATACTAAGATAATAAAATAAATAGATACATACAAATATTGGACAACATCACATACATTGCTCTGAGTCTAGTAAGTAGCTTAAACACTAGTGTCACAAAAATCAGAAACAACGACGAAACCACGACACCCAGACCCGAAACTAAATAATTTTACTCAGATATCCTTTGAATATTGCTAAGCGTACATTAACCCAACTTAAGTAAGTATTTAATTTCTCACTGTAGGGTGAAAGTTTGCATCATTGGGATGTACTATTATATCCATAAGTACTGCCTGAAAGTGATAGACACTTCATGTTTGTGAACAAGTGCCACCTTTTAGAAGTGGTCTGCTCAGCTTACCTCTCAAAAATAATTACTTAATATTGTATTCACTGATCAAAACAAAACTATATGACATGGTCCAAAGTAGTCTACACTTAATTATAAGTAAGATACTGCTACTGTTACTAATCTGCTGAGTTTCTTACCGGTGTCTTCTCGGTTCCGACCCGGCAGACGAATCACTATGCATTGTTTTCAATGACGATTCGAAAGTGTTACATGTAACCTACTTGAATAAAGAGAGAGTTAAGTTAATAGACCATCGATGTATACATGTATTCACTTATTTTTAAGCAGGTTCAAATGTTCCCTTCCTTCAAAAGCGTTTAATCGTTTCTGCAACTGACGGTAAAACGAAGTCTTGCTAACTATTTGAGGGTTCAGGAATTCAAAGATTGTGCAGTTCCATTTGTAATACGTACAACAAATTCTTTATTCTATCTGGAACTTGAGCTAAGTTCTGGCGAAAGTAAGTTTTACTACAATTTCCTTCCTCCAATTTCCATTTCTTGCGTGTTTTGCATCTGAGGAATTCTCATTTAAGGTGGAATATGGAACAAATTAATGTTTCAAATACCTTTACCTGGCCTTGTACTCTAGTTTCATGGCACATAATAATATAATTGTAACGGAAGGCTTTTTTCCGACAAAATTTCAAGGATTTCAAATCTTCAAAGTGCGTTAACAAGTTTCAAAATAATTTTGCACTCACATAGCTCCTCAAAAAAAGTACTGCCGCATTCTGCAAGACTTAAATAATCAAATTGTATTTAGGAATCACTACTTGTTACTAATTATTTCTAACCAAATTTAAATTTATCCTATTTTCAACCACATTTCCATGTAACCAAAGACAAAATCTTATTTTTGCGTTTTGTCCAAGTCAGAATTGTTTTTGTTATAATTGTTATACTTGTGTTATCTTTGAAGTTTTATGTCATGTCACACAGAAACGCGGTCGAGTGGGCTCAATAGTATTCTATAAATATATTGGACAACATCACATAAATTGCTCTGATTCTGTAGTAAATAGCTTAAGTAAGGTTGTAAGTATGTATTGCAGAAATCAGAAACAACGACGGTACAACAACACCTAAACCCGAGACAATATAGAAAAGTTCGTTTCCCATATTGACCCGACCGGGGATCGAACCCGAGTTCGTCAACTATAAATTCTGTCCATTTCCTGGATCTAAGTTAACTCCTTTCCAATTTTTAGCCAAATCAATAAAGCCATTGATGATTTGAAAATAGTTTATTTCAAAATATATTAATGGCCATTCTATACGTTTTTTCTACCTGTCGATCGATGATGAGCTTAATTATATTCCCCGAGCTTTCGGAAGACCGCTGATGGCTCTTACCTCTTAATTGTTTATCCGATTTTACTTACGATGGCTGGCACATACGTCATGCTTGTGAACAGGTGCCACCTTTGGGGACTGGTCTGCTCCAGCTTACCTCTTAAAATAAAATAATACTTCATGCTTTTTTCACTCATCAAAATAAAACTATATGACTTGGTCCAAAGTGTTCTACACATAGCTATAAGTTAGATACTGCTACTGTAACTTATCTGCTGAGTTTCTTACCGGTGTCTTCTCGGTAGATATAGGTTCCGAACCGGAAGTAGAATCACTTTGCATTGTATTCAATGACGATTCAAAAGTGTTACATGTAACCTACTTGAATAAAGGAATATTTGAGTTTGAGTTTGAGAGTTTACAGTCGGTCAACTAGGTATTATAAATTTGGATCTCTTTATTGCCCCTAAGGTAACCGATATGCTCTAAATATAACTCTCACCGAGTCTTGCTCCAATTTTTCCAAGACAAAGGCTCACCGTCTTCAAAAAGTATCCATAAAACAATAAGTAGAAAAGTTTCGTACCAAAATCTTCCCTTTGTAATTTGCCGTACGTATTTTTTTTCTACTGATTAACGCTTTCGCGTCTTTCAAGACAGATCCTTATTTCCCTGAAGGGTAGTAAGGTAAGGCAGTGTTAATCATTGCTCGGGTTATAAAGATGAGGCTATAAGAAGACAAATGAAGATGGAACGGAACTTATACTTTTATCTTTAGCCTTATTTCAAGGAATTCATGGATATTCTTGCTATCTACATAAATTCTGTCGGTGATAAAAGTAAGCCCCTTTTGAAGGTCGCAACTAAGTTTACTAAGTCTAGCAACTATATGGTAAATATCAATTGTGGTCTCTTTGTACTTTGTACTTTTGTGCTGCCGTATTTGTCTATTTGTTTTGTTAGTTTTATGCAACACTAGCGACCTCCGTAGCCGAGAGGCGAGCGGGCCTGACTTTGGCGACCGCCATCTCTGAGGTTCCGGGTTCGATCCCCGGTCGGGTCAATATGGGAAACGAACTTTTCCATATTGTCTCGGGTCTGGGTGTTGTGTTGCCGTCTTTGTTTCTGATTTCTGTAACACAAGTGCTTAAGCTACTTACCACAGAATCAGAGCAATGTATGTGATGTTGTCCAATACTTTTATACTTTTTATACTAGCGACCCCCTGTGACTTCACACGCGAACTAAACGTGTTTTTTTCCACATTTTTCACTGACTCTTCGTGCCTATTGGTCGCAGCGAATGTAATATAGCGTAAAGGCTTTTTCGATAAATGGACTATTTTCATTAATATACTTTTTTCAGTTGGAAACAGTAGTTCCTGAGATTAGCGTGTTCAACACAATCTTTTCATATTTATAATATGAGTAAAAATTTATATTATAATGTTATAACATTAACATAAGATATATCTTAAGATAACATTTTTTCTGTCCTTATGATGTTTATTTATTTATTTAAAAACTTTATTGCACAATTAGGTACAACAGCTGGACTTAATGCTAGGGGAATTTTCTACCAGTCAACCCTTGGGTCATGCAGATAGTTTGTATATGGGTGCGGTAACAGGGGAGAAAAAAAAGGAATAATTTTAAACAACAATAAATTAAGCATAATATATATATGAAATATGAAGGTATACTTAGATTTACATAATATTGATAATTTATATATAAAAACAAATATATACATAACATAACTGTAAATTCAGAAGATAAATAAATTGGTTCAGCAATTGACAAATTCATGACTATCATTAACTTGTTAGCGAGAGAGAAGAAGTATTCACGAACTTTATTTTTAAAAATTCTCTTAGTCAGGGATTGTCGGATAT
Organism: Glyphodes pyloalis; assembly: GCA_037074685.1. Taxonomy (NCBI): domain Eukaryota; kingdom Metazoa; phylum Arthropoda; class Insecta; order Lepidoptera; family Crambidae; genus Glyphodes; species Glyphodes pyloalis. The sequence continues at coordinate 3,215,560 of JAYKKO010000030.1, read as the reverse complement.
CAGCGGGCAGAGCGTTCCAAAGCCGAGCGGCTTGCACAGTGAAAGACTTAGAGAAGATGTCACTTTGATGTCGAGGAATGTTTAAGCTTAGGTTGTCTGAGGAGCGAAGAGATCGGTCATGAGATTGACAGAGATATTGAAATTGTTTTGTTAGATAGGATGGGGGCAATGGATTGTGAAGAATATTGAAGAGCAGGCAGAGTATCCTGGTATTTATACGTTGACGTAACGGAATCCATATAAGTTGGTTGCAAAAATTAGAAATGTGATCATACTTACGGAGCCCAAAGACAAATCTGATGCAGTTGTTTTGAAGACGATCAAGTTTTTTCATTAGGATTTCAGAAAGATCATAGTATGCGTCGTTTATGAAAACAGTACGCTGACATAGCTGCAGTTAATGTGACTCTTTGTGAATCTGATATCTTGTTTGCATAACCAAAAACATCAACCTTACCTATACTTAAGTAAAACCATTATCTGATTAGTTTGGTCTTAAATTTTTTCCATATTACCGATTACGAAATGATATTCAAAATAGCTGCAACGTTTAGAAGATACTAAAGGCTTACGTACTCAAACGATTGATCTACCTTTCAATCCCTTTTATAATAAAAATATCGCATTCCGATGGTAAAGAAAATTGCTCTCAACGTCTTCCTTGTAAAACCCGAAAAAAGCTTAACACAGAAAATCCATAATTCCTCCAGCCTTCCACATACCTCAATTTAGCATATTGGTAACCTTTTTATGTCTCTCAAAAGCGTTATTCGGTAATTTCTCGATTCCATTATGACAAGGAGCTTAGATACTCGAGTGAGACTTTTAGACGAAATTGCTTTCATATATCATGCGTTTTAAAGGCTCCTTCAAACTTAATCGCATCGCGACGTACTAAAGTATTTTCTAGAACAGCAATATTTCTCTCTTTAGCTCCACCCTGCGACCCCGCTTGTGAGGAATTGAATTTGCCACAAAGAGCTCTCGTGTAATTTTCAAGGAAATGTGCATTTTTGAGATAGTATTCCATATTTGAAGATTTATAAGTTCGGATGTGAGTTAAATGGAATTTCTTATTTAATATAACACAATCCTTGGATTAAAAACGAAGCTAAAAACTAGGTATAAGAAGTAGGATTTAATGCTTTTGGCAGTGCATTTTGCTTCAAAAGCGTTTAAAACAGAACCAAAATGACCTAACTTCGTTTAGGAGCGTAAAACTATTATAAAGGTATTTCTGCTCAGGGATTTCTGTGTCTTGGGAAATCTGATACAGATTTAAAAATCAATGTCTACCTTTTTCTATAATTACTTACCACATTATACATTAGAACAGATTGTTGCGTATTTCCTTCTCTTGGCACAATTTAAACCAACCACTGTCATTCTGATTGCATCAATTGTAATACATTTATCACATCGGACGTTTAACTATGTTTATAATTACAAGTTTTGATATTCAAAGCTTGTTTCATTCTTTTAAAAAGGTAGCCAGTCAGCCATTTATAGACCAAAAATGAGCCTTACTCAGTGTCACAGATAATAATGGCCTACGGCGATCAGATATCTCAATCAGCTCGTGTGCCCCACTAAAAATGTTGTTACTAAAAAATATTTTTTCAATATTATACTGTCTTTCAAACACCATATCTGAATAATTTTAAGCATTTTTTTATTGGTCTACCAAAAAAAAGGTTTTATTCCTTTTTAAGTAAAATTCCAAAATAACTAGAACGTATTCAGTCTTCAATAAAAAACGATTACCAATAATTTGTCAAAACCCTTTTCTTATCTCGTTTACTGCGTCCAATATATCTTTTCGACCGCTGTAGTGTAACTGATCCTTAACGTATACGCTAGAAGGGTCTAACATCGATTCAATTACTCACATATCTTGGCGACTGGGTACGTCTTTAGCGGGTATCAAACTGTTTCTTTTTCCTCTCCAATATTTCCATTTTTACATGCATTATATAATGACTTTGATGCGGGTTGCGATGTGGCATAGTCTGTCATAGAAATGATATGAAATAATAAAGTTTTATTTAAGTGGACGATGAGCAGGTTATTATAATTTTAAGTATCATTCTAAGAGAAATATTTTAAAAATTCGTCTCGAAAATTGAAGTTAATTAAGTAGACAAATTTTCTATTGAAATTTAATATCTAAGGTTTAGTAGGTATAGATAAAAGTCAAAATAGCGAACACTAATTAAGTAAATTAAGAACACTTTGTTCAAGCAACACTCTATTTTAGCGAATGAGCATCAATATCCTTGTGTAATTAGGGCATATTCGGGAACGAGTGGATTTATCAGATTACATGTTAATTAAGTAACGGACGCTTTGAGAAGGCAAGGTGTGTCACAAGAATTTACAGGACAGTAAATCGAATAATTGCTTTATGTAACACACGTGAAAACAATTTGTCTGTTTACTTATTTTATTTACAGGCACATGATAAAAATAGTTTTCTATACCACGTGTTGGTAAAGATTTAAATTGATACTTTTATTTATTTAAAACCCCCATTTTTTTTTTTTTTAATGGCTTTTAAGTTTACTTTGAAATTTTGATTAATTAAAATTTTGAAGGTGGTAGTGGGCTAGCTACTCGTATATCGCATAGAGATGCGACCGCCATTCGTTTATACAGGTCAATAGACGTTGTGTAGGACGACCGCCAAAACATGCAAGGTGGAAGATGACCTGTAAAAAATTGCAGGAAGATGCCGGAGACGTCAAGCTAGGATGTGATATCACTCAATAGGGGAAGTGTCTAGGAGTGAATAAGACATACAGGCTGGAGATGATATTGATAATTAAACATGTTCAATACATGCAAAAAGATCACTTTTATTTATATTTAGATAATATTTTGTCATGTGAGAATGTGAAGGAGAACATTTTCAATCTCCCCCAAATAGATAAAGGTAAGCAAGGCCTGTCAACTCGTTACCACAGTAGGTGCAACCTAGCCTTAATGTTGCAAATAAAGTAATTTGGATTAACTACTTAAAAATCGTATTTGTCTCTCTCAAATATCGTTTCAAAAAAATAATGTAAGCTTCACCGAGCAAGAGAAAGTAGGATATGGTTAGGAAAACGGTGCACTTTAATTTGGGAAACCAACTACTTTTCGTACAAGCTGCACACTATTTTAGCGAACAAGTATCAACATCCCAGTGTAATTAGGGCATGTTCACGAACGAGTGGATTTATCAGACAACATGTAAATTGAGTAACGGACGCTTTGCACAGGCACAGGCTAGTTGTATTATGAGAGTTTACAGGAGGGGAAATTGATTAAGCACTCTTGTATGTGTTTAATTTTCACTTCAAGGAAATGTTGGATAACTTATTACGAAGCTAATATGATACAAAACCAAATATTGCTTTAATTTTATGGTAAGTAGCCAAATCTCTTGTGTTAGTGAAATCAGGAATTTCGATTGTATAACAACACCCAGACCGGAGATAGAAAAGTTAGTTTTTTTATTTTGACCGGAAATCGAACACGAGGCCTCAGAGATGACACGACGCCAAAGTCCAAGAATTCTCATGCGGTTCTCTCTCTCTTTGCAGAGATATCAATAATATGATGTGTAAAACAACGTGTTTGTAACTCACTCAAAATAATTCGTAATTATTTAATCAATTTAATGACTGAGAACACTTTACGTAAACCAACCAGGAAATTGTATTTTTTTTTTGTAATTTCACAACTCAAAAGACAATCAGTCATAACGTAGACGGCGCAATGAATTTTAATTACAAAAACTCATTTACACGAAACGGTTTTTAATTATTAAGTTCAGTGAACCCTTGCTAATGTTTCCCGTTACGTCTATCTGTGGATAACGAAAAAGGAGACAGAGAAATTAAAATGACGATTATAATTATAATTACAATGTTATTGTTGTTGGAAAATTGTTGAAAAATTTATCTATCAGGCCTTGTTTTCAAGTTTTGGACTAAGCAAAATCCTTTTGTTGAGGTATGGAAATCTGTTTGAAAACTGTTGTCTTCAGGGATAAAGTGGCGTCTTTGGGAGTACCTTTTCTTAGAGAGGCAGAGGAGAGCATAGCGATTTATCGCTCGAACTGGAGCAACCCGACTGGTGAAATACCTCCACCTTACAGAAGACCGCAGTCAAATAACAATCACTTCTGTGTTGCTGTATTCCTGCGTGAGAGTAAGGTCTCTAGAGCTTCATTACTGCTACATTAGTAGCAGGGGTCACGCCTCCGAGGTAAGGGCGATAATTCCAGTAACAGATTTATTATGCTGTACTTGTCACCTTTAAGCTAGGACCTCATTACCATTTAACATTAGGTGGGATGAGGTCAATCTTGAAGTGCAATATAAAAAAAAACCTACTAAAACCCTCTCCCCACATTATTCGTCTCTTATTTGTAGCGTCTGTTGGATGTAGTACAACTAATACGGGCGACGAGTATTCAAAGACTTTCTTGTCCAAACCACAACAAAACCTATTAATCGACTTTTCGCGCCGTTAGGAAACGTGGCGTGAGAAATTTCATTTTTCCTTTACTCTTTGCCGCTTCAGTATGTTTTATTGCGCTTAGATCAAATGACAAACAATTTTTTTTAAATAATAGTTGTAACAAACCTGGACACAACCCAAAAAATATTGCTCCCAACTTGAAAATCAACCCAGAATCTCTCAGAGTCTAGCTCGTTTCCATAAGATCTTAAAGAGAGTTATACAGTAGTAACGGAACCGTTCCTTTACTTTCGTGACGACGGTAAACAATATATCATGATAAACACTTGCAGTTCGATTTTCGTTTTTATGTGTACAACATTAAGGCAGTAAAAAGTTCAAAGTGTATTTGACGTGCTTTATATAAAAATTTTCAGCGAAAAGTTCGTTAAATTTCGAACGTTTTTAGCGCATTTTTTTCAATAACCATTAATAAAAAGCGGCAGATAAAGTATCAAATTTATCGCACAACAAAGGCATTTACAAAACAAATTCTACATTGGCAACGTTGCCGAATAATTGGCACGAATGTGGAATCGGTCGATAGATGATACGGCACGACCGCCATTGACCGCGCCGAAGAGCATAATCAGTCCTACATGGGATACAAAAGCTATGGTATGTTATATAAGCGATAGATAGAAAAAGTAAAAAATTCAAACCTCACCTAGAGGTGAAAGGAGTTAAACAACAAAATGTAGAACCAATAAAATTTAATCAACCGATGTATGTACGCTAACTAACTTTATTGTCTAGCTTAATTTCACTACAGACATAGTCTTTTAAAAGGACTTTAATCGTGATTTACTAATTTATATTCATATTTAATTGTTACTTGTAAGTAGCACTTATGCATCGTGACCATTCCAATATGAATGATTTTATTGATTGTAATTGATTATTATTAAACTGTTTCATAGATATTAATTAAAATATTAAATCACTTGTATTTAGTCCTTTTATTACAATACGGTAAAAACAACTAATAATTCGAGTTGATTTTATATTCACATTATATAACCATGGCAAAAAATCATTCTGTATCCATTTTATCGCACGGCATTACACTCGCTCACATAGGACCACCGCTGATAAGATTTTATTGCGAACCGACACACGTGCGAAATGAAAGCATTCGACGACCACTCAATAGGTAATGGGGTGGCCACAAGTGGGTAAGTGCCAGAACTAACAGTTGTTTAGTATTTCCGTACCGTGGTAGTTTACCCTTATGATGCTAGTGTAATGGAACAGTGTTAATAAAAGATGGAAACTCGACTCGGATATTGGGAAGATATTTTGCTTTGATTATACGTTTAGAATCGCTTATGTAGGACTCAGGACAGTTGAGTGAATTTGGGAAATAATTTGACGACTCAGTAGCCGAGAGGTAACATTGAGAAATAGAGATTGTATGTAGATTATATTAATATAATGTACGTTAAAGATTGGGCGTCTGGATTTATAGATGTCTACTAGTCAGCTAGTAAACCATCAAACGTTGTTTTGCCATATAAATATTTTTTAAGTAAGAAAAATATTAAGGGTGGACAACACTTATCACTAAGGGGTATGAAAAATAGATGTTGGCCGATTCTCAGACCTACTCAATATGCTCACAAAATTTCATGAGAATCGGTCAAGCCGTTTCGGAGGAGTACGGGAACGAACATTGTGGCACGAGAATTTTATATATAAGGTTTGAGATGTATATTTGGATGTTTCGTACAGTTTCATGCAAAAACTACTCAATGGATCAGATAATGTTGTAGCTAGACAGATCAAATAGTATAACAGAACCCAAAGTTCTGAAAATATAAATATAATTATGTACATAAATAAATATAAGTCGCATCGCATACGTTGCTCCGATATTGTAGTAAGTAGCTTAAGCACTTGTGTTACAGAAATCAGAAACAACAATGGTACTACAACATTCAGACCCGAGACAAGTTAAAAAAGTTCATTTCTTATATCGACCCGAACGGGGATCGAAACCGGGACCTCAGAGATGTGACGCTAAAGCCCAGTTCGCTCTCCTCTTGGCTACAAAGTTAATTAGTATGATAAGTACGTTTGAAATAAAACTTCAAATTTTTTTTATTGCACTTCAAGATTGACCTCACCCCGCCTTATGTTAAGCTACTAGTACAAAATAATAACGCCATTTTATTTAACCTTCAATTTCAACATTTCACCAGTGGGGCTGCTTCAGTTCGAGCGATAAATCGCTATGCCCTACCTGTCTTAAAATTTTTAGCAAATACAGTCGAATAAGCAATGAGAACAAATAAAAACCTTTCCTCGGAATCTCTGCTAATCCACGTGAAAACGAACAGAACTGGAGTGCACAATTGCCCTCTGAGTCAGCGAATGTGACCCGCTAATATTCGGAGAGGAAAAAACTCCCTTTCACGCTCGGCAGAGAGAGAAATCCGCAAAGTAATGCCCTTTCCACGCAGAAGTGGGTCAAGACGTGTTAGGGCTGCGACAAGGAGAAATAAATAAAACAGGCTCTTTCTATGTAAAACAGTAATAAGAAGATAGCACTCATGACACGACAAACTCCGTCACCGGGTCGAGCTGGCTACACTTTGGTATCACACGAATACTGAGGTTTCGGGTTCGATTCCCAATCGAGTCAATATGAAAAACGAACTTTTCTATATTGTCTCGGATCTGGGTGTTGTGGTAACATCGTTGTTTTTATTTCTGTTTTACAAGTGCTTTAGTTACTTCATAAGATCGATGTAGGTATACTATGTTATCCGATATCTATTTATATAATTTGGCGTCAAGGGTATATAGTTTTAACTAAAATCCGTGATTTGGAAGGCACGTCACGCTGGTTAATATCACAATATTAGTTTTAAAACTTAGTCAGAGGCCAAATGACGGATTGATAACAGATAAGGCCTACACCATACGGTCCTGAATGTCAAAATTAGGTACCCCTGAATAGAGGTCAATAAATTAAATGAAGATGGTTAATTGCTTAACAATAATAATATAACAAAATTAACAAATGAGCAACATCAACAGCAATCAACAAATGAGACAGAGCATCAATCTCGTCTGCACAATCCTCTTTCCTGGTCGGGTTAAGCAAAGAACAAAGCTAATTAACAACAAAATTGTTGTCACAATAAAATCCTGAACACAGCTAATATTTCCAGGGTCTGAAAAAACTCCTTTCCACCGTTAGCACCGGGAGGAATCCGCAGAGTAATGCTCTCTAGCTTAAAAATGGGTCAAGATGGTATAGGGTTGCGAGAAATAATAATTAAATTAATTAATTATTATGAAACTATTGGAAGTTCAAAGTGTTCGCGAGATTAGGTAGCGACTAGTCGATAAAATTGTAAACTGAGATTTACATAGATTGAGTAATAGAAAAACGTCATGATAAGAACGATATGACGCTATTTTGACATTAATTAAAATGATATGAATACTTTTTTTATTTCGAAAGTTTTGCTTATAACGGACTTTGTCTGATTACGGAAACTAAATTAATTGGTTTTTTTTCAGTTTATAATTTAAATTTAAAAATATCAGTAAGATATGAAAAAATATTTAATATTTTTTTTTTATGAAACGTATCTATTTTTATTTATTTATAACTGTAAAACATATGAAAAGTATTTTTGTTTTCATTTTAAGCCGAAAATATAGATGTTGGTATTACACGCAAGAGTATTAATAAAATTGACTCTTAATTTAATTAATTGCCAAATTCCTTTATTAACACGATAAACATTTAATTAATTTAATTGAAATAAGCTAGTCATAATAAGTAGCAACAAACATATACTGTGATGATATTGTGCGTTACTACGTAACAAAGGTTTTCAAACATTCAAATTACATTAAAAAGTTTCAAATCTATTTCAAAAAAATATCATAACTCAGCTAATATAAACGCAGGGGAAATTCCCTTTCACAGTTGGCAATGAAAGAAATCCACAAAGCAAATGCCTTACCCACAAATAGGTCAAGATACGACAGGGCTGCGATTGCGGTCGAGAGCGACTCGATGAGTGAATGAACTCTGAGTGCCAACTCGTTCACCGGAGGAGATGAACTATTTGCAAATAGTGCATTAAAAAAATAGTGTCTAGAGGTAGTTTATAATAGAAAACGTTTTGAAGTTTAATGGTGAATTATAAATCTGTGTTTGAAATTCGAACTTTAGCGCCAAAATGATTTATGTACCTAAATGGTTCTGTAATTAAATTTTCAAACTGTAATCTATTTTATCATGATCAATCTTTATGTTGATAATATGTTTGTTATATTTAACTATTTGTAGCATTTTATTATATAATGAAAGCTGTAACCGAGATGCAGGCGCACTAAACTTTGGCATCGCATCAAATGTGAGGTCCCAGGTTCGCTTTCCTAATCCCACTCGGGTCAATATGGAAAATGATATTTTCTAAATTGTCTCAGGTCTGGGTGGTTCTGGTACGTCGTTATTTCTGATATGTGTAATATAAGATCTTAAGATTTACCTTAGAATCAGAGAAATATGCTCTCCATTAAGCGTCATAATGTTAATTTCTATTTTAAAAAATGAATGAAACTGATTAGGAGCATAGTTACGCAGCAAGCAATAAGCTTTAAAATAACGTGTCTCTCGAAACACTTGTTATTGGTGCGATTATTGAGCAATGTAGAGACGCGAGATAGAGTCCAAAAAAAAACAAAGTTATTAGCAAATCAACAAAACATCTTAATTTGAAGCTTACTAAGTTGAAATTAGGTTGATTTACCTTTACCTTAACTAACAAAGCGACAACCCTAGTACACTTTACAGCTTGACCCCATTCCAGAGCGTTAAGCGCTTTTTAACGAATAGCTTACTTATTTATCTTAATAGTACTCTCTGTAAAACGGAAAAGTACAAAATAAGCAACCAGCATTTTCGGTCTGAAGATTAATAGCTGTTGAGCTTTTGAAAGGTCAGTATTTGTGTCAGTGAAAGACTTCAGCATACCAACCACAAAATCAACAGAACCGCAAAATCGGTTTTCAATTCGACCTCCGTAGCCGAGAGGCGAGCGTGCTATCTCTGAGGTTCCGAGTTCGATCCGCGGTCGGGTCAGTATGGGAAACGAACTTTCCTATATTGTCTATTGTTGTGGTACCGTCGTTGTTTCTGATTTCTGTAACACAAGTGCTTTAGCTAATTATCATTGAATCAGAGCAATGTATGCGATGTTGTCCAATAATTATTATTTATTTAATTATTTAATTCCGAAAATGTTTTTAAGTAAATGTATCTTTTTAAACGATTGGATAGTGACAAAACATACACTTTCCAGATTTTTGGCGTAAAATGAATCACCCCCTATCAACATAATTATCAGCCTATAATGTTCCACTGCTTGATAAATTACTTCATCTTCATCTTGACGTATACAGCATTTATCTGCAATTTTTCAAAGTTGGCCATCCCACCTAGCTGGAGTATGTACGATCGGTTTCGAGTCTATTTAGAAATATGCTTGAGCTTATTTCTACTTATTAAAAAAAACTAACCTTTTACCATAACTTTTGAGTTTAAACTGAAATAAATTTAATCCGCAATCTTTTTACCTATAACCAAAATACTTGCAGTCTACTCGTGTCATTAGATTGTAAGTCTTCCTTTTTGTCGTAGTAATTTTACTATATTCACATGGGCATAAATACACGATAAGAGGTATGGAGGTTTTTAGTGGGTAATATCCGGTCTTCTTAGAGCGAGAGTGTGCCAAACACGCTGCTGTACCTTTTTCCCAGGCTTTACTTTACTATGTAGCGCCAATACCATTTACCTTCTCAAAAAAGAATAAATCATTTAAAAGTCTGTTTTGGCCTTACTTAAATAATAATCCAAAAAAAAAACGTTTGTGTGAAAAACCATTTATTTATTTAAAAACTTTATTGCACTCATAAGTACAAAAGGTTGACTTAATTCTAGGGGCATTCTTTACCAGGCAACTTTTGGGTCATGCAGATTGTTTGTATATGGGTGCGGTAATAGTAAAGACTAAATGCGTAAATGACTAGTACTATGTAGTAGTATTTAAAAATAGAAATCATTAAAATAAACATAACGATATCTTTTAAATATACAATTATGCATACACATACCCAATTCAATAAAATAAAATATGTATTTATAATATGAAGGTATACTGATATTAAGATAATATAGACAAATTATATATAAAGACAAATATATAACTATAAATTAAGTACCTAAATAAAATAAATTGTTTCAGCAATTGACAAATTCATGACTATAATAATTTGTTAGCGAGTGAGAAGAAGTATTTTTATATAGGCCACGGATTACCTAAAGAAAGTGTAACTTCGCCTTGAAGATTCCCGCATTGCATTAAATGCAGCTCTCAAACAATACACCAACATAATACCTTTATAGTGATATTTTATCAACTCTGTGAAACCCCATTAAGCCTTATAGAGATATTAAATTTCCAACGTCTAACAAGAAGATTCCATTTTCAAACAAAGAAGTGAATCTTGTGTCTTGCGTTGATTAGCTTTCTAGTGTGAACATGATATGACTCAAAGGAAATTGATACCCACACGATTTATTTAGAAATTGCTTAGAACGAAAAAAAGGCTGCTAAAGGTGATTTAAATACAAAATAACATATATTTATCTTAAAAGCATAAATTAAGCATTTGTGCTACACACTCAGACCCGATAAAATATAGAAAAGATAGTTTTCCTTATTGACTCGACGAAGAATAAAATCCGAGACCTTGCAGATAGCGCTGAGGAATGTGAACATTGTTAAACTCATTAAATTATACCTACGTATTCATTTTCAAATAAATAATACAGTGAAACTTATATCAAAGAGAATATACACTACGAATAAAACATGTGTCGCTACCTAAAAATAAGGTTTATCAAAACCTCTTTCAAGCTTAATGCAATTCTCAGACAAAAGGATGAATCTATCTTAATACATCTATCTAATCCCTTATTAAAGGATAATTAGCACTAATACATTTATATTAACTTCGTGTTAAATCTTTTCGACGGAGTAATTTTATCAAAGTTATTATCATTATTTATGTCAACGTCCTTATTCTGGAACAAACGTGTAGGTATATGAGCAGTTAATTAAACCCAATCCCACACAAGACAGGGCGAGTCTTTGTTCCATTTGTTCGTTAATGGACTCGAGTAGCCCGACCTGCTTTTTGTTTGTTTCATAATCTGATCTAAGGCTGCTTAGGCGTGCCACACATGAAGCAAGTTTAAATTGACCCTTAACTTGTAAATGATTATTTTTTTAAGTATTTAATGACACAGAAAAGTATTTGTTATGAACAAATAAAAACATTTTTGAACAGTCTGTAATAAAAACATTGTCATAGTAAATTTATAAGCGTAAAATAATACCCGGTTCCAATATTTAACGATTTATAATGGGTAAAAACGACTATTCGTTTTTCTCCAACTGACTTCGAGTCGTTAATACTGTTCTACAGTTTACTTTACATATCAGCTCTCATCAGTTGTCAGTCGGTCGTTTTTAGCTTACGCCTCGTATATTTTTTTACTATCCGTTACTAGAACTGATCGTTTTTTCAATATTGGAAACGGGCATAAGAGAAAGAAATAACATGTTTATAAATTATTTATAAAAACGATGTCCTAGCATTGACCTGATCCCAGAAAAAAAAATAAGTTTCACCTTTATTAATTCTATCAAAGAATGAACAATCTGAACCCGCAATCTAGTACTAGGTTGCTATAATTCCGGAACACAGTACCAGCATAAGAGCAGTTAATTAAACCCAATCCCACACAAGACAGGGCGGGTCTTTGTTCCATTTGTTCGTTAATGGACTCGAGTAGCCCGACCTGCTTTTTGTTTGTTTAATAATCTGATCTAAGGCTGCTTAGGCGTGCGACATACGGTGCAAACTTTGTTGAGGATTTTCTATACGTGAGAACATGAGAACTTGAATACAAGAAATGTTTGTTAGTCGGTTGGTGAAAAGACGAAAGTATAATACAAAAAAATAAGGTTCAAACTAGAATACGTCAAATCTTTTTATTCGTTTAAGGTGTTGAAGTCGTATAAGTAATACGTTAACAATCTGAATAATTTAATTTAAAAGTATAAATATTTTTTTATAGCTGTGCCCGCGACTTCGTTCGCGTGGACTACATCCTTTCATGGTCGGTTTTACCCCTATCTCCCCTAATATTCGAAACAAAAAGTAGTCTATTTTTTAATAGAGCTATATTTTTGCCAATTTTCATATCTCTTACTTAAAAAATAAACATTTTCCCATATAAACTTTCAAAGGTGGCATTACCCCCCTCCCCCCCTTACTTCCTAACAAAAAGTAGCCTATGTCCGTTCTTGAGGTTGAACGTATACCTATGCCAAATTTCATCAAAATCGGTTGAGAGGTTTAAGCGGGAAAGCGTAACAGACAGACAGACAGAGTTACTTTCGCATTTATAATATTAGTAGGGATTATTTAAAAAACAGCACTTCCAGTTTTTTGACATGGACTTGTTATAAATTATAGATACTACTAAATTAAAATTCTACAAAATAAAGATATCTGTTATATCAAAAGTATACACTACATACCTACAAATTTTCTAATAAAACAGTTTCAAAAAAAATATTACTATTTATTTTGTTATGTTGATTTTCGGCAGGCTTGAATCTCACACTTTAAGTACAACCTAATAATTTTCAAGCTGATCCTCATTATGATCGCCATTTATAATTTCTTTCAACTCTATCTTATTTCAATTCTAACTTTGTAATATACCTACAGATTAAAAGTAACATTAATATCAATATAAATTGATGCTCGACATTTATTCTTACTCGGCTTTTAACTTAAAACATCGTACTGTTGCTTTAATTAATTAAGTTATCTTCAAGTACAGTAGGTGCCTATTATTTTAATTAATTATCCAACATTGAGAAAATGGGCCAGTAACATCCTCGGAAGCTTCTAATTTGAATTTGAGAAATTTCTATTATGAGAAACGTTTAAGTAACGAAATGTTGTAAGTAAAACAATGAGGTACATATTAAATGATTTTACCTGCAATATTGGGTAGTTTTTGTTGTGTTCTTAATCAATGGGCTATCCAACACAAGAAGAAATTTAAATTCGAACTGGTAGTGGCTGAGATTAACGCGTTACAACAAAAAACTATTTAGCTTTATAATATACTACATCCTTTCATGATCGGACCCTTTCATGGTTTACCCCTATCTCCCCTTATATTCGAAACAAAAGTAGTAGTATATATTTTAATCCAAGTTTTGAGCTATATTTGTGCCAACTAAAAAAATAAACATTTTCCCATATAAACTTTCAGAGATGGTATTATCCCCATCCCCCCCCCCCCCTTATTTTCTAACAAAAAGCCTATGTCCGTTCTTGAGGTTCAACGTATACCTATACCAAATTTCATTAGAATCGGTTGATAGGTTTAAGCGGGAAAGCGTAACAGACAGACAGAGTTACTTTCGCATTTACAATATTATTAGGAATTAGGAAAGTAGGGAGTTTATTGGTCGTAGTGGATTAATTTTTTCTATACACCTTGTCACAATGAACCTCCGCATTACTAAATACCTTCATCCCCCCCCCCCTTATTTTCTAACAAAAAAACCTATGTCCGTTCTTGAGGTTCAACGTATACCTATACCCAATTTCATCAAAATCGGTTGAGAGGTATCAGAGTAGAGGCATGAAAGCGTAACAGACAGACAGAGTTACTTTCGCATTTATTAGTAAGGAAGTAGGGATGGAAGTTAATTGGTCGTAGTGAATTAATTGTTTCTATACACCTTGTCACATTAAACCTCCGCATTACTGAATACGTCAGTAAGAGAGTTAAATAAATGTGACAACGTACTAAGCTGTTTACAAACTAAAGAAACACACTGTTCATACACAAATTTAGATTTGCAATAAAGTAAAGTAAAAAACGGCAAAACTTTTATCTTGTCATGACCTATAACTAACTTTCCATATTCCGTTCACATTCAGCCCCGTATCCACAAGGTTTGTTGTGAACGAACATTTTATTCCCCAAGTTGGAGAAACCAAAATAGCGAAGTACTTTTTGCGAGGGACCTAATTTCGCTCGTTCCGGCTTCTGCCGTAAAAAGTTTTAGGGGGCCATTTTCTGATTGTATCATCGTATACGCAAAACGGTAGATGGTATCTCTGACACTGTTAGCGGCATTGCCATGGTATCACGGCAATAGTTCCCGCATTCCTTTACGAACGCCATTTGCATTTGATCTTTTCGCGTCACTAAAATCGCTCTTTTTTAGGCTCATGCGTTTCCTCCTTCCTTTGATATGGATTCCTTCAAAAGGAGCGGAAAGTAACATCTTGCGGGCCAATATGGCGATGATAACGAAAAGGATACTACGGTATTAAAAATGTTGTAATCGCGATGGGGATTCATCTCTTGTTTACCATTAAGCTGAGAGGAGCCAATATACTGAGCTACTATAAAAAATGAGAACGACCGTGTTTTATAAGTTTCGCATGTCTGTCTGTCTGTTTATCTATCTGTCTATGGCATTGGAGTTATCGAGCGGATGAACCGATTTTGATTTACTTTGTTTTTATTTTAAAGGTACATTCGGGTGTGTTCTTAGCTATGTTTGGTGGGAATCGGTCCAAGATGGCCGCCAACATAAAACGTCAAATTGCATATTTGGATACAACTGCCGTAATTTAGGTATAAAAAGCCTTGGGTGAACCATACACCATAGTCTTATTAACTTCCTTATTTTAAGCTCAAAGTGTCAGTGGTCAAAGACATTGTTACGCTAAATAGCGATCTAAAGTCGGGAATATAAACACTATAATCAAACGGCTGGTGGTTTTTTAAAGATTTTCCTTTGTTTTTAAATGATCCCATTATAATTTATCATAATGTATTAATATAATGGCGATCACTATTCTTCAGCAAACAAGATTTCTGCCAGTATCATTTCACGTCGACACAACTGCGCCGCTAGTAAACTAATATTTTTAATGAAATAACGAAACTAGAACTTTATTAAGATTTATTAAATTTCTGTAGTGCATCATAATATACAAGCGTAATTTAATTATTTTCCTAAATAAACTAAAATATTTCATCTTCTTTTACTTGAAGGAAGAAGGTTGAAATACCACAACGCCAGAGATGAAATATTTTCTGTTTTATTTTAAATATTGAAATTTCGTCACGTGTGGCATATAACACAAAAAAATAAAAGAATAGACTCAAATGCCAAGTAGTCTTCAATTCTATGGTTATCAAACATTTCTGCAACAAATCTACCACCGGCGAATTAGAATGTAGTTCAAAACTCTTATGGCATAGGTCACCAACTAAAAGCTTAGAGGCTGAAAAATACGTCAACTACCACAATTTGGGGATTTTTTTATATTGCACTTCGAGATTGACCTTCATCCCACCTGATGTTAAGTGGTAATGAGGTCCTAGCTTAAGGGCGACAAGTACAGCATAATAAAGGTGATACTGGACTTGTCGCCCTTACCTTGAAGGCTTGACCCCTGCTCCTAAATGTAGCACCCCCCAGGAGCTCTGAAAACCTTACTCACACGCAGGAACACAACAACACAGAAGTGATTGTTATTTGGCTGCGGTCTTCTGTAAGGTGGAGGTATTTCACCAGTCGGGCTGCTCCAGTTCGAGCGATAAATCGCTATGCCCTACCTCTCTTAAAAGTTAGTTTACTTATAAGGACACCAGTCCCAGTCTATATTATTTTGTATACCGAACCCAATTGAATTAATCAAGTAACTTATTTCGTTTCGTGCTTAATTGTAAATTACTAAGGGATCTTTATCAGACAAACAATAATACAACAAAGGCTTTGTAGACTAAAGTTATTCAACATGTCAAAAGAAGGTTCATAAGTAATTTATTTTATATTTCACGAAAGTAACACCGGCCGTCATCTTTGAAGGTCAGTACTTGAACAAAGTAACAGAAATCTAAAAGTAATATAGTAGTAATATTATAAATGTACAAATAAGTTACTGTAGCCACTATCAGCATGGACAGGCAAATTATTTTCAGGTGTCTAACAGTAATTTTAGTCATTTTTGACGACCTCTGTAGCTGAGAGGCGAGCGGGCCTGACTTTGGCGACCGCCATCTCTGAGGTTCCGGGATCCCCGGTCGGGTCAATATGGGAAAAGAACTTTTCTATATTGTCTCGGGTCCGGACTTTCCTTATAATATTAGAAACAGAAAAAATTTATCTCCCCTTGCGGTGCGGGAATCGAACCCACGACCTTCACGTATCGCGCGTGTTTAGTACTATAAAAATAATAAAATCGATGAAGAACTTTCCTGTTTTTGACAACCGTCCGTTGTGGTACCGTCGTTGTTTCTGATTTCTGTAACACAAGTGCTTAAGCTACTTACCACAGAATCAGAGCAATGTATGTGATGGTGTCCAATATTTATATTTATTTATATTTATATTTACCTTATATTTTTATAATAAGGTTAAAATTTCAATTTTTATCAAGTACGGCTACTTGCTTAAATTTATTAATATTGCAAAATTTCTACTTTGGTTCAGTAAAAATAAAGTACATTACTGTTCGTAATCTCAATATGATTTTTTTTTATATTGCACTTCAAGATTGACCTCATCCCACCTGATGTTAAGTGGTTATGATGTCCTAGCTTAACGGTGACAAGAACAGCGCAATAAATATGTTACTGGACTTGTCGCCCTTACCTTAAAGGCTTGACCCGTGTTACTAATGTAGCACCCCCCAGGAGCTCTGGAAACCTTACTCACACGCAGGAACACAACAACACAGAAGTGATAGTTATTTGGCTGCGGTCTTCTGTAAGGTGGAGGTATTTCACCAGTCGGGCTGCTCCAGTTCGAGCGATAAATCACTATGCCCTGCCTCTCTTTTTTGTTTTGACATGCCGTACCGTCTTAGTATCTTAGTGTAGTTTGAGCCACAAAATAATCGTATCATTTGGTTTATCTCGCTTAAAGAAGGAATGGTTTAGGTTTATCTGCAACTAATAGGTAGAAAACTTTTGTTTATATTATTTCAGTATAATATAATAAAAAAAGTTCAGACCAACATAAAGCTCTTTCGCAAACAACATGAATTCACGGCTGATTTTTAATTCGTCAGATCTAAATTAACAAGCCAATAAAGTCTGACCTGTTTGAATTGAAAGCGTCATGAAGTAATTTTGTTACGGAATATAAAGATAACGTTTTAAATAAGTAGTATTATACTTAATTTAACTGAATTTTTTTTCTGCTTTATCTGATAGATGAAATTGATTTCTTATTTGCCATATAAATTATATACAGGTTGCATTTCATTTAATTTTTTCTCAAAACTGACCTCAATATTTTTAAATATTTTTTTTTACCTATATATGGTAGACATATCAACTTTAACATTGACTGTGACAGACAGAGAGACAAGTGACCCTATAAAAGTTTTGTTTTGCTTATAGGTAAATACAAAAAGGATGCAAAGTATTAATGCATAAAAATCTCGTGCATGCGAATCCGCGAGCAAAAGTGTGTTAAGAAACAACAAAGGGTTGTCCACCCATAAACAACGGAAACGAGTCCTGCTAAGGATTCGTTGAATTTGTTGTTTCTTTTTCCTCTTTTGTTCTGATAAATTAAGCTTTAAATTATCTGATCTTAGCTCGCGTTAGCTTTTCATTCAAAACTGCGCGGTTGTTGCTTTTGACCATGTTTTTTTAGGTAAATAAAAAATGAATGAATTTAGATTGGTACAAAACTTCGTTTTGACGTTTTCAAACGGAAAATTTCTAACGAATTGATGACAACTACCTGATTATTCAAAAACGAGGTAGTTTTTAGACTTGATGTGCCATAAAAAATATAAATAAAAGCTTGAAAATCCTACTAGCTTGAAATATTAATTAATAATAATGTATGATTGTCTGCACGTATGTTTTTATACTAAACAGGTTTTGATAGGAAGAGGAATGACAAACTAAATTAACATGTATGATTTTTTATCCCGTAAAAACTCGGGTGAAGTCGCAGGCAACAGCTAGTTAGATATATCTGTTTTACCTCTCAGAAGTTAGCATCATCTATATATATAAAAGAAAGTCGTGTTAGTTACACTGTTTATAACTCAAGAACGGCTGAACAGATTTGGCTGAAAATTGGTAGGGAGGTAGTTTAGAACCAGGAGAAGGACATAGGATACTTTTTGATTAATTTTTTTTTGCTTTTTTTTAAAGTCATTTATTGCCTCTAAGGCGGAACAAAGTTCGCCGGGTCACCTAGTTTACAATAAATTATGACGGAAAATTTACAACCACTTATTCTATAGACAAACAGTTCAACAACTTTATTGTCCAACAGTTATCATGTATTTTTCCAGAGGATTGTGAAGTCGATCCTATCGCATAAAACCGCAACTTGAATAGGTACTTCATTCTCGATTGCGTACATTCCTCCATTGTTACCATAATACCTCAATGTAAGCATGTATCCTATAGGCTTACATTACGACGCCGGTGGTTTGTGAGAAACACGAATTGATGCATTTAATTAAAGCTCATGTTACGAGTAACGCTTAAACAAACCGAACATTATTTGTCGGGAACCACCAAGGTTGGAATGTTTTAGGATTATGTATGTTATTGGCTTTATTACATAGGGCTGTAATTTAAATGTATTGGTTAGTCTTAACCTTCCAAAAGTACTAGTATGGGGCTAAGGTTACAACAATAGGTACTGGCTAAACGCTTCTAATTCCAGTATTTGTTTGTATCTATTTCTCTGTATGTGTATGTGTGTGTGTGTGCGTGTGTGTGTGTGTGTGTGTCGGTATAATAGAAAGTGATTTAGGTTTTATTGAGATTAATAAAGTTCGGCAACTAGGATTTGATTAGTTGCTTAGCACTAAAGATTACCCTCTTAATATCATTAATACAATGTAGTAGATATTATAAAGCATTTGTTAGTTTGTATCGAAAATAGGGTGACGCTATTTTAAAGAAACAGAAAAAAATCATCTCGCCTTGCGGTGCGGGGATCGAACCCGCAACCTACACGTATCGCGCGTGCTAAGCATGTAGTTCTAAACATATTCGGCAGAGGGCACTTACTGAAAGCTAACAATTTGATACAACAGGAAAATTTAATTACCTACGACAACTTGCGGTAAGCTCAGTTGGAAAAGCAGCACGCGTGATACGTGAAGGTCCCGAGTTCGAGTTTCGCACCGCAAGAAAAGATAAAAATTTTCTTTTTCTTTAAAATATTTGAACATCGCCAGTGGCGGCGTAAAGCATTATAAAAAGTTATAAAAATCGAAGAGAATGACGCTATCATTTAGATGTATCAGGCCGGATACATCCTAATGAATGCTTATGTAAGGAACGTATGTTCTTTACTAAAAGTGGAAGTACTTCCGCCGAGCTAGGTGTTATCTGCTCGGGGACCAAGGCCCAACTACCATTCTTGGTTTGTTGTATATATACTTACTGGCGACGAAAACTCTGATATCGCGATGTAGGATATCGATGTCACGCATTACGTATGGAGCGTTGTTTACTACGCCAATTCTGCTGACGCTGTATTTGTGTCGACTTGTAGGCCATGTCGTAGGTCGGCACACTTACTTTAAACTGTGCCCAGGGATATAAGTCACCATAAAACACGATTAAAACTAAAGCCTCACTACCATCATTCCCTCAAGGAGAAAGTTTATAGCGAATTTGCGACTAATAGTAAGGACCTCGGAAAAATAAATGGGACATTTGCGTTGAGAGCGATGAGGCAGATAAGAGGTTGTTGGAAATGACCGGGTTCTTTGTGTTGTCTTTTACGGTTCTATGAGTACTAGAGATACGTTGGTTTTGTAAAACTAAAACATTTAGGGTTTAGATCTGATGTCATATCAGTCTTTAATTGTGCAGTACTTAAGAAAGACCTCCTAATAGTGCTACACGATTCCAAACGTAAAAGTGTCATTAAACTTTTTTAGCAAAAAAAAAAACAGACTCTCTCTTGCTTTGAGAAGTCATTATTTTTTTTCCATTTTTGTTTCTATTTCACGTTTAAAAACAAAACAGTGATTTTGCCAATGTCAGGTGTTTAGAGAGACACGTCACAAAAGGAGCCTTCGCGGTGGTTCGGCGCTATTTGTATCTAAGATTTTCATTAGGAACCTAAATCAAACACGAATGACACATTAAAGACAACACAACATTTATGGAAAAAAGGTTGAAAGGGAATAATATCATAAAGAGATAAAAGCTTTTTCAGAGTAAAATAATGTGGTTTGGGGTACTCTCATCTATGCCACATTAGTTGCTGGTCTCCGTATGAAACAACTGTCAAAAATCACCTTTTAAAAATAAGAGCTATCGGCAAAGACACATAATAATATAGTAACAGTCAAATTAAGAAACCTTCAATTTCTCTTCACTCTTTTTTCACAGTACAAACTTCTGTTTCGAACAAAGAACTTCCACAAAATCGACGACATAACCCGCCCACATAGATTTTCTAAACAATACACCAACTCAAACAAGAATATAAAACACCCACAGGTACCACCGAGGTACATGTCGAAGCACATACATTATGTAAAGACATCTGGACCCTTTGAGGTTGTCAAAGATTCTGTGACCTTTTCCCGTTATTCAGTCCGGGGATAAATTTGTTTCTTTGTGCCCTTTGCGCTGCTAAACGTTTTCGTTTGGGGAGTTCTGGTAATGACGGGAGAGTGCCACGGTTTTACGGCCTGTTTGGGGTATCCGAAAGTTATGAGAATTAATATCGTCTCTACATATTTTAAAGAAACAGAAAAACTTATCTCTAGTTGCGGTGCGGGACTCGAACTCACGACCTTCACGTATCGCGCGTGCTGCACTTCAAACTGAGCTAACCGCAAGTTATCTTAGGCAAAATACCTCGACCTTCCAGAAGACCCCAGCCAAATAAGAATCACTTCTTGTGTTGCTGTGTTCCTGAGTATGAGTAAGGTTTCCAGAGCAGGTGAGGGAGGGGATGGGGGGGGGAGTCAGGAATCAAGCCTTCAAGGTAAGGGCGACAAGTCCAGTAACAGCTATTATTATGCTGTGCTTGGTTGATGCCCTTAAGCTCATTACCACATAACATCAGGTGAAATAGCATTGGTCAATTTTGAAGTGCAATATAAAAAAAATCACATGACCGCAGTGAATCTTCTATCATAAGATTTCAAGTTTGCGTTAAGTTATATCAAAACTTTCGTGCCAAAAACTGACATGTCTTTCATGAGATCCTCTTAAAAGTTCCCTTAAGAAGAAACGTTTATTAAACATCGCTTTCGTCCTCACTCTTATGTGTAGAACAAGAACGCCTAAAAGTTCGTAACGCGAAACTTACTTATTTCGTAAATGTTTTATTTACTTGTATCATCATTATACCGAACTGGAGTTTGATGTAACAAAATTTTGTTAGAGCAAAAGTTTTCGTAATTTGGGAATCAAATATAAAGCCTAACGGATTTGAGATTAACATAGGTGCTTGTTAGTTACTATGCTTTGTTTTTACTTTTACTTTATAAAAATAAATATATTACGTAGTATTGTTTTATAGAAACAACATTGTGATATCAATATTTATTTTTAAATTTTCTCATCCTATGGGCCTGTTCAGCGTTCCTTTTAGAAGAACAGTTAAGGGTGCCAACTCTCCTATCGCCAGTATAATAATATGTAGTAGTATTGCCGTCGATTCGATTGTATATCGATTATAATTGATTATTCCAAAAGAGGCCTAAATAATCTAATAATTGATATGACAATCGATAGTATCGATACTATCGATATAATCGATTATATCGATACCTATTTTTATTAGATATAATCGATTATAATTGATTAATCGATTATATTGTACTATCGATTGTCATATCGATTATTAGATTATTTGAGGGGGGGATAATCGATTAATCGATAATCGATTATCCGGCAACACTAATATGCAGGCTATATAACTATTTGAGCCAATCCTCAGATATCGACCTATCGACCCATGTCGCTGGTCAGATTTCGCAGGTCTCTTTTAAATTGCTATAGCTTTAGTACTTAACTTATTCTATGATTTTTTAATTTTTAAGCACTTGTTTTGTGTTGTCGATTTTTGTCTTTTATTAAGTGTTTGAATCATTTTTTTTGTACATGCTGTGTTCGCCTGTTAGAGACTGTACATTTAATATAATTTATTTTCTGTTCATCATATTTTTGTCAGTTTCAATGTGTAGGTGAACCTTATTAAATAAAAAAAATAAAAAACATTCAAAATGCAAAATTTGTTCATCACACTTATATTTGACCTGAATAGAAGTCGAATCTACTACTGTTGCCCGACCTAGACAGGGTTATTGCATCGAATAATAATAATAATAATAATAATAAACGTTTATTCTCACCATAGTTATACAATTTTATGTTAACAATAATTTTGTTACAGTTAAACAAACAAAGTACAATGTGGGTAGTTTTTAAGTTATACTACAGTATGGGCATGGCACAATGAAGTTAAACTAGCACAGTGAAGTGAAGTAAACTATGGCGGGCCAATTACCTGAATTAGGAAAATCCTGTAGCTCAGGTTAATTAACCCTCCACCCTTTAGGGGGTCAAACAAAATCGTTTTAACCTGTATTTAAACATTAAAGTGATATGATACTGCACATAATGTAGGAAGCCAAACAAAGACAAGATGCAGTTATAAAAAAAAAAAGAACATAATATAGTTAGCAGAAAGTATGACTAGTAATTGAATTTACACTTTAAGTTTTAAAATTAGTAAGATTATTTTGTCAATATAATTATTTAATTTAATTATTTAAATATGTGATGGCAAGAATAAGAATAGTTTTTTTTTTAAGCACGTAAGGGTCGGAGTATATTTTCAGCCGCCTGGTAGTTTAATGAAGTCAGGTATTTTTTAAGCGTAGATTTTAACGAAGATCTATTCATATTAACAATGGTTTTCATATCGTTAAAATATCTATAGAGAAACGGCCCTGTGTAAATGGTTTGTCGTCTTGCAAATGCAGATTTAAATGTAGGTACGGGAGTGCGTATACGTCTTTTGTGTTGGGGAAGGGTCGAAGGATCAAATGTTTTATGGTACCGAAGGATTGCGTTGTGGATGAAAATTTGCCTAACTGTTAAGAAATTGGATTCTTTATACAGTTTTTCAGTTGGGTATCTCCATGGTTTTTTAAACATAACCTTAATGACAGCCCTTTGTGCTCTTTCAAGCTCCAATATATGACTGGTTGCTGCACCACCCCAGATCGGTATGCAGTAGGATATGAGAGACTGGCCGAGTGCCAAGTACACATTAGTGAGGAGTTCCGAGTCGGCTGAATCTCTCAAATTTTTAAATATATGGAGGAGCTTACGCAGTCTTTTGCTCAATGCTGATATATGCGCGGCCCATTTTAAGTGTTCGTCCAGCACCACTCCCAAGTACTTATGGGTAGAAGTTCGGAATAAGTCAGTACAATTGCATATAGTGGTTGAGTCACTGCCTACACTGCATCGCGACGTGTGTACTTTAATGCCAAAATTGGTTGGAGTATTTGTTGCGTTGGAGATTTTAAAGCAAATGTATTTCGTTTTTGAGACGTTTAGCGTAAGTAGGTTGTCGTCAAGCCATTGCATAACCTTTTTGAGACCCGCTTCGGCTGATCTCTGAACGTCTGGCCATGTATTACCCCGAAAAATTAAGGCTGTGTCGTCGGCAAAAGCCAGCGTACTGCCACAGTCTAGCTTAACATTACACAAGTTGTTTGCATATACTAGAAAAAGTGTAGGGCCGAGTGTGCTCCCTTGCGGGACACCATAGCTGATAGGTAGGTCCGCGCTAATACAATCCCTCACCTTAACGAATTGACTTCGGTTAGTCAGATAGTTGCGAAACCAGTCCAAGGCAATATCTCGTATTCCCAATTCCTCCAATTTGAACAGGAGCAGTGGAATGGAAACGGTGTCAAATGCTTTTTTTAGGTCTAGAAAAATGGCCAAGCATCTTTCACCACACTCCAGTGACTTAGTCACTATGTCAGTGAGGCTTGCAATGGCATCTTCAGTATTGCGACCAGTTCGAAACCCATATTGATTCTGAGCAAGAAGTCCTTTTCCTTCTAGGAAGCTAGTTAAACGAGTGTTGACAACTTTCTCAATTATTTTGCTTATTGAGCTCAGAAGCGATATAGGCCTATAATTTGACACCTCCTCCACTCCACCACCCTTGTAAACCGGAACGACTACAGCTTTTTTGAAGACAGTGGGGAAGATTCCCGTTGAAAAGCTCAGGTTACAGACATGTGCTATCAAAGAACACAAGATAGAGTGTGAATTTTGAAGAATCTTAGTGGGAATACTATCAATGCCGGGTGCACTATGTGTCTTAAGGCTAAGGATTATCTTATCAATTTCCATATGATCAGTAGGATGCATAAACATTGAATCAACACTACAAATTCTAGATTCTCTTTTTAATAGCTGTGACTCGTCAACTCCACTCTTGGCCATAACGTTGGACGCTAGTTCTTTACCGATAGATGTAAAGTAGTTGTTAACTAGGTTCAGCGATTTATCTGGTAAAGGCAGAAGTTCCAGCAGCGCAGTGGCTTGAGTTCGAATGGTTTTAATGTTGCACAGCTCTTTAACGGTGTTCCATGTTCCCTTATTATTTTTGTAATTTTGCCTAAATTTATTTTTGTAATACTCAACTTTTTGGTGTTTTGCTATTTGATTACATGTGTTACGATATTTTATAAATGTCTCTTTCAAAAGATTGTCATTGGGGTTTTTTCTTACCACCATTTGCAAACGATCTCTCTTTATGAAGCATTTTACAAGACCCACCGTGATCCACGGTTTAAGAGGCCTATTCTTTTTTGTGAAGCTTACTGTGTCAGAACAAAGAGCTATCAGCTCTTGAAGAGTCTCAATTAATGTTGTTGCGGCTACTTCTGGGTCATTTATTTCTAGGAAGGAATTCCAATCTCTGTCTTTTATTGCGTTCACAAGCAATTGGTAGTGTATTTTAGTCCTGGTTATGGAGTTTTGAGTAGCAGAGCTTGCGGCTAGTGATCTAGATATCGTTAAAAATAATGGATAATGGTCTGTTATGTCAGTCACTAATACGTAGCTTTGAAAAGAACCTACAAGCTTACACATGAGATGGTCAAGACAAGTGCGCCCATGCGTCGGGGTATCAACAGAAACTTGAAATCCATGCGAACCAACTAATTCCAGGTAATCTCTAACATATGCATTTTGGGTGTCTAAAGTGTTTATATTTATGTCGCCTGTAAGTACTACATTTCGAGACTTGTTTGTAGTAAGATATGTATCCAATTAATCTAGAAAAGGCGTCGGATTTTTAAAACTGAAGGGTCGGTAAATGCCCAATAGAGTCATGTTGCCTACTTTGGCTTCGAGACAATTTGCTTCTTGAAGGTCTATTTCTTTAACCGAGATCTTAATATCGTCCTTAATAAACATAATAACACCATCGTTTTGGTTAAATGTTCTTTTACTAAAATGAAGGTTGAAACCGTCTATAGAGGGTTGAACTGAATTTTCATCGCACCAGCATTCTGAAAGAATGATAGCATGAACTGGCGTATTCAGTCTCGTGATGTATATTAAAAGATTATCCAAGTTTTTATTTATGCTTCTGATGTTTAGCGATATAATGTTAAACTGACTGCGGCCTGTGGAGCTTAGTCTGCTGATGTCAATAGAAAGGTATTTTGGGTCGTTGACGACTTTACAGGCTGTGGAGCAAGTAATGTCTATATCATCAAATAGTTGTGTACTATTCATTTCGGTGATAAGTAGTAAGAAGATTAGTATAGTGAAATAGCAAACCGTTTGGATAGGAAAATTTTAAACTATCATCTCTAGTTAATTGTTCTGTATTACTGTGGATAGGCTCAAGTGGTAAGGAATTGTGCTTGAATGTGTTTGTGCAAGTAATTAAAATAACGAATGTGAAGTAAATATTGGAAATAACGAATGTGAAGTAAATATTGGAAATAAAGACTGTAGTGCTAAGGGCATGATCGTTTCTATATAAAAAGGCGTTAATTCCGATCTCCGAAAACTTACATAATATTTTCCAGCTGTTTTTGTGTTCTACGACTAGTCAATTATTTCTTAACAGCTGAAGTTGGTCCTCACTTCTCACTAGGATATAGGGCTCTCCTTGTTTTTTTCCTCAGGTAAACGAGGCCGTGGGAGGTCCAACAGTACTCGAAGCCCATAGTCTTGCGGAACTCACGAGCAACGAAATACAAGCGTGACGCTAGAGGCGTCAGATGCTCCGAAATGTATATTTCTGCCTTTGGTCCGCCTATGCCCAGATGCGATGAATTAAGTTGCTCGGTCTTAAATCGTATTGAGTCCATTTTGTGTTTTTTTGCCGCAGCTAGGAGGTTAGCCTTCGTAAGGGTTGATGAGAATTCGGCAACTATGGTTGTGTTGGTCTGGTCTCCTTTGGATGGCAATCGAAAGACGTCACGCAGCTCGGCCGGACCCAATGAATATAGGTTTTAACAGTATAATTGTAATGAATAATACTGATACGCATAATAATAATTACATATACTTATAGTGCAAAGTTACTTATTTCTTCTTTGATTTCAAAGGATACAATTTGAAGAATGAACGCAAAAATTACATATTTTAAGCCCGCCGTTTCCATTTCATCAACGGAAGACCAGGCGTGAAAGATGACTCCATCTTTATGTTGCGAATACTTGAGAAGTTTGTATGAATCATTTTATTTCGGCATTTTATTAGATTCCGCTAAGGAATGGCATTGGTTGCGTAAAGTGTGACTTGGCTACTTATTATAAAATAAAAAAGAGTGTTTTAAGGCCATCTAGTAATAGTACTGATTTTTAAATTTGTATAGTGTATGAATGATGGTGGACTGTATGCTGGTGTTAATAGTAAATAATGATGATGGAAACTGGTATTTTAAAAGAATATAATAGAAAAACAACTTAGTAACAAAATATACAAAAAAACCTTAAGACGTATTTTAAAGTAATGACATAACAAGTAAAAAGAAGTCAAAGTCAAAGACAAGTCAAAGTCAATATTTTTATTCATGTAGATTACATTTGTAATACTTATGAATCGTCTCTATACAATGCAAATGAAACTACCTCCGGTTCGGAACCTATAACTACCGAGAAGATACCGGCAAGAAACTCAGTAGTTTTTTTTACAAATAAAAAGCTACACTTATTACTAATTTTGCACCAAGCCATACAGTTAGTTTTAGGAAAAAAAAACAAGAAATGAATAATAGATAAATAGACTTAAAAGAGGTGCGTTGTGCACACAGTGCTTTACGCCGCACAAGTAAACCAATCCATTGTAAGTCCCCTTGCTCTTCCGTGCGTTAGCTCAGTTGTAAGAGCAGCACGCGCGATACGTGAAGGTCGTGGGTTCGATTCCCGCTCCGCAAGATAAACAATTTCTGTTTCTTCAAAATAGTAACAGTACTAGCCCTGTAAACATTATCTTTGGCTTCATCTCTCCTTACCTTCGAATGAGTAAGATCCAAATCGCTGGTCAGTTTTAAAAAAAGACCACCCTCCAAAAATCTGCCTACAAGGCGAAACAACAATGTCGTCAAGATAAATTATTGCTTCACTAATAATAAACAATCGGTAATACTCTCCGAGTACCCATAAAGCTGTGGGTGGTAATGCTTTGTAAACAAATTTGTCCCTTAATGTACAGCATTACCCCCCAACGAGCGAAGACATGATTTAGTGGGATATTATGACGAGTCAGAGATTTTATATCAGGAAAACAATATACTTACAACGAAGCTAATAACTTAGACTTTGCCAGAAATAATGTGCTTTTGGCCCAGAAACCGTTAGTGTCCCATTTTTCATCTTTTAACTTAAGTTTCGTTGCGGCAAAGATATTAAACTCTAGTCCAATATTTCCCGACGCTGTTGTTCTCGGATTTGAAATTTTGTGAGCTGCATTTCAAAAAATAAAAACACAAAATATAATTGTTTTTTTTTATAGTACTTTATGCCGTACTACCGAACTTTAAATATTAGAATCAGAAAATTTGCTCGTCCAACTGGGCTAACCGCAAGTTATCGTAGGTACCGGAGGCTAACGGTTGATACAGCAGAAATTTTTTATCGCCTACTATAACTCGCGTTTAGCTCAGTTGGAAGAGCAGCACGCGCGATACGTGAAGGTCGTGGGTTTGATTCCCGTACCGCAAGGGGAGACAAAAAAATTATGTTTCTTATAAACACAAAATATAGCTTGAACTGTGGTAAATATTATATAGCTAGTTTCCAAATACCGGGCAAAAAGTGACTACACACAAAAAAACACAAAATGAAAAATAACACCAATAAGATGACTTATTGCTTGCTTGCATTGTAAAAAAGTTGTAGGAACTTATGGAGAGTTAAGTTACTCAAATGTACGTTACTACTTCTGTAATAAAAACCTGTATTTCAATCTCATTTTTGCCTATTATGCTAGATAATCAAACACTACCAGTAAGATTATGAGTATAAAACTTATTTTTAGGTTTGAAATCTCAAAGCCGATAATTTGCTATATTTACTGAATCTTAATTTTTGAATCTGATGTTTTTAAAGTCATCTTTAAAGTAATGGTTAGAATGACTTTGCTGGTTTTCCCTTTAGACTTTTTATGTTAGAGCATCTCGCAAATCGTTTTTTGCTACTCAGTTTTCTTGATACCTACCAAATATGTATTCCGTGCAAATGACATTGCTATAAAGGCCTTATCATACAAGAGATTTCTCCCGAGGCGTCTACCACGACAACAAGACGTTTGTTTATCGTGAAATTGTATCTATGTCCAATTTGTTCTTTTTTCGGTCCGAGATTTTTAGTATATACTAGCTGTCCCGGCGAACTTCGTAACGCCTTTTTTTTCTAAACTTTTAAACCTTTCCTGGACCTCCACAATTATTACAAAACCAACATTAGCCAAATCGGTCTAGCCGTTCTCGAGTTTTAGCGAGACTAACGAACAGCCATTCATTTTTATATATAAGATTATTTCGAATTTTCATTCTACGTATGTCTTTGGTTGTTCTTTAAAAATATCTTTTTAGCTCTATATTTTTATTTTTTACAAGTACTAATTCATAATGACGGATTTTAATCAATATCGAACTGTCGGGAGTTTATTTCTAACTTATTTCTACGAATATGTAGAATGTTTTGAACTTACTTGTTACACTTTAAAAAAGGATATTCCTCAAATGTATTTATTCATATACATACAGATTTTATTATTTTAATAATAATTTAATTAGTAAATAAAATAATAGTTGTGAAAACATCTCAGAAATCATCTCCTTTTTTCCTCCTCAATTTTTATTCAAATATCTAGTATCTAGTGCCAGTCTGGTAGGACCCTTAGGGACAGTTATACGGACTCATTTGAAAGGATGCCAATCTGAGCAGATTACCCTTCCATCGCGACCTAAGAGTACGGACCTACGGCGTTTAGTCTGATTGCATTTCGTAATTCTCGTGTTGATATTTCCAAACGAGAAACCGGAGTAAATAGATTGAGTATATGCTTTAATTTCCTTGCATCATGCTCGCGAATCAGATTTTGCAAAGCTTAACTAATTATGTTTGACCGACACTCTTAACGAAACCAACAATTCGTCAAATCGTATAAAGTTTTGTGATTCAGTGAAGAGTAACAGCTCACAGACCGACAAATTCATGTGTTGGTGCAGAATAGGTCATATATTCAACTTTTTTTTGTTGAGAAAGCTATTAAGTTCCTTGCCAGTGTATTCCCGGTAGTTGTCATATAATTTTCTTTTTATGCCTGGTTATGGATTTCAAACAGGTTTTTTTTTATATTGCACTTCAAGATTGACCTCGTCCCAACTGATGTTAAGTGGTAATAAGATCCTAGCTTAAGTGCTACATGTACAGCATAACAAAGCTGTAACTGGACTTGGCACCCTAACCTTACTTATACGCAGGAATACAACACCGAAGTGATAGTTATTTGACTGCGGTCTTCTGTAAGGTGGAGGTATTTCACTAGTCGGGCTGCTCCAGTTCGAGAGATAAATCGCTATGCCCAAACTCTCTAAATAGCATTTACTGGTATTATGATAATTAAAATAATAATAAGAATAAAGATAGATAGATACACTTTATTGCACAGAAAATTTACAGATATTGGTTTTACATACATATTCAAGTACAATTTAGGCGGTCTATTGCTAGAGAGCAATCACTTCCAGACCACTTTATGTTTTTTGTATCTGACTGGTAGCAGTGTTGTTAGTATGAGCTAGACTTAACTACATGTTTAAAGTACTACGGTGTTTACGGTGTAAGGCTTTGCGTACTATTTTTAACAGTACTTAAGTATTAATCGATCCCACTTCTGAGAATCAGTAATACGAGGGTAGACGAAAATTCGTAGACCCGCGCAAGCAGACGACGACCTCAATGACTAGGTATTGTCAATATTTAAAAAGAAAGTAATGTCTAAAAGGTTATTTTCACGTCAGAATTTACACTGGAACAAACGTTGCCATAGTAATTGAATTCTGATTCGAAAAACGAACACGCTACGAACTGTTTCGGTAACAACAAGAATCTAATACAGTAAGTACTTCCAAATCGAATGAAACCTCCGACGTTTAAAGACGCCTGAAGCAATTCCGCTGCACATTCTACTCGTACGTTGGATAAAATGTGAACTATTGGGTAAGTCAGCTCGGGTATACCTGTATGTGACGATGTAGGTCTTCCGCCGTATTTCGTTACTAGTTATTTGTGGGCTAGTGTGGTGTAAGATAAGTAAGGAATTGTGAAATTAACTTTATTTACGTTTGTTATCAGTTATTGTAGAAATTTAAATATGATACTTCACATACCATTCATGCTAAAGTTAACAGTCAGGTTCTAGGCAAACGTTGAGCCATACCATTAAGATCAAAATAAACAGTCAGTTTATTGTACCGTTTTCAATCTCATTGAAGCCTTCCCTCAAACAAATTTTTGGTCAAACGCGAGCCTATCTATACTAATATTATCAATGCGAAGGTAACCCTGTCTGTCTGTTTGTCTGTCCGGCTTTCACGTCTAAGCCACAGAACTAATTTTGATGAAAATTGGAAAAGGTATACGTTGAACCGCTAGAATGGATTTTTCGTTTTGAAAATAAGAGGGGATGGGGGTATACCACTCTTGAAATTTTGTGTGGAAAAATTATAATTTTTAAGTTAGACATTTGAAATTTGGCACAAATATAGCTCGAAACTTAGATTATAATATGGACTACAAAATGTTTCGAATATTAAGAATGATAAGGGTAAAACCGACCAAGAAAGTACGTAGTCCACGCGAACAAAGTCGCAGGCAAAGCTAGCTATATATAAAAAGAGGATCATGTAGTATGAGGGCTCCAAACAAATCCATAACTCTGATGCTCTACGCTTATAAATAGAGATAATACAGTGTAAACTATTCGTGCAACTAACTCAGATGTTCCATTGTGTGTGGATGTACAGCTCTCGGTGAATTTCGGTACTAGTTTAGTTCTGTTTGCCCTGAGCTAGTATGGTGTAAGGTATAAACTTGTGTAGCGGGTCGTTACATTTCCTTCAATATGGTTAAGTAAAGCAATATAATAAAAATAAATGCGCCAGACAACCACACCAATCACCTGGTCTCAAACTTAGGTTTTCCCTTGTACTGTGAGTACCAGATGACGTATACTAAGTGGGGGCGTCATCCTAGCACACCCAGACTCAAGTCAATTTAGAAAAGTTCGTTTCCAAGTTGACCTGACCGGGAATCCAACCCGGAACCTTTCGCGCCTTAGCCACTGCGCCACCGAAGCCGTCGAGCAATTGCTGGCTCATACTTCATGCTTGTGAACAGGTGCCACCATTGGGGACTAGTCTGCTCTACCTTACCTCTCGAAAGTATTTTTTTACTTGAGTACTTAATTGTTTCATCAAGACAAAATATAAATGACTTGGTACAAAGTGATACGCCGATGTGATTATTCAAAGTGTTTATGTAACTTACTTGAATGAAGAAATATTTGAGTTCGAATCCTTACTAATATTTTTTGTTTGTTTCGCTTTCACGCCGTAACTACTGAACTGATTGCTTTAAAATTTTTTTTTGGTTCCTACCAATTTACATTGAATTGTGTATGTTGCGCTTTATACCACAATATAAACGAATTCCACGCGGGCGAAGCCGCGGGCGGAAAGCTAATTTAATATAAAGTAAATAGAGTATGACCGCTCCCGCCCAAGCCTTATTGCCACACGTCACTCTGTCCGCCTGTAATGGATTTTGTTCGCGTCACGTGACAGCGGGCGGTGTCGTGCGTCACGATTTTTATTAAAAGTATAACTCGGATGGCGGTGAAACACGCCTGTGGTCATAAGTAGCCCTATTATGTGACTGCAAGGTCCTTGTTAAAGCCGTTTTTACCCGTATGCCGAAGAAGAAAGGGTAATGATTTTCGAGAGTATGTGTGTGGGTATGTAGTATGTCCATTTTTTTGGCATGCCTGAACAGCTAGAAGGATTTTGACTTGTGAGGTATCGGTCCGTCATGATTGTGTGACACCAGGTGTATGAATATGACGAGAAAATGAAAATAGTAGATTAAAGACAAAATGTTGATTAGAATTCTTTGGCACGCCTAAACGTCTTGACGTATTTTGACATGCGATAGTTAGCGTGAATTTGTTGGGCTTTGTATCCTTTCAAGCGTTGACAGAAACCACATTGACTTTCAAATTACCAGTGAAACATAAACTACCGTCAACGAGGAACGTGAAGCGAGTAGATCGAGAATTAAAAGAGATTTAAAATATGTAAATAGTGAATTACGCTACACTTTAAATCAACAACCGATCATTGGACAACACAACATCGATTGCTCTAATTCTGTGATACATAGATAAAACATTCATCTTCTAATAATC
The DNA here is from genome assembly GCA_037074685.1 of Glyphodes pyloalis. Lineage (NCBI taxonomy): Eukaryota > Metazoa > Arthropoda > Insecta > Lepidoptera > Crambidae > Glyphodes > Glyphodes pyloalis. The sequence continues at coordinate 3,181,929 of JAYKKO010000030.1, read as the reverse complement.
AGAAACAACGATACGAGCGGTACCAATATATCTGAACCCGAGAAAAAATAGAAAAAAGCCGATTTTCATATTGACCTGACCGTGAATCGAACCTGAATGCCAAAGACTTTGTTCATTGATCCTTGACATATGCGTGTCTAAGTCATATAATATGAATAAAGTATTAGTGGGCCAGTAAATTTCATTATTATTATTGTATTTTAGTGTGGTAAGTTACGAATAAAATGTCTTACTATTGTAGAAAAGTGTGAATTATCAAAAAATAAAAACATAATGTACTATACAAAGAAACAAAAATGAAAAGAGCTTTCACCCATTACACCTCCTTTTACCAAACGAAGTTCCCAGCGTAAGTTTTCTCTCGTAAAACTTAAAGCGCTCAGTTTTAGCCCGTAATTAGGTTTAATTAGAGCCAATATCATTTCAATAAATGCTACCATTCCTATAACGTTTAGGTAACAACGATAGCGGCTAACGAATGCAATTATGCAAATGAACTTGCATTCGGAAATAATGACGATTAAATGAAACTTTTCTGATTGCACTGTTTGGGAGTTTAGGAAATAGTTATTATGTGGTAATTATACTTAAACCGCAGTTATTGGTGATAGTTAAGTTTGAAAGTGAGTTTAAACCTACCAATTTAATGGAAATTAAAAGTAGTAATGTTAATAGTGGTTAGTGTATGTTTTTACCATAGGAAGAAAAAAGAAACACTATTTGATGGTTACCTTATTCAAATATGATTAGCCTCTCAGCTATAGAGGTCGTCAAATATACTATAATGGACTGGGATTGTGAAGTAAAACTATTTAATTCACAAACCTTTTTTTTATACTTGAGAGAGGTGGGGCATAACGATTGATCGCTCGAACTGGAGTAGCCTGACTGGTGAAATACCTCCACCTTACAGAAGACCGCAGCCAAATAAAAATCACTTTTGTGTTGTTATGTTCCTGCGTGTGAGTAAGGTTTCCAGAGCTCCTGGGAGGTGCTACATTAGCAGCAAGGGTTCTAGCCTTCAAGGTAAGGGCGACAAGTCCAGTAACAGATTTATTATGCTTATGTTATGTACTGGTCACCCTTAAGCTAGGACCTCATTACCACTTAACATCAGGTGGGATGAGGTCAATCTTGAAGTGCAATATATAAAAAAAACCTCTAGGATGACTTTATCATATCAAGGTTTCCTTATTATCGTGCCACCGACCCCAAAAAACGTTCTTTCAAATATAAATATTAATCAAAACCAATTCATTAATTACCTAGTTATCCGCGAACACACAAAAAACAATACTTACGGTCTAATTCACAAATCCACGATCTTACATAAAAATACATAAGCTAGAATTGAGACCTCCTTTTTTGTAGGAGCTAGTCTCTAGTATAAGTGGCAGCCGAAAACGAAAGGCCACAAAACATCGAATTAGTGCTACGTAACTCGCAAGTTGTATCAATCATGTCAAACTTGTAGTTTGCTGTGTCATCGTGTTTTTCTTTATCCACTCGTATTTTTTGCGTATCAATTTAGGCAATAGTACAATAAACACTTTCGGAATCACACGCACAAAAGACACCGAACTCCGAACAAACATTCCCATATCTTTTGTTACTCACTCACCCTTTGTGTACGTTTCCCTTACGAAAACAAAGTTGGACCGTCACTGTTTGGGTCTCTTAGTCAAGATGAAACGTTTGTAGTTTTGCTATGTCCGTCCATCTGTCTGCGTGAAGTCGGGAATGTTGGTTACTTGAAAACTGTAATTTGATATGGGAATATGAAAACTTTTTGTAGTGAATTTTCCTTAGGCAGGTTTGTTCGTGGTACCTAAACCTGCGGGAAAAATTAAGAGACTTTGGAAGTGTTTGGAAAGGGGATTGAAGGCTTCTCCCACTGGATTCATATCTTGATACAGTGAGGCTCAGTAACCCTGTGGACTTGGCTGGCTGCCCCTAGCTACAAAGGCTCAGATTCCACACAAATTTAAGCCAAAACGGATTCAGAGTTGGGCCGTGGAGATCAGGCGGAAGGGCAGAGGTGGATCGCGAATGAACAAGATGACCTTGGTGTGTCATTGCTAACCTCTTAGAAGTTTGTAGGGCAGGTTAGTTTTTTACAAGATTAAACAAAAACCCAGCAATTTAAGCGTAAAATTTTTTTCATAGTGTACGTACTACTCAAATACTTTTTGATACCTACATAAATTAAGAGTGTTTCAAAACATTATGTAACGCAAAGTTTGTGTGGAGGCGGCCATTTTGGACTCACTTTCAGCATATATAGCTAAGAACACTCCCGACTAATTCATCTTTCAAAGATTAAAAAAAAATCATACCAGTTTATTTGTTCGGGAGCTACGATGCCAAAAACCGAAAGACAGACAGATCAAACTAATTATGTCTCATCGTTTTTGCATGCGGGGTTAATACCCTTAAAGAGTAGACAATCCAGATTTGAACTCAGCAGTAGAATATTTAGTAGTTTGTCGATTGTCGGCTTATGCAATTAAGCAGGGTTGCAGACGGCGTTCCGGTACGTAATGCGATTACTGCAATGTAACTAGAACTTGGAATCTGTACTGCATTGTTATTAGGGTTTATTTTCGTTGAGCTTTTTTAAATCTTGATTAATATAAATAGGTATTTCATTTTGCTTATTACTTTTGATGTATCAGTCACTAAGTGTGAAACTAAGAAAAGATACCATAATGTCATTTGTAGTTCGTTTGTCTTAATAAAACTTGAGAACGGCAGACCTGTTTTAAGTATTGTCTTGTATTGACCGGTTTGAAGTACCTATATGTAGTAGTTAGAACGTTGAAAAGTATAGAAAACGTGGAAAAACTTAAGCGGTACGAATTTTCTAGAACAGATAGTAAAAAAAAATATAAACGTCTTAAAATGTTAAAAAATATGTTTCACAGCAAAAACACTCAATATATTATCCAATACCTACAAATACAACTTCATTTCGGTCGTGTTACCTATATCCTCGTATATATTATAGGTTACATGTTGGTACATTATGTTTAAAATAAAATACGTTACAGTTATTCGTCCCTCGTCGCTATTATTCAACGTCGGTTTTCCATCAGAAGGCAGAATTTGTCATTAATCACGAATATCTCGCTGACAATCTATATGGCAATATCACTGCAGCGCGTCATTTTAATTTTTAATCGATTGGAGTAATGTGCAGTTTGATTTCATGAACAAATATAGGAGTGAACAAACATAAGGTACCATTTTTTTTAGAAATGTAATTGTATTCCTTGCATAAAATGCCACGTCTTCGCAAAATATTCATAAAGGACGAACAATGTAGGATAACACCCGTTGTTTTGGCGTTAAAAATAACATAAAACGGATCAATATTGACCTCCAAGCTTAAGGAACGCTAAAAAATTTTGAATAACAAAAAAAAATATTGCTTCGAATGTAAATGTAAAATAATGAGTATTTGTATTTGTGTGATAATACTTACGTAAACATTTCCAAATAGATAATCAAAATGTTTTAAAACTGATTTTCAGTTAGTTCGATAGGTATTTTTAGTATCTGCCCATGTAATATTATAGAGACATAGATAGATAGATAGATATACTTTATTGCACAAAATCTTTACAGAAATAGGTTTTACAGAAAAATTATAGTACAATTTAGGCGGTCTTATCGCTAGAAAGCGATCTCTTCCAGACAACCTTAAGGTAGAGGAAATAGTAGATAGCGAGAAATGGGTACGGCCGTGCAACATAAATACAGTTTTTATTTTAGAATTATTTCGTAGTTTAACATGATAAACATACATAAACTCATAAATATATAACATTATAAATATATACAAATATATATATATACATACAAATAAATATATTTAACATATATAAAATCAAGTAAAGAGTTAAGTAAAGAGAGAGATTGTCATTCTATGATAATTATATTTTGTAAAATAATAAATATCAAAACCTTATATGTGAAACTGAAAATAACAACGAATTGATTCAAACCAATAGTTTAAGTAAATAATATTGGACAAAATCACATACATTGCTCTGATTTTGTGGTAGGTAATTACCCAAAAATACTTGTGTTATAGTAATCTAGTAATATAGAAATAAAAACCAAGACCTGAGTTTGAATATAGTATATAGATGATAAAGTAAAGTTCGATTTCCATATTGACCCGACCGGAAATCAAATCCGGAACCGAAAAGATGGTGCGTCGCCAGAGCCAGGCCCGGTCGCCTCACAGATACGGAGGTCGCCCAAAACATATTTAAGTATCAAATCCGATCTTATTAATCACTGTATACTTTGAAAGATTAGTTTGGCATTGGGCTACTAGCGAACTTCATACCTCATTTGTAATATTCACTGATTTTCTACACATTAACCATACGTATTATTTAGAGGAGATTTATTTTATTTATTTAGAGGAGTAACAACTTGTAGATCTCTTTAAAACAATTTAATTAGTCTCAAATAAATGATTTTTTTTTGTGCCAAAAAAAACATGTTTTTCCAAACAATACCCCACAATAAACTTCTTTTTGCAAATAAATGATTTAATGAAATATCCTACTTATAGATAAGCTAAGCACAGCTCTATCTTAATTTCCAATCATTTTCCTCCCTCAGCCGAACACTCGACCGCTAAAACAGAAAGAATCTGGCCAAAACAGGGCCCATACAAAACCAGTGGAGTGGTCCTAATGAAACTTTTGCGAAATGTTCCAGATTTGGGACCATCAACCATCACGGTACATTGAGCACAGGCACAAATTAATTTATTGGGCCGGATAACGTTCTCCCTTAGATTTCTCTCATTTAGAGACGCGGGGTCTGCAAATTCTTTGGGCTAAGAAATTCATCTTCTAGTATTTATTCAGTTCTAGGTTTTCTTATTCTTTATTATTTTTATTACCTTGCTGTTCCTGGTTTTATATAGGTTTATCGTTTTATAGGCATACGTTGAATCTCTAAAACGGCTACTTATTTTTTGTTTAAAACTAGCGGGGCTAACACCTAACAAAAAACACAAATGTTCATCACATAAAAGTCTGTCTGTCTGTAAGGTAGTCCCTCAGTTCAATGCAAATACCAATGAAAAGACTTGTGAAGAAAGATGCTCTTATTAGCGTTTCTTTACTTTTGAAAGTTAAATAGATATGCATTTCTTAAAAAATCCTTGTTTCGTGGAACCAATTACGCAACTACAGCGATAGAAAATCTGCTTAAACAAAAAGTGCTTAAAGTCTACCGTACCCTAATTGGCTTCGTAGAAAACTCGCAATTTTCTGGTTCATTAGCTGCATTCAATTTGGATATGCTGGCTAAGGAGGTATTAGAATATACCTATATAGTTTCTATGTATAGCTTTTGGAGGCCAACTGCCAAAGACAAAATATGTCAGATCCGATACCGGATATCTTTTTTGATCAACATAACCATAACCAATTTACTCCGATTGTGAAATGCGTTGCAAGACATAATATTAGTACTTGAGCAAATAAGAAAAAAGTTTCGACTCCCGCATTTTAGTTTATTCTTGAAGAACAAAAACTTTCGTTCTTTCGTTTTTTAATGAGGTGGAGAAAATACTTTTCATACCATACCGTGGTACGCGTGGGGACATCGGCCGAAGACGATAAGCCGTTCCCGTGAATCTGCGAAGGACCGTGCAAGGCCAACCGGAGTGTCCCCACACCCGCGGTCGGGTGGTACCTAGGTAGTAGATCTGCTGCACTCATTTTGCTAATTACATGATAATAAATATGGTAGTGCATCTTAACTTCTCTTGTGGCAAAAAATGTTTAGTAGCGCATGTAATATATCGTAAAGTAATATTCTTTTTTTTTTTTTTTTTTTTTTTTTTTTTTTTTTTTTTTTTTTTTTTTTTTATAGTAGCGCAGTATATTGGCTCCTCCCAGCCTGATGGTAAGCAAGAGAGGAACCCACATCGCGATGACAACGGATTTGATATCAAAATATCCTATCCGTTAGCATCGCCATACTGGCCCGCAAGATGTTTCTTCACGCTCCTTTTGAAGGAATCCATGTCAAAGGAAGGAGGAAACACATGAGCCGGCAACGAGTTCCACTTCTTTATGGTCCGGCAAAGATAAGAGTTACCGAACTTTTTGGTTCGTGATGGAATATTTTCCACGGTGAAGCGATGACATCGTTGGCCGGCTCTTGTGGTTCTGTGTAGGAAAGGAGAGGGTGGGATAAGGGAAAATAGTTCCTCGGAACACTCCCCATGATAAAGCCGATAAAAGACACTTAATGAACCAACGTCCCTACGTAGTTGAAGAGGTTCAAGGTTCCCAGTAATCTCTTCATCGTTAATTATGCGCACAGCCCGTCGCTGCAACCTATCAAGGGCATCCATGAGGTATTTGGCGGAACCGTCCCAGAGATGCGAGCAGTATTCCAGGCAAGACCGGACTTGAGTCTTATATAAAAGACAAAGCTGGTCCGGCGTGAAAAACCGACGCACTCTGTTCAGAATCCCCAGTTTTTTGGATGCTAATGAGATGAGACTCTCGATGTAATGACCTTGATTAAGATTGCAGCAGATATCCATGCCGAGCATGCTTAGGCTGTTACGCAGGCAAAGTGGAGTGCCCCGAAGAATGGGGAGAGGAAGGAATTGGGACATTTTTGTCGAAAACGCGCACACTTGGGTTTTCTTAGCATTGAACTCAACCAGGTTATGTGAACCCCATTGGCTAATAAGGCTCAACACCCGGTCCAGCTCAACGACAAGATTCTCTCGTTCCTCATCCGTTACTGCCCTGCCAGCTGAAGGTTTACCGAGGTATCGTCCATGGACCGTACTGTCATCAGCATAGCAATGTATGTTCCCAAGCGGTAGCATATCATTGATATGAAGAAGAAAGAGGGTGGGCGATAAAACGGAGCCCTGTGGGACTCCAGCATTAACAGTCATGAACCGCGATGCGCATCCGTCAGACACGACGCGAATTCTACGGTCACGCAGAAAGCCGGAAATCCAGTCACAAAGCCGGGTGGGCAGTCCATATGCCGAAAGCTTAGAGAGAAGAGCTTTGTGCCAGACCCGATCAAATGCCTTGGCAATGTCAAGGCTGATTGCCAAAGATTCGCCATGCTTGTCGATTGCCTCCCCCCAGAGGTGCGTCACATACGCTAAAAGATCACCCGTCGATCGTTTCGGCCTGAAGCCGTATTGGCGATCGTTAATTAAGGAGTGATCCTCTAGGTAGCGGATCAACTGGTTATTGATGATCCGTTCCATGACTTTGCACAGCACTGAGGTTACGGCAATAGGGCGGTAATTTGATGGATCCGATCGGTCTCCTTTTTTAGGGACAGGCTGCACATTAGCCTCTCTCCAAGCTTCAGGAATAACACCGGATGAGTACGAGAGGCGATATAGGCGCGTTAACACTGGAGACAACTCGGCTGCACAGGTTTTAAGAACAATCGCTGGAATACCATCAGGTCCACTAGCTTTCCGGACGTCTAGTGACTGTAGTTCACGGCGCACATCACGATGTCTGATAAAAATATCAGGCATGGCAACTCCACTAGGCGAGATCGTAGGTGGGGGCGCACCACAGTCATCGACTCGGGAATTCGCCGCAAAGAGCCTTGCCAAGAGATTGGCTTTCTCCTGCGGTTGATGAGCTAGTGAACCGTCGGGGTATCTCAGCGGTGGAAGAGAAGGTTGGCAAAAATTGGCTTGCACGGCTTTGGCTAAACGCCAGTAGTTTCTTGTCCCCGTAGGATGTGAAACTAACTCCATGCCTACTCGTGCAACGCGCTGGGCATCCGCTCTTATGTATGCCTTTTTGCAGACCCTGGTGGCAGTGTTATAGGCTGCTTTCAGAGAGTTGATATTAGGATCTTTGATGGCACGACCCCTCGTCCAGGCGCGGTACGCTGCCTGTTTACTACAAACAGCATCAGCACATTCGCGGCTGAACCAGGGGTGTCCCCGGCTCTTATTGACAACATTGGAGTATGGAATGTAATACTCCATCCCAAGGCCAATCTCATCAATAATAGTCGCGGCACTCGCCGTAGGATCCTTCTCTCTGAAACAGCGCTGCCCCCATGGGGTCGACGCAAAATAGTCGCGCATACCATCCCAATCTGCTGACGAGTAATGCCAAACCCGGCGCTTAACCACCGCGGGTTGCGGTGGAACTTTACTTGGCACAGTGCTGGATACCAGGCAATGATCGGAAGAGCCTAAAGGCGCTTGGACCACCACCTGATAACCCGCAGGATGGGTCGTCAGCAGAAGGTCAAGCAAAGAGGACGCATGTCCTTCCACGTCTGGGATCCTGGTGGGCTGGCTAACCAGTTGTGTCAGGCAATGGGTAAGAGCGAATGCATGGGCTGACCTTCCTGCATGGTTAGTGGTAGGGGATCCCAACCAGGAGTCGTGGTGGGAGTTAAAGTCCCCCAGGAATACCATTTCTGCAGTAGGGTACTGCACCTGCGCATCATCTGCCGCCCGACTCAGATACTCAAAAAGTCGAGTTGTCTCATCATCCCCGGAATGGGATCGGTATAGGCACACGTAAATTCGGGTTAGGGAACCTACATTTACGTGCACCCAGAGGACGGAAAAGGATGGATCTTCAAAACAGCGTACACGGCGACAACAGACATCCGAGCGGATATACAGACATACCCCAGCTTTCGCGAGGAAATTTTCCTCAAGCACGTAACCGGGGTACTGTAAGTATGACGTGTCTGCTGGACGTCGGATTTGTGTCTCCGTCAAGAACAGCATGGCGGGCCTTGCAGTCTCAAGGTGTTGGTGGACGGCAGTAAGGTTAGAGTGGAGTCCGCGGATGTTAGCGAACTCAACCTTAAACAGGGTGGTGGGGGAGTGCACCGCTGTATTATGACCCGTCATATTTCTACGATCCATTTTGTGAAAGGGAAAGGAAGCGTGAAGCGGGAGATGACTGCCGCGATATAGGGAAAAAAGCGCGGAGGTCTGTTTCCCCATTTGTTTGTCTGCGGAGGAGATGCGCTGATCCGTCGGACGGAAGGGCCCCCGAACCCCCCCGAAAGCAGTCGCCTGGTCCCCACCATCCGGTCACCAACCGGCACGACGTTCTGCTCCGAGATTATGCGCGGTATGAAAGGGCAGCCTCTCAGGTTGGTTAGACTTGATTGGGCCCCTGTACTGTACCGCGGGCGGCCAGCGGAATAACCGTTTCTACGGGTCTCCCTGGCCGACGGATCAGCTCACTCCTCCCGACAATGGATAGACGGAAACCTTCACTGTTTCCCTAGTACCGCGACAACCATCACCCGAAGGTCACCGGCACTCTCACTCACCAAACGAAACACAACAGTATTAAAACCATTATTTCACGTTGGTATTCTGTGAGAGGGTGGTACTACCCCGGACGAGCCGACCCATTCATGCTACCGCCATGATTGACGGCAGCGTGGCTCTACCACTCTATAATTCTAAAACTGAGAGATAGATAGGTACACTGTATAGCACAGAAACATTCAGAGATAAGTTTAAAAGACATATTTAAGTACAATTTAGTGTTGATTTATTGCTAGAAAGTAATTTCTTCCAGACAACCTTTTGATAGAGGAAATAGTATCATGAAACGGGTACGGCCCTAATGCGTGAGTACGTACTATCCCCGTTTTTAACACAATTTCCACTGATTATTTGCTCTTATTCGTAACAGCATGATATTATATACTCTAAAACCTTGCTTGATGAATAGACTATCCAAAATAAAATAAAAATTAGAACAAATAATTTCTAAGATTACGAGACCGAGACCATAATATTAAGCAAGCGAGTCGGCCGGCGAAGCGCCACGTCTACCTCATTAGTAATAATATATGCAATAAAAACAGTAAAAGACTCACTAGCGATTTAAACCATTCAATATATTCAAACACCATTAAATGATAGTTCGGTAGTGTTATAAATTTGAATAATACTGTCCTTTGAAAACCAAATGCTGTTTGCCACACCCTAGCGTTTTTTCTACGTTTTAAAGCAATAACATTAATTTTCCTCGGCATTTTAAAGATGACGGGGCTGAAACGCATTTGAAACCGCAGTCCACCACTAGTTTAAGTATAAACCGGCTTTTGTACTAAGCACTAAGGGAGCCAATTAGCCGAAACAAAAGCTGTGACCACAACCGCGCTTATAAACAAAAGATATTTTAATTACCGGTGCCATTCGATACGGTGATAGATGGTTGTGTCAACTCGCGGTTTGTGGTTGGGGCGGAGTGTAGTTTAATGGATTTTAACAGGTAGTATATACGTTGAACAGTACATCAAGGTATATATTTACTTGCAGTTTAATTTAAGCAGTTATGCCCGCGACATAAGGCTGTCAAAAATCCAGTGTAGCCTGACGTGCTTTGTACCGTACATTTATAGACATTTGAATTCCATAGCCGAGTGGCAATCCGGTTGGACTGGTGTCGCGCTATTTCTGGGGTACCGAGTCCGAGTCGGGTCAGAATGGAAAACGCACTTTTCTATAATTCGGGTCTGGATGTTGTTGCACCGTCGTTGCCTCTTATTATGTTATGTAACTAGTGATCTAGCACAAAATGTATGTGATTTATACTATCTTAATTATTATTTATTTCTTCGCGAGATGCTATAATAATTTAATGCCTTGGATGTTTACAGTGTTGATCTTGTCTCCAATTTGTATTAACAAAGAAAAGTTGTTGTTTATTGCGTTGTGTTGACATGAAAGCACTTTATATATTACTCTATATATATATACAGTATGTTTCAAATTATAAATCTGGTCGAGAGTGGTTACATTAAAACCGCTTATATCTTTCATTTTCAAAGTTCCAAAAACAGTAAGTGAATTTAATGAGCGTTTCCAACGAGCTGGTTATGTTAATGCTAACATCGACAGACCAGATAATTGCTCGGCCAACTTTGGGCGATTCGGTCTAACGAACATTTAAAGTCAAAATGAAGTTAGAAAACAATCTGGATACGAATTCTTGCAGCAATAATTTTGAAATATTGAATCTTATTTTTTAGGTAAAGAGATATAATTTCAACAAGTAAGGTACTCCTTTTTTTCGCACCGACTAAAACCCCCTTGGTGGCCAACACTGCGCAGGTGTGGGGGAGTCAGGCTCCCTTGCGGATTCCACATATGCTCCCACACCATGCTTGCCAACAAGCGGCCCAGCTCGCGGCGCAAAACGTAGCTGAAGCGTGTCAAGGGAGGTAACGGACGCCAGGCTTACCCCACGCCTGGCGTCTCCGGTCCCACCAGCGGATTTGGTGTGCGGCTCCGCTGCCTGCGGCACCGTTGACATCCAAGACTCTCACTCCAGCTCTCCATTCAAGATCCTGATGGAGTCCCCACTCACAGGCCGCAGAGGAAAGGGAGGCCAGTAAGCGCAATACCGCAACCTCCTCTTCCTCCGCGGATCCACCACGACCCGATTCACTTAGCAGCGCGCCAATGCGGGGTCCTCTCCTGTACATATCTTGGTTTTTTGGTTTTACCTTTCCAAAATTAAAAAAAAAAGACTTCATAGTTTATAGTGCTACGCTAATTTTTACCATAAAGTGACTCACTTGATGTGTGGTTGGAATCAATATTTTCTCTTTGAATCAACGATTTTATGTTAAATGGTAAGTAAACGTCTTGAAGTAAGTATTTCACTGGCAACATTGCATGAAACTGTACACTATTCCATAAAAGAAAACGCGTGTTTGGAGTTCTAAGTTTTTAAAGGATTCCAAGGAGGTCAATGATCAAAGTTTAAGCTTGTTTCTAGGCACAATTGGGTCTGAAGTAAGTTGTCTATGCGGACAAGTCACTTGATACTTTAATGTAGTTTAGCACTTAAATGCGGTCCACTTTGTAGATTATTTCACTAACAAAAAAAAGGTGTTATTAAAAAAATCAACACCAAAATTACACACTAAAAAATCTCTGAATTATAAAAAACAAATTAAATTGCATTGCTCATGCTTTTCCTCCCACAAACCCCCATTGAATTTCAAATCGACGTTACAACAAAACCCAAATTTTGCTGAATCGGGGACTCCTGAATCTAACTCAATAATTGTTTGGTTCCCGCCATTTGTTCATTATTTGTTGCTCGCAAGGTAAAATTCACTAATTGAATTCCTACTGGAGTTTCTTATCAATTATCAAGACGGCTGGAAGTATTAAATATTACTCGACGATGAACTTGGTGATTCTGCTTGCGTAAGTTATTTATTCAGTTACTGTTTTCTATGACAAAGGCGGTTTACACTGTTTGAATGTTACGGTAATTTGGTCATATTTTATTTAGGCACAAATAGCTGTGGCACTGTTTCGGTAAGAATGCCTTAATAATATAATAGTTAATGTACAGCTAGACGTCTAATAGTATGGTTATGTTGATTCACGTAACAGTATTATTTATAGATTTCTTGGAATACGTAAGGTACAATAATTATGGACTATTTTTTCTTTTATAAATTTTAAGACTTTCGCGTTCCATTTTAAATATTTAAAATAATTTAACGGGTCAAAACGCGACACTGCTGAGAGTCAGCTCGTGAGCACGGTTCGTACAACCTAACCGAAACGTCGGACAGTAAGTAGTTCGTATTAACAACTAAATGGTGTCGCGTTTTGACCCGTTAAATTATTTTAAATATTTTTTATTTTTGTATGAAATGACAACCAAGCCTTTTTTGTTAATACAATTTTCACCATAGAATACCGTCCGTACATCCGTAGATGTTCGGGCCTATAGAGCTCTGAAACATCCAGACCCAGATTAATATAGAAAGTTTCGTTTGCCATATTGATACGCACCCTCTCTCCGCATGACCCAAAGGTTGACTGGTAGAGAATGCCACTAGCATTAAGTCCACTTGTTGTACTTTTTTGTGCAATTAAGTTTTTGAATAAAGTAAAAATACGACCGAAAATCCAAGGCAGAAATCAGGTCACCGGCTGGGAATCGATCCAAGGACCTCAGTCATAGCGCGATGGCAAAGTCTGGCCTGCTTGCTTCTTAGCTACGAAATCACAATCATCATCAATCTCCATTTTAACCAAAAGACATCTAGTACTAATCATTGGCTTCTCAATAGAACTTCCATAACATTCGGTTTTGCATCACTTGATTTATTTATCGAACATAGTTTAAATGTATAATTTATCCACATTTGGCGAGCAAATTAAATAAGTCAGTATTAATTATTTTAATGATGACTTAATTTCAATTGAGGCAGGGAGATATTAACAGGCCAATATCATCTTTACTTATATTGAAAAATACACGTGCTTTTGTTAAACACTTACGAACAACATATTATATCACTCAATTTTCTTTGAAATTTTTGCCTAGAATAATAAAGAACAAAGATGTAATTTTATTCAGAAACCAAACCAAATAATTGTTGAAAAAGCTAAAATTAGTATCGTGAAAAGAAAATATTTTCCGACAAAATACAAGAGTCAATGCCTCCACTTGTAATTCTTCAGTCTATAAATACCTTCTAACTTGTGTACTTGCTGAAGCCTGTTAAGATTTTTATAATAGCCCTTGAATGTTATACAATGTTAAACGATACGTTCTTACAAGCATAGGTATTAAGTAATTTTGAAACAAGCTTTTTTCGACATCCAAATTCATTAATAGACTTTAATTTTTTTTAAAAAAACATGTTTATTCGTTTTCTCTTGCGATGTAGGATTCGAACCCAGGACTTTCACGAATCGCTCGTGCTGCTCTTTCAACTGAGCTAACCGCAACTTAGCGTAGGCTATGTATTTTTCTGTTTTTATGTACCTACCACTTAAACTGCGGTAAGTGCTTTCTGCCATTTATGAGTTAAGATCTACATACTCAACCGTGGTACAGAAAAAACAAACTTAACTTAAACTTTGACTCGATCTTATGTCGAGCGCATCGAAATTAATAGTGCGAACTTCAAGTGTCCCTTGACATGCTGTCGATCATACGTTGCACAAATGTTTCAAAAGTACGAAATCGAAAACACCGGTGCATCTGAATAAATTTTCAAATCTTTTTAAGAGCTCCAAAATGCATTAGCAAACTTTCAATATGTTAAAGACTTTTTAAGATATTCTCTTTGTGCGTAAACATTAAAAACAAACATTTACAAAATAGTGCTTTACACCGCACTCGCGAATTTTTAATATTTAAAAGAAACAGAAATAATTAATCTCCCTTTGCGGTGCAGTGCTCGAACCTACGACCTTCACGAATAGCGCGTACTGCTGTTCCAAAATCCACATTTAAGCACATTTAATCTTGCATCACAAATTCATAGAGATTCACTCTGCTCCGAAAGGTTTGGCGCTTACCCAGCTTGTGTATCTGTTATCTCTTTAACGTAATGTTATGTACAACGCATATTGAATATTTATACATTTCCAGGGCTGTTTCTTGCTTCGCATCCACAGTAAATACAATAGCAGTAAGCAATCTGTGTAGTAAAATATTTATAAGATTTGATTTTCTATGGACTCTGTACAAGAGTGCATCTTTTTACATTTTATTATCTTTTTTATACATAATCTTTTACTTTTCTATTCTGACAATGTGTTTTTTCCGAAAAACAGCGTATTATTTCCACAAATTTGTGCTATTTAGACTCTATCTTTCGCCTCTAGAAAACGCAATGACTCCGCCAATGTCAAGTGTTTATAGAGACACGCAGTACTGCCACCAACTTGATGAACTTCATGGTGCAGGTGGTGCCGGTGGTTGATGCAGGGGGACAGGTAGATGCTGCGTACTTCGATTTCAGGAAAGCATTCGACACAGTGGATAACGATGTTTTATTGCATAAGCTTGCTGAGGTGGGATGTACGCCGCATCTATTACAGTTCTTTGTCAGCTACTTGAAGGATCGTCAGCAGTACGTTGACTATAAAGGGCATGAATCCGAACCTTATTACACCAGATCCGGTGTGAGTCAGGGCAGCAATTTAGGACCTTTAGAATTCATAATAATGATAAATAACTTGCCAAAAGTAGTAAAGAACGGATGTTGCTTATTATTTGCTGATGATCTTAAGTTGTTGTTCGAAGTTAAGGATGGATGTGACTGTGAACGCTTGCAAGAGGACATAAATAGAGTAGTAAAGTGGAGCCACGAAAATAAACTGTTTTTCAACGCCTTGAAATGCTCAGTGATAACCTTTACTCGTATGCGGAATCCTGTGCGATACGAGTACAAGGTAGAAGAGACACTGATGCAGCAAGTATCACAGATACGAGATCTGGGCGTGAATCTCACACCAGATTTAACATTTCGCGAACATATTGTTAAAATATGTAAGAAGGCATACAGGAACCTAGGTTTTGTACTGAAACAGACGCAGGGCTTTACAAATATTACCTCATTATAGGTTCTTTACGATGCACTACTGGTTCGAAGTCATCTAGAGCACAACGCTGTAATATGGGCTCCGCATGAAGTGAAATATAGTGTCATGTTGGAAAGGATACAAAATAAGTTTACAAGGCACTTATATTTTAAGCTTTATGGGGTATACCCATTTTACCCATTAATGTACCTAACACTATTTGTGCTCGGCATGGTCGGTTACAATGAGTTGAGGGTGCGAAGGGAATTGGCACTAGCTATGTACGTCGTGAAGCTTCTGCGTGGGCAGACGCATAACCCAAGAGTACTGCGCCACCTGCACCTCAGCGTGCCGGACCGGTACGTGTGGAGGCGGCGGCGCCCGCAGCTGCTGGTCGTGACGCCAGCCAGAACCAATCTACTAGCGAAAACACCACTTTCACGCACAGTCCGCATCATAAATGAGCTCCATGAGAGAATTGATATTTTCTCATGCTGCTATTTGAGGGAACTCGTAAGGGTTATGTTGTTTATTATATGTTACAACAATCCTTCCTAGGTAAGTCGTTAAGTTTTAAGTAAATACTGTATTTTATGGTAAGATGTTTATATTTTTATTTTATTTTTATTTTTTACATCTGTGGCCACACTAGTGTATTAGGTTAAGATTCCTGTAATGTTAGTGTTAAGGTTTTGAAGTAAATAAATAAATAAATAAATTAATTAATTAATAAGCTAAATACGCGGTGAAGAGAGCCAATTCATTTCTGAAATAAAATCATCATTATCTTACTTCATTAACAACAAATAAAAACAAATCTTAAAGATAAGACAGCACAGTAAATAAGTCAAGATGACCTCCGTAGCTAATAGGCACGCGTAACGAAAGTTCTGGGTTCAATTTCTAGTCGGGTCAAGAAAACCAACTGGTGAAGATAATAAGGCGTAGTATTATAGCGTGGTCATCAGTTGCATAAAAAAAGATAATAACAAATATTGTTATACATATTTTATATCTCCTAATGAATAATTTCGAAGGCTCTTTACTTACCGAATTGTTTTTTACTGTGTAACATCTTGGTAAATGGCATTGTGCTGAGAGGTTTGGTAAAGAAAACATTTCTACTGTTGAAAGCTAGAGCGATATTTGTAAGTGTGTTTTTGTTTCATCCCTAGGTACGTTTAGGATTTTCAGTTATCCTAAGTTTTAAGCATCGTTTTTATGAAAATAGAACAGAAATAATGTAAAAATAAGCTGTTGTTAATAAATCAATTTCTTAAAACTACAACAAAGTAACAATCAGCCATTACGTCTTACTATTAAAATATAATTTTATCTTCTAAATGGAACATCTAACACTTCATAATATTTTGTAGGGCAAGTAACAAGCCTTTCTGAGAAATGTTCTCAAACCGCCAAATGGTCTTTGAATGACACGACAAAGCGTTAAAATTTCACGAAATCACTAGGATAATAATAACTTTTCATGAAACAAAACCAATTGAGTAAGAGCAAGTGTTTTTAATTATTTTTTGGCTTTGGGCCCCGAGTTTCGAAAAATACCCCTTGAAGGCTCGGCTTTAGATTCGTAAACTTTACAACCTCAAAATCAAACCTTCACATGGATGGCATATCCAGTAATCAGTGGTTTCTTATTCTTACATTTTTCTTCATACGAATAGCATGTCCCAGAAACCGTATGGACTACGTCCCAATCAAAAAACCAAAGCTTCAGATGAGTGGTCGATATTATAAATTGATCTTGCACTCTTGTGGGTATGTGACCTATATGGATGTAGTCGACAAGGGACCTTGTTTGCATTTTGCGGTCAAATGGTGATTGCACAAGCTAGTGGCTTGCTCGAAGCTCCGCTGAACTTAAATACTTAACCTTTCTATACACGGGCGTTGGTCTGGTACCGGTGGGGCATAAATATGAAATTTTTGCTTAAAACATTTTAGCAAAATCTTTGTACCTAGGTATATATTTTGTTCCTAAGGGCAGGAACAAATCATTTAGGTACATATGTTTTATATAAAGACACTAAAAGTTAGTAAACTGCATACCTACAAAGATACTTTCAAATTTTAATTACATAAAAAGATGTAGTTAAAATCGTTTTTGGCTAAATTCCCTTTTTATCGCTATAAATGCAGTTTACCAATTTGGACATAAGTATTTTTTTATTCCTGTCCGGGTAATTTGTCTTGTTGCTTTAAAATTAAAAAAAATATTAAAAAAACGTTAATCAGTTAGTTAATACACGTTGTAAGCTCAAAAAAAAGAGAAATTTATATTTTTCAATTGGATTTCAAGATTTCGGTCACAAAATGGTAAGAACGTAGTAGTTAATTTTTGGCAAATACAAGAAGGTTTTATACTTAAACCCTGAACACGTACATATATGCTAGAGTATTCAAAGTACATCCCAGGTCAAAGTTCATATCATCTTGGGCTCTGAAGCGAACGGCTTCATTCCCTGGCGAAGTTCCAAGACGTGGAAACGCAACGTTTCGGATTTCTGTTCAATTTTAGAAAAACATAGTTTCATTTTAAACTCCGATTGGAGATTTGCATATTGATGAGAATATTTTTCGAAAAAAACTTGAAGACTTCTTGTCTTTATTCCGCTTGGGTGAGCCTGTGATATTTAACATAAATTCTAATGACTATTAGTAATACTTACATTTTTATTAAGTTTTTGCTTATTTACAGAAGTTGTTGCTTTATCAACTTTTTACCATTCTCACCAACATTGAATTGAGAACAAAGATGTAATATATATTTAAAAGAAATTGTTTTTTTTAATTTGAAGTTTCTTTTTTTTTCGTCTTGAATTAGTTAGATGCATAATCAGTCATATGTTTAATAATCTGATAGTTTTAGGCTCGGCTGCAGCTACTTATAGATTTGAGAATTTAAATTATTCTTAGAGCTTGGAGTATTAGCTTTCTTAAGTGATTACATGTCAGACCTTTATTAAAATCTGTTATAGCGCTTGTTATCAAGACCCTATCCGAAATGATTCAAATCTTTGAAAGTAATTAAGGTTTTATTTGAGTATATTTAATGTTAGGTTGAGTACCTATTGGTTTGATTAAATGTCAATTCTTTTTATAAAAAAATATTTATAGTAAACGTTTTTGTCCGCAAAAAGCTATTCGTTTTTCCGTCTAATGTTTAAGAGACCTATTTAGCTAACTCAGTTTCCGAGATCAGTTAATTTTTTTACACTTGAATTGTCAACTGGGAACGTTAACTTAAAAGGAGGTTTAGATAAAAAGGTTTATTTCTGGTATACTTCAGGGATGCATTTAGGTCATTTTTTTCTAATTAGAAAAAAAAGCCGATTCTTTTACTGATACTTATGAGTTTATTGATCAAAATATGTTTTTAATAAACATATGTACTTTGAAAATGAAATAAAACAATAAAAAATGATGTTATTATATAAGAGATAAGTGAGACAGAATTTGCTATCGTGCTCTCTCTGACATAAGATTTCCGGCCAGGTGAGCATAGGAAACGACCTTTTTTATATTATTATATGTTGTAACTTCATATTTATATAATAGAAGGGCTTTTGCTACTACCAGTGAATCTGAGCAATGTATGTGATGTTTTAGAATATTTATTAAGTACATTGAGTTTTAGCAGGGTTCGCATTTACTAAAACAATATTACAAATAAGGTATACCTATAGAACTGCTCTGGACTATTTTCGTGCCAAATTCCAGCCCGATCGGATTAGTAGCGAAACCTTTTAGGCAGTAAATAAACACTCCACATCTACAGCGCTTATAGGATTTTCCCGTTTTCATGTCTTTGTTTTTGGTATTGTTTCGGACATTTTTCTGCCACTTTATCTCGTGTCAATAAAACTAAGTATGTCCAGTCGTGTGTGTTAGGTCACAATCGCTGAGCTTTGGTGATTTTCGGCAAGATTCAATCCACTTTATTACACCTTATATTGATTTAGCCTTTTCGACGACCTCCGTAGCCGAGAGGCGAGCGGGCCTGACTTTGGCGAGCGCCATCTCTGAGGTTCCGGGTTCGATCACCGGTCGGGTCTTGTTGTCTCGGGTCTGGGTGTTGTGGTACCGTCGTTGCTTCTTATTTCTGTAACACAAGTGCTTAAGCTACTTACCACAGAATCAGAGCAATGTATGTGATGTCCAATATTTATTTATTATTATATTTATTTACCTAAAACCGGCTTCACACTATTTGCTATGTAGATAAGTACTAATATATTTTTCTGATTTTATGTTCTAAATTATGTACGTAATGTATATGTCGCAGTCATCTGGTTTAATCAGCTATTTGATTGGATCACTAGCGCGTTCATTGAATGACGACGTTTAATTGAATGACTAAAGGACAACTCGTCAAATTGTTTAATATAACGTTCAACTTCTTGACTGAACGTCATTTAGCATAGTCGTTGAATGGGATATAGCTGACAGACATGACAATAAGATAATAAGATTTTTTAATATGTTTTAACAATTTTAAGTCTTAAGACAATTAGGCTAAAAAAATATTTTTTTACGAATAAGTCACTTTATATCTCAATTTCACTCTAAAAATTATCAACACAGTGCTATTCGATTATATCTGTACCAGCTGTTTGACGCCATCTTTGTTTTGATGAGCACTAACGCCGCAGTGGAAAAAAATGAACTAAATTACAATCACCTGACTGATTACGTCCGCTATGTTCAAAGGGCTATGTTACAATCCGCTAACTTGTTGGACGTTCAGTGAGTCTTATTCATTCAACGTTCGGCCTAGTCATTCAATTAAACTTCGTCATTTAATAAACACGCTAGTGATTCAATCAAATAGCTGTTTCAACCAGATGACTGCGACATATACATGTACACCTTTTTTGTATAGAAAGCAACAGAAAAGTATGGTAGGTAGGTATACCTTTTCCCAGAGCGGGACAATGCAAGTTAGAAAAATAAAAAATTTCAATATATTGTTTATAGCGACAGACAGAGTTTGAAGCGACTTTATTCGTTCAATTATGTAGTCAAGTCTATTATTACTATCTCGTCTCACCAATAACTAAGAAGGTTGCGTTTTTTCATCTGTAATTATTACGACAAAGTTATCTGAAGAGGATTGCGTAAATTTTTACATTATAACTTTAACCTAATCTCATGGAAATAAAGCGAGTTTCAATTTCAAAACAGATCATTTGATTTGATTTCTTAGAAATTAGTAAAAGACTTCCGGTAAACTAATTTGGACGCATCTGATATGGGTATGGGTAAGTTTCATTTATGCAAGAGTTTTAAATACCGATAGATCATGTATGCATAGTATATTATCCTGAACGAAACTGAGCAGAATTTTCGTTAACTTAGCTAAATTCTATAAAAAACTTGATAGGGATGAATGTCCTTTTTATAAACAACAGAAACTAGTCGATTTTATTATTTTTTTAGTACTAAACGCCGTACTAGCAAACTTTAAATATTAGAAACATAATTTTTTTTTAGCTCAGTTGGTAAGAGCAGCACGCGCGATACGTGAAGGTCGTGGGTTCGATTCCCGCACCGCAAGGAGAGATAAAAAATTCTGTTTCTAATATTTAACAGAAACTAGATTGACGTACCATGCATTTTACAGTATTAATTTGGTAAGGATAAATATTATTATTATAAATATTATAAATATTAGACAACATCTCATACATTGCTCTGATTCTGTGGTAAGTAGCTTAAGCACTTGTGTTACAGAAATCAGAAACAACGACGGTACCACAACACCCAGACCCGAGACAATATGGAAAAGTTCGTTTCCCATATTGACCCGACCGGGGATCGAACCCGGAACCTCAGAGATGGCGCTCGCCAAAGTTAGGCCCGCTCGCCTCTCGGCTACGGAGGTCGTCAACATATGTTTATTCGGTATCTCAAACAGAACCTGACTTTAATCGTACCACTACAAAATAAATAATATTTTAAACTCAACCGCCAAATGAATCCACATACGAGAATCTCGAAACAGTTTCATCACCACTTCGTTCGTATATTATGTAACGCTAATCTTTACAAATGGCTCCAACTTACAACCGAATCTGTCTCAACTAATTAATAAAGGTAAAATTATTGTGCCCACTCCGCATCCATAATGTACAAAGGTACACCCGCATGGACGACAATTTAACAAGTTTTAGACGTTTTGTTGTAATTAAGTTTGTAATAATTACCCCGTAGGCCCAAAAAGTCATTTTCCAGTATGTATCAACAAACTCGGCTGGTGACTACGGTTGGTGCAATTTAAACGAATTTTGGGCAGTAAGTAGTTATTCGAACTACTTACTGCCCTAAAAATTTATTTATCTTCTGAATTTATAGTTATGTAGATATTTGTTTTTATATATAAATTATCAATATTATGTAAATCTAAGTATACCTTCATATTTTATATATTATATTCTAATTAATTTATATAGTATGTGTATTATAATCGTATATTTAAAAGATACCGTAATGTTATTTTTAATGCTTAATTTATTGTTGTTTAAAATGATTTCTTTTTTTTTCTCCCCTATTACCGCACCCATATACAAACTATCTGCATGACCCACGGGTTGACTGGTAGAGAATGCTCCTAGCATTAAGTCCACCTGTTGTACCTATTTGTGCAATAAAGTTTTTAAATAAAATAAATAGAAATGTTATAACATTTTGACTCGGTATGTTCGCGTTTTGACTCGTTACCTTCCTTTAAATACGAAGCAATTGACATTACCCGTTTCGCGGCGAACCGCGCGCCATCTATTGACCGCATTTGGCATTAGCTCGTGCTAGCGCAGCACGAGTGTGCGGTGCTAGTACGAGCTAATGCCATGTAGTACTAATACATACATGTCATGCTGTGCAGAGTAATTTTGATTTAGAGACAGCATTGCGTACGTATTAATTTATAAGAAATAATTAAATGATACGCTATTATAAAATTTGGTAAGCATATAAATGATTTAGTCAGCATGCAAAGATTTTGTCTGCAATAATAAAAATCAGGCGGCAATCTTTGTTTCGCAGATAATTTTGATAATGGTCAAAAATTAAATCATAGGCAGCATACCAATACCAAGAGTTTGCATAATAAACATTCGGTCCGCAAAATATTTACTTGGTCGGCAAGATTTTATGATTGATTATCAGAGGTAACATGTCTTTATGCATTATATTTGATTGGTATGCATACTTTAATCATGGTAAGCGAAATAACTAATTGGATTTCATTTTTGTTGAAAAATCGTCAATTCTTGTTGGAATCGTCGGCAAAAAACCGTGGCCGTCCGTCAAAAGCAAAACGGGCATTGATAATACAATAAAATTGTTTCTCATCGTTTGATACCTTGTTGATTTGATCTCGTAATTATTACAATTAAACATTTTGTATAAGTAAATTAAATTTTAAACCCCATGTCTAAGATGTCATTTCATACTCATTGTATGTTTAAATTTAATAAATAATAATGATTATAGCTTAATTCTAATTTTCTTGAATATTTCATATTTTTGATTCACCTCAAATAAAAAATAAGAACAATAAAATATTTTATTAGTTTATATGTCAGCATATAGCTGAGGTGTGGCCTAGGTGACCACTTACCCATTTAGTCTTTTGTTTTGTTTTTTGTTTTTGTTGCTATTTATTTCATGTTTGTTTTTGTTTTTACTTCTTTCTGTACTTCTTCTTGTTTTTAGTTTTTATTTTATTTGTGTAAATTTGTATCTTCTGTGTAGTGGTCAATAAATGTATTTTCTTTCTTTCTTTCTTTCTTTTATAAACCCATCCACTCAGAGAATAATTTAATTATATATTCTTTGTAAGGATTGCGTCCGTTTTGCGCATGACAAGTAAAGTATTTGTGCTACGTTTATAAGCAGCACAAAATTAATTATTTTGCTTACTCTCTGAGTGCTTACCCAAATTTTATAAAACAGAAACAACTTGTTGCTGCTCATATAATCCAGTACAATTTGCATGGACTTGTAGGTTGGATGACAATGTAATATTATGAAGTCAAATATAAAACTTTGTTTAAAAAAGATCAAAAGTCCAATACAAAATATAACAAGCGACGTTCTGAAACTGATAGAAATAAATAAAAATGTATTATTATTTTGTGTTATTTTATTATAATTTCTTTTTCTTAGCTTGTGAAACAATTGACTCAGATTTTCTTTTTCTTTCTTGTTTTTCATTTCTCATTTTAATTGCATGCATTATATATTTTGGGTCTCTAATAGGCATATTTCTTGGAAACCGAGGATCTATTAGCTCCGGAAGCAAACAGTCTAAATAAAAATCGCTTAATTTTTTCACCATTTTGGCGGACCAAAAATGGTCATCCCTTTCAATAATCTCCGTCTTAACTGGAAAATTTTCTCCTGACCAAATTGCAAACAGACATTTTTCTGTTCTTGTGACATGAAGCTGCCCTTGAACTTGATAGTACCAATTATGTTCCTTGTTTATTTTCAAAATGCCGTTGCAATCTTTTTTATAAAATGGTATTTTTTTAGTATTTATCGCCGTCTCTAAACCTATATTAAACGAGGTTTTAGGGCATTTCATTTCGACTAAAATTCCTTCTTCAGTTATTCCATCGGGAGATGCTCCAAAATATGGTACCTCTGGATCGATACATAATCCGCATGATAATATTTTAACATTTTCTTGAGTTGCTAATTGCTCCAGTGCTAACTTCTCACTATCCTTTCCATGTTTAATGGATTGGACATGATCAATGGTTTTTTTGTACAAAATATCCTTTACAATATTTTGACAGCTTGTATCTGAGCGTCGTTTTATAACGCGGCCAAAATTAGAGGCAGTTAAAATATTACGGCGCAGCTCTAGCCACTCGCTACATCCACTTTGTAGAATGGTTTCTCGAGCTATTCTTTCTCTTTCTTCGGGTCTCTTCTGCAAATTTTGCAAAAACGCTTCTTTTGATTTTAACATCATCTCCTCATCTATGTCTGGCTTGCTACAAACTTCGCCATAATTTGTAGGATCCTGTTTTTCAAACCTTTTTTTTTTTTATGTACTTTTTGGTAGACTTCGATTTATTTGCTTTCCATTCTTCATATTTTTTAATATTATTTTGTGGACTTCGACCTACGATTGATTTATGAAGGATTGATAAGGGTTTTCGGGTGTTGAAAGATATTGCAGCAGTATTACAACGCAGCTTATACTGGTATTTTTGGCTGAAGTTTATTCTTTTGCCACCTACAAATTTAGCTACAATACTGTGGTATCTCTCCACAGAATTACTGTCGACGTCAATGACAAGGCTTCGAGAATGAGCTGCCAGTTGACTAATAATTAGTTTTATTCTTAGCCAAATGCTATTGGTAAACATGTTTTCGTCAATTGTTTTGTCGTCCTCATTTTGTGTACAATAATATTGTTTGCATTTATTATGCCGACCAAAAGCATGTTCAACAGCGTTAATAATATCTTGATGAAGACTTGCGACGTTTCCAGTCTCTTTGTGAGTTTTTACTGCCTTAACAACTACTTTTCTCATGGACAAAATCTTTTTTTTCGTTAAATAATTTCTAAATTTTTTTGGGTATTTTGTTTCTGTAGTAATAGCCGATAATTTGTTACAAAAATTTCTGAGCAAGTGGTTTCGGCATTCCACCTTCTCAACCGTAAAATTGTTATATGGTCTTGCTTGGAGTATTTTCGAGTAAGTGTTTGCGTCACCATCCGAGATTAATCTTCCATAAATCAGATTGTGCATCTCTAAACTCTTTTTGAAGCCTTCTACTAATATGTCTGATTCCATTCCAGTAGATGGACCTAAAATAATTGGCCAACAATGTACAATAACGAAAGAAATAAATGCGCATATCTACCTAACAAAATGAATAATGCACATCTAATACAACAATTTTACATTATTATTTATTATTAGGGTACTTGGGACTGTGCAGTTCTAGTGAACTGTGGTCACTGCGCCCTGTCAGATCTATTGTGACTCGCCACCAGTTTAAAGTAACTCCTTCAGCCGGGTCGATTCTAGAAAGTCTAGTATTTTCCTGGCTTTCAAAGTTTTTAATTCATCTGGTTGGGCTATATGTCGTCTCAAGTGGATGCTTCGTTTGTGGATCAGAGATTCACAGTCACAATGATACATAACATACCTGAGTAATTCTTGTAACAAACGTGGTCATTCGTCTCTACTCCTTTACTTTGCGACACCGCACAAATATGGCAATATTTATTTTTAATGCCTAAAAATAATATTTTATTTGTTCTTCTTCCAATAATAGCGGCGGCTCCAGACAAAGAAGAGTATTTTTTTTTGTAGGACCTTTTGCCATAACACCCATCTGCAATGACATCTATAACTGGAATCCCATCAGAGTTAACTTTCCCATCTTTGACTGCCAAATCATATTCTTCTTTAGCTGCTTCGCTCAGACATTTTTTAAGTTCCTCTTCCCATTTTTCGTTAACTATGTTCATTTTTGTCGTAAATAATTTATCGCTCATAGGAGCGAGACCAATGGCACAAGTTAATTCTTTTAATTGCGAATATCCACATCCAATTGTTATAGAACCAGCAACTGCGCTGGTGTTGATATCCATTTCGTCTACAGGATTATCGGTTTTCAGCATGAAAGTCATATTGCACATCATGCATTTTAATTTGAGTTTAGAAATAAGGCCAACACGAACTTCCGATACAATTTTCACTGACGTTAAGCCACAACTTAGAGGACCGTGGGCAGATATTTCTTGAAGCCCTTTAAAAAAATGTGTAACGTAAATGATCCGTCTACTAACTGGTTTTTCTTCACATATTTCGCTGTAACAATGTAGACAATCATATTATATGCCGACTTCAAATCGACCTTTATATTGAAGTTCAATTCAACAAGAAGTTGCAAATAAAACCGGCCAAGTGCGAATCGAACTCGCGTACATAGGGTACCATTATCGTTTCAATATTAGACACAATTATTTATTTTGAAGTTACATGGGAGCTCCCTTAAATAATTATTTTATTTTGTTTTTTGTATTTGTTGTTACAGCGGCAACAGAAATACATAATTTGTGAAAATTTCAACTCTCTAACTATGATTGTTTTCAAGATACAGCCTTATGACAGACAGACGGCCTGATGAATGGGCGGATGGACAGACAGCGAAGTCTTAGTTTTAGGATCCCATTTTTTCGGAAAACCAAAAATAACAGTTAATATCCGAGAAATACAGACATACGGTACAACCATTATTAAAAATATATATTTGTTAGGAAGTCGATTTTGTTTAGTTATGTTCTTACTCTGTATTTTCCGATTCTAAAATGAATTCCATATTATCTGCGATATCTGTGCTCGAACTACTCTGGTCGGCAGTACTTGAGTCCACATTGATATCTGATTTTTCAGAGACTCTCACCTCCCTAAAAATATATCATTAATTAGTTTCGGATTATTTGAATGATTGATGACGCTCATTAAAGCAAGTATTTTTAGTTTTACATTAGTTAGTTTTTAAATATAATGTATTTTAAGATAAAAATAAGTTTAATTTAGATATTGCTGGGTTCCGCATCGTGTAGCGGTGAGGGGGCTCAGTAACCCTGTAGTCCAGTGCGTTCAGGCTGGCCTTGCCACCCAGCCTCAGATACCACACAGGGTGAAGCTAAGACGGATCCCGAGCTGGACCGTGGAGAGCAGGTGGCTCTCTGCGGCAAGCCCGCTAGGGCATAGGTGGATCGCGGGGGAAGAGGAGGACCTCAGTGTTTTGTTGCTGGCCTCCCTATCCTCCGGGGCCGGTGGGTCTTGAGACTCTATCTGGCTCTCGGAGGAAGAGTCTCGAGAGTCCGCAGTGGCGGTGCAGTGGAGCCGCACAGCATATCCGCTGCTGGGACTGGAGACGCCAGGCGTGGGGTATGCCGTAATATTGGTCCTGAGGAGGCGGGACGTGTCAAGTGGTCTGACACGCTCCAGCTGCGTTAAACGCGGTAAGGTCAGCCGTTTGACGGTAGGCGAGGTATGGGAGCCTGCGTAGAGTCCGTAACGACTGCGCAACGTGGCCACCGAGGGGGCTATAGTTAAAAGCATTTCCCACTCGAAAAAAAAAGATCATAAGGTTCAATTTAAGGTGGTAACTATTTTGTCCATTGTCTTTTTAAGGATTAATTGAGATCGATTTTTTTAAATTGGCTACTTGACAGTGTTAAAAAAAATATATGAAAAGTGTTAGCTTAATAGTTAAGTAATAATTTAACATTTTTATTTTTAATTAAAAGCATAGTATTTTATTTTTGCAAAATAAATTTTACTTTTTTTATCTGTGGAACAAAAGAACCGAAACGGAAACTACCATTGCAATACTACTATTCAGCAATAAAAAAACATAACAACTCATCTTAAGTATTGCGATATGAATTTTAAAAAAAAAAAATTTATAAAAAAAATTAAAGAAACACTAATTCAAAAGTGCTATTTTAACTTAAACGAATACTTTAACGATAAATTTACTAATACCTAATCTAAAACTATTAACACTGTAAGTGGCAAATAATATATATTAATGATCCATGTTTATTATTGAATATTTTATATTGCTATGCCTAAATGGGTAACATGATGTACTGTAATTCATATTTAATTCCACCTGTTTAACATTCATGAAATGCAATAAATGATTTGACTTTGACAATTCGGAAATGACATCTGTTGGCGAAAATTATTTATTTTAGTGTGGCGAAACAATGATTATTTTACTGATTAAATTGAATTATTGCGTTTCTAACCGTATTAAAAATTTATTGAAACATTTTCCGTTTATCTAAATTAAGTCGTGCCTATGCGTATGTCTAGAACGTTGACGTCATAATTGCAACAGTGACGTGACTTGGCGTTTTCGCGCGCTTTTTAAATCTGTTACACAAAATCTTATTTTTCTCTGGTTATTAACATTTTTTCCACATAAATCTATTTGCATGAAATATAAAATAAACGGGCGCACATTTTACAATACTTTTTCAGAAACTGTCAAGTAGCCAATTGGTGCATCGTATGAAAAATAGCTTCACGTACTTTAAAATATTTATTCTTATAGATAAGTCTTACAAGATGTCGATATCGATGGAAGAATAAAAAACTAAAATGTCTGCTTTACCCATAGTGGGGGTAGGTAGTGTGTGTGTTAATTCTA
The DNA here is from genome assembly GCA_037074685.1 of Glyphodes pyloalis. Lineage (NCBI taxonomy): Eukaryota > Metazoa > Arthropoda > Insecta > Lepidoptera > Crambidae > Glyphodes > Glyphodes pyloalis. The sequence continues at coordinate 3,153,329 of JAYKKO010000030.1, read as the reverse complement.
ACAAGACAACTCCGAGCGGTCAATGATCACAATGTTTTTTAATTATGTACTTACCCCCTTTCGGGCAATGTATTGTCTACGGCATTATTTGCAGTCTCTGTGCTTGGACTACTCTGTACATTATTTTCCGGCTCGGTCGTAATATTTGCATTTTTTAAGTTTCTCACTTGCCTAGAAACGTATAAATGATCAGTTACGCTTATGTAAATAAATAACAATGCAGCCTATGCAGCAACATCCCAAAAAAAGTATCTTACAAAAATATAACTTCGAAATGAAACTAACCACATTCGAGCGGCGTTCGTGCGGTAAAGTCTTTTTGTTTTTCCACTAAGGTAATGTTTTTTTATTTTCCTAACCATGTCTCACCTTTATAGTAAAGACTACGCGTGTAAACCAATTTATTTACTATTTTCAAAACAGCCAACTAACTGCCGTCACCTGTCACTACACATCGAAGCCATAGTAGAAAGATAATAGTAGGTAAACTAACGCCCCGACCGAACGATAACTGCCTATACCCCTAAGGCTGTCAGTGAATCCTGCTTAAGTCGAACCAGTGAAAGGAAGTGTACACATTCTTATTCTAAGAACAAGTAGGCATGATTGGCATAATGTTATGTCATTTTGGGATACTAATAAACAAGCATATAAAACCACTGAATGATATTGCCTATACATATCTATCTATGCCAGCAACTTCTGTGAAGTCGGAGAGGGTGTTTTCTGCAATGGGCAACATCCTTTATGATCGGAGAAGTTTGCAGTCTGACGCGGATGTTATGCTTTTTAAATGAAAACTTTAAAATCAACGAATAGTAAAAAATTCAATTTTTTTGTCACAATAGTAGCTCTGGGCGCATGTTAAGACTTCATACATATATTTTTCATTTTTCTGTTAAAAAAATATTAAAATTATAATTTTGTATCTTTTTGTAATGTTTTGCAATGTCCATTAAATATTATAATATGGTAAATTTTTGATTTAGAAGATAATTTAAAAAAATTACAAAAAAGTTTGTTGGAGGATTACATACTTCTCTCTTTTTACTATGTCGAAGCGCCTGACAGCGGCAAACTTTCATATCTAAGAATTATGCAATTTAATCAGGCGTTTGTGTTTAAAATGATATATTTTAATAACTAATAGATTGTATCAAAAATTAAGAAGGCGGCGACCTTTGGAATCACAATCCAAAAATTTTTTAGTAAAAAGATTTTTTTCTAAATATATATTTACAGAGTTTTGGAAGAAAAATAATTTGAAGAAATCATGTTTTAACATTTTTTTAAAATGGTATAATTTTTATATATTCATTTATTTTAAAATTTCAAGAAGGCGGCGACCTTGTAAAATATATGAATAAACGTACAAAAAGTGATTTTATGCTTAGAATTACTTGAGGCCATAGTTGTAGTGAACAGAAATACATGAAGTTTCGCTAATTCTCTTCGTATTGGGCCTTAAATATCAACGAACTCTCTTTGGTTCAAAAGACTAATTAATCGTTATGAAGAGTATGGCCTCGAAAGCCTTCACGAAACTATTCTCGTAAGCCAAAAAGTATGATTCCTTTTTACATATTTCGTTCTTCATTTAAATCAGAAAAACTTATTGATTTGGCTGAAATGGATATGGTATTCATTGATCAGTCTTCAGTAGTAATAAAATAACTTAAATTTGACGACCTCCGTAGCCGAGAGGCGAGCGTGCCGGACTTTGGCGTCGCGCCATCTCTGAGGTTCCGGGTTCGATCCCCGGTCGGGTCAATATGGAAAACGAACTTTTCTGTATTGTCTCGGGTCTGGGTGTTGTGGTAACGTCGTTGTTTCTGATTTCTGTAACACAAGTGCTTTAGCTACTTACCACAGAATCAAAGCAATGTATGCGATGTTGTCCAATATTTATTTATTTATTATTATTATTATTAAAGACAAGAGGATAGTTACCCTGTATATGTTCATTTATTTTTGTTCAAATAGCTTATGACAAAGTGTCTCTATTTCAATGTATCTTGTAAGATTTTCTTATAGATACACAGTATATTGGCTCCTCCTAGCCTGATGGTAAGTAAAAGAGGAACCCACATCGCGATGATAACGGATTAGATTACGTAATATCGTATCCGTTAGCATCGCCATACTGGCCCGCAAGATGTTGTATCTACATGAGGGATACACCCTCAAATTCAACTAATTCAACTATTCCTATTTTGAAGAAGTCATGGGTTCGATTCCCGCTCCGCAAGGGGAGATAAAATTATTCTGTTTCTTTAAAATATTCTTATTACATATTGCTTTTTCCAAAATATAAATGAAAACACCCTCAATTTTTGCTTATGCCCAGATTTATCTCTACTTATTCAATTTCAGATTGTCAACTATCTGTTATCAAAGAGTACTGGGTTATTTTGGCCATATCGCCCGGAGACAGTCCGACAACTTAGACAAGTTGGTTGTTGGGAGCAAGGTGAATGGCAAAAGGCGAAGAGGTCGTTCACCTCTCCGTTGGTCAGACCAAATAAGGGAGATGACTGGACTCACTCTGCCGAATGCCATAAGATAAGCCGAAGATAGGGAAGAGTGGAAAGACCTTGTCAACGCCTCGGTAAAGGCATTTCAAGAAAGGCACGACCTTCAGCAATGAAGACCACGATGAAGAAGATTAAATTTCATACAATTACTCTACAAGAATACTTATCCAAAATGGAAACGGTAAAATTTAATTTGTGGCCAAAAACCGACTCTTGCACCAGACCCCAGCCCATGTACTTCTAATTGGGTCAAATATACCCTTTCTGGGCCCTTCTGGGACAATGGGCGAGTTTCTGATAATTCATTATGACCATACTGGAATGGTGCTCAATTTTGCAGTGTTAACATTTTTTAAAATGTATCTGTACTCGATTAAGATGTACAAAATTAATTGGTTGGCAAAATTGATATAAATATATATATTTTTTAATTTCGTTCCAATTTGTTTAAACATTTGCGTATATTGATGAGCACATTTTATTTATTTGTTTGTATAGGACGTACAAACTTGAAATAAAGTCTAAGTGCAGATTCATTTACAGGCTGCCACGGCTTGCAAATGTGAGGTAATTAATTTTGTTACAATGTAAGTGTGTATGTGTGTAATTCTAATATGTTTTCTGTAATTTTTCAAATTTCAACACTAATTCGACATGACGAACTCCGAAGCCAAAGAGAGGTTGCGGGCCGGACTTTGGCGTCGCGCCATCTCTGAAGTCCCGGGTTCGATCCCCGGTCAGGTCAATATGGGAAATGAACTTATAAATATTGTCTGGGTGTTATGGTACCGTCATTGTTTCTGATTTGTGTAACACAAGTACTTTAGCTACTTACCAAGGAATCAGAACAATATATGTGACGTTGTTCAACATTTATTTATTTAAAACTTAATTCAAATTTTAAAACAATTTCATTTGCTTTGATTTTATCAGAATCTAGTGATCTGTTTAGCTTTGCATGAGAATAATTTTTTTCCACCTTAGGTCACATTATTAGATTATATTAAAAATGTTTGCCAATATCAACCGGGAATACTAATTAAATATTTTATCAAATAATTTCAAAGTCAGTTCAGAGCTTATTTAATGCCAAACATACAATCAAATCCTTCTACTTAATTATATTAAGTACAGCCAAGAGACGAACCAGAAACCATCATTCTTATTTTATGTCAAAACATAAAATTTTACTGCTAAATCTGTGCTCACTTCAACTACAAATAATGCACAGTTTTGGCGTAATAAAGTTCGATCAAAGACATTTCAATATATGAGGTAGCCAATAACACTGAAACGCCATGTCTATCTATCTATCTAACCTATCAATCTTCAGATGGCAGATTGACTCCTACATCATCGACCCTAATATTTGGAGGTGAATGTGAATATATCTTTGCCCGATTGACTATAGTTGACCTCAGAAACGCGTAACACGACTAGTGCAGTACTGTCAAATGTATCGATATCGATAATATGAAGTTGAAGCACAAAATTATAACATACAAATCCTAAATGAGCTGTAAGTATTTGTCAACGTGTAAACTACTCTTTTTATTAACCCTAGAATCGTACCCTGGGGTACAGCTGTTTGTGTTTCTGTTGTAATACTAATATTGGTACGGTTCTAGCGTTAAGAAATCTCTTGCCAGGATATTGTTAGTTTAATAATTCTACGTTCCATATTAGTGTCATATTTATATTTTGACTAACCGTTTCGTAGCTTATAAACCACTTTTCAGAAGACCGCAGCCAATTAACAATCACTCCGGTGTTGTTGTGTTGCGTGTGAGCAAGGTTTCCAGAGCTCTTGGGGGGTGCTACATTAGAAGCAGGGGTCAAGCCTTCAAGGTAAGGGCGACAAGTCTAGTAACAGTTGTACTATGCTATACTTTTTGCCCTTAAGCTAGGTACTCATTACCACTTAACATCAGGTGGGACGAGGTCAATCTTGGAGTGCATTATAAAAAAAAAAGTAAAACTATATGATTTGGTCTATAGACCACTATGGTGAGCTGCAACTAACAGTAAGTTAGACAGTGCTACTGTATCTAATCTACAAATTTTTTTATCAGTGTCTTAGTAGTGGTTTTGAACCGGCAGCAGTATCATTTTGTGTTGTAATCAATAACGATTTAAAAATGTTTTTCAGTTTATTCAAATAACCTACTCGAATAATGAAGTATTTGACTTTAAATAAATCGTTTTTTTTTATATTACACTTCAAGATTGACCTCATCCCACCTGATGTTAATTGGAAATGAGGTCATAGCTTTAGAGCGACAGATAGAGCATAATAAAGCTGTTACTGAACTTGTCGCCCTTACCTTGAAGGCTTGACCCTTGCTACTAATGCACCCCCTAGGAGCTTTAGAAATCTTACTCACATGCAGGAACACAATAGCACAGAAGTGATTGTTATTTGGCTGCCGTCTTTTGTAAGGTGGAGGTATTTCACCAGTCGGGCTGCTCCAGTTCGAGCGATAAATTGCTATGCCCTATCTCTTCTAAAATAATGTAATGTAATTAATTAATGGACTTGACTTTTTGTCTTGAATATCGATGGTGTCTAAATTTTAAAGTAAAAATATCAAAAACGTCATCTGTGTAAATAAAAAATATCATCGATAAACTATCGATACTAAAAAGTCAGATATTGCTAAGACACTAAAGTGCCGTGCTACAGTATCACGCGAAATGGGTTCGAGGTTTCGTATTTAATAAGTCGAGCAATAAATGAAAGCGTTTCTTCGCTAGTTCCATTTTAGTCTAGGTTATTACCTAAGAACAAAAGGTATTTCGGAGCTGTACGTTAGATTTTTCTATTTCTTACACGTGATTGCCGTTTTCAATACCAGAATTGATTTTTTGCTAGGGCAAAATGACTTAGTCTTACTGCTGGTAGTTTGTAAGGAAAATGATTATTTCTGTTTGCCTTTATGGTCAGGTCAAACAAAGTGTTTTGAATTTTTCGAACATTATTTATTTACGATTTACCAACATTAACGCGTAAAAGCCATAATTTTTTTTATTACACGTTGTTAAAAGTAAACAATGGCGGATTTAATGTCTAATGTCTTTCTCTACCAGTTAACAGCACAGATTTGAGCTCAAAATTTCGTGACGGTTCATACAATTTATTAAAATTAATTAAAATAAAGAATATTAACAGTGCAAGTAATAATATTTAAACATCTATCAAATCAAATAATATGTACAATAATAAATTATTGTATTTGAATGCATATAACGTACCTATATGCTAGCGTACTCTCGAAGGTACTATAGGTACTCTCTAATGCGCAGTAACATTCGTAGTTGGTAGTGCTACGTCGTAGTAGCTGTACTACGGGACGCAGCATTGCTACATTTACTGTAGTAGCATCGTAGCACGTAACCCAATGAATGAAAGATGATTGGATTTGAAAGATCAGATTTATTAAACATTTAAAAAAAACCTTCACCTCGATTTTTCTGGGATGCCATTATCAGGGCCTAGTTTTCCCAACATTCAACATCCATTGTAACAAAAAATCATAGAAATAATTTCATTAATGATTCAGTGATCCGCGAACAGACATTTTTACGGTTAAATTGAGTAATTGTCTTTTTTTTAATCGGTTATAATGTGTCTAGGTCCTATATTTATTTTTAATTAATTCATAAAAATAGTAAGCAATTTCGGCTTATGTCCGGTTGCAATATTTGAAAATGAATCGTTCTATACGGATAGGTAGTAATAATTTGAAATTAGAAGTAACGACTCGTAGAAAAACGGATTGTTATTTTTAACATAATATTACGAAACGTAAAATATTGGAACCAGGCATTAATTGTTGAAATCTTTCGGCGATAGTATGAACCATTATAATAAGTAAGCAACTAAAGGCTCATTCGCAACTGAAGCGCCTATAACGAAATATAACAAGTGAATTGTGGTATGACGAAAATGTTCTATATTCCAAACCAATTATGTGCACGCCTCTTTAAGAAACGAAGGCATATCAAAACACATATTCGTCGTATGCTCACCTCCATATATTACTGGTTCCGTGACTGGGGCATACAAAGTCGGGTAAATTGCTTTTTATAAAATTACTGTACACTCGACAAGTTGTGTGTTGTAGTTAAGAAAATAACCTTCAATTTATAAACTCTACGTTTTTTTAGGTTTCTTATAGGATTACACGTGGTATTAAATACCGAAATAAACATTATATGCCTATGGAAAAAAAATAGGTTTACGTTATACAAAACCAAAGTCATTAGTACATATCGGCCCACAGATACAAACATTTGTGTGATAGTGGTTTTCATTTTGTATATTATAAGACGACCTCTGTAGCCGAGAGGCAAACGGTCGGGACTATGGCGTCGCGCCATGTTTGTGACCTCATAGATTCAACTCGCGGCCGTGTCAATATAGAAACTGACTTTTCTATATTGTTTCAGGTCTGGGTGTTCTGTAATCGTAGTTGTGTATTGTTTCTGTGAAACAAGAGCTTTAGCTACTCACCACAAAATCCAAGCAATGTACGAGTATGTGATGTTGTCCAATATTGTTCAATATAATTTGAGTGTATTTCTATACCGTTATCGTTACTTGTAGTTTAAAAATAATGCTAAAAAAAGGACCAAACAAAATCATTCAATATAAAAATTTGTGTAAATTAAAATTTTCAAGCAAACCTTCTTTTTTCCACAAAGCGTACTAAACTAAACAATTAACGGTAAATTTTCATAAAATATGAATGACGAAGTTGGAAAATCACGTGACTTAAACAAGTTAGGCTTTGAGTTATTGAAATTTAAAACGTTTTTTTACTATTACATCGATATAAATTCAAGCGCCGGTCTTTGTTTAGATTTCGTTTCATAGCCTGCAATTAGCTTATTCTTTTGAAACCTGTTAGTAGTCTGATAGCAATGGCTGTTCCGAAACTATACAGAAAGTTAAGGCCTGCACGCCTTAGTATGGGATGTGTGACAATGCTGTCCGAATTTAGTGACACTTATTGAGAGTATCTTTATTTTTGAGAGATGCTTTAAGGTGTTAGCTCCTGCTTTTATCTATATTAGCCAGTGGATATTAGTTCTTTAAGCATATACAATAAGGGGAAAATGGCAATAAGGTTGGGCACTTTTACGTAGAGGTCTTTGATATTTCCGATTTGCGAAACACATCGTCTGCCTTTCAGTTTTGATTTAATTGATTAGTAAAATAAAAATGTAAGCAGATTGTCTAGGTATTTAAAATGTTTTTATCACTCTTCAGGCAGATATGTACATTTACTTTTTAATCCTCTAACAAAAAATGTTACTTGCTTTGCAATAGTTTAGCAATAAGTTAAAACTGTACTGCAATAGTTTGTGTACAGTAGTCCTATGTCAGTTAAACGTATAATAAACAATATATATTTCTTTTTATATATGTAATTTCACCAATTCTTCTTAGCTTAAACCCATTAGCAGTGACAGTTTCTTTTTCAAACATTATATTCGCTCTCACTTGTACTCGTATAAAGGTAAAACAAACGAATAGCTGAAACACAAATACACCTACATCAAAATTATTATATTCCAATTTGAAACGTGACATTTTACAACAGATTTGATAAATTGCAAAGGGCAATAAAGGAAATGAATTCCTTTTAGGGAAATTCGTTTACGATAAATTAAGGCCCTCCGGGGATTTTTACACGTTCTACCGTTCAATTACGTGATTCAAACTTTTTGAGTGTCAAACCATTTTTGTGGAATTGGAGTTTTCTTTGTCTCGTACCGCGATCGATCTTTACCACAGTGTGAACCAATTTTTTTATAAGCTTAGTATATTGGCCCCTCCCAGCCTGTTGGTAAGCAAGAGAGGAACCCACATAGCGATGACAACGGATTTGATACCGTAGTATCCTATCCGTTATTGTCGCCATACTTGCCTGCAAAATGTTTTACGCGCTCCCTAAAATTAAGGAAAGAAAGAAAACTCATTTTAATTGGCCATTACACAATTATAAAAAAAAACACAACGAAAGATAATCGACAAAACAATTAATGGTGTCAATATGCCAATTGAATGCGTCATACTCATCATAAACGTAACTCTACTTTTTTGCATCGCCGTAGTCGGCTAAATAACCTGCGGTCAAAAGCTACAAATGTATTGCATGTCTTACATCTCAATAAGCATTTTAAATCCGACTCTTCATAATGTTATGATAATTTTTCTCCAAGTTCCCGTGCTCAAGCTTAATCGCTTGCAAAGTCCGGTTCTTACAGTTTCAACTATTTAATATTTAACAAAGAAACGTTGGCGGGGATTATTTATGGTACTTAATTAAATAGTAGCGAAACAGTTAGGGTTTAATTAATTGAAGCCGTTGGCCGTTTGTTTTACAAAATTGTTTTGTTTTTAAATCTCTCTGGTTTTTGTCTGTTATGCAGATAGATTAGTGCAATAAAACGCTGAGTTTCTAGTCATAAATTAGATTCTTACTTTGATGTGAAATAGCGTTAACATGGGTTTTTAATAAGGGACACTACAAATTATAATTTCTGCTCTGTTAATTATTTAATAGTCATACATAGTTATTGACACTCAGTAATCTAATACTTTTAGCTCCCTTCTCCTATTCAAAATCATGTTTTTGTTGCTTAAGAATATAACGAACACCCATACATCCAAAAATCAGTACACTCAAACTTTTGCGTTTACACGATAAAATAAATGAAAAAAAAAAATTGGAAATTACATACAATCTGATTTTGTGGTAAGTAGCTAAAGCATTCATGTTACGGAAATCAGAAAAAACGACGGTACCACAACACCCAGACCCGAGACAATATTGAAAAGTTCGTTTCCCATAATGACCGCGGATCGAACCCGGGACCTCAGAGATGGCACGACGCCAAAGACCTGCTTTGCTACGATTAAAATTAGTTGGATAAAATACGCCATTAATAAAATCACGAACCACCAAACGCGAATAACCCTAAAATGCCTGCGGTGAGCAAACTATGCGCTCACATATTGTAATAAATCACCACTCGCTACAAAACGGAACACCATAAAACATGGTTCGCTAAAGAAAATTTAACGTTTTCACATTTCATGCGTGAAATGCACGCGTGTTACGCCCAGAATAGTATTTACTTAGCATATAATAAATGTAATGACCGCTCATTTCCTGTTTCGGTTACTGAGTAACAAAGTTGGGAAATAGTGTTGCGACCAACCGCTTCGAGTATCTTTTGCGTCAATGTACACACTTGGTTGAGAGGTCCATTAAAAAATGGATTTTTTGAACAGCTGAGTTGGTATTTTGGCTTTTTTAGTCGCGTAAATGTTTATCATAACAACAAAGTTTATTTCCATATTTTAAAGAAACAGAATTTTTGTTACCTTGGCGTGTGGAATTCGAACCCAAAACATTCAGGTTTGACACGGGAGAAGAAATTTGTCTGTTTTTTTTAAATAATGCATTGCTCTAATTTTGTGGTAAATAATTAAAGCATTTGTTTAAAAAAAAAGAAAAAAGTCACATTAGTCACTTAACCCAGGCCTCAGACAAAAAGTTAGTTTTCCATACATGACTTGACCGGGAATTGAATCATGGACTTTACTGGCGCGATGTCAAAGCCTTGCTCGTCTTCAGGTCAGCAATATCAATCAATTATTATTATTTTACAACTTCAAAAATTATTCTTGACGACCTCATTTACTATATATAGTGTAATATTGAATCTTCTAAAATATAGTAAATTTTATTTAATCTGTGACACAAATAGCGTTTTTTATAGTAAATTATAGGTTACATCACATTTTATGATAATTTTTTATTCATGAATTTTCGGAAAGACGTGAGTCGCAGTTTAATACGTAACTTTTGGTAGACTTTCGAGTCTTTCACGACACTACTCAAATTAGGAAATGGCGGGTAACTTTGAAATAATAACAGGCAGGTTAGTAAGTACCAACACGCACGTCATGCACGCACGGTCTCAGAGACCGCGTCACACGTTTTCGTGTTAAAAATTTAGCGTGTTGTTTACGGGTTTGCTTGGTTGTACCCGAATGGATGATGGCAGTGGGAAAAGTCAGTTTTGATTTTGAGTTTCTGTTTAGTTTTAATCGGTATGTACTTAATTTATTTATTCTTACAACTCTATCCTCTATACTATGGATATGATAATTTTATCGTTAGTAGAGTTCAAAAACAATAGTTAGGCTATGAAGAGTATTCGCTTTTTACGCGATTTTGTGCGCATTTTTTGGGATAAAAGATTACATTACATACATACATACATTTTGTTGTTTTTGAGTGAACAATAACAAACGTACTAACTAACATGTAGGCATCTATATATTCTTAGCTAGAGTTACGATTTTTTTCGACGACATTTTTTCTACCTAATAGTAATACTTCTACCTAATAGTCTTAAGAGAGGTAGGGCATAGCGATTTATCGCTCGAACTGGAGCAGCCCGACTGGTAAAATACCTCCACATTACAGGACACCACAGCCAAATAACAATTACTTCTGTGTTGTTGTGTTCCTGCGTGTGAGTAAGGTTTCCAGAGCTCCTGGGGGGTGCTACAAGCCTTCAAGGTAAGGGTGACAAGTCCAGTAACAGATTTATTATGCTGTACTTATCACCCTTAAGCTAGGACCTCATTACCACTTAACATCAGGTGGAATGAGGTCGATCTTGAAGTGCAATATAAAAAAAAAGTCATGCTGTTTTATAACTTATATATGCTTAGTTTGTACTTTTAGTAGTGTTAAACCTGTAACCTGTTAGTTTTACTTGACTGAGTTAAAAAAATAGCAATTGCATCAACGTACTGGTCCCATTATAATTTTTGCCTTGTACGGTCAACAGCAGGTCAAGGTTGAAGTAAGATTTTAAATCTTATGCGTATAACATAATTTATTAGCTTAATTTCTATGGCGACGTCTATTTTTACAATACACCCGGTCCCAATATTTTACGATTTGTAATGTGTCAAAAATGACAATCCATTTTTTCCAACTGACTTCGAGTCTGGAACGGTTGCAACTTACGCCTCGTATAATTTATTACTATCCGTTACTAAAATGGATCGGTTTTAAATATTGGAACCGGGCAATAGTTGCGTGAAAATTGAGATTAAAAAAATAATGGAACATACAAAAATAACAGCGTTTGGTTGTTTTTTTAGCTTTTTAAGGATACCGTGGAGACCAACGATCTAGTATGTTTTTTTTTTATATTGCACTTTAAGATTGACCTCATCCCACCTGATGTTAAGTGGTAATGAGGTCCTAGCTTAAGGGCGACATGTACAGCATAATACATCTGTTACTGGACTTGTCGCCCTTACCTTGAAGGCTACCCCTGCTACTAATGTAGAACCCCTCAGGAGCTCTGGAAACCTTACTCACACGCAGGAACACAACAACATAGAAGTGATTGTTATTTGGCTGCGGTCTTCTGTAAAGTGGAGGTATTTCACCAGTCGGGCTGCTCCAGTTCGAGCGATAAATCGATACGCCCTGCCTCTCTTAAAATTGTGCTTTATTCAAGGCATAATAGGGTTTAAAATAACTTGAACAAATGTACAAGTACACCTCAGTTCCATTAGCTTACGTTTTCTTCTCCGCACTGTGTACTGCGGGCCCGGCTATTTAAACTTGTACGTGGCTTTGGAATAACGAATACTGTTTGCTTCACCGAACTTTGTACCTGTTTTGTAAGCTAACTTCAGACTCAGTCTCATAACTTATTCATGCATAGTTTTAGCTGAGTGTTGTTTCCAGTTTGTAAAGAGCATTTTCAGATTGGTCACCTAGAAATAATGATCTATGTTGGAAGGGCTTGGTCGCCGGTCCTGCGCCTGACCTTTCTCCGGTCGTATCAGTCTATGGCCCCATTGGATTTTAAGAGTAGGAAGAGGGAATGCATTTGTGTGCTGTTTGTAAACTGTAAACCAAGCCTTTGGGTACCGTAAGTTTGTGTACTGTGAACCAAGCCTTCCTAAATAGGCTGATGTCAATGACACTGGCTGCTTAAGCCGGTCAGAATTGGTCGGGACGGTATTTTTTTTGTGGAATAAAATTGTTACAATAAGAGTAAGTAAAACTATGCATATCAAAATGTATGATATCTTTATTTAATTCATTAACTACTAGTTATTGCCTTCGACGATAAATAAATAATAAATAAATATTGGACAACATTACATACGTTGCTCTGATTATGTGGTAAGTAGCTAAAGCACTTGTGTTACAGTAATCAGAAACAACGACGGTACCACAACACCCAGACCTGAGACAATATGGAAAAGTTCGTTTCCCATATTCTCACCTGATCACCGAAAGTCCATAATAGTATGACATGGCAACAGGCCTTAACTTTTTTAAATATGGAGTACATATGCAATATTAGTGTAGGATTTGAGAACTTTACACAACAACGACAATTTATTTCTATGTGTGAGTTACACTTCAAATATCACACACACTTCGAGAATTTTCTGGAATTGGTCTATGTTGAAAACTGGCGAATATTAAGACGAAATGAGAAAAAAAATGCAAGTCCAAACTTCATGCTCAATTCCATTAATTTTTTTTTACATTTCACACACTGCTAAAAGCAGATATTACTAACCCAACAGTCCATGGTAATTTCAGAGTACAATTCCGAACCTTCGGGCAGACGTAACAATACATTTAAAAGCTCTTTGCAGCGCATATTTGAACGTATTGTACCATTTGTGCCATGTTTCGTAATACGAGCAAGCTTTGATTGTGCGTTTAAGTGTATAAATTTTGCAACTGGTATGGTATCAACGTTTTAGAAAGATCTTAAATCTTTTTTATTATAAAAAGGACAGGGCATTATTAATTTTGATTTTATGAACCAACTTATAAAGTACGTTTTTTAATTTCACCTTTTTAGGGTTCCGTAGTCAACTAGGAACCCTTATAGTTTCGCCTTGTCTGTCTGTCTGTCTGTCCGTCCGAGGATAATCTCAGAAACCGTTTGCACTAGAAAGCTGAAATTTAATACAAATATGAATATTAATCACGTCAACAAAGTGCAAAAATAAAAAAACAAAAAAAAATGTTTTTAAGGGTACCCCCTACACGTAAATTGGGGAGTGTTTTTTTTTAAATTTCAATCCCAACATGAGACATATCGTTAGATAGGTATTTAAAAATGAACAGGGGTTCACTAAGATATTTTGGGAAATAATCGCTCCAAAAGAAAATAAAATTGTGCCCCCCCCCCCTCTAACTTTTGAACCATAAGTTCAAAAAGTATGAAAAAAATCTAGAATATATAACTGCATAAAGGCTTTCTAAAAAATATTTTGAACCTGATGGGTTTAACAGTTTTTGAAATTAAAAAAATATATTTTTTTTACTAAAGTTGTAATTTAAGCGTATATGCTAGCATTTTTTTTCTTACTTTACATATTTTTTGTATTCTCAATGTATCTGCTTTCAAATAAAAAAAGAATTATTGTCAATGTTACACACAGATAGCCCATTTTCGTAACTTTAAGTGGGGATAATTAAGTATTGTGATGCACTGAAAACTACGGAACCCTACACTGAGCGTGGCCCGACACGCTTTTGGCCGGTTTTATTTTATAATGTGTTCGTGGATTAGTGTTTTTTTTGTGAAAAAAGGTATTTCGATTGTAGCACAGTACTTTGTTCATTTATTTGGAATATTAACAGTTTTAATATATACCATAACTACGTTTACTATATTAATACATCTATACCTTTTAGAAATCTCTTTTAATTGTAATTTGTTAATTATATTGTAAAGGGAATATGGCATCCAAGATATAAATCCGTAATCATAGTAACGTTTTTTTTTGTAAATATAACCATATTTATTAAGACTTGCGAAGTACATAAAGCACTAAGTTCTTGTAATCTCATGTTTCAATATTTATCCAATGAAAATAGGACTTAAATTTTAGTTATTTTGATACAGATTGTAACAAAACACGTCAAATTTAACACATAACAGTCTATGCTAACGTGTATAAAATGTCAAATATTCCCAACAAAGCTTCATGAATAGTCAGGCGAGCACGTTGCATGAACAAGCTCATTTACGTCATTCTTGCGTCACACATTACGTCACGGATGTGAATTATATTTAGAGAGAGTTTAGTTTACGTGTTATTACTATATTTGAGACCTAACGTAATTATATATGCAAAAGCTGACTGATCTTTCAACGCAGGGCCTTAACTATAAGGGTAGAAACTTGAAATGTTCCAAAGAGTTCCCTTGATAACGTTTTTAAGCACTAAGGAAAGAATGTTGAAAATTCACCTTAAAAGGAGGTAAAACGGGGGCTGTTATTTAAGAATTAAACATTGCCTTTTTTGTTATTCTATAAAATTAAACATAAATAATAAATAATATTGGACAACATCACATACATTGCTCTGATTCTGTGGTAAGTAGCTAAAGCACTTGTGTTACAGAAATCAGAAACAACGACGGTACCACAACGGACGGTTGTCAAAAACAGGAAAGTTCTTCATCGATTTTATTATTTTTATAGTACTAAACACGCGCGATACGTGAAGGTTGTGGGTTCGATTCCCGCACCGCAAGGGGAGATAAAAATTTTCTGTTTCTAATATTATAAGGAAAGTTCTTCGTCAAAAGTAATGATATAAATGTATTTTTTTTTCCTCTCTTCTCCTCTCTCCTCTTGTAAGCTTGTAAGAAAGTACATTATATACATCGGATTTGTTTGAAATGCCATTCTTTTAAGTTTATAGAGGTATTTATATTTATACTTATGTGTTGTAATTATGCAGTGACTAGCCATAAAAAAGAGAAGTTCTTCTAAGTACGCCACAACTCCATGCGGAGAAAGTCACGATCAGCTAGTATTATTGTATGATGAGTCGTATAACTTATTTGATTTCAAGAGTGGGAAATTAATACTTAAGTGATTTTTAAAATAAAAAAATCGCTAAAAAGCGCTATTTCTCGAGTTCTAGTACCATAAAAAGGAGCCTACCAATAGGTGTAGTGTGTCTTCGACAGCGAAGATGGAACAGCGGTCTGTTTGATGTGTGGGTTGTGGCGAGCTGATTAGCGACAGCCATAGCATTTTATTTTATTATTTTTATTTATTTTATTTTATGACATTGTCGGTCTAAGAGGACGTTCCTAGAATTTCGTTTGCATGTGTGGACTACCGAAGGAACATGTATACAAACTCACTCTTTAAGAGAGGTAGGGCATAGCGATTTATCGCTCGAACTGGAGCAGCCCGACTAGTGAAATACCTCCACCTTAGAAAAGTCCTCAGCCAAATAACAATCACTTCTGTGTTGTTGTATTCCTGCGTGTAAGTAAGGTTTCCAGAGCTCCAGGGGGGTGCTACATTAGTAGCAGGGTCAAGCCTTCAAGGTAAGGGCAACAGGTCCAGTAACAGATTTATTATGCTGTACTTGTCACCCTTAAGCTAGGACCACACTACCACTTAACATCAGGTGGGATGAGGTCAGCCTTGACGTGCAATATACAAAAAACTCATTCTAAAGTTAACCTTACAGTATCGTCATAAAAACTCGATTCCATTTCGTTCCTCGTGACTGTAAAACCGTCACACTACATAATGTCGCTATGTCTCGAACTACCCTCACCAATTGGCGTGTAATAATATGCGTACCGCGCGTTATTACAACAGAATTCGACAAACTAAATTCCGCGCTCGAACAGCCTCCGAATACATTTCCCGTGACGTAATTTATGACGCAAGCATGACGTATATGTAATTGCTCGCATCTCGAGTGCCTCCGTTATTCATTCGTAATGCCGGTGTGTATGTTTGACGTTTGAGATGAGGCGAGTAATTGTAGTGGATTTGTTCCTACGTATTCAGATGAGTGGAAAGTGAGTCATGAGAAATTATTTTATCCACGTTTGCCGGATGAGTTGTTTCTGCGAATAGTAATATGGCATTTCTGTGTAATACTGAATAAGACGTTTTTTATCTCGTTATCGGCAAGCAATTGGGATTAAATCTTGCTGTGATACAGTGAGCGTGGGTGGTAATAATTTTCATATCTGTAGCGCTACTGTGTATTTGTATTTAAGTTAGATAGTTATGAATAATCTGTGATCAGAGTAGTTAAATTGATATGCTTCAAGGATTCTGGAAATACAACGGTATGAACGCATTGAAAAACCAAGATAAATCACACTATACGTTTGATTCTCAAAAGTGACGCTGTTAAGCATTCGTGTGTTAACCCACACCGAGCTAGTTTCGAGTAATTGGGTGTTTAGTTTTTTTGAGAACAATCTTCTTTTTCTGCTTATAATAAGCACAATAATATTGTTAAGTGATGTCGTTAGTTTTGTTGAAATTAATAGATTAATAAAATTAGTGTATTTGTAAATTTTCAAATTCCAGGTTTTTAAAAAAGTATAAGTGCGTCGAACTAATCTACCATTTTGTCTTGACAGAGCTCACAAAGCTTTAATTGTATTTTAATACAGGTTGAACTAGCGACATATTATGCTATTTTGCATAAATATAATCACTACTTGTGGTAATTATTTTAGGCAACTAGGCTTTTTAGTGAAGTCCATTCATGCAATTGTCGAGTTAACATTTACATTACTGTAGGATACGGGTGTAAGGTATTTTTTCCCAGTTTCGTTTGCAGGTTACAGATGTGAATATCGAGACGACGCATAGCCCAACCGGAGGAAATAAAAACTTTAAAAGCCAGGAAGAAACTAGACATTCTAGAATCACCCCGGCTTGAGTAGTTTTGTTATAAGTAGCTAAGGCACTTGTGTTACGGAAATCAGAAACAACGGCTTGCACCACAACACCCAGACCCGAGACAGTAAAGAAAAGTTCATTTTCTAAATTGACCCGACCTGAAATCAAACCCGATGGTGCGATGGTACGACGCCAAAGTCCCGCTTGGCTATCACAGTCAAGAGGTGTCGTCATCAAGTACTTGCGTAATGACTTCGGATTTTCGAAATAACACCAGCTCTTATTAATTTCACAGTATTATTTCAGTTCGCCCGAACGTCCACGGCACAAATGCGACGGTATCTGTTCAAACACGGCTCGAGTGCTCCCGCAGGTGTGCAATACCAATG
The DNA here is from genome assembly GCA_037074685.1 of Glyphodes pyloalis. NCBI lineage: Eukaryota > Metazoa > Arthropoda > Insecta > Lepidoptera > Crambidae > Glyphodes > Glyphodes pyloalis. The sequence goes on along the minus strand of JAYKKO010000030.1, from coordinate 3,135,646 downwards.
TTTAACTTATATGTTACTAGCTATATGTGTGTGTCATGAAAAACATAAATGTGAAAAGGGAGCCAAGTTCAGTATCGCATTAACATAAACGTGTAAGTTTGTAATGCGTGATATGTGGATGGATCAATATTTATTTCTCTTTCGCGCAAAAAATGTTGAACGGATTTTGATAAAATTAAATATAAAAGAGATTACAATGTTTGCTTGGAACTTAAATTAGTCGCGGGCTATGTCTGTTGGAAATCATTTTAAAATGGTAGCCGCGAAAAAATGTTACAAAGTATATTATGACACAACTAGCTCAATATAGGTTTCAAACGAAAAGGCTTGAGTATTATTAAAATATTTTTAAAACTATGACAAATTTCAATGGCTCCCAAGACTAAATAAATAAGTTTTATTAGGTGCTGTCAACGTCTCAGTTTGAACTTCGATCGGTCTTATATAGTAAACTAGCAGCCGGTCGCGACTTTGTACGCGTAGAGTTAGTATTTTCTAGCAATAAAAAATAATATAAACATAGATGGTCGGTTTTACCCCTATCTCCCCTAATATTCGAAACACAAAGTAGCCTATGTCCGTTCAGAGCTTAAACGTATACCTATCAATTTAGGCGTGAAAGTCGGACAGACACACAGACAGAGTTACTTTCGCATTTAGTTCAGATATAAGCGCTAACATCAATTCATTTTCACATCACTATGTGATGTAACGTGTAGATTAGGCACCTGATAGTTAATAACATGTCTAATTATAGCTATGTCCGTCTGTCCGTGCGAACAGGAACATAATAATAATAAATAATAATAAATGCGCCAGACAATCACACCTATCACCTGGTCTCAAACTAAGGTTTTCCCTTGTACTATGAGTACCAGACGACGGATACTAACTGGGGGCGTCATCCCAGCACACCCAGACTCAAGTCAATTTAGAAAAGTTCGTTTTCCAAATTGACCCGACCGGGAATCGAACCCGGGACCTTTCGCGCTTTGGCCGCCTACCTTAGCCATTGCGCCACCGAGGTCGACTAATAATATTTAATAATATTTCTTTTGGTACCATCCTGAGCTCACCTCACCAAAATGAACAGTTACTAGGTCTCGTAGTCATTGGGCGATTACACTACGTCTTAACGGTTCGATTCCGCGCCGCGCCAACTGCGTGTGATTTTTTCAATGTTTATTTATTAAACAAAACAAATAAGTTTACGAGTTAGGCAGAGTCCCACAATATTGTACACACAGTTTGTTTTCGGGATCAGGACTTAATAACATTAAAAATAGAACTTGGGCCTGTGATCATAAACATTATTTGGCAATTCACGCTTTCAAAGTAAGTTAGTAACAATTATGATTTTTAAAAAAATCTATTGGTCATTGGATTTTAGGTATTAACCTCTAGGTTGTTATATTGGAATGCTTTTCATCATATCTTTGTAACATATATGTCATTTTACTCTATTTATATATATATATATATATATATATATATATATATATATATATATATATATATATTGAGTAAAATGGAACTATTTGGACTAAAGACCATCGGCTTAACCAACCGTTTAAAATAGGGAATCGTCATTTAGTATCAAACAACCAGGTGTTTTAAACTTCTAACTTTCCTACCACGCTGGGAAAACCCCAAACTGTAGAAATGGTCATTCCGGAATTTGAACCTACGACCTCCACGGTTTTGTACCGTCTAACCGCAACACTTAGAGCTAGTGATGTAATAAGCTGGATACTGAAAACTGTTTCTTGTGATTACAGAGTTTTTAGTTTTTATCATTAAGTATTACAAACAAGTAAAGTTCGTAGTTGACGATACCTATAAGAATATAGAGAAAGCCTATATTTTTTGATTTTTATTTATTTCCCACACCCTTTTCTCCATAAAAAGTATATTTTTTTTAAAGATATTGTGACCCAAATTATTTCTGGCTGTATGCCAACGTAAGTAAGTTCTCTTGTTTACCATATTTTATATCTACGTCATATTTTGTATTTGTGTAATAATATTGATTCAATTACTTGGATATGTTATCGTTTCTTAGCTCAAACAATTAATGTTATTATGTGTGAAACTTATTTTTGTACATTCCTTGTAAGCTTATTCACTCATTTTTCATATATTTTACTTTTTGACGTACACTTTATTACCTAAAAAGAAATAAAGAAAATGAAAAATTGTATATTTTTTTTAATAACCAAGCGGATTTCTAAGGACCAGTATAATTTTATCAGAACAGACTTGATTTCAAAAGTATTTTCATTAATAAAAGTCAGTTTTGATTGAGAAAAAAAATATCTTTTTGGCAAGATAAATTATAAGGAACGAGCGCCAGAGTATTTTTTACCTATCAGACAAAAAACCTCACGAGTAAATTGATCTCACTTCTATAAAAAAAATTAGCGAGCTAGATGTAAAAAAAAATATGAATACATAAAAATTTAGGTTTAGAGTTAGAAAAAACCGTAAAACGTTTTATGGCAGCTGTAAAACGCAAACATAATGTACACAAGCACCAGAGAAGTCATAACCTCAACCAAAACAGCCATCCTCATTTCGCAACGCCCCATTCCCAAGACTGGAAAAATCCCGCAAATACCATAAACGGAATGTACACACAGAATTCTTGAAAGCGTCAAATTACTTACATTACGAAAACGGCTTTCCGCGGAACGTAAACTACTGGCTGGCGGAAAAAAAAGACTCCTCACCACAGAACACTGACACTTTTTTTTTCGGTTACTATGTTTCTCACTTCACCACACTTTACCATCCACAGTTGTTCCACAAAACTGTTCTATTTTCAAAATTGCACGCGCGCGAATTTATTTCGAATGCGCCTCGCGCTGTGTGAGGCGGTCCGGCGACCGGTACCAACTGAAATGAAACCCGGCCGTCTAACCAGTGTTGTGTCTCTGTCGCACTCGCAGCGATTTAGGGCTGTAACGTGCTGCGTCTCACTCGCACAACCTGAAAGAGAGCATGGTGAGTGTACTCGTAATACGTATAGGTCAATATGAAGTCTCCTCGGGTGCTGGAGGCTGCAGTTAGGGTGACCATGGTGGGTGGAATTTGGAAGGATGTTACATAGTACGTTGACTTGTGGTTTCAAAATTTTATTGAGTTGATTAGTTGAACTGTGGTCTAAGTGGTTCATACTATCTTAAAGATAAAATAGCAACATGTTTGTTTAAATATATGTGTGTTTTGATTTGGTTAAAATGATAAGAGTTAGTAATTTATTTTTCAATGTCCTTAAAAAATAGCTAAAATAATCAGAATAAATTAAAAAATGGTCAATAATAAAAAATAATAAAATGTTTTTACTTATTAATAACTACCACGCCTTAAAGACAACTTTAAGCGTTAGTGCTTCAGCATTGAAACTTTACGTGCTTGCTAAATAATATTATTATATTCATGGACGTAACAAATTCAAAAAAACATCGTAATTAAAAACATTTCAATAACTACTATAAGTATCAGATCGAACAGTACTGTGTAATTAAATATAAAACTATAAAGATGAGGACAATTAAACAAAAGATAAGGAAACCAAACAAAAAAAAAACATAAGAAAAATATCCGAATGCATGTTGTTTATTAAATTTTTACAGACCGCAGTTTTTGAGTAATTTTTCTAACTTCTCATTATTACGATAATATCACAGCTCGGTCAGCAATGTTTTTGAGTTTGAAAGGTAAGGTAAAGTATCAGACTACTTAGTATACTAAGTATTATCAACTTATGTAATTATAATTATTTAATTATTCTATTTATTTAGCTTTTTTTCTTTCATACTTATCTAAGTGTTTTTTTTTATATTAAATCAAGTTAAACGTTTTAAGCGTGACCAATATGAGTTAGCAGCTAGTATTTACGCATAACTCTAGTCGCACAACACCGTGCCTAAGTCTGCCGAAGTGAAACGACGTTGGACGATCCACGGCTTTCGACTCCGCCGGTCAAAGCCCGCGATAAAGCTATACAATAGCTTAAAAGGAATGTCCTCACATCGCTATATCGTATGCATCCCCTACTAGATCTGTCTCAGCCGCTGCGCATGCCCACTCGAGACACGCCGCTGCCAACGTTACGCTACACACCCCGAAAATTAATTATTCGAAACAGTACCGAGCGGGTACTGAGTGACGGACGGTACTCGACTTTGATACTGGGCAGTATGCGTTAGAGTATCATGAAATGGTATGACGAGATTTCATGGAATAGGCACTTTTTAAATTGAGACCAGCGGATTGGTGTTAATGTTTGGCGCATTTTATTTAAAAAACTTACTTCAAATGATGTTTTAAGCCATTCGAAACAGTACCGAGCGGGTTCTGAGTGATTAACGGTACTTGCCTCTGATAATGGGCAGTATACGTTAGAGGCTCATCAAATGGGATAATGAGCATTATTCACTAGAGACTAAAATATTTTTTAATTTATCAGCGGTGCTCTCAACGCGACAAGTCCTATGTTTAATACTCGATTAGGTACAAATATACAGGTGAATTTACGGGAAACTCTAAATTTTAGACAAGCTTGTTATTAAGTAACTGAAGAGTAACATTGTTTACGACATCGGCGGCGTGGGTGGTGGTTAAAGTAAGCCTTTAGTGCGAAAAGTTTCGGGTTCGATACTCGATCAGATCAATTTGAAATATTAAATTAGCTTGAGTATATATAGATGTACGGGATTATAAGTGACTGATATTTATTCAAGGGAATCTCTAATTTGAAACTAGTTTGACACTGAGTGACGGAAGGTACTCGCCTGTGATACTGAACAGTATACGTTAGAGGCTCATGAAATGGTATGATGAGATTTGATGGAATAACGACTGTACTGGAACATTTTTTTATGAAGTTGGCACGGTGCAGTGGTTAATGTAGTCTTAAGCGTGAAAAGTCCCGGATTTAAGTCAATTTAGGAAATTTATTTTTCAAAATTGGCTTGGGTGTAGATTAATTGAATTCATTATTTGAAACACTACCGAGCGAGTACTGAGAGACGAACGGTACTTGCAAACTGATAATGAACCGTTTTCGTTAGCTGGATCATAAAACAGTATGATGAATTTTGAGTAATAGAGACTAATAATTCATCAAGACATCAGAGGCGCTCTTTCTGCGACAAGTCCTAGGTTCAATTGATCGATCAAGTACAGATATAAAGGTATACTTACTAGATTGATGCCCTCAGCTGTAAGTCTTCGTTAACTTGCTACTCATTCACGGGAGAGCCTAATGAAACCAATTTGCCACTGAGTGACTGAAAAGAGACTGAATCGTTTTTTTGACAACATCGGCAGCTAACAACTTAGTACCTTGTCATATGAAGTTAGCTGTCTTCCTGACGTACTAATTACGTAGAAGATTTGATGTGACGAGGAACTGAGATATATATAAACTAATGATGCATCGGATACACTTTGCACAAGGAACCATTAAATGAGTAAATCCGTTCTGGTTCTCATTGCACGAAGCACTCGCTTTGTAATGTATGAATCTACTTCAGTTTAATTTAAATTAACGTTCAGTCTTTGTCCTACATGAGCAGTTAACGCGAAAACTCAATGTCCACTATCAACCAATTATTCTCATTTAAACTATTTCCAGCAAAACGTTTCATTGTTCGCGTAAATAAATGCAGAAACTGATTACATTAAAAATTAAGTCTCCATTGAAGGGAATTTAAAACGAAAAAGCATGTTCAAACATCAAAAGTGGGCTTAAATCACGGCCTCTGTTTACGAAGAGCGCTGCATAAAAGTCTACGAAGTGCTTCTGATTGAATTTTTTATTAAAAACACACCTTTCATCCCTGAAAAATAATTTATTTTCGAGACGCAACGACGACATTTCCTCAGTTAAAAGTAAAAGCACAGTATATTTAGTACACACAGTAAAGAAATGCTTTGCATTAGAGTTACCTACTAATTATGCCACTAGAAAAAGCTTTATAAAGCATTTACTATTTAGTAAATTAAGCACATATGGTCGTGCTGTGTAACAGGTCGTTTATTCCCTTTAACATGATTGGGTCAAGGGATTGCTGGTACATATTTTTATGTCTTGCTTGTGAACAGGTGCCACCTTTGGAGACTACTTCAGCTTACACCGAGAGTAAATACTTACTTTTGTACCTATTTTACTATTTCTTTACTCGTCAAAATAAGACTTAATTTCTTGGCCCAAACCGGTCCACGCATATAAATAAGTTAAACATTGTTAATTTAACAAATCTATAGAGTTTCTTATGGGTAGATATAGGATGCGGATCGGTAGTAGAGCCACTTTGCTTAGCATTAAATGGCAATTCAAAAGTGTTACCAACCAACTTAAATAAAAATGCCCTATGATACACGAAGTATATCATATTCTTTCAAAATAATAGTTGAACTTACTAACACTTGTCTTGCTGACAATACAAAAGTCCATACAAATTATCATATCATTATTACATGAGTGCGATGTATAATACAACCATTTTCAGAAATATGTATTCGTGTCTTCTACATAATTAAATTAATACAACATGTTATGAAATTGGACCTACTACCAAGCGCAAATCAACAAATTTGTCACACGAGATGACAAAAGTGTCGATAGCATTTAGTGGCTGACAGGTGACAATCTAAATTATATCGTTATTGGCGTTTGAATAGTGTTAAATAAATAATAATAATAATAAATAATGGAAAACATCGCATAGATTGCTCTAACTTTGAGGTAAAAAGCTTAAGCAAGGTACCACAACACAATACAGAAAACTTTGGTTCCCGTATTGACCCGAGCGCGAATCAAACCCGGAACCTCAAAGGTGGCGAGTTCACGTATGGCCTTATTAAGCCTAAATGACAAGTCGCATTCGCTACAGCTTCACTGCACTTCATTGTCCTGTTAAAAGGTGCACATTGATAAATTAGACTTGGTTCTCTAAAGCGAACCTCTGACGTTTAACTTTCTCAGAGTTCGGCTGAAAGGAGTGGCGAAGGTTAGATAATTAAAATTATTAAAGATTAAAATTTTCTCCCCAGTTCGACGGAGTTGTTAAATTGGTTTTGACAAGGCGTTATTTTAATCAAAAACTTAAACAAAACAGAAAAAAACGAGGTAACTCGCTGTGAGGAATTTTACTGCTTTCTAAACTTAAGCTGTTGGTTATAAGAACATTGTAATTGGTTATGGAGGGAGCATTGGAAGGTCATTATTAGACGGTATATTACTGGCGGCCCGTTGCAGCTCTGTTTGCATCCCCGGCAAAGTTACAAACATTGTGCTGACAATTACAAACGTTTCAAAAAAGTAATTATTCATATTGGTCCAGTATTTCTGTAGTTATATGTGAACATACATTTCGGCAATTCAATAAATCTATATAAATAAGTAGATTGAGTTGAAAAAAATACATTTATTGAAAATCACAAATTTACCAAACATTAACAATACAATTTAAAATAATTTAACGGGTTAAAACGCGACACCATTTTTGTTTAGTACAGTCAGCTCGTGACCACGGTTGGTGCAACCTAACCGAAACGTCGGGCAGTAAGTAGTTCGTGTTAACTACTAAATAAAAATTGTGTCGCGTTTTGACCCGTTAAATTATTTTAATTGTTTAAAATGGAACGCGAAAGTCTTAAAATGTATATTAACAACACAAGATAGGCTACATAAAACATAAAGTATCGTGTGAGGCCAACTTGGGTTTCACCTTAGCAAATGCAGCTACGGCATGCTGGTATTCTGGTAGTTGCACAAAAATTGTTCCACAGATAACGAAATAGCACATTTAAAAAAATACTGAAAGGTTTTTTAAACCTACCTATACACAATCGCATTATACTGGCGATGACCTTAGTGAGAGCAAGTGGCTCTCTTTAATAAGCCCGGAAAGGCAAAGGGGATATTCCAGGAATCACTCAAAAGCATTAGTAACAAATAAAACTAAAGTATAGGTTCATCTTCTAAACAAATCGAAAAATTAAAAAAAAAATTGCCAACGTTCTTTAACAATCCTTAATCCGTATCGTAGAAAAAACACGTCACTATTAAAAAACATGCATACTGCATAAAATGTAATTTGCACGGAATTACCTTTTCAAAATTATTTCACCACCAAGACCTAAAAAACGTATTTTTTTCACAGAAAACTTTTGCAATTTAAAAAGGTTGTATTGTATCTAAATGGGGAAAAAATCGGATTCAAGGTGTAGGGCGCAGTAACGAGTCGTTATCGCGTCAAATGGTGCGTCTCATTTCCTTTAGAGCGATCGCTCAGATATCGTGCGATCTTTTAGCGCGTCGCGCAACGTCATGCCATCTTCTTTCTTTGCATTATATGATTTGTTGATTGATGTTCTTCTAGGGTGTTTATCATCATTGTTTTCAGAAATAAATCTATTTATTGACCTTAACGATACAATATAAACAAAATAATCAACACACGTGAAATACCCCCACCTTACAGAAGACCGCAGCCAAATAACAATCACTTCTGTGTTGTTGTGTTCCTGCGTGTGAGTAAGATTTCCAGAGCTCCTGGGGGGTGCTACATTAGTAGCAGGGGTCAAGGGTGACAAGTCCAGTAACAAATTTATTATGCTGTACTTGTCACCCTTAAGCTAGGACCTCATTACCACTTAAAATCAGGTGGGATGAGGTCAATCTTGAAGTGCAATATAAAAATAAAAAAATATATTAAAAAAATTAATGCTTTCTTGCTTTTTTACCACTCAGAAACTATAATAGCGGTGTACATGTAATGTCTGGTAAATTATAAACAAACATGTTATATAATTTATTTGAAATTATTGTAAAGCCTTAAATATTAACATTAAGCATTAATTTATGTCCATAATAAATACAAAAAATTGCTGAAATGCATATGAGCTCGTAACTACCGAAGCACAGCAATGGGATTTCTTTTTGTTTTCGTAATATCCAAAAAGGAAAATTGAAAAATTATGATTCTATATAAAGAGTAAATTTAAATAAGAAAACCCAGAGCCCAAGAACAGAACCGCGTACCCTACTATCTAAGGTGTATTCAGATCAAACCTTTTAAATTGCGATGCCTGTATCATTAAGTAATGACCTTTATTACAATGTCACGAAGGTTGAAGAGTTCACGTTTCATTTGGTAAAGATGTCCATTTAGGATCAGACCACAGGGTTCGTAGACGGATTCTTTGGTCAAAGAGGTTAAAGGTTCACTCGCTCACCTTTGTGTTTAGGGGTTTAAAGTACATTTTAATGCGTCTTTTAGCATTATTGTCATTTATGTACTTGGGTGTCTTGTTAAGTTCTAATTGAAATAGATGCACCCGTTAGGCCATTATTGATGAGAGACTCTTGGTGGAACTATGGTTAGCGTCCCCTACTAAAGACGAACATTCGGATGATATACATTTGTAGCATTTTAATTGTAAGTAATTCCTTTGTGGGTTTAAGCGTTAAATTATTTAACAAGTTACCTGAAAATGTTATCCAGTTGCCCATGCATAGATTTAAGTCTCATGTTAAAAATTGTTTAATAAAAAAGGGCTACTACAAAATTGATGATTATTTAAATGACAAAAATGTATGGGTCTAGAATAACTTTAACTCTCGGAAATGTTTTATATAAGCTTTGTATATTTTATTTAAGTACCTAGCGTAAGGGAACATTGTTACATTGAAAAGAGTAAGTGTCGAGTTTCTTGCCGGTTCTTCTCGACATGATCAACATTCCGAACACGGCGGTAGAATACTTTATTTGTACTGACTATTCATAAGTGCTTTTGTAAAGTTTACATGAATAAAGATGATTTCTATTCTATTCTATTCTATTTAAATATGTGTTGTATCTGGGTGTTTAAAAATGTATTTAAGTAAAAAAATTCATATTAAGTATTGCGTTGGTTCTAGATTTTGTTTTTTTGGGAAACAGGGGAAAGTGAGGGGATTACCACCATATGCGTGGTGCTATTTATGCCTAAAATTTTAGTACTCTTATACTTAATAAGCTGCAGTGGAATATCATCCAACGGTTATCAATGTGCTTTTCTTACTTATATGTCATGTTTGAAAAATAATTAGTCCAAGTACAGTCGCCGTCAGATATATCGGAGCAGACATAGTGTCCAAATACTTCTGAACAGTTTAAAATGTCAATAAGTTCCATACACTACAAGTTTTCACTACAAAAAATTAGTAATAAGTGTAGCTTTCATTTGTAAAAAAAACTACTGAGTTTCTTGCCGGTATCTTCTCTTTAGCTATAGGTTCCGAACCGGAGGTAGCATCATTTGCTTTATATAGAGACTATTCATAAGTATTACTAATGTAATCTATGTGAATAAAAAATGTTGACTTTGACTTTGACTTTGTCTTTGAGTTACTATTAATATCTGAACATTCACTACTTCAGTAATATCTACATAAAAATGCTGCCCAATGTCACTTTTATGGATGAAGTCGCGCGCAGTGCAAGTAATTCATAAAGTAGCAATTACTCACCTCAAACAGATATTGATAGTGTCACCTCCATCAGTTCATTCAACATCGCTAGTAAGCTCTTTAACTGACGTTGACGTCGTCTGTTCGTCCATCTGTCATGTTCCTGCTTGTAAATGTTTAATGGATGGTTGGTTATATTTCACGTCACTTTTGGAAGGAACGATGTTATGGCGCCTTTCATTTTACTAAATATAGTAAACCTCTTTTTTATTTGCTTAGTAGCAAATTGCACGCAACTTTGTTTGTGTAATTAAAAAGGATGTTTAATTTTTTTCTAATCTATTTTAGTTATATACTATATAAGTTACTAAACAAAAAATAAACATTATGCATAATAACACTCTCAGCAGACTATTCCTGTTTAGAATACTAGATAATGTCTGCTTACAATAAAACAAAAAAATCATGTGCTCACTTAAATAATGAGAGAGTTTTGTTTAAAAAAATATATATTGAGTTTTTAAACCTGAGTCAAATGAAATAAAATTAAAATCAATTTAATTTATTACTTTTTAATTTATAAATATCATGAGTGGGATTTTTTTCTACTCTTTGAAATCGATCTCGGATTTGAGGTGTATCCACTTTGTTCCGTCGCTGAATGAAATTAATATTAAACCTATCAACATAACACCACCTAATTCTCTGATTATCATCACCATCATACATCATCACCATATCATCACCAAGAGAGGCAGGGCAAAGCGATTTATCGCTCGAACTGGAGCAGCCCGACTGGTGTAATACCTCCGCCTTACAGAAGACCGCAGCCAAATAACAATCACTCCGGTGTTGTTGTGTTCCTGCATGTGAGTAAGGTTTCCAGAGCTCTTGGAGATGCTACATTAGTAGCAGGGGTCAAGCCTTCAAGGTAAGTGCGACAAGTCTAGTAACAGCTTTACTATGCTATACTTTTCGACCTTAGGCTCAGTAACTCATTATCACTTAACATCAGGTGGGATGAGGTCAATCTTGGAGTGCTTTATAAAAAAAACACATCGAATTATCCAGTTTATTGCAATATCATTTGAGTTGTCAAAAAAAGTTCGTTTTATTAAATAACCCTCCGAATAATATACACTTCAGATATAATTTGCACGGAATTACCTTTTCAAAATTATTTCACCACCAAGACCTAAAAAACGTATTTTTTTCACAGAAAACTTTTGCAATTTAAAAAGGTTGTATTGTATCTAAATGGGGAAAAAATCGGATTCAAGGTGTAGGGCGCAGTAACGAGTCGTTATCGCGTCAAATGGTGCGTCTCATTTCCTTTAGAGCGATCGCTCAGATATCGTGCGATCTTTTAGCGCGTCGCGCAACGTCATGCCATCTTCTTTCTTTGCATTATATGATTTGTTGATTGATGTTCTTCTAGGGTGTTTATCATCATTGTTTTCAGAAATAAATCTATTTATTGACCTTAACGATACAATATAAACAAAATAATCAACACACGTGAAATACCCCCACCTTACAGAAGACCGCAGCCAAATAACAATCACTTCTGTGTTGTTGTGTTCCTGCGTGTGAGTAAGATTTCCAGAGCTCCTGGGGGGTGCTACATTAGTAGCAGGGGTCAAGGGTGACAAGTCCAGTAACAAATTTATTATGCTGTACTTGTCACCCTTAAGCTAGGACCTCATTACCACTTAAAATCAGGTGGGATGAGGTCAATCTTGAAGTGCAATATAAAAATAAAAAAATATATTAAAAAAATTAATGCTTTCTTGCTTTTTTACCACTCAGAAACTATAATAGCGGTGTACATGTAATGTCTGGTAAATTATAAACAAACATGTTATATAATTTATTTGAAATTATTGTAAAGCCTTAAATATTAACATTAAGCATTAATTTATGTCCATAATAAATACAAAAAATTGCTGAAATGCATATGAGCTCGTAACTACCGAAGCACAGCAATGGGATTTCTTTTTGTTTTCGTAATATCCAAAAAGGAAAATTGAAAAATTATGATTCTATATAAAGAGTAAATTTAAATAAGAAAACCCAGAGCCCAAGAACAGAACCGCGTACCCTACTATCTAAGGTGTATTCAGATCAAACCTTTTAAATTGCGATGCCTGTATCATTAAGTAATGACCTTTATTACAATGTCACGAAGGTTGAAGAGTTCACGTTTCATTTGGTAAAGATGTCCATTAAGTATTGCGTTGGTTCTAGATTTTGTTTTTTTGGGAAACAGGGGAAAGTGAGGGGATTACCACCATATGCGTGGTGCTATTTATGCCTAAAATTTTAGTACTCTTATACTTAATAAGCTGCAGTGGAATATCATCCAACGGTTATCAATGTGCTTTTCTTACTTATATGTCATGTTTGAAAAATAATTAGTCCAAGTACAGTCGCCGTCAGATATATCGGAGCAGACATAGTGTCCAAATACTTCTGAACAGTTTAAAATGTCAATAAGTTCCATACACTACAAGTTTTCACTACAAAAAATTAGTAATAAGTGTAGCTTTCATTTGTAAAAAAAACTACTGAGTTTCTTGCCGGTATCTTCTCTTTAGCTATAGGTTCCGAACCGGAGGTAGCATCATTTGCTTTATATAGAGACTATTCATAAGTATTACTAATGTAATCTATGTGAATAAAAAATGTTGACTTTGACTTTGACTTTGTCTTTGAGTTACTATTAATATCTGAACATTCACTACTTCAGTAATATCTACATAAAAATGCTGCCCAATGTCACTTTTATGGATGAAGTCGCGCGCAGTGCAAGTAATTCATAAAGTAGCAATTACTCACCTCAAACAGATATTGATAGTGTCACCTCCATCAGTTCATTCAACATCGCTAGTAAGCTCTTTAACTGACGTTGACGTCGTCTGTTCGTCCATCTGTCATGTTCCTGCTTGTAAATGTTTAATGGATGGTTGGTTATATTTCACGTCACTTTTGGAAGGAACGATGTTATGGCGCCTTTCATTTTACTAAATATAGTAAACCTCTTTTTTATTTGCTTAGTAGCAAATTGCACGCAACTTTGTTTGTGTAATTAAAAAGGATGTTTAATTTTTTTCTAATCTATTTTAGTTATATACTATATAAGTTACTAAACAAAAAATAAACATTATGCATAATAACACTCTCAGCAGACTATTCCTGTTTAGAATACTAGATAATGTCTGCTTACAATAAAACAAAAAAATCATGTGCTCACTTAAATAATGAGAGAGTTTTGTTTAAAAAAATATATATTGAGTTTTTAAACCTGAGTCAAATGAAATAAAATTAAAATCAATTTAATTTATTACTTTTTAATTTATAAATATCATGAGTGGGATTTTTTTCTACTCTTTGAAATCGATCTCGGATTTGAGGTGTATCCACTTTGTTCCGTCGCTGAATGAAATTAATATTAAACCTATCAACATAACACCACCTAATTCTCTGATTATCATCACCATCATACATCATCACCATATCATCACCAAGAGAGGCAGGGCAAAGCGATTTATCGCTCGAACTGGAGCAGCCCGACTGGTGTAATACCTCCGCCTTACAGAAGACCGCAGCCAAATAACAATCACTCCGGTGTTGTTGTGTTCCTGCATGTGAGTAAGGTTTCCAGAGCTCTTGGAGATGCTACATTAGTAGCAGGGGTCAAGCCTTCAAGGTAAGTGCGACAAGTCTAGTAACAGCTTTACTATGCTATACTTTTCGACCTTAGGCTCAGTAACTCATTATCACTTAACATCAGGTGGGATGAGGTCAATCTTGGAGTGCTTTATAAAAAAAACACATCGAATTATCCAGTTTATTGCAATATCATTTGAGTTGTCAAAAAAAGTTCGTTTTATTAAATAACCCTCCGAATAATATACACTTCAGAAACTTTAGTACGTGCCTCTTTAGGTCTCTGCGAAGCTTACTGAGATAGACAGTTTACTTAATATGACAAGGTATTGACGTATATAGCGACTAAACAGTAAACGAAAACCTTGTGTGATATTGGTATTTCCAGCTCAATTCCAAAGGTAATAAGCCTCTCCGAACACTCATCACGAGAACCTTCCACCACTGCGTAATTTTCAAAGTAAAACAAATCTCTGGGTAGGTACCTATAAAGTATTCTATCAACGCGGAATTCATGCTTGTTCATGTTTGGCCTAGTAAGGGTGTGGTTGTAGTGTAAGCGTGTAACAAATATGACAGAGCATAGAGATAAAAATGAAATCCAGGTGAAATTTCCGATTTTATATCCAGTTAGTCTTAAGGCCAGCAACACCTTGTGGATTGTCAGTATCTGTCGTTAACCCGCAATGGATGAAATACTATGCAATATATAAGCAATGCATCGGTGGGTCATCCTTTTCGCTAACATAGTGTAGCCAACGTGAGGTCCGAATTACATTTTGTTTCATTATTATTGTTTAATTAAATTAAAACATAAAATCTAGATTAACACTCACACACCAATGATTTCGTAGCAATACCAAAAAACCCGAGTAGATACACTTGATGTTATGAGTATTCAGATATTATTGGCTAGTTATGTATAGAAGTTATTGACTAGCACTTGCTCAGATATTAGTGAAGTAATTAATAAATAAATATAAATATTGGACAACATCGCATACATTGCTTTGATTCTGTGGTAAGTAGCGCTTGTGTTACATAAATCGGAAACTACGACGGAACCACAACACCCAGACCCGAGACAATACAGAAAAGTTCGTTTTCCATATTGACCCGGCCGGGGATCGAACTCGGAACCTCAGAGATGGCGCGACGCCAAAGTCCGGTACGCTCGTCTCTCGGCTAAGGAGGTCGTAATGTTTAGATATTAATCGTAACTTGTAGTGTATGAAAATTATTGACATTTTGAAGGGCTCAGAAAATAATATTTGGTCACTTTGTATGCTTCAATATATCTGACGGCGATTGTACTTACACTATTTAAGAAGATGTTTTATTTTGCAAATAACAAAAAATATGTTAAAAGTGTGTTCACTTAAAACGAACATAAAAATTAATTGATAAAAAGTAACTAAGTTATTCCCTCGCTTTCATTAGCACCACGCGTTACTTCTTCCACCTCGAGGAGGCAAGTGTAAATATGACATGACATGATGACTAAGATGAAATAAACTGTGCAATCCAAGGCATCGTTTGTTGCGTTACCTCGAGTGTGATATGAAAATCTGGATTCGGGAATGTATGGAGCAACCTTCTACATACATTTTTTAGAAACATGTCTATGTTGAAGACTAAACAAATTTAGTTACTACCTTTAAGTTTAAAACTAGAACATTTTGCTTTAAAAGGATATAAGAGTTTTTTATTGCACTTCAAGATTGAACTTATCCCACCTGACGTTAAGTGAAAATAAGGTCTTAGCTTAAGGGCGACAAGTACAGCATAATAATAGCCGTTACTGGATTTGTCGCCCTTTCTTGACCCCTGTTATTAATGAAGCAATTGTTTATTTAGGGTCACTTGACCGTAACATAAACCATTTATAGCCAGATGATTAAATTATCATAAAAAGCGGCATATTTTTTTTCAGTATGATGCACGTTATTAGATAAAAAAAATCAGGGTAAAAGATTCTCGTGATTGTCTAGTATTTCATATAAAAACGCTCTCATATCAATATTTTGTTATCTCGATCCTAAAAATAACCTTAAAAACTTTTAAAAAAGAGTTACCTTAAAAGAAAAAAGATAATACCAAAGCAGCTGTAAAAATCAGTTTTCTTGCTAAACAATGTAAATTAGTATTAATCTAACAAAACCCGTCGAAGAGAAATCTCCATATTTTACCGAGTTCGCAAAACAACAACTGGCCCAAATTGTGGTAAAAAAGTACAAAGACTAATAAACTGTTCAAACTGAATAAGTTTATAACAAAATCTTTCATAAATTTACTTGTATGAATATTTGTGGGTCTTTTTATGGAAATCATTGTTGTCAAAAATGTTTCGTGCGTGACTTGTCTAAGACAGCGTCAAGTAGATGACAATTAAGGTCAAAATATTTATTAAGAAGGACAAAAATGTAGTAAATAAAAACGAAAGACAAGATAATGGAGAAAAATGTTGATGAAATCTATTGAATTATATGCAAAACATATAATAACACAAAAAAGAAATATAACGTAACAATAAAATAATTATAAGCTTAAAATGACATACAATAAAATATTCAACACGAAAAAGTAAATTGTAAAGCCTTATGAAATATTTTACTTAACAGAGAGACATTTAGTAAAATACACTTTATTAACTTTTAAAGTTACAGTAAAATATGTGTTTGCTAATTTAATTAAAATGCCGCTCTTTATATGTATTTTAAAAAATTCTTCATTAAAATAATTAATAAATATTACAGACTCCTTTGAATTTTTTTATATAAGTTTTTAACTATATATAAATGTTAATTTGTAAGTACATACTATGTTCCAATAATTTATCCTTCTAAACCAGAGTGTCAATAATTTTACCACACATAAGTACCACAGTCAATAGTTAAATTTTGATGGTTTTACTTTACAATCCCAAAATATTCACTATCTCTTGCTCCAAGCACCTTTAGTTAAAGAAGTTCCGTATCCTTCATACGGAACCCTCTCCAGGCGAGTCCTACTCGCACTTGACCGGTTTTTAAACGGTTTTATTTAGCTTACCCCGTTTTTTTTGTTATTAATTCACTTTTTCTTCATCTTTTGTTCGTGTCACTTTTATGTAGCGCATTTGTGTGATATCACGAGAACGCACACATTATTTATTAAATACTTACATAGTTATAAGTTTTCATTGTTACTAACACTATCGATCTTGGTTATCTGAAAATAAAACATGTTTTTTTTTTATTTATTTTAATGTCTGTTTATTGATTGTGTGTGCTAATAAATAACTTCTTATTCTTATTGTTATTTAGACAGCGACTTCAGAATGCAATTTGTACTGAGTTATCATTTGATACAAATGATGCAAGACACTTATATAATTATACTAGATGCCCGCCCTGGCTTCTCACGGGCACAAGTCAAGTTCATAAAAGCCATAAATTACGTTTTTGGCTTTTATGGATTATACATATAAACCTTCCGCATACGTCACTCTATCTCTCAAACAACGATTTTTATAATTTTTAAGTGCTTTACGCTGCAATCTCCCCTTGGAGTCCAGGACTCAAACCCACGACCTCCACGTATTGCGCGTGCTGCTGTTCCAACTGAGATAACTGAAAGTTATCGTAGGTGATAATTTTTTCTGCATCAACCCGTTATTTTCTTTCGAGTGACATCAGCATAATGTCCGTCGCGTAGTTTTAAAGATCTAACCATATAAAGGCGACTTTGGTTTTGTACTATGTAGTGATGAGGACAAAGACTCCATGTTCCCTTGTTCTAGACGCCATTACCTCCGTGGTCCCTCAGTAGCGGCAATAAACACGCAGCTCTGTTATTGCGAACGGAACGAGCCCAGTGCCGGCTAACGTGTAGCGCGCTAACGGAATTATTGCGAAACCTTCGAACTTTGGGGACTAGACCCCGATACGGAGAGCGACGAAGTTCAAATGCAAATGTTGTGTCTCTCTGTTGCAAGTTGCTCTTGATTCTCGATTTATTGATGATGGAGTTGGTTTTGCACATCTAACATTGAGATGAAAATATTAATAAGACATTGATTTTGTGTTTTTACTTGTTTGCAAAATATAGTCCTTCTGGTGATAAAAAAGCAAGATTGAACTTTCATTATGAGTAGGTAAGTATTGGGCATTCTAATTCACTTTCGATCGGTCACACATGTAACCTCTCTCAGTGAATTAGAATACCCAATACCAGCTTTCGGAAAATATCGGTAGTACTTATTCTACAAAAATCAAACCAATACAAAACTTCAGGTCTAAAACTTACCAATTTACCGCGACACCTAATTTTAATTATTACTACACTGATATATCCTGCTTATTGAAACCAGTTCCCTTATGAACAAAGTTTTTTCTAGCCTGATTGGTCGTACTAAGTTTTTTTTAGTACGGACCAGCGCATTGCGGTGTTCTTCCAAATACATTGTCAGCACCCAGAATGAAAACCTTCGCTATGGAGTGGCAGATTCTGGCACGTTTCGTCGTACTGATAGTATTTGATGTGTTACAGAAAGTACCACCCACCCAGAACCGAAACCTTCGCTACGGAGTGGTTTATTCTGGCGTGATTTGTCGTGGGTGATATAACTGAACTCATTGTGAAGTACTAACCGCTGTGCTGTTCATACTTTTGTTAAACTTTAGCACCTAGAGGTAAAACTTCGCTCGGTTACTCGTGCTTAAATACTAAACGTGGGATATGTGGATAGCTGCGTTGCACATTACCAATTTTAAGTCGTCAGCATTTTGCTTCGGCCTCTTTCGCGCCGCTGTTTACCTACTGAATGTTGCAATACGATATTCAGCGATACTCATACCTAACTGCGCCGATTCCTGTATGTAAATCATAATCGGTGAATGAAATATGATATTTTATAATCATGTTTGAATTAAGGTTCCGCAGATAGCTTAATAGCAAAATTTTGAATAAAATGAAGTTACTTTCCAGGATATACTGGTAGTAAACGAAGTAAGTACCTCTACTTAAAGTTTATCTATCTGTTATTAACAATAAAAGTACAGAATAGAGTAATGATACTGTTGAATTTAAGCGGTCTTATCATTTCGCTGGTGAAAACAGTTGTAATTTCAAGAATTTGGGTACATTGTTCTACAATTATTTAGGTAAAAAAAAAAAAAACAATCAACATATTCATAACCGAAATACGGTTATGAATTATTTTCACCTTGTGTAGTTTTTATAATATATTTTACTAACCGAAACGTAACGGTAGGATATATTATAGTGCACAAAAGTGTGCGCTAGTTCTGATGATTTCCCTATTTCTGAGGTCACGTAATCCGTTCGGACGATTGTTCGACAAGACTGGAGAGAGATCAGGTGCAGAACCAACAACCTATGTGTCTGCAACTGAGTAAATTCTAGACGGAAAAACCATATTTTAACCCGATCGAGATTTAAACTCGGGGCACTTTTAGTTCAAGGTGACATTTGCAACCATTGAACCAACGAGGAAGTCTGTATCGTATTATTAAAACCAGTTCTAAGGAACTCTAAAAACACAGTAATTTTGTTAACTAAATAATATATTTCGCTTACACCACGCTTTTAACGTAAAAGTACAGTCAACCGCATAAATAAGCTCAATAATAAAATATTACACTTGTAATAGTTTTAAATCCGTTAAAGCAAACAATGTATCATATTATAATATCACACTTGATGCGCATGAATTGCATATTATAAAAAAGGACCCGTAATATTTCATTTCGAAATACACTATATTTTGTGCTGTTTTATCGCTAAGACCGATTTCTTCCAGACAATATGTTCAGGTTTCAGGTATATGTTTGCATTACTAAAAAAGTATGCAATGTTAAAGTAAGTATCATTATTACTCGAGGTCTTTGCTTCGCTGTACAAAACTTTTTCACGATAACTGTACTTAAGAAATTCAATCGAATGACGTAAATTGTATTCCCGCTTTTGCTGATCGGCAAAACAATCTTCATACAGTCTTCATAAACCTTTTTTGCGAATATTGAAATGGTTTTAAAATAGAGTAGGTATAAGTAAGCCGGTTTAGGTTCTACAATTAAATTGTTTGCGATCTCTATATCTGAGTAAGCAATAAGTTTTGAATAAAATGAGAGCGCCAATCGATCAAATGTTATTACATCAGTGCCATCATTTGTGATCGTCAAGTGCAAAGTGTTCTTCAGTGTTTGTGTTCAAGAGGAGCCCCCTTCGTAAAACCATGTTCGTAAGTTTTTAACATGTTTGATTTTTTATTGTAAGTAATTGTAATTATGTTAGTGTTTTATTAACGATGTGTCAAGCGGCCCGCGCTCCAGATGCAGGTTCGAATTTTGCAACAGAAGGTGTTAGTGTGATGAGCACTATATCTTTTACCTGAGTTATTGAAGTTATAACTTTTACTAGGTCTTCTTAGTTTAAACTCTGCTAATTTTAGAGCCCGATGATGAATGTGATTGTTGGTATTTAAAAAATATAATAATTTTTAATCTTCGTATTTAGGTCGGACATTGAATGTTATAACGCTGAAGTCGAAGCCAAACCTGGCTATACGAACAAGCGAGAGGAGTCGGACTCGGAGAACGAAAACGCTAAACGTCGGCAACGAAAGTCATTATTCTCCGATTCTGAAGACGAGCTTCATAACAAACGGTAATTTTATGTATTATTTATGGTTCAGATATTTTGTAGTAACCTAGTTTTAGTGCATTGTTTTGTATAGGTAATCATTCAATTACTTTTGTCTTAAACTTTATAAACTTTTTGAAATTTCAGTGTAATTAAGACAGCGAAAAGAATTTCATCATCTAAGCGCAAGTCACCTAAAGGCGGAGAGATCTTCGAATCTGAAGACGAGCAAATTAATAAGCGGTAAGTTAAATCAATTATGATTCACTAAGTGATAGACGAGCTGGTCCACTGCCGTACCCGAGCCACGGAACTAACCGACGCGACGGGAGTTTATGTCTAGCATGCGGTATTTTTTTTGTGAAAAGCGTGAAAGTACTTGCTAGCCGCGTCCTAAACATTTATTAATGTATTCGTGTTTAGCTGTTCAGTCAGTCTGTTTAGCTATTATTCAGTACTTACATCGATTGTAGATTCATCCAATACTTTTAACTATTTGTATACGTACTTTAATTGTTTATGTTATAATTTTCAGTGCAAATAAGGCAGCGAAAAAACCTGCAACATCCATACGTAAGTCAGCTCAGAGGTTCGAAAAAGAAGGCGCCGAACTTGAAAACGAGGAGGTTCATACAAGGTAAATTTTATTATGTATACTTATTTACTACTGAAAGTGTTTAATATGGTACTAAATCTTTGAAATCAAAAAATACTTTAGAGAGGCTAAATAATTCGTTTCTATTTATCGAAAAAAGTTTCTTTGATCGTAACTTATTTGATAAAAATGTATCAACTATTTGAATTAAATCAATCCTTCAATTTATTTAACCCTGTTATAATAATTTCAGTGTTAAAAAGGCGGTGAAAAGACCTGTTACGTCTAACAAACGTAAACCAGAAAAACGAGGTCGGTGTGCAGGCTGGGAGCTGGAGTTGGACGACGACGAGATCGAAGTGGTTCGCGCCCGCGCCGCGCCCGGCCTCCTGCAGTCCGCGCTCACGCGCCGCGTGGCCGACGGGAACC
The DNA here is from genome assembly GCA_037074685.1 of Glyphodes pyloalis. Lineage (NCBI taxonomy): Eukaryota > Metazoa > Arthropoda > Insecta > Lepidoptera > Crambidae > Glyphodes > Glyphodes pyloalis. The sequence goes on along the minus strand of JAYKKO010000030.1, from coordinate 3,113,843 downwards.
TGCGCAACACTGCTACTCTGTCTGGAGATCTGTTTGTAGAGCTACGGCTCTACAATACTAAAGACATTAAGTCTGTAGCTGCAAGGGATCGCTGGGAGAAGTCAGTGCTGTCGCTGAAATATCAGACGGATTCGGAAGCTGAGGAACTGGACCTATTGCGTCAGTTTATAAGGCGAGCGCGTACGGAATTCGTTGGGAAGGGTACGTTTTTCCCAGATAAGAAAAAATAAAATTTAGAAGTTAAATCATTGATAAGGATTTGTTACAATTTATACAAAATAGATAATATATTATTTCAAATATTACTCAGTGCCCAGTCTATTTAATTTCATTTTAAGTAGTCCTTATTCCTAAGCATTTTAAATTATTTTTTATACAATGTCGAGTAGATCGATATACTGCACAGTTTGCGATGTATCCGTTAGAAGCAATGCGTTCTCAGCTCATTTAAAGAGTAGGTTGCATAAAAATAACTCAGCAATTGAAATTAGTGATGGTATCGAAAAAGTAGCTAGCGCTTTCCGTAGCCGAATCGCGTCATATCGGATCCGTGACAGCGAGGCGAGCAGCGCGACGCAAGTTCCTGCGGAATTCCTTCGCGGCTTGCGCGCACGCGTTCGCCAGCTGCTTCAAGCACGTCAGTCGACTTTCGGCACTATCAAAGTCAACTTTGAATTATTTGCTGAATTTTATTTGCGTAGTAACGATTCAGACAAATCCGAAATTAAGTCTTTTGTTACGGAAAACGTTATCTTACATAATAATTTTAATTTTGAGGAAATCTTTTCTAATGCGATTAGTACTTTATCGGCTAAAATTGACGAATTTCAAGAGCGTGATAGTGGTTGGTTATTTTTACGCAACTGCTATTTAGAAATTAACATCAATAAGTATAATCCACTGAGAGCTTCTAGATATATTGATTTACCAAAAGCTTTGAAGCTTAAACGTGCGTGTATTAACATTCAAAACAGAGATGAATTTTGCTTTTTATGGAGCATAATGGCTGCATTATTTCCTGCTGAAAGTAATGCACATCGAACATCTTCGTATCCTCATTTTAAGAGCATGCTCAATGTAGATAATATGTCATTTCCAGTAAAGTTTTCCGATATTAAATGTTTTGAAAAAAATAATCCTGATATTAGTATAAATGTTTACGGACTAAAAAACAAATCAAGTATTGTTGGTCCATTATATCGAACCCAGAATAGAAAACAGAATCACATAAACTTATTATATGTAGAAAAGGGAAATCTTTCTCATTACTGTTTGATAAAAAACCTTAGTCGTTTGTTGAGATCCCAATTAACAAAGCATCACGCCAAAATATATTTTTGTGACGATTGCATGTTGTTTTTTGAAAATGAACTTAAATTAGACTCTCACACATGCGGTGGTGTCGCTACTATTTTGCCGAAGCGCGGCACGCTAATTCAATTCAAAAACTATGAAAAAATGCAGGATATGCCTTTTGTTATATATGCAGACTTTGAATCACTATTGCAGCCTAGTGCGGATGGACCAAACTCCAGTTGTACGAAAGTGTTTCAAAAACACATTCCTGCTGCATTTGCTTATTACGTCGTATGCTCTTATGATAATACCTTAAATCGTTACGTATCTTACCGTGGTCAAGATTGCGTAAAAATATTTATAAAAAATCTTAAAAAAGATGTATCCAGGATATTACGCATTTATAAAAACACAATACCTATGAAAAAATTATCAGTAAATGAAATGAAATCGTTTCAGAAATCTAAGTTATGTTACCTATGCAATCAATTATTATTGGACGATAGAGTTAGGGACCATTGCCACTTGACAGGTAAGTACCGCGGTGCCGCACATACTTATTGCAATCTTAAGTTTCGTTTGCCTCAATACGTACCTGTGTTTTTTCACAACTTGTCGGGTTACGATAGTCATTTGTTTATTAGCCAATTAGGACAAACATCAGGACCAATTAAAGTAATAGCTAAGAATAAAGAAAACTACATATCATTCACTAAGTTTTTTCTTACAGATGATAATGAATATATGGCAGTTCGTTTTGTAGACTCTTTCAAATTTTTGGGCACAAGCCTCGAAAAGCTTGTTTCAAATTTAAATACAGAAGATTTTATACATTTATTGCATTTCTTTCCTAAAAATTATCAATTTGATTTATTAAGACGAAAAGGTGTATACCCATATGAATATATGTCAAACTGGGATAAGTACAATGAAAACAAATTACCTCCACGACAATGCTTCTATAGTAGCTTAAATGAATCTACTATTTCAGAGTCTGACTATAATCATGCTAAGCATGTATGGGAAGAATTTAGATTAAACAATCTAGGTGAATACACAGATTTATATTTGAAATCTGATGTTTTATTACTAGCAGATGTTTTTGAAAAATTTCGTCACACCTGTAAAAGTAATTACAATTTAGATCCATCTTTTTATCTCACTGCTCCTAGTTTAAGTTTTGATGCAATGCTTCTCAAAACGAAGGTAAAACTTCAATTAATCGAAGACTTGGAAATAATTCGATTAATTCAGAAAGGTATTCGGGGAGGAGTGTGCCTTTGTTCTACCAGGTATGCGAAAGCAAACAATAAGTACTTGTCCGATTACGAACCGTCTTCTCCGGATAACTACTTATTTTATATAGATTGCAATAATTTGTACGGCTATGCAATGTGTTCGTATTTGCCTCATTCGGACTTTCGATTATTAAATTCGTCTGAATTTAATACCCATGAAATACTTCAAACCCCCGATGACTCTGAAGAAGGCTACATTTTGGAAGTAGACTTAGAATATCCAGAAAAATTACATGATTTGCATAATGAACTACCTTTTTGTCCACAAAAATTTACACCAATTGGATCCAAAACACCTAAACTCATACCGAACTTATATGATAAATTTAACTATGTGATTCATTATGTGCATTTAAAAACGTGTTTAGCTCATGGGCTTAAGTTGATCAAAATTCATAAGGTAATAAAATTTAGGCAAAGCCCTTATTTAAAACAGTACATAGATTTAAATACCGAATTACGAAAAAAAGCAACGTCTACTTTTGAACAGGACTTTTTTAAATTATTAAATAATAGTATATTTGGGAAAACTTTAGAGGATACCGAAAAGAGGCTCGATGTGAAATTAGTCAATCTATGGGTTGACGCTAAAAATAAAACAAAGAAATCATATACTGCTGAACAATTGATAGCGAGACCGAATTATCATAGTTCAACTATTTTCGCTGAGAATTTGGTAGCGGTCCAAATGAAGCCTGAATCAGTGATATTAGACAAACCTATTTACATTGGATTTACGGTTTTAGAAGTTTCTAAAAGTCATATGTATAATTTTCACTATTCTGTCATGAAACCTTATTACAGCGATAATTTAAAACTTTGTTATACAGATACGGATAGTTTTCTGTACTCCTTGCAGACAAATGACATATATAGAGACTTGAGGTTAAGATTTCAAACCTATTTTGATACAAGCAACTATGATAAAAATAACCCGTACGGTATTAAACCTCAAAACAAGAAAGTACCCGGTTTGTTTAAAGATGAGCTAGGAGGACAACTTATTACAGAGTTCGTTGGTTTAAGATCTAAATTATATTGTATCAAAACTAAAAACAAAGAAATAAAAAAGGCGAAAGGGATTAAGAAACCGGTCGTTCAACAGTTAGTTTTCAAAGACTACAATAGAGTCCTGCTAGAAAACGATATTTTACGAAAGAAAAATATAATATTTAAGTCTTTCAAACACCAAATATTTACTCAATCCGTTAATAAAGTGGCCTTGTCATCCAACGACGATAAGCGAATAATACTTAAGAATAATATAAGTACGTTGGCTTGGGGCCATAAGTCCAGTTTCTTTTAGTTGAACATTGTAATTTTTATTGAAGTTAAATAGATTGGGCGTTATGTAAAATTATTTATTGTATCCAGATTAAATTTATTTCAATAATATGGAAAAATAAACCATACATTTATGTACATAAACACTATAATAGTGTGAAATGAAATTGTTATGTCTCGAGTAAATTAAACGTTTATTAAATACTTACTTTGTTTTATTTCAATGAAAACAAGAACTTGTTCAAACATGTACAAGATGTGTCACTTAAGAACCATAGATGACCTACTTAATCAGCAAAAACAATGCACGTTGCTCATACACGTGTTGATGCGAACATGAAACGTTTGGTAAGCAAAATCAAAATTAAAACGAGCAATAGGTAGTTAGCGTTCATATCTACTCCATCATCGTTCGAGAAAGCATCGTTGGTACGTAAGTTTAACATATTTTCCAATTATAATGTAATTTTGAAGGTAAATTACTAATTATCTATTTTTTTTTGTTCACAGTATTTTAACCATGTCGGACTGTTCCGAAATAATTTTCTCCCAATATGCTCAAGATCCATTGGAAAATTACACCCAACAGCTCCAAGAACTATTCGACAAACAACCGAACAGTATTGAGCATAGACAAGACAAAAAAGGAAGGCAAAAGCGCGATAGCATTGGCAAAAAGAAAACTCAGAACATATCATCTAAATCATTTGTTATTCGCAAAGAGCAGAAGGGGAGTAAACTAATACAAATAAAGATAGTGGACCTAACAGGCGAACATTTTCCGGGCACGCCTGCGCATGGGGCCGACAGCGGGGATGGAGATGTAGTGCTCAGCGCGCAGTATGTGGTGCAAGATCCGGTGGATGAAATTATGGACTTGACAGATAGTCTTGTCAGAAGAATTTCAAAAAAATTAAGTGGTGAAAATTATTAGTTTATAATCCGATATGTTGTATTTTATTTTTTGTTAATTAATTATATCTCAATAAATATTGTTTTATAGCAAGTAAATGTGTTATGATTATTGTATAGAGATAGAGGTATCAAGTTTTAAATTAATAAATTATAAACAATCAGTTCCTTTTAAAACATTTATTATTAATAAAGTCATAAAGATATCTTATTTTCTAAACACCATTTTTTAATACATAATACATTTTTTAATGCACAATATTTCGTGTGTATAAAACAATTCAACATATCTTTAGAATACAATTTACAAAGAGTCTGCAAGTTAGGTACACTTAAGTCACTTATATCAATAATATTATTGTGGCCACAAATATCACGCACCCACTTAATTTTTTCTTTACCTTTAACCATTTGTTCTGACGCTGTAAGAAAGGTTTTATAATCCTATGAAATTCTTTGTAGTCAATGTAGCCCTCGCTCCATCGAAATCCTCTATTCGTTTCCACCCATCTCACTTGACTCTTTTCTGCGTCAGTTAATGTTGAGAACGGGTATGGAGGTTTAATTAAATAAATGTAGGTAAGCTCTTGAGTCGCTATGCCCAGCTCTTTAATTATAAACTCATTATTACGATTTTTAAATCCTTGTAAGTCTAGTATAATGGTATTGTTGTTCATGATAGCTTCTTAACAATATTGCTCAAAGGTTTATATTCAAATACACAATCGTTTAAAATCAAACAATATGCAGCGGTCTGATCAGGTATCTCTTGGTCAGTTTCAATTTCAACCCTCACATCGATTGAACCTTTTAACATTTCATGTTGTCGTGAACAATCAACTACAAATAATGGAGCTATATCTTTAAATTCTTTCAAGCTCATCAATGGTTCTGGTCGACGTCCGTGATAAGACTGTTGAAATCTAGCATATTGCTCATATAATAAAGAGAATTTGTCTTCTGAAAAACTGACATTTAATCCTTCATACGGATAATATAACGAATTTAAAAATACTCTTACATCACGCACATTACAATGATCAAACTCAGCCATTGAATTCAGACTGTTGTGTTTACGGTTTGTTTGTAACGCAATTATAACATAACGCGGTTTTTCTACTTGTGATGAAGTTTTAATAGACCAAGTATGCTTACGTGTTTTAGGTAGCAATGGATATTCATACAAGTCCCAATTACGAAACGCTATCGGAATAGCTCGGTCTTTCTCCAAATGTTTTAATAAGTTAATTCTCTCACGATCGGATACTTTGATGTGGGGAACACGCCAAACAATTTTATTAATAATTACTTCGTCCACCACCTCTCCTATGTTTAACTTCAGCGCATTCAGATTTGTGTTACTTCGTAACAATACTAGTTCGTGTTTACAGTTGATGATAATTTTCTCGTAATCTTCTGCAAATCCTAATATTTTGTTTAAGGGTATAGATGCGGAGAATACACCGCCGTTTTCATTGGTGGTTCCTGTAGCTGACCAGCCCCAGACTCTTGCGCACTTTGATTCATTTTCATTTAAGGATAGATAGGATTTCATAGTTGTTGTTATACCAGCATTCTTAACTTTATCGATTTCAACACCATTTAATTCGTATCGTATGTCTTGAAAAAGAAATAACAGCGGGTTATTAACAAAATGCACTGTAGATACTTTTTCTTTTGGTGTACCTTTGTAAACATTGACTTGACCTTCGATATATAAAGTACTGAGTGAAGGTAATACATACAAGTCTTGCTGATTGATAGGTATTCTTATTTCATCGTTCTTGTTAAAGCTTGTTACATACGGTTTGTATGAATGATACTCAAAACTTTCAATGCTATTGTTACGCGCCACGATCGATGTAAACAGCGCCATCTAGTGTGGAAAGGTGGGACTACAGAGAGTCGAGACGCGTACGCCAGAATTTACTAGAACAATGACCTTGACCGAGCGTACGGCCGTTCAAGGCCGCACTGCGCGCGAATGTTCCGGATGTTTCTGCGTTGGAAGGTTCGGGAACGGCCGCGGCAATATAAAAGGCCGGGATTCACCGCGACGGGGACAGTATTAAATTAGCGATACAAGTGATTACTTCGAAAGCGATTTTGAAGTGCGACTTGGGAGCGATTATTGTTTTAATTAGTGCGTTTTAAGGTTGTAATTAGTGGCGTTCAATTAAAGTGTGACTTTTGGTAATTTTTATCGGCTGTTTTTATTGTCACGAACCCGAAGCTCGTAACAATTGGTGTCAGAAGTGGGATTTAAATTATGCCGATTTTACCTAAAGACGACACGGAGGGTATCCGTACCCGGAGTCAACGCCAACTGGAGACGGACCAGAGACGTTTTGGTGGAGCTTTGCCGCAGGAGTCGCAGAGTCAGTTATTAACCACGGAGGCTGGCCCGTCCATAGCAACACCAGCAGCATCGGCAGCACCAGACTTTGCTGCCCTGATGATGATGCTGCAGGAGCAGTCTCGCCGACAGGAGGAACAGGCTCGCCGACAGGAGGAACAGGCTCGCCGACAGGAGGAACAGGCTCGTCGGCTGGAAGAACAGCTTAAGCGGGACAAGGAGGAACAGGCTCGCCGCCAGGAGGAACAGGCTCGTCGATTGGAAGAGCAGCTTCAGCGGTACAAGGAGGAACAGGCTCGACGCCAGGAGGAACAGGCTCGCGGCCAGGAGGAACAGGCTCGCCGCCAAGAAGAGCAGATGCTTCTTTTGAAGGACCTTCACGCTACCTTCGGGAAAGACATAAAGGAGGTGAAGGATAAGGTTGCTCAACATGACAACCGCCTGTTGGAAGCTGAAATACGGATCGACCAAGTCAATAATCGGGTTGACTACGTAGTGGCTGATGTGAAGAAGACCGTGATGGCAGACGTTAAGAAAACGCTGGATTGTCTTAAACTTGGAGAAGCAATTGCAGCTCCCGTAGCTACAACACCTTCGCTACGTGGATTCAAAGTGCCACCGTTTGACGGAACTTCTTCCTGGTCGGCCTACAAAATTCAATTTGACGCAGTCATGAAAGCGAACGGCTGGGATAAAAATCAGGCCATGACTGCCCTCACCCTAGGCCTTCGTGACCAGGCCTTATCTGTCTTGGAAGCTCTCGGTAAGGAAGTAACTTACGAGCAGCTACTTGAGGCATTGGAGGCTCGATATGGCGACGCTCACCTGGAACACGTGTTTCGCGCACAGCTCAGGGACCGCGTGCAACGCAGTAGCGAAAACCTGCAGCAGTGGGCCCTTGAAGTGGAGAAGCTGGTGCGTAAAGCTTACCAGTCCGTACCAGCGCTTATTGATGGGAACCTGGTGCAGGTGTTCATCGACGGCATCCGCGATATTGAAGTTAGGGCTGCTGTCAGACTCGGGCACCACGGGACGCTTAAAGATGCCTTGGCCCATGCACTGGAGGTGGAAGCTGTGCGGCAGGATCATCAATCCTATCGCGTTAGGGAGGTTGCAGCGGCTACAGTTCAGGACTGCAATAAAAGATACAGCCCTAGATGCTACGGCTGTGGGGAAAGGGGGCACCTTCGATCCAGTTGCCCTAAGCGAACTGCAGAAAGAGAACTACGGCTACCTGCAGACCTGATCATCAGAATACCACCTGATGCTCCAGGCAGTATAATCGATTATGCGAATAACTGGCGGTACAAAATAAATGACATTTGTGAGCACGTCAAACAATCGGGCCAGAAAATGTCGGGAAAGATGAAACCCCTTTGTGACCGCAAAGTAAACAGTAGAGTGTTCGACGAAGGTCCAAAGGTGAGGTTGCGCAATCCAGTCCACAGCAGAGGGAGATCTCCTGGGCTTCAGTCTAGATGGGAGGGACCGTACCGGATTGGGACTGAGGGCAATGACGTAACCTACCGGAAACAGAAAGGTGCAAGAGGCACTCCTAAGATTGTCCATGCGGAGAGATTGGCGCGTTATTATGGAGCCGATAATGCTCGGGACGAGCATGTCTTAGGAGGGGGCAGTGTTACGCGCCACGATCGATGTAAACAGCGCCATCTAGTGTGGAAAGGCGGGACTACAGAGAGTCGAGACGCGTACGCCAGAATTTACTAGAACAATGACCTTGACCGAGCGTACGGCCGTTCAAGGCCGCACTGCGCGCGAATGTTCCGGATGTTTCTGCGTTGGAAGGTTCGGGAACGGCCGCGGCAATATAAAAGGCCGGGATTCACCGCGACGGGGACAGTATTGAATTAGCGATACAAGTGATTACTTCGAAAGCGATTTTGAAGTGCGACTTGGGAGCGATTATTGTTTTAATTAGTGCGTTTTAAGGTTGTAATTAGTGGCGTTCAATTAAAGTGTGACTTTTGGTAATTTTTATCGGCTGTTTTTATTGTCACGAACCCGAAGCTCGTAACACTATTATCGTATGAAGTTTGTTGAGATATGTTTAAAATATTCATTTTGTTAAGCCTATTAGTTTTAGAAAATCCTTATTGGTTTTTGTAAGCTTCTTTTTTATCTGTTTAGATGTGTCTTTATGGGTTGTTCTTTTAGGACTGACTTTAGAACACGATGAGGGAGGGTTTTTATTGAAATTTATCATTTTTTCTTAAAATGTAAATATAGCTGCACTTCTTCTCCACGTAAATTGATCTGTTTATTATCACCATCCAACAGTCTAATATTGATAGCGCTTATGGAATTTTGATTAACAGGAAAATAAATAAGATTTTTAGGTATTTCAATTATTCGATAACCTGGTGGTACATTAGGTACAAATTCGTAAATTATATGGCTTGCTTTTCCGTTTACAAATGAGCCACTAACTACGTCACATTCGATTCTCACAATGGTTGTTGATAGAATGTTAACAGGGTACTCTGAATCAGTACTTTTATTTGCTTTTATTGTTTTCGTTCCAAAACCAAGAATTTTTCCCAGTGATTCACTTTTATTAAAATGAACATCTTTGGAACAAAAAATATTTGTTTTTAATGTATTATTATTGCAAGTTAGTTTTAATTTTGTATTTTTAATGTTGCATTTTAAATACTCGCAAATATCTTGAAGCTCATAAGAACCTTCAGGTATTTTGATGACTTCATTTTCACCATAATAAAATTTATTATTGCGTTCGTCTATATTAGGAATTGAGTTAAATGTTGAAAAATATAAAAGACCACACTCATAGTCTCCTTGAAGTTCTAAAGTTGGAGAATAGTTTGTGGTCAAGGAAGCTCCGCTCCCAGTTATTGACACAGTGAAAGACATTTTTATACTAAGACATTTATTTCTGTTTTTTATTTTATAAATACATTTTCCAATAATTGTTTAAAAATTTCAGGCACAGGTGACCACAATTCGTGGTACCGAAGGCTTGATGTCTCTTATAATTATAGTGTATAGGTAAATCATGCATATAGTTCACAAATTCTAATGGTGGTTTCAAATTACCAAAACTATCATAATATTCCACATAATTATTATGCTTAACAAAGGCTACCCAGTGCGTGCCAGGATTTTTGTTGCTATCCAAATTTAATATTCCGCATTCTATCTTTTTAGGTTTCGGTGGTAACGTATCTCTCATGTAAACACCTCTGAAGTGAGGAATATCACTAGCATGTGCTAAAATATCGAGATTAGTAAGTGCACGTTTAGGTAACCTTTTATTTAGTTTTTTGGTGGGTTGAGATATAAACCTGTTCCTTTTTTATAAGGTTTGATATATAACCCTTTTCCAAGAGCTACTGCTTCCATCATTCTGTTGTGTCTTTCTGACTCCTGAAGACTTTTCTGTGCCGCCTTAGAATCATTAACGGCTTTGGCTATACCTGCTGCTCCTCCAGCAAGCGATCCTAATGCTGACAATCCCGCAAATATGGGAATGAGTGGCAAAAGCCCACCACATTTTGGGAGAGGAATAAACCGAGGTAAACGTACTCCTTTCTTGTTATTGAATAGTTTCTTTGCCGCTGCATATGCATACTTTATCGCAGAGGTGTGGTCTTTGGATTTTAGTTTTTTTAATTGAGACCTAATTTTTTTAATCCCCTTCTTAAATGATTTAATACCACTACCTGCTCGAATTTTTGCCTTCATAGCATTTTTTACTATCCAAGAGGCAAGTTTTTCTCCTTTACTCGCATCTTTCGATAACAATCTCCTTTTAGCCATGTTCAAAAGTTCTAAGTCTGCTTTACGTCGAGTTTCTGAATCTTTATTAATATATGCAATATCGTGGTGCATGCAAGCTTTGTCCAAGTGATTAATACCACGTTCACCTTTTAGTAGACGTTTTTTAAGTTTTGTACCAGGACCACAAAATTGATATCCAGGTAAATGTAATTCAAACGGTAAACGATCTATTAGGTTATTTAATATACCACTGCCTTCTTTCATTGATAATAATAAAGTGTAATAAATCAGTAATTGTACGTTATTTATATAAAAAATTAAACCAAATCATTTTTCTTAATCCAACTATTTTCTTTATCACTTAATCCTAACCATTTGACAAATAATTTGTTTCCTTTTCTTCTGATAACTTTTTCAATAAGGTATAGGTCTGGAAATTTAGTTTTTAATAGTTCATACCCGTAAAAAGACCCAAGAATATTTTGATTTTGTTTGTCTACTATTTGGTACGTTAAAGGATTAGTTTGATTAATTTTGACGATGCGAAAAATTTCCGTAGACCAATTAGGAGTGTAACCTTTATAGAAATCTCCTTTGTATTTACTTATGCGCACAAAGTCGCCTACTCTAAAGTTAAATTGTTTACCAACTAGTTTTGGTTGTTGAGTTTTGATAATGTTAGATCGTACTAAAATCTCATTTGAATGATTTACATCGACCGGCTTGAATTTCGTAATGCGATGTACAGTATTATTATAATGATTTATAACAAAATCTAAATTACTTTGAAACCATTCATACCGTCCGCATAAGCTAAATTTTTTGTAGAGATTTGATTTTATGGTTCTTATAACTCTTTCTACTATTGATGCTTTTTTGACAGAGAACGTGGAATAATGATTTATTTTGTAACTTTTCATTAACTGATTGAAAGTTTCGTTATAAAACTCTTTACCTTGATCTGTTTGTAAATTTTTAGGTTTTTGTTTCGATTTAGATAATATGCTTTGCATTGCATTAACAACGCATGTTTTAGATTTTGACTTCAAAGGTCTAACCCAAACGTACTTTGAAAATGCATCAATCACTACCAGAACATAATTATGTCCCTTATTCAACGATGAATATTTTTGAAAGTCCATAAGATCAGCTTGCCATAAATCATTTATTCCCTTAATCAATGTATACCGACGAATGAAATTTCTTCTAGCAGCTTTGTGCAACTCTTCGACAATATCTTGCTTACTCATTCTTGGAATTTTTTGCTGCTAACATAGAATCAATTTCCTTTTTTGTATAATATGCTTTATTTAAATGACTCGAAGTAAATTTCTCTAAATTATTGAGATATGTTTTTAAATTGCTTTGAATTGTTTTTACTTCTTCTTTTAATTTTTGAACACAGTCATCAACATATTTTTTATTCACAGCTTCATTATCTTGTTCAGGGATTTGTAATCCTTCTGAATTCTATTCCCAATCCTTCACTGTCCAATCTATACGCTTATGGAATTCTTTACCTTTATCTATCAGATTATCTGAGACTCTTCCTATTTTCAAAGCCAGGGTTAAATCGTACTTCCTCTCACTTGCTTAATGTTAATTTATGTCTTTTATCTATAATTTTAGCTGGGCATGTTGGTTGTTAGTAAGTTTCATACACTTATCCATATTAACTTATTATTATTATTATTATTTTTTTTTTTTTGAGTCAAAATACTTTACTTAATTTTATATTTGATAAGCATGTTTATTTGTATATATATATATATAAATATATATTATGTTATATATCTATGAGTTTATGTATGTTTATAATGCTATACTATGAATATAATTCAAGAAATAAAACTTTATTAATGTTGCACGGCCGTACCCATTTCTTGCCATCTACTATTTCCTCTACCTTAAGGTTGTCTGGAAGAGATCGCTTTCTAGCGATAAGACCGCCTAAATTGTACTATAATCAATCTGTAAAACCTATTTCTGTAAAGTTTTTGTGCAATAAAGTATATCTATCTATCTATCTATCTATCCTTTCAACCTTGATAATTTCAAATCGAATTCGCCAGCGTCTGTTCGTAATAATGCTTCCGTGAAGATATCAGTGAGTTCAGGTTGACGTAAACGCTTATGAACATGATGACCGAATTTATCTATATTCATTGCCGTCTTATCGGCTTCTGAAGTCCAATGATACTGCTCAATTTTCCTGATGGCAGCTTTATATATTTCATTTCTTTTATTATACCAGCTTCATACAACTCTTCAATTATTGCATAGAATTCATTTTGAACCCCATTATTACCAGCTGTCCAAGACGCATATAGAAGTTTTAATCTTTCCACTAACTCGTTAGGATCATTCCAATAAATCAAATCAGTATTCTTTTTAACAGATTTTAAAATATCAACACCTTTACCTCGTGGTAAACTTTCCATGCTACTGGTTTGACTTCTAGAGAACTTAAACAGCGGTTTTATTACATGCATATATTTAAATCCCTTATTACTGTTTATTGGTTTAGATGGATCATAGTTTCGTTTATGCGCATTGGTATCCATTAGCAACGTTTTATAATTTTGTAAGTCTTCTTCTGTAATAGAATCTAAATCTGGTATTTTCTTATACAACAATTCTTTTAAGCCTAGAGTCTTCTTGAGGCTTCGGTTTCCGATTTTCAGAATGCGATCATCATCGTTAACTCGGGTATTGCCGAGTAAAAGTTTTCCCTTTACATTTCTTACACCATAAGGTATATCTTCCATAGCTTCAGACGATATAGACCAGGATATAGAATCATTTGCAATGCTTGGTGATGACTGAAGAGATTTAAAAGAGTTATCATTCACTTCACTATCCTCAGGGGGAGACGTAGTAAGAGTTTTATTAGGTGTTTTACAAACTTCAATATCAGAGGTTTCACCTTCATCGGTTGTTTTAAAATAATCATAAACTTCATTTGAAATATTCGATGCCTCACTTTCCCTGCGCTTAAAATGTTGATTTGAAGTATTTGATGCAACGCTTTCCTTACGCTTAGTTCTTTTCACTAATAGTGGTTGTTCCATTTCATCGTCTGTTTGACGTTGATCTCCAGATTTGCTAGTCAACTCTTTAAGTGGGTTCACAATAGGTTTAAACAAAGTTTCCAGAGCCAGATCATTAGCATTCTTTAAATCTTTTATCATTCGTACCTTTCTTTTTACAGCAGATACAGATTTAACAATTTGTTGCTTTAGGTTTTGCTCCATTATTTAAGATTCCTCTCTGTTGGATTTCTCAAATTAAACTGACTTATAGAAACATATCTAACAGCTTTATAAAACTTTAATCCAGTACTATGAATGTATCAAATTTCATTCTGTAACAACCTTTGTTTCGTTCACAATCCTTATTAATTACTATATAACTGTATGGTTTACTCCAAACAGTTGAGCACATTTCACGGAACTGAGACCACGTCATGTCAGAACCTACGTGTTCATCGTAAACGTGTCTTAAATTAATGTCATCCTGTTTAAATAATATGATGAGGTTAGCATTATCTCTTACTAGTTGTTTGGGTATTTTAGTGTAAGTTTGATTCACATAAAAACAGTCGATATTTTTATGACGACCCATTGCAAAATAATCACGTATATTGTTTTGATTTTCACATGCAACGTCATCAAATATGATGATCGAGTCAGGCAAAGCTTCGTGTGGACTAACTATTTCACTATTATGGTTAAACTTATTATACGATGTATCCGCAACCTCATCTAATACTTTTTCTAAAAACATGTATTTTGGTTGATACAAAGATTTTGAATATACATAAAGGTTGCGGAAACGTGGTCCATCTTTATGTAACAACAGACTAATTACCAAATTTGTCTTTCCACAGTTTGATGGACCGCAAACAATGCTACGTATAGAGTTTGGAAATAAAATACCATGGCGTTTGCGATCATTAGATGACTCAGGAAAGAAGCAATCCAATTTTAACAATTGCTTTTGTTTGACAAATTTCATGATGTTAAACTTGACCGCAGCGTTTCGCGGACTTCAATCAAATGACCTCAGATACACACTGCAATTCATTTAAACACGCGCTTTTTTATCACCTACACTAAACTGTATTATTTTCCGAAAGCTGGTATTGGGTATTCTAGTTCACTGAGAGAGGTTACATGTGTGACCGATCGAAAGTGAATTAGAATGCCCAATACTTACCTACTATTATGATATTGCTTATTTTCTTTAGAGTGATGTTAGTTTATATAGAATCTGAAAAACTTCGAGTTTTGCTAAAGTTATTTATTATGTGTGAAAAATAATTCTGATTTTATCGATTTTTTTATTACGTGTATCAACGAATTGTGCTGTATTGTGATGTTTTAAAATAATAAACTGCTAAATAATATTATTTCTGGTTGTGTTAGGTAATGAACGTATGACAGTTCAGTAATATTTAAAAAGACGAGTCTGGTTAGACCAAATCATAAATTCTATCTCTACCTGTCATTACGAAATTGTACATGTACGTTTGCAAACTGAATTAACTATTTTATATTTGAAATTAAGACCTTAAAGGATGACCAACAAATTTATCCAGTATAGAATTCTCCATTATGCCTTTAAAATAGAATAGCTGTATAAAAGTTGTAAGCCAATCATACATATGAGACGTATACACACTTCCTAATGGTTTAAGCTATCATATAAAATGAGCAGTATTTTTGTATCTACCTTTTTATCCGATTATCAAAATAAACAGGAAATTGCTTTTCTGTATTACAGTAAGAAATTCTGATTTTACTGTTATATAAAAGAGTAAACAAATCATTAACTTTGCCATAAAAAGAATAACAATAAAATATGGACCCTAGAAAAAGATAAAGCCAATGCAGAATTATCACGAGCTGTATGAATTTTAAAATGCAAGTAAATCCGTGCTTCAATAACGGCCGATAACATCTTATTTGTATTCAGGCCTCATGATGCTCGCTACCGTATTCTGGATTAATGGAAGAACAGCCATGATGCTGGAGTCGAAATAATTTTTATCATATCCAAAAGGGACGATTCGCTAAAAAACAAGAATACCACATATGTTAAGATTCGTAATGTGTTACTGACTATCTGTTTTTCTCCAACCGACTGCGAGTCGGTAATTCTAATTTCAAATGTACTTTCCATATCAGCTTTTATCAGTCGGCCGTCGTTTTTAGCTTACGCCCCGTATAATTTATTACCATCTGTAAGTAGAACGGACCGTTTTACAAATATCAGAACTGGACAAGAGTACATCATACAATAAAAACGTATTTTTGCTTTAACATGCCAAAAAATAAATTGATATTGATACGGCGCATTAAAATTTAGAGGGTGGGTGTGTTAACGTCACTAATTAGTATAATGTGTGCGAAGAAGTGACGTCACGTTAAATTTTAACGTAACAAGTATGAAATTCGTGATTTATATTTTTTTAGTAACCTACCAGCCCAAACTTACATTTAAGATAGGCCCATCATATGCCATGGAATTGGACGTACAATTTGTTTTTGTATCTCACGCGCTTTGAAACGACATCTATCTACAATTGAGTTCCCAAAAAAAAACATTAAATCGTATAGAACATTCGTAGTTAATGATGTCGATTTCTAAAAATAGCTCTTCAAGAGTGCGCATGTTTTGCTATTGCAAAAATAATTACAGATCACACAAAGTGCTAACGACCCATAACTTATTAGAAAAAAAACGCGTGAAGTTTGTTGTTTGTACCTAATTTTAAAATTAGTTTGATTTATACTAACACACCATCTATAGAGCTTACATTTTAAATTTCAAGTCCTCATATAAACTGTCAACTCCTGATTTACCCCTTAGAGTTTGAATTTAGTAAAATCCATTTGTAGCAAAAATCTACACCTTATCCTAAGTTTCAGAAATTGCTTGACTAACCAGTCAATTAGTAAGTGTTTCGTTTTAGTATCTATAGATGAAAGATTTGAACAACCTTTAAAACAAGACATTGTATGTTAAACGTTGCGTAAGAATCCGCACTTGTGGTTGGCCGGATCACAAAAAGGCGTCCACGGGTGAATTGATAACCAAAATCTGAAAACAATATCCACGCTCTCAGACAGAAAGATACGCGAGTCCTATACGTCATTTGTTACCTCTGCAAGTGCGGACAATGGCCGCTCTGTCCTATGCGCACTTTTGTTCGACTGTCACCGGGTTTTTCCGCATTGTGTAAAGGAGAGTTAAATTAGCCACATCGCGGGGTCCGATTTCCACATCGTTTTGTTGTCTAATTTTGGTGCAAAAATAGACTCATCTTTTGAGCAAGACAAGGGACTTTATCCCGACAGATCGTGTTATGTTGTTCGTAACAGAGAAGTATTTATTATCTTGAAACATTGTTGAGTTAGTAAAATTTTTCTTGAGCGAATGAGAGAGCGAAAAAATGGGATTTTAGTTAAATATATTTTCATTTGCACTTACTTATAGTACACAAGAGTTTACGCGGAATGTTACAGGGCTTATCTGCTTGATACTGAGTGTATTGATATCTGACTGACTAAAGGTTTGGCAACAAATAAACAGAATTCATGATCTACTTTTCGTATAAGCAATGATTTAGTAGAACCAAAATGATCTCTATATGATGTTGAAAATTAATATATTATGGAGATGGTGCCAAAATGCAATAGGATCAACCTTGTTGGAGATTTTCACGGCTTCTTTAAGATACATTTTTTGGTATTGTTATAGAAATATTGCGTATTTTTTTTATGTAAGTAATATAACATTATATTTTATATGTAAAGAATACTTTTTTCATATTTCTGTTTTAAAATAGGTATGGGATATTGTTTGAAAAAGTTAAAAAACTCAACGGTAATTTTACTTAAATAAGGATAAGTACGTGTAAATAGGAGTACTTTTGGAATATCACTACGATTAAATTTCAAATGAATATGGAAGAAGGCATAATGAGCTATATTTACAGGCCCCGTAAGAACCAAATTGAAAACCAAAACCCAATGTTAATGCCCATTCTCCCAGCTCCAAAAGAGACGCATCATTTGTGACCCTTGCGAGTATTCACAGTAGAAACAATGGCGGGTACGTTCCTGCGCACTTTTGTTAGAGAGGGGACAAAGCGGAATGTCACCGGATTTTTGCCTTTTTGTGGTGAAAAGCTTAAACAATCGATTGTTTTCTTGGCTACGTATGAAAAGTTTTCATAATAGTTACGTGAACCTTTGCATGTATCAGTGTGTGTGCTATTTACACCAGTTTTCATAGGATAGCGCAAACGTTAGAGGAGTTTAACAACAGAACGGCGTCCACTATTCACTGTACACGGTACGGAGTTTTATTAAGAGACAAACAGGCATCATTGAAAAATTCCTTGCAGTGGCTGTTTTTCAAAACGTTTTGAACGATGTTCATGTATTTTTTTTAAGGAAATATCTTGATGGTGGTAATATAATACAGAAATCAGGATTCCTAATTCGATTGTTTTTCATGCGTTTGATGAGAACTTTTTTGCTTATAAATCGATTTAGTTTTTTGATACAGAAACCAGAGTCTTATGATGGCAACTCAGATAAATTGACGGAAAGTAACAAAACGGTCAAATCAAAATTATTATTGCAGTAACATTGGGCATATTAATGTAATTTTCAACCGACTTCAAAAAAAGGAGGAGGTTCTCAATTCGACTTGTATGTTTTTTTTTCTATGTTTGTTATGCGATAACTCCGCCAATTATGAACCGATTTGAACAAATCTTTTTTCGGTGTATAGGAAATACCTTAAGGGTGGTTTCATTTAAATTTAATAATAAAAAAACAACCCCCAAAAATTGGGGATGAACTTTTTTATACGTAATATCTCCGCCGATTATAAACCAATTTGAACGATTATTTTTTTGTTAAATAAGTATTATCAAAAGGGTGGTTTCATGCGAATTTGAAGAAAATTTAATGTTTGTTTTTTTTGTGTTCACGCATTTGAAGTCGGTTTAATTTTTTTTAAAAAGTTATTACGATTTTTTTCATTCAGTGAGAGTTACTTTAGAACGTGTCCTAAAGGATTACTTTATTCAAATACCTATTTCCTTAAGAGTAATTTTCCTATCTACCTAATCTTTTTGAACCACACTGCCAATACAAAAAGGCAGCATTCCTCTCCATTGCTAAATACAATACAACAAAAAAGCGTCCCCACTTTATCACGACAGAATAAGGTCGCTCTCGAGCTCAGATCGATTCCGCCCGATACGGAAATTAGTATGGAAGGGACTCTGTTTATAATAATAATAAACATTGTGGAAAGAAAAATAACACAGATTTTTCCAAGAATGCTTCTTTATGCGGCAAGAGATTGGAGTGACTCGCAACCTTATTAATTTTGTTTCGACCGATACTTTTATTTGACGCTCCACTCTTTTTTGTTACGTTCGGTTTGATTTTAAAGACAATTTGTTTGACCTGTGTTTGCGGGACTGTATTTTTATATTGTAATAGCGGGTGAAACATTCTCGTTTAAGCAAATACAGCGTTTTATTTGTTCCTACTAATGTATCGTCCCAAGTTGAATTCTGATAGATAGTTGAAATCGCATGACCTTGGAAGCTTTACCTATGAAACCAGCATTTGGTCTAAATATAAAATGTGTAATTGAAAAAATAATTTAAAACCTGTGCGATTTTTCACACAACACATTTACTTTAGTAGGATTCGTTTGTGTTTTGTACATGATTTTGATTTTTTTTGATTTTTTTTAATTGTGTTTTGTTTCGTAACACAAAATATCTAAGTCCAGCCCAAATTTTGTTTTTTTTTTCAAAAAAGTTCTTTTTTAATTTACACTAGTCTCTTTGTAACATAAAAATGCAAAAAAAAGCCCCAGCTGAAAACGGCGACATATATTGACGAGACTTTTACTGTCAGATGTTATAAAGAGTTACAAATGGCTACTTTTATTTTGGATATAATTACGAAATCGTAAACTCTGTGAAATTAATGATATGTTTTTTTTTGCTGAGTTCCATGTGGACAAAGTCGCGTCCACAACTTATCTTTAAATACAGCCGCAGTTTCTTTAAATGTCAAAATATGATTTTCTTTGAGTTTTAATAATGAAACAAGCTAGACTTTTAATAAAGATTATGAATGGTACGATTAAACCTTTAGTAACATAAGTAGAACTTTTATTCATTTTTTTGATGAAAGGGAAAATTATGTAAATTCAAGAATATCATACAAAACAAACAAATATAAAAACGTGCCAACTCTTGGTAGTTTCAGCTGATGAGTCAGCAGAAATGTTCAATGCCTGTCATTTTATTTGCACAAAATTCGCGCTTGAAATATTTTGCAAACGTAAGACTTTTGTCACACTTTTTTGTGAATACTTACTCAACAATAAAAGAGTGCGAGCGGAGATAAATAAATCCTTATTTTGAACTTCCACTGTCTGGCGCCAGATTTCACGATATTTAAATAATATATTTTTTACTACATTTCTTAATTCAAGATTTAACCATTTTAAACAAAGAGGGATTGACAAAAATATGTTTAATTTATAGACGAAGAAGCAAGCTTTAGTGAACATCAAAATGTACAATTGGTTAGGGTCAAAAGTAACAAAATTAAAATCCTTTTAATATCAAAGATAATTTAATTTTAATAGTTAATGATTGTAATGATTGAATGTACGGGTATTGGTAAATAAAATATTTAAAAAAAAAAAAAACGGTTTTGTATAATTTAAAGTATCCGTGTACAGCTATATGGCCGGATATATAGCACATATTATTATATGAACTAAAAAATTACTTTATGTCCCAGATGTCATTTCAACTGTACTTAATGTTTTGTCCTTAGAAAATGTTACTTTCTAGTGTTACGACCACCTAAATTGTTCTATAATTAGTCTAAAAAAACAATGTATGTACGTAAATATTTTTGGCAATAAAGTATACCTATATATATATATACCATAAACGCACAGGCAAGGAACTAGACTTTCCTATTGAATTGCCAAAGATATCAGGGTCAAGGTCTCCCATTTTGGGTACAAAAAAGTAAATTCCGCAGCGCAATCACTTCGTTCACAATATCCGAGGCAAATGCAAAGCGTCCCAAGAAAAACATATTTGCCAAGTCAGGTGAGAGTGACCTCCGTTTCCGTCGAGGTCACCTGCCTACGAAGCACAATTCAAATATATGTAGTCTGGAAGTAAAAAAACTTTAGTAGAATCATCCAAAAAAACGATCATATTTAATATATATATTATATTTATTCATGTATGTCTATGTATATTTAATTGTTTCCGAAATTACTTTTGTTACGCTTGGTAGTTACTATTCTCGTGTATTATATTTTTATTTTTTAGATTTCTTATGCATTTTGTCACTATTACCGCACCCATAAACTAACTCTCCGCATGACCCAAAGGTTGACTGGTAGAGAATGCCCATAGCATTAAGTCCACCTGTTGTACTTTTTTTGTGCAATAAAGTTTTTAAATAAATAAATAAATCATGTGCGAGTCGTGTTCCTTGCCATAGTCTATAAAAACGGCGAAATAAATACATACACGAGTCCCCAATTGAATATTTGTTTTATTTTCAAAGTTCCCATTCCTACTGTAAAGTCTAAATTTGCAAGCCGTTTTGGCCCCCATAGTAGGGCTCACATTTATAACAAAGTAGTACGTTTCTGTAACATCAAGCGATGCACTGTTAAAGAGGCAAAGATAATTATCACTAAATGGTTACTCACTATGGACTATCTTAGCACTGAACATTTGGTGAATTGATGCTCTAAGTTATACGGAGTAGGTAAATTGGTTTAACATTGTTTAGATTTAACTTCTGTAGTTTTATTACGTGCACTACATGAGCAAATTACTATCTTGAGTCTTTTGCTCATTTATTAATCATTAATTTGTCTAATTTTAAGTTTTATAATGGTTTGCGACTAATGCAACATTAATATTGGATAGGTTCACCAAGATACAGGCACTGCCTAGTTTGGAAACCCCTGTTATTTCTTTCGCAGCATTCTACTATGCACAACTTTTACTGCCATGTTTATACCGTGTACCTATCATTGTAAACCTTTTGTGCAATAAACGATTTATTTATTTTATTTATTTATTTATTTTAGTTCATGACTGTGAAAAAAATATTTAAACCGTTGCCGCAATTAATATCGAAATGAGCAAAAACGTTTAGTTTATTGTATAAGAGAAAACTTGAATATTTATTTGATTACGACTTCTAGTATTTGTTATTATAGCAAAAACAGAAATAAATCTACTACAGTAAATGTGTCGCATAATTTCAATTGTCAAATTCTAAGGGCTTATAAAATACGGACTAACCATAAAAAGACATACAGACAGACTGATCAGCGGAGTCTTTATAATAGAGTCACGAAAAATGTACAAAGATTGTATTATACAAACATTTCAAATATTTAGCGGATTTTTTTTACCTTTAATTAGCATAATATCACAATTCAAGCATTTATCTATTAATTTATTTACACAAATTACAAAAACTATTTAGAGAGCATCATTATAATTAACAGTTATTGTGCGTAAACGTAATAAACGCTAATCTCCAATCGTCATCACTATATTATTACAATCACCACTATTCAGCTTAAAAAAACAAAAATGGAATTGATAAAAAATAATATGTTTAAAAAGTTAGCGGAACAACACACTATTTCATTACAATTGTTTATTTTTTGTTTTTAAATATTTCTGAAAAGTTATGAATCTAATTTAAAGTAGCTCGAAAATAACAAAACAATAGAAAAAAAAATCACTAAAACAATAGCTTACCAGAACACTCCCATCGTTTACGCTCCAAACATAACGTCGCCAAATTTTTTTATTAACTTTCAAAAGCGATAACGGAAATTTATGAGCGAGTTCAACAAATTTATCGCGCAAAAAAGCGCAATTTAATCAAAAAAGTCCCGAGTAGTAACCCTATCGTGATCAAGTAGGATGTTAACAACTGAAATCATCAATCAATGTCTAGGGGCGCGCACCAAGAATATTGTCGTAAAATAAGGCAATGGAGAAAAAAGTTTTATTATTCTCGAAAGGTAAAATTTAATTTTTCTCTGAGGTGTCTTGTATCAAGTTGAAAGGGTTATCGATTTCGTGGGTATTCGAGATTAAGAAGTTGTACTTTTTTATCCGACTTCGAAAAGTCAAAGTCAAAGTCAAAGTCAATCTTTTTTATTCACATAGATTACATTAGTAATACTTATGAATAGTCTTTATATAAAGCAAATGAACCTACCTCCGGTTCGAAAAGGAATGAGGTTCTATGTTCGACTGCTTGTGTTTTTTTTTCCTTGTATATATGTTTGTCGATTTCTCCGTCAATAGGGATTTTTTGTAATCATTTATAGTGAAAATTGGTCCACCAGCTATATTCCCAAAAAAAATACAATACACAAATTCATTCTTTTAGAATGTAAAAAAAAATACTCAAATAAATTACATTAAAATCTAATGCGACGTCACTTCCTCGTACAGTTTTGATAAAATAGTGACGTAAATACACTTCTCTATTAAAGTTGTTTTTTATAGAAGCACGGTATATTGGCTCCTCCCGGCCTGGTGTTAAGCAAGAGAGGAACCCACATCGCGATGACAACGGATTTGATACGGTAATATTCTACCCGTTAGCATCGCCATAATGGCCCGCAAGATGTTTCTTCACGCCCCTTTTCAAAGATTCTATAGTTATTGCGCTGTATCATTGTCAATAATTTTATTTAATTTGAGAGACGACGAGAGAGTATTGTATCTCAAAACATTCAAGAAGAACTTAATTTAGTCATTGCTTTAATACATATTTAAAAAAAATTGTTGTAAAATTTCCACTTCTCTCAAAGATTTCAAATTATTTTTTTTAATTAATTTGCCTCCGTACGCCATCAATTATTATTAAAACAAGCTAATAAATAATTAATTTATAGTCTAAACACTTTCGCAGGAAACTTGTCATCTTTAGTATTCAACTTGAGAATCCCTAAAGCTTAGGTTGTCAGAGTAATTTCCTAAACTAATACATAATTCCTGAATCACTTAACCCTAGAATAGGAACAAATACTTATAAATATTAATTTGTTGGGTAGCACTTCAATTATTGTAGATTATGAAAATGTATTCAACGAATTTACCGAGCATTTGAGGGATGATGATTTATATTTTCATTTTCATCATCATCATGATCATCCTTCAGTTTCTTAAAATATAGTGAAATTATTTTTATTTTTGACTTTACTAATATTATTGAACTAACAAATATATACAAAAACAACGTACAGAAAAACCGACGGTATGTACCAGAACAGCCAGACCCGAGACAATATTCAAAAGTTCGTTTCCCACGTCCACGTCAAAGCCGGGATCTCAGAAATGGCGTGACACCGGTCCTAAACTTTCCATGTATCTATTTTTTGCTATTCTATTAAAAATAAACGTGAAAATTTACAGCAATATATGGATGTCTGGATGTAGGTGTGTTTCTTACTCTTTCACACAAAAACGAATCAATGAAATTAAGTAGGAAGAAAGATGATAGATTAATATATAGGATACGCCTTAGTAAAAGCTAGTTTAAAATAAAACAAAAAATAACAAAACGCAAACTTTTTATGTCTTTATTTATTTAGGGGCTTTTGATAAAAATACATGAGAGCACCATCGTAACTTAAATATACATATTTGTTTGCATATTTATCATAAAGTTGCGCGAACGGGAAAATTCACAGATTCATAAACATTTCTGCTAAATATTATGCTTAACTTTGTGTATGCAAAAAAAAAAACAAACAACAATGACAACAGGAAAATCTCGACCCAGGAAAATAAATTAAACTACAAGAAGATAAGGCTGTACGGGTCTCCAGATAAGAACTCCTGAGGGACTCGAAGGTTTACGACCTAGAAGTATTTATAATTAGCGCTTTGTCGGAATTTACACTATTTTCCCTCTTTCGCGGCCGAAATTAGGGTGAAGTTCAAACGGGAGTGCCTAAATTTTAAGCCGTGAAATTAAAATCCCGAAGTTACTGTAAGTTCTTGGTCTACGGGGATAGAACTTAGCTTGCGGGAATGAAAGGCCTTAATTTTCGAGATAAGGAAGGTTAATGTTTTAAACTGCGTTTAGGTGAGCTGACTTAGGGTGACCAAAAAGAATACGTCAGTTAAAGGGATACTATTAACCAACAATTAGTATAAAATAGTATTAAAAGTTCTCGGTCTAAGGATACCTCTATAAATTTTAAGTTTAAGTACTGAGACATATAATCGAGATACTGTGTTTGATCCTCGGTTCGAGCAACATTATTCGAGTTTTTCAAACAAAGCTCAAAGAATTCGAGTCAATGAAGATTATGTGCTAAGTAAACACTAATGCTACATAAATCAGAAACAACAATGGTACCACTACACCCAGACCTGAGACAATATAAAAAGTTAGTTTCCCATTTTGACCCGACCAGGAATCGAACCCGAGACCTCAGAGAAGGTGCGAAGCCAAAGTCTAGCCTACTCACCTCTCAGCTATAGAGGTCGTCATTGCAGTACATAATATGTAAAAGTGTATTATATTAAACTTATTATATCACACATAACTTATTGGTAAATTTATCTGTTTTTGTTATATTCTTTATGATTTTATTACATACTTGTGATTTAAAAAATTTATATTTCTTGTCCCAATAGCAACAGTCTCAATTTTTGCCATGATTACAAGTTTGTATCTACATACATGGAACACTTATCCCTAACACGTGATACGTCTCAAGACGAGCTAATTTAAAAACTGTTTCCCTTCATACAACGAAGTTTACGTAAATAATAAGGTAACAAGACCCATAAGAGCCCATTGGATGGAAATGGCCGGTATTAACTTGTGTTTTAGGAGTAACCAGAAACCTAATGAGCTCTGGCATCTCATCGTATTTAGTTTCGACGCAGGAAATGATTGTAACGTAATTCTGAGAACCTTCACGTGAAGGTAAATATCAGGCTACTTTAACGACCTCCGTAGCCGAGAGGTGAGCAGGCCGGACGTCAACGCCAGAAAATGTGATTTTTGTATTTATTTAATTAAAAGCCATTAAACAGTTTTATCGTTCTAGTTTTAAAAATGACGAATTGCATCGTAGCAAACTGTCTTCTTTTTTTTATAACACCCTCATAGGAACTTTTGACAACGTATGAATGTTAAATTCATTTGAATCTACTTACTTAATATTTCCATACAAAGCTTTACCCCTCATGGCATTAAAAATAGCGCATTTCCAGGTCCAAGGCTACCTGTCTATCAAACGTTAATGAAATCGGTCTAGTAGTTTGGCAAGCCAGAAATACAGACTAAGCTCCTTTAAGCATTGGCAGGGTTTAGTGCCTAGTGACAGATATAACGGCTTCCAGATATGTAGCAAACGTTATCTGTCGTCAATTATAACCTTAATGGCGCAAATCCAGCTGATTATAGTGTAGTTCGCAAGATGTAATGACAGACTAGTTTGTAAGATGGCTCCTACAAAGGAACTACGCAATGAATAAATAATCAGCGACGCAGAAATTATCTTATGTTATCAAAAACTATTTGTGATTAGTAAAATAGCGGTTTAATTTTTTAAAAGAGCTTTCTAAGTAAACCTACCATTTTAATATTAGTAGTGCGTATGTGAATATGCTAGCAAGCTGGAGAGTCGTAAAATTAGATTTGCAAATATGCTATAAGTAGTTTGATAATGAGAATGAAAATTTTCTTTATTCATGTAAATTAAATCGGTAATATTTATAAATTGTTTAAATAAACCAAAAGACATTATCTCTGTTCTATCATTATGATGATTAAACGGCAGAAGAAGGTGGCCATAGCGAGCTATACAATTACTCATTGGTTCTTGTTATTTAAATCTAATTTAGAGACCTAGAAATAGCTGCTTTATAAAAAAGTAAAATTACTAGAGAGACTAGAGAGTCGGTTTGACACTGGAATAAAAACCCATCTAGTTCGCAAGCAACTGTGAACTCAATTTACAGTTCCGCTTCGCGAACTATTTAACACATGCCTAAATGAAAATAACAGGGATCAGATGTTTACCCAACGGTGATACATCGTTTCAAATCCGGTACTCCAAAACCAATTACAGTTAATCTGATACGCTTCAATAACAAACGAATGGTATGTAAATGTGTCAGTTTACTACGAGAACAACGATTTAACCTTGACTGAAATTAACCTTGACATATTTGATACTAGCAGCCCACCGCGGCTCCGCACGTGTATTATACCCGTTGTTTCCCCATTTCCATTGATTCTTAGCTCCTATTGGTCGAAGCGGGATGTTATATAGCCTAAAGCCATCCGCGACAAATTTATTATTATATTTTGCATAACTTTTTAATTTTACGCCGTACTAGCGAACTTGAAATATTTTAAAGAAACAGAAAATAAAATTGTTGGCTAAAGGGTTGAAACGGCAGAAAAATTATGCCTACGATAACTTGCAGTTAGCTCATTTGGAAGAGCAGCACGCGCGATACGTGAAGGTCGTGGGTTCGATTCCCACACCGCAAGGGGAGACAATATCTAATGGTTGGTTGGTTGGTGAGTACTTGATAACCATTACTGCCAACGATACTTGAAAAAGAATATATTAATTAAGTGGTAGAGTATTTGATAGGCTTTTAAAGGAGTCTGTGTATACCATTGCTCCAGTATGATTGTTTATTTCAAGATATTCGAGACTTAACTAAACTGTAGACGTCACAATTAGCTTTTATTTCGGCTTACTTCAGAGTTTATTTAAATTACAATCTATTGCTTTATTTTCAGAGATTAATTATCATATCAAAGCCCACCAAGTCATATGTCAAATGAAATTCACCACGCTTATCCTTTAACTACCCTTCTCACTTCCTCGTTTTTTTAATTGCTCTTCATTACATAACCTATATTAATAATAAATAATAATAATAAATATTGGACAACATCACATACATTGCTCTGATCCTGTGGTAAGTAGCTTAAGCACTTGTGTTACAGAAATCAGAAACAACGAAGGTACCACAACACCCAGACCCGAGACAATATAGAAAAGTTCGTTTTCCATATTGACCCGACCGGGGATCGAACCCGGAACCTCAGAGATGGCGCTCGCCAAAGTCAGGCCCGCTCGCCTCTCGGCTACGGAGGTCGTAATATTACTCTAATACTATGGTAGAATCAAAAGCATATTAGGCTATATACATTTTGAACTTTACACCGCTTTTATGCTGT
The DNA here is from genome assembly GCA_037074685.1 of Glyphodes pyloalis. Classification (NCBI taxonomy): domain Eukaryota; kingdom Metazoa; phylum Arthropoda; class Insecta; order Lepidoptera; family Crambidae; genus Glyphodes; species Glyphodes pyloalis. Next base: position 3,085,593 of record JAYKKO010000030.1, on the reverse strand, counting down.
GGGCATAAGAACTAATATCGTACTGCTAGTGTTAACGTTGACATGATGATTAAGAGAGGTAGGGCATAGCAATTTATCGCTCAAACTGAAGCAGCCCGACTGGTGATATACCTCTACCTTACAGAAGACCGCAGCCAAATAACAATCACTTCTGTATTGTTTTTCTGCGTGTGAGTAAGGTTTCCAGAGCTCCTGGGGGGTCCTACATTTGGAGCAGGAGTTAGGTCTTCAAGGTAAGGGCTTCAAGTCCAGTAACAGATTGATTATGCTGTACTTGTCACCCTTAAGCTAGGACCTTATTACCACGTAAAATGAGGTGGAATGAGGTCAGTCTTTAAATTGTTATATAAAAAAAAACCGTTTATTGAACTAAGGCAGCTTACTTAACCTAGGTACTTGTGTTAAAAAAATTTATTGATATAGATACTAAACACCTAAACTCGAGTCAAGGAAAAAAAATATTTTTCTATAACGACCTGACTGGGAATCGAACTTGGTTGTCAGAAATGACGCGACGCCATAGTCCATCTCGCTAACCTCTTTGCCATTTCTACAACACTACACAGTCTTACCACTTCACGAAATACAGTACGTTTATTGTGTTACACAATAATTTGGATTTTCATAACAACAAGAGCTTAAGGTACGGTAAAATTATTCGCTCAAACAATATTCGCTTACCTGAATAAACAACGGAGTTCTTATACCAGGCTTTCATCACACGCAAACTGACGTTACTATACATCATCCGAATCGCTTGAACCTTCCGCCCCATAATCGAATCTCTTTGTTGTAAAGAAAAAAAATCTTTCTTAATTTCAGCCGAGAATTCTTTGAAGTAAAAACTTTGCTTCATTTTTTTTCTCCCTACCGTTTGAGATTTTCTAATAATCTCTTCTGAGTTAAATTTGCAGTGTCTGTGTTAGTTTTTGGAACAGGACTGTTTTTTTAATTGCGGTTTTCGGAGTGCTGTTCAAAAGTTTATTAGTGCAAATTTTTAAGTCAAAATATAACCTGTCTTAATTGATTTATCAGAACATACATATGTTACTGAAATTAAAATGATTCGATATTTTTATTCTGTTTGCTACATTGTGAAATATTTTCTCACTTAGTGTTTTTTATCACTCATAAAAGGCTTAAGTTAATGTTGGCCTGTTCCTAAAATTTCGACATTATTCATAATCTCAAAAATCAAACTATCTCTTTTTTGGTAATCAAATATTATACATAAATGTTTCTGAATTTATTAAAATAAACAAAGATGTTATTTTGCAAGCATTTATGATAATTTGATTTCAAAACTTTGTAACATTGCAAATTTAATTTAGTTTTACGAAAAGAAACTAAAATTAAAAGGGCAATAAAAGTTAGTTATCCTTTCCGAATCATATGATTGAAAGAAATGGTGCTGGCAACCTTATCAAAATCGTAATATCATAGTTAAAATATTGTTTAAAATAAAAAAAAATACTAAGTCACGTGTTTTTTACTCAAAAACAGTATTTTTTACAGGATAAAAGTTTGGTCACATTAGTCAAAGAGAGTCATATAGCTTGCGGGTTTTCAAAACATTACACTTTGGTTTATTAATTCAAAGGTGAGGGAGCTTTTAAAAACATTTTATAATACCGCAGTTGGTTCAATAAACGGTGAATGATGTTTTTGTAACTTAAGTTAATTGAAAGAAAAAAAATTGTGGATTTTTCATAAGAAAAATTTTGTATTAGCATACACCTTCCTTAATTTTAATAAGTACCTAGTTAGCTTTTGGAAGAATCGCAGTCTTGATATTCACGGACACATATTATAGGTGTAACCGAAGCAATTGGGTTTTAATGGGATGTAAACTGGAGGATTTTAATAGGATCTTACCTTACCTTTTTAGGGCAGGGGGGTGACTACTACCCGTCAACTACGTCAAAGGATTAAAAGGTGGTTTGTTATACAGATGAAATAAAGTATCAAATGTTATAAACAATTGGGTTAGGTTATTATATTATTACAATCTTTATTCCGAATTAGTATATAAGGCAACGGATACAAATAAAAAAAACTTATATAAAAAGTATTATTTAAAAAATAAAGTGATAGACGATTAGAATAAATATGGGAAAGAAGTTGTTGATGAGGCATTTTAGTGAAATACGAGTAGGCAATGAATAAATTATAAATTTTAAGACTTTCGCGTTCCATTTTAAACATTTAAAATAATTTAACAGGTCAAAACGCTTAACGTCGTGCAGTAAGTAGTTCGTATTAACTACTAAATAAAAATGGTGTCGCATTTTGACCCGTTAAATTATTTTAAATGATGAATAAATTGTTAAGTTTTGACCCTATTAGACAAACTTTCTCATATGCACTAGAAAATAAGAAAAAATAGAAATGAAATCGGTTTTTTCTATGAAACAAAAAGCACAGTAGGCCTATGGTAAGAAGATTAATTAATTAGAAAAAACAATTTAACACATTAAATAAAGGAACGATTCATAAAAAAATAATTTTATTATATCACTTACTGTTTTTGTTTTTTTTTTTACTTAAAAACGATTTTTTTAATATGATCTTGTAGATTGTGTTTATTGGTCAATGGATTATTTTTTAAAATATACGTCTGACACGCACATAAAAACCAAATTATAATAAGTTTAATTTTTAAACACTCGAAGCTACGTTTATAGACAAGAACACAATCTCTTGACGAAAATTTATCAGATAAGCTGCTTATACTGAATACGCTACAGTCTTAAGTCTTCATTTAACTTTGATCGTTCGTACAATACTAATGCAGTATACTGGCTTGCCTCAAATTTTGCTTTAATGATAAAAAAAGATATCAACATTCTCTCGAAGTATTTTTTTTTATATTTTAAAATTGTGCTCGTTAATGCTGGGTTATATAATGCTTTACCATATAAAGTTGTTTTACTATATTAGACCAACACTGAGTGGGTCATGTCGGATCATTGACACATATAATATACTAGCTTTTGCCCGCGACTTCGTCCGCGTGGCGTGTTATAAAAGAGAGATCTTTGTGGGTGTTGGAGAAAAGTTTAAAAAATGCTTAATTTTATTATTTTTAAATTAGGTTATAGTATAAGTAGCTCAGCTGAATAATGTATTGTTATTAATTTTTAGATGTACAAAAGTTTTTCCCGCTATTCCTGTTCCCATGGGAATTTTGGAAAATCCAATCATGACTTAACTTTGCATTCACTAAGGTATATGCATGTCAAATTTCAATCATCTAACTTACGCGGTTTAGATTTTTTCATACAAAAGTTTTTTCCCGCTAACTCCCGTTCCCGTGGGAATTTCTCAAAATACAGCCATAACTAAACTTTATATTTACTAAGGTACCTGCATGCCAAATTTCAAGCGTCTAACTTAAGCGGTTTAGATTTTTCATACAAAAGGATTTTCCCGCTAATTCCCGTTCCGGTGGGAATTTCGGGAATTCCTTTCTTAGTGCACCCCTACGGTACCTAAGCTACGTCCCTTCCAAATTTCAAGTGCCTACGTTTAGCCGTTTGGGCTGTGCGTTGATATGTCAGTCAGTCAGTCAGTCAGTCAGTCAGTCAGTTTCTCCTTTTATATATATAGATGTGTATGGCTGTGTATCTGTCCATGTAATCGTGCATTTTAAATAGGTAAACTAAAAAATGCAGTTTACATTCAGAACAGATTTATTAAAATAATAATTCATTGCCGTTAAATTCTCTATGGCAATAGATTCCAAACCTGTGCTTCATTTTGTTAATAAAGACGGTACTATAATATTGCTGGTGTAATTTACATGATAAAATTATTTCTCATTCTAGCTCTGGTCTAAAAAGCAAGCTTATGTTTATAGAGGATTAATCGGAATCGATGTAGCTGAATGATATTTTATCTATTCATAGACCCATTTGATGTACGTCACGCAATAGGGCTTTTTTAACTTTTAATTTAATGATAATTTATTTCAGAAGATTTGGTACGAAATTTGTAACAGATACGATGAAATTTAATCTTTGATTTGTAAGATTTAAAAAACGTAAATACATTCAACTAGCTTATTCCAATTACTACAAAAATGAACAATTTAACACTTGTACATATAAATATAATTTAAAGAATACTGTTCGTGAAAAATCTTTGTTTCTAATTTAGAATCTAACTAATATTTATATTAAAATATACTACACAAACTGACAAACTCATAACTTGTAAGCATAACAAGAAATTCAAATACAAATGTACACATGAGCGTGCTCCTCAATCCCTGGTTACTTGCGATTTTAAACCGGCTTAACTGAAGGATTATGTTGTGTTATTTACATAAATAAACATGTTATTTTAAGAAACATATCATTGTTATGCTAATGTGATGGATGAAAAAGCTTGCAACCCTTTATGTTACAAAACACATTACTTTTGAACGAGCTGATTAGGATTGCAACGATTTCTTTAAGTTTAAATACCTACTAATATTATAAATGCGAAAGTAACTTTGTCTGTCTGTCTGTTCTGCTTTCTCGCTTAAACCTATCAATCGATTTTGATCAAATTTGGCATAGGTATACGTTGAACCTCAAAAACGGACATAGGCTACTTTTTGTTAGAAAGCAAGCGGGGGGGGGGGGGGGGGTGTAATGCCACCTTTGAAAGTTTATATGGGAAAATGTTTATTTTTAAAGTTAGAGATATGAAAGTTGGCACAAATATAGCTCTATTAAAATACTTTTTGTTTCTTTGTTTCGAATATTAGGGAAGATAGGGGTAAAACCGACCATGAAAGGATGTAGTCAGACCATGAAGTGTGTAGAGTGTATGTGTGTAAAAATGTATTTTAAATTTATAAACAAAGAAAAATGAGAAAAAAGCAATGTAGAAAATACATTTTTGAAAATACTTCTCAAAAATTTTTCAATTCAATCAGTGATTTTGAATTGAAAGCAATATTAAATTTTTTTCAAATAAATAATCATGTATGGAGTAATGCTGAAGATATTTGATTTTTTTTAAATACGTAAATCGAGTACATAGGAAAAAGCGTGTTAAAAAGTAAAGAGAGAAATTTTCGAGGAGTCTTTTCAGTCTTAAAACATAAAAAATAATGAAATAATTTCATAATCAATAAATCAATGAAATACATTTTCGCTTGTAATACGGCTTATGGTCACGATAATTCATAATAATATAACTTTATTCTTAATTCCTAATGCTAAAAAGACGACATACAGATTAAACAGGCTCCTTTAAAAAGTATGAGTATCAGAGTATAATAAAATCAGTATTATGCTATCCAAATCAAACAAACAAACACAAAATAAGACCAATAGTCTCAAAAAACAAGTTCCATTAAACTCGGGCTTTGCTAAGCGTTAGTAACTACGTCTGTTGGTGACGATAAAAGTATTACACTCTGCTTCGTATTACTTAACAAGTTTGTTCAGTTCGTCTTGAATTCTGAACTAAATTAGTAAGATAGCAAAGGATTTTGACCTAGTACTCGATACAGAACATTTTCATCTACTAAACCGTTTGACGACCTCCGTAGCCAAGAGGCAAGCGTGCCGGACTTTGGCGTCGCGCCATATCTGAGGTTCCGGGTTCGATCCCCGATGGGGTTATATGGGAAACGAACTTTTCTATATTTATTTTATTTATTTATTTAAAAACTTTATTGCACAAAAAAAAGTACAACAGGTGGACTTAATGCTATGGGCATTCTTTACCAGTCAACCTTTGGGTCATGCATCTTGGTCATATATATTGTCTCGGGTCTGGGTGTTGTGGTACCTTCGTTGCTTCTGATTTGTCTAACACAAGTGCTTTAGCTACTTACCACAGAATCAGAGCAATGTATGTGATGATGTTGTCCAATATTTATATTTATAAACCTTATCTGACAGTTCTGTAAAAGACCGATTGCCCGCAATTCAAACAGTAATCCAGTATGTCATTTCTCTTCCTACCAAGTTTCATCTAATGCTCGGTTTTAATATTTGAAAAACAACCCGTTATAATTACGGATAGTAATAAATTATACGAGGCGTAAGTTAAAAACTATAGACGGAAGACTGATGACAGCTGATATGGAAAGTAAATTGAAATAAGAATAAACGACTCGTAGTCGGTTGGAGAAAAACTAATTTTGTCAGATTACGAATAGTAAAATATTGGAACCGTGACTAAATCAGTTCAGTAGTTATTGCTTGAAAGAGTTACAAACATTTATACATTCTTACAAACTGGCATGTTTATATTATTAACAGGGTTCTTTCCGCCAAGGAAACCGAATACCCACTGAAAAATAATTATTAACAGGAAGCGAGTTGGTCACGAATTTCATTAAAACCCGATTGGGTGACGTCAGAGAAATTAATGTCAGCATGGGCTTGCGGTTAAAATTGGTGTAAGGTTGGTGAAACGTTTCAATAATGGAATGCCATAAGTATTTGGGTACTTTTGTATCTAGTCAACCTGCAAGTTTGGGAAAAAAGAGGAAGTGTAGTCTACCTTACCGTGCTGACGAAAGTACGGTAACATTAACACTTGCAGTTCGAAAATAGTTCTTATGCGCACGAAATAAGGCGGTACAAAGTCCAAAGACTTACGTGCTTTTGTCTATAACTAGATAGAATAGAATAACACACTTCCTACAATCTCCACCATATGAAATACCTCCACCTTACACAACATCGTAGCCAAATAACAATCATTTCGGTGTTGTGTTCCTGCGTGTAAGTAAGGTTTCCAGAGCTCCTGGGGGTGCTACATTAGTAGCAGGGGTCAAGCTTGCAACGTAAGGGCGACAAGTTAAGTAACAGCTTTATTATGCTGTACTTGTCACCCCGTTACCACTTAACATCAAGTGGGATGAGGTAAATCTCGAAGTGCAATATAAAAAAAAACCATTATTTGAACCTTCCAACAGAAATTTCAGTTCAGTCATCAACTCTATAATGTTTCTAGAACCATGTTCTCTAATATATTCCAATGATACGTGATGTGTATTTAATCTCTTCGCTAGTCAAGCACCCTCTCGCGAATGCAACTCGCACGACACGTCCGTTGCATGAACTCCAGTTTTCACTCCATTAGGGTGAGATAATGCAATTATCCGTCTACGCCTCTTGGGAATTTCTGAAATGTTTTTGAGGGAGTAAAGGGTAAAGATTAGTGTCATTGCTGCAACCTTCTAGAGTGCATGTATTTGTATTTTTAAGTAATAAACGTTACAATCAATTTATTAAGCGAATGAATAGCTTGTTATTATTTATTGAAAATAATTTTGAAAGAAAAACGGTTTTCTATTGAAAGGAATATATTATATCTTCAATAATTAGGTATTCCAATTTCCGAGCGATAATGGATCAACCTACTTTTTTAAACATTGGTTCATATTCATATTGTAAATAAAAAAAGCTGAACATAAAAATAATAGACAAAACAACCGTATTAAAAAGTGAATCTTATGATTAAGTCATAACTGTTAACAATTCACAGTACGCCGCAATATTTAATATTGTACTCGTATCTCGATTTCGAACAAACGCCTTCATTCCGCATTTTAACTCTCCACAACTAATTAGTGCCTGCAATTAACACAAAGAGTAAACAACTGAAGCTACGGCTTTCGGAAACATCTCGATTTGCAGAATTTCTATAACAGCGTTTGTTGAACGTTTGAAACAAATTTAATTATTGACACAACCGTCGGCCCGCTTGTCGCTCACAAGCGCGTTTTACCGCCTGCATTTTAAACAAGCGAAATCCCGACAAACGTGGTTCCGAATAATCCGCGGGGAAATATCGCTTTGACATGCTTTGAGGCTAGATGGTTCGAGGCAGTTAGTATTCTTTCCGTTGGGGCAAGCGGCTTAGTGGATATGTATGTTTAATACAAGCTGCGCCTGTGACTTTGTCCGCGTGGGCTTCAGGTTTTTTCATATATATTTACTTTTATGGTGGGTTTTACCCCTATCTCGTCTAATATTTGAAACAAAAAAAGTCATATTTGAATCCAAGTTTTGAGTTATATGTGTAACAAATTTCATATTTAAAAATAAACATTTAATATAATCTCATCTCCCCTTATTTTCAAACATATAACGGAGGTCAGACTTACCAGTGTCTCCGATTCCAGTAGTGGATCCGTATCTACCGCCACTGCGGACTGCGGAGAGCCAGATTAAGCACCGGGGCCCACCGGCCGGCTGGATAGGAAGACTGGCCAATGCCATTCCGCGTCTTCCTCATTTTCCACGGTCCTGCCATGAAGCGATACACTTTCCGCGCCACAGCTCGCCACTGCCAGGTTGTGGAAGACAGGAAGGTCGGCAATCATAAACCGTGGTCCGACTCTGTCTTCACGATCCACCGCAGATAGTCGCCTATTCTCCGCAACCCACCTTGGGATCTGTTTTAGCTTCACCCTAAGGTTTCGGAGGCTGGGTGGTAAAGACAGCCTCCACGCACCGGAATGGGTTACTGAGCCCCCATCGCGACAAAATACAAAACCCAGCGGGGTTACTTAAACAAACCTAATTAAATTGTTGATCTAACTTTCATTCGGCCAAATATTTATCGAACCAAATGTTTAACTACCAAATTATGTTTAACCGTAGCAACGCAATCTTATACATACAGCTTAAAAGAAATTCCGACAAAAGCCAGTATAACTCAAAATCAAAATTATTAGCAAAAGTTTACAAACCAAATAATAAAGCTCATTCAATAAATTTAATCGTTTGAACGAAATTTCATATTCAAAGAACATCAATGCACAGTTTTTGTAAAAAACAGCTTTAATAGAAATATGAATCGAAAGCTCGAACTGTAATACGAAGGAAAATTCAAATTAACCCTTTCTCTGCGCCGCGCTGCGGAAACGAGGTTGAATTTAAAATGCGTCGCAGGCGCGCATTCAGACGCCGCCTTTTATTCGCTAATGGAACGAAAATACAATTTGGCAAATCCTGGATTGGAGACAGTTCTGTAAATAATTTTGAGTATCCATATTTCCGTGTTCACGTTATAGCTAACCTAACCATTGTTAAAGTAATTGAAAGCATTGAAGTAGGTACGCGTTTGTCCTTCTAACATTATCAACACAAAAGTTTGTAAGTATGTCCGAATGTATGTTTGTCACTCTTCCCCGCGTAAACGACAGCACGGATTGGGATAAAATTTGATAAATAGGCACTTTTCATCTCGAAAAAATACGGTCGAAATTGCGGGCAACTTTTTGAGGTAAGCATCAATAATCTCTACTAATATTATAAATGCGAAAGTAACTCTGTCTGTCTGTCTGTAACGCTTTCCCGCTTAAATCTCTCAACCGATTTTGATGAAATTTGGCATAGGTATACGCTGAACCTCAAGAACGGACATAGGCTACTTTTTGCTAGAAAGTAAGGGGCGGGGAGGTAATGCCACCTTTGAAAGTTTATATGGGAAAATGTTTATTTTTTAAGTTAGAGATATGAAATTTGGCACAAATATAGCTCTATTAAAATACTTTTTGTTTCGAATATTAGGGGAGATAGGGGTAAAACCGACCATGAAAGGAGGAAGTCCACTCGAACGAAGTCGCGGACACAGCTAGTCTAAAATAAATAAATGTTAAGATTTAAAAAAATATACTGCAGTTTCAACACGTGCTTGAGATAAACATTTTGAAAGTGGACATAATACATTAAAAAAACTTATTTTAATCTATTGTAGGCAGTGTATGAATAACCACTCTCAAACAAATGTACATGAACATAATATAAGCGGTGTTTATCTTGAATAATAAACTGTTCGTCATAATCTACTAAGCCAAATGTTTGGCCAGGACCCGAACCCGCCATCACACTATTTAAAATAACACGCCACACAAATGAATATTGAATAGATAGAAACTAAATACACGTAAATGTTCTTCAAAAACTTGTCCGGCAATAGCAAACCAAACAAACCAACGACATTTAGTTATAATTATAACAAAATATCATCTACGAAGGAAAGTTTGAAGGTTGTTTTAATAAATATTTGACAATATAACATATATACGAGTATTGATCTGAGTCTGTGCTAAGAAGCATTCACTTGTGTTATATAAATCAGAAACGACGACAGTACCATGACACCCAGACCCGAGACGTTATCGAAAAGTTCGTTAATCAACCGGGAATCGAACGCGAAACCTCAAAAATGTGGCATGGTTGGCTAAGTAGTCCGTCGTATGTCCTGTTTCTTAGAAACATAAAAACGGTATATAAACGAGTTTTCATCACTCATAAACGTTCTGTATGTATATATCTATATATATTATATTGACGACCTCGGTGGCGCAATGGCTAAGGAAGGCAGCCGAAGCGCGAAAGGTTCCGGGTTCGATTCCCGGTCGGGTCAATTTGGAAAACGAACTTTTCTAAATTGACTTGAGTCTGGGTGTGCTGGGATGACGCCCCCAGTTAGTATCCGTCGTCTGGTACTCATAGTACAAGGGAAAACCTTAGTTTGAGACCAGGTGATTGGTGTGATTGTCTGGCGCATCTGTATTAAACTCCGCCGATGACGGTCCCAAGCCCGTATGAAAAAGGAGGAGGGTTGGCTGAGTAGAAGAGACCCAACCAGCTATAAAAGGTCAACGTCGAGTATCGAGCGACGGTTAATTAACTCGATCAAGAACTTTTCAGTTGGAGGTAGGAAATGACACCAACACCCGCTACTCCGTAGTCATGTCTTATGGACTCGGGGGTATTGGCTTAATCGCCTGGACCAAGAGGTAGAAATCCTCAATAAAAAGCTACCCCAATCCTAAGGTGGGTCCCGCGCCGACAGGATGCATGGCTTGTGGGAGACAAGTCAATAGCGCCAACCTCGACGGACCCGGCCAACGTCGTTGAATAAGAGCCCTCACTAGGGAATGGGCGTCACCCCTAGTGTGACAATTTAATTCGACCTTACTCGTGGGAACAAAAACCAGAATATGAGCTTAACTAAATCAGATGATAAATTAGATAATAGTAATCAAAAGATCCTAACCCAACAAATTTTTCACAAGGAAATTCTACCAAACAAACCGAGATCAAACTCATTCAGCGGACCGACCAGTGCAACCACACCACCCATCGACTTAACCAATGAAGCATCTAAAGGAGAAAACCACTCGACTCAAAAGGAAGAATGGAACCAGGTTAACTATGGCAAAATACATAGAACAAGTCCAGAAACAACCCAACGAAAAAACAAACAAACTAAGTTAAGCTACTGGCTCGCAACACCTACCGCAATAGAGACATCAAACAGCTTTAAGGAGCTCGAGGTTACGGATGACAAAACTACATCCGAGAATCCAGTACCTAAACCAGCGAGACCGCCCCCACTATTTATAGACAAAGTAAGTAACATTCAGCCCTTACTCAAAATGTTAGAAGAAGTGGCACCAGCAGACTATGAAATCAAGGTATTGCGAGGCGAAAAGGTAAAGATACAGCCCAAGTCACCTGAGTCATACTCAATTATTTATAAAAAACTCAAACAAAAAAACACTGAGTTTTACACCTACCAACCAAAACAAGAACGATGCTACAGCAGAGTGGTGTTAAAACACCTTCACCCTTCCACCGACAAAGAAGAAATAAAAAACGCTCTGGAAGAACTCGGGCACAAAGTTACAAATGTTTGGAATATTAACAGTAGTAAAACAAAGCAAGCCCTACCTTTTTGGAACATTGAACTAAGCCCAAACGATAATAATAAAGACATCTATAAAGTAACATCCTTATTACATTGCCGCATTGTAGTCGAAGCGCCCAGACCAAAAAAAGCTGTTCCTCAATGCTCTAATTGTCAAGAATACGGACATACCCAAAAATTTTGTCATAGACAGCCCAGGTGCGTCAAATGTGCAGGACCACATCATACCTCACAATGCTCGCGTAAAGAACGCTCTGACAAAGTGAAATGCATACTTTGCGAAGGTAATCATCCCGCCAACTACAAAGGCTGTATCGTGTATAAAGAGCTGCAAAAAGTGAAATATCCCACACCGTACCTAGCAAAGAAAAATATATCAGAACGCCCAAGAAGCCAACAAGAACCTACAAGCAAAGTAACAAACAATAGCAGATTATACTCTGAAATAACTTTTTGAAAGTTATTTCAGAGTATAATCTGCTATTGTTTGTAATATGAAATTTTTTGTTAAAAAAACAACAAAAATCCAACTTATCCCACTGATAACACAAATGCGGAAAATCTCAATATTGTTAATGAGCTCAAAGGCATGAGGGAGATCCTAGTAGCCCTTATGAATCAAATGGTTATGATGACAAAAACGTTTACCGAGCTCATCTCTAAACTGCCATCCCATTCAATACATTAAAAATGTGTATATGGAACGCCAATGGCTTGTCCAACCACTCGGAAGAATTAAAAATATTCTTAAAAATACATCACATAGACGTGCTACTAATCTCCGAAACCCACTTCACCTCAAAAAATCACTTTAAACTACCAGGGTACACCTTGTACCACACGAATCATCCAGACAACAGAGCTCACGGTGGATCAGCCATCATTATCAAGTCAAACATCAAACACTATCCACTAGGAAACTACTGCACCAATTCTATACAAGCTACAAGTATTGTAGTAAGTGACTGGGTCAATGACATTACAGTATCGGCTCTTTACTGTCCACCTAGATACACAATAAAGGAAACTGAGTTCAATCAATACTTTCTAACCCTTGGATGTCGATTCATAGCAGGAGGCGACTACAACGCCAAACACACTTTTTGGGGATCTAGACTCATCACGCCTCGAGGGCGGGAACTCCTGAAATGTATACAAACAGGGAACCTGAATGCCTATTCCTCTGGTGAACCAACATACTGGCCAACTGACGTAAGAAAAATCCCAGATGTCATTGACTTCTGTGTAACTAAAGGAATCGCTGAAAGTTACATAACCTGCCATAACTGCCAAGACTTGTCGTCAGACCACTCTCCGGTCCTGGTGGAACTACATACTAGCATCAAAAAACGAGACTCAAAATGCACACTACACAATAAATTAACTAATTGGACTCTATTCCGCGAACTCGTAGACAAAGCCTTTCAGGAATCAGTTCCCCTAAATTCAACCATTGACCAAGTACACAGACTGACAAAAAAAATCATGGAATCCCTTGAGGCCAAAAATTATTGCGCAAGCGCATTTCTGGATATATCCCAAGCATTTGACCGAGTCTGGCACGCAGGGTTGCTCTATAAAATCAAAGCTTCATTTCCTAATTATCTGTTTGAAGTACTAAAATCTTTCATGCAACATCGACACTATATAGTCCAGAATGGAGAGGCCCTATCCGAATTATGCCCCATAAGTGCAGGTGTTCCTCAAGGGAGTGTTTTGGGACCCATACTCTACTTGCTTTTTACCGCAGATCTACCCATATCAGAGTCGGTGACCACAGGTACATTTGCTGATGACACTGCGATCTTGGCCTCTAATAGCGACCCGATAACCGCTTCACAATTACTACAATCCGGTCTAAATGAAATATCCCACTGGCTCAAAAAATGGCGAATAAAAGCGAACGAAACCAAGTCTGTGAACGTCGTTTTCACGTTAAGACGAGGGAACTGCCCCGCAGTGTCACTCAACAACATAGAAGTCCCACAAGCTGAAAGTGTAAAATACCTTGGCCTGCACTTGGACAAGAGGCTCACCTGGCAGAAACATATATTTACAAAAAGGAAACAACTGGGCATCCAAACAAGGAAACTCTATTGGCTTATTGGCAAGAAATCACAACTTTCTCTCGAAAATAAAATTTTATTATATAAGGCCGTACTAAAGCCTGTATGGGCGTACGGTATCCAGCTGTGGGGTACTGCGTCTCACTCCAACATAGAAATACTGCAACGATTTCAAAACAAATTGTTACGGATGATAACCAACGCCCCTCGGTTCGTGCCAAACGAACAACTTCACCACGACCTAAGAATACCTACAGTAAAGGAGGAAATAGTACGCTATACCAAGTCATATAAACTACGGATATCACAACACCCTAACCGCCTCGCCCGGCCCCTTATGAATGAAGAGCTACAAATGAGACGTCTAAAGCGAAGAATCCCTCAAGATTTGGCCAAAATACAGTAATACATCACTGTCTCAGTTGTTGAGGACGTAACATAGGTTACATACCACGCAAGCCATTGGAAGCACATCCAACATACTTCTGAATGTCCCAGAGAAGGAGACAGATTGCAGTACGAATTAAACATAAAAAAAAAAAAAAACGTTCTGTATAACACATTCCAGGAAGTGGAGTCTTACTTATCTCTGACCTATATAATTTGAGAATGAAAATTAATCCTTCGCAGAATTTGAATTATAAATACGTTGTATCCGAGTATTTTACCGCACACCTTTCATTTGCTATTTGCTAATGGAATGAAAACACAATTCGGCAGAACGCGGTAGCTGCAGATGTAATTTGGGACCGGTGTGGATGTGATTTTAACGAAGTCAGCCGATTTTAAAGATTTGTTTACGTGGAAATAGTATTTGGTTACAATAAGCGGTATAACCCACTTAAAAGTAGTTTGCAACCAATTTTGAACATTTATCTTTTTCTTTAGTGTTTTCAAATAGTAAATTGCAGGGCGTGTTTCTTAAACCTTTGAATGCCAATGACTCATTTTTTTAGATAGATACACTTAATTGCACAGAAAAATTTACAGAAAATGGTTTTACAGACATAATTAAGTACAATTTAGGCGGTCTTATTGCTAGAAAGCAATATGTATTTTATTTTTATTTGTTGAAATCAAATAACGCTTTTGATAATTATTTTTACTCAAATAATTATTGACTTGTCTTGTTGCACAATGTTATTTCATAGCAACCAACATAATTGATTATCCAAATCTAAAAAAAAATGCTTAATGTACTCAACATGAGAATTTTAGCTTCTACATGTTTGAAATGTAACTCTGTATTTGAAAAAGACTAATAAAAGTCACATCTAATAAATATAAAATTAGATTCATAAATAAAAAAATATCAATATGCACTAACCAAAGAAATGGGGGTCTACTCCCATAAACGAAATATGTCAGATCCGACAACGGATGGCAATTTTTAATCCTCATAATCATAACCAATTCACTTCGAATGCAAATTAAGCGATTTAAAAAAAACAAAATATTATTTATGCAAATCAAAAACCAAGTCTTCATTCTTAAACTTTTGAGTAATCTTCAAAAACGAAACCTTTCGTTTGTTCGTTTCGTTTTTGAGAGTAGGTACCCTGTACCTATTAATATTAATTCTTATTCTAAAAGAGGTTTTGTCAAATTTTTATAACGGACTGAAATTCAAAACTTGCAGTTCCAAGATATTAAGACAAACCTTAATAAAAGCTTAAAACTATTCTTGCCAAAGAAAATGCAGCCAAATTTTTAATTTGAAATAGCATCCATTGTTGTGTGCCCTCTGCTCCAGTAATGGAATGAAAATAAGTTGTGAGATGAGGAATACTGTAAGTTTTATTGTGTTGATGAAGATCAGAATGTTTGTTCATTAAAATTAATTATTTAGAACTTTATTAAACATAATTAATCACTGGTCTAACTTTATCATCAACTTCCAACATAAAATTCCACGGGAAAATATAGGCGGAGTGATTTCGTTATTTGACAGGTATGCTCTCATACGAGTTACAACAAAAGTTAGCATTGTTTTGCTTTTTGTGTGATATCAAAACCATCACTAAATAAAGAATTAAAATATGGAGAAAATTTTTTTTAGAATTTAGTGTACCTACGGTTATTTACAAAGGTAATGGCAAGGAATCATTTGTATGCGAGTCCGATTCACAGTCGATTTTTAATTGATCTATGTAACGACACATTGAGCATCACTATTAGGAGCCATAATAGTTCTTCTTCTAATAAGAAACTTAAATAAGTTACATACATAAAATTGCGAATACAAATGAAACTTAACGTTTATAAATGTTTGAATAATCATATTGAAAAAAGCATCATTTTCTTAGGAACGTGCACCATGTATTTTAATGATGCCAATTAAATGGTAAAATCCTTCTTGTTGAGAAACTCTGTTCAGGTCTTACATCATAATTTTTGTATTAAAAATAACAATTACCTGATAACTACAATTGGTAACGAGAATATTTAAATTGTTAATCAGAGAACTCATAACAATCAACAAAGCGATTCGTCGAATGTAGCAAAAGGCGTCATATCCGGATAAATTCGGGAAATGTTTAAAAAATTTAATAAAGAGGGAATTTGCCAAAGAGATGCACAAAAAGCCAATGAGAGTGCGAGGCTGCGCAAACGGTCCAGCGAAGTGTATGAGTATAGCGAGGGATTTACACTGCACGGTCATAACAATAAAACTGAATTAATATTTCAGTACTGTAGCATCCTATATCTTTAATTCAATTGTATTGTTTATGTACGGCAAAACTATAATGACATTTTTAAAATATCTGACTGTCACAATTATAACAATAGAAATAAACAAACACAAGCTTGCTTTTCCATATCTTAGACTGCATAAGATTAGTCATTCCATCGTGGGTCTAACTCTCAAATAATTTGATAAGTTGCCTGAAAATAATGTCTACTTGAGGCTAACGGTTGAAACAGCAGAAAAATTTCATCGCCTACGACAACTTGCGGTTAGCTCAGTTGGTAAGAGCAGCACGCGCGATACGTGAAGGTCGTGGGTTCGATTCCCGCACCGCAAGGGGAGATACAATTTTTCTGTTTCTAATAAATAATATCCAGTTGCCTTGGTATCGTTTTAAGTCTCATATATTTTCTTAAAAAGGTCTACTTCAAAACAGATGATGATTTGAATTACAAAAAAAATATGAACCTAAAATTTCAATTTTCAATAATATAACAATGTTTAATATTACATTGTTATTCTGTAAAATAACTGTAGAGTTTCTTGCCGGTTCTTCTTGGCATTATCATTAATAAGTGCTTTTGTAAAGCTTACATGAATTAAAATATTTTCTGTTACATTGACCAGATCTTTAAGTAAGTAGCTTAATTACTTGTGTAATGGAACCAAAACCAACGGCAATACTATAATATATAGACGACCTAGAATACTAGATACAATACCCCTTTCGACTGCATTCTTCTGAGATATAAGTATCCAACCTGTCAGTGGTGTTGTAGATAACTCAAGCTCCACGAACTTTTCAAGCGTTTTACTTTCGCTACATTATCATAATTTCAGCCGAAAGCCACCACTATTCTTGACTTTGGACCACTTCAATCGATTACCATGCATCGCGACAAGAACGAATACCCGTCTTGTGAACGAAAAGTCTGCACTGTGTTCTCTGATATGTGATCGCCATTTTAGTATTTTCCTGTCAGTAATCGGTTTTACGAGAAATGCGACCTGCCCTATGCCACTTTAGTTTTGCTATTCTAAGACATTTTTTTTGCTTTGTTTAGCTTCAAAATCGTTCATTGTAAATATCATTTCCGGAACCAAACAGAATGAGCCTCGTTCAATTTCACTGATGTGATGCAGACTGGTGTAATATAAAATTAAATCGGCACTGTCTGTGTTAACAACTTAAATTTAATTTGATTTCAGATAAATTGCTTGAACGTAGCATGAATAAAATTTTACGGTAACTTTTATTTGGAATTGTATAGTGGTAAATATCATAAAAGCTTTTCTCTCCGGTTAAAATCGGGGTAACACGGATCATCTTCCGTTTTTAGGGTTCCGTACCTCAAAAGGAAAAAACGGAACCCTTATAGGATCACTCGCGTGTCTGTCTGTCCGTCCATCTGTCACAGCCGATTATTCTGAAACCACTGGACCAATTGAGATGAAATTTGGTACACATATGTAAGTTAAAGACCCATTATGAATGTGAGGGTCACTTTTGGAGGGTAAATCACAACATTAAAAAAAAAGATTGGCTAACCATATTGTGTGACATATCAAATGAAAGTTCTTGCTGTAAGGATTGCAAATATCTATCATTTATAATCTTGAAATAAATCGTTTTTAAGTTATTTCTAGGCTAAAAATTTTGACATTAATGCGGAATATAGCTCTTTACCTATAGATTACAAGAAAACCTATGAGAAGTACATGGATTTAAAAAAAAGGGTTGTTTTGTTAAATTTACGTTTTTTTTATTGTTACCTGCCTGTGCCATGTGATTATTTTCAGCCATATATAGTTTTTTCATGCGAGTACTTACCAGCTTCCAGAAGTATTTAATTATCTTATAACCTTTTACCATGAACACGTTTCAAAGCAAAGTAAATTAGCTAAGGAATAAGAAGAATTGATTACTTTAAAAATCGACGTCAACAACTGTAACTTATTTACCTACATTTGATAAATAATTGTTTAGTTTATTGTGACCTATGAGCCCAACGTACGGAACCCTCTCCACGCGAGTCCTACTCGCATTTGACCGGTTTTTTTTTGTAAATTAAGATAATTACACGTGAAGTGGACGTAACATACACATCTCATAAAATTATTTTTTCATCGCTTATGATTTAAAATTTCTCATTGATTAATTGCAACATAGTGGAAATAAAAAGTGTTGCGTGTATGGGACTCCACTGCCCTAAAAAGAACTTTCAACTGACCCCTCGATTAGACTTCATCGCCTTTAGGGTTATGCTGTGGAAAATTTGGCTCAGCCACAACCACTACAAGTACCACACTAGAAAATCTGTTCTTGTATCTTTTTTCTTTTCCTTCATTCAGTACTATTCACCTTTTCTTTTAGCAGTGGTATTAATAGTTCCACCAGTGATTAAGCTCCGTCAACGGGGCAAAACCTTTACGGATCCAGAGCGTGATACAAGTTAATCAAACTTGAAGCATTTGTAACTGCAGACCAAGATGAAAGAGCCATTACTAAGGAAACTAGATTTGATCAGTTTCTTGGGCTCTCTTCCACTGGATTTTTACGTAAGTTGGGTAAGTTATGCAAAACAAAACGATAATCGATCATTTTAACGTTTTAGAATTTTACGCAAGAAAAAAATATTTTTTCTTGTTATACTTTTTTTTCATTTAAATAATCTCTTAAGCCTTTGTCCTGTTTTTAATTTTCAGATTAATTATCAATTGAAAGTGCCACAGACGTATATTTAAAATCTTATCTTACCTCACATTTTATATTCATTGATTAAGACCATAATTTGAGCTGCTTTCATAGTAAAGAACAACAAATCAATAGCTTATTTAACATTTATTCAAAACATTTTTTTCCTTGTTTTCCTCATAACCTAATATTCATCCTCAAATTCTGCTCACTTATGTTTTAATAGCATTATTGTAAGAAGACATTAATACTTTAGTATAAGAAGCGATGATATGTCAACAGAAACATTGTTCGGCAATTTGTCACTCTCTTATCACTTGACACTTACTCGTAGTAGAAGCAACGAAATGGGCAAGAATCACCAGTTACGGAACGCGAAAACTTTTCGAATCAGTCCGGTAGTATCGTACTATTTTCCCGCCAATCTTTTGATGTATCGAAACGAACTA
Organism: Glyphodes pyloalis; assembly: GCA_037074685.1. Lineage (NCBI taxonomy): Eukaryota > Metazoa > Arthropoda > Insecta > Lepidoptera > Crambidae > Glyphodes > Glyphodes pyloalis. The sequence goes on along the minus strand of JAYKKO010000030.1, from coordinate 3,066,012 downwards.
TTGCTATTACTTGTATTAAATCTCAGCTTATGTTGCGGCTTTGATTTTCTTCGATAACTTTCTTGAGGGTGTCTGGGGTGAATGGCGTGGGTGACTTTGAGGCGGTTCGCCCTTTTCATACTTTTTGTAGCTCAAAAAACCGCAATTACTTTTTCGACATCTACGTTCTAGTAATAATTATTTTGTCGGTGGGCGTTGAATTTATGAATTCTGTATGTGAGACATTTATATTCTATAAAATGATATTTTGGAACATTTTCATAATTAAAGCAAAAAATAAATTTTAGGAAAACAGCGAATAAAGATTCGCAGGTCACAATATTTTTAGGAAGTAAGACGACAATTGGAGACCAGTTACAAGAAAATATTTTTTGACAGTTATGTATTATGTTGCTTATTTTTCTACTTATTAAAAGTAAAGTATATTAATTATTTAACAATATTTTTGTAAAACAATATCAATTAAGGTAGACTTCATCTGCCGGTTCTTTCATCAGTTGCCAATAGAATACTTATACTACTTACATGTTTCCTTATTTGTAAATTTTGAAAAAAGTATTTATCGAGTTTATATTGTTGCAAAAAGACTAAAGCCATTTTCTATTCAAATCTACTTGGGAGTAGGTAAATCTATTTGATTTTGTCTAATATTATTTGCTTCTAATGTATTATCATCCACGTATTTTTTGGTCCAAATCACCCAGTAACTGGTGGCACATTTGCCGACCTTCGCCTATATAATACCCTCATTTATCGCGGCATCGCAGGAGGCACAAGTAATATTAAAGAAGTAATCTTACTTAATATCGCGCGTTATTCCCGAGAGGTAATAACACAACTTAAATATTATGTCAGCCTGAGAAGTAAGATATAAAAAATGCGACCAATCAACTCTCGGTTTAAGGTTTTCTTCCAAAACATACAAGACAGTCATTTTAAGCAAGCTTAAGGCATGTACTGTATCTAGAGCCATATCAATTCAGGGAAATTCGTTTCTCTACTTAACCCGGCAAAGAATCGAAAACAGTGCCTTCTGCGCAATAACCATTGCGACACTGTAGTCCAGATTAGGGAGTAATTAATAAATTTATGCATATATGCGGACTAAGCAACAACAGTTCTGTATGAAACTCGTCTTTGGAACAAAGGTTCCAAAGACGAGTTTCATCAGTTGATCGGATTAAATAGACAAATATCTAATTGAAATTTTCTTCTATACTTCTTACACCTCAATGATCTATTATTTTCAGTATCTACTAATTTGTGATCGTCATCTGTGGTGAGTTCGATAACCAAATCAAGCAAGATACGTTTCGAATTTGTTTAACGTCTACAATAGCATATGTTTGTGGCCACATTATTGTTAATTTGAATTGATTTTAATGATGAAATTTATACGTCATATCGCGGTTATAAGAACTAAAATTGAACTGCAATTATTCACCTTAATGTGCTGTTCACCGTTTTAATAGTAGTTAAATATACTTTTTAACGTATTTTATTTTCAAATCTTTTTTTGCTTTTTACCCATACGCTATTCTATTACCTAACACTTCCTGACTGTATTAATATTAGGGTGATAAAAATAATTCGGTCGCGAGGGATAAGCGTTCCTTGTACGCGACGGCTGTGGGCACACATTATACCACCTGGTGATATTGTTAAGCTTTCTAGTCCGTGATCGACGACCTTTGAAGGTCCACGGATGATAGAAAATTGGACGCATACAGAACTTGATTGTGCCAAATTCTATTTCGTTCATTTAATTCGTGTACTATGACGCGCAGTTTTGAAGACTTTTGAAATTTTTAGACATCTTGTATAATTTTTGGAAAAAATTACGTGTGTTCGCCGATAATTTCGTCATTTATGAGCCGAATTTGATTTGATGGGAACGAAATATTTTAGCAATAGCATTTTGAAACGGCGATCAGAATCTGATGATGGCATATCAGAAAAATAGAGGGAGAATCGTTTTTTTTTTGCTAAAAATGATAATACTCATGCCTTACAAAATGCCTTACTTAATGCTTTGGATACAAGTAAGGTTGTTTAAGATTTAATGCGCAATTTTAATCCCGTAGTATAATAGTAACAAAACTAAAAAAAGCGGTTTTCGGCTATGTACCTACTAAATCATTCATGAGTAAACTAACTTTGAAATCATTTAAATATATTGACGTTTTAACATTTGTTTTATATTATGTTTAATATTCTTTAGTGGAATCTTATTTTGAAAATTGGCTTTTGTATTTGCTGACTGTTCATATTTGAGTTGTGACAATAATTCGGTCGCTAGGGACAAACCTCCTTTGTACACAGCGGTCTTGGGTTCACATTATACCACCTGGTGATGTATTGTTGGGTATAAGAGGTCGATGACCTTTGGAGGTTCTTATTATGATAAAACTGATGCATAAAGATTTATTTTTTAATATTTTATTTTGTTGCATTAGCTGTTTGTTAGTTCAATGGCAATGGTATTTTTTGTGAGTTGAGCGTTATGTGTGAGGGGACAAGTATCTATGTCAAAAATTGGTTAGATTTATTATGAATTATGTGTATTAACATATTGATTTTTTAAGTGGAACTTATTTACTTACTTAAACAGGTAGAGAGTCTAATTATTTTTGTTCAATAATCCTGGTATCATAACTTAACGCAAAACTTATCATAATTGGCTCATATACGATGAAAAAAGACAGACGGACACAATACTACTAATACTCATTAAGTGAAGGTTTGTAGAAATGCAGTTATGTATGGATGTAACCCTTTAACTAAAAAAATATTGACTCACGAACTTTGGGTTACATAATTTTTATCGTGAAATAGCGCGACCGCAGTTTCGGCCAAAGGTAATAAAAAATTTAATCAGTGCGGTGGAATAGAGAATCCTCGTATTTTAAAGTCGGTGAAAAATCATCATTCTCATCATCAATTGTCACATTCGTTTTATTTAAAAAAATTATTACGCAAAAACCAATTCTCTTCTTCTTCTTTCTTTTATACTACCAATCAACCATTGGTTTACGCAGATAGTTAGTTCACCACATCTTGGGGCTCACCCCAAGACGCCTATAGGCCTCAGCCTATGTTCAATAGGAACGTCCACTATTCACCCCAAAAACTGGGCTATACTATATATGTTCTAGTTACAAATAGTAATAAATACGAGGCACACTTACCGCAATGTATTATTGACTTACCTATGCATAGATTTAAGATCCATATTAAATCATGTTTAATGCGAAAAGGATACTATAAACTTGATGAATATTTAAACGATAAACATATATGGACATGATTGTCTGTATGCTCGCACACCATAGTTTTAAGTTCTCTAGCTCTAAGCATTGTAAAGATTAGGATAACTATGAGATTCTTGATTAGGTTCCAAACCGGCTGTAGCTTCAATTTTGGTTTGTGTTCATTCCGACGATGCATAAGTGTTACTTGTAACCTACATGAATAAATGAATTGACTTTGACTTTGATGAGGGAGGAACGAATTTGAAATCAGCGTCAAACACAAAAACTTAAGTCTGCCAAGCTTTTAATCAGGCATTACAAAACAGATATAGCCAACCGTCCTTTTCAAGCCTTATTCCACGTAATCTAAACATTCTGGGGCAGTACTTCTACTTTCCGCTGAAAACGACCAATGGATGACTGAAGGCAGCTGAGATTGAAAGTAAATAATGGAACGGTATAAACGACTCGTAGTCGGTTGGAAAAAAACGGATAGTATTTTTTTGATATGTTACGGATCGTAAAACATAGGAACCAGGTATTAGTTTATCTATTTAATAATTAATTACTAACCTTCTTACTCTAATTTTGATAAGTTCTATCCTTAATACTAACACACTTTGTATGAGCCAAGTTGCCCGAAATAAACTATTTTTTTTTTGTTAGTCGTCTGATGTACAATACAAACATCTTTAGCGAAAATAATAGTCAAACGTTTTACAGGTTGATAATTTCATACAAATCAAGATTTCGGTATTGCACCGAAACACGAGTTGTGCTTAGTACAGAAGATATTGGTTCAGCGTCACTTGGCGCACAGCCAGGGGACAATCTTGCGTTGCTCTCGTTTTTGTACGCCGAAGTAACAGAGCGTAACTGGTTGAGCTTCAGTAAATGGGTCGCTGAAAAATTGCTTCAGCCTTTTTACGAAAGCATTTGAATCTGAATTTATAATTTATTTGGCGATGGGCAGAAAACTTATATGGTGGCGATCGCGTACCGAAAACCACAGAGTTGGCTCCCAGGAGATGAGGAATCCCACAGCGTAGCCACAATGGTATGGAGACGATTGATCTACTTCCAGACATCGCTTGATATATAAACATAGAAATACATATAAGCATTAGGTCATTCAACCATGTCGGAGTAAAAAGGAATAGTCTACAGTAGTATTGCCAATTAACCGATTATCGATTATATTGACTTAAAATAAAATAATTATAGTTGTAAGAGATGTAAAATCATAGACGGCTTTGTGTTGAGAGAAAATATATTGATAAATCAATTTAAAATAAATATTTACAATAAAAATGTTTATAAAAAGGTAATATAAGAAGGCTTTGCTGGTCGCCAACGATAGTTGTAGAAGTTGGTTCTTACGTCTTACGTCAACAGATGGCGCTCTACCGTCTAGCGTCGATTGCGTCTGAATCGCGGTGACGAGATCGTTCCACAATACTATAAGTATACAGAGGGACTTAGCACCAGTAGATTGTGGTTTGTTAAATAGTATCGATCAATTCGATAGTAACGATAGATCAGTCGATGTTTCGGTTATTTCGCAGTATTAAATTTGACAAATCGTTTATACGAAAACTCAAGAACAGGGATATTCAAAGGATTTCCGTCTTGTGACTTTCGACTTCTTTTACTTATAATACTAGGACATAAAATTTCAACTTTTATTATTAACTTGTTACAAAAAACGGAATAAATGTAGAACCGCTCGAAAATTAAACGCTACTTAACATTCAACATTTTATTTCTTTGAAATCGCATCATTTTGAGGCTTTTCAATGCCAAACTTATTTATTTTAGATGACATAACTTGACAGATTATTTTTGATTATCTTTTTTTTCGACATAAAAATCATACCAGCCATTATTAAAAAGGAAACCTCTTTCTCCTAATTCAATATTAACACTTAAAATACCTAACAATATCCACACTATGTCACATTCTCCACCCGATCCTACATAAAGATAAGTATATAAATGAAAGAAAACATCTGATTAGTGCATAAGTACATAAAAAACATCTGATTATAGATTTGAATCTATATATATAAAAGGAGAAACTGACTGACTGACTGACTGACATATCAACGCACAGCCCAAACGGCTAAACGTAGGCACTTGAAATTTGGAAGGGACGTAGCTTAGGTACCGTAGAGGTGCACTAAGAAAGGAATTCCCGAAATTCCCACGGGAACGGGAATTAGCGGGAAAATCCTTTTGTATGAAAAATCTAAACCGCTTAAGTTAGACGCTTGAAATTTGGCATGCAGGTACCTTAGTAAATATAAAGTTTAGTTATGGCTGTATTTTGAGAAATTCCCACGGGAACGGGAGTTAGCGGGAAAAAACTTTTGTATGAAAAGATCTAAACCGCGTAAGTTAGATGATTGAAATTTGACATGCATATACCTTAGTGAATGCAAAGTTAAGTCATGATTGGATTTTCCAAAATTCCCATGGGAACGGGAATAGCGGGAAAAACTTTTGTACCGCGAGTTAGAGGCTTGAAATTTTTTAGTATATGGGTATCTTAGCAAATGTACAGCTTCATGGGAATGGGAAACATCTTTTTCATGAAAAAGTACTGCACTAGCGCCAGATTCAGAATAATTGTTATGTTGTTTTTTAATGTATTTTCTCAAAAAAAAAAAAAACTTTTTAAAATTTTTGAATGCAACATTCATTATTATTTACATTCGACACACACCGAGAAAAATACTGAAATGACACAATAACACGCCACGCGGACGAAGTCGCGGGCAAAAGCTAGTAAGTTATAAAGCAATATTTAGATGTATTGCTTGGTGACAGTAGAAAGACATTCCAAGGTTCATAAAAGTCAATGAATTTTCCTAAAAGTAACAAAACAAACACAGACGACTAGAAAACTATTTGTGTACAACAAACGAGCACTGTTAATATAATTTACTTGTACATTAAATATACTTAATCTAGAAAATGTTAAATATACTTCATCTAGAAAATGTTAAATATACTTAATCTAGAAAATGTTAAATATACTTAATCTAGAAAATGTTAAATATACTTAATCTAGAAAATGTATCGCTTGGACGTGGGAGGTACGAGTTGTTATGGAATTAAGGACTAATTCTGTTTGAGTTTTATTTTTAGGTTTAAGTAAAATGTTTGTTAAACCTTAAGCTTATGGTAACTAAATTCAATCAATTACATTTTTGTAACTTACAACTTCTTGTAACTCATGATATGAGATGCGATGCGTGTTTTACACCTTTTACTGTCTGTTCATCTATTTTTGGTGTCAAGATGTTCTTATTATCAAATAAGTGGACATACATCTATGATAAAAACATGATTGCCTTAAAAGACTTCGGTATAAGACACCAACTGAAGGTTTCGAGGTAAAGTAAGAGCAGTAGTTTTGAATTATTTTTTGTTTCGTGTAATATTTGAATTGGTTTGCAAGTTTACGTAAAAGACACAATAAAAATTATACCCTTACCCGAGTTCGAGGGGCCTAAATGATCTTGAAGGAAAATTAAGGCAAGAATTATAAAAACAATGCATGAAAAACCATTCTTACTAATATTATAAATGCAAAAGTAACTCTGTCTGTCTGTCTGTTACGCTTTCCTGCTTAAACCTCTCAACCGATTTTGATGAAATTTGGTAAAGGTATACGTTTAGTCTCAAGAACGGACATAGGCTACTTTTTATTAGAAAATAAGGGGGGGGAAGGGGGTTATACCACCTTTGAAAGTTTATATGGAAAAATGTTTATTTTTAAAGTTAGAGATATGAAATTTGGCACAAATATAGCTCAAAACTTGGATTAAAATATAGACTATTTTTTGTTTCGAATATTAGGGGAGAAAGGGGTAAAACCGACCATGAAAGGATGTAGTCCACGCGAACGAAGTCGCGGGCACAGCTAGTCTATGATAAAAACATGATTGCCTTGAAAGACTTATTCGGTATAAGACACCAACTGAAGGTTTCGAGGTAAAGTAAGAGCAGTATTTTTGAATAATTTTTTGTTTCTTTGTAATATTGAATTGGTTTGCAAGTTTACGTGAAAGACACAATAAAAATTAGACCCTCGTATAAATATTCAGCTCATATCCTTATTTTGTTATAAGCGAAAAGTTAGTCAGAATGTATGGATGTATTGGATGTCTTAATGTCTGATTATCTGGAAATATGTTTCTCACTCTTTCACGAAAAAACTACGTAGAAAATTACGATAGGGTGTGGTATGAAGATATTTTAAAGAAATAGAAAAATTTTAACTCCGGAAATTAAAGTGCGGTGTAAAACACTATTAAAAAATATAAAAATCGATGGTATAAAGAGACTTTTAATCCGAAAACAATACGAACGAAGTCACTGGCAAAAGCTAGTATTGATATAAATTACTTAACTTGTTGTATTAGTTTTAAGACGTAAAACGTTTATGCGATTCGTTTGCAGAACACTAGTGATCTCATATACGTTACGTCGTAATGAAATACTTACGATACGATTACGCTGACGACCCGAGTTCAAGGGGCCTAAATGATCTTGAAGCAAAATTTAGGCAAGAATTTAAAAAACCATGCATGAAAAACTATTAGCTATAAAATAAGGCACAGAACAAAGGTAACCAAACTTATAGCGCGAGAATCAGTTTCTCCTTTCAAGTTTCAAAACTCCAAGAACCGACAAATACTAAAGAAAAAACATCTTTACCAATTTGACGCCGTAAAATAACAACTTTTTCACTTCTTACCATCGAAGTCACATAAAACAAAGAGACTACAGATAGCTTAGTATTCCCGTAATCATAAAGCAGTCTTTGTTCTCAAATAACAACGTGGACTCGAAAATTCTAGAACGTATTTTACGTGCTTTTGTTACTTACTCTTCCAAGCTTAGCGTCGTAACTTTAGGTACCTCTGTATAGCACACTTAAACCGTACAAGTACGAACCAGGGCTTATACGCAGTTTAAATATTTATACAGTTTTGAAGCTACGAAGATACGCTCAAAATGAATAAATACATTAGACGGAATCATTTAATAGCAATGTGTTTATTTACCAAAATCTTGAGCTTTACATTATTATAACGAAACAGTGACTCTCATACAAGGCGAAGACTGCCACATAAGAGTCATATCCATTGATTAAAATTAGAAATACATACCAGAAGAAAAAAAAAACTAAATGAAGCCTAAAATAAAAAGAATAAATTCGAAAAGCTAATGTTTAATTAGTGCCTATCTATGACATTACCTACAAATCGACACAAATACAAAGCGTCAGCAGAATTGGCGTAGTAAACAACGCTCCACAGGTACCTAATGCACGATTAGCCAATCAATACATTTATCCTACATCGCGATGTCAGAATTATGGTCGCCACTAACTATAGGTATATACAACAAACCTAAATTGGTAGTTGGGCCATAGTCCCCAAGCAGATTACACCTAGCTCAGTGGAAGTACTTCCACTTTGAGTAAAGAACATACGTTCCTTACAAATTGTTACCAATCTTTATGTTTAGAACTTCACCGAACTTGTGGGGAAGAGATGGGCTTAGAGATAAAAACCCTAAAATTTTAACAACAGCCAAAGAGCGTCCCATGGTAGACCTTGGAACTCGGCTCGGGCTGCTGTTGAGAGGAAGAAAGAAATATATTTTATCACCCAACAACGTAAATGTATAAATAAAAGCACGCACACAGATAATTTAAGATCGATTGGGTTCCACTTCAACTGCTGTTGGTACTCTGGTGGAACTTCCCTCATTGGAAAAAGTTAGTTTGAGAAAGAGGAACCTAATATACGCTTTTGGGGACACAGAAGTCTCATCACGTGACCTGTAAGCTTATGTATTTCAAATTTGATCAGGGATTGGCCTTAGTTTGTGACAAAAGATAGCGGCATGAACCATCGCACCTGCATTGCCTTCAGCTTATTCAATAGGGTCTCGCCGGTTGGTAGGTAGGGACTCCTTAACCCGTGAGAAGGCGCGCCTAATTTTTTTACACGAGTAGGCGCGCGCGAGCAAATTGCTCACACTATTATAAATGGTCATATTTTTAGTGTTTCTATATTTATTGGCTTAAAATGTATTCAAATAAATAACACAAGGTTTAGTAAGTAAGAAAACAAGTATTTTAATCAAACTAATAAACATAATAGCAAGTTCTAACGCAAATAACAAAACTACCTAGTATTAATTAAATTTTTTGGCACGTTTTATAAAAATCACAATTAAAACTGTTACATAACAAAAACTAAAAAGTGTTATTCATCCATTAAATCTACACTAATGTGGCTCTCGAAACATACTGAACACATGTATTTTACATGTTTGGTGCAAAGTAATTGCTTGCACGAAGTACATGGTTTTTTCGACCTTTTGTTTTTACGTCTAGGACATATTGTACAAAATCCGTTTGGTCCTGGCTCCGCTACAGGGACAGGAGCCGGCACATATCGCTTCATTAGAAATTTGAGATCTAAGGATATGTTTTCCATGCGAATTCCGTGTGAAATATGTGGTTTCACCAGCTCGAGAGCCACCTCGTTCAAAAATGTTTTCCTCTCAATCAGAGTGTTCGTGTTGGCTTTGTATATTATTTGGGCATTGATCCCAGTTATATTCAAAATGGAGAAGAATAAGCGTATCTTGATGTGATTCTGGTAACGGAATTATCCTCTTTCTTTTGATCTACAACATCTACGCCTTCTATTGTGGAATTGTAAAATGTTACAATCTCAGGTTTAGCTTCGCTTCCAGTTGAGTTCTTGATCTATAGTGTCGTCATTGTGAAGTGTTGATAGCATAAGGACAATCTTCTTTGTTTGTTTTCTTTGGACATATGATAATATTATCTTATCTTCACCGAAACCAAAAATTTTACTTGGCATTGTCCTATACTTTGTTGAAAAAAAAGAAGACAGAATCTCTTTTTTATTTTTTTCGCAGTGTTCCCACCGCAGTTATTCTGTAGGTGTTTCCAGTTCATCAAACAACGGTATTGATGTATAATCAACTAATATAAATCAAACAAATGAAATAATATGGCAGAAATAATAATCTAACTTTTTTAAACCACAAAAATAAATACTTACACAGATGGGCGCGTGATGAGCCAATTGCCGCAATTGGTACACGGCCTCCACAAAAGCCTTGCTGCGCGGTCGCAACGCCACTGAGCGGATCGAGAATTGCGTCAGGGGAGAGGGGGTGAATATTTAGGAAGGTACTTAAGTGCTTGAATTGGTGGGGCAAGGGAAAGACAAAAAAAAATTGAATTAAATTTTTGTGTGAGCAAATTGCTCATAGCGCGCCTTCTCACGGGTTAAAATAACTTGCACAGTACGGCCTACTCCACAAAATCACTTTTATTTCTTTTAACTGCTTTTCTATAGAAATATCCAATTGAAACGCAATACTGTTCTAGAATCCCTTACCACTCCAATTCTGTTTCGAGGCCACCGACAGCTTGCCCCAGCGAATATTAAAATTTACACTGAACCGGTTTTCATTCCTAGAATCCTATAGCAAGAATAACATGAATCGAAGTGAGCCCCGGATTTGTAGTTCTCAGAATACTGTGAATTCTTTATGAATTATGGATATAAGTTGTATGTTCGCGTTTCATGAGCTAACTGCTTCATGAAAATGCAATCCAGTGATGTTGTTTAATGCTTTGAAATGTCAAACAGCACTTATTGCTGTACCAGTTTTCTGTAAAACTGGTTGAAAATGCATGACATTTAAACAAATACATGTGCCAAGTAATTATGTATGGGCAGTAATCAATAAGAGTCAAACTAAAGTGTCCCTTGTTCTAGAGTACCGCACGATTGCCATTGCTGCTGTAGATAATGTATGTTCCCATGGCTCCGTCACCAGGCGATAAGAGGTGCGGAGATATTTTAGCGGGTAGTCTCCGCTCTTCTCCAGCGCGGGACCTTTCTTCTCAGAGTGGGGGAGTCCACACATGTTAAAGCCATTTACAACGCAGTGGTGCGGCAATTTAATGCATTCCCCCTCCCCCCACTGCAAAAAAAGTACCACACGATAAACACCAACTGGGGTTATCATAATTTTGTCAATCCTTAAATATTATTATATTATTTCTTTAAATTTGTCACATCTCAGCAACAATAGTATGTTTTCTAAATAAAAAAAATCCATTGGTCTCCCATGAGCCATAATTATGTACTACGCAAAGTAATCGGGCAGTCCTAGGCATGTGTAATGTTTACAAAGGCAAATAAAATTAAAACATCATCAGCACACAATATTTACGATAATTCCATGTACGTAGATAAACAAAACCTTTCCAGCCAAAACAGCATATTATAAGCTATTTCCAAGTAAAACACACAACATCTGGCAACAAGCAAATCTCTAACAGAATAGTATGTAGCCTCACAGCCTAAGTGCGGTCTACCCGATTTGAAATAAGACTCTGGTCGGCCTAAGTACCGCCTACACAAGCATCAACCGCAACCTAGGAAATAGAAGTCTGGAAGCAAACATCAATATAAAAACGTATCTTTCACTTAAAAGCAGAAAGTCAACAACAACTTTTTGGGTTCCGCCAGAATACCTGCGTGGTGTTAAAAATGCTGTAGCAGCATTTGCTGAGGGGAAACCCTTATTGGCCTTACTGGACACTTTTAGTTGTATATCGATTGTCTTGTATTGAGTTTGTTTAATAATTATGTGATGGTATTTCTTTCTTTATTTATTTATTTTAATATTTACAACTATAAATATAATATAAATAACATAATAAATTAACCTGTAAATACAATTAAATATCAAATGACTGTTTAAATAAAGATATCAAAATGTTAAATAACATTTAATATGTAGTAAAAGACTATTGTAAATTTTTAATGTACCATGAAATCGGAAAATAATTACCATACATATGTGATACCATTTTAGGTTGAATATTGAATATGATGGCTAAATTTATGTGTTAGTATTTAAGTAGAAGAGAGAGTAGAAGAGAGGCAGAGCAAAGCGATTTATCGCTCGAACTGGAGCAGCCCGACTGGTGAAATACCTCCACCTTACAGAATACCGCAGCCAAATAACAATCACTCCGGTGTTGTTGTGTTCCTGCGTGTGAGTAAGGTTTCCAGAGCTCTTGGGGGGTGCTACATTAGTAACAGGGGTCAAGCCTTCAAGGTAAGGGCGACAAGTCTAGTTACAGTTTTACTATGCTATACTTTTTGCCCTAAAGCTAGGAAATCATTACCACTTAACATCAGGTGGGATGAGGTCAATCTTGGAGTGCATTATAAAAAAAAAAAGTTTGACTAGTATTTAAAGTAAGCTGTATCAGCTTCATACAAACTATCATAATTATCCCCAGATGCATAAAATCTATGCAACTGACTTTTTTCACTGACAATTGTCAATTAAACTGCATAATAATATCATCTTTAATAAGCATGTAGAAGATGAGAAGGCATTTAAATTAAGGATTTAAATTTCAAATCCGCGTCATGTTATTACTAAGCTATATAATTTAGTTTTCACAAATGCTAAGTATATCTTAACTATGTAAATTAAATGACCTTTACTCGAAGATACCAAGGTACCAAAAAATATGTATTCGTTAACTACTATAGAACTGAAATAAAATGAAATGAAATGATTTATTTCTGCAAGTGGTTTTACAATAAATTCTTTTGCACGTCAATTATTTTTTCCTGTGAAGAAACTGTCCTGTGTTTTTTAACTGTGAAGAAACCTGAATCTTTCTAAGTCAATCGTTGCAATTTATTTGTAGATTCCTGACTGTTGTACTATTTAGACTGTGCCCAGCCGATCTGGCTATGTGGAAGCTGATTTGCTAGGTTGAGAATTGGGTTTAAAATACGAGATCTAAAATGATCAGTAAGATAAATTTAGGTAATGTATCGTAGCCCAGATAGGCCAGATTTTGGCGTCGGTACATATATGGAACGGTTTTGATTTCCGGTCGGTAAAATAAACTTTTCTTTGCTCTTTAGAGTCTGGGTTCGTGACACCGTTGTAGTTTCTGATTTCTGTAACACAAGCCCTAAGTAGCTAATTACCACAAAATTATAACAATATATGTGATGTTGTCCAATATGTCTAATAATACGATCTAGAAAAACCCAGAAAATCAGACACAAAGGGAAATTAATTATGTGTGCCTTTTAAGAGAATATTCGCCCTTGCGAGGATCTTTAATACCATTTTCTGCAAAATGTTTTGTGTAAAACGTTAACATATCTTTTTAAAAGTTTAAAACTGAGAACCTAAGGTTTAGCAATTTTAAACACAATAGATTTTTTTTAATTTATAGTGCTACATGCCATACATTTAAAGAAATAGATTTAAATATATTAAGATAGCTTGCGGTCAGCTTAGTTGGAAGAGCATCACGCGCGATATGTGAAGGTCATGAGTTCGAATCCCACACAAGGGGTGATGATCTCTTTCTGTCATTTTACAATATTTTTAAAAACAAGCTTACATTTACTACATCCTTGTTTTACTCCAAGCTTAATTTCCAAAAACACCAAGAGCTAATGAAGAAAAATCCTATGCCTTGTTTATGAACTAGGCACTTTCATATATCCGAAAGCTTATAAAAAGTTTGTGACGCACTTTCTACTTATGACTAAGCTGGAAAAGTTTTAGCGGAAGCACATTAGTATTTATCGAATAACGCTGGTATATATATACTTTATATACATTGACATTCAACCGCTACAAATAACTGGAAATCAACCGAAATGCTGCATAGAATTCCAGTCTTAAATAGTCTTTGAGAATAAAGTACGAGTATTTTTCAGAATCAATCAAGTACTTACAGGTGTTACTTTTAAATTGGTTCAACATAAACCCCGTTAGGGTACAGCAACATTAGACTTAAACTTCAAACATATGAAATAAAATACTATTAAGTACAGCACAAAAAAATAAAGACAAGTTTTTAAATTGTCTTTAAAAATCTAATCTACTCTAGAATGTACTTATTTAGATTTAAATCATCCCCATAAAATCTACTTTGCTTTCCTAAAACATCTTGTAGTAAAAAAACTCTTACAGCGAACATAAGTATCCACCTGCGTTTTTGTTGCTATATTGTAAAAAAATGGTATACTTTGTTTAACTTGGGTTTGGGTGTATTGGGATGACGCCCCCAGTTAGTATTCGTCTTCTGGTCCTCATAGTACAAGGGAAAACCTTAGTTTGAGACCGGTTGATCCGATTTCCCACAGCACCACTACTTAGGCGATGAGGTCCAACCGGGGGGTTTTAGTGGGTAGTCCTGCCGTTATAAGGGCAGGGAGACGCACCCACACACGCCGTCACCTCCCTCAGGTGACGGTACGGTGCGTCAAAGCATTTCCCCTCGTCAGAAAAAAAAGGTGATTGGTGTGATTGTCTGGCGCATTTATTTATTGATAAGATTCACAACTATTAACCAGATAGATAGCTATAGTTTATTGCATTTACAAAAATAGGTGAACAAATATGAATAATGATCTTAACTAGTTACTCTTACATTTTAAAAGATACGTGTTCAAATGCCTCATGTAGTTAGTACCATTTTTCCTAGCTCGGAAACAGTAAAACGATTAAATACTAGAACGAACACTCCACTTCATGACTTAACACCTGTGAAGAGTCTTAAAACAACACTTAAATCCTCCAAGGAGATCTACAAAAGTTTGACATGTACGTGCTGCTTAAAATTTTTTTTTAATACTGTGAAATCTTTTAGTACTGTATTGGTAGATCTGAAGATGTTTATTAGCTTCTTAATGTAAATTGGCCGCCGGCACAAGCTAGCTGTTATGTATGGTACGATTATACAACTCTGTACGATACATTTTAATACTCAGAAAATAAATAACTGCTGGCGTCCTATATAAAAACTCCACTCAAAATATTCGTTAGTATTATTTGTTCGTTACTGTACCTGTGTGTGTGTGTAGACGACAGTCATTTTAGTTCAAAATATGGACCGCAGTCAATACCAGGTTATCATAACAATCAATTTATCTCAAACTATCTTATACCTTATGTTATTAGTACCAGATGATGGAAAATAAGCGTTCAAGTGCCCCAATCGTTACCTGAGCAAAGTTAACGGCAAAACCCTCGGAAAGGGGAGGTACTGAAAACTAGAATCCCCCAGTCGTTCTGGTGATGCTGTGAAAAGTACAGGAACCCATCTAAGCTATTTTTATCGAGGGGGAAATACTTACAGCGCCGTCACACTATACAGGAATTTTCAAACTTTTAATTTACTTGAATAGAGGAATTGTTGTGATGATCGCATAGCGTGAAGTTATCTACTCGAGCCGAGTCACTCTAGCCCACTCGTTTACTCCAGCTCGTCACATAAAAACATACTCGTAAGAAATCTAGCAATTAGAAAAAAGAAAGGAAGAAAGAAAAACATTCATTTATTGGCATACACAATAAAAGAAAATAGCAAACACATTGAACAGGGCCAGTGCAGCCAATAAGATCCCAGCCTCAGCATGAGCCACTGCCAGCAGCGCTGGTATTCTGGTGGGTCCTTAGATTGAGTGGCGTGAAAAAATAACTAAAATTAGACAAGGTATAAAATCTAAGAGCAAAAACATATTTTAGAAGAACACGAATAAACGTTGCAAGTTATCAAGAAACAGCAATTACCCAATTCTAAAAACTTAATGAACGTAACTTGATTTATTACTATCACAATAATACCACATATGTTCTAAAACTGTCCTTGTTAAACGTCCCAATTTACCCTGCGGCCCGGGAAGCATCCGTTGACAGTTTTATATTAGTTTTTACTTAATCTCCTAATATCTGCCGTATAAATGTCCTCGTAAAAATAGTTTCTGCTGTAATGAGAGGAACGGGCTTGTACGTAGGGTGACTATGATGGGCTAGATTCGGCATTTTTTTATTAGTTAGAGCGACTTTTATTTTGTATATTGCGTCATCGTTCTGCAATTAGTAACTTAACCACTTAAATGTAGCTTTTAGTTTAAAGTTAAATAGAGTTCTTGAGATTCAATTTAGACCAAAAAAGTAACAAACAATTGATATAAATATTAGTAGTGCCAGGGGATTATAGAACACAAAAAAGATGCGATTAAGGGTCGAGATTTACAATAGTATTTCCTTCTTTTTTGGGATTTTGCATCTGAAGAGGAAAAAAACGAAATCACTTTGTTTGTCTCTGTTAAAACCTTTTTTCAAACACATGGTGGTATATTTAAAACTCAGGTCTACTGTGAAAAAAATAGATACGTTCCACGGTACGATGCTAGCCAACGCAAATCAATACTACAGGCGTTTATGCCGAATATATTTTCAACTGTTCAACACACGTAATATGATCAAAACCTACAAGATAGTTCCCATAAGCTCGGAATTAAGAAATTTAGTTCGAAGTAATAACCATTGAAACTTAGTTTAATTTTATAATCATTTCAATATTAAAAACTTTCGGAAAAAGAATAGTATATGGCAGTCAAACAGATAAATTAATAAAAAAAACCTTAAGAAACTACTGGAGATCATCCTCGGTCCACCAAAAAATATAATATCAAAACTAAAACTTTATTGTATAATGATTTCAATATTAAACACTTTTGGATCAAGTATAGTATATGGCAGTCAAACAGATAAATTTAAAAAAATCTGAAGAAACTACTGGAGAACATCCTGGGTCCACCAAAAAAAATGCTGTTCCAAGCATACACGACACCGGTAGTTTACGGTCGGTTCTATCTGCGAAGTTCGCTCCGAATCGTGTTGCGGGGAACGTAATTTACGATCAACCAATAAAACCGACTGGATGATAGTAAAATAGATTTTAATGGCATGTGCAAGAGTGGAGGTAATGGCTTCATATTGCCGCGCTATTTTTTATTGCTCTGTACGGGTTGTGTCGGGTTGTGATTGATGCTTTTAATAGTGGGTATGTTCCTTCTTTTTATCAATCAATCAATAAAATATTAATTTGAACAGTACGATTTTAAATTTTGATATCACAGTAAAGTTTGAAGTATTTTGTTAGTACTCTGCCTGCAAATAAACATGCATAAAATATTTGACGACCTCCATAGCCGAGAGGCGCGCGTGCCGGACTTTGGCGTCGCGCCATCTCTGAGGTTCCGGGTTCGATCCCCGGTCGGGTCAATATGGAAAACAAACTTTTCTGTATTGTCTCGGGACTGGGTGTTGTGGTACCATCGTTGTTTCTGATTTCTGTGACACAAGTTCTTTAGCTACTTACCACAGAATCAAAGCAATGTATGTGATGTTGTCCAATATTTGTTGTCCAAAAAATATATACCTAATTATTCAAGTTATAGTATCAATTAAAATAAATTTTAACAATCAATTCAAAATACTAATGGCGACCTCCATAGCCAAGAGCCGAGTGGGCCAGATTTTGGCGTTGCGCTATCTCTGAGGTCTTGAATTCGATTCCGAGTCAATATGGATAAATGAACTTTGCTATATCGTATAGGGTCTGGGTGTTGTGATAACGTCTTTGTTTTCTGATGTCTGTAACTAGTGCTTAAATTTTAAAAATAAGAAACATAGAAAACAAATAGATTTAAACTTTTTGAACTTCCTTAATATCATAAAAACATTTGGTTAGGAACCAGTCACATAGTTCATTATTGAATTAGTTCCTATCCCAACTTTAGTATAATTTGGAAGTTAGTTGCATATAAGAATGAACATATTGGGTTTTTGTTATACAACTGTTTGTAGCTATGTGGTTTATATGAGAGGTTTTTATACTTTTTCCTTTCTTGCCTCGAATATGTTTGTGGTACCTATCTACATCCTAGATTAAGTCAATTAGTTTATAAGTAGTATTCATTTTTGTCCCTTTTTGTCATGTGGTGTCAACCAGTAATTGGTTTTTATATTTAACTTTTATGTTTGTTTTATAGCATGTTATAACTTAATTATGTAACATTATAAAAACTGACGGTCGACCATTCTGAATATTATTTTTTTTTATATTACACTTCAAGACTGACCTCATCCCACCTGATGTTAAGTGGTAATGAGGTCCTATCTTAAGGGTGACACGTACAGCATAATAAATCTGTTACTGGACTTGTCGCCCTTACCTTGAAGGCTTGACCCCTGCTACTAATGTAACACCCCCCAGGAGCTCTGGAAACCTCACTCATACGCAGGAACATTACAACACAGAAGTGATTGTTATTTGGCTGCGGTCTTCAGTAAGGTGGAGGTATTTCACCAGTCGGGCTGCTCCAGTTCAAGCGATAAATCGCTATGCCCTACCTCTCTTAAAAATAAAATAAACCTACTGAACTGAGTAAACAAATGACATACATTTTATATTGATAATAATCAAATAGAAATTTGTGCTAACATTATCAAGCTGATGAGTTTTTATTATTTGAACGTGCTCTTCTCCGGAACTACTGGTATGACTAGAAAAAATATTTTGTGTTAAATAGTTTATTTATCGGTGAAGACTTAGGCTATAGGAACAAATGATCACTAGAAAATGTGGGAGAAATGGATAGTACGCATGCGACGCCATGTCGAGTAAAAGTAGAGTAGGTAACTCATACATAAAATTAATATAGATTAAGACCGCAGCCAAATAACAATCACTTCGGTGTTGTTATGTTCCTGCGTGTGTGAGCTCCTGGGGGTGCTACATTAGTAGCAGGGGTCAAACCTTTAAGGTACGGGCGACAAGTCCGGTAACATATTTATTTTGCTGTCCTTGTCGACCTTAAGCTAGGTCCTCATTACCATTTAACATAACATAATAAAACACCAAATACATACCTTCATAGGGCCACATAACTTTTTGAATATAAATTATACACTCGTATTAGCGATAATTTTCCAATGCCAGTATGGATAAATAGGATAAGAGAATACAGCACGAGTAAAAACCAGTATGCTAAATTGGACCATTAGAATCTGGTGTTAGTAATCGCCCCCAAAGACAAACTAAACTGTTTTGGCTAAGGTCTTCGAAAACGTATTCGCCTCACTTAGTCAATCTATTAGGAAGCGTAACAGCTGGACTAACCACGCGATAAACTGTTTGACTTTAAACCTTATTGTAAGTACATAAGAGCTGTGGAGTTCGCACGTTCGTATACTAAGCTCCAGACATTTCACTAAACCCCACGACAGCGTCCGATCTCAACGGCACCGAATCTGTTCTAAGCTGCGACAAGGTCCTAACATATTAGGCAAGGTGCTGATGCATACTATGGAGGTAAATGTCATCGATAAAGTTGCAATATCACCTTCAGCCAGTTTCTGAAAGCTTGGTCAACGAACATTTTGTTAAATGGCAACGGTTTGGATAGATAGATAGATACATGTAATTTTCTTGAGATTTCACTAATTCAAAAATGATTTAGCTCTTTGTTTTTTTTTATTAAAACCTAAAGTAGTTTTAGTTATGAAAAATAAGGGAAATTAAATAATAAAATGATAGAAGAAGGTTAGACCTTGCGAACGTAAGCCTTATGCCTCCTCTACTCGTAGGCAAATTCTTCTGCAGATGTCATCGCCAATCAAGGCAATCACCCCCTCTACAAGTCATGCCATCTGCAGACGACTCTGTCTACATACGTGTAGAGGAGGCATTAGACTGCCTGAGCTCGATATCAGGGTTGAATAATTTTTTAAGTTAGGTGATCTAACTTTTTCGCGCGCTTATCTCACTAGGGTTCATTTTGATCCACAATCTCAATATAGCTCAAACACGCTCAAAAAACAAAGTACTTATGTATCATTGCTTTGCGAACAAAGGAGTGTCTTGTCATTTGACTTCCTGTAACCTTTGTTGTATGTAAGCTGCAGAGTTTTACTGACCGATGGACATAATAGATACATTGGAAAGAGTAGATTAGGAATCTGACTTTTAATAGGGATGATAAATAGATAAAAAGGCAATGTATGTTTTTTACTAAAATTTAGTCAGTCAGTTAAATTTAATAAGTATTAGTAAAATAAAAACGTATTATTGGCATCGCCAAATCAATAAAAACATGATGATGATATAACGCACGGAGTTCAGTGTACGTCACTTATTCGTAAAAACTGTGCAAAAAAGTGATGTTGCGCGAAATTTTATCGCAATGCATTTCTGTTATAAAGAATTTAGTACTTTCGCTTTTCATTTTAAGCATTGAAAATAAGTTAACGGGTCAAAACTCGACAACATATTTTAGTAGTTAATACGAACTACTTACTGCCCAAGGTGTCGGTTAGGTTGCACCCACCGTGCTCAGCTGGCTAATCTTGCACGTTTTCGTCTGTTTCGGGGAGCTTACAAAACTTCATTCACGCTCACATTCATGCATAACAAAATGTTATTGAAGTCACTTCCACACACTGCACTTCAGTATCCGTAATTGTTTTTGATCGTTCTACCCGCGGTAAATATTTGGTAATCACTAGATTCCATGCTTATATCCAACTTCTCCATTGAAATTTTAGTATTTTTATATTTCAAATACGAAAACCAAATGCACCTTTGGTGATATAAGAAGAAAATCCGTAAGTGAATTTTTTTGTAATCTAACTATTAGACCAAACAGAATTTTTAGACGTCTACCCTTAAAATATTTTTTCAATAAAATACGTTCGTGGGTCAGTTTAAATTAGCTTCACCTTTTTGATTGATTGATGATTGATTGACGCACCACACCTAACCAGGACACAATGCACTACACCAGGGGGAAACATTTTGTAAGGAGCACGCTCTAGGATGGGATAGGACGATCGGCTAGCCGCAACCAGCCGACAAACAGCCCAGTATTCACCGTTACAACCAGTAAACGATATTGGGTAAGACAGGTAAACTTTAGAGGAATGAGTGTTGGTGAGGTGGGCTGTCTAGCCTTTGGTGCTTAGTTTTAAGTTGTAGTTTTTTAATATGTTAAAAAATTATGATCAGCATTTTCTTAAAAGCTTTGCAACAAGAAATGCAGTGCCTTATTAAATGTGAATGGGGAACATGCCTCACGTTATATGTAATTATTTTCCATGTTTTTTTTTTCATGATAACCTCCGTAGCTGAGAGGCGAGCGTGCTGAAGTATGATTACGAAATAATATAATAATAAATGCATATAAGCAATGCACATAAAATTATTACACTGCCGGTCTTTAGCATCGCCCATCTTTGAGGTCCCGAGTTCAATCCCTGGTCAAGTTTTTTCTATATTTTCTCGGGCCTGGGTTTTGTGATTGGTTCTTATTTCTGTAAGACAAGTGATTTAGCTGCTTAGCGCAGAATAAGAGCAATATATATGATTCTCGTAATCAATTCTTCATAAGGTATTGCGTTTTTTTGATCTAATGCACTTTGGGAAACAACGGAATTTTGAACATTGAATCTACTGTATTTTGAACTTTCGTATTTCAAAATTCCGTAGTGTAATACCAGACTCCCTGTATAATAAGGACTGGCGCCTTAGGTTTATTAGTATACAACTCAGTGGCTCTAAGCCTTAGCCCGAAGTTGTCATGCAAGTCATCATCATCGCAAGAAGTTGAGTAATGAAGTGGAAGCCAGGGATACATCGCGGCCGGATCACTCCTCCCAGATAAAAGGATTGCGTTGGATCGCAGTGTAAATTTGGACCGTATTCACACCGTCCTGTAATCTATACTTTACCGTACCGTACCGTCCTGTAATATATATCTTTTTTTTATAGTAACGCAGTATATTGGCTCCTCCTAGCTTGATGGTAAGCAAGAGAGGAACCCACATCGCGATGACAACGGATTTGATACCGAAATATCCTATCCGTTAGCATCGGCATACTGGCCCGCAGGATATTTCTTCACCTACGTTTAAAAGTGAAAATGTGCAGCTATAGTTCTCTTATGCCTTTTTGTATTTAAAGTAAGTAAACGGGTCATAACGCGACAACGTTTTTATCTAGTTAATAAAACTACTTGCTGCCAGACGTTTTGGTTAGTTTGCGCGAACCGTTATTGTATTTTGGCCCGTTTACTTATTGTAAATGTTTAAAATTGTATAATGGAACGCGAATATCTTCGAGTTGAAGTTCAATTTATTATTGTTTACTTATGAACTTATTTACTTATGAACTAACTAGAGTCAATAAACAAGTTCAATTATTATAAGCAGTAGAACGATAAACGAATTTTAATTAAAATACATGGTGACAATTCCAATTAAATACTTAAAATTACTTTTTGGACGTATTGACGTAATATATTAAACATGTATAAACATATATCATTAATCAATTGAGTGGCATTTTCAATTAATGTATTGTCGACAATGTAACAATTAAGTATATTGAAACAGAAATCACTACAATGTTATTTGATAACCCTGTAACTGACAACATAGAGAAGAGAGGGCTGGATAAGACATCTTACTAAAATCTGAGGTCTCAGTTTTAATTTAAAGTGGGGTCAATATAGGATAATATTGTTTCGGATCTGAGTATTTTGGTACTTTTTTTTTCTTCTGTAAAACAAGTGCTTTAGCTACTTTCTACAAAATCAGAGCAAAAAACTATTTAGTCCGATATTGTTGTTCAATATTTCAGAAAACAACTAGACACAGGTAAAAAACAAAATTCAATGTACAAATGTTTGTTTTGGTTGGGAATTGAATTCTTAGCTATTGGCTTAGTCGTGGTTTCATCGGGTCAATAAATAAAAGCTTTTACTAAACTTTTTTTAAAGTTATAATTTTCATTCTGTCATTTACAGTTCAACTGCTTCGGTGTGAGCATCAGCCTCACTAAGCCGGCTCCGTTGTTACTCCTCGACTATGATTTATTGCAAAACTCCACATTGCACACTCACCAACAACAAACCCTGCTCTGGAACTGTAAACCTTATCCCCAAAACTTAACACACAGAATCCTACAACCTTACCATTCGGGTAAGGTCCAGGCCATTTGCAAGGCACTTCCAATAGCTTTCGACATCGCATTAGCGATTATTTGTTGAGCTAAAATGTTTTTGTCTGTATGTATTGATATTTGGTTACTCGTCAAATATTATTGGAGGGTCATGGGTTCGACTCCTACCCACAAATATTTATGTGATGATTTTGTGTTTCTTCTATGTCTGGGTGTTTATAATATCTTTATTTTAGTATGTATTGCGGTAACACTTTTTTAATTGTTTGATGACCAATCATAAATGTATACCCCTCAGATACGAGACGAATTGTTAAAAAAAAAGACAGCAGGGCGACCTCGAGAGAGGATGATGTAGCAATTATAACTGTTTACAAAAAATACAATTATTCTAAAATAAAACGATAACTCAAACTCAAATATTTCTTTATTCAAGTAGGTTACATATAACACTTTTGAATCGTCATTGAATACAATGCAAAGTGATTCTACTTCCGGTTCGGAACCTATATCTACCGAGAAGACACCGGTAAGAAACTCCGCAGATCATTTACAGTATCAGTATCTAACTTATTGCTATGTGTAGCTCACTTTGGACCAAGTCATATAGTTTTGGTTTTGATGAGTGATGAAAAAAATAAGTACTAAGTAAGTTTTTACTTTCGAGAGGTAAGCTGGAGCAGACCAGTACCCAAAGGTGGCACCTGTTCACAAGCATGACGTATGTGCCAGCCATCGCTGGCATATTTAATCATCCTGTAAATGCAAATGCACTTATATCTGTACTTCTCTAATAATACAAAGTTAAACAGTTAATTTGTTTAAACGCGCTAATTTAAGAAACTATTCGTTTGTTTTGTGCTGGATAATCCATTTAGCAAGGAAAGGTTTAGGCTGTATAACATCACGCTACAACGAATAATAAAGGAAAATGTGGCAAAAACGGGAATAGAACGCATGAGGCTGCCAGTACCTAAAAACATATCAACTTTCACAGCTATGGATAAGAAAAGTAAGCTTCATAAAAATAAATAATGAATTTACATTCATAAGCTTGGGGTCTACTCTCATAAACGAGATATGTCGGATCCGACAACGGATGGCAATTTTTAATCCTCATAATCATAAAGAAATCACTTCGAATGCAAATTTAGCGTTTTCAAAAAACAAAATATTTTTTGATTTGCATAAATAATATTCTTCATTCTTAATTTTTGAATAATCTTCAAAAACGAAACCTTTCGTTTGTTCATTTCGTTTTTGAGAGTACCTCTCCTTAACGGGAATCACATAAATTTAGGCAGTAAAAATTTCGATATATTTAATTTACACTTTAAATCTAAACTAGCGGCCCGCCAGCTATCATCGTTTTTCCCACATTTTCCCACTGGTTGTTCGCTTTTATTAATGAAAGCATAATTTTTTATAGCCTAAAGCCTTTCTCAATAATAGACATCCAATAGAAAAGTATTTTTCAAATTCGAACGAGTGGTTCTTGAGATTATCGTGGTCAAACAAACAAATTCTTCAGCTTTTTTTTTATAAGTATTGGACATCATCACATACATTGCTCTGATCCTGTGGTAAGTAGCTAAAGCACTTGTGTTACAGAAATCAGAAACGACAACGGTACCACAACACCCAGACCCGAGACAATATACAAAGTTCGTTTCCCATATTAACCCGACCGGGGATCGAACCCGGAACCTTAGAGATGGCGCGACGCCAAAGTCCGGCACGCTTGCCTCTCGGCTACGGAGGTCGTCAAAATGTATATATTACTTTATAATATTCGTATAGATAAACAATGCTAAACTAGATTAAATGGTGTATGTTCATACTGCTTTGGTGTCTACTCCCTTATCAGTCGCTAACCTGCTACTTAACCTCTTTGCACTTAACGTTTCTTGATTATTTTGTATTTACTTTAAATTTGATCGTTGCTGGGAGTTCCCTCTTATCACAGAATTTACGTTTGAAGAAAATAAAGTTAAGTACACATTATGTCCGAAACCCTCTGGTTACGACTATGTACGAAACGACGATACAATATACGTAGTGAGATGTACTTTTACGTCAGGCCATATCTCAGGTCTCGGGTTCAATTCCCGGTCGGGTCGACATAGGATACTTACTTTTCTATATAGTCTCTGGTCGGGTCTGGTTTACTATACCTATAACGACATTATTAAGATCCCACTCAATCGAGTCTTACAAGATTTTGGAAAATGGATCAAATGTTCAAGACTGTTAAAGTATTAATCACCTACTACCACATCCAAAAGGTCGTAACCAGCTTCAGTTATATTTGTAAACCATCCAGGCTTGCAAACCATTCAGGTACTTACTCAACAATAAGCACACACTTGCCCTAAATCAGTCCAGTCATTAAGAAAAAATTAGGTGGAAAATACGTAGACAGAATAATTATTTATTTTGAGATTAACAATTGGATAGTTGCTTAGCTGAAACGGGGCCGTATTACAGGTAGCATATATTAAAGCTGAAATGATCATTGAAATTAAAATAACGAAAGAAGGTTTTCCAGCATCATTTCTTAGGCCATATATTATTACAGGCATTTTTAAGCTCTTGATATCTTACACTTCTTATTTTATTTGCGTAACGGAATAATTATAAATATCAACTTAAAAACCCAATATTAAATATTGTAATGCATAATTTGGCTTCAGCTTTTTATTATAAACAAATCGATATTGAGAAATTATCGCAAAATTTAAATTTTAAAATCTTCAGTGTATTACATGCCTTTTAATAAATTAGTTAAGTATAAAAGTATTATTTTGTTCGTCACAATACTGACTGAACGCTGTCATTAAACGGACGTAATTACTAGTGCAAATAATAAAATGTTTACAAAACAATTAACTTTGATATTAGTGATTTGCTTAGCTTTGTTCTTGGCAACACCGGCATGTAAGTATAATTATGTATATTTTATTTATAAACCGGATTGGATTTCGGAATGTATGTTTTGTCTTTTTCTTAACTTATATGATAGGACAGAGACAAAGTATAAACATTTCAAAACAGAAACGTTTCTGACGTGTGTGAAACAGTCGGCTGAATTCAATTCTGATAGTAAATAAATCTTTTATTTTTGCAAAATGGTCAAATTTTTGAGTCAATTCATTAGCGTTTTTGTAACTTGTGTACATATAAATAGTATTAGTGTAAAGGCTTAAATACCGCGTCATTATCTCGGGGTCCTGGGTTCAACCCCAGGTCGAAAAACGTATGTTTCGTATTTGTTTATCATAAATTCCAATGTTGACACACTTTTCAAAAAAAATATGTTACATCGACCAGGTACATAGGGTACATAGGTATTAAATGGCTTTTGCAAATTTTCTTCAAAATGCTATTTTGAAATGCTCTAATACATTTTTCGTCAGTGTTTTAGAAAGTAAATTATGATATAACAATGTGCTTTCTATGAAGGATTTTAAAGAAACAGAAGAATTCCATCTCACCTATCGGTGTGGGATCGGTTGGAAGAGTAACACGCGCGATACGTTCAAGTAGTGGGTTCGTATCCCAGACCGCAAGGAGAGATGAAATTATTCTATTTCTTTAAAATATTTAAAGTTCGCTGGTGCGGCGTGAAATACAATATAATGTTAAACAAATTTATGTTATATATACGGGGGAACATAGTTTTGACAGGTATTTGAAAGTATGCCAATTGAAGAGCCAGTCGATATGCCTATAAGTCTGTTCCCATTGTTGCAACGATAACTTGATTGCAATGAATCCTTAGCTCTTTTTTTTCATTTTCAAGGGAAATGCATTGACAAAGCTAATGGGATGGTTTCCAAAATTGTACATGTGAATTTTCACACTAAAATTAATTCACAAAGCTTAAAAACGCTACAATTTTACACTAAATTTAAAACCCCGTATTAACCCCTCTGGGGTGAGGTGGTATTGTGGTTGGTTAGGTTGATCCGATTTCCCATAGCACCACCACACAGGCGATGAGGTCCAACCTGGGGTTTAGTGGGTAGTCCTGCCCTTTTAAGGGCAGGGAGTCCCACACACGCCGTCACATCACTCGTGTGACGGTAAGGTGCGTCAAAGCATTTCCCCTCATCAGAAAAAAGGGGGGATTTCCATAAAATTCTTTCTAAATAGTTTTTTGCTCTATAAAAGGAATCCCTGTACAAAGTTTCAGGTTTCTAACCCTTAAAAATTTTTTGCGTCGATAGATCAGGGGCTCATATAATTTTACCGAATCTTTTTCGACCAACAATTTGCTTCACCAAACATCGTTTCGCCGAACCATACAAAGTTATGTGATTCGGCGAAACAGTATTATAAGAAAGGTAGGGCTAAGCGATTTATCGCTCAAATTAGAGCAGCCCGACTGGTGAAATACCTCCACCTTACAGAAGACCGCAGCCAAGCGTCGAAGCGTCGATCGAAAAATATTCTGTAAAATCATATGAGCCCATTGATCAGCCAGCAGCTTTCTTATATGTAGTGTAGATGAAGAATAAGCGTCTTACCTAACTTTAACATTTTTCATTTCAGTTGCCAAAATGTATTGCCAAGCACAAGGATACTGTGTGGAAACAAAAAGCCAATGCCGGGGATTTATATACGACGATGCCTATGGATGTGGCGATAAACTGTGTTGTATTGAAGATCTTTGAACGAAGTTTACAGATATATAAAAATACATAAAACTGATACTTTAAGTTTTTATTAAGATCCTACAAATTGCGCGTATTAAGCACATTTGGTATTCGATCAAATGTAGGCTCCCGTAAAAAAATATATGATAATACTCGTATTAACCCTAAAAACCGAATCTAATTAGGCGGATAAAATATTGGTGCAAAACAACCCAAATAGCTGAGGTAATTTTGAAGGGTGACAGTATGAAAACAGCTAACTTCTAAATTATTATGCAAAAGTTTAATTTATGCCCCAACTTTGTCATGAAATTAATTGATACACACTGTTGTTAGGAACAAGCAAGTAGCAAATAAATGTAATTTCAAGCTTTTTTGAATAATGTGTTTGTATCATAAGGCTGGTAATTATTTTATCAAGTACTTAATAAAATAATTACCAGCCTTAGTAGCTTTGTAGTAGGTACTGCATGTTATAACTATTTCTTGGGTAAGACAATAGAGCATTTTGAATTAAATTAATAAATCTGTATAAAGCAATCTCAGACGTCCTTATTTAAAAGTTAGCAGCTTTTATACTTGTTTCGTGATATTCAGAATCAATCATGGTATTATAAACTATTATACATATATTTATATACACATATATAAACACCCAGGCGCTAGACAAATATCCGGCTGTCGATGCCAAAAGTTCAATGTCCACAAGAACAGTGTGTATCATGAATAGCTTTTCCATTACAATATATAAAGTCCTGATAAAAACCTCATCAAAATAAATATTGAATCAATTACATCATTTCGGTTAGGTGAGGTTAGTTTAAACAGCGGGGACGCGCTCGCGATGGCGAGCACTGCGCGTCGGTGCGGGTCGTGTAGCATGCTTTCATGGCGTTTTCCGGCCCTCACTGCAATAGGCGTTGGGGGGGGGGGGGGGGGGGGGAAGTAGTGGAGTTTTTAGTAGGTGCAAGTCCTACGTAACCGACCCCCGTTTCCACGAACAGGACGGCTGCATAGAGCGTTTCTCCGCGTTAAAAAAAAAGGTTAGTTTGAACATGTAACTAACTGGCTGTGGCCAGCTTAATGGGATAAAACATACCCTTATGTTATTCTAGTAACTTATGTAGTACGCGCGAAACTAGTTTTTCCTTTCATTTATAACTTTCAATTATTGAACAATTACTGTTCACGATATTTCGAGATTGGTCAATATCGATGATCGTGTCTCAAAAACGGCAAAGTTCTGTACTAACTTAAACCCCCCATTGAAATCCCTTAGGGGATGAATTCACAAAAATCCGTTCTTTGTACTTTTCTAAGCTATAAAAAAAACTTCTGTGCAAAAGTTTAGTAAAGGTGCAGGGCCTTTACTACTGACAGGTCAGTCAGTCAGTTAGCTTTCGCATAAATAATAATAATAATAAATAAATATTAGACAACATCACATACATTGCTCTGATTTTGTGGTAAGTAGCTAAAGCACTTGTGTTACAGAAATCAGAAACAACGACAGTACCACAACACCTAGACCCGAGACAATATAGAAAAGTTCGTTACCCATATTGACCCGACCGGGGATTGAACCCGGAACCTCAGAGATGGCGCGACGCCAAAGTCTACGGACTCTCGGCTACGGAGGTCGTCAAATAAGTTTAGATGTCTGAAATAGTCGCATTAACAATATATAATAGACGATGTTGAAATTATACTATTGAAATTAAAATAACATACTAATGAAATAACAATAATAACTTTTGCCAGCAACTTCATTCAGTTATAATACAAGTTGTAGCCAAGTGAGCCAATAATAGTGGGCTTGTTGTACCTACCTGGGAAGTCTTAGAACACACCCTGTAAAACGTCAATTTACACAGTAATTACTAAACTTAGCTGAAGTTCCCAACTCTGTAGTAGTGAGTTGAAGCAATTTCTTGAACTTTTGTTGAGAGAAATATTAGAGAGCGATTTAAACAGTTTATAACTTAGATATTTAGGGCGTATTAGAGAAGATATACATTATAGATAAATGCAATCAATGATGATAGGTTATGTCTTAAGTATTTGTTTTAAGTTGTTTTATAACAGCTATGTTTAATATTTTTTAAGATTAAGAAAAAATCAGGTGAAAGGTATTAGGGTACTGTTGTTTGGCGATAATAATTTAGGCTCAATTTTTAATTGACTTTCAAGACAATTAAATTATAAACAGAAAGTTTCATATTCAGTATCATGATCTTATAGTAAGTCAAATTTGTATTATAGAAATTGGCATTAAAGGGCGGTACCACAAAATAAATACTTGCAGAAATATTAACATAACTTTTTTTAATAAGTGATTAAACTTGAAAAAGCGTACGTTTTATTTTATTAACTATCAATAAAAAGTTGATTGTCTTTTCTTCACAAAATTAATTTAAATCAAATCATTTATTTCAGGCCTACTTGGCCCATATATAATTAGAAACAATTTTTCTTAAGAACTTAATGATTGGTAATAATTAATTGGTAGACTGATTTTGGTACTTTCCACTCCGGCCGACCTAATACTCTAAGACCGGGAGCAAAAGGAAATTCTTGTGTAAATAATGATGGCAATAACTTTAGACTTACCAAAGTCCAGTAAACGTTTTAATTTGGGAAAGTAAATATTGATTCGGACGAGATGAAGTAAGTTACTGGGTTAAACAACTTTATATTGGCTCTTGTTCAACATCGAGTTCTATCGTGAAGTCATTTCAATTTTTTAAAGGACATTGTCAGAAATATTTCCTTAAAACAACTGTAAAAATAGTTAGGTCTCGATCGAACATACGTATTATTCATTTACATTTCTACCAGACACAGCGTTACAGAGCAAGAGGCCCCCAGGCCTTCGGTAAAGTATAAAAAACTGTAAGCTTCCCGATGTATGTCCCGAACACAGGTAAGTACGAACCATGCAGAAGAAGGAAGAACCTTGCAGGCAGGGGGTTGTAACCGTAAGAAGTGTCTGATTTCAGCGAGGTGACTTTTAGGATTATTACAAGAAAACTATGTAAAAACGCAGTTTTATGGATTACCAAATTTAACATAAAATTTTACACACCTTTATTACCTAATATGTATGCGAAAGCCATCGCGACCCAAGATTCATAGACGGGGACCGTTCTTAGGTACATGTGTTTGGGACATACATTTAGAACTGTATGTCTTGGTGCAAAATTAGTAATAAGATTAGCTTTCTTTGTAAAATAAACTACTGAGTTTCTTGCCGGTATCTTCTCGGTAGTTATAGATTCCAAACTGGAGGTAGCTTCATTTGTTTTATATAGAGACTGACTATTCATAAGTATAACTAATGTGAACTATATGAATAAACAATATTGACTTTGACTTTGATACATTGGGAAACTAACAGCTTTTATACTTTACCGAAGGCCTGGGGGCCGCTGGCTTTAAGACCATTACAGATATTACTTTTTTGCAAGAAACTGATTTTGCTCGTAGCTCTGGGTTACCTATCACTTTACCGAATTAATTTTGACAACTGCTACGCTACACCGAACAGCATTTCGCCGAATCGTACAAAGTTATATGATTCGGCGAAACATTAAGTAACCGTAGCTCTGCCCTGCTATCTATGACTCGACGTGCTAATAAAGTTTCAACATTTACGACAACTTCATTTTCTGCCACTAATACCTAAATCAACACGTACCACAAATTTAATAAGTGAGATAGATAGATAGATACATTTTATTGCTCAGAACATTTACACAAATTGGTTTTACAGACATATTTAAGTACAATTTAGGCGTTCTTGTTGCTAGAGAGTCTCTTCCAGACATGAGCCATTTGGGCTTGGGAGACTTGTGGCTGAGTCAGTATTTCTGTCACCCAAATTGAGAGAAAAAGGTGACTGTGAATTGTTTTTTTTAATTCTACACTAACGTTGTCATTACAAGTACTTATTTAGGAATATACAACTTCCACTGAAACTAAAATATTTGGTAATCATTGTAAATATCAAATACGGTTTAGTTTTTAATTAAAAAAAACTTCCCTTATAACGAATCTTACCTAATGTTGTGATGAAAATATGCTGTAAAAATATTGAAATCACTATAAATGTTTAATTGCTTTTCAGCAAAGGAAAATATACACATTATTGTAATATATTTTTATATATTTTTAAATCGCGGCATCAGCGAATTTTAATTATATTTAAGACACAAAAAAATTTCATGTCCCTTTACGGTGTGGGGCTCAAACATCATTCTACATATTACTAAATGTCTCTAGCTAACCTAAGACGGACTGACATGGCGAACTACGAAGGTTTCACAGTGACTAAAGAACGCCAATAAGACACGCTTTGTCGTTCAGTACCCACATCAAATCAATAGAGGCTTAACCAGTTTCCTCTCATTCCTACCTCAAGCACCTACCTATGTGCCAAAACCGACATCAATCACTGCAAAGCCGTTAATTACAAAAGTTGAGCAGCACTTTGTTGCAGCCCAAAGCGAGGAGTTTCGAGCTCGTTTGGGCCATTTTGAAACGGAATCTGTTTGGTTTGGTATTACAACGTTTAAAAAATATATTAAAAAACTATATTTTTTTTCTCGGACACAGTTTTTAAAACAAATATCAAATATTATAGATCGCATCAAAAACTCAAAATGAAATACTTCTTTGCAATCAATTGGGAAGCGAGGAGTTTCACTCCTTAGAAAATTTTAAAATAGTCAATGTTAACCCTTTATAGGACGGCCCATACAAAGTGGCCTGTAAACTGGACAGTCACCTTAAGGTCGATAATTCAAAGATTTTTTAAACAAAGTTGATTCTTATGATTAAATACGATAACCAGTAACGCACAGCGGCCTGTAAACTGGCCAGCGTTCCGGGACGTGCCGCGCAATAAAAAATTCGCGCCTTTTTTTGCCGTGGCCTGTCAACTGGCCAGTGCGCACCCCCGCACTAGTATTTGCTGTCAACGCAATCAGACGTTACGTACCTCCGAGTGAATAATAATGAAACAAATATGTCTTGAAATAAAAGGTGAGTAAAACAATTGTGTTAAAGCATATACTTTATTATTATGTGAAAATATAATCAATTACTGTACAACAAACATGTAATTTCTGGGGTTCAATGCGAAGGGTGAGTAAAAAAAAAGTTAGGTTTTAAATTACACATCTGAGTTTGAGATGTTCTCATAGGATTATAATTTGATTAATTCACATATAATGAATTATTTTGTACGTAGTATATAGTCTATTTATACTATATAATAACAAAATATGAACACATTAACAGGTTCGGCAATTATAACATATAATAGTATTTGTTTAGGTACTTTTTTTTTATCGAATTGTCGATGGGTTGGAGCGTGTAAAATTATCCTGAGTTTATGGATTTTTAGTGTTGTTTTTAGTTGGTTTTAGGAATTATTACAATTATCAGGAATTCGAAGGTATGAAAATGAATGACGACCAATGGGCTTAACTTATGGCCATTACTGATGACCAAGCTATCCATATAAATATTGGTGGCGATTCCGACGCTGACGACTGCTTCGATGATGTTACCTCGAATACCAGCATTTGTTCCCTTCCACAATTCGGGACACAAGAAATAAATTATAATATACCTACATACTTGTTATTAGATTAAATAACATAGTACTGATAATTGAGTGAAGGATGTTGTTAATTTTGTTTTAATTTTTTTTTTTAGACTAAGCCGAAGTAAATTGTATGGCTTGGTTTATTACCTTACATTTTACGACTGATTAAAAGACTAATTATGAAATACACAATGGTTTTATTTTATCATGTTATTTACACCAATAACCACCGATTTTTATTGGTGTCCAGTTTACAGGCCAGTGATTATACAGAGATAGTTACTGGCGCAGAACGGTCAGTGGTCAGTATACTGGCCATTCGTTTTTTTGGATTTTCTCGAAAAGTAGCAGGTTTCTGATCATTTTATTAATGCATGTTATTAAATGTATCCTACAGAATACAAAACTACTTAAAAATATAGTAATTTAAAAAAAAAGTTCAGGTGTGCGTTAAAGGGTTAATGGTCGAAAATCACTATTTTTCTTGTACGCCATTTGGAGAAAATAATAAGGAATTATAGGTAGCTATATCTCATAAAAACATTAGATCAAAGCGGGAGATAGACGTGTATTAAATATACTAACATTCAGCAGGAGAAAATGAACAAAAAGACTTAATTAAAACACTATCAGTGCAAACAAATCGCTCCAATGAACCCGCACCCTTTTACCCTAATCTAAATGGATGCGACGCAATTATCCCCGAATTCCATTTCACGGAGTGTACGAGTAATGTTAACTTTTATAATAACACATGGGATAGATGACAGTTCGCGGCCAAATATGTCACGTGTTTTTATTCACTTTGCCCCAATCCAGAGTCGGAGTTAGGGACGAGGTAGGCGCGTATGTTGGCACGGGTCCAAATTAAATTCATAATTAAAATTACCAATGACTTAAAAATAAACACATACAACAAATCTTAAGCTAAACTAGCCTTTGAAATAATTATCAGGGGCTCTCAAACTAGGCTTCATCTGTATCTTGGGAAAGCAGATTCAATTTAAATAAACTTATTCGTTTTAGCTCATAATAATAAAATAATATGTATGATTTTATTATTTGTAATTATATGGTGTATAAAAATAAATGTGTATGTTAAGTAGCTAACTGTCCACAATTGAAACTAAACTATTACAAAAATGGAAACAGACTAAAAAGATAATGATGTGCTTGCCAAATTTGAGTGATAAGCAAGATACTCGAAAACTACATTACATGCGTATTTTTCTCGACTCAATAATTTGTTACTTCTATTTGGTCATTTCATGATATTCTTAAAACGGTTTCTAAAGTATGATACAGAAAAAAACCTTTTGACATGGTAATACGATTGATCTACCGCCTTACGCACCAGATGTGCGTACTTTCTCATCCATCCTCAAAACTCTTATCCAATTTTCTTTTGATCGCATGATTATCTTTTCTCATCACACGCCAATACTAAGAAAATTGGCTACCTTTCAGATATTTAGTCTTTTGTGCTTCTTTCACACTTCCGCTAATATTCCTACTCATTACTAAATTCAATTCATCCAGCTAAATTTTCATTCTTGCATGCATTCAAATTATACAAAAGATTGTCCTTTAAAAATGTCGCCCAGGGCGCCCGTAAACCTAAAACCGACCCTGGCCTAATATATGCGGGCAGAAAATTTCAAGCCAGAGAGAAATAGCCGCTTACGCTGCGTATTAAGTGCGGATTTCGCTTTTTGCGCACATTTTCTGGTGAACTTTTGAGGGCAGTTTGTATGCGATATGATTTTGGGCCGATGCGGCGATGTAGGCTACTTTCGGGTTATGGAAGGATATTTTTCACAGGGAAACGGGGGTTCGTTAGGATTTGGGGATATTATTACCACGGCATTTCTTTTGTTGCATTGTAAATAATACAGCTTCCTTATCGCTAGCTACGTTTAAATCAGTAGCTAATTACTAATTCTTATCATAAACTTCCTACCTGGGTTTGTTTTCTATGGTATACTATGTAGTGAAGTAGCTAAAGCACTTGTTCTACAAATATCAGAAACAACGATGATGCCACAAGAATAGACCCGAGAAAAGTTTCCGACCGGTAATCAAACCCAAGACTCAGGATGATGCGACGCTAATGCCGCTTATTGGTTGGAACTGATGTTACCGTGATATCGATATTGCTACCTTGTACTTTGATTTTTAAAAAATTGTAGCAAAGCAGCTTAAATACTAATACAACAGAAAGGATACTTACTATATAAAGTTAAGAGTTAAGATAATAAAGTTGGCAACCGATAGCTATTCTTTAGAGTTAACGCCCTCCTTAGCATAAATGTCAGCGAAGTCGCGCCATATCTGAGGTCCCGGGTTCGGTTACCGGTAGGGACAAATGAAAAAAAAAAACTTTTATATTATGTCGGGTCTAGGTGTTGTGATAATGTCGTGTCTTCTGTATTATTTGTGTAATGTGGTACAATGAAGATTTAATTTACTCTTGCGTTAAGGAACCCAGTCAACTGAGCACATTTTCTTGCTATTAACAAAACAGTCGTAATATCGTATGTCACATTAATCTAAGAAAGTACCTTCAGACATTACCCGCTGACATAAATTTATAACTGTATCTCAAAATGTTACCTCTGTACCGTACGTAGGTAACATAGGATGTTTAGACGTACATCCTATCCCACTTTTATGGTACTTTCTACTTAATCCCCGGTTATATGCCGTAAAATTGTCATAAAATGGGTCGTTACAGAGCGCCTGTACGTATATGTATATTAGCGTATAGTGGGACTCGTTCGAATACTGTCGCATTTACTTTAATTTAAGTAAACTTGGGCTATTTCGTTAAGATTTAAACATTAAGAGAGGTAGGGCATAGCGATTTATCGCTTGAACTGGAGCAGCCCGACTGCTGAAATACCTCCACCTTACAGAAGACCGCAGCCAAATAACAATCACGTCTATGTTGTTGAGTTCCAGCGTGTGAGTAAGGTTCCCAGAGCTCCTGGGGGGTGTTACGTTAGTAGCAGGGGTCAAGCCTTCAAGGTAAGGGCGACAATTCCAGTAACAGATTTATTATGCTGAACTTGTCACCTTTAAGCTAGTACCTCATTACCACTTAACATCAGGTGGGATGACGTCAATCTTGAAGTGCACTATAAAAAAAAAATCTATTCCCTACCCCTTTATTCGTAAACAACAAACGTTCCCGTAACGTTTACGTAAGTAAAACGTCTAAATCGTTAGTACCTATTCTACTAACGTATGTAAAGTTGAAAATGTCAACAAGAATCGGCAAGAAACTCGACACATACGCTTTTCAGTATGCTTCACTGTACTTAAGATATACAAAGTATTATCTACAACAGAATTGAAGTGAGATACATATTTACTATGTATAATCGAATCGAATCGAGTGCTTATGTGTTTCCTCCTTCCTTTGACATGGATTCCTTCAAAAGGAGCGTGAAGAAACATCTTGCGGGCCAGTATGGCGATGCTAACGGATAGGATATTTCGATATCAAATCCGTTGTCATCGCGATGTGGGTTCCTCTCTTGCTTACCATCAGGCTGGGAGGAGCCAATATACTGCGTTAAAATAATATATGTATTTACTCATTTTGTAGCAACTTTTCTTTAACAATTTTTAACATGCACTTAAATCTATGTAAGCCAGTTAGCAACTGGAAAATATTTTCAGGAAACTTGTTCAATAATGAGATATGGAACAACAAACTTATCTTTATTCATAATGTTAAGTGGTGACAGTATTTTTAAAGAAGGTTATGGTTCTTCCGTCCATGAATATTACTTTCAAAGATATGTGTAGTGTCTCCATGTGAAACCCGTGCTTCAAGATCACAAAATATAGTACAAAAAGAGTTTATAATATTAGCAGCAGTTCTTTATAAATAAAATGAATAAAAATAAAATGTAAATTTAAGGAATGTTTGCCCTAGACGAGAATCAAACCCGTAACCATTGGCTCAGCAGTCAAAAGTGCCAACCATTATCCCTCGGACCAGACATATACTTGAATCGATAAATAATGCTTGATAACTGGTATTGCTCTAAAAAGTCGCAACTTATATAAGTAAATAAATAAATAAATAAAGGACAACATCACATATATTGCCCTTATTCTGTGGTAAGTAGCTTAAGCACCTGTGTTACAGAAATCAAATACAACGACGGTAACACAACACCCAGACCCAAGACAATATAGAAAAGTTCGTTTCTCATATTGACCCGACCGGGGATCGAACCCAGGACCTCAGAAATGGCGCGGCGCTAAATTCCGGCTCGCTCGCCTCTCGGCTATGGAGGTCGTCAAAATATAAAATAGTAATAAATCAAGCTATGAAGGAACATTTTCATTTCATAACCGTCAAAAACCATGTGAACCAATTTAAACTAAGCCTATGTATTTGAAGTCAACTGATCGTAAATCCGTGAGGTACCAAACTCAAGCGTTTGATGTTTCATAAAGATTTATTGTTTATATTTTTATTGACCCATGAAATCGTACTATCATGTTTTTATTAAAGAGAAAAATATGAACACCGATATTGTAAGCACAGGATGTTGAAATTGAACTCTGTTTTGTTGTATAAACGAGTTTGTGTTTCGATGCCATTTTCAAGACGCAGAGATTTTGTAAGCAATCTTTTAAAAATAAATCACAGTCATGGAGAGATGGACACAGAAATAATTTCGTTGTAATTTCTTAGCCTTTTAATAATATTTATTTTAAATTAATTAAAAGGCTGAGAATTTATTATGATACAACATCACATACATGTTGATTCAATGTCAAGTAGCTAAAGCGTGCTGTGTCACAAGCGTGGTACCACAACACCCAGACCCTAGACAATATAGAGATGTTAAGTTCGCTGGACTTTGGCATTTTATTGTGAGAGTATCACTTTAGTACTTTTCCTTCTTATATTGTAGGTTTCCGAGTAAAAATACCTCATAAAAAACAGTGGTTCACTGATAAGCATAACCCGAAATATTTGTTTGCCATAAAACAACATTTCAGTCTGGTCAGTGTTATTTTAAAACAACGGGCTAATTAAACTTAGTAAGAACAATTATATTATTTTGTATATAAATAAATAAATAGATATTGGACAACATCACATACATTGGTCTGATTCTGTGGTAAGTAGCTAAAGCACTTGTGTTACAGAAATCAGAAACAACGACGGTACCACAACACCCAGACTTGAGACAATACAGAAAAGTTCGTTTCCCATATTGACCCGACCAGGTTCGATCCCCGGAACCTCAGAGATGGCGCGACGCCAAAGTCCGGCACGCTCGCAAATCAATGAACTACTTTATTTTATTATTTTTATAGTACTATACGCCGTACTAGCGAACTTTAAATATTAGAAACAGAAAAATTTTATCTCCCCTTGCGGTGCGGGAATTGAACCCACGACCTTCACGTATCGCGCGTGCTGCTCTTACCAACTGAGCTAACCGCAAGTTATTGTAGGCGATGAAATTTTTCTGCTGTATCAACCGTTAGCCTTTCGGTAAGTGCCCTCTGCCGAATATGTTTATATCTACATACTTATCGGCCCATGGTACATTCGTTGCAGAAATGTTTGAAAACCACGGAATCGAAGACACCTGGCATCTTAATTGATTTTATTATTTTTATAGTACTATACGCCGTACTAGCGAACTTTAAATATTAGAAACAGAAAAATTTTTCTGTTTCTAATAACGGCTAACGGTTGATACAGCAGAAAAATTTCATCGCCTACAATAACTTGCGGTTAGCTCAGTTGGTAAGAGCAGCACGCGCGATACGTGAAGGTCGTGGGTTCAATTCCCGCACCGCAAGGGGAGATAAAATTTTTCTGTTTCTAATATTCAATGAACTACTGTTTTTTATGAGGTATTTATACTCGGAAACCTACAATCAGAACTTCCAAGGAACTCTAAACATCACGATAAATACTCTACTAGTATGATTGATTAAAGTCCTTATGTCCACGACATGAAGTCTGATATTATTTTGACTGTACAATAATTCTTCATCGTTTTATAGAATCGTTGAGAAAGAAATTCATTATTATCTATGCGTTCAAAGTTTTCCTCTTTCCGACGTTTTGATTAAAAACTTCAAATTCTCGACTCGAAAGAATTCTAATTTTAAAAAATGGTCCGAGTCGTTTCTTCTTCGTTTTAATACGTCAAACTTACCGTTTCAGTTCAGCCCTCGTAAATGTCAGTCAGCTGTCAAATATTAGTTAGCAAATTAGGTTTCAGTAGGTAGTGGGTAACGGGTTCGAGCCCTCAGGGAGGCGTAGATGGCTGCGTTTTATTTGGTACCATTATACGCATTTAGAACCTTGAATATTGACGCTTGAGTGGATAGAAATTGGTAAAGATTACGGTTTTGTATTTTTGCGCGACATAGGTACAAAAGAAATTGTACACTTCTGTGAATGGGATTACATATGAGAATTGTAATAAGAATATTTTAGGCTATTTACTCGCATTAATCTAAACATCGTTGTTTTACTTAGAATCTTGTAATTTGTTTTGTTTTTTATAACTGTGAGACTGGACAATAACGGGCTGATAATATTGAATGGTAATTATTGTGTTTTTTAAATCATAATTGTAGTGGAATGGGAAATGAAACAAGCAAATGTAAAGAATCGAAATATATTAGCCAAATAAAATTAAATACACCACACACATCGTCGTCATTCGTTCGTATTTCAAATCTAACTGACATTCTCTCCATTCGGATATTCATACATACCATCGCACATGCACTACGTTTGGATACATCCGCTATCCCACACTTGGCCATCCTGCAAACATGTCTGTCCTCAGACATTCATCATCGAACACATCATACTCATACCATCACGTCACAAACATCTTTTATAACTCGTACACATCCAAAACTTAAACAAAATAAACAATTAGTAACGTCTTAAAAAACTAAACATCGTAAAACCAAAATAAACTTCATCATGAAACATCTTTATAAAACAACTAGCTTTTGCCCGCGACTTCGTCCGCGTGGCGTGTTATAAAAGAGAGATCTTTGTGGGTGTTGGAGAAAAGTTTAAAAAAATGCTTAATTTTATTATTTTTAAATTAGGTTATAGTATAAGTAGCTCAGCTGAATAATGTATTGTTATTAATTTTTAGATTATTAGTTTAGGATAATTTGGTTTCTTATAAATTTAGGATAAAACGATTATTTTTCTCGGTGTGTGTCGAATGTAAATAATAATGAATGTTGCATTCAAAAATTCTAAAAAGTTTTTTTTTTTTTTGAGAAAATACATTAAAAAACAACATAACAATTATTCTGAATCTGGCGCTAGTGCAGTATTTTTACATGAAAAAGATGTTTCCCATTCCCATGAAGCTGTACATTTGCTAAGATACCCATATACTAA
This sequence comes from Glyphodes pyloalis, assembly GCA_037074685.1. Lineage (NCBI taxonomy): Eukaryota > Metazoa > Arthropoda > Insecta > Lepidoptera > Crambidae > Glyphodes > Glyphodes pyloalis. The sequence continues at coordinate 3,025,133 of JAYKKO010000030.1, read as the reverse complement.
AAAATTTCAAGCCTCTAACTCGCGGTACAAAAGTTTTTCCCGCTATTCCCGTTCCCATGGGAATTTTGGAAAATCCAATCATGACTTAACTTTGCATTCACTAAGGTATATGCATGTCAAATTTCAATCATCTATCTTACGCGGTTTAGATTTTTTCATACAAAAGTTTTTTCCCGCTAACTCCCGTTCCCGTGGGAATTTCTCAAAATACAGCCATAACTAAACTTTATATTTACTAAGGTACCTGCATGCCAAATTTCAAGCGTCTAACTTAAGCGGTTTAGATTTTTCATACAAAAGGATTTTCCCGCTAATTCCCGTTCCCGTGGGAATTTCGGGAATTTCTTTCTTAGTGCACCCCTACGGTACCTAAGCTACGTCCCTTCCAAATTTCAAGTGCCTACGTTTAGCCGTTTGGGCTGTGCGTTGATATGTCAGTCAGTCAGTCAGTCAGTCAGTTTCTCCTTTTATATATATAGATACACAACTTAACACCGTAACAACTAAACATAAAATCAAACTAAATATCTTCTTGAAATACAAAACAAACAAAACTCATTTTCATCTTTCTTAAACAAATAAAACCAACAAAAAACATCTAAAACTCCTCTTTTTTTATCTTTTTAAAATTTCTTTCCAATTCGTCCTTGAAATCGAAATAATACTTATTTTCTGAACTCTCAGAAAAGAAACCATTACAAAGATGCAGTTTGTAACCTTGGTACAAAAATACGTTATCGTTTGCATAAAGAGTGTGTATATTTTGTCTTCTTACTCTTTCTTTCATCATTATATCGTCATAACATTCTGCACCTCGACCCACATCATTTTCAACTAATTGTTTCATTACTTCTTCTACTTCTAGAGGGTACCGCAATGTATTGGTAAATGGAACATTATTTTTTCCAGGTGCCTCCTCCACTGTGCTCGAAAATAATGTCATACTTTCCGTCACAATAGATTTCATATAATCCTTTTCTTCCACATTTTCTCTGGAATCGTTATCCACATTTTCGTGATGTTCTTCTTTCCTATTATTTTCCGAATCCGTCGTGCAAAATTTTAATGTTTTGTTTTCGTCTTTGTTTATAAAAGTCAAGTTTATTGACAATGTGTCATCGTCACTATGGCACTATGTCAAGTCTTCACTATCGAGTTTGTCATCGAATTCCGTCGTCAACCTTATATTATCTTCCACTACGGTGGCGCCATCTATTTCGTAATCGTCGTTTTTGATCTGCTCATCGTAATGCACAGTGCATTACGATGAGCAGATCAAAAACGACTTTTACTCTTTCACATTATATGTTTTATTTGTAGCTGCGGCGTGCCCTGGGACATTACACTTGCTTTGCGAACAGTCTCTAAAAGTCATGGCGTCCAAATACATTTCTGCCATCTCCTGAATCTTATCTTTATAATCCTCCTCCTCGGTAAATTCGTCATAAACAGCAGTCTTAAACTCTTCCCAACTCTCATGTCTTTCTTCTCCACGTAACCATAACGCCACCGTACCTGTTAGCGAGCGCCTTACTCTTAGCAGTTTTTGACGTGAGCACCATCCAAAATATTCGGCCTGATCCTCAACGTCTTCTAACCATTCGGATACCGGGTAGGATTTATCCCGTCCGCTGAACTCTGGTACCTGATATATAGTCAACATTTTCAACACCTTCGCTATTCGTCTTTATCTTTTTCACATTCGTCTGTATTTACTTCACAATCGTCTTTACTTTTTCATCAACATCACAATCGTCATTTCGTGAAAAATTTTTACGTCTTCAAAATTTTTCATTTCGTCGTCGTAATGGCGATCGCCGTTCCTCGTAAAAATTTGAAAATTTAGAATTTTGAATGCTTTTTCATTCCCATCCCGGACGAGCCCCCAAATTTGTAGTGGAATGGGAAATGAAACAAGCAAATGTAAAGAATCGAAATATATTGGCCAAATAAAATGAAATACACCACACACATCGTCGTCGTTCGTTCGTCGTTCAAATCTAACTGACATTCTCTCCATTCCGATATTCATACATACCATCGCACAAGCACTACGGGGCGGTAAAAAAACGAAACGAACAAACGAAAGGTTTCGTTTTTGAAGATTATTCAAAAGTTTAGGAATGAAGACGTAGTTTTTGATTTGCATAAATAATATTTTGTTTTTCTGAAAACGCTTAATTTGCATTGGAAGTGATTTCTTTATGATTATGAGGATTAAAAATTGCCATCCGTTGTCGGATCTGACATATTTCGTTTATGGGAGTAGGCCCCCAGCTGATTCGCAAAAGTCAAATTTATTCTGGAAGTTTACTCTCAAAAACTAAATGATTTCGTTTTTAAACATAAATCAAACGTATGGGAATTAAACCGTGTGTTTTGATGTAATATTTTATTTATTGAAAACGCGTTTTCAAAGTTACGATTATGATAATTAAAAATTGAGATTTGTCATCGGATCCGGCATATTTTGTTTTTGGGAGAAGCCCACTGAATCGTTAATTCTTTTAATGATTTGTCTCTATAAAAAAACATGGTTTCCGTATTATAGGTAATCCGAATTTGAACTCTTGATAAGGTTGGAGGTTCAAACTAAGAATTCTGTTTTTACTTTTAAAAATGGGAAAAGTTAAATTCGAAATTAATTAACGTTCTTCTATATTAAAATCGACATTTCATACTCAAGCATCAATTTTGTAGCTGTCGCGACCGATTGGTTGCCTAATCAAGCAAATTAGCGGCAGTTCAACCAGACACTGTTTCTGACATCAATGAACTTGGAATTTGTGGTTTTGATAGATGAAATTAGCTTCATTCAGTGGCTCGATTAGTAAGTAGGTATTGCTTTTGATTTGATACTTCCCGTATATTGAGTGGTTTTTATTGAATACTTTGTTGATGGTATTTTTTTATTTTTTTCTAACTGTCCCGAATCTTGTGAATGTGTACGTGACCGAATCAGGAATGAGGAAATCCGTAGACGAACTAAAGTTGCTGACATAGCCCGTAGGATTAGTAAGCTGAAGTGGCAATGGTCTGGCCACATAGCACGAAGATCGGACGGTCGATGGGGCAAAAAGGTTCTTGAGTGGAGACCACGTACCACCAAGCGCAGTGTGGGACGGCCACCTACCAGATGGACCGACGACCTAGTAAAAATTGCTGGGTCTCGTTGGATGCAGGTGGCAATGGACCGGTCGCGCTGGAAATTGGTTGGAGAGGCCTATGTTCAGCAGTGGACAGTCACAGGCTGAAATGATGATGATGATGACTAACTGTCCCGAACTTTGTAACGCCTGTTTTTTTAATTTTTAACGTTTCCTGGACCTCCACAATTAATTCAAGACCAAGATTAGCCAAATCGGTTCAGCCGTTCTCGAGTTTTAGTGAGACTAATGAACAGCGATTGATTTTTACATATAAGACTAGCGGTCCCGGCGAACTTCGTTTCGCCTTAGAGAATTTTTCCCTCTTTTCTGTTGAATTTTTTCAAATTCTACCAAGGATCCCTAATTTTGTAGCCTATGTCAAATTGGAAGAATGTAACATTCTATAATTGAATGATTTTTTACTTACTTTTTGAGCCTATTCATTACAAACATACAAAAATAGGTACAAATCTTTCCTCTTTATAATATTAGTATAGATATTACACTTTAAGATTGACCTCATCCCACCTGATGTTAAGTGGTAAAGAGGTCCTAGCTTAAGGGCTACAAGAACAGCATAATAAATATGTTACTGGACTCGTCGCCCCTACCTGGAAGGCTTAACCCCTGTTAGTTACTAATATAGCACACCCCAGGAGCTCTGGAAACCTTACTCACACGCAGGAACACAACAACACAGAAGTGATTGTTATTTGGCTGCGGTCTTCTGTAAGGTGGAGGCATTTGAAGATCTTGATGCTTTGATCTAAAAGCATGTGCTGAATAGAAAAAGAGTTGATTCAAATGAACACCAGATGATACAAAGTCAAAAGTAATGCTAATGATACATCTTATATATAAAAATGAATCGCTGTTCGTTAGTCTCGCTAAAACTCGAGAACAGCTAGACCGATTTGGCTAATCTTGGTTCTGAAATAATTGTGGAGGTCCAGGGAATGTTTAAAAGTTTAGAAACTAAAAAAATAGGCGTTACGAAGTTCGCCGGGACAGCTAGTTAGCGTATAAAGGTTTTTTGGCTGTTCCTTACACTTCCTTCGGTATGGTTGAGTAAAATGATAGCTGGCTCAGAGAAACGACTTACTTGTGATAATGTTCCATCTTTGGGGAATGGTCTGGTCCAACCTACTTCCCAAAAAGAAATACTTAATGTTTCATCTCTCATCAAAACAAATCTTTATGACTTGGTACAAGGTGATATACACATAGCAATAAAATCCTGCTACTGTAATAAATCTACTTAGTTTCTTACCGTTATCTTCTTGGTGGATTAGGTTCTAAGCCAAAAAGTTCTTCTTTTTTCTTCTTTGCATTGTATTCAATTACGATCTAATAGTGTTGTTTGTAACCCCAAGCAGTTGTTGTAAATAAAAAATTTCACTTTGACTTTTGAACAATATTTTACGACGAGACGTACCTAAGAAAGTTCAAAGTAAATTTTCATTAAAATCTCGAGTCTGAAGTGGCCCGTGGTTAATTAAAAATAACAGACTGTTTAACTTTAGCAAACTCTAGTTTATAATACTTTGTTTAGTCGTTTGCGAAAAAAGTTGTAAGAGCCACGTCGTTTGTTTTAAACCATATCAACTTTACAAAGCAGGTATACAAATACAGACGAGTAACTTTAGAAACTATAGTAAGGTAAAACAACTATTTTATATTATATTTTGACGACCTCGGTGGCGCAGTGGCTAAGGTAGGCGCCCAAAGCGCGTAAGGTCCCGGGTTCGATTCCTGGTCAGGTCAATTTGGAAAACGAACTTTTCTCAATTGACTTGGGTCTGGGTGTGCTGGGATGTAGTTTCCGTCACCTGGTGCTAGTACAAGGGAAAACCTTAGTTTGAGACCAGGTGATTGGTGTGATTGTCTGGCGCATTTATTTATTTATCATTAATATTATACTCTCTGTTGTAAAGAAAATTTACAAATATTGACATATTTTGATATTTGGACAGTCTCATAGTCACAAAGCAATTTTTCCTCCACGTAGAACAGACAGATTAGGGATATAACAATAAAATACAATAATATCTATGTGAAACATACATGAGACAATTTAAATAAATTAACTTACCTACGGTCATCTCTACATTAAAACAAATTTGAACAGAATAAAACCATGATATAGAAATCAGTTCGGGTCATGATGAAGGATTCTTCGATATAATAACAAAAGATAAAACTGCATCGTCAACATTGTCAAATCAGTTGCGTTTGGTGAGAGCGATGAAGAGCTTGGTACAATTGTTTTAGAAATGTTTGCGAAACTATTAAATCAAAAATAAAGAGTATTTATTTTAAAAAATGTTTTTTTTTGGCGTGAAAAAATATAAAATTTGACATCTACTGCGTTTATCTAATCTTCATTAAACAACATCGAATCCAATAACGTGCCATTACGAAGCATTTTCAGTTTGACAATAAAAATATCAATTAGTGGACGAAAACGTATGGCGGCGACGAAGATTGATCACGGCCAATGAACAGATGAGGGGAAGTATTTTCCCAGGTAAGCCCGGCGGCGTATAAATCAATTTGACGTTTTTCACACTAAGAAATATCACGTTTTTCCGAAATGTCACTTGTGATAAAAATATCGCAGTTAGGGGCAGTGTCGGTCTTTAGAGCGGGGTCTGATTACTATCGATAATATCTATTTATATCAATACGCACATATACATTTATAAAATCAATATATATTAAGAATTGAAAAAGTAAAAGTAGCACAATTACCTATACGATGAAAAATAGTTGGTGCTACGGGCAGAAATGACAAGATATTCCGATTAAAACTTATATTCACGAAATTACATAAAAGTAGAAAAAACCACAGTCGAACCCCGATGCTAGCCGACCAAAATCACCGCGATAACAGGTACCTAGCAACGGGGTTGCCAGATCAGTCGCCAACAGTTGGCATAACTTTGAAAGGAATAAAACAATACCTGAATGGATCAGACAACAAAAAAAATTGATGAATGTGATTGAGAAAACAGCGAGACTGTGAGTGGCAAGAACAATATCTAGTACAAAAAAGTACTTACATGAAAACTGTATGGATGGATGGACTACGGGAGGAGATCACAAGCAAGGTTAAAGGAAGATAGCGGGTAGGAACTGGATTCTAACTGCCCAAAATAGGAACAAGTAAGTAAGTAGGGGTTTGGCGAAGGCCAACATTAAGCGATTGGTAGATAGTAGCTGAAGAAGAGGAAAGAAGTATATAAAATCATGCCTAAAATTTTAATCGATATCTAGTTTACTAAATATCAATGTACATATATTAATATTTGTTGGCTTTTATATATTATTAGGAATATCCCAGTATACTTAGGAAGATAAAGTTTAGGTCAGGTCATATTTTAAAACGTCTATCCACTAACATTTTACTAACCTACGATTTGCTCTTTCCTCATTTGAGAGTAAGATTGAATCCCAACAAATAAAAATATCGACATCGATTATCTTTGCCTACAACTCTCTTAATATACTCTGTACTCTGTAGCACTAAGCGGTTCTCGGACTCTCAAAGGATGTGAGCGCAAATATTTTGTAAGGAGCTTAAAATGCAAGCAAGCGTAGACATTGAATTGTGCATTACATTCAGTCCAAAATGCATTCCGTGCGAGGCAAGACGTGGATTGGACGTGTCTGTAAGCTTTCTACATTTAAACTAATTGCTAGTTTTCGTTTTACAAATTTAACCTTTGACGTATGAGGTTGAAGTTTTATACACCTGACAAGTAGGTATGTCTAACGGATGAATCAATTTTGTTTTTTATGGTTTGAAAGGTGATTATTAGGATTTGCTGTGTCTAGATGCAATCGATTTAAGATGGCTACTAACCTAAAGTGTCGGATAACATATTTTGCCATAACTCCCTCACTATAGATATCAAATAAAAGGGCTTAAGTAGGAGAGTACTATACATTTTGACCGAATTCCCAAAATGGTGGTAGGTATCCACCATTTTGGGAATTTGGTAAATACAGTCAAATCCATGTCACGCATAATAGTTTGGATATTTACTGCTGTGATATCGTACGTATAAGCATTTAAACCGTACTGTCCAAGCTTTTTAAAAATTTTAAGATTTATAAATTTGAGTTGAAGATAATTATTAAAAGAAAGAAAGGAAAAAATATTTAGTGAAACAGTATATGAAAACAACAACTTAAAATAAAATTATGTCACTAAAAAGGCAAATAATAAAATAACAACCCATGTTCTTTCAGGTGACAATTTAAACTTAAGAACATATTTGAATTAAAAAATCTTATCTTCAAACAAAACACAAGAGCTAGAGAAATTAGAAGCTTTGAAACAATTTTATTCCAATGTATTTTTCGTATACTATGGGTAAGTGGCCAAGATTCGAACCTAGAAACTTTCACGCTTTGGGCAACTACCGAAGCCTTTACACTATTGCGATTGTCCTTCACTTTTAATTAGCTTTAACAGATACCTACATTGTACTGTGAATCAACGTCAACGATAAATAATTTGTTGTCTAAGGAATTTATTAACAACATGGTTTTAATATTTCTAGACATTTTCAATAAGATTTTTATCTTCATATCTAAATTATGTAAAACGTTAAACAGAGCGCTCATAAAACGTTTAGAATAAGATTCAAAACTGTTTACGTCGTGCCTTAAAATAAAAATTACCTTTTAGAAATGTTTAATAAAATACAAAATTTTCCTTTGCCCTTATTATAAGGTCACTAACATCATTTAAAAGTGCAAATAAATGTCCCGCTGTGTTCGTTACTGCTTAAGATACGAGACCTGTGCCACAGTGAAAAAAAATATGGTGAGACATCTTGAAATGTTAATTTTAATCTTTTTTTTAGTTTTGCATTGATTCCAATTCAAGTGTGGCCTATGTTATTCCAAATTTGACCATTAATATTTATTTACAATAGAAGTAGCCTAAGTTACAGGTTATAAACACTCCAATTTGATTTCTCTGTAAGGATTAGGGTTTCTGGTCTTATTTGATTTAAATACACATTTTGCTATGCTTTCAAAATTTCGCTTTATTATTTCAAAGACAGTAACAAAATTGATATTTCTTCTGATTTAAGATGTTCTAAATATTTTTTTTTAACATTCCATAAGAAACGTCAGGTGATTTCTTTAACCATAAAACATTGTATGATTAGAGGCAAGTCTGACTACATATACACTTTGGACTTTGCACCACCCTTATGCGGTTTGAATAAAAAAGAATATCGAACTGCAAATTATTTCCTTTGACATACTGTTGACTATAATTTGCAAATAAATATAAGGATGGCACCCACTTCCACTAGACCTTTTTTGCTATTGGTTCTGCGAGCTCTGCATTCCTCACTGCTTTGAATTGGACTGTGACCGAAGATACAAGACCCGGTGTTGAGGGTAGAGTGAAAATGTCTCGTGATAACGACCTCAGTTTTTATTGTAGCCAAGATAATGTTTGCAAGAAAAAATATTAAAACTCAGCGTGCTGTAGCAAATTGAATTTTAGATTAAATTTGAAACAGTTGGCTAGTGGCCGAACGGTTAATTTGACTTGAGGGTTAAAGTTAGTGTACGGTCGAAAGCTAACACGTGTTAAACTAGGTTTAGACCTTACGTCGTGGACATAAGAATTAAAATCGAACAGCAAGTGTTTACTTTGATGTGATGTTGTTACCTTCATATTTTATATATTATATTGTAATTAATTCATATAGTATGTGTATTATTATCGTATATTTAAAAGATACCATAATGTTATTTTTAATGCTTAATTTATTGTTGTTTAAAATGATTTCTTTTTTTTTTCTCCCATGTTACCGCACCCATATACAAACTATCTGCATGACCCAAGGGTTGACTGGTAGAGAATGCCCCTAGCATTAAGTCCACCTGTTGTACATATTTGTGCAATAAAGTTTTTAAATAAATAAATGTTTACCGTACAAAGTGAAAACCAAGAATAATTAGGTTATTTTTGCCTAAAATTTTGCGTCACTATCTCAGTGCCTAATAAAATGTTGTCCACTTGTTTTATTGAGTTGCCTACTGAAAGTATTTTTACGGATCATGCCAAAGACTAAACGTATCATATTGGCTTTAAAACTTGTAAGATTAAGTAGAAAATATAAAATTTAATATAAAAATTTCACTTAGTACCACAACAAAACAAAAACATTAGCGAATAAATACAAAAGCAAAAAATGAAGACTATATTTATTTTGACTTACAGATGCAAAACAATTAAATGTACTAAAATAGTCCCTACGCAGCTTAGCTTTAAGGTGCAGAAGGTATTGATACCAATGTTCAGTGAAGGAACATCTAATTTACAGGTTATAGAATTTCTGATAATATATTTTCATTAACTTTAATCGTTTCTGAACGCTGCCCATCCAAGTTAGTAAGATCTCAACTTAGTATTAGTAAGTTGAGATGACGTAAGCTAAAACAGATGAATATCTCTTAAACCTATCTTATATATATAAAAAACCGGCCAAGTGCGAGTCGGACTCGCGCACCGAGGGTTCCGTACAAACCTGCAAGGTTTACAAAGTTCGTTCATTACGACAATCGAGTCATAACTATGGTATTTTTATTGCAAAATGAAATTCATAACATTACAATGGGGAAAGATGGAGGAGCATAAATATTTTGTAATGTAACTAAAAATTTAAGGTTTTCGGAATTTTTCCTTTATGTGTGCTATAAAACGTTGCTTCATGCCAAATTTCAAGATTCTATGTCGACTGGAAGTACCCTTTAGGTTTTGATTCCCTTGCGAGTACGTGCGAGTTTCAAAATATGCAGCTTAAATTGCTGTTTCTTTTGATTGCGTTGACATAGAAGTTTGATTTTGTTACAGCTTAAAGGTATTATAGACCTGAGTTTTTGGTATGAATTTCAATTTAATACCTTTACGCGTTTATGAGGAAATGGGTAGTAAGTTTAAAATTATTAAAAAAATATATATTATGTGATGTAACTAAAAATTTATGGTTTTTGTAATTTTTCCTTAATCTATGTTATAAGACGTTGCTTCGTACCAAATTTCAAGATTCTGAGTTCACGGGAAGCAACCTGTAGGTTTTGATTCCCTTGCAAGTGTCGAAAATTTGCGGCATAAACGGCTGTATCTTTTGATTGCGTTGGCTTAGAAGTTTGATTTTTTCCGGTAGTAGGGACAGCAGACCTGAGTAATTGATATAAATTTCAGCTTCATACCTCCACGCGTTCCTGAGAAAAAGGGTCTTGACAGACGGACGGACGGACGGACAGACGGACAACAAAGTGATCCTATAAGGGTTCCGTTTTTCTTTTTGAGGTACGGAACCCTAAAAATGAATTGCTGTTCGTTAGTCTCGCTAAAACTCGACAACGGCTAGACCGATTTGGCTAATGTTGGTTTTGAAATAATTGTGGAGGTCCAGGGAAGGTTTAAAAGGTTAGAAATTAAAAAAAATAGGCGTTACGAAGTTCGCCGGGACAGCTAGTCTAGTATAAAAATAAAATAACCTTACTAATAACCGAACCCAGGACTTTCACGAATACCTGAACCACTGTGTCATTAAGGTTGCCCAATATCGGTACACTTGTGTCGAGAGTTTGTCGAACTACCGAGTCCCCGTCAAAACCTATGCCAGATCTGGGACAGCTTGAGTACTATTTTGGCGCCATAAAGCCGGCAATGTCAGCCGAGTAAAAAACTTTTATATTTGACAGTTGTATTTATGCGATGGCGGCGGGCCAATAAGGCGGGGCACACATGAACTACTTTTTGTATCTTTGCCAAGAGCAACTTTCTGTACTCCCTTTATCGGTTGTGTCCGCGGCATTTTGCTTAAACTTAAAAGTTCTTAATGCGGTGACAGTCACATTATGAGTCAATAGCTGTAGCCGACGATTTTGCTCCGTCATTTATGAGGTAAAAACCATTTACATTGGATAAACTACTATGTCCTCCCTCTTTCAAAAGTCATACAAATTTGTCGCGTACTTTTTATGTGAAAGAGTAACCAACACATTATTTAAAAACATCCAGACGTCCGTGTCTTTAAAAGAATTAGTGTTTAAAATAGAAGTAAGATATTTTTTTTATATTGATTAGTAACTAGACCTATTTAGAGAATTCTAATTCTGTCAATTTAGTGTATTTATTGACAAAATTTTACACTAAAATCGAGGGTAAGGTTTTCTTTTCAATTCATTCAGTTTTACATTGTAACGAGATAAAATCGAATGAGTCTTTGGAACGATATAGAACAATCGAATGTAAAATAAGTTTTCCACGTGAGCAAGCCGTTGGACACTTTATGCGCGCCTAAATCTTGTGCACTTTTTATTGTACAACGTTACGGAACAAATCAACACTAAATTTACATTGAAATTCATTTCAATGATATAAAATACCCTTTAAGATAGTTTATAAAAATTACATAATAATATGAACGTTCTATTTCATGTGTATTCTTCTCGCAAAGTACCTCAAGATCTATATTTAAATAGGCAATATTTAGACAGCCCTTACACACACAAGGCTAACTTGTCGTCTGATAGTCAGCGAAAATGGTTCAAAAATATAACTAAAATAGAGATGTATGTAACCGCGACCATTCTGATTATTAATTCTATACTTGCATCCATAATTAGTGATGTAGCAGCATAACATGCTGTTACATTTGTTGTCCGATAAATAGTTAATCAAGTTGACCGACTGAGTCGCTCCGGTGTATCTTGCCTAATGTATTGAGTTAGGCCGCACGCGAGCGCAGATAAGTACACTTTATAGCTTCTGACGTCAGTCGGCGTGTTTGGGCTTACGTCTTTGTTGCTCGGTGCCGAATATCGGTATTGGCGCTTTGCAATAAATGATCACGTGACCATTTTTGTTTTTCTTTCAGTTCGCTAAGGATGCGCAAAAATATATTTTATCGTTTTTTTTAATATCGATATCGAAAATTCATTTACGCAACGCAGATAGGCTAAAACTCCGAGGGGATATGGTAACAGCCAACCGGCTGTTGAAGCAATTTTGTAGTCTCATGCAAAAACTTTATCGTATTGCATATGCTAGTAGGCAATAAGTTGTTTTGTGATAATTATTTAAATTATCATTTTTTTTTATTATATTTATTTTTATTATTATGTCACAGACATCAGTGTTTTACGAATATAAGTTCGTAATATACATTTCAATTTTTACCCTTAAATAGGCAATAGGAAAAAAGTAATAATAATCTCAAATTTAATCTTATGACATTGACTTACCAGAGAAAATAAAAAAAAATATCGATACTCCTGATTAAGAGTTAGCGTGTGCAAAAGGCAAAAGATATAACTGGTGCTCCCTGACAATATGCAAAGACCTCATCGAATATCCAAATCGACAGATAATTTACATTATATCGGTAATTAAAGAAGGCAAAATAACATACCGAACATTTTATTTTTCTGCAGCGTTTGCTAAGACTATCACTATATTTTGCCAAGCATTATAGTTGTTTTTAAAGCGTCATCTTTTTTTTTCCTGCCGCATTGTTACTCTCTGCAGAGAACAGAAAGTGGTGTATCGGTCTTGCACTGACTGAAAATCCCTCGGTGGCCAACGCGCACTTTTAGGGGAGTTTGAATCCTCTGCGGACTCTACACAGGCACATAGCCTACCGCTTAGCGGCCCTCCTTGCAGCGCAAATCGCGTGCGGCTGCAGCGTGTAGCTAACCCTAAATATGAAAACTTAAGAAATCTTGGATCATAAATCAGGATAAATGGTTTAACGTGCCTTCCAAATTATCATTCTTATCGGACAGTACGGTAATTCAAGCCAGCAACTTTCAAACCAAATTGCATTTTCGTTCACACTGACGCTTTGAAAGCCAAATATACCCTCATTCCTAAGGCAGTCGGGTAAAAACACTTAAACCGTTTGTATACACGAGTGATATTCACTTTGTAAACGTTCCATAACCCGCTCCAAGTTCCAATTCGTCGTCGCCCAAATCAATTCAGAACGTGCGAATGTTCAGCGGAGCAATAAAAATGTGACCATTAAGGGATTGCTGATACGCATATCAAATGTGCTATGTACGAACGGAGGGGGGTAAATGAAATAAATTTAATACCTAAGCTGTCATCACCTATATCTATTATATAAAAATGAATGGTAAGCGCATAACTCGACAACGCATGGACCAATTTTGACAATTCTTTTTTTAAAATGTTTGTAGAAGTCCAAGGATGGTTTTTACGGCGAGAAAAAATTTAATAGTTGCCGGGAAAGCTCGAAATACTGCCCTTTTCTTTTTCCAGTACAAACAGTTAAGCCACATTCCAAACCTTTTTGACAGGACGAAGTCTGTCGGGTCCGCTAGTCTTCTACTATATAAAAATAAGTCGGGTTTTCCTTCCCGACGCTATAACTCCAGAACGCACTAGCCGATATCCACGGTTTTGCATTCGTTGGAAAGGTCTCGGACTCCGGGAGGTTTGTAGCAAAGAAAATTTAGGAAAAATTTCAATAGAAAAGCAAGAAAATCCTCTAAGGCGAAACGAAGTTCGCCGGGACCGCTTGTATCTAATAATTATTGTAAATATGAATGTAGCTTACGACTGTCTGTCTATCTGTTGATTTTGATGAAAAAGTTAAAAAAAAATTAACTTCAAAATTTACCGTTGTTAAACAGGCTTTCATTTTAGTCACCTAAATATAAAAATTAACTTTTAATCAAATCAAACTAATCAATTAAATACTATGTATGTACCTATTACAGAATTCAAAATTGTATAAAAGCTCGAAATATGACTGTATCTAACTGGTTGTTTTAATAAATTACTAGAATTTGTATCAAGATTCAGGTATCAAATACAAGTAGAAGCCTTTATATTTAACCCGGCGTCATGGGGGCTGGGTCAAAATTACCCGCACTTTTGTAGTTCGCTTATAATTCTTCAACGACGCGCGCGACGTTGCCGTTCTTCGCAGTAGCTGGAGTCATTGAGTCCCTCTACACGTATATCCCACGAAATCAGTTTGGCGAGAGCCGCGTTGAGAGTAACAAGTGTTGTCACGGGAAAAAAGTAATTATGACCCATGCCTGTATTCAGTGTAACTGTTTCATGCCATTTTAATAAATTACTGTTTAAATAATTTATTGTTGTTTATGATGCTTTGTATTAGTGTTACTACATTGTTTTGAGGTTTTGATGTTTTTTTTATTTTTTCCGTAGGTAGTACGAGTAATAATGGATGGCGAAGAACTGGAAAGACGTCGTATTATGGCGGTACTTGAAGAATCGGACTCGGATATTTTGCCGTCTGGTCAGGAGTCTGAAGAGGATGATGACCACGTGATGCACACAAATGCTTGTAAGAGGTGTCAGGTGTGTCCTGCAAGCAAAGATCGCAAAACTACACACGTATGTGAAGGATGCAACAAGCATATTTGCCCTCAACATATAGTGCCTTTCTGCGCTAATTGTATTGATAAAAATGAGTCTGAGTAACTAATTTAGATTATTTTATATAAGAAGATAATATAAGAGTTCGATTAGAAAACCAAAGACTGGTATATATTTTTTTATGTTAAGTTTTGCTAAGGAAAGCCAAATTTGTTGATATTTAGTGAATAGTTTTCAAAATCTTGTTCCTATTAATAAAAGTTTCTATTTTCATTATGTTTATGGTTTTGTATTATCCTTATAAAGTAAATTATTGCATGTTACAAAAAAATATCGTTTTTCTCAAATACATACAGAAATATTCACATTCCTTATCTGGGTAATGATGACCCAGCCCCCACGTCCGTGTAACAATTTTCCACCCCCATGACGCCGGGTTAAGAACACTCGCCTATATCTTTCAGAACATCGACATTAGAGTATTTGATACAAAGGAACTTTCAGTTGATCCCTTCACGCATTGGTGAAAAAAGGGTCTAGACAGTTCGACCGACAGCAACAAAAGTTACAAAAAAGCGAAATGTTGGCTTCCCTAATGAGGTAAAGAAGCCTAACTCAAGCTCTTATGTCTCACAAAATGTGGGAATTTACCCATTTGAAATTGTTGTCTAAAGTACTTTTATGAGTGAGTGATAGTGTAGCGAAAGAAATCCAAAGCTAAGCTATGCTTGCTGTTGTTCGAGTTCAGATGGGTGACCACTCCGATTGGATTTATGTATTGCATACAATTACGTCAAATTGTTGTCTGAAGTATTTTTTTGAGTGCGTGATATTGAAGCGACGGAAACCCAAAGCTTAGCTACGCCTGTTGCTGTCCAAGTTTGGATTGGTGATCGCTCCAATAGGATGTAATGACACATATCAGGAGTTTGGCCGTAATTCGGAAGTTACGTTTCAGTTAATTATCCTAACGAAAGTGAAAAAACTTCACACATAGTGCTTCTAGCTGGACTCAGACCCAGAACCTCTGGATTTCGGAGCCCGATGCTCTAATAACTTATCACAGAGAGCAAACCTAAAAATGCCTGCTTTATTATCCGACGAGACCGATAAATTCAATGCTAAATGCTCTATAAGATGTAAACCTTAACCAACGGATTCTGAAAGGGTTGCGTAAGTATATGACTACCACTTTTTAAAAACAGGCTTATCAAATCAGGATCATTATTGCAGTAGACCTAGAGTTCCATTATAAATGTGCAACCAAGACACATGCTAGAAGGAAAAAGAAGAGGTCATTATGTGGTTTTAAAACGTCGGCTATAAAAATATTTATTGTCAGAAGCCCAGTGTTGTCTCTTCTATATTATAGTTCAGAGTAACGCAGGGCAACTAGTGGTATTATGGTAGAATTTGGTTATTGTCGGGTATAATGTTCCAATTTTTAAGTTTAAATTTGATTTAAAATAATAACAGAATAAAAATCGTTTATAAACTGTCCGATTTAAGTGAATATACTTACTCCAGCTGTATTCCTAATGTACTGTCATAATGTATCGATGTTATCGAGAAAAATCGGTGAGAAACTCAATATTTACATTAAAAAAAATACAAAAATAACGTTTCTACAAAACTGGTAGTAAAGTCTAAGCATTTCTTTAAGATAAATTTTAATTTGAGACGTAAATTTATACATTTGGAATTCATAATTTTTTTACTTAACCTTACTTACTAGAATTTTACTCACAAGAAAGACTTACTAGACTCTAATTTTAGAAGCGTTACGTGTTACGTGTAAGCCACGTAGGACAGCAAAGTATGTTAATTTCTCATGTTAATATTTTTCTGTTTCATATAAAAATAGGTAAGTTTTCCCATTTTCTATCAAGAATTTATAGAGTAACTTCTATTAGGGTTTTCATTTGAGGTAATTTTCTAAACGAAATTAATATTTTAAGGCTATATTAGCATGCATGGCTTTATTTTGCAATATAAAGATACCTAATAAAATACCAAAAATTCTTCCCGAATTTTCAATAACACAAAAACATCGTCACACGATTTTTAACTTTTACTTTGTTATTTTTAACATGTCACTAACACAGAGCCGGCTCCCGTTGCATCAACCGTATAATCCTCCAGAATAAATATTTCGTATTTCCCGAACGGGATTATAAGCCGGCGGGCGATCTCAAAAGTGGTCGCTTCAAAGGAACTCGGTGGGATTTTTGGAATTTACGTGAACATTATGCGAGAAATTTTATGAAGCCACAACTTAACAGCCTCGACTAGGAATTGGATAGTTTACTGCTGAATAATGTTTTCGAGGCCGAAATATTGTGCACTTCTCAGAAAACTTACTTACATCATTGGATTGTAAATACTCTTTATTCGATGGGTAGTTGATTTTAATTTGGTAGGGTACTTTACATACAAAAACGAATAAAACAATAACTAGGCCATTTCGTCCGTTTACATTGACTTGGTGCAGTTGGCAGTACAAGAAAGGTCTTAATTATTTTTCAGCAACAAAAAAAAAACATATCCTCTCACAGGTTGGGTCTTGAGCGTTGAAAAACAGCCATAAGGACTAGGACCATCATAAAAAAGCTATTTTAAATGTGAGAGTTCACTTGATGCACTTTATGGTATAAAACTATTATTTGCCTTAATTGTTTAAACATTACATTTTAGTTTAAATAATGGAAAGGAAAACATGGAAATTATTTATTGAGTTTGTCTTTATCAAAATATGCTTTTATACATAAAATAAAAAAAATCGAATCTATACTTATGGTACTTTATAGAAATAAGTTAATTACTTGCCAAATTTTGCTTCGAGCAAATAAAATGATAATACGCTCTACTGATAAATTCCAAACGCAGAACATCAATAATATTTTAATCAGGGAAAATTGTATTTGTTAATGCAACTGGACAAACTAATCGCTTGCACAAATGTTTATTTTATTGCCGGCGATAATATCACCAAAAGTAGGAACGTGATCGAAAAACGAATTAGATTCGCATAAGTATTTGCACCGTTTATTTGCCCAGTGTACCAGTTAGAAGATGTGGGACAGGAATATAATATCCATGGCAGTATAAAGAGAAACACGTGCATACGTGATAGTCGTGGGTTTGAATCTCACAGTGCAAACAGGAGATGTAATTTTTCCGTTTCTTCAAAGTATATCAAATTATCTGGTACGGCATGATGCATAATAAATCACAGCATTGTATTTAGATGCCAAGATGTCTTGAAATCTGTGTTTTTTTAAACAATTCTGTAACAAATATATCATGGGCCGATGAGTATGTAATTCTAAAACATAGGGCAGAGGGCACTTACCGAACTTAAATGTAATTATGGCAGAAAATTCATTGCGTACAAAAACTTAAGGCTTAAATAAATATTTAAATAAATAAATTTTATTTGAATGAGAGCAAAGTCAAGACATATTACCTAAGAAAGAATAAATATGTATTACAATGTTTTTAGAACACTACATAACAATCGATGAGAATTCGAAGCAAGCTGCCAGGATTTACCATGGTAACTTCATTTAGGCGATGAAAAGTGTGGAGGATTTTTGTCTATAGTATCTGGTGGAATACTCAAACAGAGTATTGTGCGTCAAAGCATTTTTCCCGCAAAGAAAAGGGTACTCCGATACCAATGTTTCAAATTACTCAAAGTGCATATTCAATCACCATAGTAGGAATTTTGTCCCTAGCTTTTATACCATATGTGAATCAGAATCTAATTATTAGGTTCTTTTTTCCCGTAACATCAGTAAGTCTACTTTTAAGCCAATTAAAAAATGGTCAGTCATCACTTATTTTTTGGTAGTCTACAAAGTTATTTCAAATATCCTGATTCCTTACATAATCGGGTCTGATGTTAGCTTTTTTTCAGCACATACTTTAGATTTTCATGAACATGCCTGTTTTCATTGTTCTGAAATTTTTTATCGAAAAAACCATGGTAAGGACTATTCCTAACCACGGTTTTTTCGACAACACACACACACGGTTTTTTGGGCTGCCCCGAATTTTTTCGCAAATGTTTCGGAGCCATTTATATCCAATAAGCTATTTTTTAAGAGACTGGATCAAATGATTAAATTTTAAAAGACAATTTCTTTTTATGGAAATACAAAAACTGAACAGTTAAACATTGTTACATACTAAGAGAAGCGTTGCATCGATATCCTTATTTAAAATGCCCACATTGGCACTCTCTTAATACATATGGAGCTCTGAAAAGTAATTGCGATCATCATTTACCGCTTCAGATGACACCATATCTACATTCGCTCCATTTTTCATGAAAACGACCGTGATACTTTCCCACGGAATACAAAACAGCGAATCCATCATATCCTAACATATTGTTTGAACATCTCAACACGAATTAATAAAAATCTGACTGGAAATTTTCCGCCAAAAAACACCGTCATGTTTAGTATTAAAAAATCTCAATGGATATAAACGCTACGTCATCATGTCATTACACTGATACTTAGGATATCATCATTACCAGAGAGAGCATTTAGTTGAAACAGGTTATGTAACGGTAAAGACAAAACGGAACTTTGAAGTTTGTTACGTAAAATACATATTGTTTGTCTCATATTATGACTTGTATTTGCAGAAAATTTATGAAGCTTTCAAAGTACAATTTTGGTCTTTTTACAAGTTTTCAAATCATATTCAGGAGTTAAAATTTGATATCTGGTTGATCTACGTTAATATACTGGCTAACTATTTTTTATTAATTCAACTATAATTAGCAAGGTTGAAATTTTTTTCAAATGATTTAATAATAATCCATGCCCAAGAAATATTATTCAACATTTTTGTCAATATGACTTCACCTATGATCAACAATTGCAGACAGAGTCAACCTTTCGTCGTCTCTAGTGTGCATGAATTCTCTTAGTCCAGACGATGATTGATCGCTGTACCCATTTCAATACCGTAAAAGGTGATCTTTCAACGGGCAGAGAATTAGAGCCTCAGAAACAATGAGAATTCAGGTGGCCGTCATCACTGAAGAGTTTGTCTTAAAGGGAAAAGGTATTTCATCTATTTTATTATTAAGGTAAAATGAAATTTACTGTTAGGCATGGAATGGTAAAAGTGATTTTTAAAAAAGAAAATCACCAATGAATATTACTTGCAATATTGACCGAAGTAGGCAAATTATGAAAAAACTATAGTGTGTTTAGTAAATAAAAAAATTAATTCAAGAATATTTAAAATAATGTTTTTGTCTTGTGTTGTTTTATTATTTTTGATAATAGTAGTTTAACAAAGATTTACAATTCAGGGTTACACAAATTAGGATTAGCGAATAACGATGAATCATAGAGATAATATGATCGTATGATTTGATATAGCTTATTCTGTGAACGTAGTCAACTTATTTAGATGCCTGAAAACGAGCTCAAACTGCTAAATAAACTAAAATAGTCATCACTCAAACATTTAAGTGACTTTTTTTTAAAGTACCTTTTTATTTTACATAGACTGAATGTCAAGACTATAATTTTCATACTTTTTCACTTAATTTGCTTATAATTTTTATAATTGCATTGGATCAATAACAGTTTTAGAATAGACAAACTACCCTGTTTATCGTGGTTTAAAATTAGTTTTGAGTTCAGCTTTTTTTTAAATATCTTCTTTTTAATTAGATATAGTTTCCAAATCGAAGGTACCGAAGATAGCTTGTTGTATATAGAAGTGAAATATTATTGATGTAATTTAAGTGAATAACAAGATTTATCATTCTCATCAAATATAAAGTTGGCTATACGATATGAATATAAAACCAAACAAACAAACTAACGCATTATTTATCTCAAATCGCGCAAAACAACAAAACTTTGTAAAAATTTAGCCTCTCATTTTGTTTGCGGCAGAAAAATTTATTGCAAGCGAGATTAACGCTCATCCTATGATTTATTCAATTTGTTGACATTGAGAAATTGGCGGGGACTGTTGAAACACCACATTTTTGTTTCACATTACCGTTGTTTTGTTCGATGTGACGATTAAAAACAGCCGCTGCGTATCTACGATTAAATACATAAGATAGGTTTGTGCTTCATAAGGCTAGGTCAATGTAGATGTACTTTAAATTCTAAGACTTTCGCATTCCATTTTAAACATTTAAAATAATTTAACGGGTCAAACTTAGTCAGTGTCAGCTCGTGATCACGGTTGGTGCAACCTAACCGAAACGTCGGGCAGTAAGTAGTTTTTATTAACTACTCAATAAAAATTGTGTTTTTGACCCGGTAAATTATTTTAAATGTTTAGATGTACTTTTCTATATTGTCTAGGGTCTGGGTACCGTCGTTGTTTCTGATTTCGTAGCATGGCTATTCTATTTCGTGCAGCTACTAACCACAAAATTAGAGCAACGTATACGATGTTATCAAATATTTTACAAAGGTTTGAAGTTGTTTACAGCTTTTATTAAGGAGATAGCTGGTATTTGATACTCGGGAGTATCTAATCTTCAGCTATATTATAATAAAAAGACAAAGCCAGTTAAAAATAACATACTTACTTTTTTATTAGAGTTTTACTAATACATCATGTTATTTAGTTATTATATCATTTTAACTTTATGTTATTTATCTAAAAAAAATGCTTTGTATTATTTTATTTTTAATTAATCTGAAATAAAGGAATGATTTGATTGCTTGTTTTATTTTTTATATTACACTTCAAGATTGACCTCATCCCACCTGATGTTAAGTGGTAATGAGGTTCTAGCTTAAGGGCGACAAGTCAGCATAATAAAGCTGTTACTAGACTTGTTGCCCTTACCTTGAAGGCTTGACCCCTGCTAATAATGTAGCACCCCCCACCAAGAGCCCTGGAAACCTTACTCACACACAGAAACACCACAACACAGAAGTGATTTTTACTTGGCTGCGGTCTACTGTAATTTATTTATATATATTTTATTAATTAGAATGATACACTTACATAATGGATAAGGGTAATATTTTTAAAACTGAATTGTGAATGAAAAATTGTGACAATGTAACCGAAGATTATTACTTTCACCATTACAAAGAATCTCTAAAGTCTACATCATTTATGCTGGATAATTTTTTGACTTATAACCATTCACATCAGACAGTTTATTATTCCCTGCGGGTGTGTCAATCAGTTTACCATCACACCAATATTCTTCAAAGGGTAAGTATAATATAAAAGATTGAAAGAAAGTAATTTCATGTGATTTATTCGAAGCATCAAAATTTAACAGAATCACATACATTACCCGATTTTGAGAAAAGTTACTAAGCCAATCACTTTGTTATAGAGATCAGAGAGATCTCTTATTTCGATTTATGATTCACAATACCCAGCTTTGATACAATATAGAAGTTTGTTTTCATATCGACCTAGCTGGGTAGCGAACCCGGGACCTCAGAGAATGCTGCTCGCCTCTTAGCTAGACAGGTCGTCTTAATGACACATACACGTACACGCAATGCTAAAGTGCGGTCAGCTCTCCTTTTGGCTACGGAGGTCATAGTAATGATACATAATATTATAGCTATAATACCTTACATAAGTTTATCGCCGGTATTAAATAAATAAATAAATAATAAAAAAATATTGGACAACATCACATACATTGTTCTGATTCTGTGGTAAGTAGCTAAAGTACTTGTGTTACAGAAATTAGAAACAACGAAGGTACCACAACCCCCAGACCCGAGACAATATAAAAATTTCGTTTCCCGTATTGACCCGACCGGGGATCGAACCCGGAACCTCAGAGATGGTGCGATGCCAAAGTCCGGCACGCTTTTCAGCTACGGAGGTCGGTATTTATTAAATATATGTGGGATAGCGGATGTATCCGAACATAGTGGATGTACGATGCCTGTACGTATGAATATCCTAACGGTGAGAATGACAGAGAGTTAGATTTGAACGACGAATGACGACGAGTGCATGGATTATTTAGGTAATTATTTAATTTTGATTTGGTAAATACATTTGGCTATTTGCTATTTGCTTCTTTCATTTCCCATCTACTACATATATTATGTTTTACGTGTATTTATTTTAATAAATAAAACGAACATCTCTCCTCCGTTAAAACACTCAAAGGATTATTTCAAATATTTACAACAAGCTTTGCTAAATGTAGTACAACAAAATGATAACAAGAAAAAAAGTACAAAAAAGCAATAACGAAACAAACTTTCCATCAACCGCAATTTCATGTCAGCACAATTAAAATTTCAGCACAACAGATACCACAGTAAAACGAAATCAGTAGACAATTTAATTTGCTGTAAGTTTTTAAGGTTGTGAATATCAAAATTAGAATGTACAATGTTATTTAAAAGTGTATTTGATTTTGAACAATAAATCACAAGTACAACGAAAGATATATAATAACTTACATTTTATGTGTTTAATTGTATGTTTTTTTTTCGTTTTTGGACAGTTTAAAATCAATCAAA
Source organism: Glyphodes pyloalis (assembly GCA_037074685.1). Classification (NCBI taxonomy): domain Eukaryota; kingdom Metazoa; phylum Arthropoda; class Insecta; order Lepidoptera; family Crambidae; genus Glyphodes; species Glyphodes pyloalis. The sequence continues at coordinate 3,002,055 of JAYKKO010000030.1, read as the reverse complement.
TTAAACCAATGGAAAAAAACAGGAAAAATTGTTTGTGATAAAACATCACATGGGTATTTCATCTTTCATATTGGAATCGGACATTTGCTTAGAGCTGTTAAGTTTTGTTTTCAAAATGAGAAATATTATTTGACCCAGTACCTCATAACCCGGCATTTAAACTATCAAATCATCGATGTGTGCCAAGTGTACCTGAATTGCTGTTTTTGCTATACTGTGTCCGATTAAAGCACGAATTACAAGCCCCGTCCGGTAAAACAATAAAGTTGTTGCAATAAAACCGCTTGTAGCCAAGTTTGGGCGAAAAAATTAAATGGTCAAAAGTTCTGGAACGGGTCCAGGACGTAATCTTTTCACGGTTCACGCTCAAGTTCGGCCCGTTCATCAGATACGAGCGGGAACTCTGGTTTTTCTCTAGTTTTCACTTGTTGTGACCGCAGATTTTCTTTTATTACACTTCATTATTGACCTCATCCCACCTAATGTTAAGTGGTAATGAGGCCCTAGCTTAAGGGTGAAAAGTACAGCATAATAAAGCTGTTACTGGACTTGTCGCCCTTACCTTGAAGGCTTGACCCCTGCTACTAATGTAGCACCCCCCAAGAGCCCTGGAAAGCTTAATCACAAACAGGAACACACAGAAGTGATTGTGATTTGGCTGCGGTCTTCTGTAAGGTGGAGGTATTTCACCAGTCTGGCTGCTCCAGTTCGAGCGACAAATCACTATGCCCTACCTCTCTTACCAGTCGGGCTGCTCCTGTTCGAGCGATAAATCACTATGCCCTAAAATTACCTAAATTATTTTCTAAAAATTACCTTACGGGGTAAAAATTGGGGTTTTTGAAATCAGGAAGGCCGATTGTTTGTGGCTGTAGTGACGTGTATTGACAAACGCGCTGGTCGTTGAATGGGGATATTGAAGACGCTCTTCCACGATTTGTCGACCGGGAATTGAATCTCAGAGATTACGGCACTCAATTTCTCTAGGATCTTTTTTTTTTATATTAGAAACAGTAAATTTTTTTTATCTCCTTTTGCGGTGCGGGAATCGAACCAACGTATAAGTGCGTAAATAACCTAATAAAAATCTTTTTTTTAAGTTATTACCCCACCCATACATAAACTCTCAGCATGGCCCATGGGTTGACAGGTAAAGAATGCCCCTATCATTAAGTCCACCTGTTGTAGGTACTCTTTTGTGCAATAAAGTTTTTAAATAAATAAATAAATATCTTATTTTCCTAATCCATAATATTCGTCGTACATTTGTTGACATATCTCGTTTCCAAAAAAAAAATAATCATCAATATACTGTAGTGTTCGTATTAATACACGCATAATGTACGGTACGGTCAAACACTTGCAGTTCGATATTGGTCTTTATGACAACTGAATAAGGGCGGTGGTAAAATGTATAATCTTACGTGCTTTTGATTGGTCCTACATTTGACCGTGTAAACGTTCGATTTACACACTCCTTACTCCTTCTGTTTTTGAACTGGGTGACTAAAAAAAATCCTCGAAGATAAAGTAAACGTTTCAAGCGCACATTCAAAAGCTGTTACCGTCGTATAAAAAATCTTGCTAAGTGACGTTCTAAAAGTGTGACAAAGACAAAAAAAGCCCTCAAGAATACGTATTCTGTAGAACAAGCGTCTAGGGATTTGATGAAGACAAACGACTGGCGACGAGCGCTAATGCAGTCTGGTAAAATGTCTTGTAAGAGATAAATCGCTTTTTCATACACGTGTTTTGTATTGCAACTCGGTTTTGGAGTGTCAGGCGATTACTGGGAGACAGGGTTTGAAAATCTGTCCAAATGATCCTGTTTTAAGTCAAAACCATTAATTTTAAATGCTTGGTTGTGGCAATATGCATAGACTTAAAAAACAAATCAAGAAAAATGTATTTTGAAAAAGGCTTATTAAAGTTAAAGTCAATCTTTTTTATTCATGTAGATTACATTAGTAATACTTATGAATCGTCTCTATACAAAGCAAATGAAGCTACCAAATTACAAATTAAAAGACTTTTTTAATGGCTTAAATAGAAGAAGAAATAATTTGTTTATTTGCTTACTATATTTTTAATTTACACGTTTTCACAATTTGCAATTAATTACTACATTGTTATGTGGGTGTGTTATGTGCGGTCTGAAGTAAAAATTAGTAGCAGAGTAAAAAAGTTACTTGATATAATTTAGAACTGTTACTGTGCACATACAAGTGGCTTTATTCGAAAGTATATATTTATGATGCATTTGAAAAATAATCCACCAATTAAGTGCGTGATCACTGGCTGATTAATTTTTAGTATCAAATATTGAAAAAAAAATTAAAAAATGAAAGCATTATGTAATACTTCTATTAGAACTTCGTTTTTTGGTGAAAGAAATGCAAAAGTGTGAATCAAATACTAGTTAGTATTTGATTCAATCCAATTTAAACAGAAAAAGGTTTTCAATTGAACAAAACAAGTAGCAAACGATGTCCAATTTGAATACAACCAAAGTGAATCAGAGATGGTATTAATTTTTTTCAGAAAATTTCATAAGTATATCAAATTTATATTTTTAAGACCCACGCAAAAACGAATAGGTTATCTTAACCTTTTTTATAACAGCACAGTATCGCTCCTCCCAGGATTTGATACCGTAATATCCTATCTGTTAGCATCGTCATACAGGCCCGAAAGAGAGGTAGGGCATAGCGATCTATCGCTCGAACTGGAGCAGCCCGACTGGTGAAATACCTCCGCCTTACAGAAGACCGCAGCCAAATAACAATCACTTCTGTGTTGTTGTGTTCCTGCGTATGAGTAAGGTTTCCAGAGCTCCTGGGAGGAGGAGGTGCTACATTAGTAGCAGGGGTCAAGCCTTCAAGGTAAGAGCGACAAGTCCAGTAATAGATTTATTATGCTGTACTTGTCACCCTTAAGCTAGGACCTCATTACCACTTAACATCAGGTGGGATGAGGTCAATCTTGAAGTGCATAATAAAAAATAATAAAAAAAATTTCCTCTTCTTTTGAAGAAATCCATATAGGAAGGAGGAAACAGACGAGTCGGCAACAAGTTCTACTTTTTAATAGTGTGAAACGCATGGGCAAATATATAAGTTACCAAAGTTTTATTTCGCGATTGATAATTGGCCGAATCTTGTGGTTCTATGAAGGAAAGCGGAGGGATAAGGGAAAACAGTTCGTCGGAACACTCACCATGAAAGATACCTAAGAATCCTTACTAATATTATAAATCGGAAAGTGAGTTTGTTTGTTTGTTTGTTCCGCCTTCACGCCGTAACTACTGAACCGATTGCTTTGAAATTTTGCAGACGTAAAGTTAGAAGTCCAGATTAAATAATAAGGTTTTTATCCCGAAAAAATTTGATATTCCCGAGGGAAAAAAAATAGTTGGCTTAATGGATGGATTGATATGGCACTGTGTGTCGTTTAAAACAAGGTAAAATATTGCAAACGAATATAAATTTGTATATATATAAACTAAATGATACGATAATGAATCCCCGAAAATGAGGAAATCCTGAGGGATGACGTACAATTTGTTTTCTCGACTAAACTGTTTTTTATACATCTACTTATATAATATAGTGTACCATTCAGTTTGTGTTTAACAACTAATGGTATCCAGCGTTACATCGTGCTTCTTAGATTTTTCCGTGGAAATGAGAAGTTTTCTTATAGTTATGCTTTATACCGCAATATAACCGAATTCCACGCCGGCGAAGCCGCGGGCGGAAAGCTAGTTAATAAATAAAAACAAACGGGTCAAGCAAAATAAAAAGTAAATCGTTCAAAAAAGTATTCACAAGCACCTGCAAATGGTTGTGGACAGGTGATTGCCTTGTGTAATCCAGGTCGGTTGATACAAAAACTTCCTCTTCGGTTGAACCGCAATTTTTCGTATCATTGACTTCGAGACGCGAAGTTTGTGGCGAATCACTGTTCTTTGGGACTATTTGCAGTACATACGGTGTTGTGTCAACAAAAGTGTAATAAAGGACTATTCTACTTGTTTTCTTATGCTTTGATACCTTTGGAGTAGTTTCAATGTAATGTTTTAATTGTTCATATCCATTTTTAAACAGCCCACATCACACACAACCTCTGTGTGGCCGACATTGCCTATTAGGGAATGATTTTAACATTTGTTCGACCTTTTCACTTTTAATGCATTAATGCAATTTTAATCTAATATATTAAGTCTTGTGTCATTTCTGATCAAATTACAATGATAATAATTATAATAATTTCTTTATTTTCTTCTCTTACATAGAATTAGTTACAAGTATATTATGACTTATTCTAAACAATAATAAACGAGTATATTTGGTGCTAACATCTTTGTGCAGATGAGCGATAAGATCGCTTAAATTGTACTATAATTAATCTGTTACACCAATTTCTGTAAAGTTTTTGCGCAATAAAGTAAAACAATCTATCTATCTACTAAACTAAGCTTGTGCTATGGTTACAAGGGTATATGAAATAAGTGCCAAAACTGTTCATACACGTCCATAACTTTGGTCCATTTGCCTATGCTTATCACTTCAACATTTGCTCCAAGTAAGATTCGAACCCGATGATTTCAATCTCAAAGGGTATAATAATCATCATCATCATTTCAGCCTGTTACTGTTCACTGACTATGGCATCCGACCTAGTAAAAATTGCTGGGTCTCGTTGGATGCAGGTGGCAATGGACCGGTCGCGCTGGAAATCGGCTGGAGAGGCCTATGTTCAGCAGTGGGTATAATAATAATCCTTGAAAAAATATTTTCAAGATTAGCCAGTAAACGACGATCTTTCAACTTTGCTAAACCAAAGAAAAAAATGTTGTTTTCGCCAAACAATTACACCAATTCTCAAACAAACGTTTTGTGAGTTTCAAACCACTAACACTCAATGAAGGCCTCAATTCAGCACACCCAGGCCCAAGCCAGCTAAGAAAACTTCGTTTCCCAAATTAAACTTACCGAGAATTGAACTCTAGACGTATCGCGATTTGGGTGACTGCCACTGCACCAACGTCAAAACTACCAACCGGCAGAACTATGTTCAATATCTTAAAGAAACAGAAAAAAACATCTCCCTTTGCGGTGTTGATTCAAACCCATGACTTTCACGTATAACGGGTGCTGCTCTTTCAATTACACTGGTAACTTGCGGCTAGTTAAAAAGCAGCACGCGCGATACATGGGTAAGAATTCCAGACCATAATGGGAGATAATTTATTATTATTATTTTCTTTCAATTATTTCAAAAGTTTTCTAATGCGGTGTGAAGCACTACAGAAATAGTGAATCTGTTCAGTAGAACTATGATTCAGAAAACAGCTTCTGTTACAATCAATGCGACGTAATTCCTCCCTGAACCGAACAAAAGATAACCTGTACTGTGCGAACCGCAAAAATGTGTTTCCACGGTACTCAAAAACTTTTACCCTAAGCGTAATTTATTTTATTGTTGTTAACATCCGGACGGTACTCGAGCATGCTTCGACTTTTCGCTGTTTCGAGAATATGATGGTCTCTTTGTTGCGAAGAAAGTAAGAAACAAATTGGGGTCCGGATAAGTGGTGTTATTTTTGTTTTGAATGTTTTGCGGTTCGTTCGTGTTAAGGCTGAGATCTCACGATGCAGCTTTTAACAGCGATAGTTGTAAGGCAGTTTTTTAAAAATTTAATAAAACCTTCTAAAGTTTTTGTTGGTTTATGATAAAAATAAAATACTCAAACGTATGTAAATAAAGAACTTACGCCTTTGAACCCAACGTATACTTTTCCGTGAAAACATAAAACACTAAAATAAATGCTAACTACTGGTATTAAAATAAATATTTAGAACAAAGGGTGCAGTGATACCGCCGATCCCAGCATTTACACCAAGCAAGCGTAAAAGAGAGGAAAAAATGAGAGAGCGTAAGTGGTAGAGTGTGTATTGAGTCGATAATAGCAAGTTCCGTATATTAAAATTGATTTGAATTAGGGCAAGCAATTAATGGGCTTGCTAATTAATAGTTTATCTATAGTAACCAACTGTTGAAATAGTAATTAAGTATTAGTTGTCCTAGTCTATTGAACAAAATCAAATTTAAAGTACCGCGCAGGCTTTCAAGAAGCCAGATTGCCCCATTAGCTCCACCTTTGCGCACTACAGTGTTGGGCTCAAGTTCATTTGTTCCCAGAGCAAGTAGACTTCTGAATTGTTATGGGGAGTCAACTGATATTCATGCTGTAAGTCTCAACGCATTTCGAAAGCACCTACACGATACCATTGTAATTTAATTTGTATTTTCTTTAGTTTAAATGTAATATTTTACTTTAAGGTTTGGGTTTATTTTTATTTTTTTTCTGTGCATGTGGTGTTTACCTTTAATTAATTGTGCATTAAGCTTAAAATGATCTACTATAAACTATTCCCATGTATTATTGTAACAATTGTTGGTAAACCTATTAAATAAATAAATAAATTAGTAGGTACTTGACGACCTCCAGAGCCGTAATGTGAGACGCTTGAAGATGCCGAAATGAAGACCTTGTCGTAATGACGTCTCTGAAGTCCCAGGTTCGATTTTCGGTTGGGAACATGGAAATCAAACTTTTAGAAATTATCTCGGGTTGGTTGTTGTAGTACCGTCTTTGATCCTAATGTTTGTAACATAAGTAGTATTGTATGAAACTGTGCGCACGCCAATCGCACTCATAACATAAATATCAAAACGTACAAATTCCTTTAGGGGTTTGAGCCTTCCTTTCTTCCAAGCTCGGTGAAGATGAGAAGACTAAGTGAGGCTATCATTAATAGCTGTTAAAAAAAGTGCAATTCTTGCGCGTTTTGAATTACAAATGCTTTTAAAAGTGCATTCCCATAGACAGTAGGGTTTTCACCTCTCGACCTGCGACCTTGCATCTCGCACGTCACGAGTAGTTTAAAGTCCGCAGTAGCCCGTATTCGAGACACACAGCGTTATATAGCTGCGTTGCCGATATACTGTGAAATAACATTCCAAAGTACTACAAGCAATCTGACATATACTGTTAACCCTTAATTAAATAATAATAACAAGCCCTTTTATTTTAAACAACCTTCCATAGATAAATATGTTGTTTATCGTATTTAAGTACACATAATACAAAGTATCTTATAAACCTTAATTAGACAAAGGAAAAACAGTTCCCAAAATGTAACCTTATGCAAACAACATTTAACAACAACTCTCTAGCTATCACGTTTTTCATAAACAGCCACGTTTTAGTAAGGTTCCGTTTTCACCTTATTTTTGGATACGTAACTCTAAAAACGAGACAAAAAAGTCAGGTTAAAAAGTAGGCAGAAGCAACGGGCTAGACGAGACAGCGCCTATATAAAAGCAACTAAATATACTAGTTAAAAAGCGTGGTTTTAGCGGTAGAATGTTTGTCCGACCCACTTTATTAGGCCGCTAGCCATGTGGGGCCACGATAAATGCGTTAATCAGGAATTAAAACGAGCGATTCATAAATTAATGGTTTCACGGTACAAAATAATAAGCTACATGTCAATTCATTGGGAGACCATCAATGGTGCAAGAAACTATGCATGAATGTTCAGAGCAATTTAATCACCTTACTGAAAATAAGGCAGCATACTCTTATGTTGGTTAAAGTGGCGCCATCTAGGCGATGAAACGTGTGAGAAGACTTTGAGAGGGTTATCTCAGATCTTCTTTCTTCTTTAAAATTGTATTTAATTATGTCTGTAAAACCAATTTCTGTAAAATTTTCTGTGCAATAAAGTGTATCTATCTATCATATGTAGAACGAACTTTTTGTTAATGTCCGAGAGTTGTGGCACTGTCGTTTTCTGCAACTGTAGTGTTTTAGGTAATTAGGTACCACAGAATCATTGAAATGTATGTGATTTGGTCTAATATTTGCTTTTTCATAATATACGAACTTTGCGACTATCGTAGACACAAATTGAAAAATTGTATGGTTGCATTTGAATTAACACTTTCACATAAATTAATTATTTCTTGAAAATCAGTACTCGTAAAACCTGTTAAGAGTAGATATACTGAGCAATTCTGGTGATGCCGGGGTAGGTCGTCTGTTCCCATGGCATCACCATTAAGGCGATGAGATCCATCGGGGGGTTTTAGTGGGTATTCCTGCACGCATCATAAACCAAAATTCTAGATACAATTAAAGCTTTCTACTACTACGAAGTACGTTCTAATGGGATTTGATGAGTAAATCAAAACTCTTCAAACGTCTACATTTTTCTATCTACATCGAGGAATGAGACAAGGGAACGTCATTTCCCCCAAATTGCTCACTCATGCGTTGAAGGATATGTTCAAGACGCTCCGTACTGGAAGGAATGGGGTATAAACATAAATGGCAAGTAGCTCTTAAATCTGATATTTGCGGAAGGTATCGCCATTATGGCTGAAACTGTGCAGGATTTGGAGTATAAAATAAAATAAAAAATAAAATATAATAGTTTTTAATCATCAAAAAACTTGAGTACAATAACTTGTGATTGGAGACTTCTTTTAAGCAAGAGCCTGTGTTAGAAGTATCCGCTCCTCCATATAAAGCTAGTGTTATAAATTTAAACGAAATTTAAACTAACTGATTATTTTGCTTTCATTGATCTTTGGATGAAGTTCAAGAAGAAATGATGTCATCGCGGAACTGGTTATCCTTTTCAAGTTGTTGAATAACATGACCTTAGGGAAACTTTCGAGTTTAGTTTAGTTTATACTAATAAATTTATTTTCAACGCAATCATCTGTAAAGAGATTTGAAGCAATGTCAAAAATCTTTTTTTTTTCTTTTAAGGGGGAAATTCCTACCACAACGTCAGTCTCTGCGGGGAACAGAGTATGGTGTGTAGGCTCGTAACAAATAAAACCCCCTCGGTACGCTGCGCAGTTGTGGGGGTGTCGCCAGGCTTATCGCACGCCTGGCGTCTCCACTCCTAGCAGCGGATCTGCTGTGCGGCTCCGCTGCCTACCGCCATTTACTTAAATTCTAACTTAACCTAGATAATGACTTTGCCTTGGGCGACTAGTTGCTTAGTCAGTATTTCTGTCACCCGAAATAAAAAGGAGCCTTTTAATTTATTCTTCTATTATAATGTGATCAGTCAATGGACAATTCCCAGTATCAGCTATCTCCTTCAGGTGTACTTCGTCCTTTTTGTTGCGGTAGCTACCGTTTATTCTGCATAACAGTGAAATGTTTTTTTTAATTATAGATTCGAAGCAAATTTGCTTTATTATCAGCATCCGTCCAAGAGGAACTAGTTTCGTGGCCCCACGGCGGCCATACAGCTAGTTTCAGCATGGTTTGTTTATTCAAAACTTTTTTCCGCCAGGTGCGGTCGGCTCTACTATTTGATGACGTCATCGAGCAACGTCCATCTGTGTAATATTTATAACAGTAAAGTAAGACTAAAACGTTTACGCATAATATGATTTAATTGGTACATTCAAACATTGACAAATGGAACGAAGCATAAAGGCATTAAAAACGTCTTACATCATTTTGAGAAAGAGTTCGTACAGCTGTACACTGCTGTATCAGCTCAGAATATCTAATTAAAACTTAAATCAACTATAAGGAGTAAATAACTATAACTTTGAAATAAAAAAAATGCATCGAAATAAGTTCAAGCACAGACAGACAGCCACCTATGTCAAACTAGTAATACCGACCCCTATTTTTGAGCTGGGGTTTTAAAAAAGGGGGGAGCTGAAATTAAATCTTTTTAGGATAGAGGTTAAGATCAGTCTGAAACCACAAGAGAATTTGTACCGTTTTATGTCCTTTAATACTGTTCCGTCAACTCCCTTCCCGCCGGACCGCTGAGTAGATCAGTCGTGTTTCTGAGCACATTTGTATTTCTTTTTATCACAACTATTAAATTAGTGCACAAACTGAACCATACTTTATCGTTCAATACTCTAAGCACAAATCATAATAAACGACAATTAGTTTATTTCGAAAACAACAAGTATCTCCCTTAACTGGACGGAAAGGTGATTTGTAGCGGAATCGTCGCGAGGCTACCAACTTACAAGACCCCCGAACGTGACCAGCGGGCATCACTCAGCACCTACGAAAAAAGGTACTTGAACCTTATTACGTTAGTCAAGAAATTATTCTCGCCTGCATCATGCTACGCTCACCGCCATTAAATAAGTCGATGTCGGCTTCGGATTCTAATATTTTTGATAAAGTAAGCAGGGTAGCCGATGACACCAAACAAATGAATGTAACTGTTAGAGATAAGCGGCGCCGTTTGTCAGGTGAAAACTATGATGAATTGACGGCTTTTAAGATGGAAATACGTAGTCTACTAGTATCTTTTCAAGAAGCTCAAATCAAGAAAATTGATATCTTATTTAATGATATACAAGTGGTCAAAGATCAAACCTTGCAGATAAATAATACTAACCAAGAGATTGAAAAGTCACTTAATTTTATGTCTGATGAGATACAAAATTTACAACAAAAAATTGATGGTCTAGAAGTACAAAGGAAAGAAATACTGTCACAAGTAATAAAAGTTGAAGAAAAATGTGAAATTTTGGAAAAATCCTTAAAAAAAACAAGCATTGAAATCAAGTTTATACCACGAACTGAAAATGAAACCAAAGACACTCTATTTGAATATGCTCAATGTCTTGCCAAAAATTTGAATATTACTATCCAAACCTCTGACCTTCGAGATGTGTACCGGATTCCCAATAAGAAAGATCCCTCTAAATCGACTGTAATTCTTGAGCTTTCAAACACGCTAATAAAGCACAAATTTCTCAGCTCTGCTAGGAAGTTTAACAGAACTGGTAAACTTAACACTGGACACTTGGGTATTAAAAGCAACACCTCACCATTGTTTCTCTCGGAGTCACTCACTGCCAAGTCAAGAAGACTACACTTTCTCACAAGAGAATATGCCAAGCAGGAGCGATATCAGTTCTGTTGGACATCCAATGGAAACATATACATCAAGAAACAGGAAGGAGCTCCTTACATCATGGTCAAAAGTGAATCTCAGCTGCGCAATGCTAGCTTACAAGGTTAAATATAATATTATGTTAGTTTTAATGATCAACTACTACTCTACTCACACAAAATATACTCCGCTACATACTTGCATAAGGTATATATCTACTTTACATAAACACAAAATAACTTTTTATATAAACCTGAATATAAATTATACAAAGACTGTATATAACCATATAAAAAAAAGCCTTAATAAAATATTAAACTATGCCATCTCATGCGTAATACAAATACATCCATATGTTCTATCTTATATAAACATAAAGAAGATTCGTAAGGGAGGTTCATTTAAAACGGCGAATATACTCAAGAACCTAAATCGACCTAAACCTATTAACTACAAACTGCATATTATATATACATATAAACTGTACACTTTATTCTTACTTTTCGATACAATGAATACATGTACCATAATTTTAATGATTAATCATGATGGATAGTAGGCTTAATACTTTGAATGACATCGATAGCACGAGTCTCTCGAATAGCTTTGAGATAGATGATTCTGAACTATGTAAACAGTACTTATTAGGAACCAACATAAATAAACTGACTATATTATCGCAAAACATACGTAGCATCAACAAAAACTTTGATAATTTAATAATATTTTTAAGTCGTTTGAAATTCAAACCAGATGTCATTGTATTAACAGAATGCTGGATAAATCAATTATCAAATAAAAATTCCCTAGATGACTACAAATGCTATCACTCTAAAACTTATTTTAATCAAAATGATGGTATAATAATATACTCAAGATCTCATCTAAATATTGAAATATTGGAACCACCTTTTCAAGATGCAAATTGCCTGGTATTACAAATCGAACAAACTTATACTGTGATAGCTATATACCGATCTCCATCATTTAATAATTGCAGAAACTTTCTTTTATCACTCGACACAATATTAAGCTCTTACACTAAACCTCACTCTGTACTTTTAGGTGATATTAACATAAATCTTATTAAAGATTCATTAGATGAGACGTCTGATAAGTACTTAAATATTCTTGCACATTATGGATATACATCTAGCCACAATTACCCTACAAGGGGATCGAATAACCTGGATCACTGTATGATAAAGTCCACTCTTAACTCGACTACAGTTGTATGCCATTCAGGTATAACTGACCATAGTTCCGTGCTCTGTAGCTTAGGACCATATTCAGTAAAACATCACCCTGATAGGATAGCTACGAAAATTAACTATGAGTCTTTATTGGTAACCCTAAGGGATATTGAGTGGTCCAAACTTTACGAGATGACGGATACTAAACATGCAGTAAAGTACTTCTTAAGTACCGTAAATTTGGCCATTGATAGAAATAAAACTACGTGCAAAATTCGGAATAAGAATGTAATCATAAAAAAATGGATAACGCCAGGGTTGCTGAGATGCATTAGACGAAGGGACACTCTTCATTCTAAGGCTAGGAAAAATCCTCATAATATAAACATTCAAAGTAAATATAAACTGTACAGAAACTACTGTGGAAATATACTACAAAATGTCAAAAATAACTATGAAAGGAAATTATTAATAGAAAATAAAAAGGATATAAAAAAAAACTTGGGATGTCGTTAAAACTATTTGTAACATTAAATGTACCACTAACGCTGGCGATGAGCTAATAAAGATCAAAGCAAATCCTAAAGAGTCTTTAAATGAAGTTAATCAATACTTTAGTACGGTAGGCGAGAATCTTGCTAAGGAAATGCTTACTAGCTCTCGTCAAACAGAACTCGAGTTAGCGAACAAAATCAGCCCGGGATGTTATCCGTCCACTGGATCTTCATTTTTTTTTTGTCCAACGGACAAAATAGAAGTTATTGGTTTGATTGGGTCACTCAAATCTAGTTCTGCTGTGGGCAATGACTCTCTGAGTAATAATATTCTAAAAAAAACTAAATGCGAAATTGCTGGTCCTATTGCTCATATATGTAACTTAAGCATGGTCACTGGTGTTGTTCCTTCTGAACTGAAAGTAGCAACTGTACTTCCAATCTATAAATCAGGCCTGAAACAGCAACCAGATAATTACAGGCCAATATCTTTACTCAGTGGTCTCTCGAAAATAGTCGAAAAAGTGGTAAATTTAAGACTGCTGAAGTATCTCGAATCAAAGGGGCTTCTTGCCGAAAATCAGTATGGTTTTAGGGTTGGCAAATCTACTGAAGAGGCTGTAAATCATCTTGTTAACTTTGCTGTTGGAAAAATTAATGAAAAACAAAAATGTATCGGTGTCTTTTTGGATTTTGCTAAGGCATTTGATACTGTGTCTCGGCCAATACTCCTAAAAAAACTCGAGATGCTTGGAATAAGGGGAATCGCTTTGGATTGGTTTAGATCATACCTCTCTGATCGCAAACAAAGGGTAACTATTGGAGGATGCTTTAGTGATTATACATCAATCAAATTTGGTGTGCCACAGGGAAGTGTGTTGGGCCCTACCCTGTTTTTGACCTATATAAATGACTTGTGCTCCATAAAAATAAGAAATGCAAAAATCACCACCTTTGCTGATGATACTGCCATTATTTTCCATGCTGATTCATGGAGCCGGGTTGCCTGCATGGCCCAGGAGGGATTGAATAGGATAAGTGACTGGCTTAAAAAAAACTTACTCAACGCCAATATAAGCAAAACTAAATTTATGTCTTTTAGGATTAACAAAAAAACGGCTCCCAAAGAAACCCTCACACTAAAACTCCACTGTTGTCACAATATTACTCATACAAGTTGTGCATGTGAATCACTGGAACAAGTAGAAAGACTCAAATATCTAGGTATAATTATTGATAACGGTTTCTCATGGCTGCCACAGGTAGACTCAGTGTCATTAAGGCTGAAAAAAATGATGCACATTTTCAAGAGGTTGAGTTTAGTCGCTGACCTAGAACTAATAAAAATGATATACCTCAGCTTATGCCAATCAGTCACGAACTACTGCATATCGACCTGGGGGGTCGCCTGCAAAACCTATCTCCTCAAACTAGAGAGAGCCCAACGCACCATCTTGAAAATAGCTTATCAACGATCCAGAAGATACCCTACGGAAAGACTATACAATGAGTGCCAATTTCTCAGTGTACGAAAACTATATATAGCTTCAATAATAATGCTCTTCCACAGAAGCTCTAAACAAAAGGCGCGAGCTACTTCCAGAACACTAAAATGGGATCATCCTAAGACTGGAACAGCTTTCGCGAAAAGACGTAGTGAATACATGGGACCCTATTTGTATAACAAAATATATAAAACAAACAACAATATCCAAAATTTCACGAAATCGCAATGTAAAATAGAGGTATATAAATGGTTAATAAATAAAAATTATAACGAAACAGAAGCCTTACTAATTAATATAACATAAATTACAGCATATCACACAGATAGAAATAATAAAACATAACATATTATTAAATACAGATTTTGTGATTATTTCGGTGTTAGTCTTTAAACGTTTTTAACTTCTAACTCAGCAAACATAATATAGTAGATATTCATACACATACGCGCGTACACAAACTTACACACACACACACACAAACACACACACACACACACACACACACACACACACACACACACACACACACACACACACACATATATATACACATACATACAACAAGCGCATACAGATAAAGTATCAATGATAGTTACAAATTAACCAAATGGTAGACCAATCATGCTATATCTAGATGGGAAGTCTGGTCTTCACGACACAGGGAATCCTAGTGTGAAGTCCAGCGATACTGTTAAGTTATTGTATAAATGAAGTAACCTAAATTTTGTAATAACAGTAACTAAATGTTGTACTCTCTTTGTTGAACTGAATAAAACATTTTTTATTTTTTTTTTTTTTTTTTTACTCTTTAACAATTACGGTTCTGTAACGTGAAATATATTCTAATCCTCTCAAAATTAAACTTTATGGGTCCGATTCTGTACATTCGGTTTCATTGCAAGCCTAAAAGACTGTAGCCAAATCAAACATCATATGAATATGCGCACAACCTTGTCTCATAATTCCTTTGAATTAATTTTTACAATTTATATGCCACATTATATATCTTACTGAAAAATTAGTTATAAGTTCAGCTTTATTTGTAATATGAACGACAGAGTTTCTTGCTGGAATCTTTTCTGTAAATTATAGACGTTTTATAAATATTAGTGATGTAATTACCATGATTAAAAAATTTGAACTTTGAACTTAGAGCCATTTAACACTTTTTATGATTTCAAAAATGTTCAGCAAATTTCATAAAAAAATAAAATATTAATGCAACGTAGGTAATGTAACGTTCAGCTTTATTAAAAAAAGTTATCGTTTCTTATTATTTTAAATGGGAGTTATTAAAAATATTTTGCAAATTATAACATTATTGAGTAAAGCATATTAAAAAAACATTAGTTGAATAATGCACACTAAGTTGAATAATGCAGTTTAGAAAATAAAAATAAGAAAAATATCTACTCCACTAAAAGCCAGTTGGTCGAAACACTAATAGCCTCCCACCCTCTCCATCGTCCAGTTAAAAACACAAAATCCCTCACTAAATTGCATTTAAAACCGGACACTAAATAATACCTTCACAAGCATTAAAACGCTGTAACGAGTCGGTAGATGCTTCCACGAATTTATAGTCCGTCCACCCCTCACAATTATTGTAAGAGAAATGTACCCCTTTTTGTTACTTGATGGCTTATAATGGCTGTTTTTGTAACCTCTTATTTTCCTCTTTCGTGTCCACGGGAAAGAAACAGTAATAAAAATGTAATTCGTTTCAAGTCCCCGTCTCATTTTTGTCTGATTTATACGATATGGCTGCTTAGCTTCTGTTTAAATGCTGATTTTTTGGCAAAACTTTTCGCGGAAACGAGATCCCTTCTTTGAAATTTCATGCTATAGTGATATACTTATAAACGTGAGAACTGCACATAATATCAAGAATTTAACCTGGTTGATATAAAACTATTTAATAAAAATTGGACATCAATTTCTGATGTAAATATGAAGATGTATTTTTTTTTTGTATTAAATACTTATGAACCTTTTTTGCAGCGTTTGGGAAACTACGTCGAGTCTTCTCATCGTGCAATCAGTGCATTCTACCTGTTATGACATACGGAGCCGAGACGTGGACACTGACGGCGCGTATGGTTCACAGACTTAAAGTCACTCAGCGGGCTATAGAAAGAGCTATGCTCGGTGTTTCTCTAAGGAATCGAATTCATAATAAATATAAATAAATAAATAAATATAAATATTGGACAACATCACATACATTGCTCTGATTTTGTGGTAAGTAGCTAAAGCACTTGTGTTACAGAAATCAGAAACAACGAAGGTACCACAACACCCAGACCCGAGACAATATGGAAAAGTTCGTTTCCCATATTGACCCGACCGGGGATCGAACCCGGAACCTCAGAGATGGCGCGACGCCAAAGTCCGGCCCGCTCGCCTCTTGGCTACGGAGGTCGTCGAGTATAATGAGGTGCTCCGGCAGAGAACTAAAGTCATCGACATAGCTCACAGGATTAGCAAGCTGAAGTGGCAGTGGGCTGGCTATATCAGCCGCAGAGCCGACAACCGTTGGGGTAAATGAGTTCTGGAGTGGAGACCACGCCTCGGTAAACGTAGAGTAGGACGCCCTCAGGCCAGGTGGAGTGACGATTTGCGCAAGACAGCTGGCAGGAGCTGGATGAGAGTAGCCGAAAATCGATTGAAGTGGCGAACATTTGGAGAGGCCTATGTCCAGCAGTGGACTGCAACAGGCTGATGATGATGATGATGATGATGAACCTTTTTTGTATCAAATTGTTTTTTTCTACAAGTAAATGCTTTGTTTAAGAATTGGGAGACGTTTTAGAAATGAAATCGAATTAATTTTTCACATACCCCCTTACTAAGTTTGCTAACTAGCATCGTAACCGCGAACATCGTTAGATTACAACCTATCTCGCGAGATTGTAAACTGTCGACAGATTGTGAACCGTAACATTATGATTGCAATTCAACGCATTATTTTTCGCTATATTGTAATCTATCGATGGGAATCGGTCAAATTATAATCTGACATAGAACGGAATGTATCTCGCGCGCTGATTGGTTGAGAGTTATGTATTGGTAAAAAAAATATTTATTTATTTAAAAAATTTATTGCACAAAAAAGTACAAGAGGTGGACTTAATGCTAGGAGCATTCTCTACCAGTTAACCGTTGGGCCATGCAGATAGTTCGTTTATGGGTGTGAAAGATGTTTCAATTAATTCAGAAAAATATTATATCGCAGGGCCAATTAATATTTGTTGTGAATTTGTATTTTTTTGTAGTGTACTTATTATAATCTATATTTTTATAAGCTCGTCTATTTTTACCTTGTCACACACTCAATTACTGATACATTATAATTTATTATCAACAACATTCTTTGTTTCACTAATTTAAATAAGTATTATCTCCAGATTATTTTAGTAAGAATTCATAATCAACAAAAATATTCTACGTCTACCGGGATTTTAAAAACACCTGACTTCCACATTTCCCCGCCACATATAAGTCGGTAGCAGCACCAAGTCTGTGTAACCCAGTACAACAAAATCCTAGCAAAGTTTCACGGGCCCATTAGAGTGACCTCACACCAGAGCTGCAGCTTAAAAGGCAGCTGTATTGCAACTTAACTGTTGTAACTGCCGCAAACTGGTTTAGGCTATTACAGACACACGCCACTCTATTACAATTAATGGATGATAACACGTCAATATGTCAGTTATCCATTAAGTATTAGTAGGTACATTATTGAAGACACACATCTACTCTTGCAAGCATGCACGCTCACATAAAAATAAATATACGATCGTACACAGTGTAATAAACCTTTAATACATATAAAAATATAATTATTAACATTGGACAACATCACATACATTGGTTTAATTCTGTGGTAAGTAGCTTAAGCACTTGTGTTACAGATATCAGAAACAGCAACGGTATCACATCGCCCAATATAGAAAAGTTCGTTTCCCATATTGACCCGACCAGAAATCGAACCCGGGTCCACATAGATGGCCAAATTCCGGCCCGATCACCTCTCGACTACGGAGGTCGTCAAATATATCTCGATATAAATTTGGCAAAATGATTGCTTCAAATTGAATCAATACCTTTATTGTTGTTCTCGTTAACTCCTTTGTTAAGAATGACACTATTAAAATGTTTTATTGTTGCTTAATGCATTTGCGATCGTCTTCTTATTAATAACAAGCGGACCCGACAGACTTCGTCCTGTAAAAAATATTAGGAATGTGGCTTAACTCTAAATTTTAGTTAGAAAACGTTTGTACTGGAAAAAGAAAAGGGCTGTTTTAGAGTTTTCCCGGCAATTATTTGAATTTGCTCGCCGTAAAAACCATCCTTGGACTTCAACGAACATTTAAAAAAATAATTGTCAAAATTGGTCCCGGTGTTGTCGAGTTATGCGCTTACCGACACATTTTGCGATTCATTTTTATATAATAGAATTATTTAGGTCACCTGTTATTGGCTTCATTTATCACAAATTATATTTTAAAGAACTATCATGTTAGTACATATATTTATGAAGGCTAGTGCATAGTACACAACACTCACATCACAGACATAGAGCCTCGATAGTATGTGG
The DNA here is from genome assembly GCA_037074685.1 of Glyphodes pyloalis. Taxonomy (NCBI): domain Eukaryota; kingdom Metazoa; phylum Arthropoda; class Insecta; order Lepidoptera; family Crambidae; genus Glyphodes; species Glyphodes pyloalis. Next base: position 2,983,290 of record JAYKKO010000030.1, on the reverse strand, counting down.
CTCTGTTAGGCTGTGTCCCCAGTAGGAAAACTGTTAGCGGCCGACTGAGTTTGCGGCGTACCGATTTAGTACGTCCTTCCATATATTTAAAACTAGGTGACCCGGCGAACTTTGTTCCGCCTTAGAGGCAATAAATTACTTTAAAAAAAGCAAAAACAAATTAATCAAAAAGTATCCTATGTCCTTCTCCTGGGTCTAAACTACCTCCCCACCAACTTTCAGCCAAATCTGTTCAGCCGTACTTGAGTTATAAATAGTGTAACTAACACGACTTTCTTTTATATATATAGATGGAGTGTCCACAGTCTGCTAGTTTTGCGCTCACTATACGCAGTTTGCAGCGTTACAGTTGCGCTAACAGTTTGCCTACTGGGGACACGGCCTTAGTCTAGTTGACAAGTTGAAAACGGTACAAAATAGAGATACTGCTTTTTTACTTAAACAAAAAGTGAACAATTCCGATTTTTTTAGTATTAGAGTTTTTGAAATTTCTTAAAAATTATTATTGTTAGAAATATTGGCACAAAAACGAAATGCCATTTTTTTTTTTCATTTTTAATTGTTTATAACTTTTGCAATTTTTTATGTGCTAATTAATACACGCTTTGGCACATTTATTTAAGGCATCATTCCGGCTTCAATGAGCTATGGCACATAGGTGTTTTTAAAAGCAGTATCTCTATTTTGTATCGCAATCTCTTCCAGACAACCTTTAGGTAGAGGAAATATTAGATATAGAGAAACGGGAACCTATTCGCTACGTGTCTGCGCCTTTAAGTAAAACGTTGTCCCAATCTTATACTTGCATACAAGCTGTAGAACAGTCTTACAGCAGGAGTAAACCGTTTATACCCACTGAAGCAGCTTAGCTTTATTACAACTCAGAGCTTCTAAATCGCTACACACATCAGCTCAGTTCTAATAGGTGCGACCAAGCTTTTAAAAAGAATAGTGTTACTGTATGCTTAAGAGATCGATACATGCTACTCAAAGATTACAATTCACACTCAAAAAAGTTGATGGTATATACAGTGGTAGGTTCAATAGTAGCGTACGAATTATATGGCACTGAATCAACTAGCTTCACATAAGATCTAGCTTCTAGTTTGGTTACTAGATGCAAAATTTATTTAATTCAAAATAAATAAATAAATTCGCCAGACAAACACACCAATCACCAGCTGGTCTCAAACTAAGGTTTTCCCTTGTACTATGAGCATCAGACGACGAATACTAACGGGGGGCGTCATCCCAGCACACCCAGACCCAAGTAAATTTAGAAAATATCGTTTTCCAAATTGACCTGACCGGGAATCGAACCCGGGACCTTTCGCGCTTCGGCCGCCTACCTTAGCCACTGCGCCATCGAAATCATCGTTTTCTGAAAAACAAATTCAAATCTTTAAAATTAATTTTAATGTATAAAAATTATTGCAGTGGCATTCATAGAAGAGGATGTGTTTGTGTGTTTGTTTGAACGCGCTAATCTCAAAATCTACTAGTTAGAATTAAAAAATATATTTAAGGAAAGCTTTAGGCTGTAAAGCAATACGCTGCGACCGAAAGGAGCAAATCAGTAAAAAAATCAGTAAAAAAAGTGGATAAAACGGGGATACTCCGCGTGCGAAGCGGTATGATTTCTAAAACTAATTTAATCAGTAAAACAATAATATGGTTACTGGGCTGCTTATAATTCAAAACCTACGTAAATAAATCTTTTAAAAAAAAAATTAACTATTTGTACAATTTTAACAATACTGCGTAATTCCTCTAAGAAATTTGCAAGCAGCCAGTAACACTGACCTCATATTGTGTACAACGGCTTAGCAGCTCCAGGCCGTAATGAAGTTAAACTGTTGCAGCGGACTTGGACTGATTACGCCTATTTTATAACTGTTTCTCGTAAACTAGTTAAGTATTCTATCATTATTTCATCTCGTATTAGAATACCTTGCCGCAACACAGTATTTACTAATGCAGGCTGTCACTTTCTCCTATTGCTTCTCATTCTTTTTAACGCACATAATGTAACTTTGTAATACGCTGCCATACTATTCTTAATACAAGCGTAATACACCGACCTCATATTGTGTATTAGCAGCTTCAAAGCCGTAATGAAGATAAAATATTGCGGCGGACTTGGACTGATTAAGCCTGTTTAAAACTGTTACACAAAAACTAGTTAAGTATTCCAACATGATTTCATCTCTTTATAAAATCTGTAACACACTGCCACAGTATTCCTTTTTCTAGCTTACTACACTGATTTCATCTCGTATGCGACGACTTAGCAGCTCCAAGCCGTAATGAAGTTAAACTGTTTCGGTGGACTTGAACTGATTACATCTGTTATACAACTGCTATAGACCTTACGATGTGTAAACTAGTAAAGTATACTGCCATTATTTCACCTCACATAAAATAAACTCTTAACTAAACTGCCACACCATTCCTATTACAAGCTTGCTTGCAGCCATTAACACTGACCTCAAATTATGTGCAACAGCTTAGCAGCTATAAAATTCAATTAGGCTTAACTATTGCAGTGCACTTGGACTTATTGTGCCTGTTATTAGACTGCTATGCATGTTGCTTTGTATAAACTAATTATATAAGAAGTCACAAAATAATAAACTTAATATTTTACCGCCACTCTAATAAGTTGACTATTATTCTCTTATAAGCTTGTTTGCTGCCATTTTACCTGACTTCATGTTATTTGCAGCGGCTTAGTAGCTCTAAACTTTAATAAAGGTAAACTGATGCAAAGGTATTACCTATTATTATTATTAAAAGCATCTCATATTACGTCATATTATGAACAGCTCAGTTGTTCAGAGCCGTAATAAAACTGTTGCAGCGGACTTGGACTGATTATGCCTGTTTTAAGAATAAACTCTTTAATAAACTGCCACACATATCCCTTTTACTAGCTTACTACACTGACCTTACACTGTGTGCAACGGCTGTGCAGCTCCAAACCGTAATGAAGTTAAACGTTTTGCGGTGGACTTGGACTGATAACGCCTGCTATGTAACTACTATACAGATTGCTACGTAATATAAAATAGTCCTTGACTTTTTTATATTATTAAGAACTATCCTGCCAGTATTTAAGCTCAAATAATAATAAACTCTGTGTTGCACTGTAATATAATTCTTCTTCCAAGCTTTCTCACGACTATAAGCACTGATCCATGTGTGCAGCCGTTTGAAAGGACCGGCTTGTAATAAATATGTGCTGTTGAAACCTGTGTGAACTAATTACCTTTTATCTTAAAAACATAAACTGTAAAAATCCTACACAAATACGATATTTATTTGCAAATACTCGGTCGACCGGTTACCTAAAACGTCTTGATATGTAAAAAATATATAAAAAATTAGTTCCCTTGGGTGAAAAATATTACGTACGATCTTTTAATTTAACTGAAATAGTTGAGTAATCTTTAATTAGGATATTTTTTGTGCATAAAACATGTTAGTATTTAATATTACAAACAATTTGGTGGTCTTCTCACTTAAATATACTGAGACAAATGTATTTCAATTAATTTGAAAAAAAAAACAAGTAAACAAGAAAATTTGAGCCTTTAATATAGGCTTAGACTTCACTGCCAACCAAGGCTTAAAACTAAACTAAAAATACTTGGCACCTTGCAGTTAGCTTAGTTAGATGAGAATCACTCGCGTTGTCGTGGGTTCAAGTTCGTTATACTGATAGGCGATGAATTATTTTAATGTCCTTAGTTTATTTCTAAACAGTCAGTTACATTTTCTTCTATATTTTTAAAACGAACAGAATTTTGATAATTCTATATGCAAGTACTGATTTTTTAGTCTTTCCCGGTAAGATTATGTCAACGCAATAGTGGCTACATAAATCGGAACGTAGATAATCACAGCGCAGTAAACAACAGCAAGTCCGCTATGACATAGTTTGTTGGTTGATTCAATTTACTTTTACAAGTTTTCAATCAAATCAAATATTTATATGTGTAAGTAGACTCGATATAACACTTTAAAATCCATATTTTACAAGGAAAACTCTACTATCGTTTCAGAGGCTTTGTCCCTCAAGAATATATTTATTTTCATGTTCTACAAAAGCAGCAAACTTATTTTTACATTTTAAAATCACACTTAAGAAAAACGTTTAAGAACGTAATATGCATTATATAAAGAGGCCGTTTCAGCAGCGCTTATTTGCTTTTTATTGTGTGTTTTTAGATTATTTTAAACATTTTGTACCCATTTAGTAATATCAAAAATATTTTTTAGTCTTCATCAAAATACATTTACGTAATTAATTTTGTTCTTCCTCTGTACTCTGAAAACAGTATGGCGGAAAAATTAAAAAAAACTTACTAACATGAAAACGTAAGAAAAAAAAGGAAGAATAAATAAGATATAAAGACAAACCTAATTTCAAATAAGTAGTATGTTCTATGACACATGTATTTAAAACACAACCGCTAAACTATTTGTAACAGTTAAATTAAACTAAGTGCGTTTTGCCCAAAGGGCACTTTTGTCTTCATCAAATTGCTAAACAAAATGGCGCTCTGCCAGATGTAAAGTGCTTCACTGTTATTCTCCCATCTGTGCACCAGTGGCAAGTTATAATCTGCTGTCTTAAGGCCTCCCCACATGGGCCGTTATTGAATTTGGAGTGGGTCCAAGTCTCCGATTCGTGTCAGCCAAGTGCGCCAGTCAGATTTACGCGCGCCCTCCCCATTAGTGCAATGTGGGACGACCTTTACGTCCTTTTTAGGGTTCCGTAACCGAAAGCGAAAAATTGAAACCTTGAACAATCATTTTTTTTCATCTATGTTTCAGTCGTTTGTCAATATCTTCTTTATAAGGAATGCGAGGAGATAGCTAGTTGATATAAATATCAAATAATTTTGTCTGTAGTTGCATGAAAGTGAAAAGGATTGAGGTTTGTTAGTAGCGTCGTAATTTAAGTAGAGGAGTCAAAACTAATAGAGTATACCAGAGTACAGAAATCATGCATTTTCACAAGACGGTAAGCCTTGCTGCCTTGTCAAAATTAAAAACTTTTTATTTAAAGTAGAAGACTCCCAAAAACGAAACAAACAAACATAAGGTTCTAATTCTACAAATAAATCAAAACAGTAGTGTATTATTGGGAACTTTGGCCCCCAAAATCGCTCACGCTCTTTGTGAGCCAAAATTTCCAATAATACAATCATCATCGATAACATTTCAGTATCAGTATTTTAAGAGAGAGTGAGAGTTGTTTCTAACACGAGATTTCAATGTAACAGGAGTATAAAAAGCCAATGTCAAATTGATTTTACCATTTAAGATACGACACACGACATTGATCAACATCACCACCCTTGACAAAGCGTATTTGCTATGAAATTTATACAACAAACCCGCACATTGCAACTTAATGCAATTTGTCGAGATAGCGAGTCATGTGCTTCTCGACATGGTGACTTGCTTCCTGATTCAATTAGATGTATCATTTGTGGTCCATCTAACTGCGGAAAAACAAACTTAGTTGTTGGACTTCTACTGCACGAAAATGGTCTACGGTTTAAAAATGTATATCTCTACTCTAAAACTCTATATCAACCTAAATACACCTTTCTAGAGGATGTTCTAAATTTAGTACCAAGTATATCATTCGCTAAATATCAAGATAACGAACTTATCCTTAGCCCTCATGATGCTAAACCTTATTCAGTTATAATTTTTGATGATGTTGCATGCGAGAAACAAACAAACGTACGTGACTATTTTTCTATGGGTAGACATAAACTCATTGATTCATTTTATTTAAATCAAACATACAGTAAAGTTCCAAAACAACTTATAAGAGATAACGCAAACCTTTTAATACTATTTAAACAAGATGATGTTAACTTGCGGCATGTATATGATGAGCACGTTAGTACTGATATGTCTTGGTTACAATTCCGAGAGATGTGCTCAAAAATATGGAGTGATCCATATAGCTATTTAGTCATCAATAAAGAGTGTAAGAAAAATGAAGGTTGTTACAGAAAGAATTTTGATACTTTTGTTATATTTGACGAGCAATAAAATATAAAAGACTTTATCCTATACTCATTTTCACTTTCCACCCAAAACTAATACACACAACACGTGCTTTTGTATTACAATATATAAAATGGAACAAAAACTAAAAACGCAAGTGGTTCAAGCAGCTGAAGCCGTGAAAAAGAAAGTGAAAGAGATGCGTGCTATGGAATCTTATAATGAAAAAATGTTAGACACAGTGTTTCAACCTGTAACAAAACCCCTACATGAAATTGCTCATGGTAATAAACTATCTAAAATAACAGATGAACCCATGGACGATTTACTAGAAGACTTTCTCGTGAAAAAAAATAATTCACTAAATGAATCTCAAATTGAATCTTTTGGTGACAAAAAATCTGCGCTTGCATCTGAAGAGTATGATTCTGATGAAGAAATCGATGATCATAATTATAGTAACGCATCCTTCAGAACAATCGAGTCGATGTCTAGCCCTGTTCAAAACGTCTCATCTTGGTCATTTTCTTCTAATGTGTTTGAAGATGTTCCATATGGAGTCAGACGAGAACGAGGAAAACTATATTTAGGAACAGGGCGAGTTGAAATCCGAGATAAGAACATTTCTGTAGCAGGTCACACTTACAAAAGGACCGCTGGCCTTGGAGAACTTTTGTTTAAAAAAGTACCCAACTTAAATTTAGTAACAGAAACTGATGTGCATGCATATAAACAAATGTTAATTGAAACAAACGCTCATCGACGTGAATATAATCCAAATAAACCGATTAAGACTAATAGAGGTCGAAAATATTTACAAGTAATTAAACCACTTTTTAAGCTACGCAAAGCATCTGAATCGTCTGTTGCGTCATCGGTCACAAGCAATCTTGAAAATGTTACTGAAGGTAACGGGTTAGTGCTTCATAAGAAATTAAAAATGAATACGGATTATATTTATTGGGATGATCCTAATGAGTTAGTTGAAAGACTAAAATTATTAATAGCCTCAAAGCAAGCTGGTAACACTGGACTAGATAATGAAATTATTTCAATAATTGAAGAATTACGTGAAAACGGTATTATAAATTAGGAGTCACAGCTCGTTCCTCTTATTTCTAATTCTTCACTTGAATACAGCACAGCTTAAACATAATGAATATCGATAAATTTGGACACCATGTTCACAAAAGATTACGTTTAGCAGATCTAATGGACTATAAAGAAAACTCGCTGGTAAAACAGGAAGATGGAAGTTTCGATTTAAAATCATCACGATTAAGCGGAGCAGGCACACCTTTAAAGTCTAGTGATGTTGTAAATAAAAACTATGTTGATAAAAAAAATTTCAAATTTATATACAAAAAAAGAAATTACTGATTTAATAGAGGCAATAAAAGCTGATATCACAGAAAAGATTAAACAGTTGGAAACAAGACTTAAGGAGGACTTCACTGTTAAAATAAAACATCAAAATGGAAAAGCATCAAGTAATAAAGGAAATTCATAGATCAGCACGTAAAAATTTTCCACGACGTTCTGTTATTCTCAAGGGAATAAATGATTTGTGGCAGGCTGATTTGATTGACATGAAGGCTTTTAAGGCCCAATACGAAGCAATTGACATTACCCGTTTCGCGGCGAACCGCGCGCCATCTATTGAACGCATTTGGCATTAGCTCGTGCTAGCGCAGCACGAGTCTGCGGTGCTAGTACGAGCTAATGCCATGTAGTACTAATACATACATGTCATGCTGTGCAGAGTAATTTTGATTTAGAGACAGCATTGCGTACGTATAATTTATTTATTTATTAAATCTTACTACTTTGTAATATTAGTAAGTACCAATAGATTATCAATTTTGTATTTTATTCGTTACATACATACAAACATATCGATGGTCCCAACGAATAAACGTTCAAACGAAAAACTACTACTTTTCAGGAAACCATAAAAACGTTTGAAATCACATTACTTGAATGTCGTAATGAATAGATATATTCAATGTATAATTATATTAAAGGTTAAAAATATTTCAGATCATATATTTTTTAAGAAAATAAAACTATCGATTATCTCAGTATTCAAGAAAAAACATATAATTTTATTATTCTAATGAATAATATGTGACTTGTTAACAGAAGTGTATCACTGCACGTTTATTCGTGTCATAAATGAAGCATAAACAAGTGTAGTAAAACGATACACGATTCTACAAATTAGTAAAAGATAATAATTCTATATTAGGATAGCTGTATTAAAATTTTTGCGGTCTGTAATGAAGCATAACTAATAAAAGTAGCTTCCATTTTTACACGAATAATCGTGTCTTTTTTTTGTGTAGGAGTTATTACCCAAAGGAAAGGTTAGACACAAGCGGCAGATTGATTTAATACGTTTATTTTGGTGTACTCAAAAAACAATTAGATTCAATAGACGCATGTTTTGTTATTCATGTTATATGAAGAAATTTAATTTCCCTACAATAAACGAATTTTGTGCTATAAAAGTCTTATTTTAAGTCCAAAATTTACAAAAAAAAATGTGTAGGCGTATTTTATGCCATAAAAACGAAAAAAATTTTTTGGGCAAGAGCTCTTGCACGTTTATTCGTTGGGGCCTTGCACGTTTAAGCTGATAGGGCAGAGGTCCAGTTTCATACAGACTGGGCTTTGTCCGAGGCTTGCACTTGGACGGCTCTGGGGGTGTAGTTGGTACATCGTGGTCGCTTTCACTCTACACCGGGGAGATAAAGAGGATTCAATTCAATTTTTTTCAATTCAATTCAATATTCTTTAGGGGGGTACTGCTTTGCCTGCTCAGCCGGGGAGGGGGCTAGAAAAGATGCCCTAAAGAAATGTTCACCCTAACCCACACGGATGGTAGTAACCGCGGCTGCCTCCGCATCGTTTCACTCGTAGTCGACGATACAATAAAATACGGTTTTTAAAATCACCTAATATGACTTCAGGCGCGTAGAACGTGCTAACCCTACTTGATCACAACTCCAACACCTATCCAGAACGGAAAACCGCTATTTTTCTCGGGAACTTAGCAATTCTCCGAAGAATTAGCGCGCAGTATCAAGAGTGTACGTCCAATTGAGCTGGTACTCTTGTTGGGCGCCAAAATGGCTCAAGACTATGAAGGCTGGCTTAAAATCTTAGGCAGAAACGGAGTGGGTAACATGAACTAGAATGGTCAGCTACTGCTCAATTTATGTGCACAAATTCTTGCTATTACAAACACTTTGTTCAGCCTCCCCGCGAAGCATAAACTACAAATTACTTATAAAGAAGGGCTATTATAAAGTAGATGATTTCCTTAACGATAAAGATATATGGCCTAACACTATTTAACTTGCCTGCACATGTTATTAAATATGTATTTATTTTTCTTTTCTTAAAATTTAATTTCGTTGACATCATGATAATGCAATCTTTTATTCTACATAATGACATTGATATTGTTAAAAATATCTATTATGGACATAAAATGTATATTTGTGAATTATGTATAATTATGAACTAGGTATAATAGATTTATTTCTTTTTTTTTCTAAATCTAAATCAAAATGTAGGTTACTACTTCGTGCACCAGGTCCTATAGTTGTTTGATGAATTTAATTTAGATAATAAATACTTAAAAATTATGGGGAGATGGAATAGTCATGCTCACTAAAATGTCACTGGGGTGGTGGCGCTATGTGGCGGGTCGTTACATTCCCTACAATATGGTTGAGTGAAGCGATGGCTGGCACATACGTCATGCTTGTGAACAGGTGCCACCTTTGGGGACTGGTCTGCTCCAGCTTACCTCTCGAAAGTAAAAACTTACTTGAGTACTTATTAGTTTCATCACTCATCAAAACCAAAACTATATGACTTGGTCCAAAGTGAGCTACAAATAGCAATAAGTTAGATACTGATACTGTAAATGATCTGCTGAGTTTCTTACCGGTGTCTTCTCGGTAGATATAGGTTCCGAACCGGAAGTAGAATCACTTTGCATTGTATTCAATGACGATTCAAAAGTGTTATAAGTAACCTACTTGAATAAAGAAATATTTGAGTTTGAGTTTGAGTTTGACATGGAGCACCCAAGGCCCAAATATTAGTATCTAATAGACTATGCGAAAGTACGGCAAAGAGACGTTTCCCAAGTCCTAATCACCCGCGGGATGCGTGGTGGTCACTGCTAGACTGACCACAGACTTGACGTTATAAAACTACGTCTTTCCTTCCGGCGTTCTCGCAGATCCGGTCCATCCAAGTCTGCATGTTTAAACGGTATTAGGCTTATGAATCATGAGACAAAGAAGACATATGCTGAAGCGCTAACAATCAGTTAACCGTCTGTAAGCCCTGAGAGCAGTGATATCGAAAAGAGCTGGTTGGCTATATCTTCTTATATCTTAGACACGGCTAAATTCACTCAAGGGCTAACAACCAAAAACATGAAAATTGGTTTGTTGAAAACGATAAAGTCATAGTTAGCGCAATCGACAAAGCAGAGCAATTCACCCTGAAAGTGTTGTGGAAATACGACGAGAGTAACCTGAAGTTTCGTCGAGTATCTTGGGAAAGGATCGGTGGTGGCAAGACAAAGCTCACTACATGCAGTGGTTTCCTGACACAAACTAGCTTGGAGTGTTTTACAGTGAGGTTCGAAAGTTGATTAGCACGATCCCCTTTTCAAAAGCTCCTTTGAAACCATCGACTGGTGAAGGACTTCTCAAAACAAAGGAGAAAGTGCTCGAGTAATGGATGGGACACTTCAACGCTCTACTCAACGTGCGCTGGTCTCTTGACTTTGAATATGTTCTGTTGATATCTGAACTCCCCACTCTAGCTAAGCTGGATAAGCCGCTGACACTTGCTGAGATTGTTCTTGCGGTCAGTTAACAACTAAAATAGCGCGTGGTTGGTATCAACTTGATACCGGGAGAGCAACTACTTAAATCCGGTGGTGACGGGTTTCATTCGGCTATATGGAGCCTTTTTGTACTTTGTGGGAAAAAGACCAAGTCCTAGCATTTTTACAGTTTCTCGCATTGATCGATTGCACCTCTTACCGGGGTATTTTACTATAATCAGCCCCTGGGAAAATCTTTGCCAGAGTACTCCTAAAACACACCGAAGAGCACCTGCCTGAAACCCAATTTGGATTTTGGCCTGATCGGGGCACGTGCAAAGCTAATTTTTCAGTGCGTCATCTTCAAGAAAAGAGTTGACCTCGAGAAGGCTCTCGTTGGCGTGCCCCGGAAAGCTCTCTAGATGGTGCTAGGGAAGCTATGATGCACGGAGCAGTTCTGTCAATGACGAACAGTCTGACTTTTTTCCCCGTCACCTGTGGTATGAAGCAAGGGTATGTACTAGCCTACACTATCCGCGCTGTATTTTGCATTGGATGTCAGGGATGTCTCAAGGACTTCTTCGAAAGGTTTTCGCATCCGGTTCCGCACTCAGGGCTTGCACGAACGTGTTACACACGCTATGATTAATGAGATCTTGTACGTAGATGACCTTTGTTTCGTGGCAGAATCCCCAAAACCCTGCAGCAAATCATGTCGGATTTTCACCGTCTTGCCAAAAATTTGGTCTAAAAATAAGTATCAAAAAGAGGAATGGCTGTCGAAGGACGTTAATGGTCGCGAGACACTGAAATGAAGACTTGGTGAGGACTAGTTGAAGCGGGTTGACAAATTCCGCTACCTGGGAGTACAATAACACCCAAGTGCAACCTCGATGCTGAAATAATAAGCAGAATTAGTGCTGCAGTCGCGGCATTCAGTAAGCTAAATTCAGAGGTCTTCTGCTCTCAAGACATCAAACTTGCTACCGTCAGGTATACATGGCGATCATGATCGGTCAATTCCATCTCAGATGCCTACTGAAGATTATGATTGGCTTTTAGCCACATGCGACCACATTTTCTTAATAGGTGCATCGTACGAAAAATAACTTCACGTACATACTTTGAAATGATTGTACTTGTGAGTCTTACAAAATGTCGTTGTAAAAATTGCAAAAATTGCAAAAATTAAAAACTTTATTCTGTTTTCTCCATAGTGGGGGTAAGGTCCTGAGTGTATTAATTCTTACTAGACTCCAAGCGGTCAATCATACCCCTATGACAATGTATGACATTATTTGCCGTCTCTGTGTTTGCACTTACTCTGTTCATTATTTTCCGATTCGGTTGTGATATTTCGTCGACGCGCGTTCAATACCGCGTAATGACATTTTCCCGTAAGTTCTAATTTAGATTGAAATAATATGAAATAACAGACCACTTTAATCTTTATGGCAAATGCTACATACGCGGTATTGCACGCGCGTCGACGATTTGCATTTTTGAGTTTCTCACTTGCCTAGAAACGTATAAATGATCAGTTTGGCTATTGTAAATAAGTAAAACCGGCCAAAAGTTTGTCGGTCCACGCTCAGTGTAGGGTTCCGTAGTTTTCAAAGCATCACAATACTTAAGTATCCTTAAATTACAACTTTAGTTAAAAAAATATTTTTTCAAAAATTTCAAAAACGATTAAACCCATCAGGTTCAAAATAATTTTCCTAGAAAGCCTTTATGCAGTTCTATATTCCAGATTTTTTTCATACTTTTTGACTTATGGTTCAAAAGTTAGAGGGGGGGGGACACAATTTTATTTTCTTTTGCAACGATTATTTCCCAAAATATTAAAAATATAAAAAAATGATCTTAGTAAACCCCTGTTTATTTTTAAATACCTGTCCAACGATATATCACATGTTGGGATTGAAATAAAAAAAAAATCACACCCCAATTTACGTGTAGAGGGGGTACCCTAAAAAATATTTTTTTATTTTTGCACTTTGTTGACGTGATTAATATACATATTTGTACCAAATTTCATCTTTCTAGTGCAAACGGTTTCTGAGATTATCCTCGGACGGACAGACAGATAGACAGACATGGCGAAACTATAAGGGTTCCTAGTCGACTACGGAACCCTAAAAATGCAGCCTAAGCAGCCTCCCAACAAAAAAGTATTTTACAAAAAATATAATCTCAAAATGGAATTTGCGCAATTCGAGCTGCGTAAAGACTACGCGTGTAAACCAATTTATTTACTATTTTCAAAACAGACAACTAACTGCCGTCACCTGTCAACACTACACATCGAAGCACCTGAACGGCAAACTTTCATATTTGGGAATTATGCAATTTAATCAGGCGTTTGTGTTTAAAATTAATTATTTTAATAACTAATAGATTGTATAAAAAACGAAGAAGGCGGCGACCTTTGGAATCACAATCCTAAAATTTTTTAGTAAAAATATTTTTTTCTAAATATATATTTACAGAGTATTGGAAGAAAAATAATTTGAAGAAATCATTTTTGAACATTTTTTAAAAACGGTATAATTTTTATATATTCATTTATTTTAAAATTTCAAGAAGGCGGCGACCTTGTAAAATATCTGAATAAACGTACAAAAAGTGATTTAATGCTTAGAATTACTTGAGGTCATCGTTGTAGTGAACAGAAATACATGAAGTTTCGCTAATTCTCTTCGTATTGGGCCTTAAGAAAATAAATAACGGGTTCACGTTCATATTAGTCGTTATTGATTGCTTTACCAAATATGCTTGGGTGGTTCCATTAAAAACTAAATCAAGTTTGGACGTTGCTGATGCATTTAAATATATTTTGAGAAAAAGTTGCAGTAAGCCGATTAACTTACAAACAGATATGGGGACAGAATTTTACAACAAGATATTTAAAGAACTTCTAAAGTCGCGAAACATAAACCACTACTCATCGTTCTCTGTGAAAAAAGCCTCTATTGTTGAAAGGTTAATAAGAACATTAAAAAATAAATTGCATGTATTATTCAGTTATAATGGTAGTTACAAATGGGTAGGAAAAGTTTTAGATAATGTTGTAACCACTTATAACAATAACATGCACAGTGTAACAAAGTATAAACCTGTAGAAGTTAATTCAGAAAACGAGTCTATTGTTAAAAAAAATATTAGATTATTTTATAACAAGCAAGCTAAACCCAAAAAAATCAAATTTAAGAAAGGTGACCATGTCCGTATAAGTAAATATAAAAATAGTTTCGAAAAAGGTTATACACCGAATTGGTCAACAGAAATATTTACCGTTAACGCAGTTAATAAAACTTATCCTGTTACATATATTCTCGAAGATCAAAGAAACCAGCCAATAATGGGATCATTTTATCAGGAGGAATTGCAAAAAACTAACTTTCCTAATGTTTACTTAATTGAAAAAGTTATAAGAAAAAAGGGTAAAAAACTTTTTGTCAAATGGTTGGGTTTGCCTAATCGGGAGAATAGTTGGGTTGACAGCAATACAATTTTACGCTGATATAAACCATAAAATTGACATCCACTACTCATTATATAAAAAGAAATGAAAGGAGAAGGACTAGTTAATAAACTTATTGACAGACTACCGTTCGAACTTCATTTACCAGGGTACAATTATTGTGGTCCAGGAACAAAATTACGAAAAAGGCTATTGAGAGGTGATAAAGGAGTCAACCAATTAGACGAGGCTTGTAAATATCACGATATTGCATACTTGAACACTGACGATAGAATCCGAGAAAAAGCTGATATACACTTATTAAAAATGGCTAAAAAACGCATGCATTCAAAGGATGCAAGTAAAGGTGAAAAGATGGCTTCATGGGTAGTTAGTAAAGCAATGAAAGCAAAAATTAGAGCAGGTTCGGGAGTAAAAAGTTTTAAGTCAGTTATATCTAAAATAAGCAAGCATATTAAGAAGTTGAAACCCAAAAATCATAACGCTGCAATTAGTTATGCATATAAAGCTGCAAAAAAATATTTTCCTAAAAGTTGTCACTTTCGTCTACCACGAATAATACCAATTCCTAAAACTGGTGGTATTTTGCCTTTAATACCTATATTTGCGGGTCTATCGGCTCTTGGCGCTTTAGCTGGAGGTGCAGCTGGTGTGGCAAAAACAGTTAATGAATACAAATCAGCTCAACAAAATTTAAAGGAATTAGAACGTCATAACAAATCAATGGAAGCAATTGCTATTGGCAAAGGACTGTACGTTAAGCCTTATAAAAAAGGAAATGGATTATTTTTGAATAGTTCAAAAAACTAATTTCTATGCTACCTAATCATGCCTTGACTAATATTGATATCATGAAATATGCAATAAACATACCATACTTTCGAGGAGTTTATATGAGAAATAAATTGCCGTATAAATCAAAACCCATAGAATGTGGTATTGTTAACTTAGATGATTATAAAAATGATGGTACTCATTGGGTAGCTTATGTTATAATTAATAATTACTGTGAATATTTTGACAGTTTTGGAGATTTGAAGCCTCCCAAAGAATTAATAAAATATTTTGGTTGTAGAAAGGTTTACTATAACTATGAGCGGTATCAAAAGTTTGGCAGTGTAATCTGTGGTCATTTGTGTTTACTATTTTTAGATAATTTTTGGAATAAAATTTGATATAAATTGGATGATTCTTTGTTTTATTATCTCATTTCTACGATGTCTTTCACGTTGTCTATAACTGGCGTTCTATTATAACTACAAATTATATTCCTACTCTAGAACTTGAAGGTGATTACGAATGCGCTTTGCTACATTTGTCTACTTTCAATTCTATACCTAATATAACAAAAAATAGAAATAAACTATATTATGGAAACGATCAAGTTGTGGAGATTCCTGAAGGAGCATACGAGCTTCAAGATATTTATGATTACCTGAAAAATAGTGTTAAAGATTGTGTTTTTAAATTATATTGCAATAACAACACACTTAAGACGTCTATATTCTGTTCCAAAGACATAAATTTTCAGAAACAAGATTCGATTGGAGATCTATTGGGCTTCAGCAATGTAGTTTTAAGGGCTAATAAATATCACGAGTCATCAGTTCCAGTTAACATTCTATCAACGACAGTGGTGCGAGTTGAATGTGATATTGTTAACGGTTCTTATATTAACGGGAAATCAAGTCATATTATACATGAGTTTGCACTGAATGTGCCTCCTGGTTACAGAATAATAGAAATACCAAAAAACACAATTTACTTTCCAGTAAACAGAGATAATATAACTAGTATTAACATAAGATTATTGGATGTTAATAATAACACCATCGATCTTCGTGGTGAAGAAATAAACATTTATTTACATTTAAAACAAAGATGATCGACTTCAATAAATACAATTCTCATCGGATTGCAAAGATTAGTTGTAATCGAACTGCCAAACATACCACACAACCTCGTGCTAATAAAAGAAAGCTAACCACAGAAAATAAAAAATTCTTGAAATTAATTGGATTGTTAAAATGAATATCCTAAATATAACTAGTCTACCAGCTTACGACAACTCAATTGAAAGCATAGAAATTCATTCATACAAGCCGTATATAAATAATTTTAATAGAAACGACGAAATACGAATACCCATAAATCAGCAAGATCTGTATTTGCTTCCAAGTGCAAGCACATTATATCTAGAAGGTCAATTCAATGTTTTCAAAAGTGGAGGAAAGGAAAGGGCACCATATGTTCACTTTACGAATAACCCCCTTATGTTTTTATTTCAAGACATACGTTATGAATTAAATGGTATTGAGATAGACAAAGTGAAAAACGCAGGATTGTCTATAACTATGAAATCCTTACTATCTATGAATGATGCTGAAGCAAAAATATCTAAGACATGGGGTTGGGATTTAAATGGTACTAAAAATAATATAGACGGTCGATTTACTGCATCGATTCCGCTTAGTAATATACTAGGATTTGCAGAAGACTACAAAAGAGTGATTGTAAATTGTAAACATGAACTTGTACTATTACGAAGCAATACCAATCTTAATGCAGTAAAACTTGAAACAGGCGAAATATTTGAAGGCGTCGACATACATAAAATAATTTGGCGAGTGCCTCATGTTAAAGTGTCAGATAGAGAAAAAATTAATTTGCTTAAACTTCTTGATAAAGATAGACCGATCCAATTGATGTACAGGAACTGGGATCTGTACGAATATCCCGTATTACCTAAAACCACAAAACACACGTGGCACATTAAAACTTCTACACAAATTGAAAAACCTAGATATGTGATCCTTGGGCTGCAAACAAATAGAAAAAATAACGTTTCGAAAGATATGTCACAATTCGATCATTGCGAACTACGCGACATTAAAGTCTATTTAAACTCAACTTACTATCCATATGACAATTATAATACCGACTTCGCAAACCATAATTTTGCCTTAATATATGAACAATTTGTTAAATTCCAACAGTCTTACTACGGACGTGGATCTAGCTGTTTATTGTCCTCACATCAATTTGAAAATATTGCCCCATTATTTGTAATTGACTGCTCAAGACAAAACGATACGATTAAAACTGGACCAGTCGTTAACATTCGTTTAGAGTTAGAAAGTGTTCAAGAGATACCCGACCAGACCTCAGCATATTGTTTGATTTTAAACGATTGCATCGTAGAATATAAACCTTTAAGTAACATTGTTCGCAAGATATCATGAACGACATTATTTTCATAGATGTTCAAGGATTCAAAGACGACCAAAATAAGTTCATAATAAAGGAATTGGCACTGTCTACTCTAGAGTTCACTCAAGTTTATTTAATAAAACCACCTTATTCCTATTCAAAGTTAAGTCTTAATGAAAGAAAAAGAGTAAGGTGGATCGAACGGTATAGAGGAATTAAATGGGAGGAAGGGAATGTAGATTACAGAGAATTCAAAAGATTGATCACTCCAATTTTGCAAAACAAAACGATTATTATGAAGGGTCTTGAGAAACAAGAATGGATAAGGGAAATGTGTGAAAAATGTTCATTGATAGATATTGAAGATAAAGGAAGCCCTAGTTTATCAATATTACATACAAAGTTTTCTAATGCGATATCTAATTTAAATTGTTTCAATCATAAAATTGAGTGTGCCCTTAAAAATGTGATTTGTATTAAAAAATGGTATTGTGTAAATTGTGTACCTAAAAATGTATAAAAAACCAATTATGAATTATGTTTTCACTTTCTGTTGTATTATGACTTTCGTTTAAATAAATTACTTATATTTTATCAACTGTATTTTATTTCAAAATCTCTGAACAATATGATAGGAAAATAAAACAAAGAGGGATAAGTATTCTGATAATATTTATTGATAAGAAACATAATACCATTACATATCAACTACACAAAACATCAAATTTGTGCATGTTATATTAACATTTAACTATATTTACATCACACATATTATTATAAACTGTAATCACATATTTTTTTACTAATATTAGTTAACAATTGGTCTGTTTGCTCCATTATTGTATCAAAGTTATTTGTAACGACATATTGAGCCATGTATAACACTTTTTCACTTTCACCATCATTTTGCACTGCACTATTATTTTCCAAGTCCAGAACCTCGATCTTGATGAGTCGTGTGCCTCGTCTGCTTTCGCTGCCGTAAACAAATGAGCCTCCATTCTGTATAAGTTTCTTCAAAGGTAAAGGATTTTCTTGACGTCCACCATTCCGTTTTGTTTTCTTTTTTCCTGGTTCCCTAAGTTGCATGGCTAGCTCCGGAAACACTTCATCAAAGTTGGCAAGAGGATCTTGAGCGTTTTGTTCAAACCCGTATGAGTCCATTTTAGTTATCGTTGAAATAACGTTAAATATGGTCCCGACTCTCTCAGTGGTCAAGTTGTGAATGTCATATTAAAATAAGTTTACAAAATAATGTAATGCCCAAACTTGCTGATTTTGCACTATTATCGAACTAAATATCGAACTGTGTATCCATATTTGTTTAAACAAGTATGAACATGTTTTTACTGCTAAAGTAAATTGATTCAACAAATATGATTCACGTGACCTACTTACGATTGTATAAGTCCAAGAAACCGGTGAGATGACGAATAAATAAAAAACAAAACAAATTTAACAATTTTTCATTTATTATCTTAATTAATGAAATAAATTTTATTTTTAAATCTAAATGAATAATTACAATTAAAATCATGGAATAAGTAGCTTAGCTTAAATAAAGACCTAAAAATTAAGAATGGATCTGTGCCCCCACGCTCTCGTATACACGTTACCATGCAAAACATGACGCTTATCATCGTTAGAAGATAAGGCTACCTTGTTAAGGCTACGAGTGTATATATCATGTTTAATTGACTTAAACAAAATATTTGTCTTTCGCACTATTTCGCCGTGATATAAAGTCCTTTTGTAGTCTGATATTGACAAATCACGTACAACACTTGTTTTTACACCCTTAGCTTTTTTTATAGTGGTGTTAATTGTTTTTAGGCAATATAACTTTGATCTTAACCCAACAAACTCAGTTATTATATTTCCGCTCATCTCATCTTTGAAAAGCCCCGGAATCTTTTTATTTAAAAGTGGCAACCCGTACACATTTTGTTCAGAAATGTTACTTGTATCAAAATACGTTAGGAATGATTGTTTTAAATCCGCATAGAAATCTGTGGTTTGAATTTCGTAAACAAAGCTATCAGTATCTGTGTAGCACATGCGTAAACGATTAGTGTATGATGGTTCGAAAACCGAATAGTGAAAATCATACATGTGGCTCTTAGACAATTCTAAAACTGCAAACCCAATGTATATGGGCTTATCTAAAACCACTCGTTCTGGTTTTGTTTGTATTGCAACTAAGTTTTCTGTAAAAATTGAAGCACTATGAAAACTAGAACTCGCAATTAATTTACTCGCGGTAATTTTCTTTTTTGTTTTATTATTTTTATCGTTCCATTCGTTTACCAAATGCACATGAACCCGTTTTTCATTATTTTCTAATGTTTTCCCAAAAATACTGTTATTAAGCAATTTGAAAAAATCTTGCTCGAACGTAGATTGAGCATGTTGTCTTAAATTCGTATTTAAATCAATGTATTGTTTTAAATAAGGGCTTTGTCGGAAAACTATAGCTCGGTGTATTTTTTTTAATACCAACCCATGTTTTAAACACGTTTTTAAATGAACGTAGTGGATGACATAAAAATATTTGTCATAAAGGTTGGGTACGAGTTTTGAATTTTTACCTCCTGGAGGAATGCATTTTTCTGGACAAAAAGGTAAATCATTGTGCTTGTCATGTAACTCTTTCGGATAGATCAGGTCAACCTCAAGAATGAAACCATATTCCGCGTCATCAGGAATGTTAACGATATCAAGTTTTGCGACTTCTGCTTGGTTTAATAATCTAAAGTTTGATTGTGGTAACGATTGGCACATACTGAACCCGTACAAGTTATTACAATCTATGTAAACAACGTAGGTATCTGGTTTAGAGGAGTCGTAGTCTTGCATATATCTGTTATTGGCTTTGGCATGGCGGTGCGAGCACATGCATACCCCGCCCCTAATGCCTGATTGAATCATGCGAAGTATGGTAAGGTCATCTATGAGCTCTAACTCGACTCCAGTTTTATAGAGCATCGCATCAAAAGATAAACTAGGGGCCGTCACATAGAAAGCAGGGTCCAAGTGATAATGAAATTTACAAGTCATTCTAAATTTCTCAAAAATATCCGTTAATAAGAGAACATCAGTTTTCAAATATAATTCCATGTACTGACGCATATTTTTAATGCTAAATTGTGACCATACCAATTGCGAATGTTCATAATCTTTATCAGTTATATGCTCATTTGTTAGTGAGCTATAAAACTTGTCTTTTTCTGGAAGAGATCGCTCTTTAAAACGGTCCCAATTATTCATGTATTCGTAAGGATAAATGCCTTTGCGAGTAAGTAAATTAAATTGTGATTCAATAGTAAAGTGGGATCGTAAATGATTAAACTCTTCTTTTTGGATAGTTTTCGCTAATTTATCTAAACTAGCGCCTAAAAACTTAAATGAATCCACAAACCGCAATTGTATAAACTCTTGACCAGAAACAGGGATAAATTTCGTAAATGACACGTAATTTTCTTTCGTTTTGGGTATTATCTTAATATTGCCAGGCATTTCCCCTAATTGCTTAATAAACAAATGACAATCATAACCAGCTAAGTTGTGAAAAAAAATAGGAATGAATTTTGGTGTTTTATACTGTAAGTTACAATGTCTGTGTGCAGCCCCGCGAAATAGACCCGATATATGAGAATGGTCTCTGACTTTGTCAGAATACAAAAAATGATGACAAATATGACAACGGGTTGCTTTCTTAAAATTGGTTGCATCTTTTTTAGTGAAAATCATTGGACAGTCTTTAGATAATACTGCGTGAATTTCGCGAACATCGCGATAGAGACAATCTATAAACTGAGAAACACAGTCAGGACCGTGATAAGAAACATACCGATTGTAACTTGTATTTTCAGAACACACTATGTTGTATGCAAATGCAATCGGAATATGACGTTGCAAAGTTTTTGTATTTTCCGTATCAGATACAGATATTTCTTCTTTACGCGTTTCTAAAATAGTCTCAAAATCTGCATAAATTACAAAGTCAAAGTCAAAGTCAAAGTCAATTCATTTATTCATGTAGGTTACAAGTAACACTTATGCATCGTCAGAATGAATACAAACCAAAATTGAAGCTATAGCCGGTTCGGAACCTAATCCTACCGAGAAGAATCCGGCAAGAAACTCAGTAGTTATCCTAATCTTTACAATGTTTAGAGCTAGAGAACTTAAAAACTATGGTGTGCGAGCGAACAGACAATCATGTCCATATATGTTTATCGTTTAAATATTCATCAAGTTTATAGTATCCTTTTCGCATTAAACATGATTTAATATGGATCTTAAATCTATGCATAGGTAAATCAACAATACATTGCGGTAACTTGTTGAATATTTTTATACTTAATCCCACGAATGTTCTACTGGTTTTACGAAGCCTATGGTTTGAAATAGCGAGCTTATGTTTATTTCTTGTGTTAAAATTATGTGTGTCGGATTTCTTATAGAACAAATGAAGATTTTTACGTACATACATGATGCAATCAAAGATGAATTGGGAGGCTACAGTTAAAATATTAATTTCTTTAAATAATTCTTTAAGTGAATCACGCGATCTAAGGCCGTAAATAGATCGAATAGCTCTCTTCTGTAATACAAATATAGTTTGTATGTCAGAAGCTGAGCCCCACAGCAATAGACCGTATGACATTAAACTATGAAAATAGCTGAAATAAACTAGTCTCGCCGTTTCAACATCAGTAAGATGCCTAATTTTTCTAACTGCATATGCGGCAGAACTAAGTCTTCCTGCCAGAGCACATATATGAGGACCCCATTGTAGCCTCGAATCTATAGTGATTCCTAAAAAAGTTGTTGTATTTATGACTTCGATTTGTTCATTATTCATAACTATATCAGTTTTTATTTGCCTTACATTTGGCATTGTAAATTTAATGCATTTAGTCTTTTTTGCATTGAGGACGAGGTTATTTGTAGTAAACCAATGCAAAACTTGTGAGAGCGTATTATTTACATCGTCATAGGATTGCTTATGCCTGTCAACTTTGAAAATCAGAGATGTATCATCTGCAAACAACACAATCTCACATAGACTTTTGGCAAAGTGAGGAAGATCATTTATATAAATCAAAAAGAGAAGAGGTCCTAATATAGAACCCTGGGGCACTCCCATGACTAGTGGTGCGCCAGAAGAAATGATTCCGTTAACATTAACTTTTTGTATTCTGCCAGTTAAATAAGATTGGATTAAAGATATAGCAGGACTTGAGACACCGTAATGTTGCAACTTCAAAAGCAAGGTTTCATTATTGACACAATCAAACGCCTTTGACAAGTCGCAGAAAATACCAATGACATCCTGCTTTCTCTCCCACGCATCCAATATATGTTTGACGAGTGCCACTCCGGCATCAGTGGTCGATCTACCTTTGGTGAAGCCAAATTGTTTGTTGTGTAGTAGATCGTTTTCATTAAAATGTGTTATTAATTGATTGTATATAATTTTCTCAAAGATTTTACTGAGTGCTGGTAGTATGGAGATGGGTCGAAAGTTAGAAGGGTCACTTTTTACCCCTGACTTAAAAAGGGGAATGATTTTACTAAATTTCATTAGATTGGGAAACTGACCCAGATCTATGCACTTATTAAATATGTAAGCTAGATGAGGGGCAATAGTAGTAATAATACTTTTTATTATCTCTAAAGAAATCCCCCATAAATCCTCAGTCTTTTTAATGTTTAACTCTTTGAATGTTTTAACAATTTCATGATGATTAATGTGAGTAAAGCTGAAGGAGGTTAGACATTCACATACATTAGACTGGAGGAGAGATTGAGCAAGATGCGGGCTAGAATTTATTCCACTAGTAGTAACTGTAGGAATTTTCGAGAAATATGTTTCAAATGCATTGGCCACTTCATTGTCAGAATCAATTGTATTTTCGTTAATTTTAAGAGAGAACTTGTTTTCTCGGGTTTTATTTTTACAAGTCTCTTTGTTAATAATGTTCCAAGTGGCCTTTATTTTATTAGTCGATTTCTTAATTTTTTCCTTAAAAAAATTTGATTTGGCTATTGCGCAAACCTTTTTAAAAAGTTTTGAATACATTTTAATATATTCTATTATATTAATATCGGTACTGTTGTGTTTAATATCATATAATTCAAAAAGTCTTCTTCGACTTTTATAAATACCTTTCGTCGCCCAATCACTAAATTTGATTTTAGGATTGTCTATTTTAATAACTTTCTTAGGAAAATGTGAATTAAATTGGTCTATAATTGTATCGAATAATGTTTTGTACAACTGATCAATGTTGTTGTTCATTATTGGACTAAGGGAAATTTCATCACGAATATGTTTCACAAACTTCTCAACGCGACTCGTACTGATTGGTCTGCAAGTAAACCTTGAAGAAGCTAAGGTATGATGATGCTCAAGCACTGCTTTCTGCCCGCTGTGGTCCGAGCTTACAAAATTTATTATTGATTTTTCCAATGCTTTACAGTTGCAAAATATATTATCTAAGCAGGTAGCTGACGTGGGCGTTACTCGAGTTGGTTCAGCAAAAAGGTGATGTAGGTCAAAAGACTTAAATAAGTTTAAGAACCTAACCGAGTATTGTGAATTTTTATCTAAAATATTAATATTAAAATCCCCACATACAACTACTTTTTTATTGCTTTTACACACTTTTCTCAGAACCTCTTCCATGGTAGACTCAAATACAGTAAAGTCACTGGAAGGAGGTCTGTATACACAGACTATGATATGTTGCTCAAGCTCTGCACACGAAAGTTCAATAGTGCGCTCAATAGAGAGTGATACAATATCTTTACGATTTTTTGATGTTAACGATTTATTTAGTAAAATTAGTGACCCACCTCTAACAGCATTCACCCTAGTGAACGAACTAATGAGCTCAAAGTTATCAATATTAATTAATAATTCATATTGTCGAAACCAGTGTTCAGTAATACACAACACATGAATATTGAATTCATTTAAAAATAGTTCTAACTCTAGTTCCTTGCCAGTAAAGCCCTGAATATTTTGGTGTATGATATTTAAATAATTAGATTTTCTAGTTGTCAAAATTAATTTGCTAGAGTTATCCTCTATTGTCTTATGGTATAATTTAAATTATTTGGAACAACTTCCAAAGTCTCATTTATAATGTCATGATTCTGCTCAATAGAAGCAGCCTGAGTAGCCAATTTCTTGGCTGAAATTTTAATAAAATATGATAGCGACATTGCTATCTGTCTCTTATAAAATTTAGAAAGATAAAAGTTATCTTTTGTCGAATAAAAACTTGAATTAAATGTCAATTTATTTGTAAAATTAAATGTCATATTATTAATATCAATCATATGAAATTTTTCTGAATAATTATTATTACATGTCAATGTGCTCATCATTGTATTAATTTTATACCTAAGGTCATTTTCTCTCTGTGACAAACACTTACTATATGGAAGTACAAATGGAACGTTTTGTTTACGATCATAATTCTGAAACTTAATAACTGACCCTTTTTCAGGAAGTACAGTTACAATGCCGCTACATATATGATTTTCTAGATCTTCGCATTTAGGGAAAAAGACTAAGCAAGTATCACAAAAATAAATTTTGCCATGGTGTGAAGTTATTTGACTCCTCAGGAGGCGCGACAGATCTTTGATAAGACAATAATGTGAAGTTATTCCGTTATCTAACAGTAGCAAATGAATTGTCTTTTTGTTTACATTGCTCTCCGATTTGTATAAAGGACCAATTATGGTTTTATTTCTTTTTAACCCGTAAATGATAAAACTTAACTTAGGATTATTTTTTTCAAAAGTATTAATATCTGAGAATGTAACAGGAAATGACATTCCTTTAGTATCAAAAATATCTCTGAAGTTAGGATAAGACGAGACCCGTTCCGGATGATTACGAGCTGGAAACAGAGCTGCTGTTACGCTCCATAGGAAGCAAAACTGGTCTTGATTTTTAATATTTACACAAGCTTTTTTATTTTGGATATTCTTGGGCAGTTTTAAATAAGAAGAACCGCCTAAAGGTTGGTATTTATTAACGTTAACTTCTAAATGTGAAATATTTAGGAAAGCCCAACCACTATCATTTTCTTGAAAATCGTCAATTTTCTTTTTCAATGTGCTTATGGCCTTTGAAAATACGCTATCAAAATCGTAGTTACGATAGATTATAACATTTTTTGTTATAAAAGATTTTATTTCCTGTAAGTTGTTTTTGAATAACAGGAAAATAGCAAATAGTTCAAAATTAAATTTTACGCAAGTATGTTTTTTTAAAGCCTGTTCTAATAAGGATTTAATTTTATTACTAATAGAGTTTAAAAAAACATCTATTGAACATTGATCAGTCTCAGTTGCAACAATGCGGTATGAAGCGATACGAGAGCGGAATGCTGATCCAACAATTTCCACGCCGTCACTTAGCGGCTGGCTTGTATTGTTATTTTTATGTGTGCGACTGCGCAAATGACCTACCCAAGAGGTTAAGCCAATTGAAACTTTACAAACTGAACAGAAAGGCATATTTTCTAACTGAATTAATTTCCCACTAAATTAACTAAATTATGTAAGACACTATTTAAAGGAATTAGGAAATAAAAGCGAATTTCAGACTAATTATATTATTGTGTAAAAAATAAACATTGTAAAAATAGTTCCTACTTAATGTTTATTTTGCTACTATAATAGACCGGTTCGCTGTCCTCAAATACAGCGTAGGTCTTCCCCAGGAAGTCTTGAAGGACTTCCCACTCCCGTGATTGCTCAGCGCATTGGATTTTAACTGACGCCAGGGCCTTCTTGTATCGTTCTTCGGCTGGAACGTTCTTAGCGTCGTCGGTATTGTAGACCTTTAAGTCTACATAAAATTCTCCGTTGGTGATTGCGGTGCGCCGACACTGGCCCGAAGACACCCGCGACGTGAAGCTGGATGCTAAGCCGCGTGTACACTCCTTGCTGCTTCCTCGCTCGTCTTTGTGAATGATAGAAAACAAATTCTTTGTTTTCTTTGGTCTGCGAACAAAATACACAAATTAGTAAATTTAAGCTATTCAAATAATATTATTTTTCTCATATTGTAGATTTCTGGCAGACTTCATTCACGATGGGCTCTAGGGGGCTGTGTGAAGTTACGATCACTAATAATAAAACAGTCAATAATGTACTTTATTACTACAACATATATACGTACCGTAAAATCTAAAATGGGTTCAACTTGCACGTGACTGTTATTATGTTATGTTATTGTACATCACTGCGATTTAATAATGTTGCGTTGTAATTTATTGTTGAAGTTTTGAAAAGCTGATTTAAAATGAACTATCACTGGTATACGTTTGATGTGGAAAATAAAAATAAAAATATGGTAATTACCGAGAAGTAACAGCAGAGAAGGCGTCTACGTTAGGCACCGGGGCAATGGTGGGCTTGCGCTTCCTCGGCTTCGGCACAGGAGCGGCTGCTGGCCGTCCTGACTGCGTCTTGCTCTTGCTGGGCTGTGGCGGCGGCACCTGGACTGTCGCCACGTCTTCAACACTGGACGCGTATTCAGAGTCCGACCTGAAATGTGTAAAAAGTTTTATTGTACATGAAAATGTATTTTGGCAAAAATTTAGATTTTCATCCAACGTAAAAGATGACGACTTAAAATAAATTATGAAAATACTCACTTACATTTTAAGTAGATATTTAATTTGGGTTGGCTGGTTGCTTGCTTCTTTCTGAAGAGTCACATGAAGTAATAAATATTTTTTGCTCCAAATCTGCATTTAAACGATTTTTACTAGAACGTCATCAAAAAACATACATAATATTTTTGTAACCAATGTAACTGGAAAATTTCATTGGAATTTAAGTCATATTAGTATATAAATAATATATCCAAAAAGATAATGAAAAATCATTACTTATTGCCTATAGAATTTGGATATTGTCGGCACTTTGATGAACCAATCAAGGGAAAAACTTCACATTACATTGTGTTGCAGTAAATGTGAGAACGACACTAAATTGTACGGTAATTTCTGAAATGCCTTAATTAGGAACACACAATTTTTCGATGCATAAATATTAGTGCAAAATAGCCAAAAAATCTTTTACAAGTTTTAAAAAGTATAAATGGTTTGAGATCATACGAATTTTAAAGTTTTGACTTTAAAAGCCAAAAATGTTATGATTTCCATTTATGAGAAGAATGTTGGAGTCTTTTTTTTTATTGGTGTTAATAAGTAAGTTAATTTATTCAACAATTCATGTAGTAACAACCATAAATTACTAAGTAAGTACCAAAAAACCAGGACATTTTCAATATCAACTGTTGTAGTAATTCTTAACATTCACTGCAACAAGAAGTAAACAAAACTCTCTTGTTACATTGTCGTCATGCGGCCGCCGTGGACTTGCGTTTGCTGACTCTGCATACGGCGATTAGTCCAGGAGCTGAACAAGTTTTTATGTGAGACAAAGACGCAACTTTTCAAACAAAACAATTTTTATTTATATGAACCAAACTAATAAGTAAACGAAAAAAAAAAAAATCCTATGAAATATAATTATCTGATTGAGAATTGTGTTATTTTAATTTACTAATCACTTTGTGATATAGAATTGATACATGTTCTGTTATTCATCAAGAGGATACGTTATTAATGATTAGGAAAAAATATATCAGTAGAATATTTTTCGCTGTAAATAATGATACGAACAGAAAAAGGATTTCAAGAAACATACGGTATGTGATCATATTTAACTTCAAACTGCTTAGCTTTATATCAATTTAAATCCATTTCATGAACGAACATGTTATTTGAAGTTAAAGTTTAAAATATAATAAGTATCACTATATTCATTAATTATAAACAATCATAGTACAACAATCACGGTGAAAATGTTAAAATATCCGTGTAGCTCCTGGAGCTGACGCCGCGAACACGATGCGCGCTTGCTAAGCTCGAGGCGTCATCGGGCAGCCGTGCACTCGTTCATTTCATCACTTTCAGCGGTGCGAGCGGCTCGAATCCTAACTACGGGTGTGGACGCGAACAAAACTTGGAACCAGTGCTTAAAACAGTGAGTTTTTGATATCTCTGCAATAATTCATTATTTTTCTTTACCAAAGTCCTAATTCAGCCTGCATCATTCAGGTTATTTTTTAAAGAACAAATCTAAAAACCAGCTACTGGCATTATTGGTCACGCTTTGACGAGGAAGACCACCGTGATTCCAATTTCCCAAATATGACCATGATCGAAATAAGAAACAACTAAAAAATTCATAATTTTTCAGTCATATTTAATTAAATCCGGCTTGACTATACATTTTTTAAATTATAAATTTAGTTACAATTAATACGACTTAAAGTATATAAGTTTTACTTCATTTCATTTCAACTTGCAAATAAACGGAGTGGTTAACGCTGGTACTTGAATAAGTCATTCAAATTCATTATACTTTAAAACATTACCTGCACTTCTTACAGTCGTTCAGGTTGTTAGGAAAATTAAAACGATTGTTATAGACGTAACTAATAAATTTCAATTTTTTGTTTTTAGGTGCTGCATTATCAATAGATACATCAGGGACAGTCAAGTGCAACAATACAAAACCAAGTATTTTTATCGTTTCACAATAGCACATTTTGATTTGTCAATTAAAGTTAATTTTATCATGTGTTTATTTATTGTTTCAGATGCAAAACCTTTGATTCGTCTCGCTGTTGACCAAGAAAGCTCAAGATAATTAATAATAATTTGTGTTATATTTGTAATAAATTAAGAGTTTGTGGGTTGCTTCATTTGAAAAAAAAAAAAAAAATTAACCTATTGACTTAAGATGTTTTTAAGTTAAAATGATGTGTGTGTGACAAATCATTTCAACTTAGAATACTCTTACAATTGTTTTATTGGTAACTTTGTTATTTGGTATTCGGTAAAGGTAAAGGTTGATAAAAAGGTAAATTGGTGAGTATAAAAAGGTAAATTGGTGAGTATAAAAAGGTAAATTGGTGAGTATAAAAAGGTAAATTGTTGAGTATAAAAAGGTAAATTGGTGAGTATAAAAAGGTAAATAACGTGTATAGGTAGTCAGGTATAGTTAAAGGTTAGTAGTTCGCTAAGTCAAGTTTTAATTTTAACTGTTGTTAAGTTTTGTAGGACAGTCGGTGAGAGAATCTTGCCATGGGTCTCTCGAAAGATACTTACCTTGGGTCTTCAACCGATTACGTTAGGCAGAACATTCAGTGATAGAATCTTACCACGGGTCTTGATCTGAATGTGTTAGGTTTTGTAGGACAGTCGGTGAGAGAATCTTGCCATGGGTCTCTCGGAAGATACTTACCTTGGGTCTTCAACCGATTACGTTAGGCAGAACATTCAGTGATAGAATCTTACCACGGGTCTTGATCTGAATGTGTTAGCTTTTGTAGGACAGTCGGTGAGAGAATCTTGCCATGGGTCTCTCGGAAGATACTTACCTTGGGTCTTCAACCGATTACGTTAGGCAGAACATTCAGTGATAGAATCTTACCACGGGTCTTGATCTGAATGTGTTAGCTTTTGTAGGACAGTCGGTGAGAGAATCTTACCATGGGTCTCTCGGAAGATACTTACCTTGGGTCTTCAGCCGATTACGTTAGGCAGAACATTCAGTGATAGAATCTTACCACGGGTCTTGATCTGAATGTGTTAGCTTTTGTAGGACAGTCGGTGAGAGAATCTTGCCATGGGTCTCTCGGAAGATACTTACCTTGGGTCTTCAGCCGATTACGTTAGGCAGAACATTCAGTGATAGAATCTTACCACGGGTCTTGATCTGAATGTGTTAGCTTTTGTAGGACAGTCGGTGAGAGAATCTTGCCATGGGTCTCTCGGAAGATACTTACCTTGGGTCTTCAAACCGATTACGTTAGGCAGAACATTCAGTGATAGAATCTTACCACGGGTCTTGATCTGAATGTGTTAGCTTTTGTAGGACAGTCGGTGAGAGAATCTTGCCATGGGTCTCTCGGAAAATACTTACCTTGGGTCTTCAGCCGATTACGTTAGACAGAACATTCAGTGATAGAATCTTACCACGGGTCTTGATCTGAATGTGTTAGGTTTTGTAGGACAGTCGGTGAGAGAATCTTGCCATGGGTCTCTCGGAAGATACTTACCTTGGGTCTTCAAACCGATTACGTTAGGCAGAACATTCAGTGATAGAATCTTACCACGGGTCTTGATCTGAATGTGTTAGCTTTTGTAGGACAGTCGGTGAGAGAATCTTGCCATGGGTCTCTCGGAAGATACTTACCTTGGGTCTTCAGCCGATTACGTTAGGCAGAACATTCAGTGATAGAATCTTACCACGGGTCTTGATCTGAATGTGTTAGCTTTTGTAGGACAGTCGGTGAGAGAATCTTGCCATGGGTCTCTTGGAAGATACTTACCTTGGGTCTTCAGCCGATAATGTTAGGCAGAACATTCAGTGATAGAATCTTACCACGGGTCTTGATCTGAATGTGTTAGGTTTTGTAGGACAGTCGGTGAGAGAATCTTACCATGGGTCTCTCGGAAGATACTTACCTTGGGTCTTCAGCCGATTACGTTAGGCAGAACATTCAGTGATAGAATCTTACCACGGGTCTTGATCTGAATGTGTTAGCTTTTGTAGGACAGTCGGTGAGAGAATCTTGCCATGGGTCTCTCGGAAGATACTTACCTTGGGTCTTCAACCGATTACGTTAGGCAGAACATTCAGTGATAGAATCTTACCACGGGTCTTGATCTGAATGTGTTAGCTTTTGTAGGACAGTCGGTGAGAGAATCTTGCCATGGTTCTCTCGGAAGATACTTACCTTGGGTCTTCAGCCGATAATGTTAGGCAGAACATTCAGTGATAGAATCTTACCACGGGTCTTGATCTGAATGTGTTAGGTTTTGTAGGACAGTCGGTGAGAGAATCTTACCATGGGTCTCTCGGAAGATACTTACCTTGGGTCTTCAGCCGATTACGTTAGGCAGAACATTCAGTGATAGAATCTTACCACGGGTCTTGATCTGAATGTGTTAGCTTTTGTAGGACAGTCGGTGAGAGAATCTTGCCATGGGTCTCTCGGAAGATACTTACCTTGGGTCTTCAACCGATTACGTTAGGCAGAACATTCAGTGATAGAATCTTACCACGGGTCTTGATCTGAATGTGTTAGCTTTTGTAGGACAGTCGGTGAGAGAATCTTGCCATGGGTCTCTCGGAAGATACTTACCTTGGGTCTTCAGCCGATTACGTTAGGCAGAACATTCAGTGATAGAATCTTACCACGGGTCTTCAGCCGATAAAGTCTTGATCTGAATGCGTACTAGAATTCGAAAATATTCTAATTCATATCCGAACGAGTTTCTGTTAGTTATTGATAATGATTGTATTATTGGAAATTTTGGCTCACAAAGAGCGTGAGCGATTTTGGGGGCCAAAGTTCCCAATAATACACTACTCAAAACTTTGGAAGTTAAAACGTAGTTTTCGGTTTGGAAAAATATAAGTTGTAAGTTTTTTGAAAACGCTCTATTCGCATTCAAAGTAAGTTGGTTACGATTATGATAATTAAAAATTACTATTTGTCATCAGTTTCGACTCATATCCATTTTATGTTTAAAGACTTTTTTTTTTCTCCAAAAGACATAAATCACTTACTGAGAAAATACAATATTTAAAAGTAAATAAACGTAACCGATTTGCGCACCCAGTACGGCATGTGCAAGAAAATGCTTGTCGATTTTTGTGTCTAGTAAGTGCGGGTACTCGTAAGTAAGCGCGTGCGCAGCCGCGCCGGCCGGCGCGTGAACAATGCATGTTTATTAAGATCTACGACACAATGTGTAAGCGACAAGCGTTTTTAACAATTTAGCATCTTGTTAAAGTGTTGAGTTAAGATTACATAAATTTATCACAATACTTTGTTTTAATTTATATATTAATTATATATTACTATATGAGTATACAAGAACTATCTTATTTATAGATTACATGTAGTGTTAATATGGTATAATTATGTGGGTTATGTTATGTAGTCGGTGGTTAGTTGCTGCAACATTAGTAACAATCACATGTATCTCGATCATGAAAGATCCTCCAAAATGTGGCGTTTCAGTAGTTTCTTAAAACTTTCTAGACTTTTAGCTTCTTTTACATTTTTGGGTAGCTTATTATAATTTTTAACACCTTCGTACAGGATACTCTTTTTCGCGTAATTTGTTCTAGATGGTTTTAGAGAGATATTGTTTGCTTGTCTAGTGTTGCGTTTGTGATGGTCTATGTTTTTAGTAAGTACTAACTGTGAATGTATATCCTTGTCAATGACTTTCCTAATAAAAATACAGGTGATGTATTTATAGCTTTGAGATAAATAAATAAATAAATGCGCCAGACATCCACACCAATCACCTGGTCTCAAACTAAGGTTTCCCCTTGTACTATGAGTACCAGACGACGGATACTAACTGGGGGCGTCATCCCAGCACACCCAGACCCAAGTCAATTTAGAAAAGTTCGTTTTCCAAATTGACCTGACCGGGAATCGAACCCCGGGACCTTTCGCGCTTTGGCCGCCTACCTTAGCCACTGCGCCACCGAGGTCGTCAAATAGCTTTGAGATAGATTCATTATTCCAGTATCCCTATAAATTTTTTTGGTAGGTGTTAGGTAATGGTATCCAAATAACGCTTTAATTAATTTATTTTGTGACCTTTGCAATTTCTGTGACTGTGGTCTGCTGATCCCCATTTTGATGATGATTTTATGTTTGTAAGCCTAACTACTTCGGTCAACATATTTTTTCCTCGATTTTTTAGTTTATATAGTACTTTACGCCGTATTAGCGAACTTTAAATATTAGAAACAGAATAATTTTATCTCCCCTTGCGGTGCGGGAAGATAAAAAATTTCTGTTTCTAATATATTTTTTCTTCTCAAAAAATATTAAATAACACGTGTAAACACCAACTCCGTAGGAACGTCAACTAGCCAATAATTACTTACACATGCGGAACTCTCACCGCGTGAATCAGAACCGCACTTGGCACATTTTTTAAGTTAAATGGGACCCGAAAGAGGTTCGGGAGAGATATTGCATTGTTTAAGAGGTGCCAGTTTTGCGTAATGTCGGTTTTACGGGCGATAAAGTATCGTTTTCTGGGTTAAAATTTTCGATGTTATGAGGTTTTTATGTTGCAACGATTAAACGTTTTAAAAAATTAATGTTTGTTGCATTTCAATATACAAACTGCGGATTCTTGTGGAGCTAAGTGGTTGTTAGTTTACAGGGCTCAGTGATCTGAGTTTGTTTAAAAAATAATTAGATATTGTGTTTGGATTCAGTATGGTCCACATTCGAGTTATTTCAAGATAAACAATATCATATGTGTTAAAATACCTCATCCTTGTTTTTATCTTATTTAATGATTTTTGAAATTACTGAATTTAGTTAAGTCGCTGATTGATTTTTTTTTTGTGAAGGCAGTTGTCATTATCAACTTAAAATAATGAATTATGAACACAAGAAAAACTAATAAATACAATGTTTTTTTTTTAATTTTAATTAAGTATAGTAAGAGAGGTAGGGCATAGCGATTTATCGCTCGAACTGGAGCAGCCCGACTGGTGAAATACCTCCACCTTACAGAAGACCGCAGCCAAATAACAATCACTTCTGTGTTGTTGTGTTCCTGCGTGTGAGTAAGGTTTCCAGAGCTCCTGGGGGGTGCTACATTAGTAGCAGGGGTCAAGCCTTCAAGGTAAGGGCGACAAGTCCAGTAACATATTTATTATGCTGTACTTGTCGCCCTTAAGCTAGGACCTCATTACCACTTAACATCAGGTGGGATGAGGTCAATCTTGAAGTGCAATAAAAAAATTAAAAAAAGTATTTTTCGAGGTTACCCTAACGCGTGCTGTTCTTTCAACAAACTTAGCCGCAATCATGGGTTTATACACAATGGATTCTTCTGTTATATTAACGCGTTACCTCGTAAAGTTGTGGGTTCACCCCCAGACTGGAAGGGGAGATTACATTTTTGGTTTTTTTTTATATAAAGTTACAGCACGGCAAATAAATGTAAAAATCTTTTAAAAAGTTCTTCTATATTTATTTTTCAAAGGTAACTGAGATATTACAATAAACTAAGCTAATTACTGATTTTAATTATTTAATGATCTTATCATTTTTTTAGTTAATAGAAAACAGAAAAATACACTCAGTTCCAATATCAAAATTAAAAAACTTTAAATTTAATTAAGAATCTCATCTCAAGACTTGAAAAACTTAAGAAGAAAGGTAGGTACTTAAAAACAACAGCTTCAAATAAATAAATTAGTAAAGTATTACAAAGCCCAACCACTTTACTAAAGAGCTTTTAATTTAAATATTTATTTATCTCTCAATACATCTTGATTATTTTGTCTTGGTGAAAACTTATTAATCAATTTGTAGTTGAAAAAGTTTATTAATTAGGATAATTAATAATTGAACTATATAATGAATGCGCCGTTCTAATAAGATTAGGATCATATTCCGAAAGCTCCCATTTATTTTATGAAAATAAAAATATCGCACTAAAAATAATGATTGACACATTTCTCAGCGTCGTAGATACAGTTCATATTCTTATCATAGTATTTGACCTCTGACTTACTTGCACTATTTACTTTATAAATACAAGTACTGGTTGTTCTTGAACTAGAAATGTATTAACAAAATAACTTTAGCTACCTATTAAACCGACGGAAAATCTTGTCACCGCGATGTAACAGCGGATAAATTCATCTATTAGCCGATCTTAGGAACTAATCATTTGAAATTTAAAATTGACACATTCGACCTATCAGTATTATAAAATTGTAAATTACTTGTAGTGTACATTTATTAATCAAATCATAGCCTTAGCTGTGGTCCTGTACGGATAGCATCATTCGTTTGTATATGTCACCGTAAGATTATAAACATCGTTATATTACAATCAATCGAAGTGAAACTGTTATGCCTCCTCCACACTACTCGTGAAGTTGAACGAAGTTAGACGAATACGATAGTGTAGAGAGGCACTTCGGCTCGCCTCGTGCTCACCGCGTCAAACTTTGCCCTGGCCTCGGGCGAACTTCGCCGAGTAACTTCGCGAGTAGTGTGGAGCAGGCATTAGATTACAATCTGTCCCGCGTCGAATAGCTTTTCCTTTTGTCGGTCTTATTTTAAAAGCGATCAATCGCGACTATGTTCCCGAAGAGTTAGGAATGAAATAAAAGAGAGGTATCAGTTAAATAAAATAAATTCACTGGAAAAAATATTCAAGTATTTATTTATTATTTAGTGGGTAATCAATAATCCTGACAAATGTTGGAAAAAAATTGTAACGAAAAATGTATTCTTCAAACACAAATTATAATTAAAAATTATAAAAAAACTTTTATAAAAGCAATTAGGTATTTTGGCTTCTAACAACAAACGAAATAACAAACAAAAAGCGCTCGAGATGCATTCTGTTCTACGTCAGTTCAAAATTTGACCGATTCCCACCGATGGATTATAATATAATGAAAAATAATGCGTTAAATTGCAACCGTAACATTAGATAATTCGCAGTCTTTTAGACAGTTTACAATCTCACGAGATAGATTGTAATCTAACGATGTTTATGTCACCGTATGATTGTAAACATCGTATACATATACACTTTCGTTTACTTAATGTGATAAAGGCTATGTGTTTTCAATTTAATTAACATGGAAAATTAAGTGGGTATGTATAGAGTGTGGTTCCTCAACTACTTTATTTTTATGTCTTTATAATACACATAACTTTCTTCAAATGGGTTTCCTTAACCCTCTAACTAGGAAAACCTGTGCTATGAAGGATTAGTGTTTCTCGCCACTTATGTATTTGTAAACATGTTGTATTGTATTATGGTTTTTATGAAACTTTATGTGAGTTTGAAAATAACATAACACCTTAGATGGGTTTACTATGAAAGTTATTATGACCTTATTCGAAGTATGTTGTTGAACAAACTAAAAATGTTGACCGTACAACATTGAATGCGCCATTAAATCGCTTAAAATATACAACAAACTGATAAAATATTTACAACCTTGTAAAAACGCTACAGTTTACTCCGACATCAAAGTTTGTCAAAAGTACATTAACTTAATCTGAAAACAATATCAATCAAGTTAATTTCCCAACTCCTAAGCACTCAAAACTCCAAGTTTTTATGTACGGATTTTTACTGGAAACGAGTTTTTCGTGTAGCCTCCCCGGAATTATCTCCAAGAGATATCTTTACAAGAAGATTGGGAGGTAATGGTGCAATTAGAGTGACGTCACAGAAAAGTTTTGACAGTTTAACGGAGGTAAGGAATTAATATGGGCCGGAGTTTTCCGGGTACGGTTGGGGAGATGTGAGGGGTAACCGTGTTACACATTTTGCTGCGTCCAAATTGTTTTTTTCGGCGCCAAATGTTACGGTTTTTAAAATGACTGACCGCTTAACTGTCAGCGTTAAATAGTCTAGACGTAAGAAATATAATCGAAGTGCATATTTCCGAGGTGGTCAAGTAGACTTATAAAATCCATTTTGTTTACCTAGATGATATCACCTAGGTCATTAATTTCCGGGGTGATCAAAGTGAGTTAAATACATTCCTTTCAATCCACTCCAATAGAGAACAAACAACAATGTCAATCAAACAATATGCCGACAATAAATGGGGAACTAAGCCTCGACCTTCGGTTCAATACTCAGAAGTGCTAACGATTATTTCATCAGAGTGAGTGACACCGACTATAGTAAGTGACGCTCATATTCATGTGCTCATTGTCGACCTCCGTAGCCGAGAGGCAAGCGGGCCGGACTTTGGCGTCCTATCATCTTTGAGGTTCTGGGATCAAATCCCGGTCTAGCCAATCTGGATAACGTACTTTTCTGTAATATCTCAGGTTAGGTACTGTAGTACTGTCGTTGTTTATAGAGTGTGTTGAACAAATGATTTTAATTTTAGGTAGGTACTTACCTACCACAGGATTAAAAAACAAATTAAAATCACTCCTATAGTTCGATATCAGTGCTTAATGTGAAGACATAAGACTCTTATGTCTTATGATAAGAGCGGTCAAAATGGAAACAGTTATGTCTGCCGTGGCTTAACTGCACTTATAGAATTTTGCCATTTTGCGTCTAATATTCTACTACTTAATCCCTTTTATTTGATACCTAGTATTAAGGGAATTGTGTTAAAATATTTAGTGATCCGATACTTTTGAGCCACGGCTATCTCGAGCCGATTTACATCAAATTAGGGATGTTTATAACAACTCTCCCGACTATTTGACGTTCCTTACTAAAAATAAAAACTAATTTTTTTTAGTCTTCATACCGCAGTCGTGATTTTTTTTTACGTTGAGTAAGTTGTTCAAAACTCATATGGAAGAGGACATTTACTAAGTGGTTAATATAACAGAAAAAAATTCGTTCGATAACTTACGGATACCTATACTGTATAAAGGGCAGCACGTGCTGCGTGATACGTGAAGGTCGTGCGTTAGTAAACCGCAAAGAGAGGTGAAATTTTTCTGTTTTTAAACCCTGACATTTTTACATCGGAGGTTCAAAAAACAAGACTCAAACTGGCATTAATAACCTGCAAGGATACAAAGTTAAGTGCTGTTAAAACATAAACATGTCTCTTCAGACACAATCGTAGACATATTTGACTACGGGTGGGTCGGCTTGAGAGCATTCCAAACATCAGCTTCCGAAGAGCAATTGTTTGCCCTGTTCCACGCAGCAAATGCAACGGATTAAATGGAACACTTTTGATGGAGGGAAGATGAAAAAACCGGTCAAGTGCGAGTCGGCATCATGAAGGTTTTCGTATCGTTGACTATAATACTGAACAAAAAGACACGATTATATTTTTTGTTTTTACTTGAGTTAATCGAATTAAAGGAAAATGCAATGTTGATGTTGATGAAATAAAATTACTCACTAGATTTCGTTAAAAAAATGTTTTGGTACAAATTTGAGGCTCCGTACAATTGACTGCATACAATTCTGATCAAAAAATATCTAATTTTGATTACAATTAGATGCTTTTTATTGGAGTCGTTTAAATTAAAGGTGGATTGGGGTTAATTTTAATGAGGTTTTGAAAAAACAAAGCTACTTACTGGATTTCGTAAAAAAATGTTTTAGTGGAATCGACCTTAACCCCAAATTTAATAAAAACCTCATCAAAATCACCACTAAACATACATTTAGGCGACCTCGGTGGCGCAGTGGCTAAGGTAGGCGGCCAAAGCGCGTAAGGTCCCGGGTTCGATTCCCGGTCGGGTCAATTTGGAAAACGAACTTTTCTAAATTGACTTGAGTCTGGGTGTGCTGGGATGACGCCCCCAGTTGGTATCCGTCGTCTGGTACTCATAGTACAAGGGAAAACCTTAGTTTGAGACCAGGTGATTGGTGTGATTGTCTGGCGCATTTATTTATTTATATTTTTAATAACGATCCATAAATGCTTTTGTAAAGTTGACATGCATAAAAAATACCCTTTTTGCTCTGTACTAGTAATCGGTATGGAACTCGAGTTAGACTCGCTCTTGGCCAGTTTTTATTTAAAAAATATATGAGACTTTAATCTATGTATGGGCAAAGCAGAGTTGGTAACGCACGAAATACAGTCGACGGTACATCAGGGTTCAACACTTGCAGACTGACATTAGTTCTAATGCCCAAACGCACAAAGTCCAAAATGTATAGTCTGACAAGCTTTTGTCTGTACAGCCCGCATCATCAGTACCTTGTCATACCAAATCTCCCCGTAACTAAGCAAGTCAGTTAGACAGTGACTTAATGTGTCAAGGTACAAAGTTGTTCATGATCTAAAGCTACTGACCGTAAAAAAATACACTATACTATTACCTTTTCTTATTAAGTGAATACTTTAAGTGCCACCTAGTGTTGTCATGATATAACCATCTATCAACTTTGAATTTAATAAAAACATCCTCAAAATCGCCTCCAAGTAAATATAAAACGATCTGACGCCAAAGATTTATTGTGAAGCAAGTCAATAACGTAAGCCGTTCAAGCGATCGGGCCGTGAATTTTTACACAACGCATTTAGGTAACATCCAAGCAAACTTACGTATCTGTACGTATCGGGGCCAAACTGCGCAAACAGAAATTACAGGGTTAAGCCACAGAGTAAACGGACACGCAGTGGTCAGCAAAAACCTTTTTTTATTTGAATAAACAAATGCCGATAAGTTTTTGGGCACAATCCTACCAATTAACTACTCTCAAATAAAAAATGAAGCTTATACGGTCAGCAGCACGTAAAGATAAACTCTTACAGTCCGATATTCGATATTATGCGCACGTCATAAGGCGGTGAAAAGTTCCCTGTATGTAGGTCTAACGTGCTTTTGACTGAACTATAAAAACCAGACTTCAGACTCGCAATAGGACTTGATCTTTGAATTTGATGAAATCATCCTCAAAATCACTTCAAAGTTAATACAACACGATCTAATGTCAAACATTTATTTTTAAACAAATCAATTACGTGGAAGAGCCGTGAATTTTTACACAACGCATTTAGGTCATCATAACATCCAAGCAAACTTATGTACCTGTAGGTACGTATCGGGGCCAAACTGCGCAAACAGAAATTACAGGTTTAAGCAACAGAGTAAACGGACAGGCAGTGGTCAGCAAAAAGTTTTTTATATTATAAACTAGCTATTTAAATGCTAGCCGCTTTATTCGCATTCACAGGCACATGTCATAATGTGACATATCTCTCTATATATTAAATTGTTTCTACATCTACTAGTTTTATGTGTAAGAGCAATAACTATTTAGACATTCAGATATCCAAATTTCCACATTTGTATACTTGTAGGAAGATGCCAAACATCGAACTAATCCCTAATTAAGCTAAGGCTCTTGTTTTATGGAAGCGTGCCAATGCTGCTCCTACAACATAGATTTTAACTTATTTAGAAATACCCAAGCACGACATAATTATCATCACACTAACTTTCAAAGTCAAAGTCAAAGTCAATATTTTTTATTCACATAGATTACATTAGTAATACTTATGAATAGTCTCTATATAAAGCTAATGAAGCTACCTCCGGTTCGGAACCTATAACTAAAGAGAAGATACCGGCAAGAAACTCGGTAGTTTTTTTTACAAATGGAAGCTAAACTTATTACTAATTTTGCACTAAGACACACTGTTAGTTTGTCAATTGTAAAATTAAAATTAAAATTCAATTATTGAAAAAAAATAAAATAAAACAAAAGTATTTGTAAAATAAATTAAATTAACTGTAGGACTTACTTACAGAGTAGGTAGTGATCCACACATTCTTTTCATTCAAATACTCTTCTACTTTGTAGTAGCCTTTTTTCAAAAGACAACGTTTGACAAATGTCTTAAATTTGTATAAATGTAACTCAATAATAACTTGAGGGAGTTTATTAAACATTTTTATGCTTAAAGCAACAAATGAATTACCTATTTTATGTAGTCTACGCTTAGGAACAGCAAGCTTGTTTTTATTTCTGGTGTTAATGCTATGATTGTCTGATTTTTTAGGAAAAGTATGCAAGTTTTTGTATACATGCATTAAAAAGATCAGAACCGCTAACCTGACTAATTAATAAGTTCGGTAACATCCATACAATCTATGCTCTTAAGTCTTGAACCTAATAATGTCTCGTTGACAACGTATTTCGGTAATATTTGAACGAAGTTACGTATTGGGGCCAAACTACGCGAACAAGAATAACATGGTAAGCCACAGAATAAACAGGCATGCAGTGGTCAACAAAGTATAAATATAAATAGATATCACACAAAAATTTAATTGAAACCAAAGTAAATAGTTAAGGTACCTATAGTAGCACCACAAATTGTTACTGTTATTGCACCCCTAACTAAACTATCTGTATATACCAAGGGTTGACAGATAAAGAAGAATACTCTTAGCGGTAAGTCCACCTTTTGTACTTTTTAATGTAATACAGCGCCATTATAAATCAAATTTATGAATACATTGTACATATTAAAATAATCTTAAAACACACAAAGTTTAATAATTTAAGAAATAAATTAATATAACGTTTTTATACTTTAGTTTCCAGTCACAGAACCAACCCAATTATTTTTCACATTAATGTTGGTCCTGGTTGGAATCTAACCAAGCCTGGGTTTTCTGGCCAGAAACCCTTACTAATTGAGATAACTAACTAAATCAAATTAATAACTAGCACCAATGAGGTCTTGGCTCTAAAGTCTAAAACAAAAAAAAACATTATTTATTTACGCTTTTCGAAGTTCTTGACAACGTATTTCGGTAGATAACATTCACGCGAAGTTAGCACCTTTACCAAGAATGTTATATTCTTACAATAAACGGCAAACGTGGCCTCGATATTTGCCACGACTTAAGATCAAAATTTAAAAATACATATACATACATATACACAGCTAGAATAAATTGTGTTGATTTATTATTTATGTAACTTGCACGGAACTCTGAACTTATCTAAGTCGGTTTTTAGTTAATGTTTTGTTCACCTGTATTTGAGTTGCACACAAGATGCAACTTTCAATCTTACTTCATTTAATCAAGGCTTGTTTGTAATCTGTTGGTGTACCAAATAAGTAAATAAATAAATAAGTTACGAATCTGCATGTATCTGGGCCATGCTACGTAAACAGAAATGACAGAAAAGCCACAGACTAAACGGATATGCAGTTGTCAGCAAACTGGTGCAACAAACACAATCGTTGTGTCATTGAAAAACTATTATGATTCTCATGTGAAAGTATCACATAGTCAGAAATAGACTGGGTGAGCTAAATATAACCGTTTAAAAATGTCATCTCCTTGCACTATTAATGTCAAATAACAAAAATAACTATGAAAAAAAAACAACAGGAAAAATTCCATTGCCGAAGTAAAAAACTGAATGGCATGTGAAAAAATATATTATTTTTATATGAATTGTCAAGAAAAAAAATAGTAGCCTTCTTGTGAGAGCAATAGTTTGATATCATGGAACAGTAACAGCACTCAACTGATGATTTAGCAAAAAACAGATTGCATGATAATAAAAAACCTGAAGTTTGGATGTCTGGATGAATTGGTCATAAACCTAAATGTTTATTATTATTTCAAGCAAACAATACTAAATTGATTCTATAAAATAGTGGTTGATAAATAGAGATGTTACTAAAATAATAAAGTTTTTATCTCAAAATAACACGATCAAAGTCACGGTAGACAGCTAATTTAAAAATAAACAGCGATGACATTTACAACGTACGGACAGACCTTGTTTATTCTTCTAGTGATGCTGTCAAAATAAAAATTCATCATACTGGACATGCCTGCACTATGACCGGCTGCGATAAAGTGGGTAATGGAGATTTATATGGGATTTTACCTCGCCGCAGAAGATTATTGTGTAACACGTGCGAATTTAACCTCGCTGGTATTTGGTGTAGGACGATATTTTTTTATTTGCCTCCTACCATAAAGAAAGTGGGAGAATAACGTTCTGGCCTATATTATTTGTAAAATAAATCATTTGTGAATATTTCTGTTCGCACTGTGTCTGGGTGTTCTAATCTGTATTTAAAAGTACATAAATTGTAGGACCACTGTTGTTTGTGGTTTATTACTTTTTTCATTTATTTCAATAATCAAAATCAGAATCGCGTACAATATAATATATAATATATTTTAAGGTTTAAGTAATTCGATAATAAAGTTATATTATTTACTGAGTCGTAAGAGTGTGTGTGTGTGTGTTTATTTGTTACGTAACTATGAGCATTATAGTTTCCTCGAAACTTAATCCCAATAAAAAAAAACAACTTTATTGCACTCATTAAAAGCACAAAAGGTGGGCTTAACGCTAGGAGTTTTTTTACCAGTTAGCTAACAGTTAGGTCATGCAGATAGTTTATGGGTGTGGTAACATAAGAATGTGTGTATAGATTAAAAATACAAATCATAATAAACTAGCTGTGCCCGTGACTTCGCTCGCGTGGACGACAGGTTTTTTCACAATATCTTTATACTTTTACGGTCGGTTTTACCCCTGTCCCCTCTAATATGTAAATCAAAAAGTAGTCCACATTTTAATCCAAGTTTTGAGCTACAACGGTCTCAAGTTTCAAATCTCTAACTTAAAAAATAAACATTGTCCCATATAAACGGCGATTTCAAAGGCGGTATCACCCCTATCCCCCCTTATTTTCAAGACAAAAAGTAGCCATTAAATATTAGAAACAGAAAAATTTTATCTCCCCTTGCGGTGCGGGAATTGAACCCACGACCTTCACGTATCGCGCGTGCTGCTCTTACCAACTGAGCTAACCGCAAGTTATTGTAGGCGATGAAATTTTTCTGCTGTATCAACCGTTAGCCTTTCGGTAAGTGCCCTCTGCCGAATATGTTTATATCTACATACTTATCGGCCCGTGGTACATTCGTTGCAGAAATGTTTGAAAACCACAGAATCGAAGACACCTGGCATCTTAATCGATTTTATTATTTTTATAGTACTATACGCCGTACTAGCGAACTTTAAATATTAGAAACAGAAAAATTTTATCTCCCCTTGCGGTGCGGGAATTGAACCCACGACCTTCACGTATCGCGCGTGCTGCTCTTACCAACTGAGCTAACCGCAAGTTATTGTAAGCGATGAAGTTTTTCTGCTGTATCAACCGTTAGCCTTTCGGTAAGTGCCCTCTGCCGAATATGTTTATATCTACATACTTATCGGCCCGTGGTACATTCGTTGCAGAAATGTTTGAAAACCACAGAATCGAAGACACCTGGCATCTTAATCGATTTTATTATTTTTATAGTACTATACGCCGTACTAGCGAACTTTA
Organism: Glyphodes pyloalis; assembly: GCA_037074685.1. Classification (NCBI taxonomy): domain Eukaryota; kingdom Metazoa; phylum Arthropoda; class Insecta; order Lepidoptera; family Crambidae; genus Glyphodes; species Glyphodes pyloalis. The sequence continues at coordinate 2,938,738 of JAYKKO010000030.1, read as the reverse complement.
AATATTAGAAACAGAAAAATTTTATCTCCCCTTGCGGTGCGGGAATTGAACCCACGACCGCAAGGGGAGATAAAAAAATAAAAGTATAGTACTATAAAAATAATAAAATCGAAAAAGTAGCCATTCTCCGTTCTAGAAGGTTAACGTATATATACTAAGTTTCATTAAAATCGGTTTAGTGGTTAGGCGTGAAAGCCGGACAAAGAAACAGAGTAACTTTGGCATATGTGATATAAGTATGTATAAGTATAAATATCGGTGTTGACTAGAAACGTATAATCAAAGAAACATGTTCTTTGTCACGTTTACTGATCCAGAAATGACCGGCTGCAACTGTAGCTTTGAAAGAGATTTCTTTGAAGTGTTTTTTGTTCGGAGGGACCTCACAAGGATCACACCGGATGATTAGCTAAAGCCCCCCTTCGCATTGTGTTCGACACTGTGGACGGATTTAATGTTACTTTATTGTTACACATGTTGCCCTTGGTCCCACGTGGTAAAGATATGAGAATTAGGTAATATTTTATTGGAAACAAAACGGTGACTGAAAATATGTATATAAATTTGTATAATATTTCTATAGTATATCTTTAATTTTTATTTGACGACCTCCGTAGCTGATAGGCGAGCGGGCCTGACTTTGGCGACCGCCATCTCTGAGGTTCCGGGTTCGATCCACGGTCGGGTCAATATGGGAAACGAACTTTTCCATATTGTCTCGGGTCTGGGTGTTGTGGTACCGTCGTTGTTTCTGATTTCTGTAACACAAGTGCTTAAGCTACTTACCACAGAATCAGAGCAATGTATGTGATGTTGTCCAATATATATTTTAATATATAAAAATGAATCCCTATTTCCATTGATCACGCCATCACGCGTAAACGGCTGCATCAATTTAACTTTTTTTGTTTGTTATTGTCAGGAGAAGCTTCTTATAAAAAAATGTATAATTAAATAGTCTTTGTTAAGACATGATAACGTCTGTCGGGTCAGCTAGTTGAATATATTAATCTTGTACGTATGTATGTCTATGAATATTATGTTCTCTTAAAATATCTAGTGATTAGTTTATTTCTATTTATTTGTATTATAATTACTTATTGGTTGACCGATAGAGGATACTCGTAGCATAAAATCCACTTGTTGTCCAATAAAGTTTATGAAATAAATAAATGTTTGTCTCAGATGATTTCCAGATACAGGGGTCATAAATATGATGATATAGTAGTTATGAGACAATTTTCTATTAGAATCACCTTGTAGTCGACGAAGTACAATTGAGGGTTTTAGGGCAAATAAGTCCTATACATGTTGCCATTGGTTGCTGTCTCACGTGGTAGAGATAGGAGAGGGTTAGACATTTTTATTGTAATAAGAAAATTGATGGATATCTCAAATGATTATTAGATGATTAAAAGTAATATTGTGTCTCTACAATAAATTTTAGATAATCGAGTCTTTTAGTTCCTATAAAAATTGTGCGAGAATACTCGATTTTTCTCGCAAAACTCCACCAATCTCGAAAGTTAACCTCCTTTGTGCAACAAAATCTGCAGCTATCTATTCCCCGATGAGACTTCAGCCCCACACTGCAGTAATTACTATCCGTTCAGAATCAAAGTTTGTATTAAAAATATAGGAAGTAATTTGTTGTCTGGACAGGAGCTGTTAACCGGAGCGTAGAGTTAAAAACGCGATAGAACCGGCAGTAAGGATCAGCGAACTCTTTTTTAGGCCGTTGTTTGCGGTTCGCATTGTTGAAGTCTATTTAAAAAAAAATTACTTGTTTTGCACTAAGTCATACAGGATACTTTGTCAATTGTAAAAGTCATTAATAAATTGAATTGCGTACTGTAGTCCTAAGTGCGTAATGTGCTTTCATACTTATATAATCATTTTACTTTAGAAAATTTGGAAATATTGGTTTTAACAAAAATGAATGCGACGAGACTTGTTTGTTTATCTATACTAATCTTCTCAGCTGTAAATTTAAACAAATATGGGAAAGCATCACATAAATTACTCTAATACTATGTTTGTTGCTAAAAACGTATGTAAGAGAAAACTGAAACATGGACGATCCTAAAACACTAAGACTCCAGATAGTATGATTAGAATATTCAACAAAAAATGGCATAAAAACGTTTGTTGTATGGGGGTCCCACTTGAATATTTGATTAATTTAAATTTAGTACTTATTGTTATAGCTACAATTGAAACTGTCTAACTCCCATTAAAACTCAGCTAAGTCTCAATAATAAGTTCTCGTTTCACTCTTTGGGTATAGAACCTTTAATAGTTTCGGTTTCATACGACCGCGAATCGCAGCTCACAGATGAAGCAACTCCAAAGTCCGGCCCAATCGCCTCTTGAGATGAATCCGACACAAACTAAATATCAATAAACGCTGTTCACTTCCAGCTATTCTAAGCTCTACTCTCTATAACAAGGAGCAGGGCGAGCACTGGACAGGCTCGTAATTGATCGATGAGTCCTGCCGCTGCAGCCAGAGCCGATAATGTCTGCTGGACTATTATTTTTGAGCAGAACACCGAGCTCGAGCTTGGGGATGATGTAGATCTCGATTGAGGATTGATACGCGTGCTTATAATCAGAACTTTAGAAATAGTTCTAGCTATTTTCATCAAATTTAATATGCAGGGGTCATGAACTGGGTAACCATTTCAGGGGGAGATGACGGGGCTGTTTAGTCAGCGGCTATTACACCGGTGATGTTGTGGTAGGTCCCATAGCATCACTGTCAAGGCGAAGAGGTCCACCGGTTGGTTTTAGTGGGTATTCCTGCCCCTTTCAAAGTAGGGAGTCCCACACGCGCCGTTACCTTCCTCAAGTGATAGTACGGTGCGTGAATGCATTTCCATACGCACATTAATCGAACTATGTGAGTTTCATTCAACAAAACGTCATTTTAGTCATATTTGTAATCAACTAGCGGTCCCGGCGAACTTCGTTTCGCCTTAGAGGACTTTCCCGCTTTTCTGTTGAAATGTTTCCTGAATTTTCTTTGCTATAAACCTCATGGAGCCCGAGACCTTTCCAACGAATGCAAATCCGTGGAAATCGGTTCGTGCGTTCTGGAGTTATAGCGTCAGGGAGGAAAACCCGACTTATTTTTATATAGTAGATAAGAACTTATATACCACTCGAAGTAGGCTAATTTCGTCTTTATATAGGTAACAACCTTTTTGTCTGCATAAACAGTTACTTTGGATACCATTTTTTATTGTTTAGGCTAACTATGTCTGCCTATTGGGGTCAGTATATCTAGCGATTTGCACTCTACATCTCAACGACTACCGCTTAAATATCAATGAACTTACTCCAAACACATAAGAGTTTAAAAAAAAATCAATTTACCCCTTTAGGGGTAATAAGTATTTCATAAAATTCGTTCGTGGGTTAACAAGCTATGAAAAACCTTTTTGCCTGATTTTTAGTTTGTGGGTTCTATAGTTTCTGCGAAATAGTAATTAGTCAGTCAATAAGTGAATTGTGTTTCACTTTGATATTAATAAATTTTAAAGTTGGTAAGAAAGTAAACATTTATTTAAAATCTTACATTTCATATTACAAAAAGAAATTGTGCGTTAACTAAGTACTAAATTATAAATAGAAATATACAAATACGAAAAAAACATCAATAGACGTGCTTTTGATCATAACTTTTAATTGCATAGAAGGTTCTTTTTTTTGTAAATCATGTCAACCTTTGTTTTTGTAAATCATACAAGTATCCTTTTGATCCAGAATATTCTACTGCCCACTCCAGATAATATACAAACACTCAATTACAATTCTATGTGCGATTCCCCCAATCTTTCCCAATCCTGGTCCCAATACCTTCTGTTTATGCCACCATAAAACGCGAGTGTCCACACATCCGGAACCCGAATAACTCAAAACCAGCCATTGTTGTCCCCTTCTTGGAGACATAAATAAGAACTTTAGCGCGGCTGTAATGCAGGCCTTTACACTATCACGTAAGGTCGGATTTATCGCAGTCTCTTGATCACGATTTACTTGCGACCTGAGTTTGGAGATGAAGCGATTTTCGATTTTTTTTAGAGTTGACAACTTCTTTAACCAAGCATTTTTATAAGTTGTTTTGTTCTGTGGTCCGAACCGACCCATGTTTTAAGAACATTGAGACATTCGCCCCGCTGTATTCACTGCGACTTTAGGTTATTCGCCCCGCGGTCCGAATCGTACGTGGGGCGAAACGAATAAAGATCTGGTTTTTAGTCAAAGCAGCTAGCAGGCTAGCTTTTGACGTCACACAATCTCTAAGTTACGGTTTTCTTTTCCTATTTGGGTGAATATGAAAAGCGAACTTCTCTAATTTTTTTTATTAAGTCAGAGTGTTATGGTACTTACTCACATTGTTGGCGGTTTTTGTAACACAACTCCTATGGCTAATTATCAACAAATCAGATAAATGTATGGATTTCCAATGTTTGTTGTTTACATCAAAAGTGGTTATAACAACTAATACTACATATTTAATACGCATATAATTTTCTCAAAAAATATAATCTATTACGATGGCAAAGTAAACGACGACTGAAGATTTTTAACGTTTAACTTCATTATCATTAGATTTTTTTAAAACTTTTTGTTAACAGAAAATCCAAGTATAATAAAATGGTAGAAATTTTCAAGTTATCAAACTAATTAATTTTTCTAATATAAATAAAAAGATTTTTTGTTGTAACTTGTAACTTGGACCAACCACACACTAGAAAGCCTGATAAGGGAACGAATAAAAATGTTTTCTGTGTGATTCGCGAGCGAAACGCGGTTTAGTTAGCAATAGAAAAAACCGATGTTGTTTATCTCTCAATTCTTCGAATGTTAAGCGACGTATTCACTACATTAATTGTACAAAAATAAATCGATGAAATGTTGATAAGATTTTATCTTTAGAACAACTGCACAAAATTGGTAAATCTTTTATTGGTACACTAGCGGCCGCTCGCTACTTTGCGTGGAGTTAGTTTGAGTTTTTCGTTCATTGTACTTTACACTTACCAAGAAACAATTTTTATTTTTTTTATTTTTGATGATTATCTTGGGTATCATTTTTAGAAGCGATGTGTTTCATAACCTCCGATGAAAAACTTTAATATTGAATTTCCGTCGAATAGTTTCATAAAAACTTTGAACTCCTATTTAGGAAGTGAATTAACAAAAATCCTTTCCTAACGCTCCCATCCGCTATAAAATAAACGACTGTATAAAATTCAAGTTTATAACACTTGTAATTTAGACCCTGCGTAAATCAGTCAGTTAGTAATTGCCAGAATAAGGTTTATACGAAAAAACTAAGAAAATTCACCAGAATGGAGCAACATTGCTCTTAGAGCTGCAGTGGTCCGCAGCTTTCAAAATAACTCGTGCACCGTCAATACAAATTCAGTATTTAATCGCTGTTTTATATATGTTACAGTCATAGTGATTAAATAGCTATTATACATAATGACTGGTCATTATAATATAATGGCCAAATTCACTAGACAAAGTAATAAATTAATCACTTTGTCTGGACATTATTCATAATAGCGTGTCAAAGTTAGCCAAAGTAATAAATACGGTCTAGCCGACTTAAAAAACTTTATTATTTTTGTATTTATTGGGTGTTGATCCCTGTGTTTTTATTTTTGTTTTATAGCCAGTTAGCTTTAAATTTACTTTATAAATTAAAGTTAAATAACTTTATAACAATGTTAATTGACGTGAAATTACTATCTTTTTATTATAATTTTAATGTTATTTTAATTTTTAAATAATCTTTATAATTAGTTAAGGCAAATATAATGTCATAATCTTAAACGCATACCTACGTGTTTTATTACATTATCCAAGTCATCGAAGATATTATATATAATAACTAGTTAATGTGATTAATTTTGTATCCATTATCACTTTAGCCAAACTGAGTAGATATTATGCATAATGGCTAGCCATTATGCATAATATCTACATACATAATCTCCAGATTTATTACTTTGGCTGTAACATATATATAAAAAAAAGAAAGTTTACTATGTCGAGAGGAAACGGCGTGACTCAACACTTACTCTTTTCATCATTATTTAAATATGGTTTTCCAAAACGGTTTCTTTATCATCAACGCTGTGCTTAAGACGTATTTTATCAGAAACACAAAGAGTGTGTATCTGGCTTTAGACGCATCGCTCCTGTTTCCATTTGGTCGCACACTTTTTCTAGTTGGATGTGTTTCAATAACTTTTTCATATAGTTTCGAAGCTTTTGTCGATACAATACGTTTGTCTCGCAGTTATCTGCCTTATGGATTTTTTACTATTTTAGCCATGTCTGCCTTATAGTTCATTATTTAGAGCGTTAAGTTCCGAAATTTGGAAGTAGTGGGCTCTTGCGGGGTACAATATTTAGATGGCTTCAAAAAAATATGGTTTCTAAATTCGACCGTATGTTTTTTATGTGTGTTCGCTGATAACTTCATCGTTTATGGAGGTGGTTTTGATATTTTTGTAAATAATAATGGGATATATAGACAGCTGCACCGTGGGTTGAGAGAATAAGAGAGGTAGGGCATAGCGATTTATCACTCGAGAAGACCAGAGCCAAATAACAATCACTTCGGCGTTGTTGTGTTGCTGCGTGTGAGTAAGGTTTCCAGAGCTCCTGGGGAGGGTGCTACATTAAAAGCAGGGTAAGGGCGACAAGTCCAGTAACAGGTTTGTGATGCTGTACTTGTCACCCTCAAGGACCTCATTACCACTTAAAATCAAGCGTGATCTTAAAAAGTGGTAAGTGCACTATAAATTTAAAAAAAGTATCTGATGATGGCACCCCAAAGATATCCAAAGATATGGAAGGGAAGTCGGCATTTTGCCAAATAATATTATTATAATTTGGTTTGTTACCAAAAATCAGGCTTGAATCGTACAACATGATTAATGAATCACTACTGGCAATAAAAATAACACTATCTTGTTTTAATTGGAAGATACGTGAAACTACTGTTACCGCTTTTTATCCATAATAAGTCAGTTTTTCTTTCTCAGAGATGCATTGGTAAGATTCCAACTGCTCCCATGTCATAATCCTCGACAGTTACTCGGTGTAGTAGTTATCAGTGACGCAAGGTATCAAGATCAGAAATGCCAGATTTTATTTTCGAAAAAGGGCTATTTCAAATCGGATTGAGCCTAGATGTGTTGGGTTGGTAGGCGCCTTTAATACTTAAGTGAATTCTAAAATGAGTTTCTTTTGGCACAAGTTATCTCCCGAATCTAAGAACGTATACCACGTTTTATGTAATATATAGGGGAATATATTTGATTATGAAGTTTTCAAATTAAGTCTAAGCAGGAACTTTAAATACTCAAAGTACCCTAAAAGAAACGAATAAAAAATAATAATAAAAAAATCTACATTAAATTTTTAAGTATTTAGTGGGAAGGATAATTAGAGGCAAGAAAAGACAACAAGTGTGTACGGATTATATTTGTATTTCAACTAAAAGTAAATAAAAAAATATTCGAACACTAGCAACTTATGCCCGATTACAATATTTGAAAAACGATTCGTTTTAGTTACGGATAGTAATAAACAATACGAGGCGTAAGCTAAAACCGTTCCAGTCTCGTAGTCAGTTGGGGTAAAAGTTGGAGAGATTGCCATTTTTGACGCATTACAGATTGTAAAATATTGCAACAGGGTTTAAGTCAAACGTCTGTCGTCGACTTTTCGTTAACTTATCATACTTGTACTAAAACATTGACGAAAAGTCACAGCGTTCTATAGACGCATAAATCCAAGCACCCATTGAGTACCTTGATTAATTAGGATGGGGCTAGAAAATGAGCGGAAACCGGGTTTCATGTTCCCTTATGCATCTGGCTTAAGCGTTAATTGGATTTAATATCTATTGATAAAAATATTGGTTTACGCTGCAAACATATTTATTTATTTATAAGGTACACCAACAGCAATACATGTATATGTATATAATCATAATAACACTGATAAATAAGGGTGAGGTTCAATATGCATGCCAATTACAGGTATACACAGCGTTTGTCTAAGATTCGTCTTATATACCATAAAAAAAATGAAATAATGACAGAAGAGTCTAGTTAAAGTGTTTATATTTTGTAATTAACACTGTTTCTGGCCGGTACCTTCTCTGTAGTTATAGGTTCCAGACCGTAAGGTAACTTTATTTGTGTTAGCGACTGCTGTAATCCGACCTCCACCCACAGCCCTTTTGGCTATGCCTTTTTATGATATGCTACTTATTATGACAATATGTTTTACTTTTCTACTTCTGGTGTACCATTGGGTGTAAGATTGGGTAAGTGAGTGTGTTGATGTGGTCGTGGTTGTCCAAGAGAGGTAGGGCATAGCGATCTATCGCTCGAACTGGAGCAGCCTGACTGTTGAAATACCTCCACCTTACAGAAGACCGCAGCCAAATAACAATCACTTCGGTGTTGTTGTGTTCCTGCGTGTGAGTAAGGTTTCCAGAGCTCCTGGGAGGAGGAGGTGCTACATTAGTAGCAGGGGTCAAACCTTCAAGGTAAGAGCGACAAGTCCAATAATAGATTTATTATGCTGTACTTGTCACCCTTAAGCTAGGACCTCATTACCACTTAACATCAGGTGGGATGAGGTCAATCTTGAAGTGCATTATAAAAAAAAATGTAAATATAGTTCATTAATCCATTACAATTTGTTTCCTATATACGATATTATTGATGCCATTTACATTAATAAAAAGATTTCTGATTCTCAATCTTATTTTCCGATTTGTCGCAACGATATCAAAACTCGATAATAACTACTTAGTTAGGCCCCTTGAGCAATTTGTGTAAAAATTATTTCAGAATTTAAGGCAAATAACACTATATAGTATAAAACTAGATGTTTTTTTTTCTGTATGGACCTATGTATGCTCAGATATTTAAAACTACAACACTTTAAAGTGTTGTTCAAGAAAACGCTTTGAATGCAATAATATAGAACAGAAATGCCAACTTTTTTAAGTATTTAGATTGCATCCGTGCAAATCGGGGCAGGTCATTCGTTTAAATCAGCTTAAGATGATACTATTTGGATTCCAAAAGTAGTTTTTGACAATTTGTTTTGACCAATCGTGCAATTGGGATGCCTAAAGTCGGGTATATGGACCCCTCCTAGAGCATTTTATTATAATCCATCCGTTAAGAATACAAACGTTTGTCAAGACAATGATAAGATATGTTTAAAATTTAACGTACGGCTTGATTATGATAGTGTTACGAGCTTCGGGTTCGTGACAATAAAAACAGCCGATAAAAATTACCAAAAGACACACTTTAATTGAACGCCACTAATTACAACCTTAAAACGCACTAATTAAAACAATAATCGCTTCCAAGTCGCACTTCAAAATCGCTTTCGAAGTAATCACTTGTATCGCTAATTCAATACTGTCCCCGTCGCGGTGAATCCCGGCCTTTTATATTGCCGCGGCCGTTCCCGAACCTTCCAACGCAGAAACATCCGGAACATTCGCGCGCAGTGCGGCCTTGAACGGCCGTACGCTCGGTCAAGGTCATTGTTCTAGTAAATTCTGGCGTACGCGTCTCGACTCTCTGTAGTCCCGCCTTTCCACACTAGATGGCGCTGGTTACATCGATCGTGGCGCGTAACACTGCCCCCTCCTAAGACATGCTCGTCCCGAGCATTTTCGGCTCCATAATAACGCGCCAATCGATCCACATGGACGATCTTAGGAGTACCCCTCGCACCTTTTTGTATCCGGTAGGTTACGTCATTGATCTTAGTCACAATTCGATACGGCCCTTCCCATTTCGCCTGAAGCTTAGGAGATTTCCCCTTGCTGCGGATTGGATTGTGCAACCACACTAGTGAACCTTCGTCAAACTCTCTACTGTTCACTTTGCGGTCACCAAGGGGTTTCATTTTTCCCGACATTTTCTGGCCCGATTGTCTGACGTGCTCACAAATGTCATTTATTTTGTACCGCCAGTTATTCGCATAATCGATTATACTGCCTGGAGCATCAGGTGGTATTCTGATGATCAGGTCTGCAGGTAGCCGTAGTTCTCTTTCTGCAGTTCGCTTAGGGCAACTGGATCGAAGGTGGCCCTTTTCCCCACAACCGTAGCACCTAGGGCTGTATCCTTTATTGCGGTCGCGAACTGAAGCCACTGCAACCTCCCTGACGCGATGGGAACGATGATCCTGCCGCACAGCTTCCACCTCCAGTGCATGGGCTAAGGCATCTTTAAGCGTCCCGTGGTGCCCGAGTCTGACAGCAGCTCTAACTTCAATGTCGCGGATGCCATCGATGAACGCCTGCACAAGGTTCCCATCAATAAGCGCGGGTACGGACTGGTATGCTTTACGCACCAGCTTCTCCACTTCAAGGGCCCACTGCTGCAGGTTTTCGCCACTGCGTTGCACGCGGTCCCTGAGCTGTGCGCGAAACACGTGTTCCAGGTGAGCGTCGCCATATCGAGCCTCCAAAGCCTCAAGGAGCTGCTCGTAAGTCACTTCCTTACCGAGAGCTTCCAAGACGGATAAAGCCTGGTCACGAAGGCCTAGGGTGAGGGCAGTCATGGCCTGATTTTTATCCCAGCCGTTCGCTTTCATGACTGCCTCAAACTGGATTTTGTAGGCCGACCAGGAAGAAGTTCCGTCAAACGGTGGCACTTTAAATCCACGTAGCGAAGGTGTTGTAGCTACGGGAGCTGCGATTGCTTCTCCAAGTTTAAGACAATCCAGCGTTTTCTTAACGTCTGCCATCACGGTCTTCTTCACATCAGCCACTACGTAGTCAACCCGATTATTGACTTGGTCGATCCGGATTTCAGCTTCCAGCAGGCGGTTGTCATGTTGAGCAACCTTATCCTTCACCTCCTTTATGTCTTTCCCGAAGGTAGCGTGAAGGTCCTTCAAAAGAAGCATCTGCTCTTCTTGGCGACGAGTCTGTTCCTCCTGGCGGCGAGCCTGTTCCTCCTTATCCCGCTGAAGCTGTTCTTCCAACCGACGAGCCTGTTCCTCCTGTCGGCGAGCCTGTTCCTCTTTGTCCCGCTTAAGCTGTTCTTCCAGCCGACGAGCCTGTTCCTCCTGTCGGCGAGCCTGCTCCTGTAGCATCATCATCAGGGCAGCAAGGTCTGGTGCTGCCGATGCTGCTGGTGTTGCTGTGGACGGGCCAGCCTCCGTGGTTAATAACTGGCTCTCCGACTCCTGCGGCAAAGCTCCACCAAAACGTCTCTGGTCCGTCTCCAGTTGGCGTTGACTCCGGGTACGGATACCCTCCGTGTCGTCTTTAGGTAAAATCGGCATAATTTAAATCCCACTTCTGACACCAATTGTTACGAGCTTCGGGTTCGTGACAATAAAAACAGCCGATAAAAATTACCAAAAGACACACTTTAATTGAACGCCACTAATTACAACCTTAAAACGCACTAATTAAAACAATAATCGCTTCCAAGTCGCACTTCAAAATCGCTTTCGAAGTAATCACTTGTATCGCTAATTCAATACTGTCCCCGTCGCGGTGAATCCCGGCCTTTTATATTGCCGCGGCCGTTCCCGAACCTTCCAACGCAGAAACATCCGGAACATTCGCGCGCAGTGCGGCCTTGAACGGCCGTACGCTCGGTCAAGGTCATTGTTCTAGTAAATTCTGGCGTACGCGTCTCGACTCTCTGTAGTCCTGCCTTTCCACACTAGATGGCGCTGGTTACATCGATCGTGGCGCGTAACAATAGCTACATGTTTTAACTGTTATGTATGAAATAAAAGTAATTAAAAGATAAATCTTATATGCAATCTTCGCTCCGCTACCTTAACAACCACAACCTTAAACCAAATTTTAATTAAGACTTAATTAGAGGATTTGCGATAACTGCCGCAGATTACATTAAGTTTTTAATTACAAAGCGCCGAACGTTAATAATAAGGGTCATCCTTTTTATCTGAGTCTTTTAGAATTTTGTAGTTAATTTTGCCCAATTTACTCTTTAAATAAAATTATTAAATATATTTGCTTAATTTGAAATTATGTTTGAATGGAAGGGTTTCGTTTTTTTCCTGAATTGGTTATTGACATTTATAGTCAACTTGTACTCATATTTTTGGTAAGAACTTTTATCAAAAGTAAAAGATTAACGTCATCAGTGTAATGTGCTTTAATATATAAACTAGAGCCCCGCCCTGACTTCACACGGTCTAAATGTAAGTTTTCGGGTTATTATTACTATAATTATGTATGTTTTATTCTAATATATTATAAACTTGAAAGTTTAAGAATATATTTAAGTGCGGCTTGTTGTACTACAAAAAATTATAAAATGCATTTGTAAAATGTTATGATATTAATGATAATATCTAAAAAAGTTGAATGTTTAAAATTATAATTAATTTTATAAATTAACTTATATAAATTTTTAGATTTACTAATATAAATTTGTTAACAAAGAAAACACTGACATTGAACGAATTACACAAATATTTTTCCCAGGGCACTCGAACCTACGACCCATGGTTTAACAACCAGGAACGCCAACCACTGTTCCAACGTTCCAGTCAATAATACAGAAGAACGAAGCAACAAAGAAATGAAACCGAATGAGCATTTAATGCATTTCTTTAATCTCTACGTCATCCACACCAGTTACACTTCAGTACAACTTAAACTCATCCAAAACTTTTAAAAATAGAATAATACACAAGTGTGGAACCAAGTCCCCAGACACATCCTCAATTCAACTCTGCAAACTTGTCATTGTATCAGACTTCATTTTTTTGTGTTCCTTCTTCAATAACTTGAACCACACTTCCTGCACAATTTATAATTATTACAGTCCGGAAGGTAGAAAAAAATAACGAAAGGGGCCTCAGGCCACAGGCCTAAGTTTGTAGTTTTAAGTTCAGCTGGAATAGACCAGCACGAGGGAAAATATGGTAGGATAATTGCCTCAGGACTGCGACTTAGATTTGTAGCTTTGAAGTAAAATGTATTAGTACAACGGCCTCAGGCATTTTACCGAAATTTGTAATTTGGATATAAACTACAGTAGACCAGCCCCATGAAAAATGTTTAGTAAAACAACGGCTTTGACCAGGGACCTTCGAGATGGGGGCCCGAAGCATTTTGCCGACTTGCTACCTTATGGTTACTCCACCGTTCACCGGAATCTGACGTGGGCAAGCAGATTTCAAAAGTTGAATTTATTGATTTTTTTTTTATTTATTGCACTTCAAGATTGTCTTCATCGCACCTGATGTTAAGTGGTAATGAGAGCCTATGTTAAGGGCGACCAGTACAGCATAATAAAGCTGTTACTGGACTTGTCGACCTCACCTTGAAGGCTTGACCCCCGCTACTAATGTAGCACCCCCCAGGAGCTCTGCAAACCTTATTCACATACATTGCAGGAACACAACTACACCGAAGTGATTGTTATTTGGCCTCCAGTCGGGCTGCTCCAGTTAGAGCGATAAATCGCTGTTTCCTACCGCTATTAATTTTTTCTGTTTCACTCAGCTCGCCCCTGAATGTGACCAACTGAATTGTTAAACTGGATGCTACGTATGAATGCTCCATTTTAAAGGATTATGCCGTAAATAACAGACTTTCCGAAAGGAAATCCTTTAAATTAATTGGCACTGATTATGGACAGTCATTCCATTAAATTTATAATAGTGTACTATGATCTGATTGTAATTTTCGATTACGTTTATTTAAGTATCTTTTATGCATTTAAATAAAATCAGTTTTAGCTTAATATTGGCCAAAAGTTTTGCCGTAGTTGGTAAAGCATGACATTGATCGCGATGATTATACATTAAACAAAAATAGCAATTGCGTAATGAAAACTCTTAAAAAAGAAAAAAAGACAAGCATTCAATAACAACTTCATTTATTTTTAATAATTTCATTATGAATAGCCTTTCTGTATTTACGTAACGGCTAAAAATCACGTGTGAAGCACTTAATTGAGTAATCATGTGCCAAAAATTGTGCAATTTTTTTAAAGATTATTTGAATGTCGGGATGCATAGATTACCAAATGTAACTATGGTCTTACTCGTTCACGCAAAATTGAACTTTAATAAAATTAAGAAGGAACAGAGACGATTAGGAGAGGTAGGACATGGCGATTTATTGCTCGAACTGGAGCAGCCCGAATCATGAAATACCTCCATCTTACAGAAGACCGCAGCCAAATAACAATCACTTCAGTGTTGTTGTTTGCCTGCATGTAAGTAAGGTTTCCAGAGCTCCTGGGGGGGCTGGGTATGCTACATTAGTAGCCGGGGTCAAACTTTCAAAGGGAGACAAGTCTTGTAATAGCTATCATTATGCAGCAGTTGTCGCCCTTATTCTACGACCTTATTACCGCTTAATATCAGGTGGGATGAGGTCAATCTTGAAGTGCAATATAAAAAAATACATACTAGATTAGCATAAAAGCTATTTTTTATCCCTTAATAACATGAACAAAGTCGCGGGCAGTAGTAAGTCAAGCAAAAAATTTATTGATATTTTAATTCTAATGCCTTTTACGGAAGTTATTAAAGCTTTAGGGATTAAAGTAATTTCAGTCGTGAAATGAGACACCAAAGTAATCAAGTTACTCGTTAAACCGTTCTTTTGCCGGCTTCTCAAAGTTGGTCCATCCTTGAAGAGTTTTGAAAAGTGATGAACGTAGACTAGGGGTGACCAGATATAGGGTGACTGTGTTTGAGGTACCGGATTCGATAAGCGGTCGGGTCAATTTGGGAAACGAACTTTTTCATATTATGTCAGGTCTAGGTTTGTGGTAGGCTCGTTGTTTCTAATTTCTGTACCACAACAGTGTTAAACCAATAAAATAAATAAATATTAATATGAATAACATCATCATACATCGCTCTGATTGTATAATAAGAAGCTAAAGCATTTATGTTACAGAATTCTGGAACAAATACAGTACCACAACACCCAGACCCGAAACATTATAGAAAATATTGTTTTCTATAATTTAATATTATAAATATGAAAGTAACTCTGTTTGTCTGTCCAGCTTTCACGCCTAAAACACTGAATAAATTTTGATGAAATTTAGTATACGTTGAACCTTTAAAACGGATATAGACTACTTTTTCTTTTGAAAATGGGGAGGAGAATGGATGTAATAAAGCTCTTGAAAGTATTTATCGGAAAAAGTATCTTTTTAAGTTACAAATATAAAATTTGGCACAAATAATTGCTCGGAACTTGGATCAAAATATGGACAACATTATGTTTTGAATATTAGTGGAAATAGGAGTAAACCCACTATAAAGGTATATAATCCACGCGAACTAAATTGCGGGCACAGCTAGTAATGCATAATTTGGAAAAGTGTTAATGCAAAAATTATTGTTTATTATGTAATAAATATCCTGGGAGGTGATTTATGTTTTAAAAATAACCCTGTTTATAAGTGTTGCCGTCGATTCGATTGTATATCGATTGTTAATCGATTATGCAAAAGGGGCCCAAATAATCTAACGATCGATTAATCGATTGCAAACACTACTGTTTATCAAGATGTCCAAATAAAATTCACTTGTATGGAATCGATGAATGAACAATTATTGTTCCTTGGGCAATCGCTATTTTAAATAGCTATGCACTTCAGTACCGTTTTATACTAAATAATGTTGAAAGCATCCAATGCCCAAGCCAAACGGTACTTATTTTCTGAGTAACAAAATGTTTACTATGAAGGAATCCATTATACCTGCCTTACCTACCTGGCATCCTACCTTGTACTGGCTGTCAATTATCCGGTAATAAAAACACCGTCTAATTTATTTCAATTTAATAACTTAAAAAAATTCATAATTTATTGGACGGCAACATCTTTTTTTTTACAACAATCAACAAGTAAAAAATATTTTTACAATTTATTACTACGTATGAAGGTAATGTTTACTTATTCTTGACATAATTTTGAAAGTAAAAAACTTATTATACCAATATACAACATTTGTGATCATCAGGACAGTCTGTCGCCCCCTTGAACTCTGGTCCACAAGTTTCGATTGCAGGAATACAGTGTCCACCATTCTTCTGGCACCGGGTATCTCTTACAGATACTGAAATAAAATAAATACACATTAATCATACAGGATATAAAGTGTGTTCTCCACATTGACTGGACCGGGAATCGAACCCGGATCCTTAGAGATGGAGCGACGCCGAAACAATGTCATTCGGATTAAGTGACATTTATGAAAAGTATATCTGTCGCAGTCATCTGGTTTAATCAGCTATTTGATTGGATCACTAGCGCGTTCATTGAATGACGACGTTTAATTGAATGACTAAAGGACAACTGTCAAATTGTTTAATATAACGTTCAACTTCTTGACTGAACGTCATTTAGTATAGTCGTTGAATGGGATATAGCTGACATACATGACATAACACACCTTAATATTTTTTTTTAATATGTTTTAACAATTTTAAGTCTTAAGACAATTAGGCTAAAAAAATATTTTTTTACGAATAAGTCACTTTATATCTCAATTTCACTCTAAAAATTATCAACACAGTGCTATTCGATTATATCTGTACCAGCTGTTTGACGCCATCTTTGTTTTGATGAGCACTAACGCCGCAGTGGAAAAAAAATGAACTAAATTACAATCACCTGACTGATTACGTCCGCTATGTTCAAAGGGCTATGTTACAATCCGCTAACTTGTTGGACGTTCAGTGAGTCTTATTCATTCCCCCCCCGCTGGGTTCCGCATCTTGTCGCGATGGGGGGGCTCAGTAACCCTGTGGTCCGGGACGTTGAGGCTGGCCTTGTCACCCAGCCTCCAATACCGCACAGGGTGAAGCCAAGACGGATCCCGAGCTGGGCCGCGGAGAGAAGGTGGCTCTCTGCGGCAAGCCCGCAAGGGCAGAGGTGGATCGTGGAGGAAGAGGAGGACCTCGGTGTTTCGTTGCCGGCCTCCCTGTCCTCCGCGACCCGGCAGTGGCGCGCTGCCGCGCGAGGCGCGAATCGCGTCGTGGTGGGGTTGCGGAGGAAGAGGAGGATACGGTATTACGTTTGCCGGTCTCCCTATCCTCCGCAGCCGGTGGGTCTCGGGACTTCATCTGGCTCTCGGAGGGAGAGCTGGATTGAGAGTCTCGGGTGTCCGCAGAGGCGGTAGGCAGCGGAGCCGCACAGCAGATCCGCTGCTGGGACCGGAGATGCCAGGCGTGGGGTAAGCCTGGCGTCCGTTACCTCGGTCCCGAGGGGGTGGGGCGTGTCAGGTGGCCTGACACGCTCCAGCTGCGTATTTGCGCGGCGAGATGGGCCGCTTGGCGGTAGGCGCTGTGGGGGAGCCTGTGTAGAATCGCAAGGAATCCCGACTCCCCCACAATTGCGCAGCGTTGGCCACCGAGGGGGTTTTAGTCGGTGCGAGCCCGACACACCACTCTCTGTTCCCCGCTGAGAGTGACGGTGCGGTAGGCATTTCCCCCTCGACAAAAAAAAAAAAAAAAAAAAAAAAAAAAAAAAAAAAGTCTTATTCATTCAACGTTTGGCCTAGTCATTCAATTAAACGTCGTCATTTAATAAACACGCTAGTGATTCAATCAAATAGCTGTTTCAACCAGATGACTGCGACATATCCATTTACAGTGGTGTGTTGATCTTAGGATAAAGAAAGTAGTTAATATTATTATATTCGGGATTTTTTATTAAGGCAATTTTTGATTTTCATTTGTTTCAAGATTCATAATGTGTCGAAAATGACTATCCGTTTCTATACGTCCGTTCATCCGTTTTTCTCGAACTGACTACGAGTCGTGAACTCTAATTTCAAATTAACTTTCGATATCAGCTGTCATCAGTCATCTGTTATTCGTTTTTAGCTTATACCTTGTATAATTTTTTTTTTATTTATTGTAAGGAAACATACAGTACTTATCACAGTATAGGTAATACAGACAAACAATATCTTAAACCAATTAAGTTTCCACCTATAAACAATGTTATACAAACTGCAACATGTTAACCAGAAGTTTAAAAATTACATAAATACATATAAAAAACTAAACAAATTACTTAATTAAGTTAAATTAAGACACAATTTATCCGCAACAGCCTTTTTGTACGCCCTTAAGGAAGAATCAAAAATGTCTAGGTCATGAAAATCGCTATTGTACTTATGACATGAGCGCAGCAAAAAGGTGTTACGGGCGTATTTAATTTATAACAATAGGTAACGAGAACGAATAATTTTTCATTAATGGTACGGCAAATACGTGACGTGATTTTGTAAGTACCATTAGGGAAATTGTTTTATCTATGAGTGCTTACTTCCATAACAGCATTCCACGCCTTGTCTCTGCTGAAGAGGGCACAGTCCACTCTCTCTAGTCAGTTCAGGACAGTCTACTGCGAAAGTGCAGATGCCTCCAGCTCGCGAGCATTCCTGCTCCGGGGTCAGTTTATCTAGCGCCTTGTCTGGAAAAAGAAAAGAAGTTAGTAGT
Organism: Glyphodes pyloalis; assembly: GCA_037074685.1. NCBI lineage: Eukaryota > Metazoa > Arthropoda > Insecta > Lepidoptera > Crambidae > Glyphodes > Glyphodes pyloalis. The sequence goes on along the minus strand of JAYKKO010000030.1, from coordinate 2,920,191 downwards.
CATCTTATTAACTTCAAAAAATATTTGAAAAATCATTGTATGTTTTACGAAATCAGTTTTAGAGTTTACATGGACAAGGGATATGATTAAATGCGATTCTGTTGTTAGTTCGAAGAATATTGGGGGTCAAATTAGCGTGAGGTTTGAGTAAGCACAAGGAATCATCTGTAAAATAAGGGTTCAATGACTGTCTTAAAAGAGTAAACTTATTTGTAAACTAATTATATACGGAGATCTAACTACCCCTCTGTGAGGCCTCAGTGAGCATACGTTTATCTCACCTTGTATCGTTTTACTAATTCTGAGATTGGTTTTACAAATTTTTTTTTAACTTTTACTAAATGATAGGCGTATCATTATTTTTTTTCTAGGTGATCACTCAATCCACACGCACATTCGCAATAACAATCCGGCTAATGCTTGTACCGCCGCATTTCAAAACGGTTTTAGATAATAGCTAGCCGTAATGTTATACGGCGGATTATACAAATCGACTGCAACAGATACATATTCATACAATCATCACTCATGCACTACTTTTAGCAGCTTACTTTAATAGTTTCATATAAATGTACCTCATTCTTATAATAAGGAATTATATAAATTTATGACTTCCTTCATACGAGCAATGACAGTAAAAATTGACCTCTAATTAAAGTTAATGTTAAGGTTACCAATTAAATACGTTTTTAGTTAGTTAATGGCAAAGTAATAAACAGTCCCACATGTTTATCGAACGATTTCCTGTTGCATGTATTATTTACGTCGACATTAAACGGGAAAATAAAATAAGTAATGTTTGGTTGTTAAAGGCAATCCATTACTTATTTGGTTTAACGTGTAACGTTTAAATCCACTTCAAAAAAAGATTTTTCTCAAATCTACCAAATACACATATGTATGTGTGTGTATAAATATTTATATTAAAAATCTGATAACTATTAACGACTGAATCATCACAAAATTAATTTAAATAAAACCCCAACAATTCCACATAAGTGCATCGTGGATTTGAAATTGAAAAACTTTTATTTGATACCTATTTTAAAAGAGTATTGTAACATTATGGAGGTAGTCTGACATTTTATGACAGCAGCCATCTGAAACCAATTTTATTTCTATCAAACATAGCTAAAGATACTCGCGACAATTTATCTTCAAGACAAGATCGGTTCACCCAGATTTACTAATATAATAAAGCTGAAGAATATTGTTTGAACGCCATAATCTCAGAAACTACTGGTTCGAATTAAAAAAATATTTTTGTGATCGATAGTCCATTTATCAAGGAAAGCTAAAGGCTATTTAACATTACGATGTGATTAATAGCGAATATTCAGTGGAAGTTGTGTAAATTACGGGGGAAGTACGCGTGAGAACAGCTAGTTTAAAATAAGTTAACGGGTCAAAACACGATTAAACTTTTATTAGTAATACGAACTAAATACTGCCCGAAGTTTCGGTAAGTACAAATGTAGTCACAAGCTGACAAGTGGTTCGTATTAACGGCTAAATAATATTATTATGTTTCAACCCGATCACTTATTTAACATAAGATGCGAAAATCCTGAAGTTGGTTCATCCGTTCGGGAGCTACGATGGCAGAGACAAACACATGTAAAGACACGTCAAACTTCGTTCTTAAAAGCAGTAACAACCACAATTACAATTAAAATAAATAAACGCTTCTGTGTTGTTGTGTTTCTGCGTGTGAGTAAGGTTTCCAGAGCTCCTGGGAGGTGTAACATTAGTAGCAGGGGTCAAGTCTTCAAGGACGACAAGGCCAGTAACATATTTATTATACTGTTCTTATCACCCTTAAGCTAGGAACTCATTACCATTTAACATCAGGTGGGATGAGGTCAATCTTGAAGTGCAGTTTAAAAAATAAAAAATAAAGAACACAATCTATCTAGTTAAGCTCCCAGCTTAAGGTTCCGCCAGAATACCAGCGCTGCTGCAGCATTGGATCCAATGTTGTAGCAGTTCATGCTGAGGCTGGGACGTTATAAGAAGCGCAATCACTACGTTCTTTTATTGTTAATTTACTATTACTGTTTATCTTTTGTTCATGTGTCACTCCAATGTCGAGACATTGGACCTTGTTCTACCAAAGGTTAGGCGAGCCTGACCTTTGGTAGAACAAGGTCCCAATTGTCAAATGCCTTAAAAACAAAATTAATGAATAAAACTGACAATTCTAAATTCTTGTAAACCACATGTTTGAAAATAATATAGTATTAATTTTATGTCTTGCAATGGAGGTCAACTATAGAGTAATGATATCACAGCCAGACCACATTAAATGATAAAATTTAATAAAATGGTTGTCCTGTAAAATAACAAAAATATCTTAAAATGGCTGTCCTGTAAAATTGACAAAATTGCAATGGTGCCTTTGTTTTACCAAAGGTCCGGTCTGTGTATAGTCGCCGTCTGATATGTTGGAGAAGACAAAGTGACTAAATACTTCTGAACAGTTAAAAAAGTCAATAAGTTCCATACCCTACCAGTTACCATTAATAACTGAACATTCATTACTTCAGTATTTATTTATTTATTTATTTAAAAACTTTATTGCACAAAATAGAAAGTACAAAAGGCGGACTTAATGCTAGAAGCATTCTCTACCAGTCAACCGTTAGGTCATGCAGATAGTTCGTTTATGGGTGCGGTAACAGTAAAAATGTGAGTATAGATTACAACAAAAAAAATAATAATAATAAATAGCAACAAATTAAACACCAGAACAGAATACAAAGTAATATAAGAGCAGACTAGTTATACCTAAATTTGTAGGCTTCAATCCTTGTAAACATAAGTGCCTACTATTAAATCAAAATTAAATCACAATATTCTGTTAATAATTCACAACTCTCCCGCTTTAATTAGGAATACATAAAATATAATGCTAGTCAATAATTTCTATACACACAATAAACCAATAATATCTAATCACCAAAATTAATAATACATGTGTGAGATGAGTGCTCAGATTTTATTAATTAGTTTCATGTTTAGAAGTTATTATCACCTGCTCAGATAATAATGAAATAATGAATGTTCAGGTATCAATGGTAACTAGTAGTTTATGGAACTTATTGACATTTTAAACTGTTCAGAAGTATTTGGTCGCTTTGTCTGCTTCAATACATCTGATGGTGACTGTACTATGTATTGATTCTGTGCACTAATAAATAGCGGCTTATTATTTTACTTACAATAATTCACATCAGCGCGCGCGCAGCACAGGAAAACCGCGACAATAACAAACAAATGCTCCATACTTATACGATTTCGCTGCTACTGAACGAGTGACGCATGCGCCGACGCACAAGCATTTTTATGGCTCAGCTGATAACTAAGCGATGTGGGCTCGCGCAAGGAGTTCGTTTACTGCACTAACTACGCGCAATGCAGATAACATTGAAAATATCTATTGCTTAATTACTGTGAATACGTTTTAGTTTAGATGATTAGTTAAGTGAATTACGTTGAATTAGTTTACGATAGTTTAATGACTTTTGTTAATTAATGCCCTGCTCCAATATTTGAATCCGTTTTAGTTACGGATAGTAATTAATTATACGAGGCGTAGGTAAGCTAAAAACGACAGATAGACGAATGATGACAGCTGGTATGGAAAGTAAGTTAATTAAAAAACTAAAAAACACGCTTTTAGCTCGCACTAAAAATTACAAAATAATTCAGACATTTAAGAAAGAAAGCGTGGAGCGTTTATGTTATCTTTACTCTTTTTGGACAAAACGCTCCACGCTTTCTTTCTTAAATGTCTGAATTATTTTGTAATTTTTAGTGCGAGCTAAAAGCGTGTTTTTTAGTTTTTTAAACTATTATTTTTATTTTCTACTTTTTAGTTTTCTCATGTATCAATAATTATATAATTCTTTTTTGTATCCCATTCAGCAAACCCTTTCATTTAATACCCATATCATAGGGGTGCATTTCAAATAGCCTGTCCGTTATCTTGGACGCCCGCCATATTGGATTTGAATCACGTGACTATTTTTTTCGTATTCCTGACAGCAAACCCTTTCTTTTGATACCCATATCATGGAAGTGCATTTTAAACAGTCAGTTCGCCATCTTGGGGAGGCCGCCATATTGGATTTGTCATGACGTTGCTTAGCTAGTCATGTGTTGTAATCAGAACTCAGAGCGTGTGCAAAATTTCATCTTAATCAAAGACCGGGAAGTGGGTCAAATTAAGATTCAAAGATTCCGTTACATACATACAACCCAAGCTAATAAAAGCGTGTTAAAAATGGTATTAACGACTCGTAGTCGGTTGGAGAAAAATGGAAAGATAGTCATTTTTGACACATTACTAATCGTAAAATGTTAGAACCCGGCTTAAGTATTAAGGATAAATTTCAGGTTTCTGTTTTCAGCTTCTAATAATCTTTATGAAAAGTTTATGAGTATGGTTGGCATGTTTATTGCTTTATTAACCAAAAAATACTGAATAGATTACAAGATACTACAATTTCAGCTTTGACTCAATGGGAAGCTTGAAGATGCAGGATAGTTTTTAATTTTGCCAATTAAACAGGTCAAAGTCCAATACATTTTTGTACTTCTTTGAAAACTTGACATTTTCAAAGTCAGCTATATGATATGAGTCATATATGTAGATGTAAATACAGCATCATTTTAAGAGAGGTAGGGCATACCGATTTATCGCTCGAACTGGAGCAGCCCGACTGGTGAAATACCTTCACCTTACAGATGATCGCAGCCAAATAACAATCACTCCGGCGTTGTTGTGTTCCTGCATGTGAGTAAGGTTTCCAGCGCTCCTGGGGGGTGCTACATTAGTAGCAGGGGTCAAGCCTTCAAGGTAAGGGTGACCAGTCCAGTAACAGATTTATTATGATGTACTTTTCGACCTTAGGCTCAGTAACTCATTATCACTTAACATCAGGTGGGATGAAGTCAATCTTGGAGTGCATTATAAAAAAAAACATCTAATTATGCTGTACTTGTCGCCCTTAAGCAAGCTCAAGCTAGGACTTCATTACCACTTAACATCAGGTGGGATGAGGTCAATCTTGAAGTGTAATATAAAAAAAATCAAATTTTCATTTCACTTTAATGCAGTTTGTCAGTGTAAGGTGCAAATTCATTACACTGACTATACAATATGAACTTGGTTTTACACAAATTAAATTTAATAGTAGGTATACCAACAAAACTAGACACAATATTCCACTATTATACCAAGAACGATATCATTAAAAACATTAACTATTACTCATTTATTTACTTAGCATTAATGAACGCAGTCAAGAGACTGCGTTCAGTGTAAGAACACTACACAGATTTACACATATAATTTAATCGTTCATTGTTATGCTATTTAAACTAAGTTGTTTTGTAACGACTGTTATTAATCTTGGAGGTAGGTACTAATGGCAGTAACACTGTAACAGTGGGGTTGCGGACTCTTTTGTAGGATTTTTTAGTAGCTGGGGGCCTACTCCCATAAACGAAATATGTCGGATCCGACAACGGATGGCAATTTATAATCCTCATAATCATAAAGAAATCACTTCGAATGCAAATTAAGCGTTTTTAAAAAACAAAATATTATTTATGCAAATCAAAAACCACGTCTTCATTCCTAAACTTTTGAATAATCTTCAATAACGAAACCTTTCGTTTGTTCGTTTCGTTTTTGAGAGTACCCCCCCCCCCCCTGTCTCGGCGAACGTGGTCACACCTATTTTTTTCCCAAATTTTCTAACCTTTTTAACCTTTCCTGGACCTCTTAAATTATTTCTAAACCAACATTAGCCAAATATAGTTTTTTATACATTTACCACTGATTCTTTGCTCCTATTGGCCTTACCGTGATTTTAATTTAGCCTAAAGCGTATCTCGATAAATAGACTATACTAGACAAAAAAATATTTAAATATTGGCTATATATAGCATCACGCTGCAAATAATGGGAGCGTAGATTCAGTGGAAAACATGGAATAAAGGTGCAAATAACGCGGCGGACCGCTATTTATCTTGCAAATTTATTTATACCTCAACTTGTAACTATCCTTAAGTTAAAATAAAAACTCACAATATTCTTCGTCATCATCGTTACAGTTCTCGCTGCACAAAATCCCAGAGACAAACAATATTAAAATAAAACACTTCATTGTTGTACGCTGCTCGACAAATAACGAACAAGTTGGTTGTTAAATAAATTTATAGCTGTCTTTATTTACACGCACTAACAATGAAGGTATAATTAAATAGCAGTCACGTATAAAAACTGCTCAGTTTATTGTCTTCGCACCTATTGTCTTTCAAAATATATTTGCTAGCAAAAAAATGGCATCTTTCTTTGTGTATGATCATAAACTTGTTGTATTTTATTATTAATGAAAATGGCTTCAAATCAGTATTGCAAACCCTAAATTGACACCAATGTATATTATTCAGGTGCTTGTTAAGCGATACAGAAAGTTAAGCTATGCACGCCGTGGTCCGCTATGGGATGGGTGACCAAACCGATCGAATTTAGTGAAATTTATAGCCAGCATCTTTGCTTTGTGTCGCACGTTTAGCTGTTGGTCCCGCTGCTATCTTAATATTAGATGTTAAGCTTAGTAAGAAGTCGTTTGGCTACTTGAGAACATTTGACAGAAAGGTTGTTCACAAGCTTTACACACCTCCACTAATCTGCGTACGTGGCGGAGTGAGGCCTTTTTAATCGAGATGAAAATGCCTACCACACCATCACTCTGCAGGGTATACAGCGTAGCGTGTCGGGCTCGCAACGACTGAAACACCAATCAACACTCCGCAGTTGTGGTAGAATCGGGACCCTTAGTAGCCGATTCTACGAAGGCTCTAGTTAAAATTATATTATTAACTAAGCAGATTATAAATATGGTCTTCTAAACTAAAAATAATATGTCTGTAAGATAAAAACGCATATATTCATCGAGACAGTTTAGAAAGCAAAGTTGATTTTATGGCTGGACAATGGCAGTAGTACCAACACACAAAATAAATAAGAACGAATACCAATATACAGTATACAACAGCTAACAGAATACAACAGTTGAATTTTGGGGTTGCTAACTGTTGAGACATAGGGCACAGGCCTAGCCCAGGGACATAAATGGCTGAACTGAAAGGCATTATACCGAGTTATCATTATTTAATATAATATATTATTTAATACCCATTCTTCAGAAGTAATGGTGGTTTAAAAGAATGATGAGTCGATTGATTTGCTCGCAAGTGTAATTTGGTTTACATTTTTATCAGTTCGTAAAGTAAAAACATGTTTGCTTTGTTCTCTTTTTACAGTTGTGACGATCGCCATATTTAGCACTGAAGTTATTGTAAAATGGAGTGGAACCGAATAGTATTTATCACAAAAGATGCATCATCTATTCTTTGTGGATAAGAAAAGTTCAAGTAAAATAAAATAGTTAAAGTATAACACATTAAAAAATATGAAAACATATACAGCAGATATAATCCGAAAATAGAGCGAGGAAATGGAAGTAAGTGTTGTCAGTAAACAAAAATTAAAAATGTTGGTGCTACCAACAAAAAACAATAATAAACATTCAGACACAAAAACCAATTGCTTATCAAAAAAGTATTTGTCCTGGGTAGGGGTCGAACCCATGACCATTGGTCCAACCAGGCAAGTCAGACATTAGACAAACAAAAGTAGAACAAAATAGAAATTTCACACTAAAATAAATGACTCTTAAAAATTGTATTATGTCCGATAAAAAGCTTTTAATAATGGTATTAATAGTAATTTTTGTGTTTTTTTCTTATCCATACCAATATTATAAATGCGACAGTAACTCTGTCTGTCTGTCCGGCTTTCACGCCTAAACCACAGCACCGATTTTGATGAAATTTGGTATAGGTATACGTTGAACCTCGAGAACATACATAAACTACATTTTGTACTGGAAATAAGGGGCTATGGGGGTAAAACCACCCTTAAATTAATATTTTTATTTGTGTAATTTTTTTAAAATTTTATATAACTATAGCTCAAAACTGGGATTAAAATATGGACTTCTTATTGTTTCGAATATAAGAAGAGATGAGGTCGGTTTTACAACCTACCATGACAGTATATCAATGGAAAAAACCAATAGTCCACGTGAATGAAGTCGCGGGTACAGCAAGTATCCATAAAAAATATCTGTGATTGCTTGGTAAGACTGGTAAAATTTGACGAAACTTTCTTGGACCAAACAAAAATCTTTTTCAAACAATGCTCTTACAAAACTCTTTGAAAACCTCACTCCCCAAATTGTGCTGGCTTATTTATTTGAACACAGCGCAGCTATAAGAAATTCAGCCATATTGTCTCGAGAAGCCTAAACCGCGAAGCCACAGTAAAAATACTACCAGTACAGCAACATTTACTTAATTAGCTTTAATAGACATACATTTCAAATACTGAGATGGACATTAATATACACATATTGCCGCACAATTTTTAAAGTCGGTTTTTAGTTCAAATTTTATTTTATTTGAATTTAATTGTGTGTTTAAATTTTTTTGGTAATAAAATTTAAACACACAATTAAATTCAAATTAATAATTAAGGTAATAAAGAAAAACTGCGTAAGTAATAAAAAAAAAACCAATCGTTTTCCATATTGACCTGCCCGGTAATCAAACCTTTGTTCCAAATTTGATTGAGATAGTGCATCGCCGAATGCCGGTCCGCTCGCCTCTCAGCTATAATTGAAGCCGTCAATGAGTATGTTTTACCAAAATCCAAAGTTGACTTTCCTCGTTGCTTTTAATTGTATTGTGCCATGAATCTTTTGAAAAGTAGACCAACATTTCCCTTCGCAAAGACTTTCTCGCTTGGATTATTGTTTCCTGGATCCCAGCTTGATGTTGTTTCAGAGACCCGCGAGCCCGCATTTGAATATTCAGTTCGGCGGTGCAATGAAACTCAATGTGCAACAGAATGCATTCCAAGTTCTAAGTTTAACAATGTACTAGTTCAAGTTAGATGAAGTGGAAAGCGTAGATCTAAGCTTAGGGTTTTATTTGAATTGTAGTAAGAGAATGAGGATGTTATCTAGATGACAAAATTGGTTTAAGGTACTCTTGGCGCGTTCAACGGTTTGGAAACGATATTTCTAGTATACGCATAAAATTTTTCTACGTCAATTCCGCATTTTTAGCAATTCAGTTCATCGAACAGATTGTTCAAAACTTTTACACACATAGAATCACACCGCAGATTATTAAATTATTGAAATATGAAACGAAGTATCTTGCCTTAAAACTCGAACGCAGATAAATCCAAAGATTGTAATCCCCCCAAACATAATCCGGAGAGAATGCCATAAATTCTAAACATCTAATTTCCTTTACGTCTATCCACATTAACGCTGATGCCTGTATATTTGTAAAGTACAGTCGACAGCTTATCAAGGTAACCACTTGCAGTTTGAAAAACGTTCTTATGCGCACGAGATAACGGCAATACAAAGTCGACAACGTGTACTGACGTGTTTTTGCTGTACGCCGCATTTCTTCTTGTGGGAATCACAGGCAGCCCCACTCCATTATCCCAAGGGAGAGATAATTAGGTACCAATTAGGTCGTTTAGATATAAACAGATGAATATCTATGTGCCAATGAGAATTTTGGTCGTATCTGACGTTTTTGTTTTTGTTAGGTCGTATAAGAAATTGAGGACCGTGCGTAAAACAGTTTGTTATTCGAATTTGTGTTTTAAATTTTGTATGTTTTTTGCTACATAATTTCCTATTATATACACATCATTCACAACAAAAGAAAAATAAAAGAGTACAATTTAAAAAAGTTGTCTACAAGTAATCATCCATTACCGAATTATTATTATAAATTTAAGTGATCTATATTTATGCTGTAAATTAATAAAAACCGGTCAAATGTGAGTCAGACCCGCACGTGAAAGGTAAGCTAAAAAGTTATTTACAAGTAATCATCCATTACCGCTTTTTTTATTTTTATAGTACTTTACGCCGTACTAGCAAACTTTAAATATTATTATTTCCCGCACCGCAAGAGGAAATAAAAAAAATCTGTTTCTAATATTTAATCATCCATTACTTGTAACTGTTTATTTACCTTTTTTATTTTAACTCGTAAATGATGTTTATACCTTTGATTGGTATGTTTACAAGAACTTTTCTTTTTTTTAATAAATTTAAGTGATCTATATTTATGCTGTAAATTAATAAAAACTGTCAAGTGTGAGTCAGACCCGCACGCGAAAGGTTAGCTAAAAGATTAAGCAAGCAGGGGTCTACTCTCATAAACGAAATATGTCGGATCCGACAACGGATGGCAATTTTTAATCCTCATAACCATAAAGAAATTACTTCGGATGCAAATTAAGCGTTTTCAAAAAACAAAATATTATTTATGCAAATCCAAAACTACGTCTTCATTCCCAAACTTTTGAATAATCTTCAAAAACGTAACCTTTCGTTTGTTCGTTTCGTTTTCGAGAGTACCCCTCCAGGGCAAAATTTTAATGACTTTTTAGGTTCAGTAGCCAAATGGTAATAAACGGTATCCTTATTGATTCATTCGTATATCTATTTCTGACTGTATTTCCGTTCGAATGTCACAGCCATTAAAAAAAAGTTAACTTTAGGTGTCTTTATTCATATTTTGTTCAAACTGCAAACACATACATCTGTAAAGATAGAATTTAGAGGACTATATCTGTAAGAAAATCTGCAATTTCATGTACCTAAACTTCATGCACAATAAAATTTATTATTATTATGTTTGTTTTTTCCAATATCTCGGGACTACAGAGTCATGCGGCCCCTGTGGGGTCCACTCCCACCGGCCAACTAAGGCAAGCGGAGAGAGGGGCCTGGTCGACTCTCAGGGGCACGGGTCCCAAGGGATGTCAATCCCATTCAGCCCGCCACAAGCTGCCCTGGGGAGACTGACTGCACTGATAGAGAGTTGTCGCTCTTCATGGTGCGAAGATCACCAACTCTCACCAACTTATTATTATTATTATTATGTTTGTTTTTTCCAATATCTCGGGACTACAGAGCCCCGGACTTTTGGAAGGCGTGCATGGGGCCGAAGCCAACACGTAGAGGCCCTCTAAAAAAACAAGTATAATCTAAATGTAATGTGACACCGAACGACGATTATCCCTGTATACACTATAAAATGCAGCCAAGGACAACCCCCGGTCAGTGCAGGACTATGGAATGGAGTGGAAGAACAAGGAATCTGGGCTATTGGGTTGAGGTGCTAATGGACTGGGTAACCGGGACTATGGGAAGGACTATGGCACCTGCCCGATCTATGTTTAAAAACACGATTAAAATGGGCAGGTGGTGACTCGCCATCTCACTGTCATGGCCTCGTTATTATTATTATTATTATTATAACTCTCAGCTACTCCTTGCCGGTTTAAACTTCCAACAGTTTCTTCCAAATCCCAAAACTCCTAAACTTCAAAGTCGGTTTTATGTACCCTCATCTCGGTTCACCTTGTTCTGTAAACTGGTGGAATTTTTCTCCCCACTTTACAGCTGGTACTGAACTACTTATGTTGACGGTTTATGTGCACTTTTACCAAGAGTTACTTGGCCCACTTTGCAGTTCGAAGATAAGTTTAAAATGCAGATGTCCGAAGGGGCTAAGCGTTCCTGCATAATGCAATGATAGATGACGTACAAACATTCAGAAATAAGTAAGTGCATTGAAGTTATATTTAGGCCATATTATAAAAAATGCATCATAAATATTACTGACACACCAAAAATAAGAATATTTCTATTAACAAGAACTGATGTCATTGACGTGATTAATATAACAAATACATAAAAATAAAATAATAATTGAAATATTTGAGAAAAAATAATTTGTTATATGCAATTTACACCAATAAATTGCTCTCTATTTTATTGAGGCCAGAGCCTGTCAATCATTCGATAGATTGATCAAACCGACACATTATCAGTGAGAGTAACAAAAACAATTGAGAGAACTATGCCCAGGACTGGGGTCCTACATAATATGACGACCTCCGTAGCCAAAAGGCGAGCGTGCTGGACTTTGGCGTCGCGTTATCTCTGAGGTTCCGGGTTCGATCCCCGGTCGGGTCAATATGGGAAACGAACTTTTCTGTATTGTCTCGGGTCTGGATGTTGTGGTACCGTCGTTGTTTCTGATTTCTGTAACACCAGTGCTTAACTACTTACCACAGAATCAGAGCAATTTATGTGATGTTGTCCAATATTATTTATTTATTTATATAATTACATAAATAGGTTAGAATAACATACAAACCAATATTATGTTTAAGTAAATGAACGCAATAAATTTAACAAGCACACAGATACAATATTTAATTGAAATCATACCAAATTTAGTGGCATTTTGATAATATTCGTATTGAACAACATAGTCAAATTACAAAAAAATAAATATATTTAAATTAAAGTTTTTCTTTTAAAAAATGTGCAAAAAATTGATACAGAGTAAACTTTGAAGACTTAACTATCAAAAAAAAAATGCGGAATAAGGTAGATATTGCTAAGCAAGTGATATTACCATGCGTATGTTCGTTTTTAGATAAAATGTGTTTTGCCATTTTATACATTACTTCCTGAACATCCAAAACCTTTATTCAAAACAGGAATGTTATAAAAGGGTTCCATTAGAGATCACTCGGTTCAAAATGCAGTTTTCATCGTATTATACACCTCATCTATTCGCTCGTCTTCCGACAATGTTTCCCAAGGGACGTACCTCGTATAATTTATTTTCTACAAAGTTGTATGGCACATTGTAATCGTAGCTCGGATGTGGTAATATTTGGATTGGTATACGACGTTTAGGAAGGATACAGTATTTTTTAGGTTGAATAAATAATTCAGTAAATATTGGACAACATCACATACGTTGCTCTGATTCTGTGGTAGCTTAGGCACTTGTGTTACAGAAATCAGAAACAACGACGGTACCACGGCAACCAGATAAGAGACAATATGGAAAAGTTAATTCCGCATATTGACCAATAACGTCAACGACTACTTTTTTTAAACGCCAACTCTCGGCTACGGAGGTCAAATATAAATATATAAAGAATAGGAACGTACTCTGACGTAAAAAGGGTCGCAGACTCAAACTGGATGAAGAAGGCACAATGCAGAGAAAGGTGGAAAATGTTGACGGAGGCCTACACCGAAATGGTTGAGTCAGGCTAAAGAAGAAGAAGAAGAAAGATTAGGAATGGCAGATAAAAATAATGAACCAAATCTATTTCTGTAAATGTCACGTGAAATTGAAATTAATATATGATAGCACAGTGTGCTTGTTGCTTTATAACTTTTTTAAGTTTTGAGAAGATCAGTGATAAAATATAATCTCATTTCAATGCACTAACGGATTACGAGCGACTTACTATAATGCCCGGTTTTACGATTCGTAAGTGACAAAAATAACTCGTTGCCGGCTCATGTGTTTCCTCCTTCCTTTGACATGGACTCCTTCAAAAGGAGCGTGAAGAAACATCTTGCGGGCCAGTATGGCGATGCTAACAAATAGGATATTTTGATATCAAATCCGTTGTCATCGCGATGTGGGTTCCTCTCTTGCTTACCATCAGGCTGGGAGGAGCCAATATACTACGCTACAAAAAAAAATCCGTTTATCTCCAACCGATTTAGAGTCGTTAATTCTAATTTCAAATTTACTTTCCATTCCAGCTGTGATCAGTATAATAGCATTATTTACAACTATCCGTAACTAGTATTGTTGTCAAATATTGGAACTGGCAATGGCCAGTATACATAAAACTTACTCATTAGTAAGTTAACGCAACTAAAATTAATCAAACAAAGATTCTGGCTTTGATTTAAACTCGTATTTACAAGCATAAAAGGACACGATTTCTTTATCTTGTTTCTCGTTCAGCAAATGAGCTCATAGCATGAGGGCCATTGTCAATATTTATGTTGGCTTCAATAAAACCATGTGTTATTGGGAGCGGTTCTTGATCTCTATACGAGACAAATGTGACGCCATAGTTCTAGTTGTAATACTATTTCCATATCACATGGAGTACGTTTTATGAGAAGTAGCATTTGTTTGGATGCGGTATTTCTAGGGTGATAAGTCCTTACCGATAAATATATTTATTTTTGCTGTTACCTATAAAATAATTTAATTTCAATAAGGAAAAAAATAGCTTCGTGTTAATTAAGTCAAAACAGGGAAAAATAACACGAAAACAATACGAATTATCCTTGTCCTTGTATAAAATATTTAGATTAATGACAAAATTTTTTGTTTGATTTTATTATTTTTATAGTACTATACACCGTACTAGCGAACTTTAAATATTAGAAACAGAAAAATTGTATCTCCCCTTGCGGTGCGGGAATGGACCCAAGAATAAATAATAAAATCGATTAAGATGCCAAGGTATCTTCGATTTCATGGTTTTCAAACATTTCTGCAACAAATGTACCACGGGCCGATAAGTATGTAGTTCTAAACATATTCGGCAGAGGGCACTTACCGAAGGCTAATGGTTGATACAGAAGAACAATTTCATCGCCAACGATAACTTCCGGTTAGGTCAGTTGGTAAGAGCAGCACGCGCGATACGTAAAGGTCGTGGGTTCAATTGCCGCACCGCAAGGGGAGATAAAAATTTTCGGTTTCTAATATTTAAAAATGTTTGTTGTTGTTGTTTTAATTAAATTAATAATATTTTTTTATGTACATTTTTTGAGATCATGTTCTTACTTTTTATTGTTCTTTTTTTTGGAAAAACAATTATTGATTATTAAACAGCTGAGAAACTTTGGGACTTCCACATGTAAACTTTTACCTTTATTAAGACAGTAGGTACCATGTATGGGACTCTCCCGCTATGAAAAAGAAAAGGAAAACCCTCTTACATTACCTCCTCCCAATTCCCTTCCCGCATCACTGGCAACTGCTTAAATGATGGTGTCATAAGGATAAAGATAAACAACAAAGGCCGCCGATTAAGTATGCCTTGCCATTTACACTAAGGTAACGTATTCAATTCCTACCCGAAAGAAATAACGTAATATGAATGTTTGGATAAAAAAATAGGTGTTGTCTCGTTAGTTGGGTGACGATGGCTGGGAAGGTTATACGCTACTGCAGACTTCTTTTGGTTGAAGTTATGATTGTGTTAATACTTGACCTTGATGACCTACATGGCTGAGAGGCGAGCAAGCTGGACTTTGGTTTCTCGCCATCTTTGAGGTTCCGGGTTCAATATGGAAAACGAATTTTTGTATATTGTCTCGGGTCTAGGTGTTGTGTGCCGTCGTTGTTTCTAATTTCTGTTACACAGGTCCTTAACCCTTAACTGGTATCGGGGGTCAAAATTTACCCCAGTGTTTCATAGTTCTTAACATAACTTTGCAGTTTTTTAACCTACACTCCGGCGCATCTAGCTTACCTATCTAATGACGGTGCGGGGTACGGCGGGTGACAGACGTTGGTCGCTCTAACATTACTGGGAATGGAGGTACGTACACTGCTGGGCTAAAATTACCCCCGACATCAAGTATAATTATTTACATAGACATTATTTATGGAACATTTTATGGAATTTTCGACATACTTGGACGAGACAAGCGCTGAATCGCATCCGATGGCAAGCTCTAGGGGAGGCCTATGCTGGACAGCAAGACAATCTTCATGTACCGGTGTCAAATAATTAAATAAGATTATTGTTACTACAATTATAAGAAAGATTGTTAAATAAAGGCTATTATTATTATTATTATTATATATGGAATTTTCAGTAAATAACCATAGTCGTGGCTGGGTTTTTGGGTGAAGATCATGTTGTGCGGTGATTGGAATTTCATATGTCAAGAACATACAGCAAAAGCCATTACATGTACCAAATGATAAGTATTTTGTAACGTAAATTTTTTTTGCTGGATAGTAATTGCGTTTATGTTGTCATTTTTTTAATATTTCATTGATCTCATACAAAGTGCCTATTTTTTGTTACTACTATAATATAAGAAAATAGTATTAAAAGTTATTTTTCCTTAAATGTTCATTTTTTATAGAATATAGGACTGCTAAAATTAACTCTTAAAAAATAATGTTAAAAAATACGAGGTTAAAAAATGTTAAATTTTAAGTATTTTTTTTTTGTATAAAAGAGTAATAAAAGTTTTTCGTTCCTTAGATTAAAATTAGTTTGATTAAGTAACAGTATATAATTAACAAAAAAATAATTTATTCCGGTTTTTAGAAGTGAATTCAATAGGGTGACCCGCTATTGAATTTTACCCCTAACACCAATTAGGTTGCCCTTTTTTGCGAATCCGGTTAAGGATTAAGATAGATAGATAGGTTACACTTTATTGCACAGAAAATTTACAGAAATTGGTTTTACAGACATATTCAAGTACAATATAGGCGGTCTTATTGCTAAGCTTATTAAGCTACTTGCCACAAAATCAGAGCTTTGGTATATGATGTTGTCCAATGTTTATTTATTTAATACTATTCGTTCTATCCTTACTTCAATGATGTGCTAGATTTATTCGTACAGTATTTATATTAGGTTCATATAATTTTTTGGAGCCTAGATTAATACATATTTAGTAGAAAGTTGCCGCATCCTTTTCTCCATACTAAACGTTGATCTATGTACAAATTTGGTTTATGCGGGCGGTTTCATTACTATTCAGGATACAATCGCCACACTCGACTCGACTAAACTTTCTACTCGAGATAAAATACTCATATGAGTATTGCCTTTGAAATAATAGTGTTAGCTAATTACATTTAGTGATGTGCTGGAAAGCAAAACAATACAAATATAATTAATATCAACATACAAACTATTGCCTACTCGTACAACATTAATCACCATCTACTAATAATATAAAGGCGGAAGTTTGTGTGTGTGTGTTTTTTTAAATATTACATTTCAAGATTGACCTCATACCACCTGATATTAAATGGAAATGAGGTCATGGCTTAACAGCTACAAGTACAGCATAATAAAGCTGTTACTGGACTTGTCGCCCTTACCTTGAAGGCTTGACCCCTGCTACTAATGTAGCACCCCCCAGGAGCTCTGGAAACCTTACTTACACGCAGGAACACAACAACACAGAAGTGATTGTTATTTGGCTGCGGTTTTCTGTAAGGTGGAGGTATTTCACCAATCGGGCTGCTCCAGTTCAAGCGATTAATCGCTATGCCATACCTCTCTTAAATGTATGGATGGATGGATGTTTGTCAGTCTTTCACTCAAAAACTGCTATAAATTTTAAGACGTTCGCGTTCCATTTTAAACATTTAAAATAATTTAACGGGTCAAAACGGGACACGTTTCGGTTAGGTTGCACCAACCGTGGTCACGAGCTGACTGGTCTTGCTCGCCTTCGTCTGTTCGGGACCGAAACGTCGGGCCGAGTTCGTATTAACTACTTAATAAAAATGGTGTCGCGTTTTGACCCCTTAAATAAATTATTATAAATGTTCAAAAACTGCTAGATGGATTTTAATGAAACTTTACAATATTATAACTCATACATAAAAATTACACATAGGCTACCTTTTATAAAAATTGTGTGGAAATTATCTAAAATATGACGATTTTAATAGTTACGCGTTGACAAATGAGTGCGCGAAACGCGGCGGCGGGGGAATTTTTTAAGTTAGAGATATGAAATTTGGTACAAATATTGCTCGAAACTTGGATTAAAATATGGTATACATTTTGTTTCGAATATATGGGGATATAAAGGTAAAACCGACCATGAAAGTATGTAGTCCACGCGAACGAAGTCGCGGTCACAGCTAGTTTTTAATAGTTGGTGCAGTGCTAGGACTTGCGTACGGCGACCGCGAATTTTTTTTATTTATGACAAGCGGCTTACTCCGGCTTTGCTCGGATTTTATAGATATTTTAAAAAATGTAGTCTTTATACATATTTCTAATGAGATCGGGCTCTTTATTTCGTATGCTCTAGTGGTGGCAATTCAATTAAAAATACTTATTTATATATCTATCTAAAACAATGGTGTAACTTTGATAGGTATACCTACTACTCATGCCGTATTTTTTGTAAATAATCACGTGTTCTTAAGTTACAGAACTATACTTCTAGCTGTCATCAATATTTTCACAGCAAACGCAAAGTTAAAAAACATATAAGTGTTTTTACACCTCGGGTTACCTACCCTTAGGGATTTATTAAGGATACCTATTTTTTTAATACTATAAAGCAGTTGTTAATTGACAGAAATTTAGTTATACTTTTCATACCTCATATATATCATTGCTTATTTAAATGTGCGTCAGCTGTGACCTACTGTACAAAGTATATGCTGACGCTACACATATCAACAGTTACTAAACTGTTGAAGTATTTATTATTTGCTTTTTGAATTGCGACTAAATCATTCACCTTTAGTTTGATAAATATCTTTCACAAAGCACTCACTTCATAACTCACCTACAACGCCTATGATACAATATACATGTTACTCAGTTTGGATATCAAAAACGAATTACAACTGACAAACAAAGTGTATGTCTTGGTGCAAAATCTGAATATATAAAAGGAGAAACTGACTGACTGTCTGACATATTAACGCACAGCCTAAACGGTTAAACAAAGGCACTTGAAATTTGGAAGGGACGTAGCTTAGGTACTGTAAAGGTGCACTAAGAAAGGAATTTCCGAAATTCTCATGGGAACGGAAATTAGTGGGAAAATCCTTTTGTATGAAAAATATAAACCGCATAAGTTTGAAATTTAGCATGCAGGTAACTTTTTTTTTATGTAAGCTTAAAGCTTAGTTGCAACAGGATATTGCAAAATTCCCACGGGAAAGGGAGTTGGCGGGAAAAAAACTGGAAAAACCCTGTAGTCTCGCGAACGAAGTCGTGGGCACAGCTAGTTAGTAATAAGTTTAGCTTTTTATTTGTAAAAAAAAACTACTGAGTTTCTTGCCGGTATCTGCTCGGTAGTTATAGGTTCCGAACCGGAGGTAGCTTCATTTGCATTGTATAGAGACGATTCATAAGCATTACATACTCATGTAAGCTATAAGAATAAAGAGATTTTATTGATTGATTGAATGGCTAAATGCCGTACCTTGTTGACCACACCTACATAATACTTTTTAAATGTTAGTTCCTTTTTTTGTGTTACCTTTAGTTTACTGTACTTTGTATCTTATGCTTAGTTATATGTGGTAAATTCATGTCTTTAGTTATTAAAAGAATTCAATAAAAAATCACCGTTCATAGCGGTGTGGAATTCAAACTCACTACCTTCATGTGTTCTGCTCTTCCAATTGGGTTAACTGTAAGTTGTCGTAAGCGATAAATTTATTAAAATAATTCAATAAAAAATCACCGTTCATAGCGGTGTGGAATTCAAACTCACTACCTTCATGTGTTCTGCTCTTCCAATTGGGTTAACCGCAAGTTTTCGTAAGCGATAAATTTATTAAAAGAATTAAATAAAAAATCACCGTTCATAGCGGTGTGGAATTCAAACTCACTACCTTCATGTATTCTGCTCTTCCAATTGGTTTAACCGCAAGTTATCTTAAGCGATAAATTTGTATATTATATTAACCTTTTAGACTTCGTATGAGTTAAGAATACGTATCTTACTTATTTCTTTCATTCTTTCTCTCTCTAATATTAAATAAAATTGCGCGTGTTTCTGCAATCCCTCTCTCCCAAGATTCCAAACTGGACCAATGTTAAACTGTGGCTACGCTTCTCCATTACCAAGCCAACTAAACCATTAATTACTCCATTCACGCCCCCCACCATTTATCAAAGCGCGATTTTCAATCAGTCCAAGTGTCCAACAGTTTCAGCGCTCGAAACAGATTTATAGTAACAGGTGAAGCATTGTGAAAGGATTATTTTGTGTTTGTATGAGGAAATTGTATGTTCGACTTGTATTGTTGAGCAAGGCAGGTGCTGTGTCGTTGTTATCTCAACACCTTTATGGTCTAATCACTTTAGTAGGTTCTGGATTATGATCTCTGATCCCATTTATTTTAAATAAAGAAATGCATTGACGCACCTTACCGCTGCCCTAAGGGGAAGACAGGGAAATTTGTGGGATGCTTAGAAGGAGTGGGAACTACCTACTAAAATCTTCCAATTCTCATTACCTCGTGATGAGTTCTTGGATGTGAATTATAAAACAAAGGTTTTGAACATACATTGTCCTTGCTATTGCCAATCCAAATTTGATAGTAAGTAAATAAGTCTGTACAAATATTATAATTAATAATTCACTTAACTTAAACAGATTATGATCATTATGGACGTTTTATTTCGTGTATGAGGAGATTATATATACGACTTGTATTGTTGAGCAAGGCAGGCGTTGTTTCGTTGTGACGTCTCTATGGTCTAATCGCAATTACCTATAACTGAACATTCATTAGAATACTGCCAGGGACTTCAATTTTTTCGTGCAGATTCAAAGCCATATACAACCATAAACAAACCAAAGAATAAATAATCAAATAATCAGAAAAATACTGGCAAAACGACCACCGATACCGATATTTATGAAGATTCAAAGCTCTATAAGAGTTCAAATAGAACGAAAAAATGGTGATAATATTTAGAATCAAATTTTGGGATGATGTACCTACTGTACATCATCCCAACATTTTGACGAAGATCCATAGCTTAAAACGAACCCAAACAGGTATTCATACCTAACAAAGCTTGTACTCTCAATTCAAATTCAAATTCCACTTTTAATTACTCCAGCCATTTATCAAAGAGAGATTTTCAATCAGTCCGAGTGTACAGCTCCAGTACTAACATATTAGATTTAGAGTAACAGGTGTGGAGCATTGTGCGCTGCGGTTTGTTTTGTCTTTGTGCCGACCGCTGCTTGAGGAGATTAAAAGGCTTCGTGCTTAGTTATAAGCGGAGCGGATTTTAGTTTTAATGATTTTGATATCAAAGTTTCACGTTACCTTGTTTGATTCGTGTCAAAGTTATTGTGGTTATACCATCTTATTTCTAGCGAACATTCTAATCTATCACTTCAATTTAGTTTGTATTCGAAAGATAGGCTCTGTTTTTAAACATTTAAAATAATTATTAGTCAGCTCGTGACCACCGTTGGTGCAACCTAACCGAAACGTCGGGCAGTAAGTAGTTCGTATTAACTACTAAATAAAAATGGTGTCGCGTTTTGACCCGTTAAATTATTTTAAATGTTTAAAATGGAACGCGAAAGTCTTAAAAGGCTCTGTTTTTATATAATAAAAGTTTTTATTTTTGGTACTAAACACCAATAAGTAATAAAAATAACACTGCAAAGCAACTAAGAACGCAACGCATAATTCAAATGATAGGTTGTTTAAAAAAACTCAAAAATATATTTCAGTCACCAATATGTATGGGTAGATGCTTAGTCTTCTAATGCCTCTTCTACACGTAGACAGCTTTATCTGCAGATGGGATCGCCAATCAAGTCAATCAGCCCCTTTACACGTCGGCGGACGCGTCCTCCGACGTCCTCACACCCTCGGTGATTTGCTCGTCTGCCGACATCAAATACCTACCACAGAATACTGTCATCTGCAGACGAATCTGTCTACGTGTACAATAAACAATGATTAATTACTAACGACTCGCCCCGGTTTCGAGGTAATGTAAACACTTAGAAATATTGGTGTTTCTATTCTTTATTGCAAACAAAAATCTTCCTCTTGAATTACTCTATCTTTTGGAAAAATCGTATCAAAATCTTTAAGCGCACATAGGTATATAAGGACAGAAAAAGCGACTTTGTTTTAAACTATGTAGTGATTTTGCTTAAAATTTTGTGGATCTACAAAATCTTTGATTTCGTAGGATGAAGAATTGAAAAACAATAAATCACGCTAATCACGTCACTAAGCCCTAAACCTTACAAAAACGCTGCGACAGGCCCTGCCGTTAATCACGCGGCCAGGTGATACAGGCCGCTCTATGCGGGGCATCGCTCAAGCAGATTTAGGTAGTCTTGCTTCCCTATTTGGTTGCTTCAATGAAACTCCGATGAGAGTAGAGAAGAGAATGTGTATATTGGTAAAACGAATCAAATTATGTACAATAAAATGGAGTATAACTAGTGGGTAGTAAAACAATATAAACTTATAACTAAAAGAAACACCAGAGGGCGTTGACGCGTCGATCAGCCGGTCGGCGCGCGCGACGCGAACTTGCACACGCATAAATAGGCGCGGCCGGTAGGCCCGCGCTCAGTTGACCGGCGGACGGCGAGACGCGTGGATGTCGACGGAGCGGCGAGCGGCGCGCGACGTAAATACGTTGCTTTATGATTTGTGTGTAGATGATACTGTATGTAGCTACAGTACTCCCCCTCAAGCGAAGCGTACAGGCCTGATGATTTTCCTGCCGAATTTTGACGTCGTTGGCTGCGATGCATCAGGTTTCACAGATGGTGTAGGCAACTGCGGCGCGCTTGAGACTGGATCAGCTGTTGTGACGTCAGGGGCGTTGACCGTAAATGCCGGTTTAAGTCGGTCGATTGACACCACAGCTTCTCTTCCTGGGAGTTGCAGCTTGTAGTACTTGTCGTTGCGCTCCAGCACGGGGTACGGGCCTTCGTATGGAGGTTGGAGAGGCCTTTGTACAGCGTCGACTCGTACAAACACGGAGTGGCACGTAGGTAGGGCGTTGTGCACAAACATACTTCGCTTGTTGCTATGCGGTAGGTATGTCGGCGTGAGCGATGTTATTGACGTGCGTAGTTGATCCACGAAGTCTTGATCCATGTTGCTTGATGATGATGATGTTGATGCGATGAAGTCACCAGGCAGGCGCAAAGCTTGACCGTAGATTAATTGCGCTGCACTGGTATTGGTGTCGGTGCGGATTGCGGCGCGAAGTCCCATGAGCACAGTAGGTAGCTCATGGATCCATTTGGTGTTTGACTCCAGACGAGACATCAAAGCGGCTTTTAAGGATCTGTGCCAGCGTTCGATGATCCCGTTTCTTTGCGGGTGGTAGGCAGTCGTTCGAGTTTTTTCCGCGCCCAGTAGGTGTGTAAGGGCGCGAAACAGTCGACTCTCAAACTGGCGGCCTTGGTCGGTTGTTATTGACTTCGGACAACCGAATCTTGAAATCCAGGTATTGTAGACTTGTTCTGCGACCACTTCCGCGGAGATTTCTTGCAATGGTACAGCTTCGGGCCAGCGGGTAGTGCGATCGATCATTGTAAGTAGGTACCGGTGTCCGCGTTCGCTAGTTGCGAGCGGTCCAACGATATCAATGTGTAGGTGATCGAATCGGTCGCAGGCGGCGAATGTACCTACGCCTGTGTGCGTATGTCTTTGAATCTTCGCGCGTTGACAGGGCAAGCAGGTCTTTGCCCAGGTACCGACGTCGGTGTTCATCGATGGCCAGAAGAAGCGATGTTGGATCAATTTTCGTGTCGTCCGCGTTCCAGGGTGACTGACCTTATGCACGGCGTCAAATGCAGTGCGACGAAAGTCAGTAGGTAGATATGGACGGATGTGCGGAGTTGAAGTTTCGCAGAAGATTTCGTAGTCTGTGTTCGGCAGTTGAATTTTCTTAATTTTCAGGTTGGCTTGCTGTAGTAATGTGGGTAACTCGGGATCTTGATGTTGTGCTACGGCTAGTTGTTCGTAGTTGATGGGCGTCGGACACGTAATCGACTCGACACGTGATAGTGCGTCGGCGACTACGTTGTCCTTCCCGCTGATGTGACGGATGTCGGAAGTAAATTCGGCGATAAATAGTAATTGTCTTGACCGACGCGGTGTTTCGCTGTCCGATGTTGCTTTGTGAAACGCGTAGATCAATGGCTTGTGGTCGGTGAATATTATTAGTTCTCTTCCTTCGAACATTTTTCTAAAGTGCTTCATTGCCATGTATATTGAAAGTAGTTCCCTGTCGTAGGTACTATACTTTTGTTGCGCAGTTGAAAACTTCTTCGAGTAATAGCCAAGAGGTTGCCACGACTTGTTAATGTACTGTTGTAGTACGGCTCCAGCGCAGGTGTTGGACGCGTCGCAAAATAGTGCGAGCGGAGCGGAGCTGTGCGGGTGTGCGAGTAGCGCAGCGTCTTGAAGGCATATTTTCGCTTGTTCGAATGCTTGAATGGACTCGGTCGACCACTTGATTTCGGTCTTATCGCGTTTCTTCGAGTTGTGTAAGTATTCGTTGAGCGGAGCTTGAAGTGATGCGGCGTTCGGTATGTGTTCACGGTAGTAGTTTATCATACCGAGAAAAGTTCTCAGTTGTTGAACTGTAGTCGGTCTTGGGTATTCGGTAATCGATGATATTTTCCCTTTTGGTGGGATGATGCCAGCTGACGAAACTTCATAACCAAGGAAGTTGACTGAAGTCTTGCCAAATACGCATTTTGACGGGTTGATCGTTATACCGGCGTCGTCTAGTCGTTGTAGAACGGTGCGTAGATGTTGTTGATGTTGCTCTTCTGATTCGGATGCTAACAACAGATCGTCGACGAACGGGAATACGAAGTCGAGTCCTCGAAGTACTTCATGGATAAACCGTTGAAAGGTTTGACCGGCGTTTCTGAGTCCCGGGCACATTCGAGGGAACTCGAATAACCCGAATGGAGTCACGATTGCAGTTTTTTCGATATCGGCTTCTTTGTTCGGTATTTGTTGGTAAGCTCTGTTCAGGTCTATTGTGGAGAATATGGTCTTTCCGGCGAGTTGATAGGTAAAATCTTTGATTCTTGGTATTGGATATCGATCTGGCTTCGTTATGGCGTTAAGACGGCGGTAGTCCCCACAGACTCTGAGATCGCCATTTTTCTTCGGCACGACGTGTAGCGGACTGGACCATGGGCTTTTGCTCGGTCGGCAGAGGCCCTGCTGCATCATCGACTCGAATTCTTTCTTCACGGCTTCGTATCGGTGTGGCGGAATAGGTCGAGCGCGACAGTGCAGCGGTGGTCCGGAGGTCTCGATGTGGTGTTCCACACGGTGATTCGGCGTGAGACTCATAGAATTGAGTCTGGTGGTACCGGGAAATTCGCTCAGTATTCGGTGGTACGACTCTTCGAGATCGATGCTACGGACAGTAGGTACGTCCGTGTAGCGGCCAGGAGTGTGGATTGATAACTTGGTTACGTCATCAATCAGTCGTTGACTCTTCATGTCAACCAGTAGGTCGTGGTGGCACAAGAAGTCGGCACCGATGATGGGCTTGCTGACGTCGGCGATGATGAACTTCCATTTGTACGGTCTCCGTAGGTTGAGGTTTAACTCAAGGGTTTGTTCGCCGTAGGTGTTGATCGTAGTGTTGTTCGCAGCGTACAGGGTGAATAGCATCTTCTTCATTCTTGCTCCTCTCTTGCGTGGGATGACTGAGACGTTAGCACCGGTGTCGATGAGAAACGTCAGTCTTGAGTTCTTGTCGTTCACGAAGAGACGGTAGGATTTGTTGCGAACGTCGGACCCCGCCTCGTCTAACGTTCGGTCGAGTTTACCGATGACGACGAGACATCTTTGTTCTTGTGTTTCGAGTCGGTAAATGCACATGGTGATTGGCATTTACGTGCGTTTCGCCCAAAACGCTCGTGGTAGTAGCAGAAAGAGCGAGGCGAGCTCTCCGCGCCGTGATAAGCGCGCGAGCGTGAGGCAGAGCGCGCGTTAGAGCGAGAGCGCAGCGCGGTGCGCCCGTAGGGTGAGCGCCCGCGGTGATAACGCGACTGATACGCGTTGCTTCGCAATTCGGCGACTTCGAGAGATAATTTGCGTATCTCATCGAGTAGATGCTGTGTGTTGATGGTATCTTGTGCTGATGATGCAAGTGCTGGATGCGACGAACGTGGTGTTGCTCGCGGCGACGGCGAAATGGCGCTGATTTCTTGCGTTTGTTCTAGCATCTTGTCTGCTAGAAGTGCGAGTTCGTCGAGTGCGGCGGTCTTGCTGATGCTGTCGCTGACCACGAGTACCGACCTCACGTGGGCAGGTAGGTGGTTCATCCACATGAGTCGGAGTGTGGACTCGGGGACTTTGTCGCGAGCGAGGTCTCGCATGCGACGTAACAGCTGGGACGGTCGTTGATCTCCGAGCTCCATTTCGGAAAGCAACTTTTGGAATTGCCTTCCTTCGGATTCCTCGTAGACGGAGATTAGTCTTTGCTTCAGCGCGTCATAGTAGTTCTCTGCCGGCGGGTTATACAGCAGATCGCTGATTTGCTCTATGTCGGTCTTCTCCAGCTGGGCGATGACGAGTTGGGCGAGTTGGGTTTGGCCTTTCTTCAATTCGCAGGTTGCAGCTTCGAACGTAATAAACCACAATCGCGGTCTATCACGCCAGAACGGCGGTACGCGCATTGATAGCGCAATACCGGCGACTTCGGATGCCTTTGGAGTGGAGCCTGTGTCTTCAGCTTGAGCCATGTTGATGTTTGAAGTTGGTCTTCGAAGGTTGATTTTCTTCCAGAGAGGGGTCACCACTTTAGGTAGTCTTGCTTCCCTATTTGGTTGCTTCAATGAAACTCCGATGAGAGTAGAGAAGAGAATGTGTATATTGTTTTTTTTTTTTTTTTTTTTTTTTTTTTTCCTAACTGACTATAGATGATGGCCGCAGATGGCCTTTTCATCTTCACCGGGCTTGCGGGGGAGCGGAAGGCTCTCACCCCTAAAAAATTTAAACAACTGCCGGAGGGCGCCCCATAGCGGGGCTCGGACCTCGGCTCGGGCCGTTGTTGGGAGAGGGTAATCGAACATATGTTTGGGGAGAAAATCGCCCCGGCACGTGCCGGTATCTTGAAAAGGAGCCTACCAGTGGGGATCGCGGCGTGCGTCCTCGCCGGCGAGGACGGAAAAGCGGTCGGTTTGATGTGTGCTGTGTCGCGAGCTGTTTTGCGTCGGCCATGGCGATCGTTATGGCGTCGTCGGGATCTAAAAGCACATTCCTAGGCCTACGTTTACGTGGGCGGACTACGGAAGGGACGTAGTCAGCGGCCGAGACCACTAGACTATTTGGATGATGGGGAGCAGAGTCAAAGTAGCGGGAAGAGCATTGCTTAAGGTACTGCGCGATAGTCGGCAGCCCTAAGTCAATGTGGAGGTTTTCGTTACGGAGATACCAGGGGGCGCCTGTAGCCTTACGCATGAACTTTGTGTATATTGGTAAAACGAATCAAATTATGTACAATAAAATGGAGTATAACTAGTGGGTAGTAAAACAATATAAACTTATAACTAAAAGAAACACCAGAGGGCGTTGACGCGTCGATCAGCCGGTCGGCGCGCGCGACGCGAACTTGCACACGCATAAATAGGCGCGGCCGGTAGGCCCGCGCTCAGTTGACCGGCGGACGGCGAGACGCGTGGATGTCGACGGAGCGGCGAGCGGCGCGCGACGTAAATACGTTGCTTTATGATTTGTGTGTAGATGATACTGTATGTAGCTACACAGATAACGGATTATATAGTGCGGCTATCGTTTATGACTGCGTGTCACTCTATTAGCCTTGGCAAGCCACCAATGAAGATACGAAGGTACGAGTGTTGGGGATTCTATGACGTAGGTTTACTCGTAGTTTGTGGTGCTCGCTTTGAAATTCTAAAGAAAATTCTTCAAATGATTATTAGTATGATTTAGATCTTGGCTGCACGCTGTACTATTGTGCTGTAATGCTGTCTACCTCTCGGGGCTCTAGCAAGAGCAGGCCAGGGCTGTTTGTGGTGTTGCACGGTTGTCTGTTAATTCAGTAGCCTTTAATTCATACATTTTAATTTATGATTAATTATAACGTTTTGAAGAAGTACATAATTTTAATGTGCTCTTGCAGCGATTCGAACAGTCAAGTTAAGTATCAACTAAAGCTATTGTCTAATATGATAGTATAGAAGCATGATAGTAAAGTTGGTACTGAGGTCATTAACTTATCACCGATATCATATTTTAATATGAATCCTATATTTTTTTATTTTTTCATGGAACTAAAATTGCAAAATGTTGTCATTTACCCTATTGTGCCGAAAAATCAACGTAATTGTTTAATATCATATGATTTTGAATAATAATATTTTAAAAATTAATAAGCGCCCACACGAGTAATTAAAAATCGTTTTCTAAATGTATCGTAGTTATTGTTGTTTTAAAGGCCATAACGTTCAATAAAGTGCCTATCTGGACATAAAACCTATTGAAACTACATCATAAAGGGGTGAAACTGTGAGGGTAGAACACCGCGTGTCGCGATACTAGTAACAGATGTGTGAAGCAATAGCAAATATTTTTGACCGAGTTCAAAAAAGGAGGTTTCCCAATTTTACTGTTTATGTTAACTAAAATTTCAAAGCAAACTCTTAAAGTTTGCTTATTTGTTTGAACGTGCTAATTGCAAGAAATAATGGTGCCATTTATTAAAAAAAAGCTTAATGACAAGATGCTGTAACTAAACATAAAAAGTGCGTAAAAACGGCGGATTGCTGCTAATATTATATGTGGGATTGCTGAAGTAAAAGGCACTTGTAATTAACAACAAAAAATATAATCTCTTAGCGTCTTATTCGTCTTTTCCTCTAATGTCACCCGGCCATGTTCTCATTGCCTAAAATAAAACTAACTCTAAAAAAATAGATAAAAACTACTTTCTCCCACATTTATGTATGTTCGAAGTTCGTATCATGATAAGGGGACCAGAATCTGACGATGGCACCCCAAACAAATATTTTTTTATATTACACTGGAAGGTTGACCTCATCCCACTTGATGTCAAGTGGTAACGAGGTCCAAACTTAAGATCAACAAGTAGGTACAGCATAATAAATCTGTTACTGAACTTGTCACCCAAACCTTGAAGGTTTGACCCCTGCAACTAATGTAGCACCCAGGAACACAAAAACACAGAAGTGATTGTTATTTGGCTGCAGTCTTCTGTAAGGTAGATATATTTTACCAGTCGGGCCGCTGCGATAAATCGCTATGCACTACCTCTCTTGCATAAAGGGAAAGTCGGATTTTTTCGATGAATTTTATTGATTTATCTATCAACGAATGGTTTTGGCTATTACTGTTTTGTTTTAAATGCGAAACCACTGAATAAGAGCAATATTAATTGCCCTTATTCTATGGTCAATCAAAAACAACAGTAAAGACAAAATTCGTTTCCCATATTGACCTGATGGGAAATCGAACCTGCTAACTCAGAGAAGCTTGACGTCAAATTCGAAGTCAAATTCAAGTGTCGGCAGGATATACAATAAATAAATATTGGACTATATCACAGATATTGTCAGAGCATTATATGAGATACTGTCCAATCTATACATCTAGACTATACAAATATTATAAAGAGGAAAGGTTTGATTTTTTGTTTGTTTGTTTGTTTGTATGAATTGAATAGGCTCCGAAACTACTTGGCAGATTTGAAAAATTCTTTCACCGGTGGGAAGCTACACTATCAACGGGTGACATAGGCTATATTATATTTTCAAAAAAATTAGGGATCCTTACTAAAACTTCAATAATGTAATTAAAGGTGACCTGAAAAATTCCTTACATCGCGTGCACTGCGAAAACTATTGATGATAGAACAAAGTCATGCACTACGACTTTGCAGAACTCATCATTATCTACAAAAAGTGTCGGGATAGCATATGACTAAACATTATAGTTATGTCACAATAAGCGGTTTTTTAATCTAAATAATTAATATGCCGCCTCTTTTAAAGGCTCTTTATTTGTACCTTGGTATTAATCCTTATTAAAATAAATTACTTTATATTCAAGATAGCTTCAATACCTTTATATAACTTTTTGAATTATTCAATTCGGACATTTAATTCGAAAGATATCATGAGTTTAATAATGCAAGTATTAGAAAAAAGTCGCTTGGTTGCCGCTCACCGCGCTCAGCTAGCCAGCATGCGATGTAGGCTCCAGGCATCACTGGGGTAAGGGAGGAGTCAATGTAATAAAATAAATTGCAATATTTATATGTATAATACGTACATATTTTAGTACCTATTGCACCCGTGCGAAGCCGGGGTGGGTCGCTCGCTAGTATTTAATAAGTAGCTAAAACGTATGTATTAAAAAAAATCTAAAACAATGACAGTACTACAATAACCAGAACCGAAATAATAAAAAAGGTATATTTTCTATAATGGCTCGATCAAAATCGGATCTTCAAAGATATGACCTATGATTATTACTAATACGCTTCGACGAAATAAGGCTTTAAATAAACACAGTTATAAAATAATTTTGTGAGATTTCAAGAAAGTAAAAAAAAACAATTCTCAAGAACAGATCTGAAACAAATAAGCTACGAGTGAAACCTAATATTTAACTGAAAAACAACATAATTAGCCTTAATAACGAACCTGTTAATTAGTTACGATAACATGGTACTCGATTCACGATACTCTTTTGAATATAAATTACACTTTAGTTAATTAAAGCGGCGACCGTATAAATAAGGTTAAATGCAATTATGGAAATTTTAGATGATGGGGCATTGTACTCGTATCTAGCATCCGAAGATTGCATGATCATTGTTATAGACTTGACATTCTGATTTGTATTTAACCTACAAAAGAAAGGAGGTTAATATAATGGGTTATATTAAATCAAGCTTTAAATAAGTATTAACCTTAATTAATATAAATTGGGGATAATTGTAATATGTGAGCCACTTGGGCTTGGAGGACGTGTGGCTCAGTTAATATTTCTGTCGCCCAAATGAATGAAAAGGTTCCTGTAATTAATTTTATCTATGTGCCGACCTACGACATTACCTAAAAGTCGACACAAATACAGCGTCAGCAGAATTGGCGTAGTAAACAACACTACATACGTAATGCACGATAAGCCTACATCGCGATGTCAGAGTTATCGTCACCACAAACTATATAAATACAACAAACCAAAATTGGTAGTTGGACCTTCCATTTTTAGTGAAGGATATACGACATACGTTCCTTACATTAGTGACACTGACGTGATTTTATTAATTAACCAATTTTATGTAGAAATACGAGTACAGCAGGCATTAACCAATTTTTTTTTATAATTCTTGCGAAAGAAAAAAAACCTATGAAAAAAATATAGTTTGCACTAAAAATATCCATGATACTTTAAATGCTTTTGACCCGTAATGATGTACAGTCATAACTATAAAATAGCTATGGTGTTTGAACGTTGTTCAACAACTTACATACATTTTGAGAAAATGATTTGTTACGCAAGATAGTTAAAATGTAATGAATTGTTATATTTTTTTTCATTAATCTTAGACGGCATTTTTATAAACGAGGTCATCAGTTATAGTAGATCAGACTTTACATTTTGGACTTTGTACTATTATTATGTCTTGCAAATAAGCACTAATATTCAAATTTGAGTGTTTTTCAAGATATGATTTTGAGCGTAAGTTATTGCATACTTACTTAATTACTTCTAGTAATTAATGAAGATGATGTTAATTGTCACTGTAAACGAAATCTTATTTGAACCCCTTTGGATCCCAAATAAACTGATTCTTTATTTATTCACTGAATTAAATACTCTTTGCCAACGCCAACTCTTTCAAAATTAAACCATTACCCCATCCCAATAGAGCAATTACTTAAATCAGCTGGTTTACATTCACCGCGTGTCACCACTCAACTCTCATTCAAGCGAAATTGAGTTTGTCACCCACTACATCTACATAGCTTGAGGCAATTACTGCTAACAACTAAAGTGTTAAGACCACCAAACTAACTCTATTCAGCGAAGCATACTGTTAAATGCCTCTATAGGAAGCACTTATAAGTATCTATACGAATCATGCCGACCTGGTTAAACAAAGACACAGCGTAGAGGTTTCCATTGAAGGAACAAGCGACAGAAGCCGTGTCGGAAACTTTGTGAAGAGGGTCGTCTAGGCTGTGGCCTGGGTATGTAGTTAAGTGAAAGCCCTCGTGAACTGCTTAGTTATGGAATATTAAGTTCGCATCCTCTCGAGACTCGTCGCATAAGATACTATGCATAAGGAATGAACTGTTGGCACGTAATAAAAATGGTTGCGCCATCTGCTGCGCTCGGGCGATTAAGTTTTATGCCGCGTAGTGTAATGCTTGGGTAAGGTCTTTGGGGATTTAGAAGATTCTGTTTTTGGAGAGTTTTGTGTGGTCGAGAATTGCCAGCGAACCATGAAGTTAATTCTAAATTGTTCAATTCTTGGAACCTAACAGTATTTTAGCAAACTTTTGGACAAAAGTAGAATTCCAACCATTATGCTGTCTAAAACAAAAGTGCTTAGCTCACCATACGTCTTGATCCACGTCAAAGTAAAGATTTTAATAAATAAAACCGTTTAAAAAAGCAACAAATTTAAAGTACCTAAATGGATACCTTCCATTGAATTCAAACTTTAAGGTAGCCCCAGGATTACACGACGTCTCTTTTGTAGACGCAAGTATCATTTCCTGAACAATTCAATACGTCATATACGTCAAACCGCACTCGTATTTCCATCCAATCAGCAGCTGACGCACTGATTTTGACATTTGTTAAGAGCGCGCTAACATTTATTCGCGTGGCGTATCCTAAGAGACTTGGTCAACTGTCCTCATTGTTGCTCAAGTTGTGACGTCACATAACGAGGGTCTTCATTATCAGCGCCTCGGCTGTTGTCAACTGCTATTAATCTTAATTCAGTTGAGCCCGCTGCGTGCACCTTGAGAGTGCGGCGGAGTTTGACTGTTGACGACGTTATCGAGCTGATGAGGGCTTGTATTCTTTATGGACAGGTGGCCTTTGAAGCACTTTAAAAGAAATACAATAGATATATGGCGCCATGATTTAATAGTGACAGATGATGTCATTATTAAATCAACTATGGTGCTAAATATTCTGCAAAAGCGGTTGCGAATCTTGTTAAATTCCCTTTGATAAAAATATCCATACTAATACTAATATTATAAATGTAAGAGCAAC
The DNA here is from genome assembly GCA_037074685.1 of Glyphodes pyloalis. Lineage (NCBI taxonomy): Eukaryota > Metazoa > Arthropoda > Insecta > Lepidoptera > Crambidae > Glyphodes > Glyphodes pyloalis. The sequence goes on along the minus strand of JAYKKO010000030.1, from coordinate 2,887,167 downwards.
TCTGTCTGTCTGTCCGGCGTTCACGCCTCTACAACTGGACCAATTTTGATGAAATTTGGTATAGATATAAGTTGAATAACTAGGATGGACATAGGCTTTTTGTTTTGAAAATAAGGAGGATGGGGTTAATACTGCCCTTGAAAGTGTATAACGGATAATGTTTATTTTTTAAGTTAAAGATATGAAATTTGGCACAAATAAAGCTCAAGACTTGGATTAAAATATGGGCTACTTTTTGTTTCTAATATAAGGGGAGCTAGGAGTAAACAGACAATAAATATATGAAGCCCATGCGAACGAAATCGTGGGCACAGCTAGTAAATAGATATAAGACAAACATACATGTATTGGATAGGGAATCAAAAATGAAAAGTGTTAATAATTAAAACACCGTTGTTGGTCATTCAAATCTAACCGTCACTCTCACTCTCCATAAGGATATTTATTTATACAGGCATCCCTCATGCATAACGTTCAAATACATTCGACTTCCCATATCCCTTGCTCTGATTTGTTGGTAGGTAGCTCAAGCACTTGTGTGCAGAAAACAGAAACAACGACGGTACCACAACCCCATACCTGAGACAATATAGAGACATTCGTTTTCCATATTGACCCAACTGAAAATCCAACCTAGAACCTCAGTGATGACGCGCTGCCGTTCGGTCCACTCACCTCTTGGTTTATGAAAGTCGTCAAAATTTAATAGGCAACAAATTGAATAAACACATAAGTAAACACGTGCTGTTCAATATTAGTTCTTGTATCCTTGACATAAGGGCAGTGATAAGTCTTAAAAAGCGTATAATCTGGCGTGCTCTTAACTTACCCAAGTAAAAGCTTGAATGAGATTTTAAAATGTTGAGACATGCAGGAAAATCTTAAATAACTCATCACAAAATCATACATTCTTACACACCCTAAGAGAATTTAAAATTACTGTAACATACAGTCGCGTTTAAAATGTAACATCTAACTTCGCTGTGACACAAAATATACCCTCGGATCTGTTTTCAAAACATAATTTTGAATATAACAATGTAACAACAAACATGTAGCAACGACATTCCAGATGATTTAAGCATCCTTAAGGATATATTTTTGTTGACTTGTAGCTTTTTCAAACTTTTGCGTAATGCCTGTGTTCAATATTTAAAAAATCGGTTTTAATTACGGATAGTAAAAAAATATATGAGACGTAAGCTAAAACCGTTCCAGACTCGTAGTCAGTTGGATAAAGGGATTGTCATTTTTGACAAATCGTAAAATAATGAAACCGGGCAATACTCATCTTCTGCAATTAAATAAAAAATGTTACTGTCACGCTTATCCTATCCTACCAATAATATAAATGCGACAATCAGATATTTGTTACTATTTGACGCAAAAAATAACTTATTTGGACAAAAGTGAAATGTAAAATACATTTTATCATAATACAATGGAAAAAAATCGCCGTTTTTCCCCTTAGTAAATTTAATAACGCGTTTTCAGTGAAATCAGTTCTTAGATTTTTGGGAACTAGATGATGCTGTTTTAATGAGCAACGATTACACTTTCAATATAACCATCTTTATTTTTTTGTGCGAATGTCCATGGGATATCCAATATCTTCTAACACGGTTCTTCAACTTGTCAAAAACACATTACCTACACACTTACGTTTTTTAGCAACCAGCAATAAAACATTAGTTAGTAAATTAGCCTTCAGTTAGTAAATTCAAAACATACAAAAAAATTAACAGAACTATATATATTTACAGAACTATACATAAAAGTATACAAAAATTAAAAATAAAATGTACAAAAGATTTTCCGCTCCAGCGTTTAGGGTGCCCAGAATTGTGCCTACATTGGTCAGTCTTATTTTTTGACCAAGGTGTTTGCCAGCATTCCGATCACCAGTTACCTACAAGCGGGCAGACAATTCTTTGTACAAAATTCGTGCCTTTAATTATCTTGTTTTTTATATATTTTTACTTGTTTAATTTAAACGTCAAAGCAAACGTTTTCGTCAACCATTTTCCACTCGCCAAAAACACTTTGTTTGTCCAACATCATTTTTAATTAAAATATGTATTTTGTCGTCGACTGTACAAACAGACTGCGTAATAATATTAGGTAAGAACCGGAAAATGTGTGAATAAATTCACGCTAGGTAAATTCTTTCTCTTTCACTCCAATTAAGCTTTGATGTTTTATGTAAATTTGAAAAAATCTGATCACTTTTTCTCCTTTATTTTGTTGTGAATATTTAACTAAAATAAGGCAAAAGGAAGTTATTTAAAGGCAATAACATAGAAAACCATATATAAAGTTATAGTTATAATAACATGTTCTTCTAGCAAATACTTAAATGTCGTTGAAAAGAAAAAGCAAAAAGTGAATTTTATTTTATGTTTATTAATTAAAATGTGACATAAAAAACAATGTAAATTACAAGTAAAAATAAGTTGTATCTTAAATATTAATTTTGCTTAATGATAATGGTGCTTAAACTACTAACCACATTATCAGATACATGTATGTGATATTGTCCAATATGTATAGTCTCATTTCAAATATGTTTAATTAAAAAGGGCTATTACAAAACTGATGATTATTTAAATGACAAAAAACATGGGTCTAGAATAATTTTATTCTTTAAAATCTAGCTTTGTATACTTTATTTAAGTACCTAGTATAATGAAAAATGTTACATTGAAAAGAGTAAGTGTCGAGTTTCTTTTTGCTTAATGAAAATAGTGCTTAAACTACTAACCACATTATCAGATGTATGTGATAGTGTCCAATATTTATAGTCTCATTTCAAAAATGTTTAATTAAAAAGGGCTATTACAAAATTGATATTATTTAAATGACAAAAAACATGGGTCTAGAATAATTTAATTCTTTGAAATCTAGCTTTGTATACTTTATTTAAGTACCAAGTATAATGAAAAATTTTACATTGAAAAGAGTAAGTGTCGAGTTTCTTTTTGCTTAATGAAAATAGTGCTTAAACTACTAACCACATTATCAGATGTATGTGATAGTGTCCAGAATTTATAGTCTCATTTCAAAAATGTTTAATTAAAAAGGGCTATTACAAAATTGATGATTATTTAAATGACAAAAAACATGGGTCTAGAATAATTTAATTCTTTGAAATCTAGCTTTGTATACTTTATTTAAGTACCTTAGTATAATGAAAAATGTTACATTGAAAAGAGTAAGTGTCGAGTTTCTTGCCGGTTCTTCTCGACATGATCAACATTTGGTTACACCTAAAGAAGAGTGTTGTAAGCCATTTTGTAAAAAAATGTTCCAAGGTGAATTTCGCCCCGGTATATGAGATTGCATAGTAAACACAAGTCCCATTATATACAAATATGAGTTTAAAATAGGCGCTTGATTAGTACAAATGCATTAATAACTAACAAATTTCGAACTTATCATGCGATAATATAAAACTGTCCGGGAGTATATATTTTTAACATTGAACTAGCGTCTTGCCGCAGCTTCGCATGCATAGGTATTATCCTAGTTCACATTTTCCAATGATCTTTCGCGCCTACTGGTCACAGCATAATGTTATATAACATACAGCCTTTCTCGATAAATGTGCTATTCGACTTATATATATGTCACCGTAAGATTATAAAAACCGTTAGATTATAATCTATCTCGCGAGATTGTAAACTGTCGACAGATTGTGAACCCTAGCATTATGATTGCAATTTAACGCGTTATTTTTCGCTATATTTTAATCATCGATAGATTACAATATAGCAAAAAATAACGCGTAATAACGGAATCGGTCAAATTGTAAACTGACGTAACAAAATGCATCTCGCGCGCTGATTGGTTGAGAGTTATGTTTATTGTCTTAATACTATTAATTTATGGTATGTTTAAATGACTTTGTTTTTTATAAGAGTTTCTTAAAATATTCCAATTTTAATTTGTGTTAAAAGACAAAATAATTGTTTCATTTTATTGTAATGTTCAATTAAAATTTTGAGTGCTTGAAGAATAAATATTTCGGTACAATTATTTCTCAACGTATGTCAGCATTATTGATTACCTACTAAATAGTAAAGAAATACTTGAAGATTTTGTGAAGTGCATTTATTTTATTTTAACGACATCTCTATTTTTTTAAATATAAGTAATGATTTGAATTGAATTTCCTAAGTTCCTAAGTTTACGGGGACATAGAAAGGCTGGTCTTGATTGGAAACTCATACATTAAACCGACCAACCAGGAAGAGCTTTCGGACAGTTGCCAGTTTGACGCGGGACAGTTGCAATTTAACGGTTTCACTTCGATAGATTACAATATAGCGAAAAATAATGCGTTAAATTGCAATCCTAAGTTACGGTTCACAATCTGTCGACAGTTTACAATCTCTCGAGATAGATTGTAATCTAACGATGTTTAAAATCTTACGCTGACATATACATTCCTTTGAGCTGCGTTCTATGAAGATAAAGAGAAATTACTTATGGTAATAAATTAAAAAAACTATAAAATGTAATATCCTTGTATAATAAATGGTTAATTTGTTTAAGATTTAATGTGTTTATTTTTGTAATATTAGTTCAGGCACAAGTAAGTTTGAGTTCCTACGTTTTAGTCATAAGCAGTATGTTGAAATTAACTGTTTAATTTTTTTTTTTTATTATTTCTTTAATACCAAGAAAATGAAATTCGGAGTCCAACAATCACCGATACATCGGACGTCTACAAAACGCTACGGTCAGTCGAAATTAACAATCCCAAATTGGATTTCCAATCACTGGGGCGGGGACAAATCGGCTCCCTTTGTATCTTTAACTCCGTCTCACTCTCGCGCAAATGAACTCCGACTTGTTATTAATTCGAATCCAAATTACCATTTGACTGTTTGAGGAAAAACGTTCATCCTTCTTTTAGGGTTCCGTGACCGAAGGGTAAAAACGGGACCCTTTTACTAAGACTCCGTTGTTGGTCTGTTCGTCCGTCTGTTTCGCACTAAGCTGTTTATCAAGGACCACGATAGCTAGACAGTCTCAATTCTGAAAAACCATAGTTGGAACATTGTTTTGTTACACGCAAACTAAAAGCTGTGTTTAACTAAAACTGGCATAATATACTATATATATAATAATCATGTTAGAATAATGAATATTTTTCCAAATTAGAGAACTGGTCGTATATGTAGTGTTATTCAATAATAATTTGCTAATGTTATAAAAAAAATAAAACTAGATTCAACTTCAGTAAGATAAACAGCTACAATAAACGTCGAACTGATTCCTTTTATTTCTTTTAAGGCAATACCTACGAAAATGTAACAAACAAATTAAAATATATTTAAGGGGGCTCTCATACAAATAACCATTTTTTTATGTCCTGGGCAATAGCAGGCCAGGCACTTTTGCCACTATTGTTAAGCACTTTAATATTAACAAAATTGTTTATTGTATGCTTGAATAATTAATAGGGAAATTAAAAAAAATACTTAGAGAGTGCTTTCATTATGTTGTGGTGGTTTTTAAAAAAAATCCCACATTGATGAGGTCCCCCGGGGGGTTTTAGTGGGTAGGCCTGCTCTTCTTAAGGCAGGAGAGTCCCACACACCATCACCTCCCTCAGGTGACGGTACGGTGCGCTAAGCATTTCCCCCCGTAAAGAACAAAAAGGGAGTGCTCTCATACAACAAAAGTATTTTTACTGCTTTTTATTTATTTATATATTTATTTAAAAACTTTATTGCTCAAAATAAAAAGTACAAAAGGCGGACTTAATGCTAGAAGCATTCTCTACCAGTCAACCGTTGAGTCATTTTTTGGGTTATTAAATTTTGTTGTTTAGGTTGGGTTTTTCTCAAAAATAAATATCAGCATCAGTTAAACTCTTGAAGTATTGACCAAATATATACATTTTTGTACATAGTGTTCTTTACGTACTCAATGTAACGGAACCCTTTTTGCGCGAGTCCGTTTTTTTATTAGGTAAGACCGTAACGTCTATTGAGTTTTATGAAAATTTTGTGTATTTCGTGCAATGGAGAATGTATTATGATTAAAACCCAGGCCTAAAATCTTTATTTGAAGAGATAGGTTATTTGGTCAATCAATCTAACATTTATTTATTTAACTAGGCTACATAACATATTTGTAAATTAATCATCATTGAATACAATGCAAAATTACTCTTTTACCAGTTTGCTCTGATTCTGTGGTAAGTAGCGTTACAGATATTAAAAACATGGACGGTACCACAACACCCAGACCCGAGACTATATTGATCCTATATTGACCCGACCGGCGATCGAAACCGAGACCTCAGAGAGGCCTGACGCCAAAGCCCAGCCCAATCGCCTCTCGGCTACGGAGTCATCGGATAAGATACCGGTATGAAATTCAGTAGATTTGTAACAGCAACAGTATCCAACTTTTATTTGTTTATTTATATTGTAGATTGCCTGGAGCCAAACCATTAAGTCTTGTTTTGATGACTGATGCCAATCACATCAATTCGAGGATCTGGGTGTTGTGGTTTCGTCGTATTGTGTGGTATTTCTATAACACAGGTACATACCACACAAACGTACTCGTCCCCATAATAATTTCGAAAGTTAGCCCCAGTTTCTCTGGGATCCCACCATCAGGTCCTGGTCTCCATGACATGGTACCACACTCGGTATGCCTCCTTCCCAATGAAAAAATAAATTCAAAATCAATACACAAACCACGGAGTTATGCCAGAACACACATAAATAAATAAAAAAAATATACGGTCGAATTGAGATCCTCCTCCTTTATTTTTAAGGCAGTTAAAAATTAGAGCAAAGTTTGTGGTTTTTTCCATGTAACTGGTCTAATCTAAGGTTAAATGCTTAGATTTTTACAGTGCTTTTTGCCGCACTAGCAAACTTAAAACATTTTCAAGAAACAGAAACATTTCATCTCCCCTTGCGGTGCGGTGCTCGAACCTGCAAGCTTCACGTATCGCGCGTGCTGCTCTTCCAACTGAGCTTACCGCAAGTTATCGTAGGTGATGATTTTTTTCTGTTGTATCAACCTGTAACCCTCCAGTAAGTGCCCCGAATATGTTTAGAACTACATACTTATCCCCCCCCACGCACCGCAAGGGGAGATGTATTTTTCCGTTTCATAAAAATATTTAAATGCTAAGAGTCCCAAATGAGCAATACTCAGCCAACCCAGCACACCCAGACACAAGCCAATTTACGAAAATGTGTTTCTGAATTGTCCTTATTGCGAATCAAATAAGGTATCATTCACCTTAGCCAGTCAGTCACAGAAAACGTCCTGATATTTTAGAGCAACGGTTTCCATGCTTAACACGGGATTATCATTTTTATCAGACTGCAAAATTCACATACTGTAAAAGTGTTATCTGCGAGATTTGAACCCACGACCGGGTTCACACAGAGGCAGAAGACGGAATAATCATGCAAATTATCAAACTCGTAACTTGAGAGAAATTGGTTCTTTGACATGCAAGATTTGATCTAAACATCGTACTTACATATTACATGAGCCCTATCGGCAAGAGTGAATGAATAAATCATGAATAAGATAGATCGTTGAGCAGTATAGACGAGGCCTCGAGTAATTGAATGCCTATTTGAATATTAAATCGCAATCGATATTGATCTCTGTAAAATGAGATGGTAGTTTGAAAGTGACATTGCTAGGTACAAATCCTAGTACACGTGGATTGGTTGCAGATCCTAAAGTTGTGTGGGTTCTTCTTCGACTGAGGGTTTTTTTTATATTGCACTTCAAGATTGACCTCAGACCACCTGATGTTAAGTGGTAATGAGGGCCTTTTTTTGTTTTTTTTTTTGACGGGGGAAATGCCTTGATGCACCGTACCGTCACCTTGAGGGAGGGTGACGGCGTGTGTGGGACTCCCTGCCCTGAAAAGGGCAGGACTACCCACTAAAACCCCCCGGTTGGACCTTCATCGCCTTAGTGGCGGCGCTATGGGAGATCGGCTAAGCCTTTACTTCCACAACGCCGCCGGCGGAACAGCCGCTTACGCGGCTCCGTCTACTCCCCCCGTCGTGTTGGGGGGGAGTCTGGGAATGGGACAACGGGACCATCCCCACCTCGCAGTGCAATGCCAGCTGAGATGCCCTCACACCATCAGCCGGCTGGTCCCCACGCGGTAGCTGGGCGCGGTCATATTGCCGCCGCGCCCTCATCCGCCTTCTTCGACGGCAGGAGTGAGAGATTCGGCCCCACCAATGACGCCTGCCGCAGCGTTTATTTTGACAACAGTACAATGATCAACTCAATTGTTTCGGCCCGCCCGTGTTTTAGAATCAGTAGGTAGAAGACTTTTTAGCTGATAGCAAATATGGATGTAGCTTAAAATACTAGCTCATATAAACTAAAAGTACTTAATTGAAAATGGGTTTCTTCCATTTTCAATTAAGTACTTTTAGTTTTCGAGAAAATAAATGCTAAAGTTGCCTTTTCGTGCCATGTGTCAAATAGGTAAAATATATTTTTTCCTTTACAAGTTGAAAGCATTAATTTATCACTGCAATATAAAACATTATATTGTGCGTTATTCAAATCTTACATTTCCATTTTCGAAATAACTGTACATGACGTCAGCGCGGCGCGACGCTCGAACGCGATGTGCAGAGGACGCCCAGCACAAGCGCCGCTCAAACGCCGCGCCGACGCTGGGCGGGCGCCGCGTCGACGCTGAGAGGGCGCCGCGTCGACGCTGAGCGGGCGCCGCGTCGACGCAACGCCCAAACAACGTCGGCACGGCAAGACGCTGACGCTCGAAAGACGCTAGTGTGGGGTCCCTCTTAAGGGCGACAAGTACAGCATAATAAATATGTTACTAGACTTGTCGCCTTTACCTTGAAGGCTTGACCCCTGCTACTAATGTAGCACCCCCCAGGAGCTCTGAAAACCTTACTCACACGCAGGAACATAACAACACCGGAGTGATTGTTATTTGGCTGCGGTCTTCTGTAAGGTGGAGGTATTTCACCAGTCGGGCTGCTCAAGTTCGAGCGATAAATCGCTATGCCCTACCGCTCTTAAATAAAACCAAGGTAACCAAGCGCCTGATTAGTGTCCTATTGAGGGGAAAAGGGCATCGTTGATACGAGCGATGTTAGCTTATGCGCAGTTCCAGTATTTTATTGTGATTCGTAATGTTTCAAAAATTACTATCCGTTTTTCACCAACCGACTAGGAGTCATTGATACCGTTTCATAATTTACTTTCCATATCAGCTGTCGTCAGTCGCCCGTCAGTCGTTTGAGTTTACGCTGTGTATAATTTATTACTATCAAATATTGGAACAGGGCATTAATTACCACGCCTGGCTTGCCAAATGTGTGATCCGTTTTGGGCGTTTACAAATATATTTTAACATTTTAAAAATACTCAAACACAGGGAACTTAAGTCCACGACCGCGGTAATTGGATCCAGGGCGTCTACTCTTGAAAACGAAACGAACAAACGAAAGGTTTCGTTTTTGAAGATTGATCAAAAGTTAGGGAATTAAAACGTGATTTTTGATTTGTATAAATAATATTTTCTTTTTTGATAACGCTTTATTCGCATTCGAAGTGTGTTAGTTGCGATAATGAGCAATAAAAAATACTAAACGTCATCGGATCCGACATATTTCGTTTTGAAGAGTAGACGCCCACTTCTTAAGACTATACTATTTTAAAATACTGTTACTTTTTGTAAAGTTTTATTAATAAGTTAGAAATAAGCAAAAATTTAAATATAAACTTGATAACTAACAAATGTACGAGTATATCATCAAGTATGTATGATTTAAAATAATAATAATTTACAATTGTAGTATTTACATTTGTGGTAGTGGACACATTTGAAAATGAACATCACTAAGTCCAATAATAACTTCACTATTATTACTATACAGTCCATGAACATTGTAATTATTTAATTATTCATTTCAATAAGCATTTTCTTTTATGTCAAAACGGTAGCCTAATTTACAATTGTTAGCAAACTCAATTATTCATCAACACTTATAACTTCAAAGATTGTTTCATCGCTAAATAAATTGCTAAATTTCCAATTTGAGGAATACGGTTCGCTTAATATTACACACGAGTGCTCGTCAGCTATCTATCTTATATATAAAAATGAATCGCTGTTCGTTAGTCTCGCTAAAACTCGAGAACAGCTAGACCGATTTGGCTAATCTTGGTTCTGAAATAATTGTGGAGGTCCAGGGAAGGTTTAAAAGGTTAGAAACTAAAAAAATAGGCGTTACGAAGTTCGCCGGGACAGCTAGTATATTTATATTATTTACTTTGTAGAGTTACGTAAAGTTCCAAAGGGTAAATAAGACTCTATGACTAAGACTTACTTCGTTGTCCATTCATCCCTTTATCTCTCACCAAGCTGTATCTCAAAACCGTGTTAATAAGATAATGGAAATTCTCATTAATTGTATTTCTGTTGCCACTTTAACAAAAAAAAATTGTATCGCGAATTGTGTTGGTAAGCGCATAACTCAAAAACACCTTGACCAATTGTGTCAATACTTTTTGTAATGTTTGTTGTAACCCAGTGTAGAAAAATTCAAAAATTACCGGGAAACCCCAGACAGCCTTTTTCTTTTTCCAATACAAACGTTTTCTAACTAAAATGTAGAATAAATTTAAATTTTATTGTTATTCGATAAAGTTTGTATTAATCACATTCCAAATATTTTTGATAAGACGTTTGTCGAGGCAGCTAGTATTTGTACATATATACAGTAAAGGAAGGCTTCCTTCCATACAAACATTTTCAATATCCTAGTCAATGAGATGGTCGGACTTTGCATGCGATTCATACTCACACTGGGCCACACACATTGCTACACAACTGAGTCAAAATAATTATATGTAAAAAAAATTGCATGCATGGGGAGCTAGGTTTTATACCCAAAGAGCGAAAATTTGACGTTATTAGGCACTAAGACTTTGCTGTCCGTTCATCCGTCTGTTTGTCACCAGGTTGGATCTCAAGAAAGACCGGATAGTTGAAGTTTTCACAACAAATTTTAAAAATCAAACAAAATGAATATGTATGGGGGCTCCCGTGCATGCCTTTTTTTCATTTAACAATGCTAACATTCTAATTTGACTCAGTTGTGTAGCAATCCCATGGCTCGGTCTCATTACCGAGCGCCGATCTCAGACCGGAGCCCCTAATAGTTTCTGCGGCGTGCGTGCCGCCAGCGAACTCCCATCGAACGTGTGTCGTGCATAGGGTTACCAACCGTACCCTAAAATAGAGCATTGTCCTCTATATTATGAAGGCGTACTCTATAATCTATAATACTAATAAAGTACGCTAAAATACTTTTTTTTCACAATTCCTTTAAAAACAATGAAAAATTGTTATGTGCCGCAAAAAGTACAAAAACATACCTTTTTAAACGTAAAAAATAAATGATACTCTTTTTTGTAAGTCCGTACTCTTTATTTACCTCCTTTTAAATCAGATATACTTTATATCTGCTAAAAAAAGTTGACAACCCTAGTCGTGCACTTTGACGAGTTTTGTTTTAACAAACCGGTGGGCAGGGAATCGGAGTTTACTGGCTTGCTTAATTGATGATTTAGAATAATTAGGATTTATACAGAATTTATACAATTTTAATAGAGCTTCACGCCGAACTAACAAACTTAAAAAAAAACAGAAAAATAGATTCGATAGTTTAGATAACATGCGGTTAGCTCAGTCGGAAGAGCAGCACGTGCGATACTTAAAAGTCATGGGTTCAAGTCCCATACCACAAGAGGCGATGAATTTTTTCTGTTTCTTTAAAAATATTCATAAAAAATTCCTAACAATATTATTTACGCATAAGTTTTATAAGAATGTACGGATGATGTAATGTATGCCCCAAATTATAGTTTAAACGATATTTTTGGCTCAATTCTATAGGACTTACTAGTAGAGAATACCAAGTAGTACTAAGCATGCAGTTCGCCTTTTGTACTTTTCAAATACGTGCAATAAAGTAAAAAAATAATAATTAAGACTTGTGCTCAATAGTGGAACATAAATGTAACTATCGCTCCTTCGGTATTTCAAATAATAATCACCCATACGACAGATCCTAAAACGGGCTTTGCTCAACAAAATAGGTGCCTTACATATTAATGCAGGGACTTTTATACCTTAAGTATTTTTTTTTTCAAAGAAATTACAGCTAGAAACATTTTAATGTTCTTTTGCTTTCTTGTAAGCTTTTTATTCTAGAAGTTTGGTAAATAATTCACAAAGTTCCGTACTAAACAGTAGCGGGCTTCATTACCTAGCCACGAACTATCTTGCGAGTATTAGCTTAGCCCAGGCTACAGGCTAAGCTTCAACATAATGCAGACTTGAAAGCCTTGAACATTGCCAAAGCTGTGAATCCAGTATGATTTGTAAGCTATCAAACCATGGCAAGCTTTTTTTAAATTTTTTGCATTACAAAAACAAATAACTTCAAATGCCAAGAATTTTTGAAACAGTATACTTTAGAAATAAGACAGAAATGGCGATTTTTTTTTTGTATTTCTTACCTTTGCAATACGCCTTGATTTTATTTAAAAAGAAATAAAGTTAATCTGAACTCTGAACAATATATTTCTTGCTAAACAATAATATTGACAATTTATTACATAAACAAAACAAATAAACATAAGATAACACTAACTTACAAAATATTTAAACTAAAATAAATAAAAAATAAATATTTTAAATAAACAAAGATGGTCCCTGTGGTAAGGTACCCAAAATGCTGGCTGCATTACCTCGCTGAATGGCGATTGAAATACGCTGGGCGAGGTAGCAGCCAGCCTTTGGGTCTCCTGTAACGTTGATAAGTCTTTTTGAAATATTTTCTTGCTTTTTAATAACCTTAAGTTTAATTAATTATAGATGAATATTTGTCACTACCTGTTAAAAATATGGTTACTTCTTTCAGTCTTCTTGTATACTCTTTGTATTTTTAAAACATACATTAATGAACAATCGAAGGCGATTTTAATGTTTGTAATCCATAGTAAAGAAAACAAAACATATTTATTATTGACAACACCACTTGTGTTAAAGAAACTTACAACAAAGACGCTCCACAATACCCAGACCAGAAAAAAAACAGAAAAGTTCATTGTCCGCAAAGACCCGAGCGAGAATCGAACCCGTTACCTCAGAAAGTGTGTAATACCAAAGTCTAGCTCTCTCAGCTACAGAAGCTTTAATCAATTCATTATTTTTTGTTACTAAATTAATTTGCAGTTGCTTTATTGTTAGAATAAAATATATTTAGGGCATAGGAGGTCAATGACTTCTTACTTATTGCTTTAGTGAGATTAATAATATAATCTTAGCTCCACAAACGTAAAAAAATAATGGTTTTGCGCAAGAAGGTATAATAAGTTTTAGTTTTTTAAACCTTCTTTAATAACTATAGTATCGCCTCCACTGGATGATATTTTAAGCAACTTTTGATGCGAGTGAACGACTATGCAGAAGATTTAATAATTCCCAAGTTTTTAGAACTGTTTCGCCAGATGTTAGCATTGTGTATGTAAAATTATTGTTATGTAGATTTAAGAACAGTGAGAATGGAAAGTTCCAGAATTATTTTTCTAGTTCCAACTGATTGTTGATGGTTGAATTTTGTCTCCTGCCTTTTAGTAGTTATGAGTATTGAAACGACTCAAAACAGAGATCGTAGGGTCTATTCTTGTAAGCTTAAATATTTTTAAAATAGATGAAATTAATATAATATTGGACAAAACAAAAATGTAATATGGACAACATTCCCTAGATTGTTTTGATTTTATAGTGAGTAGCTAAATCATTATGTGATTTACTCATGTGGTTCTTCGTAATACGATATTAAATGTGTTGGAAGAAAGAAAAAAATAATTGTCTCAACTTAAAAACAAAACGAAAAACAAAACATAATCTGTTCTAAACATAGGCGGTTTGTGAATGAGACAAATTAAAAAAAAAACAACAAATTCTTTCTCGCTCCACTCGTGAGATGGTAGGTGAGTCGAGTGAATATTATGGTTGTTGATAACTGACACTCCTGTTTCATTAAAAACATGGTCCCAAAAAAATAAAAATTTTATATACATAAACTTTAAGACTTTCGCGTTCCATTTTAAACATTTAAATTAATTTGACGGGTCAAAACGCGACACCATTTTATTTTGTAGTTACTGCCCGACGTTTCGGTTAGGTTGCATCTACCTTTTTTGCATTTTTGAGTCAGCTCATGACCACGGTCAGTGCCACCTAACCGAAACGTCGGGCAGAAAGTAGTTTGTATAACTATACAAACTTTTAGTAGTCAACTGACTACTAAATAAAAAAGGTGTCGCGTTTTCACCCGTTAATTATTTTAATGATTTACTAATAATAATAATTTTAAAATCCCAGTCTTGTGTGAATATGATTGTATGTTGTGGTACCAAATTACGGTTTTTATAACCAAAACGCTTGAGAATAAGGTTGATGATTGTGACGTCGTCTCGTATTACCTATATACTCGTATTATTTATAAGCCTCCTATGATCTCATGTAAAGTAGCATCAAGACGTATCAATGTAATCTCAGATACCGTGACGTGTATGAAAATAGATGGATTATCGGAAACTAATAAGAAGGCTTATTGAACAAACTTACTAGGCTATAATAACTTGTTGTGGAGCTTAGTGATTTATAATTTAAACTAAGCCTATAGTTACGATATAAGTATAGCGGTTTATGCGGTGTAATTTTGATAATTATGACTTAAATTAATTCAAATTAAACCCTCTTATTTAAGATTATTTTCATCACTTGCATTTTTGTAAATAGACTTTATGTTTTCCTTATGATAAATCCTTGTCCATATGTGCTCACACTAAAAAGTTCAAATTATTTTCACACTTTAAAGTCTAGAGCGAAAATTTTTTTTTTAATACTTATTACCATGTAGCTAATAATGTGCAATAACTGGCAACTAAAGCTGCTGCACACTGGGCCTTTGATGAAAAATAAGTAAAGCTGTCATTTAGCGTAACTATACGAAAAACATTTGGAGAGGCCTATGTCCAGCAGTGGACTGCAACAGGCTGACGATGATGATGATGATGGTGATACGAAGATAAGATTAAAATAATAAAAAAAAGGAGAGTACACTAGTATTGGACTAAAAACAAACAACCCTTAAAATATAAGTTGTTCTGATCAAAGATTTGAACTGTTAGGAAAAAAACTGTATTTATACAGCTTGATTCATGTACATACGTACTTGATTGTAAGCACTAAATAAAACACATAATTACATAGCTTTGTGTATTAATTTTAGTAGCAATATACATTGGGTAGCTTCTGTATATAAATTTAGTTAAGCCAATTGTTTTTATTTATATAAATTACATCAGTAACACTTATGAATAGTTTTAATATAAATCAAATGAAGCTACCTCCGGTGTAAAACCTATAACTTGAAAGAAGATACCGGCAAGAGACTCAGTAGTTTTTTTATAACAAAAGAAAATTAAACATATAACTAATTTTGCACCAAGACTACAGTTAGTTTGACAGTTGCAAAACAGATTAGAAATCAATATACATACATAAAATGGAAGTTAAAAAAATGTATGACTCGTTAAACTGCTGTTCTAGTATTTGTTTGAAAAAAAATACCAAACTCATAACAACTCCTCCTAGCAACTGAGCATTACCGAGATAACTTTCAAACTAAATAATTCAAATGTTATCAGCCAAGCTTAACGTTCACTAAAGTGATGTTATGCTTGGCTGATAACATTTTTAGCCAAACGGACCTCGCCAAAAGAATGCCTACAGTTCAAGACTACATTGCAAGCGAAAACCCGAATTGCCGGTTCGTTAGCGTAAACGCCTATCTGACGAACAAACTGCCACTTATTAGTGATACCAGAGAACTGACGGCTCAGTTTTTAACAACGCTATGCCATTTATAGTTAGGTATCTAGTTCACAGTTTGCCAAACAGTGTTTTTGTTTACTGAGCTTATAAATTAATAATGGCTGGACTTGTAGGGAGAAAAAGCACGGGAACCCAATATATTGGTTTTTATTTATCACTAATGAAATTTAGTGTGTAAATTTGGTGTTACTTTGTTTAATGATGAGAAATGTTATAGATGCATAAAATGGAAGTGTGTTTGAAATTTTTAATATTGATGTGTTGATGATAAGTATTCGAAAACATTATTTAATTTTGTTAAATAAAATTTTTGACTTTTTGATAAAAAAGTGGATTAATTTATGTCTCTCTGTCGGTTTGTATATTTAAATGGGTAGGAAAATTTGAACACGGCTCTTACTGTCAGTTGATGTAATAAGAAGTAACTTGGACTTTTGTTATTAATATAAATAATGATTAGTTTAGATATATTTATTTATTAAAAGTACATGCTGGCTTACAGTTATTAACCAAAGTGTCAACATGTTAATCAAAAAATACACAATTACATAGAGAGAGTCTAACAATCCATATCGATATAAATGTCAAATAAATATTAATTAATTGGTCATAAAAATACGAAATGTCAAGTGTATAAAATTAGATTAAGAAATTTACACGCACGTATTCGAGAGTACAGTTAGTCAATAACAAAAAGTTTAATTTCGTTAAAAGTTAGTCAGTAAAAAAGGACTTCATTCAACCACGCATCTAGTTAAGTCACTTGTTCACTTTGACAACTTATTTTAAGTTCTCCTATGTACGTCAAATAATACAGGGGTAAAAATCTTTGACCGAAGGCTTATACTAATTATTATTAAGGTCTTACGTTACTAACACTTAAATACATGCTGGCTAAGGACTAACTTACTTTTTAAGCAGGTAGGGCATAGCGATTTATCGGTTGAACTGGAGCAGCCCGACTGGTGAAATATCTCCACCTAACAGAAGACCGCAGCCAATTAACAAACACTTCTGTGTTGTTGTGTTCCTGCGTGTGAGCAAGGTTTCCAGAGCTCCTGGGAGGTGCTACGTTAGTAGCAGCGGTCAAGCTTTTGAAGTAAGGGCGACAAGTCCAGTAACAGATTTATTATGCTGTACTTGTCACCCTTACGCTAGAACCTCATTACCACTTAACATCAGGAGGTAAATCTTGAAGTGCATTATAAAAAAAAACTGTTTATTAGTCCTTAGATTTAACTTATATTGAATTTTCAGAAAGGTACTTGATTAAGCATATTAATAGGTTTGTACACGCTGTAATATTTGTAACAGTTTGAGAAACGAACGTGCCTGATATAGCTTTACCCATCCGACTAGCATCGTTTGCATTTTACCAGTAGAGCAATTAGCGGTGGCTTGAACGGTCGATTCAACAGGTTTGTACCTATACAAAGTAGGTACTAACGACTGGCCCTGGCTTGGCATGAGTTGTATCCCTACTTCCCTACTAATATTATAAATGTGAAAGTAACTCTGTCTGTCTGTCTGTCTGTGTGTCTGTTACGCTTTCCTGCTTAAACCTCTCAACCGATTTTGATGAAATTTGGTATAGGTATACGTTGAATCTCAAGAACCGACATAGGCTACTGTTTATTAGAAAATAAGGGGGGGATGGGGGTAATACCACGTTTGAGAGTTTATATGGAAAAATGTTTATTTTTGTTAAAAAGTTAGAGATATGAAATTTGGCACAAATATAGCTCGAAACTTGGATTAAAATATAGACTACTTTTTGTTTCGAATATTAGGGGAGAAAGGGGTAAAACCGACCATAAAAGGATGTAGTCCACGCGAACGAAGTTGCGGGCACCGCTAGGTAATAATATTTCTTTGTTATTTTTGCCAATATTTCAGAAATTTGAAAGTTTAAATCCATTACGTCACAAATAACTAGATTGAATTCTATCTATATCACTAAATTTCAAAACGAATAAATTCTCATCTTACTAAAAACTAAATAAAAACTTAATTACACATATTTTAACATCAAATAATGTCGACATAAGTAAATTACACATCAAAAACAATAAACAATCTAATATATAAAATATTTTCACATAGCAATAACAAACTTAAAATATATTTAATATTACTACTTTTAATTTAAATATAAAATTATGTATAAAGCGGAAGTCTTAAATGTAAAAATATAATAACAATAACCAAACTTCTATCATATTTTGAGCATACTATCAAAATAGGTGAATATAACATTTTTGGTTTTTATTGTATATCAGAACATAATTACAAACACATAATGGATACAAACACCTATATTATTAAAGCAATACAAATAAAAAATAATCACAAAACTAAATTAAATATAACATATAAATAAAGCACCATTCGCTTACTTATCAATAAAATAAAAAATTAACCATAAAATCCACTTATCATCCAGTATACCTTTGAATAAACCAAACTAATTTATGCCGCATCTCGGGAACGGGACGTTTCTTTATGCATCCATGTTTTCGACGATACCGCCGAATGCAGAAACAAATTGTTAACGGAAGGCAGTACGTAAATTACAAAGACAATGTTTATAAAATTACCCTTCATTCTTCTAATATTATCCGCTCGTTACGCTGATTGTAAACTAGTTATAAATTGTCAATACTGTTTCTCAGTAAGTGAATACCTTGTAATTCTCATGAGAAATAAAGTTCTTTAACCATAAATTTAATATTTTAGTTTTTTAGTTGGCGGTGAAATTTAAATAGGTTTCAATTTTTTATTCGATCTTTCTAAAAGTTTATTTAGTTTCTAAAAGAAAAAAAAATACCAATAAAAATTTCGAGTGATGTTCTTAGTAAAAAAATTAAATCTGAATCCAAAAGTTTTGCTTGCCACTAAATCAAATAATTACAACACTTTTGCACGATGTAACCGGTTCTGAAGTTACCTGATTAAAACTCTGTAGGAATACTACAGAGACAGCATTTTACTCATTTTCATTTCATGCGTAAACTTTGTAACAATTAGTTTAGTATTTATAAGTTTTTAGAGGTAATATGTAGCGAAAAAGAACTATCAGGCTAAAATTATGCATAATTATAAATATATGATGTTTTTCAAGGGAATTATGTACATAAAAAATATTATAAAATTATCATTATAAACCTATGTTTTTCTATATAAACATTTATATGATTAACTGTAATGTGCAGTCGAATAAAATAATATCAGTTTTTTATCGGTTCATAATATATATACATAGGTTTCGCTAAAAGATATTTTGTGGCAAATAAATAGTACGAAAATAAACTAAACTTTATATAAAGATTGTGTTTGTTGAAACAGTTGATGACTTAACCACAAGAGACATTAATTTAAAATGCAAAAGGATTAAATAATAAGTTAATCCATTTTTAATATGAAAACATGTATAAACAATTTCTATAATTGATTTAATTTCGTCACGCCGAGCCATAAAACTCTCGCAAGCATACACAAAATTGACACTCCGAAAATTGGCTTTAAAATTCTATTCTTAGAGACACTTTAACGTATGAGTTTACACACCCGCAAGACGAGGCTTATTAATAATTCATAAAAAACTCCCTTCTTTTACCGAGAAAATATCGCAGAAAGCGAAAACTACCTGGCTTATTCAAATATTCACCATCCAATTTTATTAGAAGGCGGCGGTATCCATTTTCACCTTACGACTAACCTTGTATGACGAAAGAAAATCTTTATAAGGAGATAGGGGGCTGGACTTTAACATACATATAGTGTGAGCGAGAGCGGGAGCGGTTGTCATATATTATGTTTAAAAACAATTTGATCAATGCTTTCGAAAACTGGACAATTTTTATTTTCAAAATAACAACTATTTACTATACTAGGTTGTGAAACGCGCATTCAAAATGTTTGTACAAATGTATACTTTTAGGTCATGTCCATCCTTACAGTATTAGTTTAAAGGTAAAAGACACAGGGCTTGGGCCGAACTTGGGGGGGAGCTTCGGCTTCACCCAAGTTCGGTAAAAATGAAAGGGCGATGGCTGCAGCCATCATTAATAATCAATTAGAAAAAAATCTGTATTAGATAAAGTTACTTTGATGTGTTTTATTATTCCTGATAATAGTAACTTCTTGTAAGTACTGAGAACGTACAGAATTAATCACGTTTATTAGAAGGGTGACCAATGACCATTACGAATATTTCCGAGCATCGATGAAACTGACACTATCGATAGAAGATTTTGAAACTAGAAACAATACAGATAATGTTTATACCATTAAAGCCTTAGAATAATATATCTATGATTAAAGCTAATACTTCAATACTAACGGTGTTTTTTTGTAAAACGAATGATACTAATGGCCAGTATAGGGTTTTAATCGTGTCGATACCATTGAAATGACATCAACTCGATACTCGACTAGACTCGGGCTTCATAAACGAACTCTCTATCTGACTTACTCAGGCACGCAGACGTTTAATGTGACAAGATATTGCGGTGTATACGAACTAATGATGTTGACAATATTTATGTTATTAAAACTACTACAATGTTTTAATTTAGTGCGTTCTATTCACAAAAATATGGAGCGAACATCACCAACTCAACCTCTTGAAGGGAGTTAGGCTTTAAATATTTTCATTGGTTTACGTCACTATGTCAAAAACACATATGTGTATAAGTACAAATATAGGTATTTAGTAAGATTTACGCTTGAAGTATGACAATTAACTATGTACATGAAGAAAAGATCGATTTCATGTCAGATTTACACATTTTACATCTTTAACTGCTCTTCAGTAGCGGGCAGAAGCACTTAAATCGAACTGCAAGTACCTATTTCTTGAATAAAAATCTTAGTCATGTTCGTACCTATGAGGTCAACTTGCTGCCACTTTCATTCTTCAACCCCCCCCCCCCCTCCCATTTGAGGTAAACGGTAACCACATCGTCTCACTTTGCGGGCTATGGGGTATGATGAGTCAAGCTCGCACCGGCTAAAACCCAGTTGGCGAACTGCGCAGTTGTGACGGAGTCAGGATCCTTTGCGGATTCTACACAGGCTCCCCCACCGATTCATCGTCAACGTAACACGAGATAACAGTACATCATCAAAATATGTGTAAGTTAAACAATATGTTCGTGCGCACGCTCGCTCCCTCAATACCTTCTACCAAAAGCCGCAGCATACGGCTCTTTCTGCCTACTACGGGCGAACATCGAAATTCACTTTGTCTAACGAGCCGCGATCCTGCGTCCTGCGCGCTCAATTTGTACCTCTTTACCTACATTATGATATTGGTCTTTGCGATCTTATGGGCCCTGGCTATTACTGGAGTGCTCGAATGGGGTTGGTTAGAGTGTGTGCTGCAGTTAAGCTGGGTAGTATTTTTCATAAAATCTTTTCTAACAGGGTCCCGTGAATCTAATAAAATCGAAAAAAAATAATATGCCACACATTTTTTGGGTTCCATAGCCAAATGGCGAAAAACGGCCTTATTGATTTGTGATGTCTGTCAGTTTGTCTATTTGTTCGTCTGTATGTGACAACCACTTTTTTCTTAAATTATAAGACCTATACAGTTGAAACTGTACACCTATGTAAAAACAAAGATTTTTCACATAAATAGAATACAAACTAACTAACTTCAAACTTGGTTTGCGCAAGAGACAATTTTTTTCTGAAATTGTAAAATCTCTGTAACTTTTTAACTATGAATCGATAAAACTAACAAAAATATATAATGTACATTACCATGCTAAATCAATTAATCAACTCCAATATAAACTTTTAAATTATGTTACTTGCCGCTATGGAACCCAACATGGGTGAGTCCAAGTCGCACTTGGCCTGATTTTTATTATAAAGATAAAAAATAAAAAGCTCTTTTCAATGCAACTAAAAGGGTTGTTCTTTTTTTAATTTTATGTTCTCTTCGTCTATTAATAATACCCTCCTGAACAAGTTTGACCAAGGCGGCCAATCTCATTACTCTTTCTTCTTTCACTCTTATAAACCGATGGGACAGATCAGACGTATAACCTACTATTTACTTGCCTTTCTGACAGCACGGATCAGTTTCCCTTATCAGACACTATCGGTAGTCAATCCGGAAATATCTTAACCAAACTGGATATAACACAAACATTTTGACTCCGCGGGAATCTAACCCACATCTGGATTACGAGTTCGAACCCATATCTAGATTAAGAGCCTAAACTTATTGCGACTAGACCAGAGAGGAATAGGGAAGAATATATAATAATAATATACGTATAAAATAATGAAGTAGTTTAAGAGCCATACTACAGTTATCGGCAAGTTTCAAATGTATGGAGTTGTCGTTTCAAACGAGAAATATATTCACAGGCACTTTTTTTATTAATTTTGGCGACAGAAATACTTAATGAGCCATACGTCGCCCAAGTGGCTCACTTATAAAATTTGTTAGGTTAGTATTTTTTGTTGAATATCCGTGGGGGCGCTAACGGGATCCTAATGATGATAGAGGATAGAATGGACTCTTTTGTCCTCAATAGGTTCACCGAGTTGTATGTTATTAAATGCAAAAATCGATGAACCTATCTTGTCTGCCAACTTAAACTAATTACTGTACCTTACATAGTTTTTAAGTACATTGTTACTAACATATTGACATAATTGGTCTGAAATAAAAGATTTTTATTTTATTTTTATTTATTTTTATAGCATCCATTTCAAAACATCTTGAATGTGAAGGGAATCACCAGTCACATACATGTTAGAGATCTGGGGTGCTCCATCAATAAAATGATACACTGCTTGAGGATAATGTTTATTCGACTAGAGTTTGAATAAGAATGAATCACAATCAACGGTAGCCGTATTTATATGGCGATCAAAACAACTTCCAAAGTGGTAGGGGTAAGCGCACCTGGCCGTCTACTCTTGAAAACGAAACGAACAAACGAAAGGTTTCGTTTTTGAAGATTGATCAAAAGTTAGGGAATTAAAACGTGATTTTTGATTTGTGTAAATAATATTTTGTTTTTTGATAACGCTTTATTCGCATTCGAAGTGTGTTAGTTGCGATAATGAGCAATAAAAAATACTAAACGTCATCGGATCCGACATATTTCATTTTCAAGAGTAGACGCCCTGCAACGTACACGTGCCTCATTAACTTGTTTACGAGGTAATGATTCACTTGCTTATTTGATCGCCTTACTGTACAAATGATGAGTTATACATGTAGAAGGATATTTTACATACTTAATCAAATATTAATTGAATTAGAATTCATAATCTTACAAAAATAGTTGAGATTCCTTATTGATTGCTTAGAACGCTATCATACATTTTGAATTTATCTAAACATCAGAACGATATTGAGGTATGATTACTGCCACTTACGAAGGAATGGGTATGCTTCATATACAATCTCGTACGCGGATACAAAAGGCAAGTCTGAAACCGCACTACCACTCAGCCACTAACCCCATAATAAATCAAGCCTGTTAATAATCAACACAACATTTTGACCTTTAAATAATTATTTTCGTTAAACAAACGAGCGTTGCACGCTATCAGAAATTAACACGGCGTGCAATTAATCACAATGAAACGTCATTGTAATATTGTTCTCGAACTTTTGGTGGCGTAATTACTAACAGATGCGAATTATCTACGCTGTTCCATGCTTTATTTACTTCAAGTTTCGAGTGGGGAAGCCTGCCCTTTTCTAAGCAAGAGACTTCCACATATGATATCATATCTGTCACGGTTTACATGCAATAGAGGAGCAAACTGAATCAAAAATTACCCAGATTATTTTTAGCTCGATAAATAGTTATGAAAATACATTAGGAATTTTCAATTCGGCAAATTATTAAAAAACAAATTAAAACGATGCAAAGTCACGGGATGGGGGCTCTTATCTCATTATGCCATCGTGGGCACAAAATGTACCCATTGATGACGTCTTGCGACAAATCAATTCAAATTCAAGTAAACAATATTTTTTCCTGTTTCAAATTTAAGTATAGAAAAGGGCTACATCATCAAAATGTCAAATTCATCATTTCCGCCTCAACTATAGCGGACATTACTCGAAGGAAGTATGTAGGTTCAATGTTATTACTAAAACAACAGTCCTTTTGTTGGTACACGCCATGTACACACGGGATAAATCTCTAGCGAGCTCAGTATGATGGATCGACGCAACGTGAGCCAGTACAATTGTACGTATGTACAAATTATATTTGCCACGATTAGTTTCACGTCAAGGAGTTACGAAGAATGACGGCTCGGTTAGATTTATTTGTCGGAGCAAATATATATAGCTCCGAAGCTATGCTAGGAGTTTTTCGACATGACAGGCTTAGGATAGATAATGTTTTACTATTTTTTTTTATAACGCATCTCAAGATTGACCTCATCCCACCTGATGTCAAATATTAATGAGGTGAGGCTTAAGGGCGACAAGTACAGCATAACTTTTACTGGGCTTGTCGCCCTTACCTTGAAGGCCTGACCCCTGCTATTAATGTAGCACCCCCCAAGAGCTCTGGAAACCTTACTCACACGCAGGAACATAACAATACCGATGTGATTATTATTTGGCTGCGATCTTTTGTAAGATAAAACTTGAAATTAAGTGATCGATATAATTAAAAAATATCATAAGTATCGATAGTCTATTTGATAGTATTAATTGTTTTAAACACGCCAATTATATTGTTTTACAAAAATATTTTTTTTTAAAACCGAAACTATTCATTGCTATAATATCGATTTCGCATACTGTCAATAATTTAATTAACTATGATTGCCTTCCAGTAATCAGTTTCATAGCTAGTAAATGTCACACAAACACGATAATAAAAAACCTAAAAATCTTAAAGCGTATTATTACATAGATTAGTTGATATTAGGTAAAGGCACTATGGGTGGTTATTTAACTATCGAAAATGTAATACTATCGATTTAATCGAGAGTAAAACTGTCGTTAACATTGAATTAATCGATACCTTCAATATGTTCCTTTTTATTATTGATATAGAACTTTTATAGTAGACTAGCTCTGCCCGCGGCTTCGTTCGCGTGGACTACATCCTTTTATGGTCGGTTTTACCCTTTTCTCCCCTAATATTCGAAACAAAAAGTACTCTATATTTTATTCCAAGTTTTGAGCTATATTTGTGCCAAATTTCATATCTCTAACTTCAAAAATAAAATGTTTTCCATATAAACTTCCAAAGGTGGTATTACCCCCCTCCCCCCCTTATTTTCTAATAAAAAGTAGCCTATGTCCGTTCTTGAAATTCAACGTATACTTATACCAAATTTCATCAAAATCGGTTGAGAGGTTTAAGCAGGAAAGCGTAACAGACATACAGACAGACAGAGTTACTTTCGCATTTATAATATTAGTAGGGATTAGTAGGGATAGTATTAAAAGATTTGTATTCGTTTTTAATTAATATAGTGTACGTTATAATGAAAAATACAAACCTCCTCCAAAACTAGTGCCTCTTGTACCACTACGCATACACAGCAGGTGTACAAAGTGTTCGAGGCAAGAGTAATTATTCCTCCCAACCTCCGGTAATGATAATGTTATGAATAAGGGGAATTAGTTGTCCCTGAGTATTCATATTTCGTGTTGTTTTGACAGAGCGTCGGAGTATGAATCGAAATGTTAAATGTCTCTTGTGATAAACATAAGCATATTTAGCAAGTCAACAAACAAACAAGTGTGATTAGATATATTACACTGCTGAGAATGGTGGCAGTAAGGAAGTTTCAATGAATAATCCGCTAGATGGCCGCACTTGGGCGGAAGATCCAGCATGATTGGTGATTCACTCAATGTCGTGTGGAATTTGACCAATTAGGTAGCAGTAATAATAATAAATATTGGACAACATCACATACATTGCTCTGATTCTGTGGTAAGTAGCTAAGCACTTGTGTTACAGAAATCAGAAACAACGACGGTACCACAACATCCAGACACGGGACAATGCAAAAAAGCTCATTTCCCATATTGAACCTACTGGGGATCGAACCCGGAACCTCAGAGATGACGCGACGCCAAAGTCCGGCACGCTCGACTCTCGGCTACGGAGGTCGTCAGAAGGCAGTCCGCGTTTACAAAACAAAAATATTTTTTTGAAATTAACCAGTTAATTCTGAGCTTATTGCGTTAAAAAAAACCAAACAAACTCTTGATCTTTATAATATTCGTATTGATTAAGTTTGATATGTTGTATCAGTTACATACATACAATATCCTGTGTATTGTACGTTATTAGATCGAGTAAGTGAAATTTTCCTGAGAAACTATGACGTATTACGACGTGTATTGGGTTGATCCGAATATTAATCTGTTCCCCAAATGATCTGCAAAGGTGATAAGACTTTCCAGCCATTATCTTAAGTCAGTCAGGTCGAGAAAAATATACTTAAGTTTGAGAATAATGTTAAGCATTGCAGTTATCATTGATGATAGTAAGATAGGCACACAAATGTCTTTAACTTTCGGATTTTGATAGTTTCCTATATTTTTAAAACAGTTTACCTTTGGATTGGTTTGTGGCAATATGTGTCTAAAATCCATTCGTATGTATACGTCATGAATTGCTTTATAAGAAGTACTCGTTAAGTAAAAATGGTATCTGCAGGATTTGAACCTTCTAACAATACCCTCGCTCGGCTCCCAATTTTTTTTTTCATCTAATTTTCTTGATGCTATTCTCTGCCACTTGTCAATAAACCACACAGACAGTGAGTACTTACCTGACAAGTACGAGACGTTAAAAATAACATTTCATGATGAACTCACCCAGTGGCCAGGCTTAAGTCAAAGTTTATCAATGCACCTCAAAGGGCATGCACGTGATTTATTTGATGATAGCAATGTTGTAAAACCATCTAAGGCTTAACGTGACTTCCGAGGGACTTAAACATAGACTCTGGAAAGCCGCAGCATATCGCTAGTTATAAATTGTTATTAAAATATTCCTACTAATATCTTAAATGCGAAAGTAACTCTGTCTGTATGTTACGCTTTCCCGCTTAAACCTCTCAACTCATTTTGATAAAATTTGGTATAGATATACGTTGACCTTTAAGAACGGACATAGGCTAATTTTTGGCTAACGGATGGGGGTATACCACCTTTGAAAGTCAGTATGGGAAAATACTTATTTTTTAAGTTAGAGATATGAAATATAGCTCGAAATTTGGATTAAAATATAGACTACTTTTTGTTTCAAATATTAGGGGAGACAGGGGTAAAACTGACCATGAAAGGATGTAGACCACGCAAACGAAGTCGCAAGCACAGCTAGTTATTATTATAATTATTTCAAATATTACGAAATGTTTAAGTCACGTGCATTATAAATATAAGCATACACTTTAATATTGCGTAGTAAATCAACGAAGCCGCTAATGATCAATTTATATTATCTGTTACAATAATAATATAAACAGGTGATTATACCCCCTTGTGCGTATTAAGATAAAACAGTATTACGACTTTCCATTCATCTTATATCCAATTAATTATACTAATTACGTCACGGCTAAGTTACCTACTTAATAGGCAAACACTCTGAACTGCCTAGTATGATGTTTACTCAGATAACAAATAGGGTTATATACTATGCTTAAACAGAGGCATATGACCGATTCTAATATACTCGTACAATAGAAATTAAATGAGATATATCTGATAAACTATGCAATTGATCATGTTAATTATTTTTTTTAACTTAAAGTACGTTTTAGGTAAATTTTTTAGATGTGTTTAATATATACACATTTAAAAAATGTAAAAAATAAAAAAATTTATGAGTGATTGATATATTAATAACTACTTACTAAAACAACCGCCATCTTGATTTCAATAAAGCGGGTGCATTTTAATTTCGAAATAATTTAGTTTTGAAGAAGGTACAGATTTTTTAGAGCGAGGTACAATAAATGTATCTAATTTTTTTTAGTGACTGGTATGATTTAGTTCTTCGTGGTACACCCGCCGTTTTGACTCCCATTCGCAATTCATTTCTAAAGAAGGTAGATTACTAAAAATATACATAATGTTTGATCCACAATTGGCATACATACCAAACACTTAGGTTTTAAGAGACATTAGAAGGGTCCACTGCAGAATTAAGGACGACCTCTGTAGTCGAGAGGCGAGGCCTGACTTTGGCGTCGCGCCATCTCTGAGGTCCCATTTTTTTTTATAATGCTCTCCAAGATTGACCTCATCCCACCTGATGTTAAGTGGCAATGAGTTCCTAGCTTAAGAGCGAAAAGTATAGCATAGTAAAACTGTTACTAGACGTGTCGCCCTTACCCTGAAGGCTTGACCCCTGCTACTAATGTAGCACCCCAAGAACTCTGGAAACCTTACTCACACGCAGGAACACAACAACACCTGAGTGATTGTTATTTGGCTGCAACTTCTGTAAGGTGGAGGTATTTCACCAGTCGGGCTGCTCCAGTTCGAGCGATAAATCGCTTTGCCCTGCCTCTCTTAAAATCCATCGCTATCAATAAACAAAAACAAAGTTTAAAAAATTCAGAGTGGGATGAAATGAACATTTATGAATAAATAAATATTGGGCAACGTCACATAGGTAGCACTTATGTCACAGATATCGGAAACAAGGATGGCACCACAACACCCAGACCTTTAAGACAATCTAGCAAAGTTCTCCATAATGACTCCGAGCCGGTGGAAGGGGACCGAACACACAACTGCTGGATCACCTAAGCCTAAGCTCGTTAATACTAGACCATAAAGGCAGATTTACTGAACACAATTGCATAAGCTACTTACTTTGAAATGTTGTGATGTTGTCTTAAATTTATTTTAGTTTGTTTATTTATCTAATTTAATCCTATATCTAGGTACTATTTTTAACCTTTCACGAAAACTGTCGACGGCAGGACGGTTTTAATGCAAATTCATTATGTCAAATCGTCGATGCGCGTGCAATACCGCGTATCTAACATTGGCCATAAGAACGAATTTTGTCTGTTATTTCTCAATATTTCAATCCAAATTAGAACTTACGGAAAAATGCACGCGCATCGACAATATTATTTATTTTAAGAAAGAAATGCTGTGTTCGACAAGAATCGATCTTCTTTTGTCTTTTCCTTTGGCATTTTGGCCTCGCGCTTAAAGTTACACGCTTTTAATTTGTTTTTAGTTACACGCTTTTAATTTTTTTTTATTATTGTACTCGTATTTTGATTTGTGTTAACTACATTTTATTATTTCATACCAACTTTCATTGCATACAGTTCACACATACATTGTGGTGTCACATTAGCTTCGGTTTGCTTGCTTTGGGGACGGATCGTTGTATCTGCTCCCAGATATTTAGTCATAAAATTAGTCAATTTAGTAATATTCCTAACCGTAAGTAGTTTCCACAACTATGCCTAAACACCCATTCACGCCAGCAGTTTATCAAAGTGTCCACAAGAAAAACAACACTCATCCGACTCAAGATTTTAAGTTGAGCGAAAGGAAACTTTTCTTATTGCGCACTCCCTTGTTCGCGGCTCTGATTAATGGTCCGAGATAAAAAAAAGCCGGCCAAGTGTGAATCGGATTCATGTCCTGAGGGTCCGCACAAATTGTTTTATTACAATATAATATAATAGAAAACATCTTTATTCATGGAAGCTTTACAAAATCACTTATGAATCGTCAGTACAAATTAAGTATTCTACCGGCGTGTTCGAAATGTTGATCATGTTGAGAAGAACTGGCAAGAAACTCTTTTCAATGTAACAATGTTTCCTTATACTAGGTACCTTAATAAAATATACAAAGCTAGATTTCCGAGAGTTAAAGTTATTCTCGACCTATTCATTTTTGTAATTTAAATAATCATCAAGTTATATTAAACAATTTTTAACATGAGACTTGAATCTATGAGTAGGCAACTGGATAACATTTTCAGGTAACTTGTTAAATAACTTAACGCTTAAACTCACAAAGGAATTACTTATCTTATGTAGTCTTAGATATGGAACACACTATTGTCATGGCACAACCAATTTTTTTTAAGGGGGAAATGCATAAGCACACCTTACCGCTGCGTTGAGAAATAGTATAGGCGTGTGTGAGACGCCTTCGCTCTTTTCAACACCCCCCCCCCCCCCCCGCACCTCTCATCATCTAGTTACTGCGCCATAGGCACATATATATATATTTTTTATAGTAGCGCAGTATATTGGCTCCTCCCAGCCTGATGGTAAGCAAGAGAGGAACCCTCATATGTAGTTAATCTATAGCAGCCACGGTACCTATATTAACTGGCTAGTCAACTAAGTTCGTTTTCTACTGTCATTACACGATTCCTTCTGTTGCTGACGTTTGAGGACCGACTTCCTCCTTGCATCGTATTCCTCATTGCTGAGGGTCGTGACTTCCCTTTTGCATCACTTTCTCCCGTATGATTTCTCTCCAACTGATTCTGTCTCCGGCGGTGTGAAGGGCGTTGTGAGCTGTAAAGTCGAGAGCAGTGCGGATCTGATCAGACCAACGCATTGGGCTGCGTCTACGAGGCCTTTTTTCATTTTCCATCTACTTTGCCGGTCACAATAAGCTTCTCAAGGTTGTCATCTTCTTTCGTTGCATTATGACCAAAGTATTCTAGAACTCTACGTAGACACTCGGATGACAGCCGCGAGGAGATTCTGAGTTCTCGCAGTATGGATATGGTTGTCCGAAAAAACCGACTTAAAGGCCTTATATTCAAACTTATAACAAAGATTTCTCTGAGAAAAGTTTGAAATTAATTTTTAATTTAGAATTCGTTTTTAACAATACTTTTACTTGTTTTTTCATTGGAATCGATGGCAAGATATGGGAGAGTGTGGGGTGAGTCAGGAAATTAATTTCTATAAGGATAGTACTCTGTGACGTCGAAACTTTTTTTCTCAACACAACACCTATTACTATATATAAATAGTTGCCGAGCATTTAAAATAGTACTTTAAAGATAATTTGCAAATCAATATGGCCGACGTTGAAGTGATTTGAAACGGCATAGTTACTTTTAATTATTTGTAAATGGTGTCAACGAAACACTCTTTCTTAGTTTATTTTTCTAATCAAACTTATTTTCTTTTCATAGACCCAGATGATCTGAAACTATAATTTTCTCTTTTATTATGAGTACTAGATGATGAAGTCCAACTTACTCAAGAATATTTCTGAAAGTTCGTACCCCAAAGTTGGTCTGAACCTCTCGGTATGATTACTCAATACCTTTTGTATCTCTCGTGCTTAT
Source organism: Glyphodes pyloalis (assembly GCA_037074685.1). Taxonomy (NCBI): domain Eukaryota; kingdom Metazoa; phylum Arthropoda; class Insecta; order Lepidoptera; family Crambidae; genus Glyphodes; species Glyphodes pyloalis. The sequence continues at coordinate 2,855,877 of JAYKKO010000030.1, read as the reverse complement.
AGGCTAACTATTACGCTACCAAGGTCCTGATAAATAACAATATATTTTGTGTGACCACAATTTAATTTATCTAACGCGTCCAAAATGTTTGTTCGCGTTCCATTTAGAGGTCGCGTACCAATATTGGTCATCCCTGCAATAAAAGTACCGTTTTCATTTTGAGTTACGGAACCCTAAAACTACGTGGACTCGCGCTGTGTTTCAAAAAAAGAAAAGTCACTTAACATCAGTTTGAATTCAAGATCGTTAGCGATTTTAGTTCACTGAGTGGTTAGTGAGAAATTGAATGATGTAACTTGTTTCATTGAATTTTTAAACGAAACTCAACACAACTGTTACTGTGGTTGCAGTAATAAAGCCTTGACCAAACGAAAGATATTACTAGTCTTTTTGCGTTAAAGGCCTTTTCTTAGGTGGATAATTTCTTAGCAAAAGTATAGTGTCGAACGAAACAAATGTATTATTTCTGCTGGTATTGCTGATTCAATACAATTTTATTGAAATAAGTTGCAGGTACATTTATTCTCACTAATTTTATTCCAATTTCAGCCTTGTTTTCGTGTTCGTCGAATTATTTTTTCACTTTTTAATTTCCATGGAATAGTACAAAGGAGTTACAAACTGTTTGACCATCAACATAAGTTACATCGTGAGTCTGTTCGCTGCACAGAACACTTTTTCCATGTTCTGTGGTTTGCTACCTCCCATTTGATGTTAAAAGTTTTTGTTAAGACTCAGTCGCCAATTGAAATCCTCACAAAAATACAGTCTGGTCACAAAAAATACAATTTAGCAAGAAGAAGGAAATTGATGACAAGTGTTACGTTTGTGTGATATTTCACGCTGTTCCAAAAATAGCATTCTATTTTGGCATGTAAGCATTTGTCGGAATTTTTTAAGATACATTTTTCTGAAATGCTACCTAAATAGTGCTAAAAGCATGTAATTTACTAAGTTCAGGTACTTTTTTGAATTTAAGTGTCTGTTAATTTTTTTTTGTTTTAACATTTGTTTGCAGACTGACTCCGTATTACAATTAATAAGTAATTTTAAAGTTACCTTATCTTAACGAATAAAGGAGGAGTTGATTGAATTAAAGGTAAGTTGCAGTTTAAAAGTTACCTTATGTATTTATATTTGGGTTTATACTTGCTTTACCGTTAGTATACGATTATCGCCGTTAAATTATTTAGGTAGGTACTTAATGAGGAGACTGATTACAGAAAAAACACAACAACAATATAAGTAACGAGAGAAATTACAATTTTTGTTAAATTTAGATAATTCGCTACCATTTGTGAACTTTAATTCCCTAAAGAATATTTAAGCAAATTCTTCCCAAACTTTTGTCACCCGTTTAGCCTCGACCGGAGAGTAACTCACAGAGAGATTGTATAACTACTATCGCTCAGAAATGTGCTAAATCTTCATCATTCTATTATACTAAACAATAAAGTTTGTAAAAATGTATACATGTCTAGATTTATGGAAGTCCGGCTGCCTAGGTGTATGTTTATTACTTTTCCCCTAAAAACTTATAAACTGATTTAGTTGAAATTCAGAGAGAGAGATGAGTTAAAAATTAACATCCCGCATTATTTTGATACCGAAATTACGTGAGTGATGTTCATGGTAATATCAAGTGTTGCATACTCCAAAACGGATTTTGAGCAAATTGATTTTTTTTTATATTGCACTTCAAGATTCACCTCACCTCACCTGATGTTTAGTAGTAATGAGGTCCTAGCTTAAGGGCGACAAACACAATAAAGCTATTACTGGACTTGTCATCCTTACCTTGAAGGCTTGACCCCAGCTACTAATGTAGCACCCCCCAGGAGCTCTGGAAACCTTACTCACACGCAGGAACACAACAACACCGAAGTGATTGTCATTTGGCTGCGGTCTTCTGTAAGGTGGAGATATTTCACCAGTCGGGCTGCTATGTCCTACCTCTCTTACCAGAACTGCTGTATTCAGCTTGTTATAGTAGAAATAACGATCCCGAATAACGCGGGCAATGTCACAAGTGACAGGTAGTTCTTTATAAATTACTTATGAGGTTAACGAATGAGGTTTCTGATCATGTTAACTGTTATTTATATGGCAATGTTATTACATATATTTAGGTTGGTAGCAGTGAAATGAGTTTATTATATTATGTCAATGTTGGCAACTCTGTCGGAGAAGCGTCTGTTTTAATTTCCTGTTAGCAACGTACCGGTATGTAATGATGTAATGTAACTCAGATGAGACTTAAGTAATAAAGTTCATTATAAAGTATAAGCCTATTTATTTAATAAAACCACAACAGGTTATGGGCACAGACACCTAGTTAAGATTTGCGAAAAAGTACGGCAATAAAATAGGCAAATCGGCGAGAAGGAAAAGTGAGGTTACACTTTCGGCGTGGTGCTCGGGGCACTGCATAACATCGCTGAGGAGTACTTGTTCTCAGTTGGAAAAGGACAAGGTCGGAATGGAGGGCAATAACAACGTCAATGTAATTAAATTGGATGGGGCCAGAAATTGGAACATCTGGAAATTCCAAACAACTGTGCTGTTGAGGAGCAATGGCTGGTTGAACATCGTGGAGGGAAGACAGGTGAAGCCCGAAGTTGCCAGTGAAATCCCTGCATGGGAAACCAAAGATGCCAAGGCGCAAACGTTATTGGTTACACGGATGTCGGAAGAGGCAATGTTACATATCATTACATGTACGAATTCTGCCGAGATGTGGAGAAAGCTTCAGAGTGTATATGAACAGAAAACTGAAACCAGCGTCCATATAATACAACAGAGATTCTTCCAATATAAGTTTGAAAAAGGTACTGATATGTCCGTCTTCTTGTCCAAAATACAAGAAATGCAGTACCAATTAAAACAAATGGGTGAAGAAATATCGGATAAATTTGTAATCACGAAGTAATCACGAGTATTAATGTCACTACCAGATGAATATAAACATTTCATTTCGGCTTGGGAATCGGCACCGGACGACAGCAAACATATGAAAACCTGGTGGCCAGATTACTAATTGAAGAAGAGAGAGTAAAGGGGAAGAACGAAGACGCTCAGCAAACCTCATCCGCATTCTTAGTGAAAAATAAAAGGCATATAAAATGTTATAAGTGTGGCAAGAGTGGCCATTATCAAACAGAATGTAAAAATAATAAAAGTAACAGTGAAGGGAACATGAGTAATAATAATAACTGCTTTTATTGTGGGAAGTTTGGACACTTCAAGTCCCAGTGTCGTTTTCGGCAACAAAGAATGTCTAAAGCTGAAAATAAAATGAAGAGTAACGCGTTTGTGGTGTCAAATGTGTCGTTCAATAAATCCAAATGGTTAGTAGATTCTGGCGCTAGTGAACACATGTGCCGAGATCGTGCATTGTTCGCATCGTTCACGTATACTTCGCCAAAACCTGTAATTGTCGGTAATGGCGCCGTGATTAATGCAATTGGTTGCGGCCAGATGGCAGTTCAAGTATCAAACGGAAACGAATGGATTGACACAGTAATAGACAACGTGCTTTACGTTCCTGAACTGAAAACTAATTTATTCTCGGTCAATAGCGCCACAGATAAAGGTTATGTCATGCTGACAGATGACAGTTCGTGCAAATTTTATAAATCGAACGAAGTTCGTGCCATGGCGGAAAGAATTGGAAACTCATATTATTTGGATTTACGCTTTAATAGTAATTGTGATATCGCGAGTACTGCAAAATCAGTACCGAACGACTTAAATGAGTGGCACAGAAGATTGGCGCATCAAAACTTCAGCTATGTTAAAGATATTCTACGGAAAAACAAAGTTGAGGTTAAACAAACATCTAACCCAATTTGTGAGGGTTGTTTGGCTGGAAAAATACATAGATTACCGTTCAATAGAAGTGAATACAAGAGTACTAAGACATGTGAGTTAATTCATATAGATACCTGTGGTCCTATGGAAGAACCATCAATTGGTGGGTCAAGGTACTTCGTTGTCCTAAAAGACGATTATTCAAACTTTCGAAGTGTTAAATTTGTGAAAACTAAAGATAAGATCAAACACATAATTGAGGAATTTGTAAATAAGGCTGAAAATATAACTGGAAACAAAGTAAAGATTATCAGAAGCGACAACGGCCTAGAATTTGTGAACAAGGATGTAAAGGAAACTATTACAAAACATGGAATAACACACCAAACTACAGTACCATACTCACCAGAACAGAATGGGAAGGTTGAAAGAGAAAATAGAACATTAGTGGAAGCGGCCAGAACTATGATACATGAGAAAAATTTACCAAAGAAATTATGGGCTGAAGCTATAAACACAGCAGTGTATGTGTTGAACAGAACCGGGAAAAGTCACGAAGATGGAAAATCTCCTTTTGAGGTATGGACCGGGAAAACATATGATATCCATTTATTGAGAGCCTTTGGTACGGAAGTGTATGTACATATTCCAAAGGAAAGAAGGAGAAAGTGGGATAAAAAGGGAGAGAAGGGTTTGATGGTCGGGTATGAGGAAGATGTGAAGGGTTACCGTGTTTACTATGCCCAGAAAAACACAGTGGAGACAAAAAGGGACATTGTTTTCTTACAGGAAGAAATAAATGAAAAACCTCAAGTGAAGGAAGTTGAAAGTCGAACTGTAGTGTCATTAAACCTTGAAGAGGAGACATTGCAAGAGAGTAGTCCCGAGATAGATATCGATGAGATAACTACCCCTGAACCTGAAGAGACAACTCATACTAGGAGTACCCTAGAAGACATCTCAGGAAGCGACAGTGACTACTTGCCATGCGGTGAAGAAGAACACTTATCAGAAGAGAGTAGTCCACCCAGGGAGGAAAGGAGTAAGCGTCAGCGGAAACAAACATCGTTCTACAAGTGCAATAATGTGTTATTGGACAAGAGTGAGTGCGAGCCTGCTACCTATGGTGAGGCCATGAGCAAAAGTGATGCCAGTGAATGGAGTGCAGCTATTGTTAGAGAACTTCAAACTCTAAATGACAATAACACGTGGGATTTCTGTGACTTACCAGCAAATGCAAAAACCGTGAGTAGTAAATGGGTTTTTAAGATTAAGAATGCAAATAATATCAAACAGTATAAGGCTAGGCTCGTGGCTAGGGGGTTTGAGCAACAGGATATACTTAATTTAAATGATATTTATGCCCCTGTTGCTAAGCTAGCAACTTTTAGATTATTTGTAGCAATTGCAACTAAATATAACTTACCAATATCCCAAATGGATGTCACGGGAGCTTTCTTGTATGGTGATATTAAAGAAAATGTTTATATAAGTTTACCAGAAGGGGCCTATTCAGGAGAGAATAATATTGTAAAATTAAATAAGTCATTATATGGATTGAAAAGTTCTCCCAAATCTTGGAATACAAAATTTAATTCTGTAATAACTCGAGAAGGTTTTATAAGGTCAAAATGTGACTCATGTTTGTATAAAAGGTATAGTTGTAAAGATAAAATATTTGTACTGATATATGTTGACGATCTGTTAATTTTTGGAACAAATGAAAATGAGGTCACTAAGTTAAAAACAATATTAAATAAAGAATTCAAGATAAAAGATTTAGGACAAATTTCAGAATTCTTAGGAATAAATGTGAGGCAAAATCTGGAAAATGGCACAACTACACTATCACAAAGAAATTACTTAGAAAATATACTTAAAAGGTTTAATATGGAAAATTGTAAACCCATGTTGACACCCTTGGATGTACATTTCAACACTAAGACAATTGATTCAGATACAGAGTGTCATAAAGGTATTGAAGGAATCTGTAGGCAAATTATTGGTTGTATTTTGTATGCTGTTTCAGGTACTAGACCTGACCTGTGTTTTACAGTATCCCTATTAAGTAGATATCAGAAATGTGCAAATTATTCCTTGTTAAGTGCACTTAAGAGAGTATTGCGCTATGTGAAGCATACTTTAGAGTATAAATTAGTTTATAAGTGTAATGATACTATGCTGCATGGTTACTGTGATGCAGACTGGGGAGGTGATCAGAAGGACAGAAAGTCGACATCTGGCTATTTGTTTAGTTTTGCAAATTGTTTGATTGTATGTAAGAAGCAATCCGCAGTAAGCCTATCTTCTACTGAAGCTGAATATGTGTCTATGAGTATGGCAGCAAGTGAAGCATGCTGGCTTGTTAATCTGCTATACGATTTTGGTTTCCAAAATGTTAGCCCAGTTAAGTTGTATTGTGACAATCAGTCAGCTATTTTAAATGCATGTACAGAGTCAGTCAAACGTCTTAAACATGTTGATATTAGATACCACTTTATTAAAGACTTAATTAGTGATAATAAAATTGATATTCAGTACATAAGTTCCTCTGAGCAATTGGCAGACATGCTAACAAAATCATTAAGTAAGGATTTGTTAATAAAGTTCCTAATACAGTGTAATGTAAAAGTTTAAATTAATGTTTAGACATATTTTCATTTATTTCATATCAGTTTAAAGTTTGTTTAGTTTAATATATATATGTATCAACATTGAGAAGGGGTGTTATTTATATGGCAATGTTATTACATATATTTAGGTTGGTAGCAGTGAAATGAGTTTATTATATTATGTCAATGTTGGCAACTCTGTCGGAGAAGCGTCTGTTTTAATTTCCTGTTAGCAACGTACCGGTATGTAATGATGTAATGTAACTCAGATGAGACTTAAGTAATAAAGTTCATTATAAAGTATAAGCCTATTTATTTAATAAAACCACAACATTAACAATCTTTTAAATGTATTTTACAAATTAAAACATTTAGAACTAACTGTTTGAATCATGTAGTCTTCTTTCATTTGGAACTACTTACAAATTCTTCCCAAACTTTATCACCCGTTTTAGTCTCGACCGGAACGTAATTCACAGTCAGAGATTGCGGAACTCGTGTCTTTTGCGGATGCCGTAGTTCTGCACTTAGCATATTTCAAGACAGATTTTATGCAATTCGTTTCGCCGAAGCGACTTGTCGTTTGACTGTAAAATGGCGTACATTTTAATTGGCGTCGGAAGTTATTTTATTGTGGTTTTTATTTGTTTCCTAAGTAAAAGGTTTTGAGTATTTGTATCATGTAAAAGATTTCTTTCTAGCGATAAGATCGCCAAATTTTTTTTTTTAATCTGTAAGTGGTCTGTGCAATATATATTCCTGTATGTGTACATAGTTATGTTTTCCAAATGTACTGCTTTTAGAACGAAACACTAAATGGGTTCAACCTATTTAATTTGAAATAATTGAAAAAAAACTTCTCTTTTTATATTTTTATTTGTCTTTTTCAATCTTTTAATCTTTCAAGTATGTTATCTTGTTGATTCTATGCTTCAAAAAAATTTGAAATAATTTTTTGTACATATTTTTGTAATTTTACGAATTCTAGAAACAAACTTAATACCTCTTCTAGACTTAATTCTTGGAACACTAAGGCTCAGTTGCGCCATCTTAACTGTGACTGGAACTGACGAGTTCATAGTTAGGAATGAAAGTTCTGACGGCTTTCCAATCGTCGATCACTCTCACACATCAGGCAAATATATTAAAAGCCATATTTTGTAAGGATGTTTTTGTGTAAAATCACGCCAAAACTAGTGAAAAGATTTCCATGAAATCAGGAAGAAAGAGAGATAAGATACTAGATAAAAGTATAGGTCACTTTTATAAGCGAAGTAACGGGCAATAACTAGTTTATAAGCATTAATAAGTGGTATTCTATCATAATTTATTTATTTATTTAAAAACTTTATTGCACAAAAAAAGTACAAAAGGTGGACTTAATGCTAGGAGCATTCTCTACCAGTCAACCGTTGGGTCATGCAGATAGTACGTTTATGGGTGCGGTAACAGTAAAAACGTGTATGGATAACAACAAAATTAATTATCATAAATAGCAGAAAATTACACACGAGAATAGAATATTCATACATAAGTTCATGATAAATAAATATAATAATTAAACAATACAATATTAACATATATATAAATAAAACAAAATAATATATATAAATATATGCAAACAAGTGAATAAATAAAGCAAATCAATTGAGCAAACGAAATTTTATGTAGAGGGGGAGGAATAAAAGAATTCACGAACTTTTAATTTAAAAATTCCCTTAGTGAGGGATAATTCCCATAATGATTTTTATATATGTTAAATATGTTTATTTGTATATATATATATATTTGTATATATTAATAATGTTATATATTGATGAATTTATGTATGTTTATCATGTTATACTACGAATATAATTCTAAAATAAAAACTGTATTTATGTTGCACGGCCATACCCATTTCTCGCCATCTACTATTTCCTCTCCCTTAAGGTTGTCTGGAAGAGATCGCTTTCTAGCGATAAGACCGCCTAAATTGTACTATAATTATTCTGTAAAACCTATTTCTGTAAAGATTTTGTGCAATAAATTATATCTATCTATCTATCTATAATGATATTGGAATGGTGGCCCTTTCTGACTGGGCGCCCGTGACGTTTTGCCAACTCGCCACTGTGCAATCTGGCCTTATTCTAGGGCAGCCAAAATCAGCACTAAGCCTGGTGATTAATCCGTTAGCTTTGGTTTGTTTAGATAACAAAAGGCGTAACCGTCGCTTTAAACAGCAACGACAGTTCAAGGCACATTACACGCATTATGATTCGTCACTACCAGTTCATAATGTACAAATAACGTGAGCATTCAGTCTCCCGCACAATGGGCGGTGAAACATTGTTAATTTGTGCACTTGAGGCCAAGGAAAATGTGTTAATATTTATCTTAAACTTTGATGTACAAAAAATTACAACAAACGGACTTAATGATAGGAGCATTCTGCATGGATGGAGTTTGTTTACGCCAAGGTATGTCATGAATGTAACCTCTGGTCTTATTTAACACCCTATAGAGTTCGTATTTAAAAACTTTAAATGAAATTCAACCCCTTTTTTCTCTTTTTTATATTAAAACGGACATACAGATAAATAAACAGTGCAACTTTTACATTAAACTAGATTAGATTTTCCGTTCTACATCACATAAAAACGTACATAATAAAGAGTTCATTTCAAATATATGCAATAAATACATCACCTTTATAAATAAATAATAATAATAAATAATAAATATTGGACAACATCACATTCATTGCTCTGATTCTGTGGTAAGTAGCTAAAGCACTTGCACTTGTGTTACAGAAATCAGAAACAACGACGGTACCACAACACCCAGACCCGAGACAATACAGAAAAGTTCGTTTCCCATATTGACGCGACCGGGGACCAAATACGGAACCTTAGAGATGGCGTGATGCCAAAGTCTAGCACGCTCGCCTCTCGGCTACGGAGGTCGTCTTTATGATCTAGTTATTTCAGGAATGTATAATAATTTAGTGTTGAGTTTGATTTACGGGGAATATAACAGTTCTTTTTTTATTTACCTGATTTAATTTATTATTCTAAACAAAAAAAAAACACATAATTCCGAAGAGTCACTGTGTCGACTTGTATGTAGTATAGTGATTTTTATTGAAATGCGAACCTTTTCGACACATTTGTATTGTTTTTCCTAGTTGAGATTAAAACCGCTTGCGAAAAATGTGTGCCTTATCGTTTCTGTGATTAAATTATTTAACTAGTTTATATCAACCAATCAATCAATTTATGCGAAAAATACAAGTTGGTCAGAAATCGCTGCAATAGATTGTGTAGAGACGCCCAAAGACGCCACATTCACAAATCCGTAGAAAATGGTAGTCCGGCTAAAGTCTGGAAATTTTTAAATTCGCTGGGAATTGGAAGAAAAAACATTGACTCGCTTCCCAAAGATGCCAACATCGATCTTTTAAATAAGCACTTCTCTTCGTCTGGTACTATGGATAGTACCTTGAAAATAAATACTTTAAATCAACTTTCAACTCTTCCAATACCAGACTACTCATCTTTTGTCTTTAGTCAGTTAGCAGATTGTGATGTTAAGAAGAACATTTTGTCCATTGCATTCAATGCGGTTGGTGTCGATGACATTAGCCGTAATATGATCATTCCACTCCTTGATATCCTTACCCCTTTGATAACTGCCATATTTAACCACTCCTTTTCCACGAGTACTTTTCCATCTGCATGGAAAGATGCTCAAGTTATTCCACTACCTAAAAAACCTAATCCCACATCATTTTCTGAGTATCGTCCCATATCCATCTTACCCTTCTTATCCAAGGTCCTTGAACGTAGTGTTCATCAACAGCTTACCCATTTCCTTTCCAAAAATAATCTCCTTAATTCCTTTCAATCTGGTTTCCGTCCTGGTCATAGTACGGTTACCGCATTGGTCAAGATTGTTGATGACATGCGACATGGTATGGATAGTAGACGTCTTACGGTGTTAGCGCTACTTGATTTTAGCAACGCTTTTAACACTGTGGACTTTGACATCCTTCTCGGTGTACTACGTTCTCTTAACATATCTCCAATGGTAATTGACTGGTTTCATAGTTATCTATACGGTCGTCGGCAGCGCATTCGTGCTGAGGACTCTTTCTCCGCCTGGTGTGATATTGCTGCCGGCGTACCTCAAGGTGGTGTCTTATCTCCTCTTCTTTTCGCTACTTTTATAAATTCAATCACACGTAATCTTACTTCGTCCTACCATCTGTACGCAGACGATCTCCAACTGTATTCGCAGGGTAGCCTTGATGATTTACCGAACGCTGTTAACGTAATTAATGCCGATCTAACTCGTATCTCCAACTGGAGCAGGTCGTTTGGTCTCAGAGTTAACCCTGCTAAAACGCAGGTTATCATTGTTGGTGGCTCACGGCTAATTAGTCAAATTGATTGGGATTCTTTGCCTCCTATCTTATTTGATGGTGTCCCGATTTCTTACAGCCAAGTTGTGAAGAATTTGGGTATTTATATTGACAATTGTTTGAATTGGGATAGTCAAATTAAAGAAGTTAGCAGGAAAATGTTTGCATCTGCTGGGTCTATTAATAGATTACGCAATTTCTTACCCATACCCACCAAAATTGCACTGGTGCAGGCTTTACTGTTGCCTATTCTTGATTATGCAGACTGTTGCTACTCTAATCTTAATGAACTATTTCTTGACAAGCTTGAGCGTCTTCAAAACTTTTGTATCCGCATCATCTTCGGCCTACGCAAGTATGACCATGTCTCTGAATTTCGAGCTCAGCTTAAATGGCTTCCTATACGTCGACGCCGTGACCTCCACGTTTTATCTCTCCTATTTAATGTTCTATTTAATCCTCTTGCTCCACCCTATCTTAAAGAACGTTTCCGTTTCTTGCAGCCCAACCAGGATCGTGATATGCGGTCCTCACGTAAACTTCTCCTTACTTTTCCTACTCATTCTTCTGAATTCTATTCCCAATCCTTCACTGTCCAATCTATACGCTTATGGAATTCTTTACCTTTATCTATCAGATTATCTGAGACTCTTCCTATTTTCAAAGCCAGGGTTAAATCGTACTTCCTCTCACTTGCTTAATGTTAATTTATGTCTTTTATCTATAATTTTAGCTGGGCATGTTGGTTGTTAGTAAGTTTCATACACTTATCCATATTAACTTATTATTATTATTATTATTTTTTTTTTTGAGTCAAAATACTTTACTTAATTTTATATTTGATAAGCATGTTTATTTGTATATATATATATATAAATATATATTATGTTATATATCTATGAGTTTATGTATGTTTATAATGCTATACTATGAATATAATTCAAGAAATAAAACTTTATTAATGTTGCACGGCCGTACCCATTTCTTGCCATCTACTATTTCCTCTACCTTAAGGTTGTCTGGAAGAGATCGCTTTCTAGCGATAAGACCGCCTAAATTGTACTATAATCAATCTGTAAAACCTATTTCTGTAAAGTTTTTGTGCAATAAAGTATATCTATCTATCTATCTATCCCTTTTTAAATTTTTAATTCTTTTTATGTTTGTATTTTTATATTTAAATCCCCCAGTTATTATTTTTTCTTTTATTTCAATAATGTTCATTAATTAATTAATTGTAATTTAATGTAATTGTAATCAGAACACTTGACATAATTGTTAGTTAATTGTAATTGTAATAATAATGTGATTGATATGGGTTATGTTACCTGAAATAAACGATTTTATTTTTTTTATTTATAAATATTTATCATCAAAATAAATATTCTGCGACAGTGTCCAAATTTCGCGGCCAAATGTACAGCGGTGCGTAAGCAAATTGCGTGTTCGCGCTAACCCGCCGCCGAGAGTAACGTATACGAAACTGTAATTAAACTGTTTGTTCCCGCTTTCACTATTGTCTGTTCTTCTGCCTGTACTTTGTATCTTTTGGTGTAAAACCGCTTAAAGTGACTGTTGGAGAAAAAATGATATATTTACAGGTTGGCATTAAAACAAATAAAACGTTTTTATTGTTACAAAATTAGAAATATTTTCATTTCATTGATGGACCATTAGATACTTAATTATTATGTAGTATGTTAAATTGTAAATCCCGTTCTATGCAAAATACAAGCAATAATTGTACAGTCACGAGCAGTGAATTGTAAACATAAAGAGAATATAAGCTTGAGCTCTTATAACGTAACCATAAGGTTTGCATTTGAATGTGATTGTACCTATACATATAAGTGCATAATAATTAGTAATTTGACCGGAAATCGAACCCGGAACGACATCCGATATGGTCTTCTGGCCTCTCTGCTACGGAGGTCGTCAATTTATTAGAAATCAGTTAGAGATAAACTCTGCCTAGTAATGTTAAAGTTATTTTTGTTATATTATTTAAAATTATATTCTTATGCGTCGGTATACTGATAACATTGACGTACTTTGTAGAGATAACTTATGCCATTTGAACTATTGCATCCCCGCAAAGTATTGTCTACTCTAATGGCTATGTATTTGATAACTTTATAGAACTTAGAGGTATTTAGTACCTAATTAATTAGAAATTTCAGATCCTGTTTTCTTCAGTCGACGTGATGCTATGTAACTGATTATAATCAGCTCCTAATTTGGATAATTATTCGATATTTCGTCGACGCGCGTGCAATACCATGTATCTACCGTTTTCCATAAAGATTCATTTTGTCTGTTTTTTTATATAATTTCAAGCCAAATTAGAACTTACGGAAAAATCTTCTTACGCGGTATTGCAAGCGCATCGACGATTTGTAACATTTTCATATTTTCACATTTGAACTGATTCTTCGCTTCTTTTAATCGTGATTTATTTGGCCTTAAGCCTAAGTCAATAAATGAACTATCCAAAACAAAAATAATATTTCAGTTCAAACCAATAGTACAAACAAACCCTTAAGCTATAAAAAATTTTAGTATCATTTTGAAAATCCGAAAATGTATCATTCAAATATATTTTTTTGTGTATGGATTCACTTGATCTTTAAATATAGACGTCCAGATACCCAAACATTCTGACAAATTTTGTCATTCATAATATTTTTAAGATATGAAAATACAAATTCAATATTAATTGTGTAACATAATTAAATTTTCGTGTTACAATATTTTAAGAACTATTTCAAATTAAACGTCTTATTGTCATGCAACATTAAATGAAAAAACAAGCTCGATTCTAATTTTATCGGAGTAAAAGATAACGCAATTCATTGGAGGCTGACGTAACTCAAAACAGTATTGTGGGTGTGGCGTTGTATCAACTGCGATAGAACAAATATTATTCAGCTGTTTAATCAGTTAAATAATAATACGGCGCCATACCCACTGTAGGGAGAGATGTGTAGACGATATAATATCAGAAAGTTGCGTGTTCCAATCACGTTGGGGTCACCAATGTAGGGGTGAGTTTATTTACACATCACTTCACTTAACAATACAAGAATAAAAAGAATATTAACAAAGAAGAAGAGAACAAGGAAATATAATACTGTACACAGAAAACAAGTAAGATATACATTAACGTTAAATATCTGACAATAGGGAATAATAAAATTTTCACCAAGTTACGTACATACACAGATGACAGGAAAGGTTTTTTATTTTGTAAGAAAGAAAAATAAACATTTATGTACAACTAACTGTGCCCGCGACTTCGTTCGCGTAGACTACATCCTTTCATAGTCGATTTTGCACCTATATGCCCTAATATTCGAAACAAAAAGTGGTCTATATTTTAATCCAAGTTCTGAGCTATATTTGTGCCAAATTTCATATCTAAAACTTAAAAATAAACATTTTCCATATAAACCCCATCCCATATCATCGGTTTAGAGGTTTAAAGCATAACAGACAGACAGAGTTACTTTCGCATTTATAATATTAGTAAGGAAGAGGTTAGCACCGAAAAAACTATTTACCTACATTAATTCATGCGGTGAGATGATACACAACTATCAATACTTAAATGTGTATCGGCGTTAAGTGTAAGTAAAATAAATTAATAACAGTTTCTCACTTCGAAAGTAGGTTGGTCATATAGTAGTATTGACAATTAGATAAACGCTCTGTGGAGACCAAGCTAAACGTAATGTAGGACACCTGCGAGCTACGTGGAGTGAGGATATAGAAGCTGAAACCAAAGAACTGAAAGCTCATGTGTTGTACTATTGAAGGTAGTACCTAGAGTAAACGCCAATTGCAATGTTGACAATAACCTGATAAAATACAGTAAAGGATAGATACTATTTTGGGCTTTCCACCTCCATGATCAGGTCTACGAATGATAATGATGATATCTTTGTTTTTGCCTTGTGGTCACCAACTTTTTTACTATTGTATTGGTTCTACAACCTATAGTAAGTACCATAGTCATTGTAATTTTAAAACTTATATCAAAGACTATGCTACGTAAATCTTACTGTGTTAGATTTTCTTGGAAACTTTCTAGCCTAGATCTAACACCAAACCTTACAAGGGAAACCGATAATATTTTAGCTTTCTTATTCTAAGAGTAACCAGACCGACAATAATAGCGCTAGGCCCAAAAATCCGGAGGTCGTGGGTTTCATTTCCTTGAAAAACACTTTCACTTTCTGAGATGTTATCAGTATAGTCAGGGCATTGTAGGCTTGAAGAGAATGCAATTGTCCCCTGTCCAGTGTCCACCGACCAAAATTGGAAAGACCGTATACAATGAAAATGTTCCAGAATTCGAACCCCTACCTCCTTTAACCAGTACACGATAGACAAAAACAGTATTACACGTCATGTTACTGAAATGAAAGTAACTTCTCAGATTAATCTTATATATAAAAATGAATCGCTGTTCGTTAGTCTCGCTAAAACTCGAGAACAGCTACACCGATTTGGCTTATCTTGGTTCTGAAATAATTGTGGAGGTCCAGGGAAGGTTTAAAAGGTTAGAAACTAAAAAAATAGGCGTTACGAAGTTCGCCGGGACAGCTAGTCTTTTTAGACGGCTTTAGAACAATCTTTGTATGATTATTAGCAAAATAAAATTAGCATCACAAAGTCGTTAGTGTTTAACAGCTATGTAATTATTCAAAAACGATTGAGACAGAAACTATAATCACAGTTGTTATTGGAAAATTTGTAATCTGCGTTTGAAAATGTTTGTGAAAATGTGCGTCGTGAAAATAATTGTAGAACGAAATATTTGCTACATTGAATTCAAAAACAGTAAATTGTGTAGCATTTATATCACATAACTAACTATTACGCGCGACTTCACTCGTGTTTTTTCTTATTTCGGGATAAAAAATATCCTATATGTTAATCTGGTATCTCATACCTCTTCATACCAAATTTTATCCAAATCCGTTATGTAGTTTTTTTTGTGAAAGTGTAAAAAAATCGCGATTTTAATATAAGACACTACATTTGGTACAATTAACTCATAACTAACTTGTCTGTGATATCGTTTTCTTTTTTTAACGATTTAAGGAAAATAAATATCCTAGATAAAAATAGTATCCTATCTATGATCAGTAGTTATTGCGTAGAATTGTTAAAAACTTCCATACATTCATGTATCTATATAACGACATGTATAGGTGTCAAAATACAGATGCAAATTTAAATATATACGGTCAAATCGATGAAATTTTTTTCTTATTAAAATCTGTTAAAAACATTTCTTCATAGGAAAGGATAGTAGGATCACTTTAGGTTCGTTGTCTTTAACACTCTGCTAAGACCCATATTTTCAGGGACGTGTAAAGGTACCGAGATCAAATTAAAAACATAACATACATTATATGCTGTATGCCATAATCATATTGTATAATAAACCACTACAAAAGAAATAAGTCGTATAAAGTAGTTTAAAATTAATCTCTTTAAAATAATGATATGAAATTCAAAGATTTCGACTTTTGACCCCCTTTTTTTAATTACGAGGGAATGAAAACCTATAGCGAGCACAACCTAACAGCAAAAGTAATGTCAAACATCCGAAACTAATATTATTATGACGCAAAAAAACTTGAAACTGCAAACTTATGTGCCCCTTATTCAGAAAAGTGTGAAGATACCAAATTTAATAACTATAAGCTTTTATTTAGTTTCACCTGTCCCGATGTTTGGTCGTTTGTCTGTAATGAAATCTTGCGAGCTAAATTTGAGCCACTTTCCGTTTATTTTATTTGAAATTTCCAATTTAAATCTTTAAATTCAAAACCTAAGGGGCAATTCGCTTGACCTAAAACTATGAAATTTGGAAATGACCTTCAAGAAG
This sequence comes from Glyphodes pyloalis, assembly GCA_037074685.1. NCBI lineage: Eukaryota > Metazoa > Arthropoda > Insecta > Lepidoptera > Crambidae > Glyphodes > Glyphodes pyloalis. Next base: position 2,839,151 of record JAYKKO010000030.1, on the reverse strand, counting down.
CATGTGAAAAGAGAAAATTCAAGTTTTCGAAATAACATTTTAGGTATGTTATTTCGTTTTCTAAGTTGAAAAAATTTACAAAGTTTGCAACATACCTACTCCAAGGGGTCTACTCCCAAAAACGAAACGAACAAACGAAAGGTTTCGTTTTTGAAGATTATTCAAATGTTTCGGAATTAAGACGTCGTTTTTGATTTGTATAAATAGTATTCTGTTTATTGATAACGCTTTATTCGCATTCGAAGTAAGTTGGTTGCAATTTTGAGAATTAAAAATTGCTAACCGTCGTCGGATCCGACATATTTCGTTTCAGGGAGTAGACCCCTTTTTTTTTTTTTTTTTGAGCGGGGGGAAATGCATTGACGCACCGTACCGTCACCTGAGGGAGGTGACGGCGTGTGTGGGACTCCTTGCCCCTATTCGGGCAAGAATACCCACTAAAACCCCCCGGTGGACCTCATCGCCTTTATGGTGATGCCATGGGAACAGAAGACCTACCCCAGCATCACCGGCGGAATGGCTGCTAATTAAGCAGCCCCCTCATCTCCCCCTGGAATGTTTTGGGGGAGGAGCGAGGATGGTCGATTCACTAGACTATCCACGCCTCGCAGTGAAGACCGCGAGTGCAATGCCAGCTGAGGTGTCCTCACACCATCAACTGGCCGGTCTCCAGGCGGTGATTGAGCGCGGTGGTACTGCCGTCGCACTCTGAGCCGCCGTCGTCTGCGGCATGCGGGGGCGGTCGGACTGTCCTCCCGCTCCCTTTCGGCTGCCTCCTTCTGCGACATAACATCCTCGCAGAAAGAGGCAGCTGCTCTCCAGGCCGTTTCACTTTCAAGCATGGCTTTTACCATACTTGAGAGCGAAAGATTTGACCCCAGTACGGCTGTGAGTGCCGTTTGCTGCTCTGACCAAGTAGGGCATACGAGTAATGTGTGCCCTGCTGTGTCTTCCGGCGCACCGCAGTGCCAACAAGCCGGGTGCTCCTCTCGACATATCCGGTGCAGGTACGCCCCAAAACAACCGTGGCCAGTCATTACCTGCACCATCCGAAAAGATAAAAAGCCCGATTTGCGCTCGAGCCAGCGAAGAATGACTGGCCCGAACGCATCGAGTGTCCACCGCCCTTACAGTGACACCAGGAGACTTTCCCCCCACAGCTGGATTGTTTCTTCTGCTGCTTCTCGGCGAACACGAGCTAAGTCCTCAAGGTAATATCTTTCCCCAGAAGCCTTTTTTAAGGCCTGCCACTGGCAGGCGCTTGCCAGAGCCTGAGCCTCCAACTCCCAGGGTGGCGTCCCAACAAGTACGCATGCCGCATCGAAGCTAACCGTACGGTAAGCCCTGCAGACACGTTGAGCGATTACCCTTTGAGGGCGACGCAGACAAGTTGAATTTTTTCTACTTCTAAGAGAGTCGGCCCAAATAGGCGAGCCATAAAGGGCCATACTACGGAAAATGCCGGCATAAAGTCGCCGGCATTTGGCTTTGGGATCTTTTAAGTTAGGGAGAAGCCACGACAACGCGTCTGCCACCTTGACAAGCCGCGACGGCAAAGCCGAAAAATGGGGGCCGAAACTCCAACGTGAATCTAAAATGAGGCCCAGATATTTCAACTGGGACCCAATTACTATCCTAACACCGTCGACAGAAATATAGGCGTCAGAGGGGCAGCGCTGCCTAAGTCTTGGGAAAAAGATAGCCTCTGTCTTGTCGAGCGCCACCCGCAGGCCTAAAAGGGCAATGCGTCTTGCGACGAGGGTTCCTCCGGCCTCCGCCAGTCGGGCAGCCGTACTAAAATCTCTCCCCCGGGCAGTCACTAGAGTGTCATCTGCATAACAGAAGACATCCATACCCGGAAGAAGAGTCTCGCGTAATAACCAATCGTAACCGATGTTCCATAACAGGGGTCCCAAGACAGACCCCTGCGGAACACCGGAACCGGCACTGTATCGGCAGAGATTACCGTTTATGTCAAGATAAATTACCTCCCGATTGGACAAGTAGTCTCTTATTAATGCCGACAGATAGGAGGGCACCCGATGGTAGTGAAGTGCCTCTAGAATGGTGGAGTGAGGGAGAGTGTTAAAAGCATTAGCTATATCGAAAGAGATAGCCAGAACACCCACCCCCCTCTCTCGAGACTCCAATATCAACGACTTAAGACCAGACAGGGCATCAATAGTAAACCGCCCTGTCCGGAAACCAAATTGACGGTCCGAGAGGTCAGGACCGACCTCCCGGAGATGATCCTTAAGGCGCCCGGCCACAATACGCTCAAAGAGTTTACCGACCTCGTCGAGTAGCACAATGGGCCGATACGCCGACGGCGAATCTGCTGGCCGTCGACGTATCGGCCCATTGTGCTACTAGACCTCTGGCCTGGCCTGACTCCTACTCCCTGAAACGTAGATTAAGACAAAAATAACAATTTGGAAGAAGTGCGGCTACTTGAATTTATAAAACGTTATATTAATAATCATTAATATAACGTTTTAATATTAGGTATTTTTGAAATAATCGGTATATTTAAAAAAGAAAAAAAAATAGAAAATCGAATCTCGCATTTAAGTGAAATAATAAAAAAAAGTTAACTTGTAATATCAAGGTATGAAAATTAACTTTTAGGTTGGTTCTTAAGATTGTCTATTTATTTTTTCCTTTTTATGAAGTTCGTTGAAGAAAATCGACTGAAGGTTTTTATTTTATTAATTTAATTACTTAGTTCAGTATTAGCGCATTAAGAATCTAGTTCAGATATTCAATAATTTAAAACATATTTTTGTATGAAAGTTTTTGGCAGAAAATGTACTTACGTAGGTATGTTACAAAATTCGTATTGATCAATGAAATCATTTTCCAAATTGTATTTATTAATGAAACGTAACAAGTTCATAATTTAAAATTAACAAACCAAAAACATATTTTTTTATTTTCAAATATAAACGGCTATTCTTGAAAATACTGAATTGTAAGCATCCGATACGGTAAAACTGGATATACGAATTATATTTTTAGACACCATTATCTTAAAAGGGGCCCACAATCTGTTGTCAAGTAGGTAACTCGCAAACCAACCAATCATGTTGAGCAATGTCATCACCAAAATATGTTGCAATAATATCAAAAACAAAACCAACTTCTCCATAATATTTGCACAATAACATCTGATTAATTTTGTTTTGCGACGAGTATATAAAGAGATATTCTCGGCTGGTGGTACATTCTTTGAGATAGCGGTGACCACACCCGTGTCTGTCGCGAGCTTTCTGAGAATTTTCCAGTTCAACTAGTAAACTAACAAAATGAATTTCAAAATGATTGCCTTGATTTTCGTTGTTGGAATGGTTTTCGCATCTGCTGTGCCGGCTTCTTACCAGGCAAGATGTGAGTATATTTTTTAAATGTTTTAATTAAAATTAAAAAAATTGAGACCCCAAATTAATGATAAAAATAATTTTTAATTTAATGTTATCTTCAATGCACCAAAAATTAAATCTGTCTATTTTTAACTTTAAATGGTGTAAATTTAAGGATTTTTTTTTATATAATTAAATCTGGGACTATATATTTTTTTTAACTGTCATAAGAGATTCCAAGAAAAAGTAAACGAAGAAATATTTGAAGTAAATTTAAAACAATAATTTATATTTTAAAGTGATATTATGTAACTCAACAAGTAATGATTTCAATTCAGTTAAAGTGTACGAAATCTTTTTAAGAAACCGTGCTTATATTTTATGCGGAAAGCATGAACAAATCGTTTTATTTGCTTTTATTTGTGATTTACCAAAGCATGTTCAATCGGTCTTAATTTGTTAATCACGGGTAAAAATAGTAGAATCTTTCAAGTGAATAGTGTGTCGAGTAATATGTCACTGATTAAATTAGTCTAGTCCCAATTGTTGCTTAAAATTAATAATATACCAAAAATGTAACCACTACAAAATTTTTAGAAAGCAAAATACCATTTACGTGTTATTTAGTGTTGAATTACATAATTCGGTTCATAAAACTTAGTTGCATTTAAAATTACTACTTTATTTCTATCTAAAAAAAGGACTATTATTATTATCTATTTTTTATTTTTAAAGTTGAGTACTAGCGAACTTTAAATATTAGAAACAGAAAATGTTTATCTCCCCTTGCGGTGCGGGTATCGAACCCACGATTAAGCAGCAAGCGCGATACGTGAAGGTCGTGGGTTCGATACCCGCACCGCAAGGGGAGATAATTTTTTTTCTGTTTCTAATATATTATTATCGTTTTTTATGGTTCTGTACCCAAAAGGTAAAAACGGGACCCTATTACTAAGACTTCGCTATCTGTCCGTCCGTCTGTCTGTCTGTCACCAGGCTGTATCTTACGAACCATAACAGCTAGAGAGTTAAAATTCACACTTCATATATTTCTGTTATACCGTTATAACAAATAAATACTAAAAACAAAATAAAATAATTATTTTGTGTGAGCTTCCATACAACACACGTAATTTTTTGCTCGATGTTAATATTGTTGACAAGTAGACGCATAATCTATTTTCATAATATTTAGATTTAAGTTATCTTTAAATATAAATAGAAAAAATAAAATAAATAATTAAGGGGGACTTCTGTACATGAAAACGCGATTTTTGGCTTATTTTGCTAAATATAAATGTATATATTAGGCAGGCAATGGAATTGTTTAATAACATTTGTGTACTTAATGTTGTTGTAATGGTACGAAACCCCTTCATGCGCGAGTCCAACTCGCACTTGGCCGGTTTCTTCTCCTGGTCTCCTCACTAAGCTTCCTTAAGCACCAGTTGTTGCCTAAATCGTGGTGTTATGAGAATATATTTAATCTACAATCGGACACAATACAAAATGTGAACGAGCATATTTCAATGCAACATTGTAACTTAATTGACTGTTTGATATGAAACTGTTTATGGTAGAAGATAACTGACCTACACATAACATACACATCTTAAAATAGAATAAGATAGAAGGCACCTTTTGCCCTTAAGGGATGACTTTAAATCTTTTAGTAAACAATCAAATTTCTTTATCCGACGCCTTAATTGTCTAGTGGTTTGAGTATTAGGTTGTCATCTCGAGGCCTCATGTTCAGTTACCAGGTCGAGCAATGTATGTCAATTATTTTTTTTATATTTGGTATGCGATTACCATCTCATAATTGACTAGCATGATGATAAGGCCTTTAGTTTTTTTTATGAACATAACAACGTGTTTTATAAATGTCTAATGGTACCACTATTAGATATGGTTTCCACGGGACAACTTACTTTGAGATCTGCCAATGTACGTGATGTTGTCTGTCTGAAATTAAATAAATATATAAGTACTTGATAACTCCACTGATTCTGTCGTATGTAGCTTAGGTATTAGTATTACAGAAATTAGAGATAACAACGGTGCCTCAACATCCAGATCCGAAAAAAAATATTAAAGTCCATTTTCAAAATTGCCCTGACTGGGAATCGAACCCTGGCTCTCAGAGATACTGCCAAAATCTTGCCCACTTCTGGCTACGGAGGACATCAATGTAATGTTTTAAATTGTTTGTTACAGTGCAAAGGCCGCCCGTTAGCTGCTACGAAGTCGGCCATTGCATTTACGAGCATGCCACATGTTCTACGAAGATCATCCTTCCCAACGCAGGCTGCTATAAGAAGAGAAAGTGCTGCGTCACAGACTTCTTCAAATAAACCAGACTGGAGAAGCAGTCAGAAAGGGATCTACGCATCGTAAAAGAATATCAGCTGAATCCTGTTTAAGGCTCTGGCCGCTGAATGACCACCAAATTGGTAACCTAACTTCCTTGGGTTAAGGTCCAAAACCAATGAAAGATTGTAACATGCCTGTTTAAGAGTTAATGAATTTTGCATGTACCTACTGCAATGAGCATTATACATTATGATCAGTGCAAATGAAGGCTTTTAACTGTTCTAAAATTTGAAGGTAGGGGCCGTTAAAAAAACCAAAGAATTACCGCCTAAGTCAAGGATGCCACTTTACAAAGAAAACAATTAATATGAGTCATCTACTTCTGTTAAGTAGCAAAAAAAAATGAAACAGGAGAAATAAGAGCAGTAATTTATTATACCAATCCATGGTTAGTCAGATTGTTACAATCCTACATATCTGAAACAAAAAATTTAATAGTCTAATAGCATTTCAAGCAATTATACCATCGCAAATTTCTTAATTTGTCTTGACTTATTAGGTCTAAATAATAAAACCTGTGTCACAATAAAACGAATGATACAAAATATAAACAAACATAGGTTGTGCTTAATTAAATATATTATAGGTATAGTTGAGTGCAATGTTATATCGTCAGAATAGCTTTAACTCCACTATAAAAATAAAAGTACCTAATTAAAAGTCTGATAGTAATGTAATTATTATTTAAGATTAAGTCGTGTAAGTTAAGTTGTTGTATATTGTGTCGTGTTTTTGCTGTTCAATAAAATATTTTATTATTAACATTGTCTTTTAAATCTAATATTAAAATGATTAAAGATTTTAACGCTACGTTTTTAAAATATTTTCAACGTTTGCTTGAGAAACATAACTACTTTAAAATACTACCTCATAAAAACACTATATTTTCCATCCGTGTTTTTTTTAACAATACAACCAAGTTTCAAGTCATTGATTTAAATAAATTAATAAAAATAAAGGGTTGAATTAAAAATCTCCTTTTTTGAAATCTGTTAAAAAAGAAAGGGATCAAATAAATCACAAGATCCCTATATTATTTCTTCATTTTGCCGGTCGTTTTTATTGCAACGTAAAGATTTACGGAAAGTTTTCAATATTCATACGTCATGGAAATAAAATATTGCTTAGAGACAAGAAATTGGATTTACAAACCAATGTTACAATAAAATATCGTAAAATATTTAAGTTTTCTTATGTTTCTTTTACCTTACTGTACCGAATTAAAATACAGAATGTTTAGTTGTAAATTTCACGATTAGATTTTTTGTAAGTTATCTCTGACTCGCATTTGCCGGTTTTTTTTAAACTGTAAGTTTATGTACAAAAAAAAGAATTCATTCGTGCCTTCCCTTTTTGAATCTTAAATAAGAACTGTATACAAATTGCAGAAAAATAGATATTACATTTTGAAGAATAGAACATTTCTAATTGATTTCTTTGATTTATGTAGGCTTATTTAAAAATTTCTTCAATTCAATTTTCATTCATTCTTGAATTGGGCCTAAAATATGATACAAACTGGTTATAAAAATAAACCTCTTTTTTAACCGACTTTTTTCTGTGCTAGAATTTGGTGAGGCTTTGAAATAACGAGTATCTTTTGTTTTTATAACTTTTTTGCAAAATGTTGCGAACATGGCTTAACATTTTTACCAAAGCACGAAATTACATTATTTGACAATCAGGTCATTCAAGCCGTTTATGTTCTAACCAAATAGGATAGATGTCTGTGAGTGCCATATCACTTTCAAATTGAGACTCCTATTTGCTTTGTCCACATAAATATTAATAGTCGGCCGGCGCGATGTCAGATGCAAATAAACTCAATTTCGCCATCAATTAGAGATGTGACATTTTTCAAAAAATTTAAACTTATAATTTAGTTTTGTATCGATTAAAAATATTTTCATTCAAATGACTTGAAATATCTTAAATATCTAGTAATACACAATCTTGCACCTCGGTCTAATACTATCTAATAGATTAGTATAACTTTGATAGGAGAAAAATTTAAGTATTGGTTGAATAATATAAAATCAACAAAAAATTATTTACTGAGAAGTTTTTTTACTTTCAAATAAATATTACAGTTACCTAAAATTGAATTGAATTCTGCAGGAATAATAGTTATCTATACTTATATTGATCAAGCTGAAGAATTTGTTTGTTCATACGAACATACCCGCCCGTAAACCGGTCGATTTTAAACGTATGTTTGTACGGGCTAATTTTAGAAACTAGCGGATAAAATAAAAATATATATATTCCGTTGTATAGTACATTTATCGAGAAAGGTTTTAAGGTATATAAGAACACATAGCAACTAATAGGAGCAAATAATCACTGGAAAATGTGTATAAACGAGCGAAGCCGACCCTAGTTATTGATAATGATGTTTAACTAACAAAGAAAATAATACTAATGTATTGAAACGAGGAGTCAATGTGTATTTTATTTAGAACTATACAAATAAGCGTATTGAATTTTTCGAGAGATCAATGGAAGAGACTTGAAAATTGGCGTCAAACGATTGCCACACGTGACAGGTTGCGGGCAAAATGGGAATAAACCGAGTGATTTGCATAGCTCGTCATTCGAACGATCATTCGGTTGAGCTAGTCGCACGGCTCATCTCTACAAACGATTGTATTGGCAGCTATGCTAATTAAGTCAAGTGACTAATTGTTGTTTAAATTAACACCGCGATTTCAGCCAATGCAAGTGGCAGCCACGCTTGATTTGAATTGGGATTGATTGTTTTAGCAATTGTTTGTGGTGTTTGTTCGTTGTTTTCAGAGTTCAGATCTCGATAGTCCCTACCTAAAGCCAATTGTTTGCGTGGTTTATATGTTCACTATTATCGGTAACCCAATAACTCACTTCTACCCAGTGTACCCCAGTGGGGTTTAACGGGAAGAATTCATTAGAGTTAGCTCCCACTGGTTCGTATACCTTGTTTTCTCGATATCCACTAATAGTAGACAAATAACGGGAAACATCGCGATTAGACAATGAATTACGGTCAAATAAAAAAAAACTGACAGCTACTTCAATCGTATTCAATCGTTAAGTTAAGTTGAGTTTTTGGTTAATTTCAATTTTTATTTGCTGTACTGTATTCGCAATTATATATATTTGAAACCAATTTTTATGTTGGGTTGGTTGGGTTCCCAACTTTTCTACTTACTCCATCAACGTGTAATGATGCATCCCGAATTGTACAGGATACTAAATTAATTATAAAAGAGTACTGACACTGGAATTATTAAGAAAACGTAAGGAATGAAATAAATAAGGGATACATTTCATTTATCGTTTCATTTGGTGACATAATATATGTAATTTTTCAAAAAGTTGAAAATTAAGTATTAAAGATAACATAGTTCCACTTTTGTTACATTTCAGGATATATCTTTAACTTTAAATATAAAAAGGCACAAAAAGTTATTATCTGTAACTTTACTTATTCACTTTTACAAGATAGGAGTGATGACTCCGTCAAAAACAATGATTTCATTTAGGTCGTCGGTAAGATTTAAAAAAAAATTAAGACGTATTTTTCGCTTTATCAATGTTCAGTGGAAGGATTTGTTTTCGTCACGAATTCGTATAAACTGCATGCCTGGTTCCAATATTTAAAAACCGTTTTAGCTACCAATGGTAATAAATTAAACGAGGCGTAAGCTAAAACCCGTCCGGACTCGTAGTTAGATGAAAAAAAAACAAACTATCATTTTTGACACATTAGGAATCGTAAAATATTGAAATTAATCATGACATCGCAGTAAGTTTTAACGCAATCTATCTTAGTCCATTTTTTTTTACAATGAGAGAAATAATATGTGTATTACAATTTTTGATAATTGAAGTATTGGACCAAACATACATTTTTAGTCATCTACGAGTGTAGGTAGTGTAAGAGAGGTAGGGCATAGCGATTTATCGCTCAAACTGGAGCAGCCCGACTGGTGAAATACCTCCACCTTACAGAAGACCGCAGCCAAATAACAATCACTTATGTGTTGTTGTGTTCCTGCGTGTGAGTAAGGTTTCCAGTGCTCCTGGGAGGTGCTACATTAGTAGCAGGGGTCAAGCCTTCAAGGCAAGGGCGACAAGTCCAGTAACAGATTTATTATGCTGTACTTGTCACCCTTAAGCTAGGACCTCATTACCACTTAACATCAGGTGGGATGAGGTCAATCTTGAAGTGGAATATAAAATAAAAAAAAGTGTGACATAAAGTGTATAATACCCTATTATGGTACTAAAGCGTTAGATTTTCATCTTGACACAGCATTCTACACCCAACGCCTGCTGGTTCGGACAACGGCCCACGCTCTTCAGTTCATTGTCGTTGCAGATTTTGGAGCAGTGACCACCGTATGTGAAGCAGGGTATCTCATCGTAGACGTTTGTGTAATCTAAAAGATAAATTTGATTATTAAAAAAGGTAAAGATTGATAGATAATAGATTTATGCTCCTTAAACGTGTTCAGATTGTAATTGAAAAATACAGAAATAAAACAGACTTCTTCGGCAGTCGGAGAATGCCTCTATTAGTTAAAAATTATGATGTAAAGTAGATATTTAAAACCACAATGCGATTAAGAAACAATATATGTTATGTGATCTTTATAGTGGTAGGTAGCGCTATGTTGCGGGTCGTTACATTCCCTTCAATATGGTTAAGTGAAGCGATGCTTGTGAATAGGTACCACCTGTGGGGACTGATTTGCTTCAGCTTACCTCTTAAAATAAATACTTAATGCTTTATTCACTCATCAAAACAAAACTATATGACTTGGTCCAAAGTGTTCTGCACATAGCTATAAGTTAGATACTGCTACTGTAACTAATCTGCTTAGTTTCTTACCGGTGTCTTCTCGGTGTGTTGTAGGTTCCGAACCGGAAGTAGAATGTCTTTGTATTGTAAACAATGACGATTCAAAAGTGTTACATGTAGCCTATTTGTATAAAGAAATATTTTATTTCATTTGAGTGATATGTGGTTGTTACAAAGCTTAAAGCATATTCATGAGAACCCTAACTCTACCATGAAGACGAAATATGATGAGTGATAACTTAATGTACACTACACTATGTTAACACTAATTTTTAACTCTTATTTGTTATTTCAAATATATACCTAAATAGTGCTTCACGCCCTTCTAGCTTTCTTATTTTCTTCATCTTTGAATATTTTAAAGGAATATAAAATTTTTCATCTTCCCTTGCGTTGTGGGGCTCATAGTCAAAGTCAAAGTCAATATTTTTTTTTATTCACATAGATTACATTAGTAATACTTATGAATAGTCTAGTAATACTTATGAATAGTCATAGTCATTTCATACCGAGAAAAAAACTTTATTTTGAACTTTTCAAATTGCTATTACGAGTATAAGTACCGTAATACCAAGCCTTAGAAATGTGTAACAAATTTAGCACTTTTTAGTCACTTATTTTAGACAGGGCTGATTTTTGAATCGTCAAATATTTAACAAACCTATTAAATTTGCGGTACAAATCGATTTTTTTACAGAATATTCTGTTATCATTTGAAATAAGTTATTTTTGAACCTTATGCGACCATTATTTCTTACCTGATAATTAAAAAATCGCCTTTATTAAAATATCTAATTACTTACAATTTTCTACTTCTTCATCGACAGAGGCCATTGCAAATTTCACCATCAAAACAAAATACAGAAATTTAAAGAACATTTTAAAGAGTTTTTTCACTTTAATTAAAACGTGTATAAATCTACTGGAAATCGTGTAACTGGTTACACAACTTGTTTGAAAGTGAATGTTTTATTGACCCACTTACTGGTTATGTGGTACTAAGCAGAATGTGTTTGCTGTAAGTACTGTTTACTAAGATAAAAAAAGATAATATGTCTGTCAATATTTCGAAATTGTTGGCAAAGGGAAAACATAAAAGTGTATAAACTTTAAGACTTTTGCGTTCCATTTTAAACATTAAAAAATATTTAACGTCGGGCAGCAAGTAGTTCGTATTAACTACTAACTAAAAATGGTGTCGCGTTTTGACCAGTAATATTATTATAAACATAAAAGTGTCTTTAGAACTAGCGGGCGCCTTTTTTTTTCGAGCGGGGGGAAATGCATTGACGCACCATACCGTCACCTGAGGGAGGTGACGGCGTGTGTGGGACTCCCTGCCCCTATACGGGCAAGAATACCCACAAAAACCCCCCGGTGGACCTTATCGCCTTTATGGTGATGCCATGGGAACAGAAGACATACCACAGCAACTAGCGGGCGCCTGCGACTTCTTACACGTGGACTAGTAGGTATGTACAGTTTTAACCCTAAAAGGGGGTTAATTTTCAAAGATACATCATTAGAACACATCCACACCATATATAGCATACACTTTAATTTGAAAACTTATTTTAATCTCAGAATTATCATAAAAACTTCCTAGCACCGTTTTAGTACTTAAAAGACATAATTTCGTCAAATCCATTGTTAGCGGATTTTAACAACATTAATAAAACCTATAACGCCAAATTTTAAATTTGTAGGCATTATAGTTTCTGAGACTTCGTGATTAATCATATGTTTGTGCGTGTGTGTGTTTGCGTATAATATATTATATCAATAATATTTATTAATACCGGAGTTTGGAAGTTTGTAAGCTTATATTTTTTAAGGTGTAGCGGTCCCGGCGAACTTCGTTTCGCCTTAGAGGTTTTTTCCCGCTTTTCTGTTGAAATTTTTCAAATGTTACCAAGTATCCCTAATTTTGTAGCCTATGTCAAATTGGAAGAATGCAGCATTCTATTGGTGAAAGAATGTTTTAAATCGGCCCAGTACTTTTTGAGCCTATTCATTACAAATATACAAAAATAGGTACAAATCTTTCCTCTTTATAATATTAGTGTATATTTATTCATTGAAACTGCTGGAACGCGTTTATTAAAAATTGGCAGATCGTGACACAACATTTCGACTTGATCTATATCATGACGTATACTCCACCTAAATGATGAATGTTTGCAATTCTAAAATATCAACGTATAAACAGACAAAACCGTAGTTTTAGCCAAAGTGTAGTATTAACGATACTATATGAAAGCATTAGTATTTTATAGTCAATATTGTTATCTTTCGGGGTCAGTCATTGAACTTCAATATACCTTTCTTTTATATATACGTACGTATGTATGTGTTAATGTATATTCAATGGCAAACAGCCTCAATATGTGTGACTACTTGTTTTCTTTGCGTTTATGATATGAATATGTATTTAATGAAACGATAGAAATAGAAGAAAGTGATATACCGCCAGTCCATGTTTTTTTCTATTCAATTTTTTTTTAAAGACAACCTCACTTACATCGGTCTGATTCTGCGGTGAGTAACTAAAGCACTTGTGTAACAGAAATCAGAAACAACGACGGTATTAGAACACCCAGACCCGAAACAATATAGAAAAGCTCGTTTCCCAGATTGACCTGACCTGGGATCGAATCCGGGACCTCATAGATGGCGCGACACCAAAGTCCGACACGCTCGCCTCTCGGCTACGGAGGTCGTCATAATTACAAAACGTTCTAAATATTATCATGATTAACATGAAATTATCACATTGTCAATTAAAATTTAATATATTTTGTAAGTCCACACTCTACTGAGCTTGTGAAAAGTTTTATCTTTTAAAAATGTTATTTACATATTTTAATATTAAATGATATCTAGGTAATTAAAATTTTGCTTAAAAGAAAGGTAGAATGGATATGTATTTATAAATTTATAATAATACGGGGTACAACCTACATACCCATCATTTTATAGCAAATAAGTTCGTGGACTTTATTAAGTATTGCTAAAATTTAAAATATAAATAAACCGTAGCCAATAGAAAAAAACAAGTGACGGCCTTTGCTCTCCATAGCGACCGATGTAATTATTGATAATTATTAGTACACACCAAAATTAACCGTATCCATAAAAAAATACAGCTCAATTTTCAAAACACATAGAATGCAGTAGGCGTGAGTACCACGCAAAACCCTTGATCTTCTATGCCCCGTTCATTTTCATTCCGGGCGTCCGTAAAAACTTCAATTGTTAGGCGAAAAACAACCGAGTCCCAACGGACCAGTAATAAAGTGCACTAGTAGCTGCTCCTGGCTTCTCGTGTTTGCTTAAAAAACTTTATAGAAAAAAATACAAAAGATTTATTTATTTATAAGGCACAGCAACAAAACACAAATTAAACAAAACAATTAAAATAAAGGTTAAATATAGCATTAAATTTGAGTTCCAATGATAGCTGCACACAACATTAGAATACAACATTTTGAAAAATCTCTAGGTACGTATCTGTTAAGTATAATGTAGCATATTTATTGTGTCACTTGTAGCATAAACACTACATATTATAAAACTAAGTCGCTTTTTCTGTCCCTATATGCCTATGTACGCTTAAATCTTTAAAAGTACGGAACGGATTTTGATGCGGTTTTTTTAAATAGTAAGAGTGATTCAAGAGGAAGGTTTTTACTTGCAATAAAGAATAGAAAAGCCAATATTTCTAAGTATTTACATTACATCCGTGCGAAGCCGGGGTGGGTCGCTAGTAGAATATAAGATGGACTCGACTCTAGGAGCATTCTCTATCAGTCAGCCCTTGGGTTATGTAAACTGCTTATTGACGGGTGCGGTAACTTTAAGAAGAATATGTGTATGGATATTACTATAAATAAATGATTTTAAATATATTCAAACGCTCAAAATTTACCTTAAATATAGTATATAATAAAAATATGCATTTAAATAAAATTTACATAAATAAGAAAATTACTGTCTACCATCCATGTAAAAGGATAAGAATATAAGAATTCACTAATTCTCATTTAAACATTCATTTATACTCGGTTCCAATATTTTACGATTCGTAATGTGTCAAAAATTACTATCCGTTTTTCTCTTACCGACTACGAGTCGTTAAATAATCTGTCACTAGTTAATTCTTTTTTGCTTACGCCTCGTATAATTACTATCCGTTTTTCTCTTACCGACTACGAGTCGTTAAATAATCTGTCACCAGTTAATTCTTTTTTGCTTACGCCTCGTATAATTACTATCCGTTTTTCTCTTACCGACTACGAGTCGTTAAATAATCTGTCACCAGTTAATTCTTTTTTGCTTACGCCTCGTATAATTACTATCCGTTTTTCTCTTACCGACTACGAGTCGTTAAATAATCTGTCACCAGTTAATTCTTTTTTGTTTACGCCTCGTATAATTACTATCCGTTTTTCTCTTATCGACTACGAGTCGTTAAATAATCTGTCACCAGTTTGTTATTTTTTGCTTACGCCTCGTATAGTTTATGACTTTCCGTAATTAGTACGGATCGTTTTTGAAATATTGGAACTGAGCATTAGTCAGAGATTGTAAAGTATTAGTTGACAGAGATTTCTAATGCCGTATAATCAGGAACTAGAAGTCTTAGAAAAAAATTTTTTTCTTAATGATGATCACGTCTTCACGTTACAGAAGACCGCAGCCAAATAACAATCACTCCGGTGTTGTTGTGTTCCGGTCCGGCGTGTGAGTAAGGATTCCAGAGCTCCTGGGGGGTGCTACATTAGAAGCAGGGTCAAGCCTTCAAGGTAAGGGCGACAAGTCTAGTAACAGTTTTACTATGCTATACTTTTCGCCCTTAAGCTAAGAACTCATTACCACTTAACATCAGGTGGGATGAGGTCAATCTTGAAGTGCGTTTTATAAAAAACGTTAGATCCGATTGATATGTGTGATGTTCACTGCTATTTAGTATTTTCGGTTTTATTTGTGAACATATAACGAGACACGTGCTTGTACTTTTTCAATTAAGTGTTTATTTAACTATACTTCGTATATTTTTTGCACACAAGCGTGTTTGCCAGCACCATTACCGCTTTCTTCAATCATTTTGTAATCATTATATTATTTCCTAATATTTAAATTATCATTTCAAATCTTTAGGGTAGGTAATAAGTTTTATTTTAAGTTTAATATATAGTATGTTATATATTTATGAGTTTATGTATGTTTGTCATGTTATACAACGAATATAATTCTAAACTAAAAACTGCACGGCCGTACCCATTTCTCGCCATCTACTATTCCCTCTACCTTAAGGTTGTCTGGAAGAGATCGCTTTGTAGGGATAAGACCGCCTAAATTGTACTATAATCAATCTGTGAAACCTATTTCTGTAAAGATTTTGTGCAATAAAGTATATAATAATATCTATCTAACATTTATTATTGCGTTTCTAATGGTTAAGTTACTGCAAAGTTTGTAACTTAGCTGAAATTTAATTGTATCTTAAATTTGAAGGTTGACCAAATTAAAAAACTATGTAAGACGTATGTTTCCAAATTCTCTCGAAATTTTCATATCGGTAAATTATTAAAAATTAAACAAAGTATATGACGAAAATGGACTGAAAGACAGAATCCACGTTTTTACCATAGTACTTGCATAACTTCCGGGGCTATTTATATTAGAGCGCAAAGATTTGCGGTATTTTTGGCGCTATCTCGTCCGGGGCGGCTATTACGTGGTCTCCTCTGCTTTAACTACCAAGACGTAGATGCGGGTCCAAATCACGAGAAAAAGCGTATTTTGTAAACTTTGAAGCGTATTTTCTAAAACGACACAAAAACCACTAGGTGGTTATACGTTTGACGTATCTGTCGGTGTCTATATGTGGCATCGAAGCTCCCGAACGGCTTTTCAGTTGGTTTACAAATGTGGGATAGAGAAGCCTTTTGCTTGGTTCACTCCCAAAAGAATCAAAAACCTTGGGTGAACTCCCACGCCACGCCACAAAACGCCGCGAACAAACGAAAGGTATCGTTCTTGAAGATTAAATATTCGGGATTTAATACGTGGTTTATGATTTGCAAAAAAAATATAATATGAAAATGCTTACTGCGCATTCAAAGTTGCGACTTTGAGAATAAAAAATAGCTATCCGATTTTATTTTTTGAGAGTAAGCCATCTTGTGTTGCTGGAAGTACTTCCTGCTAGTCGCTCATGGCTTATACCAAGACGGTCTTGATCATTATCTTTTCACTAAATTAGACGTAGCCGTGGAGAAGGGTTGAGTTTATCTGGCCCTTTATGTGGACGAATGCGGGCTGCGTAGTACATTGTTTATCCGGACATCGCCGATGAAGATTTGAACTGTGGTAGCGCCGAGTTAAACTAATTAATAGCACTAATGATACCTATCTGAACGTACCAATATTTGGAACAACAAGCTTATTTCGGGTAGTCGCATTCAGCGTTAGGAGAAAAAAACTCTTAATAGCTACTCAAAGTTAAAAAAGCAAAGTAAACTTACATTTGACCTCAATCTGGCTTGATAGAAAGCGTAGATGAGGCCGAAGATGATACACGCTTGCTAAGGTGTCTGTTCACTTTTACCTTAAAGAAATCCAGATTGAAGCGTCCTGTAAAAACTGAGCTTGCTTGCATTCCACTCCTCGCTCTTACGTTTAATTCAATAATTTTATGATACTTCTTATGATTTATTATAAAAGTATTTGAAAAAGTGTTCAAAGGTTTTCATGGTTTGTCACTTTATACAGAATTTCCACTTAAGGCCACGAATCAGGATAAAGTGGAAAAAGTGTATACGCTAATTTTTAGTCATACCAGTTGCCGTACAAATAACTCACTCAGAGGGTCAATCTATTCTCTTGTCTTTACTCTAAATTTTATCACACAAAATCTAGATACCGATTACAGGAAAAAAAATTTAAGCCAGTATTGATCGAAAATATTGACGACCTCCGTAGCTGAGAGGCAAGCGGGCCTGCCTTTGGCGCCACGCTATCTCTAAGGTCCCGGGTCCCGGGTTCGATTCCCGGTCGGGTCAATATAGGAAATGATATTTTCTATATATTGTCTCGGGTCTGGGTATTGTGGTACCATCGTTGTTTCTGATTTCTGTTACACAAGTTAAGCTACTTACCACAGAATCAGAGAAATGTATGTGATGTTGTCTCTTATTTATTTATTTACCTTATATATAGAATTCTCGTGTCACAATGTTCGGTCCCGTACTCCTCCGAAACGGCTTGACCGATTCTCATGAAATTTTGTGAGCATATTGAGTAGGTCTGAGTATCGTCTAACATATATTTTTCATACCCCTTTGGGGTTCTCCACACTTAACATTTTGCTGCTAGTATTTATTTAAAATTATAAAAAAATAACATGATTAAAAGAAACCATGTTTCGAGAAACCAAAAACGATCACGTCCCGTAGTCAAACCTTTAGTAAGTAAAACAAATTGTAAATTACCACCTAAAAGGTAATAACTATTATTCTCTGTTAACCCATGTGGCGTTACCATCACGTTCCCTAAATTCTATTTACCTAGAATGATCCAAATAAGAATGGATTTCACAAAAAGGTACAGTTGGATTAAAAACGAGTTTGGTTGAAACGTATATTATAATAAATAATAATAAATATTAGACTACATCACATACATTCTTTAAGAATTTCGCGTTCCATTTTAAACATTTAAAATAATTTAACGGGTCAAAACGCGACACCATTTTTATTTAGTAGTTAATACGAACTACTTACTGCCCGACGTTTCGGTTAGGTGGCACCAACCGTGATCATGAGCTTATTTTAAACATCACATACGTTGCTCTGATTCTGTGGTAAGTAACTAAGCACTTGTGTTACAGAAATCAGATACAACGACGGTACCACAACATCCAGAGGCAATACAGAAAAGTTCGTTTCCCATATTGACCCGACCGGGGATCGAACCCGGAACCTCAGAGATGACGCGACGCCAAAGTCCGGCGAGCTCGCCTTTCGGCTACGGAGGTCGTCCGTTTTGATTAATTATTTTGATTAGTTATTGAATAACAATGAAATTTTTGAAAAAGTTAAAGGAATGTGCCTACTATTGGAACGGTATGTTGGGTTTCTAGGTAACGAAAACTACCTACCTTATGTTATTAAAAGGTAAGGTTACATTTTTCAATTTGGATTCAAGCCAGCCGTTAATATAATTTCAACTTTTTTTTAATAGTAGCGCAGTATATTGGCTCCTCCCAGCCTGATGGTAAGCAAGAGAGGAACCTACATCGCGATGTCAACGGATTTGATATCAAAATATCCTATCTGTTAGCATCGCCATATACTACTGGCCCGCAAGATGTTTCTTCACGCTCCTTTTGAAGGAATCCATGTCAAAAGAAGGAGGAAACACATGAGCCGGCAACGAGTTTCTTATGGTCCTTAATGTATTATCATAAGTTTGGAATTGACCCTTTGCTGCAAGAGTCTACATCCCCATCTTCCAAATCTTAAATTCTATATTAATGTGATGAATTCCACATGCTTATAAAATGTTAGATTTTGTGGTTTAACCCGTGAGAAGGCGCGCCTAATTTTTTTACACGAGTAGGCGCGCGCGAGCAAATTGCTCACACTATTATAAATGGTCATATTTTTAGTGTTTCTATATTTATTGGCTTAAAATGTATTCAAATAAATAACACAAGGTTTAGTAAGTAAGAAAACAAGTATTTTAATCAAACTAATAAACATAATAGCAAGTTCTAACGCAAATAACAAAACTACCTAGTATTAATTAAATTTTTTGGCACGTTTTATAAAAATCACAATTAAAACTGTTACATAACAAAAACTAAAAAGTGTTATTCATCCATTAAATCTACACTAATGTGGCTCTCGAAACATACTGAACACATGTATTTTACATGTTTGGTGCAAAGTAATTGCTTGCACGAAGTACATGGTTTTTTCGACCTTTTGTTTTTACGTCTAGGACATATTGTACAAAATCCGTTTGGTCCTGGCTCCGCTACAGGGACAGGAGCCGGCACATATCGCTTCATTAGAAATTTGAGATCTAAGGATATGTTTTCCATGCGAATTCCGTGTGAAATATGTGGTTTCACCAGCTCGAGAGCCACCTCGTTCAAAAATGTTTTCCTCTCAATCAGAGTGTTCGTGTTGGCTTTGTATATTATTTGGGCATTGATCCCAGTTATATTCAAAATGGAGAAGAATAAGCGTATCTTGATGTGATTCTGGTAACGGAATTATCCTCTTTCTTTTGATCTACAACATCTACGCCTTCTATTGTGGAATTGTAAAATGTTACAATCTCAGGTTTAGCTTCGCTTCCAGTTGAGTTCTTGATCTATAGTGTCGTCATTGTGAAGTGTTGATAGCATAAGGACAATCTTCTTTGTTTGTTTTCTTTGGACATATGATAATATTATCTTATCTTCACCGAAACCAAAAATTTTACTTGGCATTGTCCTATACTTTGTTGAAAAAAAAGAAGACAGAATCTCTTTTTTATTTTTTTCGCAGTGTTCCCACCGCAGTTATTCTGTAGGTGTTTCCAGTTCATCAAACAACGGTATTGATGTATAATCAACTAATATAAATCAAACAAATGAAATAATATGGCAGAAATAATAATCTAACTTTTTTAAACCACAAAAATAAATACTTACACAGATGGGCGCGTGATGAGCCAATTGCCGCAATTGGTACACGGCCTCCACAAAAGCCTTGCTGCGCGGTCGCAACGCCACTGAGCGGATCGAGAATTGCGTCAGGGGAGAGGGGGTGAATATTTAGGAAGGTACTTAAGTGCTTGAATTGGTGGGGCAAGGGAAAGACAAAAAAAAATTGAATTAAATTTTTGTGTGAGCAAATTGCTCATAGCGCGCCTTCTCACGGGTTAAGAAATATTACTAAAAAAGTTTAAACATACAAGATGAAAACCTTCGTTTACGAGAGACTGACATATCAGACTTTAGCAACTTTGATGTGATATCATCTTTAAAGTCTCAGATTCGATTCCCGGTCGGGACAATCTGTATGTATATGTATGTTTTCTATATTCTCGGGTCTGTATGGTGTGGTATCGTCGTTCTGATTACTGTAACACAAGTGCTGATTGCTAAAAAATCAGTGCAATATATGTGATAGAGTTCAATATCTTTTATTTTATTTACTCTTTAGTATATTTTAAGTATCGACATTAAGGACATCAACAGCTGAAGCCTGACATAGTAAAATACATCAAAGTAGGCTGTACCCACTACGTTCAGTAAATAATCTAAGACCAAATCGCTCTCTTGGCGCTCACAAAGTTGCGCTCGCTCCACATAAAATATTAACAAGATCCGTGTGAACGGAACGCTCATCCCGGCGAGGTGAGAAAATACTTTATAGATGCATGAGGTTATTCCAAATCAGATACAATATATTAAAACTGTTTATCACATACTCAATCATCATGTTGAACTTTTCTATATTGGCTCGGGTCAGGGAAAACCTAGGTATAACGGTACCGTCATTGTTTTTACTATATTAATTAATCTAAAGTAAGCTTACGTAGGAATAATACAATATATTAAAATTGTTTATCGCATACCCAACCATCATGATTAACTTTTATAAATTGGCTCGGGTCTGGGAACACCCACAATGGTACTGTCATTGTTTATTGTATGTCTTAATCCTAAGTGAACTACACATAGCGATAATTTAGATACAGCTACTGCGAGCTGCTTACCTCTTCGGTAGATATAGATTCTGAACTGGCAGGAGATTCCTTTTGTATTCAATGACGATTCAAAAGTGTTTTATGTCACCTACTTTAATTTAAAAGTACTTTACTTGACTTTTTTTATACACTTGCTTTACCATAGATATATTATATTCCTAGATGTAACGTTAAAAACCGCAATTGGGACGTAGCCGTCTTATTCGCATCTAGCCATGCAGCGCCACCTAGTGTGACTGAAACAAAAACCACTCAAAGCACAAGCTTCTATCTGCAGATGCGGACTCCAATACAAATTGGAGTCCGCATCTGCAGATAGAAAATCTATGGACTGGACTCCGGAAGTTGGAGTCCAACCATAGACTGCCAATAGAACGTTACCAAATTGAAAATACATTCAATTTCAAATACGACTAATTTTAATGGCCGTATTTTAATCAGTGATGGGCCATTATTGAAAAATCACTTTCTAGTATTTAACAGTATTTGTTATATTAGTAACTATTTACTGAACGCTTTATTTTATTCCTATGTATATATGTTACTAATTTATTAGTATTGCATATTTTCCAGAATAGTGCTACTAATCGATACAAACTTTATCATAAACCATGTTTTAACATGGTTTGATATATATTTTGCATCTGCGCATCCATTACGCAACAATATTTACACACACCTAATAAATTAAATGTTTAAAACACCCCTTTGTCTTTTTCAAAATTAAATAAAACTATTAAGTATAAACGAAAACAGTTTTTGGTTTTTAGCTTATGTACATACTCTTATATTTTAAATGGGAATACGGCTCACTAATAGTCATACTTATGAATATTAGTATTCTTAAATACTAGTGCATACTTGTGACAGGATCTATGGTATCCCTATCTCGTATTTTAATAAACTGACATTGAATTGTTAAACTGAATTTCACTAAAACAAGATTTTCTAATTATGTAGCAAAATGATGTATGAAAACTCAATAAAACCAAATAATTATTATAATTGCGGACGAGGATAACTGTATATCAAAGACCATGGTGATTTTTAAGTTTGTGATTTAAAAAATAACGAGAGTTATTCAATATCGTCTTCATCGGTAAGTTTTGCAAAAACATTTGCGTATTATGTTGTAAAAATGAGCCAAAGATTTAGAAAATGCTTGTTAACCTTTAATATTTTAAATTTCCCCAAAATAAAGGCGCAATAATAACCAAATTTTCAAATCTAAATAATGTATATTTATTGCTGTAGTGATGTGCCAATGAAAAAAATTACATCGTACTTGTCGATAAAATTTTCGAACACATTAACTTTTAGATCGCGAAATAAGAATTTATCAAGAGTGGTAAAAAATGGTGTCATGACTCTTAAAATATCGCCAATGGCATAATGTACCTATTGCATCGTATGAAATTTTTGATTTAGTTCGACATAAATTGAACAAGTATGATTCACGAGATATATAAATATTAACATGTCTAAATTCAATTTATTTAATTTGTATTTTGTTACAGGAAATGTGAAAACAGAATCCCATTGCAGGGCGAAAATCAATAAAGTAAACTGCAAAGTAATATGATATTGAGATCCTCTGATCTATGGTTGGACTAAACTACATGTCATTTGTTTGCAAAGAGTTTTAATTTTACACAATTCGTTAATTTTGCTGTCATAGCGTGCTTAAAAAAATATTTTTTATAATAAATTTTGAGAGCACTGTCATTTTGTTTTTTCGTATACTTATGCAAACATCATAAACAAAATCAAGTAATGTACTGGATTGTCGATGTGCTGATACATTTTGGTATTCTAAGCATACAGTCGAACAAAAGTTAAATTCTTCAACTGTTTTCTTGTAATCTTCTCCATCCTAGCATGCTAGTACTACTCTGGTGGCAATTATGAAGGAAAGCTGGGCTAGTTCCACCGTTGGTTTTGGTTTCCATAATACAAGTACTTAAATTGTTTACTTTGGACTCAGGTCAACCTGATATTTATTCATGTATTAATTATTTTTATATCAACAAAAGAAGAAGATCCCTATTTCTTCACTATCCATATTGTTATCACTTACATTTTATCGATATTAAAATCGATATTTGCTACATTACCAAAGAATAAATAGATATTAATACTCATTTTTAAATTGTTAAACGTCAAAACGGTGTTGAAAAAAAAATATTTTGGGGTGGACGGTCACATTGTTGCTGTCATGGCGCGGTTTCTATACTTTCCTTATTCTAAGTGCTTTACTTACCATGAAGTCAGAATAACGCTTTTTTTTTCAATATTTGTAAATTTGATGCTGTCTATTCTTTGTGTAATTCTATGCAGGTACATTATGACAGTTATAAGGACACCCACATCAAGATTTGAATTGTCAATTGAAGTCACCCTGCATAGTAATTATTTATGATTTAAGCATATCATAACGTACTTCGATGAAATGTTTTATTTGATTGATATAATGATTGAAAAGATAAATGAAATAAATTTATTTGTGGAACACCACAATCATTAAAGATTTGAATGGTCTTGTAAACCACATTTACCATTGAAGCCTACGTTTGGACTGTGTCGTTACATTCCGTAACTAATAAAAATAAAACAATATGTTATATGTAGATATAACATATTGTTTTCAAATAAAGGGGATGTAGATCCCCTTTATTTACTTAAGACCTAGCATTCAATCTGAGTACAAAATGTCTCTACGTGCCTGAAGAAATACCGTGGGACTTATTCTATTTGGTCGAAGCACAATGTCTTATGAAAACTAATTGTCAGTAGGACATCTTCTCAGAAGTCGAAACGGCGTGTCTCATAATCTCAGTATACTTCAGTATTCTGAAGCAGCCATTTAAACCAGCCAGAAAATTTTCTCCCTTTCTCACAATCAGAGACTTATACTAAAGATCTCGATAAAAACCAAGTGACTGTTTTTCATTGTAGTCTATAAATTTGTGTTAATAATACATATAAAAATCTTTGTGCTGAATGGTTGCCAAATAATTGATCTGGTGATATAGGAAAAATCGAATCCACTGATCGTGGAGACCTGTAAATTGAAGAGTATGTTTTTGTTTGGCATAGAAATGGCGTATGGGCAAGAAATGATGTTTAAAAATTATATCCCTGAGATATTGAATGGATTTACATAAACATTTTATATGTACGCTTAAATCTTCAAAACTACGCAATGGATTTTGATGCGGTTTTTTAAATAGATAGAGTGATTCAAGAGGAAGGTTTTTATTTGCAATAAAGAATAGAAAAGCCAATATTTCTAAGTATTTATATTACATCCGTGTGAAGCCGGGTCGGGTCGCTAGTTTAATATAAGTTATAACTTATATTCCAAATCTGTATGATTTGGTTCCAAGTTTTTACGATATTAGTTAAACACCGCTACAGGTATATCTTATTTGTAAAAATAAGTTCCAAGCCAATTAAAGTCACCTTGCATAGTAATTATTTATGATTTAAGCATATCATAACGTACTTCGATGAAATGTTTTATTTGATTGATATAATGATTGAAAAGAAAACAGAAATAAATTTATTTGTGGAACACTACAATAATTACCAACACAACGTCTTGGTTTTGCACCTTACGTTTTAACCACCATACAAATGGAGGTGAACCATTCAAAAATAATCATACACAATTATCCAAGAATGATAGTGAGCTAAACTACTGTAACTTATTATTACCATGCCATTGTTGACTACTGTGGCAACTATAAAAATACAATGTATATTTTAGTGCCCACCCATGTTCGGAAATTAGTTCAATACTTAGCATAAATCTACAATTTTCAAACAATGTTGTGTCAAAATATTTATTCTGTTATCTTATTGTAAATTAGAAAACCAACACTTTCATCTCCACCGATAGTTTTTTTTTTTTTCTAACTTACTATGGTAGCCTGTAGCCGTAGATGGCCTTTTCATTTTATACGCGTGCATACTCCTTCAAGAACTAAACGCATACTACTAGTTTTAAAGGAGTAGATTCGCACGCGTTTAAAATACATTCGTGCGAAACGCCTACATTTTTTTTTTATTGAAAGGGGACGATTCGAACGTTTGGGCAAATTAATTTCGTGCCAATAGACTATTAACCCACCGCGGTTGCGGGAGAGCTGAGTTTCTCACCCCTGAAAATTTAAAGAACTGCTGAAGGGCTCCCCTTAGTGGAGTTCGGATTTTGGCTCGTGCTGTTGTTTGGAAGCGGTAATCGAGCATATATTTGGGGGGAATATCAGAGTCACGCAGTTTCGCCTATTAACATTCCCTCTCGGCAGCATTGATAACTTTTCTTACACCACGACACGACAGTTTGGTTGATCAATCAAACCCCAACCTAACCTATGTGACAGTTGTTACATATGCGATCCTTTTTTAAACTGAGCGGTTATACCATGCATATTGTAACAGAATCCCTAGAATAACTCTATGTTAGACCACCTACGTAATTACTTTGGGGACTAAAGTTACCACAACGCACCTCATTTGCATTTATAGTAGCGTGCGCGAATTCGCACACGCAATTTAATCGGTCATCATTATTTATTTATGATCTAACACATATAAAATAATTTACGAGAGTTTCCACAAATACTTTTTTGGCCTTTGTATTGTAGTGTTTTGAGAAATGGACGTGAAATAAAATCCACCATTTTGTTTTTTTATATAAGTACTAGCTGTGTCCGCAACTTCGTTCGCGTGGACCACATCCTCTTATGGTCGGTTTTACCCCTTTCTCCCCTAATATTCGAAACAAAAAGTGGTGTATATTTTAATCCAAGTTTTGAGCTATATTTGTGCCAAATTTCATATCTCTAACTTCAAAAATAAACATTTTTCGATATAAACTTTCAAAGGTGGTATTACCCTCATCCCCCCCTTATTTTCTAATAAAAAGTAGCCTATGTCCGTTCTTGAGATTCAACGTATACCTATACCAAATTTCATCAAAATCCGTTCAGCCGTTTAGGCGTGAATGAGTAACAGACAGACAGACAGACAGAGTTACTTTTGCATTTATAATAATATAAGTATATATTCTCTCTCTCTCACAATCTCTCACAATAGATAAATTTATTAATTAAAATGTTGGCATACAAATAAACTGACTTTAAAATAGTACATCAAAGTACTATTGTATCAAAAAATACGGTTTTCAAATATTATGTAGGTATACACACAAAATAATTTAATTGCATGGTTGCGTACAAACCTGACAATTATTTCCAAGCACCGATTGTGATCAAAAAATTAAAAAAAAATGACATTTTTCATTTTATTTATGTTCTGAGACGGCTAGTTTTATAATGTCTTTTATACATTCGTTAAACGTATATATACTCAATTGACAATTAAAACTTTCTAAAAATATGATTTACTCAAATAATTCGATTTGAACATTCTACTAATACAATTTTATCTTGCATATTGATTCATGATATCAAATTTAGTTGTCTTTCTAACTAAATCATTTAGACGTCAACTGTGTATTTTTATAAAAAATATATTCAAAGCGATTAAGCAATATTAAGGACACACATTTACAGACATACACAGACATTATATGCAAAAATTGGGCCTCGAAATCATTTAGGCGTGTCTGTAGGTATCTGTCTGTCTTCATAGGGGGAAATCCTTTAAGGCGTTCGAGCTTTAGGAAGGACATACAAATTTACATACATACAGGCACAAACTCAAAAATCATAGCCCTATCTTAACTATCGACTTTTTACCCGCGCGTCCACCCAAATTTCTCTTAACACAACTTGATCCCAACTATATCAAGCTTACTCTTAAGACTAAACTGGCCAGCAGGAAAAGGAAAAGAAAAATGTAAGGAAACACCCATATTTATACGGCATCTAATCTGTATTTATTTTATTTAGTGCTAAGCAGGAGTAATGTGGGAGAGGGAAGTGACTCGGATTATTTTTACGAGAACACTTCCATTTACTTAAGGCCGTGTGAGGCGACGTTTTGTCGTGAGCATTTACCTAATTGTGCTTAGTGTTCAAGGCGAGTAGTATAAAGTTCAGTTTACTTTGATAGTAAAACTACTTATTAGTTTTTCGCCATCTTTTTTTCTTTTCGAACCCGTGCACTGAAATCTCGCAAACTAGAATTCATTTTTATAATTATGATAGTGCTTTGCGCCGCACTAGCTAAATTTGAATATTTTAAAGAAACACTAGTATATTTAAAAAAAACAGCACGCGCGTAACGTGAAGGTCGCAGTTTATTTCTGTTTCATTAAAAATTTTAAGGCAATTAAATTCAAATTATTAATGTTCAAAAATAGTTAACAACATTATGACATCATTTATTTATGCGTAAAATCCTATATTAATAAAAAATAATCGTAGCTTGTTAATCTTGCTAAAACTTGAGAACGGCCCGACCGATTTAGCTGACTTTTATTTCCCTATAATTTCATTCAAAGGTAGAATTTTTGGAAAAAAAGGCGGGACGGGTCGGGACATCAAGTCACTTATAAATATTAAAAATTCTTGTAAATCTAAAACAAAAAACAAAATTACTTTTGGTTTGAAGACTGTTTTTGGATGGTACATAAATAGCTTGAATGACTATAAGATATAACAATTATCTGTTCGAAACATGAGTATCCTTTTTCGAACAAATAATCGTTATACCCTAATTATAGGTAGCTAGTTTAGTTTTTGTTTGCTTATTATGACAAAATGTTTTAAACCGGTATGATAATTAGTTGACAACACATTTTACTCTTTGGGCTTAGATTTCAATGTTAACCTCGTGAGACGATCATGCCCTTTTAAAACCCAAATTTAATTGATTTTATTGTTTATAATTTGCTGTGTCTTATAACCGTCCGTAATGATAGCTGCTGGTAGTTTTTATTTATTTATTTATTTATTTGGAAAACAAAACAGATTACAATGAAAACAAATGTTAGATACAAGGACAAATAGATTTTACATCTAGATTATAATCCTAATATTGTTAACACATCATTATGAACTTTTGAGAATTAAGTTAAAAAACAAAAGCAAAGTGAGTACTTAGATACAAAATTTTCATATTTTAATAGAGACGCATGACAGACTTTTTGAACATATGTAGTCGGGGATCGAATATATCCAAATGTGAGTGTTGACTTACTAACTCGTTAAAGTGACGACACATTCTTGCTAATGGATTATAGTAGGAAGTATTGTTCTTATATATTTGCAAGTAAAATGTTTTGTGGTATCTTCGGGGATTGTATTTAAAGTTGATATTTATGGATTCCAACATGTAAGGAGAATCCAAGTAGCCATGAAGTAACTTATGTAAGTGTAGTATGTCCTGCTGCCTTCGACGATCAAACAAAGAAGCAACATTATATTTCATTAATTTGTCGATGTAATTAGGTAATGTGCGTCCAAGACCACACCTGTAGTTCAGAATTTTGAGACTCTTTTTCTGAATGGACTCAAGACTGTCAGAATGATTGGTATAACAAGGAGACCAGATGACACAGGCGTATTCCAAAAAACTCCGAATAAGACTAAAATAGACAATGAGAAAGCTTTGGGGCTTTTTGAACTCCTTAGTGCATCTTGTAATAAAACATAGCAATTGAAGAGCTTTGCTCTTAAGGTAAGCGTAATGGTCACGAAAAGATAATTTTTGGTCAAAATAAACTCCCAAATCCCTTGCATTTGTCTTTCTTTGCAAGACCACGCACTCCAACTGGTAGTCATGGCATATTTTATATATTTTGTTAGTAAACGTAATAAAGAAACATTTATTTACGTTTAGCTGCATATCATTCTCCTTGCACCAGTCGGAGACCGAATCAATGTCATGTTGCAGATCAGTTTCATGTTTATTTAAAGAAAATATTTTTAATACAATTGAAAATAAAGTAGCTAGCTTTAATTCAAAATAATTCCACACATGCCATTTACACTAATATAATAAAAAGGTAAAACTTGTGTTCTAGTATGTGATGAACAAACTTACACAGATTCACCATTAGAACACTATACACCATACCTCTTGAAATGATCTATCTAATAGGCCTAGCATACGCAACGCGACTAAATTTTATCGCGCTCTTAACAAACGTCAAAATCGATTGGAGTCAGTGCGTCAGCTGCTGATTGGCTGGAAATACGAGTGCAGTGTGCTATTAGCCAATCAACAGTATCGAAACTTTTGTCGTCTCATGCGATAAATTTGACATATTGCGTAAGCTAGGCCTATAAGTAATGCAGACGAAAGCTAGGTCCAGACATCAAAGACGCTTCTTTATTTCGTTCTCAATATTGATATTAACATCGACGGCTGTTGATCTTCTTAAGCCTAAGTCATAACGAATATCCAGGGTGTAAGTCTTCGCCTCTGCTCTACGGTACATGTAACGGCTCAAGATCCTCGATGCTTGAGAGGCAATATACTGTAAAATTAAAGAGAACATTACTGCAGTTTTTTGGCACCAGGAGTAAACACTTTATTTGTCAGGTTCTACTACGCGTTTTGCGCCTGAGGTCCAACCGGGGAGTTTTAGTGAGTAGTCCTGCCCTTTTTAGGGCAGGTAGTCCCACACACGCCGTTACCTCTCCCGGCTGACAGTACGGTGCGTTAAAGCATTTCCCCTGTCATAAAAAATGGTCCATGCGTGCTAAAAGATTAATGCCCGGTTCCAATATTTAACCACTCGTAATGTGTCAAAAATGACTATTCGATTTTCTAAAACCGACTATGAGTCGTTAATACGGTTTCATAGTTTATTTTATATATCCGCTGTCATCAGTCGTCTGTCGGTCGTTTTTAGCTTACGCCTCGTAGATATTATTACTATCCGTAACTTAAACGGATAGTTTTTCACATATTATTATTGGAACCGGGTATAAATGTTTACGTAAAATAAAGTTTTAAATTGGCAAGGGTATAAACTAAACAACAATTCATCTATCCGATTACGTATCTACTATATAAAAATAAGTCGGGTTTTCCTCCCTGACACTATGACTCCAGAACGCACGAACCATATTCCACGGTTTTTTTAATTTTTATTATTGCACTTCAAGATTGACCTCATCCCACCTGATGTTAAGTGGTAATGAGGTCCTAGCTTTAGGGTGACAAGTACAGCATATTAAATCTGTTACTGGACGTGTCGCCCTTACCTTGACCCCTGCTACTGATGTAGCACCCCCCAGGAGCTCTGGAAACCCTACTCACACGCAGAAACACAACAACACAGAAGTGATTGTTATTTGGCTGCGATTTTCTGTAAGGTGGAGGTATTTCACTAGTCGGGCTGCTCCATTTCGACCGATAAAGCGCTATGCCCTACCTCTCTTAATTTTTGCATTCGTTGGAAAGGTCTCGGGCTCCGTGAGGTTTATAGCAAAAAAAATTCAGGAAAAACTTCGACAGAAAAGCGGGAAAATCCTCTAAGGTGAAAGGAAGTTCGCCGGGACCGCTAGTTTGTTAAAATAACCTTAAACTAATTTATTTGTTAGAACTACATAATCACATTAAGAATGTAAAGGTAAGAATTAAATTCATATAAAATTTTCTTATTGGTAGGATTCTGCTTAACCCAAAAACTAACCTTTGAAGAGTCATACTGTTTCCTTAATTGGCGCACTGTGTATTCTGGACCCCAATGACAATCGGGACGAAACAATGACGCACAACCCTGAAACATTTCCATAAAAATAAATAAAAAAACCCGACAGTTCGATATGAATACTTCTTGGGTTTGAATTTTACCATAATTTTATAGTACTACTTGAGCTCTTTTATTTGATACCTATCGTCGTAAGCCTTATATCTTTTCAAAGCCAAATTATTTTTTTTATTGTGTCTGGTTTTTTAAACTTGTATAGGTTTTAAGACTTAAAACTGGACATAATATAGATTGATTATGTCAAAATGTCTTATTTTATGGTAGCGGCCTTTTGGACTGATTAAACATTAGCTAAGAACACTTTTGACAAATTCACCTTTCGAACAAAAAAATAACTCAATCGTTTGGAACTATATTATCAAAGGCAGAAGAAAACTACACTGCAAACTGCTATTAAAAAAACATTTGCTTTACGTTAATAAAGGATGATATAAGTGTAAAAAAACTATCTGAGCAAATACGACTAATAAAATTTATATAAAATAAAAGTTAATATTGAACAATAATTTACCTTTTTAAACTTCCATACATATTTATATATAGAGTAAAATATACCTATCACAATTAAAAAAAATATCAAAGACTTCAAGGTTAACATCAGGGCAGGTTGGAACTCAATCAAATCTCCATCGTAATTTACATAGGCAGAACACAAGTTGTAAAATTTTATCTGCAAAAAAAAAAAATTAAAGATGATACGAGTTTAATAGTCTATTACAGCCTTTGTATTAAATAAACAAAAAAAAATATATCCTCGAACCGCTTAAACTTCTCATCTACACTAGATTTATTTTTATAATTAAAATGTCTTATTATTTTTAAACTTCATAAAACAAAAAAGTTAAAAAAGTTGACTTAAGGCAAGGTAAATTCTCTACCAGTCTACCTTAAGGTCACGCATCTGCGTGAAACCAACTATCTAGTTGGTTTAAGGGTGAGCTATCATTAAACATGTGTCTATAGATTACAACCAAATTATTAAAAAAATCTTTAAACTAAACACTTGTGATATAGGATTTAATAACTTACATAATATAAACATCAAATTTACTGACGTAAACATATAAAAAAAACAATTGGATAAGATTTAAGCGATTGACTAATTCTTGTCTATACCCAATTTTATTTATTACTAGCTGTGCCCGCGACTTCGTTCGCGTGGACTACAGGGCTTTTCCAGTTTTTTCCCGCTAACTCCCGTTTCCGTAGGAATTGCAATAGCCTGTTGCAACTAAGCTTTAAGTTTACTAATGTACCTGCATGCCAAATTTCAAGTATCTAACTTAAGCGGTTTAGATTTTTCATACAAAAGGATTTTCCCGCTTATTCCCGTCCCCGTGAGGATTTCGGGAATTCCTCCCTCAGTGCACCTCTACGGTACCTAAGCTACGTCCCTTCCAAATTTCAAGTGCATACGTTTAGCCGTTTAGGCTGTGCGTTGATATGTCAGTCAGTCAGTCAGTTTCTCCTTTTATATTTAGATTATAATATCAGACTAACCACAAAATAAAACGGTACCAGCTTCAGGCTCAGCACCCGCAACTTGGTCGGTTTTATACCAGAGTAAAATGTGATGTCATCAATGAGACGACTAACTGGGTAAAGGCAATAAACTCCTACTATCTCCAGTAAAGTGGCAACCCATCGCGTCCATACATACCAATATACTATATACTGAAAAATAGTAAGACAACATTTTTTTTTATAGTACTTTACGCCGTACTAGCGAACTTTAAATGTTAGAAACAGAAAAAAAAATATCTCCCCTTGCGGTGCGGGAATCGCACCCACGACCTTCACGTATCGCGCGTGCTGCTCTTCCAACTGAGCTAACCGCAAGTTATCGTAGGCGATGAAACTTTTCTGCTGTACCGAAGGCTAACGGGTTGATACAACAGATAAAATTCATTACCTACGATAACTTGCGGTTCTAATATTTAACTATTTTTTTATAATACACTTAACACAGAGATTGACCTCATCCCACCCGATGTAAAGTGTTTATGAGGTCCTAGCTGAAGAGTGACAAGTACAGCATAGTAAATCTGTTACTGGACTAGTCGCCTTTACCTTGAAGGCTTGACCCCTGCTACTAATGTAGCACCCCCCAAGAGCTCTAGAAACCTCACACGCAGGAACACAACAACACAGAAGTGATTGTTATTTGGCTGCGGTCTTCTATAAGTTGGGCAACAATTAATATTAGTGCTAATTATTTTTCATATCTAAAGAGCTCCCATACAAAGATTTTCACGATTTTCTTCTAAGACGTAAGTATTTCCAAATATTAGCAGACAAATACATTTTAAGCAACGCGCAATGTAGCATTTTAGTAAAAGTCAAATAAAATAGAATATATACGACCGTTACTAAATTTTGATACTTTATGGTGATTACTCGTATAATCAAATAAAAACAGCCAAATACATGTCGGTAACGCGTAATGGACCATTTATACACAATAGGTTTTATTGACTGTAACTAAAATAAGCAGACATTTATAATTAAATTCTTACGTTCAACGCAAGAATTCGATTTTACTTGGCTGTGTTTAGGGTTCCGTACGCAAAGGGTGAAAACGTGACCGTTTTAGGATTACTAAGAATCCATTGTCCGTCCATCTGTCTGTCACCAGGCTGTATCTCAAGAACCATGACAGAAAGTTGAAATTTTCACAGATTATGTATTTCTGTTGC
Source organism: Glyphodes pyloalis (assembly GCA_037074685.1). Taxonomy (NCBI): domain Eukaryota; kingdom Metazoa; phylum Arthropoda; class Insecta; order Lepidoptera; family Crambidae; genus Glyphodes; species Glyphodes pyloalis. The sequence goes on along the minus strand of JAYKKO010000030.1, from coordinate 2,805,416 downwards.
TGCTATAACAACAAATACACGAAAAGAAATATATATTTAAGAGGGGCGCCCATACAAGCGTGATTTTATAACCGTTATGATGTTAAATAGCAGCAACATGTGGACTGCTCTTCTAACTGACTACTATAACTTGCAGTTGGCTCAGTTGGAAGAGCACGCGCGATACGTGAAGGTCGTGGGTTCGATTCCCGCACTGCAAGGGGATATAAAAAAATTCTGTTTCTAATATTTGAAGTTCGCTAGTACGGCGTAAAGTACATTAAAAAATAAAAATCGAACATGTAGACGCTTGCAATATTCACATAATATTAACATAGTTGTACATTTACTTTAAAAAATATATTGTGTCTAATATTGAATAGATGGTACGGAACCATACGTACGCGAGTCTCACTCGCACTTGGCCTATTTTTTTTATTATTTAGTGATGTTCTTACTTCATAGTCGATGAAGTAAATTACACATAACCCCAGGCCGGTGAAAATTAATGTGACACATAGTCGTTTAGCAATCCGCCATTCGCAAACTATAGCTTCCAAAAGGCACTGATATGTAATCATCTGAAAAGCAAAATCCTCACTAAAGGTAATTCTGGCAAAACGTTTTTTTATTGCACTTCAAGATTGACCGCATACCACCTGATGTTAAGTAGTAATGAGGTCCTAGCTTAAAGGCGACAAGAATTATAATAAATCTGTTACTGGACATGTCGCCCTTACCTTGAAGGCTTGACCCCTGCTACTAATGTAGCACCCACCAAGAGCTCTGGAAACCTTACTCTTACCCTTACCCTTACAACAACACCGAAGTGATTGTTATTTGGCTGCGATCTTCTGAATGGTGGAGGTATTTCATTAGTCGGGCTGCTCCAATTCAGGCGATAAATCGCTATGCCTTACCTCTCTTAAACGTAACATGCTATCAAAGATATCCTTTTGTTAATCTAGTATATCTTTTATCTGTCAAACTTTTTTCACTCCTATCTTTTTATTAGTTTTTACGCGAACAAGTAACAGACATCTATAGATCCAGACATGTAGATTTCTAACAAATTCTTACAAAACTTTTGAATTTATAAAATTAGTAGAACTGTTAATATATTTTTTGTATCCCAGTCAATATTTTGTAATCACAAAAACGCTAGTGTTTTTTTAAACCAAAATTATTTTAAACTAAAGATTACTTACAGAACAAGAAAACTCCATGATGAAGTGTAAAAGAAAAAATATAATAGAATACAATTCGCCCAGAAATATCGTTGAAAAATACATCGGCCACAGATAAAAAAAGCACGTAGCACCTGATAAATAAAAAAAGCAAATATTTTCACAAAATTAACTGTTTAATAAATTAATTTATTTTGGTTAAAAAAATATGGCATTAAAATAACATTAGAAGGAGTTAATGCTAGGAGCATTTTCCGCCAGTCAATATAATTCATTTATGGATACGGTGACACTGGAAACGTACATAAGTTATTTGAAATAAAAACAAGAATAAACTGTTGATTTAAAGAGTGTACTTGACTTTAAGGCCCAATACGAAGAGAATTTGCGAAACTTCATGTATTTCTGTTCACTAGACCTAAAGTAATTCTAAGCATTAAATCACTTTTTGTACGTTTATTCAGATAATTTACAAGGTCGCCGCCTTCTTGAAATTTTAAAATAAATGAATATATAAAAAATATACCAGTTTAAAAAAATGATAAAAATTGAAATCGTAAAATTATTTTTCTTCCAAAACTCTGTAAATATAAATTTAGAAAGAAATATTTTTACTAAAACATGTTAGGATTGTGATTCCGGAGGTCGCCGCCTTCTTCATTTTCGATACAATCTATTAGTTATTAAAATAATTCATTTAAAACACAAACGCCGTTTATTTTCAAATATAAAAATTTGCCGTTATAAATATATCAGGCGCTCCGATGTGTACCTAGTGTAAGGGGATTTTAGTTAATTGTGTCTGTATTGACTATAACAGTGAAATAATGTTAGGAAAAGAAATAAATATTACCTAAGAGCTAAAATAAAAAGAGTTTAGTACAAGAACGCAGCTCGAATTGTGAAAATTCCATTTTGAAATTATATTTTTTGTAGTATTTTACAATACAATGATATGTTTTTGTTGGGAGGCTGCTTAGGCTACATTTTTACTTATTTACATTAGCCAAACTGATCATTTATACGTTTCTAGGCAAGTGAGAAACTCAAAAATGCAAATCGTCGACGCGCGTGCAATACTGCGTATGTAGCATTTGCCATAAAGATTAAATTTGTCTGTTATTTCATATTATTTCAATCCAAATTAGAACTTACGGGTAAATGTCATTACGCGGTATTGCACGCGAGTCGACGAAATATCACAACCGAGTCGGAAAATAATGAACAGAGTAAGTGCAAACACAGAGACGGCAAATAATGTCATATATTGTCATAGGGGTATGATTGACTGCTTGGAATTGTCTAGTAAGAATTAACACACTCAGGACCTAACCCCCACTATGGAGAAAACAGAATAAAGTTTTTAATTTTTTATTTTTGCAATTTTTACAACGACATTTTGTAAGACTCACAAGAACAATAATTTCTAACAAAGTACGTAAAGTTATTTTACGTAAGAGCTCTTGCCCAAAAATTTTTTTTTCGTTTTAATTGCCTATGATACGCCTACACATTTTTTTTTTTGTAAATTTTGGACTTAAAATAAGACTTTTATAGCACGAAATTCGTTTATTGTAGGTAAATTAAATACCTTCATATCACATGAATAACAAAACACGCGTCTATTGAATATAATTGTTTCTTTGAGTACACCAAAATAAACGTGTTAAATTAATCTGCCGCTTGTGTCTAAACTTTCCTCTGGGTAATAACTCCTTTAAAAAAAAAGACACGATTATTCGTGTAAAAATGGAAGCTACTTTTATTAGTTATGCTTCATTGCAGACCGCAAAAATTTTAATACAGCTATGCTAATATAGAATTATTATCTTTTACTAATCTGTAGAATAACCGTGCACCGTTTTACTACACTTGTTTATGCTTCATTTATGACACGAATAAACGTGCAGTGATACATTTCTGTTAACAAGTCATAAATTTTTCACTAGAATAATAAAATTATATTTTTTTTCTTGAATACTGAGAAAATCGATAGATTTATTTTCTTAAAAAATATATGAGCTGAAATATGTTTAACCTTTAATATAATTTATACATTACGTCATTAAAGTCATGTGATTTCAAACGTTTTTATGGTTTCCTGAAAAGTTGTAGTTTTTCGTTTGCACGTTTATTCGTTGGAGCCATCGATATGTTTGTATGTATGTAACGAATAAAGTACAAAATTGATAATCTATTGGTACTTACTAATATTACAAAGTAGTAAGATTTAATAAATTAATACGTACGCAATGCTGTCTCTATTGTATTAGTACTACATGGCATTCGCTCGTACTAGCACCGCACACTCGTGCTGCGCTAGCACGAGCTAATGCCAAATGCGTTCAATAGATGGCGCGCGGTTCGCCGCGAAACGGGTAATTTCAATTGCTTCGTATAGGGCCTTAAAAGTCAGTTAAACAGTTTTAAAGAAACACAAAATATTAATCTCAACTTTCACCCACGACTCGAACCCACGACCTTCACGTATCACGCGTGCTGCTCTTCCAACGAATCGCAAGTTATCGGTGACTTTTTTCTGTTGTATCAACCTCTTAGCTTACGGTAAGTGCCCTCTGCCAAATATGTTTAGAACTACATACTTATCGTTTTGTAAAACATCTAGGTATTGAAATAATACTGTACTATGTCGAGCTTCAAAATTCAATAGAATATAAATTATTATCAGATGGAGGCACATATGAGCTAGATTGTATAAGTAATTTTTGACTAAAAATAAACATCTTCTCATATGTTTTATAAATATATGTTAAAATTGAAATAGTTTTTTATACTCACTGAAACCTATTATAGTGATTGGCACCCTGACTAAAGTTTCACAGTATTTTTCGATTCTATACCACAACAATCCCTTCAAAATGTAGTAAACAGTATTCGAAATAACTATTATCGTACTGTCTTTTGTTGCTTCAATCTGCAAAAGTCAAAACTATATAGATATATCCATCTTCAAAGCTATACAAAATTAAAAGCAAGATTAATTAAATTTAAAGAGTTATATGCATTCAAAAAAAAAAATAAGCCGACCAATTTCAAAAGTGTTCACCTGTGACAGTAAAATGCAAAGGCAGACTTTTTTTTTCCGTTCAAGTTTGCAGCATGCCTATTTTTTTAAATTAGAAAGACAATATTCGACCTCTATTTAAATATGTGATATTTGCTTCAGATGCCAAATATACCTAAATTAAGCCTTAAATAATTTTAAAATATGTTTAACTTCATAATGATAAATCGGATTGACCAGTAGAGCCTTTGTAATCTAAAGCTTCATATTTACCTGTGTAAGTTAAAGGCCGAAATACTGGTAATAAAAAAAAGTTTTACTGTGTTACTTAACTTAAAAGTTGATATTTAATCGGTAGACTTAATCCTATATCTGCCAGTCAACCCTTGGGTCACACAGATTTGTTACGGTAACAGTGAAACCGTTAATAAGTAATTTTAGCAATAATAAACTGTTAATTTTGAGATCATACATTTATATTAGTAATTACTTTATTTGTAACTAATCTAAAAAAGTGAACAATACCTCTTTCATAGTTCTTGTAGTTAAAACATGGAGTATAGGTGGCGCTGTCATTGATTCTGATATTGCATCGACATCCATTATCTAAGAACATAAAAAAAACTATTTTAAACACATTTATTTTAGAAAGATTAAAGCGCAATTAGTAAATTCCAAAATATTTATAATCATATTAAATTGCCAATATATAGAGATTCTGTTACGATTTATTGCTAAGAAAGAGTGTTCCTCAGATACAAGTTCTTTTAAATCTAATAGTAAGGTCGATAAGTGCTTATTTTGTTAAAAAAATAATACATACATATATTGTGGCAATGACGCATAATAAGGTGGGGAAAAAAAGGTTTTTTAATCTACTCACTAGCAGTTCATTTTAAATGGTTAATATAAATACAAATAAATAAGGACTTTTAAATTAATTCCGCCCTAGAATATAAAACCTATAAAAATGGTGAAATCAGTCACGTCATTATAATAAAAATTCTGTTAATTACATACCTCAAGTAATTTATGAATTTTGGGCACGTCTGTGCCAGGTGTTATTGGCACATTCTCCCATTTATACAAAATGTAGTGTATTGCTAAATGAGCAAAAACTACTAAATAAATGATGTTCACTGTCCACTGCACTGTGTGCAAAGTCTGAAAGTTAAAAAATATACTTTTACACATTTTTTGATCATATGTGAAAAGTTAAATTATTATTTAAAAAGAATAAAAGCAATCGAAGGGTCCACGGTAGTTATAATGAATATCCAAAATATTAAAATCTAAATGATCAACGTCATTCGGCCACTTCACACATGCACCTCAGGATTTTGTTTACAAAGTACGCAATATAATTTCCAGTACTGAGATGAAAACGTTTCTGATATTTGACTACACGTCTAGAACGCTCAGTGGCCCAGGTACTAAAAAGCTTAGTTCTGTAAATAGCTTATAAACTTTAAACCCAAATATCTCTAAATGAAAAAAACAAAGGACCTTCATCATAAATTGCAGTGGACACTTGAATTACTTCTAAGTATCATACAAATATGAGAAATTGCGTACCTTCCAAATACATCTGTTGTATAACAAGTTATGATTGCAAATTGTTACTATTAACCACAGTATTGTAAATAAAATAAAAGCTATTGTAAAGTTTGTATGTTTAATTAAAGGTCTGTTGATTTCAACTGCTCGGGCGCTGAAAATAGCAAAACAAATTTTAAATAGTTACCTTATTTACTATGAAATTGAATTAGCATTTAGTCGATATGCATTTCAAAACAGTACCAATACATGTGTATTGTTTATGTAAACATGATATATTTGACGACCTTCGATCATTAGAAAACATGTATCTATCCATTTTTTACAGAAATCCTTCACGTAGAAAAAAATATATTTTCACTATTTTTCGTAAATCTTCTTATATATAAAAATGAATCGCTGTTCGTTAGTCTCGCTAAAACTCGAGAACAGCTAGACCGATTTGGCTAATCTTGGTTCTGAAATAATTGTAGAGGCCCAGGGAAGGTTTAAAAGGTCAGAAACTAAAAAATAGGCGTTACGAAGTTCGCTGGGACAGCTAGTAAATAATATTTTTTGACTACTGGGTTTATTCAAATTGGTATATATTGACCATATCGGATATCACTGATTTCGATCTTAAATAAAACTTTTTAATGCATTAAAATTTTCAATTGTTATTTGTTAATATTGTAATAATTATGCACTTTATTAAAGTCGTAAGACCCAATAAACCAGACACAAAAGAAAAATTAATTGTCTCTGGCTTTTAAAAGGGCCTTTGGTCTTACGAGGTTAAATAACAATGGTAAGCGTTTTGAAAATTTGCGAATCAATAATTTATTAAAAGATAATTTATTAAAATATAACATGTTCTCAATTCGCGCTCTGTTGCTATTTTAAAATCCAAAAAGCAATCACTGATAGCAGATGTTAAGATTTTTTTTTTCAAAGCACTAAACCAGTGTGTGACATCGCGCCAGCATGGAAATGGAAATTGTAATATTAAAGGTTAAAAAACTCACTAGTAATAAGTGACGTGTGCCACATTGAAGAATTCTTCCTGCTCTGTGCTGTAGTAGCAATAAAACATGTTACTAAGAGGGTTAGTCTGTTCAGATACTTTCTTCTTGAAGTCTTCAATTTTATAACAATTCATTGTAATGTTCAAAAACTCCATAAAAATTGATTTAGCGTATTGGCATCTGAAATTTCAACCATAAAGATTACATTTGTAATATGGCAGCAATGATTTTATTATTTACAAATTATTTTTTACAAAAATTAAGCTCAAATCCTCAACACCTACTAGCACACGCAGCTCACGTGTCTGGTATCAAATATCTCGCATAATATGACGAAAGATTCAATGCTGTTGATTGGCTGATGGCATACCGCACTTCTATTTTTAGCCAATCAGCAGCCGACATAAGTACTGATATCGATTTTGTCATTTGAAGGGCCTACTGTAATAATGATAAAAGTCCTTTGTTTTTTGTTTCGCCAAATTAGAATTTTAAGTTTATAAACGTTATCCAAAATTCAGCCTTATTGCCGTAAATACCTGGGACACTGAGCGGTCAAGACGTGTAGTCAAATATCAGAAACGGTTTTATCTCAAGAAGCTTCCAGAAGCGATATTGCCTAGTTAGTAAACAAAATTACTAACTGCATGCATGAAGTGACCGAATGACGTTGATAACAAAGATTTTGATATTTTGGACATTCATCATTATTGCGGTGAACCCTTCATTTGCAAAGAGCGTGATAAAATTGCCTAGCTCGGAAGACCTAAGTTTGTTAAGTCTGAAATCAAGAACTCTCTACTTAAAAATAGTCTAGAAAAGATTGCTATCTAGCGATAAGACTGCCTAAATTATACAAATATCTGAAAACTTGTTTGTACAATAAAGTGTGAATGAATCTATTAAATATTTAGGTATTTCTGTAGGAAGAACCTCATGGGATTTTAAAGGTAGATAAAATAACAGAAAGTGCCATATATTTTGCGTAAACAAACGTACTTAAAAACACTACTAATCGGGACTTTTAACAACAAAAGGCCTGATGAATGGGAGCCAACGCATACTTATAAAAAATCAGCTAGATGATATTACGCAGGCGTGAAGTGAGAAAAAAATGTTATCGGTACCACCTGTTCCAAGGGTTTTTATTTTTTATTGCCATAATAGTGTAGTCCAATAAACCTCTTGATATTTCAACGTAAAACAAGGTATCAAAGAAAGCGGTGATAATGTAAACGAATGTGAAACCTGAAATAGAAAAAGTGTTTCGAGAGTCAAAATGTACTAAGCCGTAACTCGTAACTACTCACTTGTTATAAATAAAATAGTTGTTTGACGACCTCCGTAGCCGAGAGGCAAGCGGACCGGACTTTGGCGACACGTTATCTCTGAGGTTCCGGGTTCGATCCCCGGTCGGGTCAATATGGGAAACGAACTTTTCTATATTGTCTCGGGTTTGGGTGTTGTGGTACATACCGTCACTTTTTCTGATTTCTGTAACACAAGTGCTTAAGCTACTTACTACGGGGTCACAGCAATGTATGGGATGTTGTCCAATATTTATTTATTTATTTTATTATTTATTATTATTAATAATATTGATGTAAAAATATGTACCGTAAGTTATGGGTACCATTTTTGATATAAAATAATGTTCATTTGGAGCAAACGAAGCAATAAATAGATTAACATATGTGTGCGGTAAACTTTTAAAGAAAACTGTGAACAGATGATACCAAACAAATCTGAAATCATAATTAAAAACATTAAACAGTAGCTTAATCATAATTAACTCTGTTTTTTACAGCCTTTATAAGTAAATAAAGTAAATGCTACCAGCAGTTTAATTAATTAATAACAACCTTATAACACGAGCTTAGTAATTTGGAAGGGCATCAAATGTAACTAATACGCGCACCTAAATATTTACAGTTCTCAGTTAATTCCTTCCCGTCACCAATAGATGGCGCAGAGCGTACCACCATATTGCCCGGTTTAAATATATAACGATTTGTAATGTGTCAAAAATCTACTATCCGTTTTTCTCCAACCAAATACGAGTTGTTAATACTGTTCCATAAAGTCAAAGTCAAAGTCAAAGTCAATATTTTTTATTCACATAGATTACATTAGTAATACTTATGAATAGTCTCTATATAAAGCAAATGAAGCTACCATAGTTTACTTTCCATATCAGCTGTCATCGGATATCAGTTAGTCGTTTTAGCTTACGCCTCGTATAATTTATTACTAACCCTAACTAGAACGGATTGTTTATCAAATATTGGAACTGGGCATACATCACGGTGACTTTATTAAGATAGACAAATACATCTCTGAAGTCTTGGGTTCGATTCCCAGTCGGGTCAGTATTGAAACAAACATTTGTATGTTGACTCGGGTGTAGTGTTGTTTTTACCTTACCAAGAAATCAGAGCAATGCGATGCTTATGATTTTAAAATGCTTTACGCCGCACTTAGCGAACTTTAAATATTTTAAGAAACAGAAAACTTTTATAAGTAGAACTACATTTAAACATCTTCGGCAGAGGGCACTTACCGGAGGCTAACGGTTGATACAGCAGAAAAATTTCATCGCCTACGATAACTTGCGGTTAGCTCAGTTGGTAAGAGCAGCACGCGCGATACGTGAAGGTTCGATTCCCGAACCGCAAGGGGAGATTATTATGTTTCTTTAAAATATTAAATGTGATGTAGTCTAATTTATATTTATTTATTACTTACTTGTTGAACTGTATAAACTGCATACTCAGAATAGGACTTTTTGATGTCGCAGTATTATAACAACGATAGTAAGTAAGTATCTCTTGCCAAGTTGCTGGCATAGTCCGTTGGAGGGAGCGCTTCTCTTTCTGTATAATAAAAAATAAACCTTTTTATTTACGACATTGAGTATATTTTTTATTGGCCCGTTTGGAACAACAGTTATAGGGCCTGGCCGTTGAACTAATCCTCGGTTCGATCCCCGCCCATGTTGTGTCTATGTTTAATGTAATAGCTATGACCACGACTTCATCCACGTGGATTTGTGGACTTTTTATTACTAATTAATTCAAATGAAAAAAAATAGTAAAGAATTCGTATTGCTTTCACGTAAAGTATTACATCTTATCACATCAACTAACTGCCAGTAAAATTTAGATTCAGAAAAAAACCAGTACCAACAAACAGGACAACATATTTTTAATATATTCTTCACTAGCCGCACGCTGCGGCTTTGCACATATATAGGTATTCATTTGTTACAAAAAAATGTGATAAATGAAGAACCGCTCGATCGATTTTGTGCAAACTTCACATATGTCATCTACTAAATTGATCAAATTTGTTTGATCTAGTATCGCCTAAATATGGTTTGATTTTTTTTTATATTGCACTTCAAGATTGACCTCATCCCACCTGATTGTAAGTGGTAATAAGGTCCTAGCTTAAGGGTGACAAGTACAGCATAATTAATCATTTACTGGACCCCTGCTACTAATGTAGCACCCCCCAGGAGCTCTGGAAACCTTACTCACATGCAGGAACATAACAACACAGAAGTGATTGTTATTTGGCTGCGGTCTTCTGTAAGGTGGAGGTATTTCACTAGTCGGGCTGCTCCAGTTCGAGCGATAAATCGCTATGCCCTACCTCTCTTAATAGGATAGGCTAGTCCGCAGCTCTGCCCCTATATCCCTATGTACGCTTAAATCTTTAAAACTACGCCACGGATTTTGATGCGGTTTTTTAAACATACAGAGTGATTTAAGAGGAAGGTTTTTAATTGCTGCTACTAAAGAATAGAAATATAATATTTCTAAATATTTTCATTGCATTCGTTCGAAGCCGGGGCGGGTCGCTAGTAATTTATAGAATTACAACGGAAAATGACATTGTTTTGTATTTAAATATTGATATAAATTTTTAAGGTAAATAAACCGTGTACGTACGTTCTCAAGCATTTAGTAAAAACGATTATTTTCATATTACAGATACCCCACTTTAATTTACTTTTATAGATATGAAGATACATGTTTTGAAAGTTAAAAAGATAAAGTAGTAGAAAGATGTATGAATATCAACCTTCGGTATATATTGCATATGCTGATCTTGTGGCGAGTAAGAGTAGTCAGAATCTCCAGACTCGAAGGACATGGCACTTGGTGCACCTATTTGCCATTTTTCAGAGGAACTATCGAGCTTTTGAACGTCTTGTTGATATTCCAGCCTTTCATCCATTTTAACGATTAATCGTAAATAAATTTATTCGGAATATCTTGTGTTTGATATTCTAAATATTGACAAAAGCTGACAGGTTGATTTTTGTTTATTATATAGACAATAGAGTTGAACCATAGCACTTTACAGAATATCTCTATATACTTATGGTTACAGAATATTTATTTCTTATTAAATTATTACAATTTCATTATATGTATTTCTTATGGTTAAACAATATTTATTTCTTGAACAATGATTACAAATTAGCTTATGTATTTCTTTTGTAAGAATTAAACGTTATTTAATGTCATGGATGCCTGAAAATTCAACTCTCGACCCTTATTTCAACGAACAGTTCAATAAAGAGGGGAACCATAATATTTAAAGAGAAAAAGAAACAACTAATCAACTAATATAAAAAACGCGATATTTTGAAATGTAAAAATGTCTCAGTGAGTGTTTATCTTTTGCGCAAAAACTCCTTAATTGATTTTGATGAAAATTAGTAGAAACACATACAATACGATGGACTAATATATATATTGTATTTTATACTAAAATAGCGGCGGGATAACTGCTACTTTAGTTTTTTTACACATATTTACTTAACACGGGTAAAATAATCTTGACGAAACAAATCTGATGATGATTTATGTTATAAAATAATAAAAATAAAATAAAAATAAAAATTATTTATTTTCAGGTAACACAACCCATAGGATATTTTTACATTTTAATATTTAAATCAAGATAAGACATTAAGTACTAACAATATTATATTGACTACCACCACTCAGCCAGTTTACCAAACATGTAGTTTGAGAAACCGGCCGAGTAAAGTGGAGTCCACTCTCTCTCCTATCATATTCAGAACTCCGTTCGGGCTTCCCCGCACTCTATGTACTAGTGAAGTTATAATATGACGTCACAATTTAAGCTTAAATTATAAAAAAATACCTTATTTCAGAGCAATCAGGTGCTAGACATTTCCACACGCGATGCTTAAAGCTAAGTAAACAAATAAAGACGCTACCAAAACTCATATAGGCGCTAAGTAAACTTGTATCTCCGAGATTGCGACGAATCTTCTTCAATCGCCTTGGGGTTGATGTGATGAAAAGGCAGCCTTGGTTTTTCGACAATTGTTTATTTTATAACGCCTTCAGAATTTAGTGGTTTAAGTATTGATCTCGGTGTCTTTATCTTGACGATTATTTTCTATAGGATCAACATTTTGACCTTTTTGAAGACCTCTGTAGCCGAAAAGCATTCGGGCAGAACTTTGGCGTCGCGTCATCTCTGAGGTCCCAGGTTCGATTACCAGTCGAGTCTGAGGGGTGATGTGGTGCCGTTGTTGTTTCTGATTTCTGTAACACAAGATCAATGAACGATGACCCATTAAAACATTTCAAAAATGGCAGTAGTTTAACTTAATCTGACTGTTCGTAAATGCTTTTGTCAAAGTTTACACACCTTTGACTACCAAAACAGTAAAAAGTAGCCACAAAAGTAGAGACAATGTTACATATAGTTACTGTGTTGTTGAATGTTGTCAATAAAAAGGAACTGTAATAGTTAGGGAGGCGAATAGAGGAATTTTCGGTAATAATTGAGCGTGGCAGTTTATGATATGAGAGGCACCTTAGACCTAATAGAACAACCTTGTAAAGTATTTAGCTCTATATGTAGTGACGCGCGCCCAGGATAGACGATCAGATTAGTAAAAAAAATCGATAGTCCGAAATATTCGAGCGCGTCAGATTAAGATATTGGAGGTTGATTTTAGTGTTTTAAGTGTTAAAATAATCTGACGATAAGTCCTTGACGCCGCTGAGTAATAGGGTCGCAAACTTGTAAAAAAAAAATGATAGTCCGGCATTCTAGAGCGCGATTTTTTTTTTTGTTTTGAATAATATAATCTAAAACTAACTTAAAATACAAAATCTGCCGGTTTTCGCATGACCGGAAGTATGGAGGAGCCATTTCGTTGTCGAAAAACGCGTTGCGGCATATAAGTCGCAAACCATACATTTTCCAAAAACAAGTTTAAATAAACAAAAAGGTAATTTTATTTTACACAAAAAAGGTTTCTTTACATTTTTGTCCAAAGTTAAAGAAGCATCATTAAAACTCAAACTCCCTTTTTTGAGTATATCTCGAAAACTGGGTGTTAAAAAAAATTATATGAAATAACGATGATTAAATTATGTGACTTTTATTCTATCTCAAAATTTTATTTTCTAAAGTTTATCGACAATTTTCGTGGACTCGGAAAATGTTACGCGTATCTGGGGGCCTACTCCCATAAACGAAATATGTCGGATCCGAAAACGGATGGCAATTTTTAATCCTCATAATCATAAAGAAATCACTTCGAATGCAAATTAAGCGTTTTCAAAAAACAAAATATTATTTATGCAAATCAAAAACCACGTCTTCATTCCTAAACTTTTGAATAATCTTCAAAAACGAAACCTTTCGTTTGTTTGTTTCGTTTTTGAGAGTACCCCTCCTGTATACGAAAGTATTATTACCATGTATGTATATTATTCAATAGCCTGTTGATCCTCAAAATTTTTTTTGGACGTACCGTATCAAAACGAATAATAACAAGACAATTATAATACAATTTTTATATAATTTAATTTTTTTATACAATAAATAATACAATTCGTACTACATTTCATCTAAATTTACGTTGGTTGTATCTAGCGCTTTATTGTTATTCTTAAATTCCCCGTTTTATCAAGAAGAAAGAAAGAAAAAATAGAAACCAGATAACCTTTTTCGGTCAGATTAGGTCAGATTAGGAGAACCCACCAACATTTTTGTCAGATTAAGAAAATATGCTTTCAGAATACCGAGATAAACTTCCCCTATAAAAATCTGACGCGCTCGAGTACTTCAAAAACATTTCTTTTTTTGCATTTTCAAAAATTCATCGTAACTTATCGTCACGACGAAATTGTTAGTATTTTTAAAGGGAGCTTCTTTGGGGCCTACTTAACACCCCTTCCGAAAATCTAACACGCTCGAGTAATTTTTTTTTTCTGCATTTTGACTACTTTATATGCCTACCCCCACAACGCAAACTGGCTGATTAGTATACCGTTGTTTTCAGAGGCGCTTGGGGCATACGTAGTATGAATATCTGACGCGCTCGAGAATGCCCAAGTTACTGTTTTTTTAACATTTTTGAAGAACCGTACACGCCAAACCCACCGCTAAAATAGTTTTTACCATACGAGCTTTTCTTTTCAAAATTATTTTATCTTTCGACTTTGATAGGTCTCTACGGCGCCGTTGAATTACGCCATTTAGCTACCTCGCCTCCCTAACAATAATGCCGACCCACGGTATCCAGGATTTAAGTCAGTAATATGGCTTTTAATGGCGACATCTAGCAAATTCGCTAGGGACCAACAACTCACTCAAATTACTGTCAAGATTGAATTTCGAAGTTCCAATCTGATAGCCCAGCAATGCCAGTAATTCGCAATGTCATCTTTCCCACAAAACTGTCTCAAGACCTAGCTTCTTATTCCCAAGACGCCATCAATGATTTCTGGAATCTACGAGTACTTCGTTACTTGGAAATACATAAGTAGGTAAATTTAAATTCATAGTGAGCTAAGTGTTGTCATTGACTTTGATTATGTATGTCATGAAAAAAATTACAGCCAGTTTTATATGTTTAATGCATATGTGCTTTAGTCGTAACTAGCTTAGGCACATTGAACAGCATCATTTACATTGCTTTGTTTGTGTGGTAAGTAGCTTAAGCATTTGTGTTACAGAAATCAGAAGCAACGATTGTACCAAAACACTGAAACTCGACATATTGTAGAAAGTTCGTTTTACATATTGGTCCGGCTAGAAATCGAACTTCAGAGATGCCTCAATGATAAAGTTCAACCCGCTCGTCGGATAAGGATAACATATTGAACAAAAACGTGGTACCATAAATGAGTCTTTTACAAAAGCTTTGAGTCACTAATGGGTGAAGGAGAGAGCCATATGGATGCATGTGAGGTGGAACCCAAATTGGCCTCACAAAGTATTTATATAATATCTGTTATAATTGTCTTGCGTTGTTTGTAAATTTAGTGATGTCAATAAATGTATTTTTTTTCTTTATTTTCTTTCCATGTAATGTGTTCCTTCACATGCTGTTGCTCTGTTAAAAGACTAGCCAGCCACCATCGAGGTTTTACTTGAAAAGAAAAATGATAAAGTTACCTGGTCTTTTAAAATATTATCCAGTTCCTTAGAAAATTCTATAAAAAATTAAGGCATCCAATCTTCCAGCTGAACGAAGGGGCCCATTATATTTTATTCAGTATTTAATTTTCGACTTTAGCAAGTGCGTTTGGAGTTTGTGATACAACGTCCCGAAATAATTTTGATTTAAAATGGGGTCCGAAAAATAATTTACTATTGACTTTAAATTGGTACTAAATATAGTTAGTGTTCTTGTAAAATCTGTCAATGATCATTCTCATGGGTTATTATAAATGTGTAAATAAACTAAATATTATATGTATTAATTATTATGTAGCTGTTTTGAGAGATCAAAAATTAAAGTGAGAAGATGTAGCATTAAGATTGCGCGCTCCCGGTCTCATTTGTTTAGAAGAGAGTTTTTCTAGGGAGTTTTTTTTATATTACACTTCAAGATTTACCTCATCCTACCTGATGTCAATTGGTAATGATGTCTTAGCTTAAGGGCGACAAGTACAGCATACTAAATTTGTTACGTGACTTGTCGCCTTTACCTTGAAGGTCTAACCCCTGCTACTAATGTAGCATCCCCCAGGAGCTCTGGAAACCTTACTCACATGCAGGAACACAACAACACAGAAGTGATTGTTATTTTTCTGCGGTCTTTTGTGAGGTGGAGGTAATTCACCAGTCGGGCCGCTCCAGTTCGTGCGATAAATCGCTATGCCCTACCTCTCTTAAAATTCGCAATATAATATCGTAGGAGTATTCGCAAGAAAGTCGATAAAATCGAAACTCAAGGAGCCATCGCATCAGAAAGAGACGAGCGCGGGAGATTCACACTGATGAATTAGTTCGTTCGTACCTTGATCACACACACTACAATAACGTATAATTTAGAATAGAATAGAATAGAAAATGTCTTTATTCATGTAAACTTTTACAAAAGCATTTATGAATCGTCAAGTCAAGTAAACTACCACCGTGTTCGGAATGTTGATTCTATCGAGAAGAACCGGCAAGAAACTCGATAGTTACTCTTTTTTTAGGTATAAATCATGCAAAAAAATAAATAAAAATGTAATAGCAATATAGCTTATGTCTAATGTACATATTTAATTTATTTAATGCTATCAAGTCCAAACATCTTTGTCGTTAATATAGTCCTCTATTTTATAATAGCCTTTTTCCATTAAATATTTTTTTATCAGAGACTTAAATCTATGCATAGGTAATGCAGTGATATTTTCTGGCAGCTTATTGAAAAGCTTCAGACTTAACCCCACAAAAGAATTACTAATTTTATGAAGTCTTAGATGTGGAACAGCAAGCTTATGTTTATTTCTTGTGTTGAAATAATGGCATTCTGATTTCTTAGAGAAAGAATGTAAGTTTTTGCGTACGTAAACAATACAATCAAAAATGTATTGTGAAGCTACTGTTAAAATATTGATTTTTTTGAATAATTCTCTAAGCGAGTATCTTGTTCTAAGACCGTACATAGCGCGTATGGCTCTCATTTGCAATACAAAAATAGTCTGCACATCAGCTGCAGAACCCCATAGTAAAATTCCATACGACATAACAGTATGAAAGTAACTAAAATAAACTAAAATAATAAATTTGTAAATCTGACAGCATTTACAGCTACATAGACTTCGTCACATACCTTTCCCGTCGATATATGAGTGATGACGTAAGGGATTCAGGATTCCAGCATTTGAAGCGACGCCCGTTGGCCGTAACGATCATTAAATTCGGATAACTACGCGCGCATCAGTCGTTACCTCTTTTCGTCACTCAAATTGGAAAAAGGTTAACGGAATCTTGCTGCTGTTAAAATGCCTTTGGAAAACTTTGTATAGAATTCAAAACAAAAGTCATTGTTTTCAGAATTAGAATTTTCTATAAAGTTGTTATCATGGAACTGACATAATACATGTTTTGTAAGGTAAAGTTTCCGCTCAACGATTTTATAGCTGGCGACCTTAAACAATGGTGCTGGCAAAGTAAGGTAAAAAGCCTCGCACTCTCTTCGGTTTCGCAACCATTGCCATACCTAGCTCAGTCACATTCATATGTAGGGTTTAAATTCTTATTTTTCTTTGGTATATTATTTCGAGCTATCGTGGTCAAAAGGTAGGTTTGTGGATGACCCGCTTCTTTAAAAAAAAGGCCACATCATATACATTTAAAAGAATTTAACGGGTCAAAACGCGACACCATTTTTATTTAGTAGTTAATACGAACTACTTACTGCCCGACGTTTCGGTTAGGTTGCACCAACCGTGGTCACGAGCTGACTGGTCTTGCTCGCCTTTGTCTGTTTGGGGGAGCTTGCAAATCTTCATCCACCCCCACATTGTCACATAACAAAATGTTATTGAAGTCACTTCGACACACTACACTGACAGTATCCGGAATTGTTTTTGATCGTTCTAACCGCGTTAAATATTTGTTAATCACTGGATTCCATGCTGATGATAACTGAAATCCGTCTTCTCTAAAATTTATATTATATACATTGCTTTCATTCCGTGGTAAGCTTAAGCCTTGTGTTTCAGAAATCAGAAACAACGACGGTACTACAACACCCAAACCCGAAACAATATAGAAAACTTCGTTTCTCATATTGACCCGACCGAGAATCGAACCCAGGAAAACGCTATCTCTAAGATGGCGCGTCACCATAGTCCGGCCCACTCAGCTACGGAGGTCGTCTTTTTAATATGCAGTTATTCTTCCCTCCGCAAAGCATCTTAAGATGCGATTAACTTATGCTCGCCGAGTGCCGACATACTATTCTAGACCTGCTCGCACCACAACATTGGAGATCTTCCTCTAGGTTTGGTAAACACCAGAATAGTATGTCGGAAAACTCCACTCTCCCTGGCGTAACCAGCTCCACAGTCTCTCCTTCTCGTCAGGATATGAGGTCAAAGAAACTGGGGATGTAATTATTTAAAGCTTTCATTGAGAACATGTTTTTTGTTTTTATTATGAAATCGAAATAGAAAATATGTTTATTCATGAAGCATGTAAGCTTTACAAAAGCGCTTATAAATCGTCAGTACAAGTTCAATATTATACTGCCGTGTTCGGAATGTTGATCATGTCGAGAAGAACCGGCAAGAAACCCTTTCTTCAAGAATCTTTTCAATATAACAATGTTTCCTTTCACTAGGAACCCAAATAAAATATACAAAGCTAGATTTTCAAGAATGAAACTTATTTTAGATTCTACATTTTAATTATGAAGCAGAAAAATAAAAATTGTCCTGCGAAGTTCTGTAAAACCCTTAATTTTTTCTACTATTCGTTCCGGTATCTAAACTTTTACGAGTTTAAATGTAATTGAGGTAATAAACTAGATATCGAACCCGGCACCATTCGGTTGCATCGCACTCGTTTCCTTGCTTTGCAATAAAACAATATACTTTTACGACTATTGTCAGAAGCTTTCAGCGCGTTTTCCAGCTATACTCTGATAATATTATTGTATAAAAATGTATCCGATCAGCTAAAAGATCACTTAATACAGTTCTTTAATTTAAAAACTAGTGTCGTAATATTTTTGCGGATAATTTAATTGAAGTGTATACAAAACATTACAATGACTTTGTCGTCGAAGTAGGATCTTGTAATTTCATGTACCAATATAACACAAACAAAAACTCTACCATATATTTAAAAATATAAATACATTAGAAAAATAAATAGCTTCTGAAATCGGGCCTCTTGGGATCGATTCCAACACGCTGGAATCATTACTTCGTTGATGAGGTATGATGACCAAACGCTGAGCAGTTGCACTCTTGGTATCGGAACTATGTCCATTTACCAATAGAAAGAAACAACCATAGAGTTAACTACATCAATCATTTTCTGTTGACAAAAAACGTTGAGACAGTCTTTTTTAAGCCACAATAATTGGCGACCTCGGTGGCGCAGTGGCTAAGGTAGGCGGCCAAAGCGCGTAAGGTCCCGGGTTCGATTCCCGGTCGGGTCAATTTGGAAAACGAACTTTTCTAAATTGACTTGAGTCTGGGTGTACTGGGATGACGCCCCCAGTTGGTATCCGTCGTCTGGTACTCATAGTACAAGGGAAAACCTTAGTTTGAGACCAGGTGATTGGTGTGATTGTCTGGCGCATTTATTTATTTATTATTTATTTATTAATAAGTGTTCATTAAAAAACACAAGAAAACGTGATTTGTATCTTAGATTAGCATCACTTCTTATCATAATAAATGACTTCATCTATAAGATACTTAATACCTTTATTTAACTTTATGATGATGATATTTCAGTGTTGAGGAAGTAAATTAAACTGTAGTAAAATGCACGAACGTATTTATTGAGTATGACACACACCGGTACATGGAATGGCGTTGGGCGGAAGAAGAAAAAAAAAAACAATGTTGCCAACATAATAATTATGATGGCTCGCAGTAAAGCCAACAGATACATTTCAATGGTTGCGTTCTCAATTATCTAACACTCCCTCTAGAACGCAATCCCATTTCGTTAATACAAAACAAATGTTTTACAAGTGTTACACCTTTAGTTAAGTTATCAGCTACCATGTTACAACCATTTACAAATAAAAATTTGACTTTAGACTGAACAATATTTTCTCTGAGAAAATGCAATCTTATATCTATGTGTTTAGTTTTAGGCTTATAACAATCATTTGACGCTAGTCTTATTGCACTTTGGTTATCACTGTAGATAATTAACGCACTGTCCATTCCTTGACCGAGTTCACTCTGCAGTTGCCGTAACCACAAAGCCTCCTGGGTTGCCGAAGCCATTGCCATATATTCGGCCTCTGCTGTGGATAGCGCCACAGTCTGTTGTTTACAGGAATTCCAAGATATAGATGCCTTTTGGAAAATGAAAGTATACCCGGTGCATGACCTTCTATCTTGTGGGTCATTTGCCCAATCTGCATCACAATACCCAGTTATTTCACTGGAATCTTCTTTGCAATAACATAGTTTCAAACTTTTCGTTCCTTGTAGGTACCTCATCACTCTCTTTACTCCCAGCCAGTGTTGAATTCCTGGATCATTACAAAACTGACTTAATTTGTTTACAGCATGAGTGATGTCTGGTCGTGTAACTTGTGCCAAATACATCAGACAGCCAACTGCTTCTCTATATGGGAAAGTGCTATCTTTATTTTCAGATTTCGTCTCATATTTAAGGCCCAATACGAAGAGAATTAGCGAAACTTCATGTATTTCTGTTCACTACAACGATGACCTCAAGTAATTCTAAGCATTAAATCACTTTTTGTACGTTTATTCAGACATTTTACAAGGTCGCCGCCTTCTTGAAATTTTAAAATAAATGAATATATAAAAATTATACCGTTTTTAAAAAATGTTCAAAAATGATTTCTTCAAATTATTTTTCTTCCAAAACTCTGTAAATATATATTTAGAAAAAAGTATTTTTACTAAAAAATTTTAGGATTGTGATTCCAAAGGTCGCCGCCTTCTTCGTTTTTTATACAATCTATTAGTTATTAAAATAATTCATTTTAAACACAAACGCCTGATTAAATTGCATAATTCTTAGATATGAAAGTTTGCCGTTCAGGTGCTTCGATGTGTAGAGTTGACAGGTGACGGCAGTTAGTTGTCTGTTTTGAAAATAGTAAATAAATTGGTTTCCATACGCAGCTCGAATTGCGCAAATTCCATTTTGAGATTATATTTTTTGTAAAATACTTTTTTGTTGGGAGGTTGCTTAGGCTGCATTTTTAGGGTTCCGTAGTCGACTAGGAACCCTTATAGTTTCGCCATGTCTGTCTATCTGTCTGTCCGTCCGAGGATAATCTCAGAAACCGTTTGCACTAGAAAGATGAAATTTGGTACAAATATGTATATTAATCACGTCAACAAAGTGCAAAAATAAAAAACCTCTACACGTAAATTGGGGTGTGACTTTTTTTTTATTTCAATCCCAACATGTGATATATCGTTGGACAGGTATTTAAAAATGAACAGGGGTTTACTAAGATCATTTTTTTATATTTTTAATCTTTTGGGAAATAATCGCTGCAAAAGAAAATAAAATTTTGTCCCCCCCCTCTAACTTTTGAACCATAAGTCAAAAAGTATGAAAAAAATCTGGAATATAGAACTGCATAAAGGCTTTCTAGGAAAATTATTTTGAACCTGATGGGTTTAATCGTTTTTGAAATTTTTGAAAAAATATTTTTTTAACTAAAGTTGTAATTTAAGGATACTTAAGTATTGTGATGCTTTGAAAACTACGGAACCCTACACTGAGCGTGGACCGACACACTTTTGGCCGGTTTTACTTATTTACAATAGCCAAACTGATCATTTATACGTTTCTAGGCAAGTGAGAAACTCAAAAATGCAAATCGTCGACGCGCGTGCAATACCGCGTATGTAGCATTTGCCATAAAGATTAAAGTGGTCTGTTATTTCATATTATTTCAATCTAAATTAGAACTTACGGGAAAATGTCATTACGCGGTATTGAACGCGCGTCGACGAAATATCACAACCGAATCGGAAAATAATGAACAGAGTAAGTGCAAACACAGAGACGACCAATAATGTCATACATTGTCATAGGGGTATGATTGACCGCTTGGAGTCTAGTAAGAATTAATACACTCAGGACCTTACCCCCACTATGGAGAAAACAGAATAAACAGTTTTTAATTTTTAATTTTTGCAATTTTTACAACGACATTTTGTAAGACTCACAAGTACAATCATTTCAAAGTATGAACGTGAAGTTATTTTTCGTACGATGCACCTATTAAGAAAATGTGGTCGCATGTGGCTAAAAGCCAATCATATTCTTCAGTAGGCATCTGAGATGGAATTGACCGATCATGATTGCCATGTATACCTGACGGTAGCAAGTTTGATGTCTTGAGAGCAGAAGACCTCTGAATTTAGCTTACTGAATGCCGCGACTGCAGCACTAATTCTGCTTATTATTTCAGCATCGAGGTTGAACTTGGGTGTTATTGTACTCCCAGGTAGCGGAATTTGTCAACCCGCTTCAACTAGTCCTCACCAAGTCTTCATTTCAGTGTCTCGCGACCATTAACGTCCTTCGACAGCCATTCCTCTTTTTGATACTTATTTTTAGACCAAATTTTTGGCAAGACGGTGAAAATCCGACATGATTTGCTGCAGGGTTTTGGGGATTCTGCCACGAAACAAAGGTCATCTACGTACAAGATCTCATTAATCATAGCGTGTGTAACACGTTCGTGCAAGCCCTGAGTGCGGAACCGGATGCGAAAACCTTTCGAAGAAGTCCTTGAGACATCCCTGACATCCAATGCAAAATACAGCGCGGATAGTGTAGGCTAGTACATACCCTTGCTTCATACCACAGGTGACGGGGAAAAAAGTCAGACTATTCGTCGTTGACAGAACTGCTCCGTGCATCATAGCTTCCCTAGCACCATCTAGAGAGCTTTCCGGGGCACGCCATCGAGAGCCTTCTCGAGGTCAACTCTTTTCTTGAAGATGACGCACTGAAAAATTAGCTTTGCACGTGCCCCGATCAGGCCAAAATCCAAATTGGGTTTCAGGCAGGTGCTCTTCGGTGTGTTTTAGGAGTACTCTGGCAATGATCAATGCGAGAAACTGTAAAAATGCTAAGACTTGGTCTTTTTCCCACAAAGTACAAAAAGGCTCCATATAGCCGAATGAAACCCGTCACCATCGGATTTAAGTAGTTGCTCTCCCGGTATCAAGTTGATACCAACCACGCGCTATTTTAGTTGTTAACTGACCGCAACAACAATCTCAGCAAGTGTCAGCGGCTTATCCAGCTTAGCTAGAGTGGGGAGTTCAGATATCAACAGAACATATTCAAAGTCAAGAGACCAGCGCACGTTGAGTAGAGCGTTGAAGTGTCCCATCCATTACTCGAGCACTTTCTCCTTTGTTTTGAGAAGTCCTTCACCATTCGATGGTTTCAAAGGAGCTTTTGAAAAGGGGATCGTGCTAATCAACTTTCGAACCTCACTGTAAAACACCCCAAGCTAGTTTGTGTCAGGAAACCACTGCATGTAGTGAGCTTTGTCTTGCCACCACCGATCCTTTCCCAAGATAGTCGACGAAACTTCAGGTTACTCTCGTCGTATTTCCACAACACTTTCAGGGTGAATTGCTCTGCTTTGTCGATTGCGCTAACTATGACTTTATCGTTTTCAACAAACCAATTTTCATGTTTTTGGTTGTTAGCCCTTGAGTGAATTTAGCCGTGTCTAAGATATGAGAAGATATAGCCAACCAGCTCTTTTCGATATCACTGCTTACAGACGGTTAACTGATTGTTAGCGCTTCAGCATATGTCTTCATTGTCTCATGATTCATAAGCCTAATACCGTTTAAACATGCAGACTTGGATGGACCGGATCTGCGAGGACGCCGGAAGCAAAGACGTAGTTTTATAACGTCAAGTCTGTGGTCAGTCTAGCAGTGACCACCACGCATCCCGCGGGTGATTAGGACTTGGGAAACGTCTCTTTGCCGTACTTTCACATAGTCTATTAGATACTAATATTTGGGCCTTGGGTGCTCCATGTAGTTTTATGCTTCGCGGGGAGGCTGAACAAAGTGTTTGTAATAGCAAGAATTTGTGCACATAAATTGAGCAGTAGCTGACCATTCTAGTTCATGTTACCCACTCCGTTTCTGCCTAAGATTTTAAGCCAGCCTTCATAGTCTTGAGCCATTTTGGCGCTCAACAAGAGTGCCAGCTCGATTGGACGTACACTCTTGATACTGCGCGCTAATTCTTCGGAGAATTGCTAAGTTCCCGAGAACAATTGCGGTTTTCCGTTCTGGATAGGTGTTGGAGTTGTGATCAAGTAGGGTTAGCACGTTCTACGCGCCTGAAGTCATATTAGGTGATTTTAAAAACCGTATTTTATTGTATCGTCGACTACGAGTGAAACGATGCGGAGGCAGCCGCGGTTACTACCATCCGTGTGGGTTAGGGTGAACATTTCTTTAGGGCATCTTTTCTAGCCCCCTCCCCGGCTGAGCAGGCAAAGCAGTACCCCCCTAAACAGGCCACCTTTGTCACTAAGGTGCTGCCGAATCCTCTTTATCTCCCCGGTGTAGAGTGAAAGCGACCACGATGTACCAACTACACCCCCAGAGCCGTCCAAGTGCAAGCCTCGGACAAAGCCCAGTCTGTATGAAACTGGACCTCTGCCCTATCAGCTTGCCCTATGCTTATCAGCGTGGACTGCCTTTACCGCCGAGTTAGACTTTGTACACAAAGCAGGAGGTTCCACCGCAAGACCTGCCAACCGAAGCATGCAGGATTCCTCATCGGGTTTAGCTCACAAGCCGACGTAGTAAGGCGGGGTGTGATCGTTGTGTGTACCACAGCTACTTGGAGCCACCGATGAGGATGCGTGTACCGTCTGCAGTTCTGCACTTCATGTACACAACCTTTTGAAAGGTCGGTTAGTATACACGCTTCAAACGCTCAATTACACCCCATATATCGATGGCCCCAACGAATAAACGTGCAAGAGCTCTTGCCCAAAAATTTTTTTTCGTTTTTATGGCATAGAATACGCATACACATTTTTTTTTGTAAATTTTGGACTTAAAATAAGACTTTTATAGCACAAAATTCGTTTATTGTAGGGAAATTAAATTTCTTCATATAACATGAATAACAAAACATGCGTCTATTGAATCTAATTGTTTCTTTGAGTACACCAAAATAAACGTATTAAATCAATCTGCCGCTTGTGTCTAACCTTTCCTTTGGGTAATAACTCCTACACAAAAAAAAGACACGATTATTCGTGTAAAAATGGAAGCTACTTTTATTAGTTATGCTTCATTACAGACCGCAAAAATTTTAATACAGCTATCCTAATGTAGAATTTTACTAATTTGTAGAATCGTGTATCGTTTTACTACACTTGTTTATGCTTCATTTATGACACGAATAAACGTGCAGTGATACATTTCTGTTAACAAGTCACATATTATTCATTAGAATAATAAAATAATATGTTTTTTCTTGAATACTGAGATAATCGATAGTTTTATTTTCTTAAAAAATATATGATCTGAAATATTTTTAACCTTTAATATAATTATACATTAAATATATCTATTCATTACGACATTAAAGTAATGTGATTTCAAACGTTTTTATGGTTTCCTGAAAAGTAGTAGTTTTTCGTTTGAACGTTTATTCGTTGGGACCATCGATATGTTTGTATGTATGTAACGAATAAAATACAAAATTGATAATCTATTGGTACTTACTAATATTACAAAGTAGTAAGATTTAATAAATTATACGTACGCAATGCTGTCTCTAAATCAAAATTACTCTGCACAGCATGACATGTATGTATTAGTACATGTATGTGTTACTACATGGCATTAGTACGAACTAGCACCGCACACTCGTGCTGCGCTAGCACGAGCTAATGCCAAATGCGTTCAATAGATGGCGCGCGGTTCGCCGCGGAACGGGTAATGTCAATTGCTTCGTATTGGGCCTTAACATTTACCTCTATCGGAGTGCGAACCGGTTTGCACTCAGACATGCCAAATCGCTCTAATATCATGTTTATATATTTCTCTTGGTCTAACATGATTGCACCTATCTCACGATCTCTATGTATATTTATACCTATACACTGCTGTATCTCACCTAAATTTTTCATACAAAGTTCCTGTTGTAGTTTTTCTTGAATATCTGTTGCAGTTTTCTTATTATTTGTAAAAATCATAAAATCGTCTACCCATACAGCAATATAAATAATTTTTGACTCATTCACACAATAATAAATGCAAGGATCTATTTTTGATCTTTCCAGTCCTATTTTCAGTAGAACATTGTTCAATTTCAGGTTCCACTGACGACTAGCTTGTTTAAGTCCATAGATTGACTTAAGTAGGAGACATACCTGATCATTTTCTTCATACCCTTCTGGTTGAGACATGTAGATTTCAGTGTCTATATCTCCCTGAAGAAATGCACTGATAGCATCCATCTGAATCATCTCCAAGTTATATTTAGCAGCTAAGGCAAGCAAGTACCTGACTGAAGTATATCTTACCACTGGAGCATAGACCTCCTCATAGTCATTCCATTTTCTCTGAGCACACCCCTTAATGACTAATCTCGCTTTAAAACGAACAATTTCACCTTTATCATTTGTTTTACTTTTAAATACCCATTTACATGGTAAAGATCTTTTATCAGATGGTAAGTCTACTAATGACCATGTTTTATTCTTTATCAAAGAATCATATTCCTCCTGCATGGCCCTTTTCCACTGATCAGCATGTGTGGATGAAAGAGCTTCATCAACAGTGACGGGGTCACTCAAATTTAATATTGGACAAAAGTAACTCACGTCAGGGTCTTCCACTTCTGCACGCTGAACAGCTCTACGTGGACGTAAGTTAATAGTATGTGCTGGTGTCGAAAGGTTCACTGATTCCTCTGGTATGTAGGATGGGTCATCACTATCACCTGACTGATACTCGTCGCTTGAAGATTGATCTGTGCTGATTTGGGATTCTTCCTTGATGGGTTCCCCAGGTAACTGTATTTCAGGTTCGCTGTTAGATATGTACATGTTAAGATCAAGTTTCTGAACATTTTCTAAAAATACCACATCTCTACTCTTTATAATTTTATTTGTGTCTGGATCAAGCAACCTATATCCTTTGCTAGACTCACAATAACCAACAAATATATACTTTCTAGACTTGGAATCCCATTTTTGTCGTTTTTCTTTAGGTATTTGAGCCATTACTTCAGAACCAAAAATCTTTACATTTGATAAGTTAGGTTTCTTGCCTGACCACATTTCTACTGGCGTTTTACCATCAAGTGATTTTGTAGGTGATCTGTTAACTACATAGGCGGCAGTTGCTAGTGCCTCTGCCCAAAACTGTTTTGACAAATGAGCATCAAATAACATACACTTGGCTCTTTCAACTAGGGTCCTGTTCATTCTTTCTGCTAGACCGTTCTGTTGGGGTGAATATGGTATACTAGTTTGATGTTCTATTCCATGCCTACTCAAGAAAGAATCAAAATCTTTGTTACAGTATTCTCTTCCGTTGTCTGACCGAATAGTTTTTATCTTAGAACCAAGTTCATTCTCAACTTTGCATTTGTAATCTTTGAACACTTCAAGTATACTCAATTTGTCTTTTAAAAAGTAAACATGAACAATTCTTGTGAAGTCATCAATAAAAGTAATGAAATATTTCATACCTCCCAGTGATGTTTGCTCCATCGGTCCACATAAATCTGTGTGAATGAGCTGTAGTGGGTGTGTAGCTCTGGAGCCAATGTTATTGAAAGGCAATCTGGCTTGTTTACCTTTTAAGCAGGTGGCACATGTCAATGATGCTTTACTTTTCCAGAGATTAGGTTTTACTCCCTCTG
The DNA here is from genome assembly GCA_037074685.1 of Glyphodes pyloalis. NCBI lineage: Eukaryota > Metazoa > Arthropoda > Insecta > Lepidoptera > Crambidae > Glyphodes > Glyphodes pyloalis. Next base: position 2,777,757 of record JAYKKO010000030.1, on the reverse strand, counting down.
CACACTCCGGTAACTTGTTAACATCTGAAAAATTAAGATGTCCCATGCGTCTATGCCATAGGACAGTATCACTTAAGTCATCTGAGCATGATAGGTTAGAAAAGACTTCTCTGTGAGTGTTTAACTGATACAAGTTGTTTACTAATGTGGCTGAACAGAGGAACTTCATATCTTTATCAAAAATATCGCAAAATTTGTCTCTAAAGTTTACCTTACAGCCACTTTTCACCATAGCACTTACTGATAAGAGGTTAGCAGCAAGTTTTGGTATGTACAAAACATCTCTCACCTGAATTTTACTTTGTTCATTACCATTTAGCAATAAATTAACCTTTCCCATATTTTCCACAGGTAGCGGTGTCTTACTGGCTACAGTTATGGTTGGTATCGGTGGACTTGTTTTATCATACATCCAATCACATCTATTGGTCATGTGCATAGATGCACCTGAGTCCACATACCAAAGGTCCGGATTCATAGTCTGTGAACAAGCTGAAAAAGCTGCAACAAAACTCTTATTTTCTTCAACCTTTTGTGTATATTTCTTCTTCGGAGCACGGCAGTTCTTGGCAAAGTGTCCATGCTTATTACAGTTATAACACCGGGGCCCTTTTCCTGTACTGTGATTCCCATGACTGGCTGTCTTCCTAGTGAAGAATGCTGTACTTTCTGAGCACTGAACTTCCTGCAGGAGTTTTGTTTTTATAGAATCTGCACTGATCTTAATGCCTGAGCTTTCTAATCCCATTATCATTGGCTTATATGTGTCCGGTAGACCAGCCAACATCAGAGTCCCCAGCCATTCATCATCAATATCAAAATTTATATTCCTGAGCTTATGAGCAGTCGACATAATTTTGTTCACATAGTCGTCTACATTACGGGAACTGTCCAGTGTAGTTGTGATGAGATCTCTCAGTAAGGCAACTTTTCTATACAACCCACTGTCATCGAAGGCCTGCTGCAAGCTGTCCCAGACATCTTTACATGTATTTGCACTCTGTACATGTACATAATTGATCGGATCAAGCAGTAGAATGAGCTTCGACTTCGCCTTTGTTTCCTTTCGGGTATCGTTGTTAGTTCCTTCGACACAACTCCACAAATCCTCCAACTTGAAATAAGCTTCCACTGCAAATTTCCAGCTTGCGTAATTGTCTCTTCCGATGAGTCTGTCTATGTGAAACGGATTATGGCCTGTGCTGGACATTGCGAGAGCACGCGCTGCGTCTTACGGTAACCTCAAAATGTTTGACGGAGCGAACACGCCGTGGCCTGATTTTACAATTTCTATGTTTTTCACTTTATTACTTTTTCCCTCAACTACGCTCTGCTACCATGATGATATTTCAGTGTTGAGGAAGTAAATTAAACTGTAGTAAAATGCACGAACGTATTTATTGAGTATGACACACACCGGTACATGGAATGGCGTTGGGCGGAAGAAGAAAAAAAAAAAACAATGTTGCCAACATAATAATTATGATGGCTCGCAGTAAAGCCAACAGATACATTTCAATGGTTGCGTTCTCAATTATCTAACAGCATTAGAAAGAAATTAACTCACGAACACATACAGCACACACAAAATGAAAACTGTGAACAATCTAAAGTTTTAAATAATCTGGTAAGCCTTTCAGCTCAACTCCCCTTGCCCAGCCATTCATCCTCCCACCATTAATAACAGCAGTTCCATTTACATCCACTTTCGCAAAATATGTAAAAATGAAAATTGGAACATAAAGTAGCTCGCAATGCGCCGTCATAGAATAACAGTGCATACCTTCAGGTGTGTGAGAGTGCAATCATATTTTCATTATGTCCGTGCTGTCTGCTTTGTGAGAGCAGAAGATATTATTTTAATAACGGAACGAGAGCGCATGAGGGCATGGCGCTGTGAAACGGAATATGAAATGTACAAGAATTTACGATAGCATTTTAACAAGCCGATGCTTAATAGGTGAGCGAGCGTAATCAGAAATTGAAAAATCGTAACATTGATCTCAACTATGAATTGCATTGGGAAGTTTGGATGAAAATTTATATGAATACAAACTAGTAATGTTATATTTACTTATGGACGAAATAAATTGTGGGATGGCATTGATTAGTTTGATATTTCAATGGCTAGCGATACGCTGTCTCTGGACATAAGGGTCGTAGGTTCGATTTCCAACCAGGACAAATATTAATTCAATGAGCATTCATTGGGTTTGTTTTGTGTGAATGTGTTTATTTATGTGTGATTATTTTAAGGTAAAAGCAGGACTGAGCAATGGCTTAGTCCTGCTTTTATATCGTTAAAGTTCTAATGCGTAACGCTTTGGGATCAGAATGTACGAGTAGATATGTAATGTAATCTACTTTATTAATTTCCTCAAACGTAAAGGAATATCTGCATAAACCAAAGTTACAGAGTCTAAAATGCATGATATTGACAATTAACTTAATAAAAAAAATATGTTAGCTTGAAATATGATATAGATTCTCTAATACTTGTTAAAACGTTATCACCAAATTTTATAAACAAGGATTTTTCGATACAGAGTCGTTTCGGTATATTTTTTTTAAAATCAGACCCTTGATTCGTTTCAAAAGCAAGTTCGTGTCCTTTTTTCCGAAAATTTTATTTACTGTACTCTTCCAGCTAACTTTCAAATATAAAAAAATTTAACCAAAATTGGGTCATTTCTTTGGAAACAACAACAAGCCCACAGACAGACAAGTACGTCCAACTAATAACCGTCAAAGTTAAAAATTATACTTTTTGAATTTAAGTAACAAGCCCTCACGCCTTTAAGAGAGGTAGGGCATAGCGATTTATCGCTCGAACTGGAGCAGCCTGACTGGTGAAATACCTCCACCTTACAGAAGACCGCAGCCAAATAACAATCACTTCTGTGTTGTTATGTTTCTGCGTGTGAGAAAGGTTTTCAGAGCTCCTGGGGGGTGCTGCGTTAGTAGCAGGGGTCAAGCCTTCAAGGTAAGGGCGATAAGTCCAGTAACAGAATATTATGCTGTACTTATCACCCTTAAGCTAGGACCTCATTACCACTTAACATCAGGTGGGATTAGGTCAATCTTGAAGTGCAATATAAAAAGAAAAAAACGCCCGGTCCACCGTTTCAGTGTACAATTACAGGACGCCACCTTAACAGAGTGTAAGGCTCAAGTTCATTTTATTACGGCGCGTTTCATCTCAAACAACATTCAGAGAGGCCATTACACGCCGACATCAAACACCGTGCTGTAAATTGTCAAGTTGCTCGTAAAACTGTCAAAATTTTGTAGCAGCCCACCTTAATTGCGTGTTTACGCGAAAACTGTTTGCAGTTACCGTTGTAACTGAGCTTTGGTGTTTGGTTACAGTAACAGTCTTACGCGCAATAGTTCAGGACTTAAATGAACAGTTTAGTTCAGAGGTTCACGTTATATTTCGTACAGGCCTAGCATGCGCAACGCGACTAAATTTTATCGCGCTCATAACAAACGTCAGAATCGATTAAAGTCAGTCCGTCAGCTGATTGGCTTTAAATACGAGTGCGGTGTGCTATTAGCCAATTAACAGTATCGAAACTTTTGTCATCTCATGCGATTAATTTGACTTATTGCGCATGCTAGGCCTAGTAGTTAGGCTATATGGATTAAGGCTGTGTCCTCATTTTCATATATATATATATATATATATATATATATATATATATATATATATATATATATATATATATATATACTGGCTGCTCCTGTTCGAGCGATAGTTTCAGTTAACTAACTTTAATTAATTGACAAACATATTATTAACTTTAGTCTATTTGACTATTTGATATGATAATTATCATAGTTCGTAAACATCATAACTATATAAAATACTTTTTGCCTTCAGTAAGAAAAAATGTATTCTATATTATATTTATTTAAAATAACGTATTCTGATTATTGCTAAAATTAAATGTGAACTCTAGTTGACAACAACAAAAGAACTGAAATATAAATTCCAGATATAATTTGAATGAGTGTTCAGCATCCATATAATAATCATTATGGATATAACGAATTTCGTTTTTTCGAAGTTTTTCTTGCTAAAAGATAAATAATCGTCTTAATGAGTGATAAACTTAAACTATGGATGTTTTCCTGTTTGTTGGTAATCTTTGATTATAAATATGTACGATAAACAAATTTAAACAGGGAAATTTAAAAAGGAAAAACTCAAAAGTAAACTTTTGATGTAAACGCGAAAAGAAACCTTGAAGTATCATTTATTTATTTTATTTATTTTTTAAATGCCTTCGAAATAAAATTAACAAGGCAATGTAATACAGTCTTAATAAATCGGAGAGATTGATTGAAATTATTTGAAATTTAAATTTTCTCCACTCAAAGGGAAAATTCGCTATAAAATTAATAAGCGCCGAACAAAAGGTTTCATCATTGAAATTGTTTCTTTGCATCGCAATACTTTTTCAGTCAAATTGCTTTGGTATAGAGATTACAATGTTCATTATTTATTTACACGGAAACTGGCGTAAATAGCAATGGCTTAGCCAATTTGTAAAATCTTTACAATAAAATCATTCAATAAATAAAATATAAAATAAATAAATAAATGCGCCAGACAATCACACCAATCACCTGGTCTCAAACTAAGGTTTTCCCTTGTACTATGAGTACCAGACGACGGATACTAACTGGGGACGTCATCCCAGCACGCCCAGACCCAAGTCAATCAAGAAAAGTTCGTTTTCCAAATTGACCTGACCGGGAATCGAACCCGGGAAGTTACGCGCTTTGGGCGCCGACCTTAGCCACTGCGCCACCGAGGTCGTCAAAATAAATTTTAATAAATTGGATTATCGTTAAGTATTTAAAGAGGAAATCAAAAATACTGGGAAAATATTATAATTACATAAGTCGGCGTACAACTAAAAATAATGTGTTAAGGCTTCTTTTGATATTTTGAAGGAATACAGTGTGATTGCTTTTAACAAAAAGAAAGAAATATTATTTTTTTTATATTACACTTCAAGATTGACCTCATACCACCTGATGTTAAGTGGTAATGAGGTCATAGCTTAAGGGCGACAAGTAGAGCATAATAAATCTGTTACTGGACTTGTCGCCCTTACCTTAAAGGCTTGGCCCCTGCTTCTAATGTAGCACCCCCCAAGAGCTCTGGAAACCTTATTCACACGCAGGAACATAGCATCACAGAAGTGATTGTTATTTGGCTGCGGTCTTCTATAAGGTATTTCATCAGTATTATGTAGTGTATTATGTTTTTATTTTATTTTTTAGATTTCTTATGCACTTTGTCACTATTACCGCACCCATAAACTAACTCTCCGCATGACCCAAAGGTTGACTGGTAGAGAATGCCCATAGCATTAAGTCCACCTGTTGTACTTTTTTTTGTGCAATAAAGTTTTTAAATAAATAAATAAATAAATCAGTCGGGCTGCTCAAGTTCGAGCGATAAATCGCTATGCCCTACCTCTCTTAAAACGTACGTACGTAATTAAAACGTACTTAACAAAATAACACAAATAATAATTTAAAAAAAGGCACACATACTGTTTGTGCTAGACAACAAATGTATGCCACTTGAAATGAAAAGCAAGTGAACCTTCACTTGTGGTAAAATATGATTACTTTTCATTGCCGGGTTCCAATATTTAAAAAGGATCCATTCTAGTTACGGATGGTAATAAATCATACGAGGCGTAAGCTAAAAACGACCGACGACGGTCGACTGAAGACAGCTGATATGGAAAGTAAATTTGAAATTAGAATTACCGACTCGTAGTCGGATTGAGAAAAACGTATCGTAAAGTCTGACACATTACGAATCGTTAAATATTGGAACTAAAAAGTAACACAATCCAGAATTTGTTTTCTTAGCGTGCAAGTATTTTGTTTTTTTTTTTTGAAAAGGATCTGCGCCGTTTCCTATTGCAAGGCAATGTTACGTTGCATTTACCTCTTAATGATTTATGCTCGCCTGGTACCGCGATGAAATGAATTAAAAAAATCAATGTTATGACACAGTTTTATACAGTGGGTCTGGGTGTTGTGGTACAGTCGTTGTTTCTGATTTCTGTAACACAAATGCCCCTCAGATCAGATTGAAATGTCAAAAAAATAAAAATGACAGCAGGGGCACCTCAAGGAGAATGATGTAGCAAATATAGCTGTTTACAAAAAAATACAATTATTTTAAAATAAAAGATACCTTATCATTCTGTAAATGCACATGTACTTATTAATACATTTTCTATTTATCTGGCATCAAAATATCTAGATAATCGAAAGGATATATTTTTAAGGATAAAGTTTTGAACCATTGTATAGGCTGGGTTACAAGAAATATATAAATTATCAAAAAAATGAAAAAAAGGCTGCTTGGATGTTTAGGGGTAAGCTACTTACCACAGAATCTATACAAAGTAAAGAAAATCCATATTTGGATTTTTAGCATAACACTTTGACCAATCGAAGAAGATCAATATTTTTCTGCAACTTTCATTGTAAAATTAGCAGAAGAACTTGTTATTCGTGTCTCGTTCAGTAACAAATAGCCAGTGCACGTAATCTCGGTGGAAAGAGGTGAGGGGGGGCTGGGTTGCGCTCAGCGCTAATAAAGCGAACGTTACGTGCGGACAAATGCGCAGACTTCGTCAACGTCAAACGCTGTAGGTGATGAAAACCGTATAGGGAAGCCATAGAAATGTTTTTAAACAATAATATGAACCTTATCAAGCCGTATTAAGGCCGACTTTACTTAATATTAGTCAAAGATCAGCTAATTTTCTCAACAGAGCGATACAGCTTTTTGGCCCTTAATGTTTCATGCTCCCCTGGTATTGCAATAATTTAAAATGCTTTTGAAATGATAAGCAATGATAAGCAGCTAAACAGCTAACGTAATTTCGGGAAACTGGAGGTTATTATTTCATAATTTTAAGGTTCAATATTTGTAAAGGATCAGCAATGTTTCATAACAGTGATATCGGGTTTTATTTGAGCTCAAAGTGGTTTATGCTCGCCTGGTACTTCGATAGAGTGTGCTACCGCTAGATGTTAGTGGTGGAGTGGGGTGGCCTCCTTGTGCGAAGACGTCATGTCACAGAAGGAGGCCGCAGAGAGGGAGCGGGAAGACGATCCTTCCGCTCCCGCCTGCCGCAGAAGAAGGCGGCTGAGTTCGCGGCGAAGATATGACCGCAACCAGCTTCCGCGTGGGGACCGGCCGGCCGATAGTGAATGGGCACCTCAGCCGACATTGCACCGGCCCCCGCTGCGAGGTGGGGATGGTTCCGTTGGGCCGGCCATACCCAGTCTCCCCCCGGAGTAGACGGAGCCGCGTAAGCGGCTATCCGCCGGCGGTGTTGTGGAAGTCAAGCCTTAGCCGCTCTCCCACAACACCGCCACTAAGGCGATGGAGGTCCAACCGGTGGGTTTTAGTGGGTAATCCTGCCCTTTGTGGACCTTCCCTGGTGGACTATGATTAAACATTCTGACGATGCTTAGTTGCTGACATATAAGGTTTACCTACATTATATCATGCCCAATTATGGCATTTTAGGCTCTTTTATGGGTTCCGTACTTGAAATGCGGAAACGAAACCCTATAACTGAACCTGCACAGTATATCTGTCCGAAAGGCTGTCAGTCCGTCTATCTGTTCGTCTAACTATCCGTTCCTCCCTCTGTCCCCTCAAGCTGTATCTCAAAAACGGCGATTAGCTATCACCGTAGAAATTTTCATAGATAATGTATTTCTATTGCCCTTATTTCTTGTATATTCTAATCAATAGTGTGAATTTATTTTAAATAAACAGACACACTTTATATGTATCTTGTAAAGTACTGTGGATCTACAAAATCTATGACCGACGTTAGCAGAAGGAAACATCAAACTGTATGAATTTTAACAACGCCTAGTAATTCCCTTTGTACCTAATCGTAACGCTACCTTGCAAAATACTGCAAGTCAACTCTAAAACATTTGCACAGCTCAACAATGGCCCACTCTGAATCAGTTTCACGTGAAAGGACTATTCACAGCGAACATAATAGTTTTCTAAGCGAGTCGTGTGCGGCATACAATTTGTCGGCGTTAATGGTCGGCTCGATCGTGACCTTATACTTTGTGGCCCTTCGAGACTTGAATCGGATTGTATGTAGATTGGGCGATGTTGAGAGCCGGAAAATATTCGAAATTTTGTTTGCTGCTACAGTTTGGATCATAAGATTTTGTCAATTGAAATTGTCATTCTCTCACTGATTGTATTTGGGTGATATTTAAAGCCCAATTAACTGATTTGCCTTACTATTTATTTTTACTAAATTTATTTATTACCTTTTATGTAAGCATTATAACCCGTCATATAATTCAGCTTTTTGTATTAAAAAATGTAGTGTTTTTGCTAGTATTTAGCTTCATTTGGTTTATATAGACAATTCATAAGAATCAAGTAAACATTACAACATTTGTCCCAGTTAACAAATGTTTGTCTCAGTTAAAACCAGGATTTTCTAAAACAAATAAAATCTAAACTAACATTAAAACGCTGAAGAGTTTTTTTGTTTGAACGTTCTTATCTCAGGAAACACCGGTTCGAATTGAATAATTATTTATGTATTGAATAGTCCATTTATAAAAGGTGTTTAAGCCCATATAAAATGATTCGTTGCTTTTTAGTTCCGCCACTTGTCCAGAGATGGCGTTGCACGCTTTTACATCGCGGTATCAATATTTTTGTGCGAATGTATATAGGTTAAAATGTAATATCAAAAAATTATTTTGTCTGTGCGACTTTGACTTTTATTTCAAATCCCTATAGAGGGAAGGTTGGTGGTGTACCACTAGGAGACGGCCAAGGTTTGATCAAAAGGCTTTAATAAGATTTTATATAACATCACTTTGCGGCTAATATGAGCGAAGAATCAGCGAAAAATGTGGTATCCCTTACCTAAACTGTATTGAATTATTTCAAAAATTCAATACAGTTTATGTAATAGAAGTGAATTGTGTTAAATATTCGAAAAACAAAAAAAATACGATTCGTAATGTGTCAAACACGACAATCTGTTTTTCTACGAGTCGTTAAATCTAATTTCATATTTACTTTCCATATCAGCTGTCATCAGTTGTCCGTCTATCGTTTTTAGCTTACGCCTCGTATAATTAATTACTATTCGTAACTAAGACTGATCATTTAACAAATATTGGAACGGGAATAAGAAGAATAATATAGTTCTATATAATTAAAACACTACTATCAAGACAGTTCTGCCACGCTACGTAGTGGAAAACTGTTTAGCACCACTAAAAACTACATTCGCCAATAGCCCGCGAACTCGCCAACAATTTAGTAAAACACTCATAAACGGAACAAACAAAAAAACTTAAAACGCAAATCCTAAACGTTTTTAATAAAAACCCGTCTCCATATGCAAAAGCAATGAATAAAGGCTTAGGGAATCGTTGGAAAAACGTGAAATTAAATTTGAATCAGAATGAAAATAAAAACGAAACTCCGGACGACGGTGGGGAGAAAAAGTCGAATCTTTTGAATAACGTGGTGAATTTGAGCAAAGAAAAGGGTGAGTACTTCCAGTTTTTATTAAAAATTGTGTACTTTTTTATCCTTTAATAGGTGTTTAGGTTTAGAGGAAGATAAAGATATTTACTTGCAACGTCGACGCGCCTTTATAGACCAGAAAATGTATTTTTTTATTAATTTGTAAGGAACATTTCGATCTGCTTTTTTAATGTTAATAATTATTCAAAGTTTGGTTGATTTTCGTAGTTCAAATATTTTTTTTCTTATGTATGTAAATTATACGTGTAATACATATAAATTGTCTATATATACCAGACTAGCGGTCCCGGCGAACTTCGTTTCGTCTTAGAGGATTTTCCCGCTTTTCTGTTGAAATGTTTCCCGAATTTTCTTTGCTATAAACCTCACGGAGCCCGAGACCTTTCCAACGAATGCAAAACCGTGGAAATCGGTTAGTGCGTTCTGGAGTTATAGCGTCAGGAAGGAAAACCCGACTTATTTTTATATAGTAGATGAAAAGCTTCCAACATATTCGGAACCAATAACTACCGATAAGATACCGGCAAGAAACTTTGTTTTTTACAAAAAAAGCTAAATTTAGTACTCATTTGTATGCAGACATACATTTTAGTTTGTCCATTGTACAAAAATATGAAAAGATAAATATATATGACCAGCTGTGCCCGCGACTTCGTTCGCGTGGACTTCATCCTTTCATGGTCGGTTTTAGCCCTTTCTCCCCTAATATTCGAAACAAAAAGTAGTCTTTATTTTAATGTAAGTTTCGAGCTATATTTGTGCCAAATTTCATCTCTAACTTCAAAAATAAACATTTTTCCATATAAACTTTCAAAGGTGGTATTACCCCCATCTCTCCCTTATTTTCTAATAAAAAGTAGCCTATGTCCGTTTTTAAGATTCAACGTATGCCTATACCAAATTTCATCAAAATCCGTTCAGCCGTTTAGGCGTGAAAGAGTAACAAACGGACAGACAGACAGAGTTACTTTCGCATTTATAATATTAGTGTGGATTACTATTAGTAACGGGAACTGATCGTTTTTCAAATATTGAAACCGGGTTTAAGCCAGTATGCTTATTTATTTGTTGCAAAAGTGAAAATATACAAGTCATGTTAGTTAAATTAAACCAGCAAGTTAGGTTTAAGAGCTCGGGATTAAGGTAATACGACCTTTGTAGTCGTTTCATCTCCTAGGTTCCAGACTCGATTCCCGGTCGGGTTCGTAAGATAACTGACGATTCTATACTGTCTCTAGTTTAATCGTTGTACTATCGTCGTTGTTTCTCAATGCTGTTTATAATACTTTTAGGTACATAACAAAGGATCAGAGTAATGTGATATTATCAAATTGTCCAATATATTATCTAGTTCTGATTTCGTTCTTTTGAAAGCTAGAATGGTTAGCTTTTTGCGTTTGACAAATTTAATATTAGGATTTTTGGCTTTTCGTCTGAGTTAGCAGGCAGTTTAAGATTTTAATATTTTTTTTTTAATTCTAAGGTAAAAATAATTGTGAAGCTTATTTGCCTTTCTAAAATTTAGGAGTAAGAAGTTATCAAGTAATTAACAGTTTGCTTAAGCAATAAACAGAAATTAGTGCAGTTGCTTTTTACAGTCAACAGCTGCAAAAATGCATAAATCTTTAAATAACTTTAATTTCAATATTTTACGACAGTTGCAGGTGTGACTAGTAAATTATTAAACCAGAGCATATTTTGGCGACGCTGGACTAGTTAAGGCCGCAATTTTACTTGAATATTATAATTCATAATGCCGAATCAGGTTTTTAACTCGTTCAGTAAAATCATGTTTATGAATACAGTATTAAAATTTGAAAAAAATATAATCCTATTTTGCTTACAATAAGGTTTACCTTTGTACTTTAATAAAAATCATCAAATTAGCAACTACAAAACATACTTTATCGAACTCACTGGTTTTAATAAGACTGCTATTTATAGAATTAACAATTTTAACTTGAACAAGAACAATAAAACGATTTGGCTATACGATAACATTTACATTACCCGAACTTAAGTCATAATAGCAACGGAGGTACCATAAGGTGTCATAACGGAATTTATACCACGTCGTTACAGACAGACTAACAGCCTGTTTAGTGGTTTCTATCAGTTTTTAGTGTTTCAAGTGTCAGACACTATACAGGGACTTATACTGGGTTATCAAAGCTCAAGGTCGAAATATTCACGCAAGTCTAGCCATTTGGTGATGATACTCATTCGTTCGGTAATCGTCAGATTGGATTGTAGTTATTTTGGCTGAAAGAGTTTGGAGGGAAAATGATTGTCGATGAAGAGGTTGTGTCTGTTGAACTTAATGAGGAAAAGAAGATAGAAGATGTTAATGAGTATAAGCCGGAGAGGAATACGCCTGATGCTGCTGCTGTAGCTCTGTTAGAAGGTAAGTAGCATTTGAATCCGTAGAAGGTTTTAAGGATTAAAGACTTGTCGGACTTTAATGATCTTTCTTAATGGCACAGTGTTTTTTTTTTATATTACACTTCAAGATTGACCTCATCATTTCCCACTTGATGTTAAGTGTGGCATAGTGTTTCTACTTCTTTTGTTGTAGTGTGTTGGCAGTACTGACAGTTTACTATTTTGAGGTTGCAACAATGATTACTTCCTGATTTAGCATTTTTTGCGCTATTCATGGCTTTAAACTGTTTAGCGAAACGATTGAAATGCAATTACGTTTTTCATTTATAAATTGGCTTTGAGCCAACGATACGGGTATTTTTCTATTTTCTGCACGATAAATCTACGTCGCATAAGTCAAAAAAGTTAAAATTTCCTACTACTCGAAGTGATGCGAAGAATGAAATGATGCGAGAAACCAGCTGAAAGTAAAGTCTGTTTAGTCATCTTAAAATTGATATCAAATTCAGCTTCAACATTGCTTCAACATTCAACAACTCCAGGTGCTGAGTCAATGAGGACGCCAAAATGCAAATGGACCTAGATTAGGGGGTATTCACTAGTGGATTGATAAGAGGTGTTCTTTTTTAATTTTTGCAAGGTAAAGCAAAAGGCTTTTCTGGTCATTGTTTGGAGACGATGCTGCCACCCGGACTTTTGAAAGATTTAAATTAATAGTTAGTATTTTGTTACGTAAAATTTGTTTCTTCATCGTTTTGTACTTACATAGAAAATCTATAAAGAAGTCGTGTCTTGACAGGTATTTAAAATCATGTTCGTTGAATCATCGTCTTTCTGCTAGGCACGGACCTCTCTCCAGGTATGCATTCGTATAAGATAACCAGTGGGCTGTTTAGTACCATTGCGTCGATTTAAAAAAAGTTTCGTTTTATTTTCATGGCATTTTGCCAGATTTATTTAACTCTTTCACAGAAATTTTAAGTCTCACACCAACAAGATTGAAATACCTACACGTAAGTAAACACTGTCTAAATAAACAAGAGCATCGCAGCAAATATTCAACTGATATCAAATCGAGTTAAATATTTATTTTAACGTTCCGACGATTTCCTTCCTGCCTTTATTCATTGTTCGAAAACTGTAAATAGAAATAAAAAAATGAACATTTGCCTGCGGCTCTCTTGTTTTGTTTGGTTTGTTATTCGTATCGTTTGTTGTGGCTCCTCGATTTTATGATAAAATTGTTCCTACAACAAATAAAGAAAAATGCTTGGCAAATGTTTGTTTTTTTTTTAATTTATCAAACCGACACAAAAACTTAAAAATAAAAGTGGTTCAAAAATAAAGTATTAAAATAAAAATCCAATCAAAAATCTTCTACCATAAAGATGAAAAAAACAAATCAACAATAAATCAGATTTAAAAGTTTTGAAAACATAATTTTATTTTGATTGCAACTATCATTTTGATTTGTTATTAATTTTGTTATTTTTCGGAAAATTTACAGTTTTATATTCACCTTTTACCACTTTTTTATCTCCAACCTCAGTATTTGATCATTATCACATTTATGTATTTAGATTTCTTATATTACGTTTGGGGACAGAATATTATTAGATTTATAAACGATCAATAAAACAAAAATTAACTGCACGCTGTCTGCCTTGCAATAAGACTGTTCTTGCTAGGTCTCGTAGATAGCTGATGTAAAAAAGAGGATCTGAGAATGTAATACCTAGTATTTGTTAAACTTTAGTTACAAAAAATAACTATTTCGCGCGGCTGCAGTCGAAGCCATATCCATTTTAATTAAAGTTCGAGCGATTGAGTCTAAGACTAGACTAAGATAATCCGATAACAATTGTCACATTACTGTCCTCTTTAGTTTTAGTGCAATGGCCACGATCTTAACAGAAGGTACAATGGGCTGAAGGCTTCAAACTTTCGCTACTAAACAGATTACGTGGTAACGTACACTCGTGAGTGAGTATATGCGAGGGGTCGGCATACTTCGTGGTACGAACCAATTACAAATCATTCTAATTTTAAACGGCGATGAAGGTGTTACCAGTTTTGATACTTTCATTTTTATTAAACACTAGCTGAACCGACAGACGTTGTTCTAACTTAACAACGACTACCTATTTAATTTGACTTTGTTAACACCCACGACGACAATATTCCATGATTTTTTTTTAAAAATGAATCTTTTGCTGACAATATTAAACACAAAAAATAGTGAAATTGGTCGTTCATGCGTGATGGCGTGACCAAGGGACATAGGGATTCATTTTTATATATTTATACTTTTTAATCGACCTGCCTAATTCTGGCTAAGATTTTAGAGTTTAGATTACGCAGGGCTTTATTTATAGGGCACGAATGCTTGAGAGAAACACATCTGTACTCTCAGTCCCTTTATTTTCATAATTTGATAACACGGCAGACTGAAACAACGGGAGAGAGGTTAGGGCAGTACCGACTATTTACATACTCTTTAAAAAGTAAAGATATTTTTTCTCATCAAATTTCAGTGATTAATTTAAAAGATCTTGGCCGATATAAAAAAAAATATGCAAAATTTGTTAACAAACAGTTACTAAATTGTATCACTATTGAATGGTATGATTTTAAATTTGTGTTCGGTTCGACAGTAAATTTACCAGATTTTTTTTTATCATGTCAACAAAAATTAATCTACTAAATTACATTGCGTTCAATTTTAGCCCAACGTCACTTCTTCGTGAAGTTGTTTTATGAAAAAGTGACGTAAACATAACTTTCTACTGAATTTTGCTGCACTGTATCATATATCTATCTTCAACGAAAAAAATACATTTTCATTGTATTTTGGTAATCTAGCGGATTACTGATGAGATTAACTCTTCTTTTTAACACATGAGCTTGCATGTGACGGTTGAATAAAGTGGCAAAAGCGAATGTGTGGCACGACTGAAACCATCACAATGCATTTTTTTTTAAAGTTACTCCCTACTTTAACTAGTCAGCTAAAAATATTAGTCTTTATATTAATTTACCTATTATCCAAGATACAAAAGTATCACAAATACCCATAAAAATAATTGCGAATAAAATAGTAGTAGAATTATTAAAAATATATCACGAACCCAAAAGGTTTTACCAACTAACTTATCAAATACAACAACTCGGTAACAAATCACCCAGTGATATTACCTTTCCCTATTCAAGAGTTAGACCCACTAATTACACTCTAGGGTTTACACGTCGGTTCTCAAGCTCCGGAATGGGTTGAAAGTGAGAACGATAGTAATGTTGGCTGAATTTACAGTTTAGTGTGGTCTAGAGTACATTAGCAGAGCACTTATTATGCAAATATCATTTGGAACAGGCAGTATTTGTTCTTCCTTAGTTGTTTTAGCTGTTTCTTAACCAAACCTAGTCTAGAAAAAATCAATTATAGTGATAGATTTATAAAGACCGCCAAAATAGTACGCTGTATTTCCTTTCCACTATCCAGAGGTAAATTTATTGGAATACCTTGAAAATCAGAGTTTATATTTTTAAATACTGTTTATATTTTAAAGTTCTATTTAAAGCAAATAAGGCGAAAAAAAGAAGGAAGATTATAATATTGACTGATATGTAGGTACGACATATTATTTTGAATGCTCGCTCATATATTTACCTCATAACTTGTTATTTACATATAGTATTTTTTTTATATCCATATTGTAAGCAACGTCTTGACTTTTCAAATTTTAAAGATTACACCAACGTATATATAGGCCGTTTGTTAAATTTAAAAAATGTATAATAATGTATATTTGATTAATCTCGATATCTAAATAGGTGAAGATCAAAAAATGTAGATAAAAATAAATTTGTATTATTTGAAAACATTATAAAGTATCAAGATCGTTTCATCGCGCTTTATGACTATCACTGTCAAAAGCCTTCTACGATAAGCAAACGATCCACGTTTGTGTATATCCGTACATGTTACATACTTAGCGTGTTAGCGAGTTCTTGCAGTATCTTACTTGTACTTACTTCCAGGGCTTTTACTGTGAGGCTCCAAAATACTGATAAATATTTGGTATTAAAAGCCTTCTTCTTGAATTCTCTAAGGACGGCTAAGTTGTAGTTATTTATTTTTTTAGTTAAGTATACATGAAAAAACTAACATTTTACGTAAATGAAATGATTCACCATTACCGTACTTAGCAATCGCTTGAATAAATCAAATATATCAGAAAATGATATAGCAAACTCATTTAAGTACCTACATTGAAGTCGGTTACTTACCAAGGACCATAAATCAGCAAGCGTCAAATCTGCAAGGGATTCCGACTTCGTCATAACTGCGCAGGGTAAGCCACCAAGGGGGTTTCAGTCGGTGTGAGCCCGACACACCGCTCTCTGTTCCACGCAGGGAGTGACGGTGCGGTAGGCAATTCCCCGTCAAACATCTTCTCTATTGGCACCCAAACAAGCCAGTAGGGAAGAGATAGTTATCTTTAACCTAGAATGAAGTCATCAAGATTAGATAAATCCACTGTATATGATATAATACTAGTCCGTTTTTTTTAAATTCAAAATAGATATCATTGGCCCGATTTTCAGAAGCCAGAACCTATGGTGGTATATGTCACAATGTAAATCTGTATATATCAACTTATAACAGTATATTATTGACTGATTAATCACGTCTGAACAATAAAAGATACCATCTCCAAAATTTAAATTTGGGAAATAGGTTTTATAGTGTAAATGTCTGGTAATAACGGATAGAATGAAACTGCCTTCTTAAGGGTGTAAAACGAGGGTTGGTGCTCCTAGCCAATCGTCTATAACATAATTAGATCGGAAATTAAAAAGACATTATTTTTATTTGTTTTCATGCATTATAAATCATTCATCTCTGTCTATATACCCAAGAACAATTAACTCCATCAGGTCTAGTTGTGATAAAAAAGACTTTCTGCTATTCTGCAAGTTACCTTTGTTTGTACTTGTATCCTTTATCAAAAGTATTTAAATAATGCTAAGCATTGTTGGTAATTAATTTGATTTCATATATTTATTTCTATTTGTTTATATCATAAATACTTATATAGGTATTTATTTATTTATTATAGTTTTATTTAACTTTACGTATTTTTTTATATTTTTATCTTGTTATGGTATTTATATTGATATTTTCTGTTAGAATTTTTCTCAAACATTTTGCACGGCTGTACCCGTTTCTCGATGTCTACTATTTCTTCTACCTAAAGGTTGTCTGGAAGAGATTGCTCTCTAGCAATAAGACCGCCTATATTGTACTTAAATATGTCTGTAAAACCAATTTCTGTGAATTTTCTGTGCAATAAAGTGTATCTACCTTAAGAAATCCGATATTCGCTTAACTTTAGATTTTATTATTACAGACCGCAAGGAATATTCACTAATTCTCCATCTGACTGTCAGATATGCTCGTTGAATTTTCAACAGATTAGCCGTTCGCACACGAAGATCCAACAATTGGGACGATGTAAATTGTGATTTGCATAACACGCCGCGCACTGTGTTACGAATTATTGCGCGTTTCGCGTCTGTGGGCTTTGCACCTGTTCTTTGTTTTGGTGCGTGAATCATGTACCGTTTTGTTAAAAGTAAACGTGGTAGCAATGTTTGGGAAACGATACCAAAGGTATGCATGCTGTGGCATGCATGCATTCATTTCAAAAGATATTGGATGTCCAGGGGTTTGATCAGTTCTGACTGAATTTAGTTGTTTAGATCTCGGCAATTTGTTTTATGAGCCGTTGCGTTTTAATATATGAACAACGAAAAAAAATTGATTGAACAAATCTCAGTACGGGGTGTGTTAACGTATTTTTTCTTGAAAAATCTATGCTAAAAAGTCGCGACCGCTAAATTTAACGCAATGTATATGTCACCGTAAGATTGTAAAAACCGTTAGATTACAATCTATCTCGCGAGATTGTAAACTGTCGACAGATTGTGAACCGTAACATTATGATTGCAATTTAACGCATTATTTTTCGCTGTATTGTAATCTATCGAAGTGAAACCGTTAAATTACAATCTGTCCGGCGTCAAACTGTCAACTGTCCGAAAGCTCTTCCTGATTGGTCGGTTTATTATATGAGCGACCAATCACGACCAGCCTTTCTATGTCCCCGTAAAGTTAGGAATGGAATTCAAATCAAATCATTTCTTTTATTTAAAAAAATAGAGATGTCGTTTAAATAAATTAAATGCACTTCAAAAAATCTTCAAGTATTTATTTACTAGGTAATCAATAATCCTGACATACTTTGAGAAATAATTGTACCGAAATATTTATTCTTCAAACACTCAAAATTTTAATTGAAAATTACAACAAAATGAAACAATTATTTTGTTTTTTAACACAAATAAAAAATTGAATTTTTTTAAGAAACTCTTATAAACAAATATTTAGTCCTTTAAACATACCATAAATTAATAGTATAAAAACAACAAACAAAATTACAAACAAATATGGCGAATGACGGGGCGGCGGGGGGCACACAACTCTCAACCAATCAGCGCGCGAGATGCATTTCGTTCTACGTCAGTTCACAATTTGACCGATTCTCATCGATAGATTACAATATAGCGAAAAATAACGCGTTAAATTGCAATCATAATGTTACGGTTCACAATCTGTCGACAGTTTACAATCTCGCGAGATAGATTG
Organism: Glyphodes pyloalis; assembly: GCA_037074685.1. Lineage (NCBI taxonomy): Eukaryota > Metazoa > Arthropoda > Insecta > Lepidoptera > Crambidae > Glyphodes > Glyphodes pyloalis. Next base: position 2,759,065 of record JAYKKO010000030.1, on the reverse strand, counting down.
TAATCTAACGATTTTTACAATCTAACGGTGACATATACATACATTAGTACATTTTTGTTGAAATGATACGAGAAAAAAATATGTGTCTTAATTTTTTTTTGTAATCAAACTGTTAAAGCAAACATAATTATTTATTAACTCTAATGTTTGACTATAGAACCAAATTAATTATTTACTCAAGTAACTATTATTACGTGTCTATAAAAACCGTTTAAAAACAGGTATAAGGGTGCGGAAAATATAGGCTTCGTCTATGAATACGTATTAGATATTTTTTCCGATTCAAAATTTAATGTTATTGTTTACCATATATTCAGTTTGGAACTCGGCAGTAAAATCCGTTGCATGTTCGCCAGATTAGCCATTCCAACACGAAGACGCGACAATCGTCGAGGTAAATAGCTATTTGAAAACGTGGCTACGTATTGTGGTGTTAGCGTCTCTAGCATAAACACATACTGATGTTTATTGCGGTCTTTATTTAATCACATAATTAACTGATAAGTAACGCACACATTATTTGGTGAATTGAAGGTCTAAAAAAATATTCAAACTATTTTGTTGTTTGTAGTTTCGATCATTTTGTTTTTTTTTTTAAGTTCGGTTTACTAATTTTTTTATTGACACCTGTGGCACTCTGAACACAATTTTTAGCTTTACCATACTAATATTTTTATTGTTTTCAAAACAATTCGAAGAATGGAAACAAAGTCCCAAAACAAAAATGTGACCAAAAATTGAGACAATAAAATAAAAATTCCAATACAATGGATCAACTAACAAAATTTTTAGTCTACAACAAGACTCCAAAAAGCCAAAACCTTGACTATGAAGCCATGAAAAAAGAAGAGAAGAAAGAAGATACAGGAGCAGCATTCAACAAGAGACTACTTCTTCTGTCGCCTGACTTGGGAAGGAACGTAGAAGGTAAGTAAAGTTAGCAGTGACAAAGTTATAAATCTCATAATGGTTCCATATATGATGTAGATATCCGCCAAAGAACGGTTTTTTTCTAAGTTACCCCCTTCGAAATTACCATGGGTCTTAAAACGGAGGAGGAAGTGACATATTGATATCAAATAGATTAAAAAAAAACCGTATATAGTGTATATACTACAACTCCTGTTGTAGTATATTGTGTTACGACCTTCAACGCTGCTTGGTACAAAAATAAAGTGTTTTAATAGAGTATTTCGTCTAGTTTCGACCATAGCAATTTATGGATTGATGAATGAAATTTTGAAATTTTCACCACTACTCGTTCGTTTGACATTTGTGTTATAGATATAAAGTTAAAAAGAATGGTACTTTTTCAAGTAATTTTATAATTTTTTAAAAGTAGCTGTCCCGGCGAACTTCGTAACGCCTTTTTTTTCTAAACTTTTAAATTTTCCCTGGACCTCCACAATTATTACAAAACCAACATTAGCCAAATCGGTCTAGCCGTTTTCGAGTTTTAGCGAGACTAACGAACAGCGATTCATTTTTATATATAAGATATAATAACTTAAGACGTGCACACTTTGCATTTGCAAATCTACCTAGTCTATATTATTATTATAAAGATGATGGATATCTTTCACATTTTGTATGGTTTCATTTTTATTTGCATTGAATGAAAGGTTCTTTAATATCTAAACCGTTTAAACAAATATTCCCCTGTTAGCTGGGTATATATTCCTTTGTGAAACAGGGTGTTTTTAAGAGAGGTAGGGTATAGCGATTTATCGCTCGTACTGGAGCAGCCCGACTGGTGAAACACCTCGACCTTACAGAAGACCGCAGCCAAATAACAATCACTTCTGTGTTATTGTGTTCCTGCGTGTGAGTAAGGTTTCTAGAGCTTCTGGGGGGTGCTACATTAGTAGCAGGGGTCAAGCCTGCAAGGTAAGGGCGACAAGTCCAGAAACAGCTGTATTATGCTGTACTTGTTATAATAATAATAATAAAATATATAATTTTCTCCAAAAATCTTACATTCTAACAATTACACTGTACAGAATACACCAAGGGAATTAAATATAAGATAGTGAGAGACTGGTGCCTGAGCTAAGCAAATATTGCTTGTATTTCAGTTGCCCTTAAGCTAGGACCTCATTACCACTTAACATCAGGTGGGATGAGGTCAATCTTGAAGTGCAATATATAAAAAAATTAAAATAAAAAAGGCTAAGCTAAATTGTCAAAAAGTTAGGGATCTATGCTAAATTCCAATAATGTAACCCGCGGTGTAACTAGAAGTTTGTTTTTAATATATTTTTTTACACATTACACTAGGGGAAAGTACAAACATGTCTATGGCATCTTCATATTACACATATTAACGTAGTAAAATGGAAAGCACATGACTGATGGACTTGGTGCCGCTCTTAAATCGATGGCACAAGAAGTAATATTGCACAGCAGGTGTTTATCTCAGTGTACTGTCCACTAGGGCCGAAAGCACGTCAGACTTCACACTTTAAGCTTTGTATCGACCTTAAGTCAATGGACTAGGGACTACTATAAAACTGCAAGTGATTACCTTGATATGGCTTTTTACCTTAGGTACCTTACAGCTCTGTATAACAGAAGAGTTTAATAGCCCCGTGATGATGTAGCTTTTCGTATCGCGACCTTCAAGCCATTAGGCTTCTACTACGATACTACGAGTATAGTCTTGATAGTAAGGATGGTGGGTATTGACAGACAAATTTCATTTTACTGTATTTCATGAGCAAAGCTGGGATAAGAAAGCAATAGCAAACGTGGGTTGGTTGTTTGAGTAGATTAGGAATATTTATATACTAATATTGTAAATGCGAAAGTAACTCTCTCTGTCCGCGTGTTTGTCTGTCCGGCCTTCACACCTAAACCACTAAACCGATTTAGATGAAATTTTGTATAGGTATACGTTGAACTTTTAGGATGGACATAGGCTACTTTTTGTTTTCAAAATAAGTAGGGATGGGGGTAATACTACCCTTGAAAGTTAATACGGGAAAATGTTATAAAAGTATGAAATTGAGCACAATTGTAGCTCGAAACTTTGATAAAAATATACTTTTTGTTCCGAATATTAAGAGATATAGGGGTAAAACCAACTATTTTTATTAATTGACTAAGTCCACGCGTGCAAAGTCGCGGGCGGCCGCTAGTGCTAAATAATTCGACCTTAAAAGATCATTTAAACCAAATCTACATAAGCAAAAGATAATATCAATCAAACAAATGACAAGAAAATGAATTTCCTTTTATTTGATAAAAATAACACTTTGAAATGGCACAAGTAGGTTTAAAGGATTATTTGACTATCTTTGGAAAGGATTTCAAAATAAAATTACTTTTGATTTTTTTTGTTTTCTCTACAGTTCATACGATTATTATTAACACATTATATCATCCTGATTTTTTTATAATTTTAAAATTAAAAAGTGCTTGCAACTTTTTTCATTACTGGTAAATAAGGCTAATCAGGCGTGGTGTAAATTAAAACTTCTGAAAAAAAAAACAAAGAAAAACTTTTGAAATCGGAAGATTGAATAAATCGTTGACTAAAATAACACAACATCAAATAAATTACTGTTATGCGAACTCAGTTTTTAGTTAACCTTTAACTAGTGACGTGTAGTCTCACAGGCGTCGTGTGTTTGGTAAATTCTTAGAATTGATGATTTCCCCCCGCTTGCCGCGACCCGGCGTCTCAGTAGCTTTTGTTTTAGTGCCAAAACGACCATAGAAGGGAGCAGACTTGCCGTCAGATATGTAACAGGTTCGTAATTTTAATTTGAAATTCTATTGTAGCCTGTGAGGCTACATGTCCCTAGTTGTGAAATAAATATTTTTTCGAACAATTTTTTTGTTTTTAGTGCAAAATGGCAGAAAACGCTAGGAAACATGAATTTCAGCCGTCGACTTCATCAAAAAGAAAAGTATTACGAGTGGATAGTCCATCATTTGAAGAGGAATTCAGTGCCCTCTTGCTAGCTTCAGACCAATCAGACAGTGAAGGTGATATTGAAGAGTTTTTGGTTTCCGACCGTGAACTTTTGCAATTACGTGAAAGTGACCAAGATGAAGATCTAGAGAACATTTCAGAAGTGGATAGCAGCAATGTGGGGAGCCAGATCAGCAGCTCCAGCAGCCGCCGAACGAGAAGGTGGCCAATGGTGGTATTCTACCGCATAGTGGACTTGAGCGGCATGAATGCTTATATATATATATTATATAATATGTATCAACCCAAAAATACAGATAGAGGAGATTTTCTAAAGTCATTAGCCCGTTCACTAGTGCTACCCCACTTGCATAGACGCGTTGTGTGCAGGTAATTACCAAGGGAGTTACGCCTAGTGATAAAACGAGTTCTGGCTGACGATACGGTTGAAGAAGATGTCCAAACTCCTGAAACTAGTCAAGGCAAACGAAGGGCATGCAGTACTTGTCCGCCTAAACTTTACAGAATGACTGTGTACACATGTGTGGGGTGTTGCCATCCCGTATGTGTGCAATGTTCTCGACCCTTGTGTAAAAATTGCCAAGATTTATGCCAAACAGAGTATGTGTCAGAATTTTTATGTTTTGTTTTCAGAAGTAGCTTTTATGTTTTTTTTATCTTTGTATTGTTTAAGTTTTCATAAAAAGAGTTACATTTGTCATATCATTTATGTAAGGTCTATTAAAATGTTGAAATAAGGATCTCATGTCAATTAAGGCTGAAAGTACAAGTAAGTGTTAATTATTATTTGTGTTTAAAGTGAATATAAAAACTGATTGAATTAACTTATATTTGTTTTATTACATTCCAACAAATAAATATCAACGCATTTTAAATCATTATAATGCAATTTTATGACAAAATTTAAATTTAAAAGTAGTAGCCTGTGAGACTACATGTCCCGTATAGTGTTCTCAATTTGTCACGTCCCAAGTTAAAGGTTAATAATGCATTCAAATACATCATGTTCCACACATTTTTTGTAATTAACGTATGTGCAACCGTCTGTAATATACAACGTGTAACGGAAAGGGTATAACAATATCAAAAATACCAAAGCAGTTAACGGTTACAAACTGTATGGGACCATTTGTAGCTGTGTACACGCATTTATTGATTCAATATTTTTTTTTTGAAATATCAGTCAAATACAAGTCAAAATTTTGACTAAGTCACGCTTGCACAACACTATCACAGTATTGTTGGAATCGTCGAAAGACTTGGATGTACCTACCTATTATGCTATTAATTTAAATATCACAATGGTGGTTCATCTTTTAGTGTTTACTGAATCACATCTGAAATTTGTTGGTTTAGCGTTTCTCATTTTGACAATTCAGTTAAGTCATTGAGTTGTCGTCGCCGTGACAACATCTTGTGTTTTTGCCTTTCTGGATTACCTACTTACTACGGATAGCCTAGTGATATTTCGTGATGTCTTTGAGCAATCAAGAATATTCGAGATGATTCTCTGTGTCGGAGCAACCGACGGCAGCGTGATGGCCGACCGAGAGCTAGAGAAAGAGATTTACGAAACCATCAAAACGCTCGTTTCCATCTGTGGATTGGGCGAGGAGGTCGTATCACATGGCCAGCTCGGTCACCAGACCTTACTCCGTTGGACTTCTTCTTGTGGGACTAATTTAAAAGGAAGGTGTACGCTGTAGCATGCTCGTCAAGGGAAGAGATGATAAAAAGCATCAAGGCCGCGTTCTGTACAGTGACACCACAAATGTTGCATAATGTTCGCGCATCTTCTAAGAAAGTACTAGGCGCGCATGTCGAGGAAGGAGGTGGAGAAATTCAGGATCGCAGTGATTGTCGTGAAGTGATAACGTGATTTGGGGTCGCTGACCTCAATAGTGTTGTGATGCGTTTGTTTAAGTTTTAGTCAGTCATTATAGTTAATCATTTTTTATTTCATAAAAACAATAAAGTGTTTATTTTAACTCGGGATTTCGTATATAGAATCTATACAAGGTATAGTATCCACCTACTTTACATTGTTACCCCCTTTCCGTTACAGGTTGTATAGTTAGAATTTAATAAATTAAGTGTAATATATAAAAAAACGTAATTTTTAGTTCATTTATTGTGTATGTATGTATGTATTTAATTTTATTTATTTATTTTTTTTAAGTGTCGCCTTTTTGTCAGACAATTAAGTTGTTGAAACACGAGCGTCCTCTCTCATATTGCAGTGCCCTAACGGGATCTATAATGATCTAACTATAAGCATAACATCTGTACTGTATCTACATTATAGCAGCAATAAAAGATTGAGTATAGAGTATTGCATAAAAGTATATTATGTTCCACACATTTATTGTTATTTACGTATGTGTTAGCGCCTGTGTAACCAGTTAGAATATATTTTAATGCAAGCAAGGCTAATTCAAAATCAAATATCAAACAAGTTAACTCTACACTCAGGCTTCCTTTGGCTTATCTTGTCAATTAGTTTGATGAATGCATAACAGCGCATTTTGCAAGTGCTGTGCAAGATGCGGACGGAAGCGATTTTTTGTAAATGAATAAAATATAATACAAAAAAAGAACACGAATTGTATGATATGTTACTTTAATAACGTATCGTAACAATCCATACTAATGCTAGCGGATAGGATATTTTGACATCGAATCCGTTGTCATCGCGATGTGGGTTCCTCTCTTGCTTACCATCAGGCTGGGAGGAGCCAATATACTGCGCTACTATATAAAAAAAAAAAAAAAGCGGAAGTAAGACCTACTATCGGTTTGTCTGTCCAGCTTTCACGGCCTAACCGCTGAACCGATTTTGATGAAATTTGGTTTAGATACACATTGAAATGCGTTAAATTGTTTAAACTTGAAAGTTTCTGGGGAAATGTTCATTTATTCAATATTACTTGAAACTATCTAACTTGAATTAAAATATGGACAACGTTTTGTTACGAATGTTGAAGCAGGTAAAGGTAAAACCGACTATATGGAAAAAAGTTGCAGTCTACGTGAAAGAAGTCGCAAGCACAGCTAGTTAGAAATAAATTCACGGTCTATTCAATCCTAAGTTTGATGAATGCATATGCCTACCATCTCTGGTGCCGCAAGATAGGGGCCCAAGAGGAACTATCGTAAATTCAGCTTAAACAGCCGGTTAAATTCGCAAGTTGACGGTTTAAATGGTTATTTCCATGTAACAGCTTCCAGAGTTGAGTTATAAGATCTTACTTTCGGGGAATGTACTTGCTCTAGAAGTTAGATAGGAGACAGGCATCGTCTTTAGTGTGTTTATGGAAATTATTCAAAACAAGTTTGCTGCAGTACTCAAATATTTTACAAAATAAAAGAATTTGCTGAAGATAAAATATTCAAATGCCAAAAAACATTCGTCGAAAAAATTTTGGAAAATGCTTTTAAAAATTATAAATAATATTTTTTAACAAAGTCAAAGTCAATGTTTTTTATTCACATCGATTACATTAGTAATACTTTTGCATAGTCTCTATATAAAGCAAATGAAGCTACCTCCGGTTCGGAACCTATAACTAAGAGAAGATACCGGTAAGGAACTCAGTAGTTTTTAAACTAAAACTCAGTAGTAACAGAATTAAAGCCAATTAAAATGTAAAGTAATTTGAAAATGAATAAAAAACTGTATTTTTTTTTATACGGATATTTGTTCGAATCAATAAAACGAACTATCTGCTTGATCCAAGGATTAAGTGGTAGATAATGCTTCTAACATTAAGTCCACCTTTTTTGTGCAATAAAGTTTATAAATAAATAAATTTTAATATCAAATCCGTTGTCATCGCGATGTGGGTTCCTCTCTTGCTTACCATCAGGCTGGGAGGAGCCAATATACTGCGCTACTATAAAAAAAAACTAATAACAATTACACAGTCGCACATACGTTGTTCTTATTCCGTGATAAGTATTTAAAGCACCAAAATTTGAGAATGTCAGAGAAATCAGCAAAAACCGTCGTTTTACAACACCCAGACACGAGATTATATCTAAAGTTAATTTTAGCCATTGATTAGAATAGAAGCCTGGAGGGGTACTCTCAAAAACGAAACGAAGATTACTCAAAAGTTTAAGAATGAAGATTTGGTTTTTGATTTGCATAAATAATATTTTGTTTTTTGAAAACGCTTAATTTGCATTCAAAGTGAATTGGTTATAATTATGAGGATTAAAAATTGCCATCCGTTGTCGGATCCGACATATTTCGTTTATGGGAGTAGACCCCCTGGACCTCAGAGATGCTTCAACGCATCACTCGCGTCGTAGTTAGGGAATATCAAATTAAATTTAATATCGAAATTTAGTTTACATTTCATGTGAATACGTCTTGAAAATTTCTGATTTCCGAACTGATACTCCTACCGTTTAAAGTTGCATAAATTGTCCTTACAAATTTCAAAAGCAGTTACGGTATATTGTCTTGGTGTCGCGTCGTCCGAAACATACATTTAAGTCCGACGTCTGCACGTCAGGTGAGGACAGCCAAATGAGTAAAGTTGGAGCTCCCATGTCAACGGTAGTGTCTGATAGTTAGGAGCGGCGTACAGCTAAGTGATATTATTTTTCTCATTAAAAAAAATAAGTTTTTAAGAAAAATAGTGACGCAAGCTTAAAAAAGTTCATCTTATCAGGAGCGACTCTGTCACGTGTCATTTTTTACGACTCAAGTTCAAATGGGTCAAGTTGCGTATGTTATGTTTGTTCAATGGTTTGATTTATTTTTAAACCAGTCTATTCCTGAATATGTTATGCGATATTTTTTTTAACATTGTTTTTTTTTTTTATTTTAATTCCGAAAAATTACTTTCTTAAGAAAAAGCTTGATCAAACTCAGACATATGTTTTGTTATACTAGGAATTTTTGGACCCTGGTTGAAAAGGAATAATATGGAATGGTAATACCTATTACACAATTACATATTCACTCGCGAGAATTTCATAACAACATTCCTTGTATGTTTTAAAATCGCGTTTTTATGATTTGAATTTTTCCACATTTTTCATTGAGTCTTGCCTAAAACCTTCCTCCGTAAATGGACTATCTAATAAAAAAATATTGTTTTGATTAAAACCAGTAGTTGCTGAGATTACCGCGTTCAAACAAATAAACTCTTCGGCTTCATAATATTAGTAAAGATATTTTTTAAAAGTAATATTTATTGTATTCAAACATTAGGTAAGAATTTAAATCACGACACTGCTAAAAAGAGACCAAAAGAAAAACAAAAATACCAAATTCAGTGCCAGTGTGCACCATTCCTGTCTCTCTCGACTATAATAAAAAGCAATCTTTCTTTCATGTCATGTTGTCCTAGGTTATGTGGTGTCAATGTAGCAGGATCGTGTGCAAGTCTTGCATTCATTCAAGTACGTGCAAGCTGCAATGAAACTGGAAACATGTTTATTTGTGTGAAGGAACGAGGTTTTTGAACTCAGTATTTTGCTTGGAAGAAGTGCTATAAGACGTTGATTTAGTATCGTTCTTCTGCCGAAGAAGTTGTGACTGGTTTTGAATTTGATACGGCTTTTAAGCAAGTTTCGGTTGTTTGAAGAATAGACGATTCCATTGGGGCTTCTGTTCGAAGTTTTCTTAGAAATCGTAACTTCAAAATGCGGAGGGAATATTTCTCGAGAATACCTAGAGAGAGCATGAATAGTTTTTACGGAAACGGGTCCGGAGGTAATCATTGATAGTTAATCTATTAAATCACTTTTTATTTACTTTCCTGACTAAGATATTCAATACCTCTAGTTGTGTTGTCTATATTCTAGTTTGGTATTTTAATGATTATTTAATTTATTTTCGTGAACTTCCAATAGTTGATGGTGTTTGTAACATCAACCTTTTATCAATGATATATGAGCTGTCACATCAATATTAGAAACAGAAACAGTTTCATCTACCCTTGCGGTGCGGGAATCGAACCCACGACCTTCACATATCGCGCGTGCTGCTCTTACCAACTGAGCTAACCGCAAGTTATTGTAGGCGATGAACAACCGTTAGCCTCCGGTAAGTGCCCTCTGCCGAATATGTTTAGAAATACATTCTTATCACATCAATGTTGTGAAAATTCAGAAATTCTTTGAAATATTCATTTGTTTTTTTTTACATAACTATCTTATATTACTTGTTGGCGTTTCATTTTAACTGTTGGTCTTTAAGTCATGGCTGAGATTAAATTGAGACTAAGTTAGCGATATATTCGATTTTTTGTTTAAAAAATTGAATGTACGTTATTATTCAAATATTTAAGCAGATATTATTTAGGTATTAATTATTACCTCGATATACAGCCATGTGTTTGTTCTAAATCAATACGTTGAAATGAAAAATGTTAATAATAGAGTACAAGTAGTTACAAATGTGAAAAGCAGCGTACGAATATAAATTATTTAGGTTGATATAGTTAAAAAGAATATTTTATTAGGTTTTTAAAAACATTTTTCTTGCTAACTGAGCTGTCTTCCGTGCGTCATTAAAATTTCTCCCTTTCTTTAGTTTTGTAATATTTTAAATTGATAAAACCCTTACGCAAAACAATAAAAATAAATTGCCCTTTATCAGTCGTTAAAAAAACCTAAAAAACAAATGTTATCAAAATTTTTAAGTTTCAAAGTGTGTTCAAAAATTAACACGTAATGTGTGCATCAATTTTTTGATATAGTTATTTGTTCACGAGCCCTCTTCTACTATTATCGCTGTTGATAGCTACTTTTCTTATTTTTTCCGCCATAAACTTATCCCTTGAAGACTGGTTACGATATCCAAGACCGAGTTAGGTCATCGGTTCAGTTCGTAATTGCATTCTTAGAAGGAGCATCCTATTTAAGAAACGCAATATCCGGGTTGAATTCTAAAAAAAAAAATTGCAATACAAACATTTTTAATTGACTACAGTGGATTTTATTTAAAATGTGATAGATACCTATTATTTTGGATTAAAAATATTCAAGTCAACTTTTTTCGGATGGTTTTTTAAGGAATGGACCGTCAATCATGGTATTAATGGAATCGAAGAGAAAATGTGGTAAGCTGGGATATTTACGGTTTTTTTTTAATAATATTTTTTTCTTTTAAGTACCAATCAGTAATATATCATTACTGTATCAATTTTGATTGAGAGTTAATATAGCTTTTTTTTGTTTTTGTTCTGTGTGTCCTAAGTATGACTAGCGGCCCACCGCGACTTTACACGCGTATTATCACCGTTTTATTTACATTTCCCGCTGATACTTCGCTGATATTGGTCGCATCGGGACGCTATAGAAGCTAAAACCTTCCTCGATAAATATGCTATCCAACCCAAAACCATTTTTTTAGTTCGTTACCAGTAGTTTCTGAGAAGAGCGTATTAAAAAAAATTCAAATTCCATTTAAAAAAATAGATACTTTGAAGTTCTAATTGGTTCGATAGAGCGTTAGACTAAAACTTGTGTGTACTTATACCCAGTTCCAATATTTTACGATTCGTAATGTGTCAAAAAATACTATCCGTTTTTTACGAGTCGTTAATTCTTTTTCTTTTTTATATTGCACTTTAATATTGACCTCATCCCACCTGACATTAAGTGGTAATGAGGTCCTAGCTTAAGGGTGACAAGTACAGCATAATAAATCTGTTACTGGACTTGTCGCCCTTACCTTGAAGGCTTGACCTTGAAGTTCTGAAAACCTTACTCACACGAAGGAACACAACTTTTTACTTACAGGAATTTGGCTGCGGTCTTCTGTAAGGTGCAGATATTTCACCAGGCGGGCTGCTCCAGTTCGAGCGATAATACGCTCTTAAAATAGTAAATTAAAACGATGACTCTTAAAATGACAGCTGATATGGAAAGTAAATTTGAAATTTACTTTCAAATTTCCATTATTTAATTTCAAATTTCTTTTCAGTCGTTCATTTTTATTTTATGCCTCGTATAATTTATAATTATCCGTAACTAGAACGAATCGTTTTTCAGGTATTGGAATCGGGCATAAAACAATTTATAATATCGACAATCTCCTTTACTCAGTACAGAACGTCCTGCTTTATAAAATGATAGTAAGCCCCACAGATTGAAAAAAAACTAATAAATTTCACAGTAATCCTTTTTCATGCTTGCATAAACTCACATCCAGCCGGAAAAGAAAAAATAACAGAACAGTAACATACAAAAAAATTCAAACCAGTGCGAAATTTACCGATAAAAACGTCAACAGCATAAATCAGAATCGAAAACAATTCGAAATGCCAAGTAACGGACTTTTTAAAAATCGAACCCGACGCCATTTTGAAATACGGCTGCCACACATTATTGCGGGTACACACGAACAAGTTGGCGCCCTTCAAATCGGGTGGGTTATTCTGAGTGTTTCCTTACAATAATTTGAAAATACCAGTAAGTAAAAGATAGAGATATATTTTGAAATTAGGATATTATTATATATGTATGAAAAAAAAATGGTAACTTATAAAAAACTATCTCTAAATTTACTGTCCATAGTTTGGGTTTAAGCAAACGAATTTTCCAAAATATTTTGTAACCATATTTTTTTTATATTGCACTTCAAGATTGACCTTATCCCACCTGATGTTAAGTGGTAATGAGGTCCTAGCTTAAAGGTGACAAGTACAGCATAATAAATCTATTACTGGACTTGTCGCTAATAATTTTAAGAGAGCTAGGGCATAGCAATTTATCGCTCAAACTGGGGCAGCCCGACTGGTGAAATACCTCCACCTTACAGAAGACCGCAGCCAAATAACAATCACTTCTATGTTGTTGTGTTTCTGCATATATGAGTTAGGTTTCCAGAGCTCCTGGGGGATGCTACATTAGTAGCAGGGGTCAAGCCTTCAAGGTAACGGTGACAAGTCCAGTAACAGATTTATTATGTTAAACTTGTCGCCCTTAAGCTAGGACCTCATTACCACCTAACATCAGGTGGGGGGAGGTCAATCTTGAAGTGTAATATAAAAAATTATATGAATGAATAATAATTATTGTGTAAAATAAATTCCGAAACACGGAACTCCAAAACCGATCAGAATAGCCCGTTCCCGCCGCGGGTGTCAGGTCTAAAAATAAAAGATTAATTCCCTATGAGGTCGCTAGGTGGCATGTCTTTAATCTGCCAAACGTGACGTCACGGCTAGTACGGGCGGATTTATTGCTTTTATTACTTAGGTTTTATCGGCCCTTGTAGAACACTGACGCGAGATTTATTTTACCGGTAGATGTTTGCTTAACCCGCTGACAAATCATTTAGAGCTTGTTAAAGACAGAATCTTAAACATGAGGAAGGGTTTCGTTCTTTGTTTTTTTTTTGTTTTCTCTATATTTGATAACAACAACATCAAATACATTGCTCTGATTCTGTGGTAAGTAGCTTAAGGACTTGTGTTACAGAAATCAGAAACAACGACGGTACCACAACACAGACCGGAGACAATATAGAAAAGTTCGTTTACCACATTGACCCGACCGGGGATCGAAACCGGGACCTCAGAGATGGCGCTACGCCAAAGTCCAGCCCGCTCTCCTTCGGCTACGGAGGTCGTGAATAGTAATATAATATAAAAAGGGAACTCTAAATTACATACGATAATGATCACATCGTCTGTTTGTTTGTCACTTCCGTCCCTCGAGACTTTTTATTTATTTGTAAACTCTATTGCACAAAAAAAGTGCAAAAGGTGGACTTAATGCTTGAAGCATTATCTACTTTAATTTTGGGTCATGCAGATAGTTAGTTTATAGGTGCTCTTTATGAAACATCTCTTAGAACTAGATAAAGCCATTAAGCAATCGGCGCTATCTCTGTGGTCTTGGGTTCGATTTCCAGTTCCCAGGTCCGTGAGACCGTCGTAACCAAATATGAAGTCGAATTGATATCATCAATGGTAGGTTTAGATTAATTGAGTAATTTAACAATCATACCAATACATGGACAACAATTTCGTATATGGGTGGCTTACATATATAATAAACGTATTTAAAGTGCATATAATGAATTTATCTCTTCAGCTTTTCTTCCTTCTAGATGATTTGATAAGTTACAGATACGACTGTGTTATATAAGTAGAGAGGCAATGTGTGTGAGCAGCGCTTATGCTCGGTTTCAATATTTTACGATTCGTAATGCGTAAAAAATGACGATCCGTTTTTCTACGAGTCGTTACTACTAATTTAAATTTACTTTCCATATCAGCTGTCATCAGGCGTCCGTCGATCGTTTTAGCTTAAGCCTTGCATAGTTTATTACTAGCCGTAACTAGAATTATTAGTTTTTCTAATATTGGAAATGTGCATGAGTCAAGACTAGTGTTAGTGGAGAGTTTTAAGTGGAAGCACATATTCAGCATTCCGTTTTTCGACTGAGATCATTATCCCGATGACTCATTGGCATTCTAAGAAATAGTTGACTGTTCACTAAACCTGAAGTTCTAGGTGTTTTTTTTAGATTGCACTTGAAGATTGACCTCATCCCACCTGATGTTAAGTGGAAATGAGGTCCTAGTTTAAGGGCGACAAGTACAGCACAATAAAGCTGTAACTGGACTTGTCACCCTTACCTTGAAGGTTTGATCCCTGCTACTAATGTAGCACCCCCCCAGGAGCTCTGGACACCTTACTCATATGCAGGAACACAACAACACAGAAGTGATTGTTGTTATTTGGCTGCGGTCTTCTGTAAGGTGGAGGTATTTCACCAGCCGGGCTACTCCAGTTCGAGCGATAAACCGCTATGCCCTACCTCTCTAACAACGGTTTTAACGAGTTTGTAGTAACAAACTTGATTAATATTTCAATGATAAACATATATGGACATGATTATTTGCTTCGCAGCCATCATTGAAAGTCAGGTAGGAAAAAAAGAAAAAAAAAAAAAAAGCTCGCTCGCTTACCATATTTTTAAGTTCTCTAGCCCCAAATATTGTAAAGAGTAGGATAACTACTCAGTTTCTTGCCGGGTTTTCTCGGTAGGATTAGGTTCCGAACCAGTTGTAGCTTCAATTTTGGATTATATTCATTTTGACGATGCATAAATGTTACTTGTAACCAACATTAATAAATGAATTGATTTTGATTATTATCATTATGATTGATAAGATAAAATATGAGACGCAATTATAACTTACACCGCGCGTTTGAAGTAGCGGGCGACCGCAATCAATGATAAATCTACGAATGCAGTAAGGGTTAACAAAAGTGTCTGCACACCGTGTTAATCTTCTTTACGATTGGCGCGATCATATCGGAAATTTATTAGCCAAGTCACCTTGAACGGTATATTGCAGCCGTTTCCACCGCACCCGTATCTTCATTTAACACGAGAACACGTGCATGCATCAACACCGACCCTGTCTGCATTTAGCTGCAAATACAAGCATTTTGAAACAACCACCTCCGCTGGTTTGACGTGTGGCGTCAGTTTAACGCGTTTAGCTACCTTATCCTCAGGTGTGTAGGGTGAATTTCGTTTGGCCAGACCGTTGATTTGATTGCTTGCTTGATGGACATTGTGAGTGATATTCGATTTAGCTGAATTTGATTGGTTGACGGCCTGATGCTTTTGTCATTGGAATATGCCGTTGAGGCGAGAATTGACTTAACTTGTTCGAAGTTAAACGGTTCGATAAATAACAGTGAAAATAAGCTAATAAAAGGTTCCTAGAAGCAAATTTTGATATCTTTTTAAAGAGTAGTTTTGATAATTATAGAAATGTCTTTTTAGGGAGTTTTTAAAAATGCATCGCGTTGCACGTGAAGGGGCTCCGTCTCATATTGAAGGTACGTTTTTGAAGAAACTAATTTTAATGACATTTAATGTCTGTTCTAGAGGTTCAATGTATACTTATAACAAATTTCATCAAAATCGGTTCAGTGGATTAGGCGTAAAAGCCGGACAAACAGACAGACAGACACACACAGTTACTTTCGCATTTATAATATTAGTATGGATTTTATCTAATCAATCAATCGTAGTTCGTTAGTGTCGCTTAAAAATTAAAACAGTCTGGTCGATTATAGGGTTTTGATATTATTGAGGAGGTCCAATGAATAGCCAGTCAATCTATTATTTAAAAAAAGTCGGGTTTTCTTTCCTGACGCTATAACTCCAGAACGCACTTACCGATTTCCACGGTTTTGCATTCGTTGGAAAGGTCTCGGGCTCCATGAGGTTTATAGCAAAGAAAATTTAGGAAAATTTTCAACAGAATAGCGAAAAAATCCTATAAGGTGAAACGAAGTTCGCTTGCTATTTTTAAATATTGAAATTGAAAATATTTTTAAATATTGCGCAATAGCACTAACGCGATTTATAAGATAAAATTGACGACTTCCGTAGCCAATACGCAAACATGGTGTCGCGATATCTCAGAGGTTCTGGAATCGATTCCCGGTCAGGTCAATATAGAAAACGGACTTTTCTTTATTGTTTCGGGTAACGCAAAAAAAACAACTACGGTTCCACACCCAGAAATGTAGTGGTATCATCTTTGTTCCTAATTTCTGTACTTTCTAAGTAAGTTCTGATTTAAGTAGTTAAAGCACTTGTTTTAAGGCATTAATGAAGGTGTATATTATTAACTAGTTATCAATCGTTCACACGCATTCTATCCCCGTTTTTTCCACATTTTCAACTGAACCTCAGCTCCTATGGTCAAATAGCTCCTTTACAAGAGCATTCCTATTGAGGAATGCTCTTGAACGGAATATATAGCGAATTTGCTTGCTGTATATTATTCCGAAAAAGGATTATTCAATTCGAACCAGTAGCTTCAGTGATAAGCGCGTTTAAACTAACAATCTCTTGAGCTAATTATAATATTAAGAGAAGTAGGGCAATACGATTTATCGCTTGAACTGGAGCAGCCCGACAGGTGAAATACCTCCAAACTCCATACAGAAGACCGCAACCAAGTAACAATCACTTCGGTGTTGTTGTGTTCCTGCGTGTGAGTAAGGTTTCCAGAGCTCCTGGGGGGTGCTACATTAGTAGCAGGGGTCAAGCCTTCAAGGCAAGGGTGACAAGTCCGGTAACAGATTGATTATGCTGTACTTGTCACCCTTAAGCTAGGACCTCATTACCACTTAAAATCAGGTGGGATGATAAAAAAATATATAAATGTGATTTAAATGTACCATTAGAATTTATTTCACGGAACATGTATTAGTAGTAATTGTAGGCAATGGTCTCTAGTTTCATTTTGTATAACTGTGTTTATCGTAAAATTAGTCGAAAAGGAGCTATTGTCAAAAAAGTGCTTTTAGGCGTCATTTTTCCAATATGGCGGCGCGAGCGGCAAAAATATGAGGTGGCAAAGTAGAAATGCGGAAAGAGCACCCAAAAATCTATAAAATAACCAATTTTGAAAACTCCCGGAAAACTTTCCAGGTAACCACTATATTTCTCACCAAATGACTGGACTAGTATTCATAGACTTACTAAAAATATATTCAAATTTAAATTTGAAACCAAATTTCAGAGTCATAAATTTTTCAATACACATTAATTTGCGGGAATGTTGAATGGTAATATCACAAACAAACTATTTAAAACGAACACATTAATAGGTTTAATATTTACATTGAACTAAGTAAAAATTACATACAATGGCTGTTTAATTAAAATACCGCTTTTCAATTATTTTATTTGCCCAAACTTTTCGCAAATTCGTTACTACGAATCGAATGGTACGGTCGATTCTCGTCAGATACACTTTGCAATGCCCTTATGGCAAGGGCAAAAGAGCTAAAATTGAACTGAAAACTACCTTGATGTATTGTTCACCGTACAATTCACGAGGCAGAACTGGTTATGTTTACCCAAATCCATTTATGTTCCGTTTATTTGTATTTTCATAACCTCAAATTGAAAGTGATGTAGGAACACGAATGTATGTCGTTGGAATAGTTTCAACAGTTTTAAACGACTTTATTAAACGAGTCCAATAATTAGTGGAGGTGTACTCAGAGTAATGATAGTTTTTTTATAAAGCTGAAACCTATTTTACTCTATCTAGGAATTAAACCTTATTATATTTAAGCCACTAGATCACACGTCAATCATCATAAAAGAAAAAAATTGGACATTAATTTATTAAATGTTTTACTAAGTAATCATGAAGCTTCCAATTTGGAATTCCAACATTTTGTTGCAGTCGCCACGAGCTGGTAAATTTCCATCAAATATAGCCAAGAATAATCCCGACTAACTCAATCCAGATAAAAACAAAATCATAATCTATACCTATAACGGGTCTGACCTATTTGCTGACAGTTTGGGGCAACTTTGTTGCAAGGCCCTTGTATTTTTTACTTTTAATTTTGACATATTGTAAAATTAAATAATCTTAAATCTTTATTAACCATTTGACATGAACATTTTCCTGTATAATTTGACCTCTTTCTATTTGACTTTTGTTATTATTGTTTGATATATGTAACGTACGTTTTGTTTTTTATCTTCCTATGTAATATTGAAGTAAATTCTGAAATTAGCATGCTGGCGATTTGGGAACACTGTGAGTCAGCATGCGTACTGTTGAAATAAATAATCGGTTCATCCGATTAGGAGCTACACAACCTTAGACATACACAAAGAGACACGTCAAACTTACGTAAAACAACCTGTTTTTGTGTTTTAATTAAAAAATTACGCACTATGTTTATTTTTCCGTTATCGAAAAAAGAGTGAGTCTCTTTAGATTTTTGAAGTCAATTTTATGTTTCAGATACAATTTTTAAGACATTTTCTCGTCTATCTATAGATAGATACTTCTGTAACCGTTTGCTAAAGTGCGTTTTCATGCAAGCCTCGAATGTTCAAGTTTTAATGGCGGGCGAAACTTTAGTTGTTAACGATAATGTTTGGTAAACACTTCGGCAAGTGTTTACTCGATAAAATATTGCTCGCAGTATAATGTGTAGTTACACCAATTAGGGGGAGGAAAGTGGGGGTTGAAATTTATTTTCGTCGAGTTATTCATTCGGCGAGACTGCTTTTCATCTATTTAAATTTATAATGAAGATGTTAATCATACACTTAAACATTATTGTACGTGTTATTAGTAGTTTGTACGCGTAAATGTATTTTTTCCTAATCTTCAAATATTTTTACATGAATAAAGTATAGCTAGCTGATATTAACAGTAGAATTTGGATGAATTTTACAGCAAAGAGGTGAATATTAAAGTTATTGAATTAAAATTATTACTCAAAAACGTGTTTAATGTTTGTTTTAATGGACTATGCTACAGAACTCTTTGTGTGCGAGTCGGCTTGTACTTGACCGGTTTTCCATACCTTCAAGGAACTGCAAAATACATTGTATTTAGTACTCATTTCAACTTATACTATTAAACATCCTTAGTTAAAAGGGTCTTCACAGATAGACAGACAAACAAACAACGAAATGGTTTTCAACAACTTATTGGTCATTAGGTTCTTTTATTTCTAATACAGAAACGGGACATTTAAAAATTGGCATGATCGTAGTAGAAGCTCATATTTTCTTCGAAAGATGTAAAGGTCGCGGGTTCAACCCTTCTCAAGTACAATCAACATTTTTTTGTTGAAGCCTCGATGGTCTAATCGTTGCATTATGTGATATTGGGGTTGTGGGTTCGATACCCAGCTGAGTGAGTTTTCCCTATTTATATTTTTGTACGGCCCATGCCCATTTCTGACTATTGACTATTTCGTCTATTTTCGTTCGTTTTTTATAGTAGCGCAGTATATTGGCTCCTTTCAGCCTGATGGTAAGCAAGAGAGAAACCCACATCCCACATAATGTATAAAACAAATTCCTGTAAACGTTTAGTGCTCCAAAGTATACCAATCTAAACAAATTGAATTAGCATCGCCATACTGGCCCGCAAGATGTTTCTTCACGCTCCTTTTGAAGGAAAGGCTGGCTGGGAGGCGAAGAAAGATCGCTTTGTAGTGATAAGACCATCGAAATTCTTCATCATATATTATAAACGCGAAAGTTTGTAAGAATGTATGGGTGTATGTTGTAAATCTTTCACGAAAAAATTACTTGTACTAAATTAGATGAAATTTATTAGGAATACTTGCGGTTTGCTCAGCTGGAAGATCAGCACGCGCGATACGTATAGGTCGTAGGTTCGAATCCCGCATCACAAGGGGATATAAAATTATTCTGTTTTTTTTTTAAATAATCACCTCTGTGTTGTTGTGTTCTGACGTGTGAGTAGGGTTTCCAGAGCTCCTGGGGGGTGCTACATTAGTAGCAGGGGTCAAACCCTCAAGGTAAGAGCGCCAAACCCACTAACAGATTTATTATGCCGTGCTTGTCGGCTAGACCTCATTACCACTTAACATCAGGTCAATCTTGAAGTGTAAATAAAAAAATCCGGAAACCGCGAGCGAAGTCGCAGGCAAACATATCTAGTACTATAATGTGTCTGTAAAACGAATTTCTGTAAACGTTTAGTGCTTCAAAGTATACCAATCTAAACAAATTGATTTCAAACGGGCAGGTTAACCAATTTCCGCGAAGCCAAATCACCCATCCTGTGCGCGGCGCTATGAGCAATTGCACCTGCAATCTGATAGACGAGTGCAAGTCACGATTTGAATTACTTGTAATGCAGGCCCACATTTCACACTTCACTTCCGTAGTGGGAAGTCGTTTTGTTTTCCGGCCGACGCTTCGCGTTTGTTTGTTTTATTGTTTGGGCGGGAAGTTTTTTCGAGCGTTCAACCGTTTATGTGCAGTTGAAACGTTTTAATATCCGTGATTGTCTGTTGTTTAGATGTTTAAACAGTTTAATTTAATTGGAAGAAGATTTTGAAAAATATGTAAAAGATTAAAGTTTTAGTTGTAACTAAAATAAGGAAAACACAGAATATTGTGAAACCAAACTAATTGAGCATACAGTTTTCGTCTGGTGAAGACGTTATTGGCTAGCACTTACATATTTCTACTTAACAGATTGATTTTAAAAAGTGTATAAAAAATAAAATAAAAACAAAATTCGTTTACTTCACGAAATTAAAAAAAAAGAAGGGATAAACAAAACTAATTTCATTGATTATGACCACGCTTTGTATACAAAAAACAGTTAATTTTCAGCTACTACATAAAATCTAAACACTTGAAGTACAAATTCAAAGGATAAGGAAATCAAAAAAAAGTTGGAACTTTTGATTTAAAAAAAGGATTTTAGTGACAATGTTCAAAAAGAGTGTTCTCGGTACGTCGCAAGAGGAGTTTTATGGTTCGATATTTTCATTTATTGAAAAAAAAATTTTTTTAAAACACTTGTGTTCTATGGAGCGTGTTATGGCCTTATAAGCAATAATTAATGTAATAGAATAGAACTATTAATTAGGCTTGCTAAAAAAGTAATGAATTATTTTAAATGATACAAATACATTTTTTTTCTGGTATATCAGTGAAAATGAGTACCGTATTGAACAAAAAATCAAATAAAAATAAGAAATAATAAACATAGTGTTTCGGCTGGCTACATTATCTTTTAATGTTAAACAAAAGAAAATGTTGATGCTAAAATGTAAAAAAAATAGGGAAGAAATTCAAAACATCGACGACGGACTCGGTGGCCAGTGGCTAAGTTAGGCGACCAAAGCGCGATAGGACCCTGGTTCGATTCTCAGTCAGGTCAATTGACTTGGGTCTGGGTGTACTGGGATGACGCATCCAGTTAGTATTCGTCGTCTGGTACTCATAGTACAAGGGAAAACCTTAGTTTGAGACCAGGTGATGTGGTTGTCTGGCGCATTTGTTTATTACATATCAATATCGTAGTAGTCAAATCGACTTTTTTCATTTATCTTAGTATTTTCGAACAAACTTTGTGTATGACACATATCTAGAAAATCATGTTTAAAATGATTCACAAACATTTTGACAATTTAAAGTTTTGTTTTTATCATCTACATCTTTTAAACTTCAGTACCTACCCTTAACCTATTTATATGCAATGTCATATTCAAAGACTGCATTTTTAAATGCTACTTTATAACCATAACCACTTAATTCTGACACATTTATACGTTCCAATTTTAAGTCAACTGACATAACCTATATTTCAACCTTCCCAAAAATAATATTACGTTCAAGTAAAATTGCATCGGAGTTATGGCGAACGTGTGAAATATAACATTACATTGTACCTCGAACTAAAGATTCATGTGATACGAAATGACATATCACTGGCAGTACTCGTAAAGTTGCACTTTTAGCTTAAAATAAAGTGCATGGTTCATGCACACGGCTTGAAGATTATGCAGTCCTTTTACGAACCTAAAATGAGTCGCTATAAGAGTGGTGGTATGTCAAAAAAACAAATCATTAGTGACAGTGTGGCGTGTTATGTTAGTTTTGGCATTAGGTTTTTAAAGCGTGAATGTGCGAAAGGTTTAAAGATTAAAGGGAGTTCTTTATTTAATTACTTAAACTTAGTAGTGCGTTTATTCTTTTGTCTTATTTAAAAAAAATTGGATCCGATGCCAAACAGAAATTTTAAATTCTTCAAGATCTACTGATCATCGTTATCGACTCGCTTCGAATGTGAATTAACGTTTTAAAAAAAGAAAAATTATTAACGCAAATCCCGATTTTTTTATTAATCTTTGAAAACAAAACCTAACGTTTCTTCGTATAATTTTAGGTGGTTGGTTCTGTAGGCTTTATTAAGTTGTTGTTATTTTGACGTTTAAACTGACATTTGATTTGACAATTACGTTTACTTTTGGCGTGTCTTAATCACATAGTGCCGTTTATTTCATTAATAGTTATGGTTCTGTGGTGGTGTCTAATTTCTGTAATGAATATGATGTTGTCCAATATTAATATTCAACAATATTTTAAACAAAACTTTTCGTTTCCCTTTATCTACTTCTCTACTGTTTCATTACTTCTTATAATTTATTGTGACGATTTCTACTTAATTTCTAAACGATTTCTAAGTTATTTTATGATATTTTTAACTTGTCTTAGATCGACAGCAACCAGTTACGGCATTGGAAATCATAGGCTAAAAACGAAACACTTATCAATACAAACACTTAATCCATTGAATAACTTATTTTTACTTAACATCTGAACCCAACAAAACTTAATTCAATATCTACTACCAATCGTATTTCCTTTTAACCCGTCATAATGCACGCTCAAGCTTTTCAAGGCAAATTGGTCCGTATTGTGATTCAACAATACGTGTGGAACTGAAAACGACAGATTTCGACGAGTTATGCTTCAACGATTGTTAGGAAAATTGCTAGGGAACCGATATGTTGGAAATTTTGTTCTTCAATTTGTAGACTCCGGTTTTTGTTCGTAATTTAAGCTATATCTTGTATTACTTCAGAAAGGACATTATAGGTTTATTGAATTGTGCAGTTATATATATCAACATTAATTAACCCACAATTAATGTTTTTAACTTAACCAAACTTTATTTCTTTCAAAAGAGCTGACAGACAACTGTGACGTCATTTCTGTAAATTATGTAGAAGTGAAACTTAAATGCCGTGTTAACTTAATTGCGAACAAATGGTTAATTTTAATAAATTGTGTTTAATTAAGTTAAGGTTACCTTAGTTTATTTATTTATTTTAACTTCAATATTCATATTCAAAAAGTACAAAATACTAGGTAAGAGTAAGACCTAACTGAAAGTTTCTTAGAAATCAATCATTTTAATAAAAGCATGTAAAAATGTCTAAACAATAAAGTAATCAATGAAAAAATACAATTAATGATAAAAGAAACAAGCAAACAAAGAGCTAAATAGACAAAGGAACGCAACAAAATAACATCAACATTTTATGCATTACAGTTTTGTATAGCCACATAATAGTGTTAGAATGCCTTAAGCTAACTAATAATTTATTTTTATTCTGGAATTGGATTAATAAGCATTGATCAATACCTTTTCTTTAACAACAAAACCATTATGGAGTTTCGATGTCCAATGGTTTTTCTATTTGGCCGATAATAATACACGATTACTGAGCTTTATAGAAGAATAATTGCTATTGTCATCTTACAATACGCAGAGATTTGAAAACGACAGATCTCTGGTGAATTTTCGCGTTTTGTGTATTGTTAGACAAATAGATGAGAAATCAATGTGTTAAGAAGTTTATTCAATTTTTGTTTTTTGTTTATTAGTATTGCAATTTTTTTATGATTCTTCTTCAATAACACATCTTGAATTCTTTTTTGAATGCAATTTCGATTTTTTTTTCTATTTCAAATACAAGACTTTTGTAAGAATCTATAAAGTATTTAAGGTTGATAGTTGCTTGGAATTTTTCAATTTAAATGTATAACCTTTCATTTGGTAATAAGTTATGTTGACGCAAGATGACTCCAACCAAAGAAGCATTTGTGTGCAAATATAACTATACTAGCTGTGCCCGCGATTTCGTTCGCGTGGACTACATCCTTTCATGGTCGGTTGTCCCCTTTCTCCCCTAATATTCGAAACAAAAAGTAGTCTATATTTTAATCCAAGTTTCGAGCTATATTTGTGCCAAATTTGGTATTACCCCCCTCCCCCCCCTTATTTTCTAATAAAAAGTAGCCTATGTCCGTTCTTGAGATTCAACGTATACCTATATCAAATTGCATCAAAATCGGTTAAGAGGTTTAAGCAGGAAAACGTAACAGACAGACATACAGAGTTTATTCGCATTTATAATATTAGTAGGGATTTCTGCCAGTCTATTAACATAACCTTTTCTCAGATATTTATTTACCTACCAGTTTACTTGTTAAAAATGTAAAACTGTATCTTTTCAGAGAGGGTACTGTACGCCCGTAGCAAACTGCTGGCCGGTGTTCGTCCTTCTGTGGTTGGTGGAAGGCCTATAACTGAGGAAGAGGCTATTGTGAGTAAATAGTTACATAGTTCATAAATAATAATCGTTTCAGGTCATAAAATAAAGCAACATAAAATACTTCTACGAACTTATTATTTTTACCGACTTCAATGAAATGAGTTTTCACAATTCGACCGTACATACGGTCAACATACGGTTGAATATGTGTATGATTTCAATCCGTATTCATAAAAATACTTCGACATTTTTAACCCTAGAAAGATAAACTTATTTTTTTGTACAGAAAAGATAAACAGGCGCCTTAGAGGCGCAAAATTTTAACTACCGATTTATGTAAATACATAATAAAATAAAAATATATTTTTTATATATTATTAAATGTTACATTATTATGAAATAATTAAAACTCAAATATGCATTATTTATTGTTTATTTTAAGGAATCATGTTAAATTTTCAAATAAGTAACAAAAAATTGATTTTTTTTATAGTACTAACTACTTATAAGCATTTTTTAAGAAAAGCTAACTTTTATTAACATTTTGTCTTACTAACTAATAAATTACTATATAATCAGTCTCAAATCACAAAAAATACTGTAAAAATCACATGTTACAAACATTTGTTGCAAACATCTTTTTTATGTTCGCCACATACAGTTTTATTACATTTTGTACAAGTCATCTTAGACAATTCTCTGTTTTTTGTTGTATACCTAAATGCTACAATAACGCCGCACTTTAGTTGGAGGTTCTTGAACAGTTTCTTGAGAAAGTTCTTGATAAGCCTGTGGTAGGATTTTCTCTATATTTCAAAGTAGGAATGCGCAATCTAGATCTCATCCACGATGCAGACAATTCAAACGACAATTGTTTCATATACGGCTTATTGGTTTTTTTTGTTTACGACGACTAGGACCTCTGTTTGAGCGAAATTTGATCGCAGCTGTTCTGCCACTACTTTGCCCTTTAGAAGTAGCCCAAACATGCCGGTTCTTACCTCTGATCACTCTTTGAGGCAGGATTATTATGTGGCGGTCTTGTCCGAGATGTTGTTGAGGTATACATGACTCAGGCTTTCTTCGATAACTTCGTCTATGTAAGTATTCGTCTTCGGAATCACTCTGAACGCTATCTTCACTTATATGGTCCTCCGTCTCGCTGTTACTGCCATCCTCGGTCGCTTCATCTTCCTCGTTCAAATAAGAAGCAAATTCGCTCTCTTTCAACCGTTTTCTGGACGCCATGATGTTAAAACGTTCCTGAAAACCATTTAAATTAATTTAGTAATAGTAAAATATCTTTATATTCACCATAAATATGTAAAAAGTAAATAAACATAATCACTATTAAAAGTGCAAAAGTTACACAGAAGATAAACATGCGCCTCTCGAGCGCAACGCAATGTCATAGCGGCGAAACTAAAGTACTTACCGGACAGCAGCGGTCGTCCCTCGGTCGTGTTGACCGACGACTGAGTTGGCTCGAAAACACAAGAGTATACTCGCGCAAGTTAGAAAAATACAGCGATATATCTATTTCGCGGGCGCCTCTGAGGCGCAGTTTATCCTTCTAGGGTTAAACCGATTATGATATATTTTTTGTAATAGTGAGACAGGGGTAATATGCTTATCATGCCAAACAAGAATTAGATGATGGCATTCCAAAGAAATTGAGGATAATCGATTTTTTTTGTCAAAAGTGATTATATTTGTGTCTCATAAAGTAGGAGTTTTGATGCATGTATATATTTTTTAATGAAATGGTTTAAATATAAATAAATAAATATAAATATAAATAAATATTGGACAACATCACATACATTGCTCTGATTCTGTGGTAAGTAGCTAAAGCACTTGTGTTACAGAAATCAGAAATAACGAAGGTACCACAACACCCAGACCCGAGACAATATGGAAAAGTTCGTTTCCCATATTGACCCGACCGGGGATCGAACCCGGAACCTCAGAGATGGCGCGACGCCAAAGTCCGGCACGCTTGTCTCTTGGCTACGGAGGTCATCAAAAACGCGTCACAAGAGCTATATTTAATCGTTTACATCCGTTATTATGGCTATAACCTTAATTTAAATGTAATAAATAACGTTCAGAAAAAAATACTGTAGAACCATTCTGAAAGTATAATTGACTAGCTTATGCTTGCAAATTTGTTCGCGTTATTTAAAGATAAACAGTATTCCATATATAAGTCTATTATCTCAACTATATCTTAAGAAAATTTCATAAAAATCCATTAAGTATATTTTTCGTGAAAGAGTAACGACGAAACAAACATTCGGGTTTTTTTTTTATATTACACTTCAAGATTGACCTCATCCCACCTGATGTTAAGTGGTAATGAGGTCCTAGCTTAAGGGCGACAAGTACAGCATAATTACTCAGTTACTGAACTTGTCGCCCTTACCTTGAAGGCTTGACCCCTGCTACTAATGTAGCACCCCCCAGGAGCTCTGGAAAACTTACTCACACGCAGGAACACAACAACACCGAAGTGATTGTTATTTGGCTGTGGTCTTCTGTAAGGTGGAGGTTTTACCAGTCGGGCTGCTCCAGTTCGAGCGATAAATCGCTATGCCCTACCTCTCTCAAAAAAATTAATTAATTAATTAGGTTTGTAATATTAGTGGGAGTAAAACTCAATTGTCAAAAACACACTCTATGTCCAGAGGAATACGATACATTTATCTTCTCAGGAACTTCGTCTTATATGCTTCGGTACTGCAGCTTGCCCTCCCCGTGGAGAGTGGGTCAGGACTCCCCTCATCATGAGGTCCCCCGACCAGCCGCTGGGCTATGGACTCGCTGCACCGAGGAATGGAGCCAGGTCCTTGGTCTCTGCCCTTCAAGCCCATGTCATCAAGTGGCTGCTGTTCGATTCTCGACCACAAACCAAAGATAATAAGTCTTCTTTGCCTCCGGACTTGTAAGTACATGAATTAACTTTACTTTTTAGAAGCTTTTGTTTAACTTGCAATGTAATTATGTTTATTAGGGTGGAATCTTGCAAATTAATGTTGAATTTATAATCTTTATCCGATTGAGCCGAAATTTTCTAACGATGCTTAGTTTAGATGTCAATGCATGGCATGTATTTTGAGTTGATATCATTTTGAACTCAATATGGCGGATTATCCAAGATAACGGACTAGTATTATTTACTCCACAACCATACTATGGGTATCATATTTGATTTTACTATCTTATTCGATTAAAAAGGGCTTGCTAAGGAAAACACGAAAAAATATTCTAGGACCTTTTGCTGATTGCTGTATTCCTAGTACAAATATCTAAACTGAAAGTTATATTTTTTAGTTAAATGGAAACTTAATTATTTTTTCTGAATAGCTATGGATATAAATTGGATTTAACGTTTTTGCTTTGTTTACATTTTTTTTTCTGCTGTGTCCCTCATATTTTCATAAATTATTTTAAGGACTACGTAACCTAATTTTTTAAATTCTAAGAAACATCATATCTATCATATTAAAAGAGTTTGACAACGTATTAGGCATACGTACGTACTTTCATTATTACCAATGCAAGCATGTTAACAGACTAATAGGCTCCTATTTTCCCAAACACAAATTAACATTGAAAATATTTGTAGACTCAGCTTCGCTCACACACCTTGTGCAAATATTGATGTTCCCGTAACTAGTTTTAGCTTTACAAATGGATTGCACAGGTCACGCGTGATGCGAACGGATTGCAGCGTCATTCCGTTTGATTTGCGCCAAATGTGTTCCTTACGTTTTTTTTAACTGATAGCACTCACGCGCCATTAATTATTTTCATTATTTTAGACTGAACTGTAACAGGGTTTTTCCATATCTTTTGTGTGTTTAAATTGCATTTGATGTGTATTACTTTTCTTTATAACAATGCAAGATTAGTATGTTAACACTAATAGTTAAATAGATATTATTGCACAAAGCTTTACAGAAATTGGGTTTACAATCAAATTTATAGTACAATTTAGGTGGTTTTACTGTTCGGAAGCGATCTCTTCTTTACACAATGTAGGTAGAGGATATAGTAGATGACGGAAAATGGGCTCCTACACATATTACCATAAAAATATTTGTAGACTTAGCTCCAAAAATAAACCTTGTGCATATGTTGCTGTTCCCGTAACTAGCTTAAGCTAAACAAATGGATTGCACAGGTCACGCGTGATGCGAACGGATTGCAGCGTCATTCCGTTTGTTTTGCGCCAAATGTGTCCCGTACGTTTTTCAATTGATGGCACTCACGCGCCATTAACTGTTTTTATTATTTTACACTAAACTGTTACAGGTTTTTTCCATCTCTCTTGTGTGTTTAAATTGCATTTGATGTATATTAACTTTTATTTTATAACAATGCACGATTAGTATGTTAACACTAATAGTTTAATAGATATTATTGCACAAAACTTCACAGAAATTGGGTTTACAGGCAAATTTATAGTACAATATAGGTGGTCCTACTGTTAGGAAGCGATCTCTTCTAGACACAATGTAGGTAGAGGATATAGTAGACGACGAGAAACGGCCTCCCAAACATATTAACATAAAATGTATTTGAAGACTCAGCTCCACTCACACACCTTGGGCAAATATTGATATTCCCGGAACTAGTTTTAGCTTTACAAATGGATTGCACAGGTCACGCGTGATGCAAACGGATTGCAGCGTCATTCCGTTTGTTTTGCGCCAAATGTGTCTCGTACGTTTTTCAATTGATGGCACTCACGCACCATTAACCGTTTTTATTATTTTAGACTAAACTAAAACAGATTTTTTCAATTTCTCCTGTATGTCCTGTGTGACAATTAAAAATGTTTTATCTGCTTTTTCCCTAATACGTATCATTTACATTTAAACACTTTGAACGTGTTACTATAATCGAGGTATTGTTTTACGGAAGCTGACGTTTTGTTCTCCTTTTAATTCCAATGCAAGATAAATACCTATGTTAGCATAAATATTCAGATGGATATTATTGCACAAAGCTTTACAGAAAATGTTTAGTACAATTTATAGTTTATTTGTGTGCCAAATAAACCTTAAAAAAAAAATTAGGTGGTTTTACTGCTTATATAGGCACAGTGAAGTAGTAGTAGCAGTTACCTTTCTTGCTATAAAATGTGTTCAGGTTTTCATTTATCATATATTATTATTTAAATTGGTTCAATTTTACTTCCTAATTACCAAAAATATGTGCAGATTTTAATTTCTATACCAACTTTCTTTTTTTGGGATTGGTTTGACTTTACATCACTAGACTAGTTTTAGCCCATTAATCGCCAAAAACCAATCACAGTCAGATCCACTTCCCACTACAAACGCAAGAATTTGCACCGTACACGCAATCGAAGACCGCCCAATAAACTACGGCTGCAGCGACTGCACCGGTCATAATTTAAATAAACACCAGGGAATGGTTTGAGCATAAAGTGGCCCGTTTTAAGTAAAATATCGTCGTATGGCGGCAGCGGATTTATGCTGAAGCACGGCGCGCGAGTTATGATCGGCGCTTTGAGCTGTTGTGCGCTGCGCTGTTCAGCGATGGCCGATGTACTGAAACGGACGGACGTTTTAGAACGACCACGACCAACGACTGGGGATTGAGAGTAAAGCGTATTTTAATGGCTAAATAGTTTAGTGTATTGTATATTTTCAAGCAATTATCAAAGTGACTTTTGAAATAAAAGTTTTAGATTTTTTACTTTTAGATTCGGTACTAATGCAGTAAATTTACAAAGAATAAGATATTTTTATTTTTTAAATTGAAATAACTTGAAACAGTTACAAAATGAAATATACTAATTGGTATCACAGTATTTGTACAACTTAAGATCTGTCAATTTTTTAATGGAAAGAAATTCAGGAAAAAATGTGTCTAAATTACACAAGCACATTTTTGAAATAGTAATGTTTTTGAGTCCTAATATTCCTTCATGCTCACAAAGTAAGCAGGTCGTATCTGTTTCACCGGCCATACTATGAATAAACATCAGGGAATGGTTTGAGCATAAAGTGGCCCGTTTTAAGTAAAATATCGTCGTATGGCGGCAGCGGATTTATGCTGAAGCACGGCGCGCGAGTTATGATCGGCGCTTTGAGCTGTTGTGCGCTGCGCTGTTCAGCGATGGCCGATGTACTGAAACGGACGGACGTTTTAGAACGACCACGACCAACGACTGGGGATTGAGAGTAAAGCGTATTGTAATGGCTAAATAGGTTCGTCTAATGTACCTTTACACAACAATCATTAGAGTAAAAATCTGCTAATTCTTTCAAGAGGAAATAGGTACCTTTTAAAATTAAAATAATTTAATTACTGACGTTATGTACTAAATGCAGGGTTATAGAATAATATAATCCTAAAAACGCAAACTGCAATGAAATAAGAACATTTAGGTTTTAACGCTTCTACTTCACAACCTATAGTTATCAAAATTTTAGTATATATTTTTTTTATAACTTGTTTTTATTCTGATTTGCGAATAATATTTACTAACGAATTTTAAATTATTATCGCATATCATAAAATACTACCCTAAATATCATTTTTAATAACACACATCATAGATAATTAAAAATGAGAAAACATAGACTATACAGATACCTAGTATGTATCTGTATAGTCTATGTTTTAGTCTAGGCTAAGCTTGTCTCGTTGGAGCCATTCAGGTACATTTATCGTTGTAATCTCGATTGTCGAGATACACACACTCCAGCATAGTTTGTTACTTCGATCGTTTGTTATAACAAGAGGTATGACTCTGAAAGTGAACGCTTGTAATTTTATATTCCTTAACCTCTCCTACATTTACATTCCACATCTCGTACAAATACTAGGGTAAGATGCACATTTAGGGTAACAATAAATAGTTATGAAATTCATAAAATGCCAATTTTGTGACGGTACATAGCAAGTAGCTAAATACACAAATATCAGTATTCATACATTGCCCTGCTTACAAAGTAAGTAGCTTAAACATGGAATGGAAACTATAAACAACAGCAGTACCACGGTATGTACTTAAACATATTTATAAACACCGAGACACAAAACAAACGTTCATCGCTCGAATATTTCAATAGAAATGTGTGCAAACCATTATTCCAATCAATGAAAAGGAGGGCAAAATTTTAAAGCGGACTCCATGTCACCATCATTAAGGCGTTAAGAGAATACCAAAGTGTAATTTTTAGTGGGCAGTATTCGCTCTGTTGTACTAAGGTGCTACAGTGAATTTGGCCCCTATTCGGCCACCGCATGGAAACACTAGTAATCCTTCAATAAATTAGATTGTTTAGCGCGATTGCCAATATATTGAATATTTATATAGAACGTTTTTTTTAATTCAATCTTCATAAATAATCCACCACGAAGTTATAAGATGTTCAAAAATAGCCAAGATTGCTTCGAGAAAACTATATGGTACGGCCGGTTTTTGCTCGACTTGGTAACAAAAATAACGACCTGACTGGTGCAATTATCGGAATTATTAATTTTGTTACTTATCAGCTATCTTCGACCATCTGAAGAGCGCCAAGAGGAGTCCCTTTGGCGAGCCTGCAGCGAGGTTATTTGGCGCTGTGCTGGCGGCTTCAACCCTCAAGCAGGAGTAGAACCCAAGGCAGTCGTGGCATTGCCAGCTGAGACCATATACGTGCAGCACAGCTCACAGTACTATCAAGACGGGATTACTGAGAAGGTAAACCAGTACAGAATTAAAGATTCACGTGACCAAGGTTGTCGCAACCTAATCGACACGTTGGCAGTAAGTAAATCGCATTGACGGTTAAAAATTGTTGCGCGTTTTGACATATTGACTTTATAAATGATTAAACAAGCACAGGTTCAGAATTTAAAGCCTGACTTCTGAATGATATAAATAATTAAATATACCTCATTTTCATGTGCGTTCAAGGAAAACCGTTAGCATGTACGAGTAGGTACTACTCAAGTAAATGTTTTTAAATACACTTTTTATGATTTGATATGAAATTAATAAAAACATATATTTTTTTATTTAATACATGGCTCTACAGCCAAGAAAAAAATACTAAAAATAATATTCCTAATGTCAGAAATATTTTTTTGACGAATTGTTCGTTATTTACCATAAGAAAATGTAATATGATAGAAAAATACTAACTTGGTAATAAAAAATGAAAAATATTACGGAACAAATGAATTCATTTTGCGGAAGTGACAAGCACTTTGCGGGAGCCAAACTAGAGGCAAACATTGTCAATGTTTGTATATATTTTAATTTAATTACTTCTACTTACAGTTTCTATCTGTTTCAAGCTGCATATTTACGAAATAAAGAACTTGGAGGACCTTCAGATCTTTATAAAACGGTATTTGTACCTGGTAAGTTGTATATTTAAAAAATATATAGTTTCGTTATATAATTCATAACAACGATAGCACCCAAACAGGAACCAAAAGTGCACTAAAATAACAATTCTTTTGATTTAAGTTCCAAACTGAAGATGGGTCAGGAGCATTACTGCTGTTGTATGCGGTTGTTCTATCTAGAGGAATAGAGAAGTAAGTTCTTCAAATTTAGTAAAGCTTTTCTCATTGACTTCGTTTGTACCCTATACCCTAAGTATAATTTATACTTAAGACCTGTTTTTGAACTGGTGAAATAATTATTCAAAGTGGTTTAGCAGTTTTAAAATTTACCTCCTTTAAACTCATAAACTGACCATCACCATCGTCATTATCATTTTATATTACCACAAACGACATAGGCTTATATCTTTGTCTTCAGTTAATCGTTTTATTTTTTATAAGAAAATTTCAGCACATCACGATTATACATTACGAAATTTTGTGACTAAACGTCAGAATTAATTTTATTAGTTAGAACAAAAATGTTGTTTAGGATACTACTTTGATTTTAGGATTGTTTATATTAAAATCAATCAATCAAGAGGCAAGCGTGCCGGACTTTGGCGTCGCGCCATCTCTGAGGTTCCGGGTTCGATCCCCGGTCGGGTCAATATGGGAAACGAACTTTTCCATATTGTCTCGGGTCTGGGTGTTGTGGTACCTTCGTTGTTTCTGATTTCTGTAACACAAGTGCTTTAGCTACTTACCACAAAATCAGAGCAATGTATGTGATGTCCAATATTTATTAATTCAAACTGTCAAATGATTGTAGCCAGATACGTAATTAACTTAATGTGAGTGGTTTACAAACTTATGATGCTAAACGTACATAAATAGGATAGCAACCAACAGCCTTTACGCAGCGATGTTTTTTTTTTCACCATCACCTGGAACATTTGTTCATTGATAAACTATCCATTTCCCGTGACTTCATTTCCGATATTTTAGGATAAAAAGTATAATTTTATCTTCCAACTTACCGTTTCACGCAATTTTTGCGCGAAAGTGTAATAAACATACATCATCGAGGTATCCATACAATATTGCAAACTTAGAAGCATTTTCAAATACGGTACCATTTACATGTTCCAGTATCAAGAAGGATCTGGACGGCAAACTGACCCACTTGGTATCAGCCCAAGTGGAGGGCTCCCTAAACGTGGTAACCTTACTCCTGACTGGACGAGCGACGCCATATTTGCACAACGGTGTACTTTACGTTGGCGATGAAGATCATTACGTAAGTGTTTGATGACGATTTCAATTGAGTTCGACCGATGGTCGATGTTTTTTATTGAAACGAAATAACTCCGTTAATTTATTTTGTTACGCTTTTTTATCATACTAATATTATAAAGAGGAAAGATTTGTACCTATTTTTGTATGTTTGTAATGAATTGTAGTACTGGGCTGATTTAAAAAAATCTTTCACCAATAGAATGCTACATTCTGCCAATTTGAAATAGGCAAAAAAAT
Organism: Glyphodes pyloalis; assembly: GCA_037074685.1. Classification (NCBI taxonomy): domain Eukaryota; kingdom Metazoa; phylum Arthropoda; class Insecta; order Lepidoptera; family Crambidae; genus Glyphodes; species Glyphodes pyloalis. The sequence goes on along the minus strand of JAYKKO010000030.1, from coordinate 2,724,351 downwards.
TAGGGATCCTTGGTAAAATTTGAACAATGTAGCCGAAGGTGTAGAAACATGAGTCTTAAAATGTCTTTAGTCGAATGCGCGGGAAAATCCTCTAAGGCGAAACGAAGTTCGCCGGGACCGCTATATTTAATATTTTAAATAGTTTAACACCCGTATTACCTATCCCCGTTTTTTTCTTTATGATAACGTTAAACTTTTTCACTAATTTACTTTAATTGATTGGTGATGTTTTATAGCTTATAGCTTGCCTTTATAAAGGGACTATCCAATTCAAAATATATTTTCAATCGAACCAGTAGTTTCTGAGATTAGCGCGTTGAAGCAAAAACCAACAAACTCTTTATCTTTATAATATTTTAGTAAAGATGTATATTGTTTTAAATCAATTCTTACCTACTTTCATACAATTACCAAAACTGGATACTATTTTCCGTTGATAATAATTTAATTAATAACAACATAGCCCTGTTCTGCCTTTGTCAGGGTAGTCCGTAAGCCACAAAGGATAGCTGCCTATTTACTTTTGATTAAATTAGTTCCGAGTTCGGAAATAGTTTCTAACAGGAAACCGTGTTTTGCATCCGCTAAATGTTTTGTTTAACCGTATTAATTTAGGACATATTACTTGTAAATGGTTAGAACGTTTTGGGTGTGATAAAAGTATCTTCAATACATTGTTTGCAGAAAATGATTTGAATTGTCTAGATATATACTTTAACTTTACTTTACCGACAACCGTTGGGGTAAAAGAGTTTTTGAGTAGAGACCACGCCTCGGTAAACGTAGTGTAGGACGCCCTCAGGCCAGGTGGAGTGACAATTTGCGCAGGACAGCTGGCAGGAGCTGGATGAGAGTAGCCGAAAATCGAGCGAAGTGAGATGCCTATGTCCGGCAGTGGACTGCAACAGGCTGCTGACGATGATGATGATACTTTAAAAAACATAATTTTTATCTCCCCTTGCGGTGCGGGAATCGAATCCACGATCTTCACGAATCGCGCGTGCTGCTCTTGCAACTGAACTAACCGTATGTTATCAAAGGCGATGAAATTGTTCTGCTGTATCAACCCGTTAGCCTACGGTAAGTGCCCTCTGCCAAATATGTTTAGAACTACATACTTATCGGCCCGTGGTACATTCGTTGCAGAAATGTTTGAAAACCACTGAATCGAAGCCTCCTTAATCGGAAACCTTGCCATCTTAATCGGAAATACTTATTTTAAAGGATAGTACTATTAATGAATAAAATGCCTAAAATACTTCTCTGTGACCTAAAGTAGGTAAAAACCAAATTTTCAGATACAATGGTAAGTCTATAGTAGGAATTCTTCTTTATTATTCAGGATAAGGAACTTCCAAACATGGATAGGAAAATAGTACTATTCTGATTTGTAGTACTAATTTTTTAAATTGTTATATGAAATAAAGTATCTATTGTATCTATCTCCTTCTAATAGACGATCGTAAAGTGATCGTAAATGTGTGCCCCACATTCAAAGCGCGAAAATTCCTCAATTAGATTCTCAGTCAAATCAATTTGCAGATCAAACTTTGTATACTGGCTTAGTTCTAGATATACTGAGTTGATGCTTTCAGTTAGAATTTGCCCTCTAATAATTATATGAGAACGAAAAACCTTAACTTAAAACCAGTACGGTACTCTTATTTCCTGGCGCAATTATTTAATGTTCTTTCTTTGTTCACAGGCGATGCCACAGTTCGGTATACTCTCTCGCAGCCCAGTAGGTCTGCTGGTCTGGTATGGCGGAGACGACAGCGGCAAGCATAACATGAACAAGCAATACCCAGGATCTCGGCTGAAAACGCCGGCTTTGCCTATTTGGGTAAATCTCTCTCTTTTCTCAGCCCTCTGCCACCCAATGCTGAGCATAAGCCTTCCAATGCACTCTGTAAGGAACGTATGTTCTTTACTAAAAGTGGAAGTACTTCCGCTGAAATGTTATCTGTTTAGGGACCAAGGCCCAACTACTAATCATAGGTTGCTGTATATATAGATAGTGGCGATGAAAACTCTGACATCGCAATGTAGGATCGATGTTATTGATTGACCAATCGTGTTACGTATGAAGCGTTGTTTACTATGCCAATTTTGCCGCTGCTGTATTTGTGTCTACTTGTTGTAGTTCAGAACATACTACATTTCTTTCTTTCTTGAGTGTTCCACATCTAGCCTCTCTCTGCCATCAATACCAGGTCATAGAACCAGATATATGATGAGATCAATAATATCTCATCATCGGCTGCCATCTGATTCCCCTGTGTCTGTTTTTGGGTATCCACTCCGGTATTTCTTTGTTTAGGTAGATACAGGAACTAGCGTTGTCAACGACATGTAACTAAAAAAAGTGTCCAGTTAGGAAATTAAATACATCCAGCCTATATTAAATACATCCTGACCTACGTCAAGAAGTGTGGATTCCGGGTTTTTTAATAGCTGTTTTGATTATTTTTGTCTGATTATAGGTGACGAGCTGTTCTGGACATTTTGGCGTTTTGTTCAACACAAATCGTGAGCTACTGAGAAATTATCACGCGGAGAGAAGGTAAGTTTTACATTTTTATCTTTAACAACAAAAAAGTACAACATTTTCCTTAAAAAATAAGTGATGTAAGAAATATTACCTTATATAACATACTTTTTTTTAATTATTTTCAATTTACATTCAAGGAATTATGTACATAAAAAATTATATTGGAATGTTTAGATAGGTGAACTAAAGTTCGATTTAAAAAACAACCATTAATAAAGCACAATAAAAATAAACCCAAACGGTACGAGCATAAGCCAGTTCCACATATTTTTCGTTAAAGCAAAAAAGATTTCTATTATCATTGATTGGATGAATACTCGATAGAGAGGTACTTTTGCTTGGTTTATTTTATCACTTAAAATTTTTAACAATTCCTTACTTATCAGATTTGACATTCACTACTACACGTGTGGGGGGTGCAACGTGCTTCTGAACGTGGACACTCGAGCTCACGACGAAGCCGTGGGTCCAATGAGGACCGATGACATCAGTGCTACCCCGTTAGAGAAGCTTATTCATACCAAGTGAGTCGTGACGTAAATAGTCGATAGAGCAGAAAGATAGAATGGTGCCCACGTATAAAGACAGTGATAGAAGCAAAAGATAGATAGATTACCACATTTTTATGAGGAGCTAACACGACGTACCTTAACACTGCATCGGTAAAGGCAGCGGTGTGTGTGGGACTCCCATGCTCCAAAAAGACTGGGGATCCTCTAAAACCACCCGCACCTCTCATCGCCTAGTGAAGGCTTCATGGGAATATAAATTATCTATAGCGGCCACGACGCAGATTTCCATATTAGCAGACGTCCACCGCAGTAGTAGGTAGGTGATAAATAACTAACAATTATGGAAATCTTAATGCTCTCATTGTAGAGGCCCATGATCAACAGCGGAAGTACTTAGAAAAAAAAAACGATCTGAAAATCACTTAGAATTATAAATACCTCCCACATGTAAATGTGTTAAATGCTCGTGAAACGTCTTTATAAACATGATTTCTGAACAGTCTTAATTTTTTTTTCTTGAACCGTACTTAACCATGACTGAGCTCTGAAATTTTAGCGGTTGGACAGAGTATCTAATTGCACAAATACAAGCCGGCAAAACACTTCAAAAAAAGTAAAAACGCCGCGTTATCCATTCTAGCTCTGTTAACGTCGGACCAGAATGACACAATAACATGGAAACAGATAACCTGGTTCAATTTATGGTATGTTTTGTTATTGCCCGCCCCATTTCACGCACCTGCCGATGTCGGTCGTAGATAATGCAGACCGATATACCCCCGGTAGGTTTGCGGAAGTGTAAATTATTGCGGGTGGGGGATAAGAGAAAAGGCTGAGATAATGATGCGGGAAAAATAGGGGATTACTTCTTGAGTATCAAGAGACTAATCGCACCAATTAATCAAACTGTCACTTTTTATAAGTTATCGTAGCCAATGTATTTTGCTGTTAGCCTCCAAAAAAAATGCATCGCCTACGATAATTTGCGGCTAGCGCAGTTGAAAAAGCAGCACGCGTGATACGTGAAGGTCGCGGGTTCGAGTCCCGCACCGCAAGGTTTCCTGTTTCTTTAAAATATTTAATAGAACTGTGTCGATAACACTTTTGTTGGCTACACGCACTCTGTATAAAAGCCGTGGCTCAAGGTGCATTATTCCCTAAAACTGAGAGTAGGGATCTTGATTTTGCGTAACATGTATCCTTGAACTCCTTACCATCGTGAGAAAGTCCATTTTATAGGGGCCGTTCCACACTGCACTTTCCTTAGCGTGGTTGACATTCAAAAAAACATTCTGCCTCATCAGTGGTAGTATGAATATCCTCGTTTCGAATTCAGAGTAGCATATGATAAACAACTACCGCACTGGTATTACATAACTCTGTTGGCCTTACTCCTTGACCAATAAAGATGTCTTAATATATTCTTACTGTTTCTTAAAAAATATTTAAAATTTGCTAGCGCAGCGTAATAAAGTACTATAAAATTAATAAAAATCGATGAAGATGCCTAAATGTCTATCAGCATACATAAATAAATATTATAAATTTAAATTGATCTGATTTTGTGACGTAGCTATAACACTTGTGTCACAAAAAGCAGAAACAGCGACTGAGAGAGAAAAATAGAAAAGTTAGTTTATATTATTATCCAGACCAGGTATTGAGTCTGGGACCTTAGATATGGAACAATACCAGAATCCAGACCCCTTTCTTTACAGCTACGAGAGTAGCCATAGTGTTTAAAAACGACTACTTTATATTTACATAAAAATCGCATGCTTTTTGAAAAAAAACTGACTGTCATAGCAATATGGTGTAGAGTATTTGCGTTATACTCTAATGTAATTAATGTAAATTAAAATGTATTTTAAATGTTAATTTCAAAATAACTTGCTTAACGCAAATACCCTATAATATTAATATTCGTGGGAATAAAATTATTATTTTATTAACTGTCGACACTTGAGCAGTCGTCTATCTGTCGACTATATTAACAGATATGTTTAATGCATTATTTTTCAGGTGGCAAGATGCTAAAATTACCTGGACTGGTACGGCACCTTTCGTTGGAGAAACACCTCTACTGTAGGTAAACTTTGTTAGCTTGAAGTTCCTTGCACAAATAGCAGAGCTTCGTAATCAATTATACTACTGATTTACCAGCTCTAGAACTAGGTGATACTATTTTATTCTTTGGCTTCCATAGTAAGTTTATATGACTATTACAACTTAACAATATAAACTAGTGCTTTTTTAAAAATCACTGTTTACCGTTAATGATCTAAGTTTTTAATCATGATAACTATTATGGAATGGATCATATGAAAAATCAGGTTCTTCTTTCTAGGTAATTTATGCCATAATTTCCATGAAAGAATAATCAGTTTCAAATATAAGATATTATATGAAGGCATAATGTTTAGTATTTATTTTTTGTTAAAGTCATTATTAATTAATATGTTGCAAATACATACAGACAAAGAATTTTGTGTAGCATTCGCATTTAGCTTCATTTGTTGTAAGATGTCGAATAGAAGTAAAAGCTTGTTAGTTTCAATGCAAAAATAGAAAAATACTTAGATTTAGTTTAACACTACTGCTAAGCATATTATGATTTTTCTGAATTGTAGAGAAATACATCTTGAGGTGGATGATAAAGTAATTTAGGTAATTGTGGTCGAATGTTTAAAAAAAGTTGACCTAATAAACCAAAATGTTGATGCTTATTTGGAAGAAAAAAGTATTCAAATTTTTTAATCAGGGTACTATGCAGATTGAACTGTAAAAAATGTCGATGGTAAGGTTATGTGAAAAATAGTATTTTGTAAAAGTTGGAATAAAATGCTTCTGATGTCAATGTTAATCTGTGTAAAATGTTAAATCGTTTAGAATAGTATTGAAATAGATTTCTGAAATAAAATCGTGTGTTTTATTTACAAAACGGCCTAGCGTGAGTCCTACTCGCCAATGAAGAGTTCCGTAGCAGCAAGTTATATTATTTTATATTGGAGCTCATTGAAGTAAAGGTAAACTGTGGTTTACGATTGATGTATTAAAAAAATATATATTTCATTCAAACTAATTTTCGGTGGAAGTTCGCATGGTATTGTACATCATATATTTTTTAGTTTTATTATAATCATATTTTAAAAGTTACAGGGGCGATGGACACATATTTCACTGCTTTGGAAGTATCTTTCGCGCAAACTATTAAATTTAAAAAAAAAAATTTTTTACGACCATGGATTACTGTAGGTATTTTACTAGAAATTTTAGGTGCTCTATCTGAAAATGCACAGCACACACATGAGTCGCTCTGTGGGAATTGAACCCAGGATCTCTGGATAAGAAGCCTAAGCTCCATTACTACTGGGCCACAGAGGCAGTATTTTTCAACTATTTGACAATAAATGTCACATAAAACGTCAAACTTTCCTTTTTAAAAACAGAACTTGAAAATAATGGTTGAATTACTTAACTTTACGCGAACGCAAAATCCATTCGTTACAAATAACAAACTGTTTGCGGTGTTTTTTTGAATAAAATACCAAAAACCACTCGAAATACGGTGATCCAGTTATGCTCAATTACCATAATTCACGTATAACACGATATTTACAATTCCCTCATTGATCAATTTGTTCGCAGTAATACAGAGGCGAGAGTGAATTTATGAATTCACGGTAAAATAACGAGTGATGCATGCAAATTGTCAATTCTGGACGTTGGAATTTATCTTGTTGTATTTATGCAAAACTTGAGTTCGGAAAAGTTTTCTGAATTCTGTTCATCCGTCGAATACAATTTATTTCATTGAATGCGTTTATTATCTCATATGTTGACTGACGATGAAAATTATTTAAAATTAAATTGATCATCCGCTTGTAGATAATTATATTGAAGTGTCAGTTAGTGTTGCCGTCGATTTGATTGTGTATCGATTATTAATCGATTATGCAAAAGGGGCCCAAATAATCTAATAATCGATATGACAATCGATATAATCGATTGATACCTATTTTTAGCTAATATAATCGATTATAATGCGTACTCAAATACAGTATAATCGATAGTATCGATATCAAGTTTTGAAGCGATACTATCGATGTAATCGATTATATCGATATCAAGTTTTGAAGCGATACTATCGATGTAATCGATTATATCGATATAATCGATTTTATTTACCTATCGGATAAGATAGTATCGCTATGATGGTACGTTCAGGTACCAAGTATCAATCAACACAACTTAGCTATCACGTTTTATGAATAAAAAGTAGGATAAAAATAACATTTTCACGGTTTTCTTTGAATGTATGTATGTATATGTCAAAGAAGACATAATATTAATGACGATTAAATCTAAAAATAATTGCAAATTAATCGATTGCAACATAATAATCGATACAATCGATAGTATTGGCTTGATTTCAATATCGATTTAATCGATAGTGTTGTCTAATCTAAACAATTATAATCTAATAATCGATTATATTGTCCTAAACTTAATATCGATATAATCGATTATATCGATAGTCCAATCGATTATTAGATTATTGGAGGGGGGGATAATCGATTAATCGATAATCGATTATCCAGCAACACTAGTGTCAGTCTGATAATGTGTCATTGAACATCCTTGCAACGCGTGCGATACGCTAGGATCGTGGCTACTAACCTCAGAATCATAGCAATGTACGTGATATTGTCCAATACTGATTATATTTTATTACTGGCTGTGCCCGCGCCTTTGTTCCCGTGAACTACATACTTTCATGTTCGGTTTTACCCCTACCTTACCTAATATTTGAGACAAAAAGTAGTTCATATTTCAATGCAATTTCCGAGCTATATTTGTGCCAAAATTTTAAAATCTTGAAAAAATTAACATTTTCCTATACAAACTTTCAAGGGTGGTATTACCCCCATTCGCCTTAATTTTCAAAACACAAAGTAGGCTATGTCCGTCCTAGAGGGTAAACATATACTTATACTCAATAGTATCAAAATCAGTTCAGTGGTTTGGGTGTGAAAGGCAGACAGACAAACAGACAGACAGACAAAGTTACTTTTGAATTTATAATATTAGTATGTATATCTATCGACCAGCAAATGGAGTCAATATCGGCTGGAGCTGTGGGTCTTGTTGATTTATGGTCAGCCGGCGTTTTGTACTATTGTGACCGGAATTTGTTTCATTGACAAATTGGGCTTCGGGTGATTGATGGGAACACGATCAAGCGGCCATGTTGTAGATACAGGCAATTATGTTCCGTTGAAAGGGTGAAGGAACTGCGAAGTGCGTCATTAAAATATATTCAAACTCTTTTTCTGAAGCAAATGTTTATTTGACGACCTCGGTGGCGCAGTGGATAAGGTAGGCGGTCAAAGCGCGAAAGTTCCTGGGTTCGATTCCCGGTCAGGTCAATTTGGAAAATAAACTCTTCTTAATATACTTGGGTCTGGATGTGCTCGGATGACGCCCAGTTAGTATCTGTCGTCTGGTGCTCATAGTACAATTGGGAACCTTTGTTTGAGACCAGGTGATTGGTGTGGATGTTTGGCGCATTTATTTACTTTTATTTATTTATTTCTAATTACTATATTTAACTAGCGAACCGCCTTGGCTTTGCACGGATGCATTGTAATACTTAGAAATGTTGGCTGTTCTATTCTATGTAGCATATAAAATTTTCCTTCCTCCCTATATAATGAACAGAACCGCATCAAAATCTGTTGCGTAGTTTTAAAGATCAAGCATACATGTATATGGACTTACAGAAAAAGCAAAGCGACTTCGTTTCAATGTAGTGATATATTACTAAGTTGTGACAAGACTATGTTAGGATTGCATCCCTAACATATCGATTAAAGATTTAAAGGTTTGGATTTAAAATAGTTTAAGCTATCGCTCGAACTGGAGCAGCCTGACTGGTGAAATACCTCCACCTTACAGAAGACCGCAGCCAAATAACAATCACTTCTGTGTTGCTGTGTTCCTGCGTGTGAGTAAGGTTTCCAGAGCTCTTGGTGGGTGCTACGTTAGTAGCAGGGATCAAGCCTTCAAGGTAAGGGCGACAAGTCCAGTAACAGATTAATTATGCTGTACTCGTCACCCTTAAGGTAGGATCTCATTCCCACTTAACATCAGATGGGATGAGGTCAATCTTGAAGTGCAATATAAATAAAAACAAAAAATCTGTGGTGTTTGGTAACATTGCAATTTTATTATATACTTTTTAATTCAGTGCCGTGGTTTAACCCGGCTTTGCATGGGTAGACAATTATATACAACTTAAGATATATCATATTGAAGATAAATTCAGGATTTTTTATACATTTAATTTTAGAAAAATAATTTTTCATTTCGTTAATTTCTTTGAGAGCCTTTTTTTATCCAAACTGGTATTTTTAAACTTATTATAAGCGGAGATCTAACTACCTACCCTTTTTGTGAGGACTATTTGTGAGGACTACATACGTTTACCTATTTATCTCAGGGTGAATTGTTTTACAAATTCTAAAAATATTGGTTTAACAAATTATTTTAGACCTTTCACTAAATGATAGGCGTATCATTTATTTTGTTTCTAGAAAGGTGTTCACTCAATCCACACGCACATAGTAAAATATACTAGATATCTATTTAATTATTATATGGATTGTTACAAATATCATTGCTACTAAGCTTAAATAAGAGAGAGTATTGAAGACGAGAATATTTGCTCCCTTAGTATAATGATAATTTAATTCGTAAAAAAATAGTAAAAATTTATTTACGAAAAATAAAATAGTACATTGATATCAACACCACCAAGGCACATCACCTATATTCAGTAAATTGCTCATGCACTTATGATGACTGGAAGAAATAGTGCTGATTTTTCTTAACCTCCATAGAATTAAATTTCAAACTATCTCCCGCACATAACATATATAATATCTGTGAATCATGAGTTCACCGTCCACTTTAAACGAATGAAAATAATGTTATGGCAGTTTAACTAAATGCCATTATAAATCAAATACCATAAAGCTTTAGGGTAGCGCTCCAAATTTGTCCAGTTTCGGACAATGGATAATTGCTTAAGCTAAAGATAGAGGCTAATAAAATTTTATCCGATGCCAGAAGTTTGGCAGTTTGGTTGCAAGTTGGTGATATTTATGACTGGTTTGTTTGTGTTATTGGAAACGAATCGGCAGCGAATTCAATATGAGTTATCATTCATCATTCCAACCAAAAGACGTCCACGGCTTAATATGGACCTTCCCTCTATCAAATTTCAATATAAGTTGGTATTTTAAATTCCGAAGCCCTGGGGGTCTACTCCCATAAACGAAATATGTCGGATCCGACAACGGATGGCAATTTTTAACCCTCATAATCATAACCAATTCACTTCGAATGCAAATTAAGCGTTTTAAAAAAACAAAATATTATTTATGCAAATCAAAAACCACGTCTTCATTCCCAAAATTTTGAGTAATCTTCAAAAATGAAACCTTTCGTTTGTTCGTTTCGTTTTTAAGAGTAGGTACCCTGCTTGGATTTTTGGCTCAAGCAAGGTATGTTTCGGATTTTATGGATATAGTTCGGAATTGAGGTGTCCGAACCGCATATAGCTGGTGACTATGTTAGTATTAATTATTAAAACGATGAATTGACTTTCATGTACCGCGAGAGACGGTCTTGTCACCTAACTTACCGAACTTAACTAACCGTTGTAGGTGACAATACATCAAAGGATGGCATTTATGTGCAAACAAAATAATCACGTCGAAAAAATGTCTGATTTTGACAGTCTTGTCTCTGTTCAATCGCTTATATTAAGAAAGCGACAAAATTAAATTTCGAATTCGAATTCGATTTCAACTTTTCGATTTGAAAAAAAAAATCAATAACAGGCAGTATTGACGAAGAAATAAAATCCTCAAAGTATCTACATTTAAATCCGAGCCCCACGACCAAAACACTTCGAAAGCGAGCAGGAATCCTTCAAAAACTTGTTCCGCCGTAAAAAGTTTATCAAAACACCTCCCGCCATTACAAAATCGTCAAGAGTCCCTAGGATCCTTCAGTTTGATAAATTACTTCTATTGGTGGAACTGTCGCGAACATCCATCATACTCCGAGAGACTCGGGACACAAATTGATCCGGATTCCGTAATCGGATACGTATTATGATGCTCAGCTGATCCGGTAATAATAGATAGTATTCGACGAATTCGGAAGTGGATGACAGTTAATATTGGATCCCAGGATGTTGCAGTCGGCGGATTTAATTTAGGTCACCTTGAGTGATTGTTTGACAATTTAGGTCATACGTATGGCGAATTGATGTACATTGAAAATAAGTCTGTTATAGTTAGTCAAACATAAATAAGCTGGTCCTAAATATGAGTGGTCACTTGTACTATGAGCACTAGACCTGATACTAACTAAGTATGTAGTTCTAAACATATTCGGCAGAGGGCACTTACCGAAAGGCTAACGGTTGATACAGCAGAAAAATTTCATCGCCTACAATAACTTGCGGTTAGCTCAGTTGGTAAGAGCAGCACGCGCGATACGTGAAGGTCGTGGGTTCAATTCCCGCACCGCAAGGGGAGATAAAATTTTTCTGTTTCTAATATTTAAAGTTCGCTAGTACGGCGTATAGTACTATAAAAATAATAAAATCGATTAAGATGCCAGGTGTCTTCGATTCCGTGGTTTTCAAACATTTCTGCAATGAATGTACCACGGGCCGATAAGTATGTAGATATAAACATATTCGGCAGAGGGCACTTACCGAAAGGCTAACGGTTGATACAGCAGAAAAATTTCATCGCCTACAATAACTTGCGGTTAGCTCAGTTGGTAAGAGCAGCACGCGCGATACGTGAAGGTCGTGGGTTCAATTCCCGCACCGCAGGGGGAGATAATTTTTTTCTGTTTCTGATAACTAACTAGAGAGGTTATGCCAGGACATCCCGTAGCAAGTCAATTTAAAAAAGTACGTTTTCTAGATTGAATTGCTCGAGACTCGAAGCTAGTACCTTTCACGCTTCAAGCTTTTCTTTAGCTAATTCGTTATGGTCGTTGCCTTTCATGTTTTTAAATCATATTTACCATAAGATTTGGAAAGTAATAGGTAATGTTTACTTTTTTTATTATTGAGAATACTAACGTAATTTAAAATACTTAAAATACTAAATCTGTGCATCCATTATAGAGCCTGAAATCGACCTACGAGTAGTAAGATTCTGATGCGATCAGCGCGATTACCCTACAAGACAAACCATGCCTACTTACTTGAATAACAATCAGGACCAGAGGAGAATTCAAAGTATCAATACGGATTTCGAAAAGATAAATCGATCAATATGGCTATATATGAATTTTTGGAAAAGGTTGTAAAGAGTGTTAACAATCAGAAACCTACACTAGCGCTTTTTATGGACATGACTAAAGCCTTTGACAATATTAATCATGGAATATTGTTTAACAAACTTGAAAGATATGGAGTAAGAGGTAACGCCTTAAAACTAATTGAAAGTTACTTAAGTGATAGAAGACAAATTACGCATGTAACCAAAATTAATACTAAGACTGGCGAGAACAAAATTTATAGATCCAAAGAAAGGCCAGTGCATTTTGGAGTCCCACAAGGAAGCGTATTAGGCCCTCTTCTTTTTATTATCTATATTAACGACTTTCCCTATGTAACCAATCATCACATGACTATTTTCGCAGACGACAGCACCGTTCTATTTACTTATGATGACCTGAATAACATTCATTTTGACATTAATAATACATTGACATCTCTAATAAATTGGTTGACATTTAATAACTTGACAATTAATTTGACTAAAACACATCTAATGAACTTTAAACAAAGATATGAGGATCCCCTAAACTCTAAAATTAGTTACTCCGGAAATTCAATTACAGAGGTAGACACAACTAAATTCTTAGGTTTGATTATAGATAAAAAACTGACATGGAAACCTCATATTAACGATTTAATAAAAAAATTAAATCAGTTTTCTTATGCGCTTTATAAACTTAGGAAAGTTGCCAGCATAAATACGCTTCTCACAGCCTATCACGGATATGTTGCATCGACTTTAAGGTACGGCATTATGTTTTGGGCTAACACTACTGACAAGCAGAGTGTCTTCAAAGCGCAAAAAAAATGTCTCAGATCCATGTTCGGCCTAAAGCAGGATGACTCATGTGAACCGTACTTTCGTAAATATAAGATACTGACACTACCGTCTATGTATATATCTGAGATTGCAAAATTTGTACGGAATAACCCAACTTATTTTGAAATGCATACTGCTGGAAGTCGTCGTGAAGGCACACTTAAAGTTACACATGGATGTAAACCTCTTCTTAGAAGAATGAGTGTAAACTGTATGGCTCCTAAAATATATAATAAAATCCCACTGTATATCAGGTCAATTAATGATAGTAAAAGATTCAGAACTGCCCTCAATAGCTTTCTTGCTGAAAAAGTTTATTACGACATTAGATCATTCTTTGACGACAAGATGTAAAATGACGAATGAATTTTGAATTAAATATTTTTGTCTTATGAAATTTTTAAAATAATACTATATAATGTTAATTTAATATTATTAATTTGATACTAACCACTAAAATTATATTCATATACCTCTAAGGTGAATCATGGCTGTACCTAACAATATTTTATGTGACATCTTGTAACACCCATGTTTATGAATTAATAAATGATTGATTGATTGATTGATTGACCAATGGCATAACGCTAATAATGGAATTATCATTTTTATTCAACATCAGGTGAGTTAAAGTTGAAGAGTCAACTGACAGAAAAATACTTAATGGATTCTGGACCTTATCTTTAGTAAACATGGTTTAAATTGTGTTGGCAACAGGTATGGGGAAAGGCCAAAATATTAATGTGCTCTCTAAACCTCTGGGTTTTAAGCCTAACGCTCTACCCACTAGACCACGGACCCAGTTGATGACACTAATATTTTGGTCTTAAATGATAAATATAAATTTAAACTGTATCATATTTTTTTATCCAAACCATTATTTTTAAATCTAGTATCCAAAAAGCGTTAGGCAGTGGTGGAGTCTAACGAAAATTAACATGAAGGCCTCAGTAGTGTTTATAAAAGTAAAACCCATGAATAAGAATTTGAATAAACCAATAGCTGCAACGAATGCAGTCAATCAACAAGCATTTAACTTAAAACGCACATAGGCACTTCTCTCAAACCTAACTCCACTAGCTAAAAGTACAATAAACATTTGAGACCACCGTCCGCACGAATTCGACTATTCAAAATTCCCGTCGGCTTTTACAAATTGTTCTCGATGCCCGTTGCAAAAAAGACTGCGAGTGCCGATTGAATTCGAGGAACGCTCGCCTCTGTGGCGTCGTAATTTTTTATCGGCCATCCCGCGAGTGCGTTCACGCGCAAACGGCCACGTACGTTGCCAGAAATAGCCGCCGCTGTTTTATGGCAGATAAACCTGGAGTTCGATTGACTCATTCTGGCGGTCGTTAGTGCAATTTTTAGTATTTTTTTGATGCGGATATTTGTGAGTTCAATTGTGATAATCCGTTTGAGTTTGTTAGGTTTGCCGATTTTTATGGTGTATAAATTTAAAATTATCTGATTTCTGAACGTAGCATAAAATGTTTTAAATATCGTTTCGGAACGGAAATTCTCGACCGTTGAATCGAGCGTTTAAAATGGAAAGAGGCGAATCGAGTCATTCTGGTCGGAGCGCCGAAGGAGAACGGACGTCTCTGGAGTTTGTACAATGCTGTCTGAGGAAATAGAAGCTTTTGGAAACTGTGTAAGTGTTTTTCTGTGTTCCTATTCCTTGTGGCCTTTATTTAAGGAGTGAATTTTACTATATCTCAGAAGTGGTATGATACCCTGCTAAATGTCGCTATACCCTCAGTATGTATGTGCGTGACCCAAACCCGCAAGGTCATGTGGCGGTCACCACACGTGTGACTAAAATGTTGGTGGGATAAAAATTTGCAAACTTAGTCTACCCCTTGTGTAAGTGGTAAAAGATTATGCAAAGTCAGTGTGCGGTCACAACACATGTGGTCAAACTTTATGTCGGTGCACGCCCTGGGTCTACGGGGGCCAAAATTTTCTTATTTTTGAGCTACGACGCACCGTTTTCGAGACATTTGAAAAACAAAGTTACAAAATTTGAGTTCACTTTACAAAGTACCTAGAGGTTATTAATTCATAAATAGTTTACGCCTGGGTATACTTTTGAAGGCCGACGAATGTGTCGTGTAAAATATTACTGGTTTGGTACTACAGTTCAAATATTTTTCAGATATCGAATCGCAATCTTTCAGGAGCCGGTTGTTAAATTGTTTTAGAACAAAATACACAGTTTTGTTTTCGAGTTTCAGAAAAGCTGTGGTAACCGCAGCCGCAGCAGGCTAAGGAGTGTTAATCGCGACCAAGGGCGTATGGTCAAGCCTACACGAACAAGAAATTGCTTTTGACAACGAGCGTCAACGGCTACGCATCATGGAGGACGACCTCAGGCGTGAACGTGATTCACTTCACCACATGGCGTAAGGACAGGAGCAACACGGACGCGTCTATCGAGAACGTAGCAACCGGGAAGACTGTCGCTACGCTAGGGCGGAGTTACGGAGATCACGCACCAGTCAAGGCATCACCAACGGTGCACCAGCACATCAGGATACACGGTCAGAAAGTCTTACTTTTATGGCTAGGGATATTAGGAATCTAACTAATTCGCTAGGTCATTTAAAACCTCAACCCCAGACGACAGCAGTGACTACACAAGTACCCTCGAAGAGTAAGATAAAAAAATATATATATATATATTTTACCAGACTTGACCCTTCATCGAAAAGCCAGCGTATAGACGTTTGGCCTAAAAAGATGAACGAGTGTGCCACTGTTTTCGGCTGGACTACGATTCACTTTGTAATGCAGAGGCTCCAAGGATTGGCTAAAACTTGGTATAAAAGTCTAAATTCAATATTATTTAGTTGGTCTGAGTGGCAACAAAAACTTTTAGAAGCTTTTCCGTACGAACAAAATTATGGCCAATCCTTGGAGGATATGTTGAAAAGACGTAGCCGATATAATGAACCTCTTGAAGTATATTACTACGAGAAATAAGCCTTGTTGAACCAATGCGACAAAGAATGCGAGCGTGCGGTGGATTGTATTATTTATGGATTGAACGATAAGACAATGCAATCTAGTGCCAATGCGTTATGCTGTTTCTGTCTCGATCAGCTATTACAGTTTTTATGTCTAATAAAGAAGTTTCGCAACCATTTTACCGTGGAAATTATAAAGGAAGATCCAATGATTTTACAATTAACTCAGTTAGCCATCCGTTGAGATTAAAGGCTAGTACTAGTAGTAATTCTTATATATTTTGTTATAATTGTAAGGAAAAGGGGCAACCATTAAGTGTCCTAAGTCATTAATGCAATGTGGAAAATTTCGTAGATTGTAATATAAAGTCAGGGAATCTTTCAAATAATTATAATGCACCAGTAACTAAAACTATGCGCATACTAAGTTCAAATGCGAATGCAAAGTTTATCAAAGAATGTAGGGTAAACGGTATATCAATGAAATCTTTTATAGATTTTGGTAGCTATGTCACACTACTTACTCGTTCAGCGGCATCATCATTAGGTTTTACGTACAGTGTTAGCTCCGTTCCAATTCAAGGCTTTGGCAATGGAATAGTTTACTCTCTCGGGTCGTTGAACAATAATTTGAATATAGATGGTGTTAATGCAGGACTAGCGTGTCACGTTGTAGATGACAAACTGTGAGACGTACTGTTACTAGTGGGACAAACCTTCACTGAACAGGCGCACATTGTAGTAGATAAAGATGCGGAGAACTTAAGATTTTTCAATTTTAGTGATGAATTACCATTCTCGATATCTGACAATGCTGGGGACATGGCCATCGTGGTCCAATCAAAGGAAAATATCACGGTTCATGGACCAGCCTCGATTAGAGTTTGCGTGAATATCGAAAACGGAGATATCTTGTTGCATAGTAAAGTTATTGGAAAACCAAATAGACAGACTTGTATCAATGGGGGAGTGTATAGCGTTAAAGAGGGGCAGTTTTTCGTCTCTATTACACCGTTATGTAATCCCTGAAAGTTTTGAGCAATCCTTAATTGGGAGAGGTACTAGGGTACAATTTGTTTATTGCGTGCATAAGCTTTCGACGAAATAAACGTGACGTTAGCATCGACATTGATAAAATTCATGTAGGTGACTCTGTAAGCGATTTACAAAAGAAAAACTTAGTGTCGTTACTTAACCGATGTAAACACTGTTTTGCATAATCCTTGGGGGAGCTGAGATGCACTAACGTAACTGATATGCACATAGGGCTGAATAGCAAGCAACCAGTGGTATATCGTCCTTACCGGTTGTCGCATAGGGAACGTCGGCAAGTTAGAGGAATGGTAGGTGACATGTTGGAATTCGGGGTCATAAGAGAATCTGTTTTGGAATATGCAAGTCCGATAGTCCTTATGCGGAAGAAGGATGGAAAGCCTAGACTATAGACTTCTTAATTCCCTGACAGTAAAAGAACGATACCGGAAGCTCGTGGTCGAAGACGAGTTCGCGCGATTATCAGGACAGGTATAATTTGTAACGTTAGATATGTCATCGGGCTAATTATCAGGTACCATTATTAGAAGAATCTAAGCATCTTACCTCCTTTCGTTACCCCGGACGGTCAATACGAATTTAACCGTATGCCGATTGGACTTGCCAATGTTAGCTGTAGTATGTTTGCTGAGAAAATTTCGTGCTTATTTGCCTGAGTTAAAATTCAAATTGTGACTGACTGTAGTGCCTTACGCACAACGTTTTCCAAGCGAGATCTGATCCCACGAGTAGTGGCTCCTATTACGGGAATTTGACTAAAATATAGAATATAGAGCGGGGACTAAGATGACGCACGTTGATGCATTGTCTAGGAATCCTAGTAGAGAAGAAGATAGCACGGTTTACTGTGATGGTTTCCCCAATGTGATGTCCATTAACCAGTTAGATTGGCTACACACCTTACAGTTAGAAGACTCGGAACTTTGTAGGATTCGTGATATTTTAAGTTCAGACTTAGACGCTTATGGACTGGCAAATATTAGGGAAAACTATTTGATCAAAGATCACAAACTGTATAAGTGTGTAGACGGAGATAAAAGTAATCTGAGATGGGTAGTACCAAAAGGGGCACGATGGCAGTTCTGTCTGATGAAGCATGATGAAATTGGACATTTTAGGTGGAAAAGACTCTTGAACGTATCAGGAAATCCTACTGATTCCCCGGAATGTCCAAGTTTGTCAAGAAATATGTTCAAGTTTGTATCGAGTGTGCCTATGCCAAAAGGTTAGTTCAAACGAAGGGCTCCTACACACAATAATGAAAGTAGATGTGCCATTTCATACAATCCATTTAGATCACCTTGGGCCTTTTGTGCGATCTAAGCGAGGGAATTCATATCTTTTTGTTATAGTGGATGCATTTACAAAATTTATTTTTACTACGCCGGTACGCAAAACCAAATCACAAACTGCAATTAAAGTTCACTTCTCGTGCATTCAAGCGTTTTTATGCAGACAAAGATATAAGGCATGTTTTGAATGCCGTTGTAAGCCCACGTTCAAGTGGAGCGATGCAATCGCACAATTTTGAGTTCATTAACTGCACATAACTTAAACTTTGATGAGAGAGATTGGGATGACAAAGCGGGTAAGGGTCAATGGGGTATGAATAATACCTGTCAGAAAACCACAGGTAAAGCACCAACCGACATCATGTTTGGAGTGTGTATGAACGCAAAAGTTGATCCCAGATTGAATGACGTAGTTAAAGAAGCTCATGAAAAGACATATTTGGTGACTATCAGAGAATCAGTTAAGGATAGGATTGAAATAGAGCAAGAAAAACAAACATACAAAAAAAAAAAAAATAGCTTCATTTGCAAATGACGGAAACAGCAAAGAGCTTAGGACACCTTATCAAGGCCCTTACAGAGTCGTTGCGGTATTGGGTAATGATCGCTATAGGGTAGTTTCTATTCCGGGACTTAGTGGCTCTTGAAATAAGTGCAAAACCGCCGTCGCTGCGTATAGAATGTTGCCTTGGGTCCACGTGGCCGCTCTAGGAGTTAACAAAGGTAATGAGAATAACTGTACGGAGGAAAGTGAAATAGAAATCTAATTTATGTAACTAATAAGCATACAACCAGTGATTTAAACTATGATCTGTGACACTGTTTTTACTTTTTGTTTATTATGTAAGAAGGAAATACGTAATGATAAATTATGGAATCTAAATATTTGTTAAGCTTATATTATCTTATATGGTGATAATTAGTTCCTTGCTCTCATGTCTACTAGACAACGAAACTTATTCCACGAAATCGGTGTTAGCTTTCACTCGTATAATTTCTTTGTATATTGATTGTAACAGTTCCTGGGTAAATTGTGTTAAGAGTTAATTAATATTGATTTAATTGTTAGTTATAATAGTACAGAGGCCAGCGAAGTTCACATATTGTAATTAGAATACCACATTTATTCATTATTTTTATGGAGTATTGGTAAAATATGAATATGAGCTAGGAACGTACATGAGTTAATGAAACTTATCTAATATCTGTAACTAAGAGCGAATGTAATTATTTTAGTTGGATACATTGATATCATTATGGATGTTTACATGACTGTAAGGAGGGTTTATAGTTCATTATGGATGTTTACTATTTATTATTATGATGTTTATTATTTATTTACATGACTGTAAGAAGGAGGGTTTACAGTTCATTGTGGATGTTTACTATTTATTATTATGATGTTTATTATTTATTTACATGACTGTAAGAAGGAGGGTTTACAGTTCATTGTGGATGTTTACTATTTATTATTATGATGTTTATTATTCATTTACATGACTGTAAGAAGGAGGGTTTACAGTTCATTGTGGATGTTTAGTATTTATTATTATGATGTTTATTATTTATTTACATGACTGTAAGAAGGAGGGTTTACAGTTCATTATGGATGTTTACTATTTATTATTATTATGTTTATTATTTATTTACATGACTGTAAGAAGGAGGGTTTACAGTTCATTGTGGATGTTTACTATTTATTATTATGATGTTTATTATTTATTTACATGACTGTAAGAAGGAGGGTTTACAGTTCATTATGGATGTTTACTATTTATTATTATTATGTTTATTATTCATTTACATGACTGTAAGAAGGAGGGTTTACAGTTCATTGTGGATGTTTACTATTTATTATTATGATGTTTATTATTTATTTACATGACTGTAAGAAGGAGGGTTTACA
Organism: Glyphodes pyloalis; assembly: GCA_037074685.1. NCBI lineage: Eukaryota > Metazoa > Arthropoda > Insecta > Lepidoptera > Crambidae > Glyphodes > Glyphodes pyloalis. Next base: position 2,703,872 of record JAYKKO010000030.1, on the reverse strand, counting down.
GTTCATTATGGATGTTTACTATTTATTATTATTATTTTTATTATTTATTTACATGACTGTAAGAAGGAGGGTTTACAGTTCATTGTGGATGTTTATTATTTATTTACATGACTGTAAGTAGGAGGGTTTACAGTTCATTATGGATGTTTACTATTTATTATTTTGATGTTTATTGTTTATTTACATGACTGTAAGAAGGTGGGTTTACAGTTTTAAGATTAGAATGGTTTTTGTAAAATGACTCGATTGGCCGAATGTTAGGTGTGCATGAGGACATGCACAATGTCAGGATGGTCGAATGTTAGGTTTGCCGATTTTTATGGTGTATAAATTTAAAATTATCTGATTTCTGAACGTAGCATAAAATGTTTTAAATATCGTTTCGGAACGGAAATTCTCGACCGTTGAATCGAGCGTTTAAAATGGAAAGAGGCGAATCGAGTCATTCTGGTCGGAGCGCCGAAGGAGAACGGACGTCTCTGGAGTTTGTACAATGCTGTCTGAGGAAATAGAAGCTTTTGGAAACTGTGTAAGTGTTTTTCTGTGTTCCTATTCCTTGTGGCCTTTATTTAAGGAGTGAATTTTACTATAAGTTAATGAATGATTTTGTGTGTTACCTTATTTCAGGAAGTTTTAATAATAATGATGTGGTTTACTAATTTTAATCGATTGCTGTACATAGGTATCATGAAAAAATTACAAACAATCAAAGTATTTTAATTGGAATCTATATTTTTTTCTGGGGAGCTTGGTTACAAACGTCAAAACTCGTTTCAAATCTAAAAGTCTACGTTTTGTCTCCGTCCAATCAGTAACTATGAAAGAGACAAACAAAAATCGAATTCGAATCCAATTTTGACGTTTTAGGGATAGATATGCTGGTCGATAGGTATTTTAGAATTGCTTCTTATTTAAAAATAAAAAAAAAGTCGTTGACAAAAATACATCTCAACGCATGCCAATAAAGATTTTTCACTTACAGTGAACACTACCTAACTACACAAGCTTATAGCACAATAAACATTGGAGCCCACCTACCGTACGCCAATTCAACCATTCAAAATTTGTTCTCGATGCCCATTGCAAAAAAGACTGCGAGTGCCGATTGAATTCGATAAACGTTTGCCTCTGTGGCGTCGTAATTCTTTATTGGCCATCCCGCGAGTGCGTTCACGCGCAAACGGCCACGCACGGTGCCAGAAATAGCCGCCGCTGTTTTATGGCAGATAAACCTGGAGTTCGATTGACTCATTCTGGCGGTCGTTAGTGCAATTTTCGGAATTTTCTGTGTCGGTTTTATTTTTTAGATGAAAATATTGATGTGGGTTACTAATAAATCTATTTACGTAGACATCAAGTAAAAATGTAAAGGCAATTGAAGCATTTACGTGAAATAGTGCGTTTATGCAATATATGACATTTATAATACAATGAGTTAGTGCAATTTTTACCTCACTGCCGAAGAAGGGAGGGCAATGTTTTCAGACTTTTTTCCTTAAGGTATTTTAAAATATCTATTTATTTTATCTGTTGTTAATGTACATGTTATACAAATCAATCGATTTCTTAAAAAAAATATTTAGGGAGACAATGTAAAAACGGTTTTGCATAAATAAATTTAAATTGACGCATGTATTGTAAATTATGTAATTGATTGTAAATTGAATCCTCCATTTTTATTAATTTGAAAGTCCTTGAGTTTGATTATAAATACAAACGGTGGTTGCGTTAATTTTGTTTTTTATTCATTTTGACGTGACGTGTTGTAACCTACATGATTGATTTATGTGATTATCTTGAAATATTTTAATAAAAGGAAAAGAGAGCCCACAAAAAAGTTTCAACAAAACGGTTACTTCCTCTCTCAGTAAGTACGAAAAATAAATCTCTAACCAAATCCCAAAGTTATTTGTGTACAAAATGAAACATTGATGCGTCCGCTGGCAATACAACATCTGTTGGTCGGAAGCGAATTCCGGGTAAGTTTTATTAATTCAAACCTTTACCCCGACCGGGTGGAAAAACTTAATTGTATGACCTCTTGGGTTAAGGGATTGCTACGTTATTATGTTTAAAGCAATTTTTAGATTTAGTATCACATTTTGTTTTTCCGATTAATTAATTGTAGTAAGTTAGAAAATGTTCATGGCCGTTAAATAGTGGATCTGTTTTCACGGCGCCAATAGTTGACAAATGCTCTGGTAGTAAGTGTTTACTCTTCTCAGAGCGGGTTAGTGCGGTGTATCAACGCATCCTCCCCTTCCAAAAGATGATCAAAGTCAAAGTCAATTCATTTATTCATGTAGGTTACAAGTAACACTTATGCATCGTCAGAATGAATACAAACCAAAATTGAAGCTATAGCCGGTTCGGAACCTAATCCTACCGAGAAGAATCCGGCAAGAAACTCAGTAGTTATCCTAATCTTTACAATGTTTAGAGCTAGAGAACTTAAAAACTATGGTGTGCGAGCGAACAGATAATCATGTCCATATATGTTTATCGTTTAAATATTCATCAAGTTTATAGTATCCTTTTCGCATTAAACATGATTTAATATGGATCTTAAATCTATGCATAGGTAAATCAATAATACATTGCGGTAACTTATTGAATATTTTTATACTTAATCCCACGAATGTTCTACTGGTTTTACGAAGCCTATGGTTTGAAATAGCGAGCTTATGTTTATTTCTTGTGTTAAAATTATGTGTGTCGGATTTCTTATAGAACAAATGAAGATTTTTACGTACATACATGATGCAATCAAAGATGAATTGGGAGGCTACAGTTAAAATATTAATTTCTTTAAATAATTCTTTAAGTGAATCACGCGATCTAAGGCCGTAAATAGATCGAATAGCTCTCTTCTGTAATACAAATATAGTTTGTATGTCAGAAGCTGAGCCCCACAGCAATAGACCGTATGACATTAAACTATGAAAATAGCTGAAATAAACTAGTCTCGCCGTTTCAACATCAGTAAGATGCCTAATTTTTCTAACTGCATATGCGGCAGAACTAAGTCTTCCTGCCAGAGCACATATATGAGGACCCCATTGTAGCCTCGAATCTATAGTGATTCCTAAAAAAGTTGTTGTATTTATGACTTCGATTTGTTCATTATTCATAACTATATCAGTTTTTATTTGCCTTATATTTGGCATTGTAAATTTAATGCATTTAGTCTTTTTTGCATTGAGGACGAGGTTATTTGTAGTAAACCAATGCAAAACTTGTGAGAGCGTATTATTTACATCGTCATAGGATTGCTTATGCCTGTCAACTTTGAAAATCAGAGATGTTTTATCTGCAAACAACACAATCTCACATAGACTTTTGGCAAAGTGAGGAAGATCATTTATATAAATCAAAAAGAGAAGAGGTCCTAATATAGAACCCTGGGGCACTCCCATGACTAGTGGTGCGCCAGAAGAAATGATTCCGTTAACATTAACTTTTTGTATTCTGCCAGTTAAATAAGATTGGATTAAATATATTGCAGGACTTGAGACACCGTAATGTTGCAACTTCAAAAGCAAGGTTTTATGATTGACACAATCAAACGCCTTTGACAAGTCGCAGAAAATACCAATGACATCCTGCTTTCTCTCCCACGCATCCAATATATGTTTGACGAGTGCCACTCCGGCATCAGTGGTCGATCTACCTTTGGTGAAGCCAAATTGTTTGTTGTGTAGTAGATCATTTTCATTAAAATGTGTTATTAATTGATTGTATATAATTTTCTCAAAGATTTTACTGAGTGCTGGTAGTATGGAGATGGGTCGAAAGTTAGAAGGGTCACTTTTTACCCCTGACTTAAAAAGGGGAATGATTTTACTAAATTTCATTAGATTGGGAAACTGACCCAGATCTATGCACTTATTAAATATGTAAGCTAGATGAGGGGCAATAGTAGTAATAATACTTTTTATTATCTCTAAAGAAATCCCCCCTAAATCCTCAGTCTTTTTAATGTTTAACTCTTTGAATGTTTTAACAATTTCATGATGATTAATGTGAGTAAAGCTGAAGGAGGTTAGACATTCACATACATTAGACTGGAGGAGAGATTGAGCAAGATGCGGGCTAGAATTTATTCCACTAGTAGTAACTGTAGGAATTTTCGAGAAATATGTTTCAAATGCATTGGCCACTTCATTGTTAGAATCAATTGTATTTTCGTTAATTTTAAGAGAGAACTTGTTTTCTCGAGTTTTATTTTTACAAGTCTCTTTGTTAATAATGTTCCAAGTGGCCTTTATTTTATTAGTCGATTTCTTAATTTTTTCCTAAAAAAATTGATTTGGCTATTCCCGCAAACCTTTTTAAAAAGTTTTGAATACATTTTAATATATTCTATTATATTAATATCGGTACTGTTGTGTTTAATATCATATAATTCAAAAAGTCTTCTTCGACTTTTATAAATACCTTTCGTCGCCCAATCACTAAATTTGATTTTAGGATTGTCTATTTTAATAACTTTCTTAGGAAAATGTGAATTAAATTGGTCTATAATTATATCGAATAATGTTTTGTACAACTGATCAATGTTGTTGTTCATTATTGGACTAAGGGAAATTTCATCACGAAATGTTTCACAAACTTCTCAACGCGACTCGTACTGATTGGTCTGCAAGTAAACCTTGAAGAAGCTAAGGTATAATGATGCTCAAGCACTGCTTTTTGCCCGCTTTGGTCCGAGCTTACTTGTGACTTTATGTTATTAAAATCTAATAAGCTTGTTATGTTTCTTTTAAAATAATGATATGAGTTTTAACCTGTCTTTATTAAGTTCAGTTCACATTCTCAATCGTAAGTAAAAGGGAAATAGAGTAGAGTAAATTAGATAGAAATCAGCCTAGGTAATAAGTTAAATATTAACTTCACCTTTTTTAGTGTTATTAAATAAACAAATTTAACCGAACAGTTAACACGTCCACCACAAAAGGGCGAAAAGCCGTTACATCAATTACAAATGTCTGACTGTAAATCGCGCGTTCCTGGAACAAGGTTTTGTATTCCAACTTCAGCAATTACGTTAGTCAGGATTAAAGTTAAGTCGGGAACTTTCAAAACGGGAAGGATGGTTACCGATACTCGGTGATATGGTTTGAGAAAAAGGCGAGCGAGCAATTCTAGCTTATAATAGACTAGCTGTGCCCGCGACTTGGACTACATCCTTCATGGTCGGTTTTACCCCTTTCTCCCCTAATATTCGAAACAAAAAGTAGTCTATATTTTAATCCAAGTTTTGAGCTATATTTGTGCCAAATTTCATATCTCTAACTTCAAAAATAAATATTTTTCAACATAAGCATTCAAAGGTGGTATTACCCCCATCCTTCCCTTATTTTCTAATAAAAAGTAGCCTATGTCCGTTTTTGAGATTCAACGTATACCTATACCAAATTTCATCAAAATCCGTTCAGCCGTTTAGGCGTGAAAGAGTAACAGACGGACAGACAGACAGACAGACAGACAGACAGAGTTACTTTCGCATTTATAATATTAGTAGGGATGTTTACATAGGACCGTAGGGACCCCAAAATACCATTTACTTGTCCGAATTAACAAAACCAGTTAACGGTTATTTTAATTTAAAACCGTTAACTCTGTGGTTCCGTCGAGTTCTGAGAGTTCTGAGAATGTTTATCAAACAACCTGACAGTGAGTATCGTGAGGTGCTTAGCCGCAGTCTCTACAATCACACTTTACCGTCTTTTAAATGCAACTTTTGTTTGTGATCGGTCAATTTATGCACGTTTTTGTTTGAATGTAGCAGCTAATTAATCAAAAATTTAAGAGAGGTAGGGCATAGTAATTTATCGCTCAAACTGGAGCAGCCCGACTGGTGAAATACCTCGACCTTACAGAAGATCGCAGCCAAATGACAATCGCTACGGTGTTATTGTGTTCCTGCGTGTGAGTAAGGTTTCAAGAGCTCCTGGGGGGTGCTACATTGGTAGCAGGGGTCAAGCCTTCAAGGTAAGGGCGACAAGTCCAGTAACAGATTTATGGTGTACTTGTCGACCTTAAGCTAGGACCTCATTACCACTAAACATCAGGTGAGATGAGGTCCATCTTGAAGTGTAATATATAAAAAAAAACAAATTAAAACTTAAGTTATAATACAAACGACAGCTTTGAATTAAGATTAAAGATAACTCATTAGTCTTGATTGTTTATGTTTGGGTTATAAACTCAGACATGATGATGCCCTGGCTTTTATTTTAATTAATTGAAGAATAAATTATCGATTCAAATTAACGGAATGTGGGTGACTGAAAGTGTATTGATAATTTATCGGTTTTATCCCAGGCTTTTATTTTATTTGTCTTTTTCAATAATCTCGCGTACCTGAAAATAGAAGATATTAATTGTAATAACATAAATCAATAAAGATTTTGTATTAAGGTCAATAGTGTATACTTTTTTATTTATTTTTTTACTGGAGAAAGTTTGCAGCATACAATAATAAATAAATTTTACTTATTTTTTTTTTTGTAATTTCATGATAAAGCTGAGGCACTTGTGTTTTCAAATCCAGAATATTGGAGAACATCATATACTCTACATAGCTAAATAACTTGTGTTTTAAAAATTAAAGACAACGACGGTACTACAACATCCAGACCCGAGATAATATAAAAAATGTTTCCTATATTGATCCAACCGGCAATTGAACGCGGGCCCTCAGAGATGGCGCCAGACGTTAAGAGTCCGGCCTATACGCTTTTTAGTTACTGAAGTCGTTAAATGAATGATGTTACATGAATTATTGAAAATAGTACAAACCTTTAAACCGCAAATGTTTGTCCTAAATGAAAATCAAGCTTTTCTCGGTCAATTAAATAAATCAAAGGCAACAAATTGATCTTTGGCGCATGAAGTTGGTTAGTCTAAAGCAACACTTATGCCCAATTCCAATATTTGAAAAACGATCTATTCTAGTTACAGAAAGTAGCACATTATACGAAACGTAAGCTAAAAACTACCGACGGACGACTCTGTCATCGTCAGATAGGAAAGTAAATTTTTAAATTAAAATTAACAACTCGTAGTCGAATAGCGAAAAACGAATCGTAAAATATTAGAACCGGGCATTAGTCATTAAATAAGGCTTTAGTTTCTGTCTTAATTAAAATCCCTAGACCTTTTTCTTTTTGGCTCAATACAATCGCTCACTGCGACGTAAGCACAACTTGTAAGAGGTCCCTAGCTCGTTACTAACTTTGCTCGAGTTTTTTACAAAGTAACATTGTATATTTTTCCGGATTAGTGTTGAACCTATAAAGTATCGATAATATTACGGTCATGTATTAACACAGTCATTTGTACTGATCTCAAAGAAATGCTAGAATAATATCTCAAATTTGATTCGATTTGATTCTAAAATCCGCATTTAAGTAAAATTTTACCAACATTGCTTCATTAGCTATAATACATTTAGTCTTTCAAAACAATAAGATTATCTTTTATAATGAAATGATACATATTAAATGGACACTCATCTTAAACGTGATTCCAAAGTAAAGCTTGAGCACTTATTTTATTAACCAAAATCACCACTTGAATATTTTGGCACTTGCATTTATGTTTGTATTCAAATACTTACGTATAAAACAAATCAGTATGTCTTCTCGTCACACAAATTACATTCAACATTTCAAGTATTAATGGTATTTTTCAATAACTTTCGCTTTTTGTACTACTGTTGAACTGTTGACAATATAATTATTGCTCCTTAGGTGTAATCCAAGGGTTGATATTGTTTTGGTTCCGTTAAATATCGACATCAAATTATCGATAATGCTACAACACTAGCCGGAAGTAAGTGTTTTGAAGTGGTTCTCGTCCGTGTTTTCATGTAATGGAACGTTAAGTCTTGTCAGACATTTTTTTTTCAAGTTTACTTTACTTTAGATTTCAGTATTCCTGTCGTAGTCCTGGCACCCACTTTACTTTTTGTTGTTTTTTTAACTAGATTTAACACTTAAGCTGTACGTAGCCTTTTCTTGGTACAATGCTTAAGCGTTATAAACAGAGAAGAAACAGTATCACGTTTATTGAGTGGATTTGGACGGTATGGGTATATATATTTTTTATTTATTTTGACGTCACATGAATGGCTATATACCGTTTACATAATTAAATATAAAAGAACAATATTTATAGTGGATAATTAGACGACCTCCAACACAAATATAAAACGCACTAAATTGTCTCAAATCTGGGTTTTTTGGTCCCGTCGTTTTTTTTTTATATTGCACTTCAAGATTGACCTCATTCCACCTGATGTTAAGTGGTAATGAGGTCCTAGCTTAAGGGTGACAAGTGCAGCATAATAAATCTGTTACTGAACTTGTCGCCCTTACCTTGAAGGCTTGACCCCTGCTACTAATGTAGCACCCCCCAGGAGCTCTGGAAACCTTACTCACACGCAGGAACACAACAACACAGAAGTGATTGTTATTTGGCTGCGGTCTTCTGTAAGGTGGAGGTATTTGACGTCGTTTTCTCTGACCGTTTCTACTTACCACAAAATTAAAGCTGTAGCTGTAAAAATATGATTTTGTCCAATGTTTACTAACTGTTTTATTAGTTTTAACTGTTTTTATTATAAAATATGTTTTAGTAGCAGCCCATCGTACTATTTCCAATTTATATTCCCATTTGATGACACAATCCTCCCTTTATGTTGAACATTTTTCAGCAAAGACGACCTACAGTTAACAAAAAAAATATCAAACAAAGTAAAATAACAAAACCTACGCAACATTTTTATGTCTCTTTATCAAGCGTACATAATACGGGCATAAATAAATTAAACGTGATCATTATCACAAAACATTGTGGCTCCAGAGAGTGACCCGTTCTAAAGGGGGCCTTGGATTGCAAATTGTGATTGGTCCAAGTTATGGGAATAAATATTATTCCATTTCAGTTATCAGTTTGTAAAGTTTCTCTAATATTCATTGCGGTTGCTGACGGATCATGAAAGAAAAAATAAAATGAGGCAAAATAACGAAAACAGTGTATAAAGGAATAAATATAAGTACCTATAAGTACAAGTGAAAGAGCTAGCAAAGGAAGAGTAAGAAACAGAAAAGTATATAAAAAAAATATAAAATTTAGAATTAAAAACAAATTGCAAAATAAATAAATATAGCATGTAGGTTCGGTAGGGCACAGTATTTTTAAATATATATTTATATATTTTTTACAACCTCTATAGCCGTGAGGTGAGTAGGCTGGACTGTGGCGTCGCGTCATCTCTGAGGTCACGCGATCCTGGTCGGGTACACATGTGAAACGAACTTTTCCATTTTGGCTCGGGTCTGGGTGTTTTAAAAACTTTGTGTTAATTCTCGAACTAATCATTTTAAATTTTGTAATTTTATTTCGGTTTGTAGTAGACTAATTTGGTTACTTTCTTAGTACGCGCCAAACCTGGGACTTAGTAAATAAACGTGCATTTGGGGACAAAATCGATTACATAATGTGCCTGTAAGGAGAACCACAAATAAGACAGGTTTACATTTTTAACAGACTAAAAAAAGGGGTTTGACCCTGTGTCGGTGTGTAAAGTCGAGTTATAAAAGTATATGTAAAACATGTATGTCTACTAACTACATATGTATGTCTACTATTTAATGCAAAATTTTCCGAAAAAAAATTTCCGGAGGCAAAAGATCGCGCGGTCGCTCACCAACTAGATGGACCGATCAAATAAAAGACACGTCGTCGTCCAAATTGTTTACGGTTGTGAGAGTCGCGCTGGATAGAAACCGGTGGAAGCAAATCGTCCGTTCCAGATGCAACCAACATGCTGACCACGATCCTCAGATATGAGGGACCGACCACAGAGAGAGACTTTTAATGTTCGCAATATTTTTATTTTGGAAACTGAATATCTCGACCGTTGCACCAAGATATGAAAACCAGGCTCTTATGATGGCATCCCAGAAAAATCGAGCCAAGGTAGATTTATTTTTGTGAATTTTTTTTGGGTAACTTCATGAGTAAGATGTAGTAAGAGAGGTAGGGCATAGCGATTTATCGCTCGAACTGGAGCAGCCCGACTGGTGAAATACCTCCACCTTACAGAAGACCGCAGCCAAATGGCAATCACTTCTGTGTTGTTGTGTTCCTGCGTGTGAGTAAGGTTTCCAGAGCTCCTGGGGGGTGCTGCATTAGTAGCAGGGGTCAAGCCTTCAAGGTAAGGGCGACAAGTCCAGTAACAGATTTATTATGCTGTACTTGTCACCCTTTAGCTAGGACCTCATTACCACTTAACATCATGTGGGATGAGGTCAATCTTGAAGTGCAATATAAAAAAAAAGAGTATGATATATGATCTGAAAATGGATACAAATTTACGCTTTGACACTACAACTTGGCCCAAACACTCATAAACATTAGCCGTATCTGTTGTGCCAAGGTAATATCGTCTCCAGGGAAATGTATCTTAATTGAGTTAAATGTCGATGTTTTGTAAGGAACGCTCGCCTTGTGATTTTTTGTGCGCATCTCACCGTCCCTTTGAAATGTTTCCTTTTTATTTTTCGAGACGCTACGTTAAAGGTTCTGGGTTAAAGTAAATTGTATTTGTTTACTGTTTGAGTTTGTTTTCATTTTTAACGGACGTTTTGAAACTTATTTATTTTAATGTGCATTCAGTTTCTGTATTTTTTTTTATTAAAGCATCATCTTTTAACAGTTCCGAGTTCCGTTAAACTGTTCCTATAGTTTGCCTGCAGGATTAAGCATGGAATAGAATAATATAATTATATTTTTTATTAATTCGAATATAATGGTCAAAGATATGAAGAAAATGACGTAAAAACAAAAAAAAATGACGTCAGCTACGGTAAATTATTTTATGTGAATACACAAATTTGCTAAGGCTAAAAAGTAAATATTTAATTTTGGGCGTTTTTTACCTAACCACTGAAGATGGAGGGTGTTAAGTAATCCGTGGTAGAGTCGGTCGTACCCAATGAACAATTGGTGAGTCGTAACCTAACTTCTTCTTACAAGTTTTAAAATGTTATGGTAAGCTAAAAATATGAGGATTTGACTGTTGAAATCTGTAATTAAAGAATTGCCGCTGATTTAAATTAAAAATACTGTCTTTTTATAAATAAGGTAATTCTAACTTGTTTTTCCCGTACACATGTAGTTGCATTTCACTCCATCTAGCGGAGGGTTGAAGCATTTTTTGACTCACAAGCCTTACGGGAAAGATAGGCTTGCTTTTGACCAGCAACACCATTATGTTTCACCAGTGTAATTACAGATGGCGTTGCGAGTCTAAAACCATGTTAGTTTGGAAAATATATTCTAACAGAGCCATTACAACTTTAATTTGTTTGTTACTAGATAATAGTATTTGGTCTGACTGACAATTGAAAATACAATTAAAATGCTTTTAATACTAGATAGACATTTCTTTACTATTGCTAAGAGGAAATATTGTAAAATAAAACGAGAGACGAAGAAAAATCTGATAAAACATAAGGCATAAAGGAATCCGAACTAGTGAATTATGTAAAAAATTTCTTAAAATACGAGTCTTACAAACAAATTAAATTTATATGCCCATTCTGCAAGATAAAAAGTGTATAATTTATAGTTTTCTTGATTTTATATTTCTTAGTACTTAATTTGATCTTCTCTATTGAGAAGAAAAAATTTAAAAAATAAACAATAATTTTGTGTTCAATCGTTTCATTTTGTACTTTTAAGTCGTTTAGACTTGAAGGAAGAAAAAAGGAAGAGATTAATAACTTAATTTGTCCCTATTTTGTCAGAAAAAGGAACGCGCATAGCTTTTAAAACAACAATTTTACAAATTGTTTTTTTAAGGAGAATGTTTGTAAGAAATAATATTACACGTGCGCAGCAATCCCTACTAATATTATTAATGCGAAAGTAACTCTGTCTGTCTATCTGTCTGTGTGTCTGTTACGCTTTCCCGCTTAAACCTCTCAACCGATTTTGATGAAATTTGGCATAGGTATACGTTGAACCTCAAGAACGGACATAGGCTACTTTTTATTAGAAAGTAAGGGGGGGGGGGTAATGCCACCTTTGAAAGTTTATATGGAAAAATGTTTATTTTTTAAGTTAGAGATATGAAAGTTGGCACAAATATAGCTCTATTAAAATATAGACTACTTTTTGTTTCGAATATTCGGGGAGAAAGGGGTAAAACTAACTATGAAAGGATAGCAAAGACTATGAAAGGATTCGAACACTCACTTACATATATATCACAGCTAGTGATTTATATGTGAGTGAGTGTTCGAATATTTGCAGTAATAGGATTGATAAGATTTTTTTTTGTTGAAAAATAAATATCCCTGTGACTACCATAGGGATATTTCATGGTATAAAAGGTTATTGCATGGGTCTTGATCCCGTTTTACGAAAGGAAATACAAACTACCTTTATCTTTAAAAAAAAATACTAGTACTAATTTATTTTTCCTAAGAAAACTGAATTGAAAAAGATTATTTTAATTCACTCCTACATTCATTTAAATCGTGAATGGATTCTTTTGTCCGTCTGTAATTTGGCACCAATTCGTATCGAACACTCTCAGGCACTGAAAGCGTGCTAAGAGCAAGTATGTTTCTTGATGCAGTTTTGTGAGTGCAACGTTGCATTCAAGAGCATTCAGGCTTGTGATCAAGGACTACCTTTTAGTCTGCATTGAACGCTTGAATGCATTTTTATGCAAAGAGGTCCTTAAAGAAGACCCAAAGCTACATTGAAACCTAATTACTTTGGTTTTGATGTCTTTATTTGTTTATCCAAACATTTTACGAGTATAGCTGACTTATCTATTCTAAAACGCTTATAAGACAAGTAGAGGGCTATTATTATGATCATTCATATTATATTTTTCATACATAAGAATTAAAACTGCTCTTATAAATAGTAGATACAATGTCGTACATTAATATTTTTTTATTTATATACTGAAATTAAAATAAGAAAATTGTTTTTTTTAATGAAATTAGATTATTCATAAATAAAATTCGATATTTTGTAAGTATTCCAACTATTGACATTGCTAATATCGAGCCAAAACAAATTGAAAAAACGCATTTATTACATGAAAGCCATTTTTATTTTATTTTTAGTATTTTTGTTACAGTGGCAACAAAAAAATAGCTATTGAAAATTTTAACTCTTTATTTAGAATCATAGTATATTGGCTCCTCCCAGCCTGATGGAAAGCAAGAGAGGAACCCACATCACGATGACAATGGATTTGGTACCGTAATATCCTATCCGTTAGCATCGCCATACTGGCCCGCAAGATGTTTCTTCACGCTCTAGCTTTCGCGGTTCTTGAGATCGCGAAGAAGCCTTGATTCTAAGAAGAATCAAGGTCATGTTCTTACGATTCAGTATGCCTCAGAATAAAATACGTTCATGGGACTGTAGCAAATACGTAGTAGCGTTATAAAGATATATAATTATACTTTATTGCACAAAACTTTACAATTTTGGATTTAAAGGCAAATTATAGTACTAGTTAAGTGGTCTTGTCGCTAGAAAACGATCTGTTACAGACCTTTAGTTACCTAAATAAATAGTATACAAAATAAATAGCAGATGATAAGAAATAGCTACGGCAGCGTAACATAAATTGGGTATTGCTATCCGTAGTCATACTACAAACGTCGGTATGCTACGAAACCCGTAGCACTGCTACTGTGCATCTAGAAGAGCTTGCGAGAACGTTTAACTTCTGTGATATTTTAACTAGATCATATTTTTTGCTTTGTAGAAGCAGAAATTAAAATAAAAGAAAAATATTTTGATATAATTAACCAACTGCAGCGGATAAAACTAAAAAGTATTTAATTCATATTTATATTGTAAATGAACATCAATAAATAAAACACTTGCCATTTATTATAAAACATTTACCATTTAGTTTTTAATATTTGCAACAATATATATTATTATACCCGTGCAATGTATATTATTACCCGTGCTCTCGTATAAAGGTATTCCTTTATACGAGAGCACGGGTTGCATTCCCGGTCAGGTCAGTAAAAAAAATATGTATATTTGTTTTCACGGGCGTAAGGTCGTTGGCCCAGATTTTTGTACCACAAGTGCTTCAGCTTCTTTACACCAAAGAATCAGAGTATATTTTAAATATTGAATATTGAAAACAATGTTGACATCAGATCTTTAAAACGAATTACATTGAAACCGTAAAAATAATATTATCGCGTTACAAGATTCTGGCTATAAAATTTATGGTAGTTAAAATGAAAGCCTTTGAAAGCCATAAATATAAAATCGTTGCAGCAAGCGGCTTGCCTTTGTGGTTCGCTGCGAATTAAACTTGTAATTACTGCGATTGCCTTGCACTGCGAGCCAGGAAAAACAGACTTGGCATCGTAATTTAGACGCTCAGTACAAATCTAGTATGGTGACCTTAAATTTAATTTAAAAAGCAACTTTAGTGAAAATCTTTTTGTACACAATTTATTGTTTTTATTTTAATATCAATAAATGTTACGTACATTAACCTAACTTTTAGCACTTGTGTTACAAAAACCTGAACAAAAAATGATATCAAAGTATTTACTTACTTATAGTTTTGAGTGTTATTATAATTATTTATGATTAATAAATAGACAACACTTCTTAAAATTAAACAAAAGGCCTCACAAACGTCTTTTAAGTGGTTGTCTGCGAGTGCGAATCTCACGCTACAAAACAGAACATTATTTCGGAATTATTACCTAACATCAAAATTAACTAATAATAGGTATTTAAATTATTTATAAAAGTTATTGTTAAAGTTGTTGCATACCTTCGTTGTTTCTTACTTGTGTAACACAAGTACTAAAGCCAATTACGATGAAATCAGTTTAATGTCTGTGATGTAGTCCGATGTTTTAATTTTTTATTTATATTTACAAACCAAAATAAACACAAAATAAAATGATGGTCTTTGGTTGGTAAATAAAGTGGACTGTATTTAAATAGGCTGGTTTATTCAGCGTTTACAAACTTGTAATGATTCTACGGCGATGTTACAATATGGGTTTTAATCGCGACCGGTGGTAAGGAAGGGGTCCAAGCGTGGCTGGGATCCGAAGGCAAGTGGTTGCGCCGGCGCCGCGCGGTCTGCCGACCCATCGCGTTGACGTCATGCCCGCCTCCCGCTCGTCTCCTCCCGTGCGTCAAGGACCGGTCATGGACAATATGTTTATCAGTTTTGCGAACCAGTAAGGCGATGCTAACGGATAGGATATTACGCTATCAAATCCGTTGTCATCGCGATATGGGTTCTCTCATGCTTACCGTCAGGAGGAGGAGGAGCCAAAATATGTACCTTGCTACTATAAAAAAATATCTTACCTTATTCTAGCACCCTGCTGCGGCTTTGCTCGATCAGTCAGATCAGTTTTGAGAGAGGTAGGGCATAGCGATTTATCGCTCGAACTGGAGCAGCCCGACTGGTGAAATACCTCCACCTTACAGAAGATCGCAGCCAAATTACAATCACTTCTGTGTTGTTGTGTTCCTGCGTGTGAGTAAGGTTTCCAGAGCTCCTGGGGGGTGCTACATTAGTAGCAGGAGTCAAGCCTTCAAGGTAAGGGCGACAAGTTCATAACAGATTGATTATGCTGTACTTGTCGCCCTTAAGCTAGGACCTCATTACCACTTAATATCAGGTGGAATGAGATCAATCTTGAAGTGCAATATAAAAAAAATTGTAATTTTCAAAGGTTTTTCTTTCAAAGATTGTCTTCTCAGTTAAGACTATAACAAAACAAGAATTGTACAATTAGGTTCAATATTTTTAATCGCGTACATATACTTCGGCTAATACAACCCTTCTCTATTATCTGCTTAGATCTGTAGAGTTACCTTGTAGAATAAGGAATACTACTAGGCAATAATTCTGCCTATTGTTATATTTGAGATAGTATCGTATAAACAAATATAAACAAAAATCATAATATGCCACATATATCAAAGAAAACTAGTTTAATGTTCGTATCGCCTCAAGCGAAGAAGTATAACGCAGCTTCCAATACAAACTGTGTTTCCCGACTTTCAACGGACACGCCCCTCGTTGAACTAGACTTGGTGCAAATATCGTCTAAACTGTATGTGGTGAGGAGAGCTAATGAACGAAACTTAGTCCGATTTTGGTTTAGCTTTTAATAAATTAAACGAAACGTCTCAATGTACTGGCTCAATAGTCATATTATGTAGCTGTATCTGGTTGAATCTGCTATTTGACGACCTCCGTAGCCGAGAGGCGAGCGTGCTGGACTTTGGTGCCGCGCCGTCTCTGAGGTCCCGGGTTCGATCCCCGGTTGGGTCAATATGGGAAACGATATTTTCTATATTGTCTCGGGTCTGGGTGTTGTGGTACCGTCGTTGTTACTGATTTCAGTAACACAAGTGCTTAAGCTACTTACTACAGAATCAGTGCAATGTATGTGATGTTGTCCAATATTTATATTATTATTTATTATATTTATTTATATGCCACAGAATCAGTGCAATGTATGTGATGGTGTCCAATGTTTAGTTATACATTTTATTGCACAAAAAAGTACAAAAGGTGGACTTAATGGTGGTTAACCCTTGGGTCATGCAGATAGTTAATTTATGTGTGTACTACAACTATAATAAACAGCAATAAACTAAATACTAGAATTGAATAGTCGTTTTTGACTTTTATTTATTGTTCGTATTAAAATAAAATGTAAGACACTTTTTATAAAACGCCCGTTAAAACTTTCAAAGCCAAATAAAGTCCTTACATCACAGCACTAAAGTTTACGACTCAATACCGGACATCTCCTTCGGAACCCATCGAACTCCTCGACACGTCTACTGCATCATTTCAAAAACTTGGAGCATTCAAACGCGCCCAGTTAGTTTCCTATTATATACCTACGGCACCTATTATTGCCATATGTTACAACGTACCCTCAACCTTGCACGTCCCAGCTCCTCCGACCCAGCACTCGTCATCACTTAAATGTAATATTCCGGTCACAGCCTACCCACGCAAAAGAAAACAAAATCTAACACGAACGATTTAAAACTCCTTCTTCAACGACGCAAAAGGCACACAAATCGTTGAAGCCACGCGCCGGGAAATTTCCAACTTTTTTCGCGTGGATTTAGAATTCAAATTAGATCGCTTTTGGATGTCACTGGCGTATGACTATCCTCGCTTGTTGGTTATCTTGGAAATGTTTGCTTAGTGACTCGTGTTAAGGTTCAATTTTATTTGGGAAGGATTATGAGCTTAAGGAAGCTAAATTTAGATATAGGTCATTGCATAGAGGCTCGTTAATTGTTGGGTGTGTCAAGAAATATACTTAAGTCTTTGAATACAGAACGTTAAGTAAACATTTCTGTCGTCGTTGCCGTGTTCTTAAGCGTATACAAGCGGTGGCTGCGACTTCACACGGGTAGGTAGTTAATATACCTAGTTTTTTTGTTTTTTTTATTGGTGAATTGTATGGATCCCGGTTTTTAAGCATAAATACCGATGCAAACCGTGGATAAAACAGTCTTCCTTACAACTTCGACTAAATATTTTAGTTGGAAAGATACACTACCCTCTGTTTGTAGTTTCGGATCCTTTTGAATGCAAAAAAAAACAAACAAATCTCTTTATATTAAAATATTGATAGATAAATAATTTGATAATCCATTTGTATGTCATTAACTTTTTAATGTTACTTAAATTTTATATTTGTTAACGACTGCTGTGATCCGACCTCCATAGCCCTTTTGGCTATGTCTTTTATATGTCAATATGTTTACTTTTTATTTTGAAACTACCTTTTGTTATTAAGTGATATATTGTTAGCGAGTAAGTGTGTGTGTCGCTGTGGTTGCTTTCTAATATATCATAACAGCATAGAACGTGTTTAATTGTAATTATAATTCATTATTCCGTTATAATATTATAATAAACATTTAACCCCAATTGCAAAAATGTCCTTCCCTTGACACAAGTGAGGTGTTTTAATTTCATTAAATTAAGCTTATCCATAAAATTCCATTAAGCATGAAACTTTCATTTTTGGAAGTGTTTTAAATTTAAGAAAAAATAAAATCACATTTTATTCCATATTTAAACCTATGGTGTGCTCTAATGTAACATAGATTATACACGCTCAAGAAACCTTAATGCAACCTTTGCTTCCGCAAACTACTTCAATCCATTAGCCAATAGCTATCTTACTAATTCCGGGCGCATGCTTTCACAAAAGCCAACAACATGGGGTCGCCTTACATTCCATTTCAATACATTCAAAACCAATCAACCTTACTTAAATACTCGCATATTACCTTTAGACCGTACTTAACAATCCATAGAGATGTAGGTCAATTGGTCCGCTTTAGACTCGCTACACTCGAGAGACATTCTTGCCGAGTGACTTGCAGCTACGAAGGGATCAGGACCGATGACGTAATGAACGGTTTTTCGAAGACAAAGGCTTCGGATGCCCTCTGAGATGATTACTGTTCAAATGGTTTTAGGTGCGCTGCCTACTTGCAACTTTGCTACGCGGGGATATGTAAGTACTGAAAAAAATACTTTTGGTTTTAGCTCTTACCAAACTTTCATTAGACATAACATGGGTAAAATCCATTGACGCGGTCAATGACGACCTCCGTAGCCGAGAGGCGAACGGCCCTGACTTTGGCGAGCGCCATCTCTGAGGTTCCGGGTTCGATCCCCGGTCGGGTCAATATGGGAAACGAACTTTTCCATATTGTCTCGGGTCTGGGTGTTGTGGTACCGTCGTTGTTTCTGATTTCTGTAACACAAGTACTTAAGCTACTTACCACAGAATCAGAGCAATGTATGTGATGTTGTCTAATATTTATATTATTATTTAATATATTTATTTATATTACAAATGTGAGCCATACCTACTTAAGTATTTTGGCTGATTTTTTTAAGAAATAATTTTAAAACAATTTAATTAGACTAAAATAAACCATACAATTATAATTAATCTTCTTAATATGTAAAAATTAATCCCTTTTTTCCTTGGTTACGCTATCACGTGTGAACGGCTGGAACAATTCTACTTTTAATATACCAAATTTAAAATATTGCGTGTTCTTACCAGGAAAAGGTTCTTATGAAGAAAAAAATTTAAAAAATTGTAGGCGTGGGTGAAAACCAATTGGTATTTTGACCACTTTTTAATAATTACTGGTTTTGGAATGTTTGAAAGAAAATTATGAATGAAATAGTTGCAGCTTCAGAAAACCAAAACAAAGATGGAAAAAGGGAGTGATCATTGCCGCCCAGTTGACGAGGATATTGCCAGGAGATCTATTTCACGCTTTGTTTTTTGAATGTATATAATATATAATTATTATTTTTTTTTTGTTGTTTTCTTGTTTGTCTCCTCTCTGTATATGTGTACTTATATATGTGACAATATTGTGATGTTTTTAAATAATAAATGTTTCTTTCTTTCTTTCTTTCTTCAATTAAGAGGTTAATAATACCTAACAATAGTTAGGGTAAATAATGATCATCGTGTGAATCCATTGGCGTATTAATTAGAACCATAAATACGAATTCTAAATGCTATTTAGCACAAACATTTGCGATTTCGTACTATTAAATTGGACTTAACGGTTTTTCATCATGCTCAAGGCTATTGGTATCTATAGACAAAGACCCTTTACATAAGAGTATATAAATTCATTAGATAGCACTGTGTAAATTAATTTTTAGACTTAGTTGAATACTTTGTATTTTTTTATATTGGACGTCATTCACATACATTACTCGGACGCTGTGGTAAGTAGCTTAAGCACTTGTGTTACAGAAATCAGAAGCAACGACGGTACCACAACACGCAGACCCGACACAACATAGAAAAGTACGTTTCCCATATTGACCTGAACGGGTATCGAACCCGGGAGCTATGTCAACACACATTATACTGTTAATTAATAAAAATAATTGAAAATCTACTGAAACATTCAATTTCCACACATACGCTGTATTTCCATTTAATCAATGTCCAAAAAACAAGTCAGCCATAGCATTTTGAAGACTTAGTTGAAGATTTTGCATCGCTCAACATCGCTCCCGACCTATGGACAAAGGCCCTTGGCATGTCGAACCCAACGTGACCCGCAGGGTAACAAACGGCCTGTATTTGTACGCGAGAGCTCTCGTGCCCGCGATATGTTGTAACGGCGAGTCGAGAGCCCACAATGGCCTTTCACCGAATTCGTCGGTAGAAATTTTCCTTACCTCCTTGAAATGGCGTTATTATGCGACAATTTGCCGGTGAGGGCGGCGAAGATTTTTCGGGTCATATTTGGGCGTTTGAATGGAATACGCTGCTAATGCGAAACCCGTTTTTGTTTTCTTTTGTTTACGTGGCATGTACTTATAGAACTACTTTTTGAATTGCCTCTTTCCGAAAACATTGATGTTGAAGACGTATCTTTAACATTATATTGAATCTTTGAAAACAAAAATGAATCGTCAAAATTTTCCTACCAGTTTATCTTCAGAAAATCCCATTGGATATTTTTTTTTTATGGTCGTAATTTTTAGAGCAAGGTTTTTATAAAATTATAGGCATAGTTTTCACGTAGGTAAGCGAAGCCGCGGTGGATGGCTAACTTAATCTAAAAAACAGAAAACCTAACCCCTTTTTTTTTTTTTTTTTTTTTTTTTTACGGGGGGAAATGCTTGATGCACCTTACCGCCACCCTGAGGGAGGGTGGCGGCGTGTGTGGGACTCCCTTCCTACCAACCAACCCGGTGTACCCACTAAAACCCCCCGGTTGAACCCTCATCGCCTAAATGGCGGCGCTGTGGGAAATCGGCTCAGCCTTTACTTCCACAGCGCCGCCGGCGGAAAAGCCGCTTACGCGGCTCCGTCTGCTCCCCCCACGGTGTTCGGGGGAAGACTGGGGATGGCCGGTCCAACGGGACCATCCCCACCTCGCAGTGGAGACCGGTGCAATGCCAGCTGAGGTGCCCTCACACCATCAGCCGGCCGGTCCCCACGCGGTAGCTGGGCGCGGTCGTATTGTCGCCGCGCCCTTAGCCGCCTTCTTCGGCGGCAGGCGGGAGCGGATGGATCATTCTCCCGCTCCCGCTCTGCGGCCTCCTTCTGCGACATGACGTCTTCGCAGAAGGAGGCCATCCCATCCCATGCCGTCTCACTCCCGAGCATAGCCTCGACTATGCTGGGGAGTGAGAGATCCGGCCCCACCAACGCGCGCAGAGTTTCGCGCTGCGCATCAAATGTGGGGCACACCTGCAGCGTGTGCCCCGCCGTATCCTCCGCCGCGCCACAACTCGGGCACGACGGAGACTGCTCCCGGCCGATGCGGTGCAGGTACTGTCCAAAACAGCCGTGGCCGGACAGCACCTGCACCAAACGAAAAGTGACAAATCCCGACTTGCGCTCGAACCAGCGAATTATTGCTGGCCCGAGCGCATCAAGGGTCCAGCGGCTCGCCGGACACTCCATCAGACTGAGGGACCACTCTTCAAGCATGTGGTCCCGGGCTTCCCGCCGAACACGAGTCAGATCCTCCGAGTAGTACCGCTCCCCGGAGGCCTTCTTGGCGGCCTGCCAATGGTAGGCCGCTGCCAACACCTGGGCTTCCATCTCCCAGGGTGGCGTACTGGCCATCGCACACGCCGCCGCAAAGCCGACGGTGCGATAGGCCCGGGCGACCCTTTGCGCGATTGGAAAACCTAACCCCTGTCTGAACTTAAAAACGTTTCTGTAAGCCAAGAACGCAAACAAGCAAACAAAAAGTTTCATTTGTAAAGATTATTGGAATATTCGGGCGTTTAAGCATGGTTTATGATTTGCTTAAAAAAGTATCTCGTTTATTTCAAACGCTGTATTCACATTCTAAATGTGTTAGTTGTGTTTATAGCAATTCAAAATTGCTTTTCATCATCTGATCACATATAACGTTTTGGTAACAGACCTCCTGAAACGGAAAGTCAATGTTTTGTCACGGTCAAATCGTATAAGTTGCAAAAAAGATAAAGCTTCCTTAATCGAAGCCGTTTTAGACCTTTTGTAAATAAAGGGGTGAATTCCAAAACAAACGTCTTATTTATAAAATAGAGTTTATATCCTGGCTAAAAATAACTAAGACTAGCAATCCACCGCAAGTACTGTTCCCGCTTTTCCCATATAGGTTATATATAGGTTTTGAGAGAGGTAGGGCATAGTTATTTATCATTTAAACTGGAGCAGCCAATAAAAAATACCTCCGCCTTACAGAAGACCGCAGCCAAATAACAATCACTTCTGTGTTGTTGTGTTCCTGCGTGTGAGTAAGGTTTCCAGAGCTCTTGGGGGGTGCTACATTAGTAGTAGGGTTCAAGCCTTCAAGGTTAGGGCGACAAGTCCAGTAACATATTTATTATGCTGTTCTTGTCACCTTTAAGCTAGGACCTCATTACCACTTAACATCACGTGGGATGAGGTCAATCTTGAAGTGCAATAAAAAAAATATATAGGTCGCAGCGTAATATTATATAGCCTTAAGCCTTCCTCGTTAAATATACTGTCCAAGAGTAAAATATTTGTTTAATACTAACCTAGTAGTTCTTGAGATTGGCGTGTTTATACAAACAAACTCTACAGCTTTATAATATTCGTGTAAAGAAAAGCAATAAATAAATTCGCACACCCGAAGCTGAGCCACAGTTGAAAACGTCAAAAAATAATGTACAATTTCTACCTCGCAATTTTATTAGGATACCATCATCATAACCGAGAGGCGAGCGTGCCGGACTTTGACGTCGCGCCATCTCTGAGGTCCCGGGTTCGATCCCCGGTCGGGTCAATATGGGAAACGAACTTTTCTATATGGTCTCGGGTCTGGGTGTTGTGATACCGTCGTTATTTCTGATTTCTGTAACACAAGTGCTTTAGCTACTTACCACAGAATCAGAGCAATGTATGTAATGTTGTTTAGTATTCAAAAAAATATTCCTCAATTTTTTCTATTTTTTTTATGAGGTTTCACAATTCTGTCCCCCTTTTTGAGGTAATTCATGGGGCCAGTCAACAATGACTGTATTTCATTCGTTTCAAGCATACAAATACGCGAATAGCAACTTAGTACTTCACTGCCTTTTTTATTTAACTGTGTCTCCTCTAATCACCGGGTCGGTAATTAGGCGTAATGCTAATAGGCACTGCAACTTTCGAGAGCAATCTGCATCGCTCGAGGACACTTCCAGTTCAGAGGCTTCCCTCATTTGAAGCCAATGTTCGACTGTAGCTGGACTTATGTATATGTGCAGACAGTATTTGCTAAGAGCAAGGAAAATTAATGTATGTTTCAAAGAAAAACATTTTTTTATATAGTCTAAGTTCTAAAAGCGGGGTGAGTCCCACACACGCCACGGCAATTACCCTAGGCAGCGTACGGAGTGCCAAAATAAGGATATTGCAGGTTTGAATCACCTGACCATCTGATAAGATCCCGTGCTTCTGAAGTCACGTCCAGCCATCAGTCTCAACAATTATCCAATCAAGTGTTGTTTTCCTTGTACTTATAAGTTTCCTAGGTTAACGGGACTTCCCCGCGGAGAAAGACGGTGCGGCAGCAATTTTCCCCTCGACAAAAAAAGGGCTAGTTAAATATTTAAGCAACATTATTGGAAAAATTGCTTTTTACTACATGCATGTGAATATATACGGTACATTTACCAAAATAACATTTAAAATTTTTTTATCCGTCTGTTTGTAACGGGTAATCTTGCTTAAAAAAATGTTCAATTTCTTGACCGATTTTAATGGAATTCTTATTAGCAGCTAAAAGAGTAATTTTACCTAAGCTAAAATAATTAAAAGTAATTAATTTATTAAAATAATTTAGCTAAAAACCCATAAACTAACTCCACATTACCCAAAGGTTGACTGGTAGAAAATGCATCAAGTCCACCTGTTGTACTTTTTTGTGCATTAAAGTCTTTAAATAAATAAATAAATAAGATATTTGTAGCCCATGCCATTGAAGTCGCAGGCACAGCTAGTAATAGGTAACCGCTTTAAAAGAAAAGTATATTAACACTTCTGCCGTACGGAATTAACCAGTTATTTTGGTACCTTTCCATTCCACCCATAAATAAACCTCCACACTAAACTATCTAATTATCTCTTCCATCGCAGGAACAGTGCTAAAGTTTTCTTTATTACCAATTAAGGGGCGTACGTTCGTTGCGATTAAAACGCCTCCTTCGCCCCTCCGCTGTTAATTCCGAGCTCGGACATTTTCAATTGTCCCACAGTTAATTTAATTCGAAACTTTTTTCCACGACTGAGGCTGCAAAGTTGCTTTCCCAGTTAAGGCACAGGCATTCAACTGGGAGTTCGGGAACCTGTATTTTAGTTGCAAATCAGGACGTCTGGATCAAGCACATAAACATTGAACTGTAGATCTGTTAGATATTTGGTTTTAGTTTTATTTATTGAACGTGCTACGGGTTCGAATTTTTGCTGAACCATCGAGTGTAATGAACTTACTTGCAAATAGTTTTATGCATACTGTATTCCTGCATTTACAAATAAATAAAATGCAAAATGAAAATAAAGTTCTGATCCAAAATGAAATTACGGTGTGGTGTAGAACCTTTGAGAAATTTGAATGCAAATCACTGAAAATATTGTATTTTCAAGCGTCGAAAATGATTTTTGTCAAAATTATTTTGTAGTATATTTTTTTAGTTATACATAATAGTTATATATAATAGTTACACAAACTATACTATGTGTATTTTTTGTATATTATACATATGCCTTGGCAAACACAGACACACACAAATTTTGTAAATAAATAAATGCAACGGACAATTATACCCACCGCTTGATCTTAAATTAAAGACGTATTCTGACCTAAACCAATATAAAATAGTTAGTTTTCTAGATTGGCTTGACTAAGAATGGAACCCACGTTTTCACTCACGTTTCGTCCACCTTTTTTGCAATAAATCTCAAGTGTTTGAAGTATGAAGTATTCACCTCCTAATAAAGTCATATTATCCCATGCAATGAATTTGCAATGAACAATGATTTTTATACAGAACACCATTTCTCGACTGCCCTAAATTTGCCTCTCCTAACGGCAAATGAATTTACAACTCCGCTATCTTAGCAAGGATAGCCCGATTTTCTCTCTGAAACTCAGTAACACCGTTTTTTCTCAGGCCATTTGCGACTGATGGCAGTTAATAGGCCTTCAACGGCCCGCTATTAACACCTTTTAGGCTTTTTGACTTTTAATGGCAATGGTGATTTTAGAGCTGAGGATTTTGTTTGGAGACAATGAGTTATGGGAATTCTTGGTTAACCTTATAGATGAAAATTACTGTACTGATATCAAAGATTTTTATAGCTAAATTTTTACTGAGAAATAAAGCCTTTATTTCTCAGTAAAAATTTAGCTTTTTCATTGTAACTATTTCTACACTAATGTTATAAAGAGGAAAGATTTGTACCTATTTGTGTTTGTTTGTAATGAATAGGCTCAAAAAGTACTGCGCCGATTTAAAAAAAAATATCCACAATAGAATGCTACATTCTTCCAATTTGTCATAGGCTACAAAATTAGGGATCCTTGATAAAATTTGAAAAAAGCGGGAAAAATTCTCTAAGGCGAAACGAAGTTCGCCGGGACCGCTAGAAACTTATATTTCTGTTTGTGTTAACATTTAATATTTTAATATGTCTTTGACATTTAAATAAACCAGGTTTTTAATCATACAGTCCGCAGTACTATTGCATTGATTTAAACTTTTTAACCAAGTAAAAAATATTTATCAGACACTAGCTGACTGACGACTAACTTCGTACTGCCATAGCAAGTAAAAACTATTCCGTGGCGAGTTATTTTCAAAAATTCATAAAAAACATGCCATAGAATTTAATTAAGTAACCACGTTTCCAAACCAACGATGCTCTTTCAATATAGTCTATGGCTGAGAATGACGTTGACATTCGTTACACGCGTTTTTTAAAATATGTAAAATAAAATGTTTATTTTTCAATCTTTCTAAAAGATTTTCTTAATATTTTTCCGTAAGAACCACAGTACATTACACATATGTACATGTACATACAGAGTATTAGAAAACTACAAAAAAAAATTCAGCCAAATCGGTCAAGCCGTTTTCATGTTATGGCGCGACAACGGGAAACGGGTTTCATTTATATATATACTAGCTGTGCCCGCGACTTCGTTCGCGTGGACTACACCCTTTTATGGTCGGTTTTACCCCTTTCTCCCCTTATGTACGAAACAAAAAGTAGTCTATATTTTAATTCAAGTTTCGAGCTATATTTGTGCCAAATTTCATATCTCTAACTTCAAAAATAAACATTTTTCCATATAAACTTCCAAAGGTGGTATTACCCCCCTCCCCCCCTTATTTTCTAATAAAAAGTAGCCTATGTCCGTTCTTGAGATTCAATGTATACTTATACCAAATTTCATCAAAATCGGTTGAAAGGTTTAAGCAGGAAAGCGTAACAGACACACAGGCAGACAGACAGACAGACAGACAGACAGACATACAGACATGCAGGCATTTTTAATATTAGTAGGGATAGATGCATTAGTTTTTAGTAAACAAAACAGGAGACTGAAAACTATTAAACTTTTAACATTTTTTGTCATACATATCGTATAACGGTTTGTTATGAATATTCTGTGTTCGGTACAGTTTTCAATCGACGCGGAATTTCGGTGGGAAAGGCTTTTTTTTACAAAAACTTGTTGATTCTTTTGTTGTGACCAAATAAACCTTTAGTTCGTTCGACAGCTGCACGTTTAGGTAAACTGTTCGATATTAGTTCCTATGCTTACGTCATAATAGGGTTCAAAGTGTATCTGACGTGCTATAACTGTACTTACAAAAGAGATACAGATTAATTTTAAATCTTTAACAATCTTCATGTATAGAAAAATATAGTAAGATTTTAATTGTTGTTGTTTTAAGTGATGTTGTCCAATGTATAGGAAAATGAAAAAATACCTCAACAAGTGAGAGATGAATTAAAAAAAAAGCACAATTGTTATGTATTTTATTTTCGCGTACCAAATTGACTTAGATTGAGGTTTAGGAAATGTATTTCTCAAAAGAATTTAAACATTTACTTACATGAGATTTTTTATAAACTACGAGTACATAGGTATAATTATTTTCTGGGCACTAACTTTGTGTAAGAATTTAAGAAACGATAGATAATAGATTAGCTATTACTCGCGGCTTTGTTCGCGTTTTTTACGGAATAAAAATGTATTTTGATCTAATCTTTTGTAATTTCCAAACAAATTTTGTCCAAACCCATTTATGCCCGGTCCACATAATTAGAAAAACGAATTATTCTAGTTACGGATGGTAATAAATTATACGAGACGTAAGCTAAAAACACCTGACGGACGACTGATGACAGCTGATATGACAAGTAAATTTGAAATTAGAATTAACGACCCGTAGAAAAAAGGATAGTCATTTTTGACACATTACGAAGCGTAAAATGTTGGAACAGGGCATTAGTAGTTTCAGCGTGAAAGTGTAACAAACGCAATTTTTTTTGGTTCAACTTTCAGCATAAGTTACCTCTTTAAAAGATGTCATAAGACAGCAATTTCAACGCCCATTTATCATCACCATACGTTAATTTCACTGAACGCTTCAATATTTTATCATAAGAACATAGTCAGTGTAAGAGGACAATCTAATAACTGGTTCCTCTATCATTATAACCTGTTAACTTATTTTGAACGTTTAAAAAAGCCACCAACCAATTGACCAAGTGATAATGACCACATCCTTAGAACCTTATCATAGTATTCAAACACAGAACCCTTTGTCCCGTAAAGCATAAACAGTCCACACATGCATCCAATACCATTGAATGAACCTTATTTCACACTAAGTTCCACAGCAATGCCAATAGGATTTGCCCATCAATCGAACCGAATACATGCAATGCAAACACAACGGGTTAACTCCGCGCTCACGGCTTAGCACAAATGCACCAATTATCAAAGACGGACTCATACGCTTAAGGGAATACGAACTCTAAATTGAAAGTCTTAAAGAACAAACTCCTGATAGCCAATTAAGGGACAATTGCATCTACCGTTGTGGTGAAAGGAGTTCAGCATAATGGACTCTAAGTCTATGCGGATAGATGGGAAATTCCGTGAAAGTAATCGGCCTTCTAGGCTTTGAGTGCAAGCAATTGAATTAGAATTGTGTTTCAATAGGTGTTGATTGATTTTTGATGCGCGCTCATTAGGGTCGGTTGGAATAAAATGGTTAACAAAACAAAACGTTTGCTTAGTGCAAACGATAAAAAAAATATTTTTTACACGTTATGCCTGCAATACAGTCTGTTAATTATCAAGCGATTCTTGTGCACCATGTGTACAATTTTTTTTGTGGCGCGACGCGATTCTCGTGCACAAGGGTGCACACAAAGACTATGGTTCTAGACTTCGTTACTTTTCTCTCCCTCCCTTGATTCCTCTGGAATACCATCATGAGATCCTGGTTTTGTTATTATGGTGTACCACCGTCGATACATTTCCTATCCAATAAAATAATTAATCATCAACATAGGTACATAAACGACAAAATTATCCGCAAACACACAGTAAAAAATATTAAAAAGAGGAAACTCCTATTTTTTGGAAATTGAAAAAAAATGTACGGCATACTGTTGATCAATGCTGACAGCGCGTGGCAATTGATTTTTTTTTTACTATAGGTACTAGCGTACAATGCATGAGTGACTTTTCGTAGTGGACCAGGCCTGCTTTAAAAATCACAATCAATTCATTTAATCGTGTTGGTTACAAGTAACACTTATGCATCATCAAATAATATAAACCAAATTGAAACAACATCCTGTTTGGGACCTAATACTACGACGGCGATAGAAATTTGGGACGACACTCAATATTTATCTTAATCTTTAAGAGTAGGACTAGAGATTTTTTTTAAATATGGTGTTTAAGCGAGCAGAGCATGTATGCAAAGCGAGGCATGCCCATTTATGGTTATCATTTAAATATTTATTAAGTTTCCATTTCATTTTCATAAAACATGACTTATTATGGCCCTTAAATCATCAATAAGTCAAATTGCGGTAACTAGTTGAATATTATTATACTTAATCTAACGAATGTTTGACAAGTTTTATGAAGCATATGGTGTGAACTAGCAAGCTTATTTTTTTTTTGTGTTAAAACTAAGTACGAGTGTTTTGGCTTTCTTAAATAATTAATTCAGATTTTTATGTCCTCGTACTCTTAAAAGTATACGATGCAGTGAAAGACGTATGGTGAGGCTACGGTTCAAATGATTTAATATTTATTTAAGTGAATCGCGTGATATAAAGCAGCAATAAAAAAACATTACTTCTTCAAAGGAACGAAAAAACTCATAACTTTCAACTTATTTTTCCAGCGGGCTACTCTTGGGTATCAAAGAGTGCCAGAGTATCAGAAATTCTTCGCCGTAACCTTTTCAACTAACACTGTTTTGCAATTTTCACATCTTCCAATATTCAATATGTAGACACACAAACTTTTGTTGGATGGCGTGACCCGTACTCCTATTGTAATAAGAGCCATTCAAAAGTGCTGTCTTAGCTGAATTCAGTTAGTTTCAAGTATGGTTCAAGTAATGTGGTGAAGCGTCGGATCAGTTTTCTGCTTATGATTCCAGTTCCTGTTAAATTTCATCAGTCATCAGATCAGTAAAATCCAAGGGAATTTTCCATTCGTTTGAATTAATGACAAAACACATCCGTTTTCACATATGGTCACTAACTACCATTCTTTCTACAGCCATGAACACTTACCAATTCTCTGCCTAACATGATACAACTGTATATGTCGCAGGCAGTCATAAATATTCAAAACAACTAAACGAGTTGACAATTTTCCTTCGGCATATTACATAACAGCGAATGTTTCGAAATTGATGACTCCGTATTTATACAGCGGAATCATATAATATGTTTTATTTTCTTGAAGGGAGAAATACCTACCTCATTGTCACTCTCTGCGGTGAAGAGATCGTGGTGTGGTGGGCTTGTATCGACTAAAGCCCCCTTGGTAGCCAACGCTGCGCAGTTATGGGGTAGCCAAAATCACTTACGGATTCTATACAGGCTCTCCTACCGAGCCTACAGCCAAGCGGCCCACCTCGCCGCGGACTTAGAGTCCCGGGAAAGAGCCTGGCAACGAAACGCCAAGTGCCTCCTTTTCCTCCGCTATCCAACTCGGGATGCGTCTTAACTTCACCCTGGGACTCTATCTGAGACTGGGTGGCAAGGCCAGTCTAAATGCACTGGACCACCGGGTAACTGAGCCCTACACACACAAAACACAAAAGGCCTGCATCCATAAGGTAACTTCTACTTTTGCCGGTAAGATTAACTATTAAATCGATGGTAAGTTTAACTTTTTTAAAGTATTTTTTTCCAATTTTCTTACCCGCGTTCGTTTTATGCCTTAACACTCGCCTCCACCAGGTTTGGCGCTGGATCCACGTCAGCCAGCTTTGTCCCGCGGGAAGACTTTCTATCTTATTGTTGAACTTTGATTTACGGCGCTGAAAACTCACGAGCCCAGATTATAGGAGCACTTTACAATGGTCGGTAAAAATATGTTTTTCGAGGTGCGAATTTGATGTTCGGTCGTTGTTAAAGTTGGAGAGAGACGGATGTGGTGTTGTTGAGCAACAGTTTCATATTTATTTTTTAATCCTGAAGCAATACCGTTTGGGTGTTATATGGTCAACTTTTTTTTTTATATTACACTTCAAGATTGACCTCATCACACCTGATGTTAATGGTAATGAGGTCCTAGCTTTAGCGCGACAAGTACATTTGACAAGAACTTATCTGTAAGTGCCTGTCTACAGCATCGTAGCTCTCTCTTGACTTAATAAAGTAATTTATTTTGTTTTTTCTTTTTTTTGTGTAATCTAAAAACTTAGGAAAAGCCTGTTGCAGTTTATATAACATTGCTTATATGTGGAAACTTAATTGGTTTAAGATATTGTTTGTCTGTATTACCTCTACTGTAACTGTTTTATGTACTGTGTGTTTCCTAACAAAATATAAATAAACGTATGAATCGATTTTGTTTTTTTTGTTTGTTTGAGAGATGAAAATCGTAACAATAATGATAGCCGCTACAAAACGTCGGGTAACATAATATTTTGACACAACTCCTTTACTTTACTTTAACGCCCAGTTCCAGTATTTTTTGGATTGAAGAAATTTATTCCCAAAAAGACAATTACAGACATGAGAACATAATTTATCTTAATGTTAAAAATAATAATAATTTGGTAGGTTAGGGGTTAAATATGTTATGAGGAAAGTACGTCGTTCGAGGATTTGGTATGGTAGATAGGAAATACTCCCCTAGCGCATTCTCAAAATAGGTAGGTAGTTATATTTATTCTAAAATGTGTTGTACAAGTTTCTTTTTTAATGCACCAAGTGAGCTCACATTTTACGATTCGTAATGAGTAAAAAATGACTATTCGTTTTTCTACGAGTCGTTTATTCTAATTTACTTTCCATATCAGCTGTCATCAGTCGTCTATCGGTCGTTTTTACCTTACACCTCCTATAATTTATTACTACCCGGAACTCCTTCCTGCGTGTGAGTAAGGTTTCCAGAGCTCCTGGGGGGTGCTACATTAGTAGCAGGGGTCAAGCCTTCAAGGTAAGGGCGACAAGTTCGGTAACAGATTTATTATGCTGTACTTGTCACCCTTAAGCTAGGACCTCATTACCACTTAACATCAGGTGAAATGAGGTCAATCTTGAAGTGCAATATAAAAAAAAAGAAAAAAAAAACTAGAACTAACTACTTTTTTTTCTAATATTGAAACCGGGCATAAGAACTCTCCAATCCACGAAGGCTGCCATCACAAAATGGCAATATAGTGTAACAGGTGTTAGTCAACGTAACAGTTTCAACTTTAACCGCTCTTTAATCGGTAAATATAAGTGCTTATATCTAACTATCTGCGTTTTATTTTAATATAATTTAAATTTTAATATAAGGTTTATATTTTCATTCATTAGCTTGATGGAAGAATTATTAACACTCTCGTAATCGCCCATGATTGTGTGGTAGTGGGTTCGTTTTCCAAGACAACAATTCTTAAATTACAAACATAAAAATTAGTTTTCTCTTCATATATGGACGTTTCGTTATTTTTTTTCACTGAATAAAAACAAACATAGATTAAATCTAGACTTTAGACTTTATTTCACAGAAAAAAAAGATTTAGAAATTGGTTTTACAGGCATATTCAAGTACAATTTAGATTCAGATGACATTTAGAGTGCGAACATGTAATTCTTGTAGTTAATTTGTGTCTAGCATTAGATACCACAATAAAATGAATAATAATTTTATCCGAAAATAGTTTCAAGAAATCCCAACCTGCTGGTAATGATATCATTAAGGGTGAATTTGACCTAGTTAAAAACATGGCTCAGTCGTTACGTCATCTCATATTTACCACAATCTTCACAATCGCAGACGCCATGTTTTGTTTTCAGTATGACTAATCAGGTGATTTGGTATTCTTCGTTTAACAATCAGTTTAGTATTGAAAAGGGTTCAATATAATATACTACCACATAAAACATAAACGTAAAAATATATTTCCATAGAAATAGCACTCCTTTGAGGCACACAAAGAACCATAAAGTGGACCATAACAACACCTGTCCAGGTAAATCGTAAACGTAAAACCAAAATGGCTGAATACCATTTTTCCATAACAACGTCCCTTTGGAGAAAAACGGTTTGAAGGAAGATCAGCTCGAGTAAGAAACGGGGAAAATTTAATACCGCAAACCGTATAATATATTTGTGTAAACAAATAAAAGCGATATTAAATCGTGTCCATAGCGAAAAAAATATTCCCGTTCTTACACGACCGTAATCTTTCGCGCGCAAGTCAGGAACTGCGAGCAATTTGGTGCATTTTATATTTTAGTGGCTGTGCCCGCGACTTTATTAGCGTAGACTTCAGGATTTAGAAGTTATTATTTTTAAAATATAATATTTCGTCTAAAGGTGTTTTAGAGAGATAGGGCATAGCGATTTATTGCTCGAACTGGAGCAGCCCGACTGGTGAAATACCTCCACCTTACAGAAGACCTCAGCCAAATGACAATCACTTCTGTGATAATAGAAACAGAAAAATTTTATCTCCCCTTGCGGTGCGGGAATTGAACCCACGACCTTCACGTATCGCGCGTGCTGCTCTTACCAACTGAGCTAACCGCAAGTTATCGTAGGCGATGAAATTTTTCTGCTGTATCAACCGTTAGCCTCCGGTTCGCTAGTACGGCGTTTAGTATTATAAAAATAATAAAATCACTTCTGTGTTGTTGTGTTCATGCGTGTGAGTAAGGTTTCCAGAGCTCCTGGGGGGTGCTACATTCGTAGATCAACAAAATCGCTATCCCAAACTTCCACCACTTGCGCCAAACCGAAATTCGCAATAATATCAGCGGCCCAAAGCGGGATATATTTCTCAGAAAATATCCGGTAATGTTAGTTTATTCCGTTCATTCTATTTTTTAGGTTCGTCCGTTTGTCTCATTTAAATCTTGTTTGCTGCAAAAAAACTGACCGAAGATATTTCCCTCTTTTATTTCGTCCCCCGAAAAATCACACTGTTTACCATATTATTTGCATTCTTTGGGGGAGGACCTATTTTTGTTCGGATTTTTATTTTAAAACCGCTCGGAAGGGATTGGATTGTAATTCTGGGCGATTGGTTTGTATTTAATTCAGTAGAACACGAATTAAAAGAGTATGTTTTGTTCTTTTCCTTTTAAAATTTGTTTGTGAAGAATAGTAGATTGTTCGCTGCTGGAGACTAAGTGGATTATGTTAATCCATACGCCATACTAATATAATCAATGCGAAAGTGACTCTGTCTGTCTGTCTGTGTGTCTGTTCGGCTTTCACACCTTAACCACTTAACCGATTTCGATGAAATTTGGCATAGTTACACCTTGAACCGCCAGATCAGATATAGGCAACCTTTTGTTTTAAAAATAATGGGGGATGGGGGGTAATTGCGCCCTTGAATGTTTATATAGATAAAATATTTATTTTTTAAGTTAGAGCTATAAAATATTCCACAAATATAGTTCAAAGCTTGGATTAAAATATGCACTACTTTTTATTTCGAATATAAGGGGAGATAGGGGTAAAACCGAGCATGAATGTAATATACATAATTGGCTACTTGACAGTGTTTACAATAAAATATGAAAGTGTTAGATATGTTAGCTTATTAGTTAGGTAATAATTTTACAATTTTATTTTTTAATTAAAAGCATAGTAAGAATATTATTTTTGTAAAATTAATTTTACTTTTTTTAACCGAAACGGAAACCACCATTGCAATTCGGAAATGACAGCTGTCAGCGAAAATGATTTATTTTAATGTGGCGAAATAATGATTATTTTACTGATTTAATTGAATTATTG
Organism: Glyphodes pyloalis; assembly: GCA_037074685.1. NCBI lineage: Eukaryota > Metazoa > Arthropoda > Insecta > Lepidoptera > Crambidae > Glyphodes > Glyphodes pyloalis. The sequence continues at coordinate 2,669,255 of JAYKKO010000030.1, read as the reverse complement.
TGTCTCTAACCGTATTAAGAATTTATTAAAACATTTTCCGTTTATCTAAATCAAGTCGTTCCTATGCTTATCGGTTCGATGTCTAGAACGTTGACGTCATAATGCAACAGTGACGTGACTTGGTGTTTTCGCGCGCTTTTTGAATGTGTTACACAAAATCTTATTTTTCTCTGGTTATTTACATTTTTTCCAGATAAATCGAATTGCTTGGGATATAAAATGAACGGGCGCACATTTTACAATATTTTTTCAAAAACTTTCAAGTAGCCAATTGTGGAAAAACCTGTAGTCCACGAGAATGAAATCGCGGGCACAGCTAGTAATGTAATAAATTGTGGATTGGTAGTTCTAAATTTTCCCATGGTATCACTGTTTAGACAGGGGTTTTAGTAGGTAAGCCAGTTCTAATTAGGCCAGGATAGCAGGAAAGTCTTACACATTGTGTAGGAGGGGACAGTAAGGTACATCGTGGATTTCCCTCCCCTCAAAAAAGGAAAAGAGTTCATTGAAATGTTTAAATGTGATAAAAGGTGCTTGATATTGAGAAGCACTAAGGCGATTTCTGTTTTCCAAAGAACTTATCTATGATTAGTAAATTTGAGAAAAGTATCCCTGTTGTCTATTCATAATTGTTTTTAAAATACCGCAATATTTAATTAAAGTGTGTGTAGATTTGAGCAATAATATTGTAATTTTCGTGCAAGCAATTAAATATGTTTTTGTGGAAATGTGTAAACAGGTAGATTGAGGCTGTAAAATTCAACACGTCGTTTCTTAAATTACTTAGAAATTTAATCTTGTAACGATTCTTATGTCAAGTATATTTAAAACAAAATAAAATTTCAACATTTAAAAAAACTTCAAATGATTTAAATAATCGAATTAACGAAAAAATCAAATAAGTTTGCGATGAACGCGATTACAAGGCAAAAACCGTATCCTGTTTCAATATGGTTAAGAAATTACTGTCATTAACATCAGACAACTTATTTTGATCATTGCAATACCCTAGAATTTACCAAATCATCCTATTTTATTTATAACAGCCAAATTGCATATAGGTGCTTCAAGGAGTGTAAATGCAGTTTCCCAAACAGCGCCATCTCTTATCACAGCAAAGAACTAAGGCACTCTCAAATTTCGCATCCCTCCAATATGGAGGAGCGTTCCGGGAAAATTGGGTTCGTATTTTGAAACACTCAGTCGCCCTGAGGCCATGGAAGCGCGCGGGTGTGTCCACGCCTATCGATAAAACGATTCGAAATTAATGTGTCGTTACTAAGCGAATTGCTTGCCAGTATTTTGTTATTAAGACATTGTGTTCGATTTTTAAATTCAATTAAGAGTGATAGAGACTGTTGTGTTTTTTTTTTGGTTGAGTGTTTAAATCGTTTAAATCGCCTAAAAGTGACGATAGTCGTAAAATGGTATGCTGATAGGATCTATGGATACCTGAGAAGGCGGTATGCTGTTTCGGAGGTAATTTTCAGGCGACACCTACATGTATTATATTTTTAAACTAAGAAATATATTGACTCTTGTAAACATTACTTAAATAAAATATTTCTTAAATCTACAAGCTTCAAACTCGGTAAGGAAATAAACTCAAATCAATTAGTTTTAAAGATTATTTTGATACCAAACATTAATAGAGGTTCAAAAGTTTATAGAGGTTTAAGTTTTACTTTTTAATCATCATTTTAATAACCTACATGGCATGTACTATTTTAAATTAAATTATCTTAACAGCAACAAAGACTTTAGCTGCAATTGAATATTCAAGTTTTTATTTAATCTAGTAAGACCAAATATAACATTTTTTTCGAGCTACTTAGCTACAATTAAATTATTGCTAAATAACGTAGCATAAAGCGTTCCTAGTATCACTTCCTTTCAGTGGATAATCATAATCAAAATTATTTCTAATTATGAAAATATAAACATCTTAAGTCGTCAAGTAATATTTGTTTACGGCAAATAATAACGTTATGACGTAATGACGTCTTTAATTAACTGGTAACTGAGGCCTAATTGTGATTATTAAGATTTTACGCAAATTGCTTAAATTACAGACCAAGTCTATAAAAGTCCACCAAAGTTATACTATTTGGCACTGTTTGCAGTAAAAATAAAAATAAGTATAACTTAGGTTTTGTTGGATTGATTTTTTTTTCGGTTAAACACAAAAAAAAAATGATTTATTTTTTATAAAAATTAAAAAATATATTTGTATTGATGATCTATTAATTCTTCTTTTTAGGGTTGCGTAGCCAAATGGCGGAAAAAACGCAACCCTTATATTTTGCCTTACTTGGATCCCGCTAGTACTTAATTTTTGAGCTCTTGGTCCACTGGTACTTGGTTTGACGAGACTGGTTAATACATTATAGCAATTGGCGGCTGTCCTTCCCAACCATTACAAGGGGATCCAGACCTATTTGGAACACAGCCAGGATATACGGCTCTTTCTCATGTAGGAAACGAATTTTTTTACATTGTTTCGGGTCTGGGTGTTGCTGTACCGTCGTTGTTTCTGATTTCTGTAACAAAAGTGATTAAGCTATTCACCACATAATCGGAGCAACGTATGTGATGTTGTCCAATATTTATTCATTTATCTGATAACCAGGTGATTCAAGCCCGATGCCCAAACCAAACCGGGAAATTTATTTTATTTATTTATTTCTTGAAATGCTCAGAAAGTAAAAGTGTTCCCCACTGGATTTGAACCCACGACCTACGGGTTTTCGAGCCTATTGATCTAACCACTACACCACGGAAGCAGTTCCTAGATAATAAAATGAGAGTGCCTAGAGATTATATTCATAATTAATAATAACTGTGACTTTCAAATCTCGTATCTTGTTATTTTTTAAACTTGATCATTCTTGATTCATTTCAAAACCGTATTAAAATCGTCTAACCCGAAATGAAATTTTCATTTTATAGGCCACTTTAGTAGTAAGAGCATCAAACATGAGTTTATCACAAATACATTTCGAAAGAGTTAAACAAATGTTTAATGAAACGGCCCGGCTATTAAATCTTAATTATTTAAAAAATGACATACATTGCTCTGATTACGTGGTCAGTACCTTCTCGTGGCTAAGACATTTGAGTTAAAGAAATATCAGGAATAACGACGGTACCACAACACCCAAAGCTGAGACAGTGAATAAAAGCTTATAAAATATTGACCCGACCGGCGATCGAACCCGAAACCTCAGAGATAGCGTGACGCCAAAGTCCGGCCCGCTCGCCTCTTGGCTACGGAGGTTGTCCTGAATCCAGAATATCCTGAATGCCTAACGGTTAAGTACCGATTAGTTCAATACCCGAGAACTTAGACAATTACCACAGTCAGTTAGATCTTCAGTCAGTCGAAATTCAATACTGATAATTCTAGCCTAGCTCAGGTATTACGTAGCAACCGAGATTGAGTTTGGTCTAGCGTCTAAATATTATTCCTAGGTTTCTATTAGCAAGACTATTAATTAATTTCGTGCCTAACTCCGGCTATATTAGATTTTGCTGAAGGCTATTATGATTTGTTAATGTAAATGAGACGTTTATGCTGAGTAACTAGAACATGGTCGTGAATTATTTTACAAGCAATATTATTTTTTGATAGTAAGTATATGGTATGTAGAGCAAATATATACTATATAAACATACTTTTTAAGTAATAGATCTTACTTTTGATTTAATTGAGGTTATCAAATACCGTTTCTAATTTGATCTTCTTTACCGTTTTTTGAAATGTGAAGGAGGTAATTATTCCGTGACATGTACGTTGTATGCATTTTTTTTTATTTCAAAAATTAAACAAAATATTTTAAAAAATAAACCGATTTCAACAATGCTTCCAGTAAGTAGTTTACTCGGCGGGGCCAAAAATCAGGCAACAGTGCGAAAAGTCCTTGTCCAGACCAGTCAAGTCAATAAGAAAAATAACCTTTTCTAAATTGGCTTGGCTCTAGGTGTGCTGGGTTAAAACTCTGCGTTAATAAGTTACATAGACCGTAAAGCTAATGTGACAAGGTACTGAGTTAACGAACTAAAGCTGGTCTGTCTTCGATATTTCGCAGCGTACATTTTATATAATAAACATGAATAAAGTTTTTGTTAATTACACGAATTATATCTTAAGAAGTTTGAGTATTTTGTTAAGAATAAGTAAGGATTAGTCAGATCGGCAAATAACACTAAAAATGGCAAGTAATGAGGAACACTTCAAAACTTTCACAATAACATTATTTCGCCACAATCCGTCCGCAAATTTAAAAATTTTTTGTCATAATTATTTCTTAACAGGATCCCCTCAGAAATTTCCTTATCTTATATCCAAAGGAAACAAGAAATTTCGCCCGTTGATTTAGAACACGACCCTTTGCTTCCGAAGTTTTCGCGGAATCCCTTTGATGCCTTGAAAGGTCCACCTTTGAGAATTATAATTAAACGTCACCTTACGGATTTAATTGCAGTGCTTATATAGTCTCATGAGACTAAGTTAACTGAGCAATCGTGAATTTAAGGAGTTTTTACCGTATTTTTTAAGAAATAAAATAATTCATTTCCCCTTGCGGTGTGCGATTTGGACCCAAGACCTTCACGTATCGCGCGTGCTGATCTTCCAACTGATCTAACGGCAAGTTCCCGTAGATGATTAATTTTTCCGTTGCTTTAACCTCAAGCCTTCGGTAAGTGCCCTCTGCCGAATATGCTTAGAACGACATAGGTACTTTTTGTAAATTTATTGTAATTTTTAAAGAAAGACATAAACATTTGTTACTTAGAGACATCAAAATATATCCGTATACGTAGTGTGCCGACCTACGACTGACCTACAAGTCGACACAAATACAGCGTCAGCAGAATTGGCGTAGTAAACAACGCTCCATACGTAATGCGTGACATCGATATCCTACATCGCGATATCAGAGTTTTCGTCGCCACTAAGTACAAAACTACAACAAACCAAGAATGGTAGTTGGGCCTTGGTCCCCGAGCAGATAACACCTAGCTCGGCGGAAGTACTTCCACTGTAAGTAAAGAACATACGTTCCTTACAGTAGGTACACTTAACAATAAATAGGATTGGTAGTAGAAAAACAAAAAAATATGGAGTGTTCTTGTGAAAACTTTTTGTAGTATCAAGAACCATATTTTTGTAGAGGATTAAAAGATTAAAAGATTAAAAGAAAGAAAATTCTTTATGCGAATAATTTTGTGTACTGATAAAAGCACTTACGACGAGAGATTACGATGTATTCAGGTATTTACAATTTTATCTGTGTTCGCCGATAAATGCGTTTGTGAATCGACTTCGATTTGTTTTTGTGAAAAGCAAATTTTAATGTCTCAACAACGAACATAAAAAAAACAAGGTCTGATAAAAGTAATTCCGAAAAACGACGGGAATTAGCATTATTATTTCTCATTTTTTTATATTGCCGTTACAGATTGACTTTATCCCACCTGATGTTAAGTTGTAATGACATCCTAATTAAAGCACAGCAAAATAAAGCTGGAACTGGACTTGTCGACCCTATCTTGAAGGTTTGACCACTGCTACTAATGTAGCAGTCCCCCAGGAGCTCTGGAAACCTTACTAATACGCAGGAACATAACAATTTACAATTTATAATTCGTTAAAATTAAAACTCTTACAAGCGAGAATGAATTTGATGAAAATAATATAACATTGATGCTTTAATATTAAGCCTGAAAGAGAGCAAAGATAGCTTCCAAGAAATACGCCCACGCTCAACGGAAATATGATAAACTAAGGAATATTTGACCTATTTTTCTCACGAAAATGTATAACTTTCCAAAGCTTTTTGTTCTTTCTTTATATAAATTACAATTCAATTTAATTATTCTAAGAAACGTTACACGAACATCGTACTGTATTTTATTAATCACTTAATTATTAGAAGAAAGTATAAATTAATATTTTGTCCTTTATTTTGTGATGATATCGACATGATTGGCTCAGATATGAGAGTATTTGTAGCAGAACTAATGTATCCTATGTGATTGTGGATGTTTATTTGCAAATAAAGCTTTTGTTGTCCCAAGTGGATACTTGGGACGACAAAAGCCCAACCGGAACAAAATAAAAACTCAAAAAAAACAGGAAAATACTCAACTTTTAAGAACCAATCTGGCTAAAGATATTACTTAAATTTGGTAGAGAGTAACAACCGATCTGATAGGTCGCAGTAACCACAGTGCATGTGACCACAGTGCATTAGAACTGCAAAGCTCCAAAGTTCTTTAATAATAATGATATCTAGTAACTATATTTTCGAAAAAACGGAAATGTTTGAGAGAGGTAAAACAAATAGATTTATTGCCACAGCCAAATAACAATCACTTCGGTGTTGTTGTGTTCTTGCATGTGAGAAAGGTTTCCAGAGCTCCTGGGGGTCCTACATTAGTAGCAGGGGTCAAGCCTTCAAGGTAAGGTGACAAGTCCAGTAACAGATTTATTGTCTTGTACTTGAGTGTCTGCGTAGAACCCTAGAATATTTTGGTCATATTGCAAGGTGACAACCACGAGAAACTTATCGTGACCGGCAAAGTATATGGAAAAAGACCTCATGGACGCAGCCATATGCGTTGGTCTGATCAGATCCGCACTGCTCTCGACTCTACAGTTCACAACGTCCTTCACACCGCCGGAGACAGAATCAGTTGGAGGGAAATCATACTGGTGAAAGTGATGCAAAAGGGAGGTCACAACCCTCAGCAGTGAGGAATACGACGCAAGGAGGATGACTTGTCGCTCTTAAGCTAGGACCTTATTACTACTTAACATCAGGTGGGATGAGGTCAATATTGAAGTGTAATATAAAAAAAATCGTTTCTCAGCCTACTATTACCTACTTAAACGATGGAACTAAACTTGCTGTTCATAACCAAGCATTTACTTAGGTCATGACCCCACTAATTGGGATGTTTGTATCTTCATTAATTATGATCGTAAGGTTGAAATTCAAACGAATCGGAATTCGCCACGTTGCCTTGTTAAAATTTGCCCCATTGTTTGATGTTCCTTTGTTAGCGATCTGTTCGAAACAATTGTTGCCTAATTTTGAACCCTCTTGAATATTTGGTAGAATGCTCGCGTTTTGAAAAAGCATTGGTTTTACTTATTGGGCCTTTAATTTTTTTCCGTCTTAAAATTAGTCGTGATGGTAATTAAATTATGGTACTACTAAACTTGAGATAAAAAAATCGAAATTCATAAAAGAAGGTTTTTATGGCAACTATTGTTGCATGAAACTTATGTATTTAACCGGCCGTGTATTATCTTAGTAACTTTATATTCGCTTTATCGCAATTTTATTCGAATGTTACGAGTTGCACATTTATTAATAAAAAAATGCAAACCCGGATTGGTATGCAAGCGTATTGCATTTTTTTTGCCAACCGAAAGAAGTAATATGTTGATAGACAGATAAGTAGTAATATGTTGAGGTATGTAAAATCAATCAAATACCACCCAAGAACCAAAGCCTTCAGATGAAAACATTGAACAAAATTATAAATACCTGCTTGTTAACAGTAATATTTATTGAAATAACAACAACAAAAACAGACAGAGACAAAAAAATATGTAATATTTGAAAAAAATACAAATAACGCAAATTTACAATTTTCAATTTTTTTTATTCAACGGAGTTTTCAATTAAATACATTTGTTAGAAAAATGACCCCTAAACTTATTGCATTAAGAATCAAAATGGAACTCCCACATATAGAATCTCAGCCTTCCATTATTTATTTGATCAATTTCATCCTTCCGTATTTTATCGCATTTAATCTGTTTTTGCCTCAAGCATCCCTCTCCTTTAAGGATTTAAAAAGAACAAAACAATTCCAAACCCGAACGGGGCGATAGCCGCAAGTATTTCTTTGTCATCCCTTCACCCCATTTGAAAATAATCAATTTACACGCAAACGGTATTGGCAGGGTAAATTGGCAGTCGATTAAAATTATCGTCAAGAACATTCTCTATTTCCAAGTTGAGAACTAGGGTTGGCACTCACCGAATGCGAAAGCCGGACTTAATCATTTTGATGCGAGATGTTTTGTGGCTTATTGTGGCTATTTTATAACTAATTGAATATTATTTTCTTCGCTTCAAAATAATATAAAATTATATATGTATATATATATATATTTATTTATTTTTTCATTAAAAACGCAATACAAAACAACGCATATAGCATTCTGAGTCTTAGTTCTTCCACGTTCCATTTAAATAAGATAACGAGTAGTTCGTATTTACTACTAAAAAAAATTTTTTATCGCGTTTTGACTCGTTAACTTTTTTAAATGTCAGATGCAGATACTTAAAACTCCCAGCGATTTTTAATGAAGTGCCAGTGTTCAAGCTTTTCATTCATACTTCGCTTTGCCAGTTTTGAGATCTTGTATCAAACTTCAACCAAACAGTTTTTTATTACATTCCCAAAAATGATAAAAACCATTTGTATTGCTTTATTTAACCCTTCTGATTCGATTAACATAAAAGAACAAAACAGGATGAGAGACAACCCTAACTGTGACCGATTTTTATGAATCTCGACTCGGAATCAATTCGAGTTTGCGAATTGCGAATCGATTTGGGAACCTTTGGGAGGCTGAATTTTTCTGAGTGACAGTTGACAAATATTGGTGTCGACGTAATTTGTTCGCGTTTTTTGACACTTCGGTCTAAATTCACACGCTTAGGAAAATCTTATATTTTTTTCTAGGGCAGTGTTTCATAATACAAACGTTGTCACTGTCTTCTTAAAAGAGTTATTACGATATCTTAAGCAGAACTAAAATAATCATTGCCTATTTATTCATTCCAAATAAAAAAAAATTTCTTACTATCTCAAAGAAAAGTAAGAATGAGATATCAAATATTGATATGTTGCTTACCTATTTCTTCTTCCTACTAATATTATAAATGTGAACGTTTGTAAATAATGTATGTTTCTTACTTTTGCGCCCAAAACTAGTCAATGGATTTAAATTAAATTTGGTAGGAATAAAGATGTCCTTCTATAAATATCATAAGATACTTTTTATAACAAAATAAGGCGGGCACATTGACTACAATATATTTTTTATTGGGTACAAGCCCTTGCATAAGTTCATAATCCTGACTCTCCATTCTTCGGGCAATACAAAAGTTTATATATATATAGTAAATGTTATATATCTATGAGTTTATGTTTGTTTATCATGCTATACTATGAATATAATTCAAGAAATAAAACTTTATTTATGTTGCACGGCCGTACCCATTTCTCGCCATCTACTATTTCCTCTACCTTATGGTTGTCTGGAAGAGATCGCTTTCTAGCGATAAGAGCGCCTAAATTGTACTATAATCAATCTGTGAAACCTATTTCTGTAAAGTTTTGTGCAATCAAGTATATCTATCTATCTATCTATCTAAAAGTACCCATCTTTTGCATTTCTAGATCTTGAGCTGTGTGGCACATAGAATTAAAAAACGTGATTTTAACTTTTCTAATTCAGGCACGTCACTAGGTTCAGAGTTATAAAGCCTTCCTCGATATATGCAATACAAAAATATATTTTAATTTGAACCAGAAGTTTCTGAGATCACTACGTTTAAACAAACAATCAAACAAACTCTTTTTTTTATATTACACTTCAAGATTGACCTGATATTAAGTGGTAATAAGGTACTAGCTTAAGGGCGACAAGTACAGCATAATAAATATATTACTGGACTTGTCACCCTTACCTTGAAGGCTTGACCCTAGCTACTAGTGTAGCACCCCCGAGGAGCTCGGAACCTTACTCACACGCTGCTGCGTGCTGCTCACATCAACACAGAAGTGATTGTTATGTGGTTGCGGTCTTCTGCAAGGTGGAGGTATTTCACCACTCGGGCTGCTCCAATTCGAGCGATAAATCGCTATGCCTTAACGCTCTTAAAACTCTTCAGCTTTATAAAATTAGTATAGTAGCTATCTTCACATACATACATTTATCTAAAATCTTTTTTAGTATCTCTCGATCATAGTATAAGTAGGGCTTTCTAATTGTTAAGATCTGTTATTACTATCTTTTCACAGAAGAAGAAGTTTTCAAAAGTAATATTCTAAATACAGTTGAACTATGAAGCAAGAATCTTCATGTTTCGTCGGCGATGTTCCGAAACTCCATCTACTTTGATGACCTGAGTCCTGCTAAGTATTCAGAGGCGACCGAACTTGTGATCACAAGTTTTGTTATGTTAATTCAAATATCCATTTAGTTTCAGAGATGAACTTCGGAAATTGGTCGCTGTCTCGAGTTCATTTCTGTTTACTTAAGATTGAAATTCTGAGTGATGTTTGAGATTGGATGATAATTTATACTTTTGTTATAAAGCTTAAATGTATGGTTGCTTTTATTTAGATCATAGAAGAAGTTGTATTTTATCGGTCAATGCTTGCTGATTTTTGATTGATTTTTCATTTTTGGTTGCTTAAATATCAGCAGATTCAGTTTTAACTTAGCATATAAAAATAAACTACTTTATCAAAAAATAAATTAGTTTTACAGACACTAATTAATCAAAACTTATTAATAAAATTAAAATACTGTAAAATGATAAAACATACTTAACTTATGATCTCATATCGTGTGCATGAAATGTTTGAAATAAATCAGAAAATACTATAAACACTGTAAGTAGCCAAAGCACGTTATGGTAACTAGATTAAATTTGTAGTGTTTTTACTCATATTATCTTTGTACTAATATTTCTGTGTTTAAATTTGTAGTGTTTTTACTCATATTATCTTTGTACTAATATTTCTGTGTTTAAATTTGTAGTGTTTTTACTCATATTATCTTTGTACTAATATTTCTGTGTTTAAATTTGTAGTGTTTTTACTCATATTATCTTTGTACTAATATTTCTGTGTTTAAATTTGTAGTGTTTTTACTCATATTATCTTTGTACTAATATTTCTGTGTTTAAATTTGTAGTGTTTTTACTCATATTATCTTTGTACTAATATTTCTGTGTTTAAATTTGTAGTGTTTTTACTCATATTATCTTTGTACTAATATTTCTGTGTTTAAATTTGTAGTGTTTTTACTCATATTATCTTTGTACTAATATTTCTGTGTTTAAATTTGTAGTGTTTTTACTCATATTATCTTTGTACTAATATTTCTGTGTTTAAATTTGTAGTGTTTTTACTCATATTATCTTTGTACTTATATTTCTGTGTTAGGATAGTCCATTTATCGAGGAAGGATTTGGGTTATCTAATAACACACATAATATACGAGTAAATTCGAGAGAAGAATAATCGCAAAATGCGGGAAAACCGGAGAAAAGACGCAATTCAAACAAAGACGAGTAATGTTATGTTTACATATGTAAGGATGACAAGGGGGTTGATACACTAAATTTTGATATTTTGGGCACAGTTGTCTGCAAGAAACCTCCATTTGTTTTTTGTAGTAATTTGGTTTAATTTTACAAAAAATCAAAGTGTTATATGTAAAAGAAACCTCCATTTGTTTTTTGTAATTTGGGTGTAATTTTATAAAAGAGCACACTGTTTAAAAAATCAATGACAAATATATTTCATCAGTTGTAAAAAAACACGCAGTACCTTTCCAATTTGAATCTATTTATACGCGTAAAATATCATACCACTTGTCTAAACAACCAAAAACTCTCTGCCGAGGACCGTTTTCAGTAAATAGAAAAAGATTATCCGGCCTCAAGAGGCTAAGCCAAACGTTGCCTTAACTCACGAGTATTTTATCGAATCAACCGGTTAATTTATAACAAAATCCAACAATCAACCTTTCAAAAAGCCGGATTTTCGTTGAAAGTTTATTTTTGTACGTCATCTAGCTACTTAATCCGCAATGGAACATCTATACAAAAGAAATATAAAAGCGAGCGTGTTTTCAGATTGTAATCGGTTTATATTGAATTTAAACTGATGATGCTGTTTGTTTGCTCTGACTCGTAAGAGATTATCTATTGTATTGGGTTCCAAAACTGGCTGGTTGTGGGTTGGAATCCTACATAAAATTTTAATAATTCAGAAGGTTTCTAGAATTAGAAATAGAATTCTAAACAATTTACTGTCAATGAAAAAAAAACTTCTTAACTTTAAATATATTAAAGAACCAGCAAAAAAAAATTCCCCTCGCGGAACGGGAATCGAACCCACGACCTTCACGTACTTAAAGCTAGTGCGGGGTAAAGCACTTAACAAACAAAAAAAAATCGAGCTTCTAAACTTTATCTAAATTTATTTAATAGTTTTTGAGTGCAAGAGTAACAGAAATATGAATGGATGTCCATACAAACAAATTTTCATGTTTATTATATGACTCGCATATCCTAAAAAAGCATGCAATTGTATATAAATAGTTATTGGTTATTATTAGTTGGCCCATTCGCTTATAACTGGTAAAAATGTACTTAACTAGTGGCCCTACTGTTTCACGCGCGTACTATCCCAGTTTTTTTCATATTTTTTACTAAATCTTCGCTCCTGTTAGTCAGCGTGATGTTTAATAGCCGAAAGCCTTCCTCGCTAAATGGATGATCTTACACAAAAAGCGTTACTCAATTCGAATAAGTAGTTCCTGAAAATAGCGCGTTCAAATGAACTCTTCACTTTTATTATATTAGCGTAGATTAATGGCCTGTTTATCAAAATCTATAGTATCCACAATGTTTCTAGTTTTCAAGGTAAATTTGACGACCTCCGTAGCCGAGAGGCGAGCGTGCCGGACTTTGGCGTCGCCTTCTCTGTTTCCGGGTTCGATCCCCGGTCGGGTCAATATGGGAAAACGAACTTTTCTATATTGTCTCGGGTCTGGGTGTTGTGGTACCGTCGTTGTTTCTGATTTCTGTAACACAAGTGCTTTAGCTACTTACCACCGAAACAGAACAATGTATGTGATGTTGTTCAATATTTATATTTAATTATTATTTTTGATTATTAAATAAACGACACTTAAAATTAAACAAAAGGCCTCGCAAACCACTTTTAAGTGGTTGTCTACGAGTGTGGAGGTGTCCATTTGCTTTCGCGTAAAGATAACGTCGTATACATAAACGTATTTACCCCATCTCCCACATTTTTACCCGCACTTCATTCTAATTAACTTCACCATTTTAATACCCAGATTCATGTTTACCCATTACACGTTTGTTTTTGTTCAAGTACCTAATCCTTAATGGGCCATCTGTGTTAGGAATTATGAACGGTAGTTAAGGTTTGAAGTTACACCCACTGTTTGAAATATGAGGCTTGGTTAACGACAAACGGCATGTAGCGAAATTTGCGTTTAGTGGTTAGCTAAATGTAGGCTGTTATTGTTTTGTGTGATAAATTTTGATAAGTATGTTCGGTTAACGCCCTAATGGTGTAGTAGTCAAGCGCTGTACTCAAATATATTGAGAACTTGCGGTACTTCGTTTGCGTGGAGTAAATCTTTTCTAGCAATAAATAAATTAGTCTATCGTCAACGCGCGTGCAATACCGCGAAAGAGCAGTATGTAAATACCGCGTAACTGCAAAAGGCGCAAAATAGATATAATATATTTTATTTTTATATTGCACTTAAATATTGGCCTCATTCGACCTGATGTTAAGTGGTAATGAGGTCCTATCTTAAGGGTAACAAGTACAGGATAAAAAATCTGTTACTAGACTTGTCACCCCTACCTTGAAGGCTTGGCCCTTGCTACTAATGTAGCACCCCCCAGGAGCTCTAGAGCTCGTCTACGCGCGTGCGATACCGCGTATCTACCGTTTTCCATAAAGATAAATTTTGTCTGTTTCTTCATATTATTTCAATCCAAATTAGAACTTACGGAAAAATCTACTTACGCGGTATTGCAAGCGCGTCGACGATATACCAACTCAAACGAATCCGACTCAAAAAGCCAGACCATTCATATAAATAAATAAATAAATAAATATCTCCCCTTGCGGTGCGGGAATCCAACCCACGACCTTCACGTATCGCGTGTGCTGCTCTTCCAACTGAGCTAACCGCAAAATATCGTGTGTGGCTTCGACGGACACACAGGTTCCGCGCCAAGTTACCTCTTGGCACGAACAGTGTTACTAAAGGTGCGGCCAAATTGTTTTGTGGTCCAAGAACTTTATTAGCAGAAATGGAATTCAGAATAAAAATGTATATTATACAGTATTACATATTTGTGACGACTACCGTAGCCAAGAGGTGAGCTGGCCGCTCTGGCGTCGCACCTTCAGAGGTCCCGGGTTCGAGTCAATATGGGAAATGAACGTGTTGTTTTGTGCCCCAATGTTGTTTCTGACTTTGAATACAAGTAATTAAACAACTTACAGAATCAGCAATGTTTGCGGTTTATATACTACTAGCAGTCCCGGCGAACTTTGTTTCGCCTTAGAGGCAATTAATGAGCAGACTTAAAAAAAAAGAAAAATATAATAATAAAGTATCCTATGTCCTTCTCCTGGTTCTAAACTACCTCCCCACTAATTTTCAGCCAAATCGGTTCAGCCATTCTTAAATTATAAATGGTGTAACTAACACGACTTTCTTTTATATATATAGATTAGATATCGTATCTATATCGTTTGAGGCCCGCGGCAAAGTCATCGGATGGAATGCCCCCCCCCCCCCCTTTTTATGCTAAAATTAAAATTTGGGAATAACAACAGAAATGCAGTGCACATGTCAGGAAGCTTTGTTGAATTAAAAGGATTGTAGCAATTCAGGACCCATCCCTGCTCGGACCAGGTCTGGCGGATCTGGCTTTGGTTTTATGAAGGATAAAAACAAAGACTTAAAACTTTGCCAGTATGAAAACGTCCTAATAAACACAGAAAGTTAGTTCAAGGTTCATTCAATTTTCATACTGCGGATCTTTAGAACGTCTGTCGCATTTCGGTGGTTGAAACATCTGAGCTTTGGGATCGGCCATTTGTAGGTCTGCGAAACTGTGCGACAGCTAAAAGCTTTACCGTGGAAATTCACCTTGTACTGAAGTTTTGCACAGAAAATATGGCGGCATTTTTGCTATTTATTTTTTTGTTTGAAGAGGTGAATCCAAACAAGTACTAGCTAAGTCCTTCTGTTTGGTCTAATATTACCTGAAAAAAAAAATAAACGCGTTCTTAAGAAATTGATATTTCAAAAGAAATCAGTATTATGTATTCACTAGCCACCGCCCGCGACTTCGTACGCTTGGACTTAAATCTTTTTTAATAATAACTATTGATGGTCGGTTTTACCCCTATCGTCTCTAATATTAAAAAAATAGTATGTATTTTAATGCAAGATTCTAGATATATCTGGGCAAAATATCATATCCCTAACTTAAAACATTTTCCCATTTAAACGGTAGGGTGGTATTACCCCATCCCCTCTTACTTGCAAAACAATAGCTATAGCCTTTGTTCGTCCTAGAGGTTCACTGTACTATACCAATTTTCAAGAAAATCCGTTCAGTGGTTTAAGCGTAAATGCTGGACAGACAGACATACTTTCGCATTAATAATACTAGTATAGATTTAAGATGCTCACAGAAAATATTAGATAAACAAAAAAACTAGCTTTAGTGATTGATTTAAGTACGAACCATACATAAAAAAATGTTTATTTTAATAACGTAATACAAAATAATAATAATCTCAAGAAGTACAGGTTTGAATTAAAAACCGAAAACAAACTATTTATCTCTGGCTGTTGTTGTACTGTCGTTGCTTCTGATTTCTCTAACCAAGTTCTTTAGGTACTAACCACAGAATCAGATCAATGTATGATTGCTTTTTATATGTAAGGTCTACTTAAATACATACGTACTAAGTTACCCTAAACTGTTGTCAGAACATATCTAGTTAGCAATCAAAAGCCTCAAGGGATATTTCGGCCCCGAATATTAAACCCTCTTAAAACTTTAAGACAGTGACACAATCAAATGAAACTAACCGAATTGGAGTACCCAAATAGGTTATCCTTATTTCTAACAAACGTAGGTTGTTATATATTCAAGATAGTTCATGTTAAATTAGATTACGATGAACTTAGGTCGTTCATCATACAATCATAGTTGGAAAGTGAAACCGAACTCCAAAGTTATTACGTTCTTTAGCTGAATAGGAAAGCAGACTGGTTTGTTCAAAGTTTGTCTGTTGAAGATTATCCAAAAGACGTGGTGAGTACTTAGGCATTTCCTACCTTATCAAAAAATGACGTTGATACATTGAATTGAATTGTCGCATGATTTCATAAGAAGACCGCAGCCAAATAACAATCACTCCGGTGTTGTTGTGTTCCTGCATGTGAGTAAGGTGTCCAGAGCTCTTGGAGGTGCTACATTAGTAGCAGGGTCAAGCCTTCAAGGTAAGGGCGACAAGTCTAGCAACAGTTTTACTATGCTATACTTTTTGCCCTTAAGCTAGGAACTCTGTTCTCTCTTTTGGTCACTTAACATCAGGTGAGATGAGGTCAATCTTGAAGCTCGTTATAAAAATAAAGAAAAAATACATAAAATCATTTTTTGCTACAACTTAAGACAACCACATAAGAAGTTGCGGGGTCTACTAGTATCATTATAAATAATAGTTATATTTATAATTATAACGTCACAAACACGGCAATAACACGAGACCACAACGAAGCGGATTCAAAGGACCACAACATTGTAGAGACTAATTAAATTCTGCAGAATCTGAACTAGGGACGGGTTGCTATATAACCGACAATACAAGGTAGGTTCTCTTTTCTTCTTGTGCGTTCGCATATGTAGTTCTATTTTATTTTGTTTGTTATTGATATCAGTGTCATATAGTTTGATTAACTCTTTTATTTTATGAAAGTTTTTCTGCTATGTTCTTCTAGGTTACTATAGGCCGTTTTTTAAAAACGAAATATGTCGGATCCTATGATGGTAATTTTTAATTCTCCGTTACCTATTAAAGTGTTTGTAGGACACAAAATATTTTTAATGCAAATCAAAAACCACGTTTTAACAATAGAATTTTTAATTATTCTGCAACGAAACCTCGACATCAAATACAGAATTGAGTAAGGCGATAGCTGGCACATACGTCAAGCTTGTGAACAGGTGCAAACTTTGGGGACGGGTCTACTCCAGCTTACCTCTTAAAATAAATACTGAATGCTTTATTCCCTCATCAAAACAAAACTATATGACTTGGTGTTGGACCAAAGTGTTCTACACATAGTTATAAGTTTGATACTGCTACTGTAACTAATCTGCTGAGTTTCTTAGGTTATAGGTGATACAGTGCAAGAAATGTTGATTGACTCCGAATATGTTGTTTTTTTAATTACTAGATAAATGTTTTTTTACACACGTTATGAATAATAAAGTAATGAGGCAGTAAAAATGTATTTCGAATCAGCGTCTTTCGCGACTACATCATTCGAGTCCATAAGCTTTCGAACCTATGAGGCAGTGGGAAAAAAATTCGCAACAGCGTGTGTCGCAACAACGGCATTCGAAACTACGTAGGAGACCCGGGGAAGTACATACCCACAATTGGTGACTCCAACGTGATTCCGACGTTTACAAATCTTGCAAGGAAGAATTGAACTAGTTCCGGTCGACCAATTTAGCTGAAAGGTAGTATACTGATTATAATTAATCAGTATATGATATAATTATCATCTCTGTGGGGAAGTACATCCTACCCACATATTAAATGACGATTCAAAAGTGTTATTTGTAACCGACTCGAATGAAGAAATATCTGATTGATCGAATTGTTACCAAATTGAGTTGTGGATAATTTCACCTTTAACATATATACTTAATTGTAACTGTATATTATTTTTATGACATCCAACTTTTTTTTTTTTATCTGTATTTGTATAATTATAATATCGAATGTACATGCGATTTCGTAATTTTAATAATATTTATTGTAATTAATGCGTAATAATTAATAATAATATACTGCATGACGATGAAATGTTTGCATCTCAACTATCGATAAAACATGCTTGTTCTCACATAAGATAAGATCTTGTAATGTACCATGTTTTATGCAAATGATAATAAATAAATAAAAAAAAAACAAATTGGTTATCACCCAATATGCCGATAAGTTTATTGAACTCAGGTATCGTACATCCCTACACGTACTTCGCAATTCCAAGCCCCCACATATAAGGAAGCCATCCACAATTCACCTTTTGTTCATGTTCTAACAAGTCACGTGGTTCCTAATAGAAATTTTGCGTTTGAGTGGCAACAATCAGTTCGGCACAATGGCTCTCATTACGGCTTCCTTCGATTGTAATTGAGTCTATGGACAATACGACTGATTCATGGCAATGCCGTTGGGATGACTCATCGTGATTTAGGTGTACTGTCAGCAGCCCTAGATTTTGTATTTTACGAGACGTTTTAAAAATATCTAATTAATTAATATTAATATATAATATTGGACATCATCACATACATTGCTGTGATTCTGTGGTAAGAAGCTAAAGCACTTGTGTTACAGAAATCAGAAACAACGACGGTACCACAACACCCAGACCCGAGACAATATAGAAAAGTTCGTTCCCTATATTGACCCGACCGGGGACCGAACCCGAAACCTCAGAGATGGCGCGACGCCAAAGTCCGGCACGCTTGCCTCTCGGCTACGGAGGTCGTCAAATTATATACAAAATAAAAATATTACTATAGGTATGGTATGTTATTTAACTTTTAGATTCGTCTGCCCGGGGCATATGTATTGTTATGACGCTTACAATCTGTCATCAAATAAGTCAAAAATTACAAAAATCTGCAAAATACACCATTTTCCAATATAACGCATCGAGCGGTAAAAATCCGAAATTTGTAAAAAAAACAAACTAAAATCCATAATATTACCGATTTTAAAACTACCTATGAGACTGTTTAACTTTTGTGGGTATTCTTCAACTTTGGCATAAACCTAGAAGATCCTTATATTAGTAAGGCTGTTCTAGCAGATTTTTTTATATATTACCCTTGAAGAGTGACCTCATCCCACCTGATGTTAAGTGGTAATGAGGTCCTTGCGTTGTTTAAGGGTGACAAGTACAGGATAATAAATCTGTTACTGAAATAATAAATAATTAATAATAAATAAAGAACCTGTTAGAAATACCAACAGCACTAAGCCACAACAATATTGTGATTTTAATTAGGCGTACACGTATACACCCGAGGATCACCAACAACATTAATAACAATGATTAAACCAATCAACCCTTGTCGAACGAGCTCGTCTCCATACGTCCTAAGACGGAAATGGCCTGAATAATACCTTGCGGCTAGGGATTACACGCATTTTGATTTTGCCGGATATTTTGTCGGCGGTGCAGTGGCTAAGGCGGCCAAAGCGCGATAGGTCCCGGGATAGATTCTCGGTCAGGTCAATTTTGGAAAACTAACTTTTCTACATTGACTTGGGTCTGGGTGTACTGGGATGACGCCCCCAGTTAGCATTTTTTTTTAGAGTATTGGGTATCCGTACCGACTATTCAATTGGGATAATGGCTTCTGGCTTTTAAGAGAAAGGTTGCAGGCTTAATCCTGACCCAGGACAAATATTTATGCTATGAACATTTGTGTTTATTATGTGTCTGGTGTTTGATAAATATATTAAAGTACCAATTAATTCAAATTCAAATTCAATATTTGTTTATTCAAGTAGGTTACATATAATAATACTTTCGAATCGTCATTGTATATAATGCAAAGTGATTCAGTTGGTTCTGGTTTTAATATCAATGCTTCAGGTACTTAATTTGATACTAGGTCATTATATGTGACAGTCAGATCAGTCTGGCATTAATAAAATTATATTTTTTTAAAGAAATAGGTTCACTTATAATATCCCTCTAGGAAAATTCTGCCAGAAATGAAATATAAATTTTAAGACTTTCGCGTTCCATTTTAAACATTTAAAATAATCTAACGGGTCAAAACGCGACACCATTTTTATTTAGTAGTTAATAGGTTGCACCAACCGTGGTCACGAGCTGACCCACCTACCTAACCGAAACGTCGGGCAGTAAGTAGTTCGTATTAACTACTAAATAAAAATGGTGTCGCGTTTTGACCCGTTAAATTATTTTAAATGTTCAGAAATGAAATATATCGCATCCAATAACGAAAGGCATTTGTTAATTTCCGTAACTGTAGCCAATTCTAAAAAAAGCATTTGAACACGCTTTTTTTAAATTCCACTTTTGTATGTATGTATGTTTACAAATCTCTCAAAGGAGAATTGAACCGGTGGATCAATTTAGCTAAATGTTAGTATACTGTCGTAACTCCCATGACATTATAATAATATGGTAACATAGTGCTGATCTGATGATGGAATTGGAAGATGTCCATAGGAACACTCAATAGGTAAGATGGAATAGTATGCCATCGGTTCCTTCTATGATCCAATAAGGTCTAGGTTCCCTTGTAAGGCTTTCCAGGTCAGATAAAAATCACTCCAATGTGATAATCTATCAAGATCATAGTCGTTGCTGATCCCGTATTAAATGCGGACAAATGATATACAAAAAAAAAGTCATGCCACTTTCAAGGTCTGGTTATCCTAGTTTTAAGTTTTTAAGATTGCTTTTCCTACAGCAGAGTATCCAAAGTCGACCCCGATTAATTGCAGAAGGGCCCGGGTGATATAATGCCGGGAAGGTGGAGGAGGATCTACATTAATTATTTAGCGTAAGCCAAATGGCCGAACGTGGAACAGCTGTAAACTACCAGCGAAGGGCTGTTTGCTGTAATTTAACCTCAATGTAATTCCTAAAAATAAAACATGATGATGGTAAGCAAGGGATTAGTTCACCTCATGGTAAGCTGTTAAGACTGTAGACGATAGATGAGCTTTCCGAAATTGTCTTACGCATTGCTTGCCTTGTTTATCAGATTAAAGTATATTTAGCAATGGATGCCTTATTGAGAGTGAGAGTCTTTTGAGATGATTTTTAGCGTTAAACCTGGTAAAATAAGTTAAAACAAAGTTCATGCTTTGAATTAATTTTAAAGTTATAGCTTATTACAACTCACGTCCATGTTTTTTTTCATGAACTCTGTCCCGCGTTTCTGATAAGGCGGTGATTCCGCCAATGTCAAGCGTTTAGGGAGGCACGATTTAATAAAAACAGCGCGGTACAACAGATAAACATAATAACAATTATAATTTAATTTCATGCAGACTAATATATTTACACAAATACTTAATACATACGGGAGAAGAAAGAGTTAAAAGATAATTAAGGTTAATAGGACAGGGAATTTTAGATGGAAGAACGTTATAGAGGGAAAAGGATCTGAAGTAGATAGATGCCATTTAGGCAAAATGTTGGACATTAATTTAGCAAGTACCATAATAATTCTAACTATTCTTTGTAAACCCCAAAAAAAGTGTTCAAAATCAGAAATCACATTTTTCATGTAAATAACAGAAATATTTATGAATCTATAAATTACTAAATTAATTTAACTAAATAGGTGAAAAAGAAGGTTCCTCCGATCCCTAGAGGTAGTTACAGAACTACAGAGAAGATACCGGCAAGAAACTGCAGTCTATTGAAGTCAAATATAAAGCTTCGTAATTATAAGAGTATTCAAATTTGATAAGAAGAAAAGAAACAATGAAAAAAATATTTTCGTACATGTTTGTAGGGATCCAACTCTAACTTGACCGTCCTTTTATTTATATTAAACAACTAGCGGTCCCGGCGAACTTCGTTTCGCCTTAGAAGAATTGCCCGCGCAATTTTACCAAGGATCCCTAATTTTGTAGCCTATGTCAAATTGAAAGAATGTAGCATTCTATTGGTGAAATAATTTTTTAAATCGGCCCAG
This sequence comes from Glyphodes pyloalis, assembly GCA_037074685.1. Classification (NCBI taxonomy): domain Eukaryota; kingdom Metazoa; phylum Arthropoda; class Insecta; order Lepidoptera; family Crambidae; genus Glyphodes; species Glyphodes pyloalis. Next base: position 2,647,359 of record JAYKKO010000030.1, on the reverse strand, counting down.
TACTTTTTGAGCCTATTCATTACAAACATACAAAGATACAAAAATAGGTACAATTCTTTCCTCTTTATAATATTAGTATGATGTCTACACTAACTGAAAAATGCTTCGCCCAAGCGGCAGCAAAAAGGTTGTACGTCCTATTCATTCTCATTACACGAGCCTGTAAGAAAAAAATATTCCCACCAATTGCAGCGGAAGGTCCCGACGTGCCGTATCTCATAATCTTACCAGCCTGCTGACATTTAAAGAGGTTTACCTAAAAGGATTACCTTAGATTTAATATTATTTTTCCCGGCAGGTGGCCCTGACAGTTGGTACTGTCAGTTCATCTTTTGTTTTTCGTTTAATTCTCCTCGAAGTAAAGGGAATGATGGATCTCGCAATTTTGATATTGTTTTGGGATGCGAACAGGTCTGCCAAGCACGGTCGATGAATTACTGTTTTGAACAGGATTTGTCGAGAAATATGTTGTGTTTATTGAGGCGTGAAGCTATGGAATGAGGCTTTTGTTTTTGTTAGGGCTTTATATGAAATTTTAATTAAGATGTTAATTAATTTCGGTAAAATGGAATTTTCGATTTAACAATGTGTTTTATGGCTTACAGACTTAGAAACAATGTTAATACGTGTCAGGTTTTCTTCCATATTTAATTTTAATCTAATATAAAAGTAGGTGTCCTGATTGAAAACGAATTGTTCCGGTGACTTTGTTTGCGTGGACTAAATAAGGTAAGCAAATATTTTTTGGTACCGTCGTTGTTTCTGATTGCTGTAACACAAGTGCTTAAGTTACTTAACTCAAAATCAGAGCAATGATGGCTTGTGCAATATTTATTTTTTACTTATTTTTTTTAAATTGCAATTCAAGATTATTAGCACTTAACATCCCACCTGATGTTAAGTGCTAATAAAATCCTAGCTTTAGGGTGACAAACAAAGCATGATAAAGCTGTTACTGGACGTGTTGCCTTTACCTTGACGGCTTGACTCTTGCTGCTACTAATGTAGCATCCCCCAGGAGCCCTGAAAACCTTACTCATACGCAGGAACACAACAACACCGAAGTGATTGTTATTTGGCTGCGGTCTTCTATAAGGTGGAGGTATTTCACCAGTTGGGCTGCTCCAGTTTGAGCGATAAATCGCTATGCCCTGCCTCTCTTATTATTATCTCGTATTTAATTTTATTAAAAGTATAAACTGTCTCTATTGAATTGCAGTCTGGTAGGTATTAAAAATAGCCTACATTATAATATCATTCCACAAAATCAATACCACGCTGCTGACCTATAAATTCACAGAGATAACCATTAAAAGTCGACGAAAATGCAAACCAGTAAGACTCCGGTTCACAACGCCTTCTCAATAATTAAAGTGCAGTTAATATTCCATTGGGAGGGCAAATTCTGAACTGTCATTCCTTATTTTATTTTAATTAAGTTATTCGCTTCATTTTGCCGTGGCGGCGCATAATTTTCAATAGCGATTTATTCGCCGTTCAAGGTGATTTTGCTAGCTGAAGACTTTTTATAGCAACTTCCTGCATTTTCTGAATATTTTCTGGTTTAACTGTGATATTATTCAAATAAGAATGCAAACTTTATTTTTGTTGAGGACGTCCAAATTCATATAATTCATTAATTACTTTCAACTAAAGTTTTATTTTAAAAATTAACAAAACATGAAGCGTTTATAAAACAAAAGTGATAATTTAGATATGCTCCATCAAAACCTAAGCTTTACATCGTTTACTTAACATTTTTCAGATGCACTTAAAATGTAACTAGGTATTGTACGATAGGTCGATATCAAGGCAAAAACATGCAGTGTGATATTCATTCTTATGCTATCGATTTAAGATCGGTAAAGAGTTAAAAATATGACTTTCTTTTCACTGTACCCAGTCATTAACTAGCAAACAATTATCTTTAAGATACTTTGAAAGGTATTTTCAAAGAAAAATCCGAAATTCCAATCGATCTATGCAAATTTAACGCTAAACTAGAGAGAGAATCTGGTAGATAATGCTCCTAACGTTGAATCCAACTTTCCATTTTTTTGTTTTATAAAGTTTATTAATAAATATAAACGACAAAGAATAAACATTCGCTTCAGTTGGTCATCCAGTTGGTATTTTTAATAATTTCGACGTTCAATGGCATCATTCCACATTATACCCCATTCAGCGTTTATTCCATACAATTACATCTTCGGTAGGTTCAAACGGAATGTCTACGCGAACAGAATTTTTACTCGTATCTCCCGGGCCCACAAATCATTTCTGCATTATTGAATCAAGAGATACCAAAAAATCATGGTACGGAAAATCTTTCTACGGGCTATGCTCGGTTTGATAATACAAACGATCCGAGTTTTATACGAGAATGTTACATTGGGACCGGGACGTTTGTTTTAGAATGATATTAATGTAGCTTCTCATATTAATGTTTTAGATAGCGTATTAAATTGGGGAAATTCATTTCGCTATGGGCCTCTCGTATATATCTCTGGAGTTGAAATGTGATTTATACGGAACGTTTGAGTTTTCTCTAAATAGCATTTTGCAATAGCATGAATTTAAAAAAAACCTTAACGCAAATATTGCTCCATACATTCCTTAGTCTGTTTTATAACTATTTTGTTACAATCAAGGTAATAATTTGTTAAATTTTTCAACGAATCGATTTAAAATAGGTAGAAAAAGATACAATGTATTTTCAGGATTAGAAGTGTCGAATTTTGTGTATTATTGTTGCAATATAAAGTCGATAGGTATGAAAAACATGATAAGTGTCTTCAAATCTTACTTAAATTTATTCTCAAGTAAAAACATGCCTTTTTTATATACATTTTGGACAACATCACATATATTGCTTGATTATGTGGTAAGTAGCTTAAGCACGTATGATACAGAAATCAGAAATAATGACGGTACCACAACACCCAGATCCGAGACAAAAAAAGTTCGTTTCCCATATTGACCTGACCGGAGAATAATGCGTTGCAAAAGACCGGCCCGCTCGCATCTCGGCTACGGAGGTCATAATAATTACAATTAATTTTTTATTAGCATGTTTATATTAGCAGAAACTATGACAATATTTAATTTACAAAAAATTAAATATTGTCATAGTTTCTGTATAGTAAGTGTATATCTTTATTTTTGTAATTCGAACCAGACTTTGAAGTAAAATCTTAACTGCAATGCGAGCATTGTTTGCTTCAATATTGTCAAAACGGTATTTTATAAATTACATTAATTGAGTTCATGTGGTTAGATGTAAATAAACCGTATGCAAATCGAAATTTCAAATCAAGATGTTCACTTTTGTTTGCACAAAGGGTTCCTTCTTTTCCCCGAAGGCCGTGTACACATGTAAGGGTCGGGTTTCAAATCTCCTTCGTCCTCGTATACCTCCCTTTAATCCTTCTAAATTAGTCCATCGTGCCGCAGCTGACTCCACACTAGTGATGTCAGATACGTAGTCTTTTAACTCCTTTAAAAAGACTCCGCTTTTCATTCAAAAATCTTAAACAAACCGTTGTTTTTAGAAGTGGTTTTATAAATGTATAAATGTTGTAATAAAAAAAGTTTTTACTTTGGTTAGGACATTAAGAGCATTAAGTCTTCTCAACATTTTAGCATTTTATGTTATTAAAATTTAGGTTTGAAAGACATACTCTAATAAAGTTCTAGGATTCATAGTCGCAATTGAGTTCTAGGCTTCCTATTTTACTCATATTATAAAGGATTAAACACTATCTACAGTATTCTATAGTAATAAAGCCTAAAAATAAGAACTCAACAAAAATTAAAAAGACTTGGCAGATGTTTTCTTTTAACCTTAAAAGACTCGTGCATCACTACTCTACACATGCTATATACGAACGCAACCAACTACCCTTAAATAAATTTGGCGTTTTAATAAATACTACGTAATCCTAATAGTGGTCCTTATTGTCATAGCTTGCAAAGGTTTGGATTAAAAAATCGTACAATCTTTAGACGAGAAACATCTTACTTTGGCATCAGTGACAAAAATAGTTTGCAAATAATCTATACTAATATTATAAAGCGGAAGAATTTTTCTTCGTTTGAAAGCGATTTTAATATCAGGAACTACTAGGTCTAATCGAAAAATATTTTTTATGTTAGACAGCCCATTTATCGATGAAAATTTAAGGCTATAGTTTATCACATCACATATAATAGGAGCGCAAAATCAGCAGTAAATGTAGAAAAAACGGGGATAGCACGCATGCTAAGCATTGGCGCGTCTATTCCCAATTGCCACGAAATGGATTGCCACCGGTTGCAAATGGGAATGAAAAGTCCCAGTTGACCCCGGTGGCAACTGGGAAGTGATTGCCCCTACTTTAACTTCGCTGTACATTGCTTGTTCAGTCGTAGAAAATGAAAGCATGAAATAATTTATTCAAAACCTGCTCCTTATTTGATGACATCACTTAGACCATAGAAAGTTTTGAAGGCAAGTTTTGAATCAATTATTTCATGCTTTTATTTTCAACGCGCGGAACGAGCAAAAGTTAAAGTGGGGGCAATCTCTTTTGATCTTTCATACCCATTTGCCACCGGTGGCAATCGATGTGGTGGCAACTGGGAAAGGACGCAGTGGCGGCCGCAAGTTGTATCATAATAGTTATTTTTATTTACAGCAGTACCAGACTAATCAATCGATCGTCGATCGAGGACTAAAGAAGCAGAAGAAGAATGGTATTATCGATGTAGATTGATAGTATTTCAACCAAAGTTATTTATCGGTTGATAGTCGATTGAAGGCAAACTGGATTACTCGACTCCGTTCGATTTCGTTATTTATCCTTCTATGTTGACCAATCGTTTATCGTTTGATTAAATAATTGGTATTTGTCGATCAATTTCAATGAATTGCGGCAAAAGTTGACCAATTCAATCAAATTTGACCGATGTTGACGATCCAATGGTGGTTCAAACTTTAACTTTAATACATTTCTAACCAAACAAACATAGAAATATTCTCCACACGAATGCTTATCCTGGAAGCGTTTGAACCTATGAGCCGACGTGTACCATTGTTTGATTGGGCCAATCAAAACTAACACGTAGATACATTGAACGTAAACACTTTTTTCTTTGTCCATGTAAACCTCGTTCTGCAGTTTTGAACCGCGTCCAAGAGAGTTGCCCTGCGCATGCAAAAACAACAGATTTCAGAGGAACTTTGGCAAACTCCGCATGTAACAAGTTTAAGCGTTTTATCTTTAGTGGAGTAATCAAGCTTGGGATCAGTTCCGACAACTGTTTGCGTAGTCCAATTTACTGATTGGCCTTTGTTTTGTTTAAAACCGACGCAAAATGGACGGGTTGATATAATTTTCACGTGTCTTTCTGGCTGTCTGTCTGTGGTATTGTAGCTATAAAACGGACAAAGTGATTTTGTTTTTTTTTGTTATCCATGAACTATCCTTGAAGGCCGGGGAGAACATACAGTTAAAATAATTTAACGGGTCAAAACGCGACACCATTTTTATTTAGTAGTTAATACGAACTACTTACTGCCCGACGTTTCGGTTAGGTTGCACCAACCGTAGTCACGAACTGACTCTGATCCACTGACTGTGACCACGGTTGGTGCAACCCAACTGTTTAAATATTTAAAATGGAACGCGAAAGTCTTAAATTTTATAAAACACACAGTTACCTTCGACTCCCGGTCACGCTCAACTCCCTTTCTTTCTACTGTAACATCAGTAGATATATTCTAACTTTGTAAGCGGTAATAGCCTCCAGGAAATTGCATTTAAACATTTAAAATATGTTTCAATATTTAAATAACGATCCGTTTTAGTTTCAGAAAGCAATAAATTATACGAGGCGTAAGTTTAAAACGACTGATGGACGACTGTTGACAGTTGATATGAAATTAGAATTAACAACTCGTTGAAAAACGGAAAGTAAATTTTAACACATTAGGAATCGTAAAATAAATGAACCGGGCATGAATAAGTTTAACGTGAAAGAGAAACAAACATTTGAACGTTCTTAGAAAATTTCACATTATAATATTAATAGAATAAGGAGAAAAAATGTGCGGCGACAATCTCTCGAAGCCCAGCATTCCCGATGATCATCCAGAAACAATAAAGAAATTGCGGAAGCTGTCCCCATACGAGCCCAACTGTGCACCTCCTCCGTCTTTTACGGATAATAAAAATCAAGAATCCACTTTACTCCAGCTGAAGTAAATCGGATATCTTTTCCGTATAACCGGCAATAATCGAAAGGTTCTTGCGATAACATTCGCGGGATTGCGTTCTCTTTTAGTGCCAGTCCAACGGAATTACTCAGTACTTCTTTTTAATGAGCAAGTGAAGAAATTGTGGAACACTCACTTTTTTGGCTGGGTAAAGTGTTTCTAGTTTTATTGTTTTACTTGAAAGGGTAGTAGGGCTTTCAAATGAAATAAAGAAACTAACAAATTTGATTGAATTTGCATGCTTTTATAGTTTTATTTTTAAAATACCCATTTTGAAACTACAAGCACTTACAAATATCGGATTCGAGTAGTAACTTAGAGTGTGATAGTTCAATGACAATTTCAATGCAGCCCTACCACTGATTTAATATAATATTAGTAATGAGGTTAAGAACGACAAGTACACCATAATAAAGCTGTTACTGAACTTGTCGTCTTTCACTGGAAGGCTTGACCCCTGCTACTAATATAGCACTCCCCAAGAGCTCTGGAAACCTTACTCACACGCAGGAACACAACAATATCGAAGTGATTGTTATTTGGTTGCGGTCTTCTGTAAGGTGGAGGTATTTCACCGGTCTGCCTGCTCTTGTTCGAGCGATAAATCTCTATGCCCTACCTCTCTTACCTGCTATATATTGCGCTAAGCTATAACACGGTAACCATTCTCAAACGTGCTAAGCCTGACCGTAATTTTCAAACAAAAGCTTCCAAGGCCCTCATACAAAGTTTCACATTTTTCCAGTTTCCCCGAACTCGGAGAGTGTGTCCCGATATAACATAAGAGCCCGGTCTCACTATAATAATCATAATCCCACCCTCACGTTGTTTGCAGCGCTCTTCTCGCGAAAAATACAATCCTGTATATTTACACGGGGTGTCTCGAAACGTCAGCCTTGCGAGGGTAGATAGGGTAGCTTCTCATTACCACTTGCGGTGGGAATAGGGGCACGTTTTTCGTTTGATGATTTTTAGGAATTTCGTTTCTCGCGTCCGATAGTCACGTCGATCAATAGGGATAATGGTAGAGTAAAAAACAATAAATTTATTAAGTGCGTCAATCTCTCAAATAAGTGTCGAGTAAATCAATATTTTACCACATATACATTAAGTATTTACGTCCTTCGGTGAAATAAAATAATTTGTTAACTAATTCTTTGAAAGAATCACATGGTTTAAGGACATGATTTATGGGATATAATGAAAATAATTTGAAGACAGACCGTTATAGCAGGAAACCAATATGACACACTTTGAAAATACAAATCGCTTCGTTTTAACTTCAGTTAATTGCCTAATTTTTCTAACTGATTAATAAAATGGAAATTATCTAGGAAAATGCATTTAAACATTTGTCCAATAACATTTTTTTATTCATTAAAACCAAAAAAAAGTTGTCATGTAAAAATGACACATAAAAACTAAAATCTGTTAAGTTAAACAGTTTAAGAATTAAAAATATTATCGTCTTCTATCTCAAAGGCTTTTAAAGAAGTTTGGAACAAAAGATCTGCCAAGTAATTTTGTGTAATTTGCAATCTTTTCTCTCATTTAATTAAGTTTATTGTTCAACGCGTATTGTGAGACACACAAAAGGTAAGATTTTACCCAACAGCGGTTCAGAACTTTCTACGATAAATGACGAGAAAATGAGGAAAAGACGTACAGTATCCTCATTGCATATAGGCAATATAGACTACGTTATTTTGTGACATGTATCTGATTCTAATAATATATAAGTCGAGTGAAAATTCTGCTGTATTAAAATTTATATGTAGGTACACTTTCTTGCAAATCTCCTGCGTTGATTTGAATAAATTTGGTAGACTGACAGACTAGACACTTGTATAACATCCAACTATCCAATTAATAGTAGTAGAAACGTTAAACTAGATTAATATATAAAATGCTTTATATCCCTAAATAAGTCCTGGGCAACATCAACTATAAGATTTTTTTTTTTATATTGCATTTCAAGATTGACCTCATCCCACCTGATGTTAAGTGGTAAAGAGGTCCTTTTTTTTTTTTTTTTTTTTTTTTTTTTTTTTTTTTCGGGGGGAAATGCGTTGATGCACCGTACCGTCACCCCGAGGGAGGGTGACGGCGTGTGTGGGACTCCCTGCCCTGAAAAGGGCAGGACTACCCACTAAAACCCCCCGGTTGGACCTCCATCGCCTTAGTGGCGGTGCTGTGGGGGATCGGCTAAGCCTTTACTTCCACAACACCGCCGGCGGAACAGCCGCTTACGCGGCTCCGTCTACTCCCCCAACAGTGTTCGGGGGGAGAATGGGGATGGCCGATCCAACGGAACCATCCCCACCTCGCAGTGGGGACCGGTGCAATGCCGACAGAGGTGTCCTCACACCATCAGCCGGCCAGTCCCCACGCGGTAGCTGGGCGCGGTCATATTGGCGCCGCGCCCTCAGCCGCCTTCTTCGGCGGCAGGCGGGAGCGGATGGATCGTCCTCCCGCTCCCGCTCTGCGGCCTCCTTCTGCGACATGACATCTTCGCAGAAGGAGACCATATCAACCCATGCCGTCTCACTCCCGAGCATAGCCTCGACTATGCTGGGGAGTGAGAGATTTGGCCCCACCAACGCGCGCAGACTTGCGCGCTGCGCATCAAAAGCGGGGCATACCTGCAGTGTATGCCCCGGCGTGTCCTCCGCCGCGCCGCAACTGTGGCACGACGGAGACTGCTCTCGACCAATGCGGTGCAGGTACTGCCCAAAACAGCCGTGGCCGGACAGCACCTGCACCAAGCGGAACGTCAGGAATCCTGACTTGCGCTCGAGCCAGCGATTTATTGCTGGCTCGAGCGCATCTAGGGTCCACCGACCCGACGGAGTCACCAGTAAGGACTCCGCCCAACGCCGGACCACCTCTTCCTGCGCCTCCCGGCGCACACGTGACAGGTCCTCCGGGTAAAAACGTTCCCCGGAGGCCTTTCTTAGGGCCTGCCATTGATAGGCCCTCGCCATCGCCCGGGCCTCCAACTCCCAGGGTGGCGTCCCAGCGAGTGCGCACGCTGCGTCAAACCCAACGGAGCGATAGGCTCTACACACTCGCTGGGCAATGGCTCGCTGGGGGCGCCGCAGAAGCCTCTGGTTCTCCCGAATGTGGAGGGAGTCGGCCCAGATGGGCGAGCCGTACAGGGCCATACTGCGCAAAATGCCGGCGTAAAGTCGTCGGCATTTGGCCCTAGGACCCCCCACATTGGGGAGAAGCCACGCTAAAGAACCCGCCGCCTTAATGAGGCGCGGAGATAATGCAGCAAAGTGCGGCCCAAAAGACCAGCGATGGTCCAAAATGAGGCCCAGGTATTTCATCTGGGCCCCAACCACCACCCTGACGCCCCCGACGACGATGTACGCGCCGGAAAACAATCTTTGCCGAGGCCCCGGAAAAAATATGGCCTCGGTCTTATTAAGAGCCACTGTAAGGCCCAAGAGGGCAATGCGTCTGGCAATTAAATTGCCACCGGCCTCTGCCAGGCGAGCTGCGGCGCCAAAATCCCTCTCCCGGGCAGTAACAAGTGTGTCGTCTGCGTAGCAAAAAACGTTCATGCCCGAGAGGAGGGAGCCGCGCAAAAGCCAGTCGTATCCGATGTTCCACAGAAGGGGCCCCAAAACAGACCCCTGTGGAACACCGGAACGCGCGCGGAAACGACGCAGGACGTTGTTGGCACCGACGCAGACAATTTCCCTGTCGAGAAAATAGTTCTCAATCAGGGCCATCAAATAGGAGGGCACTCCGTGATAGCGGAGTGCCTCCAAAATTGTAGAGTGGGGGAGAGTATTAAAAGCATTGGCTATGTCAAAAGAGACAGCCAACACACCCTCCCCCCTCTCCCTAGACTCTAAAACGAGGGATTTCAGATCGGACAGGGCGTCAATAGTGGACCGCCCTGCCCGGAAACCGTACTGCCTGTTCGACAGGTCTGGACCGACGGAACGAAGGTGGTCCTTCAGGCGCCTGGCCACAATGCGCTCGAACAGCTTCCCGACTTCGTCGAGAAGCACTATGGGCCGGTACGCCGATGGCGAGTCCGCCGGTCTGCCCTCTTTCCGAAGGAGGCAAAGCTGCCCCTCCTTCCAAGGTTTAGGGAACTGGCCGACTCGGAAGCACGAGTCGAACAGCTCCCTAAACTTCTGCTCCATCAAAACTGCGCCGAGGGCGACGAGCTTCGCCGGAACCCCATCCGGACCAGGGGCCGTCTTTTTGGCACGAAGGCAGATTGCCGCCGTGCCGAACTCCTCCTCAGTGATTTGCGGGGCCTCGTACGGAGCAGTTGCAGGCTCCTGCTCTGAAGAGGCACTCATAGCCGGCGGGACGAAGCCAGGGCTGCTGTCCGGGAACAAAGCCCGGACGACGATGTCGAGCAGCCCTGGCTCGAGGGTCTCTGTAAGTGGGGGACCTATGGGGCGCAACTTGTTTCGTGCGGCCCGGTACGGTCTCCCCCACGGATCTTGGTCGAGACCCTCGAGCATTTCGGCGCGTGCGGAATCCTTGGCGGCTCCTATGGCCACCTTGAGTGCCTTCTTCGCATCTACATAGGCTCCGTAGAGGGAGGCCTCGTTTTCGAGGTCCCGACGAGCGCGGCGCCTACTTCTGGTGTAGGCCCGCCGTGCAGCCACGCAGACAGCTCGAAGTTCGGCGAGCTCTTCCGACCACCAGAAGCAGGCGCGTCGGGGAGGTGGACGACGGGACCGAGGCATGCTAGAATCGCATACCTCGGTCAGGAAACCTCGAAGAACGACCGCGGAGGAGTTCACGTCGGGACCAGATAAGGGAGGCGAGAACCAGTCTTGCAGAAAGGCCGCCTCCCTTGCAACTGCCTTGTCCAGGCGGGACAGTGCCCACCTGGGAAAAGGCGACGACCTAGGCGAAATTGGTGAAGCCTGCTGAGGGGCACCGGAGACCACCCCGAACCGGATAAATTTGTGGTCCGAGAGTGTCTCGGACCGGTCCACCCTCCAGTTGTGGACGCGTGCGGCGAGTGCAGGGGTGGCGAACGTTAGGTCCACCACAGACCCCCCTTGCTGCCGCACACAGGTCTGGACTGCGCCCCGATTTAGGAGGCAAAGGCTGGACGAAGCGGCCCAAAGCTCCACCAGCTGCCCCCGTCGGTTGCATGAGGCAACCACATTCCCCCAAGACGCCGCCTTGGCATTGAAGTCCCCCAGAAGAAGAACTTGATGTCCAGCAGAAACGGCCCGCTGGACAGCTCCCTGCAGGAGACCCAAAAACGCCTCGAAGTCCACAAGCGGGCGACTTGGGGAAAAGTAAACCCCCACAACGACTGTGTTGCCCCACAAACAAGCGACGAAACCCGATCCCCTCTCCACAAGAGATAGAGGGGGAGACGTGGACGTATGTCGCCTGAAAATTGCGACTGTACCGGTCTGGTCCCCGTGCCAACTACTGGGGACCAGATAGGGCTCTGCCACCACCACTAAGTCTACCAACCACTCCGCTACAGCCTGGGACAACAGGTCCTGGGCTGCGCGGCAGTGGTTGGAATTTGTTTGGAGGAGGTTGTATTGGGCCATTTATTCGGACATTATAACCTCCTCCACTACTGCCGACGTCGAGCTGGACTCCAAAGCATTAGGCCGGGCCTGAGCCTTTACTTTGCCTTTCTTGGGGGGAGGCCTGCATTTCCTACCCCCCATCAAATGGCCAGAAGGCCGCCCACTCTCCGCACAGACGGAGCAGTGCGGGGTCTTCTCGCTGCAGGCAGCGGCTTTGTGGCCTTTTTGTCCGCAGCGGAAGCAAAGGTCCATTCGCACCACGGCGGAGGGACAGAGAGGGCGAGTGTGCCCGACTCCCAAACACTTGAAACAGCGGAGGGGCTGTTCTTCAAGGGCGCGAACTGATGCGGAGCTGAACCCGATCAGAAAGCGCCCCCCCTCCAGCACGGCTTTGGCGGCAGCAACAGGGCACTGGACACGAAGTGCCCCCATGCCCAGACGGCCAGGCCTGATTTCGCCCGCCTTAATGTGATCGGCTGGGCATTTCCCGATGGCCGCCACTTTCTCAACTACTTCGGACCTCGACACAGAGTCGTCGAGGTCCGAGATCATAAGCCCCGCGTACTTTATTGGCCTTGCCACTTTGGCAAGGTCATCCCCGATCGCGAGCCGCATTTTCTCTGCGAAGAGGTCGGCCTTCTTTGATGAGTCCTCGCCCGGAAATTCGATTAACCGTGCCCCGGCTTGAGTCGGGCGGGTGCGGATGGATGTCACCCCAATCTCCTCGAAATTGATGCCGCTACGAGCCCTGCGGAGAACCGACTCATAGGTTTCCCCCTTTTGCTCCGCCTCAGCCGTGAGTGTAACCACGACTGCTGCGGTTTTGGGGGGAACCAATTTCTGCGTCTTCTGTGCTTGCGACTTAGAAGCCGGGGCCTTCTTCTTCTGCGACATCGTCGAGGCGGCAGCAGCAGTAGTGGCTGTTCTGGGAGCTCCTTTCGCCGGAGGGGCCGTTAAAGGCGCAGGCTGCGAACAGGGAAGAGCCGTCGATTTCTTGCCCTTCCCTTTGCCCTTCCTGACCACCGTAGCCCAGCTTTCGTTGGCTGGGGTGGTCGCGGGCAGAAGAAGGTTTTCCTCCACTACTGGAGCTGGAAGAGCGGCTCGGGGAGCAACGACAGAGGCCGCCATAGGTTTTGTCACTTTGGAGGGCCCAGGCAAGGAGACAGACGCAGCGGCTCTAGATGCACGAGATCTCGTGGCCCTCTGGGGTTTTGGCGGCTCAGGTACCCGGAAAACTTCCGGCAGCCGCTCGAGGACCACAACGGACTCCTTGCTGCGGTCCGCTGCTAGTGGTGGACGAAGCCGCTTCTCTGGGAGGAGGCGGTCTTCTAGGCCCTCTATGCGGGCATTGAGCCGGGCGTTTAAGAGAACCCGCTTCTCCATCATTATTTTCCGGACCACAGCTTCAATGTTTGCTGCGTCCGCTGTCGGTGATCCCGCTGATGAAGGGGACATCTCCACCACCTCCATCACCGTCTCTACGGGGGCAGGGACCGAAGCAGGAACTGAAGATGCCTGACCAGACTTGGTCAATTCGGCAACTGCGGCCTCTAGCTCGGCCACGCGTTTCGTTTGGCCGGCTAGCTCAGTCTGCAGGCGATCTACTGTCGCCTGCAGCCGCTCCGTCTCCTCTGAGGAGGTTAGGTTAGGTTAAGTGGTAAAGAGGTCCTAGCTTAAGGGCGACAAGTACAGCATAATAAATATGTTACTGGACTTGTCGCCCTTACCTTGAAGGCTTGACCCCTGCTACTAATGTAGCACCCCCCAGGAGCTCTGGAAACTTTACTCACACGCAGGAACACAACAACACAGAAGTGATTGTTATTTGGCTGCGGTCTTCTGTAAGGTGGAGGTATTTCACCAGTCGGGCTGCTCCAGTTCGAGCGATAAATCGCTATGCCCTACCTCTCTTATACTATTTTTTGGTCTGAAAAAACCTATTCCTGGGTTAAGCCATAATTAATATAATTATCTGACACGACCGCAAATTCAGATTTAGTTTCGCGGTCGTGTCAGTCAATCATATAATAATACAGCTCGCTTAATACAGATATCAAATAAATTTCAGTGGCACAATATTACGACAATATTCACATCCAAAATGCGTCGGGGGTTTTAAAAAAATAGACAGAGAGAAAAATATATAATATGAACTTATATTGCGTTGGTTAATGTGTTTATTCTTTCTTAACGAGATAGGCGAGAGCGCTCGCAGCGGCTAGACGTGTGCGCAATTAGCAAAAACATATTTAAAAATTCACTAAGTCAGTGTAAATGAAAACAACACTTAATCTCTAAATTATAGAACTCAAAGTGCTAATATAAACTATAACTACGTGTGACGTTCTTAACCGGTGCTCGTTTGGTGACTCGACTGTGAAGTTAGCTCCACATGATGCAGAGAACTCCGCCTAGTGCCACATTAATAAGCGGAAGCGCGAGCGCTGGCGGGTCGACGCCAAATCTGTCGACATGTTATGATAACGACGAATGTGTCAACATTAACTCCAGGAAGCGGAAGGATCGCAGTCACATACATGATTTTAAGCAAGATCTATCGGAATTCCGTACAGAAATTATGCATTTTTTCCAAGAATTTGGTAGAACACAAAACGATAATTTCGCTAAGATACGTGAAGAAATGTCGGTAATAAAGGAGGAAATTATAACAGTAAAGTCAGTGACAGAAAACTTAACACAAAAAATAAATAATATGAAGAGTGAAATACAAGAAATGAAAGTTGAATTTACTAAAACACAAGAAAAACTTGCTGTACTCGAAAACGACTTCATGCAAATACGAAACGAGAATGTTCAAGAATCCACGAAACCGCTATTCTCAACCCACGAAAGCCTGATCTTGGAACTTAAGGACCGCAATGAGCGTGAGAAAAATGTTATAATCGTGGGTATTCCGGAAAAAAATGACCAAAATCTGACTGTAAGACGCAATTACGATAGCGAAATGGTGGCTCAAACAATCAAACTACTCCATGAAGAATGCCCAAAGCCAGTGAAATGCCTGAGATTGGGCAAATATAATTCCAGTAAAGCGCGTCCTCTGAAATTGTGCTATGATAACGTAGAAACACCTAGACAGATATTTCGCAATAAATCAAAATTACCTGCCAATATTAAATTTTTTTCGGACCAGACGCCAACTCAGAAATCGTACCTGCACTCATTAAAAGAAGAACTAAAACGTCGGGAAGAAAATGGAGAAAAAAACCTTATAATCAAGTATGTCAGGGGCACACCCAAACTTCTGAAAGATTATACAAAGGAGAAAAAAAACTAATTAACGCGCAGCAATGTCACACTCAACCTGAAAGAAGCAGAGCTAAAAACACAAACTATTATCTTGTGAATAAATACCAAGATTTACCATTGACACCTTCTTCACTGAGAATTTTTTACGCTAACATTCGGAGTATACGTTCACCAGGAAAGTTTGACGAGATAAAATGCATCCTCAAGGCCATTCCATCAACATTACACATTCTAATTTTTGTAGAAACCTGGATTAAATCGGATGATGATGCCGACTCCTACAAACTACCCTGCTATAACCACACTTACAATTTTAGACGGGACAGTAGAGGGGGAGGAGTCTCCATCTATACTCACAATACTATAAAATTTGAAGTAACCGAAAACTTGGTAGAAGATGGTAACCATTACCTATGGCTAAAAATAAACAAACTTTCATTAAATATTGGAGCTCTGTACAGGGCACCTAACAGGGATGTTAATACATTCTTAGAAAAATTCAATTTACAATTAGAAAAAAGAAAACGATCGATTATATTTGGGGATTTAAATATTAACTTGCTAAAAAAAGACATACTTATGAAGAAATATTTAAATACGGTAAATGCTAGTGGTTATAAAATACTAAATAATATCACCAGAAAATATACAACACGCGAAACGACCGCCTCAGGAACCATATTGGATCATGTATGTACAGATATAGATAACCACGAGTATAATTTTTCAATAATCGACTCGTCTCTCTCTGATCATAAGCAGATTTTCATTGAGATAGCACAACTAAAGATACATAAAAAGCGACGTGTTGAATATGAAGCTCTGAATTACGAAGGTCTCTATAATTGTATTAAGGAAATAAAGGAAATTGATGGAAATAATAAATTTGACCAGCTACAAAAAACAATATTACATAGTATAAGCCAAAACAAAATTACAAAAACAAAGATATTGAACGCCCCACGTGATGATTGGGTTAATAAAAACATACTAGATCAAATTAATAAACGAAATAAAATTTGGAAGGAAATGAAAAAAGGCGGTGGTGACCAAAAATCATTTGAAGTATTGAAGAATAATGTCCAAAAATCCATTAAATCATGCAAGAAAAAATTTTACCTTGATTTATTTCAAAAAAGCTTCACAAACTCGCGAAAAATGTGGGAACTCTTGAATCGTCTGGCCAGAAACAAAATACAGGAAGAAGCACCAATCCCAAAACTGTATTAGTTTTGGGATAATACAAATGATATTATATCAGAAGGAAGCAAAGTCTGTGAAGTGTTCAATATGTTTTTCTCGTCTGTTGGTAGTAATTTGGCAAACAATGTACCAATTCAGTATCATAACAGTACTCTTAATACGTTAATGTACGACAGTGATTACGAGCACAATACAACCTTGCCTACTTTTCAACAATGTAGCCGGAAGGAAGTATCAAACATTATAAACTTACTCGATAGTAACTCAAGTACTGGCATTGATGCAGTTAGTGTAAAAGCGATTAAATGTATAAAGGAGCCAATACTTGACAATTTAACTTGCTGCATCAATAAATGCCTATCTGAGGGCACCTTTCCTAACTCACTAAAAATCGCAAAAGTAATCCCTATCTTCAAATCGGGCCCTAGATCTGATCCCGGTAATTACAGACCAATTTCGGTGCTTCCGGTCTTATCGAAGGTTTTTGAACGAATTATATACAATAGATTATTTAAATATCTAAACAAAAAAAGCTTCTTTAGCGATTCCCAATATGGTTTCCGCCCTAAATCTAGCACCCTTTCGGCAACAGCAGATCTGATAAGTAAAATTAAGACAAGCATAGATAAAAAACTTATTGTTTTAGGCATTTTTATCGATTTAAAGAAAGCGTTCGACACTATAAGTCATTCAAAATTAGTTCAAAAACTTAAAAATTTAGGAATCTCAGGATCGGCTCTTAAAATATTACAATCATATCTCGAAGATAGATCGCAAATCGTAAAAATGGGACAATTCTCGAGTAGCCCCCAGAAACTCACCTACGGAATCCCACAGGGTTCGATCTTGGGACCCTTATTTTTTCTGATTTATATTAACAATATAAGTAATATAGGACTAACCGGTGAATTAACCTTATTTGCGGACGATACATGCCTTTTTTACTTTGGCAACTGTATTCATGACATCACTAGTAAGGCACAAACAGATCTGGATATGCTCAATACATGGTACTCACATAACCTCTTAACTATAAACGTAGCAAAAACATCATATATAATCTTCACAGCAAAGAATAAAAAGATACAAAATCACACTCCAGTCACTATAAATAATATTCCACTAAAGCGATCATATAAAGAAAAATATCTGGGTCTGTGGCTGGATGATAAATTAACTTGGAAGCCACATATTGAGCAAGTAAGGAAAAACCTAATACCAATTTTAACGTCATTGAGAAAAACATCATATTGCATCCATCACAAAGCACGTGCTGTATTATACGATGCGCTAGTGAAATCAAAGCTGCAATACTTAATCGAGATCTGGGGATCTGCTTCAAAGACTGCTTTGAAAGATTTGCAAATATTACAAAACAAAATTGTAAAGGTATTGTTCCACATAGATTATCGTACAGACACAAAACTGGTATACAAAAAAACAAAATTATTTAATCTAGAAAAGCTTTACAAATACAACTTATGCCTATTAATAAAAAAAATTGTAACTAAAACTATACACACAAACATTAATATTCCGCAAAGACATTATAAACACAACTTAAGAAATAAAAATAAACTTTATATGCCACAACCAAGAACAATAAATTATGGTAAAAAAAATATAATTTATGAAGGAGTGAACTTTTACAATAAATTACCAGAAGAAATTAAAAATTCAGAAAACATAAACATCTATAAAAATAAGTTAAAAATCCACATATCAAAAGAATAATAAACTCACCAATTTAAGTATAAATAAACTAATAAAAAATATGTAAAATAAAATATTATATAAAACAGATTTAGAAAATAAAACTCGGGCATACGACTCCACGGCTTTCATAATGCTGTGGGCTGAGCGAATCAATGAACGGCAAGTACGGCGAAACTGGTTTACTCGTTTGGCACAATGCTTCGCTCGGTGCGCGATACTTACCTCCGTGTAAACAAAAGTAGCCTTTCATTTAATGTTTAGCGTGTTGGGTTGTCTTGTGCTCGATTTTAAAGTTTGATCAGGTGTAAATTTTGTGAATGCCTAGTGAATAGTTTACTTTAGTTTTAAAAAAAGCTGCGCTGCGCCATTTATTTCAATATTAAGTGTATGTATTAATATTTAAGTCTCATTTTAAGTGAACTGTATTTTTATAAGTTCGTATGAGAATAAATTCTTTAAACATAACTTCACTTCAAAATTTAAAAAAAAATACAGATATCTAGATAGATAGAGAGGAAAATATATATGAACTGATATTGCATTACTCAATAAGTGTGTTTGTTTTTTCTTCTTCAAATCAAAGGTCATCACTATTTCTAACACTAGCCACATCAAACCAAGACTCTCAAACAAATGACGATAATCTTGGATTTCAAAGAAATTCATCGCCAACTCTCGTCACAATGGACTGAAGGTTTTTGTAAAAAGAACCGTTAGTAACACTTCTAGGTACGCGCGTTGAACAAAAAGAAATCAGAGGCAATTCCAACGCTCATCTTGGAGAAAGATTAATCGTCTTCTAGTACACGAGTTTTCATTGCTTTATCCAATCTCGTCTAGATGTAGACGCGGTTTTAATAGTGTTTCGAGGCGAGGAATATTAAGCTAATTGCGTTTAAAGTTTTCAATTTAAGGCAGAGTGGCTTTTTGTTAGTGAATTTATAAAATAAAGTTCGTGAATACTTCTTCTCTCTCGCTAACAAGTAATGATAGTCATGAATTTGTCAATTGCTGAACCAATTTATTTATCTTTTGAATTAATAGTTATGTAGATATTTGTTTTTATATATAAATTATCAATATTATGTAAATCTAAGTATACCTTCATATTTTGTATATTATATTCTAATTAATTTATATAGTATGTGTATTTTTATCGTATATTTAAAAGATACCGTAATGTTATTTTTAATGCTTAATTTATTGTTGTTTAAAATTATTTCTTTTTTTTTTCCCCTGTTACCGCACCCATATACCATATACAAACTATCTGCATGACCCAAGGGTTGACTGGTAGATAATGCCCCTAGCATTAAGTCCACCTGTTGTACCTATTTGTGCAATAAAGTTTTTAAAAAACAAAATATGTTAGGCTTGTCAAAAAATGTGTTACAATGGTAAATGACTTAAATATCTGTTTGGTTTAGTTTCACCAGATTACTAGCGCTGTTGCAGTAGAAATAAAATGAAATGATTTATATCTGCAAGTGGATTTACAATAAATTCTTTTGCACGTCAATTATTTTTTCCTACCAGCGCCTCGACGTTGGTTCTGTTGAGAAGAAGCACCGCAACAAACTCAACAGATATCCTCTTTTAAATAAAATAATACTGTAGCAGCATTTACGAGGCGGAATCCAATTGACCATAGAGTGTTGTATTTTATTGTGTTTTTACGTCATTTTGTTGTGTCAATTAACCCATTTCTATTTTTTCCAATAGTAGCATTACCAAAAAATATATACTGAGGACAGTGGCAGATGATCCGCATGCACCTATTATACTAAGGCACTTCGTGCGGACGATGACGGAAGTCGCAAACGGCACAGTATCCAGGAGGGCCAGTGAGGTACATGACACATTAAGTTTTGTCGTTATATTTTTATTGTATTAAATTTTCTTTGTGTAAAATTTACTAACCCATTTCTTTTTCTAAATGTTGTGTTTTTACTAATCTATGGATCTTTGTAGTCTGAAATAAAAGAAATTTGAAATTTGAAATGGCAACATCACATATAATATTGTTCTGATTATATAGTAAGTAGCGAAAACACTTGTGTTATAGCAGCAGAAACAACGCTGGAACCACAATACCCAGACCCGAGACAGCATAAAAAAGTTTGTCTTCATTGTTCACCTGAACAGGAATCGAAAATATTAACGAAATAGGGATGTCAGTGTTTACGTTCGTGTGGGTGAACTTAACTTTGATGCACTGTATTTTCTTAAATTATTTTCATTTGCTTTTTAGCAACAAACCATAAAGCAAACAAGTTGTAAAACTACCGCCACTACTGTACCGCGAGCCTCATTTAAGTCAAAATTAAATTCACCGAACAAAAGCGTTCTCCTAAAAAGGATTTCCATTGCTTGTTTTTCCAAGCTTTGAAAAACATCCCCATATATCAGGGAATAGGGGAGCGATTCAAAAATTCAGGCCAACTATCCATTAGGCTTCGGCAAATAGATGGGAAAAGAAACGGCACAGCCTATCCCTGATGCATTTAATGTTGTGAAGCAGTGTTGTTCGTTGAGTTAGTAATATATCGATAAATTTTACAAATTAACTTTTCTAATAATCTTTTTTTCCTCTTAAATTTAACCCAGTACTAAAAAGTGGTTGAAATACACGTCCTTAATTTAACTGTATTATATGTTTACTTTGTTTTAGGGGTCTCTGTTTATTTGGTAGTATGTATTCCCTTATTTATTTTCTAAAAAATATTTCTCGTAATTTTCTTCGCATATTTAAAGAAACTATCTTGTTTATTTTGTGTCGGATCTAGTTTTCTAGACGGTAGGATACTTGTGTTGTGTAAAGCTTACATGAATAAATGTTTAAAATAATTTAATGGGTCAAAACGCGACACCATTTTTATTTAAATTATTTTAAAATGTTTAAAATGGAACGCGAAAGTCTTAAAATATATATGAATAAATGTGTTTATTATTCTGTTCTACTGAACTTCATACAACCCATTCAGAAATTTTTGCTTGAAAGAGAGATCTTGATATCCATACATCTCAAATAATAACGTTTGTAACATCGACAGGAATTTTATTTTTGAGATAAACATCAGCTATTACTGTCTCACTGATGATTAGAGAATGCAGCAAATCATTTAATCTAACAGTTGTACGGCCAACAGCATGTCAAGGTCAACATTTGCACTCCGATATTAGATTCAATGTGGTTGAGTGAAGCGATGGCATATACCTCATACTTGTGAACAGGTGTCACCTTTGAATACTGATCTCCTCTAGCTAACCGCTCGAAAGTGAATACTTGCTTGAGTACTGAATTGTTTCATCACTCATCAAAACAAAACTATATACCTTGGTTCAAAGTAAGCTATACCTGGCAATAAGTTAGATACTGCTTCTATTACAAATCTAATAAGTTTCTAAGCGATGTCTTCTTGATATAGATTTCAAATCAGCAGTAGAATTAATTTGCATTGTATTTAATGAAGATTCAAAAGTGTTATAATGTAACCTACTTAAGCGCACGACAAAAGGACGGTGCAAGGTTCAAAGTGTGTATCGTATCTTTTACTAGATTTTGTCAAATAAAATTCGAATTGTAGTGAACTAGAGGCCAAAACAATTACGATCACCGACGTTCAAAAGGCAAACGTTGTCTAACAGGTTTCAACGCGTCACACAAACATTGACACGAAACCCCGAAAAACACAAGCCAACACTACGCCTAACCCCGGGGACTATCTCGCAAATTGTTCCGTGGGACCAAAGGATTTACTTCTGATGCCGTCTGGGCCTTAATTATATAATTCGTAGTTTCGTTTACGCTTTCCTGTTTCTTTTGCCCTTAGCCCTTTGTTGTGAGAGCCAGTGACTTTTAAAGCGTGCTCATTTCGTTCAACATAAAAAAGTGCATATTTTTAATACGATTTTGGGTGTAAACATTGAGTTTTGAGTCAGATTTTTTCGGTAGGATTAGGTTCAGCCCTGTCATTCACAATTGTCAGTAAAGGCCCCTCTAAAGAAGCCCTATGTTTTGTTTCTGACCAATTATTGAGGACCAACAATGGTTTTCTATACCATCATTCGGGCAAACAATATGTATTGTTATAATCCATAATTCGAAAGACATTAAACATAGTTTCCAAATTCAAATACGTATGTGATATTTTGTGAATACAGGCTTCGCCGGTGGCTTTGATTTGGTTTACATTTGTTTTGTTGATGTGAAACTGTTGGTTGTAACTAACATGAATATTAATCGAGTATTGGGTGGCATTCTGCTTGTACACATGAGATTATATTGTTTTATTTATTTATTCCGACGAAAATAAATACGTGCATTCAGTATCATCATGTTATCCGGCCGCCGCGATACAAGCTCTGCTTAGTGCAGTGGTCACTAGTTTAAGTCACTATTGTACTTTCTTTTTCTTCTGGTAAATAAATTTATTCTTATTGTAGTACTTGAAATCGTGCAGCCTTATATACAGAAAATAATTGTATCGTGGATTCATGCCACGTTTTATATTATTGCCGTTGAATGACCATCTGCAGTTAATAAGTACTTTGCACTTGTGACTGTTCAGTTATATCTCTGCTTTTATATATTTTTAACCGAGTTCAAAAAAGGAGGTTCTCAATTCGACCGAATATATGTTTTTAAAAACGTTACATATTGACAGCTAAAAAAGTAATCAGATAATTCGACTCAAATGTCAAAAAACCTTTGGATTGCTGTAAACCGTTTTATGTATTATCTAAGCAATTGCTATATTAAGAAAAAAATATTTTATTTTCATAACTAAGCAACTTATAATAAAATATAAAATATAGTTAATAAAGATTCAAAAACATTGTCAGCCCGATTCATATATATACCAACACGACTACTAGCTATTGTTTTTCAACAAAGATGCGATCATCGCATCCCAAGTGTTTCAAGGTCTTGGTCTATATTTTTTATACCCTCAGCCCTTTGGCTGAGATTGCGAGGTCGTCATTATCATTTTGTAGGACCGTGTCTATTACGTTATTTTCTTTTTCTTGGGGCAAACTGTTATGCTTGGTGATTGATGAGGGTTGGGGTATTTTAGGAGATGCAGTTCTTATGATGTTCAGAGTATTTAGCGACTTTTTTCATAGATGAAAATATAAGAAAAGAGTGGAGAATCTAATATTGTAGTGGTTAAAAGTATATTATAATATATTATAAATATATTTTAGTTAAGATACATGTGTGCGATGATGTATATAATTCGTTAACTATTGAATGTAGTGGAGGAATAATTGTTAAAGTTTTGAGTTAAATTATGTTACATATCTGTATATTCTACTTTACTTTTATAAAATGGATTTCAACAAAACTCATTTATTTGTATGTTTATTAGCTGTAGACATCTGCGGAACTCCTGTCAGTCTTAGAATGATCTGAGAGTGCGGTATAAAAAAAATGGCATTGGTAACCAATCATTTATATAAATTACTAGCATCTCAACCCGGCTTTGTACGGGAGCAATGTAGAACCTAATATTATTTCCAATTTTCTGTAAAATAATACGTTTGTACAACAGCTGACCCGGCAAACTCTTTTTCGTCTTAGAGGCATTAAATAAGCAAATTTTGGATACCTACCTAACCAATTTTCAGTCATATCCGTACATTTGTTCTTCAGGCATAAATTGTGTAACTAATTCAACTTATTTGATATTGTATGTACAATATTTAAGGTTAATATTTTCGAAATCAATGAAATTTGATAGTTTCTTTTATTAAATATACTACAACTCGTCATTGATATCAATATTTCCCGGATGTTAACCTACGTATGTTTATTTAATAACAGAACCAGCAACTTAATTAGGAATTCCTTTGAAAAAGTATTTACGTTTGATTTTCCTCCATCATTAAGTAGCTAAAGTGAGATCTTCAATAAGGAGTTCATTTTTATATCTGACTCAAGATTAGCATTTAATACCATACCATACCACACCATTTACTCTTTAAAAAGTATTTACTTTATTTTTAAGGATTGTTTTAACTTCTCTTTAAATACGTTTATTTTAGAATTCCTTAATTTATTATTTGTTAAAATGAAAAAGTATATACATTTGTGATCTTACTACAGGATAAACGCTTTTTTAAATCAAGTCATCGTCATATTATGCCCGGTTCCAATATTTTACGATTCGTAATTTTCCAAAAATTACCGTTTTTCTCTACCCGACTAAAGACCAACCATGCTTTTCTCTCTATTACTCTCTATAGAATCTAAATAAATATTCACAAACGGACTCTGATTTGAATTTTAATATACTTACGTACACGTTACGTACGTAAGTATATACGATTGGACAGAGTAAAAAAAGCATTGACTATTCGAATAAGAATCGTTTCATTTACACTCATAACTCAAACTCAAACTCAAACTCAAATATTTCTTTATTCAAGTAGGTTACATGTAACACTTTTGAATCGTCATTGAATACAATGCAAAGTGATTCTACTTCCGGTTCGGAACCTATATCTACCGAGAAGACACCGGTAAGAAACTCAGCAGATAAGTTACAGTAGCAGTATCTAACTTATAGCTATGTGTGAGAACACTTTGGACTAAGTCATATAGTTTTATTTTGATGAGTGAAAAAAGCATGAAGTATAATTATTCAGTAGTAAATTCATTTTAAATCTAAACCTAATTTTTGACCTGGCCATGGTCACGAAGTTCCATTCGTCTCCTTCCAACACAAAACACTGCCAAAAGTATAAGACCTACATACTATGAACTTGATATAGACCTTTTGGCGTGGGAATTGGAGCTAATATCGAAATGTTGCTACACTGTACACCGAGGATTTGGTTTATTGGAAAGATTAACTGTAAACCATAAAGAATGGAATTTCGTGAAATTCAATTGGTGCCGCCAAAACAGGGTTGCCATTCCGGCTATAAACTTTATGGGCACTTTTTAGAACTGACTTGGGTAAGTTTGGTAACAATAGAATACGCTCCAAATGAGAAACGATAAAGTGAAGCACGGATATTATTTCAGCTTTCATTGTTTATTATGGAAAAACATTTTTATGCGAATGGCATTGGGCACGGAAGGAGATGCAATGTCCTGATATCTTGATTTTATTTAAGTACTAGCTACCAGCCCCGGCTTTGCACGGGTGCAAGATGACCTCATGCCACCTGATGTTAAGTGGTAATGAGGTCCTAGCTTAAGGGCGACACATAGGTACAGCAAAATAAATCTGGACTTGTCGCCCTTACCTTGAAGGCTTGACCCCTGCTACTGATGTAGCACCCCCCAGGAGCTCTGGAATTCTTACTTACACCCAGGAACACAACAACACAGAAGTGATTGTTATTTGGCTGTGGTCTTCTGTAAGGTGGAGGTATTTCACCAGTCGGGCTGCTCCAGTTCAAGCGATGAATCGCTATGCCCTACTTCTCTTATTTGTGTTTTTTTACTGGATGAACGCGATAAGGCTTTTAGTAGTAAATCAACGTTGTTATCGGTTGGTGCAAATTGTGGTCACGAGATGATTGGTCTAACTCACCACCATCTCCTTGGGAGAGCTTGGAGTTTTATTTGAGTTTGATTCCCGATTGCGTTTTATTCCCAATTTCAATATTTTACGATTCGTAATATGTCAAAAATAACAATCCGTGTTTCTCCAACTGACTCTGAGCCTGTAACGGTTTTAGCTTACGACTCGTATAATTTATTACGATCCGTTACTAAAACGGATCGTTTCTCAAACATTGGAACTGGGCCCATTAACTTATTTAAATGTTTTGAAATAGAATGAAAAATTCTTTAACTTCTTTAAAAGCCAGTGAACTTCTCATATTTTTCGGGTCGTTTAATTTACATTTCTGCTGCTGCCTCTTTCATTGAAATCAAGTCTCAATCTACTAACGGGTACTGACCTCATTCCCACGCCAGCCCAATCTGGTTGGAGATAACATCCTTTTACCATGTTAGCAAAATGCAAAGCTCACTTAGCTCGAACCAGCAATCGAATCCCTCTTAATTAAGGTTACACTGACAACTGACACTGATCACAGTGTTACTATTCTTCACATGTTATTCTTATAATTATTCTACCTGTGTGTCACTGATAAATACATTTAATATTTAAACCTTAAAATTGTGGAATTCAAATCGGCAATTTCACTGCACTAAAATCGAGAATAAAAAGTTAAAATGCACCTTATATAAAAAAGCCGAGACGTTTTACACGATACTCCTTGCTGAATAATAGTGTTGCTTTGATTGTTTATCGATAAAACATAATATTTATGAGATTTAAAATATGGCATACAGTTTTTTCAATAGTTGTTTCAACCCTAACGATTCTCAAGCCTCTCGCTCCCCGTAAAGATGGTCTTTACATCAGTACCCGCGATTCGTCAAAGGCTCTTATAGCAAAGGGACCGTGCCTCTAATGTGGAGGGGAATCACTTACCGAGTGATTGCCTTTCGATTGGTTGCTCGAAGAGGTACTCTTATTACTTCTGCATTTGTATTTGAATACTGCTAATAGGTATGTAGCTGGTCGTGAAGTAACGTCAATGTAAACTTCACGAAACTTTGGCAACTTTGGAATTCCGTCATCTATGAGGTCCTGGGTTAGATTCTCGGTCAGGTCAATAAGGCCAATTTTCTATATTGTTTCGATCTGGGTGTTGTGGCACTATCGTTGTTTCTGATTTCTGTAACACAAGTGCCTTAGCTACTTATCATAGAAACTGAGCAATGTAGGTACATATGTTTTTTTATAGGTATTATTTTTTTATACATTCTAGATTGACCTCATCCCACCTGATGTTATGTGGTGATGAGGTCCTAGCTTAAGGTTGACAAATACAGCATAAATCAGTTATTGGACTTGTCACCCTTACCTTGAAGGCTTGACCCGTGCTATTAATGTAGCACCCCCCAGGAGTTCTGGAAACCTTACTCACACGCAGGAACACAACAACACTGTAGCGATTATCATTTGGCTGTGGTCTTCTGTAAGTAAATGTAATGTTGTCCAATATTGATTCATTTATTTGTGTGTTTATAAAGACCATAAACTAAACCTAACCTTAAATTGCCGGTTCTTTTCACTCACGTAAGCAGCTGTTTAACTTGTTAACAAAGTAACAAGCATTCCTTGACGGCTTTCTATTCTTAACATTTTTATGCCCTTAAAGTTAGTATATATTCTCATGACGTCACCATTATGGGCTTGGAAGGTGTAGGGATTTTAGTCTGTAGTCTTCACTCTTTTCAAAGCGAGCGGGGTAGTCCCGTTAGGTAACAAAAAAAGCACTATTCGAATTTTTTCTTTCTCGTATCAACCCTAGCGACTCTCGTACCTTTCTCTCCTAGTAAAGATGTTTTTTACCCGCGTTGCGTCAAAGGCTCTTATGTAGCAGAGAGGCCGCGTCTCTGATGTCTGCAGCGGAATCATTTATTGAGTGATTGTGTCACGATGTTTCTGATTGGTTGGTCGCTCGATGAGTTCTTATCACTTCTGTATTTTCGAGAATGTTTATTTTATTTAGTTATTTTTGAAAGATAACGAAACGAAAGGAACGCAATTAAAAAAAGTGGGTAAAAATAAATTATTAAAAATACTTTTTGGTACTTTTAATTGCCAAATTTATAAATTCAGCCCTTTTGTAAGTTTTTTATTACAATTCAGGGTATCTAATGAGATGTTTATTAACAACACTTGGAGAATTAAGATGAAAAATTAAATATTTAAAGGAAATTATGATAACTCCTAAGGAAATCTATCGGTTCATATACTAGTAAATTTTTTTAAATAAAATTAATTACGCAATTTATGTTAATTGTTGATGTTTTATACATTAAAGACATGAATTATTAAGTCCACCTGTTGTACTTTTTGTGCAACAAGTTTTACAAAAAAGCATGATTAAAGGTCACTCTTTAGCTATATTGGTGAATGTCCACAGCCAACAGAATATATAAACATTATTTAGGACGTTCAAAGAAATAAATATATTAATTCAGTCGCATAAATTCATACGGTCACCACTGGTCACAACAAAAAAGACCATGGATCTTGCTACATCCATTTGTGAGATATCGTAAACAGTAATAGCTTTATGAAGCAATCACGCGACAACGAAATTTAAGGGTGCAAGTGTTTCATCGCTCATTGAGAAAGCTTTAATTACGTTCTTTAATCTTTGACGTCAAAATAATTGGGTCGAACAGAATCATTGAATCTGTATGTGCATTGAGTGTAAACCAGTTAAATTTGTGTAACAATGTGATTGCACATGAATGGTCGATAGCACGCGCAGGTAAACACTTGGTGTTCGATATTACATCTTATGCGCACGACATAAAGTTGAAAATGAAAACGTAAATTTGGCGTCGCGCTATCTCTGAGGTTTCGGGTTCGATCCCCGGTTGGGTCAATATGGGAAACGAAGTTTTCTAGATTGTCTCGGGTCTGGGTGTTGTGGTACCGTCGTTGTTTCTGATTTCTGTTATACAAGTGCTTAAGCTACTTACCACAGAATCAGAGCAATGTATGTGATGTTGTCTAATATTTTTTTATTTATTTATATGTATTTATTGCAAATACAAGTGGAGTTTAATTGTAATCAGCTAACATATTTGCATTAAAGGTTTATCACGTTGCAACGTGACGTTGTGAACCGGAACTTTACTTTTTAAATAATAAATATGTCATTTAGAAAATATATCGTGTGCACACGTATTTACAAGTGGATATCCACTTAGGATGTGCTACGCGAGTAAATTTTATCGCATCCTTAGCAAATGTCAAAACCGTTGCGTCAGCTGCTGATTGGCTGAATAAAAGAGCGTGGTGTGCTATCAGCCAACCAACAGTGTCGAAACTTTTGTCATATCATGTGAGAAATTTGAAGGATTATGCATACTTGCTTAATAGGTTTAGTAGCAGCGGACACCAGGCTCCGTAACAAAAAAATAACTGAATGGATGCTCTCTTCCACAAGTCACTGTTTTCTGTCAATTTCGTCCATCGACACCCAAAAGGATGAAATTGATTAAACTGCTAAAACTTGATATTGCAGATTAAAAACATTTCCAAAAGCACCACAATTCGTATCGTTATTCTCAAACTCGGCATTGCGGAATTTCGCCACATCTTTGTACTTGATATTCAAATATCGTTGTGGAATTCAAATCGGCGATTTTACTGAGCACTAAAATCGAGAATGAAGAGTTGAAATGCCCCTTGAATAAAACAAACTGAGACGTCTTACACGATAATCCTTGCTGAGAAATAGAGTTGTTTTGATAGTTTATCGATATTTTTTGCGATTTCATACATGACATACAGTTTTTTTTTATTTTTTTTACCTCTAAGTCTAAGCAGAAATAGAAGTCTAGTTTGCTATTTCTGCCAATGCCGCGAGGGAATTAACATTACTTCATAATAGACCTGCAAATGGTTTTTTTTTTAATATGGCTGCGTGAGCTACAAACGTACGAGATGGCAAAGTTGAATTCAGAAAAGAGCAACTTCAAACTTTCTTTACAAGTAACAATAGGTTATGCCGGTTTCTGAAATATAAAATTTAAAATCAATACATATCTTACTACTTTGCTGTATTTCGCTCATTAAGCTGACTAACCATAGCTTATATCTTAAGACAAATTGTTCTTACAAGAACTTTCTTTAATAATTTTATCGATATTCTCAAACGATGTTGACCCAACCCTACCAAAGAACGAAAGCGAAAACACAGGCAATAGTGTTTGTATCGAACACTATGAAACGACCAGTATATCCTCTCTAACTGCCCAGTTAGCATACAAATGGTTGACTTCGAGATCAAATTGTCTATGGAGGGGTGTAGATTTTTACAAAAGCCTTTTACTTACAGGCCTCAAGAGAAAAAAGGTTAGCGTAAAAATCGTTGGCTGATGTTAGTAGTACGTTGAAAGTTATTTTTATTGGAAACTGGACTAAGTTTGAGACTTAGTCTAATGCGATGGTATAAAAGAAATAATTTCCATCAAACATTTAATTAGAATTACTATAATATTGTTGTCATGGCGTTCACATAAAGGGGTCTGTATATCATAATATATCCTCGCGGCTGTCATCCGAGTGTCTGCGTAGAACCCTAGAATACTTTGGTCATATTGCAAGGAAAGAAGTGACAACTTCGAGAAACTTATCGTGACCGGCAAAGTGTATGGAAAAAGTCCTCGTGGACGCAGCCCTATGCGTTGGTCTGATCAGATCCGCACTGCTCTCGACTCTACAGTTCACAACGCCCTTTACACCGCCGGAGACAGAATAAGTTGGAGGGAAATCATACGGGTGAAAGTGATGCAAAAGGGAGGTCACGACCCTCAGCAGTGAGGAATACGACGCTAGGAGGAGGATATCATATACACAATTAAAGCAAAAAAGGTCTTAGATGGTATATATCTTATTTATTTATTTATTTAAAAACTTTATTGCACAAATAGGTACAACAGGTGGACTTAATGCTAGGGGCATTCTCTACCAGTCAACCCTTGGGTCATGCAGATAGTTTGTATATGGGTGCGGTAACATGGGAGAAAAAAAAAAGAAATCATTTTAAACAACAACAAATTAAGCATTAAAAATAACATTACGGTATCTTTTAAATATACGATAATAATACACATACTATATAAATTAATTAGAATATAATATTTAAAATATGAAGGTATACTTAGATTTACATAATATTAATAATTTATATATAAAAACAAATATCTACATAACTATAAATTCAAAAGATAAATAAATTGGTTCAGCAATTGACAAATTCATGACTATCATTACCTACTTGTTAGCGAGAGAGAAGAAGTATTCACGAACTTTATTTTTAAAAATTCCCTTAGTCAGGGATTGTCGGATATCAGCGGGCAGAGCGTTCCAAAGCCGATCTTAATCTAATTTAAACCTTATACGACTGAAGTAAGTAGGGAAATAAATAATGTATGATAACACAAGAAGCATACCCTTCATAGACGTGTCACGCACACGGCCCTAATCGAATGCAATTCAAAGAAGGCTTAATACTGTTTCAAGCCTTCTTTTGCCAGAGCCATTTTTTGCTTGAAACTGTGATTCTATGAAATATTTGATAGAAGATGTAGATCAATAAAGATATCAAAGTTAAAGTACTCGTAGCAGATAAATATACTAAAACAGTAATATAATCTGACCCAAATTCCTAGTAGACAAGTAACAATTAATTCTACTCTCGGATATCATCTTGCAAATT
Source organism: Glyphodes pyloalis (assembly GCA_037074685.1). Classification (NCBI taxonomy): domain Eukaryota; kingdom Metazoa; phylum Arthropoda; class Insecta; order Lepidoptera; family Crambidae; genus Glyphodes; species Glyphodes pyloalis. The sequence continues at coordinate 2,616,099 of JAYKKO010000030.1, read as the reverse complement.
GTTATGCGCGGAGAGAATTTATCTTACGAATTATCCGACTCTGATAATAAATCATCGATAATTAACGTCTGGAGTTATGATTATTATAAACTCAATTTACTCCAGCGCTTGGGTATAGTTTAAAAGTTTGTTAAATTACGTTACTTTGCGTGGGTTTGTTTTTTGTATTAAGATTCAAGGTTTCTTCATTGTTTTAATAAGTTTTGTAATTTTCATATCGCTCACACCGCACTAGTACCTAAACTTTATTGTTTTTAAAGAAACATTACAAAATTATTTCCACTTGCGGTGTGGGTATGTATTTATTTTATTACTAGCGTCCGATCGCGACTTTGTACATGTGCTCAAACTTTCTTTCAAATTTCTTGTAGCAATATATATATTTCTACAAGAAATTCTACGCCAATATATATTGAAACAGGTATAACAAAGATTCCTTCAAAAATTAAATTTGTGAAATTGATGAAATTCTAAAATTTGTGACACTACGAGGTAGTATATTGTCAAATGTTTCTAGTCAATAACTAACTTAGGATCTTTGCTTGTTCAAAATAAGGGAGATTTTTTTAACTGAAACAAACTGACAGATAAAAGTTTATTGGAATATATATATGTACCATCCCTGTTCCAAAACACCGTCATAGGCAAATACATTTCGTAAAAACGTTTTTTTTTAACATTACAAACAGACAGACAATTTTATGTATGCATATACATATTATATGTATAGAATTAGAACGTGCGTTTTACTATAATTTACATTAAGTAAAGTTGTTATGTATCGCCTTAAGACACTTTTTCCTTACCAGCCCCCGGGTTAAAACTAGGCAGACTCCATAAAGCCACCTGAAATATATTCGTGCTTATTTTTAGCAGGGTCGTCGTTGGTGTTGCCACCGCTTGACTTGTTACTCCCAGGAGAAAAGCTTTAAATATTTCCTGCTTCTGAAGGATACACGTTTTCACGTAACGTAACATTGTTTTGATTTAATGTAAACCTGATGTGGTTTACTTATCATTGTTATTTGAGATCTGACAACATACGAATCCAATTACATATGGGTCAAAATTACAAAAGAATCTAAAGTTATCTGTATATGCTTAGATGTGTGAATCTTTGGATGCCTGAACGTTTTTTTTTAACTCTTTCACGCAAAAACAAATATGGATTTGGATTTCATTTAGAATGTAGGTAGATTTTGTACTATAATAATAAGTTAATACTTTTTATCCCAAATAACGTGGACAAAATCGATGGCAGCTGCTAGTGAATTAAAATTTTAGGTGAAGTAACGAGCGAAAATTTAAGCAAATTTTTTATCTATGACCTGATATGATACATGCAAAAGAAGAAATTAACTGGAAATTTAGGTTAAAGTTTGACTTTCTCAGTAAAATTTTAGTTCCTAGTTCCTTAATTGGTTTTATCAAGAAAACATTAAGCTAACCTAAGTAGTGTATTTCAATTTTTTTTAATATAGTATTTAGAATACAAGGTACAAAATGAATTAAGTTATTTATTATTATTCTTATATATTATTCTTATTTTCAGGTAATCAATAAATGAATGGCCACATCCCGGAGCAACCTTCGGTTCGTACACTCGCAATCTTTAAAAAAATGTAAAGTCAGACGTACAGGTTTTCCAGATTTCATATTAAGAATATCTAGTAAACATCAGGATAATTGTTTTAATTTTTTTTTTAAATCTAGGATGCCCAATTTTTTTTTAAGTGAATAATTTTGCTTTTTTTATTTTTATCCTGGCAACTCCCTCGTAGACTGACCCTTGCGTAGGTGGGGCTTGACAGACCCACATACGTTTTCTCTGTGCTACAAAATATGAGCTGCAATGTTTCTGCGAAATTCTCTCTAGTGCTCTAGCAAATTTATTTCTAAAACTTTACTTGTTCTACTGAAGAAGTTTATTAGAAGCTCAGGTAACAACGTAGCTTTTCCCGTCGAATATAAAAAAATGCTTTCTTATATTTTCAGAAGAAATATATTTTTAACTTTAAGTTTTTGATTTATTGCGTCTTTTAGTAAATACTACAAAAAGTTGATGTGATAAGTTTTGTACATATATGACCCAAATAAAATATTAATATATTTTCCACATTGTCGTCGTTCGTAGTTCAAATCTAACTCACTGTCATTCTTTCCATTCAGGTATTTCTACGTACAATCATCGCTCATGCATAACGTTTGAATACATGTGTTCTCCCACATTATCTATTGAAAATGAAATTCATCTCACAAAATAAAACAGCACATTATATTAACCCCACCCCAAATTAATTGAACATTGTTCCGGACAGTTGATTAAACTAGACAAATCTGCTATAATTAATAAATCTTCAATTTTTGCCGAAGTAACGTGACTAGCGCTTCTACGGACACTAAAGACAGAACTGACTTGACAGCATTGATAATTTCATTTTTTCCGAGATTAATCTGCCTTCAAATGTCTCATGTGCGCTTTCTAAAGCATTTTAATTGCCTCTTCCTCGCCACAGGCCTATGCACAAATATATTATAACTAGCTGTGCTTGCGACTTCGTTCGCGTGGACTACATCCTTTCATGGTCGGTTTTACCCCTTTCTCCCCTAATATACGAAACAAAAAGTAGTCTATATTTTAATCCAAGTTTTGAGCTATATTTGTGCCGAACTTCATATCTCTAACTTCAAAAATAAACATTTTTCCATATGAACTTCCAGAGGTGGTATTACCCCGCTCCTTCCTTATTTTCTAATAAAAAGTAACCTATGTCCGTTCTTGAGATTCAAGGTATACCTATACCAAATTTCATCAAAATCGGTTGAGAGGTTTAAGTAGGAAAGCGTAACAGACACACAGACAGACAGACAGATAGACAGACAGAGTTACTTTCGCATTTATAATATTAGTAGGGATGTAATTCTTCGTATCTATCGCACTTTTATTAACAGATACTAATAACGACACAACACTACCTATAAGCATGAAAAAATGCATAAATATCTTTCAGTTCATCAAAACGGGCATCAGGCCGCAATTTAATACTAAAACAGCACCCAATACTAGCTATTAGAGTTTAATTCCACGTCCGACCCAATGGGCTGTCCAACCATTTTCTTTGGCGCAACCCGCGTCCAAGGACTAACGATGAATAAATTTTCCATTTTCCACTTTCCCTTGTTTTCTCTTTATTTTTTTCCCCTCCACTCGTTCGGCGGTTCAGCCGTTTTTGATTGTTCCTTTCGCTTTTTGTCCTTTGATAAAATTCTAATTTGGAATTAAGTAGGCATTTAAAATGGGACGGTTAAACTTGGCCGTAAAAAGAATGTGTACATCAGTTTTTATGGCGAACGTTGCAGGAGTGTATTAAAAGTTTTTTTGTTCTTTGAAATGGACTTCGGGTAATTGATTCAATACGGGCGAGGTTTGGAATGAACTTCATTTTCATTAACACTTAAATATTATTTTATTTAGACACATTTTACAGTTGAGAACTGGACTGTTTGTTGTGATGCAAAATTAAGCTTTCTTCATAATCAGAACTGAAGAATATTTTGTCATAATGGCGATATTCTTCAGTTCTTTTAGATTGTTGAATGTTCCGATCCGGGCTTACTTTTAGAATATAAACGATTCATAGGTGTTACATTATAAAATTTAATTATAAGATGTTAACCTCTAATAATAGGTAGATTACACCTTTAGAAGATTTGTGATAAGCAGAAGAAAAAACAGTAGTTTATGCACGTATGTTTTTTAAGGTATATTCTTCATTTTTCATTCGCAAATCATAAAAAATGCCTATAGTCTTGAACCTTTCTTGCTTAAAGAGTTGTTAAAATAAGGTCAGACAAAATAATAAACAAAAAATTGTACCCGTCTACGTCATTTTTTATTTTTTTTTTTTCCTTAGAAAAGTTAGCACAACTTCGCTAGAACAATATTGACTATGCCACTCTTTTAAGGCTATATTTAAGAATGTAACTTCTAAATGAACAAGGTTGCTTAAAAAAAACATTGGGACATAGGGACAACTAGCGCACATGTACTTACACTTAATGAAAAAAAATAAAACTCGTGTAAATCCCACTTGTATTCTCATACCTATCGTTACACACGCCCACAAAACGCAAACACGTATCACGGAACCCAATTAGTTTCAATTCAGTTATTAAACCTGTCCGAAACAAAGGTCTTTGTCTTCAATAAACAGGCCCTTCCTTTGCTGTATTTAATTGAGTTAGAGCATGGCACGAGGTATACTATTGTCAGAGGAACGAGAATAGCTTCACTCTGTGACTATTTTACGTTACGACGAACTTTTTATTGAGTCAACAGAAAGAAACTGGGAGACTTGATGAGGTCTCATTTGTTAGTGATTCCGAGAAATGTTTGTTAACGAAATGGCGAAAGGAAATCAAAAAACCGGCCAAGTGCGAGACTCGTGCAAGAAGGTTTCCGTACCAATGTCTATTCAACATTAGACACAATTATTTACTTTTGAAGTAAATATACAACTAAATGTTCTGTGAATATTTCAAGCGTATAATTGTTGATGATATTTAACGTCGAGCAAAAAACTGTTAAAAATCACGTTTGTTGTATGCCCCTGTGAAAATTTTATCTCTCTAGCAAAGTCAAAGTCAATCTTTTTTTATTCTCATAGATTACATTAGTAATACTTATGAATAGTCTCTATATAAAGCAAATGAATCTACCTAACTAGCTATCAAGGTTCTTGAGATATAGCCAGTCAGATAGATAGACAGAGAAGTCTTAATACTAGGGTCCCATTTTTACCCTTTGGGTACGGAACCTTAAATATACTCGTTCCATGAAAAAGTACCAGCCTTTTTTAATTTCGTTCTGCCAAAGCCGTCGTATTTGAAATCAAGTCATCGTCACAATTATACTCGTATCTACAGCATACCTTTTCACCAAACGTTAAAATCGGGTTCGAATTATAAAACTACATGTTATCTCTTTCTTAATAAAAATTCCAGTCACCAAGTAGTGCAAGTACCTACAAATAGACACGGAGAAACTTCACATAGTATCGATCAAGATTTGATTTATACTATGTATCAAAATTTAATCGAGTTAAGTTTCTATAAAATTGCTCTCATTGAATTCCGACCTGACATAGTATCAATTTTATAGTCCAATCAAAAAATATTAACCAAAATCTATTAAAAACAATAATTGAAATACACACATTATCTTTATCATGGGTGTTGTGGTTGTGGTACTGTGTCTGGTATCTTTATCACAAGTGCTTAAGCTACTTACCGTAGAATCAGAGCAATGTATATGATGTTGTCCATTATATTATATTTATTTATCATACGTCGTTTGGCAATACACTGTCGCCTGTTCTCATTCTTTCTCTTTCCCTCTTCATTATTTTTGGATATTCACACACGAGTATCACATTCAATATAATCTGACACGACCATATCCTACATCGGTATGTTCGATAAAATCGATTTTTCGATCCAATCGATATTCTCGATACAATAGTCCTTTTGATTTTTAAATTATTCATAGTGTACACTATTGATTAGTCGATCGATAATTCGGCAATACTAGCAAGGTAAGGCAGAACTTTAACAGCTATTTGACTTATACCGTGCAAGCATTCAACTCAATCGACGCTCCCAACTCCTCAATTATCAGAGCGCCACGTCCCTTTCCTTCAAATAAAACATCAACCACAGTTAATAAGTTTATAGACTCGGAGAAGTTTCTCCGAGTCTACTCGTAATTACACTGAAACTTGCATCCGACCAATTGTTGGAGGAACTAATATACTGTGTTTGCTTAGGAGCACGTCTCTCGTATTTGGCGACGGGCGAATTTGATATACTGTTTGCTATGAACAACGTGCTTGGATACTGCTGAAATGAGGTTTAAAGAAATAGTTGCATTACTTAGAGCAAAGTTTTGGAACCTGTGTTCTCTGGAACTGCGTGATAGGATGCTATGGGGTAGCAATTGCTTCTGTCCCCTCTGAGATATAATCATCGACGCGCGTGCAGGACCGCTGAAGAGCAGTAGATTTATATCGCGTTACTGCAAAATTGCTACGAAAAACTTGCTTGGAGACTGCTGAAATGAGGTTTTAAGAAATAGTTTAATCACTTTGAGCAGATATTCAGAACCTGTGTTATCTGGGACTGCGTGATAGGATGCTAAGGGGCATGGGGCAGCAATCGCTTCTGTCTCGCCTGAGATATCGTAGATGCGCGTGCAAAACCACTGAAGAGCAGTACCTATGTTAATACCGATTATTAAACTGAAACTCGGGACTTCGTCTGTTTGTTTTTGATTTGCTTAAATAATATTTTTTTTTAATGCTTTACGTTCAATGTATGTTGGTCCAAGTCGGCAGCTAGAATGTAAATTTCGTTCGATTATTTCTAGTGTGTCTATTTCTGGACCAATAATAATATAAGTTATAAATAACTATAGTGACGTTCTTGACTTTAACTTTGACCCACTCGGTACAATCATCAAGGAGGTTTCGTGCAGTTAACACAATGCAGTAGATATAGTGCTTTCATTTAGTCTTATATTATCTTAATTAATTAATTAATAACTGCCTACTCGAAAACATAAAAAGTTGTATTTACCTGTAATTGTTGGTAACATCACTACTGGTATTATTGTATGTATAGTTTGTAAGTAATATTGTTATTAAACGTTGGTAAACCTTAAATAAATAAATAAGTGCTAATTTCCATAAAAGCGCATAACAAAAACAACTGTTTATGGTGGTCACTTCACTAGGCTCGCAGAACTGTGCTGCAAGCAGTAACCGCAAGTGAGCTTCCATACATTGTGCTTAGCTAAAAGTTTATATCCGTTACACTGAGAAATGAGTACTTAAATATAAATGAATATAAAACGTTATTTACATTATACACTTGGATAATTTACAAATAAAAAATTAATACATTTATAAACCCGTTGATGATAAAGTCAATATCACCACTTTCTAGAGGTGAAACATTCGGGATGTATTTTCCATTCGTCTTCCATATTTTATACGTTACTAAGCAAATAAAATGCGTTACAAGTGCAATTTTAAAATATGATGACGAAAAACGATTTTAACAAAAAACTTGTAAGAGCTGATTATTTCGCACCTTAGTGCCAAACTCAGAACTATGTGACATCCAACATTCCTGTGTCAACAAGAACTTTCATCTTGTTTACAAGTAGTTAAAACTTCACTTTGTTTAGCCATTCCGTATTGAACTTCTAAACACAGTTTTCCTCGAATAGGAGACGTGTTTACTCGACCTTTCTCAAAGGAGGGTAATGTTTTTCGCACTAAGGATAGTATGTTCTATTGAAATGGGCTAAGTAACGCCAACATAATATATAAATTGAGAAACTTCCTCCTTTTGGAGTAAGTTAAATATTAAATAGCAAATGTCACTGTCCAAAATAGGGCTTAGATTATTTTGTTTTGTAACATCCTAACTATAAATGCGAAAGTAATTATGTCCGTCTGTTACGCTTTACCGTTCAAATCTCTCAACCGATTTTGATGAAATTTAGCATAAACAATCTTCAGACCCTGAGAAAGGATATAGATCACCTTTTATTGCAAAAAAAAACCTGTAGTCCACGCGAACAAAGTCGCGAACGAAGCTAGTTATTTATAAAATGTGAAAATATTTACAATTTATAGTGGCAATAGAAATAGTCAAAAACATTATCTCTGACAAACTATCTTCACTCATATAAATATATATTTTTTATAATGCACTCCAAGATTGACCTCATCCCACCTGATGTTAAGTGGTAATGAGGTCCTAGCTTAAGGGCATTTATTAAAAGTATAGCATAGTAAAACTGTTACTAGACTTGTCGCCCTTACCTTGAAGGCTTGACCCCTGCTACTAATGTAGCACCACCCAAGAGCTCTGGAAACCTTACTCACACGCAGGAACACAACAACACCGGAGTGATTTCACCAGTCGGGCTAATATATATAACAAAGTCGCTTTTTCTGTCCCCATATCCCTTTGTACGCTTAAATCTTTGAAATTACGCAACGGATTTTGATGCGGTTTTTTTAATAGATAGACTGATTCAAGAGGAAGGTTTATATGTATAATAACATCCACTAAATAGTGAAGAAATACTGTAATTTTCGAAGTTACTAATGAACTCAAAAGTACTGGAGTGTGAGTGAGTGACATAGGCTATTTATTCTATACCCGTGCGAAGCCGGGGCGGGTCGCTAGTTTGAAATAAAATAAAAATAATAATATCCAAATATTAGAAACAGAAAATTTTTATCTCCCCTTGCGGTGCGGGAATTTGCTCTTTCCAACACGCAGCACGCGCGATACGTGAAGGTCGTGGGTTCAATTCCGCACCGCAAGGGGAGATAAAAATTTTCTGTTTCTAATATTTAAAGTTCGCTAGTACGGCGTATAGTACTATAAAAATAATAAAATCGATTAATAAAATCCAAATCTAAAGTTTCTTACGGAATTTACTTTTTGTCTATTTCTTTGATTAAATTATATTCCAAAGTTAGATTCCATATTTTTTCTTGAAAAAAAGGTACTTGTATAAACTATTTAGCTGCCAGTATATTCGTCTTACTCATGTATGGTATTGAACAACAAACGCTATACATATTGCTCCTATATTTTGATTGGTTCTTTGTAACTAATGTTACACTGTTATATATAAACAAAACTCACTGAAGTTTAAACCACTCGGAACTCCTATGCGTTGGCTAGAACAATGGACGTATTTGCAAGTCGTTAAAACTTCATTTTTGTTTGACCATCCGAAGCGAATTGAACCACACCGCCAGATGGGTTGCGGGATAGTGAAGTTAAGGCTCCACCAGGCCAGTTGTACATTGTTGTAAAACTCTTAAATGAATTGAATAATCAATAAATATTAGTCAACATCACATATATTGCTCTGATTTTGTGGTTGAATTTCTTGTGTTGTCAAAATCAGAAACATTTACAATACACCCAGACCTGAGAAAATATATTCAAGTTCTTTTTCAATCGACTGACCAGGACCCCAGAGATGGCGAAATACCAAAGTACGTTTTGCTTACTTATGAAGGTCATAAAACTGCAAATGGAGGTGCTTTTACAACTGGCTATTCCTCGTATTCAGAAATTTACAAGAGTATTAAAATGCATATACAAATGAATAGTGGTCCTTTGTTACAATGTAACTGATACGTAAACTTAGTGATGTGCACAGAAAAGTAACTTATTTTTCCATTTAGCTAATGATCACCGCCCCATATAAAAATAATCATCACATTATTTAGTAAACATAATCCTCCTCGAACACTTCCACATTTTGTGCTACCTCCATCGCCTCCCTTCTTTTAGGGTGAATTTTTAACAGACCATATTTAAGGAAGGCTACACCGTATGTTGTGACTCTTCTCAAAATCTACCCAGCAAAATTCATCAGTTGGACCTTATCAGTAAATCCTGTTGTGGGAAACCTGGTTCAACCAGAATCAGTCGCTCTACTATAGTGACAAGGTCTCATCTTCTGAGGCGCAGTCCTTGGTCAGTTTTCCTTTCAAACACGTTGTCACTATCTGGGGGCACGGCCGTGCCCCCACCAAGTCGAGCAAAAAAGCGTCACGGCCGTACCATCCTTTTCTCGAAGCAATTCAGACCATTTTCGACCCCCTGTAACTTCGTTGTGGATAAAACTAGAAGACTGAAATTTTCAGTAACCATGCAGGCATTGTAAAGACACGTATATTTCAAATTTCATTCAATTTGAACCAGTATTTTAAGAATTATAACGGGTCAAATTTCTTAATTTTGTCACTCACCGACTGACTCACCGATCATCAAAAGTCTAAGGCACTTCTTGCAGACCTAGAAGCTTCAAATTTGGAATATAAGTAGTGTTTGGTGTATGAATCAAGGAAAAACTAAAAAATCTAGAAAAGACCGCAAAGACTAAGACCATACAGCCAATATTGGCTTTATTCGTAACGATGTTTTATTTACGGCATTTTATTTACGGCAGTTATTATTATTATTATTATTGCGTGCAAAGCCGTGGGTTTAAGCTAGTCCCATATAAATATAGGCGCACGGTAGTGCCCCAGCCAAATCGAGCAAAAAATGGGCATTCCCGTCATGAAAACACGTGTATTAAATTATTTATTAAAGCAAAAAACGTACCTACGTGCGTATTCGTACTTATTACGAGTGCGTAAGGTTGTATAATTATATACCACGCGCTGCCGTGCTATGCTATAATTATAGCGAGTGAGTGCCGCGGGGTGGGGACAGTGGCGGGGCGCGCGGAAAGGTGAATGTCACCGAGAGATCAGCAGCCGCGCTCATACGCGCGAGCGACCCAATGCTGTTCGGATGTGCCCAGAATTCTTACCTATAAGTTTGCGTTTTTAATTGATAATTTCGATTGCTATATTAGTTTGACGACTAAAGGCTACTCTCATCGGTTTACTGATATTATTTGCTTATTACAATTTACTGATATTATTTTCTTACAATTTTGACGTTATTCGGATAAATAATTTAAATAAAATATTGATACTTTAGTACTTAAAGTATTTATAAATTTCTTATTACCTAATCGTATTTCTGCATAAAAAAACTTTGCAATCTAACTTGTAGGTAGTCGCAATGGATTCAGTAATACTGTATGTGAATGATCAGCCTTGTCCACACTGGGTTGTTCCTATACCTGGTGATAGTTCGTGTTTATTTCATTCTTTGTCATTCTCTATGTATGGGAATATTGAGTCGTCGTATGACATTAGACTTGCTATAATCGAGTATGTGGTAGCGCATTGGGATGAGTTACAAATGTATACTTGTGACGAGCATAGAGACACCTACATTAACGTTAATTTGTATTCGACGGCAATGGTAAAAACCAGTACTTATGGTTCCGCATCTGAACTTATGGCGGCCGCCGCTTTGTATCCGTATGCTTTTGAAGTTTACGATAACGGCCTTTTGAGAGCATCATTCGGTGGTGATTCTGGTAAACCGGTGAAACGTTTACTATTTTCTGGAAGTTACTTAGGCGGTCATTATGAAGCGCTCCTTCCAGACGTGCCTCTAAATGATAATAATTTAAATAATAAAAATAATAATGATGCGATCATTCCAGACGTGCCTCCAAATGGTAATAATTTAAATAATAAAAATAATTATGATGCGATCCTTCCAGAAGTGACTTCGAAACATGATAATTTGATTAAAAATAATAAAAACTTAACTAAGAAGGGTGGAAGACCTAAAAAGGCTAGTAAAGGAAGACCTAAAACTTCGACGCTATCCCGTTCTCAACAAATCAAAGAAGCAGCAACACGTTATCGCCACAACAATCCTGAAAAACGTAAGGAGACCTTAGCGCGTTATACTACGTCTCATCTTAGTGGGCTCTTAGAAAAACTGTAGCTGAAGCTCAAGAAGTAGTACCGGAAAAGAGAAAACGGAAGGCTACCTACAAAAATAAGTTAAGTTCATAAGTCAGAGAGAGAGGGCTTTAAGAAAATTCGTTGCTGGAAATATACATATATACAATAAGTAGAAGGTACCGAAAAGGAAAAAAGTAGAACTGTCTACAAAATACAAAAAGAAATGAGATCCCATCAAAAACAATACTTGTCAAAAAAACCAAGTCTCGCAACTCAGTTGTTCTGCAGTAAAAAGTTGTGAGATCCATGTAATACCAAGTCGGATATTAATTTATTCAGTCTCTACTTAAGTGACTTTCTGTCTTAATACGTCCAGTCTCTAAGACCACGATCGTGGTCCATAACAATTGAAAATCAATTTTATTGTGTCTGGAATCTCCGTACTCGAAGCATTAAGTTGTTACGTAATAATTAACAGCATCCTTTAATGACGTATATCAATATTAAAATTCTTGAATGTTTTATATAAATATATCTAGACTTGGCCATCGCACTAAATAATTGAATTTACATGTGTTTTCAGGCGATGGCCAAGTCTAGATATATTTATATAAAACATTCAAGAATTTTAATATTGATATACGTCACTATAGGATGCTGTTAATTATTACGTAACAACTTAATCCCATCAAAAACAATACTTGTCAAAAAAACCAAGTCTCGCAACTCAGTTGTTCTGCAGTAAAAAGTTGTGAGATCCATGTAATACCAAGTCGGATATTAATTTATTCAGTCTCTACTTAAGTGACTTTCTGTCTTAATACGTCCAGTCTCTAAGACCACGATCGTGGTCCATAACAATTGAAAGTCAATTTTATTGTGTCTGGAATCTCCGTACTCGAAGCATTAAGTTGTTACGTAATAATTAACAGCATCCTATAGTGACGTATATCAATATTAAAATTCTTGAATGTTTTATATAAATATATCTAGACTTGGCCATCGCCTGAAAACACATGTAAATTCAATTATTTAGTTCCAGACACAATAAAATTGATTTTTAATTGTTATGGACCACGATCGTGGTCTTAGAGACTGGACGTATTAAGACAGAAAGTCACTTAAGTAGAGACTGAATAAATTAATATCCGACTTGGTATTACATGGATCTCACAACTTTTTACTGCAGAACAACTGAGTTGCGAGACTTGGTTTTTTTGACAAGTATTGTTTTTGATGGGATTATTTTTACTACATCAACCCTCTTTCAATGACGAGGTCACCATTTAAGAGCGTTTTAACTCCACCAGCCATCGCTTCTACGAGATGTGTTCTATCTTCAGTACCTCGTAATCCAGAAGTGAATTGAACCACAGCCGTATGCAATGTACAGTTGTTTCTCGTTTCAAAGAACAAGGGAATTGCGGGAACACAACTTTTCAACAGTTTGCATTGCACAAAACGGAAAGATGGAACAGGTTGTATGATTATTCGAAACTAAACGGGTACAGTGTAGGTGAGTACAGTTACAATGTGTGAATGCAGTCAATATTGAGGAACGAAGGAAACTTGTATAGAGAATTTTGGTCGGCGTTTGGTTTAAAGTTTGTTAGACTGTGTAACATGACATGGATTCTTTTTTTTTATACTGCACTTCAAGATTCAAGATCAAGATTGACTTCATCCCACCTGATGTTAAGTAGTAATGAGGTCCTAGCGTAAGGGTGACAAGTAAGCATAACAATAGATGTTACTGGACTTGTCGTCCTTACCTTGAAGACTTGACCGCTGATACTAATGTAGCACCCCCCCAGGAGCTCTGGAAACCTTAGTCACACTTAGGAACACAACAACACCGAAGTGATTGTTATTTCCTTCAATAGGAAGGGAAGAAACATCTCGCGGGACAATTTAGTGATGCCAATGGATAGGATACTACGGTATCAAATTCGCTGTCATCGCGATGTGTATTCCTTTCTTGCTTACCATTAAGCTGGGAGGAGCCAATTTACTGTGCTGAGTTAAAAAAAATATGACTAATTTCTTAAGACAAACTTTACTGAATTTTTAATATCGATTGCAGTGCGGGAATTGTACCCACGACCTTCACGTATTGTACATAGATATGTACAATACGTGAAGGTCATCAGATATGCACCATGTAAAAAATGTAAAAACCAAATGAAATATTACCTTTTCATGGTACTAGTATAGACTTCGATAAGAAACACAAAAGAAGCCAACAGTTTCCTATAAACCAAAGCTTTCTTACAAACAAGAAGGAATTGTAAAATACAACAAAGAATCACCTACAAAGTCGCCTTCTGAAAACGCAAGCAAACGGTGCAGCGCAAACGTAATTCTGAAATGTAACCGATCCGGCCGAATTTCGCCGACGAATACTGTGAATTATATTTATTTCGCGTTGCAATAGACTTGGATTTGAATTGGTAAAGATGCGGAACGAGTCAGGATATCCAGCGAGTCTTACCTGTTTATAGAGTGAGACTAGTCAGCTACCATCTCATACTACTATCGCATGCTCTCCCTATCATCAAATACAGAGTTAAATCTTTATCTTCTCTGTTTCATTTTAATATTTACTAGTGTACTTTATACAAGTAATAAACCCGGGTAACAAGTAACTCCCTAGAGAGGGCAGGACGCCAAAGACTGGCCTGGCAGAGTTCGACAAGTTTTATTATTTTATGCCGTGTTCCAATATTTGAAAAACGATTCATTCTATCTGTCGATGACAGCTGTACGGAACGGTATTATTTAACGACTCATAGTCGGATGGAGAAAACGAATAGTAATTTTTGACACATGCCTAACAGGAATAAATCCTACTGATATAATATATGTAACGCCATGTCACAGCCAATCGGAGCCAGCCAGCCAAGCCAGCCAATGCCAAGAAGGTCTCCCCCACTACTATTTCCGCCAGCCATATGCCTTTAGTGGGGGCACGCAAATATAAGGAGTGGACAGCTCAGTTGGGGCAATTTTTTTTCGTGCAACAATAAGGTTACGCTGTCTCTCTGTCCGTTTGAATATCGATTATTGTAACTTGATTAATTGGGATTAAAATCAAAGTGATTACCGTACGTAAGTTTTAATTTTATACCGCCTATTATAATATGTGAAAATTTGTGAATATGGATGTTTGGATGATTGTTACGCTTTCACGCAAAAACGAATGAACGGATTTAGATAAAATTTGGTAGGAAAAGAGATAATATACTAGATGATATCCTATATGTATAGGATACATTCTATCCCAAAATAACGCGAGTGAAGTCGCAGGCAACAAAAAATTAATGCCCGGTTCCAATATTTTACGATTCGTAATGTGTCAAAAATGAATATCCATTTTTCTCCAATCGACTTTGAGTCGTTAATACCGTTAAATAATTTATTTTCCATACCAGCTGTCATCAGTCATCGGTCGGTCGTTTTTAGCTTACGCCTCGTACAATTTATTTCTATCAGTAACTAGAATGGATCGTTTTTAGGGTTCCGTACCTCAAAAAGAAAAAACGGAACTCTTATAGGATCACTTTGTTGTCCGTCTGTCCGTCCGTCTGTCAAGACCCTTTTTCTCAGGAACGCGTGGAGGTATGAAGCTGAAATTTATATCAATTACTCAGGTCTACTGTCCCTTGAAGCTGTGAAAAAATCAAACTTCTAAGCTAACGCAATCAAAAGATACAGCCGTTTATGCCGCAAATTTTCGACACTTGCAAGGGAATCAAAACCTACAGGGTGCTTCCCGTGAACTCAGAATCTTGAAATTTGGTACGAAGCAACGTCTTATAGCATAGATACAGGAAAAATTACGAAAACCATAAATTTTTAGTTACATCACATAATATATTTTTTTTAATAATTTTAAGCTTACTACCCATTTCCTCATAAACGCGTAGAGGTATTAAATTGAAATTCATACCAAATACTCAGGTCTATAATACCTTTAAGCTGTAACAAAATCAAACTTCTATGTCAACGCAATCAAAAGAAACAGCAATTTAAGCTGCATATTTTGAAACTCGCAAGTACTCGCAAGGGAATCAAAACCTAAAGGGTACTTCCAGTCGACCTAGAATCTTGAAATTTGGCATGAAGCAACGTTTTATAGCACACATAAAGGACAAATTCCGAAAACCTTAAATTTTTAGTTACATTACAAAATATTTATGCTCCTCCATCTTTCCCCATTGTAATGTTATGAATTTCATTTTGCAATAAAAATACCATAGTTATGACTCGATTGTCGTAATGAACGAACTTTGTAAACCTTGCAGGTTTGTACGGAACCCTCGGTGCGCGAGTCCGACTCGCACTTGGCTGGTTTTTTTTCAAATATAGAACCGGGAATTAGTTCAGTAAAATGTATATTACCAAGAGTTTTGAACGTGGAAATTCGTTTCATAATGTTTTTTACACTTGCCTATTACAATAAAATTGGCATTTAAATTCACAGACCACGTAGAAATGGATTCATGCAAATTCCCACTTATGCTATGCACAGCACGGCTTGCGAGGAAATGCATTCAGATTATCGGTTCGGTTCGACGTCACCTTTATCCCGTGATATGGCGTCTTTGGTTCCCACTTGCATTTAAAGATAACCGCAGTGGTGCAGTTGCAGTGGAACGTCGTATGAGCTAGTGAGATGGTTAGAATTGACCTTTGTATAATTGTACTACGAGAATTGGTTGCATTCATTATGAATACCATATATTTTTTATAAACATAATAAAAATAAAATAAAATAAAAATGCTTTATTATTCTCTGAACAAACTTACTTAGACTAAGCCTTAGAAAGTAGTATCAAGGTACTTAATAATAGACATGAGAGATGCTATCTAAGAGTGGTGAGTGTAACAGGGGATCCCAAACTAGGCTTAGCCTGTATCTTGGGTAACCAAAAATAATTTCATATTGGTAACAGAGCATCGGTAATACAGTAATTAAACTAACTTTATATTTTAAAAAAATATATTAAAAAATTAAATTAAATACATATACATATTGAATACATATGCTTATGTTAGTTTATATGAATGATATTCTGGCATTATGGTTTCTGTAACAAATTTGGTATGATTATTTCTATGACTAAACATTAAAATAGTATAACATTCACAGCCTGAACTTAACTTATTTGTAACTTTAAAACCGATTTAAAATGGGAAAGTAGAGAAGAGAAATTCTTTAACCTAATAATTGACAAATATACATGTTTCCATGTATGTTTGTATATATTATATAAAAACATACATGGAAAACACCTTTGCCATTATACTACGTGCATTTTCTGTATTCATTAATAATGGATTCGTTCTAAATCAGTGTTTATTGTATATCATTGTATTTTTGTATATTTTAATCAAAACGTCAGTAAGTTATTTTATTTCAGATTGTCACGATCATATTAAAAAAAGAAGTATTGTACTTTATTCAACTGGTATTACTTATTAAACTCAACGGCAGACGATGTCGTGGCCGTCTGATTTTTTAAAATTTAATTTGCATTTTCCGAATAAGAATTTCTTAGTCCCTATCAAATTCGTCTTGCGGACAAAATTTCAACGAAGCGAAATACTCAATGAATCAAAGCTCTTAGAGGAATTTCGAAACGAATTTTTGCAACACACTTATCTCCAATTTCAGTGCCTTTGAAATCGCTCAAGTAGGGACGGGCGCTCCTAGATGGTATAACTATTCGGTTCATTAATCGAGAGCTTTGACATTTTATCGATACTTGTCTTGAAAACTAGTCTTTAATATGATTTGAATTTAAGGACCTCACATTAACAAAAAAACATAATCGCTGAAAAAAGTATTAGTAGTTCGTAGGTTATCTTTTGTATGGTGACAATGATAAACTTATTTTTATTTTAGATTTGTGTCGTTACCTACGTTTTCTGCATCAATCAATGTATAACTATATTTACTGCAGCTGTACTTTATATAATATATGATAAACTTCATACAAATAAATGCTTATTTCCTTTTTCATATGTGAAAACATTTTTGTTACATATAAAATACTAAAACTGTTAACCTAAATTAATTTAAAACATTTTTTTAAGCTAGTTCTTCAATGTATGAAATATTATTTTCTAGTTATAACTTAAAAAAAAAATAAAAAAAAATCACTGCTAAGGTAAATTTAAAGGTTTTAAATAATGATATGTGCGGGGAGCCGCTGGATGCAGATAGCGCAGGACCGCGCGTTGTGGCGTTCTGTAGGGGAGGCCTATGTCCAGCAGTGGACAAAAAGAGGCTGATGGATGGATGGATGGATGTGAAAAACAAATTCATTAATCGAACGCCTGTTTAATATAACCTTTTAGTAAAAGTATTTTTAAAAAACATTGAACGTTGTCAATGGTCCCGCACTAATCCTAATCTCTCTTTACCTTCAAAGCTACAAAAGCACGAGGGACACTCAATTCTAATGGCCTTAATACAAAGATGTGTTTCGATTGTAGATTTTGCAATGGGATTCGTTTCACGTCGCGCGACCGTGACGGGAATGCGCCGGCTTTGCTAATTGATCTCATCTGTCGAGATGTGTGAAATAGTGTTTTGATATTTTTTCCCATTTGCACGCGTACTCTGTTGTTACCATGTCGTTACTCTTTGAAATGTTCGCAGAGTTTTAAAATCACGTTGACGTGACGTGCGTACACTGGCCCATCAAATGAAGAATACTTGGCATTTTTTAACACTTTTTTTTTATATTGCACTTCAACATTGACCTCATCCCACCTGATGTTAAGTGGCAATGAGGTCCTAGCTTAAGGGTGACAAGTACAGCATAATAAATATGTTACTGGATTTGTCGCCCTGACCTTGAAGGCTTGACCCCTTCTACTAATGTAGCACCCCCCAGGAGCTCTGGAAACCTTACTCACACGCAGTAATACAACACAGTAGTGATTGTTATTTGGCTGCGGTCTTCTGTAAAATGGAGGTATTTCACCAGGCCGGCTGCTCCAGTTCAAGCGATAAATCGCTATGTTCTCTCTCTTAAAAGAAAATGAGTAAAAGTAAAGGAAATAGTAGAGGTCCTAGCTTAAGGATGAGAAGTACAGCATAATAAATATGTTACTGGACTTGTCGCCCTTACCTTGAAGGCTTGACCCCTGCTACTAATGTAGCACCCCCCAAGAGCTCTGGAAACCTTACTCACACGCAGGAACACAACAACACAGAAGTGATTGTTATTTGGCTGCGGTTTTCTGTAAGGTGGAGGTATTTCACCAGTCGGGCTGCTCCAATTCGAGCGATAAATCGCTATGCCCTACCTCTCTTATTTAATTTAATAAAATATTTTTTGTACAAGCGAGTTTTGGTATAAAAGTAAATTCGAGAGTTTCGATTAGCATTTTTTTTCGCACTCTACTTGTGTTGGATTCGGCTATGAGAACAAAAATTACGGATAGCAATATCCGTAATCGGATCTGACATATTACATTATTATTAGTAGTAGTATGGATTTCAAAACAAATAAATAAAAGATCGCGTTTCACGGCGAAATACTTTGAAATCCACGAACCGCGAATGTAGTTCAAATATGCTTACTACAATTTGTTGTACGTGATCTATTCAAATGCCAATGTGATTTTTATTCTGTGCAACTTATTTACCGTTGGCCTAGTACTTTATATAATACTAGCTTTCCCGGCGAACTTTGTAACGCCTATTTTTTTAGTTTCTAACCTTTTAAACCTTCCCTGGACCTCCACAATTATTTCAGAACCAAGATTAGCCAAATCGGTCTAGCTGTTCTCGAGTTTTAGCGAGACTAACGAACAGCGATTCATTTTTATATATAAGATACCTTATATATAGCACTATATGTCTTCTTTATTTGTTATTTTAAGGTTACCCTAATCTTTGTTTTTAAAATAAATATATAATAAATGTAAATTTTGAACGAAATCACGTACACTTCTCTAATTCAGTAACAGAAAGACTAGAATAACAAAAAAAAAGAAAATGAAAACAGAAACAACGACGGAACTACAAAATCTAAGCTCAAGGCAATATATAAAAGGTCGTTGGTCCGACCTAGAATCGAATCCAGACCTCAAATCCGGCGTGACGCTGCAGAGGTTGAACAATGTAGTCTCTAATAAGGATACTGTACAAAAATATAACGCGACCCAGTAAATAATACTAACGAACCGGCACTTCGCGCAGCCGCGCAACAAAAACTTGTTGATGATAATAAGAAAGAAAATCATTAAAATTTCGAGACGTCCTCTTTTACAACCCATCTCAAGTTTTTTATTACCATAGCAATAGCCTCTTGCTGGGACTTACGCCTCCGGAAACTGTACTCTTTTACGCTCTCATATTTTAGAAGGCTATCTTCAAATTTCTTTTTTAGCATCTTAATTTTGCACTTTACAAAAGTGTTCGTAATAAACTGTCCTGCTGTGGTAAATGAGGTCGATCGACGCTAATTTCGCTTTATTTTTAGGGTTCCAAAGCCAAATGAGGTGTTAGCTATAGGGTCCCATTTTAGACTTAAGACTCCGCTATCCGTCTGTCTGTCTGTATCTCACGACCGTGGTAGTTAGACAGATGAAATTTTTAAGATGAAAAAGCAAGAAATATAATATTTTTATTAGCATTCGGATCCGACCTATGAATTAAGTTTTTGGGAGCTGGTCTCCAGATTTTTTAAACTTCTTCTTAGTCGTGCACTCTTGACAGAGTGGTCGAGATCATAATGCATCGCTTTTCAGTGTAGCTTTTGCCAGTTGCCTCCATCTACTCCTATTGTTCGCACTTCTGCAACACTCATTCAGAGAAATGTTTGTGGTACATTTGATGAGGTCCGTCCATCGAGTTGGCGATCTTCCGCGTGAGCGCCGACCTTCGACATGCCCCTGTATAACCAGTCTCTCCATAGAGTCTTCATTGCGAGTGATATGCCCAAACATTGTGAGTATTCGTAGTTGCACAGTCGACGACAACCTTCATTTTATATGAAGCTCGTTTAGGATGGATATATTTGTGCGGTGTGCAGTCCAACTGATTCTCAGTAATCGCCTCCAGCACCACATCTCCAGTGCGTCAATTTAAAATATAATATAATTAGTATTTAATACCCTTAAAGTCGTTCTGTACATGAAGACTTTACGCATTTTTCGCTCAATATTGATTATGGCCATAAGAAGACACCTGAAACACTTTATTATAAATATAAATAATTATTGAAGTACTTTTGTCACATAAACCAGTAACAATGATAGTACCATAACTCCTAGACTCGAAACAATGTGGAAAACTTTGTTTTTATGTCAACTTTAATAGGTATCGAAACTAGGCCACATTCCAACCCGCTCATCGGCGAATAAATAATTGTATTCCATCAATTAATCATTCAACTGTTTTTTTATTCAAGTAGGTTACATATAACACTTGAATCTTAAATGAACACAGTGCAACCACTAACAAGTAGTGCATACTTTTAGAATTCTTTATCTTTAGGTGCGATGTATCGTTTTTATTAGTAGATCTCATGCAATAGATGCAAAACCAGGGTTAACTCCAGGAGAAAGAAATGTTTGACGTATTACTCAAGAAACATGTTTGTTTTCTCTTATTTGTTTTGGTGATATTAAAACAAAATTGTTTTGTACTTTACAATTCAGTCATATTGCACTGTAAAAAGGTAAATCATTTAAACATTTTACATACATGTTTAGTTAAATCGTTGAAACGCAACCCTATAATTTTGAACAGCTTTTAATTGACTATCAACAAAAATGTTGCTAACAAAAACTCAGTTACATTTTTCATAGACCAATTTCGAGGTTGCAATTAAAATTGGGAGCCATTTTGCTACAAATAAAAAACTAGCGACGTTTTGCAGAAGCGTAAAAAACTTGCATTGAAACATCAAACTTTATTTAAATTCATATTAAAATTTTTAGTTCTGATCGCTATTTTCAGTTCTGGATTTAAATTCCTAGGGTGTGTCAATTTATTTGTAACAATGTTTGAACGCGTATTTGTGTTAATACGGTAATCTATTACCGTTTTATTTATTTGATGTATTTGTTTAATTTTAAATATTTTATTATTTTAATTTCAAAATGTAGCCGAGATTTATCTGATAAAATTATACCTTAAATGGTATATCTGTATATCTTCACAAGACTACATACTACAGATGGTAAATAGCCAGATCCATGGCTTATTGTCTTTGGGCAGATCGCCACGTGACAGAATAAAAAAGAATCATACATTTGGAAGGACAAATGCAACATAATACTAATAACATATGTACTTCGGGTAAAAACCGCGACACCAAATTAAGTTGTATGGTAAACATTCTGTAATATAACACGGTTGTGAAATCAGTCGCTGCAGAAACCATCAGTGTGGTCAATTCAATTCAATTCAATTTATTTATTCAAAAACAATTTACATTGTGTGGAATATTAAAATAGTATAATTTCTGACGACCTCCGTAGCCGAGAGGCGAGCGGGCCTGACTTTGGCGAGCGCCATCTCTGAGGTTCCGGGTTCGATCCCCGGTCGGGTCAATATGGGAAACGAACTTTTCCATATTGTCTCGGGTCTGGGTGTTGTGGTACCGTCGTTGTTTCTGATTTCTGTAACACAAGTGCTAAAGCTACTTACCACAGAATCAGAGCAATGTATGTGATGTTGTCCAATATTTATTTATATTTATATTTATTTAAACTAGCCTAGCAAATTTAATTATATTAACAATAAAATAATATAAATTAAATAATATAAAATGTCACTTCAATTTATTATTAAGATTATGTCCATCAATGTATCCTAAAATTCCTTATTTATATAAGGTTGCTAATTGATTGACTGTGTAACATGTCATGTCGTTATGGACCCTCAGTAAATTCCTCCACGGAGTAGTACAACTTTTCCAACAAAAAAGACTTGAGCTTATCCTTAAAGCTACTAATATAAACTATACTATTCAATTCTATTGGTCATCTGTATAAAAATTTAACCGTTTGATACTGAGAACAGTGCCTGACTACGAGTTTACTTGGGATTATTTTATTTGGAAAATCTTTCCTCTTTGTATTCTCTCTGTATATTTTTTCATTATTAGATTCATATCTCTGCAAATGTTTTGCAAAATTTGTCAACAACTCGCTCGCTTCCATTAGTTTCTTTAAGTCACAAAATTAGACGATTAAAATCCGCGGCGGCTTACAAGTTTTTGTAAAACAAAAAAAAAACCGGCCAAGTGCGAGTCGGACTCGCGCACACGCGGTTCCGTAAAAACCTTTAAGGTTTACAAAGTTCGTTCATTACGACAATCGAGTCATAACTATGGTATTTTTATTGCAAAATGAAATTCATAACATTACAATGGGGAAAGATGGAGAAGCATAAATATTTTGTAATGTAATTAAAAATTTAAGGTTTTCGGAATGTTTCCTTTATGTGTGCTATAAAACGTTGCTTCATGCCAAATTTCAAGATTCTAGGTCGACTGGAAGTACCCTTTAGGTTTTGATTTCCTTGCGAGTACTTGCGAGTTTCAAAATATGCAGCTTAAATTGCTGTATCTTTTGATTGCGTTGGCTTAGAAGTTTGATTTTTTCACAGCTTCAAGGGACAGTAGACCTGAGTAATTGATATAAATTTCAGCTTCATACCTCCACGCGTTCCTGAGAAAAAGGGTCTTGACAGACGGACGGACAGACGGACAACAAAGTGATCCTATAAGGGTCCCGTTTTTTCTTTTTGAGGTACGGAACCCTAATAAAGCTGAACATTTATTTCCTTGTTTCAGATGTCGGGCCTCGACGCATCCGGCAGAAGATGACGCTGAAGACAGTGACCAAAAAGTGTTAACATGATGAAATATGTTTCAAAACGGACATTTCCACAAAGCGCGGACTAAAACGCCTCATACGAGCATGTGTCATAATGGTAACGAAAAATGCTCAGCAAATAGGAAAATCAAGAACCCAAACCAAAAGCCAGTCTGTTTCAATTTGTACTGTCTTATTGTTATAACGCTAGTTTCTTTACGCGAGGTTAATTCGAACACTACAAACATGAATAGACATATGAGCGATAAAGTGAATAACAAAGATTTGCATATTAATCAACAAAAAGACCAACCTAGTGAAGACAATTACGACGAACATGATCCAGTGCATACCAGTGATAATGTAGATTACACTAAAGTCAATTTCGATCACGACCCCTACTACAATAGTGACCGTTTTCTACACAACAAGTTTTACAGTAGCGAGAACAGCGCGTATAGTAACTATGAGGACTATAAAAACTTCTTTTTGAACCCTTCGAATCCAATTCCGAAGTCGAGTGTTAAATTTAAAATAAGCAGTAGAATAGTTCAGACTAAATATGGAAAATTACAGGGCATTGTGTTGGCTATGGATGAGCACAGATATTTGAGTCCACTTGAAGTTTTTTTAGGTGTACCTTACGCTACGCCGCCAGTTGGATCAAACAGGTATGAACTCATGATGTTTTATTTTTATGTCTGCATATGTGTAGAAGATACGAATAGAAACGATTTTCATTATTTTATTGAATGAAAAGTTTTTTTTATGGCGTGTTACATTGAATAATATATCGTTCGTGAGTTGGTTGAAAAATTCTTGGCCATATTATCGATTTAAATTCAAAATTTAAAAATGATGTTTACTTAAGAGTGTACTTATTATCAATGAGTAAAATAATGGACGCTGAAAGTATATAGCCCATATAATATTTAAACGTTGGATTGTCTATTTATTTCTTAGCACTGTTAAGTTGACAGGTAAATAAATAAAAAAATACATTTAAGCTAAATGTGAAAAAAAATTAATCATGCATAGCATACGTAATCTCTCTATTGCTAAAATTTTCATAAAAAAAGATGTAACCACCTTTTGATTTTTCCAACCTTTTAACCGAACGACTTGTACCCACATACATGGATTTTTAAGAAACAGAAAAAAATCATCTCCCCTTGCGTTGTGGAAATCGAACCCACGACCTTGACGTATCGCGCGTGCTGCCCTTCCAACTGAGTTAACCGCAACTTATCGTAGGCGATGTAATTTTTCTGCTGTATCAGCCCGTTAGCCTACGGTAAGTGCCCTCTGCCGAATATGTGTAGGATAACATACTTATCGGCTGTTAAAAATATTCAAAGTTCGCTAGCGCGGCGTAAAGCTGTGATGAAAATTTTTCATGTTTATTGAATTAAGCGTCTAAATGCCTGAAGACCAACTGTTTTTCCAATAGATAGAAGCCAACATAAAGTAACAAAATAGAGCTTAACCAATTTTCCAATAGATTTTGTTAATGTGGCAAGAACTAACGAACCCTTTATTTTAGATTTAGTCCTACAAGAACTCCATCGCCCTGGGACGGTGTCAGAGTATCAGACAGGCCCGGTCCGGCTTGCCCTCAGAAGCTACCAGACCTGAACGAAGAAAGGACCATATTAGAGAAAATGCCGAAAGGCAGACTAGAGTATTTGAAAAGACTGATGCCTTATCTTAAGAATCAAAGCGAAGATTGTCTATATTTAAACATATTCGCCCCATTGCAAAGTGAGTATTTGATTATGCTTAAAAAAATACATTTTTAGTCAGTGTCGCGTTATCACATCACATTAACACCATTATAATCATTAACATTAATTAAATTAGTAAGTAAGCATCTTTAATACACACAGTGATTTTAATGTAGATCTTAGCATTAGTAAGAGTTATTCAATAGGTGAGTTTTTATGTATGTCATACTTTAGGCCTGCCGTTACTTTCTATTGTGCTAACAGATACTATCCTCGTTTTCCACTGATTCTGGGCTTCTATTGGGAGTTATAGAGCCTAAAGCTTTCCTAGATAAAAGGACAAGTACATAACTACAGTGCTCTTAAATTTATCTTCGGTAATGATTAAGTGAATACCTTACTATAATATTTATTAGGCACAAGACCAACACAGTCTTAAGCATGTAAATAATCATTTTTTTTTAATAAATAAAAGTAAATCATTAGCAGAAAGTAAAAACTTTAGAATTTTTATTGAATTTCCTATTTTTGAAATTTTTTAGTAGAATAATATTAAAAAAAGGAACAAAGCTTTAGGAAAGACTGCATTTTGTTTTTAAATATTTTTTGGTTTAAATTTGACGTCGGTTGAAAATGTAAAATCTTTATGAATATTTCAGGATGTTTAAAATTGTAAATCGTTGTATATTTAATTTGTTTTAAGTGGCTCAAACGAGGCTTTTGAATAACTTTCATCGTCTATGGCTTAATTGTTTCGTAAACGAACATCTGTTCACCAATGTCATCTTCATAAAATTAGCACTAAGCTTCCTTTTTTGAAATTATTTCAAACAATCAATCAAATTAATTTTATTTGTCAAACATAGGTATTACAAATATGAGGTTACAAAAAGATTAGTAGGTATCACTATGTCTTGCCTCATTTTGGCGTACAAATATTTAGTTGGTCATATATTTCAAATTGTAAGAAAGCATTAACATTAATAAATAAAAACTTAAATTAAAATCGGACTGTTAGGAACTCCGTCAGGGTATAATAGGCCTATTTGTCAACAAAATTAGTAGTTGCTGACGAAAAAAATTAAAATTAGCGTCCTTTATCTTTATTTTTTTTTTTTTTGTGGCAACACTTCGAGTAACATCTGATTCAGTTTGTCCCGATTTTTAAATTCTATTTTTAATACTAAAATCACAATAAGGCCAGTTAAATCATCACTAATCAAACAATTAATCTAAGTTTATCGTATAAAGCTAAAAATCTGTGGTGTAATCTAAGTTTTTAAAGTGTTTGTGAAACAACAATTACGGAGTGGATGACAGTTCATGATTCGAATTTGTAAGATCATTGTTTATCTCTTTTGGATTCTAAAAACTCATTAATAACAAAAGTAAGTTACACTTAGAAGGTAAATTTATCAAAACTCGTACTCGTACTTATTTATATCCTTATTTACGCGCTGAAGTGACATTTAAGTTACTTCTAATTGTGTAAACAACTTCTTGGAACTATAATACATCTACGTGTATTTTGCTATTTACACTTGAACATTTCAATATGCTGACCCGTAGCAAGGCTTTAGCTCGCCAGGGAGGGTCTGGACTCACCTCTGCTCGTCAGGCAGAGTCTAGACTCGACCTGGCTTTGAAGGAATTGAAGGCCACCAAGGAGGAAGTTACACAATTGGTTAGGGAAAGAGAGGACAATGAGAGGGAACTGTTGGAAGTGTTGGAGAAGAGTCGTGAGTTGAAAAAGAATTTGACTGATTTACATTTGCAACATATGTCGATTATCGAGGAACGGGACAATCTACAATCAATTGTTGATGGGTTTGGTGAGTGCAGCCAGGAGTACGTGCAAAACTTAAGACGCGTCACATTACTGGAGCATGAACTACAAGAGGCTCACCACTGCATAAATGACTTGCAAAATGAGAAGCAGGAGGTTGCGGCATCCCAGACCTTATGTCTATTTGAGGAACTCATAGGTAGTGTGCCCAATCTTGTTCCTGATACACCTGACATGAACCCAACGCAACTTGAGACTGTAGACCTAACACGGGAGGATACCCTGTGTTCTGTACCTTCAGCGGGAATTGTCAAATGTAGTAGGAATAAGCTAAAAAAATACATTAA
Source organism: Glyphodes pyloalis (assembly GCA_037074685.1). Classification (NCBI taxonomy): domain Eukaryota; kingdom Metazoa; phylum Arthropoda; class Insecta; order Lepidoptera; family Crambidae; genus Glyphodes; species Glyphodes pyloalis. The sequence goes on along the minus strand of JAYKKO010000030.1, from coordinate 2,588,978 downwards.
AATTAATAGGTACATTAATAAAACTAAAAAATTAATTAAAAAACAAAAGTGTTCATGTAATAGAACTAAATGTATTAATGAAAGGCGTCGTTTAGGTGATGAATTAGATTTATGTTCTTTAACAATAAATAATAACATCAAAACCTATGACAGTAATTTACTAGAATTAGAAAATAAAATACAAATGTTAAAAGTTTCCTTGGACAATATGACTAGTAGGTATATAAGTTCCAAGAAGGAGAGTGAGGAACACATGCTTGCTTTGAAGAGTCTACTAGAAACATCATTGACGGCTGATAAAAACTGTGAAAATTCATACAATTTAAACAGCTCTCGGTTGGTATGTGACTCATCACTGTCAAGCACATGTAATAACTTAACACCCTTATCCAACACAGGTAATTCCAACAGTTTCCTCACTCAGTCATCAAAAAGAGTAAGTACTTGCAACTTTGTTATGTTTAGTGATGAGTTGGGTAAAGATATGGGCCTATTGGTGAGTACATATCTGGGACAACCTGTCTCAAATTATTGTTTACCAAATTTGCCATATAATGAAATTGTAAAAAGAATTTGTAAATATAACTTCTCAGAAAATACTATTCTGATATTATTGATTGCCAATAGAGGAAATGTAAACAAAAGGGATTTTATTCAATGTTTTGAGTGTCTTAATGCATTGAATTTAAATCAAATTGTATTGTTTACACTTCCATATAGTAAGTGTTTGTCACAGAGAGAAAATGACCTTAGGTATAAAATTAATACAATGATGAGCACATTGACATGTAATAATAATTATTCAGAAAAATTTCATATGATTGATATTAATAATATGACATTTAATTTTACAAATAAATTGACATTTAATTCAAGTTTTTATTCGACAAAAGATAACTTTTATCTTCCTAAATTTTATAAGAGACAGATAGCAATGTCGCTATCATATATTATTAAAATTTCAGCCAAGAAATTGGCTACTCAGGCTGCTTCTATTGAGCAGAATCATGACATTATAAATGAGACTTTGGAAGTTGTTCCAAATAATTTAAATTATACCATAAGACAATAGAGGATAACTCTAGCAAATTAATTTTGACAACTAAAAAATCGAATTATTTAAATATCATACACCAAAATATTCAGGGCTTTACTGGCAAGGAACTAGAGTTAGAACTATTTTTAAATGAATTCAATATTCATGTGTTGTGTATTACTGAACACTGGTTTCGACAATATGAATTATTAATTAATATTGATAACTTTGAGCTCATTAGTTCGTTCACTAGGGTGAATGCTGTTAGAGGTGGGTCACTAATTTTACTAAATAAATCGTTAACATCAAAAAATCGTAAAGATATTGTATCACTCTCTATTGAGCGCACTATTGAACTTTCGTGTGCAGAGCTTGAGCAACATATCATAGTCTGTGTATACAGACCTCCTTCCAGTGACTTTACTGTATTTGAGTCTACCATGGAAGAGGTTCTGAGAAAAGTGTGTAAAAGCAATAAAAAAGTAGTTGTATGTGGGGATTTTAATATCAATATTTTAGATAAAAATTCACAATACTCGGTTAGGTTCTTAAACTTATTTAAGTCTTTTGACCTACATCACCTTTTTGCTGAACCAACTAGAGTAACGCCCACGTCAGCTACCTGCTTAGATAATATATTTTGCAACTGTAAAGCATTGGAAAAATCAATAATAAATTTTGTAAGCTCGGACCACAGCGGGCAAAAAGCAGTGCTTGAGCATCATCATACCTTAGCTTCTTCAAGGTTTACTTGCAGACCAATCAGTACGAGTCGCGTTGAGAAGTTTGTGAAACATATTCGTGATGAAATTTCCCTTAGTCCAATAATGAACAACAACATTGACCAGTTGTACAAAACATTATTCGATACAATTATAGACCAATTTAATTCACATTTTCCTAAGAAACTTATTAAAATAGACAATCCTAAAATCAAATTTAGTGATTGGGCGACGAAAGGTATTTATAAAAGTCGAAGAAGACTTTTTGAATTATATGATATTAAACACAACAGTACCGATATTAATATAATAGAATATATTAAAATGTATTCAAAACTTTTTAAGAAGGTTTGCGCAATAGCCAAATCAAATTTTTTTAAGGAAAAAATTAAGAAATCGACTAATAAAATAAAGGCCACTTGGAACATTATTAACAAAGAGACTTGTAAAAATAAAACTCGAGAAAACAAGTTCTCTCTTAAAATTAACGAAAATACAATTGATTCTGACAATGAAGTGGCCAATGCATTTGAAACATATTTCTCGAAAATTCCTACAGTTACTACTAGTGGAATAAATTCTAGCCCGCATCTTGCTCAATCTCTCCTCCAGTCTAATGTATGTGAATGTCTAACCTCCTTTAGCTTTACTCACATTAATCATCATGAGATTGTTAAAACATTCAAAGACTTAAACATTAAAAAGACTGAGGATTTATGGGGGATTTCTTTAGAGATAATAAAAAGTATTATTAGTACTATTGCCCCTCATCTAGCTTACATATTTAATAAGTGCATAGATCTGGGTCAGTTTCCCAATCTAATGAAATTTAGTAAAATCATTCCCCTTTTTAAGTCAGGGGTAAAAAGTGACCCTTCTAACTTTCGACCCATCTCCATACTACCAGCACTCAGTAAAATCTTTGAGAAAATTATATACAATCAATTAATAACACATTTTAATGAAAACGATCTACTACACAACAAACAATTTGGCTTCACCAAAGGTAGATCGACCACTGATGCCGGAGTGGCACTCGTCAAACATATATTGGATGCCTGGGAGAGAAAGCAGGATGTCATTGGTATTTTCTGCGACTTGTCAAAGGCGTTTGATTGCGTTAATCATGAAACCTTGCTTTTGAAGTTGCAACATTACGGTGTCTCAAGTCCTGCAATATCTTTAATCCAATCTTATTTAACTGGCAGAATACAAAAAGTTAATGTTAACGGAATCATTTCTTCTGGCGCACCACTAGTCATGGGAGTGCCCCAGGGTTCTATATTGGGACCTCTTCTCTTTTTGATTTATATAAATGATCTTCCTCACTTTGCCAAAAGTCTATGTGAGATTGTGTTGTTTGCAGATGATACATCTCTGATTTTCAAAGTTGACAGGCATAAGCAATCCTATGACGATGTAAATAATACGCTCTCACAAGTTTTGCATTGGTTTACTACAAATAACCTCGTCCTCAATGCAAAAAAGACTAAATGCATTAAATTTACAATGCCAAATGTAAGGCAAATAAAAACTGATATAGTTATGAATAATGAACAAATCGAAGTCATAAATACTACAACTTTTTTAGGAATCACTATAGATTCCAGGCTACAATGGGGTCCTCATATATGTGCTCTGGCAGGAAGACTTAGTTCTGCCGCATATGCAGTTAGAAAAATTAGGCATCTTACTGATGTTGAAACGGCGAGACTAGTTTATTTCAGCTATTTTCATAGTTTAATGTCATACGGTCTATTGCTGTGGGGCTCAGCTTCTGACATACAAACTATATTTGTATTACAGAAGAGAGCTATTCGATCTATATACGGCCTTAGATCGCGTGATTCACTTAAAGAATTATTTAAAGAAATTAATATTTTAACTGTAGCCTCCCAATTCATCTTTGATTGCATCATGTATGTACGTAAAAATCTTAATTTGTTCTATAAGAAATCCGACACACATAATTTTAACACAAGAAATAAACATAAGCTCGCCATTTCAAACCATAGGCTTCGTAAAACCAGTAGAACATTCGTGGGATTAAGTATAAAAATATTCAACAAGTTACCGCAATGTATTGTTGACTTACCTATGCATAGATTTAAGATCCATATTAAATCATGTTTAATGCGAAAAGGATACTATAAACTTGATGAATATTTAAACGATAAACATATATGGACATGATTGTCTGTTCGCTCGCACACCATAGTTTTAAGTTCTCTAGCTCTAAACATTGTAAAGATTAGGATAACTACTGAGTTTCTTGCCGGATTCTTCTCGGTAGGATTAGGTTCCGAACCGGCTATAGCTTCAATTTTGGTTTGTATTCATTCTGACGATGCATAAGTGTTACTTGTAACCTACATGAATAAATGAATTGACTTTGACTTTGACATTGGTAGTTAATTATAGATTTTCGAAGCCATGCAAAATAAACTGTTCCTATCATTGAAGTATTTTATTGGCATCTACGTATTTACAATTTTTTAAAATTAAATATCAATGTTAGTTTCGTTTAGATATCCCAAAAAAAATCTATCAACTATCTCTATATTTTTTTCTTTTTTAATTCTACTGTACCTTTGTATTACTTGTTCGTGTCACTTATGTACTGTGTGTATTGATTGTGTGTGCTAATAAATAAATTATTTTTCTCACTCTCGTAATCTTATAACTAGAATTTGGTCCAGCCGTTCACACGTGACTAAGGGAAATAGGGATTAATTTTTATTAAGACTATGCTCTTAAAAGCCGGGCTGAAATAACAAATGTTGTGATTTCAAAGGAAAACTACGTACAAAATGAAACCTTCCACATACCAACGACTTCGACTAGAAATAGGTTACTTTCTGGATCTTCTTGCATTTATAAAGTATCTCTGCTATTCTGGTTCGGAAAGAAGCAGGAAACTGCATTCCGTTTGCATGCTCCATTTAAGACCCTTTGACGATTATTATTTTATTTCTAGAAATGTTTCAGTTCAGAAAATGCTAAGGATGCCTGATTTGCAAAGGAAATTTTGTTATTGAAGAACTCTAGTGGAGTAGTAGCAAACATTTGTTTGAAGTTAGAAGCATGTATACAAAATTGGTTTTATTTTAGCTTAAAAATTACATTCTTATCTCATTTAGGCAATAAAAATCTTATAATCTTTGAAATAAAGTACAATAAAAAATAAGTCAGTGTATATATGTCGCAGTCATCTGGTTGAATCAGCTGTTTGATTGGATCACTAGCGCGTTTATTAAATGACGACGTTTAATTGAATGACTAGGCCGAACGTTGAATGAACGAGCCTCACTCAACGTCCAACAAGTTAGCGTATTGTAACATAGCCCTTTGAACATAGCGGACGTAAAATCAGTCAGGTGATTGTAATTTAGTACAATTTTTTTCCACTGCGGCGTTAGTGCTGATCAAAACAAAGATGGCGTCAAACAGCTGGTACAGATCTAATCGATTAACACTGTGTTGATATTTTTTGAGTGAAATTGAGATTCCAACCTTTTCCTCTTTCCCCAATTTTTAATACAGTACTTTTGAAAAAATATGATATATTTTAGCCTAAGTGTCTTAACACTTAAAATTGTTAAAACATAATAAAAATTCTTATTTTGGTGTGTTATGTCATGTCCTCATTTTTTTATCTAAAGTTAGTTATCTTTTAAGTTGCGAACTTATAGTCACCTTAATCAAACATTACAAAGTCAGCTATATACCATTCAACAACTATGCTAAATAACGTTCAGTCAAGAAGTTGAACGTTATATTAAACAATTTGACGAGTTGTCCTTTAGTCATTCAATTAAACGTCGTCATTCAATGAACGCGCTAGTGATCCAATGAAATAGGAAAACCTCCGGATAACTTTACAGAATACTTTTATTTTTGACCGAATGCCTGGACTATTTAATTCGAATTTGGAACTAAACTGTTCCCTTTTTTTCAGTGGACGAAACGAAACTCGCACTGCCAGTATTAGTGTACATTCACGGAGAGACCTACTCGTCTAGTTCGAGCCACCCATACGACGGAGCCGCGTTGGCCAGTTACACCGATCTCATTGTAGTCACGCTCAACTTTAGGCTAGGAGTTCTAGGTGAGTCATACGATCTATTTTATATGTTTTTTTTTATTCTGTAGAGGAAAATTGAAGAAAAAGTATTATGGATCTAATTTTTTTATGATTTCGTGAAATTTGGTGTTGATTTTTACGGTGAAAAGCCCATCAAACCACTCATTGTGGGTTTTGTAGCACCCTTAAGGCGTGCGAATACGAACGAATATTGAATTCTAATATTACCTTGGCGTGCTATTGACTATACTTGTAAAAAGTGAGTGATAAGTCATCGGAATGTGAACCTCATTCAAACGTGCATAGAGTGTAAAATATTTGTCGATGTGATTAATTTACTTTAGAATCGATTGTGCCTTGAACCGAGCTTCAATTGAATGTTGGTCTCCACGAATAACGTGGAAAGCTTTAGAGTATAAACATCTGTGTTTTATTGTGATACTGGCAAAAATCGAAGAACTTAAAATATTAATTAAGTAAGAAGTATTCATTTCACTAGTTTTTATTTTCACCTGAAACTCAAAATCTTTAAGTTTGATATCTTTACACAAAATTATTGTTGACCGATGCTATGTTTTACCAAATAACGTTTCCCCAAATCATAAAACTTTGTATGATATTTTTTAAATAAAATTAAAAAAAAAAAATTTTTTTCTTGTAGTAATTGAATTTTTTAATGTCAAGATTTTTATTCAATAATAATAATTGATAAATTTAATACCTACCTACGCAGCTACGGTATTAAAAGAAGTGATTACTCAAATATCTACCAACATTGGAGTACCATATCCTTTTACTCTTCAAAACTATAACTTTATTGTGCTCAGCACTTTTTCTACCCTAAAACTTGACGGAACTGAATAATTAAAAATGTCCAAAATCCTTTCAACAAGCAAAAAATTGCTCCTGTCTCCACTTGAGAGGCATAATTATAACGAACCTCCAAACTTTCCTTTTTTCATAACTTCCGAAACATTTCAAAGGACAACCGAAAACTTCCAACCCTGGAAAATATAAAATTTAATCAACCCGGTATGCGAATAAAGGTCCAAGCATACTTTTCATATTGACAAGATATCCTGTTTAATTCAACTTTGCTTATTTATTACTGTTTTCACAAAGGAAGATGAGAAAAGAATCCAACATTTCTACTGAAATATTACAAACGTCAAAGTTTGGATTTTCATATTACAAAATGTTTACAAATTTTCATATTACGAAATGGTTACAAAAATATTTACAAAATAATAATTAATTCATCATGATAAAATTATTGCTTCAATCAAAGTGTTACCTATATTCATGGCTCAAACTTTCAATTTTATTTGAGTAATTGAGTTATACAGAAACAAAATATTCCAATCAATTAAAAAGGACTGAAGTTTGGAAGTCAGGAATATAAAGTTAAACATAGGAAAAAATACTATTTACTCTTAGAGGGTTTTTATAGTCTATGATATCATAAATAATCAAAATTGAAAATAAGCTCGCTCGCTTTCAATAGCGACCCTAAAAGACAGCCAATTTTTTTTTGTAATGTAATTTTACCAAGTAAATATTTGTCTATTATATTCTCTTCTAAAATAGTATGCAACCGCCTTAAGGCTACAAAACTCAGTTCGCGTTCAAACTTTCTAAAAACCAACCATTCGTAATGAACGAAACTCTTCTTTGCCCGCTTTTATTTTTTATTTACTCTACGAGAGAGCGAAACAGCTGTATATACACTCGTTTCGATTCATTTGAATAGAAATGCAGAGAACGAAATAAAATTGCTCCTTGAGAGTTCTCATTTCAGATGTTAAGGTGATTTCACACCCGCAGCATTCACATGTAATGTAACATTAATTATTCAACTTTGAGAATTATATTTAGATAGATAGTAATGACTGGCTGATGAGATATTATAGTAAATGTGATAATAAAGATTCGTGAGCATTTCAATTCTATCTCACAACGGACGCGCATTCGCAAATAATATGATATAATAGATTTAAAGCATTAATGTTACAAGTCGTTTAAAAGAATTACGTATTGTATCATTATGTACTATTTTCGCATTCAAATGCTCGGTTATCCTTATTATCTGGTGCAAAAACGTTTTCAATACCACTTTTGAACTGGCCTGCTTCAGCTTACTCAAAAAAATGTTTGCTTCATTACTTAATTACTTCATCACTTATCAAAACAGGACGTAAGGAGTTCATCCTAAGTTAATTAAAATATTGCTACTGTAACAAATCAACTGAGTTCTCCTCGGAAGATATAGGTATCGAACCAAAAGTACTCACTTTGCATGTGCTGTCCTAAAAGCAAACCAGACATCAGACCTAATACTTCTAAGGTCGAGCATTATATTCAGTAACGATTCAAAAGTGTAACATGTAAGGTTACACGTTACACTGTTGATTAAAAAATATTTCAAATTCCTACTTAAAATAATAAATGTTTAATTTGATTACCTCAGTGATGTAATGCTCAAGTCCGTAACGTTACATTACACACGAATACTACTAGTGAGAATTCACCGTTAGTTCGGAATGAATTGAAACTCTGAATCAAGCTATCGTTTAGACTTAAAGAGAACTGGAGTATGTTTGTTTACAGTTCGATTTTCAGTTGATAACACTATCCAGTTGAATGACTTCTGGGAATAGGAAGTTGCCCGGGTAGATTTAGTTAATATGACTTGTTACTTGTTGTGCTCGAAGTATCAGCGAGAGTGTTATAATGATAACAATCAATACTTGTTAGATTAACCAGTTAGTGGAAATTGTGAAAGTAATTTGTGAAGTGTTTGTTATCTTTTTAAATTTGATTAACGTTCGTTTCGTTATACCACGGAGAATCAATTCTATTTTTTTTTATCGTATTACTAATATTACTAAAATCTCCTACTGCCAGAGGAGATAAGTAAATAAATATTGGACAAAATCATATACAACGCTCTGATTCTGTGGTAAGCAGCTTAAGCGCTTGTATAACACAACTAGCTGTGCCCGCGACTTCGTTCGCGTGGACTACATCCTTTCATGGTCGGTTTTACCCCTTTCTTCCCTAATATTCGAAACAAATAGTAGTCTATATTTTAATCCACGTTTCGAGCTATATTTGTGCCAAATTTCATATCTCTAACTTCAAAAATAAACATTTTTCCATATAAACTTTCAAAGGTGGTATTACCCCCCTCCCCCCATATTTTCTAAAAAAAAGTAGCCTATGTCCGTTCTTGAGATTTAACGTATACCTATACCAAATTTCATCAAAATCGGTTGAGAGGTTCAAGCAGGAAAGCGTAACAGACAGACAGACAGACAGAGTTACTTTCGCATTTATAATATAAGTAGGGATTTACTATAAAGTATACTCTATTACTATAAAGTAATCAGAAAAGGCAGCGCCCAGACCCGAGACAATGCAGAAAAAAACATTTTCCATGTTGATGCGATCGCAAATCGAACCCGGGACCTCAGAGATGGCGTTACGCTGAAAATCGGTCCGCTCACCCCTTAAATACAAAGGTCGTTATATTTATTAAATTATTGAAAAATGATTTTAAACTGTGTCTTTAAATATAATAAAAATTCGTAAAAGAATTAAATTATCTTTTCCTTTAAACGACATAAGGGTAACTGCTAAATATAGAGAGCTAAATTGTTCTTTAAAAAGCTACAAAAAAACTTCAGAACTTGGACTAAACGAAATTAACGTCGCAAACTTATCTTTCCGCTTCTTTCCTGCCAACTTCAACCTAACTTTGCTTGCTAATGGATATTGTCGTTACAGAATTTTAAGTGCAGGCACCTGGCAGTGGTTATATGGTTAAACTAGCAGCTGCCCGTGATTTTGTCGCCATTATTTTAGGATCAATAGTATGCTTTGTAATTTTTTGAATCTTATCATTTTTGCGAATGTTTAGATGTACTCTTTCTAGATTAACAAAAATGCATCTAAACATTTAAATATTTATGAATTTCGATATTGGTGTTAATTAATTATAATTTATGATGTAATTTAAATAAATATTTTATTGTAAGAATGAAGTTAAAAATTTTGTTTTTCTATCCAAAGTATAACTATAAAATGTAAGAAGTATATATTACTAGCATTTGCTTACGACTTTGTTCACATTGTGTCGGGATAAAAAGTATCCTTTAGTCAGTTTACTAAACTTGTATCTATCAATGAAATCCATTTCATTCAAACTACATTTGAAAGTTTTACGTACAGTAACAAACATACTTTCAAATATTCGTACATCCATATATCAAAATTTATTTGGCGCCACACCAATTCATCAGCTTTTTTCTGATTTTCGGTTAGGTCGAAATACTTAGTCGCAATTTTAAGACCCTACCTTTGCCAATGTGCTGTCGAGGTCTAAATTAATATAGGTTGGTAACTAAATGAATCATACGCGAGTATTTGCTTTGCTATGCAAATAACGAGTACCTTATTTCGATGAATAATAAAGATAAGCTTATTATCGTATGCGTATAGTAGTTCATATTTCAGACCTTTCCAAGTAATCGAAAAAAAATTGTTGCAGGCTTTTTAAATGCGAATCCAGCACCCAACTCCAAGGCCCGTGTAGCCAACTACGGACTAATGGACCAGATAGCAGCCTTACACTGGGTTCAACAAAACATCGCCCTGTTCGGAGGAGACCCAACTAATATAACGCTAATGGGACATGGATCAGGTGCAGCCTGTATAAACTTCCTCATGATATCACCAACTGTGATGCCAGGTTAGTAAGTCATTACCATCAAGACCGCAGCCAAATAACAATCACTTCTGTGTTGTTGTGTTCCTGTGTGTGAGTAAGGTTTCCAGAGCTCCTGGGGGGGTGCTACATTAGTAGCAGGCGTCAAGCCTTCAAGGTAAGGGCGACAAGTCCAGTAACAGATTTATTATGCTGTACTTGTCACCCTTAAGCTAGGACCTCATTGTCATGTCGCAGAAAATAGGAAGATGTCATGTCGCAGATGGAGGCCGCAGAGCGGGAGCGGGAGGACGATCCATCCGCTCCCGCCTGCCGCCGAAGAAGGTGGCTGAGGGGCGCGGCGCCAATATGACCGCGCCCAGCTACCGCGTGGGGACTGGCCGGCTGATGGTGTGAGGGCACCTCAGTGGGCATTGCACCGGTCTCCACTGCGAGTTATGGATGGTTCCGTTGGATGGGCCATCCCCATTCTCCCCCCGAACACCGTGGGGGGAGTAGACGGAGCTGCGTAAGCGGCTGTTCCGCCGGCGGTGTTGTGAAAGTAAAGGCTTAGCCGATCCCCCACAGCACCGCCACTAAGGCGATGGAGGTCCAACCGGGGGGTTTTAGTGGGTAGTCCGAGTAAGGTAGGCAGGTGGGAGTCCCACACACGCCGTCACCCTCCCTCAGGGTGGCAGTACGGTGCATCAAGCATTTCCTCCCGTTAAAAAAAAATGACCTCATTGTCACTTAACATCAGGTGGGATGAGGTCAATCTTGAAGTGCAATATAAAAAAAAATCAATAGGCTATGAGAGGGTGCGGAGGGGTTTTTAATTCGGGTAGTCCCCGTACTTTCTGGGCGGGGGAGTCCCTAACACGCCACTATCGTCCCCACGGCAGCGGTACGGAGCGCAAATGCTTTTCCCCCTCAAAAAAAAATTAATACTGAAGATGTAGGCTTAGAGCGCGGCGACAGTTTGACCTCGCGGAGAGCTGGCTGATAGAGTGGGGGCTCTTTAGCCGCATTGCACTCACGGATTTCAATATCTATACAATGGGGATGCCGATCATCACTCTTCACCCAAACCATCTCTGGGAAGATGACGGGGCTGCCAAATCAGCGGTCAATGTACTAATGGTGCTGTGGTAGGTATTCTGTTCCCATAGCATCTATTAAGGCGATGAGGTCCACTGAGGGGTTGTAGTGGGTAATTCCAGCCTTTTCATAGCACGTGATCCCACACACGCAGTCACCTCCCTCGGGTGGTGGTAAGGTGCCTCAATGCATTTCCCCCTGAAAAGAAAAAAAAATAGAACCTCAGTCAAAAGTGAACTTTATTCGATAGCTTTGAAAGGTGCAACTTATTTACGTATCAAAAGCCACACGACGGAGTACAGTACACATTACTTTTTGGATGGACCCAACTAATATAACCTAAATGGGTTTACGGTTTGAGCACTGCTTGTATAAACTTCCTCATAAAATAACTACTGTTATGCCACATGGTTTTGTACAAAGCCAACTTCATTTGGTAGTTGCGGAAATTGCCATTAATTTATCAGACGTTCGCCACGTAAACTGAATATGGCAATAATATGCACTGTTTAGAGTTAATTCTATTATGGGACCGAGTTTGAGTGCAATTTGTACAAACTTAGGTATGAGTAAGATAATCTGTTTTATTTGTGTTTAAGAACACACCTATGTATGTTACATAAAACATTGAAGTCAGATTAGTTGCTATAAATAAAATAGAAGCGATACTGAAATGGCATATTACAAAAGTTTCAATAAAGATTGCACTATTTTAGTTAATTTATATACGACTTCGTTCGCGTGGACTACAGGATTTTAATATATTTTAATAAAATTATTTTTCTAAAATAAAAGTAGCCTAAGTTGTGTAATCTGTAAAAGTCCCGTCAAAATCGGTTCAGAAATTTCAGAGATTAATCGGAACAAACAGACATACAGACAGACAGACAGACAATAATTGTAAAAATATTTTGGCATATGCCAATCAACGGTATAAATATAACAAAAAGACACTCCAATTCAATTTATATGTATAGATTTCACTTACCTGATTCTATTATTGAGGTACCTTTATCATCATTCAAATAAATTCCAACTTAAGTTGACTCTAATAAAATATTGATGACAAGGATTGGCTCATGCGCGTTTTGTATACATTTGCTCATCACATAACTCTTAGTAGTGCCAGGATCTAGATAAGCAAAAGTGAACTTTATTATCCAGTGACATGAATTGTTTACGTGGTTTGATACACTTCCCGTGAAACCCTACTGACATGCCAGGTGGATTAAACTACGGAGATTTGGCACGCACCCGCCCAGTTCATACAAATATAGCCTACAACGGCGCTTAAAAGCACTCACGCTAGCCAAATACTACTTTGTTGCATAGGAGCGAGAATCGCTTGCCACTTTCTAAGCTCACTTTAAATGGTCGAGAACGGTTTTAGAGGAATTTCCTGTCGTGAACGCTTGGAATGAGCTAGCACTTATAGGCATCTATCGGCCACAGGTAGCACAATATTTTGGGTACAAACTATGAATAGTATGCTTGTGTATCGCAAAAGAAATGTTGGATAGATAAAAAAGCATAAAATCTTTATACTTTGACAACATAAAAACGAAATTTAATAGATATAAGAACCATCTAGTGTGTGGCTGTAAATAGGTACCCAATTTTTATACATGACGGTTATAAAAGTTTTCCCTTATTTTTTATTTGTTTATATTATTTGATTAAGATTAATGGATACTTATATGAAAACAAATACGTAAGACATAATTGGATGTCATTTTAAGTTATTTTATTTAATTTTAAAGTATATTGTACTAATTACTGCAAATGTTTGGTGCAATTATAAATATATCTTTTTGATTTCTGATTGCACAGAACTTTTTAAGAAAATAATACAGGAAAGATATAGCAGCTTTGTAGCTAGGAAATGCTTTTTTCTAAAAAACCTTTTAGTTACGGAAATAGTAAATTTGAATTAAGACTTTGCTGAAAATTAATTTCTTATATTCGAGGAATCTACGGTACACCTGATACGATTCTAAATAATTTCAAAGTTAAAGTCAATCTTTTTATTCACATAGATTACATTAGTAATACTTATGAATAGTCTCTATATAAAGCAGATGAAGCTACCTCCGGATCGGAACCTATAACTAAAGAGAAGATACCGGCAAGAAACTCAGTAGGTTTTTTTACAAATGAAAGCTAAACTTATAACTAATTTTGCACTAAGACACTCAGTTAGTTTGTCATTCGCTGCAGAACTTGTATAAAGTTACAATTTTTTTGAGTAAAATTAATATTACGAGTTATCAAAACAAAATCCACGTATATAAAACCAAGTTCTTTTTAAACTGATCAAACCATATTGTTCCAGGCCTTTTCCACCGGGCCATACTACTGTCAGGGTCAGCACTAAGTTCCTGGGCCATCGTAGATGACCCCGTCTACTACTCCCTCAAACTAGCCAAGCACATGAACTGCAGCATACCAGAAGACCTCGCGAAAGACCACGAAGTAATAGTCGACTGTCTAAGAGAAGCTTCTATAGAAGAGCTGTTATCAATAGACATAGCCCCTCCTAACTTCTTAACAGCGTTCGGGCCCTCAGTAGACGGAGTGGTAATAAAAACCGATTTCGCGAAAGACTTCCTCACTATGTACTCAACGGGAGATTTTCCCAGCTTCGGTCCTCTGAATAACATGAATGTGAATTTGAATATGCATAAGAAGAGGAGTGATAGTGGGAGGAGGCTCTTTCAGAATAAATATGATCTTCTGTTCGGTGTTGTGACTAGTGAGGCGCTTTGGAAGTTCTCTGCTCATGATGTACAGAATGGGATCGAGCCGGATAAGAGGGATCGAATGTTGAGGTAAGAAACACTAAGAAAATAGTACAGTCCATAATAGTTGTTGTATACTTTAGTACCTTAGACTTTAAGACTTCCACGTTTCATTTTAAACTTACAAAACAAGTAAATGGGTACGCGACAACATTTTTAGTAATCAATGCCAACTTAATGCTAGACGATTCAGTTAGGTTACAACAACCGTGGTCACGAGCTAGTCTTGCTCCTCTTAAAAAAGAAGGTTACTCAATTCAGCCATTTTTTTTAAGTGTGCTCGCGGATAATTTTATCGTTTATGAACCCATTTTGACGTGTTATTTGTTGTTCTCGACGGTGGTGTCATTCTTTTTGTAAACAAATTATATATTTTTTTCAGGACTTACGTGAGGAACGCATACACATACCACCTCAGTGAGATATTCTACACGATCGTGAACGAGTACACAGATTGGGAAAGAACGGTAGAGGTTTGTTTTGTTGTTGGTAGGCTTCGATAGTTTTGTTGCATTTTTTTAAATTTTTAAATAGAGTTAAATGGGTATTTTATTTTACTATTTTTTGCTTGGTTACACTTTTTCATAGGCAGCCATTTTTTTGAAGATAGACCATGATGTTTATATATCTTATATAATTCAAGATCTTGAAGATCCACAGATCCTCGTTCAATGCATAGAAATGACGTAGAATGATGAGTGTCATTACGTACATATATATGTGTAAAAAAGGCCTCAAGTGTATCATAGTCAACATTAATTTCAACCTTAACTGTTTGAGATTAATTATGGAAATAAATTAATTAAAAACGTACCTCCACACATGTGGCCATAAAATGAAAAAGGCGAATTAATGCCTTCTACTGTTTGAAGCCTTCTATTGTTGGAGCCATTTTGTGCAGTGCACGTCAACAAAATCTTTGATCACTTACTCACATCATTTCTCTAGCACAAGTGCTTTAGTTATTTACCATAGAACTAAATTAATTTATTAATGTGGTCCAACATTAATTTATGTATTACCTTATATATTTTAGCACATAATAGTTCTTCGACTCCGCTATATTATTTGGAAGTTTAAAATGTAGAATATCAAATACACAAAATGGCGACGTACAAATTTTTTTACGTATATAGGTACGAACTTTCATATAAAACATAAAGCGCCGTAGTGTTAAAAAATGATTATGAATGATAATAATATGTGAGTGGATAAAAAATGAAAATTTAAGTAGTTTTTGTTAAATTAGCAATAAGGATAAGTACAGAGGTAATGTTGCTAGCATTCTGGGCACCCTAAATACTGGAGCGGACTATCTTTTGTAAATATTTTGTACATAGGTAGGTATTCTCTTTTTTTAAATATTTTCATGTATAGGCTTTTTCTTGTTTGTAAGTATGTTATAATTAATTAAGTTTTAGTACTATTTAATATTGAATGGAATAATATCAAATGGTTGGTACCGTCAGGAAGTTTAGTTGTTTCAGTACCTACTTTGTCGTATTTAATAACTTAGTTTCACACGTTTTATCTACTTTGAATATTTTGTACACAATAGAAAACTGATTGTTTCTTGTCATACTAATGAATCATTGACATTTGAAGTTTTATGGCATGAACCCAATCTTAACGTAACTAATATGCATGTATATTTCCTGTAGTATTATGTTTTTAAGCATTGATTTATTATATTTACTATTTTACTAACTAAACTAATGCCAGCAAAATGTCTAATACAAATTTCATGCTCTGCCATATATTTTTCGCTCTAACCTGTGAAATTAACAGGTAGAAAATGCAACTAGGGATTAAATCCGCCTTTTATGCGTATTCTACACCCAAATATATTTAAATGAATATACAAAAAGAGTCACAAAGTGTTCGAAATAATTGACTGACAATTTATTAAATATTGAATTACGTGCACATATCCAAATTCCACATGTTTCCATGAATAAAATATTTCGCACAAACCATTACTGCATATATATGCAAGAAATAACATCCTACAGCGAAAAATAATGCGTTAAATTGTAATCATAATGCTACGGTTCACTATCTGTCGACAGTTTACAATCTAGCGAGATAGATTATAATCTAATAGTTTTTATAATCTTACGGTGACAGATACATAACGTAAGGCACAAAAATACGATAAACACAATCCATCACCATCATCTATTGTTTCAGAACCCAATAAACACAAGAGATGCTACTGTGTCGGCTCTGTCTGATGCTCAGTACGTCGCCCCGTTGGTGCAGAGTGGTGATTTGTTGAGCGGGGGTCCCAAGCCAGCGATCAGCGATGAGGACGGACCCCGGAGGCCGACAAAGACTTTCTTCTACGTGTTCGATTATCAGACGAAGGATGGATATTACCCGCAAGTAAGTACAGCATATTAATCCTATTCTAAAACACAACCGCAAAACCAAAAGGGTTTCATAAATTTGACGTGTCTCTGACAGTGTGTAGCATCGTCGTTTTATTTTTTTAAAGTTAATGACATTATGTTAAGCTGGATTAGTACCTGTTTCTCGCTTGAAACAATCTGTGTTATCCAAGCACACATCTAAAATTAATAAATAAATAAATGCGCCAGACAATCACACCAATCACCTGGTCTCAAACTAAGGTTTTCCCTTGTACTATGAGTACCAGACGACGGATACTAACTGGGGGCGTCATCCCAGCACACCCAGACCCAAGTCAATTTAGAAAAGTTCGTTTTCCAAATTGACCCGACCGGGAATCGAACCCGGGACCTTTCACGCTATGGTCGCCTACCTTAGCCACTGCGCCACCGAGGTCGTCAAATCTAAATCAATTGTCTAAATCTATTATTTTTTTTGTTGTTTTTGTTTTTCTTAGGTTATAAAAATAGCGTTATCAACCAGTCAAACAAATTAATATGTCGAAACAAAACCAGTTAAATAATTAATTATTTCAGAATTCCATTCCAATTATAAGTTTGACACTTTGACTACGTTTAACATTTCCGGGATTTCATTTCCACTTGGTATTGCATGCTTGAATGGAACTCCGATCCTGAAATTGCCAGTTTGGTTTGAAATAATAATTTAAACTTAGTAAATTTCCTGTGAGCCCGTAAACAAAATATATTTGAAATAACGTAGCTATAATGTTGACTAGCGTTACATGCGACTTGCTTTATATTTATTGAGTATCTCACCCTTTTTTTCAAATTTTATTCAAGTCTGTTAAGTGGTTTTTCTGTGAATGTCTAAGACATGTATGTTCAGTCACCGACAAATATATTAGAGCAGACAAAGTGACCAAATACTTCTGAGCAGTTAAAAATGTCAATAAGTTCCATACACTACATGTTACCATTAATATCTGAACATTCATTACTTCAATAATATCTGAGCAGATGCTAGTCAATAATTTCTATACACACAACTTACCAATAATATCTGAACACTCATCTACACAGATAGCTAAATGAGACACATGATGTGCGTGACACATATTGATGTTATGAGTGTTCAGATATTATTGGCATCTGCTCAGATATTATTGAAGTAATGAATGTTCAGATATAAATGGTATCTTGTGGTGTATAGAACTTTTTGACATTTTAACTGTTCAGAAGTATTTGGTCACTTTGTCTGCTCCGATATATCTGACGGCGACTGTACATACGTATATCCAGACATTCTTATAAACTTTCGAGTTTTTGTTAGTTGTCATGTAATTTAGATTATCATAGTTGCATATTATAATTTGTGCCTTAACAACTATAATAAACTAGACAATATGTTAGTGCAAAATTGCTTTTTGAAAATTTCATAAAAATATAAGTCCCTAGCTTTAGTGGTTGAACTTTGCAATGAGTTAGAAATTTTTGTTCTACCGACAATCGCATTAATATTTTTTGTATTGGTAATATTTTGTACAACTGTTCTGTATGCTATTGTGTATGGTTTTAAGTCAATAAATAAATTATTATTATTATTATTATTATAAACTGTTTTAAGGTGTCAATAAAAATGCAATGCTTTTATTCTTAAAATAAAATTATATCAAATATTTTTAATGAACATTATTTTCGGTAAATGTATTATAAAAAGTAATGATCATTTATTTTTTGATTAAACCCAACACAGTTATTGGAAAAGCATTTTTTTTTCATAAATGTAAGAAAATACGAATACCAGTCTTAAAATAATTGGGTCATAATGTCCCAGGCCCCACCTCCATATAACAGATTTTTACCCCCTTGAAGTAAGGTTGACATTCAAGCAATTTAAACTCCCCTTTTAACTTCGTTTTAATTAATTTTGTCATTCTAACTGCTCAGCTGAAGATCAACAATTCAGCTCATCAAATGGCTGTTATAAATAATAAAAGTATTAAACTGATTTTTGAAATAAGGAAACGGGTAAATAAATAGACTGTTTGCAATTTCCTTCTTTAAATTGCTTAGGAAGCTATTTGTTTCCAGTCAGTTTTAAATAACATTTTCAGAAGACGATTTATTGCTCAGAAATGCTCAATATAGCAACTTTTGTCTAAAATAAAAAAACCTGAGCTACATGTAGTTCAACCTTTGTGGTCAAAAAGAGGCCAGAATTTGGGCAGAATGCTTTCTCAGAGATCAGGTCCTGGGTTCGTCAAATTAGTGTTATTTAGTTTTATAAATTAACGACATAATTTTTTTTTAACAACCATGTTTAGAGTTTTTTTTGTTAAGTATCCGCCTGTGACTAAGTACGCGTAGAAACTACCATCCACTATTTCAATACTATTTCTAATAATGTATTACATATCCGCACCATCTATATAGAGATTAATCTTATACTCTTAAATCATAGGACTTGGACATAAACTTCCAAATTCCGTTTTAACCCCTTAGGGACATTCTTGGAAATCAATTCTTCGACGACCTCCGTAGCCGAGAGGCGAGCGTGCCGGACTTTGGCATTGCGCCATCTCTGAGATTCCGGGTTCGATACCCGGTCGGCTCAATGTGGGAAACGAACTTTTCTGTATTGTCTCGCGTCTGGGTTTTGTGGTACCGTCGTTGTTTCTGATTTCTGTAGCACAAGTTCTTTAGCTACTTACCACAAAATCAGAGCAATGTATGTGATGTTGTCCAATATTTCATTAATTTAATATTTAATTCTTAGCGAATGTCTTCACTCTAAAAAAACATAGGTGTCAAATTTCATGTGTCTTAATGGTAAATTTTCAGAGATTTTGTGATTAATAATTTAGTAGTTTTTTTTGCTTTTATTTAATAATATTACATTCATAAGAGGATTTAGCCACAGGCTAAATTAAATAAAAATTCTGAATTGAAACTCATTAAAATATCATGAGATCATGCATCAATGTTAAAGTCATGTTTCCATTTTAAGGTCTTCAAAAAAACATGAATATTCAGGACCTAAAATGTATCTAATTTAAAAACTGTCGAGCTTTTATATGTAATATCATTAGAGATGAAAGATGCAATTAAAATTACTTGCGTCGTTTTTATTTCTGAACTGCGATCAAACCATATTAATTAAAGCAAAATATCTAAGTTTATCCATCGGAACATTAATACAGCTCACACCGAACGTGTATTGATGACTCTCCATTCATTACTCGCTCCCATCGCCTCATCTGCAAACAGGGAATATTTCCAATACTTTCTGCAGCTGATTAAATGAGAACCTTCCACAGCAAACACGGCTCCGGCTTTTGTAAATATCATAAGGGAATGGAAACAAAGAAATGCTCCGGAAATGTTGTCAATGTCTGATTTTGAATATTGTTTCAGGCTTCGATGGAACATGTTTATTAAAATCATAACCTGTGGCGAAGATTCGTTTTAAATATGATGCTTTTTAGGCCTTAGCCCTAGAAGCACAGGTTCTGTTACGAAGAATTTATTAATTTTTACTCTATTTTTAGTCTTCTCAGTATTTGAATTGGTTTTATAAAGTTCAGTTACGGGCATTTTACCAAGCAACTGGCCTAAGAGTTTGCGGTTTGTGGGTTTAGAGTATTATATGGTTAATCTTGTAGAGAACGTCTTACTATTTGGCAAGTATTGAGTATTGCGGCTTTTTGAATAGTGATGTAAGAGGTGTCAGGTAGTTTTAATAACTTAATACTATCATGTATATGTTTAGGTACACCTCCTATACTGGAAAACTTTAAATTCTGAGTATTTTTGTTTTTATCTGAGGTTATATATTGTATTGAATTATAATACATATTGAATGTACTGTGTTGAAGGCTTTGAATATTATTTGTTATTTAAAAACATCCTAGACATTGCTTTGACTCTGTGGTAAGTAGTTAGAGTAAATGTAATGCACAAATCGCAAACCACGACGATATTACATCACCCAGACCCTAGCACTTGGAAGAGTAAATACTCCCATCAATTAACATTGGAGTATAAGTTCTACTAGAACTTGAAACAACTTCAAAGGTATCTCAATGTCGTTAATAATAGTCAGGGTCTGCTACGAGAAAGTTCGTAGCAACCGTACGTAGCACTGCTACGTATTCGTCTACGTAACGTTAATGCAAAATTATGAAGTTATTACGTCATTATACCACAAAGAATACCTAGGAATGTTAAATTTTCTACTAACATTATTGATGCGAAAGTATCTAAGCATGTTTAGATGTCTGTTTGTTACTATTTCACAAAAAAACTACTCAATAGATTAAGTTTATTTTTTTTAGAAAGATAACCAAGTTACTATATATATATATATGTAATACTTTTTATTCTGCTATAATGTGAACCAAGTCATGTGCAATAGCGACCCCAAAATAAACGTTTGCATTTTACATTAAAAAACAACTTTTTTTTTCGGAATTTTTGTTTTCAATTTCAAAAGGAGTAAAAAGAAAGGAGAGAAAAGAAAGCTAAATATAGACATACCAGTTCTAACAAATGACTCGGCGACCCAAACTTTGCTTTGGCGTTTAATATCGGCTCGATATCTACTACGTTCTACGGCAATATAGCTTATGAATAGTACATTTATCTTATGCAGGGTATAATATTTGGAAATACTTTAGTAAAACTAATCGGTTTCTTAAAAATATATTAAGTTCGCTAGTGCAGTGTAATGCACTATACACAATATCTATATATATAAATAAAAGAAAGTCGTGTTAGTTACACTATTTATAACTCAAGAACGGCTGAACAGATTTGGCTGAAAATTGGTGGGGAGGTAGTTTAGAACCAGGAGAAGGACATAGAATACTTTTTGATTAATTTCTTTTTGCTTTTTTTTAAAGTCATTTATTGCCTCTAAGGCGGAACAAAGTTCGCCGGGTCACCTAGTCAAAAAAAAAAAACAAAATTTCGTTTATTGATAACTTAGGTACATTTTACAGTAAGTAGTGGTACGAGTTTCCTTTTAAGCAAAAATTTTGCTTATGCTAAATTAAATTAAAAACTCCGCTCTAGCATAACAAGTGTAAAATTTTATTAATATACCTACACGTTCAACAATATTTATAAATTACTTATTCTAATATAAAAACAAAATTATAAAGTACGCTGATATGGTAGCGTGAGTATATGTGTGTGTGTGTGCGAGAGTGTGTGTGTTTTTGTATGTGTTTGTGTGTGAGTGTGTGTATGATGTAAGTATTTTAAGTGATGGCTTGTAATTAAAAGATGACTTCAGAATTAACAAGGTTTATTTTGTTAAATCATATAATTTTTGATTGATCTATGATTAATTCAACTTCATCACAGTTCAATTTACTCAATCTTAAACCTATCATAAAGTAAAAATCATTTTTGTTCGCAGAGGATGGGAGCAGTTCATGGCGAGGAGTTGCCTTACGTGTTCGGAGCGCCTCTGGTGGATGGGTTCGGCCACTTCCCCCAGAACTACACCAAGTCAGAAGTGGCCTTGGCAGAGTCAATCATGCTGTTTGTCGCTAACTTTGCGAAGACTGGGTAAGTTTACTTGTATAACCTTCAAGCGAGCGCTCGGACAATTGTAACGGGCAGGGCGCGCGTAACCGAAACGACGAATGCGATGAATAAAAGAAAAACAGCACTAATAATTCAATAATTATTTTATTTATTTGTGCACAGATAATTATATTATTATTGTCTTTATTTATTTATTAACACCAACAAGACTGTTTAATACTAAATTATACATGCCAATATAACAGTTTGAGTGCTATCTTAATAAAAGGTGTTACACAAAATAAATTGGATAAAGTTAGCATCAGAATAACATGAAATAAATAGGTAATTAAAGTCTTGTTTGTCAAAAAGAGTATTTTAAATTATGGAAAGGAAACAAGAGCGTCGCGCCTAACCTTTTCAACGACAGACTAAAACAATTGCGATTTATGGAGTGGGTGGAGCACCCCGAGAGACGGTTTATTATTTGTTTTACAGCCAATGACATAGCGATAGGATATTAAAAAAGACAAATAAATGTACTGAGTAATAATAGTAATATAAACGAAAATGTACTAAGTGCGGTCGATTCGACTCCGCGCGCCCGCTTGAAGGATAAAATGACTATCAAAATATAAAGCCTTTATTTACTGTTTAGAGCGACCAGTTAGGAACACTGGAAATCAATACTAATATTATGAAGCTGATGAGTTTATAAAATAAAAAATAAATAAATGCGCCAGACAATCACACCAATCACCTGGCCTCAAACTAAGGTTTTCCCTTGTACTATGAGTAGCAGACGACGGATACTAACTGGGGGCGTCATCCCAGCATACCCAGACCCAAGTCAATTATGAAAAGTTCGTTTTCCAAATTGACCCGACCGGGAATCGAACCCGGGACCTTACGCGCGTTGGGTGCCTTCCTTAGCCATTGCGCCACCGAGGTCGTCAAAGTTTGCTTGTTGGTAATTTAATGCGCTTCTAGCGGGAACTGTTTGTTCAAATTGATAAAATATTTTTCTGTTGGATAGTCCATTTATTGCTGAAAACTTTAAGGCTACAAAGCATCACGCTGCGATCTATAAAAGCCAAGATTGAGTGGGAAAAACGGGGATAGAGATAGACCTCCCAATTTTTTATTTACAGTATTTTCAACCTCAACAAACTCTTGTTGGCAACATACATAGCTCTGTTTCTATGATAAAAAGCTTTAATGACTTGTATCTCAGAAATCAGATACAACTACGGTACGATAAATAATATGGAAATGTTAGTTCTCTACATTGACCTGGCCAAATATTTAAGTTCAATGCCAAGAAAAAGTAATAAAAAAATTTGAATGGAATGTACTGAAAACATGCGATACTAAACATTTTAGATTTTCATTGTTTTACAAAAAAAGTACATGAAGATTATTCACATCGAAGAAGTTTACTGCCATTAGCCCAATAAGTCTAGAATTATTGCTAGCAATACATACTATCATAGTTACAGTTCTAATTCCCCTATGGGTTAATCTCAATTGTTTGTCATCCATACAACATCAAGGGCAGACTAATCTTCGGATTACAAAGTGTGACATTGCGATAGAACGATGCTCAATCAAGTACACACTACATTAGCCTAGACTAGCTCCACCTACTTAGACATTAGGGTTTCGTATTAGCGGTCGTACTAAACGGAAATAACTTCCCACTTAAGCCGAAGATTTCAGCTAAATAAGGAGCTCTACTGCAAGGAAAAATCTTGCATACTTTTGACTAGTATATAAGTAAATAATTAAGTATTTATACTTAGGCAAAAAAATCACAAAGTTTTTGGACTTCAGTGATACGTATAACTGAAGATTTATATTGTTAAATATATTCAGGATAAGGGAAAGTGTCTAGTTTGTTAATAGGAAAACATTAAATACTATTTAACTTCACTAATTAAAATTATATTTGCCGTACCATAAAGAAGTGGAACTTGTTGCCAGCTCATGTGTTTCCTCCTTCCTTTGACATAGGTTCCTTTAAAAGGATCGTGAAGCTTCTTGATCGTGAAGGATCTTGCGGGCCAGTATGGCGATGCTAACGGATAGGATATAACTGTATCAAATCCATTGTCGTCGCGATGAGAGTTCTTCGCTTGCTTCCCATCAAGCTGCGAGGAGCAAATATACTGTTTTCCTATAAAAAAATGTGAAAAGAACAATCATGCTTTTTTCAAAAAACGCATGATTTCTGATCACTTTCTAAAATTTACATTTTTATTAGAAAATCTCCGAAGAAAATTTTAAAACATATTATATAGGAAAACTGCAATATCCCGTTTTACGCAAAGCCCTAGCAAATACCGCCTAAATTGTACTAAGCTTAAAACGTTGCAAATATTTGTCACGTCACGAGCCTCCAGCGATATGCGATGTTTTATTTATGAACGACGTACACAAAGCAATGGTAAAAGAAGAAGGGCGAGGAAAAACTTAATACAGCCTAGTCAGGGCAAAGTGGGGATATGGCCTTGCAAGATTATTGTGTTGAGACGTACAGACGTGAAAAATAAACGCTTCAGCTCTTATTACGGTACCACAGAGTTCGCTTTAGAATGACTTGTATACATATTAGTGCGGGACTGTACACACACAGAGTAAATTTCATCGTTTTATTTTATTTTTTTGTTTATTTGGAAAACATTACAAATATAATTATTGCAAATGTATAGAGAGATACAGGCAAGATCATACACACTTTTGAACAGCCCTTATGTCGTAAGCATAATAAAATCTTATAAAAACTGCAAGTGTGTGTTTATTTCAACGTTCTGTTGATCGTATAAAATCAAGTTATTTTACAACTAGTTTATAATCTGTATAATAATAAATAAATAAATATTGGACAACATCACATACATTGCTCTGATTCTGTGGTAAGTAGCTTAAGCACTTGTGTTACAGAAATCAGAAACAACAATGGTACCACAACAACAACCCGAGACAATATAGAAAAGTTCATTTCCCATATTGACCCGACCGGGGATCAAACCCGGGATCTCAGAGATGGCGTTTGCTTAAGTCAGGCCCGCTTGCCTCTCAGCTACGGAGGTCGTCAAGTTGACATAATCTTATATTGTTAACATCATTCATTGTTTTAAAGTTAGTTAGAAAACAAAAGTAAAGTGGGTATTTCAGTAAACATTTCGTATTTTACGAGAGTATGTGGTCTCTAATACACAGATTGTTTAATATTGATTTTGTTAGCCTGTATTTTGTGGTGCAGGTATAGTAACGGAGTTACATATAAACGGTACTCTAAATAAACCTCGATATATACTAGGTTCTCGCGGCCGTTGCCATGAGATCGAGCAATATATAGATACTTGGCAAGCCATTGAAAAGGTTATTCGGTAAAATTTCTGGAACTTTGTATCATTCAAAAAGTTTTTAAAACAAACACGAAAGTCAATTAACCTAAAAATAACGTTTTTAATTTCACGATTCCGAAGTGCAAACAGTATCTAATATCGAAACTTTTCTGGTTACCAAGACTGAGCTCAGTAATAACTAGATAAGATAATAATACTTAAAACAATGCAAACAGAAATTTGTAAATTGCAGTGAAACTTAGCAACTCGCGCAATATTGCGAAAGTTACGCCTCGATTCGTAATTACCGTACGACTATACACTTTAGCTGTAATGACATAAGGTCGACTCTGGGAATCATTCTGTTCGAGATAAGGACGCGGTTTTAACGACAGCGTTTAATTGGAGTTTAAACATATAATTACGTCAACTGTAAAGGGGATAGGGGGTTTTGCACAGTATAACTTTAAGAGACTATTTTAAAACTTATTACTTGTGTAACATTTTTTTTTATAATATGAGAGAAGGATATGAAAAATATTATGATGAATGAATCAATCTGGTTTGGTTCCACTTTAGGGCAAAGGCTTCTTTCGTTTTATTTTATTTGTTTATTAATAAGAACATTTATTGGATAATATTCTTCATCAAAACACCAAAACTGCCTGTAACAATACATGTTAAGCCTGAAAATAAGATGCAATCCGTCATACAGGTATAAAACGATGCTAGTTAAATGTGCATCGATAACCAAGCTTAAAGATAGTCAGAGGATACTTCCACTTCCTTGTCCAGTGGATTTTTTTTATAATACACTTCAAGATTGACCTCATCCCACCTGATGTTAAGTGGTAATGAGGTCCTAGCTTAAGGGTAACAAGTACAGCATAGTAAATCTGTTACCGGACTTGTCGCCCTTACCTTGAAGGCTTGACCCTACTAATGTAGCACCCCCCAGGAGCCTTGGAAATCTTACTCACGCAGGAACACAACAATACAGAAGTGATTGTTATTTGGCTGCGGTCTTCTGTAAGGTTGAGGTATTTCACCAGTCTGGCTGCTCTAGTTCGAGCGATAACTCGCTATGCCCTACCTCTCTTAAATTATATTGAAGGTTTTATTGAAATTTACTTTTATGAACTCGCAAGTACGAGTAAGTTAGGAGCTAAATTGCAAAATGGCCGAACAGAAGACGTGTGCCTTAATCTATTTAGACTATTAAACTAAGAACAAACTTACCTCGTGAAGTGGTCAGTCTCGTTCTTAGGGCCCTGTTTCATTAGGACACTCTTTATAGTGGTTTTGTACCGGATTATGATCTCGCGGTCCAGGGGTCGAGTGCCTATAAAAATTTTTATTTTTTTTAAAAACCTCCGGTTTGCGATCATAAAACCGTATTTGTATATTGTATATAAATTAAATAATGTACGAGTAATTTACTTTGTACCATCACCTTAGTAAATATAAATAAATTACATCTCGTGTAGCTAGTAGATTTGTCATGCGCGAACACCCTCATTGTTAAATATTATTTCTTATAGCAAGCTTGCTATAAGAAATAATATTTAACAATGAGGGCTTATAGCAAGCTTGCTATAAGAAATAATATTTAACAATGAGGGTGTTAAAAAATTAGGGTTGTTTGAAGCTTCAAATAATGAAAAATAAGGTTTTTCCATGCAACATTATTATAATGCATATTGAAATACAAACTATCCATTACGTAATAACAAAGTTGTCAAGATGATACCTTACTAATGTTTATTATATTATTATTATTATCTGTTTTTTTCCAATATCTCGGGACTACAGAGTCCCGGACTTTTTTGGAGGCGTGCATGGGGCCGAAGCCAACACGTAGAGGCCCTTTAAAAAAACAAGTATAATCTAAATGTAATGTGACACCGACCGACGATTATCCCTGTATACACTATAAAATGCAGCCAAGGACAACCCCCGGTCAGTGCAGGACTATGGAATGGAGTGGAAGAACAAGGAATCTGGGCTATTGGGTTGAGGTGCTAATGGACTGGGTAACCGGGACTATGGAAGGACTATGGCACCTGCCCGATCTATGTTTAAAAACACGATTAAAATGGGCAGGTGGTGACTCGCCATCTCACTGTCATGGGCCCCCCATTGGTCGCCCACTCAAGGCACGAAGCAGGAGCGACGGGGAGCAACATTGTGTGAGCGGCTCAGAGTGTGGAGAGGTGTGCACCGCTTTCTACCCAGTGGCTTACGCCACTGTGCCAACTCGCGACTTAGGCATCTTTCACTTCCACCCTGTGAGCATATAGCTCTGACGCCCCACTCTGGACGGCCGGCTAAGGCAAGCCAGAGGTGAGAGTCCTGCGGCCCCTGTGGGGTCCACTCCCACCGGCCAACTAAGGCAAGCAGAGGCAGGGGCCTGGTCGACTCTCAGGGGCACGGGTCCCAAGGGGTGTCAATCCCATTCAGCCCGCCACAAGCTGCCCTGGGGAGACTGACTGCACTGATAGAGAGTTGTCGCTCTTCATGGTGCGAAGATCACCAACTCTCACCAGCGGGCGATGGGCTCGTCACTTCCCTTTATTATTTGAACATTTGCGCCTAAAAAGGGTGCTTACGATATTAAAAAACTCGATAAAATTTTATTATGAACCTTCATTTTTGTTAAAACAGATTATATCTACACTTTTAAAAAATAGATTTGATTTTTAGAGTCGAATTTGAACTGTCATGAAGTTTTTAACTCTGAAATAATATTGTGTTTGGTGACCCAAGATATATTTCTTTATTAAAAAACTTCGTAGCACAAAAAATATAACAGATGGATTTAATGCGAGGACCATTCTCTACCAGTCAACCCTTGGGTCATGCAGATTGTTTGCATATACTGAACCAGCGCCATCACTTAGTATCCTAATGAGAAGGCACCCTTACCCGTATCCGCTAACAGTTGGACAACGCACTAAGTTAAAGACAAAGTTAGCGGAACTTGATAAGCAAGCGATAAGCAACTTTAGGCCGGGGTGTTTAAACTCAGCTTGCCTTGAATGTTTCCGCGCGATTGTGGCGCGCTATTGTTTTATAGCTTGAGTTGCAGATTCTGATAATTTCACGATATTAAATTCTGTTTTGGTTTGAATGCAATAAAATATGACTTTGTTTATTTTTAGGAACAGGAAACTCAAGGAGAATGATAAAGAAATTTAATTTGATTTTATTTGGTATATGGTTGCACTACCAGGAAATTATAAAATAAAGCTCAAAGTAAATAAAAGTTTAATATTTTCTACATTTAAAATAAAATAATAAATATAAAATCAACTTAAATCAGAGTTAGTCTTAAATAGTATTAGTATACAAACAAAGTTAACAATAAAAATATATCGTTTATTGCATGAAAGGTTTACAATGGCAGGTACACAGTATAAACATGGCAGTCAAAGTTGTACATAGTAGAATGCTGCGAAAGAAATAACAGGGGTTCCCAAACTAGGCAGTGCCTGTATCATGGTGAACCTATCCAATATGAATGTTGCATTAGTCGCAAATCATTATAAAACTTAAAATTAGACAATTAATGATTAATTAATGAGCAAAAGACTCAAGATAGTAATTTTCTCATGTAGTGCACGTAATAAAACTAAATAGAGGTATAACTTAATACAGAAGTTAAATCTAAACAATGTTAAACCAATTTACCTACTCCGTATAACTTAGAGCATCAATTCACCAAATGTTCAGTGCTAAGATAGTCCATAGTGAGTAACCATTTAGTGATAACTAGCTGTGCCCGCGACTTCGTTCGCGTGGACTACATCCTTTCATGGTCGGTTTTACCCCTTTCTCCTCTAATATTTGAAACAAAAAGTAGTCTATATTTTAATCCAAGTTTTAAGCTATATTATTAACCTATGTCCGTTCTTGAGATTCAACGTATACCTATACCAAATTTCATCAAAATCGGTTGAGAGGTTTAAGCAGGAAAGCGTAACAGACAGACAGAGTTACTTTCGCATTTATAATATTAGTAGGGATTCTTTGCCTCTTTAACAGTGCATCGCTTGATGTTACATTAACGTACTACTTTGTTATAAATGTGAGCCCTATGGGCACTATGGGGGTCAAAACGGCTTGCAAATTTAGACTTTACAGTAGGAATGGGAACTTTAAAGACGCGTTTATTAATTAAGCTATTGTAATTATTGGAACTAAGTAAGCGTCTGTGTGCTATCAAAGAAGTTTTCAGAATAATCAGTTGACGGATTGACAAAACGTTAGAGGTCTGTTGTAGGGTATTTAGATAAAATGGCTTTCTGAGCATGATCTTAAGTATCGATCTGTTTGCACGTTCTACTCCTAAAAGTGTAGTCTTTCCAGCAGCACCCCATGCCGAAATACAGTTAAAATCTATTTCAGTATTATTACGAATAAAACAAATAATGTTTAATTGAAGTTAAACCTTAAACTGTAAGAACAAAAGACATTTAAAAAAAGATAAGTACAAGTTTCAACAGCATTCTTGATGCAGCAATTTAACTCGCACTTGACCGGATTCTTTTCATTTTACGTCTGGCTTTTTAAATAGTTTCAACACCTTTACGCCAAAATATGACACTATTTAAATTATTGAACTACTTTATTTGATTGCTGATCTGAAATTTTATTTCACTCAATGCACTTAAATCTACACTAATATTATAAAGAGGAAAGATTGGTACCTATTTTTGTATGTTTGTAAGGAATAGGCTCAAAAAGTACTGGGCCGATTTAAAATAATATTTCACCAATAGAATGCTACATTCTTCCAATTTGACATGGACTACAAAATTAGGAATCCTTGGTAAAATTTGAACAATGTAACCGAAGGTGTAGAAAAATGAGTCTTTAAATGTCTTTCGTCGAATGCGCGGGAAAATCCTATAAGGCAAAACGAAGTTCGCCGGGACCGCTAGTAAACAATAAATCCAAATTTAAACGTTGAAACAATTGAAGGTTTTTAATCACTTGACATCGCAATCGAACTTCGATTGAAAAAGCCAACTCGCCGTCAAACGTCCCGTAATCTGTAATTACTGCCGGAGGGTAGCGACAAACTCCGGGACCCCTTTCAGTCAACTTGAGTATTTTCTTTAATTTGCCGAAATGTTTCGGAGGGCACCTTCCTCGAAATTGACACCTCAATTACTTTTATTTGCACCTTCAATGACGGCGAATGGGCAAAAACGGGTTTGAAAAATAAGGTTCTAATTGAAAATTTCAATTTGGAATGGCTTTATGAAAATACTTACGCTTTCTACACCGGTCAATAATTTTGTTTACTTTTTTATTAAATTTTTGATTAAAGGCTTTAAATTTGAGTTTTTACTAGAAATAATAGTATTGAATGATTGGTCGAAAGCTTGCGCTAAGAATACCTACCGTTACCGCAACCAAGGTAATTAGGGAAAGGCCTTTATTCAGATTATTTATTCCGCTGCGGCTTCAAACGCTATGCCCATTTTTATGACATTTTTCACTGACAGATTTTTCGCTTAATTGGTCGCAGCTTGATGTTATAGTCCAAGATCCCAGAGCGATCAGACATAACTTATTTTCACACGGATGAAACCTTAAGTTTTCAGTAGTGTCTCATCTGCCTTGAATACCTACGCGTTTGTGAAAACTTACCGAGTGACACCTGGGCAGGTACCAGGTGAGAAAGGTAACAAAAATAAGAGTTATTTAACTTAAATTCACATGGCTGATTTTAATGTGTATCACGTAGAATTTTATTTTAAACTAAATATTATAAGTGTCTGACACTTTTGATGGACCAGATCTTTTGTCAGACGCTTTGAAGCTACACAAAAAATAAATGAACTTTACTTATTTTTAGATGTTTGATTTTTTAATATGTTATTGAAGTATTTTATTAAAGAAAATTATATATTATTCAATCAGTCATACACATTAGGGTGACCAAACATCCCATCAGACAAAAATTATTCAGTCAGAAGTACGAGAGCAAGAGCACTATGCATTCGTTTCACAGTGAGTAAGACGTCCATAAGAACTTGGTTTCCTTTCTTAAACTCGCCATCTGTTTCAATCAACTGTGTATGTGCTGTTTGCGTCTAATATAAACTATACTCAAGGTCAAAGTCAATATAATAAGTTTTTACTAGCGCTTAGGTATTCAAAACTTAAGGTTTCATTCGTGCTCGTGACCACGGTTGGTGCAACCAACGGTTGGGCAGTAAGTAGTTTGTATTAACGACTAAATAAAAATTGTGTTGCATTTTGATCTGTTAACTTATTTTAAATTGAACTAGTATTCCCTAAAATTAGAGCTTTCATACAATCGAACTATTTGGCCTTATAATATCACTAGTACATAGATGACTTAAAACAAACAACCCAATATGCAAGGGTAGGCCATTACTATTTTTGCACGCCATTATCATTAAATAAACACAAAATATTCAGTCCTTAATTTGAATTGGTTCACAAACCATATTCAGACTTGTGAAACGAAAGCTTTTAAAATAATTGAAATCATCAGATATCGAAGCCACATAAAGAATAACCGATTGTGGAGTCAGAACAAAATGCTTTTGTGAATAGATAAAATATTATCAGCAAAATTATAATGGGTAAGGTTTAATCCGCATTAAATGAAATGGAAACAGTAAATTTTTTACCAATTAATTTGATACTGTGGTTAGTAGCTTGAGCACTTGTGTTACAGAAATCAGAAACAACGGCGGTACCACAACACCCACACCCGAGACAATATGGAAAAGTTCGTTTCCCATATTGACCCAACCGGGGATCAAACCCGGAACCTCAGAGATGGCGCTCGCCAAAGTCAAGCCCGCTCGCCTCTCGGCTACGGAGGTCGTCAATTGTTAATTGTCAAAGTTAATTAAATCAATGCATAAATATTTTACCATTAACGATCCGTTTGTAAAACAGAGAGACCCGGATACCTTTTTCTTCAACTTGAGGAAAAGAAAATACTTTTGTTCATGTCTCTCTTTGCATTAGTCATTTTACCTCTAAGCTGACCTTTGATGGAAATGTACTTTTGTTTCGTTCACTACTTCATACATCGTAGAAGCGTCGTATTGAATTCATTATAGGCCGATGATATTAATAGACCGTCCATTACATACACATACATACGATATTCATTACTACTAAATGAGGTATCATTAGAACCGAATTACATGTCCAGCAATACCTGGCATAGCATAGTTGCAAGGGAAAAGTTTTAAACATATTTTTATTTACCGTAATCAGCTTATCGAAATTTTTTTGCTAAGCCCGTTTATAACCCTGAAATCAGGTCGTTTACCCTTTAAAACGAAATTTGTGGGGTTTGATGACGTGCTTAATTTCCATAGAGCACTTTCAAAAAACAAAAAAATATTTATGCAACTCAAAAAACACAGTTAACACTCCCTAATTTTCGATTATTCATTGAAACAAAAATCGTTAAGAGATTAGAAAATTATTAAGGCATTTTATTTACTCAATGTATGTTTGTCCTCAGGAATCCTAACGACAACTCTCGCCAAGACGCCGTGCTTCCAGCTTCTCGGGAGAGGAACAAGTTTCGAGGAGTCAACTGGGAGGAGTACGATTCAACGCATCAGAAGTATCTGGAAATAGGTCAGTATAACTGACCCTGAGATTTTCCAAACTTATTGTTGTACTGAACCAACTAGGCTTAAGACTCTTAGTATGCAGTGTACGGTGAGAGCCCTAACCGATACCAATTTCGCATGAAACTGAGTGAGTATGCAGATACTGCGTGGAGGAAAAGAAAAAATACCCTTTGGACCCTCCTATATATTTGAAATCTATATATTCACAAATGAAGCATCTACCTGGGACGAAATTTATCCCAATCGAGGGAAATAGAAACTCTGAAAGCCCGAAAGATACTTCTTCTAGATTTTCTAGAAAAAACCCTAACGCAGTTTCGTTAAATTGTAGACAAGTCACAATAGATCTGAGAGGTCGCAGTGACCAAAGTTCAGTAGTACTTCAAAGCTCCAAGTACTTTAATAACAGAATCTTATAATGGCTGAGTAAAACACAATTATTATTTTTAATCCATTATTTAAATTTAGGAAAACCCTGGACTAGTCCAATGACGCATTCGGTTGTGACTGGCTATCTTTGGGTTCAAAATTGCAAGTAAAAAAATTAGTCGAAATAAAAAAGAGATAGTTTGAGATGGGGTTGGTTTTCGATCATTGATTATTTAAATTGATTATTTTGACCTAAATCGATATTATCGATCTGATGAATACTATCGATAGTCTAATAATTTTCTAGATTATTTGAGCCCCATATGCACTATTGATTAATAAATCGATGCTCAACATTCACGGTAACGTTAGTTTGATATAAATTTTAAGACTTTCGCGTTCCATTTTAAACATTTAAAATTACCCGTTTTTTGACCCGTTAAATTATTTTAAACGTTAGTTTGATATTTAAAAAACTTCCCATGTTCTAGGTACTTATATTTCCTGCATTAAATCTTCTTAAATATTTTTGAATGACACGTATGAAATCAAAATGAATTTAAATTCGTCATATTTCGACGTTCGGTGGTAGAGTCTAGAATTGTTGTACCATTACAAATTTCGCTATTTCTTGATGTGTAGATTTAATAATATGCACGAGAACATACAAAGTAAAGTGTTTGTAACTGCCTCACATCTGGCAAGTCAGCTTAACTTAACTTGAAATTAATTTCATATTCGCACGGGCGTGTTAACTATGTCAGCATTCTCTTAATTACGAGCAACAGTATTGCTGTAAAAACATATGTATAGACATAGAAGCCCACGCATCACATCGCGTTCTTGGAAATAGGTCGTTGGTATAATGGATTGAATCACAGTGAGACATCTACAAATGTTACAATTTAAAACGTTGTTGGTCCAGCGATTTAAGAATCAGGGCAACCTCTCGGTGTCCTATGTTCAATCACCGAGACGGAAACCTATGTTTTGGATTTTTTTTAAATAGCTGAGGTTTGTGGTTACAAAAACGCAATTAGAAAGCTTGGTGATTTAATCAGTGCGCATTGTAAGAATTACTCAATTTAAATGTTACAAGCCTGTAGTAGTAATAGTACGATATTGATACTGACGATCATTTAAATCTATTTTCATTGCTATTTTCTGCGCCGTTAATCGCGTTATTATGGTATAAAATGAACCTATATTTTAATTTAGTAGCTAATCAGTCGAGCTATCAAATTTCACCTAGAGATATACGTAATTTGTCTGTGAAAGAGTGGCAATCATCCGAGCATTCACGATTTAAGTATTAATAGGATATTGTATGTTGTGTTCCTAACTTCATTACTACAAATTGTGGCGACCAGCAACTAGAAGTGGCTGTAATCGACTTACAATGCATACAATTAAACTTGACCAATTTTTATTTAATTTTATTAATTTGGTCTACTAATATTTTTACAAATTATAACTTACATTAAACTAGCGGTCAGCTGCGGCTTCGCACGCATATTCATTTGTCACTTAATAATGAACGCTCGACTAGATTTGTGCAAACTTTACATAAATCATCTACGAATATGTCCAAATAAAGGTTAAATATTTGGCTTGGACAGTCGTTTGGTGAGCCCGTTTTGAGTTACAAAATGACAACAAAATGTGGTATCGATTTTTATGTTTTATATGACTACTATTTATTGATTTTTAAAAACGAAATAAGTAAGCAGCCTGCAATAAACACTTAAAAGTATGCTAAAATTCTCAAAGTCAAATCTATAATGTCAGATTACACGAGAATGCTTATCAGATGTGATAGGAGTAAAGTGATGTAATGTTTAAAGTCGAATCTATATAATGGTTATATTACATGTAAATTAAATGCTCGACAGACACTAATATAATATAGTATAGAGATGTAATGCTCAAATTACAATCTAGAATATCACATTACATGCGAATGCTTATCAGTCAGGAACAGGGAGATAGCCAAATAAAGTAATGCTTAAAATAGCATCAATAATGTCACATTACATATAAATGCTCCCAGTGATAGAACGCCTTAAGATGTGTTACCCTACTGGTTTGCTAGTAATTTTCCAGCCACGATGTAATCATCACGCCCAAGTGTGGAACGTTCATGTTCTATACTGTTAATACATATACTGTATACGTGTTGTGATATAAGAGTGATATACGAAGGCCCGACTGCGAGCTAACACGCGGTCAATTATATGAATGGGGAGGAAGGCTTACTTTTAAGGATATTCTTGTAGTCTTTGTGTGTAAGGGTATAGGAGTTTATTTTTTTAGTTAGTTGTAACACTTCATGTGGTTAGTTGTTTTATTTTTAATCAGACAAGTGCATAAACCTTGAATTTAAAATGTTAAGATTATTAATATTTCACATTTCACTTGTTTCTTTATTTGTATCAATGCACACAAACAGGCGAAACAAAGAAATCTGTACTAAGGGCGTTTTTAACACACTCAGTGTACCAGGTATTCACGGTAATAAGGCTGAGTTTTATACAGGGTTTATAAACTAAAACCCAAATATATCAGAACAAAAACATATGGGCGTTCATTATAATTGCAGTGGACCCTTCAAATATTTTATGGTGAATCTGAGTGAGTAGAAAGTATGGGTTAAAACTACTTACAGCAACCCTAAATCACTTGAATAATTAATCATCCGTGATTCCGTGAATATTACCCTCATCTACGTCAGCAACTGTCAGACGTTAACGCACCCCCTACGGGTTGTACTTGTATTAGTCGCGCCTTTATGAAAATAGTTTTGTAAACAGAAACTGAGGTTTGGTTGAGGTTAGTAAAGGGGAAAGCGTGGTCTATTAACTAGTTTTCATTAATCATATCGTTAATTTTAGTGTTGAGTAAACAGTTTAATGGAGACTTACAATATTATAAAAGAGATATGTATAATTTTGAATACAGAAAATACAAAAAAGTTCTTACAAAAAACACACAAACGATATATTCAAAACATCAATAGATAAAACATATTCATGAAACGAAATACGTAATATATTACAACCAATTTCTTATCCACCACTTTATCTGGAAATCTTACTTTGCCAACCTCTTCAAGTAGATAATATCTTATAAGAAGCTATTTATCCCGATTAAGCGTAAATTCTCTAGATAACGCCGAAAACCTTTCCCTCTCACGTCGCATGACGCAAATATGTTTTAAATTACAAGTACCAAGACCATACAATATAAATAATAAAAGCAGTATGGAATCGATACTTTTTTGGAAACGATTAGCGACTAACTCAGTATTAAAACAGAGCGAAAAGAAGCAGATAAAATAAGGTAGATATTTGTTGTCCAGTAGCTAAGGGTTAAAGCAAATCTTTAGCTTTTAGACCAATAAGAAAATAGTAACAACCTCAAATTCGACGTTATAACCTTGATTTATCATCAAAACCTATGGAAAATTTCGATACTCCAGGCCTGATTAAGGTTTCAGCAGTATCAATATCATCAACTATATGCTTCATTGCAATCAGGGTTAAGGTTACCCTTTTTCTTGCAATTCGATATTATTTTTTATGCGCACGACAGAAGGGCTATACAAAGCCAAGTATGTATAGTCCGTCTTATTGGTGATTCTACAACACTGGAAACTGGCCTACTCACTATGATTGCCAAATGCAGATTAATGACCAAAAAAATTCGAAACATATCTTTCTTGATCCGAGAATCAAATTCAGGACCATCAACCTAGGTGATATCTAGGTGTTATTCTAAGAATTTGCTTATTTTTACATTAATAAAAATGATTACGTTCTAGGACAGTTAATTGGGCCCAAAACTGAGATGTACTAGAGGCCTATGCCCAGCAACGGATCAATCCCGGTCCATTGACTTTTGTTGAATGTAGAAAATACTTTTCAATAAATAAGTCACACAATATACAAAAAAAATCATTCCAGTAATTTTTAGTAAGGTCTTCAGTTTCAAGAATCACATTTGGCAAATTAGCAATTTCGTTATATGCCTGTATTCTAAAAACGCCAATTCAACCGTATTTGTATAGCTTCCAGACTGTGTAAACGTTTAGGATGCGCCCGAACGGTTCTCTCAAGGCTTAAGGAAGATACATTACTGTCTCTTTAGATCCACAATTTATTTCGGTTCCCGTTTTATTCATAAATGCAGATTTCGATAAAGCGATATTAACATAATCCTTTCTCTTCCTTAGGGATTAAGCCTCGTTTGAAGAACCACTTCAGGGCGCACCAACTCTCCGTATGGCTTCGATTGGTCCCAGAACTTCATCGGGCGGGAATGGAAGATGTTGCTGCTAGACACAACCTATTCAGGAATCATAATGAGCAAGATTTATATGAAGGTATAGTGAGGCCTGATCCCCTAGCGAGAAATATCAACGATAATGAAATCAAAAGATCAAATGGCTCTTATTCTGATACAGCGTTGACGACAGTCGATACTATTCTAGCTACGTGTGCAACGATTTTGCCTGGGAGGGATCTGCAAGCGGCCAATACGACGGATAATACGCTAGCCAGTTTGGAAGCGGCTGGATATGCTGCCTACTCAACAGCACTTAGTGTCACGATAGCAATTGGCTGCTCGCTACTAATACTGAACGTGCTGATATTTGCTGGAGTGTATTACCAGAGAGACAAATCAAGGTCACGAGGGAAGCAGCAGAGGTTCAATGATAAACACTTTGAAACGATATCTGGGAAGCATTCGCATTACCACATGGATCCAACTCATGCGCCCAGTTTGGTAGTAGACGTGGAGAGGCAGAATCGCAAGAAACACATGATGGGTTCGGAAGCCCATCTCGCAGGATTGAATTTCAAAGGTCCCTTGGATGTTCCGAAGTCACCTCCGAGTCCGACGTTGAGTATGGACAATATTATGCTGCCGAGTAAGTTAGGTAGTAGGAATAGTAGTTTCCGGATACCGAACGTGAGCTACCCGCAGATGGGGGGGTATGCTACGATGCCGAAGAATTTGAACAAGTTTAATAACTCGCCGCCGATGCAGGAACTGAGGCAACAGAAATTCCAGCCTCCTAACGGTTCCGCGGCGCAAGGCTCGCCGGGTAGGGAGGGTGACCCAAGGGGACCACCCCATGCTACTCTACGGAGAGGGAAAGCCTCCCACACACCCCTCCCGCAAGCCGCCATTGACGAAATGAGAGTGTGACAGTTAATCCCATCTGATTTCGCATTACAGGATTAAAAAGTGTTTCTGGATCTTTTAAAAGTGTAATTCGTATGTAATTTGAAACGTTTGTAAATATGTGTACGGATGCGTCGAGTTTTTTTAGGGAAAAAATGTTATCGAGTTTCTCAATCACTGGAATATGATTATCGATTAAAAAAAATCAAATATATCATATTGCCTGTTTCATTTCTTGCTTCCTATGAAGTTCCAGGTCTTGTTAATAATGGTAAGCATGTTAGCCAACCAAAAGTTGTCAAATAAAAAGTCTTAGTAACCAGTGTTGGCCCCTGGGTGGGAAGTAATTAGTAACTTTCGTGAAAATATGTGTTTTTTTTCTGACTAGGTGTTTATAAATATACTATACGAATGCTTATGCTACTAACTTTTGGATTATATCAATGTACGTGATGTCTGACTTACATTTAATGCATGAATTACTTGCAGTTTTAAAATAGTTCAAGCAAAGTGTTGAAAGTTTTATATTCAAAGAGAAACTAAAAAAACAGTCTGAAATGCAGCGCTTTCGAGTCACACTGTACATTTGAGCATTTTTTAAGTAACTTCAACGGGACATCAGTTTTAAATTTTGCTCAAAATTTTGTTGAATGCATATTTTAACGAGTATATGAATTCACAATTTTACTTTAAAATCGTGCAGTAAACATTTAACTGCTTCAAAATGCAACTATAGCGAAATTAATAAGTAGAGGATTTACGAATTTTTACGAAAAATATGAACATGTATTCTATAGAGGGAAGAGAAGGCTTAAGAAGAGTACTCATACATGTATTTATTTTCGAAACCGAAGTTCATTATAAATATTAGAAACAGAAAAATGTTATCTCCCCTTGCGGTGCGGGAATTGAACCCACGACCTTCACGTATCGCGCGTGCTGCTCTTACCA
Source organism: Glyphodes pyloalis (assembly GCA_037074685.1). NCBI lineage: Eukaryota > Metazoa > Arthropoda > Insecta > Lepidoptera > Crambidae > Glyphodes > Glyphodes pyloalis. Next base: position 2,549,131 of record JAYKKO010000030.1, on the reverse strand, counting down.
ACTGAGCTAACCGCAAGTTATCGTGGGTTCAATTCCCGCACCGCAAGGGGAGATAAATTTTTTCTGTTTCTAATATTTAAAGTTCGCTAGTACGGCGTATAGTACTAAAAACATAATAAAATCGATGAAGTTCATTATATCTTTAAATTGCATTGTTTATCAATATTGTTAATAAAGTTCTCTTTTATAAGAATTATGTTGAATAAGCTTAATTCTGGTTCTTATAGCTACGAAATACGGGCCTGACAAAGACCAAAGTATTTTCGACATTACATTCTTTTCACAAAAAAATAAAAAGTAACTGTCTAAAACTATTAGGTGTCTTAATTTAAAGAAAACAAAACACGAACTAACAAATAAGTAAGTATAACAGAATGTGTACACTTCCCCAGATTGCTTTTGTTTTAAAACACGCCAATTTCTAAAATAGTGTCCAACTTCTAGCAAACGGATTTTGGTTCTGTATTATAAAGTTTAGCACTGTAAGTTGCGAAGTTAGCTTGAAACTGCATGCACAAACAAGAACAGATGAAATATTGCGTTTCGTGAAATGCGTTTAATTAATATGTGGAGCAAAAGACCGAAAACGGAATCGCAGATACAACTGCAGTTACTAATTATTTCTCAATCGGATAATTTCGCATATGTACAGTTATAATCGCAACTTAATGGGGGATTTCATTTCATTTTCTTGCTGCAGCGATAATTTTTTGCGGTCATCTAATACACGCGTGTACGCTGCAAGCTCGCGGCTAAATTGCTTCTCCGTCAAATCGCTTTATAAAAGGGTTAGTATTGAAAAACAATTAATTATAGGTGATTTGATTGTGAACCTTTTATTTCACACAGCCAAGAAACAGTTCGACTACAAAAAGGTATCTTTAGTCTCTATCCAATCATAACGGAAAAGAAAGAGTAGGGCATTTTATGAATATGGGACTGGATACACATTCCCCTGATCAACACTGTGTCATCGTGTTTATTTTAGGATATATTATGAAGTACCTTTGTTAATTCTGGTTTCCAATAAACGAGTTCTTAAACTGCTTACTTTGTGGTGGAATCTGAAATCTGTTTATTTTTTACTTATTTTAAGGTTGTCGATAAGACTTTCCACATAATGTCCAGTTTCGCCGTATTTACAGAAGCGAGCATTCGACTCAAACGTTCAGTTAGCGTTAGATGCACAAAGCCTTGCACGGCCGTACGCCCAGCGGACGATAAACAACCCATAAATGCCTTTGTTTGGTTACGAGTGGCAAAGGAAATGCGTAGGGATGTGCGAGTATCGATAACTGTGCAAAGGCCTTACAGTGCTCTGACGGTGCAGGTTTTTATAACTGTTAATGGTAAGATGAGTTTGATTTAAAAAAGGTAACGATCTGAACTATATTTCTAAAGACTCGCAGATGGTAGCATATTAAGTATTTGAATTTATTCATATAATATAGTTTAACTCAAGCCCTTTTAATAAATTTAGAGCCATTGTGTCAAAATATGCAATCAGGCATTTTGTGGCAGCGGCCACCTTTCGACTCATTTCTATCAAAAACCACTCCTAAACAATTCACCTCTCAAACAAACATCGGAATCGGTTCATCCGTTTGGAAGCTACATTGCCATGGACAGACACACACATAGGTAGACTATGTTTCTGAGTGTGTTTTTACGTCAGAAGTTAAAAACGGAAACAAATAATTGAAGTAAAAATTAAATTGGCGCTCTAAAAGGCCAACATACAAAAAAAAATATATAAGATATGAGTTTAATAACTTAACTTGCCAACTGCGGATTAATGGTCCACAATTTTAACAAATCACAAACACAAAATTGAAGTAAACTCAAATCAAAAAATTAAAAGTAAGTAGGTATTAAATACAAAAAAGAGTACGATAAATTAAAAGCCTTTGTTTGGTTCCGAGTGGCATACGAGATGCGTAGGGATGTACCAGTATCGATAACTGTGCCAAGGCCGCGACTGCTTGGCGCGAAGTTGTGACAGCGCTGAAATATCGTTTAACCCAATAGTATTGAGGGGAGCGCGACTTGGGAATGCGGTCTTTGAGATCGATTTTTGAATAATAAATATGGCTCTGGTCTGCACATATGAAATTTTTAAATTGTTATTTGACTATTTGTTACATACAGTACCTGGTTTATTTAATGGATATTGCTAAACAAAAAAAAAACAATTCAAAACGTGTGATAATTTACCAGTAAGCTATTAGTATATATTTTTACAAATCCTTTTTAAATTGATAAAAAAAAACAAATCACAGAAACACATTTTTTTAATGAAATAGAAAACATGATATTATTTTCTTAAAAATATTTTAACTTCGCAAGTGTGGCGTGAAGCATTTTAAAAAATATAAAAATTTAACACAGTTTTTTGTTCCGGTTATGAATAAAAACACACCATTTACTTAATAGCTTAATAAAAACGGCATACGCAAGTATACGATAAAAAAAATGTGCCAATTCACACATTTTAGATTTGTTGACGGTAATTTAAACGGATTCCTTAATAATTGTTCTATCCAAATAATTAGAGGTTTTTGTTAATTTGCCAGATAAAATTAGACATTTTTTATCGATACAAATATTTTAAAGATGATACATTTAAGAGTTTCTTCCTTATTCATTGAATAGGCTTCATAACTACTGGAATAATAATAAATAAAGAATAAATATCGGACAACATCACATACATTGCTCTGATTCTGTGATAAGTAACTAAAGCACTTGTGTTACAGAAATCAGAAACAACGACGGTACCACAACACCCAGACCCGAGACAATATAGACAAGTTCGTTTCCCATATTGACCCGACCGGGGATCGAACCCGGAACCTCAGAGATGGCGCGATACCAAAGTCCAGCACGCTTGCCTCTCGGGGACGGAGGAATGATTTTAACATTTATTTTACTGTTGCCAATCTATACTATTTCCAGGTGGTTACAGTCGGTTTTATGTTAAGAAAAAAGATGCCTTTCTGAAACTCTAATAATGTATTTCAAGGTGTGAAAAACTACCTATGCAAACCTACTGGACCTATTGGTTTATTTATTAGAGGGCTACTGCCCTCTAATAAATCTTTACTTACCCGCATTTCATACGCCCGGTCTCCCAGGCCCACATGTTTCCGTTCGCGGGTTAACACGATTGGGGGGTTAAGTCTTGCTTGCAGCTCCCTCACCCCACATCCAATTTTATGTAAAGGGTCTTTATTTCATGTCAGCCATGGTCCGACTCTATGGCGACTTTTTCATGTCAAGGTCTCAGAGTGGAGGCTGAATAGAGGTCGTTGAGTCTTGAGAGAGGATACGTTTCAGTGACCGGTGCATGTTAGTGTATGTTTCGAATCAGTTATAGTGGTTTTAATACTTCACGCCCCACTAGCGAAGTTAAATTGACGGGGCGGAAGCTAGTAAACAGGAAACGCAGAGTAGTTTAAAAAATAAAATAAAAAAAAAACAATAAAAATAGAAACTGAAAAGAAGAGATACATTTTAATAGGAAAAGGAACCATAGAAGATACAGATTAGACGGATTAAAAATAAAAATAAAGAGGCTTTTACAAAGGAATATATGTATAATAACAATCTTCACGAACCACACGTGCTAAAAGTCTTGGGTTTAAATCTCACACCGTAAGGGGAGATATGTTTTTTCTTAAAAAAAAAACAAATATTAATGTCTTTTTTCAAGGAGGTTACATAGTTGGACGTATTAAATCGCTATTAAATTTAATGTAGTGATCATACTACCGGCTCAGGACTTTTTTCTACCGAGAAGATACTGGCAAGAAATTCAGTAAATGTGGCGGTAGCACTAAGTAATTGCTTATCGTTGATTACTTTGAACTACGTCACGCTGTTTTGATAAATCAAGGAAAAGCTTAGAGGTAAGCTAATGGAGACCAGTCGTCATATGTTATTTTCTAACTTCGGATTAAAATACAAAAGTCAATATTTTATACAAAACTACCAAACGAATACAGTCAACAAATAAAACAGGTACATTTTCCGTTATACACATGATATTTTGTGTTGGTTGAAAATTCGCTAATTAAAGAGAAAGTGGTCCTTAAGAAATTTTCTTTACGAAAATAACATATAAAAAGAAAATATAAGTAATCTTGTAACAAGAAGGCTAATGAAGGAAGAATAATTATTTCTTGAAATATTTCGTGAGGAGGAGGATATTTCAAAGGTTGCTTTCATATGTTTTATAAATTAAATAATAAGATTGTACAATCAATATTTTTCTGCTACATTGGTTTTGAAAAGAGTATATTAGGGGACTTTAATAGAAACTGATATAATAACTATATACTAACTAACTATATACTAACTGATATAATACTGATATAATAACATTAGGTGAATAATACCGGTCACATTTAAAAACCGATAAGTTAAAAAAAACCAGTGTACATTGAATTTGAATATAAAGAAATAAGTATTGAACAACATCATATACGTTGCTCTGGTCCCGTGGTAAGAAGCAAAGGCATTTTTAAAATACATAAATTAGAAACAACGACGGTATCACAACACCCAGACCCAAAACATTATAAAAAGATCATTGTCCATATTGTCCCGACTGGCAATCGAAGCTGGGACTGTAAAAATGGCGTGACACCAAAGTCCGGCCCACTCGTCGCTCGGTTACAGCTGTATTAATAGCTAAAAAGATCATAGGCAAGATATGATCACATCCCAATATCAATTTCCTTACTACAAATATACTAACAATAGTATTATGCAAGTCTTTCCATAACAACTTGATACAAATGGCTTATTGTCGAAACTGGGGGTCTACTCTCGAAAACGAAACGAACAAACGAAAGGTTTCGTTTTTGTAGATTTATCAAAATATCGGGAGTTAAAACGTGGTTTTTCGTTTGCATAAATAATAATTTGTTTTAAGAAAATGCTTTAGTCGCATTCGAAGTGAATTTTTTGCGAATATGAGAATTAAAAATTGCTATCCGTTGTCGGATCCGACGTATTTCGTTGTTGGGAGTAGACCCTCTGAAGTCGATTCAAGGTCGTGAAAGTTGGCACGCTAAGGCAGTCGATTACAAGGGATGTTTATCGCGATACAAAACAAGATAAAAGTTAACTTAGTTATATTATGTTGTGTATATGAGTTTAGTTTTGTAACTTGCTGTATGGCGGTAATGTTATGTGGGAATATATTCTACGCGGATGTTAAAGTAACACATTAGCTTTATAAATTTACACGTACTATAAATGGATTTAGTAAATCTTAAATACATTATTGGAGCTGGAGTATCTCAAATGTTTTTGGTTGTAAAGTATCATGTTAAGAATCCCTACTAATATTATAAATGCGAAAGTAACTCTGTCTGTCTGTCTGTCTGTTACGCTTTCTCGCTTAAACCTCTGAACCGATTTTGATGAATTTGGTATAGGTATACGTTGAATCTCAAGAACGGACATAGGCTACTTTTTATTAGAAAATAAGGGGGGAATGGGGGTAATACCACGTTTGAAAGTTTATATGGAAAAAAATTTATTTTTGAAGTTAGAGATATGAAATTTGGCACAAATATAGCTCGAAACTTGAATTAAAATATAGATTACTTTTTGTTTCGAATATTAGAAGAGAAAGAGGTAAAACCCACCATGAAAGGATGTAGTCCACGCGAACGAAGTCGCGGGCACAGCTAGTGTTGTTATAAACGCTATATCATTGCTTAAAGCCGTTACATGAATATATTTTGAAGAATGTCCACGAAAGCTTAATTGGTTATGTGGACTGTATATAATAAGAGTTTAAATGGTAAAAAGTATATTAAAAATGAAATAAAATAACAAAACTTAAAAACCACAAGCTTACGTGACCAGACGGAAAAATAACAGCAGACAATCGAAATATGTCAAAAGTAACATGTGCATAAAAAAGTATAAATATTGCAAAGAGGTTTGTATACCTGCACAAACTGTCGTCGACAGGTTATATTATATTAAAATAAAATGCATATTATTTTCAGTACGGTCCTGTACAAATCATCGCTAAAAATATACAAGTTATCAACCCACGTAATGCATAATTATTAGAAACAGAATTTTTTTATCTCCCCTTGCGGGGTGGAAATTAAACCCACGACCTTCACGTATCGCGCGTGCTGCTCTTACCAACTGAGCTAACCGCAAGGGAAGATAAAAAAAATCTGTTTCTAATTTGTTAATTAAAAACTTGTAGTAAACATTGTATTAATAATAATAACCAGTTTTTTATTTTACAGTATGAATCAGAATCAGAGTCAGAAATTATTTTATTAGCACACACAATAAATACACGGGACATACACAATAAAGTAGCATGAACAAAAGATAAACAGTAAAATGAACAAAAAAACAAACAAACAATGAAAGAAAGAACATATTGATTGCGCAGCCAACAAGGTCACAGCCTCAGCATGAGCTGCTACAACATTGGATCCAATGCTGCAGCAGCACTGATATTCTGGCGGAACCTTAAGCTGAGTGGCGCAAACAAAAAAGAACGGAAGAAAGAAGCAGAAAAATGGCAAGAAGGAAAGATGGAAAGAGAAAATAAAAATATGTTTACACTCCCAAAATAAAAACATTTGTTGAGTGAATCTCAAAAAATTTTAACACAAAATAAAATTAACAATGATGAGATAAAAACGTAGCTAAGATTTTTTTAATTTACATTTCAGCATAAAATCTGAAAAAATGATTGTATACTGAAATTTCTGTAACGTCATAAAATAAGTTTTTAGTACACGGCGGGATATGCAAATTTATTCTAGAATGCAAACATTTTTTGCTTTACGAATTTAGAAATCACGGAATATTAGATTCAATATCGCATTTGATTTTCATGTCCATATGTAAACAAATTCCAATATTTCAGTGGAAAAATGAGTTACAATTTCGTTTTAAATTAAATTGTCATGGATTGTTCATTAAACTTGAGTTGGTATCGCTCCATAGCTTACAATATAGTTGCCTTCGGTTGTACGTTCACTAGTGTGCTTAGATTTTTAAAACTACTCCTTTGTTTTCCTATCGTGTCTCCCAGTTTTCAATTTTCATAGATGCTCCTAAATGAGAGTCTAAGGTCCGATCCAACTGTGAACTGGATTCGATGAGACTGGAATACATAGAAATGATATCTATCAGACCTCTGCTACCGCCTCCGCCTTTACAAGGAAAATAAGACCTATTTAGATAATTATGTGGATTGCTTAAAGACTTGAAGTGCCTTCTAACACATGGAATCGTTATTCTTATTGGACAATCAGGTAATTCAAGCCTGCAATGGTCTTACCATACTAAGAAAATCGAAATATACGAAGAAAGACAGTGCATTATACAAAACAGGATTCGTAGCCACGTCTTGGGTTGAAGCAAAAATTATTTTTACAACCTAATTATTTTGTTAAAATTTACACAAATATACATATTTAAAAATATTTCTGAACATCACATTAATTGATTTGATCCTATTGTAAATATGTGAAGCCCTTGTTTTACAGAACTCAGGAACAGCGACGGTACCACCAAACCCAGACCCATGACAACATAGAAAAGTTTGTTTTTCAAATTGGCCCGAACGGAAATAAAACCCGGAACAACAAAGATATTTGACGCTATAGTCCTACTCACTCGCCTTTCGGCTACGGAGTTCATCATAACGCACTCTTTGAATAAACATTAGTATTTTTTTTTGTAAAATATATTTAAAAAAACAAATGTCTCAAACTGACAATACTAAACTAAATGGTAATTACCGCTTAGCGCAAGAAAAGAGAGATAATGCCTAATAATAACCCGTCAATATTATTTGTGCCTCTCTCCCACTCGGCCATCCAGTACTCCGCTGTTAATATTAAAAGAGCATAATCGGTAATTTACCATATTTGTGTTAGTAAATCGCCGAATTGTTTCCTTATATTAATTACTTGCAGCCCATCGCAGTTTCAAACCCATACTATCACATTTTCGCGTGTGCTCCTATGGGTCGGAGCGTAATGCAAAGTAGCCTTAATCCTTTCTCAATAAATGTACTCCAACACAAAATTAATTGTTCACTTGGCATCAGCAATTCCAGAGATTAGTGCGTTCAAATAAACTCTTGAGCTTTATTATATAATAAATAACGGTGCGATATTACGGCTCCATTCTCCGTAATCGACCTTGAAAACATCCGACACGAAAAATGAGCCCTAATCCTTTCCATATTAAAATTTCATTGTGAATTATGCCCTCAATCCTCAATAAACCACAGGCAAGTAGTAAAATATGAACGACCAACGACCCATCAGAAACAGGTGAGTCGGAGACAGGGTAAGTAATAATTTGTATTTTTATCGATAACCGATACCGAAAGGTCAGCTCTAGCTCCGAATTTGGACTTAATCGTCAACTGGCGAGTTCGATACTATATATTTTTTTTGTACTGTTTTTTTTGTCATTTAGCTCGTTCATGAAATCTGTCGTATTATTCTTATTAGCTTCAAAAAAGTAACAAGAAATTTAATTTATTTACTTCTTTATTTATTAAGTTTTTAAGACTTGACTTTTGAAATAAAACAAAATACACAAAGTTTTTGAAAACAGTATAAAATATAAATCAACAAGACAAATTATACATTACGTATTTCCCCTACCAATTCAGAGTAAAGATTATTACGTATTATGTAAATTGTCTTTAACCAAGCAAATTAAATAGAATATCCAAATAAACATTTATTTCGTTTTTGGTTTCAATCTTTTTTTTTATAGGGTAAGTCAGGGGTAGTTGGCCATAGTTTTTTAAAAGTCCCATAGTAACAAAACTACATGAATGTAAGTTGTAATTATTATTTGGATTAAACTTTGAACCATAAACCAAAGGTTTTTAAACAAAAAATGTATCTCTTTAAATATAATCATACTCAAAATTAACATAACATAAAAATCACAATTGGCCATCTCACCCAGAGTGCCTGGGAGAGATGGCCCTAGCAGTAAGGGTAAGTTAGCCATCAGTTATTCTTACTTTACTCCTTTTTCACCTAATACCTCTTATTTTTGAGATTATGTTTCATCTTTTTTCCGCATTTGGAGTACATATCATCGAACTCTGTGCAATTTTTGTGCCCCCAGAATTTACGAATATTACACCGGTCACAGTCTTCGGCGAGAAGTTTTTCATAGTAATTTTTGCCACAGCCTACACAGAGATTTTATTTTTCTCGAAACACTTTTCGTTATTTTTCCTTCTCAAGCTTCTTTTCTTTTTTATTAGTCCTATTTTTTTTTAACATTTTCACTCTTTTTTAGTTTTAAGTCAATCTTGATTTTTTTTCAAAGTCTTAGTAATTTGTAATTATTTAACATTTTTAACATCGTCTAACATCATCAATCGGTAAAATAAAATCTTTTGCTTACATTGATTTGATATGGTTTGTAAGTTTATTTTAATTTTCTTCGCCAAAAAAGGAGCTTGGACCCATAAGTCCTTTCTTGTCGGTATTCTGTTTAAAACATCTTCATTTAAAACCCTCCAATAGCTACCGCTTTTGTCTTGTATTATTTTGCATCCAAAAAAATGGGTCTTTGTTAAAAATATGCAATCACATATACCAATAATACGGCCATCATACCCTGACAAAATATGGCCATCTCGCCTAATTTTCTGGGAGACATGGCCACACCGGACATGTGACATAATATGCGTGTTATTGGTATTATTTTGAGGCTATTATCTAGCACGACTCATAAACCATCACCATAGTATTAAAAGACATGAATTTTTAGGAAATATTGCACAATTACAGCAAATAACGTCAACTTATTAATTAATTTTCACATTACGCAAAACAAAACTGGAGGATTTTACTTATTTTAAGCTTATTTTTCGCCAATATTTTTGCGTACAGTTGTTTGCACACATAACTCAAAGCGAACTAAGTAAGTGCTAGCGACATCTAGTCAAATTTAATGGGTTTTTTTGGACTAGGCCATCTCTCCCGTAAGGCCAACTATCCCGGATTTACCCTATTACACTTCAAGATCGACCTCATCCCACCTGATGTTAAGTGGTAATAAGGTCCTAGCTTAAGGGCGACAAGAAGAGCATAATAAAGCTGTTACTGGACTTGTCGCCCTTACCTTGAAGGCTTAACCCCTACTACTAATGTAGCACCCCCCCCAGGAGCTCTGGAAACCTTACTCACACGCAGGAACACAACAACACAGAAGTGATTGCTATTTGGCTGCAGTCTTCTGTAAGGTGGAGGTATTTCACCAGTCGGGCTGCTCCAGTTCGAGCGCTATCGCTATGCCCCACCTCTCTTGTATCAATCCGTTTTTATTTGACTATACTTTATTAAGACGTACGAGTTGACGACAAAAAAATAGGTAAAATCTAAAAGTGCCAACTCGCTCTCGAGTTTTGCGCTCGCCAGTTGACGATTAAGTTCGAATTTGCGTCTCGGCCTATGTTTGAGCCTTCAAAATTGACTGACATCTTAAGTGGCTCCATAATAAATTGCTTTAACAATGTGTTTCGTGTTTCTGCTTTAATTAAGCCGAGGTAGTGATTTATAACAGGTAGCCACAAGTCTGATGAATATGCCTACATGAAGGTTTAATGGACCTGACTTTATGTATCGTTATTCACCATCCATCATTGCGACAGCTTCATGATAATACAGTGTTGCGTATAAGGAATTCATGTACTAGCATTCTTAAACAGATTTTTATTTTTGTCGCAAAGTTTTTTTGTTATGTGAAGATCGTATGTGCTGCTCTTCCAATTGAGCTAACCGCAAGCTATCGCAGGCGATGAATTTATCTGTTGTGATTACTTTTTATTTTTTGGTCAGTGCCCTCGTTTTTAGCTACATACCTACATATAGACAAGTCTATTAAAACAATGACAATACAGTTCAGTACAATACAAAAAAAAAGAGTTACATTTTATTCAATTCAACAATTATGTTTACTGTTTGAATTTTTTTTATTTGTTTTTCTTAGTTTTGTTATGTAGTAATTTTTTTTTGTAACTTTTATAAACGCCACTCACCATAAGGTCTCGCCTGAAAACCAGCGCTGTTGTGGCACTATGCTGCAGCGGCTCATGCTGAGGCTAATACCTTATTGGCATAAAATTATATTATTATTTATGTACCTACTGTATGTTAAAGTTTGTGTGAATGTATGTAGTGGAATGGGAAATGAAAGAAGCAAATTAGGTATAATCCAAATATATTAGCCAAATAAAATTAATTTATCACACACACGTCTTGCACATCGTCGTTCGTCGTTCAAATCTATCTGACATTCTCACCATTCGGATATTCATACGTACATGCATCGCTCATGCACAACGTTCGGATACATCCGCTATCCCACATGTACTTATGTCCCAGAAATGTTTTTTCTTTTCTTTCTTCTTTCATCGAGCATCAAAAAAATGAAAATCTAACCTAACCTATATAATAGGTTGGCCACAAATTTCATAAGTGAGCCACTAGGGCTTGGGCAATTTGTAGCTCTGTCAGTAATTCTGTTGCACAAATTAATAACAAGGCGCCTTTGATATTATTTCTCAAAAGAAAATACCATGACTCGCCATGAGATCAGTTTCTTTTTTCAGATGTCAAAACCCTTTGTCGCAGTTTTTTTCCATCTCCACTACTTTGACCCTTTGATGAAGTCGATAAGAGATGTTATTTTTCACTTTCCGTCGCATTCGGCTTATCGCGGACATCTTTATTTCCCGCAAACAGTTTTTGATGACGGACAAAGACGGGGAGTCCTTAAATCTACTTTTATTGTGGTCATAAAGATGATTGTACGAAACTCTTATTCGTGAGGAGGTTTTTAAGCATCTTTGATGGTGCTCAGTGTAAACAATTTTGGATTGTCATTCTTTTGTATTACGTTCTTCAGAGGAGATAAACAGATATTATGGCGTCCTTACAACAATGACGCAATAATTGTTCTTAATATTGTTTGTCAAATGATTGTTCATTAAAAACAGGTTTACATTTTTAAAACAAAACCCATCCTAATAATATAGTGCATACATGCTGCTACCTCCTTTTGTAGACGGTAGAACGAACATGCATTTCCCCTTGTACAAAAAAGGATACTAGTAAAGTAAAGTAGGTTCTAGGTCCGTAAGCGTTATAGCATAAGGCTAGAGGTCCCGAATGTCGTCAGTTCAAATACCACTGGGAACGAGTTTTCCCTGTTTAGTTAGGGCACTGCAGGCTTGAATCACCTAATTGGCGAATAATTATGAAGATCTGTGCTATTGATAGTGAGCTAAGTAGTTTATCCAGGCTATGATCGAAATAGGTCTCATTGTAAGGCAGTGGAAAGACTATAATTGCTCCAGTCCAACCAAGTTTAACAAATCAGACACATAGTCATAGCGGACTCCAGGATCAGTAAATTTTACAATTATACAAACACATTAGAATAACGAAGAAGATTATATCAAGTAGTAAAATAATAATATGAACAACTAGCAGCGCGCCGTGGCTTCGCACGCGTATCGTCACTGTTTTTTCCACATGTTTCACTGATAGTGTGCTCCTTTTCGTTGCAGAGTTATATAGCCGAAAGTCTTCCTCGATATATGGACTATGCAGCACAAAAATAATTTGTCCATTCAGACCAGTAGTTCTTGAGATATATAACCAATCATTTACCTATGTAAATACATAGCCAAGGGGACAACATTCATTTTATTTTTTAATTTATTTAATACATTTATCATAACGTTTTAAAAAATAAATACCCGTTCAAAGATAAACTTAGCGTTGTCATTGTATTTTTTATATTTTTTAAACTAAAAGGTGCTAAGAAAAAGTGAACTTCCTAACCATCAAGTACAAAGTTAATTCAAAATAATTACAATCCCATCATCAACCGAAATAATTCCCGAACAAAGAGATTTGTGTTTCAGAATTTACCAGACTTAAGTGTGTACCGCAGACCGCACGACAAGGATATTTCTTCATGCATTCGCTATCTTGCTCACACTAAACACGCAGTCATAACGCTATCTCGTTCACCTTGAGATACAAATTTCGTATGAACTTCCAGCTATGCTTGGCTTCGCCGTTTACAGTGTTATGGTCCAAGTTTAATTTGACATAAAAACTTTAAGTGAAAAAAGTATACAAAACATTTACATGCGGTTCGGTCCTTTTTGTCACTGGAAGAAAACTTTTTATTGTGATTTTGACTGTGTCTTGTTTTAATTTTAAGGTGTAATTTCACGAATTTAGAAATAAATTTCCAGATATATTTTTGATTGTCTGATTATCATTAGTATGTGGTACTATTGGTTTAGAAATTATAACTACTGACGGGTCTCTGGCAAGAATATCAGAGACTCAAAATGTCTGTTTAGTCTAACAGTAAGAACCTTTGCGTTAAAATTTCATGCAACGTTACTTCTTTGTACATTTTCTACGAAATAATGACGAAAACACATCCCTCCTCTGAACTTTAATTTGCTTCTTCCTCTGAATCATAATCATTTTCTGTTTTTGGCTTTGCACAGTTAAACAGAAGCATTGTTTTGTTACTTATCATGCTAAATATTATTTTTCCTTTAATATTCCTATAAGATATCATTTTATAGTTTCCAAAAAAGTTTCGGAAGAAACGTTTACTGAAACGGTCCTCGTGGCACTATTCGGAAACGATGCCGAAACTTAAGCTCCGCACACCACGGCTTGGAATGGGTGACCATGCTGACCAAATTTAGTCACATTTGCAAGCATCTCTGTGCAACGGAAGGCATGTCAAGCCATTGAACTAGGCTGATATCTCGATATCAGCCTAGTAGTCAAACGAGTAGTGGCTATGCTTAACGATTAGTTAAGCATAGCCACTACTCGTTTGACGCTTCAAACATATTTGAACGTTTGGAGCTAGAACTAGATAGAAGAACATTTTAATAAAGATATAATAAATGAAGCCGAGTCGCTGTTTGTTGCTGCAAAAAAAAAAATATTTATATCCAACTCACCGCTCTTGTCTCATGACTTACCCACTTTTTCCCCAAATAAACCGCACGAAATGTCTTACTACAAACGTGTGGAGTGTCATAAATTATTTTCAAAGGACAGGCGAGGCCCAAAAGATTGCTGGGGCGTCAAACCGGAATGATTCTTTCGGAGTGACGAAAAAACTACCGTCTTCCATTTAAGAGTTACGAATTTTGCACATACATACACCGCGAAGGCGGTGGCTATGCTGCTTTGGGGGCTGTTTTACACACGTCAGAAATAATTCTGATTGGGACAGGCAATGTTGTGTCTCTGTCCGATTGTTTGTGTTAAAAAAGAGAATTTTTTTTTTATATTGCACTTCAAGATTGACCTCATCCCACCTGATGTTAAGTGGTAATGAGGTCCTAGCCTAAGGATGACAAGTACAGCATAATAAAGCTGTTACTGGAGTTGTCGCCCTTACCTTGAATGCTTGACCCCTGCTACTAATGTAGCACCCTCCAGAAGCTGTGGAAACCTTACTCACACGCAGCAACACAACAACACAGAAGTGATTGTTATTTGGCTGCGGTCTTCTGTAAGGTAGAGGTATTTCACCAGTCGTGCTGCTCCAGTTCGAGCGATAAATCGCTATGCCCTACATCTCTTAAATTGTTTATCGAATCACAATCCGATTCCAACGTTTTGTGACGTTCTGTGTATTTTCTGTGATTTCATTTTATTACTAGTTTAAAAACTATCATAACCAGTTGTTTTTTATTACAGATGCTATTTGCATGCAAAATCAGTCAAGCGGTTTATCTCTGAAAAGAGATAAGGCAGAGCAAACATACTGAAAGAAACACAGACCAAAATTGGTTCATGTCCCTGTATGTTTCCATCTTCATTTATAAAACATCGTTTATTTTAGTGTTGCAAACAGATCCAATAATATTAACATAAAGTTACAATATCATTATAGCCAAACCTAGTAAATTATTGAAAATTATTAAGATAGAACGCTTCTTTCATTACAGCGAATCATAATTATCTTAATCAAAATAATATTTTTAAAAATTAATATTATCAACGTAAACAATAACAGCGAAAAAATTCAAGCAAAATTAGATACTATTTAAACCGAAATAACATAATGAATGCGTAAGCATTTTTATCTATATTTGTTTCTTTTTAACATTTTTTTATGTAAAATAATAAAGGATACTTTCTCTCCCTGAAACAAAAACAGAGTCTCCAGCAACAGCTAATTTTAAATGCCTGCCAACTCGCGAAGTATTTTTCTTCAATCTACCCTTCGAATTTATCAAACAAACTTTATAAATACCTTATCAATTTCTTGTTTCCAAGTCTCACCCAAACTCCATCACGCCTGCTTTGTTTCAGAGATTGTCTACCGAAAGTAGTCTTGAATTCAACACGGGCCATTACTAGTGAAATTTTAACTTATGAAATTCTAATAAAAGCCGAGTTGACAAACGCAATTAACTTGATGAGAACTTCAAAAGGCTTGCTTTCATAATTGTTTTAGTGCCCGACCTTATTGGTGTTTGGGAAAGTCAATTTTCAAAGAAAGGAGTTATTTGGATTGGGGCTCTGAAGATTATAACTAAAATGTGAGTGCAAAGTTTGTTTAATGAATACTTATTTGCGATAGTCCTCATCAAATAAGCAAAGATGAAACCGGGAATGAAGTTTGGTAGACTATTTACTCTTGTCATAAAAATTAAGCAAAATTAAAACGACGGTACAAATCTCATCGAAAAAGAATAAAATAACTCAAAACCCCTGACTTAACCCAATTATAATGTAACGAAATATTATAATAGACGTAAAAATACTTTCGAAAATAGAGTGTGTGTTTCGGTTAATATGAAATTTGTATCATCAACAATGAAAACGGATCGGAATATTCAACTGCACGTCAAAGGATATATAAGAGAGATGTATTAGAGTGGAATTAGAATAAACTTTATTAAATCAATATAGTTTCATATTTTTCAGCAATATGCCAATAAAAATTCGATCGAGATATTTAGCGAAAAAGATTTAGCAATATCAGAAACAAGCTGGTACAGACATGGAGACAGAAATTTTATTTATCCGTTTACCTATGCTTGCCGGTATACTCAAAGCAAAGCCCAGTACCAATATTTTTTGTCGTCTAATCTAATATACCGTTGAAAATTCCGCATCCCGTTAAGTGAAGTCAACGCGTCTCGAAATTCCAAAATGTCACCTCTCATTACAACTTGTTTTATACAAACCTGCACTCATTCGCGGCTGAGTATTATACTAAACTAAAATACGTTAAACTAGCAATTAGACACCCTATCATGAGCTGCAGAGGGCTTATTTTCGTGTAACTCACCCCTGAACTGGGGAATGTTTTTACTGCCTCTCATAGGGATGGCAAACGTTGAAATAACTGTGAGGCTGACTTTGTATTTTGGTACGCTTCTTGGGAGTTAAACATTTTTAATGAATAAACATCCTGCTGGAGCTTTGATAGTAGAAATTTGTTACACATTTGACTTATTTAATTAGGAATGTTCATGGAAATATTTTGGTCGTTAAACTTAGTTATTCAAAAAACATTCTGAAAACTGTCTTAAATAATACAGTAAGACTAGACAAATGGTGTTGCTTGCTAATTCTGCTAAACTTGAACTTGGTTTTGGATTAATATCAATAAAAAATTGGAAACGCGGAAATTTGGAATTTCAAATTATGAATATATTGCTTTTTATGTTTTTGACAATATATATAAATGTTCAAGCTTCATAATTTTCTTTTATACTCAGATTATATATAAGTTTTTTGACATACAATTAAATTTTATGTCAAGTAAAAAAATGAATTTGGGGCAAAAATTTAATCCGTGTTTATTTTTTATCATAACGTAATAAAAAATCAAATAATAGCTGTTGTCCAAAATCATCTCAAAGTAATGCGACTTCATTTTTATTCTAAATCTAATAGAAAAGTTAGCCCTTATTCCTAAATCCATTTGTACAAGTTTAAATCTAAATTTTATCATCAACCCTAAAATAACTCCTATTTATTTCGTTACCGGACCAAGCTTTGTTCTTCAATTCCTGTAATGTTGGTTTACACAATAACCGCGCGCATATTATTAACGAATAAAAGCCGGGAAACGTGTCGAAGAAAAAAACCGACACCACTGTACAGGCGGGATGTATGCTAACGCTGACTAAGTTTTATTAAAAGCGCTTTGAAAGAGTCTTTGTAAATGAAAGAGGTATTTTCACAAGTATTTGCATTTTAAAGGACGAAATATATCAGGCTTTAGTCTAGGTTTTTGGACGTGACTCAACTGTGTTCATTTAGATATTATTTATTTTAAAGCTCTGAAATGGATTCTGGGAAGAGAAAGGGGAATATAGGGAAAAGCATGGTTGGTAAAATTAATTGGTTCATTTTTTTTCCTCAAATAAAAACAGCCTCATTATTAAATGAGCTTCCTGTCTATAAAAGTCACGTCATCGTTCCATTTAGTAACGGAACAATTAGACAGACAACTATTACAAAAAAATATACCTATATTATACAAGACATGTACTTTATTGACGACCTCGGTGGTGCAGTGGCTAAGGTAGGCGGCCAAAGCGCGAAAGGTCCCGGGTTCGATTTCCGGTCGGGTCAATTTGGAAAACAAACTTATCTAAATTGACTTGAGTCTGGGTGTGCTGGGATGACGCCCCTAGTCAGTATCCGTCGTCTGGTACTCATAGTACAAGGGAAAACCTTAGTTTGAGACCAGGTGATTGGTGTGACTGTCTGGCGCATTTATTTATTGATTATTGATTATTTATTTGCCAAATAAATAAAACATACAGAGATAAAACAATTCTAAATTGTCGTGTCGTATCTTTATGCTTACTATTTACTAATATTAAAATAAGTTTTTTACTAATGGGTTAATATACCCACTACTACTAATACACAATTCAATTATTTTATTTATTTGGCCATTTTGCATAGATTAAGAGGAAAATTAAAATATAGGTATCCTGTATATTTTTTGTTTGGATCTACATTTGAATTAAAACCCGTTTTTTAATCCGCTGCCCTATCTTACGTATTTTCGCAAAAATCCTAGAAATGTTCAGTTACACATTGTCTAAGCACACGATTTATAGAGTCTATACACTTCTCAGAAGACAGCCATAGAATCGTAGCGACACATCTCTATCGGTACACAGTGAAACGTTCCATTCGTTTTTCAGTCTAGTGTTATACTCCTAGCATTTTAGGGTTCTGCATCGAAAGGGTAAAACGGAATCCTATTATATAATTAATCGTGATAGGCAGTTGACTCTCAAACCTATGTAAGTATAGCCTATACTACTCTAGGTGAATGTCGCGAAACAAAAAGTTGATATCGGCTCGGTAGTTTTTGAGTTTATTACTCGTATAAATACAAGCATACACACATACAAATTTACACACAAAAATACAAATCCTAGCTCTTGGAAATATTCGTGTAAATTGTACGGAATTCTTTGTGCGCGTTTCGCACTTGCACTTGTACGTTTTTTTGTTAGCTTTAAGCTCACAGAGCAAGTCTAGGAATTCAGCGGATATTACAAGACGAAATGTTTGTTTTAACTAGTAGCTCTCAAAATCTGGACGACGCAAATTCTTTTAGACGACCTCCATAGCCGAGAGGCGAGCGTGCCGGACTTTGGCATCGCGTAATCTCTGAGGTTCCGGGTTCGATCCCCGGTCGGGTCAATATGGGAAACGAACTTTTCTGTATTGTCTTGGGTCTGGGTGTTGTGGTACCGTCGTTGTTTCTGATTTCTGTAACACAAGTGCTTTAGCTACTTACCACAGAATCAGAGCAATGTATGTGATGTTGTTCAATATTTATTTATTTAGATTTATTTATTAATTTTAGAAGGCTCTCTGGAGTAATAATTTTGTTCAATGTTTATTTTATGTAATAAACTATCAGTTATCCGTCCAATCAATTGTGAGGTCTTGTAATTCTTAAATATATGTTCATTGAATGTTTTAGAATTAATCATCTTCCTCTTTGAAAAGGAGGTTCTCACCAAAGACTTGGAGTTATAAGAAACAAACAAATTAACACCTTTAGGGCCATGCCAAATGGCAAAAAACAGAACCGTATTATGTTTTAGCACGAGTAACGATTTACCACAACATGCACACTCAACTTAAAATATTTGTCCAACAGTTAGATTGCTAGGAACTTAGTAATTATTTAAAAAACCTTTTTTTAGTTAGTCGATGATTTTATAGCTAAGATGACATCAGGCCCAGTATACGCAACGCGACTAAATTTTATCGCGCTCTTAACAAACGTCAAAATCGATTGAAGTTAGTGCGTCAGCTGCTAGTTGGCTGAAAATATGAGTGCGCTGTGCTATTAGCCAATCAATAGTATCAAAACTTTAGTCATCTCATGCGATAAATTTGACATTATTGCGTATGCTAGGCATAAAAGTGTCAGTTGTTGTCTCTCCATAATTTGCGATGTGATTTTAGTGTGCTTTTTAATATAACGTTTTTGACGATACTTCGGGCTCTAATTCACTGCGTACCATCCGTCAGTTTCAGTAGAATTATTGTTAAAAAATATTTTTATCTTAATTAAAACTTTGTGTATCCGACATCTAGGTATTTTACAAACTTTAACATCAATTAAGTAAAGAAAGTAATAAATAAGTAAATCTAAATTTATTTCAGCTCATGAGATTAATTGACACAATCGTTGTAAGGGTGCTAAAGCTAATTTGGCGGAAGAAAGCTTTATTTTATGATTAATGGCAACTCTGTAACGGAGTTCATTTCTGCAGATGTCAAGTTGAAATATGATTAATCATTCCACAAAAAATACAACCGTTCGGTAATATATTTTTTCATTTAAAAATGTATTACACAATAAAAGTACAGCAGGTGAAATTAATTTTTGGTTTTTATTTTAATGAGCATCAAAATATACCAACCTAACTCGAACTAAATAATAAATTGGATACAAATTTAATAAGTGAGCCACTTAGACTTAGGCCACTTGTGGTTAAATAAAAAGTGCCTGTGAAATTATTTTTCTTTAGCATTATTTACCATTCAACCATGCCAACAAACTTGGGTTATTAGTCATAGGTATATTATTTATGAAACTTTTTGTAAGGACAGTGTGTTAAAAGCATGGCATTTTAATATGCTGCTTAAAGCTGCCTGCTGCTGCTAACTTAATTATTTTTATTATTTACTTTAATTTTTTAAATATTGTGATTGCCTTTTGTTTTTCTTTGTGTTTATGTACATGTGCTCATGTTTAAGTATCCATTGTGGTGTCATCATGGGTATATGGACTGTCTCTATGGTACAAACGATGCGTATCAAAATCCGGAGAACGTATGTTCCCAAGGGAAATCCCTCGCTTTGTGAGGCTTCGCCAATTTCTTAACGACCTCCATAGGCAAGAGGCGAGCGGATTGGACTTTAGCGTCGTGTCATCTCTGAGGTCCTGGATAGGGCTCCCGGTCGGGTAAATTGGATTGTTTTATTTTTTTTCGAGTCTGGGTGTTATGGTTGCTTCTGGTTTCTGTAACACATGAGAATTGCATCGCAGTTTGGAAACATAGCGATTCCAAAATTATTATACAATGCGTACGTTCGCAGCAAATTAGAGTACGGCGCCGTTGTTTGGAATCCTTATGAGGAGAAGTATGCTCTAATTATTGAAAAAGTACACAAGAAATTCGCTCGATGGGTATACAAAAAACAATACGGTTACTATCCCTACCTATATCCGTCTTTATTCGTAACAGGTATGGTGGACATGGATACGCTGAAATTTAGAAGAGCTATGTCTCAAATCGCGCAGTATCTGTCCATAATTCACAATCGAATCGACAGTCCCCGAATATTGCAGTGTGTTGGTATTCTGGTTCCTGGGAACATATCGGCAGAACCGGGAGGGGGTCAGGTGGCTCCGCGTCGACGCCCGCGACTGCTGGAGAGGCCCGTCGCGCGCACCGAGCGAGGCCGACACGCGCCCACCAACCGAGCACTACGCGCTATCGGAGACATACTTGCTCAGCACGAGGAACTTGATTTATTTGCCGATAGATTAGGACATTTGTTTAACCAATTCCGTATAATTTTAAATGACATATAGCAATTTGATATACTTATCTATTTTATTTTTTGGAATTATATTTGACATTTTTGTTTTTTTTTTAACTTTCATGACTCATTCTGTGTGACCAACATTTTCTGTTTTTCCTCTTTGTGCGTCATTGTAATTTTATGCTTATAAAATCTATGTATTAATTTTGAAATTGTAGTTCGTTAATTGTGTGTTTTTTATTATTTTAATTATTCTTTTAAGCGTTTTGGATGAAATCTGTTAGCTTCTAAGAAATTTTATGAATAAATGAATAAATGAACACAAGTGCTTTGGCTACTTACCACATAATCAAAGCAATGAATGTGATGTTTTTCACTATTTAATTAACCCCCGACGCAAAAACGACGGGGTGTTATAAGATTGACGTGTCTGTGTGTGTGTGTGTGTGTGTGTATGTGTGTGTGTGTGTGTCTGTCTGTCTATGGCATCGTAGTTCCCAAACAAATGAACCGATTTTGATTTAGTTTTTTTTGTTTAAAGGTGAATAATTATTAAAGACATTGCATCTAAATATTTATTATGAATTGTAATTCCGTTCTCGGAAAGCCACTTTATGCTATAATCCCCAAAATGTTCTAAAAATATATGTTCCAAATATCGTAAAAGATTGTATACCTGAATGACCTTATTGTCTGAACAGAATAATAATTCCGTACTTAATACAACATAGTTTTAACAGAACCCGCTTCCCCGATCAAAAGCTTACGTGCATCCGATACGAAATGTTCTCAAACCGGCACAAAATGAAATAAATACCAAACCAACCGACCGAGTTACAATAAAATAAATAGGATCCACCAATCCGCATCACGACGTGACAGGTGAAATCGGTTTAATTGTTGCCAGGGTAGAGACGCTCCATTTTCTGGTCACGTACCGGCGCCAGGGGAATCGGACCGTAATGGCTGCGGTCGCTGACGTATTGAAGTTATAGATGCAATTATTGAAGATAGTTTCGTAATTACTGGTAAGTAGAGGGTTAACTAGTTTGTGATTGATAGGGTACAAGTTTACGAGGTAATTATGGGGTGAGCATTATAGTGTGTGTTGATAATATGAGCATGGTTTGAATTAGACGGGACTCATATTCGACATAGGAAGACAATTAAAAATGTTGACTTATGAAAAAAGAAACAACTGTTGCGATCTTATTTTGTAGTGTATCGAATTAAAATGTGTTCTTAGTTTATTATAATATACTTTTAAACCGATCATTAGAATGTACAAATGGACCAAATGATAAACAGTTCTATGATTCGGCAAAGCGTTGTTCAGTGAAGCGTAGCATCCGTCGAAAATTCGGTTAAGTGATAAGTAACTCTAAATTACTTTGAATAAATTGCAGTAAAGATGTAAAATGTAAGTATGCATGATAATAATTATAATAAATCTCACGATTCATCGAGAAGATGAATGCCACTAAAAAAAAGCGAATAAACTTCGGGTTCAAAAATAAATTTGTGCACAAAAATGTATTTCATGGGATATCTTTTTTAACAAAAACAAAAAATAAATAAATAAATAAATATTGGACAACATCACATACATTGCTCTGATTCTGTGGTAAGTAGCTTAACCATTTGTGTTACAGTAATCAGAAACAACGAGGGTACCACAACACCCAGAACCGAGCCAATATGGAAAAGTTCGTTTCCCATATTGACCCGACCGGGGATCGAACCCGGAACCTTAGAGATGGCGCTCGCCAAAGTCAGGCCCGCTCGCCTCTCGGCTACGGAGGTCGGAAAGGTTTTTATTTCTGCTCTTTCATGCAATTCTCACTTTTTATTTATCCCGTATTTATAAAAAAGAAAAGCCTGAAGCAATAAGCGAAATAAACAAGGATTCCTGAAACAAAGAGTGAAACGGCATGATCAACTGGAATACTAAGTTGGTCTACTGACTAACCTAAAGTGTATCCTTAGGTTAACAAGATATCTTGAGGAAATCACTGTGTTAAGTAACTATCGCCTAACTGGTCCCAAGTAAACTATCTATAACGGGCACTTCATAGACCACTAGCCACGAGTTGTGACCGATGATAGTTCGGGAACTTTGGCTATTGACTGTGGTTATCAATATGGTGAAACCTATGTACAGTCACGAGCAATGAAATGTAAACACTTGAGCTCTTATTACGTTACCATAAAGTTCGATTTAGAATGAGTTTGCATACATATTTATGCACGTGACTGTACGTTAAAGGTATTGTCTTTTAAAAGGATTTAATTTTGTATATAAAGTGTTCCAACTAATGTACAATTATAATGTGAGCGGAACGGACTTTGGCGTCGCGCCATCTCTGAGGTCCCGGGTTTGATCCCCGGTCGGGTCAATATGGAAAACGAAATTTTCTGTATTGTCTCTGGTCTGGGTGTTGTGGTACCGTCGTTGTTTCTAATTTTTGTAACACAAGTGCTCAATCTACTTAACACAGATTCAGAGCAATGTATGTGATCTTGTCAAATATTATTATTATTACGTTACCTTAACGTTATGGTTATTACTAGTATTGTTAATACCACAACTCTAAACATTTTAATGAAACTTGTACTTTCAGCTCATTTACTCGGTTATAGGTCTATAAAAAAAACTCTACTGTGAAAAATGTTTCCTCTAAAATGAAACCAAATGAAGGGTTTCTTGAACGTGTTTTTACGACCTTGATTTCGAAACTTAATTGAAAGCGCTGCAGATATTCACCATAAAAGTACCTTTTTAATTTTTTTAAATTATATTACCTCGATACATTCAGGCGTTCTCATAAATAGCATACGAACAAACGAATAGACGCCCAAAGAGCAATCTTAAAATAGCTTATTTTCCTTGTGAGAACTAAAAAGAAAGCAATAGTGGAAACTAGCCTCAGTCTTGTAAACAAACAATACGCGGCCAAGCGTCGTATTTCACACGAACCGCTTTGAATCCGAGACGTTCCGGGCATTGAAGCCAAGATGTTCCACTTAGTAGCAGCCACTAGAGCGTGTGCGCCCCAGTTCGGAGCGCCGATTAAGTTTAACCCTAACTCCGTCATTGGAAGCATCTGGTCCTAGCTTCGGTCACGTTCAATGCAATGAGATGCGGCTGACTTCGAAACTTGATATCTTTAATAATTTACCATTAAAAATTGGAACTCGTTGCCGGTGTATGTGTGCCCTCCTTCCTTTGTTATGGATTCCTATAAAGGAGCGTGAAAAACAACTTACGGTTCAGTATGGGAGGAGGAGACTGGGAATATACTATGCTTTTATAAAAACACATTAAATTAATGTTTTTTTATTAAGTTTGACCCTTACTCCGTCATTGGAAGCATCCGCTCCCAACTTCGGTCACACCCGATGCAATGGAGATGCGGCTGACTTCGAAACTTGACGTCTTTAATGATAAATGACGTCAATATCATTCTGTTGAATGGGAATTGGGGGGAGAACGATGTATGGCTTCTCGAACAAACTTGGATAAATAAACTTTTTGTCTCGATGTCCACCAGTCGTACACCAATAGTGGAGAACATCGGGAATAAAGAGACGAGTGAGATCAGCCAGCTCGTGCTCACGATTGGTGAAACGTGGTGCATTAAGCGAATATTTGCTTAATGTTACAATAACCAAAAGTTTATATATGTACAAATAAATTGGATTTTTCATAGAAAGACTTTTCTTTTATCCCTGTTAACCGCCAGATAACTATTCACACCCTTTTCATGCCTTTGTTTTTTCACACGCTTTATCATTTTTTTTTTTTTGGTGTTCTCTTTATTTTTCTACCTCTCAACCCACATCATATTCATTGCAATGTGATAAATATTGCTAAGTGGTCAATTCAACAGAAAAAAATCATCGCCTACGATAACTTGCGGTTAACTCAGTAGAAGGTCGTGGGTTCGAGCCCCACATAGCAAGGAAAGATATTTTTTTCTTTATTTTTGTTAAAATATATTAAGTTCGCTAGTGCGGTGTAAGTACTATAAAAATTTTTAAAAATCTATTCAATTACACTTTTTATCTGTGTATCCCGAAATAAAGCATGCATAGTTTGTGTTTTTGTTAAGACTCACATGGAATATTTCACACTGAAGTCATCAAAGCGTTTGAACATACGTAGCAAATATAAATATAATCTTTGTTTACCAATTATCAATAATAATGTTTATAAGAAAAGTACTTTTGTAATGGGTATCAAAATATTTAACAATCTCCCTTCAGATCTTAAAAGCTTAGACGGTAAAGAGTTTAAAATTAAATTAAAAATGTGGCTTATTCAAAAATCATTTTACAATTTGCAAGAATATTTTGATACTTAAAAGGAATTTAATGTAAATAATAGTAATGCGTAAAAGTAATTAATATTGCATGCCCAGTCTGGGCAAACTGTCTCATGTGCCTAAATTATGCAACTACAACAGCAACAAATGTACACAGTTTAAAGCAATAAATGATTCTGAAATGATTCTGATTCTGATTCTGAGTCACGGGCAGCGCTTACCTACTCAAACACGTAAGTATTGTACTACAGCCACCGAATACTAAGTCACTACTCTAGATGGGCTTACACTGAAAAGTTCCTGACCCTAATTTGCAGGGCAATGACAATAAAAGCCTTCTTGTGTACTTTAGTATGAAACATACGAGGTGTAATGTGGGTAAACTGTTCCCTATTAACCCGAAACTAGAACAGGAACAGCTCGCGTAAATGGTTATGTGTGAGGTTTTGTTTGTTAGTTATTTGTGTGTGTGCGATAAGGCGAGCGAATGGTCGTTGGTTGATTTTGGTTAGCAAAGTTTTTTGTAGGACGGAATGTTAACGCGTACAAACGGCTCAAAAAAAATTTGATTTGACATTGCAACCTGATGTTAAGTAGTAATGAGGTCCTAGCTTAGAGCCCTAAGCTTGTAGCTTGTAGCCACAAGTACAGCATAACAAATCTGTTACTGGACATGTCGCCCTTACCTTGAAGGCTTGACCCCTGCTACTAATGTAGCATCCTCCAGGATCTCTGTAAACCTTACTTACACGCAGGAGTACAATAACATCGAAGTGACCGTTATTTGACTGTGGTCTTCTGTAAGGTGTAGGTATTCCATCAGTCGGGCTACTACTGTTCGAGCCTTGAATTGCTATGCCCTATTTCTCATAAACCTTAATTCCTATGATGTAGATAGACTTTATATTATGTACTTTATTGCAAAGAACATTTTCAGACATTGGTTTTACTTATACATTTGACGATCTCGGTGGCGCAGTGGCTAAGGTAGGCGGCCAAAGCGCAAAAGGTCCCGGATTGGATTCCCGATCAGGTCAATTTGGAAAACGAACTTTTCTAAATTGACTTGGGTCTGGGTGTGCTGGGATGACGCCCCCAGTTAGTATCCGTCGTCTGGTACTCATAGTACAAGGGCAAAACCTTAGTTTGAGACCAGGTGATTGATGTGGTTGTCTGGCGCATTTATTTACTTATATTTATTTTTAATTCACTTTAAATCCGTTGTTCTTTTTGTTGTTTTTGTTAATTGTCTTTTAATCCCTAACCTCATTTAAATAATGATCAAATTATATTGCAATTTTTCTCCAGTGACCTGGATACTTGGGTCATGACGAGGGCTGAAGCTTATCGGAAAGTTATCGCGACAGGATCCAAGACAGTATGTTTTAGTCCCTTACTCCAGTGGGAGCAAAATTAATGAATAATTGCTTTATGAAAATGTTCACTGAAACAGATAAGGCGTGGAAAGTAACTGAAAGGCTGGTTGAACGTTTTGTAGCAGAACTGTCTCGAAAATTCGTTTAAAAACAACCTTTTTGCGAACGTTCTGAATTGTGAACTGATTTGGTCCTAAAATATATGGTATAATAGAATTCGAAAAAGGGTATTGCCAAATTCCACACTGGCCTCTCCTCCTCAATGACGGATGTTGTCAACAATTAAATACGTTATAAATTTTAAGACTTTCGCATTCCATTTTAAACATTTAAAATAATTTAACCGGTCAAAACGTCAGCTCGTGACCACGGTTGGTGCAACCTAACCGACACGTCGGGCAGTAAGTAGTTCGTATTAACTAGTAAATAAAAATAGTGTCGCGTTTTGACCCATTAAATTATTTTAAATAATGAAATACGTTCTTAATTCTTCAATAGTATGTAAACTCAAAATTTGACCTACTTTTTAAGAGATATCTTTCTAAATTTTGTTATGGAGCCGAATGATACAAAGCAGAAGCCTGGTTAAGCCATGTGAAGCAATAACAGTTTGTTTCATAGCAAGCTTTTTATTCAGACACAGAGATATTGCCCTTTTTAGAGATATGCATTGAGGGTTCAAAAACCATTTTATTGCTAAAGAATCGGGGGAGGAAGTGACTGAGATGACACTTGGAAAATACACATGAGAAATTTGACGGCAGATTCCAAACACCGCGGTGAAATACCAAACATATATTGACGATTCATTAGTGCTTGTGTAAAACTTGAATAAAGATAATAAAATTACATTCAATTATATTCAGTTCTATTCTATTCCATTCTATTATAGTGTATTCTAGATGAATCTTGATCCAAATGTAGGATTCTGTTTGAATGGATTAATGGCATGCACGTGTATTTTTTGGCACAGTTAGGTGACTAGCGTTTATGCGCGCAATAATACGCGGACTGTCAAACTGTTACTTTAACAAAAATACTGATGAATATTTCACTTCATACCTCTTCAGCACTAGACCCAAAAACGACGGGGTTGTTTTAACGTGTTTGACATATTATATTTATTTCCTCTAAAATATTTTCAAATAACTACATAAATATTGGACAACATCACATACATTGTTTCGATTATGTGGTTCGTTGCTAAATCAATGTGTTACAAAAATCAGAAACAAAGACGATACCAAAACACCCGGACTCATCATCGAACTTAACTAAACTTTAAGCAGTTAACTTCAAAGTCAGTCTTTTGTTTCCTAAAGTCACACAGAACCTTTTAGACGAATTCACGATTCGCACTCAACATATTTTTTTCTCCCCATAAATCACGAGTTCGCGATACATAGTAATAATTCTTTTAACTAACCCTCTAGTTGGCGACCAGCCAAGTTGTTTGTAACGGGACTCTCATGTTTTTAACAAGAGACTGAGTGTGCAGTCACATTTTTATCAATTTTAAAACAATTGGCTGCTCACGAGTTTCTGGAAACTGTTCAATCTTTATCTTTTATCTTGTAGAGGAAATTTGTTAGACAATTAAAGATTCTAGCTGTTGCCTTTCTGTGGCTGTTTAAATAAATAAATAAATATTGGATAACATCACATACATTGCTCTGATTCTGTGGTAAGTAGTTAAAGCACTTGTGTTACAGAAATCAGACGGTACCACAACAACCAGACCCAAGACAATATACAGAAGTTCGTTTCCCATATTGACCCGATCGGGACCGAACCCGGGATTTCAGAGATGGCGCGACGCCAAAGTCCGGACTGCTCGCCTCTCAGCTACGGAGGTCGTCTGGACGTATGATCGGGGCCGCAATGTGCTCGAGCATTCTGGATGTTTCTACAATGGGGTACAAAAGTTCTGGAACTATCTGCGGCACTATGTTAGGCTGGGACTGGTCGCGACCTGTATCAACGATACAAGCGAATACATCGAAAGCGATCTACAGATGCCACTTAAGAGCGATTGTGTTTTTTTTTTTTTTTATAGTAGCGCAGTATTATGGCTCCTTCCAGCCTGATGGTAAGCAAGAGAGGAACCCACATCGCGATGACAACGGATTTGATATCAAAATATCCTATAATTATATCCTTTTATAATTAGCTTTAAAAGTGTCGATAAATTAAATAAAAAAAAATTGCGCCAGACAAGCACACCAATCATCTGGTGGGGTACTCTTAAAAACGAAACGAACAAACGAAAGGTTTCGTTTTTGAAGATTATTCAAAAGTTTAGGAATGGAGAGGTGGTTTTTGATTTGCATAAATAATATTTTGTTTTTTGAAAACGCTTAATTTGCATTCGAAGTGATTTCTTTATGATTATGAGGATTAAAAATTGCCATCCGTTGTCGGATCCGACATATTTCGTTTATGGGAGTAGGCCCCCTGGTCTCAAACTAAGGTTTTCCCTTGTACTATGAGTACCAGACGACGGATACTAACTGGGAGCGTTATCCCAGCATACCCAGACCCAAGACAATTTAGAAAAGATCGTTTTCCAAATTGACCTGATCGGGAATCCAATCCGGGACCTTTTGCGCTTTGGCCGCCTACCTTAGCCACTGCGCCACTAGGTCGTCAAATAAATTAAAGTGTAACTTTTGGTAATTTTCATTGGCGGTTTTTATTGTCACTAACCCGAAGCTAGTAAGAATAGTATCATATATATTAAATTTCTTCTAAATCAGTTTTGTAGTTTTTGCCCAAACGTTACCAATTTTTGCCTGTATAAAATAAGTAGGATTCTTGAAAATTTTGTATTCAATTGCTCGAAAAAGATTACTAGCTTAAAAAGATTATTTTAAGAGAGGTAGGGCATAGCGATTTATCGCTGGAACTGGAGCAGCCCGACTGGTGAAATACCTCCACCTTACAGAAGACCGCAGCCATATAACAATCACTTCGGTGTTGTTGTGTTTCTGCGTGTGAGTTAGGTTTCCAGAGCTCCTGGGGGGTGCTACATTAGTAGCAGGGATCAAGCCTTCAAGGTAAGGGCGACAAGTCAAGTAACAGATTTATTATGCTGTACTTGTCACCCTTAAGCTAGGACCTCATTACCACTTAACATCAGGCGGGGTGAGGTCAATCTTGAAAAGTAATATCAAAAAAAAAACCTAACAATTCGACTTTAGTCCTTATGCCACCCACATAAGGGCGATACAAAATGCAAAGTGTGTATCTTAACGTGCTTTTAATTATAGTTTGTTAAATTAAGACAAAGTAGCGACGGTTCTACTTTATCCTAACATTACGAACTATGGCGAAAGGGACCTACCCTCGTTATTATAAAACCAGCTATGCCCGCGACTTGGTTCGCATGGACTATATACTTTCATGGTCGGTTAATAGTCGAAACAAAAAATGGTCTATATTTTATTCTTAAATTTTATATCTATAACTTAAAAAAATATATTAGCCATATTAACATTCAAGGACGGAATTTCCCCATCCCTCCTTATTTCAAAACAAAAAGTAGACTTTGTCCGTTCTAAAGAATTAACGTATACCTATACCAAATATTATCAAAATCGGTTCAATGGTTTAGGCGTACCTAAGCCAAACAGAGAGTTACTTTCACATTTAATATTAGTACGAATAGTGATAAAACATTGTATTTTTTTATGACACAGTGTTTTTAATTATTTTCTTGGCACCAAATTTAGTATTTTTTGTTTTTAGATTTTTGATAATTTAAATATACATTTTTGTTCAATTTAAATATTATGCCTAATATCTTTTATCTTTGGAAACTTAACTGATTTGTGTCTTATTTATATTTGTTTTAACTGTATGTGACTGTAAATTGTATGTTTCCCTAATAAATTAATATAATAAATAAAAAAAACATCAAACACACCCAACGCCCCTAATAAACGATACTTTCGTTATCGAATTCGCCATCGCAAACAGAATCAACCGCCACCAAACTCCCCGTATCAATAAGTAAGTGAGCCCTAATTGGAAACTTACGAAACTCATAATCAATTTGCAACTATGAAGGCAAATGAGTTACGGCATGCAAACGGCTCTCTAAGCGCATAGATTAAACCGAAGCACGAAACCCACAGGTTGCTTGTGTACCTGTAAAACTAAAACTTAAGGCCCTGAATAATGCATGCCGGCGGTTTTGCCCCACGGTACGAGGTAAAGCGGGACTCTGAATATCTGATCAGACATTAATAGAGGTTAGTTGAGTGCGTATTTAAATGAGCCGCGGCAAATACCGGTTTCGTAATCAATTAATCAAATGACGGCCTCTGAAGCTGAGAGGGCCGGACTGTAGTGTCACGCCATCTCTGAGGTTCCGAGTTTTTTTTTCATTTGTTTAGGACAAAAGACAGTCTTAAAATTAATCATTTTACAAAGTACAGAACTGTTTAAATCATTGCTTGACCAACAATTTTGACCACGAAGTAATCATAGTGATTTGTTATTACTGTGCAAACGTCACAATCGTAGTCATGAATCTGTAAATTGCTGAATCAATTCACTTTATTTTTTAGTAGGTATATATTTTTTTAATAAATGGAATATTTTTTTTATACACGAGTAGGTATAACAAATAAAAGTATACTTTATTCCATGTTTTATGTATATATATCTTACTTAATCCTGTTTATTGATGTATATTTATTGTCTTCTTTTTCTTTGTTGTTTAATCAATTTTTTTTTTTTTTTATTTTTAGTCTCTTTTTTATATAAATCTTGTGTTAAGCGTCACTCAAATAGGCTGCCATAATACCAGCGCTGCAGCAGCCTTGCGTCTCTGCAGCATATAGCTGAGGTGTGGCCTAGTTGACCACTTTCCCATTTAGTCTTTTGTTATTTCTTTTTTTAAAACTGTTTCATGTTTGTTTTTGTCTTTACTTTTTCATGTACTTCTTTTTGTTTTTATTTTATGTTATTTGTCAAGTGTAAACATGTATCTTAGTGGTCAATAATTAATGTATTTAAAAGTAAACGTTATGTCATTTAGAGTATTTAGGTTGATGTTACAATTGTTAGGATGATTTTAAATAACTAAGGTACGCAATTTCTCACTTTCACCATAAACACAAAAACAAACTCTCTGCATGTCCCAAGAGTTCATTGGTAGATAATGCGCCCGGAATTATTTTTATATTACACTTCAAGATTAACGTCATCCCACCTGATGTTAAGTGGTAATGGGGTCCAAGCTTAAGGGCGACAAGTACAGCATAGTAAATCTGATTACTGGACTTGTCGCCCTTACCTCAAAGGCTTGACCCATGCTTCTAATGTCGCACCCCTCAAGAGCTCAAGAAACCTTACTTATACGCAGGAACACAAGAACACAGAAGTGATTGCTATTTGGCTGCGGTATTCTGTAATATGGAGGTATTTCATCAGTCGGGCTGCTAAAGTTCGAGCGATAAATTGCTATGCCCTACCTCTCTTCTCGCCTGCATAATATTTAATATTTTACAGCAAGTGTTCACCTTAAGGTGCTAGTGACAACAGAAGGGATGATTGCCTAGTTCGTCTAGAACTAAGGACAAGCTTTAGCTGTATATCAGGTATTAGCTTGTGACTTGTACCGGGTTGTGTAGAGTAAGAGACTAATTTGCATGTTATTATGGTTTAATCCATGCCACTCGCGTATGAAGATTTCAACTTGTCCAAACAGGATTTTTGAGGTACGGAACAAAAGCACGTGACAACACTCTTTGGACTTCATACCGCCCTTATCTCTTGCTCATAAGGACTAAAATCAAGCTGCAATTGCTTACCTTGACATGCCGTTGACCGTACAAACATGTTTAATCTAATTTTAAATTGGATACCTCATTTATAATCCGGTTTTTAAATTGAATCTGTGGAAACGCGGTATGCGGGAAACCGCGCTTTTTCGTAATGAATATTCATTGTTTTCCGTTGTAAGTTAATGATAGTAGAAATTAAATTGAATTTCCAGTAAATTAAGTGTACCGTGGTCTGTTTTATGTATAAAAGTTCGATTTCTGTTGAGGCCTGGATTTCCTCTTTTACAGTGGTCTTCAGATGTGCATGGATTTCAATGTTTGTAATAAACCACGGAACATTAGCCATTCCTTGCAATATTGCGATGTTGGAGTTGCTTGCACTTCCCCAGAGCTGAATGCCATAGGTCCAAGTTGGTTTTAAAATGGATATTAAAAGTCTATTATCCATTGACAATTTGCTGTTAACATGTAAGTGACAGTGGATCCCTTGCAAGGCAGTACTATCCCAAGCCTGCGATAAGGATGCATTGACCGCGAGACACTACACAAACATCCAGACATTCATACATTGTAACAAAACTTTGGGTCTATAATATTAGTAGCATAGTATGACTATCACTTTCCTTAACATGTAAGTGACAGTGGCTCCCTTGTACGGCAGTACTATCTCAAGCCTGCGATAAGGAAGCTTTAACCGCGAGACACGACAGCGCGGAGCCTCCGTCAATTTGTCGGCGACATGCCTTGGGCACACCAAGAGCTGGACGATTCAAAAACTAATAGTATGCGTTTAGTTCTTTAAGGAGTCGATTCGCACGCGTATACAATAGATACATTCGTGTGAAACACCTGCCAACGACGACGATTTGCACGTTCGGGCGAATAAATTTCGTGCCAATCGACTGCTAACCTGACTCGATTTAAACACGATTAAGGAAACTTGAGAGGAGGTAAGGGACACGCGGATGGAACAATTCCTTTCAATTACATAATTAGTGAAGGAGTTGTAATAAAAAATAATAATTAATCGACGATGAGTTTTCCCTTTTGGCACTCCATCTAGTGATTTTTTCTGATACTATAGCATCTGTAAAAAAAAATAACTGACTTGATTTCTATGGAAGAGAGAGAGAGAGAAAGAGACACGAGTGGACTAAAGCAAAAAGCGTCGTCAAAACTTTTGTTCTCAATTTTTTCCGCCTAGCCCTATTTGCAATGCCCGATAAGGAACTTCGTTCCAAAAACATAATCAATTTTGATATTTTTAGATTGTTACTGTATTCAATGTTTGAAAAAGAACAAAGAAAGAAATAGTGAACAAATGAAGAAAGAAGAATGAAAGAAAGAAAAAAATATATTAACCCAAAAAAATAAAAATAAAAAAAATACCGAAAACAAATTATGAAATTAAGTATCTTCCTCAGTGTAAGCTACTCAGCACCGCGTATAATCTGTGGTTTCTCGTTCTTCTTGTAAAAGCGATTGTGTAGGTTAACGACACACAAAAGGCGTTATGTGAATCAAATAACACTGCCTGTTTTAACTTTTCACGAGGGCTTTCGCTCACCAGCGACAATTGATCAGCAATTTGTAGCTTACAAGATCGCAACTTGTTTACGTGATAGAGCAAATTTTTTTAGCCTGTGGGCGTTGAAATAGTTCTACTAGTATATATTCTTTTTTTTAAACAAAATAAGCACAATTTTTAATACAACAGTTAATCAATTGTTTCTCTACGCGCCATTGAGTCATTCGCAAGTCACATGAGGGTAAAAGACATAACTTTTCTTCGCAAAATTTATTTCAATAAAATCCTTTATTGAATCCAAGAAAAAAATCAAACAAAAAACCTTTCCTTTTTCCAAAAAACTTCACATCACAAAATTGTCTCCCAGTACGCCCCAGGCCTACCCAGGCCTACCCTGGCTCCACGCCAGCCCAGCGACCTCATATTAGCGGCCACGTATTAACATCCCTCGCACGTTCGGTAATTGTTCCACTTTTATACTTATAGGCCCTAAAAGCTCTCAGGCCGCGCCGAAATGACCTAAAAGCTTAGTTCGTGTCTGTGTACCAACTGCATATTAATGGCCAGTAATTTAGGGCCACTTTACAAAATACGTTTAACTGTTTTTACAGGGTGATTATGAAATATTCGTCATCGCTTGTGATTTGCCTTTAATTTTAGTTTCAACCGAGTTCTTAAAACGAGATGGTTATTTTTTCAACTGTATGTATATTTTATCCTTTTGTGTACTTTACCGATTTCTATGTCAATTGTGAACGGATTTTAATATTTTTTTTTGGTTTGAGAGGAATCACTTTTGAGTTATTATTATTAAATCAGGCCATTTAAAAAAGTAGGTTGTTATTAAACTACTATAGTAACTATGTCTATGCCACGACTTTACAGATTCAATAGTTTATTAAAATGTATTATAAAATTTCTCAGTGTAGATTATTATAAAACAGAAATCAAAGATCCTTTATTGAAATAAGTTATCGTTACTAATACTTTCAAAATGAAGAGTTTTGTTGAACGCGCTTATTTCAAGGACTACTGGTTTGATTAAAAAATAAATATGTTAAACATTTAAAATAATTTAACGGGTCAAAACGCGACACCATGTTTATTTAGTAGTTAATAGCTCGTGACCACGGTTGGTGCAACCTAACCGAAACGTCGGGCAGTAAGTAGTTCGTATTAAATACTAAATAAAAATGGTGTCGCGTTTTGACCCGTTAAATTATTTTAAATGTTTAAAATGGAACGCGAACGTCTAAAATAAATAAATTTTAAAATTTATAATAAATAAGTTGTCCATTACAGTCCATTTATCGAAAGAGACTTGAAGCTATTTAACATTACGCTGCAACCAATACGAGCGATTTTTTTTTATTGCACTTCATGATTGACCTCATCCCACCTGATGTTAAGTGGTAATGAGGTTCTAGCTAACGGGCGACAAGTACAGCATAATAAATTTGTTACTGGACTTGTCACCCTTACCTTGAAGGCTTGACCCCTGCTACTAATGTAGCAACCCCCCACTCTGGAAACCTTACTCACACGCAGGAACACAACAACACAGATTAGTGATGGTTATTTGGCTGCGGTCTTCTGTAAGGTGGAGGTATTTCATCAGTCGGGCTGCTCCAGTTCGAGCGATAAATCGCTATGCCCTACCTCTCTTTTAAAATTGAGAAAACAAGGAAAATTCGCGTGCAAAGCCGCACCGTGTTGCTATTTTAAGATATAGCATTGACGTATTTCGTCTCACTTGTGCGCTTCGTGTTCTAAGAATAAAGAAGTTTCAGTTTATAAATAGAAAACAACAAAAAATGAGAAGTTCGCATATGAAGCATTTTTTGCTGAAAACTAAGAAACAAAGGCCTTTGTTACAAGATTAAGGAAAAGAGCCTCTTATCAAGATCTTTAAATCATAATTAAAACAAACTCCTACACGACCGAGCAAAACGTGCATACATTACCTTTATCGCCGCTGAGCGCAACAAACTCTCATTATCTGTCGGGTTATAGTTTTGCGTTTCTATGGCGCAAGATCGTAAGTCCCATTCAGGTCGTAGTTAGGTCGTAAGCAGGTCCTGAGCGGCCGGGCAAACAATGCAGGCTCGCAGAGGATCCAAGTGGATATTGTGGTACTAAGTTGGTAGAGGAAGCGAGAAGAATTTAAATTATTCGTACACAACAATTATAATCAATTCATTTATTCATGTTGGTTACAAGTAACACTTATGCATTGTCAAAATGAATTTAAACCAAAATTGAAGCTACAGCCGGTTCGGAACCTAATCCTACCGAGCAGAACCCGGCAAGAAACTCAGTAGTTACCCTTATCTTTACCATATTTGGGGCTTAAGAACTTAAAACAACTACTAAAAGTGTTTTATCTTCTTTTTACGATTTAAATATTATATTAAGAGAGAGGGATAAATTACGAGAGGTAGGGCATAGCGATTAATCGCTCATACTAGAGCAGCACGACTGGTGAAATACCTCCACCTTACAGAAGACCGCAGCCAAATAACAATCACTTCTGCATGTAAGTAAGGTTTCCAGAGCTCCTGGGGGGTTCTACATTAGCAACAGGGGTCAAGCCTTCAAGGTAAGGGCGACAAGTCCAGTAACAGATTTATTATGCTGTACATGTCGCCCTTAAGCTAGGACCTCTTTACCACTTAACATCAGGTGGGATGAGGTCAATCTTGAAGTGCAATTTAAAAAAATATATTTTATTATTATATATATTTTGGCAACATCAGATACACTGATATAAAACTGTGGTAGGTAGTTTATGCGCTTGTGTTACAGAAATAAAATATGGCGACAGTACCAAAATGGGAAACGCACTTTTCTATATTGACTCGGGCCTGGATGTTTTGGTACCGTTTCAGATTTCTGTAACACAAGTATTTTAGCTACTTACCACAGAATCAGAATAATGTATGTGATGTTGTCCAATATTTGTCCAATTTATGCTTTAAACTCCTAAGTTTCATATTACTAAAGGGTACATATAACATGCACGGAATGCCGTGCAATGGAATGACTTCAGATTATAAAATATAAGTGCACACATCAGTGAAAGTGGGCTTGATACAACTATTTCTTTGAAAATATTTTGTTTTCTCCTATTTTAAAATCTGTTTCAAAACGCTAACCTCCCCTCACTCCCCGCCCCGGTCACAGGCTTGTTTAATTTAGTCTGTCTCCAGACGCTTGAGTACCAAGTCTCTGCCGTTTGCTGAATGGGACGTTCCGTTTTTCAAATGTTTGCACAACCGGCGCAACTTTTCGAGGATTTCGTCGTCAGCTCAAATGGTCAGATTGCAACTACGGAAGTTGAGATTTCAAACTTCAAAAAGTAAGGGTTGGATCAAAAGAATGGTCAGTGTGAGTTAGAATACGAGCGTGCTTATACACGTCTGATCACTTTTGTGTATGCAATTTTTTTTTCAAAAAGTAAACGCAACATTTTCTTGTGTTAAGTTGGTCGCAATCAAAATAGGTTAGGTTACACAGAAAAACTTACGTTACTTTTACTCTTTACGACAAATAGTGGCTAATTTTCGAAGCGATTTTAACCAATACAGCATTAACCCTTATGTAATTAATACCTTAAATACATTGTTGATTAAATATTTATATACATGCACAGCCCCAAGTACCTTAATAATAATAATACTTTAGCGATAAATATGCGCGGGTGATAACATCAATTTCAACCCAAAAAACATGAATTTGATAAAATTAAAAGTTTAATAAATTTAAAAGCAATAAAGTACATTCTTGAAAACTTAAGAAATTTTTCTCATAATGAACTTAGCAAAGTTTTAAATAATACAAAGCACTTCGAAAATATCCAACAATAAAATAATTACAGTCTGGTAACACAATATCAAACAACTTGAGATCTAAATTCAAGATTGCTTAGACTTTCTTAGAAGGTACTTAACTTTCTTAATTATGTTTGGTTTTCAAGATATTTTACATCTATTTTCTTTGCTTGCAACTTAGCATCAACATTAATCTTTAGGTAATGGAATGAAAGTAAATTTAGTTCGCCGGCGGGGTACAAGTAGACCCCTTATAAATAGAGTGTATTCTTGTATTGAGATATGTGTCGTGAAATAGTGACAGTTTTTAACGGGTACGAAAGAACGAATTAGATAGACGAATTTAGAAATTTTAGGACAATAAACGATGACCATCATGAATAATGATTCTATTTTACGAATAAATGTTTTTTTACCGAGAAACTATGTTACATTGACTTTATATAGGTAATTATTAAATATCATTATTCTTATTTTATAGCACAATAGGGATAATGACTTGGTAAGGGGTCGAGAAGTAGAGCAGACCGGAATTCAGCGTCACACCATCTCTAAGGTCCTGGGTTCAATTCCCGATATAGGGAAAACTAAATTTTCTAAACTGCGTCGGGTTTGGGTGCTGTAATATCTTTGTGATACAAGTGCTTAGCTTTTTCCAATATTTATTTAGTGCAGCTAGAAGAGATAAATAATGTTTTTCCCCTTAATAAGGGTTAGTTATCTCATAACTTGTATTTTAAAGATTTAAAATTAGTCGTAAAGACGTGCTGCATGTAAAAAAGACGGTTGCGCCATGATTCAATGTTAAATGTAACCTACTTGATAAATAAATAAAATAAATAATAAATGCGCCAGACAATCACCTGGTCTCAAACTAAGGTTTTCCCTTGTACTATGAGTACAAGACGACGGATACTAACTGGGGGCGTCATCCCAGCACACCCAGACTCAAGTCAATTTAGAAAAGTTCGTTTTCCAAATCGACCCGACCGGGTATTGAACCCGGGACCTTTCGCGCTTTGGCCGCCTACCTTAACCACTGCGCCACCGAGGTCGTCATTCAATAAGTAAATATTAAATAGTTAGTTTGATTATTGTCTTAGGAGATGAAGCCTTAAGGAAATAC
The DNA here is from genome assembly GCA_037074685.1 of Glyphodes pyloalis. Classification (NCBI taxonomy): domain Eukaryota; kingdom Metazoa; phylum Arthropoda; class Insecta; order Lepidoptera; family Crambidae; genus Glyphodes; species Glyphodes pyloalis. The sequence goes on along the minus strand of JAYKKO010000030.1, from coordinate 2,510,005 downwards.
AAAAACTACCTATAGTTTTATATATCCTAAAGCTTTAGGCTTTTAAGCCTAAAGATAAGAATTTTAATTATATCTTGAAACTTTTTTTTTTATTCAGAACCTGTAATTTTTATACTAGCTTAGGCATAGACATAACAAAAATATGACACGGCATTCGTAACTCAAATTTGTCTACTCTTACCCTTAAATTGTCATTCGCACGCTCCATTTATCAGTCAACCGTCCGAACGCCCGGTCATATCTCACTGACTATCTAATTTTGTTATTTTAGCTGAATCCAGCTAAAATTGTTTAACTTGGCGTCATGGTAGAATAAAATTGTAACACAGACTGCACGTCTGTGTTACAATTTTATTCTACGGTTGATACAGCAGAAAAATTTCATCGCCTACGATAACTTGCGGTTAGCTCAGTTGGTAAGAGCAGCACGCGCGATACGTGCAGGTCGTGGGTTCGATTCCCGCACCGCAAGGGGAGATAAAATTTTTCTGTTTCTAATATCATATTGTGGGAGTGTTTTTTTAATCGGATTAAAAACGGATTAAAAATACTAACTAATTTTATTAACAGAAAACGAAGTACCTATTTTTATGCTAGAACTTTTATGGTTTTATTATTCCAAGGTTTTACAGCATTTTTAGTAACCGAAAGAATATCGTTTCGACTTTTTAATAATTCAAAGCGTTATTGCATCTTTCTTATTTTTTTATTAGCACGCACGACGGCAGAGTATATCATTTGATAAAAAAATATTTTTAAATATTAGCTAAGCAAAAAGAATCATGAGTAGCCTAATCCGAGTATATTCTCAAGGGACAAAACACGACACACGTTGACTTTACAGAAACTTTTTAAAAGAAAAAACGTACACGAAAAGCCTCTTCACTAACCATAGTTTTACGTTTCAAAAAGTTCATAAGTACGTAATCCGCAGAGACCGCCCTTAGCCCTTCGCGAGTCGAGTCTGTAACCAACTCCTATCAGGCCGTTACTTTATCGCAAGTAATTTCGACCCATTAGTAGTGATGTGCTGAGTTCGAAACTCAAGCTGTAAAAAAAAGTTTAAAAAAGTTGTGTGTTTGCATTGAACCTGCTTAACGTTTTATTTTTATTTTTTAAGGGGTCGGGTGAATTGTTTGATTCACCAAACCTCTTCTAGAGCAGGACGGCTATTTGTGTGGGACTCCCTCGCTCTAAGTAAAGCGGAGACTATCCAATGAAAACCCTCACTACCCCTTCATACCACTCAACGCCTAAGCTATATAAATTACTAAGTGTCTCCCACGACTTCGTTCACGTTATTTCGGTACGAAACGCTCATCTGCTTTTCTACCAGATTAAATCAATAGTTTTTGCGTGAAAAAGTACCAAACATACAATTAGACAATACATTCTTAGTATCTTTTATGTTTTTAATAATAGTAAGATTAGACTGGTCACGATACCAGAATTTACGAAACGATCAAAGACATCGAGGTGACTATAGTTTTGAGTCATATAATTGCATTGCTTTCGACTACCATTATTATTAATTTAGTTATGTATGTTTATGTATATTTATTTGTTACCGTAATGTTATATAGTGTTTTTTTGTTTTTTTTTTATTTTCTATTAAGTACTTACGCACTTTTTACTGCTGCTGCACCCATAAACATTATCTCTGCATGACCCAAGTGTTGATTTAACTCAACTCAAATAGTTTTTTATTCAAGTAGGTTACATATAAAACTTTTGAATTGTCATTCAATACAATGCAAAGTGACTCCAGCTTACCTCTTGAATGTAAATTCTTACTAGAGTACTTTTTTGTTTTTTTTATTATACTTCAAGACCTCATTTGACCTCATATGACCTCATCCCACCTGATGTTAAGTGGTAATGAGGTCCTAGCTTAAGGGCGACAAGTACAGGATAATAAATCAGTTACTGGATTTGTCGCCGTTACCTTTTAGGCTTGACCCCTGTAACTAATGTAGCACTCCCCAAGAGCACTGGAAACCTTACTCACACGCAGGAACACAACAACACAGAAGTAATTGTTATTTGGCCGCGGTCTTCTGCAAGGTGGATATTTCACCAGTCGGGCTGCTCCAGTTCGCGCGATAAACCACTATGCCCTACCTCTCTTAAAATTTAGTACTTTTTTGCACAATAAACTTTTAAACGAAAATTTCTACCATTCGACTACAACTCAAAATCCAACCTCGACCACAGCACTACCGCAGACCGCGCTTTCTTTTATCGGTCCGGTAAGCCGACAATAATTCTCGTATACGACTCTAAAAATCGCACTCGCCTCGCGCCCAGGATATTCCATTACTATATTTTTCCGTTGAAATACTGGACCGTTCGGTCGCCGAATGGAAGCCGTGAGATGCTTTTTAGAGTTCCGTTTGATGATGGAGGAGCCTTTAAAGTTGTCCAGTGAGTCCGTGCGACAGCAGTTTTGCTTATTGAAACCGTTTGTACTGGGTTGTTGTGCATTTTTCGACTTTAAACTCTTAAACATGTAGTTCGAAATGTTTCGAATTCACTTACATCACCTAAAGGGATCAGACTCAAGTCGAAACCGAATTGAAAATAAAGTTTTTACTGATAAAAAAAGTTTAATCACATGACTAAACACTAATTTTATGTAGGTACATTTAGTTACCGTAATGTTGTTTCTAGTGTTTAGTTTTTCCGCACTTTATCATTATTGCACCCATTACAATTTTTCTTGGTGACCCAAGAGTTGCTTAGTAAAAAAATGCTCCTAATCGAGTTTTGAAATAAATAATTAATAAATATTGTTTCTAAATTCCATTTTATATGTTTTTCCGACCGCTTTGTCGCTTATAACTAACCGATTTTGAGCATATTTTGTGGAAGAGACGGTATCGCTACGGTGTTATCATAATATGGTGATGGCATGTAAAAGAAATCGAAGCAAGGTAGTTGGTTTTTGGCTGAAAATTATTATTGTGAAAATAAAATGCTCACAGCTGCAACGATAGAATGGCGTTATGCAATACTTCGAACCTCTTAGTTTCTTAATTGCCAAAGTGGGTTTTACTCTGCTATTAACACTTAATCGCATTGTAACTTTGCAATGACACATAGAGCCAGCAAAGTCGACTGACACGGAAAATTAACTAGATCATTGGCTTCCAAAGCATCCTTGCAAGCTACAAATATAAAAAAGTAACCAATTGACGTAATCGTACCCCTAGGTGGAAACTTTAAGAACCCTAAAAGTATGCATATCTAGTGAGTGGCTTTTTCAAATCACATTCTTGATTAGCTACACTTTGATTAATATTCAAATAAGCTTATTTTTTCGAGGTGTAAATTTTGGGATCTCTTGCAGATTCTACACAGGATCCGGCTCCCCCACAGCGCCTACCGCAAAGCGACACTCCTCGCCGAGCAAAACGCAAGTGGCTGGAACGTGCCCGGCCACCTTACACCCCCACGCTCTTGGGACCGAGGTGATGGACGCCAGGCCTACTCCAAGCCTGGCGTCACCGGTCCCAGCAGCCGATCTTCTGCGCGTCTTCGCTTCTTACCGCCTAACACACTAAAAAGTTTTGTTTTTTATTGAGAGGGAAATGTCTATCGCGCTGTCACTCTCTGCGGGGAACAGAGAGTGGTGTGTCGGGCTCGCACTGACTTAAATGAAAACCACTCACTTGCTAAGGCTGCGCAGTTGTGGGGGAGACACTAGGCCTACCCCACACCTGGTGTCACCGGTCCCACCTGCGGATCTGCTATGTGGTTCTGCTGCCTGCCGCCAAACACACAAGTAAGCTAATTCAACAACCTAAATCAAAGGTTATCCTTGATAATGTCTATCTATTTACGACCACCGAGAGGCGAGAGTACCAGATTTTAGTGTCGCGCCATATCTGAGGTCCCAGGATCGATCCCCGGTCGGGTCAACATAGGAAACGAACTTTTCTACATTGTCTCGAGTCTGAAGTGGTACCATCGTGTTTTCGATTTCTGTAACACATGTGCGTTACCTACTTACAACAGAATCAGAGCCATGTATGTGATGTTGTCCAATATTCGTCATATCTTAGGAAGCCAGGTTTTTCATCCAGAACGATACGTAAAGTCGTCCAATAAAATCCTTCAACGCAATCTTATATTTACATTTTTAACGCCGCCATATTTCTTCAACGGCCAGCAGACGTGGATCAGCAGTATTCGGCTGTAAATTGTAAGTCTTAACTGTAATATTTATAGGGTAATTCGTGCACGGTTTGATAATTCAGTTTATAGGTGGCGCTGGCGTGGAGTTTATGTGATCGTAACTGGATATGTTTGCTCTCGACCGTATAATTGATGTCTTTTGCGATCGTATAATTCTTTTATTGATTGGTATCGATGGATGATATTATTATGTCTGTATTTGATGCAGCGAGCCATTGTGCTTGAGGTTCAACCGATTTTCATAAAAGAATCAGCAGTTTGGTTTGAGGAACGAGGTAATTTACACAACAAAATTGTATCATTCTGCTTCTGAGTTACAAATTTCGCTAATATATATGTAACAGTCATAGTGATTAAATAGCTATTATACATAATGACTGGTCATTATATATAATGGCCAAATTCACTAGACAAAGTAATAAATTAATCACTTTGTCCGGACATTATTCATAATATTCTTCTTTTTCACGTTAGCTATACATATAAATAAAATTAGAGTGTATGTTTGTATTATTGAAATACCCGCATATTACTACACTCGTGTATATTTATATACACGAGTGTGTCTGTATCTTTAATTGTTTTGGCTTTTATCTGAAATGGTTAGAATGGCAGGTAGCTGATGTAATAAGAAGTAACCGAGATTTCTCTTATTTTGTATAAAATATAACATTGAACCAGGAATCGAAGATCAAGATCATAATCCAGTGTCGACGGTAGGCCGGTTATAATGCAACCTCATCTTGTTTTTTTTAAGAAAAATATGTTAAGTTTGAAAAAACCGATGTTATTTTATTTTTTCTCTTGCTTTTTGCTCACGTGTGACACGCTTTTTAATTTTCCCCGTTTTTATTTTGGTTTGTATTTTAATTTTTGAATTTAATTAAGTATAGTCTACATTTAGTACCCAAACAAGTATATGTTCGAATCGTTATACATTGGTAAATCACAACATAAGTAAAGCAGTATCTAAACTCAAAATCGGAATTTTCCCATAAATTCATTGTTTGCTGACACATAGTTTGCATCCGCAGTGACTCGGGTAACCACTAATCTTCCATATCAAGAACCAACCGCAAGCCTAGTTTACACAAACCCCTAATTAACGTAGTTATTTCTAGTGTTGCTGTTGGATGGGCCAATATCGATTGTCTATCGATAGTTTAAAGAAAAAGATATCAAAATTAATCGATTTTAAAAAAGCTATTTAAATGCAATGTTGTTGTGAAACTGTTTTAATATTGATGGTATGGATTTTCTCTCACTAATTAAATATCAATACTATATTTTAAATTAAAGATCAATATTATCGATTCTATTGGAAGTTCATTGGTTGCTAGCGATCGAAGGTATTGAGAATCGTTCGTATTTTTATTTAGTAAAAGTATCTATTGCAATATCAGAGGCATTTAACTGGTCCAGTATGGCGATGCTAACGGATAGGATATTTCGGTATCAAATCCGTTGTCATCGCGATGTGGGTTGCTCTCTTGCTTACAATCAGGCTGGGAGGAGCCAATATACTGTGCTACTATATAAAAAAAGACATCGATGCAAAAGACGACAGCATTTACACAACCGAATATCTTTTCGATCGTTTTAATTATTATAGTGTTTAACCATCGATATCAAAACTATCGATTTTGCGACAACACTAATTGATACACCATAGAAGCCATATTTGCCATGGGCGTTACATTCATATTGTTCGCCCTATCATTATTGGCTTGTTTCATATCTGTTTAGTGAACATAATATTAGAGATGAAACCTTGATCAATATGAATGACGACCACCGTGGCGCAGTGGCTAAATTGCGAAAAGTTCCGGGTTCAGTTCTCAGTCAGGTCATAGCATTTTCAAAAAGGACAGACTATACAGTTTGTGCTATCCTCTAGTCGTGGTGGTAGTGGTGGTTTATGAACTATTATTAAACTTTTATTGTTAATTGTACCTACGCGGGAAAGTCTTAGTTCAAGACTGAACTTAATTGATAAGTAATTGTCTTTTGTATTATCTATTTTATCAGAAAGGTACAGTCAAGGTAAACACTTGCTAAAATCAATTGAATTCAAGTTCTAGTTCTTATGCGCACGGAATAGGGGCGGTGCTAAGGTCTAGTCTAGCGCTCTGCTTATCGTACGTTGCGTCATATACCTCCGTAAAAAAACAAGGACGTTTAATTCGTTACCCGGTACACCAAGTAAACAAGTAAGAGAGGTAGGGCATAGCGATTTATCGCTCGAACTGGAGCAGCCCGACTGGTGAAATACCTCCACCTTACAGAAGACCGCAGCCAAATAACAATCACTTCTGTGTTGTTGTGTTCCTGCGTGTGAGTAAGGTTTCCAGAGCTCCTGGGAGGTGCTACATTAGTAGCAGGGATCAAGTCTTCAAGGTCCAGTAAAGATTTATTATGCTGTACTTGACACCCTTAAGCTAGGACCTCATTACCACTTAACATCAGGTGGGATGAGGTCAATCTTGAAGTGCAATATAAAAAAAAAAATTGTATTTTTTTATCAAAACAATAAGTATTTCAAGTGTCATGTAACATTTATTCATGTAATATAGCGTACAAACGAGTCATTACGCAAATGAAACTCACCGTAGTGTTAAGCGTTCAAGCTTGCAACCCACGCTGATAAATTCAAAGGCTTTCTCAGTAGAACTGAACTGTAATCACACAGTCATGTTTAATGCCCTCCTATACAGCTACGTTTAATAGCAACAATGATTCGCAAACTACATTACCGTGTACTGACTAAATTATCTCTCATCCGAGTCGAGTAACATGACATTAACAATTGTAACACGCGGTGTGGGCGGCCATTGTTACACAGTTCAAATATTGTCAGTTGGAAAGATTCGTTCAAAATGGCGTAGGCTGACGAGGCCCCCGCTGTATATTCGCTCTAAATCGCTGAAAATTCTTGTACAATTTTTTCAACAGTTTTAAACATTTTACTTTTTTTTTTTATAATTAGATACTAACCTTTGGACTCCCATTTTAACCTACTCAGAAGCAAGTGTTTTAATTTTATTTGATAATCTGGCGTAAACGTCGAAAAAATATATATATGTTGTATTATTTGTTCCTCCCAAAACAACTTTGAAGAGTCAATAAGAAAAATACATGTGACACCATTTTGGGCAGTACCTCAACTTTGAGTAAATTACCGTGTACTGGCTGAATTATCCCTCCCGCAGGGCGTAAGATGGCATTAACAAAGTTGTAATACTCTGCGTGGGTTTCTATTGGTAATGTCACGCAAAGATGTACAAACACAGACTGATCATTTCTACAGTCAGGAAGCCATATAAAAAGATTTTATGGCCAATTTCTCCTCTGAATTATACAGACTACTGGGTTGTTTTAGTCTTAATAAAAAAAATATAATTTATTAAGACTAAAATTACATTTTTCTTTTTATTTATAAGCTCACTATTAAACGTAAATTACGACGAAATATTTCACCTAAAGCTTAGAAAATTATAAATAAAAACTACGAAATCAGATTGAGCTTCTTTTTTTCCTACATTACTCTTCACTAGACCTTTTGATCACTTTGACTTGTACTTAGTAAAGTACATGCAGCTTTAAAGGTTGGTACTCCAAACCATAGTAAATCGATGCACTTGTGGGTGTTTTAAATTTAAACAGCTATCTTCCACGCTTCTAGGCTGTAATAAAATTTAGATTGTGGCATTAATTCAGCACATTGTAGCTTAACTACGTAAATGCCGGTCTTTGTTCCGTTTATACCGACAGACAGGTGAACTATATTTAATACTAGCGGTCCCGGCGAACTTCGTTTTGCCTTACAGGATTTTCCCGCTTTTCTGTTAAAATGTTTCTTGAATATTCTTTGCTATAAGCCTCACGAAGCTCGAGACCTTTCCAACGAATGCAAAACCGTGGAAATCGGTTCGTGCGTTATGGAGTTATAGTGTCAGGAAGGAAAACCCGACTTATTTTTATATGGTAGACTAGCTGTCCCGGTGAACTTCGTAACGCCTATTTTCTTCTTCCCTGGACCTCCACAATTATTTCAAGACCAAGGTTATCCAAATCGGTCTAGCCGTTCCCGAGTTTTAGCGAGACTAACGAACAGCGATTCATTTTTATATATAAAGATTATAACATAATATATTATAAAATTCAGTTACTTCATCTGTCTATCCCTATATTGTTTATATCTTAAAAAAATTGCAACGAATTAAATACGATTTCTTTTAGAAAATAGAGTGATTAAGGGGGAGAGTTTTGATGAATAACACATGCATAATGCATACAAAAGTTTAAAAAGTCAGATAGTATTTACATTGTACCCTAGCAACACCAGAGCGGGTCACTAGTCGTTTTTTTTTTATAAAGCACTTCAAGATTGACCTCATCCCACCTGATGTTAAGTGGTAATGAGGTCCTAGCTTAAGCCTATACTTGTCAGTATAGCATAATAAATCTGTTACTGGACTTGTCGCCCTTACCTTGAAGGCTTGACCCCTGCTACTAATGTAGCACCCCCCAGGAGCTCTGGAAACCTTACTCACATGCAGGAACACAACAACACAGAAGTGATTGTTATTTGGCTGCGGTCTTCTGTAAGGTGGAGGTATTTCACCAGTCGGGTTACTCCAGTTTGAGCGATAAATCGCTATGCCCTACCTCTCTAAAGCTCTCTAAAGTATATTTAAGCTCTAAATAAAAAATGGGCATACATACAAAATTATTCACGAAACTCGGCCCGTGAGTCCAATCTGCACTCATCAGCTTTTTTTAATTTAAAAGTTTTTTGAGTTCCATCATTTGGATAACCACGTGTGTTATCTCATTTGTATAGATTTAACTCTAAAAGTAATGGTTATAAGGTCTTTAATTGCTCAACTCATGTCAGTACCTGCCGACAGTTCACGGAACTATTTGTAATGTTCCGCGAGGCAACTATTCGCAACGTTTACAACGTTCCAGTTTGCAGTTTTGGAGTACGCATTCGCAACGGATTCCTTGCTCGAGTTAGTTTAATGGGGTTTTCATGGCTCTGGTGCGGTTTTGAATACAGTTTCTTTAAATATTTAAGCACAAGTCAGTTTGTTGGAAAGTCTCCAATTAGAATGCGTTATCTTCGGCCTGCCTTTAAAGAACAAGCATCTTCTGGGAAAGCTTATGCATCATCTTCGTGACGTCATCTTGACCTGGCGTTCAAAAGCAGATCTAGTATTTAAAAATTACGAATATTATGTATGTGTATGCATCATTGTATATTTAATAGAGACCATAATGTTATTTTAATGCTTAATTTATTGTTCTTTATTATGATTTCTTTTTTTATCAGAGTACTAGTTATTTATGCACTCTCTCCAATCTTACCGCACCCATATACAAACTATCTGCATCTCAAGGGTTGATTGGTAGAGAATGCCCCTAGCATTAAGACCACCTATTGTACTTATTTGTGTGTAAGGAACGTATGTTCTTTACTAAAAGTGGAAGTACTTCCGCCGAGCTAGGTGTTATCTGCTCGGGGACCAAGGCCCAACTACCATTCTTGTTGTATATATACTTAGTGGCGACGAAAACTCTGATATCGCGATGTAGGATATCGATGTCACGCATTACGTATGGAGCGTTGTTTACTACGCCAATTCTGCTGACGCTGTATTTGTGTCGACTTGTAGGTCATGTCGTAGGTCGGCACATGTGCAATAAAGTTTTAAAATAAATAAATATCAATTGAACTAAAAACAAGTTGTATCGTTCTATGATCATTCATGGTAAAGCAAAATGAAACCGTCAATTTCTTTTGAAGTAAAAAGATTCCTGAATATCCTGCAAAGCTAGCTCGTTATGGTTACTCGTGCTCGACTGTTAAATAAGTTTTTCTTATTTCACCTTTTTAAATAAATTTTTAACCACCGACCAAAAAGAGGGGTTTAATAAGTTTTCCGTCGATGTCTTCTTCAATCTATCTATTGTCTGGGCAGACAAAAAAAATAAGTCTGTCTGTGTGTGTGTATTAATCTGTTTCTGGGTAAAAGATAACAAAAATATAATGCTGATGAAAAACGTAATGTTGATAAAGTAGTTATCTAAATCTAGTACCCCAGTAATGAATTATACCAGAGCAGTGATGAATTATAAAAGAGAAAAAAAAGAAAAAGAAGCAAAAACTTATAACTTTGAAGCTGATAGAATAAATTGTCGTTAGAGCCATATTTTCGCGTTGCTGAAACTAAACTGGGACGAGAAGAAATAGACAGAGTAAATTCGATTTCCATAGCTAAGCGAAAGCTCCCTTCCATTTTGTCCTTGGAGTTTCTATGAAAATGTATTTTAGTATTCCGATCATGCGGTTTGTCTAGTTAAAGTGAATGTGACGAGAAATATATTTAAGTGCGGAGTCAGTTTTCTTTGTCACAATTTAACGATATATGGATATAATAATATGATTGATCACTAGGTCTTACCATTTTTTTTATTTGAGTTCAAACCTTTTCTTTACTTAAGACTACCCAATATTTTCCATTGATTTGTGAGTATTAAAGTATTATCAAGTTGCCAATGCATAGATTTCAGTCACATATTAAAATAATTTAATAAACAGTGCTACTGCAGAATATATTGTTACTTAAATAATAAAACCGTATGGAGTGAGCATATCTCACTTAAATTCTAATGTAAACTAACTTCGTATATTTATTGAAATACCTTGTATTAGTGAAAAACTGTTATTACTTGGGCTTACAATCCCCGTTAGAGTTAAATAAATTTTCTTTAATACAATAAACTTTGGCAGCATATTAATTAAGGTCCATTCACACACTATTTTGCCAAACAGTACTGTACAGATTGCTTATAATTTATACAAACTATACGTTAAGCACTGTTGTGATTCTGTGGAATCAGTACCCACGGATTTCCAAGCAAAACTTTTAATGGCCGCTCATATATTTTCCTTTTAACATCCTAGACTAATAACATACACGTTCCTTTCTATTTTAGACTCTTTTATCTAGGGCGTAGATATGTTTTTCTCTGTGCTGCAGTATATGTGATACAGTTTACATTTGGGTAGGTGTAAGAGAAGAATACGAGATAAATTTCAGTGTGAGGTATTATTTTAAAATTCACGCTTTTTTTCATGTTGTCATAATAGTGTATATAATATAATTTTGCATGCAAAAATTAACTTTTTTTAAATGCAATGAAATTATAATAAAGCTTGCAAGAGCCTGTGACCTCGACGGTTGTATAATTTAAAATAAAACTTCAATAGGCATTATTATTTTTAGCAAAAAGAAAACCACTTCCCCAAGTTTTATTTGGGATGCTATCATTAGATCCTGATCTCCATATTATGGTACCTATTTGAAACATCTTTTTTTGAACAAAAAAATACTAAATATTCGGTTTATAAACGACAAAAATTGATAAATTGATGTTTTTGTACATTGCAAAGTTCTAAAGTTGATTTCATTAATAATATTATTTTGACTTAATTGGCTGCATATTTTGTTCATTTGACATACCTAAGTGTATGCCTTGGTGCAAAATTAGAAAAAAGCTTTAAAATATCTTCTGGGTTTCTTACCGGTATTTTTTCAGTTTAGGTTCCGAACTGGAGGAAGCATTTGGTTTATAAAGAAACAATTTATTAGTTCTACTGATGTGATCTCTACGAATAAAAAAAAGATTTAACATCAAAATTACAGATGAATGCATATAAAAAATATATTATAAAAATGGAGGAACCTCATTTTTCTTTGAAGTATGTTAAAAAGAATCCTTCATTTACAGAACTATGCAACAACCATCTACAATCCTTTTTGTCAGAGATCAGTAGGCAGGCAAACTTTCCCGATCCATCGGTTCAACTTATAATGATGACGAGACTCGCTGTGAGAAAACTTGCTCGATAAAAGCGTGTGCACAGTATATCAATATAGGAAAGTAAAGCAAACATGGGCTATATAGAGTGTTCCAAACTGATTGACTCTGTTGCTTTTGACAAAAAGTGGATTTATTTTGGGTTATACATATTGATTTAAAATTAAAATGAATCAAATTCATATAGAAAATGTTTGATGCAAATGAACAACAGTTGTGTAAAATGATGACTAACATACGTTTTTAGTTTAGAAACGGCTGATACAAGTCTGCATGGGACTTAAAATTATAACTACCTCACCTAACGACTCTTAATCACTACCTACAGAAATAAAACTACCAGCCTTTTACGTTCTTTACCAAAGGGGCCATCTTTATTATCTTATTTTTTTTTTATATTTATAAGTGTGTTTAAATTTGTTTTACATCTTTTGCATGTATTTTCACATTAAAAATTTATTTAATAACTATAGGGCTGGAAAAACGTTACCAAATGAAAGTTATTACATTTTTTTACAAAATTATATTTTGCTCTGTCAAAATCAATTAATATGGGGGATTTGAAATGTTAATATTTAGTTTTACGTCATATAAATAACTGGTATTTTGAAAGTAGTAGCTATTTGTGTGTTCATGAAAAAATACTTTACTGTCTGATAAATTTATTGTATTCAAGGTACAAAGAAGTTTTGGGAGCGAAACGATTCGGCCAAATTATAGTCCGGGCATAATTTGGATAAGTTTATGTTAAGTAGCTACTGGAAAAGGTTAGGGTAGTTTTGTAACAGGCGAAATTGGAACTTACAAAAGGTTGTTTAGTAGTGATTTGTTGGGAAAGTTGCATGATACACAACTATCCCATAAATATATTTGGCTGGTCACAGTTGTGGTAAAAGCAAAGTTTGCACTGATTAAACGGGCTTATTTTGTCTTTGGGAAATTTTGAGTGTTGTAAAAATAGTTTGTTTTCAAATAAATTATTTATATTTATTATAGACGATGGTTAGCTTTCGTAACATTGTTAATAAAATTAGTAAAGCGCTTTAGCATTTTATCAGAGGTACTGGTAGTAACATTCAGGATTTGCCTTCGAAAATCGGATGTAATATATATAAACAGTTTGATTGCTGTCGCTCAAGCTGAATATGTACAAATGAAAATATATTTAGGAGAGTTTAATATGACAAACAGATGATAGATTTATAACTTAGCTGAGTATTTTTGACGGTTTCTAGTAAGAATTTTTATTTTAGGTTTTTTATACCTAATGCTTTTAAAATTGTTGAAAAGTTTATAAAGGAAAACGTGATTTCTTGGTCCAATCTTCATCATTTTTTGAATGGTAGAGCCACGCTGCCGTCAATCATGGCGGTAGCATGAATGGGTCGGCTCGTTCGGGGTAGTACCACCCTCTCACAGAATATCAACGTGAAATAACGGTTTTACTACTGTTGTGTTTCGATTGGTGAGTGAGAGTGCCGGTGACCTTCGGGTGATGGTTGCCGCGGTACTAGGGGAACAGTGAAGGTTTCCGTCTATCCATTGTCGGGAGGAGTAAGCTGATCCGTCGGCCAGGGAGACCCGTAGAAACGGTTATTGCGCAGGCCGCTCGCGGTTCAGTACAGGGACCCAATTATGTCTAACCAACCTGAGAGGCTGCCCTTTCATACCGCGCATAATCTCGGAGCAGATCGTCGTGCTGGTTGGTGACCGGACGGTGGGGACCAGACGACTGCTTTTGGGGGGGGTTCGGGGGACCTTCCGTCCGACGAATCAGCGCATCTCCTCCGCAGACAACGAATGGGGACACAGACCTCCGCGCTTTTTTCCCTATATCGCGGCAGACATCTCCCACTTCACGCTTCCTTTCCCTTTCAAAAATGGATCGTAAAAATATGTGGGATAATGATACAGCGGTGCACTCCCCCACCACCCTATTTAAGGTTGAGTTCGCTAACATCCGCGGACTCCACTCTAACCTTAATGCCCTCCACCAACACCTTGAGACGGCAAGGTCCACCATGCTGTTCTTGACGGAGACACAAATCCGACGTCCAGCAGACACGTCATACTTACTGTACCCCGGTTACGTGCTTGAGGAAAACTTCCTCGCAAAAGCTGGGGTATGTTTGTATATCCACTCGGATGTCTGTTATCGCCGTGTACGCTGTTTTGAAGATCCGTCCTTTTCCGTCCTCTGGGTGCAATTAAATGTAGGTTCCGTAACCCGAATTTACGTGTGCCTATACCGATTCCAACTCGACTTTTTGAGTATCTGAGTCGGGCGGCAGATGATGCGCAGGTGCAGTACCCTACTACAGAAATGGTATTCCTGGGGGACTTTAACTCCCACCATGACTCCTGGTTGGGGTCCCCTACCACTAACCATGCAGGAAGGTCAGCCCATGCATTCGCTCTTACCCATTGCCTGACTCAACTGGTTAGCCAGCCCACCAGGATTCCAGACGTGGAAGGTCATGTGCCCTCTTTGCTTGACCTTCTGCTGACGACTAAACCTGTAGGTTACCGGGTGGTGGTCCAAGCGCCTTTAGGCTCTTCCGATCATTGCCTGGTGTCCAGCACTGTGCCAGGCGCAGTTCCACCGCAACCCGCGGTAGTTAAGCGCCGGGCTTGGCATTACTCGTCAGCAGATTGGGATGGTATGCGCGACTATTTTGTGTCGATCCCATGGGGGCAGCGCTGTTTCAGAGAGAAAAATCCTACGGAGAGTGCCACGGCAATTATTGATGAGATTGGCCTTGATTATTACATTTCGTATTCCAATGTTGTCAATAAGAGCCGGGGACACCCCTGGTTCAGCCGCGAATGTGCTGATGCTGTTTGTAGTAAACAGGCAGTGTACCGCGCCTGGACGAGGGGTCGTGACAACAAAGATCCTAATATCAACTCTCTGAAAGCAGCCCATAACACTGCCACCAGGGTCTGCAAAAAGGCATACATAAGAGCGGATGCCCAGCGCGTTACAGGAGTTAGTTTCACATCCTACGGGGACACGAAACTACTGGCGTCTCGCCAAAGCCGTGCAAGCCAATTTTTGCCAACCTTCTCTTCCACCGCTGAGAAACCCCGACGGTTCACTAGCTCATCAACCGCAGGAGAAAGCCAATCTCTTAGCAAGGCTTTTTGCGGCGAATTTCCGAATCAATGACTGTGGTGCGCCTCCACCTACGATCTCGCCTAGTGGAGTCACTATGCCTGATATTTTTATCAGACATCGGAATGTGCGCCGTGAACTACAGTCACTCGACGTCCGGAAAGCTAGTGGACCTGATGGTATTCCAGCGATTGTTCTTAAAACCTGTGCAGCCGAGTTGTCTCCAGTGTTAAGCGCCTATATCACCTCTCGTACTCATCCGGTGTTATTTCTGAAGCTTGGAGAGAGCCTAATGTGCAGCTTGTCCCTAAAAAGGGAGATCGATTGGACTCGTCAAATTACCGCTCTATTGCCGTAACCTCAGTACTGTGCAAAGTCATGGAACGGATCATCAATAACCAGTTGATCCACTACCTAGAGGATCACTCCTTAATTAACGATCGCCAATACGGCTTCAGGCCGTAACGATCGACGGGTGATCTTCTAGCGTATGTGACGTACCTCTGGGGGGAGGCAATCGGCAATAAATAACCTGATTGAGTTCAATGCCAAAAAAACCCAAGTGTGTGCGTTTTCGACAAAATCGTCCCAATTTCTTCCTCTCCCCATTCTTCGGGGCACTTCACTTTGCCTGCGTAACAGCCTAAGCATGCTCGGCATGGATATCTGCTGCAATCTTAATCAAGGTCAGTACATCGAGAGTCTCATCTCATTAGCATCCAAAAAACTGGGGATCCTGAACAGAGTGCGTCGGTTTTTCACGCCGGACCAGCTTTGTCTTTTATATAAGACTCAGGTCCGGTCTTATCTGGAATACTGCTCGCATCTCTGGGACGGTGCCGCCAAATACCTCATGAATGCCCTTGATATGTTGCAGCGACGGGCTATGCGCATAATTAAC
Organism: Glyphodes pyloalis; assembly: GCA_037074685.1. Classification (NCBI taxonomy): domain Eukaryota; kingdom Metazoa; phylum Arthropoda; class Insecta; order Lepidoptera; family Crambidae; genus Glyphodes; species Glyphodes pyloalis. The sequence goes on along the minus strand of JAYKKO010000030.1, from coordinate 2,493,905 downwards.
GATGAAGAGATTACAGGGAACCTTGAACCTCTTCAACTACGTAGAGACATTGGTTCATTAAGCGTCTTTTATCGGCTTTATCATGGTGAGTGTTCCGAGAAACTGTTTTCCCTTATCCCACCCTCTCTTTTCCTTCACAGAACCACAAGAGCCGGTCAACAATGACATCGCTTCACCTTGGAAAATATTCCATCACGAACAAAAAAGTTTGGTAACTCCTATCTTTGCCGGACCATAAAGAAGTGGAACTCGTTGCCGGTTCATGTGTTTCCTCCTTCTTTTGACATGGATTCCTTTAAAAAGAGCGTGAACAAACATCTTATCTTATTAGCGGGCCAGTATGGCGATGCTAACGGGTAGGATATTTCGATATCAAATCCGTTGTCATCGCGATGTGGGTTTCTCTCTTGCTTACCATCAGGCTGGGAGGAGCCAATATACTGCGCTACTATAAAAAAAAATCAAATTTTGAACGAGCATTTCATATAAGTGATTGTATATTAACTTTATTTTTTTTATTACTTATTATAACTAAGAAGTCAACAAGTCTTGTAGACAAAAATCGTATGGAATAAAAAATAAAATACTTCTCACAAAATAATGCGAACGAAGTGCTATAAAATTCATTTTGTATTATACTTACGAAAATAAAACTGTTTCATTGACGATATATTGTACAAACCTTAAACAAAAGTTTATTCAAGGTATATTGTGAAATTAGTTCAATACGGTTTTGTTGGAATCGTATTCCAGGCGTGAACTTTTGTTCCTAAAAAAACTTTATTTCCTTATCCTTGAGCAAAGTAAAAATACAGAAAGGAGAGGTCATCAATTCTAATTAAAAACCTAATACCTCTTAACTTTGTTCCCAAGATCTTGGATCCCTTTGACTTACCCTTAACGCTAAATCTATATTTATCAGTTGCGTTCCGTTCTACGTTAATTAATTAAAATTACGTGGCCCAATGGTAATGAAATCCGGGGGAGCGGAATGCTTTTATAAATATCTACTTGTTAATTCTTTTGCTGAGCTAGTTCGGGCGACCAAGTGAAAGGGTTTTAACAGGGTACCAAGTAATGAAATGAAAAAGCAATAATATGCTTATTTAACATGATAATTATCTAAGATACTTGTAGGAAAAAATACTACAATCTCAATGTATCTAAGTTTCATGTGTTTAATAGTAGTAGTAATTTTATCTTTTTATGCTTCTTTGCAGATTTTGATAAACATTCCCACATGTTTGTTCATACCCCAAAATATGCAAACAATAGCTCAATGATATATATCTTACTAACAACCATAATTCCTAATCTGTTTTCTGGTTTTTAAAGGTGTTAAAAGATTATAAAATAGCATTATATTCGGTGTTGTTGTGTTCCTGCGTGTGAGTAAGGTTTCCAGAGCTCCTGGGAGGAGGAGGTGTTACATTAGTAGCAGGGATCAAGCCTTCAAGGTAAGAGCGACAAGTCCAGTAATAGATTTATTATGCTGTACTTGTCACCCTTAAGCTAGGACCTCATTACCACTTAACATCAGGTGGGATGAGGTCAATCTTGAAGTGCATTATAAAAAAAAATCTTCTGAAATAAGAATTTGTTTAATATTGTAAGTTAATAAAAAATTAAACATTGAGAAAGTTAAGTTTAGCTAATTCATACAGAGCATGTTAAAAAAAATGTGCGACTGATTTCACAAAACCTATCAGGAAATATCCCACGACAAAGCTAATTTATGCGGTCCCTAGAATCGGTTAATGAGCTGAGGGTAAAACATCGTTTGTTTTAGTACAAATGAATGTAAATTGTCGAATTGGCTATTGAAAATTGAACAATCATTGTTTGACTTTTGAATTTCCACAGTAAACAGCCATAAAGCGTAACTTTTGCCATTGATGACATGAAAGAACCGCCTCCTTGAAATTTTTTTAATTTTGATTTTAAACTTTATTCTCGATTCGGTTAATTTAAAATTTGTTTGTCATGGATTTTATTTGCTGATTCTGTACTTGGGCGGACATGATGGCGGCTTCGTAGAGATATCTCATCACTTGGATGTTTCGTAAATCTACTTTACATCGCTGCATAGACTCTATAACGGACCAGATTTCAACCGAGTAAAAAATTAAATATTTTTTACTCGGTTTTTAAGTAATCAAGTAATTAAGTAATCTCTTAGTTTGCTGTTAGCGACTGCTGTGATCCGACCACCATAACCCTTTTAGCTATGATTTTTATTCGTGAGTATATTTTACCCTTCATTATATTTTACTGCTTTTTATGAATTAGTGTATGTACTTATCGAATATATCGTACGAGCATATAACGAGTTCAATTGTAATTATCGTTTTATATCTGATGGCCTCCGAGAGGTGAGCGGGTGGTCCCGGGTTTAATTCCCGGTCGGATGGGAAACGAACTTTTCTACATTGTCTCGGGTCTGTGTGTTGTGGTACCGTCGTGTTTTTGATTTCTATAGATAGATAGATAGATACACTTTATTGCACAGAAACATTTTCAGAAATTGGTTTACAGACATAATTAAGTAGAATTTAGGCGGTCTTATTGCTAGAAAGCAATCTCTTCCAGACCCCCACAACACAACACAACACAAGTGCTTTAGCTATTTACCCCTGAATCACAGCAATGTATGTGATGTTGTCTACAATTCGGCGGTTTATTTCAGCGTCACTACAAAGGCTGATAACTTAGGGTGCAGCTTGCACTATACGCCTAGATGGTCTAGTAGTGTCTAGATATCATGGATTTTTAGCCATTAGCCGCGTCTTGGCAAACGTAGAGGACGCCCTCAGGCTAGATGGAATGATGGTCTGCTCAAGACGGCTGGCTGAGGCTGGATATGGGAAGACCTAGATAGACCAAAGTGGAGAACTATTGGTGAGGCCTGTAATCAACTGATTGTGATGAAGATTAATTGTGTCAGTTTCTATTAACGAAGTTAGCAAAATGAAAAAAAGAAATAAAATAACATACATACTCTTTTCATAATGTGAGGTAGGTAATATAAAGAGATGTAGGTACTCACGTAATATATTTTCCGTATCGAGTCCCAAATGAGGGGTGACGTGAATATGTAGGTATGTAATAATAGTCTGTGACATTCGTATCGAACGATATTAACAAACATAAGCTTCGCGCTGCCGAGAGAAATCGTTCTAGGAAATTGTAATTAGTAATTATTGGAATAACAAAATTAAACGATTTTATTATTTTTATAGTACGCCGTACTAGCGAACTTTAAATATTAGAAACAGAATTTTTTTATCTCCCCTTGCGGAGATAAAAAATTAAGAAGATAAACGACGAAAAACGACCTTCACGTAAGTACGTAGTTCTAAAACATATTCGGCAGAGGGCACTTACCGGAAGGCTAACGGTTGATACAGCAAAAAATTTCATCGCCTACGATAACTTGCGGTTAGCTCAGTTGGTAAGAGCAGCACGCGCGATACGTGAAGGTCGTGGGTTCAATTCCCGCACCGCAAGGGGAGATAAAAATTTTCTGTTTCTAATAACGAAATTAAAGTTTTCTATGAAAACACACATCTAATCAAATGACAAAATGGTCACAACATATCAGAAACAGATTGATAATACTTAATGTAGAAATAAGGACTTTTAGTTTCAAATCGAAATTTCACATACTATCACTAATTGAAATTATTATCAAAGAAGAGGATTACGTTTTTAAATCGCACATCTGTAATATTTCATCCTTTATTTATTTTTATTACTTAACTACGAACCTCCTTTTTTTAGCTTTACGAATGCATTATAATATACTATCTAATTTCTAAATGAACATAACATCATAAAAGTTCAAAACATTCATGAAATATTTTTTTACAAAAGATGATAAGTAATAATTTCAGAAAAAAAATCGACATGATTTGATTAACGAACTCAATTTATATCTTCAAACTGTCTAAAACGTTTTATCTGAAAAGACAACAGTTAGGTAATAGAACTTATAAACTAAACCATCTTAAAACATAACTCAAACAAAACATCGCTAGCAACTCAATTCCGAACGGACAGAAACACTGACAGAATGTATTGTCTCGCACGGTTGAGTAAGTTGGGAAGAAGACGAAAGTTTCTATTATAATAGACGTAGCGCTTAAAATTGTACAGATGACGTTCAGCATCGTCGATGGTACAATGCACAATTGGAGGCGACATGGTTCCAATTTTGGAATTGTAAAGTAAATCTACATACTTTTATTTATTTATTGACGACCTCCGTAGCCGAGAGGCGAGCGGGCCGGACTTGGGCGTCGCGCTATCTCTGAGGTTCCGGGTTCGATCCCCGGTCGGGTCAATATGGAAAACAACACAGACCCGAGACAATTGTCTATATTGTCTCGGGTCTGGGTGTTGTGGTACCTTCGTTGTTTCTGATTTCTGTAACACAAGTGCTTAAGCTACTTACCACAGGATCAGAGCAATGTATGTGATGTTGTCCAATATTTATTTATATTTATTTATTATTATTTATTATACTATAAAAATGAAGCGCATAACTTGATAACGCCTGGATCAATTCTTTTTTTAATGCTCGTTGAAGTTCAAAGATGGTTTTAACGGCGAGAAAAAATCGAATAACTGCCGGGGACATCCTAAAAACAGCACTTTTCTTTCTACAATACAAAAGCATCAAGTATTATTTTATTTTAAGAGGTAAGCTGGAGCAGACCAGTCCCTTAAGGTGGCACCTGTTCACAAGCATGACGTATGTGCCAGCATTCACTCAACCATATTGAAGGGATCAGGAACAAAGGGAAGCGGACCTGATAATGAAAGTAAATTTCAAAAACGCAGGAACACAACAACACTGAAGTGATTGGTATTTGGCTGCGGTCTTCTGTAAGGTGGAGATATTTCACAATTTGAAGTTCACTTTCGAATAACTTGTACCACAAACGCAGTAGCAAATAGAACAGAAGAGTGACAGCTACAATATATTCAGAGTACGCTGACGTGCGCTCGCAAATTATAAGGGAGCGATGTGTTGAGTTCTACCCTTAGCATGTAAACAATGTTTGGCGAAGTGTTTGGTGTCAAAAGAGTTAATTTAGCAGTAATTTGCTACCACTATAACGAGCAGCTATGTTGGTATCATTACGATATTGCTCGAATAAATATAATAAATGTTTATTTCTTCTCTCACATAGTTGGTTGTTACAAAAATTATGCTTAGTCTATTGTTATTCAAACTATGTCAGAGACTGGTGTCTGTACTACTAGGAGACCTGTATGAATGACCAGTGAAGATAAAATAGGTAAGCTTACAACTGTGAGTGTGAACATATGTGTGAGTGCGTAATAAGTGGAGGTATGTGTGTGTATGTGTGTGTCCTACAATTTTAAGAGACCACATTTAAAATACTCTCAGTCTTATCGTAATCCAGATATTTTAGCCACGTCGTGACTATTTTTTTTACAATTGAATCTCATCGTCGGATATACGTTGACTATTTTATTTATTTTATTGTAAAGATAAACCCCCAAAAACATATAAAACCGTTTAGCAAACTGTGTTGAAGGAGTGTTTTCAAGACTACATAATTTGTGTTTAAGACCCTTATTGCTTATGTTTGTATGTATATAAGAGACATCGACTGATTTGATGACATAAAGTTTGACTTACATGATTTTCTCTCAATCCTCTATATAAAGAAACATTCTTATACTGAGCTTAGGTCAGTTGGAAGAGCAGCACGCAGGTTAAAACCAATCTATATATATAAAAGGAGAAACTGACTGACTGACTGACTGACTGACTGACATATCAACGCACAGCCCAAACGGCTAAACGTAGGCACTTGAAATTTGGAAGGGACGTAGCTTAGGTACCGTAGGGGTGCACTAAGAAAGGAATTCCCGAAATTCCCACGGGAACGGGAATTAGCGGGAAAATCCTTTTGTATGAAAAATCTAAACCGCTTAAGTTAGACGCTTGAAATTTGGCATGCAGGTACCTTAGTAAATATAAAGTTTAGTTATGGCTGTATTTTGAGAAATTCCCACGGGAACGGGAGTTAGCGGGAAAAAACTTTTGTATGAAAAAATCTAAACCGCGTAAGTTAGATGATTGAAATTTGACATGCATATATACCTTAGTGAATGCAAAGTTAAGTCATGATTGGATTTTCCAAAATTCCCATGGGAACGGGAATAGCGGGAAAAACTTTTGTACCGCGAGTTAGAGGCTTGAAATTTTTTAGTATATGGGTATCTTAGCAAATGTATCTACTTATATAATATAGTGTACCATTCAGTTTTTGTTTAACAACTAATCGTATCCATTACATCGCGCTTCTTAGATTTTTCCGTGGAAATGAGAAGTTTTCTTATAGTTGTGATTTATACCGCAATATAAACGAATTCCACGCGGGCGAAGCCGCGGGCGGAAAGCTAGTACTATAATAAATAAGTAATAACAAAATATTGGACATCACATTCATTACTCTGTTTCTGTGGTAAGTAGCTATAGCACTTGTGTTACAGAAATCAGAAACAACGACGGTATCACAACACCCAGACCCGAGACAATATATAAAAGTTCGTTTCCCATATTAACTCGACCGGAAATCGAACCCGGAACGCCAAAGTCTGGTCCGCTCGCCTCTCAGCTATGGAGGTCGTCAAAAATAATAATAATATTAATAATAATAATAATAATAAAAAGCGTTTATTTCTCACCACAATCCAAATACATAGCAATTACTATAAAAATATAAGAATACAGGTAAGAGCTAGTATCTACATATTTGGCTGTGGATCGCTGGTGCCCGTGGTAGGTAAGAAACCTGTGTTACAGGTCACCAGGTCTCCAACTCATGTAGACCGGTTTCAATAATTTAGCTTGTAGCCTAAGACATAGTTTGATTTAGTGCCAAAACGAGTGATCTAGAAATTTTTAACTTAAAATTAGGTATATAAGTGTAAACAACAATTTTAATTTGGTAGGGTAAAGTTGTAATACAATGATAAGAATATGTTTGAATATAATAATAGATAAAAAGTGTGCCACATACTTAGGTGTGATGTAAGATAGTAAAACACGATTTCAAGAATGTAAGTGTATGTGTTGTGTATGGGAGATCTCTCTGCGTAAATATGTTTGTAAATGTATGTATGAATGGACGTATGTCCGAGTTTATGTGTGTGTGAGATAGTTTATGTATATGTGTGTGATAGTATGTGAGCGCGAGCGTGTGTATGAGTTAAAGTGCTGAATTATATAGTTTGATTTATCTTATTACTTCTAATAGACGTTCGGTATCTGTGTATGATTGACTAAGAAGCCAGTAAGTAAGAGTAGATTTCAATTTAAACTGGTTGAAGTTGAACAAAGATAAAATTTTGTGAAATTTTTTGTACACATATGGTCCAAGGAAAAGAAAAAACCGATGACTAAAAGCAGTTTTGACTGGTATGGCTGAGCCGGCTAATGGGTTACGGCGATACGTTTCTCTGTAGTAATGAGTTAAGGAGTGTTGTTTAAGAGCAGTTGCTAGCAGGAACAGCTGTCTCACTGTAAGCAATTGACAGAACTCATAAAGTTTATTAGTCGGATACAGACGAGGTTTAAAGCAGCAAACCTTAAGAACGGCTCTCTGGGCGCGTTCAATTTTAATAAAATGTGATTTAGCAGCGCCACCCCAGGTTGTTATGCAATAATTTAGAATTGATTGACAGAGGGACAAGTAAACCATTCTCATAATATCAGCATCTGCCGATTGACGAAGTAATTTGAAAATATAAGTTAACTTACGCACTCGGTTTGATAAGTGGTCAATAAATAGTTTGAAGTTAAGGTTGCAATCTATTACAATGCCTAGGTACGTGGTAGATGTTACTATATCGATATATCCAGGAGTGTTATTAGAAGGAGAGATAATGCTTCCTGGTAGATTAGTGGCTATTTGTAATGTGTTAGAAATTGAGGCTGTAGATCCACGTATAGAGAAGTTGAGTTGCTTTGTTTTTGATAAATTTAGAGTTAATAGATTATTATTAAGCCGGGCTTTAACCATGTCAAACCCCCCCTGAGCATTTAGATGCGTCTCGGACCAAGTACTCGACGAAAACACAAGTGCCGTATCATCTGCATAGGAGAAGATGTTACCGTTTCTTAAACTAAGGTTGCACAGATCATTTATGTAGACGAGAAATAAGGTTGGACCGAGAATACTGCCTTGGGGCACACCATGCGCAGTGGGCAGTTCAGAGCTTAAGAATTGTCCAATTTTAACTCGCTGGGTTCTACCAGTTAGATAACTCTGAAACAACGATAACTGAGTACTCCTTATACCCAGGGATTGAAGTTTGGACACTAAGATTGGTATAGAAACTGTGTCGAATGCTTTGGTTAAGTCTAGGAAGAGCGTTATACATTTTTGACCTCTATCAACATTCTTTACAATATGGTCTACTAGACTATGTACGGCATCGGCAGTTGAAATTTTTTTCCTAAAACCAAATTGACGTGGCGAAAGAATTTTACACATTTCCAAGTAAGAAATAAGTCTTGAATTTAAAAGTTTCTCAAGGACCTTGGATATCGCTGGGAGAACTGAGATAGGTCTATAGTTCTCGACACAGCTTCGATCACCTGACTTAAATATTGGAAGGAGGATTGCTTTTTTTAACAAATCTGGGAAGATACCCGTTTTTATGCTCAAATTACAAATGTATGTAAGTGGGGGGGCTATGATATTGACATGTTTTTTTAGAAATTCTGATGAAATACCGTCCCAACCGACGGAACATTTATTCTTTAATGAACCTATTAGGTAGCTTATTTCTGTCTCATCGGTCTCCAGAAGTGTAAAAGAGTTTTTTTGAGAAGCAATATTTATATGCGGGATATTTGATGGATCTTTGTTAATTTTATCAGCTAATTGTGTTCCTATGTTAACAAAATATAAATTAACCCTATTAATCGAGTCATAGTTACTTTCAGTCGAGTCGAGCAGCTCATATGGCAATGATTTTGATTTAGAAAGGCTGGTGACAGATTGAATAACTTTCCAAAGCTGTTTCGAATTTTTACCGGCTTTAATGAATTCCGATTTTTCATATTTAATTTTCGCTTTCCGTAATACATTAGTACAGAAGTTCCGGTATCTTTTGTAGGAGATTGCCAAAACATCATTTAAGGGGTCCTTTTTAGCCTTTTTATATAAATTATCACGATGTCGCATACATTTAAGTAAACCAGGAGTTATCCAGGGTTTCAGTGACTTGCGTCTACTAGATACTGAGGTTTTTTTGATACTACTAGAAAGGGCTGAAATTAAAGGGTCAATAAACAGTTCGGTCGCAAGGTTAGGGTCATTTGTCTTAAACACAGGGTCGAAATCTATATTACTAAGGGCTTTATCAAGCTTATCTTCATCAATTTTGGTTGCAAAGGTTTGATTAATTGAGTCAATTTTATTTCATGATAAGGCAAGAAGTACAGAGAAGTGGTCTGTGACAGTTGTCTCCAAGACCAACACTTTGGCCGACAGTGAAGTTTTCAGATTCATATGGTCGAGGCAGGTGGAGCTGTGAGTTGGGAGCACATGTCCAAGAAAGAGTCCATGATGGCATAAGAGATCTAGGTAATCCAGAGAATAGGTGGACTCAGAACCGGGCGTGATATCAATGTTAATGTCACCTGTAACAACAACATTCCTGTAGGACCTCAAATCTGAGAGGACATCATCTAAAGACTGGATAAAATTGGATTGATCACTAAACGCGTGAGGCCTATAAATCGCTATTATTGCAAGATCATTTCCTATTTTGATTATAAGGCCATTCGACTCGGAGATATTAGGTTCCGTTATTTTTACTTTAGTTAGGCTACTTTTTATGTATACAATCACTCCGTAATAATGTCATAATCGTGGTTTTTAATTTAGGACGTAAATGACCTTACTTAGGTTTACGCTGTTGCTGTTAGGAGTCTCCAGTTCCCCATGGCGCTGGCACTCGGCGATGAAAAGGTAGGTAGGGTTTTTTAGTTAGAATAGTCCTCGTTCCTACGAGCAGGGAAGTCCCACACACGTCGCTGTCGTTCCCACGGCAGCGGTATGGTATGAAAAGTATTTTACCCACCATAAAAAAATGAGTTCAACGACCTTACTTAGGTTGCGGGTAAAAGTGTACTGCTGTGTGCCGTCATCGCGAGAAAGGTCAAAGTTAAGTATAGTCAGATCTTTTTATTTATATAGGATACATCAGTAAAACTAATAGATCGAACACAGTCAGAGAGCCTACTAACTTATGTAACCAAAGATCCAGAATTGGGAACATGGACGTAAATTGGACGCAATAAAGATTCAACCCACACGTATGAGAGTAATTAAATTTTCAAGCTTAAGTTTTTATAGTTAAAGTTCACTATTGAATGATCGCCTATTTTATTTGGATCGTTTTTGCGACAATTTGGAAACGGTTCGGAATAATACGGCACCTTGGAGCTTTCACTGATTATTTTTCGCTCTGATAGAACAGTTTTCGTTAATGATCGCATGGAATATCTTTTGTCAGTTTTCAATATTTTTTTTACATTGCAAGTTCACTCTGAATAAACTTCATGGCATCTGGTATAGAAGTATTCATTATTATAAATACTTTAATAAATAATATTCGACAACATCGCATACATTGCTCTGATTATGTGGTAAGTATCTAAATAACTTGTGTTACAGAAGCCAGAAACTACGTTGTTATCGCGATGGTATACACCCAGGCTCGAGGCAATACAGAAAAGTTCGTTTTCCGTGTTGAACCGACCGAAAAACAAACCCGGAACTTCAGAGCTAGCGCGATGTAAGTCCAGACCACTCGCCTCTCGGCTACAGAATCGATGAATGAAATGCATGTTAAATTTGGAACGATACAACATTTAATTTATTTTTCAACATTCATATTTGATGAATCAACAACTTCATTCAATAGGTAGAGCTAAGATTTACCAACTCCTTTGCAATAATAAACCCATGAATCTTTGGAGCCGTGACGAAGCAGACTACACACGATTTATTACCAATTCCGTCTAAAGCGACGTCACAAAAGCATTCCTTTTAACTAAATTGGGGCTCCAAAGCGGTGTTATGTAAGTTATAAAGTCTAAAGAAAGAAAAGTTAAGGCTTTATTAAGACGAAGTTAGTTTTCGCAGATGTTAGACTAGATTTACTGTCGTTCTGTTTTTTGTTGGACTTAATGCCTTCAAGAACTTTAGTGAGAAACTGTTAAAGGAGCTAAAAGGGACGTATCCATCTTAGTATATTCTAAGAAAGCTTTCTTTTGGGTAAAATGATATTGGGGAAGAATATTTTAGCTGACGTAAAATGTGGAAAGTCGTCTTTTGCTTTTGGGCTTAACATACCATTCGAATTTATTATTAATTCCATTGTAGCATTTGAAATTACAAGCCTGAATTATAATAAATATCGTTAATCTTCTCTTCACAAAGTTTAATTATTATTACAAATAAATCACATAACTATACATAGTGGTATAAACAAAAATTTTGCACGATCACTTTTGTTAGAGACTGGTGTTCATACTAGGGTAGGGTACTCTGAGTGACGGATCGTCAGGCCCTCGCCCACTGATGTCGCCACATCACTGATTACACCACCGTGTAACGTATGTGTATTAATCATTAAAGTATACATACATATGTTATGTTGCATTGCTCTTAAGATAATACTCTTCATTATCTAGGCTTAGTAACCATTGTTTTATTAATTTCTTGCATGCACGCGCCTGTACTGAATAGAAGCTTAACTCTTATGGAGTTTATTATTCCGATAGCCACCCAAAAAACAAAAGAAACAAATTTTAATATTAATGTGGGTGAGTGCCCCAAGTGCCTCCATTTTGTGGTCGACCGTGCTATGCTGCATTTCAATACGTGGTTGCCATTATAAAATATAATGCTCTATCGGCTATTGGCTACGAAATTTCTATCATATACATTATCTCGGGTCTGGATGTTGTGATACTTTCGTTGATTTTGCAGCAAAAGTGCTTTAGCTAGTTACCACAGAATCTGAAGTAGTCAAATAATTTTTTAAATCCCTACTAATATTATAAATGCGAAAGTAACACTGTCTGTCTGTCTGTCTGTTACGCTTTCCTGCTTAAACCTCTCAACCGATTTTGATGCAATTTGGTATAGGTATACGTTGAATCTCAAGAACGGATATAGGCTACTTTTTATTAGAAAATAAGGGGGGGAGGGGGGTAATACCACCTTTGAAAGTTTATATGAAAAAATGTTTATTATTGAAGTTAGAGATATGAAATTTGGCACAAATATAGCTCGAAACTTGGATTAAAATAAAGACTACTTTTTGTTTCGAATATTAGGGGAGAAAGGGGTAAAACCGACCATGAAAGGATGTAGTCCACGCAAACGAAGTCGCGGCCACAGCTAGTTTTAAATAAAAATAACTAACGTTATAAGTTTGTTAATATACATATTATTATAAACAAGGGACTCAAGCATCAGGAAAATTCTCTATTTTTTTGAATTAAACAAAACAATATAGAACTTATTGAGATGAAGTTACGATACAAAATGTATAAATACAATAAACAAGGTACGTTGACGCAGAACATCTTCCAAATAAATTATCTTTCATCTTCGCTTCACAACATAATAACAAGCTACAATCAATTAAACCTCAGGAATCAAAGGCATCGTCCCGGAGCCCTTTGGCATGAAAGGAATTCCCGTGACGTCACCGTTGCGTCATCGTGATATATTAAATAAACTCGCATCGTTCACGCACGAGTTGCGTGCGTGCTTCGCAATTACGTACATTGCTTGGTGTAAACAATGAGGACACAGTTTACAGAAACAGTACAGCATCACTAAAAACCGGCCAAGCGCGATTCTGATACGCGCATCATGGATTGCAAAAAAGGGATTTTTTATATTGCACTTCAAGATTGACGTCATCCCACCCGTTGTTAAGTGGTAATGAGGTCCTTGCATAAGGGCGACAAGTACAGGTACTGAACTTATCCCATTCACCTTGAAGGCTTGACCCCTGCTACAAATATTGCACCCCCCAGGAGGTCTGGAAACCTTGGTCACACGCATGAACCAACAACACCTTATATTCAAAACAAAAAGTATTCCATAATTTAATCCAGTTCAATTTTTGAGGAAAATTTCACTTTGAAAATAAACTTTTTCCCGTATAAACTTTGAGGGGTGGTATCACCCCCCCACCCCCCCCACCCCCCCTTATTATCATAACAAAAGCTAGCCTAGCTGGACAGGCAGACATACAGAGTTACTTTCGTATTAATGATGTAACTATGGATTAAATTTTTCTTTTTTTTTATATTGCACTTCAAGATTGACCTCATCTCACCTGATGTTAAGTGGTAATGAGGTCCTAGCTTAAAGGTGACAAGTACAGCATAATAAATATATTACTAGACTTGTCGCCCTTACCTTGAAGGCTTGACCCCTGCTACTAATGTAGCACCCCCCAGGAGCTCTGGAAACCTTACTCACACGCAGTAATAATATGGATTATTTGAAATGAAATTCAATTAAATACTTCTACGCATTCATGAGGAAAGGAGTAGAAATATTTTTATTGTTTTTATGTAACTAAAAGTTATGGTTATGGTTTCTCCAAGTACTCAAAGAAGCAGAACTAGTAAATAAGTATCCCATATTAAAGTAATCTACATATCTCTAAGTATTGCAAAACTAAAGCGGTAAAGGTCATGCTATAAAACCTTTGGTTCCTGAGGCAGAAAAGATCATATAAATATTATTACTATACTGATACCTTATGTACTGTATTTTCTTTGATCATATTTTGTCGAGTTTCTTTTAAAATATTTTATTCATCATTGAATCTAAAATATATATATTTTTTATTATAGTACCACAAATACGTGTATACTAATATTATAAAACTGCAAAGTTTGTTTGTTTAAAAGCTCTTATTTCAGGAAGTACAGGTTTGAGCTGAAAAAATATTTTTGTGTTGAATAGTCCATTTAGAGAAGAAGGCTTTAAGCTATTAAACATCATAGGAGCGACTTATAGGAGCGGAGAATCTCAAAAAGACAAACAGGCCTAGCATATGCAATATGTCAAATTTATCGCATGAGACTTTTTATTTGATACTGTTGATTGGCTAATAGCACACTGCGCTCGTATTTTCAGCCAATCAGCAGCTGACGCACTGACTGCAATTGATTTTGACGTTTGTTAAGAGCGCTATAAAATTTAGTCGTGCTGCGTATGCTAGGCCTGAAAGTCGAAAATGTGGAACAAAACAGGGAAAGTAACTGTGTGAAGCCACAGCGGACTTTTATTAATATAATTATATTACGACCTCCGTAGCCGAGAGGCAAGCGTGCCGGACTTTGGCGTCGCACCATGTCTGAGGTTCCGGGTTCGATCCCCGGTCGGGTCAATATGGGAAACTAACTTTTCTATATTGTCTCGGGTCTGAGTGCTTCTGATTTCTGTAAAACAAGTGCTTTAGCTACTTACCACAGAGTCAGAACAGTGTATGTGATGTTGTCCAATATTTATTTAATTATATACGGTGGGTATACGACGAATCTATAAGGGTTCCGTTTTTTTCCATTTGGCTACGGAATCCTATAAAATCTGTCAGTACTGAGCATCGTGGAAAATATAATATTTTTTTCGTAAATAAATTACGTGATTTAAAAATAAACAGTTTAATAATAGCGTTTTTTCAAAATACTTCCAATCTTCACAGCACGCCCCATCTTCATCAGATAAAGTCCGGCGGAATTCTAAAGAATGGCCGTCCGATTCCAGGCCAAGAAAACGTACCGTTCGGATCCAGAAATTCCGTATCGCTACAAATCCCAGTAAAATGCAATCCATTTGATATTCAAATGGCGAAGCGAATATGAATAAGTATCGCTTTGCTGGTACTGAGGCTTGCCGCCATTTTGTTTTATTATTAACAGTTGAACGGTCACGGCTCTATGTCAAGCCGGAAAATTTATTTCGGCTATATGCGGTTTTTACATGTCTTTGACAAAAAGAAGACGTCTGAACGTCTGACGTCTATTTATTTGGGAAGACCGTGATGTTACTGCGTATTCGTGAAACTGGTGAATAGATTATAATTTGGTTACAAACTTTTTTTAGCTAATATTTTGTATTGATTGTGGTTTCCGTATACTCGTAAGTTGCTCACTTTGGGATCAGGTCGATGTTATTTGATGTTTGAAAGCACTTTTTGAATGAAGCACGACGGTGCTTCATTCAAAAAGTCTAAAAATCGACTCTACCGACGGGTAGAGTCGATTTTTAGAGAATATCCTTAAGCTGTATTCCTTTGGCATAATAATCCTTACTCAGGTGTGAAAAATCATAGGCATACGTGCCTCTGAAGCGAACAAAAATTCTTGCCACAATAACAACGAACTGATTTTAGCATCAACCTTTTTAAACATTGATCCTTTTTTTCTTTGACAATCTCGGTGGCGCAGTGGCTAAGGGCCCCAAATGCAAAAGGTCCCAGGTTCTATTCTCGGTCAGGCCAATTTGGAAAATTAACTTTTCTTAATTGGTTTGGGTGGCTGTACTGGGATGACGACCCCAGATAGCATCCGTCGTCTGGTACTCATACTACAAGGGAAAACTTTAGCGTATGATATCTCCTGATATCCCTCAACTAACGGCAGATGATGTAACAATTTCTAATTGGTTTTGGACCTTAATTCAGTAAGGTACAAATTATGTTTGTCACATAGTGGACAGAACCTTATAAAGGTTTCAATAAGGTTTAAAATTCTTGTTCTTAACAAAAATTCAGCATACAATTATTTGAGCTAACGGTTGACACGATAAAAGTATATCTGAGTCTCTTTTTGGTCGAGTAGCATTTTACTTAGGCTCATAATTCAGAGGTCCTGGGTTCGATACCCGCGGATAATAACTTTATGTGTTGTTTCGACTTCGGTTAAGATTTCTAGATTGATCATCTAAAATGTCTGATCAGAACAAATATTTAAGAAAATTCGTGATTAAGAGTTTCTGGGTTTGTTACCCGCGAGTGATATATTTGTGTGTTGTTGCCACTTTAGTAAGGACAGTCCCAGATTTATTATCTAAAACGTCTGATTAGAACAATGATTCTTGCTGTTGGAAGGGCGTGTCCATACTTGAATTTGCACCTAAACTCCGGTCGTGTCGGTGTGCCGTCCCATCAGGTTATGAGAGTGAAGGAAGAAAAAGTGTACTTGGGTGTCTCTAACTTTGGTCACTATAAACTTTTGTTATCGGTTAGGCACGATATTATTATGACTTTTTAACTCACTTCTATCCTCCAATGTCTATTAAAGTTTAACTCATCTCACAGTTGTCGCCCCAGCTCACGTATGGCCTCTTCGTCACGATATTCTTATGAATATGCAATGTTTTCGTTATTTCGCAGATATGGGTTGAAGATAAAAATAGGGGAGTCGCAAATGAAAATTGACGCAGAAGAAATATACGCAGCTTTTCCGGACTTTCAGTTTGCTGGTTAATTTTGCACGTTCTGAAATATTTACGTTAGTTATTCTTTTAGCAAGATTTATAATTTTTACAATTTGCTACATTATTTTATCTAATTACTACACTGTATGTCTAAGTGCAAAACTAGTTATAAGTTCAGCTATATTTGTAATATGAACGACAGAGTTTCTTGCCGGGATCTTCTCTGTAAGTTATAGGTTCCGAACGGGAGGTAGCGTCATTTGCATTATATAGACGTTTCATAAATATTACTGGTGTAATTTACATGAATAAAATAATTTTGAATTTGAATTTGATACTATTAAAGTTTAATCAAAATGTGAAATTATAAACCTTAATTGTGTTCAATTGGAATTGAACTATTTTAATTAATTGTGTACTATCGTACAAAAACTCATTAATGATAATTATCTTTTATGAATTCTGAAAGTGTTCTTAACTAAAATATTCCAAACTGATAAGTTTGCTTTTGTTTAATAAAACATTTAGTCATAATTAGCATTTTGCGGTCTTTGCAATGAAAATAATTACCACAGGACGGATATTCTGTGATAATTTCTAACTATTGCCTATGTTCATTTGAGAGAAATATAGATTATACGAATCTGTACCTTTATGTTTATTTACTTGGCACCGACTTCATTATTATATACAAAATTCTTCGTGTTTCCTAAATTAATATATATATATTTTTAAGTTTCCACTTGATGTCGTTTATTTTGTTAAAAAATATTTTATTGTATTTATTTTTAGAGCTCTTGAGTGGAACACTAATTAAGCAGGAATATATTTTTACGAAACTGTAATTATACTCGGCAAATACAAATTACCAGCGTTTTCGTAGCTCCTCAAAACTAAACGCGAGTGCCCCAGGCTCAGAATTGTTTCTGTTCTCGGAATATATTATAAAAAGATAATATTCCGAACATAATTGGATTGTTATCTGAACGTATAGCTACATGCATTTTAATAAGGCATTGCTTTGTCAGTTATTTTTATCACAACCAAGTTTATATATTTTATTCAAGCTTTATTTAAACGTACATTCGAACGGTTCGTTTCGTAGAAAGTGTAAATCTTTTAGGTTTAAATTATTGGTAAACTTATCTAGAGTTTTATTACAAAATTGAAACATAGTACTAGTAGAAGATTGAATAAATAAATAAAATAAATGCGCCAGACAATTACACCAATCAACTGGTCTCAAACTAAGGTTTTCACTTGTAGGTACTATGAGTACCAGACGACGAATACTAACTGGGGGTGTCATCCAAAGTACACCCATATTTTTTTTCAGATATTATTAAAGCTTATTTTTATTTAATACTGTATTCTTGATTTGTTACTGAAATTCAGTTAAGAATTTGTGAGCATACATTCAATTAGATCTTAGCGACACACTGAAACCTGACGTACAGTGACGTAACAAGCCCAAAACCCGCAAATTGACATCATTTTATTTAAGTATTTATTGTATTAATTTTGCAAATAAAAATTAATTAAATAATAATTAAAAAAATATATGTTTTTAATATATATAGTTATTTATTTATTCATTCAACACAAACACATTACAAGCTTACAGAATGTACAACACGCTAACAAGCTGTATGTTCACATTTGATATTTTATTGTAGATATAAATACAAATATATAATAATATATTTTTTTTATTGATTTATTCATTAATTTTGTAAACGCGTCGAAATTTTTTTTAATAACTATTTAACGAACTAAATACTGCCTGCTATTTTTTTAACCCAGTCCGTCCGCCATCAGTTCCACAACTTCTGTATTCTCGGAACGTATTTCTTCGAATTTGTTTGTTCATTCAGCCTAATTGGATAAGAATAAATAGAGTCTACAAACAGAAATGCCTATCAGACGAACAGAACCTAATTTGAACTAGAAAAATCATTTATTCAGCAATAAACCGTAGAGATATCCTGACGCCTGTCACCCGAGTCCCTTATTCCAGATATCACCTTTATCGCGATGACACATGTCAGGGTATTCGTTGCCGTTTTATAAGTAACAATAACAGCGTGAATCGTATGACAGGACACTTCAGTTCAGAGCTTACGGTATAATCATGGTATAATTGTCTGTTGCTGCTTATTGTCATCTGTCTAAGAAAGACGATTTGATAAAAATAGGATAATAATAAGTGACATAAATAGATTAGACACATAGACAGGTGGGAACCTGATGTCAAGTGGGAATGAGGTCCTAGCTTAAGAGCGACAAGTACAGGATTATAAATCTATTACTGGACTTATCGCCCTTGCCTTGAAAGTTTGACCCCTGTTACTAATGTAGCACCCCCCAAGAGCTCTGGAAACCTTGCTCACACGCAGGAACACAACAACACATAAGTGATTTTTATTTGGCTGCGGTCTCGTGTAAGGTGGAGGTATTTCACCAGTCAGGCTGCTCCAGTTCGAGCGATAAAATGCTATGCCCTTCCTCTCTTAAAATTCTATAACGCGAAGTTTGACTATGAAAATTGTTGTTATAAAAATTTGCTTTTATACATTTTTACACGTACTGTTTCCATTTTATCCACATTTTTTACTAACTCTTTGCTCCTATTATGCCTGGTTCCAAACCAATTTAACGATTCGTAATGTGTCAAAAATGACTATCGGTTTTTTTACGAGTCGTTTTTCTACGAGTCGTTTTTCTACGAGTCGTTTATCTACGAGTCGTTTTACTACGAGTCGTTTTACTACGAGTCGTTTTACTACGAGTCGTTTTACTACGAGTCGTTTATTCTAATTTCAAATTTACGTTCCATATCAGGTGTCATCAGTCGTCAGTCGGGCGTTTTTAGCTTGCGGCTTGTGTAATTTAGTACTATAAAAATAATAAAATCGATTAAGAAGCCAGGTGTCTTCGATTCCGTGGTTTTCAAACATTTCTGCAACGAATGTACCACGGGCCGATAAGTATGTAGTTCTAAACATATTCGGCAGAGGGCACTTACCGAAAGGCTAACGGTTGATACAGCAGAAAAATTTCATCGCCTACGATAACTTGCGGTTAGCTCAGTTGGTAAGAGCAGCACGCGCGATACGTGAAGGTCGTGGGTTCGATTCCCGCACCGCAAGGGGAGATAAACATTTTCTGTTTCTAATATTTAATTTATTACTATCTGTAACTAGAGCGCATCGATATTCAAATATTGGAACCAGGTAATAGAGAAATAAAGAAATAAATCCATTAATTGAACACATACCGTTACGGTATCAACGTCAGGCTGGTTATAATACAAACTTTATTCCGTAGCTTTATTATTTAAAGGAAAAAAATATGTTCGAAAAGAAGCGATGCTTTTATGTTTTTTCTTTTGCTTTTTTCTTCTCACTCTGTTTTACAAGCTGTTTAATTTTCATAGTTTTTAAATGGTTTTATTTTTATTAAAAAATAAACATTTTCCCATTTAAACTTTCAAGGGCAATATCACCTCCATTCTCGCTTATTTTCAAAACAAAACTTAACAACTACATCAACGTATTCTTATACCAAATTTCATCAAAATCAGTTCAGGGGCTTAGGCGTGAAAGCCGGACAGACAAACAGTCAGAGTTACTTTCGTATTTATAATTTTTCTATATTTTCTCGGGTCTGGGTGTTGTGGTACCGTCGTTGTTTCTGAATTCTGTAACACAAGTGCTTTAGCTACTTACCACAGAATCAGAGTAATGTATGTGATGTTTTCCAATATTTATTATTATTTATTTATTTATCTGTTCTAGTCGAACATGATAATTGCCAACTTTCTCATCCTTATAGCCACATTCCATTGAGTTACCTACTCCTTTCTTAAAGCGAACTATTCTCAGTGGGGTTTTAACCGTAATCCGAGAACCAACAGCCAACAAGGGCCACTATACGGCTTCGATAAACTGCCCCGAGGCTTGCTCTTTTGTATCGCTTTAATTGTGGCCTGATACAGGTTGTTCAGAAAGAAATTTAGTGAACTACTTTAAACTACATACAATAATCTATCCTACTACTATTATAAAGGCGAAAGTTTGTAAGTATGGATGTATGGATGCTTGTTACTCTTTCACGCAAAAACTACAGAACGGATTTGGATACAATTTGGTAGGAAGACAGATGACATACTAGATTAACATATAGGATACTTTTTATTCCGAAATAACGCGGGCGAAGTCGCGGGCAACAGCTAGTATACATATATAAATGAAACCGGTTTCCTGTTGTCACGCCATAACATGAAAACGGCTTGACCGATTTGGCTGATTTTTTTTGTAGTTTTCTAATACTCTGTACTTCGTACGGAAAAAAAAATTAAGAAAATCTCTCAGAATGATTGAAAAATATACATTTCATTTTGCATATTTTAAAAAACGCGCGTAACGAATGTCAACGTCATTCACAGCCATAGACTATATTGAAAGAATATCGTTTGTTCGGAAACGTGGTTACTTAATTAAATTCTATCGCACTAATTTATTATTTTTTGAAAATAACTCGCCACTGAATAGTTATTTATAGATAAATATCGATTTCCGAAGATCGGTCAGCTATACAAAGTAAAGTAGTGCATCAAAGCTACGCTAAGGCGGTACGAAGTTCGCCGGGTCAGCTAGTGTTGTGATATTAATATTTCAAATAATTTAACGGGTCAAAACGCGACACCATTTTCATTTAGTAGTAAATACGAACTACTTACTGCCCGACGTTTTGGTTAGGTTGCATCAACGTGGTCACGAGCTGACTGGTTAGAGTCTAAATTATTTTAAATGGTTAAAATGAACGCGAAAATCTTAAAGTGACATAGCGATTTATCGGTCGAACTGGAACAGCCCGACTGATGAAACACTTCCACGCTACAGAAGATCCTGCTGATGTGTTCCTGCGTGTGAGTAAGGTTTCCAGAGCAGAAGTTAAACCTTTAAGGGAAGGGCGACAAGTCCAGTAACAGCTTTATTGTGTTGTACTTGTCGCGTTTAAACTAGGACCCTAACTAATACCACTTAACATCAGGTGGGATGAGGTCAATCTTGAAATGCAACATTTACAAATTGTTTTTTTGTTACGATTGTCATTTCTTCTTGATCTGTCAGATTCACATCGTTGCGATGATAATAAAAGAAATGAAATCAATGACCATATCAAAATTGTATCTTTGTATCACAAATCAAACATCCTATATCAAGGTTTTATCTTTTGTTGCACCAGATACCCTAAGGCTGCCTTGATTAGTTTTCTTTCGTCCAGTTCATTTGCCTGGCCCCTTTGTACACACTCCATCTCGAACTTTTCTGATTTACCCCCGGACTCATTTGAGAATTAGTTGAAGATAACTTGTTGAGTGTTAGACGACGGTTTGAGTGTGGGTGTAGTAAGAATTTTGAGTTTTCTGGTTTGCAACTTCGTAAAATTTACTTTATTGTGTATAGGAGAGCTGTCTTCTGATCTTATATTTGACCGGTAAAATGAATTTGATTGATTTTTTTTTAATTTGGGGCTTGACTAAGAAATATCTTAAAAATTACTAATTCCTTAAACACGAATAATATTTTAGAAGACGCCATTATCATTTTTAACAAACAATGTTTTCTTGATTTTTTTTTAATGCCGAAGTTAGTTCATGGTTTTCTTATCATTATTTATTATGTCTTCTCTAACAATTATAAAAAAAATATTAAAATAGTGTTTATTTGGTATTTCGCCATTTCTGAAGATACAATTACAAAAGTTTGTGTTACGGACAGAAATAACAAGATATTCCGATTAAAATTATATTCACAAAATCACTTATAAAGTACAAAAAATAGGAAAAAAACCACAATCGAAACCCCGTTGCTAGCCGAACAAATTACACACACGATCACAACTACCTAGCAACGGGGTTGCCAGATCTGTCGCCAACATTTCTCCCCCCTGGTAAGACATGAAAGTCTTACCAATGAAGATATAAGTTATGGCGACAGATTCAACTTAATTAATTTACGCGCAGGCCGCCGTAGGACCCCTGCGCTAGTCCTGACGTCCGCCACTCGCACGATGTCGTCATGTCCGGGGTACACTTTCACAACTCTACCGCGAGGCCAAACGCCACGAGGCAAATTTGAGTCGCAAATCAGAACTATATCGCCCACTATCAAATTCTGATGTCCGTCTGAACAGGTGCCTCGCGGTAAGAGGTTGGGAACGTATTCCCTTATCCACCGAGCCCAAAACATGTCAGCTAACCGGCTGGCTTTCTTCCACCCCTGTCTGCTGATTAAATCTGCCTCGGACGTCTCTGGTGACGGTAAACACGATGACACTCCTAGCAAAAAATGGTTTGGGGTCAGGGCTGGTTCATCGTCGTGAGACACAGGAACCTGAGTCAGAGGCCTCGAGTTCACCACCTGCTCGATCTCCGCCAAGAGTGTCACCAAAACTTCCTCTCTTGGTGCTCGTTCTTTGAGTGAGCTTGATAGTCCACGCTTGACGGATCTAACTAAACGCTCCCAGACTCCCCCCATTGATGGAGACGCAGGCGGAATAAACTGCCACTCAATGCAGTTGGAAGCGGCAAAGTCCAAAATTAGCGAATGTTCCATCGAGGCCCAAGCTTCTTTGAGAATTCTGTTCGCGCCGACAAATGCAGTCCCGTTGTCGGACAATATTTTAACAGGGCACCCTCGGCGAGCGATAAACCTCCTAAGAGCCATGATTGCGCTATCCGCTGTCAAACTGCCAACCACCTCCAAATGAATTGCTCTTGTAACGAGACAAGTGAACAGAGCCACATATCTTTTTTCTCTGCTTCTCTTGACGGCAACATCTATGGGGCCAAAATAGTCTAACCCTACAAATGAAAATGGGTGGTGGTGATGTTGTAATCGTTCCGGAGGAAGATCACCCATAGGCGGAACTTTCGGGTTCGTTTTTCTGAGACGGCATACCTGGCATCTGGCAGCAATGTGTCGAACTGTTGGTCTCAGATGTAATATGGCATATTTTTGGCGGAGCTCATTTACAACGGTCTCATTGTTGCCATGTAAAGCCCAAACGTGGTATCTTTGGATAAGCAGCTTGATAATTGGATGCTGACCGTCCAAAAGGATAGGATTCCGGACTTCAGGCATCACTCCAGAAATAGAGCCAATTCTCCCATGCACCCTCAACAAACCATTATCATCCAATTTAGGAGTAAACTTGCACAGACGACTCCTCTTCGAAAGATTGTTGCCTTGTGTTAAGCAAGCAAGTTCTTCAGCAAACGACTCGTTTTGAGCTTGCTTCAAAAGGTGGATTTCAGCGTTCTTAACGTCTTGTGCGAGTAACGGACGTATTTCGCCTCTACTCAACCCGGTGTCAGCAGTGCGGCCTCGTAACAAGTATATGAACTGAAATACGCGTGCGGTTACCCGAAGAAGCCGCCGCCATTCTGAGAATCTGCCTGCCGACAAAGAAAGGTAATTAATTGAGACCTTTTCCCGGGGCTTTAATTCAAAATCATTTTCGAGGTGATTATTTTGATCCACCTCACATGGCCAGCTATCTTCTGGTTCTCTTAAGAAGGAAGGACCGAGCCACCATCTGTCCAAAGAAATGGAATTAGGCCGAGTGGCATCATCTGCCACGTTAAAGGATGTAGGCACCCATCGCCATTCATCCACTCGCGTTTCTTCCGCTATTTCACCCAACCGATGACTGACAAAGGCCTTATATTTGCGTGAATCGCTTCTTATCCAAGCCAATACAGTTTTGGAATCGCACCAAAAGATTCTACGAAAAGCTTGGTGGCGGTGCTCCTTGCATATAGTTTGAGCCAGTCTTACACCAAGTAAGGCTGCCTGAAGCTCTAAGCGCGGAATGCTAGTCGATTTTAAAGGTGCTACCCTAGACTTGCTAGCGATTAGAACGAGATTAACGCTGCCATCATCTAATAAATAGCGCCAATACGCGACGCATGCATATGCTACCTCACTAGCATCTGTAAAGATGTGAAGCTCTTGGGAAACAAAATTCGTTGTAAGATTATACGCGCGAGGTATTTTACTAGAACTAATTGATTTTATATCACGGTACCATTCCTCCCACATCCTACATTCGGATGCTGGAAGTAAAGCGTCCCATGAGTTCACTAGCCGCCATGTTCTTTGGAATAAGATTTTTCCTCTAGTAACCTTAGGCTGTAAAAGACCCAGAGGGTCATAAATGCGCATGAGATCTCTCAAAACTTGACGCTTAGTGAATTTTGACGGTAAAGGATATCGATATCAATTTTAAAATGAAATATGTCGTCTTGGGGATTCCAATGCATTCCCAAAACACGTACATCTGACTCAACCGTGGCACCATTCAAGTTGAGATCGACATTTCCAGTATCCTCTTTATGAAGATGAGATGGAATTAATTTGAGGGCTTCAGGAACATTGGATACCCACGATCGCATCTCGAAGCCACACTGCGCGTGTACATGAAGGACATCAGCTGCAAGATGAGCGGCACCATTTACCGAGTCACAAGACGTCAAAAAATCGTCCATGTAATGATCACGAATAATGGACTGGGCGGCTTCGGGGTACTGATCCTGGAAATCCTTTGCGTTCCTGTTTTTAATGTAAATGGCTGTAAAAGGCGAGGATGATGCACCAAAAATTAAGGATGACATTCGGAATTCCTTCATTTGACCGTCAGGGGATAGCCAAATATAACGCTGGCTATCTCGATCTTCCTCCCTTATCTTTATCTGTGGAAACATTTCCCGAATATCTCCATTTAAAGCAACTTGACCTTCGCGAAATCTCATCAAAATTCCTAATAAAGACTCAAGCAAATCAGGTCCAGGGAGAATAAGAGAATTTAGACTGACGTTGGAGATGTTAGCCGATGCATCGTGCACTATTCGTAACTTGCCAGGTTTGTTCGGATTACTAACTCCGAAATGCGGCAAATACCAGCGGCGCGAAGATGAATTAGGATGACTATGGCTATCGAAGCACTCTTCTGCGTAACCTTTTTCAACGTATGCCTCAATGTTTACCCTGTATAAATCCGCGTACTCTTTATCTTTATCTAACCTTTTAAGTAGACTTTGAAATCTTGATAAAGCTAAGAAATAGCTATCCGGGATATAGGGTTCATCTTGGCGCCAAGGTAAGCCGACCTCAAACCTACCATTATCTAAACGGCGTGTCGTTTTCTCTAAAATTTTCAATGCCCTTGCATCATCCGTATTTATTTTATCCTCACGCTTAATACCAATAGAGTCTAGCCGGTAATAATGCCTGATAAGGCAATCCAACTCGCTATCACGTGAATCAGTGGCATAAAGGTGATTGATAGAATGCGCTAAATAAGAGTCGTGAGGAAGGTTCCCAAATAAAACCCAACCTAAAGCCGTACAAATGGCAGCTGGCTGCGGCGCGGTACCTACTCTACTTTCTCTGGTTAGCAATAACGGCCAATCTGTGGTCCCAATCAATACCTTTGGCTTTGCAGTACTATACACTAACTCCGCGGATATATCTAAAAGGTGAGGAAAATTAGTATCCCTAAGCTTGACTTCCTGAGATCTAAGTTTTAAGTTAGGGATAGCACGAGCATTACGAATAGGATAAACTTCATTCCTATCTTTGCCACGAATCTCAAAGTCTACATACTTAACAGGGATCCCATCACTAATTCCCGTAATTGTTTCTAAGCACATATTTTCCACGGTCCCACCAACACCTAGGTGCTCTGCTACTTCAGCATCAATTAAAGTAACTGTAGACCCGTCGTCTAAAAGAGCGAATGTTTCTATACTCCCCTTAGGACCGGAAAGAACAATCGGAACGACTTTTAAAAATACCGAACTCTCACTGGTAGAGACACAAGAATATGCTGACTTAGTGATGGAATTCGAATTTTCACATAATAAAACCTCATTGGGCGGTGTAACAACTTTTTCACGACTGACATACGAAACTTCTTTTTTATTGTTGTCAGTAATGACATGAGATGTCGATGGCAAATGAGTGATTGACGGCATGACATTATTTACATTCGGATGAGAAGAAAATTTAGAATTTTCTAAATGATGTAAAATTTTATGATGCAATTGCTTGCAGTTTTCAAGACCACACGGCTTTGCCTTGCACGATTTATAATTATGCTTGCCTTTGCGTAGACACCTCGTACATATTTTGTTTTCGCGAACCCACGAAAGGCGATCGGAAATATGAAGTGCTAGAAATTCAGCGCATGCCTTAATGTTATGGTTTTGGGCTGCACAATACAGACATGGCAAAGGCGTGTGGGTACCAGAAAATAAAGGGAAAACATCATTTGAATTTTCAGGGCGAGATGCAGTTATGTGATGTGAATGAGTGGTGCGTGATAAATGCGTGTTATTGCGCTGAGGAAAAGCAGCCAGCTGTGGCTTGGGCTTGTCACTCAGAAGTGGCATGCTGAAAATCTCGCACGGGCCGAAGTTGGCTTGTTTTTCAGCCTCCACCTCCAGGAACTGCGCGAACACTTCAATTTGCGGATGCCCAGGAACACAGCGCTCAGCAGCAAAGTCGCACCACTTGTTCTGCAATAGCGGATTTAATTTAGTCACTAAAATATGTATGAGTTCCGGTGAATAAATATATGTTGGATCTTTTAGTAACTGAACGATGCTTATGCAGTTTCTTACTTTGCACGCATATGTAGATAATGCATTCAAATCCTTACCAATTTTAGGCAAGTTTCTAAGTAAGGCAAGTTCATTAAGAATGATCTGCTTAGGCCGCGCGAACTTACACTCTAAAGAGCGCATGACAGGCTCAGGTTCATTAGAACATAGTAAAAGGGAAAGCACGGCTTCTCTAGCCTCTCCCAATAAGGCGTTTCGGAGCCTAGCTAAATTTTCACCAGCTGTGAAACTTGCTTTGGTGTCGTCAAAGGTGCGCTTAAATAATTGCCAATCGGATATATTTCCGGTAAATTTAGGTAATTCAATGTTACACTGACTCCTGAAACTCGGCTTTGCTAGTGACGCAATAGCTTGAGCAAGTTTATCAATGTCACTAACCTGTGAAGTGGCAATATTACCATGTCCTGGGATTGGTGCTTGCACATCTCTTTTATGCAGCGGACGTGGTGAAAAAACCGTCGCCTCGTCGGCGACAGCGTCCGGAAAACGCCGTGTAGGGTCGCGCACAGGTTCCGCAATAGGGATCTGTTGCGCAGTGGTAAAAGCCTCACTCTGTTTATCCGGAAAACTCTCTTCGAGAGCTACCATGCCAACTGCTTTTGATGTGGATGCTGCGAAATCACTTTTCGCAACCCAATCCGCAGTGTGACTGCTTCTCGCACTCATCACCTCCTCGGCCTCGAGCGCTGCGACTGTTGCCTCAAACGTAGCTTCCGCGGCTTCTCGCTCTGCTGCTGCGACTGCGGCTGTAGCTGCGGCCGTGGCTGCGGCTTCCCGTTTTGCAATTTCGACAAGATGTTGCTTACGAACTGCTTCTGCGGCTTTTAAACGGGCGATAGTTGAGGCGCTGGATGTAGAGGAAGTTGAATGCGGTTTCGACCGGGCTTGTGATCTTGTGAACATTTTTTTGGATTAATGTAAAATTTTGAAATTTGGAAGAGCGCTGGGTTTACCAATTAAAGAAGGACGAAGGACCACGATGTTACGGACAGAAATAACAAGATATTCCGATTAAAATTATATTCACAAAATCACTTATAAAGTACAAAAAATAGGAAAAAAACCACAATCGAAACCCCGTTGCTAGCCGAACAAATTACACACACGATCACAACTACCTAGCAACGGGGTTGCCAGATCTGTCGCCAACAGTTTGTGTGAAGGCACTTCATAAAGACAGGTTTGGGAGTTTTAGTGGGTACTCATGCCAAGTGGGGAAGTACCGCGCGCGATATTTAAAAAGACAGGTTTTACTTAATTAAATACTTTTACTTTTTTATCACCTCCATCCATCAAGTAATAAACAATGCGCATTCCCGAGATCTTAGTGTGAAAAAAAACCGAGATAATAGCGGCAAATAAACCCACATTACAGTTCAGAACGCGCTCCTGAAATGCCGGAGCAATGGCGGTGGACATCCATTGTTGTTTGCCCTCTGACCCTTGACACAGTTAAGTGAGGGCAGCGAGAAATGCACGCTACATTCTGAATAAAATACAACCACTTCACATTTGAGCATAGAGAATGTACTTATAGTGGGAACTAGGATAAAAAAAACTCTTTCCATCTATTTAAAAGCAATGTTTTTGTTTGACAACCGCCGTAGCCAAGAGGCGAGCGGGCCGGACTTTGGCGTCGCGCCATATCTGAGGTTCCAGGTTCGATCCCCGGTCGGGTCAATATAGGAAACTAACTTTTCTATATTGTCTCGGGTCTGGGTATTGTGGTACCGTCGTTGTTTCTGATTTCTGTAACACAAGTGCTTAAGCTACTTACCGCAGAATCAGAGCAATGTATGTGATGTCCAATATTTATTTTATTATTTATTTATTTATAAAGCAGATGTAACTATGTATCCTGATAAATTTAACCTTTGTTTTTTTTTGATGAATACAAAAGATACAGATTTAACAAGATTTATTTTATTTAAACTAATAATGTCCGGAAAAACATTAATCGCCATCGTCAAGATTTCTTCTGAACTATGAACGATGAACCTGTACTTGCGTGTTTTATTTTAAAAATATAGTGTGACACATTTTCTCAATCAATGTCAGTATTAGGCCACGTTGACGCATGTAAGTCCTACACAGTTAATTTAATTTAATTTACAAATACTTTTGTTTTATTTTTATTTTTATTTTTTTTAAATAATTGATTTTTAATTTTTATTTTACAACTGACAAACTAACTGTGTGTCTTAGTGCAAAATTAGTAATAAGTGTAGCTTTTATTTGTAAAAAAAAAACTACCGAGTTTCTTGCCGGTATTTTCTCTTTAGTTATAAGTTTCGAACCGGAGGTAGTTTTATTTGATTTATATAGAGACTATTCATAAGTATTACTAATGTGAATAAAAAATATTGACTTTGACTTTGACTATGAGTAAATAAGAGGCGAAATCTGCTAATATGCTGGTTTGATGCAAGGACTAAATTCAGTTCTACCATGGGCTTACTGAATTTACCGGAACTATACCCACCTTTACACATGGCTGCCATAAATTATGGCAACACTATGAAAACACCGTGGTGGGAACGAGGGTGCCGGAAGGAAAAAACGGCCGGATGGGCGAAGCGTTAAGTGTAAGAAACAACCGAGCTCGTAGCTAGCTTTTTAGAAATTAATGGGTGTAAATATTTGGGCAAATTTTATAGAACGGAAAAAAACTCATTATATTAGGTAACTGACATCAAAAAATGCAGACGGTTTTTCAATCCAATCGCATTTGTGTGTTTTCACGACCTCTGTGCCCGAGAAACGAGCGGGCCAGACTCTGATGTCGTGCCATCTCAGAGGTTCCGAGTTCGGTTCCCTGTCTAGTCAATATGGAAAACAAACTTTTCTAAATGGTCGTTGTTCATTTTGTAACAAACGTAATTTCGGTGCTACAGAATTAAATCAAATCAAATGTTTCTTCTTTCAAATAGATAACATATTATAACACTTTCGAATCGTAATTGAATACAGTGCAAAGTGATTCTACTCTCAGTTCGAGGAACCTATATCTAGCGAGAAACAGGTAAAAAACTCAGTAGATTTGTTACTGTACCAGTATCTAACTTATTGCTTTGTGTATACAGTAGAACTCCAATTATCCGAACTCCGACTATCCGAATCGCCGATTATCCGAATCACAAAAAAATGTCAAAAAAAGTCTAAGTGCGCTATTATTCTTCCCCCCGCGAAGCCGCAAAACAGCTTACATTAACGGAGATGTTTAAAAAACAATGATTTTTATTTCTAAACTTCATGTTTCTTTCATTTAATTCCATAAAAAAATAGTGCAATATCAAAACGTAGCTTTTATTCTCTCCAATGACAATTTTTTTTAAAAAATCCAATCATCCGAATATTTGATTATCCGAATGGGTCCCGGTCCCCATTAATTCGGATAATTGGAGTTCTACTGTATCACTATAGACTAATTGCCATGGCATCCCGTCTCACGCCTAGAAAACAAATATTATTAACATTAAACGTGTGGTTTGAAAATAATCTCGATACTAATTCGAGCACGCGGTTTCGATTTAAAACGTTAACATGAAAGCGACCGATTTTCAAAGCGTTTTAAACCTGTCGGCGATGCGGTTTACATTTTAGATTAGCTGTTATCTAGTTGTGCCATAAACTGTCGAGTTACATAATTAATACAAAATCACTTAAACCGCAGGTACGCTGGTTAAATTGAATTTGCTGATAGCAACGTATTTTGATGATATGAATTATTCAAATAGGCGTTGGTATATATTGAAAATAAAGGTACTGCAACAACTACGTGCTGTTGAATGAATTTTAATGCAGTCTTAGACTGGAAGATAAGGTGCTCAACATAATAATATGTGGAAACGATAAGATTGTTAATATTAACTATTTCCACAGCATTATGTCTGATATTCTCTTTTTGCTTCTATTAACCCCGTTTTTTTCGCATTATTATCTACATGATTATCAAATTTCATCTAAATTACTTAAGAGTGGTAGGGCATAGCGACTTATCACTTGAACTGGAGCAGCCCGACTGGTGAAATACCTCCACCTTATAGAAGTATAATAATCACTTCGGTGTTGTTATGTTCCTGCGTGTGAGTAAGGTTTCCAGAGCTCTTGGGGAGTGCTACATTAGTAGCAGGGGTCAAGCCTTCAAGGTAAGGGTGACAAGTCCAGTTACATATTTATTATCTTGTACTTATCGCTCTTAAACTAGGAACTCATTACCACTTAACATCAGGTGGGATGACATCAACCTTGAAGTGTAATATTAAAACAAAAAATTAAAAAAATCAATTTTATGTTTTTGAATAAAAGTGTAACAAACATACATCCATACATCTGTAAATCCAATTTTTCCGACATCCATACATTTTTACAAACTTCCACGGTTATAATATAACGAAGATGAGTAAGATACATTTTTATTAGTTTCTGATTTCCATAACACGAGTGCTTAAGTTAGTTATTTTGTATTAAGGAAATTGTATATGATATTGATTGCTATTTAATTGTGACACATGCCCCAACTTCTAAAAAGGTTTTGAAAGTCTAAGATAACATGTTGTAAGTGAATAAAATAAGCAGTGGGGGGTAACCTTTGACATTTACCAGGGCATTCCACGCAGCAAACATTATGAGGGTCAGCCATTATGGGATATATTTGACGACACATTTGCTCTCTCGCCTGAGGAAATTATTGCCCTATTAGACCACCGCTGTTTAACGGCTCCATTTCCGCGTGAGAATAAATATTTGTGCAAGTATGAACCCGAGTGGGAAATATGCATTTGTATATCTGGAATTCTTATGAGTTATGGAGAAATATCAAGATAAAGCTTAAATAAAACATAACCTGTTCCAAATATACATTAAATGACACAAAAATACAAATATTTTTTTTTGTACTAAGTTCTTGCAAATTAAATAACTACGAGTATCTGGTTTGAATGGTTGAATTTATACACTGTCACGTTTTAGGTGCGTGAGCAAATAAAAGGTGATAAGTCAGGGTACATATAGTTTATTGCTTCTCAGGGAAGTAGGTTCAGTTGATTAGTCGAGAAACTTTAACAATTCTTTTAGAAGAAAACCACTGTCCTGTGAGTAGCGAGGAACCGATGTCGTCCGCAGCAAGGGTTTAACAGTCACAGGGCGGGTGGCAGACAGGGATGCGGTAGGAGATGGACAATTCCACTCCTGGAACTGGAACCCTGGAATTGCCCCAATTGGATGTTTTAGAAAATGTCCAACTTCATTCACTTGACTGCAACATCCAGATCCGACGGCAGAAGCGAGCTACTAACTACAGCGTGGCTTCTTAAAGCATCAATTAGCGATCAAAGATGTTGCAGTACAAGCAAAATCACAATTCACCCAGTAGAATTCAGCACAGAAAATAACTATACAAAAATTTCAACATTAAAACTAAACAGGTAGGTAAATACGATTAAATGTAGAAGTTTTGCAACATTAGGGAAAATTGTATTTTATGTTGCACGATGATGTACAGACAGCTTGTAGCAAAGCAGCTTATAGCAAAAAGCTTAGTTAAAACCATGTAATTATGTATATAATTCACGCACAATTATTATATTTAATTTACATAGTTGATGAAGAAGAGTTGGTTAAAAGTAGGGTAGGAATAGGATGATTAAACAATTTTGCAACACTCACCCAATCCGGGGAATTAGTAGCACTAAGTATTTATTGTACGTTTTGTAGAACACTCCACTCGCAAGTTAAATTTAATTGTAGTCAGAACAGATTCTAACCAGGACGGAGCTAAGTACTGATATTATCGCAGCGTAGTAGGTGATAGGAACTATGCCGGAGAGCGCAGTGATCAGAGTGCCGACCGGCCGATGTCCCTCCGCTCGTCACTCGCTTGACCACCCGAGATACAAGGACGTATGACGTCGCCCATTATATTCGCGTGCGGCTACGGTCTCAGCGCACATTTTAAAACTATTAGGTACATTTCTGTTTTATAACTTTAGGTAGGTTAGCCGTTATGGTAGATTAAGTTTGCTTCAAACAGTATTAGCATAATGTATTTAGTAAATTATTTATAGTTCTGGATTTAATTGTACATAGTGAAATTATTTTATATGTTTGTATTATATATTTTTAGAATTTAATTATTAGCCTTAGACCTATAAAAGATAAGTGTTACAACACCCTTGGATACCGTCGATCTTTTTTTAATGTAACGCTTTCATGTAATTCATCGGACCTATTCAGGATTTCTGTCCTTATAATGTCGTTGTTAAGGCTAAAATTTAAAGAGTACTTAAAAATGGAGAAAAACCCAGAAAATGTATAAATTACAGGCAAAAGCTAGTTAACAATAGTTATAATATTACTGAGTATTTGTCTAAAAGACAATTAAAAGAAATAACCTTCTTGGTGCTATTGTTAAAAAAAGGTTTTCTGAATTTCAATAATTTATCGTGTCATATAATCATGTTAAAACTTTATTTTCTGTAATTCTCCTAGGTATATTTTTTTAAACACATACTTATCTATATTTATTACACTTTATCGATATTTTGTAAGTTACAACTTGCATGCACAGTCATCCGTCATCATCTAAACACTAGGCAAATTATTAGCTACTTCATATTTCTTTGCAAATATTCCTATTAAATTCAAAATTAAGCTTAAGTACAAGCCTCCAAAGCTTAGTTTGATCATTCACCTCAGTGAAGTAATATACTTCAAAGATAATTTTTATGAAGTGTTTGCTTTTTATTAAATCGCTAATCTCCTGGTGGTTATTAAATATTTTTTCTTAAAAAATTCACCAATATCAAACTTCAATTTTGAAGTTAATATAAGCTTACGGCTTGTATTTCAATGTTCAAGTTAGAAGTTATTAAAGTCTTACGAGCGTATTCAATAATAAAACACAATTTTAATGAGAGGGCAATATTTTCTTTCGTAGTTCTTATGAGCTCGAAAATGTTTGAAAAAACGTCAAGGTTTCACTAAAATTAATAGAGAAAGAAAACATAATAAAAGCATAACCGACTTGATCTTCAATTCTTTGAAATAGCATCATCAGACACTGGTATCGTCGTCAAGGTATGCCATTTAAATCATCAAAATCGGAGCATAAAGTTATCGGCGAACATACATAAAGAAACATATTTATGCCGACCAATAAAACCAATCCACTTTTTGAGTTGGTAAAAAATCAAATTGAAAACAAAACCTCCACTAATTAATTTAAACTATATTAAAAGAACAGAAATATTGCATCTCCCTTTTCGGTATGGGATTCTAATCCTTGACCTTTACATTATCGTGCCCCCTTCCAACCGAAATAATCGTGAGCTATCGTAGGCGATAAATTTTTGTTGTATTAACCTCTTAGCCTTCTCTTTGTCTCTGTTCCTTAAAAAAATACTATTTATAAAACAAGCTGTGTGAACCACTAAAAAATATATAAAGTCTATCGAACAGTTTCTAATTTTCAAACATCCGTTTACATTAGGTATATTTAATATTTTAAGTCTAGTACGAAATAAGATTTATTTGAAGAAACAGCGTATTTATTGTACGTAACGTAAGTAGATTTACTCTGATTTTGTAATGATCCTCAGTAGCAGGTTTTATGTTAGTATGTAACATACTACTGAGATATCAAATATAGTGCCAAGCGTTGCATTTTCAAATCGTCACGTCAATTTCCGTTTGCAACTTTTGCAAATTTCCAATCGCGTCAACAGGAAATTCGAGCTAAAAACTGTTGACTAGTGACGGCAGGATGGCGATAATCTTAAAACTGCTATCGATAGGCAATCGATAATCTACATACAAACAAAGTCATTCATCTAGAATTTTTAATTAATAAAAATGCTTGCTTAAGAATTTTTTTCTTTACTAATCATCAATCCTAAGTGACTAAGTGAGATAAAGTGCCTATTAAGTTTCAGTTATAATTAAAAAATGATTTGTTATGAAATGGGATGATTGTGACTTGATAGTAATCACGGCTTAAAAACGACACCGAGTGTTTTGACACGATCCGGTCCGGTTTTGGATGGGTGATTATTTTACTACCGAATTTTGTCACCTATATCATGATTTAAGTTAATATTGAACAACCAGTATTAGTTGCCCGGATATAACTACATAATTACGTCATATCTCTTGATACTTTTGATAGTTTGCAAGCAATATAATTTTGACGACATCCGTAGCCGAGAGGCAAGCGTGCCAGACTTTGGCGTCACGTCATCTCTGAGATTCCGGGTTCGATCCCCGGTCGTATAAATATGGGAAAACAATTCAAGTCTGGGTGTTGGTGTACCGTCATTGTTTCTGATTTCTGTAACATAAGTGCTTTAGCTACTTACCACTGAATCAGAGCAATGTATGTGATGTTGTCCAATATTTATTTATTATTTAATAGTATCTATTTATTAATTTCGAATAGCGATACTATCGATAGTTATCGATAACATTAAGCGCTACCAATATTGTTATTTTTATTTCAGAGTCTTATTTTGGCCTTATTTGCTGACGTAAAAGAAGACTTCATGTTTCATTACCTATGTTTGTTTGCTTACTTAGAAGTAAACAATATTGTACAAAACCCTGCTCCTGCCTTAGCAGTGTGTGTGCTGGGATCAATAACGTAAACCAATTTTTATTTTTCTTACTGACTAACTGGTGATGGCCGCAAATGGCCTTTCCATCTTCACCGGACTTAAGGGGGGAGCAGAGGGCTCACGCTCTTAACATAAATCACAAAATACTTGATCGACCCAATTTACGTGATGTAATTAGGAATAGCGACATCTGTTATCACAAAACGGAATAAATCAGACGTTAATTAATAATAAATATGCCATACGTTAATTATCAAAATAGATGTCTAATAGGTGTTTTTAAAACTATTATTTTTTCTTCCAATTGTGGTTGTCGTAGCATTTTGTAAAGCAGCACTACGTTAAAACTAAGCCCAGACTATCGATATCCAGCAATCAGGCGCATCACTGTCTGCTACCAAATCCGCATGGAGACCGTGCGCGATGCGCTTTTGTCGCGATCCTAATCCAATTCGTTGCCAACGTGTGACGTCAGAACTGTGGAATCGTGTTGAAGCCCCTCATATTTTGATTCGAGTATGAATCTCGTAGGCTGCGTTGCCATTACGCAAACAGTGAGCGGCTGACTGTTTGCAAACTGACTCTGAGTGGCGTATTTATGGCTAACTTGATATTAACTGATCGGCAACTAGAGTGTATTAGTCGCAAAGCACTTGCGAATTGCCACAACATTAATGTTGGTAAACTACATTACATACATACTGCGCCACCAACCACCACGGACAACCGTGACTCTCACTCCAGCTCTCCTTCCGAGAACTAGATAGAATCCACCGACCACGGAGGAGAAGGAGGCCGGCAAACGCAACACTATTAATTAACGTTGGGTCGTTACATTCCCTTCAATATGGTTGAGTGAAGCGATGGCTGGCACATACGTCATGCTTGTGAACAGGTGCCACTTTTTGGGACTGGTCTGCTCCAGCTTACCTCTCGAAAGTAAATACTTGAGTACTTAACTGTTCCATCACTCATCAAAACAAAACTATATGACTTGGTCCAAAGTGAGCTACACATAGCAATAATTTTAATACTGCTACTGTAACTGATCTGCAGAGTTTCTTACCGGTGTCTTCTCGGTAGATATAGGTTCCGAACCAGAAGTAGAATCACTTTGCATTGCATTCAATGACGATTCAAAAGTGTTACATGTAACCTACTTGAATAAAGAAATATTTGGGTTTGAGTTTGAGTTTAATAATAATGTAGGTAAAGTATATTAGAGTTCTCGCAAGAGTATACGGCGTAGTGAACATACTGCGCCGCCAACCACTGCATACACCCGAGACTCTCACTCCAGCCCTCCCTCCTAGAGCCAGATAGAGTCCCAAAATCCCCCAGCCGCGGAGGATGAGGAGGCCGGCAAATGCAACACCGCATTATCTTCTCGATCCGCACTATCCGCATTATCTTATCGACGACCTTAGTAGCCGAGCGACAACCTCCGTAGCCGAGAGGCGAGTGGGCCTGACTTTGGCGAGCGCCATCTCTGGGTTCCGGGTTCGATCCCCGGTCGGGTCAATATGGGAAACGAGCTTTTCCATATTGTCTCGGGTCTGGGTGTTGTGATACCGTCGTTGTTTCTGATTTCTGTAACACAAGTGCTTAAGCTACTTACCACAGAATTAGAGCAATTTACGTGATGTTGTCCAGTATTTATTTATTTATATTTATTCTTCCTCCGCGGCCACACCACGTCGCGATCCGCGCCCCGCGCGTCCGCGCGTTTCTGTAATCGTAAGTAAGAAGTTTGTATTCCATTATTAATTGCTTACACAAGATTTAATAGTAGCACATTGCACGCATAAGACGACAAAAGTTTCGGTACTGCTCATTGGCTGAAAAAAAAACCACTCGTAATTTCAGCCAATCATCAACAAACAGCTGACGAACTAAAGTTGATCAATTTCGACATTTGAAAAGAACTGGATGCATCTTAAGCGGTTTAATTACACCAGGCCATGAGAAAGTGAGTCTTCTTATTATAACGATATAAGAGAGAAAAATTAAATATTGAATACAAGTAAGATAATAATATTTAAAAAAATAGAATCTTTTCTTAGTTTCTATTCTATCAAACCTAGTTTTAACACTAAAACGCGAGATTAAACTTCTATCCCTGCTTCCTAAGTCCAACAACGCGAACTTTAAACTCAATTTCCAATCACCCGCAACTAAAAGGAAAAGCGTACATGCGTTAAATTGAATTCTCGCCGGCTATTATCTCCTCATACTTGCTGTGTCATATTGAATCGTTAAGATGGCCGTAGCGGCATTCCGAATCTGTAAAAAGTGATTCTTTATTTTTTATACGGTTCAAGACTTAACAATAAACCTACTATTTATAAATAAATAAAAAGGTACACTTTATTTCACACAATAAAATACGAGAATCGGTTTTACAGACGTATTCAAGTACAATGTAGGCGGTCTTATTGCAAGAAAGCAATCTCTTTCAGACAACCTTTAGGTAGAGGAAATAGTAGATAGATATCGAGAAACCGTAATCCTACCAGATCCAATAAAGTAAGATGTTTCTTACTTTTCCACGCAAAAGATATTCAATAAATTTTGATGAAATGAAGTAGTTAGTTGAATGGAATATAAGAATATCACACAGAATACTTTTCATCTATATACACGTTACAAATTTACGAAAAGCAGCAAGTACCAAATTAATGAATCTGCCGGAAAATGACACGAATACATTGTCCCAGACGGTCATCATAACAGGGTAGATAACTATTTTTTTTAATAATTTAATATTAATATATATATTTATCTAACATTCCTAACAGATTCAAATTCAAATCTCTGTCATATTTCATTTATCTCACTCGTTCTCTATTACTCGTTACTCGTTCAGAAACATTCACTATCCCACATAATAATATATGACTATTTTTTTCTATTATATAATCAAAAATGTCACTCATGATAGAATTTGGCATCTGCGATTTTTAAGTCTTGTTTTTTCAGATGATTTTAATATTTTATGACAGGAAAGGAAATAAAGCCTTTATTTCCTTTCCTAAAAAAATAAGCCAATATATAAAAAAAATGTTTTTTTTTACTCGTAACTAATTATACTTCGAGAGCCTATCTTGACCATTATGCCAATGATATTGTAATGTTATCAAAATTTAGAAAAATAAAACTAACCGTAAAGTGGATCAAAATTCGAAGTTTACGGATCGGTCCAGGCACCTCTTAACGTGCAACGATTTTCACAAAATATTCTCTCAAATGCTCACGTGATCACGTTCTGGATTTGGAATCTCGTAGAATATTGCATTTTGTAATATATTATCAACTCCTGCTCGTATCATGGAGTGAATGCCACTTACGATGCACCACGCGTGTATATTTATCACACTTTTAAAATACATCCATCGTAAAAAAAGGGTAAGTGAAAGTTGGACTTGCGCACAATGGATTATATATATTCATCATTCGAAATAATTTTTGAAGTAAATACACATCTTAATATTCTGTGAATATTTAAAGCATCTACCTGTTGCTGTCATTTAACATCGAGCAAAAACGGCTAAAACCACATTATTGTTGTTTTCGTGAGATGACAAAAGGTTTTATACAGTTGATTGGCAGATAACACGATCCATAATTACTGGTCAATTAAGGGACACGAACTTTTCTATATTGCATCGGGTCTGGGTGTTATGGTACCGTCGTTTAAGTTTTCACAAGGTCAGAACGATTTGTGTATGCTGCTTTATAATATCTATTTTTACTAATTTTGCACTCAAATGTTGCACATTGCGTTGAAGCTCGCTTTTTCCTGTGACTTTTGGCGTTTTATGGATAAAAAATGTCAG
Source organism: Glyphodes pyloalis (assembly GCA_037074685.1). Classification (NCBI taxonomy): domain Eukaryota; kingdom Metazoa; phylum Arthropoda; class Insecta; order Lepidoptera; family Crambidae; genus Glyphodes; species Glyphodes pyloalis. The sequence continues at coordinate 2,454,235 of JAYKKO010000030.1, read as the reverse complement.
ATACTTTTTAATTAGACAGATGAACATTTTATGTAACTATATATGATGTGAAATTTAATACTCAATACTTTATTACACAATAATGTTTCATTTACTAAGTAAAAGATACCTGTTCAGTTGCTGTGCTCTGTTAGGGAACAGCAACTGGACGAGAAGAGAGTAGGTGCGCTCGTTTTTCTTTTGTTTAAGGTTTAAAATAAAATAAAAATGTATTATTTATTAAGAGGTGCTGTTAAATATCCTTATTAATACATAGCATCTTATTTATATATTAATAAATATATGCTTTATATAATAATGTATTGATTATATCAGTTAAACAAGTTAAATTATGTTTATCAGTCTAGGTATCGAATTTAATTAAATTCCGGTACCCACATCCATTCATCTATAGCTGCTTCATTAAATAGGTATTATCTGGCACGGCTGCTAAACCTCCAGATACGAGAGACGTGTAGAAACCTACATTGCCGAGTACTCACGTGACTAAACACGGTACGTGTCTAGCGGAAACTGAAATCGGATGCATTGGAACGTTGCTGTAAATTTGATATCCCCGTATCTATTACCCCTTTGCCTATTAGTCCCCTATCACCCCCTGTCAAGATACTCATCCACTCTTAAAAGGACTTACTATACCTTTGATGCACCCGATTTTGATTAATTTTATTAAAAGTTGAAAAGGATTTATGACGATCAACAGCACATTAGATACTTTCGACTTTGCATAATCTTTATACCGTGCAATAAAGAATAAATATCGAAACTACAAGTGTTAGCCAAGGTCGAAAACATTCAGTTCGATTTTTTTGCTTATCACGTTATAGGTCACGTATTGTGTACGTCAAGCCGAACTGTTGACCGTATAAAACATTTACTTTAAAAATTAAATCCACTTCTTTAATGATTGTCTGGTAAAAAAAGTTTTGGAAAGAAATACTTATTTTAATACTTAGATATTCAAAAAGTTGTGAACTGTATTTATGGGAATCACATTGCAAATTGAAACATTTTAATATTTTATTGAAAAATCGTTATTTTTTTATTTTTTTTTTTTATTTAAAAACTTTATTGCACAAATAGGTACAACAGGTGGACTTAATGCTAGGGGCATTCTCTACCAGTCAACCCTTGGGTCATGCAGATAGTTTGTATATGGGTGCGGTAACATGGGAGAAAAAAAAAAGAAATCATTTTAAACAACAATAAATCAAGCATTAAAAATAACATTACGGTATTTTTAAATATACGATAATAATACACATACTATATAAATTAATTAGAATATAATATATAAAATATGAAGGTATACTTAGATTTACATAATATTAATAATTTATAGATATAAACAAATATCTACATAACTATAAATTCAGGAGATAAATAAATTGGTTCAGCAATTGACAAATTCATGACTATCATTACCTACTTGTTAGCGAGAGAGAAGAAGTATTCACGAACTTTATTTTTAAAAATTCCCTTAGTCAGGGATTGTCGGATATCAGCGGGCAGAGCGTTCCAAAGCCGAGCGGCTTGCACAGTGAAAGACTTAGAGAAGAAGTCACTTTGATGTCGAGGAATGTTTAAGCTTAGGTTGTCTGAGGAGCGAAGAGATCGGTCATGAGATTGACAGAGATATTGAAATTGTTTTGTTAGATAGGATGGGGACAATGGATTGTGAAGAATATTGAAGAGCAGGCAGAGTATCCTGGTATTTCTACGTTGACGTAACGGAAGCCATTTAAGTTGGTTGCGAAAATTAGAAATGTGATCATACTTACGGAGCCCAAAGACAAATCTGATGCAGTTGTTTTGAAGACGATCAAGTTTTTTCATTAGGGTTTCAGAGAGATCAGGATAACATGCGTCTGCGTAGTCGATGATGGGTAAGATTAGAGTGTACACAAGCATAAGCTTAGTAGTGAAAGGTAGAAAAAATTTAAAGCGATAGAGGCTCCTCAGACAAGCCACCACCTTGCGACTAACCTCAGTGACATGAACAGACCAGCTTAGAGTGGAGTCTAAATGAAGTCCAAGATTTTTCACGGACTCACAGTAAGGGATGATTGTTCCATCAAATTTTATTGTTTCTAGGTCGGGCACGTGAAGTCTGGCCAGTAGTCTGGAGCTGCCAACGATAATAGCCTGACACTTAGCAGGGTTAACAGAAACACCAAAATCATGAGACCAGCTACGAATGCGATCCAGATTAGCGTTCAACTTGCAGATGGCCGAAGTTAACTCACCCACCTTTGCACTGGTATAAAGTTGTAGATCATCAGCGTACAGATGATACGAGCAGTCAAGAATATTGGAAATTAGGTTTATAAATACTGAAAAAAGGATGGGCGAAAGAATACCACCTTGGGGTACCCCAGTAGATAACTCAACCCAATCCGAGGTAGCAAATTGAGTAGAGACGGATTGCTGACGGCCGCGAAGATAAGAGGACATCCAATTCAGGACAAGAGGTGATAAATTTAGTGAAGATAAGATAGCAAGAAGAAGATCATGATCAACGGTGTTAAATGCATTAGAGAAGTCAATCAGGACGAGAATGGTGAGCTTAGTACTATCCATAGCCTCTCGTATGTCGTCAGTTACTTTGACGAGTGCAGTAGTAGTGCTATGAGCGGGCCTAAAACCGGACTGTAGTGAATTGAGCAGATTATTAGCATTTAAGTGTGAGGAGAGTTGCTTCAAAACACAGGCTTCGGTTACTTTGGAAAGGAAAGGTAGTATTGAAATAGGTCGGAAGTGGGTGGGAGTGGTGGGATTAGGAACTTTGGGAAGCGGATGAACCAACGCCCTGCCCCATAAATCAGGGAAATTACCGGAGTCGAGGGAGAAATTTATCAAGTGTGATATTACTGGCAACAATTGTTCTAATAAAGGAACAATCATGAGGCGACTAATACCATCGACTCCAGTAGCCTTAGATGTAATGGAAAGTATCGTTCTCTTTATCTCGTCCTGAGAGACGGAGGAAAAAGTAAAAGGGTCAGTGACAGAAAGAGTAACAGGTGAAATTTTGGACAGCGTTTTGGATTTAATGTGTGGACTAAGGGGTGGAACATTAGAAAAGTGAAGGTTAATTTCATTGAGACTAAGTGAGATAGGAATGTTACTTGATTTAGTTCCACATATTCCCAGAGATTTCAGAAATTTCCAGATATTGGGAGCAGAAGAAAGTGAAATACGATCATGAATAAAGCGGCGTTTGGCTACTCGTATCATCTGATTGCAGCGATTCCTCGCGGTCTTGTACAGTGACCAATGTTCTTCAGTTCGATCCTTCTTAAAAAGTCGAAAGGCTTTGTTTCGCCTTCTCATTGCCATACGAATCCCCCGTGTCAGCCAAGGAGCAGGTGGTCGCTTGATCCGAACTGTGTGCAGAGGTGCATGTACATCGAACAACTGTAAGACAAGCTTGTTAAACCTATCAACTTTTTCGTCAATACAAGTGGCAGTTGCAACCGGCGACCAATCCATCAACGACGCATCATGCAGTAAATTATCGATATTAACGCGACCATAACTCCGCAATCGTACTGTCCGCGACCTAAATTTCGGGGCCTTAAGAGCGTACGACAAATAAATAAGGTCATGTCTGGAAAACCCAGGCGCAAGAAGTTGGCCATGATCAGAGTTAAGATCGGAATTCGATATCATAATATGGTCAATCCAGGTGTCACTGCCATGTAAATTATGATGCGTTGGTTGGAGTAGAAGATGCTGAAGACTTGTTGATTTAAGAAGATTAAGTAGCCTCCGTGAGCGATAAGAGTCACAGACAAGATCCGTGTTCAAGTCACCCATGACAATGAGGTGAGGATAGTCGGCACTCAAAGATTCCAAGACGGGTTCCAAGGAAGAGAAATAATCAGTGGAGGGGGGACAGTAGACGACGCCAAGTGCAGCCTTAGTTGAGCCCAAGGAAATTTCAAGAAAAAGATATTCAGCATTGGCTGAATAATGGCTAGGTGAAGAGGCAATAATTTTGTAAGGAATTTCAGATTTGAGATAAATGGTAACCCCTCCTCCACCCTTACCTGTGCGATCATTTCGGATTAATACAAATCCGGGTAGACTGAATAATGTAGATGGAAGACAAGGCTTGAACCAGGACTCGGAGATAAGGACGGCACTAATGAGGGTGGATGAGAAGGAATCCAGAAGTTCATTATAGTGCTGAGGCACGCTCTGCGCATTGATATGACATAAATTAAGATTGTTACTTCTATTCCTGAAGCAACTATTCAACTGGTTACCAAGGGTATCGGTATCCGAGTCGATAGACGTGTCGTGACAAGAGAAGAATGATATAGACGAGTTTGCGGATTGACATGAATCGTTTGCTGACATAAATACTTATAACTTATAAATAAATACTAATACAAACTAAAATAAATATAGAATAATAAAAATAAAAGTAACTAAAAGCTAAGCAGTAGCTTGATGATTAAAATTTAACACACTCTAACCGCATCACCCACCAGCTGATAATACAATAGAAACATTTAAGTAAACAAAGAGAGAAAAAAAAATAAAAAGTAAGTAAGTGGGTACGTGATATTGATAATTAAGTAAACAGACGCATAACTATTTTTACTCAAATACTAACGACAATTTGTATAACAAATATATATGCGAGAAAAAAAAATAAATAAAAAAACTGTTTTTTACGTTCAACATCTGTGGCCGTGTAACGAAACGTTTTCAATGTTCTAAATATGCGAGATCCACTGCCATAACTGTCATTCTGACATCTGTCTAACTTTCTAGAAAACAAAATTGCCCTCATAATATTAAATTATGGAAAATAAATAAATAGAAGGTACATGATTAAAAGCAAGAAAGACGTACCCACCACAGAAAAACTTATCAAGGATATCACTATTTCTTGGCCGCCTGCTTGCGTGTTACTGGCTTCAAGGACGGATGAGGGACTCCAACTGGTTTAACGCTCGTAGTTGGTGTGGAAGATGTGCGGATCGAACTCGGGGCGCCGGTGCTTTTGGGGAATCGTTTGATGATATCATCAATCTCGGCTTGAGTGGAGATCTTCCTTCTAGAGTTGTCTGGAAGCTTAATTACAACAACCCCATCCTGAGTCCAACAATTCCTCATCCCGAAGTGTGATCGAGCAGTCGCAAATGCACATTGACGAGTCTTGGTGAGGAATTCACTCACAGCATAAGGCGTGCCCTTGAGCAGTGTCTTCCTTCGCCAGGTTGCTGACCTCACTGTGAAGCTGCTGAAGCGAACAAGAGTAGGTCTGGGGCGCACACTTGATTTCTCACCAAGACGATGACAGCTCTCAACCTGGGAGGCGGCGTCGGGCAAATTCAACTTATCGCGAATGATGTTAGTCACTGAGGTCATAAGGTCTTCGGTGGCTTCAGGAATGCCAGTAAATATGAGCGCCTTTCTGCGATACCGCATCTCCATAGCATCCAAGGAATTTATGCAGTCAGACATCTGTTTTCTGAGGTGATGCAGAATCTCCCAGACTATGTCCCGGAAGCTATGGAACTCAGATGTTAGCCTGGACAACGAGTCAGGGGTTGATGGCTGCGACTGCAGCTGCAATTCAAAATCAGCCATCCTCTTCATAAGGCGTTCTTCTATGTCCGCTTGGGAAGCCTGCAATTGTGCTGCTACATGTGCCATAGTTGTGTTAAGTGATTTTCTTTGTTCACGAATATATTAGTGAGATAACTGCTGGTAAGTGGAAGCTAAGAGAATGCTATATCATATAGAAAAATACTTGTTTACTATTTTTAATAAATTAAAACTCAGCAGTAAAATTTTAGCCTTCTTACTTATTCTACACCTACCGCCCAAAAAAAGTTTATTTTGTTAATTGACTTTCGGCAGTCTTATTTGCTAGTTTTAAATATATATATGAACGTAGCCGAAAAGTATTAATCAATGTTGCTTTTTGTTTCATAAGAGGTAAACAAAACTATTGTATATTATAAGGGGCGAACAGGTTTATTTACAGAATGAGAGGTGAAAGTTGCGGGGCGCACAGAAGTGAGATTGTGAATTAGTTTTTATGCTGTTAAAGACGCCAGCTATGTTGTTTTACCAATCAACAGAAAGTGGCACGGTAGCGTCCACAAAACAGATATCGACGTCTTCAAAACGCAGCAGATGCGGAATGAGGAGAGTTGCAAATGTAATCCAGAACGAATAGCTGTATTTATAGTGGATGATTTGTTACAAAGAATTTTCATCTTGAAAAAGAAATAAGAATAAGAAAAGACAGACATTTACTTACCATATAAAGTTACAGGTTTTGCTCTACAAAACAAAATAATATTCTAAAGTATTGTCTAAATGTGGTCGCATTGGCGGATTTACTTTTTTGCCGTCAGTAGGCTATTCAAATTTTGCCGCTCCTTCTGACCTCTGCATTTCTATACATTTGCCGTCCCCTAAAATCTGCCGCCCTAGGCTCCAGCCTACTCAGCCTTCTGGTAAATCCGCCACTGTGTGGTCAACAAGGTGGAACTAACCCACTTGCCTCTTGGTTACGTAGGTCGTCAAGTATTTTTGTGGTTCTATCTAACACAATATATCAGAACCAAAATAAGGACTTCTGCTTAATAAAAAAGTAATTTTAATTCAAATTCAATACCCAACCTGTAATAGAATTAAGGGATCTTTGTACTGTTTAAAGTATTTCTTACTTCCTTGTCGTTGGTTTTCAATAGATTTAACTTGAATGCCTTTGAACTCGGAGATTTACCGAAAGCCACTGAGATTGGCAGCTCTTGGATAGAACTCGACTAAAGCAAAGCCACGGAGCCAGGAGTTTGCAACGTTTCCAAGACAAAGCATTAGATAAAGAAATGCTTTGGGGAATAGAAAACAAATGTATTTATAGTAAATTAAGGCTGCTGTTCACTCAGAATGCGAATATTCGTATAAGTTTTTCTTTGAAATCGTTCTCTGGAATAAAAATAATCTAGTATTCCAACGGAAATTTATAATAACAGCTTCGACAGAACTTTGTGAGAGTCACTTCAAAAACAAAAAAAACTGTTATGGTCAAATTACGTAAGTCAACTACAGTTAAAGCCTTGATTATTTTTAAACTACAGCAAAAAATTTAATGTTGCCGCTCGGACCTGTTTCGGATAAACTTAGCGATTTTACTAACGAACACCTTTATAATAAAAGTTTTTTTAACAAAAATATGTTTTAGTACAATGTAAATCATTCGTATTAACTGCAAAAAAATATTGTCGCGTTTTGACCCCGTAAATTATTTGAAATATTTGAAATGGAACGCGGCAGTCTTAAATTCTAAATTTGAGATCAACTTATACAAGCACAAAAAATCCTATTTTGTAAAATGCAAAAATCACAGAGTAATAACGTTTAAAGGGAAAACTCACATTGTTAATCATGTTCAACATTTTTTTTTTATATTTATATAAATTAAATCATCATTTATGATTCGTCAATATAAACCAAACGAACCTCCGATCGAGAACCTAAACCTACAGAAAAAAAATCTGCAGTTTCATCATAAAGGAATTAAAACTTATTACAATATTTTTGAAGTTATTAACTCCTTTCTTGATAATTCACATATTCAGAAGGCAATAAAACACTGAGCGTGGAAACGGCCGCTATACAGCAGTAGATACATGACCAGACCCAGCTGCTAGATAATATCAGTCATCAACTGACATTGTATGGATGGCTGGAGTATCAAACTACAGATAAGATGCTAATGCCTTGTAGTTTATGAGCGCTAAATCTCAATGGTTTTCCCAATTTGTTGCGTCTGTGTATATTTCTTAAGGTAAAACATGAAATCAGGTACTAATTGACAAACATCGGACAATATCCCACAAAAAATATTAACCCGGAAATTTGTAAGAAAATCTGGCTAGATAGATATAGATGAGTGAGATACTTGATTAAAATATACTTTTGATCCCAATATAATACGTTCTAAGCATTGCGATTCCTACAGCTATTTTAAAAATATTGGATTATATCACATACATTTTCATGAGACATTTTCTAGGTAATTGACCAAAACGAATTTGTATTCGAAGTCGAAGCTTCGCCTGACCCCTTCGGTCGTCCGTACTGGGTTGAGAGAATAAAGAAAGAGAAAGAAGTGCACTTGTGTGTTGTGACAACGTTCGGGTACTGTAAACCAAGTCCGAATTGGTTAATTGCTAGATTGTCCGCTGACCGGTAGTGGGCAGGACCATACTTTTAAAGAGATAATTTGGTAAAAGCTAAAATGACTTTCTATCTATTCTTAGCAGTCGTTAACATCCTCTGTGGATTTCTTTTTAAAATGCGTAGAGAGCAAACTATCTCATCCCATGTAAAATAAACTTATACGAAAAGCTCTTCCGTTGAGTGATTCTAAGGTGTTTCTTATAAATGGAAACCATTTGCTATTATATTATATTATATTATATTATATTATATTATATTATATTATATTATATATATATTTATATTATATTATATTATTGGACAACATCACATACATTGCTCTGCTCCTGTGGTAAGTAGCTAAAGCACTTGTGTTACAGATAACAGCAACAATGACGGTACCACAACACCCAGACCCGAGACAATATAGAAAACTTCGTTTCCCATATTGACCCAACCGGGGATCGAACCCGGAACCTCAGAGATGGCGCGACGCCAAAGTTCGGCACGCTTGCCTCTCGGCTACGGAGGTCGTCAAAACTTGATTTATTGGGATATTGGTAACTACTAATGCCATTATGTTCAATAATACTGGGTGGTTCGGTCGAAATCGTTCTGTATAATATTCCAATTTCATTTAACTCCAATGATATCACGGATTCTATTCCCAGTATGGCTTAACAATCTGATGTATACTTGGAAGCGTATTTACTACACAGTAAATACCCGAGTACATTCTAGCGTAGAAGCTAAGCTGAATGAGGTAACGTGTCGGAGCCGAGATTGCAGTAAGAACGTGACCTCCGCGCCTTGCTGAAGGAATAACTGACAAAGTTGTTGGCTGCAGTGAAGTTGCCACGCTATTACTGTGAGTTAGCTTTGCATATAATGCTGTTTAATTTGTAAGTAATATTTGCAGGCTTAGTTCTCACTTTAATGCTGCTTTAATGAAACAAATATTTGAATTAAGCATGAGTTTGTTGACTGATATTAGATTCTGGTTAAGACCGTACTAGAACTGATTTAAGAACTTATTCTACATTACGGTGATGATTAAAATGTATAAGAAAAGCACATATATAAATGCAACATGAATATATAACCAACTGCCACCTAGTATTAGAAATGAAGAAAACCCTAAAATATTAATTAAAACCCTTAGAAATATGTTGATAAGTAAAAGTTATTATAGCCTCACCGAATATTTTGAGGACAAATTTAACATAAAATAATTAATTACACATTTATGAGCTGTTTCACATTCGATCTACTCGAATTATGCAACTAAACATTGTTAATTAATTACGAATAATTTTCTATACTCAAGTGGGTATCATGGAGTACTTATTCTATAGCTATTGTAAGACCTGCTGTATACTCATGGATGCAATAAATGATTTGAATTTGAATTTGACGAAGCTAGTAATAATTATTATAATGAAATTATTAAAAATGGTGGCTTTAAGTATTCCTTTCTGAAAAATACATGTTGCATTACCCGAGGGGACGGCGTGTTTGGAACTTTCCTCACAAGGACACGCCTCTGTAAAAATTCATGGTCTGGTGGTGGTTGAACGGAGGGGGGAGACTATAAGTAAAAATAGCCAATCCATTTGTGGGGACCTTAGGTGTCTATTAAGATATTAAATATGCAAATACTGTACTGAAATGGTTCATTTAAGACTACAGGTTCGAATCTTGCTAGAGGCATATGTGATACCATAGGCATTTGTACGCGAGTAATCACAGCACAACCTATAAAATTTGATTACCAATAAGTTGCCGTAGTAATTACGGTTTAATACATATTACTTCGACATTCGTAACTATTGGACGAGTGGAGTATTTTTATTTTTGTTTCTATTGTAAATAAATATTAGAAAAATTTTGAAAAAAGGATCAAAAATAAATATTAAAGAAAACCATAATTAGACAAAGAGCAAAACCACAAAAGGCAACATATCGGAATCCAAATTACAGAGCGTGACTACGTGGCGCGTGGTGAATGTAAATTAAAATAAAAAAATAAAATACATTTATTTCCAAGATAAGTACACGTTGAACAGAAATTACTGAGTCCCACACTAGGCTTAGCCTGTCCCGTGGGGAGCATAGTGAGGTATTTAACAGTATGGATTATTCTAGCACAAGTGCGACACGCATTTTGATTACAAAAAATAAAAGTAAATAAAAATAAAAATAAACATTGTACAGTACAAATTAATACGACAGTTGCAGTATCATTGCCACATTATAGCCGCAACCAAGATATGCACATAAATATTTAAAACTCTACGGAATCAAATGGAATACCGTTAAGATATTAAACTTTAAGACCTTGATGTTTCGTTAACTAGTGGTAGAACTTTGCAGTAATATTAACGCGGTTCAAACTTTGAATAATTGATTAATAAATTTATGCAAAGCTATGTTTACTCGTATAAGGTAACTTACTATTACGCTTGAGTACGTTTCTATACCTACCTACATTATTTTAGTTAAATTTTTATGTTTTATACATACATATTCAGTATTTGAAAATAGGTAATTTTTGATCTTAAAGCCAGAGAGTCTGACCACTTAACCATCTTTCATAGTTGTTTGTTTTTTTTATCATCATTTTTTCTTATTTCCACTATCGATTAGTTCGACTTAAGAATAATCAGAGAATCCTGAGGTCTTATTACTATACTTTAATCGCTAGACCATGAAGCGCGTAAAAAACATAAATATATGTACACACATGAGTTCAACTACACAAATATATAAAAGAATGTGGTATATGCATGACGCCCTCCGTAGCCGAAAGCTGAGTTGGTCGGGCCTTAGCGTTGCACCATCTGTGGGGTCCTACCCAGTTCGATTACCGGTTGGTTTACTATGAAAGGCTAACTTTAGGTTTGTGTTCTGTGGTACCTTCGTAGTTCATGATTTCTGTAACACAAGTGCTTGAGCTACTCACCACAAAAACAGAGCAATGTATGTGATGTTGTCCAATATTTATTTATTTACTCACAAATAAATATTAATTGGTAATCGTAATAATCAATGAAAAGTAAAGAGAGGTAGGGCATAGTGATTTATCGCTCGAACTAGAGCAGCCCGACTGGTGAAATACCTCCACCTTACAGAAGACCGCAGCCAAATAACAATCACTTCTGTGTTGTTGTGTTTCTGCGTGTGAGTAAGGTTTCCAGAGCTCCTGGGGGGTGCTACATTAGTAGCAGGGGTCAAGCCTTCAAGGTAAGGGCAACAAGTCCAGTAACAGATTTATTATGCTGTACTTGTCACCCTTAAGCTAGGTTCTCATTACCACTTAACATCAGGTGGGATATGGTCAATCTTGAAGTGCAATATTAAAAAAAAAATCACTACTTCACAAATCAGAGCAAAATATTATGTGATACCTCATTTACTAATAAATGAATTAAGGAATGTTATTTTCATTGTAATCGCAATGGCCTTGCATAACATCGTTTCATTCGTAAAATCCAACAATGTCCCATTTCCACACATATCGTTGAAAGAGGGTTCATCGTTACAGCTAATTAAAATCTTTTAAATGCAAGCAGACAAAAGCAACAAAGGAAAAAGTATTTCTAATTACGGGCTGGCACGGGAACCGGCTTTCACTCAGCTTTGACTGGATAAACGGAATTTGCCTTTTGAAAAAAATCGATCAAGCCATTGGGTTGTACCCGTTGAATTGTTTTGCCTCATAATTTATTAGGTACTAGTAAATTATTATAATGGCACATTTTTTTTCAGAGTTCGCATTTGGCAGTGTCATTAATACGATTTTTAGGGATCCGGAGCCATATGGCAAAAAACGGAACCTTTATGAATATGATGTACAACATTACCATGCGAACTTTCACCGAAAATTGGTTTGAACGAGATCTAGTAAGTAGTTTTAGTTTTAAAACGTCATAAAAAAATTTAAAACTATCTTTTATTCATTTTATTCATATGCCTGGGTGTTCTGGTACGTCATTGTTTCTGGTATCTGTGAAACGGGAGCTTTAGCTTGTTGCCTTAGAATCACGGCAATATATTTAATGTTAGTTCACAAAAAAAAGTAATGCAGCCAGCATTTTGGGTACCTTACCACAAAAACGATCTTTGCTTATTTAAATATCTTATTTTACTTTTTTTATTATTATATATTAGGTATATATATTTCTTTTAATATTTCGAAAGGCAGTAATAGTTAAATTTATGCTATCTTAAGTTAATTTGTTTTGTTTAACAAAGTCATCAAATATAAAAAAAAGTTTATACAAATTACTGTATAAATAATTAATAATTTGAACGCGCTAATCTCAAGAACTGTTTCCAATTAACAAAATATGTTTGTGTTGGATAAATATTAAATATTGGACAACATCGCATACATTGCTCTGATTCTGTGGTAAGTAGCTAAAGCACCTGTGTCACAGAAATCAGAAACAACGACGGTACCACAACACCCAGACCCGCGACAATATGGAAAAGTTCGTTTCCCATATTGACCCGACCGGGGATCGAACCCGGAACCTCAGAGATGGCGCTCGCCAAAGTCAGGCCCGCTCGCCTCTCGGCTACGGAGGTCGTCAATTTCATAGGATAGTGCATTTATCGAGAAAGATTTTAGGCTAAATAACATTACGCTGCAACTAATAACAAATACTAAGTGGCAAATATGAATAAGCGTGCGAAATGCCTGAGGGCCGAGGGCATACATACGAGTATAATTATAAATTACAATCTGTATCATGTAGGTACGTCATATAATATTTGTTAATTTTGATGTTAGTTAATAATTCCGAAATAATGTTCTGTTTTGTAGCGTGAGTTTCGCACTTGCAGACAACCACTTAAAAGTGGTTTGCGACGCCTATGATTTAATATTAAGAAGTGTTGTTAATTTAATATAAATAAATAATAAATTGAGATTGAGATAAGTAGGGCATAGCGATTTATCGTTCGAACTGGAGCAGCCCGACTGGTGGAATACCTCCACCTTACATAAGACCGCCGCAAAAAAAACAATCACTTCTGTGTTGTTGTGTTCCTGCGTGTGAGTAAGGTTTCCAGAGCCCCTGGGGGGTGCTACATTAGTAGCAGGGGTCAAGCCTTCAAGGTAAGGGCGACAAGTCCAGTAACAGATTTATTATGCTGTACTTGTCGTCCTTAAGCTAGGACCTCATTACCACTTAACATCAGGTGGGATGAGGTCAATCCTGAAGTGTAATATAAAAATAATAATAATAAATAAATAAATAAATAATAAAAAAATCTGACTATGGTTAAAACCATGCTTAGCAAAGAGTTTTCAACATCTCTGTCAGATTTCACACATGACGTGTCCATTTAAGTTTTAAATTCAAATCATTACTTTAGAGGCAAATAAAATAAGTACATACATATATACATATACAATCGAAAATATCATCGAATATTTCAATTCCATAAATTGGTCTCGATTAGCATCGCAAGCTTCCAAATTATCTCCAGCGTTGAAACTGATTGCAATTTGCTAATGAACTTTCATAAAAATTTAAAGCAAAAACAGATTTTAACAATGCGTTGCTTTGTTTTTCCCAATTGAGTTACTAGCTTGTTTCAGCATCAATTTTAAAAATAAAATCTGAGTTTGTTTCTATGCTGTAGGTACTATTAGTGAAGCATTTAATTGTACATAGAATCTTCGTTTTAATCAGACAATCAGATCAAACTAGGAAAAACTTGTGATATTGAAAAACAATGAAAGGTTTCTCGAACCTATGACCTCTAGATTTAAGAACACGACCCTTTAACTACTAAAACAGGTACTGAAAAAATCAGTATTGCTTTTTTGTGTAAAAAGTATTTAAAACATTATTTTATCTATAATGTGATGTTACCTGAGTTTTATATCGAGACTTCATCCTTGTGTAAACTTTAAGACTTTCGCGTTCCATTTTAAACATTTAAAATAAATTAACGGGTCGGGCAGTAAGTAGTTCTTATTAACTACTAAATAAAAATGGTGTCCCGTTAAATTATTTTAAATGTTCATCCTTGTGCCTCCAAAACTTGAATATTCTCATTGCAAGCATAAGCATTAGCATATCCATTCGAACTTAAATGCTTTGGACATTCTTCTTTACTTTTCGTTCTGTCATTCTTCTTACTTGCTGTCTATCACATTCTTGCATCATACCTACATTATTTTTCCCTGATCTCTTATAACTGCAACACTAACGATAAAGTCACTAAATTTGGTCGGTATGGTCATCCATCTACTTACTGACAGTGGCGTGCATAGCTTGACTTTCGGTATTATTTCCAAACCGTTGTTGCCATCAGACCACGAACATTTTTTATTATATTACATATTTCTACTATTTAAGAAACGATCTGACTTCGGTAGCCCTTGTTCAATAATTACTGTAGCAGTGTGTTAAAAGACACATCGTTACATTCCACGCATTTTGGCGCACCGTTCCATTTAGCAATTTAGGCTCCACCAACCACAGAGCCATCTGGAAGTATTTAAATAAAACAAATACCACCGCTAAAATTATATTATTTCTGTAGTTAATTGAATTTTCCTCGGGAGTAATAAGACAATTTTATTTTTCCAGTTTTTATTTTGTTTTTCTAATTAATTAGTCATTGAGTCATTATTGTGTTTTCTTAACTTGGAGACGGAAGTTGGCCAAGGAGATTTAATTTCAAGCGAGAATAAATTGGTTGTGAATCTGTTTTCATTCTACTGCTTCCTTGCGAATAATTTGGAGGTGGTAGCTTTTAAATTGTAGATTGAATCAAATGCAATAGAATACATTGAATAAAATGCGAAACAATATAGCTTAATGACCATTACAGAGACTTAGTAAATATGTACTAGACTTTTAACATTTAGTTAGATAAAAGGTTGTAAAATAACTGTATGTGAGTCAAATTTTTTTTTAGTCAAGTCCATATTTATTAATCATCTATGGAACTACCATCGGTACAGAACCAATTACAATAATGAAGGTGTCAGCAAAATATTCACTAGATTAGTAACATAAGCGTAAGATTACTTGAAATTGGACTACTTTACATAGTTTAGTTGCGATAATTGTACATAGAAACATTAAGTGTTTTAAGAGGTAAGCTAAAGCAGACCATTCTAAAGGTGGCATCTGTTCACAAAAAGATTTATATACCCTTTTTTTTGAGGTGGGGAAAATACTTTTCGTACCATACCGCTGGGGACGACAGCGACGTGTGTGGGACTCCCCCGCTCATAGGAGCGAGGACCTAACTATTACCCACCCACCTTCTCATCGCCCAGTGACAGCGCTATGGGAAACTGAAGACCAATAACGGCTATAGCGTCGTCAGCGATAGCTGCTCCCTAGGGAGCCGCTCCGTCTAGTCTAGGTCTGTATAACCTAACTAGCGGTCCCGGCGAACTTCGTTTCGCCTTAGAGAATTTTTTCCGCTTTTCTGTTGAAAATTTTCCCTAATTTTGTAGCCTATGTCAAATTGTAAGAATGTAGCATTCTATTGGTGAAATAATTTTTTATATCGGCCCAGTACTTTTTGAGCCTATTCATTACAATCATACAAAAATAGGTACAAATCTTTCCTCTTTATAATATTAGTATAGACAACACTACGACGATTGAAACACTTATTATTTGTTAAAATCTGTAGAGCTAACTTGTAGTTAATGCAACTTGGTATTAAGTCCGCTATTTGAACATTCTTTACGTGTAATAAAATTTAAATTAATAAACTATATCCTTCTCCAAATTTTAAATTTTCTACCTACTATAACAAGTTTGTTCATCTTTCACGCAAAACGTGCAGAATGGATGTAAGTAAAATTTATCATCTAGACCGATTAGCTAAAGTAATATAAATGGTACTGTTTTGGTTCCAAAGCCACCAGCCTCATGGCCTGCGCCGTGGGCCATGACTTATGCTGAGTGTGGCCCTTTTATTTAGGACATTACGACTTGTCATGGTCTGCACCGCCCGGTTGACGAGGAGATCTCGTGGAGATAGATTACACGTTTTATTGTTATATACACCGTGCTTTTTTACCCGTCTTACATCGGAACCCCTATATATATACCCGTCATATAGAACATCTTGGCAGTGTTAATTTTTTTTATCACCAAAAAATAACATAAGAATACGTAAAAAAAAAACATTCTGACCATTCATTTTGAACACTCTGTAGCGCGTGCGCACGACGCGATGTTATGTACCTACGAGTACATTCACCCGGGAGCCGGCCGCGACCGTTAGTGAGTAGCGAGACTGTAGTAGGTACCTACCTACGTACCTAGTTACAGGGGTTTGAATGTAAGACGGGTAAAAAGCACGGTGTATATGTAGTGGAATGGGAAATGAAAGAAGCAAATGTAAATAATCGAAATATATTAACAGTTAAATAAATTAAATTTACCACACACACGTCGTCTTGCACATCGTCGTCATTCGTCGTTCAAATCTAACTCTCTGTTATTTTCTCCGTTCGGATATTCATACGTACAGGCATCGCACATGCACAACGTTTGGATACATCCACTCAAACTCAAACATTTCTTTATTCAAGTAGGTTACTTATAACACTTTTGAACCGTCATTGAATACAATGCAAAGTGATTCTACTTCCGGTTCGGAATCTATATCTACCGAGAAGACACCGGTAAGAAACTCAGCAGATCATTTACAGTATCAGTATCTAACTTATTGCTATGTGTAGCTCACTTTGGACCAAGTCATATAGTTTTGGTTTTGATGAGTGATGAGACAAATAAGTACTCAAGTAAGTTTTTACTTTCGAGAGGTAAGCTGGAGCTATCCCACATATGTATATATTTTTTGTTGTTTTCTGTCTTGTCTCCTCTCTGTGTATGTGTACTTCTATGACAACGTTGTGATGCCTTTAAGTAATAAATGTTTATTTCTTTCTTTCTTTCAAAATATTGCAAACTAACTTGCGGTCAGAAGCTAGTATAATAATAAAGCTCTCATTTCGTTTCGTAAATACGAACTCACTTGTTCAGGCTACTCCGTAATTTCGCTTGTTATCCTGCTTTTCGTACCGGAATAGAACGATGCGAACATTTTGCTTGAGAAACTACCAAGCACTTTCTGGAGTTACTCTTGGAACTGGAAGTTGCGATGGCGTTATTAACTTCAGCGTTTTGCGTTGCGTCTAGAGATGAAGTGTAAATACATAGCGCCTTAGCACGTTTCTGGATATTCTTTGCTGAATATGATTCTGCTTTATTTCCAGTTCATAAGGTCGGAATTTGTGCGTACTTAGTTTCACATGCAAAGTATAAGGGTAGTTGACATGAGAATGTCTGTTTGGTTCAACTTTTAGATCACCAAAATATTGGACAACATCTCTACTCTGCTTTGGTTTTCTGGTAAGTAGCTAATGCACTTAAGTTGAAGAAATCAGTAACAATGAATTTTCAAGAAATAAATGTTCGTTTCCTATATTTACGTTTTTTTATTAAATAGTATTATTTACGTATGTATATATATATATATTTATATATGGACATTATGCAAATATAGAATATATATATTATATGTATTCATGAAGGTTGACTGGTAGAGAAAGCCCCTAGCATTAAGTCCACCTGTTGTACTTTTTTGTGCAATCATGTTTTTAAATAAATAAATAAATTCGGTAAAATGACATGAGCCCTATTAAAACATCATTAATTTCACCGATTCACTTCGTATGGTTTCAGCGAAACGATGTTCAATAAAACGTAGCGTTGGTCGAAAAAGATTCGATAAAATGACATAAGCCCTATTAAAACAGCCCAGTAATTTCTCATGCATTGCACCAGATCCCTTGATATTCATAACTCACGCTCGGCAATATTTAGCTGTGATATATTTTCGGCAAGAACAATGATGCTGCTCCCATATTTAATACCGCGTCACAACATTGATTAAACCAAGCGAAATCCGCTCTTGAGCAAACTGAATATCTAAAATTTCCATCAACAGAGGTATTTGGTGTTATAGTTTAATTAAACTATCTCCTTGTTGCAACGAACATCTGTTGCATAAATCACCATATTACAAGGCTGAGTGCTTCCATATTTCACTACCCAGGAACTAATTGCCAACGGTTGCAATCAAGAAAATGTAGAAGACTTGGGAAGAAACGCTTCAGTTACAGTTTTTGACATTTATGTTGTGAATGAGAAATGGAATAAAGAAACTCGTTAATAATTCAAATATATTAGATAAATAAAATATAATTATTGTTTTTCATGCCGTCGTCTTTTTTTATGAACTCAATCTTTACTGTCTTTAGATAAAGCAAAGATACTGCCAATGTCAAGTATTATTCAGTTTTATTCAATATTCTTTTTTTTCATGTAAATAACATGTACCGCTGTATTTCTCCGTTCAAACCTAATTGTCACTTCCGTGTAATGGAGGACCATTCGGATATCCATACATATTGTCATCGCACATGCACTATGTTCGGATACATCCGCTATCCCACATTTATTTTATTGTTGTTTTAAGAAACAAAATACATTCAGTAGTCACAGTTGATAATTAAACATAAAATAACATTGAAAAGTATTGTATAAGCAGGGTTGACAAGGTACAGCCTCAGCATTTGCTATATTAGTCCATAGAAAATCACATCAGCAAAGGTATTCTGGGTAAGTTGCTTGCGCTATTATTGTGTGTTGGTGTAATAAAAATGCAATAATAACTTTTTATTACAACTTGGCTTACTACATAGTAATCATTTCTTTATTTTAAAGAAACATAAAAATTTTATCTCCCTTCGCGGTGCGGGGCTCAAACCCACAAACTTCACATATCGCTCGAGCTGCTCTTTCAACTGTTGTTTAAAGTAGCCTCCGGTAAGTGCTCTCTGCCAAATATATTTAAGAAATACATACTTATCGGCCCGTGGTACATTTGTTGCATGGTACATTTTTTTTTAATAACGTGTATCTCTGAATCGTCCATATTCACGGAATCATCGCTTTATTCTAAGGCTTGAGATTGAGTCCCTAATTTTTTTTTTATTTTAAATTCAATTCTATATAAGATATTTTGGATACTATTGCTGAATGAGAGATGCAATAATAAGAAACTCAGATGCTTGTTTTTTTTTCAAGGAAAAACAGCGATTGTTTTAGAGACCTAATAAAGCTATAGACTATTTAAAGGGTAGGTATATGTTAAGCCCAGAGCAGAACCACGCTCATCAAATGCAAATTGGTCATCAGTGGTGAGGAGATGCATTCCGCATTGCATTATGCAATTGCTTATCTCGATTAAGCTTAACGAGTTTGAAGTTTTTAATAAAAACAGTAATCATTTTCTTTTCGTCCTTTTCTTTTCTGATGATGTTCGATTATTCATTTAAATAGCAATTGCTTACAAAATAATTAAAAAAACCTCGTCTGGTTTTCTTCTTGAAAATATGTATTATTATTTAATTTTTCGAACAATAATTAAATTTCTGTCTAAGCATGAGTAAGATATTTGCTTTTGGAAATTTAATAAAAATGTGAATTAAATTACATTAATTAGTGCCTGTTCCAACCAAGCATTATTTTCAACAATGGAGCCCTTTGCCCTAAAATGTATTATTGAGCATTAAATATGGTGATAATTTTCTTTTCTAGAATTTAATTTTAGTTCAATCCATTTATCAAAGCTCCGTATAAAATAAACATTTCTAATCATGTAAGCAAAATATGACGACCTCAGTAGCCGAGAGACGAGCGTACCGGACGTTGGCGTCGCGCTTTCTTTGAGGTTCCGGGTCCGATCCCCGGTCGGGTCAATATGGGAAACGAACTTTTCTGTATTGTCTCGGGTCTGGGTGTTGTGGTACCGTCATTGTTCCTGATTTCGTGTAACACAAGTGCTTTAGCTACTTACCACAGAATCGGAGCAATGTATGTGATGTTGTCCAATATTTATTTATTATTATTATTTATTTAAATGTAATGTGTTCAACACACGGAAAGAAAAAAGAAATTCCACAATACTTCACGACAAAATGTTTGATTTTTTTAATGAATTTTTAAAAATTATTCACAAGCAATCTCATTTTTGCATTATGTTGAAAACTCTACCTGATGAAACCGTGAATAATAAAATACCACGTAAATATTCATAACATTCGAAAGGGAAGCGAAACGCACATTTCTCAGTGAACAATCAGCATAATCTCATTTGCGATATAACAAGATCTACAAACTGCATGATATTATCATAAAATATTTTTTAAGTGCCCGAACTTAGATCACCTATTTTAAAAAGATACGGCAATACCAACCGAAAAATAGTAATAAAAATATACGAAGATTCATTTTAATCAGATATTTAGTTTTAGTTACGGCCTGCAATTTTTGCTATCAGTTTTTTTTTCAGTATTATAAATAAATATTTACTCAAGAGTACACATATAGTTAACCTTGGTATTGTTTTTGAGTAAAATATTGATTTAATATTTCTAGCTCACTACTTTAAACAGTTGTCAAAAACACGAAGAAATTATTCCGGCTGTAAAGTCAAACACTTTTTTATTCAAGTATGTTTCATATGAAATTTTAAATCGTCATTTAATACAATCCAAAGTTATTATACTGCCACTTCGGATTGATCTACTGAGAAGACACCAGTAAGAAACTCAGTGGATTGGTTACAGTAGCAGTATCTTACTTAATGCTATGTGCAACCACAGAGCACTTTTAGACCAGTCAGCATCACATTTTGTTTGAATTTAATTATATAATTCAACGGGTGTGTTTTTATATTGCACTTCAAGATTGACCTCATTCCACCCGATGTTAAGAGGTAATGAGGTTCTAGCTTAAGGGCGCCAAGTACGGTATAATAAAGCTGTTACAGGACTTGTCGCTCTTACCTTGAAGGCTTGACCCTTGCTTCTAACAAAGCACCCCCCAGAAGCTCTGTAAACCTTACTCACACGCAGGAACACAACAACACCAATGTGATTGTTATTTGGCTGCGGTTTTCTGTAGGTAGAGTCGAACTGCTCTTGTGTGAGTGATAAATCACTATGCCCTACTTTTCTTAAAATATAGGTGTGGTGCCCTTAGAGTGAGCCCTCTGTTTCCCCAAAAGTCCGGTGAAGATGAAAAGGTCATTTGCGGGTATCGTCAGTTATTTTAAAGAAACATAAATATTTCATATCCCCTTGCGGTGCGGGAATCAAACCCACGACCTTCACGTATCGCGCGTGCTGCTTTTCCAACTGAGCTAACCGCAAGTTATCGTAGGCGATGAATTTTTTCTGCTGTATCAATCCGTTAGCCTTCGATATGTGCCATCTGGCAGAGGCCAAATATGTATAGAACTACATACTTATCGGCCCGTGGTACATTTGTTGCAGAAAGGTTGCACAATTTAAAGTTCGCTAGTACGGCGTAAAGTACTATAAAAATATCATCAGTTAGGCAGTTAGGGACAAAAAAGGTTGTGGCGCCTTAAAACTAATTTACTTTATATTATGAAACGAACGCCACATCTAGCCATTGTTTGTGATCGAAGTCAAAGTTAGTATGTACTGGATAAATAAGAGGGAGTTGTTACTGCAGCGGGGATCATATCCACGAACGTTGAATTATTCAACAATGTTTGGATACTTTTCAATATCACGCCGTTATTGGACGTTTCCTTTTGTTTCAGTATCTGAATTTTATTATTCGAATATTTAAGATGTGGTTTTGTTTAATTTTGCATTTTTTAATGTAACTTTACATATGGTATTCCAGCAGTATGTATTGTACTCGTTTAACTACGAAAAGATTAGTTTAATATGGATTTGCTCTTCAGAGTGCCTAAAATAGCACAAAATGCCCAATTAACATTTTTAAACGGGTCAAACATTCCAAATAAAATCAGTGTGGTATAATGTTTTCTAGTTTACATTTTACATTCCAAAAAAAAGGTAGCTTTACCCATTAGTGAATAATAATTTTCATTTTTGGTGTTTTTTTTTAAAGTACAAATTTCACTACAGCAATTTAAATAAAATATTGTAGGCGACTTTTTGAAATCGGTTCAGCAGTTTTAAGTTAATTTAAATAAATTTACAACTTTCCTTCCTGTTGTTTGGTACAGATTTTTCTTAATGAAAACCAAATCTTTACTGAAATATACTATTTTTGTTATCTGATGCAATTCACGTGTTGAAATTGCAATTCCCGTAAGCTTTTGATCAGTCAAATAGAAATAATCACATAGCCTTAGCTGTTATGAGTCTCCTGAACAATCTGACAACTCGATTGCACTGCATTTGCAATAACAATGCATCAAGCCAACCAATTTATTTGCCAGTATATAGCTGATCAACTGTTTGTTTTGCGAAGGCCTTAATCAGACAAACTGATTGGTTTCACTGCATAATTAACTAGTTAACAAGGAGTATTACAGTTTGTAATCAACTGCACGTTAACTTGGCCATTATCTGTCGGCTTAATGCAGCGATTTGATTGATATCGATATACAGCCGTGCTTTTATATGTATACCATCTCATTTTAATGTGAACCTTATGGAAATGGAAATAGAGTGTAACTGTTTAAATTATATTGCACGTGGTTGTACATGACAAGGGTATTAATTTACTATTAGAACGAAATATTGAAAATTAATTGAGACATGGGTTGAATGCTCAGAATAGAACTCTGCCTAGTTTTTGTATGATACGAAAAACATTCATTTCATAATTGTCACGATAGTACAAAACTCCTCGAGATTTATTAAAAATGCTCTCAGTTCTTTGAAGGTTTATTTCTATAAAAGAAATCTGGTTTCCCAAGTTTCAATTATTGTATATAACGATGGTGAATAATATGTGATATTAGTCGTATATAAAAATGTTTTGTTTGTTGATTAAAAAAGAACAATTTATAGATTAATTAAAATACAAAAAAAAATGAGGAACGAAACAAATATATTGGTATAATTGGAACTAGGCCATAATTAAATTTCATCAGCTACGGTGTTTTTTCTGTCTATTTTTATGATATTTTATTGTCATTTCGTCATAATAAAAGTTTTAACTGATTAAAAATATATTTAATTGGAAACAAAGATTAATATCAATGAAGAATAAAAACTGTGACGTTACAAATTTATTCAAACAAAACCTATTAGATTGATGCATGCATCCAACATTTAATTGCCAATCCATATCACTTAACAATCAACCCGAAACCCAATCACGATGTATCATTTCTAACAAGTTACCACGCAACTATAACCGCCTATCGAACTTGTGTAATCCTCTTTACAAAATCCATCATCTCATTTGAGCTCGAAATTGCTGAGTGATTCAATTATTATAGCTAGTGTGTTATTAGTATGCAAATTTTCCCCTACTATGAGTTAAAGAGTGGAGGGTAAGGGAGAGATAAACATAAGTGATCTGATTTAATTAGTATTTAGCAATGACTTGCTCACCCGACGTGTGTGCTGTGTTGTTGTGTTCCTGCGTGTGAGTAAGGTTTCCAGAGCTTTTTGGGGGGTGCTACATTAGTAGCAGGGGTCAAGCTTTCAAGGTAAGGGCAACAATTCCAGTAACAGATTTATTATACTGTACTTATCACCCTTAAGCGAGGACCTCATTGGGATGAGGTCAATTTTGAAGTGTAATATAAAAAAAAAACTCTATAAGAAACATGAAATCCTTTGCAAACTAACAGTCCAGTATAAATCCTGTTTCTGGAATTCGGCAATTGCCGTAATTACTTAGACAATGAAGCTGAGCTATTTCAAACCTCTTTCATCAGTATTCAGCTCAGCAAACCGCCTCGGGTTGTTGCGGATATTTTCTCCACGCAAACTGGAAAATATCTATTGGATATTGAAATGTCGACGGAGTAACGAACAAACGTTGAGATTCTCATTACACTGAGAACCTTTAAGCTCGGATCGAGTATGCTTTTAAATGGTTACGTTTGGGAATGCACTAAACAATTATTTTTAAGACTATAATATTTGTTGTAGTTAACTTCACACTTAGAAAAAGCAGTCAAAACGCGACACCATTTTTATTTAGTAGTTAATACGAACTACTGCCCAACGTTAACGACGTATTTTAAATGCTTAAAATGGAAAGCGAATGCCTTAAAGTTTATATGTATTAGAAAAACCAGCACAATTAAACAATAAGTTAAAGCTTATCTTACAAGTAAATATTTTTATAACCTGCAAGAGTTGTTTAAATCTTCACATTATTTTTATAAATTATAAAGCGTCAAACAATACTCGTAATCCATGATTCAAATGTTAAATTTTTATTAATTGAAGAAGTAAGATTTTGTTCGACTTATATTATCATATGGTTATCTAACTTACACTAATTTAGTGGTTGCCATTACTAATAATATCAAGCCATCTTATATGCTGTGTCCTTGTAGGGCGTTACATGTATACCTTCTAAATACACATATACTGTCTATGTAAGTGTTTTTTTAATATGATATGAAAGAAACGTTGGAAAAGTATTGTATTTACTGCTAAACGGTTCAGTGGTCGCTCATGTGTCTGCTTGGACGGGCTTGCAAAGTATTCATCTACCCTCACAAATTAAATTGAAGTCAAGTAATACTGGATCCACTTTTATACACTACATTTAAGGTTTCTGGAGTTGTTTGCGATCGTTCAAACCGCAATTTAATTTTTTTCTGGATTCCATGCTGATAATAATAGGTATAGAAAAAAAGCACGTCAGACTTCACAGTTTGAACTTCGCACTGACTTTATTTTATGTGCATAAGGTCTAATTTAGAACTGCAAGTGTTTAATTTGACCTGCTGTTGACTGTAAAAATGCCATCGCATTTTGGCTCATCAACGTATTTTATATAACGTCTTTTTTTTATAGCAGCGCAGTATATTGGCTCCCAGCCTGATGGTAAGCAAGAGAGGAACCCATATCGCGATGACAACGGATTTGATATCAAAATATCCTATCCGTTAGCATCGCCATACTGGCCAAAATCTCTAATCTCTGGTCTATTTTATGCAGTTGGTATCAAAAAGCCAATGTTCAAATAAAATTTCGCAGGAAAGTTTAGTAATGGCAGAACATCATACAAAACTACTCGATGAAAAGGGTTATTTTAGATTAATATAATACGCGAACCTCATACCTAATTTTAACTGCCATTGTCCATTAATTCAATATTGACCAAATACGGCAAACATATTTGACTTCTCTCATTACACCTAACTCAAACAAAACCTTTTCACTTTTCATTAGATTCGATTCAATAAAAGTAGCTATTTAAAGCATTTTCACGTGAACAATCCTTTGTCATTACAAAATATCCAATTTATTTTGAGGGTTGATGTAGACGCATGTAAGTCATACAGTTAATTTAATTTAATTTACAAATACCTTTGTTTTGTAATTATTATTTTTTAATAATTGATTTTAAATTTTTATTTTACAATTGACAAACTAACTGTGTGGCTTAGTGCAAAGTTAGTAATAAGTGTAGCTTTCATTTGTACAAAAAAAACTACTGAGTTACTTGCCGGTATCTTCTCTTTAGTTATAGGTTCCGAACCGGAGGTAGCTTCATTTGCTTTATATAGAGACTATTTATAAGTATTACTAATGTAATCTATGTGAATAAAAAATATTGACTTTGAGACAGAATAGAATAGGGTTATAGACTGGCTGATCAACAGAAATACTTTTAAAACTCTATCAAATCTCGATCCCTATATGTAATTTATATGAAGATAACACATTGTGACGTCATATATAACAATCTGTTTTTGTGACGGCTAGTAATCTTTACTAATATTATCTATACTAATATTATAAAGCTGAAGATTTTGTTTGTTTGTTTGTTTGAACGCGCTAATCTCAGGAACGACTGGTTCGCATTGAAAAATTATGTTTGTGTTGAATAGACCATTTATCGAGGAAGGCTTTAGGCTATATAACACCACGCTGCAACTATTAAGAGCGAAGAAATAATGGAAAATGTGAAAAGGGGGGTGAAAGTTTGTATGGAAACCGAAATCGACGCGGACGAAGTCGCGGGCGGTCGCTAGTAAATAAAACGAGGCGTAAGCTAAAAACGACCGATTGACGACTGCTGACAGCTGATATGGAAAGTAAATTTGAAATCAGAATTACCGAATCGTAGTCACTCGGAGAAACCGATAGTCATTTCTGACACATTACGAATCGTAAAATATTGAAAACTGGGCATTAATTTTACTTTCCAACATTGACAAATTAATAGCTCTAGATCATCTTATAATCTTATTTTTATTTTTATTTATTTATTTTTTTATTCGGATATCCAACAGCAAAACCATAAGAACATATAAAACAAAACATGATACATATTTCAAAGCTAATGACAGGATATCACAACATGATTTTTATAATTTGACATCTAAACATATAGAAAAAAAAAACTCAATACAAAAATAATGTATTGTATAAAATAAACAAAGTGTGCTGGTGCTAGCCCCTAGAATGAATATTAAACAATAACCAAAGAAAATAATGAAAGTAGGACCTACCTAAATGCATAGAATATATATATTCATAGAATATATAAATATAAACATTATAAGTGTAATAAACATATACATACATTGAAAATACATATGACCACATAAACGTACACATACAGAAGTAAATTCAGATAGTACGTTTAATTGATTTTATCTATTATTTTACGCTTGAAAGCTGCCTTGGACAGGCAGAACAAATCAACATCACTAAATGATTTATTGTATACTTTAGTAGCACGCGAAAAATAATCATTACCCTTATAGTTGGTGCGACTGAATGGTATGTAAAAAAGTTTTAAAGATAATCAATATACCCGATGTAATACTTATGACTTTTACGACTTTCACCAATCTTTAGAGATTCATTTTCTTATGAATAGTGTTAAAATTTTAGTTAATTGTGTTTAAACTAGTAGTTCGATATATTTTATTCTGATTATGCTAAATACATACTTTTAAAAGCATGTAAATATAAATAAAAAAGTGAAAAGTGTCAAACTATAATAGTGGTAATATTGTGATGTTAAACTAAAAACGAAATAAAATTTTCATCTGGTTTCTCATTTAAACATACATTAAACTTTTATATTCTTCGTTTAAAAATATCCATCATTCTGTAAAACTGTAGATTTTTTATTTTTATTATTGCACTTCAAGATTGACCTCATCCCACCTGATTTTAAGTGGTAATGAGGTTCTAGCGGTTGACAAGTACAGCATAATAAATCTGTTACTGGACTTGTCGCCCTTACCTTGAAAGCTTGACCCCTGCTACTAATGAAGCACCCCCCAGGAACTCTGGAAACCTTACTCACACGCAGGAACACAACAACACGGAAGTGATTGTAATTTGGCTGCGGTCTTCTGTTAGCTGGAGGTATTTCACCAGTCGGGCTGCACCAGTTCGAGTGATAAATCGCTATGCCCTAACTCTCTTAATAACAAATTAATTAAATTTTAACATCCAATCCTTAAATCAGTATTATTTTCTTGACTCTAAAACTGTTCTTATCTGGCGAAGCGTGTAAAAACTTTCAGCGCAACGTAGTACCAATAAGTTCTCAAAATTGCGATCGCGGCGAAAGATTTTGCGTTATTATTCCATTCTAGGTGAGTTTGCTGACTGTTGCAACTCAGCAAATGTCTAGAAAGGTAGCTTCGGACAGGTTACAATTTGGAATTTGAAGTCGGATTCCACAATCCACTGAGGTTTGTATGCATAGCTCTTGAGGGAACTGCTTGAACATTTTCGAATGTGTTCACCGAAGATGTTATTTTTACTTGATCAGAAAGAAAAACTAAATAGAATAGTTTTCGTCCCGAAAAAGGCGAACAAAGAAGGTTATAAAGCTGGTAATTGAATAATTAAATTGCATTAAAAATTATTATTCCTTTGTTGGTCTTGTTTTAAAAACTAAAGCATGCTGACTATTATGTAAATAAATCAATTGTTGACTACATGATTTTGTGTAATCTTTCGTGTCCATGTAAATGTGATGGCTAATTATTTTTTCTTTGGTGTTATATGTTACATTTTTTAGCCCATCGTCAATAATATCATAATAATATATGATCCAAAAAAGTTCATTATTTTAAATATTTATTGCACGACACGCTTAAGTATAAGAAGGTATCCGTATCAATACAAGATAAACATCAAATTTTCTTAAGATATATATAGAGACCCAAGAGCATCTTAGGTTGTCTGGAAGATATTGTTCTTCTGTTTTTGTCTGGAAGACCACCATAGTTTTACAAAAGTAATTTAGGTAAGTGTTATATGCAAAGACCGAAGCCAAATAACAATCATTTCGGTATCATTGTTGTATTCCTGCGTGTGAGTAAGGTTTCCAGAGCTCCAAGGTTTCCTGTTTGTTCCGTTCGAGAATTAGATGAGTTCTCGTGATAGCGACGCTAGTGTCATGTACCGCATAGGCCATTAGTCAAATTATGGAAATGCCAGTTTCATAATTTGCGGCAAATGGTGCCTGGGAACAGAATCCAACTCTATATATTGGGTAGCAATTTCAGCAATGGATTATTATTGCAAATAGTTTGCTGATTTACCTAAATTGAGTTTCTGTGTGAAGCGGAATTCAGTGACGTCGCTTATGTTGGATGTTCAGTCTCCAGCTTACATTTCAACAAGCTTACTGTTGTTATTGCAAGTTTAAATCTAATTAAATAATGGAAAAACCTCCATTAGTTAGTTAAGCTAGATCATTCGTTTTCATACGGTCATCATTCGACTAACATTGTTTTTCGTGGTTTGCCTGTTTGGTACCCAATATAAAACAATTCTAACTTGGGATCCGAGGCTGGGTGGCAATGCCGGCCAAAAAGCACCTGACCACAAAGTGACTGACCCCCCATAACGACAAGATGCGGAACCCAGCTAGGGGGACGTTACTCTAAATCTGCGGTAAGTAGCCAAAGCACTTGTATTATAGAAATCAGAAAGAGCGACGTTACTACAACACCCAGACTGCAGAAAACATAGAAAAGTGCATTTCCTATATTGACCCAACCAGGAATCGAACCCAGAACCTCAGTAAGTGCGATGTTAGTGTACCTCCCACTCACCTCTCGTCTGCAGAGGTCGTCAATAATTAAAAAATAACAACGTAAATCTAATTTTCGAGCCTAAAAGAATAGTCAAACATTTTCTCCAATTAATTTATTTTTAAAGCAACATCTATTCAATGGAGGAAAAAATATAAATGGCTTCATCAAACTTCACAAACAAAGGCACTAAATTAGCGCAAATGTGCACTCGTATTTTGGGTAATTTTCACTTTCAATTAATTTTAATTTTCGATTCATTAGGCAAACAATTCTGTGTCCATTTGCGTAAGAGCCTAACAACAGCAGCTTAAAATTCTGATGCAGTCCAAGTAAAAAGAAACTTTAACTTTGAATTTTATTTAATGTTCGTAGCAGCACAACTATCTAATTCTTTTTACTATTTTGACGACCTCCATAGCCAAAAGGCGAGCGGGCCGGACTTTGGCGCTGCGCTATCTCTGGGTTCGATCCCCGGTCGGGTCAATATGGGAAACTAGATTACACATATAAATTGAATAAAAATAAAAATGTATGAATTATGAGCAAGTCTTAATTTAGGTTTCGAAATTTTAAGGAGAAAGGGTAGAAAACATATTCAAAACTTTTGAATCAAAAGTCACAGAAGTCGAATTAATTAAGACAGGTAGGGCATAGCGGTTGGTTGCTCGAACAGGAGAAATATTTTCACCTTACAGAAGACCGCAGCCAAAAAACAATCACTTCTGCTCAATAACACTATTATGTTCCTGCGTGTGAATAAGGTTTCCAGAGTTCTGGTGGGGTGCTACATTAGTAGGGGCCAAGCCTTCCAGGTAAGGGCGACAAATCCAGTAACAGATTTACTATGCTGTACTTTTCGCCCTTAAGCTAGGACCTCATCACCACTTAACAATAGGTAGGATGAGGCCAATCTTGAAGTGTAATATAAAAAAAAATGTAATGAAAGATACTCGTTCTTATTTAAAAAAAAACTCTTCAGCTTATGAAATAGACATCATTGAATTTAATACAATTCGAATCAATTTATCTCTCACAAGACGATGAATGAATAGATAAATTATTCATTACCAATTATAGCAACAGCTATGGCCGGTTAGTTAGTGTCAGAACAAATTGTTGGTATAAATTAGGTATATCTTGCAAGTTATTTCTAACTATTTAAAACTTTGCTGTACCGTCAACAGCTCGTCAAGGTAAATATTTGCAGTTTAATATTAGATATTATGCGTACGAAATAAGGGCGGTGTAAGTATAAAGTTTGACGTGCTGATGATTGTACAATCATCATCATCATCATCAGTCTGTTGCAGTCCACTGCTGGACATAGGCCTCTCCTCAAATGTTCGCCACTTCGATCGATTTTCGGCTACTCTCATCCAGCTCCTGCCAGCCGTCTTGCGCAAATCGCACTCCACTTGGCCTGAGGGCGTCCTACACTACGTTTACTGAGGCGTGGTCTCCACTCCAGCACTCGTTTACCCCAACGGTTGTCGGCTCTGCGGCTGATATGGTCAGCCCACTGCCACTTCAGCTTGCTAATCCTGTGAGCTATGTCGATGACTTAAGTTCTCTGCCAGAGCACCTCATTATGGATTCGTGCTGCTGCCCATCATCGGCATCGGCATGTGGCATTTAACTACGCCAAGGTTTCGGGTGGTTATACCGCCATCAGTCGGTCATCCTTGGTCCCTTTTTTTTTTTGTTTTTTTTTTGTTGACGGGGGGAAATGCTTGATGCACCGAACCGTCACCTCGAGGGAGGGTGACAGCGTGTGTGGGACTCCCACCTACCTACCTACCTCGGACACTAAAACCCCCCGGTTGGACCTTCATCGCCTTAATGGCGGCGCCATGGGAGATCGGCTCAGCCTTTACTTCCACGACGCCGCCGGCGGAACAGCAGCTTACGCGGCTCCGTCTACTCCCCCCATTGTGTTGGGGGGGAGTCTGGGGATGGCCGGTCTAACGGAACCATCCCCACCTCGCAGTGGAGACCGGTGCAATGCCAGCTGAGGTGATCCTTGGTCCCTTCGTCGACTCTTACGACACGCACGGGAAGATCTGGGGTGGTGGTACTCTACTCTGCCGCAACCACACGGCTTTATTAATTACGAAATTAATTAATTAAAAAAAATTAAGAAATCCGATAGTAATAAATTATACAAGGCGTAAGCTAAAAACGACCGCCGGATGACTGATGACAGCTGGTATGGAAATTAAATTATGGAACGTGGTTAACGACTCGTAATAGGTTAGATAGATATATTTGACACATTACGAATCGTAAAATATTAAAACCGGGTATAAATAAATCCTCCGAATCGCTCGTCAACAAACAATTAAAATCTATTGCGAATTCTTACTAATACGGAGTCTTGGGAAAATCGCGAATTCATCACCACGCGGGCGCCGTTAATTTATAATAAGCACCTCAAATTACTCGCATGTACGAATTTTAATTCCTCGCTCCGTAACATAAGGATTTGAATATAATAAATTTGCTTTTTCCAGTTCTCACGTATAATCGAAGGTCGAGGTTATGCGAGACGTAAATATTAAACAGGAGGAGTATTCTGTTAATTGTAAGCGAAAGCGATAGGATCGCTTTTAAAATAATATTCTTGTGGGATATAGACGTATCCGAGCATGTTGAATGTGTGTACGAATATTTGAACGGTGTGAGTGATAGACAATGACAAGTGAAAGAGTAAGAAGATAAACAGAAGACGGTGCATTTTGCCAGATGACGTACTACGAAGAAGACGATGGTGTGTTTTATAATTATATTATTAGATATTAAATATCTTTGATAGTACTGTAAATTTGTTCTCATTACATCCCGACCCGCTATATTCTACATCATTTAAAAATCAGCCATGTAAATTTAAGTTAAATAACTCTTATTTTTAGTTACCTTTCTCACCTACCCAGGTGTCACAAGTTTTCCTCGTCGGTAAGTTTTTACAAGCGCGTAGGTATTTAAGGCACACGAGACGCTCCTGAAAACTTAAGGTTTCATTCGTGTGAAAATAAGTTATTTCTAATCGTTCTGAGATCTTACTCTATCACAATCATTATCAAGTTGACATTGACAGAAGGGTCGCAGTATGACAGAATACGTTTCAAATCTTAATATTCGCTCGTATAAAGATGGTGTATAAACAATGGTGACACACAAAATGTGCATAATGCTTTACTTATGTAACGTATTGTATTATTAAGATGATATATTTCGTTGCTTACAATGCTACATTTGGCACAAAGAGGACGTTTTATTGCTTTTTTACGTTTTTGGATGATAAAAATAAATTATTGTAGATTAAATTTGGCGACCTCTGCAGTCGAGAGGCAAGCGGGTCGGATTTTGCGCACGGTCTGAGGTCCTGAGATATATTGTCGGGTCTGGGTGTTGTGGTGTCGTTGTCGTTTCCGATTTCTGTGAAACAAGTGCTCAAGCTACTAACCGTAGAATTAGAGCAATGTATGTGATGTTGTGTTTGTAACACCAACAATTAATTTATTATTTTTTTCTAGTGTCAACACTGACTTCCTTTTCCGCTCTCTCTCTGTTTTCTGATTGTAACGTGTGCATGTGTGTGGGAATAAATTACTAAATTGTATTCGTTTTGATAAGTTTTATTGGTGCAGCGATTCCCCATCGACCTTACAAATACATGCAGTCCACTCTATAAGCAAGAAACATGTTGTCCATTATGTATATATTTATTTGTTTATAAATCACTTTGAAAGCTGTTTTACGATTGCTAAAGTTGGCACATAAATACATAAATGCAACAAAAACAGTTAATAACATGTGGTGACTTAGGTGCTCAACAGAAGGGCGTAAAGTCTCCGATTCGATTCCCTCCCCGTTCCAGCTCTGTCTGTTTCTAATATAAACAGATAATTTAAGAGAAGCTGGGCAAAGCGATTTATCGCTCGAACTGGAGCAGCCCGACTGGTGAAATACCTCCTCCTTACAGAAGACCGCAGCCAAATAACAATCACTCCGGTGTTGTTGTGTTCCTGCATGTGAGTAAGGTTTCCAGAGCTTTTAGGGGGTGCTACATTAGTAGCAGGGTCAAGCCTTCGAGGTAAGGGCGACAAGTCTAGTAACAGTTTTACTATGCTATACTTTTCGCCCTTAAGCTAGGAACTCATTACCACTTAACATCAGGTGGGATGAGGTCAATCTTCGAGTGCATTATAAAAAAAAAACAAAAAAACAATTGGATAGAGATAAATCGTAGTTTATAGTATCTATCTAAAATATTCAGTCGACGCAATATATAAATACTCGCTACTACAGTAAACCGTTTTCTTCGCAAAAAACTAGAGCAAGAACGTTATCTTTTATACCAACCTTCACTTTATCACTTGACGTTTTCTGTACTCTATTTCATTTACATTTTTCTGTATTCGATTGGAAGGAATCGGTCCGGTGAAGCGTTATATTGGGAACGTAGGGTTCTGCAGTTATACAAATTATAGTTGTACGCGATTGATTGGTGGGCAACCCATCTGGCAGATGGAGGGATTCCAATTTGAACCAACTGATCTGGAAAAGTCCCATTGTTTTGGTGACCTGAAAAATTTGATTTGAGTTTGCTGCTGCAAAACATATTCTGTTTTTAGTAGTAAAGGGTTTAAATTTTTTATTACTAATTAAAAATTTACGATTTAAATTTTTTTTAAGATTCGTAATGTGTAAAAATGACAATCTATTTTTTCTTCAACCAACTACGTCGTTAAATATTGCGTTCTAAACAGCTATCATCAGTCGTCTGTCAGTCGTTTTTATTTTTATTTTTTCTTTATTTAAGAACTTTTATACAATTGTACATGTCAGTCGTATAATAAGCTTATCTATAATAATTATTCTAATTTAAAATATCCAAACAAAAATACTTATAGATTAGATCAGTCGTTTTTAGCTTACGCCTCGTATAATTAATTACTAACCGTAACTAGAACAGACCGTTTATCAAATATTAGAAGAATCGGGCATTAATTAATAATTAGACCATACTACGTGCGGTCGGAAGCATGCTAGAATACACAATATGGAGTTTGTATCGCCCTTACGCTATGTACGTACAGTCGCCCTCAGATATATCGGAGCAGACAAAGTGACCAAATACTTCTGAACAGTTAAAATGTCAAAAAGTTCCATACACCACAAGTTATCATTAATATCTGAACATTCATTACATCAATAAAAAACGGGGATAATTCGCGTGCGAAGTAGCTATAGACTGCTAGTTAAATAAAAAAGGAGGTTACAAATGATTACTTAAAAACCTTTACATTTTTTTTTGGTTTATGGCATTCGCAATGGATCCCTATTCGAAATATGTAAGGAGCAAACTATCCCACCCTGCAAAATAAAATTCTACGAGAAGCATCTCCCCTTTTGTTTACTTGATAAAGTGCTTCTAAGGTGTTTCTTATATCTGAATACCGTTTGCTATTGGTAGGTGGCGGCTGATGTTATTTTTGTTTCAAAAAGGAGTGGATTTTTTTTATTTCTTTGTTTAATTTCTATTTGCGGCGCTTTTTGTAGTTTGGTGAAATACCTGCACCTTACAGAAGACCGCAGCCAAATAACAATCACTTCTGTGTTGCTGTGTTCCTGCGTGTGAGTAAGGTTTCCAGAGCTCCTGGGGAATATGAAATTTGGCACAAATATAGCTCGAAACTTGAATTAAATTATAGACTACTTTTTGTTTCGAATATTTGGGGAGAAAGGGGTAAAACCGACCATGAAAGGATGTAGTCCACGCGAACGAAATCGCGGGCACAGCTAGTAATAAATAAATATATAAATTTCCATAAAGTATTTATGGTTTAAACAAATAGAAATAAATATATGAAATCAAATTAATTACCAACAATGCTTAGCCTTATTTAAATACTTTGATAAAGGATACAATATCGCAGCTAGTTAAGAGAAAGAAAGATTTTACTCTTGATTTGAAAATGGGAATAATTTAATGTCGCGACAAGCTTTGAAATCGTATAAATGGTATAATGGCACTATAAGTTGATAGTATATGTATATTTTTTTGGTCTTCAGATTTCACGGTCGAACTCGTAACCCCTCAACAGACATTTTATTGGATCAATCTGAAAATGTTATACAAACTGTCACAACTGGAAATTAACAAAAATGTATGTTGACAATGTTGACATGAACTGTTTTCAACTCTGAATGTGTTAAAATTGTAATACGTACATTTTCTTCGTTTCAAATAATCAAAAGAACTTTATGTACAATATCCTACTTAAAAATACAGAGTACCTATTTGTAACATTGTCTTTCGGTTAAAACATAATTGCGAATACACTGTTCAACAAATACAAAACCAATTCCAGACATCTTAAATTCGCTGCTTTCAATTTCCATAGCACATTCTGCGATATGTTATGTTTCAAACCCAAATGGAATATTATTACAACAAGCTATTTTGCAAAGGAAATGTAAAAGGTTTTAATGTTAACTGGGTAGAAATATTGCTTTTTGTAACGAGTTTGAAGCGAGTATTGGTTTTGAAAGTAAGAACTCGCGGAGCGGTTTATAAACGCTCCCGTTGCGGTTGCGGGCCCGCGGCTTCTGTAGAATATATATTACAATATGGCGAGGAATTAACGTCTTATCTGCGGTTCCCTCTGTGTTTATTTTGGTGTTTGCGGTTATTACCCGTTCTTCGAGCGGTTGGCGGGCGAGCGCAAGGCCGTTAGGTATTTTTTCGGCCTTTGCCGGTCGCGGGAGTTGTAAAATTTTATGAAAAACTGGTTCTCGAAAAAAATGGCGGGGTATTGAGGCAAGATTTGATTTTACATATACAATTAATATATGTGCAGTTCGATCGATCTAGCTTTTCTTCAAAATGTTACTGCTAGCGATCAGAGCGCTTTCTGCAAATGTTTTTCAAAGTTTACCCACAAAACGCACTACAAAGTATTATTTTATTAATATTAGTCATTCCAACCCAAAATAATAACTTGTCCGAACTTCCTCATATCAACAAAGGCTCCGTCCTCAAATCGAGTGGCCCTTGAGTGGCATCCCACTCCTCAACTCAGTTTTTACTTAACCCTTGCGGGTGACACGGGTTGCTGATAAAAAACGCTGAGTAAGTATATTGATCGTTTTTGGGGATTATTTTATTTATTTATTTATAAACTTTACTGCACAAAAAAAGTACAAAAGGTGGACTTAACGCTAGGTGCATTCTCTACCAGTCAACCATTGGGTCATGCAGATAGTTCGTTTATGGGTGCGGTAACAGTAAAAATGTGAGTATGGATAACAACACAATTTTGATTTTAAAAAGATGTTAATAGACTATTTTGTAATAGCATAAATGATAAAAACATTCTGTTTCGTTCAACAATTAGAATACAAAAAAAAACAAATATGTAATAATATTATTATGTAATAATATTTTCTTTTATCGTTTTAATCTAAATGTGCTTGAGCCTGACTTTATTTTTAATACAAAGATTGTTTATATTGTTAGTTGAAGCAAAAAACGTTTTGAAAATCCAAGTGGGTGATTTAGTGTGATTCTGAATAATATGCAAGGTATGCCATATTTCAAAGTAACAGGTGGGGCGGGGGGACACGCATTTTGTCACTTTGGAAGTCTCGCGCAAAGTATTCAATTTAGAAAAAAATATATTAAAAACCTAAATATAATTTTTGAAGATCTACTCATAAATACCCCACGCGTATTGGTTTGAAGAAAAATATTTTTTTTGAGTTTCAGTTATACGTATGAGATGGCCCTTATATGTATTGTTTTTTTTATTTTTATAATAATTCGGTTCACAGAATACATCTACATACCAAGTTTTAATAGTATAGGTGGCTATAGTTTCGGAAAAAGTAGCTGTGACATAGGCACAAACAGACAGACAGAAGGACAGGCATGACGAATAAGGGTTCCATTTATCTCCATTTGGCTACGGACCCTTAAAAAAGGGACGGGTATTGTGTACCACTTACTTCTCACTTTTCATCCGGTTTTATTGAGACACTAGCGACCCGCCCCGGCTGCGCACGGATGTAATGGAAATACTTAGAAATATTGGCTTTTCTATTCCTTATTGCAGATAAAAACTTTCCTTTTGAATCACTCTATCTATTTAAAAAACCGCATCAAAATCCGTTTCGTAGTTTTAGAGATTTAAGCGTACATAGGGATATAAGTACAGAAAAAGCGACTTTTTTTTATACTATGTAGTGATGATTAGCGAGTGAAGCAATGGAGATGGGTTGGGTACAAAAAAGTTGAGTAGGTTTGATCGTGGTCAGTTTTGTTACCTACTTAAAGTGCCTTAAAATTATGAGGTGCAAAATAAAAAAAAACTCTTTTTTTATACCTATCATCTTCATAAAAAACCTCATCCCACCTGATGTTAAGTGGCAATGAGTTCCTAGCTTAAGGGTCACACGTCAGCATAATAAAGCTGTTACTAGACTTGTAGCCCTTACTTTGAAGGCTTGACCCCTGCTACTAATTTAGCACCCTCCACGAGCTATGAAAACCTTACTCACACGCATTACACGATAAAATTAAGGTTAAGTCATGTTCTGTTACTGAGGTCATCACTGAAGTTTTGTGATCGAATCCCGGCCACATGCAAATGGAAAACAATTTATACAAATTTATACAATATTTTCTATAGTGTGTCGGGTCTGGCTGTTGTGGTACCGTCATTGTTTCTGATATCCATATCACAAGTGCACATATTATCCAATTTTTAATATAATCAAGTTGTAACAGCATCATAAAAGGTTTCCTTTAATTAACCAATAATCAATTTACATTCCATAAAATCGGATATTAATTTTAACTTAATTTTTTTAATTACCAATGAAAATAACGAGCTCAAAAATTTCGAGCCCCAGTAAACAACGAAACCAACGCGAATCAATTAAGTATTAATTACGAAATTAAAATGAAACCTTTCACATATTAATAAATCAAGTTTTTGAGTATCACACTCGGTGCTAATTAACTTAAAGCAATTAAGTTGAGAGAGCGGAGGTTCAACGTGAATAAATGGGTAGCTATTGTTTTTTTTAACAATTTGCTTCGAAAGGTTTCGTACTTAAGTCTGCTAAGTGATGGTTTTTACAATTCATCATGAATTTTTGACAAGAATTGCTGATTATTACATGATAATACAATGCTGCTTGTCTGCTTAAAGTTTAATGTTTATCATGTATCTATATAATCATTGCACATTGCTACGCTCTCTCTACAGCGCGTCACATAGCCATAAAATGTCAACTTTCACCTTATGTTACATACAATAAAGATATGAATTGAATTGAATTAATCAATCTATTTATGAAATTTTAGTCAGTTACCAGTAGCTGTCTGGTGACAGACCTATAGATTGATGGTTTATTTATTCATATTAATTGAAAAAGCTCCGAAAGTTTTGAAACCATTTGAAATATTATTTCATTGTTGGTTAACTACCACATAGCCTGTGACATAAGCTATATTTGTATGTCGCATCCGGTCATGAGTACGGACACTAAACGAAACGCAAGCGCGCCACCAAGCGGTTCGTCCGCACAACTATGATTTCCGGTGCGCGCGTCAACAGAGTCGTGACGATGGATTCGGACTGGACGGAGCTCACTTCCAATCGAGCAGCCAAGGAATGAAGAAGTCGCCATGGAACTGTTCCAAGTTTTGCTAAGTGCCTTAGTTTTGTAACTTTGTGAATAGTTGTGATTAAATTCAGTACTACACTACCAGTATATTTCATTGCACGATACCCACACTATGTCACATTTTCCACCCGATCCTACATGTATTTAAAAATATAAGTATACTAACTGAAACTTCAATAATTTAACTCAAGGTGCAAAAATATTAATTACCCCAATTGTGCGTTACAGAGTCAAGTTTCACATTGTGATGTGTTCCCGGTCGATTTTGGCCTAGGCGACCGCTTCAGTCTCCCCGACGCTGATGTGCCCGCAAGTGGCTGATGTAGCCAATCTTCTTATTGAAGACCCTCACACAACGCAGCCATTAATATAATCATAATTGATAGCCGCAGGTGGTCGGGCTTTCAATTGATCGCTTTTGGCATCAAGGTCAGAGCGCTGTCTGGCTTCAAAGCTTTGTCCTTTGGTTTCCACTAAAGTCTGCCACTCTGTCCGCTGTCCGCTGTCCGCGTTTCACTGTCGACTGTCCAAGTTTCACATTAATCAAGGAAACAAACTACTGCTACCTGTAATATCTCTATATGTTTTTTATAAAACTTCGCTTTCCTTCATACTATTCATGGTATTAAATTTATTTTTGTTTTTTTTTTTATAATTAAATTTTATAACATTGAATTAATCCATAAACAGTATTAAATGAAAAACGGCGATACATTGAATTGAATTATCGCATGACGTCACTTGTGGGTTATTTTTTTATCCGGCGTAAGAGGCCCCAACCCTTCAACTTAAAATCATTTAAGCGCAGTATTTGTTATATTAGTTTTGTTTATATGTTCCTCCGACCTCCGTGGTCGAGAGGCGAGCGTGCCAGACTTTGGCGTCGCGCCATCTCAGAGGTTCCGGGTTCGATCCCCGGTCGAGTCAATTTTTTTTTTTTTTTTTTTTTATAGTAGCGCAGTATATTGGCTCCTCCCAGCCTGATGGTAAGCAAGAGAGGAACCCACATCGCGATGACAACGGATTTGATATCAAAATATCCTATCCGTTAGCATCGCCATACTGGCCCGATCAAAATATCCTATCCGTTAGCATCGCCATACTGGCCCGAAAGAAAGTAAGAAATATGGGAAACGAACTTTTCTGTATTGTCTCGGGTCTGAGTGCTGTGGTACCATCGTTGTTTCTGATTTCTGTAACACAAGTGTTTTAGCTACTTACCACAAAATCAGAGCTATGTGTGTGATGTCTAATATTTATTTATTAATTCACTCGGCAAATTAAAAAATGTCTTTTACTTTTTCCATAACTGTTTAACAAACCGAAAACAATCTGGTACTTTTGACGCAATCCGCTTCCCTATTGAAACTTAATATTTAAAAAGCAGAATAATTGTTCCAACAGTTTCTAATATTGTACATAGCCCTCTGAAAAGATCACTCACATATATACACACAAAAGTACCCCGGATCAGAGGGAGCAACGTTAATGCGGTAAGAAGATTATACTCAAAACGTCCTCACATACAGCAATATACAGATTAGATATAAGAAGTAACTTCGTCAAAGGAAGCTATAATGGGTTCTTAAAGAGTCTTTAGATTAACTGTAAGCTTTCATACGAAGGATTCGGGGATCTTGAGGTCGTTTTCCTTGAAGGAATATAGACCTCATTACTTACGAGTAAAGGTGGAATTGGTACTGAGGTTTCGCGTAATATTTAGCAATTCGAATCAATGTAAGAACTTATGAAATGCCGATTCGTGGTAGAGGAAATACTTAGAGTGCTCTTATTAAGTATTGGAAGGTTTTATACGTAAAGCTTAATCTACTTGAGAGTTTATAGTTTTGTAAGGAACGTATGTTCTTTACTAAAAGTGGAAGTACTTCCGCCGAGCTAGGTGTTATCTGCTCGAGGACCAAGGCCCAACTACCAATCTTGGTTTGTTGTATATATACTTAGTAGCAACGAAAACTCTGATATCGCGATGTAGGATATCGATGTCACGCATTACGTATGAAGCGTTGTTTACTACGCCAATTCTGCTGACGCTGTATTTGTGTCGACTTGTAGGTCATGTCGTAGGTCGGCACAGAGTATTTATTTCTAGTTTATTTACTTCTGAAGCAAAACTATAAGTTATAACAAGTTAAACGAGTCTGTTTGTCTTTAATATTGTAGTTGGCATCATTTTACTGGCGAATTAGTCGAGAGTAATTTTTATGTTCAATGGAAATCAACCCAAGATGGCACTGCTACTAAATATCGGATTCCATATTTTGAACCAACTTAACTTACCTATTTTGAAAGTTGTGTCAATAAATCAAAATGAAAGGGCCTGTATTTGAAAAATGTTTTTAAGTTTTATTTATAAATTTATTATTTTATATTTACTAATGCAAAATACAAACTCGTATATTCAAATTATATTAATCTTTTGACTGCTATCAACCATACACAAATTTGGGTTAACATTATTTAACGAATGCCTAGAACAATACAAATTAAGTTAAAAAATACAAATACATACCTTATAATTACTGAAAAACATTACATAGTTTGCTCTGAAGCAGCTAAAGTCTTACAGAAATCAGAAATCACAACGGCAGCACAAAACATAAAATAATTTGCCAACCTGACATCAAAAGCCGAATTTCGTAGACAATACAAAATCAATCATAACATTAAACCACAATTTCAATAGAACCAAACAATATTATGGAACAAAGGAAATCGTAATGGAATCCATGGCCGTAAAATGTATTAATTATACTCATACCAAAAAAGACTGGAAAATCAGTGATAGAAGTAGAATCACTTTGCATTGTATTCAATGACGATTCAAAAGTGTTATATGTGACCTACTTGAATAAAGAAATATTTGAGTTTGAGTTTGAAAATCTCTACGAAATTAACAGTCAAGCTTAATTACTTACTTTTTTCTAAGGGTAAATTTAAGTTGATCATTAATCTGGCAAAAACATCACATATTGCTAATTTTAAAGCCACTTCAAACGTGTGGTAAGTGCAATTTAATTTTAACAGAAGAGACCAGTACGTTTTAACCAAACAAGCGAAGTTTTATTAAAACGAGGCAAGGCATTCTGTAAATAAAAACGCAATAACGCTTTTTTACTTTAAGCCAGATTCCAGCCACAATGGAGGTATTTATCATTTATGGAACTCATAAAACGGATATTATTTAAGAGAACAAAGCGCTTTACAAAACAGGTTCTGCAGTTTAGCTTAGTAACTTTTAATATTATCCACACATTCTTGTTTTAACCGCCAACTTCACAGGGCGCCGCCTTACACAGTACTGCTATGTTTAAATAAAAAAATGTGACAGATATATTTTCAGAAATCAGGATGAAAACTAAAATTTGATGAGAAAATTTTTTTGTTGATAATTGATTTTTTTTCATTACACTATTATTATATAACGATGAAATTACTTAAGATACCTTATCAATAAAAAAACGCAAATCTGTCCATAAGCCTGGCAATATAAGAGTATCAGCTCTTGTTTAAAATTATGTAAAATATTTCTGCTTTTGTATATTTTGTAATTTTTTTCTATTTAAATGGTTCTTTCAAAATACGGCGGTACCTGCACTTCAATTAGACGATTTTCTTATCTTTTCTATTTCTTTTCAATTTTACATTCCCCTTTTGTTTCAGGGTTTTAAAACACTTCACAGAAATTAAATGAAAATATATTAACTGAAAATGTACTATCAATGGTTATTTTTTTATAAACTACTACTTACGATAAACGATATAGGTAACAATTGAAACATTTGTTTGTAACGCCCACTATAAAAATACAGTTTTAGCTATAAATTATTTTATTGATCTATTTAAAAACTCTTTTGTACAAAAAAGTACCATATAACATGAAAGAAAGTAAACAAGTTTGCTTGATGCTAGGGGCATCCTCTACTAATGTTGCCGTCGATTCGATTGTACATCGATTATAATCGATTATTCCAAAAGATGCCTAAATAATCTAATAATCGATATGAGAATCGATCGTATCGATATAATCGATTCTATCATTAATTTGCAATTATTTTTAGATAGTATCGCCA
The DNA here is from genome assembly GCA_037074685.1 of Glyphodes pyloalis. NCBI lineage: Eukaryota > Metazoa > Arthropoda > Insecta > Lepidoptera > Crambidae > Glyphodes > Glyphodes pyloalis. The sequence goes on along the minus strand of JAYKKO010000030.1, from coordinate 2,411,135 downwards.
TGATGGTACCTACAGTTCAGGTAGGTACCAAGAAACTTAGCTATCACGTTTTTTAAATAAAAAATAGGGTATAAATAACTTTTTCACGGTTTCATTTTGAATATGTTATGTCTAAGAAGACATTATATGAATGACGATTAAATCTAAAAATAATTGCAAATTAATCAAATCAAGTTGAAAGCGATACTATCGATATAATCGATTATAATTGTATTTAACTGCGATTGTAATCGATTAATCGATTATAATCAATTATATCTTATAAAAATAGGTATCGATATAATCGATTATATCGATAGTATCGATACTATCGATTGTCATATCGGTTATTGGAATATTTGAGGGGGGGATAATCGATTATCCGGCAACACTATCCTCTACCAGTCTAACTTTGGGTGATACAGAGAGTTTGTATAATATGAGTGCGGTAATAGAGAAATTTTAAAGATTTAAATTTTACAAATCCTAGCGGATTTGTATATTATATAACAAAAAACCACCTTTTCTTCAGCCTGCAAAACATTTTGTGCACATTCTCCACTAGATTTCATAAAGGAAGTGCTTTGGGGACGTTAAGTCTAACACACCCCCGTGTCCTAAGGGATGCTAGCGATACTGTAAAGTTTCTTTTGAATTTAAAGATGAGGATCACACTTTTCATGATTTTAATTAAATGAAAATTAAAATAAAGTTATTTATTAAAAAATTAGTGTCCGACCGAAATTTCGGTTTCGGTTTCGGTTTCGGCCAGTTTCAGCCAAAAAATCAAGTTTCGGCCAGAGTTTCGGTTTCGGCCAAAAACGGCCGAACCTTTCGGCCGCGCCGAAACTTACAAATGATATATTTGTTTCACTTTATTTATAGGGTAGTTAAGTTTTGCCGTGTGGTGACGGCATGAGAATACATATGTCACCACCCCTTCACTGTCCCAGGGAGGCGTAGAAACCGACTCAAGGAAAAACGCACATAACACCCAGTGCGAGAGAAGGAAAACTCGTGTACCAACCCGTCTGGCCAGCGTGGTACCAGTAGGCTAATTAACCTTCAATGACGGCACAATTGAAAACCAGGCCCCGAGTCCCCGGCGGCCCCGCAGTCCGTGGCTACGATAGCGGTCACGATAGCGGCGGGGCCAGGGGTGCTAAGAATCCCCGGCAGAGATCGGGCTACCACCGACAATTGTCCCAGGTAACACACAACGTGTGCACATTGAGGTTGGATGAGAAGCTAGTCGAGCTGGAAGAAGAGATGAGCAAGATGCGATGGGACGTCATTGGTTTATCGGAAATTCGAAGAGAGGGAGAGGATACGATAACATTGCAGACCGGTCACTTGTTCTACTACCGGGAGGGAGAACAGAAGTCCCAGGGTGGTGTTGGGTTTAACGTCCACAAGTCACTCATCAACAACATTGTGTCCGTCGGAAGTGTGTCGAATAGAGATGCGTGCCTCGTAGTTAAAATATCCAAGAGATATTATCTTATTATAGAACAGGTATACGCTCCATCTACGACACACCCAGATGACGAAGTGGAAGCTACGTATAAGGACATTAGTAGGGCCATACATAGCTCCAAAACACATTTCACTGTTGTAATGGGTGACTTCAATGCGAAGTTGGGCTGTAGAAGCGATGATGAGCTGAAAAGCAGCGGAATCCCAGAGGACAGATGCTGGCGGACTTTATGGAGAAAGAAGGACTCTTTATGATGAATTCTTTCTTCCGAAAGCCGCCACAAAGGAAATGGACCTGAACTGAGTCCCGACGGTGTAACGAGGAATGAGATTGACTTCATCATGAGCTTCAGGAGACAGATATTCAATGATGTCTCTGTGATCAACAAGGTTAAAACCGGCAGCGATCACCGAATCGTCAGAGGCATATTGAATATCAATGTCGAACTTGAAAGAGCGCGTCTGATGAAGTCCACGCTCCGACCGTCGAATGCACATATCCAAAACCCCGAGAGCTTTCAACTTGAACTGGTAAATCGCTTCGAATGGCAAGACAGCTGCGCATCAGTGGGCGATATAAATGGCAGGCTGGTAGAAATTGCCCATACGGTAGGGTCCCATACCCAACGTATTAAGGAGACGATCGAGCGGAACCAACGCTCCAAAGTGTTCGCAAAAGACTTGTCTATTGAGCAAAGCCAGCTAATGAAGCTGAAGACCGAAGATGGGCGTATAACGTCGAATAAGTCAGAGGTGTTACGGGAGATAGAGAGGTTCTATGGGCAGTTGTACACCTCGGTGTCTGCTGAGCCGGTCACTTTGGTGGCAGACCCTGGAAATCGGTTGGAGAGGCCAAGTTCAGCAGTGGACAGTAATAGGACGGAATGATGATGATGATGATGAGTTAAATTTTCAAACAGAACCTTTGTAACTGTGCTTAAATTTCATTGTGATATATCTTTGAAAGTAGAAACCTGTAATTAAACGTCGGCGAAATATTAATTTTTAAAAATTAATATCTCGCTGACCGAAATTTTTTCGACTTTATAAGGACTTTTTTTTTATAAAAGGTTCGGTTTCGGTTTCGGTTTCGGCCGAAACTACAATGAAACCGAACCTTCGGTTTCGGTTTCGGCAAAAAAACATGTTTCGGTCGGTCACTATAAAAAATATAAAAATCCTGACTGCGAAGTAATAAATAACTGAAAATCCAAAAACAAGCTTGTAATTTTTTTTTTAATTTTTTTTTCGGGAATGATTATTACCTATTAGTTTTTAGAAAATGAAAGTGTTGCTCGTGGTAACAAACCATGTTAAGCGAGTGCTCATTAAGAAATAGCTAAATGTTCCCAAATGTTATAACATGAATGAAAGTAAACAACATTTTTGTGTTCTCATATTGCGTTACCTATTTTTTGTAGAACTAAATTAACAACCTCAAATTAAAAAACGATATTGTAATATTGTTAAATTCTATTACCACAGAAAGGCAATAGACCGTACCTTTTTTTGTTAGTATGTTCTATATGATATTTTTACATTGGCACCGCTAGTAAGCATTAAGGAAAGCTTAAGAAAACATTCATAATAAGTTTTTGATTTACAACTCTCTGAAACATTTAGCGCGGAATTTTAATAACTTCTACAATAGCGTACCGGCTGCATTTGACAGCTTCGCTGAAACTGTACGAACAAATCTGAACAGCAAACATTTTATAGGTAGGTACTAACATTTTGTGTGGTCCACACGTATGTACTAACATACATGTGGACCACCAACTAGTCAGCTCACCTGTACTTATGTTATTATATTGTTTTGAAAAGTTTTGTCGCCTTTCCTCAATCAGTGTCACGTGAGGCAAAATGTATACAATTATACATAAAAAATATTATACATTAAGTCCTACAGTATTTTTTTTCAATTGATTATATATTTATTCTACTATTGACAAACTAACTGTATGTCTTGGTGCAAAATTAGTAATAAGATAACCTTTTTTTGTAAAACAAACTACTGAGTTTCTTGCGGGAATCTTCTCGGTAGTTATAGGTTCCAAACCGGAGGTAGCTTCATTTGTTTTATATAGAGACTATTCATGAGTATTACTAATGTAATAATATATGAATAAAAAAAAAATTGAATATATTTTGTCTGTCTGAAGTAAATAGGAATAGGGACGTTGACTGAGCCAAATTCACACACCTGTCAAAGCACTATTCCTTCGTAGAATACCTATTAGGGAAGCAATCTTTAACGTTACAATTTTACGTAACAGACAGACAAGCCGTTGGGTAGTTGACATATTAAATCGGTAATTACTCAACGGCTTACCTCCAACTATTCAATAGTTTTGATGCTTTTAAAATAGCAATTTAACAATAATTTGTAAAACATCAACGCGGCTGAAGTCACATAAAATCACCTTTTAAGGCATATATACTTTTAAATTATTTTTAAAGGTATCAACAACCCAACTACATATATTCGTTGGCTCTTTTCACAGAGCACAGAGCTGTTTTAATAAGAATGTGAGTTGGGATCTTACTTCTAGCATTAAAAGTAATGCCTGGCAATCAATAGCTAGTATACAGTATACAAAATTAAGGTTATCTAGCACTAACAGAAGTGCAGACAGTGCTTTACAAAAAATGTCTAACATAGTGTACGTTCAAGACTTTTAGTTGCAAGACACGTTTTAATTTAGGTATTGTAGCTACATACAGTATCATCTACACACAAATCATAAAGCAACGTATTTACGTCGCGCGCCGCTCGCCGCTCCGTCGACATCCACGCGCCTCGCCGTCCGCCGGTCAACTGAGCGCGGACCTACCGGCCGCGCCTATTTATGCGTGTGCGAGTTCGCGTCGCGCGCGCCGACCGGCTGATCGACGCGTCAACGCCCTCTGGTGTTTCTTTTAGTTATAAGTTTATATTGTTTTACTACCCACTAGTTATACTCCATTTTATTGTACATAATTTGATTCGTTTTACCAATATACACATTCTCTTCTCTACTCTCATCGGAGTTTCATTGAAGCAACCAAATAGGGAAGCAAGACTACCTAAAGTGGTGACCCCTCTCTGGAAGAAAATCAACCTTCGAAGACCAACTTCAAACATCAACATGGCTCAAGCTGAAGACACAGGCTCCACTCCAAAGGCTTCCGAAGTCGCCGGTATTGCGCTATCAATGCGCGTACCGCCGTTCTGGCGTGATAGACCGCGATTGTGGTTTATTACGTTCGAAGCTGCAACCTGCGAATTGAAGAAAGGCCAAACCCAACTCGCCCAACTCGTCATCGCCCAGCTGGAGAAGACCGACATAGAGCAAATCAGCGATCTGCTGTATAACCCGCCGGCAGAGAACTACTATGACGCGCTGAAGCAAAGACTAATCTCCGTCTACGAGGAATCCGAAGGAGGGCAATTCCAAAAGTTGCTTTCCGAAATGGAGCTCGGAGATCAACGACCGTCGCAGCTGTTACGTCGCATGCGAGACCTCGCTCGCGACAAAGTCCCCGAGTCCACACTCCGACTCATGTGGATGAACCACCTACCTGCCCACGTGAGGTCGGTACTCGTGGTCAGCGACAGCATCAGCAAGACCGCCGCACTCGACGAACTCGCACTTCTAGCAGACAAGATGCTAGAACAAACGCAAGAAATCAGCGCCATTTCGCCGTCGCCGCGAGCAACACCACGTTCGTCGCATCCAGCACTTGCATCATCAGCACAAGATACCATCAACACACAGCATCTACTCGATGAGATACGCAAATTATCTCTCGAAGTCGCCGAATTGCGAAGCAACGCGTATCAGTCGCGTTATCACCGCGGGCGCTCACCCTACGGGCGCACCGCGCAGCGCTCTCGCTCTAACGCGCGCTCTGCCTCACGCTCGCGCGCTTATCATGGCGCGGAGAGCTCGCCTCGCGCCTACTGCTACTACCACGAGCGTTTTGGGCGAAACGCACGTAAATGCCAATCACCATGTGCATTTACCGACTCGAAACACAAGAACAAAGATGTCTCGTCGTCATCGGTAAACTCGACCGAACGTTAGACGAGGCGGGGTCCGACGTTCGCAACAAATCCTACCGTCTCTTCGTGAACGACAAGAACTCAAGACTGACGTTTCTCATCGACACCGGTGCTAACGTCTCAGTCATCCCACGCAAGAGAGGAGCAAGAATGAAGAAGATGCCATTCACCCTGTACGCTGCGAACAACACCACAATCAACACCTACGGCGAACAAACACTTGAGCTAAACCTCAACCTACGGAGACCGTACAAATGGAAGTTCATCATCGCCGACGTCAGTAAGCCCATCATCGGTGCCGACTTCTTGTGCCACCACGACCTACTGGTTGACATGAAGAGTCAACGACTGATTGATGACGTGACCAAGTTATCAATCCACACTCCTGGCCGCTACACGGACGTACCTACTGTCCGTAGCATCGATCTCGAAGAGTCGTACCACCGAATACTGAGCGAATTTCCCGGTACCACCAGACTCAATTCTATGAGTCTCACGCCGAATCACCGTGTGGAACACCACATCGAGACCTCCGGACCACCGCTGCACTGTCGCGCTCGACCTATTCCGCCACACCGATACGAAGCCGTGAAGAAAGAATTCGAGTCGATGATGCAGCAGGGCCTCTGCCGACCGAGCAAAAGCCCATGGTCCAGTCCGCTACACGTCGTGCCGAAGAAAAATGGCGATCTCAGAGTCTGTGGGGACTACCGCCGTCTTAACGCCATAACGAAGCCAGATCGATATCCAATACCAAGAATCAAAGATTTTACCTATCAACTCGCCGGAAAGACCATATTCTCCACAATAGACCTGAACAGAGCTTACCAACAAATACCGAACAAAGAAGCCGATATCGAAAAAACTGCAATCGTGACTCCATTCGGGTTATTCGAGTTCCCTCGAATGTGCCCGGGACTCAGAAACGCCGGTCAAACCTTTCAACGGTTTATCCATGAAGTACTTCGAGGACTCGACTTCGTATTCCCGTTCGTCGACGATCTGTTGTTAGCATCCGAATCAGAAGAGCAACATCAACAACATCTACGCACCGTTCTACAACGACTAGACGACGCCGGTATAACGATCAACCCGTCAAAATGCGTATTTGGCAAGACTTCAGTCAACTTCCTTGGTTATGAAGTTTCGTCAGCTGGCATCATCCCACCAAAAGGGAAAATATCATCGATTACCGAATACCCAAGACCGACTACAGTTCAACAACTGAGGACTTTTCTCGGTATGATAAACTACTACCGTGAACACATACCGAACGCCGCATCACTTCAAGCTCCGCTCAACGAATACTTACACAACTCGAAGAAACGCGATAAGACCGAAATCAAGTGGTCGACCGAGTCCATTCAAGCATTCGAACAAGCGAAAATATGCCTTCAAGACGCCGCGCTACTCGCACACCCGCACAGCTCCGCTCCGTTCGCACTATTTTGCGACGCGTCCAACACCTGCGCTGGAGCCGTACTACAACAGTACATTAACAAGTCGTGGCAACCTCTTGGCTATTACTCGAAGAAGTTTTCAACTGCGCAACAAAAGTATAGTACCTACGACAGGGAACTACTTTCAATATACATGGCAATGAAGCACTTTAGAAAAATGTTCGAAGGAAGAGAACTAATAATATTCACCGACCACAAGCCATTGATCTACGCGCTTCACAAAGCAACATCAGACAGCGAAACACCGCGTCGGTCAAGACAATTACTATTTATCGCCGAATTTACTTCCGACATCCGTCACATCAGCGGGAAGGACAACGTAGTCGCCGACGCACTATCACGTGTCGAGTCAATTACGTGTCCGACGCCCATCAACTACGAACAACTAGCCGTAGCACAACAACAAGATCCCGAGTTACCCACATTACTACAGCAAGCCAACCTGAAAATTAAGAAAATTCAACTACCGAACACAGACTACGAAATCTACTGCGAAACTTCAACTCCGCACATCCGTCCATATCTACCTACTGACTTTCGTCGTACTGCATTTGACGCCGTGCATAAGGTCAGTCACCCCGGAACGCGGACGACACGAAAATTGATCCAACATCGCTTCTTCTGGCCATCGATGAACACCGACGTCGGTACCTGGGCAAAGACCTGCTTGCCCTGTCAACGCGCGAAGATTCAAAGACATACGCACACAGGCGTAGGTACATTCGCCGCCTGCGACCGATTCGATCACCTACACATTGATATCGTTGGACCGCTCGCAACTAGCGAACGCGGACTCCGGTACCTACTTACAATGATCGATCGCACTACACGCTGGCCCGAAGCTGTACCATTGCAAGAAATCTCCGCGGAAGTGGTCGCAGAACAAGTCTACAATACCTGGATTTCAAGATTCGGTTGTCCGAAGTCAATAACAACCGACCAAGGCCGCCAGTTTGAGAGTCGACTGTTTCGCGCCCTTACACACCTACTGGGCGCGGAAAAAACTCGAACGACTGCCTACCACCCGCAAAGCAACGGGATCATCGAACGCTGGCACAGATCCTTAAAAGCCGCTTTGATGTCTCGTCTGGAGTCAAACACCAAATGGATCCATGAGCTACCTACTGTGCTCATGGGACTTCGCGCCGCAATCCGCACCGACACCAATACCAGTGCAGCGCAATTAATCTACGGTCAAGCTTTGCGCCTGCCTGGTGACTTCATCGCATCAACATCATCATCATCAAGCAACATGGATCAAGACTTCGTGGATCAACTGCGCACGTCAATAACATCGCTCACGCCGACATACCTACCGCATAGCAACAAGCGAAGTATGTTTGTGCACAACGCCCTACCTACGTGCCACTCCGTGTTTGTACGAGTCGACGCTGTACAAAGGCCTCTCCAACCTCCATACGAAGGCCCGTACCCCGTGCTGGAGCGCAACGACAAGTACTACAAGCTGCAACTTCCAGGAAGAGAAGCTGTGGTGTCAATCGACCGACTGAAACCGGCATTTACGGTCAACGCCCCTGACGTCACAACAGCTGATCCAGTCTCAAGCGCACCGCAGTTGCCTACACCATCTGTGAAACCTGATGCATCGCAGCCAATGACTTCAAAATTCGGCAGGAAAATCATCAGGCCTGTACGCTTCGCTTGAGGGGGAGTACTGTAGCTACATACAGTATCATCTACACACAAATCATAAAGCAACGTATTTACGTCGCGCGCCGCTCGCCGCTCCGTCGACATCCACGCGCCTCGCCGTCCGCCGGTCAACTGAGCGCGGACCTACCGGCCGCGCCTATTTATGCGTGTGCGAGTTCGCGTCGCGCGCGCCGACCGGCTGATCGACGCGTCAACGCCCTCTGGTGTTTCTTTTAGTTATAAGTTTATATTGTTTTACTACCCACTAGTTATACTCCATTTTATTGTACATAATTTGATTCGTTTTACCAATATACACATTCTCTTCTCTACTCTCATCGGAGTTTCATTGAAGCAACCAAATAGGGAAGCAAGACTACCTAAAGTATTCAAAAGGAACTGGAAAGGACATTACTCGCACAGCTATAGCAAAGCATTAAAAAGGTCACAAAGAAACGTTAATTTACGAGTCCCTTTCTTCTGTTGCACTTTCCGATCGAGCGCCGGTCAAAGCAGAGGTATTGTTTCACCTTTGTCCGAACACTTCGCTTTACTCAGCGCCAGTCTGTGTAGACTCAGCTGAACAATTTACTCTCTCTGGCTTAGATTAAGATTGTTACGTCATATATGGATCATTACGATTAATTTTACATCGATACATTCTGGAGCCTTCACTGCGAACAGACTTTAGGATTTTACTTAAATTATGTGAGGATATTTAAAGGCAGCTAAACTATTTATATGCACTAAGCGCATTTGAGGCCTTAAGTAGTTTATTCTTTGCTGGTATGTTCATAAGCTTATCTACCAACTTTTCGTTTACAGACCTAATTAAAATTAAAGCTTTCTAGTAATAACTTTTGTTCTATGCAGACGTTAAGTCGTGAAAAAAAAAAGGAAATAGCATTAACATTCAAAACACTAGTATTAGACATGCTACAATTTAGGTTTTCAAAAGAAAATCGAAAAAAACATTCCTCGCACAGCAATAGCAAAGCATTTAAAAGGTCACAAAGAAACGTCACTTTACGAGTCCTTTTCTTCTGTTGCACTTTCCGATCGAGCGCTAGTCAAAGCAGAGGTATTGTTTCACCTTTGTCCGAACACTCCGCTTTACTCAACACTGGTCTGTGTAGACTCGTCTCAACAATTTACTCTCTTTCTGGCTTAGATTCTAATTCCGAAAAGATTGAGGGATCATTACGATTGATTTGTCAATGCTATATTTAATAAAATAACTATGCTGCCTGTGAATTTACGATTTTAGTAACATTACAAATAGTATCAAAATATTATGGGTGCAAATGCGGATGCGAAGCCGCCATAGTAAATATTTTTATTCATGTAGATTACATTTGTAATACTTATGAATCGTCTCTATACAATGCAAATGAAGCCGTCAATGTGACGTTTAATGTATTAACAGTGTACTTTAATCATGGACTTAATGTTTATTATATTAGGTCCATGACGCTAATAGAGGTGCATAATTACGTCTAACATAGTATCATCTTCTTGATGTTGCCTGATAATCGATTTTGTCCACCCGATTATCGATTGTGTCAATAAAATTGATAATTATTATTATTTATAAACTGAAATAAAGCAAATGCTATTTTATCTATTATTTTAATATAATAGGTTTATCTGCATTTATTTTTAGGTCTTTCAACTTTTTGTCATTTTTTTAAAGAGGGGACAACGACATTAAATAAGTTATTTCAATACTTATTTTTACTCACAAAACGTCTGTGGTAAAGTTGCTTACTTCAACAAGAACATACCAGCGATACTAGCTTAGTCGATAATTGAATAAAATAGATGAAATTAAGAAAATCGATTACACCGAAAATATTGCTCCAAAACATGATACCGTATTGTATAACAATGAACATTAACATCGATTATATTGAATAAAGGTCGGAATCGATATAAATGATACCATCGATGTAAAAATTGTGAGTCAAACTATCGATTAATAATCGACTCACAATCTATTTTACGGCAACACTACCTCTTTGTAATCCCAAAGGAGCATGTGAACGATCCGATATGACCGGTGGACAATTGGTTGGTATTATCAGACAGTCCAATTAATCATTGCAACGGTGTTGTAATCACAAAGGAAATCGACTAATATTATACGCATCGATTTTGATACCAGAGGGAACAGGAACAGGCAAAATAGTTTTAAATAGGTATAATAAATAAATGAATATTGGACAACACCACATACATTGCTCTGATCCTGTGGTAAGTCGCTAAAGCACTCGTGTTACAGAAATCAGTAACAACGCGGTACAACAACACCCAGACCCGAGACAACACAGAAAAGTTTGTTTCCCATATTGACCCGTCGGGGGATCGAACCGGGAACGTCAGAGTTTTTAAATTACTTAATTTACGCGACTTTTAGTAAGTATACGGGTAACGTTACACATCAAACATTTTGGTTCGTGTTATCTGTTTTTTTGTCAATATATATTATTATTTATAGATTTTGAAAAATAAATGTAGAATTTTATCTTTAAAAAAGTTTTTCCGCATTTGCAAACCGTCCCGAAATCGCGAAAAGGCAAACCCATTGTAGTGCAATATTTCTGCACCAATGAAAGCTGCCTCCTATGTTGGAGCCACGTGATTCTCAGTTGACACGAGTGAATTCGACTCGACAAGAGCGTAGCCGGTTTGATGTAGCCGGCTTTGTGTTCAATGGCTCACTATAACTGGCCTGAACTAGTTTAAGCTGGTACCTCGGACGAGATACTGAGGGACACACATTTTTTGTTTTTTTTTTAGCTTGATTGGATTTTACTAAGAATATATGAAATACCAGTGAATTAAGAACATTCTTTCGCTTAAGAGGAAATAAATGACTTAAAAAAAGCAAAAAGAAATTAATAAAAAAAATATCATACGTCCTTCTCCTGGTTCTCAACTACCTCCCCACCAATTTTCAGCTAAATGTACTCGTAAATATGTTCATCATTCACATTATTCCTTTTCAAATTTTGATTTCGCGACCTCTGTAGCCGAGAGAGTCCCGGGTTCGATCCCCGGTCGGATGAATATGGGAACGAACTTTTCTCTGTTGTCTCGGGTCTGGGTGTTGTGGTACCGTCATTGATTCTGATTTCTGTTACACACTTGTGTGTGTTAAGCACTTGCTTAAGCTACTTACTACAGAATCAGATCAATGTATGTAATGTTGTCCATTATCTAATGTCATTTTAGTTCGTAATTTTATGCTTACTTACGTTTACTATTACTAACTAAACTACTGCTTATTAACTTACTATTTTCAACTTAATGCACCTTACTATCGATGCAAATGCCACTAAGAATGAAGTATATGGGTTAAAACTAATTTTAGTATAAACTCGCAATTAAGTTTAATTAATAATTATAATCCTAATAACACGGAAAATGTCGCTAGTAACATCTAGTAATTAATCAAATTTCCTATAAAAAATAAACATAATTTAACCTAATAGACAATAACCTTATTCTTTTTACTTTGCTAGTCGGGTAAAAAATTAAATCACATCCAACCAAAAAAGCGTGCAGACATTTATTTGCATTACCAGAATCGGATCTCACAACTGATGCTCCACGATTGAGCCAAACCAATCCCTACGGGAAATATTCCATGGCCTAATGCACCAATCTGTTACCCTTCAAACGTGCGCCCTTGCAAATAGAGCACTGCGAATATTTTTCCAAACAAATAAACGCACTAGGGTGTGTGCTCAAATGGAATTGAACCAATAAACGGCGTTCGGAACCTTTCGATCGAAAAAGGGCGCGATGGAGGAGTTGGTCGATAAGGTTTTATCATCGCAAATTGATAAATGCAAATTTTTCAAGTTAAATTTAAAGTCGTGAGTGTGAATTTTTGGAGTACGAATAATCTTTGGCTAGATTCATTGTTGAGTCAAAAGACACGAATTTAAGCAAAACAAAATATTGTCATGCTAATTTTATAATAAAAATTTTAAAATGAGAGTGAATTTTGTAAATGTAAATACTCTTTGACTAGATAATTATTATTTTTTAATTAAAGTCTAAACTTGTAAACTTGTCCATATAATAATTGAGTGATACGATGGCTCGCACACACTTGTGAACACTACTTTATTGTCCTTTCACACTCATATTACATACAAATAAATATTAATAAATATTTTAAATGTCCCCTATACTCAAAACAAGAATTTAATTAGAATCTACGATAGGTTAGAAGAGTAATATATGTAATAGTTATTAAATATGTACGTTGGCTTTGTTTTAGCTATTTTTTTCATATAACTTCTAATTATCTTAAACTATTCAGAAGACAATATTTTATTTCAGTACTTTAGCCAAAAACTGGTCGTTTATAGCAAATAATATGTATTTCAAGTTAAAAGGCTGTCGTTTGCAGCTAATAAAATAAACACAGTAACATGAATATAATGCTGAATTTTGATTTCAAAAATAATAATTGTACTTATTTTTGCTTTACAAAACATTGTCATTGTCAAGTCAAATCTCTAACGATGCAAGAATGAAACAGCAATGGCCAACTACGGATACACAATTCGGAAACTGGAGATTTGACGATTTCCGCGTATGAAAGCAATATTGTTTATGCCACGTATCAAAAAAAACTACTGTGCAATCGACATATTACACATGCCTACTAAGGTTAAGGTCTGCCAGAGAGAAAAGTTTCCTATAACCCGATTAAAACAGTTATGTTCATAGGAATTGCCTATTTATTTTAAAAGAGAGGTAGTGCACAGCGATTTATCGTTTGAACTGGAGCAGCCCGACTGGTGAAATACCTCCACCTTACAGAAGACCGCAGCCAAATAACAGTCACTTCAGTGATGTTGTGTTCTCGCGTGTGAGTAAGGTCTGCAGAGCTCTGGGGGGGGTCTACATTAGTAGTAGGGGTCCAGCCTTCAAGGTAAGGGTGACAAGTCCAGTAACAGCTATTATTATGCTGTACTTGTCGCCCTTAAGCTGGGACCTTATTGCCACCTAATAGCAGATAGGATGGGGTCAATCTTGAAGTGCAATATAAAAAAAAAATCACGTCCCAAAACTGTGTCTGCAGGCAATAAGAGACCACCTTAGTATAATTTGTCCCTTTTTTTAAGGAGAAAAATACATTGACGCATCCTACCGCTGCGTCGGGCCAGCGGCGTGTGTATGCTTAGTAAAATATGTTTCAATATTACATACAAATACTCCATACAATACTTATATGTATTGATAACGGTCGGATTATCACATATTAATGTCTAAACGAACCATTACGTCACTACACATAACACAGATATGAGACATAAATCCACCTTTATTCAATATTTTACAACAATTTGGACTCTATGCGTTGATGAAAACTAACACCTGACTAAATTAATGCGCACTTGTTCTGGATTGAGATAAATAAATTCAATTCGCCGTGAAATAAGAAAATTCCTTATTGAATGAACATCGACATTGATGAATTGAAGGTGCGATGTGCCGATACTGTCCTAGTAATACCAGTGACATCTTGGATTAGGAAACCAAGCAAATGTGAACTCAAAAGGAAGGGTGAAAAGATGGAATTCCTTCAAGAACTTTTTAGAACTTACATCATCTTGAAAACGGTATGCTATTAACATGCAAGTTGTTATTACGAGTACGTTACGCATTTTAAGCAAATTGTAAGTTTTGGTTTGTTTTTTTTTTCTTTTTTTCGCCATTAAGCGAATAGTTACGGCAAGCCACGACTTATGGTAGTATCTGTTTTTCTCCAATTATAATCTTTGCCTTTCATTTTATCTAATTTTTTTTTATCATTCCTTTGAACACGTGTAATTATTTTTTTTAATTAACTTACATTTTTTTTACGATTTACTCACCACATTGAATGTGTTAGTTATAAGTTTAGCTTTATTTATAAGGTGAATCACAAAATTTCGTGCCGGGATCTTCTTTGTAAGTTTTATAGATTATTGTAGATTCCGAACCGAAAGTAGCGTTATTTGCATTATATGGACTTTTTTTATATAATATTACTGGTGATTACACCAGTAATGTTAAAAGTAAATTATTACATGAACAAAAGAATTATGAACTTTGAACTTTTAGTGGTTTCCAGAAGTTGTGAGCCTAAAAAGTATACCTACTATTCTTTTAAACTTCAAAATAAGGTTAAAACAATGTGCTTGTCTAACAACATTCTTATATAAAGAGACTTTGTAGAATTAAATGTGCTTATTGTAATTATTTTGAACCAAGTGTTTTAAGGTAAACTGAAGATCACTTAAGTCTGTTTTTCATTTATAAAATACTAGCTGTGCCCGCGACTTCGTTCGCGTGGACTACATATTTTCATGGTCGGTTTTACCCCTTTCTCCGCTAATATTCGAAACAAAAAGTAGTCTATATTTTAATCCAAGTTTCGAGCTATATTTGTGCCAAATTTCATATCTCTAACTTCAAAAATAAACATTTTTGCATATAAACTTTCAAAGGTGGTATTACCCCCATTACCCCCTTATTTTCTAATAAAAAGTAGCCTATGTCCGTTCTTGAGATTCAACGTATACCAAATTTCATCAAAATCCGGTCAGCCGTTTAGGCGTGAAAGAGTAACAGACGGACAGACAGACAGACAGACAGACAGACAGTCAGACAGACAGACAGAGTTACTTTCGCATTTATAATATTTGTATGGATTACCTTCAGTTGATAAACTAATGTTCACAGAGCAGCGTAGAGTTCTGTGGTACTGTATTTAATTAATGCAGAATACTTAAACATATTAAACGCTTTAATTCAAACCAGACAAGAAATAAAATAGTTCACCGCCCTTCAATGTAATCCTCTTAGCCAATTTTAAACTCTATTTCACTTGCAGAGGAATTGAGCTCTAATCTTTAACAAAATAAGATTAGATGGATAAGAAGCAATACCACCTAACTGTATTGTTTGAGAAAATTATTTACGCCCTTATTTTTATGAACATAATATACGATTTCTATGAACTTTGACTGTGGCAGTTAGGTCGTATCAGTTCTTAACTGTCGTATAATGGTGCAGTTCTTAGGTCTGATAATATTAGCTAGCGTATACAATACGATTAAATTTGTTTACGGAGCTCATCAATTAGTAAGATTGTGTCTGTGTTAACATGTTTCCAGATTATGTCGTTTTTTCTGTTTTTTTTCGGATTTATGTTTAAGTTTAACTATATGTTTATGTCTTAAACTTGTGGACTAAAATATCGTACATATAAAAATATTTCGATAAATTTGATATTAACAATGATAATTAACTTAAAATATTTATAGTACAGTCTTTAATTCGATATTCAAGAAGTCAATATGAGGTATATACGTTTTTTGTAAGATTCCATTTAATTGAGAAAGCAAAGGTTTAGTACCTAGAATGTATTCAATGCTCGAACCAGACGTCACTCTTAATCCTAAAACGTCTGTATTCTAGGTAAAATCTACCTATATTTTCATTTTCATTTCACCTTGCGACGAAACTCAGACCACAATTTAAAAAAAATACTGCGGTCCTGAAAACAAACTAAAAACATAAAATAAAGAGAAAAAATGCATTTTTTTCTCTTTATTATATATAACATAGACGTTTGTTACATGACAATCTTTTAAATATTTAACAGTCATTACAGGTATTGTTTAACGGGTGAAATTAAATTATCTCATTGCATGAAAGCGATCTTATCGGCCAAATTTTAAGAAAGAAATAATTAAAGATGAGGTAAAATGGATGAATTGTTTAATTAGTAAATTTTCACTGAAAAGTATTTTCACAAAAAAAAATTGATTTATTAAACCATTTTGTTATAGAAGTAGATAAATTTGACATACTTGATGGGTTAGTATTTTTTAGGCGTCCGGTTTGTGAATTCCTGCTCTATGACTAAACTGTATGTGACGAACATTCGTGTATATTTTGGATGTTTATTTATTAGTACTCAAACAAATAAACAAAAAAACCAACTCTTGAACTTTGTAATATATTAGTATAGATAAGTTAAAGTGCAGATAAAACAAGACTAGACGTGATACGTAATTATCCAGCATGTGCCAGCTATTATTTAACTTAGAAATTTATAAATAAATATCAGACAATACCTACAACAATATAATATCACGACCTCATGCTCGTAGCTTAAGCACATGTGTTATAAAAACTAAAACAATACATATTTAAATCAACTATTAAACTTCCAGGCCCAACAAACATAAATGTACATCATGAAAATGATTGTCCTGGTATCGAACCCACGTCCTTTGTTCAACAGGTAACAAAAACTTTAGGAAATGTTAGAATTCACGTTATCGTCGTTTTTCTTGATTTTGCCTAGTTTTCGGACTGCTTTAATATTAATATTGTATCTAAACGTCGTTCTTTCTAACAATGTACTTGTTGTCTTGTTCCAATAGAATACGTATTAGCATACGCACACAAGAGCAAGTCCATACAATTACTGCCAAAACCATTAATTAATCCTTGACAAATGTTGTACCGCTAACAGAGATGGTTGAACTACGACCCAAATCATACATATCTACGCGATGTAATTCTGTGGTCTAGGAAATCGTACGTGGCAATGATAATGACATCATTGTGGTGTTGATGATCCATGATGAGCCTTCCCGATTGGACATCAATGCCTTACGTGGTGGTGTTATGGGAAATTGGCAACCACAACAACACCTTTTTTTCCTTCAAAAGGAGCGTGAAGAAACATCTTGCGGGCCAGTATGGCGATGCTAACGGATAGGATATTTTGATATCAAATCCGTTGTCATCGCGATGTGGGTTCCTCTCTTGCTTACCATCAGGCTGGGAGGAGCCAATATACTGCGCTACTATAAAATAAAAAAAAAAAAAAAAAAAAAAAAAAAAAAAAAAAAAAAACACCGATCTTCACCCCAGGATGGTCGGGGGGGGGGGGGGGGGTGGTCTAGTGGGGGCAGCCGATCCAACTGGACCGCCCCCGCCTCGCTGTGAAGACCGTGGGTGCAATGCTGACTGAGGCGACCTTACACCATCGCCAGCCTGTCTCCACGCGGAATTTCAGTGCTAGCGAACTGGCCGCCGCGCTTTAAGCCGCCTACGCTTGCAGCATCAATGATGACCTACCATCGTGACAAGGTAGTCTGTCCAGTTTGGACAGGTACATCCTACTCTTTTTTTTTTAATATTAATTTTAATTATCATTTATTTTGTTTTATTTTGATTTCACATACGTGGTCCATATTTTAAAACTTTATTTCCCCATCATTATCATCATCATCATCATCATACAATTTTAGTTTTGCAATTGTTCGAGCTTTATTGGTGAATTTATTTCTGTAAGGAATATATCCTTATTTTTAATATAAATGGATGATATTTACAATTTTTCCCCTTAAAATCAGCGCATTAAACACTTTCTATCGCTATTGATTTGAATAAAATTTAACTTAGTAAAAAAAAATATAAAATATGTGAAAATGATAAGTTTCAAAGGTTGTCCCAAAATTACTCATATTTAACACAGTTTCATATAATGCAAATTTAAAAAAGCATTTTGTTATTTCTTTCTTGTAAGAAGAAATGTGCAGTTAAATAAATAACATTTATTTCGAGACTAATTTGGAGCACATTAACATGTTAAAAACCAAGAACAAAGCACAACTTCAATCTTTTACAACTTAGACCAGCCCCAAAGTTCAAATATATTTAGAACTTAGTCTTGAGCGGTCTAGGTCTTAGATAGTAGCAATTCGTAGTTTAACGTTTGTGCATAAACGGGATGCTCACTGATTTCTATTCCAACTTCGACTGCTGGTTTAATCATATTGTCGTCTGCATTCAGATGTGAGGTATGGAAAGGTATTGAAGCTTTGAGTAGTAACTATAATTTTAATTAAACCAAGTCTTGCTTTGATGTTCAAGTTTCAAAATCTACATTTCTAGGTTAATATGATTTAGTTACTTGGAGTGAAGAGTGGATTGACTATTTACTGGCGTCGTGAATTTCCTTCTTGACTTGTTTTTCAATTTTTAATTTTAATTTAAGAACTTTTAATTAAAGAGTTCTTGGATTTATCTTCCCGAACTACTGCTTTTAGAAGAGATGTTAGCCAATACTATTTAGTTTCAAAAACAAATTTTGTTGTTTATTATAAAACAAAACTAACTACTAAATAAAATGGAATGTGCTTGTTTTTTTTGTGAAATAAAACGCAAAGAAAGTATATACAATAGAATAATACGTCAACATCATTAGAATTATAACCCAGTTTAAAGTTAATTTGCTTTTGTACCTACATATATATTTGCATTAATTGTTATTTGTATTTTTTAACAAAAAAACATAAAAATTAATGTATTCAAAACCTACCATACGTTTGAGCTATACAATAACATTAATCATTTCCCCTATCACTTACTTTGACAATAATTCTTTCACTCTCTTAGCCAATTCAATCACTTTCTTAGCCACACCAGAATCAGTACACAAAAATAACATCAAAATTGTTGCGTTGGGGGATTGCCCCTTCCCTGTAGTGTTACCTTCAACAGTTCACAACTAGTAGTAAACATTACTAATTGAAAACTGTCAGTAAGGATACTTCACTTCTTCCTTCTGTTCAGTTGAAATTCTGAAGTAAGCTTCCACAATTAAAATGTCAACATAGGTATGCTTCAGTGCACGATTTGTCGATAAAACTCGAGTGGCCAAGTCTGGCTCCAAGCCAGCTCTTAAAAGAACTGACCGTGCTGAAAACGCAGGCTATGCACTTTGGGAACCAACAATTTTGAAAGGTTGCAAATAAGTTTAAACCTTCATTGCTTTTAAGTACAATCAATCTATTTACAGCTTCAAAGATTTGTAAATGCATTGTTCCGACCTAAAAATGGCATCGGCAAAACAAGGCATCAAACAGTATAAAGCCTTATTTCAGTTTCATTCGGTTCATGCATGACATTACGTCAAAAATTCATTTTTTATTTCTAGACTTATTTCAGTCACGTAAGGTTTCAATTATATTAATGCCCGCTTCCAATATTTTAAAAACGATTCGTTATAGTTACGTATAGTTATAAATTATTCGAGGTGTAAGCTAAAACGACCGATAGACGACTGGTGGCAGTTGATATGGAAAGGAAATTTGAAATTAGAATTAACAAATCGTAGAAAAGCGGATATGTAGTCATTTTTGACTCATTTGTAAAATATTGGACCCGTCAGTGGCAAGTATGTTCTCTCCTCTATAAGTTCTGAGTTCTGTTTTCGCTGGAGCCCAGATCTAGAGCGCCATGTATCACAGTGACACGGTAGCTGGCGTCGCGCCACCTGGCCTATCGCGATTGACTTGCAGCTTGTGCCAAAATGTATGTTATGCATAGATACATCTTTATTATTCAACTAATTTTGCATTTCTTTGTTGTAGTCGCAATCTTATTTGCGACCCATCCCACAATTTTAACACGCGTTTACTAGCTTCACCTGTAACTATTAAGAAAATCTTGTAATTTTAACTTGACATACTAACCGGTCTTCAATTAGGATTACATTTAACATACGCTCTGAATTCTGATGACAATACATGACAAGCCAATAAATATCATTACAAATCCAATATGGCCTCCCCAAGATGGCGGACTGGCTGTTTGAAATCCACTCTCATGATATGGGTTAAGTAGACATGGTTTTCTGTCAGGAAAACGAAAAATAATAAATATCTTTAAATACCTATTAATATTTCGGTAGGAGTGATACGGCCCTTGAAGGTTTATATGGGAAAATATTTATTTTTTAAGTGGGTCAAATATGGGTTACATTTTATTTAAAATATTAAAGGGGGTCGGGGTAAGACCGATCATGAAAGTATGTAGTCCACGCGAACGAAGTTGCGGGCACAGCTAGTTTATATATACTTTGATCTGAATTGTTTTAATCCCTACTAATATTATAAATGCAAAAGTAACTCTGTCTGTCTGTCTGTCTATTACGCTTTCCTGCTTAAACCTCTCAACCGATTTTGATGAAATTTGATAAAGGTATACGTTGAATCTCAAGAACGGACATAGGCTACTTTTTATTAGAAAATAAGGGGGGTAATACCACCTTTGAAAGTTTATATGGAAAAATGTTTATTTTTGAAGTTAGAGATATGAAATTTTGCACAAATATAGCTCGAAACTTGGATTAAAATATAGACTACTTTTTGTTTCGAATATTAGGAGAGAAAGAGGTTAAACCGACTATGAAAGGATGTAGTCCACGCGAACGAAGTCGCGGGCACAGCTAGTGTTAAATAAATTAACCTTATAATAACGTCGTGTTATATGTATGCTTCTTTCTCCTAGTATGTAACAAAGTTGTGCTCCCAACTCTCAATCCATTACAGAGACTGGGATCCGCTTCGAAAGGATCCGGATTTGGTAATAGAGCCTTGGAAACCTTACAAGGGAAATAAGACCTATATCGATCACAGCCTAAGACTAGCTTACAAAAGCTTCCGAAGCACGAATACCCCTTTCTTACTGTGAAGCTAAAATATTAATCATAAAAAATTAGATTATTTCTTGTACTACCTACAGTACAGTACAATTTATTAAATACTAGCTGCGCCCGCGACTTCGTCGCATGGACTACAGGGTTTTTTTAAAGGTAGCCCATGTCCTTTCTCAGGGTCTAAAGATTGTCTGTGCCAAATTTCATCAAAATTTATTCTGTTAAAAGGTTCAAGTGGGAAAGCGTATTAGACAGACAGAGTTACTTGCGCATATATAATGTTAGTAGGGATGGGATTTTTATTAAAGGACACTCCGGCCCAAACCAATTTAAAAAACAGTTTTTTCAACAAATTGGGTTAATTGGAACTCGAAATATTTAGTTTAAGAAAATGTTTAATCAGTACAAAATACTGAATGTATTTAATTAAAAGAAAACAGAGCAAGATGGTTCTTACGACATTACTTCTGTAGCCACTCACTCATCTCTTTATGAGTCAGTAATTATGAAATAACGTGTCCCCATGCGTAAAGCTTTAATGATTGTGTGGGTGGAAAAATCCAACATGATATATTTAAAAAAAAAATATTTTGTCTAAAAACTTATTTTCTGTTACTAAAGAGGTTACTTGTGATTTTTTTTTATATTGCACTTCAAGATTGACCTCACCCCACCTACTGTTAAGTGGTAATGAGGTCCTGGATTAAGGGTGACAAGTACAGCATAATAAATCTGTTACTGGACTTGTCACCCTTACCTTGAAGGCTTGACCCCTGCTACTAATGTAGCACTCCCCAGGAGCTCTGGAAACCTTACTCACACGCAGGAACACAACGACACAGAAGTGTTTGTTATTTGGCTGCGGTCTTCTGTAAGATAGAGGTATTTCACCAGTTGGACTGCTCAAGTTCGAGCGATAAATCGCTATGCCCTACCTCTCTTAAAGATAAGATAAGATATCATTTATTTCAACATTATAGTCATAGGTAGATTAATATTACAAATAAAGAAGAATTACATTATATATCATAATCAATTTCATTCAATTAACATTCAGATTATATTATTGGTTATTAAATTAAAAAAGTACATTATTTTACTTATTATTGCGTCCTTTAATAATTTGTTCGTTAGTCAGCACATTAATCAACGAACAGTGGTTAATGTACCGACAGTCAAACCGCTGCGAGAACATTTGCAAGATGCTGTTGGGGCTGCCCCGGACCCTGCGGCCCAGGGATGCGCACCGCTTCCGTAGGGTCGTATAAAAACAGTCGACGCGCCACTCAGCAAACATCCCCGACGCGCTGCAGTGCCGAGGCAGCCCCATCAGCACCCGGAGCGCATTATTATATTGAACACGAAGGGCGTTAATCAGCTTCTGCGCATATGTCACCCACAGGCTGCACGTGTAAAACGACGTACAAAATGCTTGAAACAGGGTAACTTTGACGCCCTCCGAACAACGAGCAAACCTGCGGGCTATCATATTCGCCCTAACAGACAACGCCCTTCGCTCCCTCTCCATGTCTGCATTGTCCTTCAAGTCAGAGGACACTAGATGCCCTAAGTACTTAAACTGTTCGACTCGTTTAAGCACTGAACCGTTCAGTCTGATGGGTGGCACGGTATCAGCACAGTTTCCCCTAGCTCGAAACACCATGCATTCACTCTTCTTTACGTTATAGACTAAACCATGTTCAAACGCATAGGCTTCACATATGTCTAGCAGCTTTCTTAGTCCACATACTGAGGCACTCAGCAGCACCATGTCGTCAGCATAGCTAATGTTATTGATACAGACTTCATCAATGTGGCAGCCAACACGTGTACTGCTGAGCTTCTCTATTAGAGCGTTCAAGTACAGATTAAAAAGTCTTGGGGAGGTAAGCCCCCCCTGCCTCACCCCGCATTCCAATCTATACGGCACCGATAAGACATTGCACCACCGAACATAGTTGACCTGATTCAAATACCAAAACTGCAAGATATATGTTAGTTCCTGAGGCATAGAGATTTCGTTTAGTTTTTGCCACAACGTATCATAACAAACCAGGTCAAATGCTCTCGATAAGTCCAAAAAACACGCATATATGGGTGTACATCTATCAGTATAGTACTTGACAGTTTGCTTTAAACACAAAATAGCAGACTCAGTAGACAGTCCGGATTTGAAACCAAATTGATTGTCGTGGATGTTAAGATGTTTACCGAGTTGAGTGTTAAGCAAACTGTCAAAGACCTTTGCAATCACAGTAGCCAAAGAAATAGGCCTATATAATTATAGGCCTATTTCTTTCATTTCTGGTCACTTACATCGCCCGTCTTGCTTTTCACAATTGGGACTACCACAGTCTTCATCATATCAGCTGGTAAGTATGAATGCCCAATACAAAACGTATAAAACATAGCAAGTACCCTAGGTAGGTGTACTCCAGCGTGCCTAAGGTGTTCTATACTGAGACTGTCGTGTCCTGGGGATTTGCCGCCTGACATGGATTTAATAGCCCCTCTAACATCCCTTGCTGTAAACCTAGAGCTCATTTTATGCCCGTCAGGACCGACTCCACTGATAGACTGTGACGGCCCCAAGGGTGATTTCACAGTAAAATGGTCCTTGAATAGGTCAGCTATAGACTTAGGATCATTCAATCCACTGACGCTCACAGGTAAGCCCGGCTTATTATTAAAGTCACCAGTGGTTTTCCAAAAGCTACGAAAATCATGTTTGGCATGTAGCGACGCGAGTTTGTCCATTTTTATTTGGTCGTTATTATTCTGGCAACTTTTTAAACAAGATTTAAAGATCTTGCGACTCTCTCGCATCTCTTCCCAAACACATCCTACTCGCGGTTTACCACAAAGGACCCAATCTCTGAACTTACATCTGGCCACACTGTGAGCCTCCCGAACATATTTGTTCCAACCGGTGACACGTTTTTTCCTTCTAGGCTGACGAGCTAAACTAGTATTAGAAGCCGCGATAGAAAGTGAATCTATCACAAGTTCGTACATTTTATCAATAATATATCTATGGTCCGGTTTGTTACAAAAATTGTCAGCACATGAACTAAATTCGATCGGAAAATCTATTTTCTTCAACTGTTCATGACACATTCTATTATAATGCTTAATTTGATTACCATTTCGACGCCCCCACTGTACTGTTAAAAGAAGAAGAAGAAGATTACCCTAACTAAAAACCCCACCCACCTTCTCATCGCCTAGGAAAACTGGAGACCTATAACGGCCACAGCGTCGTCGGCGAATCATTACCTTACTTCACTTTAGACTTTGCAGCGTCGTTATGTCATGCGCATAAGAGCGAATATCGAACTGCAACAGTTTACCTTGACTTGTTGTTCAGTATATTACAGAGAACAGAACAAACAGTACAAGGAATTTACCTGTCTAACTGACAACGTCTTGAATGATGACAGCTATGTGTAGCTAACAACCATGTCTTGCTATTAAATTACAACCACAATAGCTGTTCTGTGTACTAAGTAGATTGTGATGACGAAGACGTAAATGTATATATTTATATATACATTATGCATAACATTATGCATCACATACATTGTTTTATTCAATGTTAAGGACCTAAAGCACTTGTGTTACAAAAATCAGAAACAAAGACGGTATCAGAACACCCAGACCAAAAAAGAATCAATACCTACATATAAATTAAATTTAACCGATTTTATTATTTTTTTAGTACTATACGCCGTACTAGCGAACTTTAAATATTAGAAACAGAAAAATTTTATCTCCCCCTGCGGTTTCGGTGTTACCGAAAGGCTAACGGTTGATACAGCAGAAAAATTTCATCGCCTACAATAACTTGCGGTTAGCTCAGTTGGTAAGAGCAGCACGCGCGATACGTGAAGGTCGTGGGTTCAATTCCCGCACCGCAGGGGGAGATAAAATTTTTCTGTTTCTAATATTTAAATTAAATTTAACATTTTTACAAGTTTTGTCTGTCTGTCTCTGTCCGTTGGTTCCGGCTTCTCTGAAATAGCTGGACCGATTTTGACGGTACTTTCACTAGTAAGTAGCTGATGTAATAAGTAGTTACTTAGGCTACTTTTATTTCAGAAAAAAATAAAGGAAGAGCAGCACGCGTGATACGTGAAGGTCGAGCCCCACACCGAAAAGGGGTCATTTTTTCTGTTTCTTTAAAATATTTTTGCTAGTGCGGTGTAAAAATTTACAAGCAATACTTTATAGGAAATAAGAAAAAAAATCAGAACCAAATCCAAAACGTTTTAAACCCTTGACTGTAGTCGTTAACCTACAAACGTAAACGTCAAAAACTACTTACAACTTAAAAACAACTCTCAAACTTTATGAAAGAGCGATTAAGTACCATATTCCCTTGCCAAATTCCTTCGTCAAAGGAACCTATGAATTCGTTGAGCCTTTGATCTCATGCAGGTTTCGCTCAGAAATGAATAATTAATTGGACACGAAATGTTTTAAAAGTTTTTGAACGAAATAATCTGAAAACATACTTGATCACAAGTAAAATGTATATTTTAAGCACTTTTCTTATTTGTATGTATGGTTTATTTATATTTATTTTATTTTTAGGTTTTTTTTTGTATTAAACACGTTGTGGTTTTATTCCGTTTCCTGTTAATATTTTCTCAATTAGTATTTTGCACGGCCGTACCAGTTTCTCAATATCTCCTATTTGATTGCTTTCTAGCAATAAGACCGCCTAAATTGTACTTAAATATGTCTGTAAAGTCAATTTATGTATTTTTTCTGTGCTTTAAAGTATATATATTGTTACGCGCCACGATTAACGTTCTTAGTAACCAGCGCCATTTAGTGTGGAAAGGCGGGACTACAGAGAGTCGAGACGCGTACGCCAGAATTTACTAGAACTATGACCTTGACCGAGCGTACGGCCGGTCAAGGCCGGACTGCGCGCGAATGTTCCGGATGTTTCTGCGTTGGAAGGTTCGAGAACGGCCGCGGCAATATAAAAGGCCGGGATTCACCGCGACCGGGACAGTATTGAATTAGCGATACAAGTGATTACTTCGAAAGCGATTTTGAAGTGCGACTTGGGAGCGATTGTTGTTTTAATTAGTGCGTTTTAAGGTTGTAATTAGTGGCGTTCAATTTAAGTGTGACTTTTGGTAATTTTTATCGGCTGTTTTTATTGTCACGAACCCGAAGCTCGTAACAATTGGTGTCAGAAGTGGGATTTAAATTATGCCGGTTTTACCTAAGGACGACACGGAGGGTATCCGTACCCGGAGTCAACGCCAACAGGAGACGGACCAGAGACGTTTTGGTGGAGCTTTGCCGCAGGAGTCAGAGAGCCAGTTATTAACCACGGAGGCTGGCCCGTCCACAGCAACACCAGCAGCATCGGCAGCACCAGACCTTGCTGCTCTGATGATGATGCTGCAGGAGCAGTCTCGCCGACAGGAAGAACAGGCTCGCCGACAGGAGGAACAGGCTCGTCGGTTGGAAGAACAGCTAAAGCGGGACAAGGAAGAACAGGCTCGCTGCCAGGAGGAACAGGCTCGCCGCCAGGAAGAACAGGCTCGCCGCCAGGAGGAACAGGCTCAGGAACAGGCTCGTCGGTTGGAAGACCAGAGGCAGCAGGACAAGGAGGAACAGGCTCGCCGCCAGGAAGAGCAGATGCTTCTTTTGAAGGACCTTCATGCCTCTTTCGGGAAAGACATGAAGGAGGTGAAAGACAAGGTTGCTCAACACGACAACCGCCTGTCGGAAGCTGAAATCAGGATCGACCAAGTGAAGAATCGGGTTGACGACGTGGTAGAGGATGTAAAGAAAAAGCTGGATTGCCTTAAATTTGGAGAAGCAAGCGCAGCTCCCGTAGCTACAACACCTTCGCTACGTGGATTTAAAGTGCCACCGTTTGACGGAACTTCTTCCTGGTCGGCCTACAAAATCCAGTTTGAGGCAGTCATGAAAGCGAACGGCTGGGATAAAAATCAGGCCATGACTGTCCTCACCCTAGGCCTTCGTGACCAGGCCTTATCTGTTGTGGAAGCTCTCGGTAAGGAAGTGACTTACGAGCAGCTCCTTGAGGCTTTGGAGGCTCGATATGGCGACGCTCACCTGGAACACGTGTTTTGCGCACAGCTCAGGGACCGCGTGCAACGCAGTAGCGAAAACCTGCAGCAGTGGGCCCTTGAAGTGGAGAAGCTGGTGCGTAAAGCTTACCAGTTCGTACCAGCGCTTATTGATGGAAACCTTGTGCAGGCGTTCATCGATGGCATCCGCGACATTGAAGTTAGAGCTGCTGTCAGACTCGGGCACCACGGGACGCTTAAGGATGCCTTGGCCCATGCACTGGAGGTGGAAGCTGTGCGGCAGGATCATCGTTCCCATCGCATTAGGGAGGTTGCAGCGGCTACAGTTCGCGACCGCAATAAAGGATACAGTCCTAGGTGCTACGGTTGTGGGGAAAAGGGCCACCTTCGATCCAGTTGCCCTAAGCGAACTGCAGAAGGAGAAGACGGCAGTGCAGCTAAGAGCACCGCTCAGCGTCAGCAGCAGGGAAACGAGTAATAGCCAGGACTGCGGGGTGGGTGCTGGCTGAGGTTCAAAGAGCCCCAAGGGTTTCGATCAAACAAACCCAAGACGGGAACAGCCTAGTCATCCAGGGCGAGGTAAACGGAACGCCGTGTAAGCTGACTATAGACACTGGAGCCTCTCGCACGGTTGTCAGTTCCCAAATTATGAGACGGTCCCTTGGGGACTCTGCATACAACCGAGAACACATTAATTTGGTAACAGCCACCGGTCAGCGCATACCCGTCCATGGAGAGAAGAAGATGGGGCTGAAGCTAGGCAACACAACCTACCTGCAGACTTGATCACCGGAATACCACCTGATTCCCCATGCAGTATAACAGATTATGCAAATAACTTGCGGAACAAAATGAATGACATTTGTGAGCACGTGAGACAATCGGGCCAGCAAATGTCTGAAAGAATGAAAACCCGCTATGACCGCAAAATGAACAGTAAAGAGTTTGACGAAGGTTCACTAGTGTGGTTGCACAATCCAATCCGCAGCAAGGGGAAATCTCCTAAGCTTCAGGCGAAATGGGAAGGGCCGTATCGAATTGTGACTAAGATCAATGACGTAACCTACCGGATACAAAAAGGTGCGAGGGGTACTCCTAAGATCGTCCATGTGGATCGATTGGCGCGTTATTATGGAGCCGAAAATGCTCGGGACGAGCATGTCTTAGGAGGGGGCAGTGTTACGCGCCACGATTAACGTTCTTAGTAACCAGCGCCATCCAGTGTGGAAAGGCGGGACTACAGAGAGTCGAGACGCGTACGCCAGAATTTACTAGAACTATGACCTTGACCGAGCGTACGGCCGGTCAAGGCCGGACTGCGCGCGAATGTTCCGGATGTTTCTGCGTTGGAAGGTTCGAGAACGGCCGCGGCAACATAAAAGGCCGGGATTCACCGCGACCGGGACAGTATTGAATTAGCGATACAAGTGATTACTTCGAAAGCGATTTTGAAGTGCGACTTGGGAGCGATTGTTGTTTTAATTAGTGCGTTTTAAGGTTGTAATTAGTGGCGTTCAATTAAAGTGTGACTTTTGGTAATTTTTATCGGCTGTTTTTATTGTCACGAACCCGAAGCTCGTAACAATATGTACTATATCTATCCATCTATTTCGTTACATTACAGCGGTAACAGGTTGTTATAGATGCTAAATGCGAATGTACATGTTTTAACGAAGTCTCTTGCACATAAAACACATTAACAAGCTAAGTTTGGTAAGTAATAACTTCGTGCTACTATTTTTTTTTTAACTTTTTATTTCTCAAAGTATTTTGAAAATTACCTTTCCCCTAAAAGTGCCGAATTTAAAATCTCGATTTTGCAGTATTTTTAAAATAGGGAATAAGATCGATTTTTAAATTAGGTAAT
This sequence comes from Glyphodes pyloalis, assembly GCA_037074685.1. Taxonomy (NCBI): domain Eukaryota; kingdom Metazoa; phylum Arthropoda; class Insecta; order Lepidoptera; family Crambidae; genus Glyphodes; species Glyphodes pyloalis. The sequence goes on along the minus strand of JAYKKO010000030.1, from coordinate 2,382,046 downwards.
TAGGTTATTCATCGTTTTAGATGCTATTTAATTGTTTTAGATTTCATAAATGAAGTCTGAAAAACAAAGTTGATATTTTTTTAAATAAAAAACAAATCTTCTAATATAAATGAAATACCGTACAAATGACCTCAAAAATTCACTTTTCGTAAAATCTACCATAAGCCTGGGTGAAATCGCTTTCTACCAAGAATACGCCTAAGTTATACTACCTATAGAGTCAGAATCAGTAATGTTTATGTTGGTGTAAATTACATTATTAAAATAAAAACTATATAAAGTAGGTGAGAAATAATACGCAGAACAACGCGACCAATATTTTTATTTTTTCCTGCATTCAATTTATTTTTATCTGACATGCGATTTCTAAAAAGTTAAAGGTCTTCCTAGCAAAACCTAATTAGATGTGTAACTAGCTTATTTAGACAAAATTTGTATGCAGAGTTGCATTAAACTCATGTTTTATGAGTCTCCCGACTATCGTTGCCTCACACAGATATTGTTAAAACCTAGGGTCTATTATTTGCAAAAGGATAATGAACTCTAGTACTTTGAAGAGAGGGCTTGGATTATGTTGCGGGTAAAATTATAATTAAAACGAAAACCGTAATGTCTGCAGCCCGATTCAGGGAGGGGACACATAATAATGAGTTGTCACCTGTGTTATTAAACACTAGACATCATTATAATATAATGATATTGTTATACTGGTATAAAATGAAGTTGGTAATAAAAAAACGAAAAACGTTGAAAGATTAATTTTTCTACTCAGTATTTGGATAAACCTTACACAAAAACTTGATTTAATTTTCAAAATAACTAACAACGTATCTCAAATAAATGATTGGTATGGGAAATGAACTTTTCTGTATTGCATCGGGTCTGGATGTTGTGGTTCTTTCGCTATTTCTGATTTCTGTAACGCAAGTGCTTAGCTACTTACCACAGCATTAGAGCAATGTATGTGATGTTCAATATTTATATTTATTTATCTAGCTTCTCGGATACGGAGGTCGTCAAACATATACATTATTGTTTTTTATAAATATTAAGGTGTAAGTAGTTATCAGATACAAACTACCTCACAAATCATCCATCTTTGATATTTAATACAGAAATCGTATTATCTGCACATTAACTCAATATCATACTTTCTCTTAATAATCATGATCAATTAGTAATATGTTCTATCGCATTACTCCTAATCCTTCCAAATAATATTAAGTACGTTCATCGCGTTACAAGAAAGGAAATGAGAAGCGTATACTCGAATTATCATCGGAAACACTCAGACATATTATTGTAACCCAGCCAACCGATTATCTTGTTGCATGCTTAGAGGGACCCCACACTAGCGTCTTTCGAGCGTCAGCGTCTTGCCGCGCCGACGTTGTTTGGGCGTTGCGACGACGCGGCGCCCGCTCAGCGTCGACGCGGCGCCCGCCCAGCGTCGGAGCGGCGTTTGAGCGGCGCTTGCGCTGGGCATCCTCTGCACATCGAGTTCGAGCGTCGCGCCGCGCTGACGTCATGTACAGTTATTTCGAAAATGGAAATGTAAGATTTGAATAACGCACAATATAATGTTTTATATTGCAGTGATAAATTAATGCTTTCAACTTGTAAAGGAAAAAATATATTTTACCTATTTGACACATGGCACGAAAAGGCAACTTTAGCATTTATTTTCTCGAAAACTAAAAGTACTTAATTGAAAATGGGTTTCTTCGGCAATATGAGCTAGTATTTTAAGCTACATCCATATTTGCTATCAGCTAAAAAGTCTTCTACCTACTGATTCTAAAACACGGGCGGGCCGAAACAATTGAGTTGATCATTGTACTGTTGTCAAAATAAACGCTGCGCAGGCGTCGGGCCGGCGCGGCGCCTGTGGAGCGCAGACCTGGCGTTCGTCATTTCGACCGCGCCGCTGCGCAAGCGTTGCGTCGGCGCCGCGTCGACGTTGCGTCGACGTCGCGTCGGCGTTGCGTCGACGTCGCGTCGGCGTTGCGTGGGCGTCGACGCTCAAAGAACGCTAGTGTGGGGTTACGCTTAGCGGTACGGAAGAAATAAAAGTGGCAGTTTAAGTGTGGAATACGCTGTTTTGTGAAGTGTCAGTTTAACTAAAAGAAGGTTACAAGAGGCTAACAACATTACGAGTGTAAAGACAAAGTATTTATCTAATGCATTTATGTTTTGGTTTGTCTCATGAAATAAGACTATTTAAAAGCTGTATTAGATAAAGCCGTATTAACTGATTTTTAAAGTCAAATGTTATACTATGTTTTATATTTTTATGAAGAACGGTATCTTCGGAAATTTGTCTCACTAAAATTAAAAAAAAAACTTAAAAACACAGATAAAAAAATTTGAACATTAATTTTGAATTATTATTTGATTTGCCTTTTTTTTAGTTAATTCATTTCGTTAATTTATTTTATCAAACGTTATGAAATTGAGATAGGCAGCCATTTTGCGAACCATCGAATTCCTCAACCCCCCAGCAACAAGGACACATTTGTTCCCAAAAGATTCAAATGGCTTTTTAAACTTGCGCATATATATCACGGGCGAACGCACGTGAATTTCTTTGCAGATCCCAAACATGTCAGGGGACTAATATCTCGCGCGCACTTGTTATAAGACTCAAATCTTGTCCTTTTTAGGGTTCCTTGTTTACATAAAGTATTACGTAACCAACTAATACTCCGCTGTCCGTCCGTCTGTCTACCCGTCCATCCCACCCGGCTGTATCTTTTTTTAAGCGGGAGAAAATACATTCGCGCACCGTACCGCTGCACTGCCTTGGGGACAACAACGGCTTGTGTGGGACTTCCCCGCTCTTTCTGAGCTACCCGCACTAAAACTCCCCACACGCCCTCATTGCCTTTAGTTAGCGCCATAAGAAAACGTTTTTTTTTATATTACACTTCAAGATGGACCTCATCCCACCTGATGTTAAATGGTAATTGGAGATCCTAGTTTAAGGGCGACAAGTAAAGTATAAGGTTCAACGTATACCTATACCAAATTTCATCAAAATCAGTTAAGAGGTCTATGTGGAAAAGCGTAACAGACAGACAGACAGACAGACAGACAGAGTTACTTTCGCATTTATAATATTAGTAGGGATAGTGATTTACGCCGCACTAGCGAACTTTAAATATCTTAAAGAAACAGAATAATGTCATCACCGCTTGAGGTGCGTGAATCGAAATCGAACGCACGACCTTCACGTAGGTTTGTAGGTTTGGTTGCTTCAATGAAACTCCGATGAGAGTAGAGAAGAGAATGTGTATATTGGTAAAACGAAACAAATTATGTACAATAAAATGGAGTATAACTAGTGGGTAGTAAAACAATATAAACTTATAACTAAAAGAAACACCAGAGGGCGTTGACGCGTCGATCAGCCGGTCGGCGCGCGCGACGCGAACTCGCACACGCATAAATAGGCGCGGCCGGTAGGCCCGCGCTCAGTTGACCGGCGGACGGCGAGGCGCGTGGATGTCGACGGAGCGGCGAGCGGCGCGCGACGTAAATACGTTGCTTTATGATGTGTGTGTAGATGATACTGTATGTAGCTACAGTACTCCCCCTCAAGCGAAGCGTACAGGCCTGATGATTTTCCTGCCGAATTTTGAAGTCATTGGCTGCGATGCATCAGGTTTCACAGATGGTGTAGGCAACTGCGGTGCGCTTGAGACTGGATCAGCTGTTGTGACGTCAGGGGCGTTGACCGTAAATGCCGGTTTAAGTCGGTCGATTGACACCACAGCTTCTCTTCCTGGAAGTTGCAGCTTGTAGTACTTGTCGTTGCGCTCCAGCACGGGGTACGGGCCTTCGTATGGAGGTTGGAGAGGCCTTTGTACAGCGTCGACTCGTACAAACACGGAGTGGCACGTAGGTAGGGCGTTGTGCACAAACATACTTCGCTTGTTGCTATGCGGTAGGTATGTCGGCGTGAGCGATGTTATTGACGTGCGCAGTTGATCCACGAAGTCTTGATCCATGTTGCTTGATGATGATGATGTTGATGCGATGAAGTCACCAGGCAGGCGCAAAGCTTGACCGTAGATTAATTGCGCTGCACTGGTATTGGTGTCGGTGCGGATTGCGGCGCGAAGTCCCATGAGCACAGTAGGTAGCTCATGGATCCATTTGGTGTTTGACTCCAGACGAGACATCAAAGCGGCTTTTAAGGATCTGTGCCAGCGTTCGATGATCCCGTTGCTTTGCGGGTGGTAGGCAGTCGTTCGAGTTTTTTCCGCGCCCAGTAGGTGTGTAAGGGCGCGAAACAGTCGACTCTCAAACTGGCGGCCTTGGTCGGTTGTTATTGACTTCGGACAACCGAATCTTGAAATCCAGGTATTGTAGACTTGTTCTGCGACCACTTCCGCGGAGATTTCTTGCAATGGTACAGCTTCGGGCCAGCGTGTAGTGCGATCGATCATTGTAAGTAGGTACCGGTGTCCGCGGTCGCTAGTTGCGAGCGGTCCAACGATATCAATGTGTAGGTGATCGAATCGGTCGCAGGCGGCGAATGTACCTACGCCTGTGTGCGTATGTCTTTGAATCTTCGCGCGTTGACAGGGCAAGCAGGTCTTTGCCCAGGTACCGACGTCGGTGTTCATCGATGGCCAGAAGAAGCGATGTTGGATCAATTTTCGTGTCGTCCGCGTTCCAGGGTGACTGACCTTATGCACGGCGTCAAATGCAGTGCGACGAAAGTCAGTAGGTAGATATGGACGGATGTGCGTAGTTGATGTTTCGCAGTAGATTTCGTAGTCTGTGTTCGGCAGTTGAATTTTCTTAATTTTCAGGTTGGCTTGCTGTAGTAATGTGGGTAACTCGGGATCTTGTTGTTGTGCTACGGCTAGTTGTTCGTAGTTGATGGGCGTCGGACACGTAATTGACTCGACACGTGATAGTGCGTCGGCGACTACGTTGTCCTTCCCGCTGATGTGACGGATGTCGGAAGTAAATTCGGCGATAAATAGTAATTGTCTTGACCGACGCGGTGTTTCGCTGTCCGATGTTGCTTTGTGAAGCGCGTAGATCAATGGCTTGTGGTCGGTGAATATTATTAGTTCTCTTCCTTCGAACATTTTTCTAAAGTGCTTCATTGCCATGTATATTGAAAGTAGTTCCCTGTCGTAGGTACTATACTTTTGTTGCGCAGTTGAAAACTTCTTCGAGTAATAGCCAAGAGGTTGCCACGACTTGTTAATGTACTGTTGTAGTACGGCTCCAGCGCAGGTGTTGGACGCGTCGCAAAATAGTGCGAGCGGAGCGGAGCTGTGCGGGTGTGCGAGTATCGCGGCGTCTTGAAGGCATATTTTCGCTTGTTCGAATGCTTGAATGGACTCGGTCGACCACTTGATTTCGGTCTTATCGCGTTTCTTCGAGTTGTGTAAGTATTCGTTGAGCGGAGCTTGAAGTGATGCGGCGTTCGGTATGTGTTCACGGTAGTAGTTTATCATACCGAGAAAAGTTCTCAGTTGTTGAACTGTAGTCGGTCTTGGGTATTCGGTAATCGATGATATTTTCCCTTTTGGTGGGATGATGCCAGCTGACGAAACTTCATAACCAAGGAAGTTGACTGAAGTCTTGCCAAATACGCATTTTGACGGGTTGATCGTTATACCGGCGTCGTCTAGTCGTTGTAGAACGGTGCGTAGATGTTGTTGATGTTGCTCTTCTGATTCGGATGCTAACAACAGATCGTCGACGAACGGGAATACGAAGTCGAGTCCTCGAAGTACTTCATGGATAAACCGTTGAAAGGTTTGACCGGCGTTTCTAAGTCCCGGGCACATTCGAGGGAACTCGAATAACCCGAATGGAGTCACGATTGCGGTTTTTTCGATATCGGCTTCTTTGTTCGGTATTTGTTGGTAAGCTCTGTTCAGGTCTATTGTGGAGAATATGGTCTTTCCGGCGAGTTGATAGGTAAAATCTTTGATTCTTGGTATTGGATATCGATCTGGCTTCGTTATGGCGTTAAGACGGCGGTAGTCCCCACAGACTCTGAGATCGCCATTTTTCTTCGGCACGACGTGTAGCGGACTGGACCATGGGCTTTTGCTCGGTCGGCAGAGGCCCTGCTGCATCATCGACTCGAATTCTTTCTTCACGGCTTCGTATCGGTGTGGCGGAATAGGTCGAGCGCGACAGTGCAGCGGTGGTCCGGAGGTCTCGATGTGGTGTTCCACACGGTGATTCGGCGTGAGACTCATAGAATTGAGTCTGGTGGTACCGGGAAATTCGCTCAGTATTCGGTGGTACGACTCTTCGAGATCGATGCTACGGACAGTAGGTACGTCCGTGTAGCGGCCAGGAGTGTGGATTGATAACTTGGTTACGTCATCAATCAGTCGTTGACTCTTCATGTCAACCAGTAGGTCGTGGTGGCACAAGAAGTCGGCACCAATGATGGGCTTGCTGACATCGGCTATGATGAACTTCCATTTGTACGGTCTGCGTAGGTTGAGGTTTAACTCAAGGGTTTGTTCGCCGTAGGTGTTGATTGTGGTGTTGTTCGCAGCGTACAGGGTGAATGGCATCTTCTTCATTCTTGCTCCTCTCTTGCGTGGGATGACTGAGACGTTAGCACCGGTGTCGATGAGAAACGTCAGTCTTGAGTTCTTGTCGTTCACGAAGAGACGGTAGGATTTGTTGCGAACGTCGGACCCCGCCTCGTCTAACGTTCGGTCGAGTTTACCGATGACGACGAGACATCTTTGTTCTTGTGTTGCGAGTCGGTAAATGCACATGGTGATTGGCATTTACGTGCGTTTCGCCCAAAACGCTTGTGGTAGTAGCAGAAAGAGCGAGGCGAGCTCTCCGCGCCGTGATAAGCGCGCGAGCGTGAGGCAGAGCGCGCGTTAGAGCGAGAGCGCTGCGCGGTGCGCCCGTAGGGTGAGCGCCCGCGGTGATAACGCGACTGATACGCGTTGCTTCGCAATTCGGCGACTTCGAGAGATAATTTGCGTATCTCATCGAGTAGATGCTGTGTGTTGATGGTATCTTGTGCTGATGATGCAAGTGCTGGATGCGACGAACGAAGTGTGGCCCGCGGCGACGGTGAAATGGCGCTGATTTCTTGCGTTTGTTCTAGCATCTTGTCTGCTAGAAGTGCGAGTTCGTCGAGTGCGGCGGTCTTGCTGATGCTGTCGCTGACCACGAGTACCGACCTCACGTGGGCAGGTAGGTGGTTCATCCACATGAGTCGGATTGTGGACTCGGGGACTTTGTCGCGAGCGAGGTCTCGCATGCGACGTAACAGCTGCGACGGTCGTTGATCTCCGAGCTCCATTTCGGAAAGCAACTTTTGGAATTGCCTTCCTTCGGATTCCTCGTAGACGGAGATTAGTCTTTGCTTCAGCGCGTCATAGTAGTTCTCTGCCGGCGGGTTATACAGCAGATCGCTGATTTGCTCTATGTCGGTCTTCTCCAGCTGGGCGATGACGAGCTGGGCGAGTTGGGTTTGGCCTTTCTTCAATTCGCAGGTTGCAGCTTCGAACGTAATAAACCACAATCGCGGTCTATCACGCCAGAACGGCGGTACGCGCATTGATAGCGCAATACCGGCGACTTCGGAAGCCTTTGGAGTGGAGACTGTGTCTTCAGCTTGAGCCATGCTGGTTTTTGAAGTTGGTCTTCGAAGGTTGATTTTCTTCCAGAGAGGGGTCACCACTTTAGGTAGTCTTGCTTCCCTATTTGGTTGCTTCAATGAAACTCCGATGAGAGTAGAGAAGAGAATGTGTATATTGGTAAAACGAAACAAATTATGTACAATAAAATGGAGTATAACTAGTGGGTAGTAAAACAATATAAACTTATAACTAAAAGAAACACCAGAGGGCGTTGACGCGTCGATCAGCCGGTCGGCGCGCGCGACGCGAACTCGCACACGCATAAATAGGCGCGGCCGGTAGGCCCGCGCTCAGTTGACCGGCGGACGGCGAGGCGCGTGGATGTCGACGGAGCGGCGAGCGGCGCGCGACGTAAATACGTTGCTTTATGATGTGTGTGTAGATGATACTGTATGTAGCTACATAGGTATCGCGCATGCTGCTTGCACATTGAAAAGCGATCTTGTAATGCGACTCGAGAGCGATTATGTGTTAGAATTGGTGTGTTTTTAAGTTTTAAACTGTTTTTTTTTTATTGTAGCGCAGTACATTGGCTCCTCCCAGCCTGATGGTAAGCAAGAGAGAAACCCACACCGCGATGACAACGGATTTGATATCAAAATAACTTTTGATTATTTTTATCGGCAGTTTTTATTTTTACGAACTCGAAGCTCGTAACAGTATGTACTCTGACGAGCTGTTGATCGTACAAACTGTTACCTTGACTGTTACATGAGTAAAATTTCGTTATTAACGACGGCGGCCATCTTAAATTGCGTAGATTTTGAAAAATCCTAACGTTTTCCTAGTTCTACAGGGGACGGGAAACCTCTCATTACCACACTTCGCAGCAGTTTAATTGTTGGCTCTTTGTTGGGGAGACAAAAGGCGGAATGAGGAGTTTCAATGCGAATTCGGATATTTTGGAATACTGCCAGTTTTGGTACTTCACGTGTCAATTTATCGAATAAATCGTACAAAGGCTTGAGGTGTCTAGGAAAAGTTAATGACATGTAAAATCATCGTTTTAGTTTAACAATAAATATATAGCTTTTTTTTGTTTTATTTTTTTTTTGTTTGATGCATAAAATAATTGTCCCATAATTATCTAATAATAACAACGCATCTTTTTTAGATAGATAAATTAAGTTAAATCAATCACTATCGAACATATCAATTAACAACTACAGCCAAAATGTATATGAAATATTATCCATTAAGTCCTACAGTATTATTATTTTTTAAATTAATTGATTATATATTTATTCTACTATTGACAAACTAACGGTATGTCTTGGTGCAAAATTAGTAATAAGATTAGCTCTTTTTGTAAAACAAACTACTGAGTTTCTTCTCGGCATCTTCTCGGTAGTTATAGGTTCCAAGCCGGAGGTACCTCATTTCTTTTATATAGAGACTGACTATTCATAAGTATTAATAATGAAATCTACATAAATAAAAAAATATTGAATTTGACTTTGATTTTGAACTAATCTTTACTTATGTGTCCCTAAAACGAAGAGAAGTTAGATCGACGTCAATTATGCAAAAAAGACTTTTTTTTTTCATTTATTTTTTGTGAGCGACAAATGAGCTAGACGAGGTTTGCTTATTTCAGTCACTCACGTAACCAAACAAAAGATTTTTTGGTTATGATTCCAGTTCGCTTTTATTCGGTAGAATTAATAAGACAAAATTTACCACCTACCTAAATAATCCACACGTAGTACTGACATGAGCATTATCATGCAACTGCAAACCTTATTGCAATAAAGTTAGAGTTCATACATTTAAAAGCAAACATTTTATTGCACGTTTGTAAGCTCTCATGCAATTTATGTGGCACTATAAGCTCAGTTATGGCTTACATCAATTGCTTCTTAAACGATCTCGTCGTTATCTATTTGTTTCTCACGCGAGAAATTCTGGTTGGAATGTGAATAAATATGTCGTTAGAGTTTGCATCATAAGTGGTTGGGTGATAAAAGTCCCTGGAATATATCAGAAATATTTTAATGTTAATAAGCAAGTAGGTAGAGTTACTTCTTGAAGTCCATTTCTGCTATTTGCGGGAAAATTCGCATGAATTACGAGCTTTTTAGTTTTCCTGTAAGTCTGTATCCTGTTAAAGGTGTTTTGGTTTAAATTGTAGCTCGTTCTTCCGTTAAGGTTTTTTATTACCTATTACACTGTGACTTTGTAAAAGTGGAGCTAGTTACATTGTACCACTTTGGATGTGTCTCTCGCGCAAACCATTCAATAAAAAATCTCAATATCGTTTTTGAAGACCTATCTTAATACCCCACACGTGTTGGTTGAAGAAAAAAAATTTTTTTTTTTTCTATTTTTGTGAAAAATCTTAATGCGGTTCACAGAACATATCTGCATACCAAGTCAACAGTATAAATTTTAAAGTTTCTGAGAAAAGTGGCTTTAACATACGGACGAATAAACAAACATGTCGAATCCATAAGGGTTCCGTTTTTCGCCTCTGGCTATGGAACCCTAATAACGTGCGACTACAAGGCACTTCTTTCCCAAAGAAACGTGACGCGCGAGGATTTCTTGAATATTTAAAACCTATTTATTACGCTAGGTGGATAACGCAAAAATGCGTCGCAACCACAGAGTCTGCACGATAAATCATCTCCAACCCTTATCAGACGAAGTGAATTTGTAACAACAAAAAACGTTGTACTCTCTCGCCCAAGGAACCGTCATCCATACGACAATTTCTCCGGGGAAATTATCGTTTGCGTTAGAAACACGAGTAGGTAACGATAAAAAAAAATCCGCTCGTTGTCACGTGAAAAATGAAGGGTTTAGAAGGATTTGTCCCTTGATCGAAGAGATCCTGCTTGATTTACGGGAAGCGTTCGAGTTCTTGCAAGATTATTGGGATTTGGGATGCGGGTGTGGTATTTTTTGAGTTCGCGTTCTAATTACAAGGCTTCTAGGATGTTTGGGTCGATATTGCGAGCAATCTGGCAACGTGAATTAACCGAAAACAGACTTTATGCGTGGAAAATAAGAATCTTCTTTGCATTGATAATCGAAATGGGAATGTCAACTTTTAAAAAATCGGAGAAATTGAAGGAACAGTTAAACGCTTAGAACAAAACGCTCTGACAAAAGTAAAATTATTGGACATATTCACATACATTGTACTGGTTCTGAGATAAATAGCTAAAGGACTTGTATTATGGATTAAAGAGTTTGGTTTAAAACGTTTAGTTGCTTTAACTAAGAAATAACATTTTATGAACATTTGAGATGCGATGCCGTCTAATAGGAATAGGGGTTAAAAATAATAGTGAACTAGTGAGTTACAAGAAGATTTCTCCATTTGCTATTATTCAGATCACTATCTGATTCGGTCAGTAATCGATTCTTGAAACAATGACGGTACGTCGTAAATTGACGGATAGTAATGTATATATGTATAGAAAAACATCGCATACATTGCTTTTATTCTGTGTAAGTGCTCGAAGTACCTGTATCACAGAAAAAAAATAACAGTACCACAACACCCAGACCAGAGATAACACTGAGAAGTTTTCTATGCTATGCCGGCCGAGAATCGGGAATCAGGGTAGAATGCCAGTATCAGCTACGGAGGTTGACAAGAATAAGTAAAGTCGTGATTAAAATAATAGTGACCATTTCTTTTTACTGACTAATATTTCTTTCAACGTTATCTTTGGGTAATTATATAACAAAAAAAGAGAAATCTTTACATAAGTGTTTGTTCTATGAGGGACCTCAAAAAATTGAAATAACAGTAAGTATATGTAGGTAAGATGTCTAAAACTGAAATAGCCTGAAATCCTTTAACATATTTTTCCTCGAAAACTTGATCGTCGGCCTACACAAGTTTTCATTCTACGCACCACCAAGATAATATCAGTAACAATGCTTCTAAATGTCGGGTCAAGCCCTCCCCCCACCCCATTATCGTGTCTAATATCCCCATTGTATCTAATACAATCGCCTCTGTTCACAACATCAAAGTTTTTTTCAATCTTCACATGGACGTTTGAATTCCTACCAGAAGATTACGTTTAAGATTACTCCGTCGAAAGAAAATTTGTCCTACACCATCGACGTTAAAGTCCGTTTTGGCTTTGCCGTCGTTAATCTGATGTCTTTTAAGAGAACATGTTACGGTGTACACTTTCATTGTTGGAGTATTGTCGAGCTACAAAAAGGACAAGATTTAGCTGATGACACAAAAGGGGAAATTGGTCTTCATAAGGGCAATGTGACGTTTCTCATTATTTTGGATTAATGTTTTGTTTGAGTATGGAAAATCTTTTGTCGTCGAAAGTTACAATGTTGTTGTCTCATTAGGATTAATAAAAATGACCAAAGGACGGGTTCTTTTCATGCGGGCTTTAGCAGGGTTTTGCCAATATGAGCTAACAATGTAAGGTATTGTAATTTATATTATAACTACACATAATAATAGGTATGATCATGCAATTGTTTTCTATTTAACCATACCTAAAAATAAACTGCCGGTTTTCACAAAAACTCTTTAATTTCTTATCCGTTTTTCTCCTAACCGACTACGAGTCGTTCCATACAGATGTCATCAGTCGTCTGTCAGTCGTTTTTAGCTTACGCCTCGTACAATGTATTACAATTCGTAAATATGATGGATTGTTTTTCAAATATTGGAACCGGACATAAATCTTTTACCAACGTATAATTGTATATTAGAAACAGAAAAATTTTATCTCCCCTTGCGATGCGGGAATCGAACCCACGACCTTCACGTATCGCGCGTGCTGCTCTTACCAACTGAGCTAACCGCAAGTTATCGTAGGCGATGAAATTTTTCTGCTGTATCAACCGTTAGCCTCCGGTGCCCTCTGCCGAATATGTTTAGAACTACATACTTATCGGCCCATGGTACATTCTTTGCAGAAATGTAAACATTTCTAATATTTAAAGTTCGCTAGTACGGCGTTTAGTACTATAAAAATAAATAAAATCGTAAAATTGTGTGTTATATTTATAAAAAGTTGACAAAACGCGTTAAGATATTAAGTAGTTAATACGAATTACTTACTGCCCGACGTTTAAAAATTGGCACGCTGACATATTTTTAGAAAAGTTTTCGAAAAGTGGGGAGCTATAAAAAGAAAAAAGTAGCTTTTGTTTAAGAGAGGCAGGGCATTGCGATTGATCGCTCGAACTGAAGCAGCCCGACTGGTGAAATACCTGCACCTTACAGAAGACCGCAGCCAAATAACAATCACTTCTGTGTCGTTGTGTTGCTGCATGTGAGTAAGGTTTCCAGAGCTCCTGGGGGGTGCTGCATTAGTAGCAGGGGGTCAAGCCTTCAATGTAAGGGCGACAAGACCAGTAACAGATTTATCAAAGTTGGTGAAGCTACTGCAGCATACTATCGCAGGCTGCAGGGATCCATCGATCATGTATATCTATTTTATTTTCAAAATAAATAAAGTTACATAATATTTGTTCTAATTACCAAACTAACAATTTTTTTGTGACCACAGCTCATTACGATCAATCTCAATGTAGACTCATTAATCTTTAGCTGACGTTGACTTATTATAGCGTGGCAGCAGTTATTATTTCTGTTCTAATTGTATTCGGTCTTCCAAAAAAATGGAAAATCAGTGTGTTTATTGTATTAATCGAAAAAAGGTTGGAAACAACATATAGTAGTAAATTAATGGTAAACAATAATGAGACAAAAAACAACCGGAAATATTACGTTTTGATAGAATTTGCTCCATAATTAAGATTTTTTTCCATATAAATTGCATGGTAAAAACAAAAATAACACAATGTAAATTGCGAAAAAATCACGTCTTTGTAGAATTTGCGTTAGTTAGTTCATCAAAGTTATGTTTGGTATATTATTGCAATAATAATACTACTTTATGTATTTGAACTTTCCAAAAAATTATATTCCCACTTAATTGCGACTACAATCATCAAACCTGAAGGGTCCTATTTAAAAGAAAGAAAGAAACATTTATTACTTGAAGACATTTCAACACAGCCATATGAGTAAACATAACAATAAAGGAATGGACACAAAACAAAAAAAACAATATCAGAAAACATATTTAAAAGAAAATTAAAAATGAGCGTTCTCCTCGTCAACCAGGCGATGCAGACAATGGCAAATCGTGATGTCCACAATAAAAGGACCTCACTCAGCATAAATCATGGCCCACGTCGCAGGCCATGACGCTGGTTTTCAGTGTTTCAGTTTATTTGGCTAAGAGAACCCGTAGTTAACACTTAGACAAAGGTTCAACAATAATAATATTCAGTCAGTTTTCATTGAACAATAACAATTGATTTTTTTGGCGGTTTATTTATGTAAGTTCCAGGCCCCGAACCGGAGGTAACTTTATTCGGTTAACATAGACGATTTTTAAATATTACCGTTGTAATTGGTTGATTACAACGGTGGTTATGCTTACCAAATGCAGATTAGTATATACTGGAATACTTCGAGAAATCTATTATACCCTGGAATTGAAACCAGGAATCCGAAATCATCATCAAATAGGTATTTAAATGGCTACGAATAAATTATAGATACGTCAGAATGATACTTAGTCATTGTATTAATACATACACATACGAATACTCTGCAAGTCCAATACTGTGGTATTACTAGAAAGAAACAAGGTTTCTATATCTTTTATTCAGAAAATGTTTGATTTTTTTGTTTAAATTTAGGAGGTAAAGTAATTATAATATTAAATTTCGTTCAACTTTTTATCAAACTTATAAAACATCTCATACCAATACTCGTTCAGAAAGAAACGGTCAATACAACTGCGTTAAAATAAACCCTCAATGCGTCTCAAAAATAATTTTAAACAAGAAACTGTATTCGAACTCCCAACTTTTTCCCTTTGAAACTTCGCGTCAAAAGTAGTTCACTATTTTCTTTCGCCAGAGCAACAGACGAGTGCAAATAGAACATATTGGAACTAGTTTAAGCGAAGTTGCTAGTTCTGACACAGTTGTCACCGCAACTTTGTGTCGGTCTACTTTGTAACAAAATCGACAAGCAAAAGGACAAAGAAAATAGAAAAATCTGCATCAGAACACGATTAAATATAGAATTGAGCGACTATTGATAGTTGACATTCGAAACTAGTAATATTTTCGTTACTATTCATGGTATCGATATCACTATTGATTAGAAGTAATGGTATCGATAATAACGATACTATTATGTCATAGTACTATCAATGTTATTAAATCAATGGTATTGTGTTATTTAATTACAAAAAACTTTTCAAAATTATCGATATCACAATTGATTAGTAGCAATGATGACCTCCGATACATTTACGATACATTTAAATAAATGTTAGGAACATATATATTTACTAAAAGTGGAAGTACTTCCGCCGAGCTAGGTGTTATCTGCTAGTTAGTTGTTCAATATATCTTTCTCAAACACTACGAGTGCTTAGCTTTTACAGGGTACTAGCTGTGCACGCGACTTCGTTCGCGTGGACTACATCCTTTCATGGTCGGTTTTACCCCTATCTCCCCTAATATTCTGATGATCTCTAACTTAAAAAATAAACATTTTCCTATATACACTTTCATAGGTGGCATTACCTCCCCCCTTTACTTTCTAACAAAAAGTAGCCTATGTCCGTTCTTGAGGCTCAACGTATACCTATGCCAAATTTCATCAAAATCGGTTGAGAGGTTTGAGCGGGAAAGCGTAACAGACAGACAGACAGACAGAGTTACTTTCGCATTTATAATATTATAGTAGGGATAGTAGGGATAAGCGGTGGCCGCAACTTCGTAAGCGCGGACTGGAACGGCGGTGATTAGAACTAAAAATTTTTTGATCGCTTTAATTTATTCATTCCATAAGGTACTGATAGGTTTAAACTAATATATTTACATCCTACACCATCGCTTTTTGTATCCCCATGCGGATTGAATTTATCAAAATCCTATTCAAGCGAACGTCTTTATCACAGTAGCTCATATCTTTAGTTTCAGTTCAATCAAGAGAGGTAGCATAGCGATTTATCGTTCGAACTGGAGCAGCCCGACTGGTGAAATACCTCCACCTTACAGAAGACCGCAGCCAAATAACAATCACTTCGGTGTTGTTGTGTTTCTGCGTGTGAGTTAAGTTTCCAGAGCTCCTGGGGGGTGCTACATTAGTAGCAGGGGTCAAGCCTTCAAGGTAAGGGCGACAAGTCCAGTAACAGATTTATTATGCTGTACTTGTCACCCTTAAGCTAGAACCCACGGCACTGCCACTCAGGCGATGAGGTCCACCGACAGGTTATAGTGGGTAGTCTCTGCCCGATTCAGGGCGTAGTCGGGAGTAAGGTCTGCTCCCTGGGAGTCCCACACACGTCGCAGTCACCCTCGGCTGCGGTAAGGTGCGTCAAGGCATTTCCTGTCGTTAAAAGAAAAAAAAAAAAAAGGACCTCATTACCACTTAACATCAGATGGGATGAGGTCAATCTTGAAGTGTAATATAAAAAAAAACAGTCGAAAATCTAAAAACTTTTATCCCCTACGTTATCTCCTTAGGGAAGAAATTATATTGTCAAAATCCTTTCTTAAAGGATGCATACGTCATAGTAGCTTAATGCATGCAAAGTCTTAGCTTGACCCGTTTAAAATAGACAAAGTTTAATACAAACTTTAATCCCTTATTTTATCGCCTTAGGGGCAGAATTTATCAATATCCTTTCTTAGCGAATGCTTACGTCATAACAACTAGCTGTATGTCAAATTTCACCTCGATCCATCCAATGGTTCAGGCTGTGCGTTGATATATCACTACTTTACTCAGTCATCTGTGAGTTATATATATTTAGAAGTAGGTATAGTATGTTTAGTTTAGTGTTTCATTTGCTTTTAGTTATTTGTATAGGAGTATTAATTTACTGATAGTGCGTTAGTGTAAAGGTACTTTAGATATGTTTTTTTTTTTTACTTTAATACTGTCTTCTTGTAAAAATCCCATTTTTTTTAAGGCCTTACAATCAATTTTCTTGAACGTGTTATGTGGACAGTTCATTAAGTGGTATGAAAACAACAGTTCCCTTTTCAATAAAAGTTAAAATTAACTGACTTTTTCATTTAATTAAAATGCGACGTATTTGCTATCAGTGTAGAACGAATAATGTCACCTAATCCATCGTACAGTAATAACAAAAACGAACTATTTTTATCTTCTAAAGGAGAAAAATAAATTCACTTTGAACACTCAACTCAACTTTTATTTAATTTTAATACAAAATTATTAACAATTTGCATAAAACTATTGATAGTTTACTTTCTAATACAATTTCAATTAAACAGAATTACTATGTACAGGGTTTACTTCTGCAGCAGATAAAAAGAAATATTTCGTTTCTTAATAGAACACATAACCTTACATTGAATCTAAGAAAATATTTTATAAAAATACAGTTCAGTTAACCTGGTCGGCTTCTTGTCCATCTGGTACTGTCCTCTTGTGGACGCAGCGGCCGAAGCGCGCGCCGTACGGCACCTCGCAGAACATGCCGGAGCAGCACAGGCCGCCTTCTCCACTCGGGTTACACGGATTCCCGTGCACGATGCACGCCTGCGTCGACTGGAACATGGCCGCGACGGCGAAGATGGCGACGAGGATGATCAGGCTGGCCTTCATCTTGAACACGAGTTTGGGTTGATTGTCGAAGCAAGTACACGCAGCTGAGCTTAGAGTAGTTGTGATGCTAACACTGTGGAGTGGTGCTGCTTATATACTCGGGTAAGCACATGGTTTTACCCTCTGTTGATAACCTAGGGGTCGTTGATAAGTTTTTGCATGTTACGCAAACAAGATGAAATCTTTAAAGTTTTTGAGATTTTTATAATATTTAAGGTTGTGGATATAAACCGTGCTTAGCCTCAAGCCAATCTTACTAAGTTGCATCTTACAAATATTCGTAGCGTGATAGTTTAAAAAGTATATATGAATCTCTAGATGTACCTATGTTTGTGAGACTTTCACGTGAAAACTATTGAAATAATTTGGCTAATTTTTGGTACTAAGGTATATCAGATACCCAGTAGATTTTTTCTCTGAGTGTTATTATTTTGAAACAGTTATAACTACATATATGTAATAGAGGTCAATTGCTGAATAAATTAGCTTAAGTGTTGAGTTTAATGCTACCTATTTTTGTTTGTCATCCAAGCACCCATTTTGACTTTTATCGCATTCATTAATAAACTTCATGCATAATCTAAGGATTAACTGGTAGAAAATGCTAGTTTTAAGGCTACTTTTTGTGTTATTTTTTTCACCAAATAAATAACCTAACATAATTTAAAATTTATATGTTATACAATAATATATGAATAAATTTAAAAAAAGATATGACTGATACGTAGACAAAGTCAGAACATGTTTTGAAATTTTGCAAATGCTGCCTGGTTAAGGTATTGACTGCTTAGTTACTTACGAGTATATTCATTCGTTCCTTTATAAAGAAAATAAATGGACTTAGAAACTCTGAGCAAAACTCTTATCCTCGTAATTATATGCCGGTTAGACCGTCTTTTATATATTACAAAACTAGCTTTGTCCGCGACTTCGTTAGCGTGCGCTACGGGACTTTGAAAATTTGTTTTGTAAAATAAATAATAAAGGTAGCCTTAGTTACATCTTAATGAGCTACCTGCGATGATAGTTCAGCAAAACTTTATCAAGCCATTTCAGAGATAATCATGAAAATCAATTAACAAACAGACAAATGAACGAAAAAAAATTAAAAATTTTATTTAGGTGTGTACTGTTTATATACTAATATGCAAAAAACACATGATTATTTTATTTTTTACGCAAATAAAATCTTCCATGACTCGCATTTCCGAATAAATCTGAAATACTTTATTTTGTCAACTATCTGGATATAAATAAAAAGCCGGCCAAGTGCGAGTCGGACTCGCGCACGATGTGTTCCATACCATTGATCTATTAAACATAAGACACAATTATTTATTTTTGAACTAAATTTACAACTAAATTAGCTGTCAATAAAAGCAATAATAAGCGTCAGCCTATTGTGAATAAAGGAATGTGTGTGTAGTACACTATTACTGCACCCATACACAAAATATCTGCATGACCCAAGGGTTGACTGGTAGAGATTGCCCCTAGCATTAAGTCCACCTGTTGTACTTATTTGTGCAATAAAGTTTTGAAATAAATAATATACTTTAACAAAACACAAAACGCTAAAACATGCTGAACCCTCGATGTAAATTATCAAAAAGAGTCGGTATATTACGTCCTTCAAAATCGTATCACTTGGTAAATCCAAAGCGCAAATTACCACATCACCAGTCGGTAACTCCAATGTATTTTTATTATTTCTTTAATGTAAACAAACGAACCGACATATCTTGGGTTTTCGATAAGTTAGCTCCTCCCAACCTTGTAGGAAGCAAGGGAGGAACTCATATCGCGATGACTACGGATTTGATACCATAATAACCTATCCGTTAGAATCGCCATACTGGCCCGTATGGTGTTTCTTCACGGATTCACTTCCATTTAAAGGAATTCATGTCAAAAAGAGAAGGGAAACACTGATGGCAACGAGTTCTAATCCTTTATGGTACGGCAAAGATAAAAGTTAATATAAGGGCACTACTGAGTCTAACTTGTATAGTCTGACGTACTTTTCATTCCCCCTTAGAAACATTGAACCGTTAATATGAATGTGTCACAAAAACTGATAAATGTGCTGTGTTTTGAAAAAGCCTGTTAGTTGGAATAACGGAAGTCGAACATCCGACATGGCTAAGCCTTAAAGGACGAGTATAAGTATTTACAGTTATCATGTTAGGTTCAGGCTGAAAAATAAGTTTGATATTAAATATCAATATAAATAATAAAATTATATTGAACAACATCGCCTACACAGCTCGGATTCTGTGTGGTAAGTACATAGCTGAAGCACCTACGTTACATACATCAGAAACAACCAAAATACCAACAACACCTAGATCTGAGACAATATAGAAAAGTTTGTTTTCTTTTAAAAGATAATATTCTAGTTCCAATTGATAAGCTCAAATGGAGCCAAAGTATGCTAGGGATTTCATAAATAGTGACTCATACGTCTGATACAAAAGCTACAAATTTAAAACAATTTCGGGGTATCAATGAAAATGTCAAAACCTCTTCAAAATTTTCATATATAAAGGCAGTGCTCTGCCGGACAAGCATCATAACTACTCTAAGCCTAGCTGCGTGTACTTGTTTCCACATTCAACCCAAACTCGTGCTTAAGATGAAGGCCAGCCTGATCATCCTCGTCACTATCTTCGCCGTCGCGGCCATGTTCCAGTCGACGCAGGCGTGCATCGTGCACGGGAATCCGTGTAACCCGACTGGAGAAGGCGGCCTGTGCTGCTCCGGCATGTTCTGCGAGGTGCCGTACGGCGCGCGCTTCGGCCGCTGCGTCCACAAGAGGGCAGTACCAGATGACCTAGGAGCCAAGCCGAATTAAACTCTATTTTGCTTACTTAAATAACTCAATTTTCAATATTATTAATTCGATTAGATGTCTGCTTTTTCGAAATTTTGTGTAAATTTACATACTGATTTTGATATTACCATAATTATTGGCTCTCAAACTAAGACTCTAAATATTAACTATATTTTTTATGGTTTTTAAACATATATAATATGTCATACAGAAGATGATTACTATTGTAATCTATGTGAATAAAAAAAAGATTGATGAACAAAGACATTTTTATTAAAAAAAACATTTCAACAAATATCAGGCACAAACTAGATTTTTGTCGCTTAAAGTAGAAAAAAACTAAACACAGTTTTAGTAACAACTAATTGAGATTCTACCAATTCACAATATTCTTTTAACCTTGGCTAAAGTTTAATAGATCACATCAAATGCATTGACATTATTCCAAAGTCAGTGATTTATATGAGAAATGTTAAAAAATTAAAATACATAAATATATTATGTTTATCATGCATACACACAAACTATATTTCTTATAATTTTTGTCTGTCTGTTTGTTCCGGCTAATCTCTGAAATGGCTGAACCAATTTTGACGGAACTTTTATTGGCTAGAGCTGATGTGATAAGAACTATTATTTATTTATTAGGGTACTTGGGGCTGTGCAGTTCTAGTGAACTGTGGTTACTGCGACCTGTTAGATCTATTGTGACTCGCCACCAGTTTGGAGTAACTCCTTTAGCCGGGTCGATTCTAGGAAGTCTATTATTTTCCTAGCTTTCACGGTTTTTAATTCATTCGGTTGGGCTATATGTCGTCCTAGGTGGATGCTTCGTTTGTGGATCAGAGATTCACAGTCACACAGGAGGTGAAGAGGTGAAGAGGTGATAAGAACTAACTAAGGCTACTAATATTTTAGAAACAAAAATACATTCAAAATCCTGTAGTCCACGCAAACAAAGACACGGGCAGAGGTAGTTTAAATATAATAAGTAAGTTCCTATACCTGGTTGGTGAATTCAAGGGTCATCAAGGGTCAAGGGAGGTTTTCCCAAACCAATGCTAATGTTACACCTAATAAGTAAAATTTTTTTTTAACTAAAGCTGTTTCCTGCATTTTTATTCCTGTCATTTCGGTATACAAAGTGTCCTACCTATAATAATATTTTTTATACTTGTTTGACTCAAGCATGGTGCGTATGACAGTAACGGCCAGTTTCGTTTCACTCTTGAAACTTGGTGCTATTTATAAATTAAGACTTCGTATTCTGGCTGCACCACGTTTGCAATTTATTAAATTATTTACAGATTTTGTAGGCAATTAAATCAAAATAAAGCAATTATCAAAATAAGGAAAGTGTCATGCGTATAACGTAACGCCGAAAAATGTAGTGATGAGATGTAGGGCGTGGGTGTATTGGTACGATAGAGAGTTGATATTTTGTATGATAAATATAAGTATTTTGTAATTTTTTTCCATAATCTAAGATAAATTTAATCACTGATATATGCATAATAAGGATGCTAATATCTAATATCGTACCCCTTAAGAAAATATTAATATTTAGTACAACTGAAACTAAGCAAATGCTGCTCATTCAAAAAAGCGTGCTTAAAAAGATTTAGGTTTAATTTTTTTATTCTGCTCATAGAACAGTTAACCGAAAATGTTCCATAACAAATTACTGTAAAGTGTTATTTTATTTTATATACCGGTCGCTTTAAATTATTAAATGTTTCTATTATATTATTTTAAGAGAGGCAGGGCATAGCGATTTATCGCTTGAATTGGAGCAGCCCAATCACTTCTGTGTTGTAGTGTTCTACGTGTGGTAAGGTTTCCAGAGCTTTTGGGGGGTGTTACATTTGTACCAGGGCCCAAGCCTTCAAGGTAAGAGCGACAAGTCCAGTAACAGATTGTTAATGCTGTACTTGCCGCTAGGATCTCATTACCACTTTACATCAGGTAGGATGAGGTGAAATTCAAAGAGGAAAATAAAAAAAATACACGTTTAAAGTAAATTATTAGGCATATTTATGACTTTGTTGTAGCATGTACAATATCTTTACAAAAGATCGTTATCCAAATTAACCTGACCGAGAAGCGAACCAGGGACTTTTGAGGATTCGGCGCCTGATAAAAAGCACTATAAAACCGAAATTTTGCCTTAATATTTAATAATAGCAATTATTTTAAATGAAGAAAGAACACTGATTACTTTAGTCTAGTATTTACTGATTACGTTAGTATTTTTTGTCTTATAAAATGTTGTCACTAAAGCTTTTATATAGGTATCGGTCTATGACACTGGTCTTTTATATATACCATTCAAGTTAATTAGAGTCATTTAACACAACAAAAGCAAATTAAAAATACGCGTTAGAAATTTAGAGAGGGATCAGTGTAGGTGAAGAATGAATTCACTAATAATGTACAAAGTTTACACAACACAACATCTAACAACAATTAAAAATTTAGCACAAAGAAAAAGGAAAACTCATAGCCACTGAAAAACTTTTGACTTATGCAAAAAAATTAAAATTTGATAAAAAGTCTTAGAAATATTTATCTTAGATTGCACTTCAAGATTGACCTCATCCCACCTGATGTTAAATGGTAATGAAGCCTTTTTTTTGAACGACAGGAAATGCCTTGACGCACCTTACCGCAGCCGAGGGTGACTTTGACGAGTGAGGGATTCCCAGCGAGCAGACCTTACTCCCGACTCCGCCCTGAAAAGGGCTGGGACTACCCACTATAACCTGTCGGTGGACCTACTCGCCTGAGTAGCAGTGCCGTGGTAATGAGGTCCTAGCTTAAGGGCGACAAGTACAGCATAATAAATCTGTTATTGGACTTGTCGCCTTTACCTTGAAGGCTTGACCCTGCTACTAATGTAGCACTCCCCAAGAGCTCTGGAAGCCTTAATCACACACAGGAACACAACAACACCGAAGTCATTGTTATTTAGCTGCGGTCTTCTGTCAGGTGAAGGTATTTCATTAGTCGAGCGGCTCCAGTTCGAGCGATAAATCGGTATGCCCTACCTCTCTAAACATCTAACTACATGTCAAATTTCACCTCGATCCATCCAATGGTTCAGGCTGTGCGTTGATAGATCACTATTTTAGTCAGTCACCTGTGAGTTATATATATATTTAGAAGTAGGTATAGTATGTTAAGTTCAGTGTTTCATTTGCTTTTAGTTATTTGTATAGGAGTGTTAATTTACTGATAGTGCGTTAGTGTAAAGGTACTTTAGATGTTTTTTTTACTTTTATACTGTGTTCTTGTAAAAATACCAATTTTTTTAAGGCCTTTCAATCACTTTTCTTGAACATGTTATGTGGACAGTTCATTAAGTGGTATGAAAACAACAGTTCCATTTTCAATAAAAGTTGAAATAAACTAGCTTTTCCATTTAATTGAAATGGGATGTATCTGCTATCAGTGTAGAACGAATAATGTCACCTAATCTAGCGCACAGTAATAATAAACGTATGATAGAAATATTTCTATCTTCTAAACGAGAAAAATAAATTCACTTTTAACACCATTAAAGCTCAATTTTTATTTAATTTGATAATACAAAATTATTAACAATTGGCAAAAAGCTATTTAAATTTTACTTTCAAATAAAATTTCAATTAAACAGAATTACTATGTACAGGGTTTACTTTTGCAGGAGATAAAAATAAATATTTCTTTTCTTAATTGAAAACATAACCTTAAATCGAATCTAAGAAAGTATTTTATAAAAATACAGTTCAGTTTGCCTGGTCGGCTTCTTGTCCATCTGAAACTGCCCTCTTGTGGACGCAGCGGCCGAAGCGCGCGCCGTACGGCACCTCGCAGAACATGCCGGAGCAGCACAGGCCGCCTTCTCCATTCGGGTTACACGGATTCCCGTGCACGATGCACGCCTGCGTCGACTGGAACATGGCCGCGACGGCGAAGATGGCGACGAGGATGATCAGGCTGGCCTTCATCTTGAACACGAGTTTGGGTTGGTTGTCGAAGCAAGTACACGCAGCTGAGCTTAGAGTAGTTGTGATGCTAACACTGTAGAGTGGTGTTGCTTATATACTCGGATGAGCACATGTTTTTTCCCTCTGTTGATAACCTAGGGGTCGTTGATAAGTTTTTGCACGTTACGCAAACAAGATGAAATCTTTAATGTTTTTGAGATTTTTATAATTTAAGGTTGTGTATTTAAACAGTGCTTAGCTTAAAGATAATCTTACTTGGCTGCATTCTTCTAATATTTTTCACGTGATAGTTTAAAAACTGTGTATGGATCTCTAGATGTGCCTATGTCAGAATAAGGCCACACAGACGGATGTGGGTCAAAATGTAAAATAATTATGTATTTGAATATAACAGTTATTTAAATTTTTTATTTATATGAATATATACTTTTTTTACAACTTACAAATTAACTGTATGTCGTGGTTCAAAATTAGTTATGAGTTTACCTTTTCATTTGTAAAAAAAACTACTGAGTTTCTTGTCGGTTGTTATAGGTTCTGAACCGGAGGTAACTACATAGTATAGAGATATATTCATAAATACTACTATGATATCTATATGAATAAAATATTTGATTGGTAGATTGATTTGTGTGACTTTTACGAGAAAACTATTGAAATAATTTGGCAAAATGTTGATACTCAGGAAAATTAAATACCCAGAGGATATTTTCTCTAAGTGTTATTATTTTAAAACAGTTATATCTACATAGATGTAGTAGAGAAATAAGTCAATTGCTGAATAAATTAGCTTAAGTGTTGAGTTTATTGCTAGCTATTTTTCTTTGTAAACCAAACTTTGACTATTATCGCACCCTTAAATAAACTTCATGCATAATTTAAGGGTTGATAATGCTTGATTTAAGGCCTTTTTTTGTTACAACAAACTCTGAATAAGTTACACGGCTCAATATATGTCAAAGGAACTGGTAAATACAGAATGCTTTATTCTGATAAAGTCTGATTTAACGTACTTTTTTCCAGCACTCAATATCAACAACGTAGGTATCTTGGGGTTTCACTCGAGATAATCTAATTAAAAAGGTTAGTTAAATACTCGTATTAAAATAATATGATAAAACTTGTCACTGTAGATAGATAACTTTTCGAGGCTATGGTCATGAAGATAATTTGTTGAGACAAAAAATAAATAAAACTAATTCAATAAATTCTAAATATATATATTTAGAATTATATATAACACCTGTGAGTTATATATAACTCACAGGTGACTGACTAAAATAGTGATAATAACGCACAGCCTAAACGATTGGATGGATCGCGGTGAAACTTGACTTGTAGTTAGGTGTTTTAGAGAGAGGTAGGGCATAGTGATTTATCGCTCAAACAAGAGCAGCCCGACTAATGAAATACCTTCACTATACAGAAGACCGCAGCCAAATAACAAGCACTTCAGTGCTGTTGTGTTCCTGCGTGTGATTACGGTTTCCAGAACTCTTGGGGGGTGCTACATTAATAGCAGGGTCAAGCCTTCAAGGTAATGGCGACAAGTCTTTTAAACGTATTATTTTTTGTATTTTTTTTTCCACAAAATAAATAACCTAACATTATTTTAAATTTATATGTTATACAATAATAATAACTACTAAGCATAATAAAAGTCATTATGAAAACTACTAATATAAACAAACATACATGAATAAATATATAAAATACTATTATTTTATATGTGTGTGCCCGCGACTTCGTTCGCGTGGACTACATCCTTTCATGGTCGGTTTAACCCCTATCTCCTCTAATATTCGAAACAAAAAGTAGTCTATATTTTAATAGAGCTATATTTATGCCAACTTTTATATCTCTAACTTAAAAAATAAGCATTTTCCCATATAAACTTTCAAAGGTGGCATTACCCCCTCTCCCCCCTTACTTTCTACCAAAAAGTAGCCTTTGTCCGTTCTTGAGGTTCAACGTATTTAACCTATGCCAAATTTCATCAAAATCGTTTGAGAGGTTTAAGCGGGAAAGCGTAACAGACAGACAGACAGAGTTACTTTCGCATTTATAATATTAGTAGGGATGAAGCTTTTCATATACTTATATAACATACTTATATTTGCAATCCGGGGAAAGAAAAAAACACAAAAGCGTATTTTTACTCAAATAAAATCAACCATGACTAGCATTTCCAAATAATTATGAAATACTTAGGGTAACAAGATCTAGTTTGTCAACTATCTGGATATGAATAAAAAGCCGGCCAAGTGCGAGTCGGACTCGCGCACGATGGGTTCCATATCATTGATCTATTAAACATTAGACGCAATTATTAATTTTTTAAGTAAATTTATAACTACATTTTTTGTGAATATAAGCAATAATAAGCGTCTGCCTGTTGTGGTTATTTAACATCTTCAAAAAACGGCTAAAATCACGTTTGTTGCCTGGAAGACCCGTTACATTTCTTAGGTTTTTTATTTTGTTTTTAGTTTTTTTTATTACAACAGCAACAGAAATACATATTCGGTGAAATTTTCTAAAATGAAATTCTCTAGCTATCATGGTTCTTGAGAGCGACAGACAGACGGACGGATGGACAGGCAGCGAAGTCTAAGTAATAGGTTCCTGTTTTGACCCTTTGGGTATAGGACGCTAATAAAGGAACGTGTGTGTAGTACACTGATACCGCACCCATATACAAACTATCTGCTACCCAAGGGTTGACTGGTAGAGAATGCCCCTAGCATTAGGTCCACCTCTTGTACTTATTTGTGCAATAATTTTTTTAAATAAATAATATAGTTTAATAAAACAAAAAACTCTAAAACATGCTGAACCCTCGATGTAAATGATCAAAAAGAGTCGGTATATTACGTCTTTAAAAATCGTATCACTTGGTTAATCCAAAGCGCAAATTACCACATCACCCAGTAGGTAACTCGAATATATTTTTATTATTTCTGTAATGTAAACAAATGAACTGACTTATCTTGGGTTTTTCGATAAGTTAACTTTGTGAGAAGCAAGAGAGGAACTCATATCGCGATGACTACAAATTTGATACCATAATATCCTATCCGTTAGCATCGCCATACTGGCCAGCATGGTGTTTCTTCACAATTTACTTTCGTTTAAAGGAATTCGTATCAAAAAGAGAAGGAAACACTGATGGCAACGAGTTCCAATCCTTAATGATATGGCAAAGATAAAAGTTAATATAAGGGCAATACTGAGTCTAACTTGTATAGTCTGACGTACTTTCATTCCCCCTTTGAACCGTTAATATGAATTTGTCACAAGAACTGATATTTGTACTGTGTTTTGAAAAAGCCTGTTAGTTGGAATAACGGAAGTCGAACATCCAACATGGCTAAGCCTTAAAGGACGAGTATAAGTATTTACAGTTATCATGTTAAGTTCAGGCTGAAAAATAAGTTTGATATTCAATATAAATAATAAAATAATATCAAACAACATCACCTACACAGCTCGGACTCTGTGTGGTAAGCAGCTGAAGCACCTATGTTACCTACATCAGAAACAACCAAAATACCAACAACACCTAGATCTGGGACAATATGGAAAAGTTTGTTTTCTTTTAAAAGATGATATACTAGTTCCAACAGATAAGCTCAAAATGAACCAAAGTTTAAAGGGATTTCATAAATAGTGACTCATACGTCTGATACAAAAGCTTTATCTAAAACAAACTCGGGGTATCAATGAAAAGGTCACAGCCTCTTCGAAATGTTTGTTCATATATAAAGGCAGTGCTCTAACGGACAAGCATCATAACTACTCTAAGCCTAGCTGCGTGTACTTGTTTCCACATTCAACCCAAACTCGTGCTTAAGATGAAGGCCAGCCTGATCATCCTCGTCGCCATCTTCGCCGTCGCGGCCATGTTCCAGTCGACGCAGGCGTGCATCGTGCACGGGAATCCGTGTAACCCGAATGGAGAAGGCGGCCTGTGCTGCTCCGGCATGTTCTGCGAGGTGCCGTACGGCGCGCGCTTCGGCCGCTGCGTCCACAAGAGGGCAGTATCAGATGACCTAGGAGCCAAGCCGAATTAAACTCTATTTTGCTTACTTAAATAACTCAATTTTCAATATTATTAATTCGATTAGATGTCTGCTTTTTCGAAATTTTGTATATTAACTGTTTTGTGTTTTACTAGATGCAAATACAATTCAATTTAGTGTAATTATTTCGTGAAGAATAAAATAAATGTGTCTCATAATTATGAAATTTAATTTGTGGAAATAAAACGTGTTGATTTTGATATTACCATAATTTTTAGCCCGCAAAATAAGACTTTAAGTATAAATTATATTTTAATCGTTTTTAAAAATATTATAATATGTCATACAGAAGATGAACAAAGACATTTTTATTCATTAAATTAAAAACATTTTAACAAATATCAGGCACAAACTAGATTTTTTTCGCTCAAAGTAGAAAAAACTAAGCACAGTTTTAGTAACAACTAATTGAGATTCTACCAATTCACAATATTCTTTTAACCTTGGATGAAGTTTAATAGTCCACATCAAATGCATTGACATTATTCCAAAGTAAGTGACTTATATGAAATGTTAAAAAATTAAAAAACATAAATATATGTTTATCATGCATACTCACAAACTAAATTTTTTATAATTTTTGTCTGTCTGTTTGTTCCGGCTAATCTCTGAAATGGCTGAACCAATTTTGATGGAACTTTTATTGGCCAGAGCTGATGTGATAGGAACTATCTAAGACTACTAATATTTTAGAAACAAAAATACATTCAAAATCCTTTAATCCACGCAAACAAAGACACGGGCAGAGATAGTTTAAATATGATAAGTAAGTTCCTATTCCTGGTTGGTGAATTCAAGGGTCATCAAGGGTCAAGGGAGGTTTCCTCAAACCTAAGCTAATGTTACAGCAAATAAGTAACATTTTTTTAACTAAAGCTGTTTCCTGCATTTTTATTCCTGTCATTTCGGTATACAAGGTGTCCTACCTGTAGTAATATATTTTTATTCCTGTCATTTCGGTATACAAGGTGTCCTACCTGTAGTAATATATTTTTTATCTTGTTTTACTTAAGCATGGTGCGTATGACAGTAACGGCCAGTTTCGTTTCACTGTTGAAAGGTGGTTCTATTTATAAATTAAGACTTCGTATTCTGGCTGCACCACGTTTGCAATTTATTAAATTATTTACAGATTTTGTAAGCAATTTAATTAAATACAAGCATATTTTTTTTACTTTACAAATTAAATCAAAATAAAGTAATTATCAAAATAAGAAAAGCGTTACGCGTATAACGTAACGCCGAAAAATGTAGTGATGAAACGTAGGGTGTGGGTACGATAGAGAGTCGATATTTTGTATCTTGTAATTTTTTTCCATAATCTTAGATAAATGTCATCACTGATATATGCATGATAAGGATGCTGATATCGAATATCGTACCCTTTAAGAAAATATTAATAAAGTACAATTGAAACTAAGCAAATGCTGTTCATTAAAGAAAGCGTGCTTAAATAGCTTTAGGTTTAATTTTTTTATTCTGCTCATAGAACAGTTAACCGAAAATGTTTCATAACAAATAACTGTAAAGTAGTATTTTATTTAAAATACCGGTCGCTTTAAATTATTAAAAGTTTATTATATAGTTTATTTTAAGAGAGGTAGGGCATAGCGATTTATCGCTTGAACTGGAGCAGCCCAATCACTTTTATGTTGTAGTGTTCTTACGTGTGGGTAAGATTTCCAGATCTTCTGGGGGGTTCTTCATTGGTAGCAGGGGTCAACCCTTCAAGGTAAGGGCGACAAGTCTAGTAACATATTGTTAATGCTGTACTTGTCGCTAGGATCTCATTACCACTTAACCTCAGGTGGGATGTGGTGAAATTGAAAGAGGAAAATAATAAAAGACACGTTTAAAGTAAATTAGTAAGCATATTTATGACATTGTTGTAACACGTACAATATCTTTGCAAAAGATCGTTACCCAAATTAACCTGACCGAGAAGCGAACCAGGGACTTTTGAGGACTCTACGCCTGATAAAAAGCACTACAAAACCGAAATTTTTGTCTTAATATTTTATTAATCTCAATTATTTAACAGGAAGAAAGAACACTGATTACGTTAGCATATTAGCCGTTAGTATTTTTTATCTTTTAAAATTTTGTCACCAAAGCTTTTATATAGGTATCGAAATGACATCTCGACACTGGTCTTTTATATATACCGTTCAAGTTCAAAAATACGCGTTAGAAATGTAGAAAGGGATCAGTGTAGGTGAAGAATGAATTCACTAATTATGTACAAAGTTTACACCACACAACATTTAACAACAATAATATAATTAAGTACAAAGAAAAAGGAAAACTAATAGCCACTGAAAAACTTTTGACTTAGGCAAAAAAAAAAAAAAATTTGATTAAAAGTCTGAGAAATATTTTTCTTTATATTGCACTTCAAGATTGACCTCATCCCACCTGATGTTAAGTGGTAATGAAGGCATTTTTTTTAACGACAGGAAATACCTTACCGCAGCCGAGGGTGACTGCGACGTGACGGGACTCCCAGGGAGCAGACCTTACTCCCGACTCCGCCCTGAAAAGGGCTGGGACTACCCACTATAACCTGTCGGTGGATCTCATCACCTGAGTGGCAGTGCCGGTAATGAGGTCCTTATAATCCAATGACGAATTAAAAAGAAATGTGTTGTCTTTTCCAGTCAATTTATCGAAAGAGACTTGAAGCTGTTTAACATTACGCTGCAACCAATACGAGCGATTTTTTTATTGCACTTTACGATTAACCTCATCCCACCTGATGTTAAGTGGTAATCCTAGCTTAAGGGTGACGAGTACAGCATAATAAATCTGTTACTGGACTTGTCGCCCTTACCTTGACCCCTGCTACTAACGTAACACCCCCCAGGAGCTCTTACTTTTAACCTTAATCACACGCAGGAACACAACAGCACCGAAGTTATTGTTATTTGGCTGCGGTCTTCTGTATGGTGAAGGTATTTCATTAGTCGGGCGGCTCCGATAAATCACTATGCCCTACCTCTCTCTATAACATCTAACTACATGTCTAATTTCACCTCGATCCACCCAATGGTTCAGGCTGTGCGTTGATATATCACTATTTTAGTCAGTCACCTGTGAGTGATATATTTTTAGAAGTAGGTATAGTATGTTAAGTTTAGTGTTTCATTTGCTTTTAGTTATTTGAATAGGAGTATTAATTAATTGATAGTGCGTTAGTGTAAAGGTACTTTAGATATGTTTTTTTTACTTTTATACTTTATTTTTGTGTACATTCTGTCAACGCTTTGTCTTCCTTAAAACTTTGTCTGCTCTACCTCAAGAATATAAACCTTAATTTTATTCAGGCCTTTTAATCAATTTTCTTAAACGTGTTATGTCGGCAGTTCATTAAGTGGTATGAAAACAACAGTTCCATTTTCGAAGTTGAAATAAACTAGTTCTTTCATTAAATTAAAATGGGACGTATCTGCTATCACTGTAGAATGAATAATGTCACCTTATCCATTGTACAGTAATAATAAATACCTACGTATGATAGAAATATTTATATCTTCTAAACGAGAAAAATAAATTCACTTTAAACACAATTTTTATTTAATTTGAATACAAAATTATTTACAATTAGCAAAAAGCCATTGAAATTTTACTTTCAAATACAATTCAAATTCAATATTTGTTTATTCAAGTAGGTTACATATAATAACACTATCGAATCGTCATTGTATATAATGCAAAGTGATTCTACTTAAGTTTAATGACATTTATTTCTCATAAGAACATTACAAGTTCACTTAAAATGAGATACAGTATAAATCTTATAACTAAGTACAAATATAAATATACCTCTGATGTAGCTGGGGTTTTTTTTTACAATTTTATTTTAAATTATACAAAATATAGTTTTTGAGTTTTTTTTTAAATACAAGCACACTATCACATTCTTTTATTTCTGCTGGCAATGTATTATAAAGCTGTACTCCTTCTACTAATATCGTTTTTTTACCGTAGTTAGTCCGAGAGCTAGCAAGTTTAATTTTGTGTTTGTTCCTGAGATTGTGTGTGATTATTCTCTTATGAAGTTAAATGTTTGACTTAACTGAATTTGTTAGGATATTTTTAACTTCCGGTTCGGAACCTATATTTACCGAGAAGACACCGGTAAGACACTCAGCAGATTAGTTACAGTGGCAGTATTTAACTTATATCTATGTTTAGAACACTTTGGACCAAGTCATATAGTTTTATTTTGTTGAGTGAAAAAAAGCAGTATTATGTTATTTTAAGAGGTAAACTGGAGCAGACCAGTCCCCAAAGGTGGCACCTGTTCACAAGTATGACGTATGTGCCAGTTAAGCAGAATTACTATAAACAGGATTTACTTCTGCAGGAGATAAAAATAAATATTTATTTTATATCTTAATTCAAAAATAACCTTACATCGAATCTAAGAAAGTATTATATAAAAATACAGTTCAGTTAACCTGGTCGGCTTTTTGTCCATCTGGTACTGCCCTCTTGTGGACGCAGCGGCCGAAGCGCGCGCCGTACGGCACCTCGCAGAACATGCCGGAGCAGCACAGGCCGCCTTCTCCAGTCGGGTTACACGGATTCCCGTGCACGATGCACGCCTGCGTCGACTGGAACATGGCCGCGACGGCGAAGATGGCGACGAGGATGATCAGGCTGGCCTTCATCTTGAACACGAGTTTGGGTTGGTTGTCGAAGCAAGTACACGCAGCTGAGCTTAGAGTAGTTGTGATGCTAACACTGTAGAGTGGTGTTGCTTATATACTCGGGTAAGCACATGTTTTTACCCTCTGTTGATAACCTAGGGGTCGTTGATAAGTTTTTGCACGTTACGCAAACAAGATGAAATCCTTAATGTTTTTGAGATTTTTATAATTTAAGGTTGTGTATTTAAACAGTGCTTAGCTTAAAGATAATCTTACTTGGCTGCATTCTTCTAATATTTTTCACGTGATAGTTTAAAAACTGTGTATGGATCTCTAGATGTGCCTATGTCAGAATAAGGCCACACAGACGGATGTGGGTCAAAATGTAAAATAATGGTGTATTTGAATATAACAGTTATTTATATTTTTATGAATATATACTTTTTTTACAACTTACAAATTAACTGTATGTCGTGGTTCAAAATTAGTTATGAGTTTACCTTTTCATTTGTAAAAAAAACTACTGAGTTTCTTGTCGGTATCTTCTCGGTTGTTATAGGTTCTGAACCGGAGGTAACTACATAGTATAGAGATATATTCATAAGTACTACTATGATATCTATATGAATAAAATATTTGATTGGTTGATTGATTTGTGTGACTTTTACGTGCAAACTATTGAAATAATTTGGCAAAATTTTGATACTCAGGAAAATTAAATACCCAGAGGATATTTTCTCTAAGTGTTATTATTTTAAAACAGTTATATCTACATAGATGTAATAGAGAAATAAGTCAATTGCTGAATAAATTAGCTTAAGCGTTGAGTTTATTGCTAGCTATTTTTCTTTGTAAACCAAACTTTGACTATTATCGCACCCTTAAATAAACTTCATGCATAATTTAAGGGTTGATAATGCTTAATTTAAGGCCTTTTTTTGTTACAACAAACTCTGGATAAGTTACACGGCTCAATATATGTCAAAGGAACTGGTAAATACAGAATGCTTTATTCTGATAAAGTCTGATTTAACGTACTTTTTTCCAGCACTCAATATCAACAACGTAGGTATCTTGGGGTTTCACTCGAGATAATCTAATTAAAAAGGTTAGTTAAATACTCGTATTAAAATAATATGATAAAACTTGTCACTGTAGATAGATAACTTTTCGAGGCTATGGTCATGAAGATAATTTGTTGAGACAAAAAATAAATAAAACTAATTCAATAAATTCTAAATATATATAACTCACAGGTGACTGACTAAAATAGTGATCAATTAACACACAGCCTAAGCGATTGGATGGATCGCGGTGAAACTTGACTTGTAGTAAGATGTTTTAGAGAGAGGTAGGGCATAGTGATTTATCGCTCAAACAAGAGCAGCCCGACTAATGAAATACCTTCACCATACAGAAGACCGCAGCCAAATAACAATCACTTCAGTGCTGTTGTGTTCCTGCGTGTGATTACGGTTTCCAGAACTCTTGGGGGGTGCTACATTAATAGCAGGGTCAAGCCTTCAAGGTAATGGCGACAAGTCTTTTAAACGTATTATTTTTTGTATTTTTTTTTCCACAAAATAAATAACCTAACATTATTTTAAATTTATATGTTATACAATAATAATAACTACTAAGCATAATAAAAGTCATTATGAAAACTACTAATATAAACAAACATACATGAATAAATATATAAAATACTATTATTTTATATGTGTGTGCCCGCGACTTCGTTCGCGTGGACTACATCCTTTCATGGTCGGTTTAACCCCTATCTCCTCTAATATTCGAAACAAAAAGTAGTCTATATTTTAATAGAGCTATATTTATGCCAACTTTTATATCTCTAACTTAAAAAATAAGCATTTTCCCATATAAACTTTCAAAGGTGGCATTACCCCCTCTCCCCCCTTACTTTTTACCAAAAAGTAGCCTTTGTCCGTTCTTGAGGTTCAACGTATTTAACCTATGCCAAATTTCATCAAAAACGTTTGAGAGGTTTTAGCGGGAAAGCGTAACAGACAGACAGACAGAGTTACTTTCGCATTTATAATATTAGTAGGGATGAAGCTTTTCATATACTTATATAACATACTTATATTTGCAATCCGGGGAAAGAAAAAAACACAAAAGCGTATTTTTACTCAAATAAAATCAACCATGACTAGCATTTCCAAATAATTATGAAATACTTAGGGTAACAAGATCTAGTTTGTCAACTATCTGGATATGAATAAAAAGCCGGCCAAGTGCGAGTCGGACTCGCGCACGATGGGTTCCATATCATTGATCTATTAAACATTAGACGCAATTATTAATTTTTTAAGTAAATTTATAACTACATTTTCTGTGAATATAAGCAATAATAAGCGTCTGCCTGTTGTGGTTATTTAACATCTTCAAAAAACGGCTAAAATCACGTTTGTTGTCTGGAAGACCCGTTACATTTGTTAGGTTTTTTATTTTGTTTTTAGTTTTTTTTTATTATAACAGCAACAAAAATACATATTCGGTGAAATTTTCTAAAATGAAATTCTCTAGCAATCATGGTTCTTGAGAGCGACAGACAGACGGACGGATGGACAGGCAGCGAAGTCTAAGTAATAGGTTCCTGTTTTGACCCTTTGGGTATAGGACGCTAATAAAGGAACGTGTGTAGTACACTGATACCGCACCCATATACAAACTATCTGCTACCCAAGGGTTGACTGGTAGAGAATGCTCCTAGCATTAAGTCCACCTCTTGTACTTATTTGTGCAAAATTTTTTTTAATAAATAATATAGTTTAATAAAACAAAAAACTCTAAAACATGCTGAACCCTCGATGTAAATGATCAAAAAGAGTCGGTATATTACGTCTTTAAAAATCGTATCACTTGGTAAATCCAAAGCGCAAATTACCACATCACCCAGTAGGTAACTCGAATATATTTTTATTATTTCTGTAATGTAAACAAATGAACTGACTTATCTTGGGTTTTTCGTTAACTATTAGATAAGTTAACTTTGTGAGAAGCAAGAGAGGAACTCATATGGCGATGACTACAAATTTGATACCATAATATCCTATCCGTTAGCATCGCCATACTGGCCAGCATGGTGTTTCTTCACAAATTTACTTTCGTTTAAAGGAATTCGTATCAAAAAGAGAAGGAAATACTGATGGCAACGAGTTCCAATCCTTAATGATATGGCAAAGATAAAAGTTAATATAAGGGCAATACTGAGTCTAACTTGTATAGTCTGACGTACTTTCATTCCCCCTTTGAACCGTTAATATGAATTTGTCACAAAAACTGA
The DNA here is from genome assembly GCA_037074685.1 of Glyphodes pyloalis. Classification (NCBI taxonomy): domain Eukaryota; kingdom Metazoa; phylum Arthropoda; class Insecta; order Lepidoptera; family Crambidae; genus Glyphodes; species Glyphodes pyloalis. The sequence goes on along the minus strand of JAYKKO010000030.1, from coordinate 2,345,864 downwards.
TATTTGTACTGTGTTTTGAAAAAGCCTGTTAGTTGGCTAAGCCTTAAAGGACGAGTATAAGTATTTACAGTTATCATGTTAAGTTCAGGCTGAAAAATAAGTTTGATATTCAATATAAATAATAAAATAATATCGAATAACATCACCTACACAGCTCGGACTCTGTGTGCTAAGCAGCTGAAGCACCTATGTTACCTACATCAGAAACAACCAAAATACAAACAACACCTAGATCTGGGACAATATGGAAAAGTTTGTTTTCTTTTAAAAGATGATATACTAGTTCCAACAGATAAGCTCAAAATGAACCAAAGTTTAAAGGGATTTCATAAATAGTGACTCATACGTCTGATACAGAAGCTTTATCTAAAACAAACTCGGGGTATCAATGAAAAGGTCACAGCCTCTTCGAAATGTTTGTTCATATATAAAGGCAGTGCTCTAACGGACAAGCATCATAACTACTCTAAGCCAAGCTGCGTGTACTTGTTTCCACATTCAACTCAAACTCGTGCTTAAGATGAAGGCCAGCCTGATCATCCTCGTCGCCATCTTCGCCGTCGCGGCCATGTTCCAGTCGACGCAGGCGTGCATCGTGCACGGGAATCCGTGTAACCCCAGTGGAGAAGGCGGCCTGTGCTGCTCCGGCATGTTCTGCGAGGTGCCGTACGGCGCGCGCTTCGGCCGCTGCGTCCACAAGAGGGCAGTACCAGATGACCTAGGAGCCAAGCCGAATGAAACTCTATTTTGCTTACTTAAATAACAGAATTTTCAATATTATTAATTCGATTAGATGTCTGCTTTTTCGAAAATGTGTATATTAACTGTTTTGTGTTTTACTAGATGCAAATACAATTCAATTTAGTGTAATTATTTCGTGAAGAATAAAATAAATGTGTCTCATAATTATGAAATTTAATTTGTGGAAATAAAACGTGTTGATTTTGATATTACCATAATTTTTAGCCCGCAAAATAAGACTTTAAGTATAAATTATATTTTAATCGTTTTTAAAAATATTATAATATGTCATAGAGAAGATGAACAAAGACATTTTTATTCAATAAAAACATTTTAACAAATATCAGGCACAAACTAGATTTTTTTCGCTTAAAGTAGAAAAAAACTAAGCACAGTTTTAGTAACAACTAATTGAGATTCTACCAATTCACAATATTCTTTTAACCTTGGCTGAAGTTTAATAGTCCACATCAAATGCATTGACATTATTCCAAAGTAAGTGAGTTATATGAGAAATGTTAAAAAATTAAAAAACATAAATACATGTTTATCATGCATACACACAAACTAAATTTTTTATCTGTCTGTTTGTTCCGGCTAATCTCTGAAATGGCTGAACCAATTTTGATGGAACTTTTATTGGCCAGAGCTGATGTGATAGGAACTATCTAAGGCTACTAATATTTTAGAAACAAAAATACATTCAAAATCCTTTAGTCCACGCAATCAAAGACACGGGCAGAGATAGTTTAAATATGATAAGTAAGTTCCTATTCCTGGTTGGTGAATTCAAGGGTCATCAAGGGTCAAGGGAGGTTATCTCAAACCTAAGCTAATGTTACAGCAAATAAGTAACATTTTTTTAACTAAAGCTGTTTCCTGCATTTTTATTCCTGTCATTTCGGTATACAAGGTGTCCTACCTGTAGTAATATATTTTTTATCTTGTTTTACTCAAGCATGGTGCGTATGACAGTAACGGCCAGTTTCGTTTCACTGTTGAAAGGTGGTTCTATTTATAAATTAAGACTTCGTATTCTGGCTGCACCACGTTTGCAATTTATTAAATTATTTACAGATTTTGTAGGCAATTCAATTAAATACAAGCATATTTTTTTTTACTTTACAAATTAAATCAAAATAAAGTAATTTTCAAAATAAGGAAAGTGTTACGCGTATAACGTAACGCCGAAAAATGTAGTGATGAAACGTAGGGCGTGGGTACGATAGAGAGTCGATATTTTGTATCTTGTAATTTTTTTCCATAATCTTAGATAAATGTCATCACTGATATATGCATGATAAGGATGCTGATATCGAATATCGTACCCTTTAAGAAAATATTAATAAAGTACAATTGAAACTAAGCAAATGCTGTTCATTAAAGAAAGCGTGCTTAAATAGCTTTAGGTTTAATTTTTTTATTCTGCTCATAGAACAGTTAACCGAAAATGTTTCATAACAAATAACTGTAAAGTAGTATTTTATTTTAAATACCGGTCGCTTTAAATTATTAAAAGTTTATTATATAGTTTATTTTAAGAGGCCCTACCTGGCATAGCGATTTATCGCTTGAACTGGAGCAGCCCAATCACTTTTATGTTGTAGTGTTCTTACGTGTGGGTAAGATTTCCAGATCTTCTGGGGGGTTCTTCATTGGTAGCAGGGGTCAACCCTTCAAGGTAAGGGCGACAAGTCTAGTAACATATTGTTAATGCTGTACTTGTCGCTAGGATCTCATTACCACTTAACCTCAGGTGGGATGAGGTGAAATTGAAAGAGGAAAATAATAAAAGACACGTTTAAAGTAAATTAGTAAGCATATTTATGACATTGTTGTAACACGTACAATATCTTTGCAAAAGATCGTTACCCAAATTAACCTGACCGAGAAGCGAACCAGGGACTTTTGAGGACTCTACGCCTGATAAAAAGCACTACAAAACCGAAATTTTTGTCTTAATATTTTATTAATCTCAATTATTTAACAGGAAGAAAGAACACTGATTACGTTAGCATATTAGCCGTTAGTATTTTTTATCTTTTAAAATTTTGTCACCAAAGCTTTTATATAGGTATCGAAATGACATCTCGACACTGGTCTTTTATATATACCGTTCAAGTTCAAAAATACGCGTTAGAAATGTAGAGAGGGATCAGTGTAGGTGAAGAATGAATTCACTAATTATGTACAAAGTTTACACCACACAACATTTAACAACAATAATATAATTAAGTACAAAGAAAAAGGAAAACTAATAGCCACTGAAAAACTTTTGACTTAGGCAAAAAAAAAAAAATTTGATTAAAAGTCTGAGAAATATTTTTCTTTATATTGCACTTCAAGATTGACCTCATCCTACCTGATGTTAAGTGGTAATGAAGGCATTTTTTTTAACGACAGGAAATACCTTACCGCAGCCGAGGGTGACTGCGACGTGACGGGACTCCCAGGGAGCAGACCTTACTCCCGACTCCGCCCTGAAAAGGGCTGGGACTACCCACTATAACCTGTCGGTGGACCTCATCACCTGAGTGACAGTGCCGGTAATGAGGTCCTTATAATCCAATGACGAATTAAAAAGAAATGTGTTGTCCTTTCCAGTCAATTTATCGAAAGAGACTTGAAGCTATTTAACATTACGCTGCAACCAATACGAGCGATTTTTTTTATTGCACTTCACGATTGACCTCATCCCACCTGATGTTAAGTGGTAATCCTAGCCTAAGGGTGACGAGTACAGCATAATAAATCTGTTACTGGACTTGTCGCCCTTACCTTGAAGGCTTGACCCCTGCTACTAACGTAGCACCCCCCAGGAGCTCTTACCTTTAACCTTAATCACACGCAGGAACACAACAGCACCGAAGTTATTGTTATTTGGCTGCGGTCTTCTGTATGGTGAAGGTATTTCATTAGTCGGGCGGCTCCGATAAATCACTATGCCCTACCTCTCTCTATAACATCATACTACATGTCTAATTTCACCTCGATCCACCCAATGGTTCAGGCTGTGCGTTGATATATCACTATTTTAGTCAGTCACCTGTGAGTGATATATTTTTAGAAGTAGGTATAGTATGTTAAGTTTAGTGTTTCATTTGCTTTTAGTTATTTGAATAGGAGTATTAATTAATTGATAGTGCGTTAGTGTAAAGGTACTTTAGATATGTTTTTTTTACTTTTATACTTTATTTTTGTGTACATTCTGTCAACGCTTTGTCTTCCTTAAAACTTTGTCTGCTCTACCTCAACCTTAATTTTTTTCAGGCCTTTTAATCAATTTTCTTAAACGTGTTATGTCGGCAGTTCATTAAGTGGTATGAAAACAACAGTTCCATTTTCAAAGTTGAAATAAACTAGCTCTTTCATTAAATTGAAATGGGACGTATCTGCTATCACTGTAGAATGAATAATGTCACCTTATCCATTGTACAGTAATAATAAATACCTACGTATGATAGAAATATTTATATCTTCTAAACGAGAAAAATAAATTCACTTTAAACACAATTTTTATTTAATTTGAATACAAAATTATTTACAATTAGCAAAAAGCCATTGAAATTTTACTTTCAAATACAATTCAAATTCAATATTTGTTTATTCAAGTAGGTTACATATAATAACACTTTCGAATCGTCATTGTATATAATGCAAAGTGATTCTACTTCCGGTTCGGAACCTATATCTACCGAGAAGACACCGGTAAGACACTCAGCAGATTAGTTACAGGGGCAGTATTTAACTTATAGCTATGTTTAGAACACTTTGGACCAAGTCATATAGTTTTATTTTGTTAAGTGAAAAAAAGCAGTATTATGTTATTTTAAAAGGTAAACTGGAGCAGACCAGTCCCCAAAGGTGGCACCTGTTCACAAGTATGACGTATGTGCCAGTTAAACAGAATTACTATAAACAGGGTTTACTTCTGCAGGAGATAAAAAGAAATAATTCTTTTCTTAATTGAAAACATTACCTTACATCGAATCTAAGAAAGTATTTTACAAAAATACAGTTCAGTTTGCCTGGTCAGCTTCTTGTCCATCTGATACTGCCCTCGTGTGGACGCAGCGGCCGAAGCGCGCGCCGTACGGCACCTCGCAGAACATGCCGGAGCAGCACAGGCCGCCTTCTCCACTCGGGTTACACGGATTCCCGTGCACGATGCACGCCTGCGTCGACTGGAACATGGCCGCGACGGCGAAGATGGCGACGAGGATGATCAGGCTGGCCTTCATCTTGAACACGAGTTTGGGTTGGTTGTCGAAGCAAGTACACGCAGCTGAGCTTAGAGTAGTTGTGATGCTAACACTGTAGAGTGGTGTTGCTTATATACTCGGGTAAGCACATGTTTTTACCCTCTGTTGATAACCTAGGGGTCGTTGATAAGTTTTTGCACGTTACGCAAACAAGATGAAACCCTAATGTTTTTGAGATTTTTATAATTTAAGGTTGTGTATTTAAACAGTGCTTAGCTTAAAGATAATCTTACTTGGCTGCATTCTTCTAATATTTTTCACGTGATAGTTTAAAAACTGTGTATGGATCTCTAGATGTGCCTATGTCAGAATAAGGCCACACAGACGGATGTGGGTCAAAATGTAAAATAATAATGTGTTTGAATATAACAGTTATTTCAATGTTTTATTTATATGAATAAGTATATACTTTTTTTACAACTTACAAATTAACTGTATGTCGTGGTTCAAAATTTTTCATTTGTAAAAAAAACTACAGAGTTTCTTGTCGGTATCTTCTCGGTTGTTATAGGTTCTGAACCGGAGGTAACTACATAGTATAGAGATATATTCATAAGTACTACTATGATATCTATATGAATAAAATATTTGATTGATTGATTGATTTGTGTGACTTTTACGTGCAAACTATTGAAATAATTTGGCAAAATTTTGATACTCAGGAAAATTAAATACCCAGAGGATATTTTCTCTGAGTGTTATTATTTTAAAACAGTTATATCTACATAGATGTAATAGAGAAATAAGTCAATTGCTGAATAAATTAGCTTAAGTGTTGAGTTTATTGCTAGCTATTTTTCTTTGTAAACCAAACACAAACTTTGACTATTATCGCACCCTTAAATAAACTTCATGCATAATTTAAGGGTTGATAATGCTTGATTTAAGGCCTTTTTTTGTTACAACAAACTCTGGATAAGTTACACGGCTCAATATATGTCAAAGGAACTGGTAAATACAGAATGCTTTATTCTGATAAAGTCTGATTTAACGTACTTTTTTCCAGCACTCAATATCAACAACGTAGGTATCTTGGGGTTTCACTCGAGATAATCTAATTAAAAAGGTTAGTTAAATACTCGTATTAAAATAATATGATAAAACTAGTCACTGTAGATAGATAACTTTTCGAGGCTATGGTCATGAAGATAATTTGTTGAGACAAAAAATAAATAAAACTAATTCAATAAATTCTAAATATATATAACTCAGAGGTGACTGACTAAAATAGTGATCAATTAACACACAGCCTAAGCAATTGGACGGATCGCGGTGAAACTTGACTTGTAGTTAGATGTTTTAGAGAGAGGTAGGGCATAGTGATTTATCGCTCAAACAAGAGCAGCCCGACTAATGAAATACCTTCACCATACAGAAGACCGCAGCCAAATAACAATCACTTCAGTGCTGTTGTGTTCCTGCGTGTGATTAAGGTTTCCAGAACTCTTGGGGGGTGCTACATTAATAGCAGGGTCAAGCCTTCATGGTAATGGCGACAAGTCTTTTAAACGTATTATTTTTTGTATTTTTTTTTCCACAAAATAAATAACCTAACATTATTTTAAATTTATATGTTATACAATAATAATAACTACTAAGCATAATAAAAGTCATTATGAAAACTACTAATATAAACAAACATACATGAATAAATATATAAAATACTATTATTTTATATGTGTGTGCCCGCGACTTCGTTCGCGTGGATTACACCCTTTCATGGTCGGTTTAACCCCAATCTCCTCTAATATTCGAAACAAAAAGTAGTCTATATTTTAATAGAGCTCTATTTATGCCAACTTTTATATCTCTAACTTAAAAAATAAGCATTTTCCCATATAAACTTTCAAAGGTGGCATTACCCCCTCTCCCCCCTTACTTTCTACCAAAAAGTAGCCTTTGTCCGTTCTTGAGGTTCAACGTATTTAACCTATGCCAAATTTCATCAAAATCGTTTGAGAGGTTTAAGCGGGAAAGCGTAACAGACAGACAGACAGAGTTACTTTCGCATTTATAATATTAGTAGGGATGAAGCTTTTCATATACTTATATAACATACTTATATTTGCAATCCGGGGAAAGAAAAAAACACAAAAGCGTATTTTTACTCAAATAAAATCAACCATGACTAGCATTTCCAAATAATTATGAAATACTTAGGGTAACAAGATCTAGTTTGTCAACTATCTGGATATGAATAAAAAGCCGGCCAAGTGCGAGTCGGACTCGCGCACGATGGGTTCCATATCATTGATCTATTAAACATTAGACGCAATTATTAATTTTTTAAGTAAATTTATAACTACATTTTTTGTGAATATAAGCAATAATAAGCGTCTGCCTGTTGTGGTTATTTAACATCTTCAAAAAACGGCTAAAATCACGTTTGTTGCCTGGAAGACCCGTTACATTTCTTAGGTTTTTTATTTTGTTTTTAGTTTTTTTTATTACAACAGCAACAGAAATACATATTCGGTGAAATTTTCTAAAATGAAATTCTCTAGCTATCATGGTTCTTGAGAGCGACAGACAGACGGACGGATGGACAGGCAGCGAAGTCTAAGTAATAGGTTCCTGTTTTGACCCTTTGGGTATAGGACGCTAATAAAGGAACGTGTGTGTAGTACACTGATACCGCACCCATATACAAACTATCTGCTACCCAAGGGTTGACTGGTAGAGAATGCCCCTAGCATTAGGTCCACCTCTTGTACTTATTTGTGCAATAATTTTTTTAAATAAATAATATAGTTTAATAAAACAAAAAACTCTAAAACATGCTGAACCCTCGATGTAAATGATCAAAAAGAGTCGGTATATTACGTCTTTAAAAATCGTATCACTTGGTTAATCCAAAGCGCAAATTACCACATCACCCAGTAGGTAACTCGAATATATTTTTATTATTTCTGTAATGTAAACAAATGAACTGACTTATCTTGGGGTTTTCGATAAGTTAACTTTGTGAGAAGCAAGAGAGGAACTCATATCGCGATGACTACAAATTTGATACCATAATATCCTATCCGTTAGCATCGCCATACTGGCCAGCATGGTGTTTCTTCACAATTTACTTTCGTTTAAAGGATTTCGTATCAAAAAGAATAAGAATAAGAATAAGAATAAGAAGTTATTTATTAGCACACACAATCAATATATACCTACAGTACACGGATATTAAAGCGACACGAACAAAAGATAAAGTAAAATAACAAAAAAAATTATGTATAATAATAAACAGAAAATATTAAGATTGCGCGGCTATTTAGGTCACAGCCTCAGCATGAGCTGCCACGACATTGGATCCAATGCCGCAGCTGCGCTGGTATTCTGGCGGAACCTTACGAGAGAAAAAGAGAAGGAAACACTGATGGCAACGAGTTCCAATCCTTAATGATATGGCAAAGATAAAAGTTAATATAAGGGCAATACTGAGTCTAACTTGTATAGTCTGACGTACTTTCATTCCCCCTTTGAACCGTTAATATGAATTTGTCACAAAAACTGATATTTGTACTGTGTTTTGAAAAAGCCTGTTAGTTGGAATAACGGAAGTCGAACATCCAACATGGCTAAGCCTTAAAGGACGAGTATAAGTATTTACAGTTATCATGTTAAGTTCAGGCTGAAAAATAAGTTTGATATTCAATATAAATAATAAAATAATATCAAACAACATCACCTACACAGCTCGGACTCTGTGTGCTAAGCAGCTGAAGCACCTATGTTACCTACATCAGAAACAACCAAAATACAAACAACACCTAGATCTGGGACAATATGGAAAAGTTTGTTTTCTTTTAAAAGATGATATACTAGTTCCAACAGATAAGCTCAAAATGAACCAAAGTTTAAAGGGATTTCATAAATAGTGACTCATACGTCTGATACAGAAGCTTTATCTAAAACAAACTCGGGGTATCAATGAAAAGGTCACAGCCTCTTCGAAATGTTCATATATAAAGGCAGTGCTCTAACGGACAAGCATCATAACTACTCTAAGCCAAGCTGCGTGTACTTGTTTCCACATTCAACCCAAACTCGTGCTTAAGATGAAGGCCAGCCTGATCATCCTCGTCGCCATCTTCGCCGTCGCGGCCATGTTCCAGTCGACGCAGGCGTGCATCGTGCACGGGAATCCGTGTAACCCGACTGGAGAAGGCGGCCTGTGCTGCTCCGGCATGTTCTGCGAGGTGCCGTACGGCGCGCGCTTCGGCCGCTGCGTCCACAAGAGGGCAGTACCAGATGACCTAGGAGCCAAGCCGAATTAAACTCTATTTTGCTTACTTAAATAACTCAATTTTCAATATTATTAATTCGATTAGATGTCTGCTTTTTCGAAATTTTGTATATTAACTGTTTTGTGTTTTACTAGATGCAAATACAATTCAATTTAGTGTAATTATTTCGTGAAGAATAAAATAAATGTGTCTCATAATTATGAAATTTAATTTGTGGAAATAAAACGTGTTGATTTTGATATAACCATAATTTTTAGCCCGCAAAATAAGACTTTAAGTATAAATTATATTTTAATCGTTTTTAAAAATATTATAATATGTCATAGAGAAGATGAACAAAGACATTTTTATTCAATAAAAACATTTTAACAAATATCAGGCACAAACTAGATTTTTTTCGCTTAAAGTAGAAAAAAACTAAGCACAGTTTTAGTAACAACTAATTGAGATTCTACCAATTCACAATATTCTTTTAACCTTGGCTGAAGTTTAATAGTCCACATCAAATGCATTGACATTATTCCAAAGTAAGTGAGTTATATGAGAAATGTTAAAAAATTAAAAAACATAAATACATGTTTATCATGCATACACACAAACTAAATTTTTTATCTGTCTGTTTGTTCCGGCTAATCTCTGAAATGGCTGAACCAATTTTGATGGAACTTTTATTGGCCAGAGCTGATGTGATAGGAACTATCTAAGGCTACTAATATTTTAGAAACAAAAATACATTCAAAATCCTTTAGTCCACGCAATCAAAGACACGGGCAGAGATAGTTTAAATATGATAAGTAAGTTCCTATTCCTGGTTGGTGAATTCAAGGGTCATCAAGGGTCAAGGGAGGTTATCTCAAACCTAAGCTAATGTTACAGCAAATAAGTAACATTTTTTTAACTAAAGCTGTTTCCTGCATTTTTATTCCTGTCATTTCGGTATACAAGGTGTCCTACCTGTAGTAATATATTTTTTATCTTGTTTTACTCAAGCATGGTGCGTATGACAGTAACGGCCAGTTTCGTTTCACTGTTGAAAGGTGGTTCTATTTATAAATTAAGACTTCGTATTCTGGCTGCACCACGTTTGCAATTTATTAAATTATTTACAGATTTTGTAGGCAATTCAATTAAATACAAGCATATTTATTTTTACTTTACAAATTAAATCAAAATAAAGTTATTATCAAAATAAGGAAAGTGTTATGCGTATAACGTAACGCCGAAAAATGTAGTGATGAAACGTAGGGCGTGGGTACGATAGAGAGTCGATATTTTGTATCTTGTAATTTTTTTCCATAATCTTAGATAAATGTAATCACTGATATATGCATGATAAGGATGCTGTTATCGAATATCGTACCCTTTAAGAAAATATTAATAAAGTACAACTGAAAGTAAGCAAATGCTGTTCATTAAAAAAAGCGTGCTTAAATAGCTTTAGGTTTAATTTTTTTATTCTGCTCATAGAACAGTTAACCGAAAATGTTTCATAACAAATAACTGTAAAGTGGTATTTTATTTTAAATACCGGTCGCTTAAAATTATTAAATGTTTATTATTTAGTTTATTTTAAGAGAGGTACGGCATAGCGATTTATCGCTTGAACTGGAGCAGCCCAATCACTTTTATGTTGTAGTGTTCTTACGTGTGGGTAAGATCTCCAGATCTTCTGGGGGGTTCTTCATTGGTAGCAGGGGTCAAACCTTCAAGGTAAGGGCGACAAGTCCAGTAACAGATTGTTTATGCTGTACTCGTCGCTAGGATTTCATTACCACTTAACGTCAGGTAGGATGAGGTAAATTTTGAAGAGTAATATAAAAAAATATACACGTTTCAAATTAAAGTAGTATTTAGTAAGCATATTTATGGCTTTGTTGTAGCATGTACAAGGTCTTTGCAAAAGATCGTTATACGAATTAACCTGACCGAGAAGCGAACCATGGACTTTAGGGCTCCTGATAAAAAGCACTACAAAACCGAAATGTTGCCTTAATATTTTATGAATCGCAATTATTTAAAAGGAAGAAAGATCACTGATTACGTTAGCATATTAGCCATTAATATTTTTTTGTCTTATCAAATTTTGTCACTAACGCTTTTATATAGGTATGGAAATGACATCTCGACAGTGGTCTTTTATATATACCGTTCAAGTTCATTGGGGTCATTAAATAAAGCAAATCAAGAATACGCGTTAGAAATGTAGAGAGGGATCAGTGTATGAAGAATGAGTTCACTAATTATGTAGGTACATATTTACACCAGACAACATCTTACAGCAATCCTAACTATAATATTATAAATCGGAAAGTGAGATTGTTTGTCTGTTTGTTTGTTCCGCTTTCACGCCGTAACTACTGAACCGATTTGCAATTTTGCAGACGTAAAGTTAAAAGTCCGGATTAAATAAAAGGGTACTTTTTATCCCGGAAAATTGATATTCCCTAAGGAAAACTAAAATATTGCTTGATGGATGGATCCGAGATGGCGCTGTGTGTCGTTTAAAACAAGGTAAAATATTGCAAACGAATATAAACATGTAAATTTAGAAGCTAAATTATACGATAATGAATCCCCGAAAATGAGGAATTCCCGAGGGATGACGTACAATTTATTTCATCGTCTAAACTGTTTTTTTACATCTACTTATATAATATAGTGTACGATTCAGTTTTTGTTTAACAACTAATCGTATCCAGCGTTACATCGCGCTTCTTAGATTTTTCCGTGGAAATGAGAAGTTTTCTTATAGTCGTCCTTATACCGCAATATAACCGAATTCCACGTGAGCGAAACCGTGGGCGGAAAGCTAGTAATAAAATATAGTTGAAAGAAAAAGGAAAACATAGCCACTGAAAATATTAGACCTGTGCAAGAAAATTGAAAATTTGCTTAAAAGTGTGAGAAATATTTTTTTAATTAAATTATTTAAATATAAATATATGGTAACGAAGTGTCTAACTATCATTTCATTTAGATATAATATGTCGCTTACAAACTATAATGTTTAATTGCTCTAGTCTGTCAACTGTGTCGTGTCGTGATGACTGAGTCATAAGCTTATGTTATGCAGAATAAATAATACTTAAAAATATTATAGATTAAGTATATGTAATTAGATTAATAAATTTTGGATGATATGGTAAAGCCATAGTTTTAAATGTTGTTTCTATATTTCAGATAAGATTGTGATTCATAAGTGTAAAAGATTTATTTGTAAAAGTGAAATGTTTTGTTTATGCAATAAAATTGTCCTAAATTCAGCAACACATTTTGAGTTTGAGTTTTACTGGTCATCCTAAATTATATTTTGATTTTGATTTTGATTATATATATTTATACTATTTTAGTTAGTCACCTGTGAGTGATATATATTTAGAAATAGGTATAGTATGTTTAGTGTTTCATTTGCTTTTAGTTATTTGAATAGGATTATTAATTAATTGATAGTGCGTTAGTGTAAAGGTACTTTAGATATGTTTTTTTTTACTTTTATACTTTATTTTTGTGTACATTCTGTCAACGCTTTGTCTTCCTTAAAACTTTGTCTGCTCTACCTCAAGAATATAAACCTTAATTTTTTTAGGCCTTTTTATCAATTTTCTTGAACGTGTTATGTCGGCAGTTCATTAAGTGGTATGAAAACAACAGTTCCATTTTCAAAGTTGAAATAAACTAGCTCTTTCATTAAATTGAAATAGGACGTATCTGCTGTCACTGTAGAATGAATAATGTCACCTTATCCATTGTACAGTAATAATAAATACCTACGTATGATAGAAATATTTATATCTTCTAAACGAGAAAAATAAATTCACTTTAAACACCATTACAACTCAATTTTTATTTAATTTGAATACAAAATTATTTACAATTAGCAAAAAGCCATTGAAATTTTACTTTCAAATACAATTCAAATTCAAATTCAATATTTGTTTATTCAAGTAGGTTACATATCATAACACTTTTGAATCGTCATTGTATATAATGCAAAGTGATTCTACTTCCGGTTCGGAACCTATATCTACCGAGAAGACACCGGTAAGACACTCAGCAGATTAGTTACAGTGGCAGTATTTAACTTATAGCTATGTTTAGAACACTTTGGACCAAGTCATATAGTTTTATTTTGTTGAGTGAAAAAAAGCATTAATTATTATGTTATTTTAAGAGGTAAACTGGAGCAGACCAGTCCCCAAAGGTGGCACCTGTTCACAAGTATGACGTATGTGCCAGTTAAGCAGAATTACTATAAACAGGATTTACTTCTGCAGGAGATAAAAATAAATATTTATTTTATAGCTTAATTCAAAAATAGCCTTACATCGAATCTAAGAAAGTATTATATAAAAATACAGTTCAGTGAACCTGGTCGGCTTTTTGTCCATCTGGTACTGCCCTCTTGTGGACGCAGCGGCCGAAGCGCGCGCCGTACGGCACCTCGCAGAACATGCCGGAGCAGCACAGGCCGCCTTCTCCAGTCGGGTTACACGGATTCCCGTGCACGATGCACGCCTGCGTCGACTGGAACATGGCCGCGACGGCGAAGATGGCGACGAGGATGATCAGGCTGGCCTTCATCTTGAACATGAGTTTGGGTTGGTTGTCGAAGCAAGTACACGCAGCTGAGCTTAGAGTAGTTGTGATGCTAACACTGTAGAGTGGTGTTGCTTATATACTCGGGTAAGCACATGTTTTTAACCTCCGTTGATAACCTAGAAGTCGTTGATAAGTTTTTGCATGTTACGCAAACAAGATGAAATCTTTAAAGTTTTTGTGATTTTCATGAGCCAAGCTTGTGGATTTAAACAGTGCTTAGCCTTAAGCCAATCTTACTTAGTTGCATCCTACAAATATTCGTAACGTTATAGTTTAAAAAGTATGTATGTATCTCTAGATGTACCTATGTTTGTGAGACTTTCACGTGAAAACTATTGAAATAATTTTGTTAAATTTTGGTACTAAGGTAAATCAGATACCCAGTAGATATTTTCTCTGAGTGTTATTATTTTAAAACAGTTATATCTACAAAGATGTAAGGAAGCAATAGGTCAATTGCTGAATAAATTAGCTTAAGTGTTGAGTTTATTGCTAGCAACACAATTTTATTTTCTTTTGGAGCGATTATTTCCCAAAATATTAAAATTATCAAAAAATGTAAACCCCTGTTGATTTTTAAATACCTATCCAACAATATATCACATGTAAGGATTAAAATTAAAAAAAAATAACTCCCCAATTTACGTGTAAGGGGGACCCCCCCCCCCTAAAAATCTTTTTTTTATTTATTTTTTGCACATTATTGACGTGATTAATCAAGCAAACGGTTTCTGAGATTATCCTGGGACGGACAAACAGACAGACAGACGTGGCGAAACTATAAGGGTTCCTAGTTGACTACGGAACCCTAAAAAGTGCATAAGTAACCTAAAAAAACATAATATACAACAATAGTATCTACTAAGCGTGCACATAAAAGGGAATCTCATAGAACGGGTGGATAAGGCAAAAAATCTGGGACTTGTTCTTGATAGCCACTTGAACTTTGAAGCTCATGTAGCAGAGTGTTCACGCATTTGCTTTTATAGACTTAAGCTTCTTTACAAAATAAGGCCATACTTAAGCGAACAACTCAGAATAATGCTTTGCGAATCACTGATTTTGTCAAAACTAAATTACTGTGACATAGTATATGGGCCATGCTTACTTAGTAGAACTTCAAAGCTGATTCAGCGTGTGCAGAATGCCTGTGCACGCTTCTGTTTCCACATACCACCTCGGTCACATGTCACACCATTTCTGAATTCTTCAAATCTGCTTAAAATGGAAGCGCGCAGGAGGCTACACCTGGCCACGTTACTTTTCGGCGTCATCTCCACAGGCAAGCCGCAGTATCTCTTTGATAAACTGACGTGGTCACGCAGCCAAAGTAGATACTTGAAGCGATCGTGCACGCGCATTTTGTCGACAATGAAGCACAGAACTGTGGCGTTCAGGGGGTCCTTCCGATTTGCTGCCTCGCGGTGTTGGAATGATCTTCCCCCTCCGTTGCGTGAACTAAAAATAAAAAACGCGTTCAAAATGAAATACAAAACTCATTTGTTGCATCAACAAGTTGAACCACACCAACCTATTAGTTTTTCACGTCACGTTGACAGTTTATTGGCATCTTCCAAACACGGGCGAGGCAGTTAATCTATCCGTGTACTCCTCCATAAGTTCGTTAATTCCAATGTCGAGCGGGATCGTTTTTGAGTGTCCACCATGCCATGATGCCACGTTTTTTGTTATTTGTCGAATAGTATGCGCGTGGCTGCGGTAACAATAGGTAGTACAGACAGTCTAAGGTAGGACCATAAACAAACTAGACTTATTTTTTTTTTTTTAATTTTCTTTTTTTTTCTTTTCCATGCCTTATTATTAAGACACTATGTTTTGGGGTTTAATCTTCCGCCTAGATTCTTCTTCTTCTTTTTCTCACTCGACTGATGCTGTGTATCCTTTTCATGTAAATTATTGTACATTTCTAAATTTTCAAATTTCGTGTCCTGTATATAAAACTATATGAAATTATGTTTACTGTTTGTATTGTTTTTATATATATTTTACTTTTATTTGCTGTTTTTCTTTGTATGGCCATGTAATAAAACCAACTTATCGTAACTTTTATATACGCTACTCACCACAAGGTCTCGCCTGAAAACCAGCGCTGATGTGGCACTGTGCTGCAGCAGCTCATGCTGAGGCTGAGACCTTATTGGCACATTATAATTTAAATAATTTCTAACCTACTGTATGTAAAAGTTTGTGTGAGCCAATAAATGTTTTTTCTTTCTTTCTTTCTTTCTAAGCGTTATAAAAGTAATTACTAATATAAACAAACATACATGAATAAATAGAATATATTATATAAATTACGAAACTTTACTTATATTTATATAACATAACAATATTAACTAATAACTTATATTTACTTATATATGCAATCCGGGGAATGAAAAAAAACACAAAAGCGTATTTTTACTCGAATAAAATCTACCATGACTCGCATTTACAAATAATTCTGAAATACTTAAGGTAACAAGATCTAGTTTGTCAACTATCTAGATATAAATAAAAAGCCGGCCAAGTGCGAGTCGGACTCGCGCACGATGTGTTCCATACCATTGATCTATTAAACATTAGACGCAATTATTAATTTTTTAAGTAAATTTATAACTTCATTTTCTGTGAATATAAGCTAAAAAAATGTTAAACGCTCCTTAGATAACATTCGAGACTTATGTAAGGTAAGCGACATAATAGCATTGCAAGAAACTTGGCTGACTAACGATGAGATCCCGTTTTTGAACACAATAAACACCGAATTCAGTAGTACCGGAGTATCAGCTATGGACACATCGGCTGGCCTGCTAAGAGGTCGGCCCTTCGGAGGAGTAGCGCTGCTCTGGCGATCCAGTGTGTTTGTGAATGTGGTTGTGATCGAGTGCGATAACCCGCGTATCTGTGCGATTAAGGTAGTATCGAATGAGAGATCATTTCTGGTAATGTGTGTTTATATGCCTACGGACGAGAAATTGAACCTGGCTGAGTTTACAGATGTTATCAGTGCGGTAAGTGCTATAATAGACGATTGTAGTGTAGACTGTGTATATATAATGGGAGATTTCAATGCCCATCCCCAACAACCGTTTTATTATGAACTATTAAATTTTTGTAAAGATCAAGAGTGGACTTGTATTGACTTTAATATATTAGGCTTAGACAGTGGTACGCACACTTACATTAGTGAGATAAATGGATCTAGGAGGTGGTTGGATCACATATTATTAAGTAAAACCGCTGTCAATTCAATTAAAAATATATATGTTATGTATGACATTTTTTGGTCGGATCACTATCCTCTGGTAATGGAATGCGACTTAAATATTGTTCTACCTAAAAAATGTATATTGATGTTGTATGGGGAGAAAGGACACCTGAGCAAATAGACTTATATAGGCAAGAATGCAATCGTAGGTTAAGGCTTATTGACTTTTCTCCTGAATTGTATAATTGTTGCGATAGGATGTGTTATAATAATAGTCACAAAATCGTAATTGATAATCTGTATAGTGAAATAGTATTGGCCCTGAAAGAGTCTTCCTTAATCAGTAAAGAGAGGAAAAAAAAATTGAAAAGGAAAGTAATTGCGGGCTGGAATAAACATGTGGCTATAGCTCATGAAAGGGCCAGGCTTAAATTTCAATCATGGGTGTGGCAGGGTAAACCAGGCGCCGGTGACGTTTACGAAGAGATGTGTGAGACAAGAAAAATTTTTAAATCACGTTTAAAATGGTGTCAAGATCATCAAGTTGCAAATAAAAATGGATATTTTAGCCTCCCATCACGCTAAAAATGATTTTTCTTCTTTTTGGAAGCACACTAATCAGTTGCAGTGTAGGCCTGGCCAGCCCGTGAGTGTTGATGGTATATGCGAGCCTGTAGATATCGCTAATTCTTTTGTAGATCGCTTCAAAGTAAATTCCCCCCTCGGACCGACAAAATCAACGCTGAATGTTGGGCCCGACTTGGACAGGAAGACTACTTTTTCGGTGAAAGATATAGCTGACATGATTAAGTCGATGACTAAAGGTAAATCACCAGGCCACGACGCGCTCAGTATTGAGCATCTCAGATTTGCCGGTCCGCACCTTCCACGTGTACTGTTTTTGTTATTTAATTACTGTTTGGCGCATAGCTACATGCCAGGGGATATGATACGAACTGTAGTAGTACCCATAGCCAAAAGCAAGACGGGAGATCTCTCAGACGGGAATAACTATAGGCCTATATCGTTGGCAACGGTTATTTCAAAAGTGTTTGATGGTGTGCTTGGCATACTTTTGAATAGCTATGTGAAACTGCATGACAACCAGTTTGGTTTCAGACATAAATTGTCCACTGAAAGTGCCGTTCTGTGTGTGAAGCATACTATCTCGTACTATGTGAAGCGAAAAACGCCAATCTTTGCTTGTTTTCTAGACCTGTCGCGGGCATTTGACCTGGTTTCCTATGACATCCTGTGGGATAAACTAGAAAAAAGTCACCTACCTGTAGAACTTATAAATATACTCAAGTATTGGTATGGAAACCAGGTCAATAACGTGAGATGGGGCGGGGTTTTGTCTGAACCGTACAGGTTGGAATGCGGGGTGCGTCAGGGGGGGTTAAGTTCGCCTACGCTTTTCAACCTGTACGTGAATGACTTGATCGACGTACTGGCTGACGCGGGGGTCGGATGTCATATAGATGGCGTGTGTGTTAACAACATTAGTTACGCGGACGATATGGTGCTCTTAAGTGCATCCATTTGTGGTCTACTGTCAATTTGTGAGGAGTACGCTTCATCTCATGGTTTGGCTTACAATGCTAAAAAGAGCCAATTAATGGTCTTTGGGGCCGGGAATAAAACATATGAAGACATACCTCCTGTGAAATTATACAATAGTACTCTACAAAGAGTGACTACATTTAAATACCTAGGACATATATTAACTCCCGACCTTAAGGACGATGATGATATTGATAGGGAACGGAGAGCGTTGTCAGTAAGGGCGAATATGCTGGCCAGAAGGTTTGCGCGGTGTACGCCAGAGGTGAAAGTTACATTGTATAGAGCTTTTTGTACTTCGTTTTACACGTGCAGCTTGTGGGCAAGGTATACACAGAAGGCCTACAACGCTCTCCGTGTCCAGTACAACAACGCGTTCAGGGTGCTGCTGCGGCTACCTCGCTTCTGTAGCGCATCGGGGATGTTCGCAGAAGCAGGCGTAGACTGCTTCTACGCCACAATGCGCAAGCGGTGCGCGTCTCTTGTACGTAGGATGCGGGGGAGCGGCAACAGCATCCTGAACATGATCGCGGGCAGATTAGATTGCCCTTATATGAACCGTTCTTGCGCTATTTCGGGGGGAGTAGTGCAGGAATGGCCACTTTAAGTTATAATATTTTTATTTTGTGTATTGTCTTTTTAAATTGTAACTAACATATTTCATAAGTACTACTAACAACATGAGTCATTGTTACTTGATTAATAAATTCATTCATTCATTCATTCATTCATAAGCAATTATAAGCGTCTACCTGTCGTTGTTATTTAACATCGATCAAAAAACGGCTTAAACCACGTTTGTTGCCTGGAAGCCCCCTTTAAATTTAATTATGATCTTTGTTTTGTTTTTAGTATTATTTTTATAACAGCAACAGAAATACATACCTAATCGATGAAATTTTCTAAAATAAATTTCTCTGGCCATCATGGTTCTTGAGATACAGCCTGGTGACAGACAGACGGATAGACGGATGGACAGACAGCGAAGTCTTAGTAATAGGTTCCCGTTTTGACCCTTTGGGTATGGGACGCTAATAAAGGAATGTAGTTTAGCAAAATACAAAACGCATGCTGAACCCTCGATGTAAATTATCAAAAAGAGTCGAGTCTTTAAAAATCGTATCACTTGGTAAATCCAAAGCGCAAAGTACCACATCACCCAGTAGGTACCTAACTCGAATGTATTTTTATTATTTCTTTGATGTAAACAAATGAACTGACTTATCTTGGGTTTTTCGATAAGTTAGCTCCTCCCAACCTTGTGGGAAGCAAGAGAACTCATATCGCGATGACTACGGATTTGATACCATAATATCCTATTCGTCCGAATCGCCATACTAGACCGCATGATGTTTCTTCACAGATTCACTTCCATTTAAAGGAATTCATATCAAAAAGAGAAGGAAACACTAATGGCTACGAGTTCCAATTCTTTTTTATGATACGGTACGGTTTATGATACGGCATAGATAAAAGTTACTATAAGGGCACTAATGAGTCTAACTTGTATAATCTGACGTACTTTTCATTCCCCCTTAGACACTTTGAACCGTTAATATGAATTTGTCACAAAAACGGATATTTGTACTGTGTTTTGAAAAAGCCTGTTAGTTGGAATAACGGAAGTCGAACATCCAACATGGCCAAGCCTTAAAGGACGAGTATAAGTATTTACGGTTATCATGTTAGGTTCAGGCTGAAAAATAAGTTTGATATTTAATAATAAATAATTAAAATAATATTTCATAAAAAAGGTGCAAAATGATCATACTAATGAACTACTATCAACTTAAAACAAGCCAGTATAGAAAAGTTAATTTTTCTAAATAGACTTGACTGAGAATCGAACCCGGGATGATTCACGCTTTTGACGCCTACTTGATATCTTTAAATCTGGCTTTAAAATTTGTGCAGGACGGCATTAACTTGTACATTATTTATTGTATATGGCCCAAATAAACTTTGTTTTCATTTTTGTTTTAATTCCCATACTAGATAGATAGACACTAGATTTGTAAATACTTTGCTATCGTTTATTTTCCTTTTTTTTCTAATAAAGACCGACTCCTTTCTGCGGTATTGCTCGGGGCAACGCAATCGTATAAGGGGGTTACACGGGGTATAAAACTGCTCCTCTCAATAGGCGCTAGTTGCACCCATGAAACGTAGGATATAAGCGCGAGCGAGCTCAGTCACAGCACACACTTAAATTAAAGGGGTGAGAGCCATCTGCGCTCCCCCGACAGCTCGGTAAAGATGATAAGGCTTCGCAGCCATCATCAAAAGTCAGGTAGGAAAAAAAAAAGTCACAGCACGCTTCACTTCGCTCTACGCTCCGAAAAGAAACCCTGCTAGAAGAGGAAACCCTGCAAGAAGAGGAAACCCTGCTAGAAGAAGAAACCCTGCTGGAGCTCTGCCAGACTGCCTGGCGGAAACGACCGCAGACAGAAAAGCGTTGCGTTGCGTCGCAAATACCGTAGAGGGGGGCCGAATTAACGTTTCGAAAACGTGTATTATTTGCCCCCTCTCTGCCTCCCTATCCCGTCGTACTGACCGCTTCGGGCCAATCCAGCAATATAGAGTGATCCGGCACAACATTTCTATCACAAAAATTTTTGGAAATAAATTCATGAACAACGATAAATGTCAAAAAAACAAAAATACAGTTTAGGAATGACTTACAAAATGTTTTATTTTTTTCTTATTTTAAACAATCTACTGATAACCAGAAAAGTAATTCGCTGGAATATGGAAAATACAGTTCACTGTTAGCGAGTTGCCGTTTTCTTCTGGATTCGATATCATGGAACAGTTGGAGGTGAAAGCAGGCAATTTTTCTTCTCTTCCTTGTGGATGCAATATCCATACTTCGCGCCGTCCGGTAGCTCGCAGAACATTCCAGAGCAGCAAAGACCATATCTCCCATCTGGGTGGCACTTGTTCCCGTACATAATGCACGCACTTGTCGACACGACCAAGGACGCGACAGTAAACATGGCGACGAGGATGATCAGGTTGGCCTTCATCTTGACGTAAGGTGTGGGAGTAGTCTACAGTAAGAGTAGATGTGTTGCCTGGATCTCACAGAACTGCTTTTTATAAGAGAAAATACAGGCATGACCCTTCACAGATAACCTCAGAATCCTCGATATCACTTTCGATTTTACGCAATACTTTTAAAAATTATAATTGGAACTCGTATTTATAACTTTAACCATGAATTAGAACAAGGCGGTAAAATACTAAACTTGTACTGACGATTCATAAGTGCTTTTCTAAAGCTTACATGAATAAAGATAATTTCTATTATATTCTAATACTCTTCTATATCTTTAATTAATCGCCTATAAGCCTAAATAAACCCAGCAACCAAGTGTGAGCCAGACTACAGAAGTAACATGATAAAAAAATATATTAGAGTTGGTTGAATTAATGGTAAATTGCGGTTTACGATTTATGACGAATTAAAAAAATCTGCTTACATACTAAATCTCGTTCAAAACAATTTTCGGTGTAAGTTTGCAAGACTTTTTTTAATTTTTATCATTAACTTATTTGAAAAGTTACGGGGGGGGGAGGGGGGGGAGGGGGGGGGGATACATATTTTACGGTGATGATTAATGATGTTGAGGGTTTAATAGTTTGTCTCATCATTTTTCAAAGACCTATCCATAGATACTCCACACGTAATACGTCGTAGATAAGAAATGTTGATGTTCAGCTTTATGGGGAGCCCCTTACATTTATTGTTTTTTTTTTCTATTAATATGAAAAATCTTTATGCGGTTTACAGGATTAATTGACATACCAATATTAAACAGCATAGATTTAGTAGTTTCGGAAAAAAGTGGCCGTGACATATGGACGGACAGACATGACGAATCCATAAGGGTTTCGTATTTTGCTATTTGGCTACGGAACCCTAAAATATTAATAAAATATTAATTTTCTCGACTAATAAAACAATACTTAGATAAAACTATGCTCAATTGCGGGAAGGGGGCGCATTATGTCTCTGATGGGCAGAGATCGGAATAGGTAGAGCTATTTTGGTTCATTGACCGCAAACATAGATGTTAATATGGACATGCCCCGGGATTTTGACTACAATCCCGGAATTTATATAAAATCCAAAAATAAAAATGAAGATAACAAAAAGTAGCTCTTCTTATGTAAACCGCTGCACGCGCGACGTTGTCAAACTTACATTAACGCATCGAATCTCCGAAGTTGCAAAATTCTAATCGCACACGCGCGACGTTGCCACATTTGTAGTACGCACAACACAGCATGTGAGAACAAAAGAAAACAATAGCGGGAATGCGAGGCGCTCCCGCTTAACGAGATTTTGTCTCTTTTTACCGCATTCAAATTTTCTATTAGCAATAAATCGGTAACTCACTCACTTACTTCGGTTCGTAGAGTGCGCTCGCTTGCTTCCTGTTGTGTTTTGTGTGGTGAATCCTGTTTGACCCTGGCTTGTTTATTGGATTCTGGAACCTACTTAATACGACTATTTCGGCGTGCATTTACGGACTTTGATTTGGCCTTATTGTATTGGATGATTGGATATTTGAAGTTGGTGATCTATTTGGTAAGTTCATTAATTAAATTTCCATTAAATCTAGATTTTCTCAGTGTAGAATGTTTTCTCGTTTGTTATGAAAATCTGTTTTGTCTTACTAAAGAGGGTTTTTGATACAATCACAATAAAGTAGTAATGATTTCAAATGCTACTGAAGAAGCATACTTTTTAAATAGGACGCATTTTTTAAATTACATTAATGGACTATATGGTTAACGATGAATGAATGATGAATTTTTAAAGTTATTTTTTCTGGAAATCTTTTATTGGTTTTCTTTTTTAGCTTTAAATTTAATAATTAATGTGTTCATGTGATTGATATGAAAACCTGTATTGTTCTACTAAAGAGCGTTCTTGTACTTCTGGCATAAGCGTTTATAGCATGTATATTAAAATGTCTCAATTGCTACTTAAGGAATGAAGAAACGTTTATAATAGGAAGTATCTTTCTTTAACATATTGCATTAACCGACTCCGATTTGGCATTCTTGGCTCGGACGATTGGATATTTGAAGCTATTTTTTCTGGCAATCGTTTTGGGTATGTTGATAGATTTTGATTTTGAGTTAAATTGTTTAAAACTAGATTTCCTCAATGCAAATGTATTCATATTATATAAGATAGTATTGTTTTGCTTAAGAGCTTTTTTCTTTTGATACATTCACGTTCCAGTAGCGTTGGTCTTTAATTGAGTAAATTACTAAATTTTTAATAAATACAATACTTTAATAGGACGTATATCTTTGTAATAGCTTTCATTAAGGTGAAGGGTAAGCAGAACTAGCGCCACCAATTTATTTCTTTTTGTAACTTCTAAATCAGATCAATTTTCAATAATTGAAAGTCCAAGGGCATCTAATATTTATCAAATCTCTATATACCATTTTTCATTTTGTAGTTTGCCCACAAAACAGGTTCACGCCTAAAGTAGTCACTTTGGACAGAAAACCATTTTGTGAGCAAATTACAGAGCATAAAGTGGTGTACAGCGATTCAATAAATATTAAAGGTGTTTTTCTAGCACCTTACGCTTTGAATTGTTGAAAATTGATTTGATTTAGAAGTTATACAAGAAATCAATTGGTGGCGCTAGGTCTGCATTACCTTCGCCTTAACGAACTCTGAGTTGGCATTCTTAGCTTTGACGATTGCATGTTTAAAGTTATTTTGTCAGGAGATCTTTTGGGTATATTTATAGATTTCAATTTTGAGTTAAATTGGTCAAAACTAGATTTTTCCAACGCGAATTTAAATGTATTCTTATTTTTTTAGGAACATCTAAAGAATTGTTCTACTAAATAATGCTATTTCATCCTTGTGAACAATAATTTTCTACTTGTATTTTTCCTAAATATTCAATGTGTTTAAACCACTGTCTATATTTTTTTAGGTATACTACTCAGATATGAGTTCAATCAAGGCTGAAACAGTTCAAAAGTGGATATGCAATTATCCTGAGCTGATTTACGACCCCGCTAGCCGTACAATATACTGCAGCAAGTGTGAAAGCCACATATCAACCAAGAAATCAAATGTAAAAAGGCATATTGAAGGCGCAGTACATCAAGGAACCTATAAACTGCCTCAAGAGGATTTTTACTTTGACCTCATACAGTTTTTAATTATATGCAACATTCCATGGTCACAAATGAAAACTCCTGGGTTCAAGGACTTTTTCCAAAAATATATGTGCTGTGATTCTTGTTGCAAGTGCACTAATAAGAAAATGCCTGACGAATCACTATTACGAAAAATTTATTTGGACAAGTTTTATAAAAATAGGATTACATCAATTTATCAAACCGTCAAAGACGAGAAATTGTGGATATCGCTGGATGAGACAACAGACTTTTTAGGTCGTTACATTGATCATTTTTTAGTAAAACCCTTAAATGGGAACTTTTCAGGTCGGCCCTATTTGATTGCATGTAAAATGCTTGAGGTAGTGAACGGAAATACTATAGCAAATTTTGTTATCGCGTGTTTGGAAAATCTATGGCAAAACTCGTTCGAAATAAAAGTTGACAATGTCTTGGTGTTATGTACTGACAGTGTAGCATATATGTTAGCTGCGGGTCGTAAATTGAAGAATTATTTACCGCAATTAAAACATGTGACCTGTTTGGCACACGCTCTTCATCGCGTATCTGAGCAAATACGGGCAGAGTACCATGAAATAGACATGTTGATAGCAAATGTAAAGAAAATATTTTTAAAAGCCCCAAGCCGAGTTAAAATTTTGAAAGCATTGTATCCCAATTTACCTCTGCCTCCACAACCAGTCATAACTAGGTGGGGCACTTGGCTGGAGGCGGCATCGTACTACTCAAAGTATTTTCATAAAATTAAAGATGTTTTGTCTCATTTACGCAGCTCTGATTCAATGGCAATCCGAAACGCGAAAATTATATTAGAAAAAGACCATATACAAGAGCAGTTAAAATACATAGAAGAATATTTTATGGTCATTCCATTTTCAGTAAAAGCATTGCAAAAACAAAATATAACAATTACTGAATCGCTATTAGCTTTTGACCAAGTCAGAGCTGTAATAAATGAGTGTAATTCGAATAAAATAAAAGACAAAATTGAAAATGTCATGAAAAGAAATCCGGATCTTGATACAATTAGAGAATATAGTGAAAAATTATCGAGTAATGAAATAAATAACGAATTTTTGCCTTACGAATTAGCGCCGTTAGCCTTCACAGATGTTGAACGCTCATTTTCTACTTATAAGTGGATATTAGATGTCAAAAGAAATAGATTAAAATTAGAAAACATAGAAAAAATTATTGTTATTTATTTCAATTACTCGGGCCATGGTCAAACTTTCAGTGAAGCCGAAGATGAAAACGAGGAATCGACAAATGAATAAACTTGTCAGTCAGTTCCTAGTTAGTTTCCGTAAGTTGTACGCGTACGGGTACGCGAGTAAGTATATGAAAAATAAATTATAATATTTTTTATTTCCGGGATTTATTTATTAAATTTTTCATTCAAAAATCTCCACGAAATACTCATAGTTGTTATACGTCTGCGGCTTGGCTGAAAGACGAGCCTCAAAAAGGTTTATTAATGTTTTTTTTTCATAATATATGTGTTTAATTTTTAAAGTTTGTAATTGTGTTAGTTTTTATGAATAAGTTCGTTAGCCTGATGTTTGTTCCTCGTATGTAAGTACAACATTATTGTTATAGAAAAATAAAAATGTTTTTTTAAGAACACAATTTCTTTTTATTTCACTAATCCCAAACCCGTGAATCTTTAAGTTATTAAAACACATTGGTAGCCCGTTGAGCGCTCAGACTTTGTCGAAAGAATCGCCCGGTCGAATTCGTTTCATAGGATAATACAACGAATTCCACTAATTTATTGTTTCAGTGAGGTCGCGCGACAAATTGTGTTTTCATCTTTATATCTCATTATCAACCTTGCGCGGTGTGTGGCTTAACTTCCTAAGAATTAAGCAGCTGTTTATAAAGTAATTTCCAACTCAAATAAAATCCCGGGATCAATTTTTAAAATCCGGGACTTCGAGCATGTCCACATTATTACAACATATCACAAGTACCAAAAATAGCTCTACCTATTCCGATCTCTGCTGATGGGTAAGGTAATATTTACCCACTAATGACGTCACGCGAAAATTCAATGATGGTGTTCGCACATTTATCAATATACAAGATGGCGATACGACAGCGAGGAGTTTAATAATTTCTACGTGAGTGGTTATAGTTGACACGCCATTGGTAGACATGTCACCATGACATTTGAATGACCAATCACATAGCAGTTGGACCTCACGCCCACGTATCGCCATCTAGCGGATTTTTCATGCTCAAACACCCTTATTCAACATATTGTCGTTATTTCTTGATTCGGTGGAAAATTCAAACATCTTGATTCCTCTAAATCTTTTAAGTTCTGATGCGAAATAAAGTGGGCAAAGTTGGGGGAGACTGCTAGTATAATTATATTTCAATGTTGAAGTGAGAAATCAAATATTTTTGCGACAATAATATTCGTAAAAGGCTTAAGGTACAAATACCTAGTTTTATTGACCAAAAGACAAAGTAACAAAATAATGCTTTACCGTGGGTCCCACACTAGAAGAAGTCCTGTATTATGGGCACCCTTATTAATTTATTGAATTAGTTTTATTAATTTTTTGTTTTCAGCAATTATCTTCATGACCTTAGCCTCGAAAAGTTATCTATCTACAGTGACAAGTTTTCGTACCTACGAATGTTATTAAAACAATTAATATTTTGATCATATTATTTTAATACGAGTATTGACCTAACCTCTTTAATTGGCTTATCTCGGGTGAAACCCCAAGATACCTTTGTTGTTGATATTGAGTGCCGGAAAAAAGTACATTAAATCAGACTTTATCAGAATAAAGCATTCTGTATTTACCAGTTCCTCAATTTATCAAAGACCTTTGACATATATTTAGCCTTGTCACTTATTGAAAGCATCTTGTTGTATTTTTAACCGACTTAGACAGATTTTAGACAAAAAAAGGAGGAGGTTCTCAATTCGACCGTATATGTTTTTTATTCCAGAAAGTCATATAAACTAAATATAGGTCAAGCTCAAACTTAATAATTCTTTATTCAAGTAGTTTCCATGTAACACTTTTGAATTGTCATTGAATACAATGAAAAGTGATTCTACTTCCGGTTCGGAACCTATATCTACCGAGAAGACACCGGTAAGAAACTCAGCAGATAAGTTACTTATAGCTATGTGTAGAACACTTTGGATCAAGTCATATAGCTTTATTTTGATGAGCGAAAAAAGCATTAAGCATTATTTTATTTTAAGAGGTAAACTGGTGCAGACCAGTCCCCAAGGTGGCACCTATTCAAAAGCATTTGGAAAGTAATTATAATTTAAGTCATCAAACCAACTATAGGACCCGGAGCACGAAGTAGTAACCTCATCAGCAGCCTGTTGCAGTCCACTGCTAGACATAGGCCTCTCCAAATGCTCGCCACTTCGTTCGATATACCTCTACTCTCATCCAGCTCCTGCCAGCCGTTCTGTGCAATTCGTCAGTCTACCTGGCTTGAGGGCGTCCTACATTATGTTAATCGAGGCGTGGTCTCCACTCCAGAACTCGTTTACCCCAACGGTTGTCAGCTCTGCGGCTGATATGGCCAGCCCACTGTCACTTCAGCTTGCTAATCCTGTGAGCTATGTCGATGACTTTAGTTATCTGCCGGAGCACCTCATTATGGATTCGGTCCCTTAGAGAAACATCGAGCATAGCTCTTTCCATAACCAGCGGGCTATCACTCAGCGGAGTGAATTTAAGTCTGTAAACTAGTCGTGCCGTCAGTGTCCACGTCTCAGTAGTAACCTACCTACATCTAATTCTGATAATTTGAGACAATTTCCATACTAAATAAATTCGTGATAACGTATTCGTGGTAGTCCATCATATAGTTGACTTCATGATCTGGTGATTTAAGTACAGTGTCATGGTTTAAGGCTGGGTTTGATTCCTAGATCAAGCAAAGAATCGTTTTTTACATTTTTTATAATGCTTTACGCCGCACTAGCGAACTTTAAATATTTTAAACAAAAAAAAAATTCTTCTAGCGGGACTCGAACCCACAATCTTCACATATCGCGCCTGCTGCTCTTCAAACTGAGCTTACCTCTTCGAGTCCCGCACCGCAAAGGGAGATGAAATTATTCTGTTTCTTTAAAATATTCAAACAAAGTATGCTTCTGATTATTTAACATGTTTTGGTTTCTAACTCCATCTCAATACCAATAATAAGTTATTGTTTACTAATAAAGTTCGGGAGTTTTATTAAAACAATAATGACTTATGAAGGAAACAGTTATAATGTCAATAACGGAGGGTTACAATGGTGTATCAAAACAGCTGATAGTGTTAGAGAATTGAATGATAACAAAGTTACAAAAGATATTACTGCACATTTATGACCCGATATTGCTAACTATTGTTATTTGTTTTTTATTATGTTTCTCGGGAGGCATGCCCACGCACCGTCACTCTCTGCCACGGGGAGGTAAAGAGTGGTGTGTCGGACCTATACTAACTAAAACTCCCGGGGAGGTCCTTCTCTGCGCAAGTGGTGGCGGGGGCCGGTATCCACCAATGGTGATGAACTCAATCCCCTGCTCTTACATAACACCAAAAAATTAACTGAAATATATTTTATAATTTTTTTTCTTAATTGAATAGTTTGCGCGAGAGACACTTCCAAAGTGATAATATGTGCCCCCCCCCCCCCCCCCCCCCCTTGTAACTTGAATAATCAGATATATAACACAAAAAAATATATATGATGTCCATTATCATGCAAACTTCCACCGGAAATCAGTTTGAACGAGATCTGGTAAGTAGTTTTTTTTAATACGTCATAAATCATAAACCGAAATTTTTTCTTTAATTCAATCAACTCCGATATAAAACTTTTATATCATATTACTTGCTGCTACGGAACCCTTAATGGGTGAGTCCGACTCGCACTTGGCCGGGTTTTTAGTAGTTAATAAAAAACTTCTTACTGACCGACGTATCTTTTAAAAAGTTAATTCATTTAAATCTAAGTCACAAAATTGCTTTATTCAAAGTTCAAGTAGATAAGGAAACTTAACGCTAGAACTAATCTTATTTCTAAAACCAGTCAAAATTTTTCATTCCAAACCATGAGCCTAGTAAGACTTCGATTTTCCTTAACAGTTACTTTTGATACACCTAGTTATCTGTGGTTTAAAATAAAACAAATCAACGTCTGATACAAAAGCATTATCTAAATGACACTCAGTTTTAAGTGAAAAGGTCACAACCTCGAGATAATTGTTCATTATAAAAGCCTAGTACTTTAGCATCCAGGTATCATAACTACTCCAGATTATCTGTGTGCACTTCTTTCCAAGCAACCCGAACAGCTGATCAAGATGAAGGCCAGCCTGATCATCCTCGTCGCCATCTTTATCTTCGCGGCCATGTTTGTGGCGACTCAGGCGTGTGTATTCCAGGGAGGCCAGTGTAAGACGACTGTTAGAGGCACCGAGTGCTGCTTCGGCTTGTCATGTCAGGGTAATGGACGGTACGGCACCTGCGTCTACAAGTGAGCTGAAGGACAAGAGCCGACAGCTGAAGTAAACTTTTTTCTCTTTTTTAAAGTAAAATTCTATGTTCAACTATAACCATTTGTCTAGTATATAATAATAATTATTTTAAGTAAAAATTAAGAAATCAGAATTTTGTTCGAATTAAGTAACAAACCAATTTTTTGACTAGATGCAAAAGTGATTTAAAAGGCTTATTTTTATATAAGTAACGATAAATAGTTGACAATAAGGATACAATTCCAATATTCTGTTGTCTATTCTACACATTCCCGCCATTATCATAATAAAAATGTGTTTCATGTTGCTGAAATTGACTTTATTTCTTCCGAACTATAAAATGCTTCAAATTCACGTAGCTCATTTCACTAGAATAACAGTTACAAACAAAACGAAAAAAACAGTAGGTACCCGAATGAAGATACGATAAGTAAGTTCCTTAACCACTACACAATCAGGAGTTAATATCATTTTACAGTATTGTATTAATATATTAAAACACTGCAAGCAACTCTAACTTCGTCATAAAACTACGTAAATGTACATGAAGGTAAATGTAATATGTAGTAAAGTTATTTCAATATAACAAATAGACACTTCAATTTAATTTACATATGGAAATAGAATTTTCAACTCCAATACACAAAGTGGCCTTAATGCTAGGAGCCACTCGTCAACCCTTGTGTTATGCAAATATAGTATGTTTATGGCTGCGGTAAAAGTAAGAATGCTGGTATTGATTTAAAAAATCATAATTATAAATAGCAATACGCTAAAAACTATAGGTACATATTTTAAAAGATTAGGTTTTCATCACTACATAGTATAAAACAAAGTCGTTTTTTCTGTCGCTATATCCCTTTGTACGCTTAAATCTTTAAAACTACGCGACGGATTTTGATGCGGTTTTTTTCGATAGATAGAGTGATTCTAGACAAAGGTTTTTATGTGTAATAAAGAAAAGAAAAGCCAATATTTACATTACATCCGTGCGAAGCCGGGGCGGGTCGGAATAAATAAATAAATGCACCAGACAATCACACCAATCACCTGGTCCCAAAATAAGGTTTTCCCTTGTACTATGAGTACCAGACGACGGATTCTAACCGGGGACGTCATCCCAGCATGGGCCTGCTGAACCAAATCAATTTTTAGAAAAGTTCGTTTTCCAAATTGACCTGACCGAGAATCGAACCCGGGACCTTTCGCGCTTTGGCCGCCTACCTTAGCCACTGCGCCACCCAGTCATTCCTCCTCATATAAATACATACGTACATAATTGTGCCGATAAGTTAAATGGATGTAAATATTTTTAATTTGTTTCATGATGTCAAAGGTCGGTGATAATTAAGGAATCGGTAATGTTAAGTTATCTTGGGGTTTTACTAAAGATAAGCCTATTGTAGATTCATTGAACTTTTGACATATAAATTAGACTATGGGCGCGTCACGGCTTTGTTCGCGTACTTTGCCCATTTTTATCTATTTTTCACTGATTCTTTGCTTCTATTGATCGCCGCGTGATGTTCTATAAGCCTTTCTCCATGAATGGACTATCTAAAACATTTTTTTATATTATACTTCTTGATCTCAAGATTGACCTCATCCCACCTGATGTTAAGTGGTAATGAGTTTCTAGCTTACAGGCGACAAGTACAGCATAATACATACTGGACCTGTCGCCCTTACCTTGACCTGCTACTAATGTAGCACAGGAGCTTTGGAAGCCTTACTTACATCCAGGAACACAACAACAACACAGAAGTGATAGTTATTTGACCACGGTCTTCTGTACGGTGCAGGTATTTCACCAGTCGGGCCGCTACAGTTCGAGCGAAATCGCTATGCCCTACCGCTCTTAAAATATTTTTTCTTCACAGTTTAAGTAATCTCTGATTGAGAGTATTGATGAAATATAAATCATCAATACGTATAAAATTATAATTGGAGTGTCTGTTTGTGATATTAAAAAACCGCTTTTTACTACGTGCAGATGAAAATATACAGTACAAACTCCAAAATATCATTTTTAACAATGTTTTGTCTGCCTTGTTGTTCCAGCTAATTTCTAACATTGCTGGACCAATTTTGACGAGACTTTTGTTGGTAGATAGCTGATTTGATAAGGAGTACATAACCTAGACATCAATTATTTTAGAAAAATCTTTAATTTTATAAAATATTAGTCAGAACCCTGTAATCCACGCGAACAAGTTGTTCAATCGAAAAACAATTATACAAGTTGATAACCTAAGACCGACGACTAAATATGCGAATTTTTATAATATCAGTTAAACAGTGATAACCTCTCACTCATAAGGTGAGTCATGTTTTAAAGTTACGGTACAAAATTATTATTTTTTAAGTAGCTCTTGCTCACGTGGCTAAATAAACCTGAAGAAGTAGTACTGTATTAATCGAGCTTAGAATCTAAAACTGATTCAATTAAAATACACAAACTATAAAACCGCTTAAAATTCAGTCCAATTGTTTTAGCAGATACCGGGTTTAACACAAAAAGCGTTATCTAAAAACTCCGGTTATCAAAAAGTTTACAGCCTCTACAAACAATTTGCACATAAAAGCAATAGTTTGACATTCAGATATCATAACTAATTCAGTTTAGCTGTGTGCTTGTTTCCACGACCAATCTAAACTCGTGTTCAATATGAAGGCCAGCTTGATCATCCTCGTCGCCATCTTCGCCGTCGTGGCCATGTTCGAATTGACGCAGGCGGAGTGCCTCGGGTTTGCGACCCTGTGTAATCCTAACGGATATGGGGGAAAGTGCTGCCAAGGTTACGTCTGCAACAGGCCATACGGCGTACGCTACGGGATCTGCATCCGTTAGTGCACACGCGTCACGCAGACTTCACACGTATGCCGCTATGATAAGAATTAAAATCGAACTGAAATTGTTTATCTTGATGTGCCACTCCCCGTACAAGATAGACAAGCCGACCACCAGAATTTAGCGGTATTTCTTCAATTTTTTCCGTAGTTCAATGCCATTGATTAAATAAGATATCTATTTTTTTTTGGAAACCTACTTTATTTTAAGTGATTCATTAAGTATCTTTTACATATTTGATGTTACGAAAGATTGTGTCGAAAAATAAAAGCAAATGTTTAATACGGTGTACAAGTATCTTGATGTTTACAATCATAAAAATGGTTCATGATAAAGTGTATAATTATGTTTATAATGTTCAAACTTAAATATTAAAAAAATAATTTAAAACCACCTGTTAACCCTGTTGCATAATAAAAATAATATTATATTAATGTACATTTAATAAGAACGCATGTTATGACGCTTAAAATAAATTCAGTTTTTGTTCTTGTGTCGTTTAATGTTATTACTTTCCAAACATTATAGTATGATTAAATACTTTCTCAAAAACTATGATTTACTATTTACCACCATATTCTAGATCACATAGGATTTAAAATTAAATACATGCCCAACTAAATAAACAATCATAGTTTTAAGCTATAACTTTAGTCCTTAAAAAATTTGAACAGATAAATGATCTCAGGTTAGTAAATTTTTTTTAAGATATAATTGTGTTTGTCGTTCACCAATTTGGTATAAGTAAGTAACTTTAATCTACTGAAGACGTGTATTGGTACGATAGAGAGTCGATATTTTGTATGATAAATATAAGTATTTTGTAAATTTTTTCCATAATCTAAGATAAATTTAATCACTGATATATGCATAATAAGGATGCTAATATCTAATATCGTACCCCTTAAGAAAATATTAATATTTAGTACAACTGAAACTAAGCAAATGCTGCTCATTCAAAAAAGCGTGCTTAAAAAGATTTAGGTTTAAAATTTTTATTCTGCTCATAGAACAGTTAACCGAAAATGTTTCATAACAAATTACTGTAAAGTGTTATTTTATTTTATATACCGGTCGCTTTAAATTATTAAATGTTTCTATTATATTATTTTAAGAGAGGCAGGGCATAGCGATTTATCGCTTGAATTGGAGCAGCCCAATCACTTCTGTGTTGTAGTGTTCTACGTGTGGTAAGGTTTCCAGAGCTTTTGGGGGGTGTTACATTTGTACCAGGGCCCAAGCCTTCAAGGTAAGAGCGACAAGTCCAGTAACAGATTGTTAATGCTGTACTTGCCGCTAGGATCTCATTACCACTTTACATCAGGTAGGATGAGGTGAAATTCAAAGAGGAAAATAAAAAAAATACACGTTTAAAGTAAATTAGTAGGCATATTTATGACTTTGTTGTAGCATGTACAATATCTTTACAAAAGATCGTTATCCAAATTAACCTGACCGAGAAGCGAACCAGGGACTTTTGAGGATTCGGCGCCTGATAAAAAGCACTATAAAACCGAAATTTTGCCTTAATATTTAATAATAGCAATTATTTTAAATGAAGAAAGAACACTGATTACTTTAGTCTAGTATTTACTGATTACGTTAGTATTTTTTGTCTTATAAAATGTTGTCACTAAAGCTTTTATATAGGTATCGGTCTATGACACTGGTCTTTTATATATACCATTCAAGTTAATTAGAGTCATTTAACACAACAAAAGCAAATTAAAAATACGCGTTAGAAATTTAGAGAGGGATCAGTGTAGGTGAAGAATGAATTCACTAATAATGTACAAAGTTTACACAACACAACATCTAACAACAATAAAAAATTTAGCACAAAGAAAAAGGAAAACTCATAGCCACTGAAAAACTTTTGACTTATGCAAAAAAATTAAAATTTGATAAAAAGTCTTAGAAATATTTTTCTTAGATTGCACTTCAAGATTGACCTCATCCCACTTGATGTTAAATGGTAATGAAGCCTTTTTTTTGAACGACAGGAAATGCCTTGACGCACCTTACCGCAGCCGAGGGTGACTTTGACGAGTGAGGGATTCCCAGCGAGCAGACCTTACTCCCGACTCCGCCCTGAAAAGGGCTGGGACTACCCACTATAACCTGTCGGTGGACCTACTCGCCTGAGTAGCAGTGCCGTGGTAATGAGGTCCTAGCTTAAGGGCGACAAGTACAGCATAATAAATCTGTTATTGGACTTGTCGCCTTTACCTTGAAGGCTTGACCCTGCTACTAATGTAGCACTCCCCAAGAGCTCTGGAAACCTTAATCACACACAGGAACACAACAACACCGAAGTCATTGTTATTTAGCTGCGGTCTTCTCTAAGGTGAAGGTATTTCATTAGTCGAGCGGCTCCAGTTCGAGCGATAAATCGGTATGCCCTACCTCTCTAAACATCTAACTACATGTCAAATTTCACCTCGATCCATCCAATGGTTCAGGCTGTGCGTTGATAGATCACTATTTTAGTCAGTCACCTGTGAGTTATATATATATTTAGAAGTAGGTATAGTATGTTAAGTTCAGTGTTTCATTTGCTTTTAGTTATTTGTATAGGAGTGTTAATTTACTGATAGTGCGTTAGTGTAAAGGTACTTTAGATGTTTTTTTTACTTTTATACTGTGTTCTTGTAAAAATACCAATTTTTTTAAGGCCTTTCAATCACTTTTCTTGAACATGTTATGTGGACAGTTCATTAAGTGGTATAAAAAAAACAGCAGTTCCATTTTCAATAAAAGTTGAAATAAACTAGCTTTTCTATTTAATTGAAATGGGATGTATCTGCTATCAGTGTAGAACGAATAATGTCACCTAATCCAGCGCACAGTAATAATAAACGTATGATAGAAATATTTCTATCTTCTAAACGAGAAAAATAAATTCACTTTTAACACCATTAAAGCTCAATTTTTATTTAATTTGATAATACAAAATTATTAACAATTGGCAAAAAGCTATTTAAATTTTACTTTCAAATAAAATTTCAATTAAACAGAATTACTATGTACAGGGTTTACTTTTGCAGGAGATAAAAATAAATATTTCTTTTCTTAATTGAAAACATAACCTTAAATCGAATCTAAGAAAGTATTTTATAAAAATACAGTTCAGTTTGCCTGGTCGGCTTCTTGTCCATCTGAAACTGCCCTCTTGTGGACGCAGCGGCCGAAGCGCGCGCCGTACGGCACCTCGCAGAACATGCCGGAGCAGCACAGGCCGCCTTCTCCATTCGGGTTACACGGATTCCCGTGCACGATGCACGCCTGCGTCGACTGGAACATGGCCGCGACGGCGAAGATGGCGACGAGGATGATCAGGCTGGCCTTCATCTTGAACACGAGTTTGGGTTGGTTGTCGAAGCAAGTACACGCAGCTGAGCTTAGAGTAGTTGTGATGCTAACACTGTAGAGTGGTGTTGCTTATATACTCGGGTAAGCACATGTTTTTTCCCTCTGTTGATAACCTAGGGGTCGTTGATAAGTTTTTGCACGTTACGCAAACAAGATGAAATCTTTAATGTTTTTGAGATTTTTATAATTTAAGGTTGTGTATTTAAACAGTGCTTAGCTTAAAGATAATCTTACTTGGCTGCATTCTTCTAATATTTTTCACGTGATAGTTTAAAAACTGTATATGGATCTCTAGATGTGCCTATGTCAGAATAAGGCCACACAGACGGATGTGGGTCAAAATGTAAAATAATGATGTATTTGAATATAACAGTTATTTAAATTTTTTATTTATATGAATATATACTTTTTTTACAACTTACAAATTAACTGTATGTCGTGGTTCAAAATTAGTTATGAGTTTACCTTTTCATTTGTAAAAAAAACTACTGAGTTTCTTGTCGGTTGTTATAGGTTCTGAACCGGAGGTAACTACATAGTATAGAGATATATTCATAAGTACTACTATGATATCTATATGAATAAAATATTTGATTGGTTGATTGATTTGTGTGACTTTTACGAGAAAACTATTGAAATAATTTGGCAAAATTTTGATACTCAGGAAAATTAAATACCCAGAGGATATTTTCTCTAAGTGTTATCATTTTAAAACAGTTATATCTACATAGATGTAATAGAGAAATAAGTCAATTGCTGAATAAATTAGCTTAAGTGTTGAGTTTATTGCTAGCTATTTTTCTTTGTAAACCAAACTTTGACTATTATCGCACCCTTAAATAAACTTCATGCATAATTTAAGGGTTGATAATGCTTGATTTAAGGCCTTTTTTTGTTACAACAAACTCTGAATAAGTTACACGGCTCAATATATGTCAAAGGAACTGGTAAATACAGAATGCTTTATTCTGATAAAGTCTGATTTAACGTACTTTTTTCCAGCACTCAATATCAACAACGTAGGTATCTTGGGGTTTCACTCGAGATAATCTAATTAAAAAGGTTAGTTAAATACTCGTATTAAAATAATATGATAAAACTAGTCACTGTAGATAGATAACTTTTCGAGGCTATGGTCATGAAGATAATTTGTTGAGATAAAAAATAAATAAAACTAATTCAATAAATTCTAAATTTAAATAACTCACAGGTGACTGACTAAAATAGTGATCAATTAACGCACAGCCTAAACGATTGGATGGATCGCGGTGAAACTTGACTTGTAGTTAGATGTATTAGAGAGAGGTAGGGCATAGTGATTTATCGCTCAAACAAGAGCAGCCCGACTAATGAAATACCTTCACCATACAGAAGACCGCAGCCAAATAACAATCACTTCAGTGCTGTTGTGTTCCTGCGTGTGATTAAGGTTTCCAGAACTCTTGGGGGGTGCTACATTAATAGCAGGGTCAAGCCTTCAAGGTAATGGCGACAAGTCTTTTAAACGTATTATTTTTTGTATTTTTTTTTCCACAAAATAAATAACCTAACATTATTTTAAATTTATATGTTATACAATAATAATAACTACTAAGCATAATAAAAGTCATTATGAAAACTACTAATATAAACAAACATACATGAATAAATATATAAAATACTATTATTTTATATGTGTGTGCCCGCGACTTCGTTCGCGTGGACTACACCCTTTCATGGTCGGTTTAACCCCAATCTCCTCTAATAAACTTTTATATCTCTAACTTAAAAAATAAGCATTTTCCCATATAAACTTTCAAAGGTGGCATTACCCCCTCTCCCCCCTTACTTTATACCAAAAAGTAGCCTTTGTCCGTTCTTGAGGTTCAACGTATTTAACCTATGCCAAATTTCATCAAAATCGTTTGAGAGGTTTAAGCGGGAAAGCGTAACAGACAGACAGACAGAGTTACTTTCGCATTTATAATATTAGTAGGGATGAAGCTTTTCATATACTTATATAACATACTTATATTTGCAATCCGGGGAAAGAAAAAACACAAAAGCGTATTTTTACTCAAATAAAATCAACCATGACTAGCATTTCCAAATAATTATGAAATACTTAGGGTAACAAGATCTAGTTTGTCAACTATCTGGATATGAATAAAAAGCCGGCCAAGTGCGAGTCGGACTCGCGCACGATGGGTTCCATATCATTGATCTATTAAACATTAGACGCAATTATTAATTTTTTAAGTAAATTTATAACTACATTTTCTGTGAATATAAGCAATAATAAGCGTCTGCCTGTTGTGGTTATTTAACATCTTCAAAAAACGGCTAAAATCACGTTTGTTGCCTGGAAGACCCCTTACATTTGTTAGGTTTTTTATTTTGTTTTTAGTTTTTTTTATTATAACAGCAACAGAAATACATATTCGGTGAAATTTTCTAAAATGAAATTCTCTAGCTATCATGGTTCTTGAGAGCGACAGACAGACGGACGGATGGACAGGCAGCGAAGTCTAAGTAATAGGTTCCTGTTTGACCCTTTGGGTATAGGACGCTAATAAAGGAACGTGTGTGTAGTACACTGATACCGCACCCATATACAAACTATCTGCTACCCAAGGGTTGACTGGTAGAGAATGCCCCTAGCATTAAGTCCACCTCTTGTACTTATTTGTGCAAATTTTTTTTAAATAAATAATATAGTTTAATAAAACAAAAAACTCTAAAACATGCTGAACCCTCGATGTAAATGATCAAAAAGAGTCGGTATATTACGTCTTTAAAAATCGTATCACTTGGTAAATCCAAAGCGCAAATTACCACATCACCCAGTAGGTAACTCGAATACATTTTTATTATTTCTGTAATGTAAACAAATGAACTGACTTATCTTGGGTTTTTCGATAAGTTAACTTTGTGAGAAGCAAGAGAGGAACTCATATCGCGATGACTACAAATTTGATACCATAATATCCTATCCGTTAGCATCGCCATACTGGCCAGCATGGTGTTTCTTCACAATTTACTTTCGTTTAAAGGAATTCGTATCAAAAAGAATAAGAATAAGAATAAGAATAAGAAGTTATTTATTAGCACACACAATCAATATATACCTACAGTACACGGATATTAAAGCGACACGAACAAAAAATAAAGTAAAATAACAAAAAAAATATGTATAATAATAAACAGAAAATATTAAGATTGCGCGGCTAATTAGGTCACAGCCTCAGCATGAGCTGCCACGACATTGGATCCAATGCCGCAGCTGCGCTGGTATTCTGGCGGAACCTTACGAGAGAAAAAGAGAAGGAAACACTGATGGCAACGAGTTCCAATCCTTAATGATATGGCAAAGATAAAAGTTAATATAAGGGCAATACTGAGTCTAACTTGTATAGTCTGACGTACTTTCATTCCCCCTTTGAACCGTTAATATGAATTTGTCACAAAAACTGATATTTGTACTGTGTTTTGAAAAAGCCTGTTAGTTGGAATAACGGAAGTCGAACATCCAACATGGCTAAGCCTTAAAGGACGAGTATAAGTATTTACAGTTATCATGTTAAGTTCAGGCTGAAAAATAAGTTTGATATTCAATATAAATAATAAAATAATATCAAACAACATCACCGACACAGCTCGGACTCTGTGTGGTAAGCAGCTGAAGCACCTATGTTACCTACATCAGAAACAACCAAAATACCAACAACACCTAGATCTGGGACAATATGGAAAAGTTTGTTTTCTTTTAAAAGATGATATACTAGTTCCAACAGATAAGCTCAAAATGAACCAAAGTTTAAAGGGATTTCATAAATAGTGACTCATACGTCTGATACAGAAGCTTTATCTAAAACAAACTCGGGGTATCAATGAAAAGGTCACAGCCTCTTCGAAATGTTCATATATAAAGGCAGTGCTCTAACGGACAAGCATCATAACTACTCTAAGCCTAGCTGCGTGTACTTGTTTCCACATTCAACCCAAACTCGTGCTTAAGATGAAGGCCAGCCTGATCATCCTCGTCGCCATCTTCGCCGTCGCGGCCATGTTCCAGTCGACGCAGGCGTGCATCGTGCACGGGAATCCGTGTAACCCGACTGGAGAAGGCGGCCTGTGCTGCTCCGGCATGTTCTGCGAGGTGCCGTACGGCGCGCGCTTCGGCCGCTGCGTCCACAAGAGGGCAGTACCAGATGACCTAGGAGCCAAGCCGAATTAAACTCTATTTTGCTTACTTAAATAACTCAATTTTCAATATTATTAATTCGATTAGATGTCTGCTTTTTCGAAATTTTGTATATTAACTGTTTTGTGTTTTACTAGATGCAAATACAATTCAATTTAGTGTAATTATTTCGTGAAGAATAAAATAAATGTGTCTCATAATTATGAAATTTAATTTGTGGAAATAAAACGTGTTGATTTTGATATAACCATAATTTTTAGCCCGCAAAATAAGACTTTAAGTATAAATTATATTTTAATCGTTTTTAAAAATATTATAATATGTCATAGAGAAGATGAACAAAGACATTTTTATTCAATAAAAACATTTTAACAAATATCAGGCACAAACTAGATTTTTTTCGCTTAAAGTAGAAAAAAACTAAGCACAGTTTTAGTAACAACTAATTGAGATTCTACCAATTCACAATATTCTTTTAACCTTGGCTGAAGTTTAATAGTCCACATCAAATGCATTGACATTATTCCAAAGTAAGTGAGTTATATGAGAAATGTTAAAAAATTAAAAAACATAAATACATGTTTATCATGCATACACACAAACTAAATTTTTTATCTGTCTGTTTGTTCCGGCTAATCTCTGAAATGGCTGAACCAATTTTGATGGAACTTTTATTGGCCAGAGCTGATGTGATAGGAACTATCTAAGGCTACTAATATTTTAGAAACAAAAATACATTCAAAATCCTTTAGTCCACGCAATCAAAGACACGGGCAGAGATAGTTTAAATATGATAAGTAAGTTCCTATTCCTGGTTGGTGAATTCAAGGGTCATCAAGGGTCAAGGGAGGTTATCTCAAACCTAAGCTAATGTTACAGCAAATAAGTAACATTTTTTTAACTAAAGCTGTTTCCTGCATTTTTATTCCTGTCATTTCGGTATACAAGGTGTCCTACCTGTAGTAATATATTTTTTATCTTGTTTTACTCAAGCATGGTGCGATTGACAGTAACGGCCAGTTTCGTTTCACTGTTGAAAGGTGGTTCTATTTATAAATTAAGACTTCGTATTCTGGCTGCACCACGTTTGCAATTTATTAAATTATTTACAGATTTTGTAGGCAATTCAATTAAATACAAGCATATTTATTTTTACTTTACAAATTAAATCAAAATAAAGTTATTATCAAAATAAGGAAAGTGTTATGCGTATAACGTAACGCCGAAAAATGTAGTGATGAAACGTAGGGCGTGGGTACGATAGAGAGTCGATATTTTGTATCTTGTAATTTTTTTCCATAATCTTAGATAAATGTAATCACTGATATATGCATGATAAGGATGCTGATATCGAATATCGTACCCTTTAAGAAAATATTAATAAAGTACAACTGAAAGTAAGCA
This sequence comes from Glyphodes pyloalis, assembly GCA_037074685.1. Taxonomy (NCBI): domain Eukaryota; kingdom Metazoa; phylum Arthropoda; class Insecta; order Lepidoptera; family Crambidae; genus Glyphodes; species Glyphodes pyloalis. Next base: position 2,303,730 of record JAYKKO010000030.1, on the reverse strand, counting down.
AATGCTGTTCGTTAAAAAAAGCGTGCTTAAATAGCTTTAGGTTTAATTTTTTTATTCTGCTCATAGAACAGTTAACCGAAAATGTTTCATAACAAATAACTGTAAAGAGGTATTTTATTTTAAATACCGGTCGCTTAAAATTATTAAATGTTTATTATTTAGTTTATTTTAAGAGAGGTACGGCATAGCGATTTATCGCTTGAACTGGAGCAGCCCAATCACTTTTATGTTGTAGTGTTCTTACGTGTGGGTAAGATCTCCAGATCTTCTGGGGGGTTCTTCATTGGTAGCAGGGGTCAAACCTTCAAGGTAAGGGCGACAAGTCCAGTAACAGATTGTTTATGCTGTACTCGTCGCTAGGATTTCATTACCACTTAACGTCAGGTAGGATGAGGTAAATTTTGAAGAGTAATATAAAAAAATATACACGTTTCAAATTAAAGTAGTATTTAGTAAGCATATTTATGGCTTTGTTGTAGCATGTACAAGGTCTTTGCAAAAGATCGTTATACGAATTAACCTGACCGAGACGCGAACCATGGACTTTAGGGCTCCTGATAAAAAGCACTACAAAACCGAAATTTTGCCTTAATATTTTATGAATCACTGATTACGTTAGCATATTAGCCATTAATATTTTTTTGTCTTATCAAATTTTGTCACTAACGCTTTTATATAGGTATGGAAATGACATCTCGACAGTGGTCTTTTATATATACCGTTCAAGTTCATTGGGGTCATTAAATAAAGCAAATCAAGAATACGCGTTAGAAATGTAGAGAGGGATCAGTGTATGAAGAATGAGTTCACTAATTATGTAGGTACATATTTACACCACACAACATCTTACAACAATCCTAACTATAATATTATAAATCGGAAAGTGAGATTGTTTGTCTGTTTGTTTGTTCCGCTTTCACGCCGTAACTACTGAACCGATTTGCAATTTTGCAGACGTAAAGTTAAAAGTCCGGATTAAATAAAAGGGTACTTTTTATCCCGGAAAATTGATATTCCCTAAGGAAAACTAAAATATTGCTTGATGGATGGATCCGAGATGGCGCTGTGTGTCGTTTAAAACAAGGTAAAATATTGCAAACGAATATAATATAGTAAAATTCACTCCTTAAATAAAGGCCACAAGGAATAGGAACACAGAAAAACACTTACACAGTTTCCAAAAGCTTCTATTTCCTCAGACAGCATTGTACAAGCTCCAGAGACGTCCGTTCTCCTTCGGCGCTCCGACCAGAATGACTCGATTCGCCTCTTTTCATTTTAAACGCTCGATTCAACGGTCGAGAATTTCCGTTCCGAAACGATATTTTAAAACATTTTATGCTACGTTCAGAAATCAGATAATTTTAAATTTATACACCATAAAAATCGGCAAACCTAACATTCGACCATCCTGACATTGTGCATGTCCTCATGCACACCTAACATTCGGCCAATCGAGTCATTTTACAAAAACCATTCTAATATTAAAACTGTAAACCCACCTTCTTACAGTCATGTAAATAAACAATAAACATCAAAATAATAAATAGTAAACATCCATAATGAACTGTAAACCTTCCTTCTTACAGTCATGTAAATAAATAATAAACATCATAATAATAAATAGTAAACATCCATAATGAACTGTAAACCCTCCTTCTTACAGTCATGTAAATAAATAATAAACATAATAATAATAAATAGTAAACATCCACAATGAACTGTAAACCCTCCTTCTTACAGTCATGTAAATGAATAATAAACATAATAATAATAAATAGTAAACATCCATAATGAACTGTAAACCCTCCTTCTTACAGTCATGTAAATAAATAATAAACATCCACAATGAACTGTAAACCCTCCTTCTTACAGTCATGTAAATGAATAATAAACATAATAATAATAATAAATAGTAAACATCCATAATGAACTGCAAACCCTCCTTCTTACAGTCATGTAAATAAATAATAAACATCATAATAATATATAGTAAACATCCATAATGAACTGTAAACCCTCCTTCTTACAGTCATGTAAATAAATAATAAACATCATAATAATAAATAGTAAACATCCACAATGAACTGTAAACCCTCCTTCTTACAGTCATGTAAATGAATAATAAACATAATAATAATAAATAGTAAACATCCATAATGAACTGTAAACCCTCCTTCTTACAGTCATGTAAATAAATAATAAACATCATAATAATAAATAGTAAACATCCATAATGAACTGTAAACCCTCCTTACAGTCATGTAAACATCCATAATGATATCAATGTATCCAACTAAAATAATTACATTCGCTCTTAGTTACAGATATTAGATAAGTTTCATTAACTCATGTACGTTCCTAGCTCATATTCATATTTTACCAATACTCCATAAAAATAATGAATAAATGTGGTATTCTAATTACAATATGTGAACTTCGCTGGCCTCTGTACTATTATAACTAACAATTAAATCAATATTAATTAACTCTTAACACAATTTACCCAGGAACTGTTACAATCAATATACAAAGAAATTATACGAGTGAAAGCTAACACCGATTTCGTGGAATAAGTTTCGTTGTCTAGTAGACATGAGAGCAAGGAACTAATTTTCACCATATAAGATAATATAAGCTTAACAAATATTTAGATTCCATAATTTATCATTACGTATTTCCTTCTTACATAATAAACAAAAAGTAAAAACAGTGTCACAGATCATAGTTTAAATCACTGGTTGTATGCTTATTAGTTACATAAATTAGATTTCTATTTCACTTTCCTCCGTACAGTTATTCTCATTACCTTTGTTAACTCCTAGAGCGGCCACGTGGACCCAAGGCAACATTCTATACGCAGCGACGGCGGTTTTGCACTTATTTCAAGAGCCACTAAGTCCCGGAATAGAAACTACCCTATAGCGATCATTACCCAATACCGCAACGACTCTAAGGGCCTTGATAAGGTGTCCTAAGCTTTTTGCTGTTTCCGTCATTTGCAAATGAAGCTATTTTTTTTTTGTTTGTTTTTCTTGCTCTATTTCAATCCTATCCTTAACTGATTCTCTGATAGTCACCAAATCTGTCTTTTCATGAGCTTCTTTAACTACGTCATTCAATCTGGGATCAACTTTTTTGCGTTCATACACACTCCAAACATGATGTCGGTTGGTGCTTTACCTGTGGTTTTCTGACAGGTATTATTCATACCCCATTGACCCTTACCCGCTTTGTCATCCCAATCTCTCTCATCAAAGTTTAAGTTATGTGCAGTTAATGAACTCAAAATTGTGCGATTGCATCGCTCCACTTGAACGTGGGCTTACAACGGCATTCAAAACATGCCTTATATCTTTGTCTGCATGAAAACGCTTGAATGTACGAGAAGTGAACTTTAATTGCAGTTTGTGATTTGGTTTTGCGTACCGGCGTAGTAAAAATAAATTTTGTAAATGCGTCTACTATAACTAAAAGATATGAATTCCCTCGCTTAGATCGCACAAAAGGCCCAAGGTGATCTAAATGGATTGTATGAAAAGGCACATCTACTTTCATTATTGTGTGTAGGAGCCCTTCGTTTGAACTAACCTTTTGGCATAGGCACACTCGATACAAACTTGAACATATTTCTTGACAAACTTGGACATTCCGGGGAATCAGTAAGATTTCCTGATACGTTCAAGAGTCTTTTCCACCTAAAATGTCCAATTTCATCATGCTTCATCAGACAGAACTGCCATCGTGCCCCTTTTGGTACTACCCATCTCAGATTACTTTTATCTCCGTCTACACACTTATACAGTTTGTGATCTTTGATCAAATAGTTTTCCCTAATATTTGCCAGTCCATAAGCGTCTAAGTCTGAACTTAAAATATCACGAATCCTACAAAGTTCCGAGTCTTCTAACTGTAAGGTGTGTAGCCAATCTAACTGGTTAATGGACATCACATTGGGGAAACCATCACAGTAAACCGTGCTATCTTCTTCTCTACTAGGATTCCTAGACAATGCATCAACGTGCGCCATCTTAGTCCCCGCTCTATATTCTATATTTTAGTCAAATTCCCGTAATAGGAGCCACTACTCGAGGGATCAGATCTCGCTTGGAAAACGTTGTGCGTAAGGCACTACAGTCAGTCACAATTTGAATTTTAACTCAGGCAAATAAACACGAAATTTTCTCAGCAAACATACTACAGCTAACATTGGCAAGTCCAATCGGCATACGGTTAAATTCGTATTGACCGTCCGGGGTAACGAAAGGAGGTAAGATGCTTAAATTCTTCTAATAATGGTACCTGATAATTAGCCCGATGACATATCTAACGTTACAAATTATACCTGTCCTGATAATCGCGCGAACTCGTCTTCGATCACGAGCTTCCGGTATCGTTCTTTTACTGTCAGGGAATTAAGAAGTCTATAGTCTAGGCTTTCCATCCTTCTTCCGCATAAAGACTATCGGACTTGCATATTCCAAAACAGATTCTCTTATGACCCCGAATTCCAACATGTCACCTACCATTCCTCTAACTTGCCGACGTTCCCTATGCGACAACCGGTAAGGACGATATACCACTGGTTGCTTGCTATTCAGCCCTATGTGCATATCAGTTACGTTAGTGCATCTCAGCTCCCCCAAGGATTATGCAAAACAGTGTTTACATCGCGGCATCGGTTAAGTAACGACACTAAGTTTTTCTTTTGTAAATCGCTTACAGAGTCACCTACATGAATTTTATCAATGTCGATGCTAACGTCACGTTTATTTCGTCGAAAGCTTATTCACGCAATAAACAAATTGTACCCTAGTACCTCTCCCAATTAAGGATTGCTCAAAACTTTCAGGGATTACATAACGGTGTAATAGAGACGAAAAACTGCCCCTCTTTAACGCTTTACACTCCCCCATTGATACAAGTCTGTCTATTTGGTTTTCCAATAACTTTAATATGCCACAAGATATCTCCGTTTTCGATATTCACGCAAACTCTAATCGAGGCTGGTCCATGAACCGTGATATTTTCCTTTGATTGGACCACGATGGCCATGTCCCCAGCATTGTCAGATATCGAGAATGGTAATTCATCACTAAAATTGAAAAATCTTAAATTCTCCGCATCTTTATGTACTACAATGTGCGCCTGTTCAGTGAAGGTTTGTCTCACTAGTAACAGTACGTCTAACAGTTTGTCATCTACAACGTGACACGCTAGTCCTGCATTAACACCATCTATATTCAAATTAATGTTCAACGACCCGAGAGAGTAAACTATTCCATTGCCAAAGCCTTGAATTGGAACGGAGCTAACACTGTACGTAAAACCTAATGATGATGCCGCTGAACGAGTAAGTAGTGTGACATAGCTAAACGAGTAAGTAGTGTGACATAGCTAAAATCTATAAAAGATTTCATTGATATACCGTTTACCCTACATTCTTTGATAAACTTTGCATTCGCATTTGAACTTAGTATGCGCATAGTTTTAGTTACTGGTGCATTATAATTATTTGAAAGATTCCCTGACTTTATATTACAATCGTCTGTTTTATGTCCAAATCTACGAAATTTTCCACATTGCATTAATGACTTAGGACACTTAATGGTTGCCCCTTTTCCTTACGATTATTACAAAATATATAAGAATTACTACTAGTACTAGCCTTTAATCTCAACTGATGGCTAACTGAGTTAATCGTAAAATCATTGGATCTTCCTTTATAATTTCCACGGTAAAATGGTTGCGAAACTTCTTTATTAGACATAAAAACTGTAATAGCTGATCGAGACAGAAACAGCATAACGCATTGGCACTAGATTGCATTGTCTTATCGTTCAATCCATAAATAATACAATCCACCGCACGCTCGCACTCTTTGTCGCATTGGTTCAACAAGGCTTATTTCTCGTAGTAATATACTACAAGAGGTTCATTATATCGGCTACGTCTTTTCAACATACCCTCCAAGGATTGGCCATAATTTTGTTCGTACGGAAAAGCTTCTAAAAGATTTGTTGCCACTCAGACCAACTATATAATATTGAATTTAGACTTTTATACCAAGTTTTAGCCAATCCTTGGAGCCTCTGCATTGCAAAGTGAATCGTAGTCCAGCCGAAAACAGTGGCACACTGGCTTTTCGATGAAGGGTCAAGTCTGGTAAAATATATATATATATATATATATTTTTTATCTTACTGTTCGAGGGTACTTGTGTAGTCACTGCTGTCGTCTGGGGTTGAGGTTTTAAATGACCTAGCGAATTAATTAGATTCCTAATATCCCTAGCCATAAAAGTAAGACTTTCTGACCGTGTATCCTGATGTGCTGGTGCACCGTTGGTGATGCCTTGACTGGTGCGTGATCTTCGTAACTCCGCCCTAGCGTAGCGACAGTCTTCCCGGTTGCTACGTTCTCGATAGACGCGTCCGTGTTGCTCCTGTCCTTACGCCATGTGGTGAAGTGAATCACGTTCACGCCTGAGGTCGTCCTCCATGATGCGTAGCCGTTGACGCTCGTTGTCAAAAGCAATTTCTTGTTCGTGTAGGCTTGACCACACGCCCTTGGTCGCGATTTTACACTCCTTAGCCTGCTGCGGCTACGGTAACCACAGCTTTTCTGAAACTCGAAAACAAAACTGTGTATTTTGTTCTAAAACAATTTAACAACCGGCTCCTGAAAGATTGCGATTCGATATCTGAAAAATATTTGAACTGTAGTACCAAACCAGTAATATTTTACACGACACATTCGTCGGCCTTCAAAAGTATACCCAGGCGTAAACTATTTATGAATTAATAACCTCTAGGTACTTTGTAAAGTGAACTCAAATTTTGTAACTTTGTTTTTCAAATGTCTCGAAAACGGTGCGTCGTAGCTCAAAAATAAGAAAATTTTGGCCCCCGTAGACCCAGGGCGTGCACCGACATAAAGTTTGACCACATGTGTTGTGACCGCACACTGACTTTGCATAATCTTTTACCACTTACACAAGGGGTAGACTAAGTTTGCAAATTTTTATCCCACCAACATTTTAGTCACACGTGTGGTGACCGCCACATGACCTTGCGGATTTGGGTCACGCACATACATACTGAGGGTATAGCGACATTTAGCAGGGTATCATCCCACTTCTGAGATATAGTAAAATTCACTCCTTAAATAAAGGCCACAAGGAATAGGAACACAGAAAAACACTTACACAGTTTCCAAAAGCTTCTATTTCCTCAGACAGCATTGTACAAGCTCCAGAGACGTCCGTTCTCCTTCGGCGCTCCGACCAGAATGACTCGATTCGCCTCTTTTCATTTTAAACGCTCGATTCAACGGTCGAGAATTTCCGTTCCGAAACGATATTTTAAAACATTTTATGCTACGTTCAGAAATCAGATAATTTTAAATTTATACACCATAAAAATCGGCAAACCTAACAATAAACATGTAAATTTAGAAGCTAAATGATACGATAATGAATCCCCGAAAATGAGGAATTCCCGAGGGATGACGTACAATTTATTTCATCGTCTAAACTGTTTTTTTACATCTACTTATATAATATAGTGTACGATTCAGTTTTTGTTTAACAACTAATCGTATCCAGCGTTACATCGCGCTTCTTAGATTTTTCCGTGGAAATGAGAAGTTTTCTTATAGTCGTCCTTATACCGCAATATAACCGAATTCCACGTGAGCGAAACCGTGGGCGGAAAGCTAGTAATAAAATATAGTTGAAAGAAAAAGGAAAACATAGCCACTGAAAATATTAGACCTGTGCAAGAAAATTGAAAATTTGCTTAAAAGTGTGAGAAATATTTTTTTAATTAAATTATTTAAATATAAATATATGGTAACGAAGTGTCTAACTATCATTTCATTTAGATATAATATGTCGCTTACAAACTATAATGTTTAATTGCTCTAGTCTGTCAACTGTGTCGTGTCGTGATGACTGAGTCATAAGCTTATGTTATGCAGAATAAATAATACTTAAAAATATTATAGATTAAGTATATGTAATTAGATTAATAAATTTTGGATGATATGGTAAAGCCATAGTTTTAAATGTTGTTTCTATATTTCAGATAAGATTGTGATTCATAAGTGTAAAAGATTTATTTGTAAAAGTGAAATGTTTTGTTTATGCAATAAAATTGTCCTAAATTCAGCAACACATTTTGAGTTTGAGTTTTACTGGTCATCCTAAATTATATTTTGATTTTGATTTTGATTATATATATTTATACTATTTTAGTTAGTCACCTGTGAGTGATATATATTTAGAAATAGGTATAGTATGTTTAGTGTTTCATTTGCTTTTAGTTATTTGAATAGGATTATTAATTAATTGATAGTGCGTTAGTGTAAAGGTACTTTAGATATGTTTTTTTTTACTTTTATACTTTATTTTTGTGTACATTCTGTCAACGCTTTGTCTTCCTTAAAACTTTGTCTGCTCTACCTCAAGAATATAAACCTTAATTTTTTTAGGCCTTTTAATCAATTTTCTTGAACGTGTTATGTCGGCAGTTCATTAAGTGGTATGAAAACAACAGTTCCATTTTCAAAGTTGAAATAAACTAGCTCTTTCATTAAATTGAAATAGGACGTATCTGCTGTCACTGTAGAATGAATAATGTCACCTTATCCATTGTACAGTAATAATAAATACCTACGTATGATAGAAAGATTTATATCTTCTAAACGAGAAAAATAAATTCACTTTAAACACCATTACAACTCAATTTTTATTTAATTTGAATACAAAATTATTTACAATTAGCAAAAAGCCATTGAAATTTTACTTTCAAATACAATTCAAATTCAAATTCAATATTTGTTTATTCAAGTAGGTTACATATCATAACACTTTTGAATCGTCATTGTATATAATGCAAAGTGATTCTACTTCCGGTTCGGAACCTATATCTACCGAGAAGACACCGGTAAGACACTCAGCAGATTAGTTACAGTGGCAGTATTTAACTTATAGCTATGTTTAGAACACTTTGGACCAAGTCATATAGTTTTATTTTGTTGAGTGAAAAAAAGCATTAATTATTATGTTATTTTAAGAGGTAAACTGGAGCAGACCAGTCCCCAAAGGTGGCACCTGTTCACAAGTATGACGTATGTGCCAGTTAAGCAGAATTACTATAAACAGGATTTACTTCTGCAGGAGATAAAAATAAATATTTATTTTATATCTTAATTCAAAAATAACCTTACATCGAATCTAAGAAAGTATTATATAAAAATACAGTTCAGTGAACCTGGTCGGCTTTTTGTCCATCTGGTACTGCCCTCTTGTGGACGCAGCGGCCGAAGCGCGCGCCGTACGGCACCTCGCAGAACATGCCGGAGCAGCACAGGCCGCCTTCTCCAGTCGGGTTACACGGATTCCCGTGCACGATGCACGCCTGCGTCGACTGGAACATGGCCGCGACGGCGAAGATGGCGACGAGGATGATCAGGCTGGCCTTCATCTTGAACATGAGTTTGGGTTGGTTGTCGAAGCAAGTACACGCAGCTGAGCTTAGAGTAGTTGTGATGCTAACACTGTAGAGTGGTGTTGCTTATATACTCGGGTAAGCACATGTTTTTACCCTCCGTTGATAACCTAGAAGTCGTTGATAAGTTTTTGCATGTTACGCAAACAAGATGAAATCTTTAAAGTTTTTGTGATTTTCATGAGCCAAGCTTGTGGATTTAAACAGTGCTTAGCCTTAAGCCAATCTTACTTAGTTGCATCCTACAAATATTCGTAACGTGATAGTTTAAAAAGTATGTATGTATCTCTAGATGTACCTATGTTTGTGAGACTTTCACGTGAAAACTATTGAAATAATTTTGTTAAATTTTGGTACTAAGGTAAATCAGATACCCAGTAGATATTTTCTCTGAGTGTTATTATTTTAAAACAGTTATATCTACAAAGATGTAAGGAAGCAATAGGTCAATTGCTGAATAAATTAGCTTAAGTGTTGAGTTTATTGCTAGCAACACAATTTTATTTTCTTTTGGAGCGATTATTTCCCAAAATATTAAAATTATCAAAAAATGTAAACCCCTGTTGATTTTTAAATACCTATCCAACAATATATCACATGTAAGGATTAAAATTTAAAAAAAAATAACTCCCCAATTTACGTGTAAGGGGGACCCCCCCCCCTAAAAATCTTTTTTTTATTTATTTTTTGCACATTATTGACGTGATTAATCAAGCAAACGGTTTCTGAGATTATCCTGGGACGGACAAACAGACAGACAGACGTGGCGAAACTATAAGGGTTCCTAGTTGACTACGGAACCCTAAAAAGTGCATAAGTAACCTAAAAAAACATAATATACAACAATAGTATCTACTAAGCGTTATAAAAGTAATTACTAATATAAACAAACATACATGAATAAATAGAATATATATAAATTACGAAACTTTACTTATATTTATATAACATAACAATATTAACTAATAACTTATATTTACTTATATATGCAATCCGGGGAATGAAAAAAAACACAAAAGCGTATTTTTACTCGAATAAAATCTACCATGACTCGCATTTACAAATAATTCTGAAATACTTAAGGTAACAAGATCTAGTTTGTCAACTATCTAGATATAAATAAAAAGCCGGCCAAGTGCGAGTCGGACTCGCGCACGATGTGTTCCATACCATTGATCTATTAAACATTAGACGCAATTATTAATTTTTTAAGTAAATTTATAACTTCATTTTCTGTGAATATAAGCTAAAAAAATGTTAAACGCTCCTTAGATAACATTCGAGACTTATGTAAGGTAAGCGACATAATAGCATTGCAAGAAACTTGGCTGACTAACGATGAGATCCCGTTTTTGAACACAATAAACACCGAATTCAGTAGTACCGGAGTATCAGCTATGGACACATCGGCTGGCCTGCTAAGAGGTCGGCCCTTCGGAGGAGTAGCGCTGCTCTGGCGATCCAGTGTGTTTGTGAATGTGGTTGTGATCGAGTGCGATAACCCGCGTATCTGTGCGATTAAGGTAGTATCGAATGAGAGATCATTTCTGGTAATGTGTGTTTATATGCCTACGGACGAGAAATTGAACCTGGCTGAGTTTACGGATGTTATCAGTGCGGTAAGTGCTATAATAGACGATTGTAGTGTAGACTGTGTATATATAATGGGAGATTTCAATGCCCATCCCCAACAACCGTTTTATTATGAACTATTAAATTTTTGTAAAGATCAAGAGTGGACTTGTATTGACTTTAATATATTAGGCTTAGACAGTGGTACGCACACTTACATTAGTGAGATAAATGGATCTAGGAGGTGGTTGGATCACATATTATTAAGTAAAACCGCTGTCAATTCAATTAAAAATATATATGTTATGTATGACATTTTTTGGTCGGATCACTATCCTCTGGTAATGGAATGCGACTTAAATATTGTTCTACCTAAAAAATGTAATGTTTTGCCTCGTCATAGTGATGTTGTATGGGGAGAAAGGACACCTGAGCAAATAGACTTATATAGGCAAGAATGCAATCGTAGCTTAAGGCTTATTGACTTTTCTCCTGAATTGTATAATTGTTGCGATAGGATGTGTTATAATAATAGTCACAAAATCGTAATTGATAATCTGTATAGTGAAATAGTATTGGCCCTGAAAGAGTCTTCCTTAATCAGTAAAGAGAGGAAAAAAAAATTGAAAAGGAAAGTAATTGCGGGCTGGAATAAACATGTGGCTATAGCTCATGAAAGGGCCAGGCTTAAATTTCAATCATGGGTGTGGCAGGGTAAACCAGGCGCCGGTGACGTTTACGAAGAGATGTGTGAGACAAGAAAAATTTTTAAATCACGTTTAAAATGGTGTCAAGATCATCAAGTGCAAATAAAAATGGATATTTTAGCCTCCCATCACGCTAAAAATGATTTTTCTTCTTTTTGGAAGCACACTAATCAGTTGCAGTGTAGGCCTGGCCAGCCCGTGAGTGTTGATGGTATATGCGAGCCTGTAGATATCGCTAATTCTTTTGTAGATCGCTTCAAAGTAAATTCCCCCCTCGGACCGACAAAATCAACGCTGAATGTTGGGCCCGACTTGGACAGGAAGACTACTTTTTCGGTGAAAGATATAGCTGACATGAGTAAGTCGATGACTAAAGGTAAATCACCAGGCCACGACGCGCTCAGTATTGAGCATCTCAGATTTGCCGGTCCGCACCTTCCGCGTGTACTGTTTTTGTTATTTAATTACTGTTTGGCGCATAGCTACATGCCAGGGGATATGATACGAACTGTAGTAGTACCCATAGCCAAAAGCAAGACGGGAGATCTCTCAGACGGGAATAACTATAGGCCTATATCGTTGGCAACGGTTATTTCAAAAGTGTTTGATGGTGTGCTTGGCATACTTTTGAATAGCTATGTGAAACTGCATGACAACCAGTTTGGTTTCAGACATAAATTGTCCACTGAAAGTGCCGTTCTGTGTGTGAAGCATACTATCTCGTACTATGTGAAGCGAAAAACGCCAATCTTTGCTTGTTTTCTAGACCTGTCGCGGGCATTTGACCTGGTTTCCTATGACATCCTGTGGGATAAACTAGAAAAAAGTCACCTACCTGTAGAACTTATAAATATACTCAAGTATTGGTATGGAAACCAGGTCAATAACGTGAGATGGGCGGGGTTTTGTCTGAACCGTACAGGTTGGAATGCGGGGTGCGTCAGGGGGGGTTAAGTTCGCCTACGCTTTTCAACCTGTACGTGAATGACTTGATCGACGTACTGGCTGACGCGGGGGTCGGATGTCATATAGATGGCGTGTGTGTTAACAACATTAGTTACGCGGACGATATGGTGCTCTTAAGTGCATCCATTTGTGGTCTACGTAGACTGCTGTCAATTTGTGAGGAGTACGCTTCATCTCATGGTTTGGCTTACAATGCTAAAAAGAGCCAATTAATGGTCTTTGGGGCCGGGAATAAAACATATGAAGACATACCTCCTGTGAAATTATACAATAGTACTCTACAAAGAGTGACTACATTTAAATACCTAGGACATATATTAACTCCCGACCTTAAGGACGATGATGATATTGATAGGGAACGGAGAGCATTGTCAGTAAGGGCGAATATGCTGGCCAGAAGGTTTGCGCGGTGTACGCCAGAGGTGAAAGTTACATTGTATAGAGCTTTTTGTACTTCGTTTTACACGTGCAGCTTGTGGGCAAGGTATACACAGAAGGCCTACAACGCTCTCCGTGTCCAGTACAACAACGCGTTCAGGGTGCTGCTGCGGCTACCTCGCTTCTGTAGCGCATCGGGGATGTTCGCAGAAGCAGGCGTAGACTGCTTCTACGCCACAATGCGCAAGCGGTGCGCGTCTCTTGTGCGTAGGGTGCGGGGGAGCGGCAACAGCATCCTGAACATGATCGCGGGCAGATTAGATTGCCCTTATATGAACCGTTCTTGCGCTATTTCGGGGGGAGTAGTGCAGGAATGGCCACTTTAAGTTATAATATTTTTATTTTGTGTATTGTCTTTTTAAATTGTAACTAACATATTTCATAAGTACTACTAACAACATGAGTCATTGTTACTTGATTAATAAATTCATTCATTCATTCATTCATTCATAAGCAATTATAAGCGTCTACCTGTCGTTGTTATTTAACATCGATCAAAAAACGGCTTAAACCACGTTTGTTGCCTGGAAGCCCCCTTTAAATTTAATTATGATCTTTGTTTTGTTTTTAGTATTATTTTTATAACAGCAACAGAAATACATACCTAATCGATGAAATTTTCTAAAATAAATTTCTCTGGCCATCATGGTTCTTGAGATACAGCCTGGTGACAGACAGACGGATAGACGGATGGACAGACAGCGAAGTCTTAGTAATAGGTTCCCGTTTTGACCCTTTGGGTATGGGACGCTAATAAAGGAATGTAGTTTAGCAAAATACAAAACGCATGCTGAACCCTCGATGTAAATTATCAAAAAGAGTCGAGTCTTTAAAAATCGTATCACTTGGTAAATCCAAAGCGCAAAGTACCACATCACCCAGTAGGTACCTAACTCGAATGTATTTTTATTATTTCTTTGATGTAAACAAATGAACTGACTTATCTTGGGTTTTTCGATAAGTTAGCTCCTCCCAACCTTGTGGGAAGCAAGAGAACTCATATCGCGATGACTACGGATTTGATACCATAATATCCTATTCGTCCGAATCGCCATACTAGACCGCATGATGTTTCTTCACAGATTCACTTCCATTTAAAGGAATTCATATCAAAAAGAGAAGGAAACACTAATGGCTACGAGTTCCAATTCTTTTTTATGATACGGTACGGTTTATGATACGGCATAGATAAAAGTTACTATAAGGGCACTAATGAGTCTAACTTGTATAATCTGACGTACTTTTCATTCCCCCTTAGACACTTTGAACCGTTAATATGAATTTGTCACAAAAACGGATATTTGTACTGTGTTTTGAAAAAGCCTGTTAGTTGGAATAGCGGAAGTCGAACATCCAACATGGCCAAGCCTTAAAGGACGAGTATAAGTATTTACGGTTATCATGTTAGGTTCAGGCTGAAAAATAAGTTTGATATTTAATAATAAATAATTAAAATAATATTTCATAAAAAAGGTGCAAAATGATCATACTAATGAACTACTATCAACTTAAAACAAGCCAGTATAGAAAAGTTAATTTTTCTAAATAGACTTGACTGAGAATCGAACCCGGGATGATTCACGCTTTTGACGCCTACTTGATATCTTTAAATCTGGCTTTAAAATTTGTGCAGGACGGCATTAACTTGTACATTATTTATTGTATATGGCCCAAATAAACTTTGTTTTCATTTTTGTTTTAATTCCCATACTAGATAGATAGACACTAGATTTGTAAATACTTTGCTATCGTTTATTTTCCTTTTTTTTCTAATAAAGACCGACTCCTTTCTGCGGTATTGCTCGGGGCAACGCAATCGTATAAGGGGGTTACACGGGGTATAAAACTGCTCCTCTCAATAGGCGCTAGTTGCACCCATGAAACGTAGGATATAAGCGCGAGCGAGCTCAGTCACAGCACACACTTAAATTAAAGGGGTGAGAGCCATCTGCGCTCCCCCGACAGCTCGGTAAAGATGATAAGGCTTCGCAGCCATCATCAAAAGTCAGGTAGGAAAAAAAAAAAGTCACAGCACGCTTCACTTCGCTCTACGCTCCGAAAAGAAACCCTGCTAGAAGAGGAAACCCTGCAAGAAGAGGAAACCCTGCTAGAAGAAGAAACCCTGCTGGAGCTCTGCCAGACTGCCTGGCGGAAACGACCGCAGACAGAAAAGCGTTGCGTTGCGTCGCAAATACCGTAGAGGGGGGCCGAATTAACGTTTCGAAAACGTGTATTATTTGCCCCCTCTCTGCCTCCCTATCCCGTCGTACTGACCGCTTCGGGCCAATCCAGCAATATAGAGTGATCCGGCACAACATTTCTATCACAAAAATTTTTGGAAATAAATTCATGAACAACGATAAATGTCAAAAAAACAAAAATACAGTTTAGGAATGACTTACAAAATGTTTTATTTTTTTCTTATTTTAAACAATCTACTGATAACCAGAAAAGTAATTCGCTGGAATATGGAAAATACAGTTCACTGTTAGCGAGTTGCCGTTTTCTTCTGGATTCGATATCATGGAACAGTTGGAGGTGAAAGCAGGCAATTTTTCTTCTCTTCCTTGTGGATGCAATATCCATACTTCGCGCCGTCCGGTAGCTCGCAGAACATTCCAGAGCAGCAAAGACCATATCTCCCATCTGGGTGGCACTTGTTCCCGTACATAATGCACGCACTTGTCGACACGACCAAGGACGCGACAGTAAACATGGCGACGAGGATGATCAGGTTGGCCTTCATCTTGACGTAAGGTGTGGGAGTAGTCTACAGTAAGAGTAGATGTGTTGCCTGGATCTCACAGAACTGGTTTTTATAAGAGAAAATACAGGCATGACCCTTCACAGATAACCTCAGAATCCTCGATATCACTTTCGATTTTACGCAATACTTTTAAAAATTATAATTGGAACTCGTATTTATAACTTTAACCATGAATTAGAAGGATTTTTTTATTTTAACGCGGATAAGTGATGCTTTGCACTAATACCACTGTCTCTGGAAAAAGAAGATTGCCCACATTCCGAACAAGGCGGTAAAATACTAAACTTGTACTGACGATTCATAAGTGCTTTTCTAAAGCTTACATGAATAAAGATAATTTCTATTATATTCTAATACTCTTCTATATCTTTAATTAATCGCCTATAAGCCTAAATAAACCCAGCAACCAAGTGTGAGCCAGACTACAGAAGTAACATGATAAAAAAATATATTAGAGTTGGTTGAATTAATGGTAAATTGCGGTTTACGATTTATGACGAATTAAAAAAATCTGCTTACATACTAAATCTCGTTCAAAACAATTTTCGGTGTAAGTTTGCAAGACTTTTTTTAACTTTTATCATTAACTTATTTGAAAAGTAACGGGGGGGGGAGGGGGGGAGGGGGGGGGGGATACATATTTTACGGTGATGATTAATGATGTTGAGGGTTTAATAGTTTGTCTCATCATTTTTCAAAGACCTATCCATAGATACTCCACACGTAATACGTCGTAGATAAGAAATGTTGATGTTCAGCTTTATGGGGAGCCCCTTACATTTATTGTTTTTTTTTTCTATTAATATGAAAAATCTTTATGCGGTTTACAGGATTAATTGACATACCAATATTAAACAGCATAGATTTAGTAGTTTCGGAAAAAAGTGGCCGTGACATATGGACGGACAGACATGACGAATCCATAAGGGTTTCGTATTTTGCTATTTGGCTACGGAACCCTAAAATATTAATAAAATATCAATTTTCTCGACTAATAAAACAATACTTAGATAAAACTATGCTCAATTGCGGGAAGGGGGCGCATTATGTCTCTGATGGGTAAGGTAATATTTACCCACTAATGACGTCACGCGAAAATTCAATGATGGTGTTCGCACATTTATCAATATACAAGATGGCGATACGACAGCGAGGAGTTTAATAATTTCTACGTGAGTGGTTATAGTTGACACGCCATTGGTAGACATGTCACCATGACATTTGAATGACCAATCACATAGCAGTTGGACCTCACGCCCACGTATCGCCATCTAGCGGATTTTTCATGCTCAAACACCCTTATTCAACATATTGTCGTTATTTCTTGATTCGGTGGAAAATTCAAACATCTTGATTCCTCTAAATCTTTTAAGTTCTGATGCGAAATAAAGTGGGCAAAGTTGGGGGAGACTGCTAGTATAATTATATTTCAATGTTGAAGTGAGAAATCAAATATTTTTGCGACAATAATATTCGTAAAAGGCTTAAGGTACAAATACCTAGTTTTATTGACCAAAAGACAAAGTAACAAAATAATGCATTACCGTGGGTCCCACACTAGAAGAAGTCCTGTATTATGGGCACCCTTATTAATTTATTGAATTAGTTTTATTAATTTTTTGTTTTCAGCAATTATCTTCATGACCTTAGCCTCGAAAAGTTATCTATCTACAGTGACAAGTTTTCGTACCTACGAATGTTATTAAAACAATTAATATTTTGATCATATTATTTTAATACGAGTATTGACCTAACCTCTTTAATTGGCTTATCTCGGGTGAAACCCCAAGATACCTTTGTTGTTGATATTGAGTGCCGGAAAAAAGTACATTAAATCAGACTTTATCAGAATAAAGCATTCTGTATTTACCAGTTCCTCAATTTATCAAAGACCTTTGACATATATTTAGCCTTGTCACTTATTGAAAGCATCTTGTTGTATTTTTAACCGACTTAGACAGATTTTAGACAAAAAAAGGAGGAGGTTCTCAATTCGACCGTATATGTTTTTTGTTCAAGAAAGTCATATAAACTAAATATAGGTCAAGCTCAAACTTAATAATTCTTTATTCAAGTAGTTTCCATGTAACACTTTTGAATTGTCATTGAATACAATGAAAAGTGATTCTACTTCCGGTTCGGAACCTATATCTACCGAGAAGACACCGGTAAGAAACTCAGCAGATAAGTTACAGTAGCATTATCTAACTTATAGCTATGTGTAGAACACTTTGGATCAAGTCATATAGCTTTATTTTGATGAGCGAAAAAAGCATTAAGCATTATTTTATTTTAAGAGGTAAACTGGTGCAGACCAGTCCCCAAGGTGGCACCTATTCAAAAGCATTTGGAAAGTAATTATAATTTAAGTCATCAAACCAACTATAGGACCCGGAGCACGAAGTAGTAACCTCATCAGCAGCCTGTTGCAGTCCACTGCTAGACATAGGCCTCTCCAAATGCTCGCCACTTCGTTCGATATACCTCTACTCTCATCCAGCTCCTGCCAGCCGTTCTGTGCAATTCGTCAGTCTACCTGGCTTGAGGGCGTCCTACATTATGTTAATCGAGGCGTGGTCTCCACTCCAGAACTCGTTTACCCCAACGGTTGTCAGCTCTGCGGCTGATATGGCCAGCCCACTGTCACTTCAGCTTGCTAATCCTGTGAGCTATGTCGATGACTTTAGTTATCTGCCGGAGCACCTCATTATGGTGGAATGTTTCATCTTTTTTTTTTTCACTTTTATTGTGTTGACATCTTTATAGTTTCATTTTATTTTATTATTTAAAAAAAATGTTATAATTAAATTATTTTATACGATGGACAATGATGAATAATGACAATGCTATTTGTATTTATCTGAATAAGATAATTTTGTATTGAGAT
This sequence comes from Glyphodes pyloalis, assembly GCA_037074685.1. NCBI lineage: Eukaryota > Metazoa > Arthropoda > Insecta > Lepidoptera > Crambidae > Glyphodes > Glyphodes pyloalis. Next base: position 2,284,881 of record JAYKKO010000030.1, on the reverse strand, counting down.
GACATATTTTAATTTAATTTTTTTTTTTATTACTTTAAGAAATGACATTAAATTTTTTTTTGTTTGTTTATTTTATGATGGACATAATATAATGATAATGCTATTTGTATTGATCTGAATAAGATAAAAGGTAGGTACATGCTTCGTGCTCCAGGTCCTATAGTTAGGTTGATGATCTAAATTTTTGTTAATTGGTCGCGTTCTTAGGGGAACTGTAGTAGTCATGCTCACTAAAATGTCACTGGGGTGGTGGCGCTATGTGGCGGGTCGTTACATTCCCTTCAATATGGTTGAGTGAAGCGATGGCTGGCACATACGTCATGCTTGTGAACAGGTGCCACCTTTGGGGACTGGTCTGCTCCAGTTTACCTATTAAAATACTTTATGCTTTGTTCACTCATCAAAATAAAACTATATGACTTGGTCCAAAGTGTTCTACACATAGCTATAAGTTAGATACTGGCACTGTAACTGATCTGCTGAGTTTCTTACCGGTGTCTTCTCGGTAGATATAGGTTCCGAACCGGAAGTAGAATCACTTTGCATTATATACAATGACGATTCGAAAGTGTTATTATATGTAACCTACTTGAATAAACAAATATTGAATTTGAATTTGAATTTGAATATGGATTCGGTCCCTTAGAGAAACATCGAGCATAGCTCTTTCCATAGCCAGCGGGCTATCACTCAGCGGAGTGAATTTAAGTCTGTAAACTAGTCGTGCCGTCAGTGTCCACGTCTCAGTAGTAACCTACCTACATCTAATTCTGATAATTTGAGACAATTTCCATACTAAATAAATTCGTGATAACGTATTCGTGGTAGTCCATCATATAGTTGACTTCATGATCTGGTGATTTAAGTACCGTGTCATGGTTTAAGGCTGGGTTTGATTCCTAGATCAAGCAAAGAATCGTTTTTTACATTTTTTATAATGCTTTACGCCGCACTAGCGAACTTTAAATATTTTAAAGAAACAAAAAAAAAATTCTTCTAGCGGGACTCGAACCCACAATCTTCACATATCGCGCCTGCTGCTCTTCAAACTGAGCTTACCTCTTCGAGTCCCGCACCGCAAAGGGAGATGAAATTATTCTGTTTCTTTAAAATATTCAAACAAAGTATGTTTCTGATTATTTAACATGTTTTGGTTTCTAACTCCATCTCAATAACAATAATAAGTTATTGTTTACTAATAAAGAAAAAATGGTAAAATAAAGTTCGGGAGTTTTATTAAAACAATAATGACTTATGAAGGAAACAGTTATAATGTCAATAACGGAGGGTTACAATGGTGTATCAAAACAGCTGATAGTGTTAGAGAATTGAATGATAACAAAGTTACAAAAGATATTACTGCACATTTATGACCCGATATTGCTAACTATTGTTATTTGTTTTTTATTCTGTTTCTCAGGAGGCATGCCCACGCACCGTCACTCTCTGCCACGGGGAGGTAAAGAGTGGTGTGTCGGACCTATACTAACTAAAACTCCCGGGGAGGTCCTTCTCTGCGCAAGTGGTGGCGGGGGCCGGTATCCACCAATGGTGATGAACTCAATCCCCTGCTCTTACATAACACAAAAAAATTAACTGAAATATATTTTATAATTTTTTTTCTTAATTGAATAGTTTGCGCGAGAGACACTTCCAAAGTGATAATATGTGCCCCCCCCCCCCTTGTAACTTGAATAATCAGATATATAACACAAAAAAATATATATGATGTCCATTATCATGCAAACTTCCACCGGAAATCAGTTTGAACGAGATCTGGTAAGTAGTTTTTTTTAATACGTCATAAATCATAAACCGAAATTTTTTCTTTAATTTAATCAACTCCGATATAAAACTTTTATATCATATTACTTGCTGCTACGGAACCCTTAATGGGTGATTCCGACTCGCACTTGGCCGGGTTTTTAGTAGTTAATAAAAAACTTCTTACTGACCGACGTATCTTTTAAAAAGTTAATTCATTTAAATCTAAGTCACAAAATTGCTTTATTCAAAGTTCAAGTAAATAAGGAAACTTAACGCTAGAACTAATCTTATTTCTAAAACCAGTCAAAATTTTTCATTCCAAACCATGAGCCTAGTAAGACTTCGATTTTCCTTAACAGTTACTTTTGATACACCTAGTTATCTGTGGTTTAAAATAAAACAAATCAACGTCTGATACAAAAGCATTATCTAAATGACACTCAGTTTTAAGTGAAAAGGTCACAACCTCGAGATAATTGTTCATTATAAAAGCCTAGTACTTTAGCATCCAGGTATCATAACTACTCCAGATTATCTGTGTGCACTTCTTTCCAAGCAACCCGAACAGCTGATCAAGATGAAGGCCAGCCTGATCATCCTCGTCGCCATCTTTGTCTTCGCGGCCATGTTTGTGGCGACTCAGGCGTGTGTATTCCAGGGAGGCCAGTGTAAGACGACTGTTAGAGGCACCGAGTGCTGCTTCGGCTTGTCATGTCAGGGTAATGGACGGTACGGCACCTGCGTCTACAAGTGAGCTGAAGGACAAGAGCCGACAGCTGAAGTAAACTATTCTATGTTCAACTATAACCATTTGTCTAGTATATAATAATAATTATTTTAAGTAAAAATTAAGAAATCAGAATTTTGTTCGAATTAAGTAACAAACCAATTTTTTGACTAGATGCAAAAGTGATTTAATAGGCTTATTTTTATATAAGTAACGATAAATAGTTGACAATAAGGATACAATTCCAATATTCTGTTGTCTATTCTACACATTCCCGCCATTATCATAATAAAAATGTGTTTCATGTTGCTGAAATTGACTTTATTTCTTCCGAACTATAAAATGCTTCAAATTCACGTAGCTCATTTCACTAGAATAACAGTTACAAACAAAACGAAAAAAACAGTAGGTACCCGAATGAAGATACGATAAGTAAGTTCCTTAACCACTACACAATCAGGAGTTAATATCATTTTACAGTATTGTATTAATATATTAAAACACTGCAAGCAACTCTAACTTCGTCATAAAACTACGTAAATGTACATGAAGGTAAATGTAATATGTAGTAAAGTTATTTCAATATAACAAACAGACACTTCAATTTAATTTACATATGGAAATAGAATTTTCAACTCCAATACACAAAGTGGCCTTAATGCTAGGAGCCACTCGTCAACCCTTGTGTTATGCAAATATAGTATGTTTATGGCTGCGGTAAAAGTAAGAATGCTTGTATTGATTTAAAAAATCATAATTATAAATAGCAATACGCTAAAAACTATAGGTACATATTTTAAAAGATTAGGTTTTCATCACTACATAGTATAAAACAAAGTCGTTTTTTCTGTCGCTATATCCCTTTGTACGCTTAAATCTTTAAAACTACGCGACGGATTTTGATGCGGTTTTTTTCGATAGATAGAGTGATTCTAGACAAAGGTTTTTATGTGTAATAAAGAAAAGAAAAGCCAATATTTACATTACATCCGTGCGAAGCCGGGGCGGGTCGTAATAAATAAATAAATGCACCAGACAATCACACCAATCACCTGGTCCCAAAATAAGGTTTTCCCTTGTACTATGAGTACCAGACGACGGATTCTAACTGGGGGCGTCATCCCAGCATGGGCCTGCTGAACCAAATCAATTTTTAGAAAAGTTCGTTTTCCAAATTGACCTGACCGAGAATCGAACCCGGGACCTTTCGCGCTTTGGCCGCCTACCTTAGCCACTGCGCCACCCAGTCACTCCTCCTCATATGAATACATACGTACATAATTGTGCCGATAAGTTAAATTGATGTAAATATTTTTAATTTGTTTCATGATGTCAAAGGTCGGTGATAATTAAGGAATCGGTAATGTTAACTTATCTTGGGGTTTTACTAAAGATAAGCCTATTGTAGATTCATTGAACTTTTGACATATAAATTGGACTAGGGGCGCGTCCCGGCTTTGTTCGCGTACTTTGCCCATTTTTCTCTATTTTTCACTGATTCTTTGCTCCTATTGATCGCAGCGTGATGTTCTATAAGCCTTTCTCCATGAATGGACTATCTAAAACATTTTTTTTATATTATACTTCTTGATCTCAAGATTGACCTCATCCCACCTGATGTTAAGTGGTAATGAGTTTCTAGCTTAAAGGCGACAAGTACAGCATAATACATACTGGACCTGTCGCCCTTACCTTGACCTGCTACTAATGTAGCACAGGAGCTCTGGAAGCCTTACTTACATCCAGGAACACAACAACAACACAGAAGTGATAGTTATATGACCGCGGTCTTCTGTAAGGTGCAGGTATTTCACCAGTCGGGCCGCTACAGTTCGAGCGAAATCGCTATGCCCTACCGCTCTTAAAATATTTTTTCTTCACAGTTTAAGTAATCTCTGATTGAGAGTATTGATGAAAGATAAATCATCAATACGTATAAACTTATAATTGGAGTGTCTGTTTGTGATATTAAAAAACCGCTTTTTACTACGTGCAGATGAAAATATACAGTACAAACTCCAAAATATCATTTTTAACAATGTTTTGTCTGCCTGTCTGGTTGTTCCAGCTAATTTCTAACATTGCTGGACCAATTTTGACGAGACCTTTGTTGGTAGATAGCTGATTTAATAAGGAGTACATAACCTAGACATCAATTATTTTAGAAAAATCTTTAATTTTATAAAATATTAGTCAGAGCCCTGTAATCCAAGCGAACAAGTTGTTCAATCGAAAAACAATTATACAAGTTGATAACCTAAGACCGACGACTAAATATGCGAATTTTTATAATGTCAGTTAAACAGTGATAACCTCTCACTCATAAGGTGAGTCATGTTTTAAAGTAACGGTAGAAAATTATTATTTTTTAAGTAGCTCTTGCTCACGTGGCTAAATAAACCTGAGGAAGTAGTACTGTATTAATCGAGCTTAGAATCTAAAACTGATTCAATTAAAACACACAAACTATAAAACCGCTAAAAATTCAGTCCAATTGTTTTAGCAGATACCGGGTTTAACACAAAAAGCGTTATCTAAAAACTCTGGTTATCAAAAAGTTCACAGCCTCTACAAACAGTTTGCACATAAAAGCAATAGTTTGACATTCAGATATCATAACTAATTCAGTTTAGCTTTGTGCTTGTTTCCACGACCAATCTAAACTCGTGTTCAATATGAAGGCCAGCCTGATCATCCTCGTCGCCATCTTCGCCGTCGCGGCCATGTTCGAATTGACGCAGGCGGAGTGCCTCGGGTTTGCGACCCTGTGTAATCCTAACGGATATGGGGGAAAGTGCTGCCAAGGTTACGTCTGCAACAGGCCATACGGCGCACGCTACGGGATCTGCATCCGCTAGTGCACACGCGTCACGCAGACTTCACACGTATGCCGCTATGATAAGAATTAAAATCGAACTGAAATTGTTTACCTTGATGTGCCACTCCCCGTACAAGATAGACAAGCCGACCACCAGAATTTAGCGGTATTTCTTCAATTTTTTCCGTAGTTCAATGTCATTGATTAAATAAGATATCTATTTTTTTTTGGAAACCTACTTTATTTTAAGTGATTCATTAAGTATCTATAACATATTTGATGTTACGAAAGATTGTGTCGAAAAATTAAAGCAAATGTTTAATACGGTGTACAAGTATCTTGATGTTTACAATCATAAAAATGGTTCATGATAAAGTGTATAATTGGGTCAATCAACTTTTATTTGTCCTGTAAGTATTATGCTTTGTCCCTGACCAATAATCGCAGTTCTAAAGAAAATTAAGTGGTTTTTTGGCAAATGTCGCATTTATATTATTATTAAGCAAACATACGAGTAATTTATTTTAAATAAATCACTATTAAACTAGAATTTTAATGGTTGTCCAGGTGACAAAACATCTGGATGTAGTGTTTTTTTATATGTCCCCCAGTCGCTAATTATAATGAAACATTACTTTATACAAAGAAATACTATATGGCAATTAATTACGCTTGCACATAATTATTCATTACAGTGTTCACTAAGATGCTAGCATATAGATTTTTGTTTGTTTCATAATTTTACCGAATTTTTTGCATGTTCGTTTTGGTCCCTATTATATTTTATTATTCCGATTTCCACCGGACAACGGTAAAAAAGTTCCGAAACCAAAACGTAGATGGGTTGATCAGTGCCTTGACAATAAGTCGGTCGATTTGGTGACAACACTCATCTAACCGCTATTTTTATTTCATCATTTCCGCGGTGTCAATCGGTCGCGCGCATTTTGAAAAATTGGGTGGCTTTATTGTGTGTCCACCGGACAACCAGCACAAAAACGTAAATATTTGATATATCGTAGTAAATAAAAGTGAAATATATTCTATTTTATCTATATTTTTCACTGCGCGTAAGACCTAATTCAAAATATAATTCTTTTTTATCAGGAAGCGCAAAGACTGATAAATGTCACTCGGACAACCAGTCACTTGGACAACCAAAGCCGTTGTGCGTGGGAAATTTTGGTTGCCCATAGGACAATTAACGATATAATCAGCATAAAGCAATACTTTTTCTTTCAATAATTAGTCACTAAAGAGCCTCTTACAAATACTAGAGCATTTAATATAAATTAGATTGATATTTTGACCAATTTCAACTTTTTACTTCTTTACGTGTGGAACACCGAGTAGATGAACAATTCGATGATCTCTGGTGTCAGAGTTTTCAAACCACGTACTACTAGCAGTACTTAGGCCTCTGTCTGACATGATTGTGTAACAACTGCCATCTAATTAATCAATAACTAGAGTCATGTGGATTTCAGAGTCAAATTTACTATTTTATTTAAATAAATTGTGCTGCTCTATGTGGATCCTTAAAATATAAATCATTATTTAAAGAAAAAATGTTAAAATATAAAAAAAAACAATTAAAATTAAAAAACTAAAATTTATCATTGATGTACACTTAAAAGTTGATTGACCCAATTATGTTTATAATGTTCAACCTTAAATATTAAAAAAAAATTTAAAACCACCTGTTAACCCTGTTGCATAATAAAAATAATATTATATTAATGTACATTTGATAAGAACGCATGTTATGACGCTTAAAATAAATTCAGTTTTTGTTCTTGTGTCGTTTAATGTTATTACTTTCCAAACATTATAGTATGATTAAATACTTTCTCAAAAACTATGATTTACTATTTACCACCATATTCTAGATCACATTGGATTTAAAATTAAATACATGCCCAACTAAATAAACAATCATAGTTTTAAGCTATAACTTAAGTCCTTAAAAAAATTTGAACAGATAATCTCAGGTTAGTAATTTTTTTTAAGATATAATTGTGTTTGTCGTTCACCAATTTGGTATAAGTAAGTAACTTTAATCTACTGAAGACGTGCGTAGTATTTTTTTTTTATAATGCACTCAAGATTGACCTCATCCCACCTGATGTTAAGTGGTAATGAGTTCCTAGCTTAAGGGCGAAAAGTATAGCATAGTACAACTGTTACTAGACTTGTTGCCCTTACCTTGAAGGCTTGACCCCTGCTACTAATGTAGCACCCCCCAAGAGCTCTGGAAACCTTATTCACATGCAGGAACACAACAACACCGGAGTGATTGTTATTTGGCTGCGGTCTTCTGTGAAGGTGGAGGTATTTCACCAGTCGGGCTGCTCCAGTTCGAGCGATAAATCGCTTTGCCCTGCCTCTCTTGCCACTTTTACCACTTCAGCAACAACTGTGTAAGACAAGGCCTTTGATTTTGTGTCTATTTCTAATCTTTTGGGAAAAAAGTGGCTAAATTGGTAATAAAGACAGACAGTTAGGCTTAATGAACCTAATTGGTAACTGATGAACTGTATGACTGATACAATTTATGAAAATGGGCTACCCATTCAAGTACTTATTTAGTCAAATAGTGTACTCCAAGGCAGTATTATTGGCCCGATCTTCTTCCTCGTTTACATTAACGAATAATCAAAACCAAACCCAGTTCTACCTACATACAAACACACATACAGTACTTGCATTTGATATGACTTTCAGCGTAGCACACCGGCTCTCATACGACACTAATGGCTCCCGCAGGAAACGTGGCGTGGTGGTTTTGCGATACACATCGCCACCATTCTGATTTAGTGCTTGTTAAATAAAATATACCTCCTCCGTACCCGAGAGGCGAGTGAGCCGGAATTAGGCGTCGCGCCATTTCTGAGGTCCTGGGCTCGATTCCCGGTCAGGTCAATATGGAAAACGAACTATTTTATTTTGTCTCAGGTCTGGGTGTTGTGGCACCGTCTTTGTTACTGATATCTAAGCGACTTACCAGAGAATCAGAGTAATGTATACATTAATTGTCTTCCCACGAGTAGCAAAGAAAATTATTGTTAACTTCAATACTGGCGTACCAGAAGAAGGTTACCTGGTCCCAGAGCAACGTGGCTTGCTTACGGTTAGGTTTTCGTTTAGCCTCCCGGGGTTCGGCATTTTGTAGCGATGGGGAGCTCCACAACCATGTGCCACCATGTGCCAGCCGGTCCGTGGTGAAGGTGAAGCTAAGACGGATGCCGATACTATAAGCAGTTTTAATTGTACTAAACTTTTTAGTACTACTTTTTATAAAGCAGTCTATCCTCCTTCGATAACCTCAGAATGTTTTTGAAAATAATATATTTTAATTTTTATTTTAAAAAGTTGTTTTTTTGACGCGCTAATCTCAGAAACTATTGGTTTGAATTAAAAAAATCAGTGAAAAAGGAGAAAAGGATATCGTTTTTCTCAACGAAAAGTGGTAGGCAATTAATTTTATTAAAAAACATGTGTAATCTATAAAAAAAAATCCTATTGCCCCTAAAAATATACGATTGAAATAAAAACATTTAACTGACCATTTCACCAATCAATCACTTACAGTTAATTAAGGAAAACCTGTTATTAGCCTTATAATATGTAATTTGCATTAAAAAACATTTATACTTAGTTAACGCTGTTGGTTTTCTAAATAAATAAATTTCATAACAATGTTGAACACTCAAAACGAGCAAAACGAGGAAACACACTCTTGATAAATCATGCTGCTTCATACTACTACAAATTACTTTAAAAAAGTCAAATGGAATAAACTGAATTTAGCTATGACGAATGAGATCTGAAATGCGACGTGATGCGTCAGTAAGTATAAAAAAAATATTGGCTTATGTTTAGTGAAATTAAATTCGTTCACTTTTTTATGAAAAAATCCAGAATAAAGTCAGCAATTGATTTGCTCTATAGAGCTGTGGATTTCCAGATTTCTTAATGATCTCAGAATTTTAGTATAAAATTATTACAATTGACCTAATATTTTTTATTTTATTTTTTATTTTCTTAGGTGAATAAAAAATTATTGATACAATGAAAAATTCAAAACTTAAATGAAAAGCCCATATACATTATTAATTGCAGACAATATTAGAATAACAATAATGATAAAAAAGGAACAAAATGATGACACATATATTTTCACGTTTATAAGAACATTAAAAATAATGTTAATTTATAATTACCTATGTAAAGTCAATGTAACATATTTACTCGGTAAAAAATACCTTCACAACATTAATATTTAGTTAAATTTTTACATGCAATCCTGTGTTAACATAAAAAAAGTACTGCCCAATTGACGTACTAAAATAAGATTTCAAAATTTCCAGCAAAATAAAATATCTTTATCATAAACTGAATTGAAACGTGGGTATTAAAGTTAGAAAAACACAGTTTACATCGGCACGGCGTCTCCTTGTGCTTCTGTCTTGTAGACGCAGCTGCCATAGCGTCCATTCGCCTTGCAGTACATTCCGAAACAACACATGCTGCCTCTTACAGTTGGCCTGCACTGGCCTCCGTGGTGAACGCACATCTGCATCGACTCAGATATAGCCGCGACGGTGAAGATGGCGACGAGGAAGATCAGGCTGGCCTTCATCTTTAACAGGTCAGTTTGGCTGAAGATATGCACACGGTTATTCTGAAGCAGTTATGATACCTGGATGCAGAAATACTAAGCTTTTATAGGAGCAATTATCTAAAGGCCGTGACCCTTTCATTTATAACCCAAGTGTGTTAAAGATAACGCTTTTGTTATATTCTTACTGTCATTATGTGTCATAATGCAAAATTAGTTAAAGGTTTCGTTTTATTTGTAATTAAAAGTAAAAAGTTTCCTGCCGGGATCTTTTTTCTTAGTAAAAGGTTCCGAACATAAGGTAGCTTCATTTTCAATATACAAAAACTTGTTTCAGACTTAAAATGAGCTAGTTAATTGAATCATATGTATATAATGGGATGATAGTCAAGAGTATAATAAAATCTAGCTATTTCCTTTCCGGTATTTTGTTAGCGGTATAAGTACGAGTATTTTTCTTTCCTCGTTCTCCTATTTTCTTCCATCTCCCTCTCCCCTTCTCTTTGCCCTCCTATCCTAGGTCTGCCTTACCGATGAATGCCTTTTTTTCGAGGAGGAATTGCCTACCGCACCGTCACTCTCCGCAGGGAACAGAGAGTGGTGTGTCGGGCTCGCACGAACTAACCTCGATGACCAAAGCTACGCAGTTGTGGGGGAGTTGGAATCCCTTGCAGACTCTACATCCCCCAAAGCGGCCCTTCTCGCCACGCACAATGCGCGCAGCTGGAGCGTGCTAATTCACCTAACACGCCCCACCCCCTCGGGACTGAGATAACGGACGGAGGGCAGTTTGCTCTTTGTCGCAAGCCTGCAAGGGCAGAGGTGTTTCTTTGCCCCCCTACCTATTCTCCGCGACCCGGCAGTGGCGCGCCGTAACGGGGCTACGATGGGCACGAGTAAGGGCGATTCGCGTTGACCGGCCTTCGTATCCTTCGTCACCAGTGGTGGTCCTGAGACTCCATCCAGCTCTTTGAGAGAGAGCAGAAGAGAAAATACAGCAGGTTCGCTGCTGGAATCAGATACACCAGACGTAAAGTACGCCTAGCGTTCGTAAACACGGTCGCAAGGGGTGGGGTGTGTCATTGACATGGACTGTTGCGCGCAATGTACATGACGAGGGGGGTTATTTAGTGGCAGGTCCGGGGGAGGGAGACTACTTAGAGTCAGTAAGGGATCTCGACTCCTTCATATTGCGCAGCGTTGCCCACGAGGAAGTTTTAGTCGATATTAGCCTGACACACTACTTTTTGTTTGCCCCCGTGTTTTACGATGCTGTAGAAATCTCCTCCACGCAAAAAAATGGACGCCGTATCAGGTTTCTAAATTTAAAATATCTATGATTGTCTTACGAGCCCAAATAAGATACTTTGAATGTAGATATGCTTCATGTGTTCTAAACATTTTGTATAAATAGCAATTACAAAACTTTAATAACGTATAAAACTTGACCAACTTAAGCTTTTCACCTTAAAGCTTTATTTTCACTCATACATCTTTCTAAAACGGGATTAATTACGCGGCCTTCGGTTTCCAGGCCAAATTCCATTCAGACTTGCTCAAAAATTAAACACTTTCATGAACTTACACTCATAAATTCCCCCACTTTGACTACTTTTCCATACCAAAGAATCTAGTATACCGTAAAAACCAATTATACACAATGATAATTAAAGAGTTCAACGATTATCTTCAATATAATTATCTCGAGTAAAACCCCAAGATGCCCTCAAAACTTTTATCGTTTAGCTAAGGAAATGAGTCCGTATGCATATGAATTCGATTTAAAATAAGCGTGGTGTATTAACCAATTACTTTATTATCAAACACCTTTGACATTTCAATAAGCAGATCTGAACGTATTGTGGTTTTATGTTTTGGAAATTACTGTAACACAGATAGCTTATTTTTGACCTTTTTAAAAGCACCTATTGTTTCTCAATTCGGCACTGTGTTTAAACAAGCTTCTTTTACTGAAAGCTTGGATTGTATCTATAAATGTATGTAACGGAATATTTTAGCATAAATATCACCAATATCCTGAAGTCTGATTAACTTGGATCTAAGTATGCGATATCGACGCACAAGTATCAAAGACCAAAGACAATGCAATAATTTGATAACTACTCATTATAACTATAAGGAGCGCCAGGATTAATTATTTATTTAATGAATGACGATTGCAACGGAGTAAGAAAGAAAAAGAGTCAACGCGCTATCATTATAATTAAATTCCTGAAAAATATTATTAAAAAATGGTATACATTTATTAAACGAAACAAATAACCTTATGATAACATGAACTAAAATATTACTGACTTATAAAATATTTAAATTGAAATTTATAACGATAAAAGGAAGATAAAATATTTAAATAAGCAAAGGAGGTCTCTTTAATAGTGTACCCAAAATTCTGGCTGCATTACCTCGCTGAATGGCGACATAAAGTCGCTGAGCAAGATAAACATAATTATGTTAAATAAATAGAATGTTTCCAATAGAAAATGCTTGTAACCTTTCATATATAAAGGACCCACTGTTGTTACTTTGAATTGTGTATATATATGATTTTTAAGACCACAGCCAAATAAAAATTATTTCGGTATTGTTGTATTCCTGCGTGTGAGTAAAGTTTTCAGATCTCTGGGGGCGCTACATTAGTAGAAGGGGGCAAGCCTTTAAGGTAAGGCCGGCAAGTCCAGTAACAGCTTTATTATGCTATACTTGTCGCCTTTAAGCTAGAACCTCATTACCACTTAACACCAGGTGGGATTAAGTCAATCTTGAAATATCATCTGTGAAAAACAAGTGTTTATAAAGTGTGATATAAAGATAGGGAGAAAACATTTTGTTTTATATAAACAATGGTACGACCCTATTAGGCGAATAGTAAGCTGCTGACAGTTTGCATCCGCTAGCAATGCCAGATAAAAAAATCAACTTTCTTTTACGCTGTAGACTCACTCGCGTTAGATACATATAAAAATCATATAAAGACCGTAGGTTATCAACAAAGGGTCAATAACGTTACTTAACCAAGTATATAAGCAGCACACTTCTGCAATTTCAGCATCACAACTACTCTAAGCTTAGCTGCGTGTACTTGTTTCCACAACCAACTCAAACTCGTGCTTAAGATGAAGGCCAGCCTGATCATCCTCGTCGCCATCTTCGCCGTCGCGGCCATGTTCCAGTCGACGCAGGCGTGCATCCTGCACGGGAATCCGTGTAACCCGACTGGAGAAGGCGGCCTGTGCTGCTCCGGCATGTTCTGCGAGGTGCCGTACGGCGCGCGCTTCGGCCGCTGCGTCCACAAGAGGGCAGTACCAGAAGAGCAAGGCGCCGGCAACCTAAAGTAAATTTTATTTTTTTACTTAAATGTGTTCATTTTTAAATGCAAACAATAAAGTTATTGTCACCCATAAAATTTAGAAAACGAATTGTTTTTCTTTTACGGTCCACAATTATATTGCAGTTCAGTTAAATAAAAACCATTTATTTTGTGTAACAAAAAAATAATAATAAATTAAAATTAATGTCGATTCTAGCGTCTACGTAAAGTTCAAACTTTATTTATTCAATAAATGGTACTAGATCCTTAAAATTATATAAACTAACTTAAATCTTTGTAACTTGAATTGTGATGTTCATTTCATTATTTAACAAAAATGTTTAAAATAAATGTATTATTGAGTTAAATATTTTATTACTTACCTGCACATTAGACATACTATACACATTTCTTACTGCGGAGGATTTAAAACCAGTTTTTACAAAGACTGGTGTCACTCACACAATTATGACGAGTCAAATACACACGTTTAAATCAGACCAGCCGTTCAGGTTGAAGGACCTGCCAAGGAGATTGTACATACCAATTAATCAATCTAATATTTCTTTATTCAAGTAGGTTACATATAAATAACACTTTATATAGTCACTGAATACAATGTTAAGTGATTCTACTGCCAGTTTGGCGGAACCTTAGTCTACCGTGATGAGACCGGTAAGAAACTTAGCAGATTTACAGTTACTGTAGCAGTATCTAACTAACTAATAGCTATGTATGTGTAGACCACTTTGGACCGAGTCTTATAGTTTTCTTTTAATGAGTGAATAATACACTAGGTATTTATTTTGAGAGTAGGCTTGAGTGGCCAGTCCCCAAAGGTGGCACCTATTGACAAACATGACGTATGTGACGTATGTGCCAGCCATCGCTTCATCCAACCATATTGAAGTGAATGTAACGACACGCCACATAGCGCCACCCCAGTGACGTTTTAATGAGCATGCCGACATATTACATAATGTCGAAAATCACTACTCTCCTTTCCTTGGCAGTCGGGTAAAAACAATACTTTTTAGACAGGTGACAAAATAATGAAAATACATAAAGGATAGGTGAGTAAACTAAAAGAAACTACTTACCTCCAGACTTCACGTGCCCGACCTAGAAACAATCACTCCAGCTTTCCCTACGAGAGCCTGATGGAGTCCCGAGATCTACCGGCCGCGGAGAACAAGGAGGCCGGCAAACGCAATACCGCGTCCTCCTCTTCCTCCGCGGCCCCACCGCGACGCGATTCGCGCCCAGCGTGGCAGCGCGCCACTGCCAGGTCGCAAAGGACAAGGATCGGCCACGAAATACCGAGATCCTCCTCTTCCTCCGTGATCCACCTCTGCCCTTGCGGGCTTGCCGTAGAGAGCCACCTGATGTCCGCGGCTCAGCTCGGGATCCGTCTTCGCATCTCCCTGTGCGGCTTCGGAAGCTGGGTGACAAGGCCATCATGGACTACGCTAACGCATACTATCCTGATCTCTCTTTAACCCTAATGAAATAACTTGATCATCTACAAAACAACTGCATCAGATTTATCGTTGAGCTCCGTAAGTATGATCACATTTATTATTTTCGCAAACAACTTAAATGTCTTCCGATTCGTCAACGTAAGACAACCCACCACCTTCACCTTACAGAAGACCACAGCCAAATAACAATCACTTCTGTGTTGTTGTGTGAGTAAGGTTTCCAGAGCTCTTGGGGGGTGCTACATTAGTAGCAGGGGTTAGGCCTTCAAGGTAAGGGCGATAAATCCAGTAACAGGTTTATTATGCTGTACTTGTCGCCCTTAAGGACCTCTTAACATCAGGTGGGATGAGGTCAATCTTGAAGGGTAGTGTAAAAAAAAACCTAAGTTTAAACGTCCGGCTTTGGAACGTTCCCGCTGATACTCGACAATCCCTGACTAAGGGAATTTATAAAATGAAAGTTCGTGAATACAAGAAGTATTCACGAACTTTTATTTTATAAATTAATTTCTCTCGCTAATACATAAATTAGTCATGCATTTGTCAATTGCTGAACCAATTTATTTTATTTATCTGCTTAATTTATATTTTTTTAGTTTTGTTATTTATAAATTATCTTTTTTTTGTAAATATACTTAAACAATTACTAACTTATTAATAAAAATATAATAATAATATAAACGCAGCGGCGTGCGTACTAAGTGGACGTGTTGTCATTTTGTAATAAAAAATTGTGTTTTTGCATCATACCAATTCAACCTCTAACGAGAAAGACTTTAAAGTAACCTTTTAATTAATGAGCTGTTAGTCGATTGCAACGTTTGACTACTGTGCCAAATATCTACGAGTGAGTCAAGCCGCCGTTACCGCTCTTCACCACTTCGGGGAAACGAGACGTCCTCTGATTTTGTATCCCGCTTGCTTCGTTGATTACCTACTCCACAACACACGTGAGTAACCATAACAAGGATCTATAATGATACGCTCACCGAGTGGATATGGCACTTGCACTAAACTTGGCGGTTCGCAACCGAATTTAGCAAGATCGGCTTTGGATGACGAACTTGAGACCTCTTCCTACATAACGCGCAGAAATAAGCGTAAACAAACGGATGATAATTTGTGTATCAGTAATGAGTTAACGGAAATCAGAAAGCAAATGACTGAAATGATGGCCTTTATTACTTCCTCTAGCAATGCACAGAATGAAAATATGAAACAACTCTGTCAAACTGTTACCACAATGAAGGACGATCTGAAAACTATCAGTGGTACTATGGCACAAATTTCTTCGGACCAGATACAACTTAGGAATGAATTAGAGGACTTAAAAGCAAATACTGAAAATACAAAGAAAAATATTCAAGCACTGGAATCTGAAATCGCTAAACTTAAAAAAACCGGCCCGCCACCTCCTGTTAATGAAACGAACCTAGATTATGAGAACCTTATCTCTGAAATGCACGAACAAAATCTGCGAGCCAAAAATATAATAATTGTAGGGATTGAGGAAAGCAGTTTGAGTAATTCTACTGAACGACGCGAATCAGATAAAAGAGGTTCTTAAAATAACCAAATCCATACAGTCAAATTGTCCCGAACCTGAGAAAATCATGCGTCTTGGAAAGTTTAAGTCAGAAAAAAATCGTCCCATAAAAGTAATCTATAAATCTGAAGATACAGCTATAACACTACTGCGTGCCAAGAACAATAAAGAATGTAACATAAAGATATATTCCGATCAAACGGTTCATCAACGAAAATACTTAAACAACTTAAAAAGCGAGCTTGCAGCTCGTACAGAAAAAGGCGAAACGAACCTACAGATCAAATATATAAAAGGGCTCCCAAAAATAGTTCAGTCTTACGAACCAAATCCAATTCATTATATTGTGGACAATCAACGAGTACCTACAACCCTTAATACTTCATCGACTTTTTTGTAAGAAAAGATACGACATACCAGCTAGCTGACACATATACGAATATAAAACAGACAAAGAAATCTCTTCGTTGTTTCTACGCCAATGCACGAAGTATAGTCAAACCTGGTAAATTGGACGAACTGAGATGTATAATGAGCTCTTTAAAAGAAACTATACACATCGTCGTTTTATCAGAAACATGGATTAAAAGTACAGATGAAGCAACATCAATCCAAATACCTTGTTATACGCACTATTTTAATTACAGACCACACAGTAGAGGTGGTGGTATCTCTATCTTCGTTCACAATAATCTTAAGCATAACCTCATTGAAGAACTTTGTGAAGATGATAACCATTACCTATAGGTTCATGTATCCAAATTTTCGCTTAATATTGGTGCAATATATAAGCCAGAAAGATCGAACTCAGACAATTTTCTAGAAATCTACTCCCTTCAATTACAGAAAATAAATAGATCAGTTATATTCGGAGACTTTAACATTGATTTATTAAAATCCACATCTACCAAAAGAAAATATACGAATATGTATAAGGAAAAACGTTACAAAATACTAAATAACGTTGAACAAGAATACTGTACCCGAGAAACTGCAACAACTAAAATAATACTGGACCATGTTTGTGCTAACTTAAAGAATAATAATAATAATAATAAGTATTTATTTGGAACAAAAACAACAGTACATCAACATGTAGTGTTTGATAACATCCGCATTAGTTAAAAACTGTGTCGCAGACATTAACGCCCACCTCAAACAGCATGTGGAATCAGCGTTCCTTAATTACTAAACATACAAACATAACTAATATTAACCAATATCAACCTTAATCTACCTTAACTATTGTGAGTGAATTATGTGTGTGTGTGAGTGTATGTGTGTGTGTGTGTGTGTGTGTGTGTGTGTGTGCTAACGTGTGTGTGTGTGTGTTGTGTCGTTATGTTATGTCGGTTGATGTGTGAATTTATTATTAAGAGAACAGATTTTGTAAGAACTCTTCAGTATCATGATATGTTAGATTTTTAAGCCATGCAGTGATACCAATTTTGCATTCACGGGATGTTAGTGGGAAAACATTTAAGATTTTATTTACTTTATTATATAATATGGGAGATATATAGAAGAAATCACGTTTACACAGGGAGAGCCTACATCGTTCCGATTTACAAATTAAGTCAGTCCTGCGTCTAGTTTCCACGTGCTGAGGGTTATATGGGAGTTGCGACTGCTTACGCAATAGAACTTGGAAGATGTAAATTTGTCTAACTGTAAGTACGTCAGTAATTGCGTACAACTCAGTTGTGGAGAAACGAATGGGCTTAGTAGTAATAACCTTAAGTACTGCTCTCTGTGCCCTTTCGAGTTGTAAGAACCGTGATTTAACCGAACTACCCCACACAGTGATGCAGTAAGATAGAATTGACTGGCACAAAGAAAAATAAACCATTTTCAATGGTTTTAGTTCAAGGACAGTTCGGAGATTTTTAAACACATACAATAGTTTCCTCACTCGGCCGATCATCGTCTTGATATGTTCTTTCCAAGTCAGGACATCATCAATCCAGACCCCGAGGTATCTGATATGACTCGTACGGGAGACCCGCATACAGTCACAGTTGATACAGACAGTTGGATGGAATTTGTGAGCACATATACTAAAGGAAGGAGGTGGAAGTGAGGCTATATTTGGAGCAAAAGTTATGAACATGCTCTTACTAAGATTCAAGGTTAATAAGTTTGTATTAAGCCATGATGTCACCAATTTCAGCGTTGTCTCCGCCCTTTCCTTTGTCACATCCCAGTCATCGCCGCTAACCAATAGCACTGTATCATCAGCGTAGGTTATTAAACTGCAATTTGGTGTATTTAATTTACAGAGGTCGTTGATGTAGACAGTGAAAAGAGTAGGTCCAAGGACACTACCTTGGGGTACACCAAAACTAATCTGTTCATTATCGCTGGTAAGATTATCGATGATAGCACATTGTGAGCGATCAGTAAGATAGCTTTTGAAAATATCATAAACGACTCCACGGATACCAATTTTGGAAAGTTTTTCTAGTAAAAATAACTACCACCTGGCTATAACCGACTCATCTATGTCAGATCATAAAATATTTACTTAGAGATAAAGCAGTACGAACCCCCACCTACAATAAAAGTCAGATACACTTCAACAGACTATAATAAATTACACCAACATATCAAGAATACGGACTTCCAAGAAGTTAACTCTTACGATTAAATTTACTCTAAGCTGAGATCTGCTATAGAAATAAGTAAAACTGTTAAGAATAAAATTCTTAATCCACCTAAACAGGATTGGATTAAAAAGAAAATCATACAAGGCTTAGAACAAAGAAATAGACTATGGCAAGTATATAAAAAGGACCCTTCAAATAAAGAATCGGAAGAAACATTTAAAGAAGAAAAAACAAAGATTGCTAAAACTACACAAAAAATAAAATCCACATACTACAATAAATTATTTTCAGAAACGGTTAATAAACCACGCAGAATGTAAAAATTAATAAGTGAACTATCTTGTAACAAAAAAAAGAATACAATTTTTCCAGAAAAACTCATCATAGATCATCATAGACCATAATAGAAAAGAATGAAATTTGTGAACAATTCAATACCTACTTTTCTACCATCGGAAATATGTTAGCTAAAGAAATACCAGAAAAGTACCACAGACATAAAAATACTACGGATTTACGAGCAGATCAAGATAACAAATTGGATGGAATATCGCCTACCACAACGGATGAAGTAAGCAAAATTATAGATAGTCTTGACCCCAATACTAGTTGCGGCATAGATGAAATTAGTACAAAGTCCCTTAAATGTACGAAAAATGTAATCGCAAGTACGCTTACGAAGTGTATCAACAAGTGTTTTGAACTAGATACTTTTCCGGATGATCTAAAAATTGCTATGGTTACTCCTATTTACAAGTCTGGACCCAAATAGGATCCTTGTAATTATCGACCGATATCAGTACTTCTAATAATATCACAAATATTTGAGAAAATTCTTCATTCGCGCCTCGTTAATTACCTAAACTCAATCAAATTCTTCTATAAACAACAATACGGATTCCGACAAAAATCAAATACTCTTGCAGCAACCATTGATTTGATTACAAAAATTAAACAAAAAATTGATCAAAACATAATATTGTCCTAGGCATCTTTATCGATCTGAAAAAAGCGTTCGATACTGTCAGCCACAAAATATTATTAGATAAGCTAAACCACATTGGTGTTCAAGGAAAGGCACATATAATTTTTGACTCTTATTTAAAGAATCGAATGCAATTAGTTAAAAAAGACGAAAAACAAAGTAGTCCACAGCTAATTAGATGTGGAGTCTCTCAGGGCTCCATCTTAGGGCCACTTTTGTTTCTTATTTACGTCAACGACATTCATAAAATCAATCTTGCTGGAGATATTACTCTATATGCTGATGACACAAGTATTTTCTACTATGGGCATTCCGTTGATTTTATTATGTCTCAAGCTCAATCAGATTTAAATACTCTAAATGACTGGTTCCAATACAACTTGCTAACTATTAATGGATCTAAAACAAATTATGTTATCTTTTCTGCCAAAAATAAAAATACTGATACCACTTGGGAACTTAAAATCAATGATCAGATAATAACAAAAAAAAAACAAAAGAAAAGTACATCGGGCTAGTATTACACAGCCACCTTACCTGGAAGCCACACATAGAAAATATCAGGTCTAAATTAATACAATTAACTAGCATGCTACATAGAAATGTAAAATGTTTTCCTAAAAACGTACGTTATTTAATCTATAACTCGCTTGTAAAACCACACATTGATTATTTAGTTGAAATTTGGGGTACAGCTGCAAAAAACAATATAAGCTTAATACAATCAAAACAAAACAAATTAATCAAAACTCTATTTAATTATAAATTCCGAACACCAACGGACAAATTATATAACGAAACACAAATTATGGACATAAGACAAACATATGTATATTCCACATGCATACTTATAAGAAAAATACTAAATAAAGAAATAAACACCAATATTAGCTGCACAAAAAATTTCAAATACAAAAAATCAAACTACGTAGTTCTAATAACTTAGTACTTCCAAAACATAGAACAAATCTTGGCAAAAAAAACATTGAATACGAGGGTGCCAAATTGTACAATAAGCTCCCAAGTTATGTAAAAAATGCTAAAACGCTGACCAGTTTCAAAAAATTACTTAAATCACATATCATAACGAATAAATTATCATCTTACTAAAAACGAAATAAAAACTTAATTACACATATTTTAACGTCAAATAATATCGACATAAGTAAATTACACATCAAAATCAATAAACAATCTTACACATAAAATATTTTACATAGCAATAACAAACTTAAAATATATTTAATATTACTTTTAATTTAAATATAAAATTATGTATAAAGCGGAAGTCTTAAATGTAAACATATAATAACAATAACCAATCTTCCATCATATTTTGAGCATATTATCAAAATAGGTGAATATAACATTTTTGTTTTTATTGTATATCAGCACATAATTACAAACACATAATGGATACAAACATCTATAGTATTAAAACAAGACAAATAAAAAACACTCACAAAACTAAAATAAATAATTAACCATAAAATCCACTTATGATCCAGTATACCTTTGAATAAACCAAACTAATTTATGCCGCATCTGGGAACGGGACGTTTCTTTATGCATCCATGTTTTTGACGATACCACCGAATGCAGAAACACATTGTTAACGGAAGGCAGTACGTAAATTGCAAAGACAATGTTTATAAAATTACCCTTCATTCTTCTAATATTATCCGCTCGTTACGCTGATTGTAAACTAGTTATAAGTTGTCAATACTGTTTCTCAGTAAGTGAATACCTTGTAATTCTCATGAGAAATAAAGTTCTTCTTTAACCATAATAAAAATAATCAAAAGAAAATGTACAGAATATTTACAAAGGGTTGGCCGCTCCAGTATCAAGGGTGCCCAGGATGCTGACAACGTTACCTCTTTGGATAGCCAGACCAATGCGTTAATAAGTTAGTTTAAGAGTTTGTTATAATTTTCCAATTTTAATTTGTGTTTGATACCTACTATATTCGTAATCAAAAACTTACTTCGTAAACTCATGTAATCTATATGAATAAATAGCTTAAACAATAATATTTTAAATAATATTTTACTTAATCAAATAATTGTATATTTAATAGATACCGTAATGTTATTTGTAATGCTTAATGTATTGTTGTTTGGTATGATTTCTTTTTTTTTCAAGTTATTTACATACTTCTTCACCATTACCGCACCCATATACAAACTCTCTGTATGGCCCAAAGGTTGAAAGGTAGAGAATGCCCCTAGCATTTGTATCAGGTATAAATATAAATATTGGAAAACATCACATACATTGCTCTGATTCTGCAGTAAGTAGTTTAAGCACTTGTGTTACAGAAATTAGAAACAATGCCGGTACCACAACAACTAGACACGACACATTATAGTTGTTTTCCCATATTGACCCTACTGGGGATCGAACCCGGAGCCTTAGAGATGGCACTACTCTAAAATCCGGTCCACATGCCTCGCGGCTACAGAGGTAATCAAAAAATGGTATTAACAGCTGACCGGGCAACTGAGACTTATTTCTCACGTTTCACCTTATTTTGCGTCAAGTATTAAGTGCCTACGTTTTTCTCGAGTCAAAATTTATTTGAATATTAGGTATCTCAAACAGCGTGTAGTTTAATTAATAAGCCCTGTAATATTTTCTTAAAAGACGGAGTAAGTTTTTTTGTTTATATGGATTAATAAAGTAAAGCAATCATCTTTTTAATTTTAAAGAAGTTTGAATAGTCGTGTGTGAAAACCAGTGTTAACAGTATCTATCACATCATTTACTATTAATGCATATAGATACACCCAGTTACTTGCCAAAAACAATTTATTTTTGATCAATATATTTGTAGTACTTGTTGTATGAACTTTCTCGTAATAATAGTACTATAACATAATACTGCTAGAAGAAGTTGGAATCGTTTTATAAATTGGTGGATTCTGAGCTGGTTATTATTGGAATATTGATTGTGTTTCCTACTATGACTCTTTGTAATATGGCAAAAATATTTCATATTTAATCTCAGATGGCTTTATTAAAATAAAATGCACACATAATAGTAAAAAGTTTGTATTAATGTCACAACACAGTTTGGTCACGTACCTATAACTATTGTTCTTCAAAAAACTTAAAAAAACTGGTAATTATGACTTGATAAATGTACATAAAAATTTAAGGTTTACAATATTAAAAAATCAATTCTTCACAACATTAGGACTCTTGTAGGAAAATACCGTGCTTTCCTTCTTCTAACTTTTAGGTTCGATCGGGAATCGAACCCGTGGAACCTAGGACACTAGGTCGATACCTTCTAGTCTAATTAGGTACTACGGAACGAGAATAATATAAGGCAAGTCAAACTGCACGAGAAACAAAAACACTATTTATTACACTGCACGGAATTTACAAACAGAAATGTAACGAATTACATTGAGTTGAATAGAATCGCGAATTGATTTTAAATGTACTTGCATATAGTAAGATAAATAGCATGCTCTCCTTTCAATCTACAAATTATTTTGAAAAATACAGTTTACTTCGGCTGTTCGGCGCCCTGCTCGTCTGGCAATGTCCTCTTGTGCACGCAGCGGCCGGAGCGCGCGCCGTTCGGCATCTCGCAGAACATGCCGGAGCAGCACAGGCCGGTCTTGCCGCTCGTCTTGCACTTGCCCCCGTGCGTGATGCAAGCCTGCGTCGACTCGAACATGACCGCGACGGTGAGGATGGCGACGAGGATGATCAGGCTGGCCTTCATCTTGAACAGCTGTTTAGGTTGGTGGAAGCAGTGTATACTATACAGGTTGAAGTAGTTATGATGCCTGGATGCTGAAGGACTAAGCTTTTATATGAAAAATTATCTAGAAGCAGTAACTCTTTCCTTGATAACCTGACTTTCTTTTAGATAACGCGTTATCTAAAAGAAAGTCAGGTCATGTATCAGACTCTATATTAATATATGAGTAGGTCAGGTTTTGAACACAAAGTAACTTTTTAAACTTTATTCTTACTTTTATTTTTTTACTTCTAAATCCTTGCAAGGATTTTGTCGAGTTTTGGTGTTAAAAGTTCCTTCTTTTCTGGCGTACTAAAATAATAATTGCAGCAATTAAATATGCTCACTCCTTTCCATATGTTTATTTAGCCGCCTGTACGCTATTTACTTATAAATACAAGCAATTTTGTGATATAAACTTTACACGAAAATTTGAACCCCCCAAAACAAAAAGTGTGAAAAGAGCTCTTTTATTTGAAACCTATATTAAGGGAGTTGTGACAAAAATATTTAGGAAATCCATCAATTTCTGGCGGCGGCCATGTTGGATTTGCAATTTGTCTTTATGAATATACTCATTAGGTACTCATCATTATATGATACCCATGTTGTGGGAAATGTGTTAAAATATGCAATCCATAATTTTGTGACGGCGACCATCTTGGATTGATCTTTATCAAACATAGCTACACTCCCGACTTATTCATCTTTCAAACAAAAAAATCAAAATCGGTTCATTTTTCGGGAGCTGCGATGCCATAGACAAATACACAGACACGTCAAACTTATACCACCCCGTCGTTTTTGCGTCAGGGAGAATCAGCGAGGGATACCGAGTCCCCACAATACGCAGCGATGGCCACCGAGTATATTTTACTTGGTGCAAGTCCCCCACACCACTTTTTATAGACCGTCAAAAGTAATAGTGCAACAGGCATTCTCTTCAAGAAAAAAAATGGTTATAGCGTCAGGTTTCTCATGTTAGAATATCTATTATAAACTTACGAACCTTAGCACGATACGGTCGTTGTGCGCTGTCCAATTGTAATATTAATTTGGCATCTTAATGACAGATTATTAATAATACATAAGTAGGTTGCATGTTATCGTTTATGCGAAGTTCAACTTTTTAACTCACAGCTTTAAATTTTCGTCAAACAAATATTTGCCCAAAGCCTGGTCCTATTCAGGTTTGTTCAAAAATAAAACTTGCGTCTACCCTTACTCTTCTAACTCTTCGCTTTCTGCTGATTTCATGTCCAACGCTTTTTTATCTTGGTCTAGCTATTTAAACCATTTTTTGGTTGGTCGAGTTCTTAATATGCATTTATAAAATCACTGCGGGAACATTTTAAAAAATTAACTGGTCTTTGAAGGCCACAAACATGAGTCGAATGATATTTTAATTTGTACTTGATATTTACTAACTAGTAACAATTAACAATATTTACTAGTACTAGTAAGTAAATATTGTTAATTTAAAATATTTTGCATACATTTCATACACTGCCACTGTATTTATGGCTCCAATCTGTTGTGTTGACTGGTAGAGAATTTTGCTAGGCATCAAATTCGCCTTTTGTACGTTTTATATGTGCAATAGAGTTTAAATGAATGATTTATCAACACTTTTATGTCTCTATACTGAAAAAGTGTGTTACAAATATTCCTAAGTACTTAATTTAAAAAGATAATAATTCGGACAAACCATGTAGGTATGTATCTAAAATGGCAATTCAAAACTTTTGCGAATATCTTCAGTCAGTTATCTTTGGTAAAACCCTAAGAAGGAAAAGATTCCATACCTACAATCAAACGTACGAGGTTATCATTTGATTTAAAATGCGCGCGGAGTTTTCCGATTCCTTATTATCAGTGACCTATGACATATCCCGCAGTAACTAACTCCAGCGTATTGTTTTATTTTGCTTTGGGAATTCCTACCCGATAAAGACAGATTTTTTTATCCGACTTCAAAAAAAGCATGTATCATATCGCGAGCTTCAAACCAAAACGCGCGTATAAAAAAAGCATATATTTATTTTTTATATTGCTTTTCAAGATTGACCACATCCTACCTGATGTTAAGCGGTAATGAAGTCCTAGCTTAAGAGTGACAAGTACAGCATAATCTGTTACTTGACTTGTCGCCCTTATCTTGAAGGCTTGACCCCTGCTACTAATGTAGCACCCCCCAGGAGCTCTGGAAACCTTACTCACACGCAGGAACACAACAACACAGAAGTTATTGTTATTTGGCTGCGGTCTTCTGTGAGATGGAGGTATTCCACCAGTCGGGCTGCTCCAATTCGAGCGAAAATAAATAAATAAATTTATTTTTGTATGTACAGTTAATCACTCCCACTGCCCGCTATGTACCGTCGTAGAGCTTGTATGAATGGGTAATCTTGCGATCTACTGAACCGATTTTAAAAATACTTTCACCAATAGAAAGCCATATTATTGTTGAGTGTCATAGGTTATATAAAAAACCGAAACATAAAAAGGTTTTTACGTGGTAGTCCGTTTTGCAAAATGAATTAGAGAATAAAAATAGGTAAAAAAACTTTTTAAGTTAAACGGTTTTATGTTAAACATAGGTTGCAATGTTTAAGATAAATGTACTAAAAACCAAAAAATAATAAAATAGATACAGTCGAATTTATAATGGTAATGAATAAACATAATTGTATTGTCACCAAAATCCAAAGTATATACAAAATTTCAGATTAATCGGTTGACAGGAAGAGGGTGAAATTTGAATTACTAAATTTGACCCAAGAATAAATAATAAAACAAACGGGGTGAGCTAAATAAAACCGTTTAATAATAATAAAACCGTTTTGTAATAATAAAACCGTTTAATAAAAACCGTTTAAAAAACGGTCAAATGATAGCGTTTCTTGCTAACGCTGCCATAACTATCTATATTAATTATTTCGTCAAGGAGTGCGGTAGACTCGATCGAAACTTTAGATGAAAAACAAAGCATGAAAAAATATTGATTTTGAGTCGACAAAACGTATCCGTAAAATTTGGATTATTGAGTATTTCGTTTAATTCTAATAGCACTGAAAAATAAACCGCAGTAGCCATCTTAGGTACGCCTTGCCGAAAATGACGTTTCGCGAAAATATTGTTTCTGACACTTTTCTAAGATAAACTCTTTATTAAGTGTTTTTTCTTTATACCTGAGATTGACCGATTGCAATAACAACCATAGAAAAAAAACCATACACGTCGAAGTTTTACTTCAAATGTAATTTAATTTTGCCTAATGATTTACTTTGTTTGATGATGCCTATTTTATTTTGTTAGCTGCCGATATGTTTGTCTTTGTAATTGTCTTTACCAAATTCTCAGATGAATATTGTAAAATTATAATTAACATACTTCCTAAAATTATTTTTGATTTAGCCGGTTGGAATAAAGAACTACAATTTCCTTTTTTGGGTTCCGAACCCAAAGGGTAAAAATTAAAAACCGGCCAAGTGCGAGTCGGACTCGCTCATGAAATGTTCCGTAGTAGCAAGTAACATGATGTAAAAAATGTATTAGAGTTAATTGATTTTTTTGATTCAAAAGGTAAATTATGGTTTGCGATTTATGACGTATTAAAAAATACTGTTGAGTAGATCTCGCTCATACCAATTTTCGGTTGAAGTTTGCATGGTTATGTACATCATAATTTATTTTAAGATTTATCATTATTTTATTTTAAAAGTTACAGGGACACACACATTTTACTACTTTAGGTTTGTCTCTCGCGTAAGCATTTGAATTTAAAAATAAAATATACTAGGAAACTCGATATCATTTTTAAAGACCTATCCATAGATATCTCACACGTATTGGTTTGAAATTAAACATTTTGATTTTCAGTTTTAAGTAAGGAGACCCTTAAAATGTATCGTTTTTATTTTTGTAAAAATCTTAATGCGGTTAACAGAATACATCTGTTACGGAGGGAATGTAGAGGGATAAGGAACTCAGAATCGGGTGATTAAAAGTATATTTCAAATAAAAGTAAAAGGAAAAAATACAGTTCGAATCAAAGGTAAAAAGAAGCAGAAGAATAACAAGCAAGTCAAATTAACATTTTTAAAAGAATATAAAAACGTAACCTATGACTCATAAGGAGTTCGTAACATCCTCTCCTTTTTTATTAAAAGAAGGAGAATGTTATGACGAGGGAGTCAAATTGACAGATTTAAAAGAATATAAAAACTTAACCTATGACTCATAAGGAGTTCATAACAACATCTACAAACAGTTTCAACAGTATAGGCCTTAAAGTTTCGGAGAAAAGTGTCTATTTCATACGCACGGACAGACAGACATGACTGATCCAAAAGGGTTCCGTTTTTTGGCATTTAGCTACGGAACCCTAAAAGAAAGGAAAAAGCATAAAAAACATAAATATTGAACAATTTTAATATAATTTTATTCGACCAACACTGAATTTAAGTTCATTATTTTCACACGTATAAGTATACCCTAAAAGAAATAAACCATTAAGCCCATATCGTTTTTGCGACGCGGCGACAAAATGCGTAAATAGTTCACGGGTTATCTACAAAGCCACTATATTTGGATATAAAAGCGGTATGTAAAGTTTGTACGTTTCACAACTGTTCGAATTGTATTTGCTTCAACAACCAGCAAATGATGAAGGCCAACGTGATCATCTTCGTCGCCATATTCGTTGCGGCGGCCATGATGGAGCGGACGAGCGCGTGCCTCACGCATGGGAAAAAGTGTCACCCAGATGGAAGATACGGACTCTGCTGCAGTGGTATGTTCTGTGAGCTGCCTGATGGCGCTAGAAGTGGGAACTGCGTTCATAAAGATAGTTCAGACTGCTGCAACTTTCCATCTTTTCTTACCTCAAACTGTTCTGTAGTTTCGAATATTGATGAAGACGGTAAACAGCTAACGGTGAACTGTGTTTTCCACATTCCTAATACTTTATAAACCTTTCTAGATACCTGAACCTGTTTTAAAGTGTAAATTAAATTGTTAAATCACTTTTTGGAACTTAATGTCTAAATTTTTTAATGCTGAAAATAATAAATTACTTGCATTTTTAAGCTTTTTTTTATATTCTTTACCTTGTTTTTTTTTAGTTTTTAGCCCTAAATATATACCCCAAGTTTGTGAAATGTATTTTTAAATAAAAAGAGGTAGGCATAACGATTTATTGTCCGAACTGGAGCAGCCTGACTGGCGAAATATCTCCACTTTACAAAAGACCGCAGCCAAGTAACAATCACTTCGGTGTTGTTGTGTTCCTGCGTGTAAGTAAGGTTTCTTGAGCTCCTGGGGTTGCTACATTAGTAGCAGAGGCTTTAAGCCTTTAAGGTAAGGGCGACAACTCTAGTAACAGCTTTAGTATGCTATCCTTGTCGCCCTTAAGCTAGGACTTCATTACCACTGTTTCCTTGTTAACTCATTTAGATATTAATAAAACTTCCGCAATTTTATTTTACCATATTTTCTTTTTAATTACTTGACAACCATTAATTTGATAAACGACATTATTATATTTTTAAATATCTTCTTTTTGAGTTCTACTACTTTACCTTTTTACTAAACAACCACTTAACATCAGATGGGGTGAGGTCAATCTGGAAAACGTGGTGACATTTTTTTTTTCGATATTTTTTTAATGACGAATTTAATTACTTAGGGTAAGTATTCCGACCTACTCACTCACACCTCACCTTCGTTATTCTATCACATGAAAGTCCTAATCCTCCAGAAAAAGTGTTTCATTAACCCGCTCGAATGAGATATTCCGTATAGGAGACAGAACCGTTTAAGGTGGGCCCCACTGGGGCACAATGGTAAAGTTTTTTTGAGGCGATGTCACTGCTACGGACCTTTTATGCCAATTTCACAATTTCAAGGGAAAATTAGAATCTATAGAAATAAAAATCAAATAAATAATATAATAATAAATAATAATATAATAAATCTTTATTTTCTGAAACATTGGTTACATTTTGTACAATTAACAGGCGGTCACTGCACTAAGCAACTGGCTTGTCTCGCAGCGGCCAATTAACAATTTCTTAATGAAATATTAATGTGCGAACGCACGGTACGCCGGTATACAAATTAATAAACTATATTATTGAAAAAATAAAACTACATATATCTATATTAAATAAGGAAACTGAGAAAAAAGAAAAAAATACACTTAGATAAAAACATATACATATAAAACTACAGCAAAAGTAAAGCTCGTGATTAACGTGCTTGTTTGTGTGTGTGTGTGTGTGTGTGTGTTTCTACATCTGTATCTACTGTTTCTGTCTCTTTCTCTAATTAAGATATTAAATTTTCGGTCTCTTCGTAATTAAGTTTCAACAGGTACGATTCCGTATTCAATTTGGCCATTCGAGAGCATACATTTTTTAAATCTACTTTACTACTGATTGTGTTATAAAGGCGTGGAAGACGAGAAAAAGCTTGCCTTTTTGCAAAAGTAGTGTGAACAAAAGGGACTGGAGTTTTATATATTCGCTGCTGAAGTATGCGGTCATAATCAGGTGAATTCAACATAGTGCTATGTACTGCAGATATTGCTCTTAATATATACAACTGCCTAACTCGCAGGACAAGACTATCCTTGTACAGCTGATTAGTGCTATATCGACGGTGTCTTTTCCACATCACCTTAAGGATTGCACGCTGAGCTCTCTCAATCTCAATGAGTAAGGACTTTGCTGCACCGCCCCAGACCCTAATACAGTACAAAAGTAACGATTGGCAAAGCGCTTTGTATACCATTATTAACGTATCTTTGGATGCTGATTGTCTTAGGCCCTCTATAATGTATAAGGTTTTTCGAATCCGATTCGCTAGCCAACTTATGTGTAACTTGTATGTTAGTTTATCATCGAGCAGCACCCCAAGGTATTTAATGCTTTCTACGCGGTCAATGGGACGACAATCACAGACTAGAGTCCCGGACACGCAACGATGTAAGGTCAACTGTTTTGATGGAGGTGGTTGTGAGGCGGATGTTTTATGAAATGCCATGTACTTTGTCTTGCTAGTGTTGAGTGTAAGAAGGTTACTATCCAGCCACTCACTCACACTAGTCATACCATTATCTGCCAGCTTGTAAATTTCATTCCAGCATGAGCCCTGAAACACGATAACAGTATCGTCTGCGTAGCCTATTATATCCACATCCCTAATATTTATCTCCAACAAGCCACTCATATAGATAAGGAAAAGAGTAGGTCCAAGGCTGCCTTGTGGTACACCAAATAAAATAGATTGTTGGTCGCTAACGTCAAGGTCTACACGGACGCACTGTCTGCGGTCGGACAGGTAACTGGTAAACCATTCCAGAGCGGTACCTCTAATCCCGAATAGGTTTAACTTCTTTAGAAGTATAGGTAATGCGACGGTGTCAAATGCTTTGGACAAGTCAATAAAGACGCCTATACAATGTCTGTTATTATCCAAGGCGGCGGAAATTGTGTTGACTACTTTCAGAACTGCGTCTTCAGTCGACCTGCCTCGGCGAAAACCGAATTGATTATCCGATATTAGTTGATTTGATTCCAGGTAATCCACCAATCTCTTGTTCACCACCTTCTCCAAAAGTTTGGAAAATATGGTAAGCAAAGAAATGGGTCGATAGTTACTGGGATCTTCTTTATCTCCTCCCTTATAAATTGGTGAAATTATTGCTAATCTCCAACATGCAGGAAATATGCCAGTTGAAAGATTCAGATTAAAGATGTGTGTCAAAGGTGTAATAAAGGATAAACGTAGCTGTTTAATTAATAGTGGATGACACTTGTCGATCCCTGGGGAACGGTCTGTCTTTAGATCGGCTATTAGTCTGTACACTTCGTCTTCGTCTGTTGGAAGCATGAAACATGAATTTAAGGGGCTGTTATTATTATTGAATTTAGCGGCTAGTGATTCTTGGGTTTGGTTTATTCTAATCATGGTTTGAGTGGCGAGATGTTTGCCTACATTAGCAAAGTAACTATTGCAAAAGTTTAAAGCAACGCGAGGACACGAGTTTCCTTTTAGAATTTCCACAGGATTTTTACGACGCTTTTTTAGGTGACAAATTTCTTTGATAGAATCCCACAGCTTTTTCGGATCGTTTTTGTTAGACTTAAGTAATTGATTTTCATAGTTTGTTATAAGTTTGCGGAGGAGGTTATTGAGAAAGTTACGGTATCTTTTATATGTTATCTGAATAGTACAATTTGACGGGTTCCTTTTAGCTTGTATATGCAGACGATCCCTGTGCTTCTGACATTTGACAATTCTTGGTGTGATCCATGGTTTAAGAATCAATTTTGAGCGGGGAATAACTACTGTTTTAGAGTTTTTGTTTATAGACGAAGTGATAATATTGTTAAAAAGATCTGCTGCTTCATTTACATAAGTACAGTTAATAACTGCAGAAATGTTTGGTTAAAAATACAATATGTTTTGATATTAGAGGCAGGTGGTTGAAGAAATCTGAAAAATTTAATTGAAAAGTTGACACAATTTGTTTGGATCTCCTTGCTTTTATAGATCTATAAAGTTGTATAATACATAAATATATGCTACACCATAATATTAAACAATTACAACTCGCATAATGCCATTGCCTAAAAAGTTGTTTTGGTTTTAGTATTACAAATGAATCATTTAAATAGGTAGATTCGTCTCTACTTGGCTTACAGTACAGTATACAATATATTAAGTAAACCTTGTTGGGTTATTATTTTTCTACAATTTCATAATGTTAATAAAAATTAAAAGAATTCAAGATAACTTGGCAAAAACTAAACTTTGATTTGGTGTAATTATTTTGAAATCACTCAAACTATCTAACTATCATTGTAAATGAAACTTTTCAGTTCCATATCGTAATATCGATTTTATTTAGTGCTTACTTGGGTTTAGGTTTAAAGACATTTATTTCTCATAAGAACTTTTATAAAGTTCACTTATAATGAGATGAAGCATAATAAACTAAATTAAAAATAAAACATATACATTTTCGGCGCGGCGCAGTTAATCAATAACATTTTTTTTTGTTTTCGTATTATACTTATGTCAAGTGAAACAGGAATCAAGCATGACGAGCATTTAACACTTTTATCAGACTGAGATAGTTGTATTGCGATGCGCCTGTTTTACACATCGTCGCATGCACACACTGATAAAACTCAGCCGGTTGTGGCATCGATGGCTGTGTCCAGAACCTATCTATCCGTCGGTAGGTAATGAGCTCGCTCGGCCAGAGCTGTGTCACCCAACATGATGACAACTAGAGGACATAACTAACCATGGAGTCTCTTACATATTTTGTCATATTTTTTTTGTCCTTTTATTTATTTTATTTTAAAATGCAATATTTATTGTATTACATATCTATTGTACTTGACCATCTATGTTCCAAAGTGGTCTTTATTATCTGTAATAAAAATGACATAAAAAATTGAATTGAATATTTCAAAAGTCCGGGGCCCAGCTTTTGAGCTTGACAAATACGGTCCTGTGTAAATTCGTGTATTTATACACGTATGTGAGATATCTATTCCATCGTTCGTAACACATTCTATACGTATGTCTAGTGCTAAACACACAATCCCGAAACTCGTTAAAATTCAACGTTAGACCGATTCAACCTCGGTTTTTGGTGCCACGGATACATGATGGCCAAGTGCGCAAAAATAAGAATTTTAAGATTGCAGTAAAGCATATGCTAAAGTCTCAGCCTATTAAATGTCATTTAATAGCCCTAAGGTAAAAGTACAATAATGCGAATAAATTATTTAACTCATTAATACGATTTAGGTTTTCTATTTTTTTTTAGTATGCTGTACTACGAGGGTATGCGCGCAATAATATCAATGAAGTAACATCCTCGCTCCTTTTAGAACATTATTAATTAGGTGTCGCGACTTGTACTGGGGCTATCACCATTCTAGCAAAATTTGGCTTACTGAACTGAAAAATTCTCCCGACTATTGAATAAAAGTAAGTTTTAATCAAAAAAAGAAAAATACATAAGTATTGTAGCTTTTTTTTGCAACATTAAATGAATTTATTATTAAATACTCGTTTTGGAAACTGGGAATAGTTGGACTCCCATAAAATAAATAGAATACTTTCTTATGGTAGTAGAATGGCGATGGATGCAAGGGGCACTCAGCTAACCAAGTTTTGTGGAAATCTTGGAGGATGACTATATTTGGCCGGAGTGACTAATCTCTTCATTTGAAATTTTCTTTTTACTAATATAACTATACTGTCTTTGCGTATAGTTTTTCATACTAAAAAAATAATTTAAACTAATACTTGGCAAATTTTTGTCCACGCAATTTGGGTACGGTATAGCATTTTGGCGTAAGTCAAGGCAGGGTAATCGCGATTATCATAATTTATGCTAGAAACATTTTATGGCGCTTTTCACGGCTTATTTATACGATAGGGGAGGATTTTAAAGTAAATTTTAATTTTGGGGACAAAATAACTGCAGGCGTTGCTACATGCGAAAATAGAGGCACATAGAAATTAAAAATTTGCCAGCGATTTTGGTAAAATACATTTTAAGATATTTTGCTACCATTACTGATTGCATGTTGTAAGAGAAAGAAACTTGGATGAAGTCTTTTTAGTATTTTAGGAGCAAAGAACGAATAATAATATAGCCCTCTCTTCTTCGGCAATCAAGTTAAAAATACCCAAATCTGCGACTGGACTGAATCTGGACTGATGTGTTTATATAATTTAGTCATACCTGCATGTTTTTTTTGTATTTGGATCTATTAAACAGTTTTTTTAATTTGCATTTATTACATAAAATAATGTGTGTTACCAGTGATGACTTACGGAACTGAGACGTGGTCTCTGAATGTTGGCCTCATAACGAAGCTCGAAGTTGCGCAGCGTGCTATGGATGGATGGATGGACATAAAATAAAATGAATTGAATTAAATATCATCAATTTTTGGTATTTTGTTATCCTACAACACTAAGCATTTTGTCTCGTTCTTTTATCCTATACTCGTCGTCGTTAACTCATCATTGGGCTAAAAGAAAATATTAAAGAAAATTAAAATAATGGCAGTTCATAAACCTTTCACTACTTTATCAGGAAAGACGTTCCTCTCAAAAAGGATTTTACTTCAAGGATTTTCACTAAGTTCTAGTATTTTTAACTCGGACATTTTAAAACTTAGAAACACAATTAACAAAGAGCTGCTTGGGAACTTTTGGTTCGAGGCCGCATTACCCCTTTGTATAATAATCTGAAACTTAACATCAGGTGGGATGAGGTCAATCTTGAAGTGCAATATAAATAAAAAATAATAATACATAATTGTCAGTTTTAACCAAAACATGATGATGAATATGTATTTTTAAATTGTAAAATCATAACCCATAATCAATTATAATCATTTTCAATTCAAATACCAGCTAATTAAAAAAAATATATAACACTTATGCAAATTAAATACCACGTTTTCCCTAACTTAGAATAGATTGTCACTTTTGTTCGTACGTTTAGTTTTTCTTTTTATATTGCACTAAGATTGACTGAGACTCATCCCACCTAATGTTAAGTGGTAATGAGTTCCTAGCTTAAGGGCGACAAGCACAGCATACACATAAAGTTATTACAGGACTTGTCACTAATACCTTGAAGGCTTGACCTCTACTTTAAATGCAGCACCCCTCAGGAGCTCTGGAAACTAAGGTTTCCAGAGCTCCTGAGGGGTGCGTGTGAGTAAGCTCACACGCAGGAATACAACAACACAGAAGTGATTATTATATGGCTGCGGTCTTCTGTCAGGTATTTCACCAGTCGGGCAGCTCCAGTTTAACGATAAATCGCTTTGCCCTATTACCTCTCTATTTTTGGCAGTAGGACTGTAGTAACGTGAAAAATATTAACAATGTTACAGTTAATATATAGGTATATTTTATTTTTATAGTGCTTTACGCTACACTGACGAATTTTAAATATTTTAAAGAAACAGAAAAATCGGAGGCTACGGGCTAACGGTTAATACAGCAGAAAAATTTCATCGCCTACCATTACGATAACTTGCGGTTAGCTCAGTTGGGAGAGCAGCACGCGCGATACGTGAAGGTCGTGGGTTCAATTCCCGCACCGCAAGGGGAGGTAAAATTTGTCTGTTTCGTTAAAATAAGATTACAGTTAAGTCACAGTCGTCTATTGTCTGAAAGGTCACTGTTCCAAAGACACACGCCTTAAAGCCATTACTTCCACCCTCCCGCCAACAATCCAATGAATTAAATTCAATAAATCGTGAAAACTATGTGTAAAAATGTGTTCCCTCTTATTGAATCCGTTTGGGTTCACATACAGAGGATTGTTTTATTGTGCCTCCATTTTGTTGCGTGATTTAGTGGTATTACTCGATTGTATCCAACTTCGCATGAATTGAAATGTCTGTTGTACGAAATGTGATTGACTTTTTTGTGGAACCAGTATTCAGATTCAGAGAGTGCCACAAATCCCTACTAATATTATAAATGCGAAAGTAACTCTGTCTGTCTGTTACGCTTTCCCGGTTAAACCTCTCCACAGATTTTGATTAAATTTGGTATGTTGAACCTCAAGAACGGACATAGGCTACTTTTTGTTAGAAAATAGGGTGGGGGGATGGGGGTAATACTACCTTTGAAAGTTTATATGGGATTTTTTTTATTTTTGAAGTTAGAGATAATATGAAATTTGGCACAAATATAGCTCAAAACTTGAATTAAAATAAATATTTATTTCTGTTTCGAATATTAGGGGAGATAGAGGTAAAACCGATCATGAAAGGATGCAGTCCACGCGAACGAAGTCGCGAACACAGCTAGTATAATATATTTGTTAAGACATATAATATCTTGAAAGCCACCATTTCGATGTTCTAGTCTCAACACTACCTAACTTTTAGTATTCTAATAAATCAGATCAAATATTTCTTTATTTACTGCTCTTTATCTTTGAATCGTCAATGAATACAATGCAAAGTGACTCTACTGCCCGGTTCAAAACCTTTTACTAGATTTGTGACAGTAAATAATAAATATTGGACAACATCACATACATTTAAAATAATTTAACGGGTCAAAACGCGACACCATTTTTATTTAGTAGTTAATACGAACTACTTACTGCCCGACGTTTCGGTTAGGTTGCACCAACCGTGGTCACGAGCTGACTCTTCAGTATTAACTACTAAATAAAAATGGTGTCGCGTTTTGACCCGTTAAATTATTTTAAATGTTTAAAATGGAACGCGAAAGTCTTAAAATTTATATCACATACATTGCTCTAATCCTGTGGTAAGTAGCTAAAGCACTTGTGTTACAGAAATCAAAAACAACGAAGGTACCACAACACCCAGACCCGAGACAATATAGAAAAGTTATTTTCCCATATTGACCCGACCGGGGATCAAACCCGGAACCGCACTAATTGCTATGTGTCACTTTGGACCAAATTATGTTAGTGTTTTGTTTTGAGAAGTGAAGATTTAAAGTATATTTATTTTTGGCAGGTAAGCTCGAGCAGATGACTCTCAAAAGATGGCACCTGTTTACTAAATAATAATGGGATATATGTGGTCCAATAGGTCCAATAGAAATTCTAATTCACGCAAGCACTACTAATGCCCAGGTTCCAATAAATGAATACACGATCTGTTCTAATTACGGATAGTAATGAATTATACGAGGCGTAAGCTAATAAACGACTGACGGACGACTGATTACAGCTGATATGGAAATACAATTTGAAATTATTACTAAAATAGTCAATTTTGACAAATTACGAATCGTAATCGTTATTGGGACTGCGCATAAGTGTATTGATATAAAATTTGATAGACTAAACATACTAAATTAACAGGTCTATCCTTACTTAATATCATATTATAAATCGGAAAGTGAGTTTGTTTGCTTGTTCCGCTTTCACGCCGTAACTACTGAACCGATTGCTTTGAAATTTTGCAGATGTAAAGTTGGAAGTCCTGATTAAATAATAGGGTACTTTTTATCCCGGAATAATTTATATTCCTGAGGGAAAACAAAAATAAAGTTTGCATGATAGATGGATTGGAGATGTTGTCGTTTAAAACAAGGTAAAATATTGCAAACGAATATAAACATGTAAATTTAGAAGCTAAATGATACGATAATGATATCCCGAGGGATGACGTACAATTTGTTTTATCGTCTAAACTGTTTTTTACATCTACTTATATAATATAGTGTACCATTCAATTTTTGTTTAACAACTAATCGTATCCAGCGTTACATCGCCCTTAGATTATTCCGTGGAAATGAGAAGTTTTCTTATAGTTGTGCTTTATACCGCAATATAACCGAATTCCACGCGGGCGAAGCCGCGGGCGGAAAGCTAGTCATTTATAAACCTAAATCATACAAGTAAATTCGTTAGCAAAAGCTAGTTAAAAAACCTCATCTCCCTTACTTATATCAGCACCAGACCAGAGATAGAATCTGGTAGGGCTAGCTATTTTCGTTTCTAAAATACACGTAGCACCGTTATAAACATATAGAACACAATAATTAATTTTAACACGACTCTGAAATCTAGCTCTAA
Organism: Glyphodes pyloalis; assembly: GCA_037074685.1. Classification (NCBI taxonomy): domain Eukaryota; kingdom Metazoa; phylum Arthropoda; class Insecta; order Lepidoptera; family Crambidae; genus Glyphodes; species Glyphodes pyloalis. Next base: position 2,246,619 of record JAYKKO010000030.1, on the reverse strand, counting down.
AAGCGCTAATTATCCAGCTTGCATTATTTATAGTGGCCGGAACGGATAGCAGAAGCGTTTATGAAATACCTAGAACTGATTAAAATCGCATAAACCAAATTTGAACTAGGTATTTCGTTGTTAACGGATGTCAAACTGTAATTGATACTGCATCCATCCATGCACTCGGTAAATAAACATACTTTTTTTTCGCGGCTTTTACTGCATACTTTACCTCTCTTGAAACAAAAGTTAAAATGCATCTAATTTTATATATTTTTTCTTCGATCTAAAGATTGATATGAAAAACAAATAATAATCAAAATTTTTCCTAATTTCTTTTTTTTTAAATGTAAACTTATAACGATACATTTTATTATTTTTATAGTACTAAACGCCGTACTAGCGAACTTTAAATATTAGAAACAGAATTTTTTTATCTCCCCTTGCGATGCGGGAATCGAACCCACGACCTTCACGTATCGCGCGTGCTACTCTTACCAACTGAGCTAACCGCAAGTTATCGTAGGCGATGAAATTTAATAATAATTATAACGATACAATTGGCTACTTGACAGTGTTAACAATAAAATATGAAAAGTGTTAGATATGTTAGCTTAATAGTTAAGTAATCATTTTACATTTATACTTTTTAATTAAAAGCATAGTTAGTATTTTATTTTTGCAAAATAAATTTTAGTTTTTTTATCTGTGGAACAAAAGAACCGAAACGGAAACCACCATTGCAATTCGGAAATGACAGCTGTCGGCGAAAATTATTTATTTCAATGTGGCGAAACAATGATTATTTTACCGATTAAATTGAATTATTGTGTCTCTAATCGTATAAAGAATTTATTGAAACATTTTCCGTTTATCTTAATTAAGTCGTTCCTATGCGTATCGGTTCGTTGTCTAGGACGTTGACGTCATAATTGCAACAGTGACGCGACTAGGCGTTTTCGCGCGCTTTTTAAACGTGTTACACAAAATCTTATTTTTCTCTGGTTATTTAGATTATTTCTAGATAAATCGAATTGTTTGGGATATAAAATGAACGGGCGCAAATTTTACAATACTTTTTCAAAAACTGTCAAGTAGCCAATTAACAAAACCAGCCCGATACAAATTTAATAGGCATAGAGATTTTATTTTAAGTTCATACTTACTATTACTTATTTAAGATTATCCAATCAGATAATATACCTTACAAACGAGCATTATGATAATACTTCCTTAAGACTAACTTACGACCTTTTTACTGCATGCATATATGACACCAAAAAAAAATTTTTATGATTTTTTTTGCCTGCCTAACTGTCTGTTTGTTTCAGCTAATCTCTGAAATGGTTTGACCAATGTTTATCGGTCTTTTAATGATAGATTGCTGATATAATGAGGAGTAAATAAGGCTACATTAATAAAAAAAGTATTATATTTCAGAAAAAAATAATTATAAATCTCGTGTTCCACGCAAACGAAGTCGCGGACACAGCTAGTTAAAAATATTTTTCAAAATTAGCTATTTTCATACATTTTCTTTGTCCGGGTACCAAAGGTATAACAAGCAATTAAAATGTCTTCCCTGAATTATGCGCTCATTAAAATTGTACGGAGGAAACTTTCCCCTTACAACATTTTATATTTTTTATAGAATTTCGTTACTTAAGTTGATAAGCCGCGTCGCCAGAGGGTTTAACATTTCAAAGTTTTATGTAAATATTGTTTTCTCGTTTATCAAGCAAGTCTTTGATAAGCCTGGATTTTTAGTCATCATTTCAATTTCGTGAAAACTTCATTTTGCTTACCTATGTGTAGTGTAGTTTTTGATCAACATTACCAACATTGAATAACATTACCTATAGATTTTTCAATGAACTAGCTCAACCGACAGGCGTTGTCCTGTTTTAACGACGATATCACTTTAGAATTAGTTTTCACCCATAATGACAGTTTTCTGCGCATTTTTTTAAATTTTTTCTTCCACAAGAACCTTCTCCTGACAAAATTAAACACAAAAAAAGTAAAATTGGTCCTGACATCTACGCGTGATGGGGCGACTAAGGGAAATAGGGATTGATTTATGTATAAAATAAAATAAATAAATATTGGACAACATCACATACATTGCTCTGATTCTGTGATAAGTAGCTAAAGCACTTGTGTTACAAAAATCAGAAACAACGACGGTACCACAACACCTAGACCCGAGACAATACAGAAAAGTTCGTTTCCCATATTGACCCGACCGCGGTTCGAACCCGGAACCTCAGAGATGATGCGATGCCAAAGTCCGGCACGCTCGCCTCTCGGCTACGGAGGTCGTCGTATGTTATAAGATTATATGGTTTTAAGATTTATTGCAGCCCTTTTAAAAACTAAAAAGCATACGAACAGAGTTTACTTGTTAATAGATATGATTTAAACAGTTGGTAAATGGTCTAGCGTAAATTTCCATTTTATTAATAGGAGTACATGTTTTTTTACATAGTACATTGTTGTATTTTAATTTAAAATATCGTTCAGGAGTAGTGAAGCTTACCAAAAATTTAAGTATTTATCAAGTCTGTTATTTTGGAGCCTATCCAATGAAAGTAAATATGTATGTAAAAAAGGAATTATTTATCTTTATAAGATTACTAATAATAATCATACCTACACATGAATAAAGTTTTGTCTTGATTATAGTCTGACATTTATTATTTTATTTTTACTGTTCATACAAAATTGTGACTGAGACGACACTATTTAAATTACTAACTGAGCCATGTAGATAGGCTAAACGTGATTATAATATAAGTTTAACTAGCTTATTCCGGCAACTTTTTCACGTTATTAAAAGATAAAGGTGTCTATCTACTCTCCCCGCAGAAATGATGTTAATTTATGCTAAATTTAAACTTAATGCATGCATCTTAATCATTGCGGAAAAAAATAACAAACATCCACAAATTGTTACTGTTTATTGTAAATAAAAAATAATTATACCATAAACTGTGGGTTAGTTAACAAATAATACGGTTTGCAATAAGGAATCTTTAATCGATTTATTCGTCAAAACCATTGTACTTACCTAAAATTTGTAAGTAATGAATTTTTCCAAGGAACTAAATCAAACGCAGATACTATCCTGAAAGGAAATACCTACTAAATGCACAATTCATTCCGACTGCAGCTTCGACAAGCCCCATTCATCCGAGTGACGTTTAATAAAAATCTCACGAACGCTTTCGATAGTCATTCCGGGCTCCTCCAAGGGGGAAACTTTTGTCCACTTTTTTATATTTTAACAAATGTCCTTCGTTTGAGAATGGTTAAAGCGTAATTTTTCTTTTAAAATTGCAATAGTTTGCTCTGGGGTTGACATTTTAATGATTTACAAATTACAATCTTGGCTTTCTGGAATTAAGACTGGGGTTTTCGAGGCTTACCAAGAAAATACAATTAAAATTAAAATAAGTTTAAGTGGGGAACTATGCGTTAATTTAACTTGGACCACATCTTATCTTGTAGTCTACAAAATTGGAAGTCTAAAATAACAAACTTATTTACTCTGCACTCATTACATCTATGTTTTAATATCTACTGAGTTTCTTGTTTTCTTTTTGGTAAAAATAAGTTCCAAACCGGTGGTCACTTTGCATACTTAGTAAATGAAAACTCAAATGTAACCTACTTAATTAAAAAAAAATCTATGTACTTTATTTCGCAAACTTAAAAAGCAACGTATTCCTTTTTTTGTAATACTTTCGGTCAAAGATGGTGGCGCGGCCATTTTGCGTTTTTGACATCTGGCTTATCAAAAGCCAAAACGGCAACAAGCGTTTTAACAGTAGGCATCGCGGTAGCGTGAGAGTATTTGTTTGAGTAAAACGGCCGCCATTTTGGATTTTTGGGAAAGAATTAAAAATATTTTTAGCAAAGTTGAAAAGCAAGGTACGTTACGAAATTCTTCTCTTGAAATCTGAACAAATCACCTTAGCTAGAGCTTGGAACGCGTCCAGATGTCAGAAAGTAGCTGAGCTGAGCTTACCGCGGAAGGGGATTGCTAGTTTAGTGTGATGACGTACTGAAAGTGTTTGTAACATGGGTAATAATTCTTTTGTCTGTCCATTAAATAAGTCTCTTTCAAACTAAATTCGTTTTCCTCATTCGCTCGCTAGAGTCCATTGACCTCTGCAAACCTTTCAAGGGAAACCAGCCCATTTGAGCTATTATGCATCAAGGGCTTGACGAGATGGGTGTTCAAAGGAAAACTGTTTTGCGTACATGGTCCCCATTCAAAAACCTTTCATCGCCTTGTAAAAACCACTCGCAAGCAGTCTCCTGCGCAATCGAACGGGTGAACCTTGGGTCTTCCTCTCATTCCTTTCCGCCGCCTCTATTTACGGAACACGTCCTTACAGATGTTTTTTATTGCACTTCAAGATTGACCTCATCCCACCTGATGATAAACCTTATTCACACGCCGGAACACAACAACACTGAAGTGATTGTTATTTGGCAGCAGTCTTCTGTAAGTGAAAGTACCAGTCAGACTACTCAATTTCAAATGATAAATCGCTATGCGCGATCTCTATATGTAATAATCATGGCGCTTAAGATGCGTAACGCGACTAAATTTTATCGCGCTGTCAATAGCGATAAGAATCAGTGCTGATTGGCTAAAAATATAAGTGACGTATGCTATCAGCTTATCAACAACATCGAATCCTACGACGTCTTGTGTGAAAAATTTGACAGATAGCGCATGCTAGCTTAGCATGAAACTTTAATTGCTCCCAAGCATGACTGGAGCGAGAAGTTAAATGAAAAAGTAGCGGCCAATTCGGCTGAAACTTAAAAAATGCTGCAATGTGTAGCTCACTCTAAGTGCGTAGTTGACTGTGTGAGCTATCGTTCCTCAGCTATGGCATGACGTCACGTTCCAGACAATTAGATCATGCCATTGTTAGAGGTGTTGGTTACCTGCAACATTCGGAATGACAGCAATGTATACCAATACCCCAGGCACCTACGGCTTATGACACACGTTATCATCCTTATCATCGGACAATTAGGTAATTCTAAATATTTTAAAGGCATATAAAATTGTTGTATCCCCTTGTAATGTGAGATTTAAACCCACGACCCTCACGTTTTTCCCATGCTGCTCTTCCAAAAGAGCAAAGGAACATTTTTTTTCTGTTTCTTTAAAATTTTTAAAGTTTGCTAGTATGGCGTGGTGGAATATATATATTTTTTTAATCTATTCAAGTGATTTTAAACTTAGAATACCTCATTAAAACAGTTAATGTTTTTCCCATAGAACTCGAACCAATAACATCCATGTTTTAGAGTTCAACGATCTAATCACTACAACATGAAGTCAGGTAAGCTACATAGTTATATGAGAGTATAGCAAATGTTTACCTGTGCCAGTAGATACAATAGCCGTTGCAAATTAAATGCCTTTGGAGGCTAGGCTTACAAGCCTGGGTGAGATTGGTCTTAGCAGCGTCTATATAACCACAACATGATCTACGTGGCGCTATAACACCACTGCGTCAGATTTGAGCTGTTTTAGTGACGTAATTTCACTTGGAACTGCGTCTAACGTAAGTTAGCTTATAAAGCGATTGTTCATATATTTTTATCACATTTAAAATTTATCAAAGTCGGTAGGATTAATCTTAAATAATATATTAATTAAGGTGCGTGAAAGCTACATTTTTTGGCCCCATCATTTTAAATCGATTTCCTTAAAACATAGCTAAGAATACTCTCGACAAGTTCATCATTTAAATAAATAATAAAAATAGGGAGGTAAGGCAGAGCGATTTATCGCCCAAGCGAGAGCAGCCCGACTGGTGACATACCTCCACCTTACAGAAGACCGCAGCCAAATAACAATAACTTCGGTATTGTTGTGTTCTTGTGTGTGGGTAAGGTTTCCAAAGCAATCTAGGGTGCTACAATAGAAGCAATGGTTAAATTTTTATAGGGGTTAGCATAATAAAGATATTATTGGACTTTTCGCCCTTAAACTGGGACCTCATTACCACTTAACATCAGGTGAGTGCGGTTAATCTCTAAACGCATTGTAAAAAAACTAAATTCGAGCTATAATGCCATAGATAGACACACACTGAAAGAGAGCAACGTCAAACTTTTAACCCTCATTGTTTTAGGGTCGGGGTTTTTAACCCCCTAATACCCTTTTCCCAATTTTTAAACAGGGAAGCTCAGAATATCTGAGCCATTATCCGAATTACGGCACCTGATGTATGACCGTCTAACACGACGCTCTAACACCACAGTGTCACGTTTGAGCCGCACTAGTGACGTCACCGAGTGCACTTGGATGAGCGCCAAACTGGGAAACTCGGCTTATGAAGATTTTATGAACACATTTACGCAAATAAATGCCTTAAGTGCGACAACGGAGCTACAAAATTTAATACATGAACCCTCACTTTTTGTAGGGCCCGTAAAAATAGGTTTCGTAAACAACGCCGCCCAATCGTTTTACTTTCCCGTGTAATAATAACTTTAGATGGTTAAAAATCTACACAAAAATGAAAATAATTTTGAACCGACTACATAAAAAAAGACTTTGCCTATTCGACCAATATTTATAATTTTAGGGTTCTGTAGCGAATAGCAAAAAACGGAACCCTTATGAATTGGTCATGTCTTTCTATCCGTATGTCACAGCCACTTTTTTCCGTAACTATAAAGTGCTATACCTACTATGGAAACTTGGTAAGTAGATGTATTCGGTGAACTGCATTAAGATTTTTATACAAAAATAGAAAAAAAAAACAATACATTTTGGGGTTTCCCATACTTAGAAATGAAACTAAAATTTTTAATAGAATAAAGAACGAAAAAAAATATACGATGTACATTTCTATGCAAGCTACCAGCAAAAATTGATTCGAACAAGATTTAGTAAGTAGTTTTTTTTAATACGTCACAAATTGTAAACCGCAATGCTTCTACGAGACCTGTTAGGGGCAAGTCCGTCTCGCACTTGGCCAGTTTTTTGATCAAAAAATGCCGCCAAGTTACTTACATCCACATTAATATTATAAAGAGTAAGTAAGTTAAGATTTGTATTTTTGTTTGTTTAAACTCAAAAACTACTTAACATCAAAAAACGATATTCATGGTGAGTACGACTTTGTACGAGTGGACTGAAGTTTTTGTCTAGCGTGAAATAAAGGTCCCTATGTTACTCAGGCATTTAAAATACTCCATAAAAAATGAAGATAAATTGCGATGACAGCTTCTTTTAAATCGCTCAAATCCAGTAGCCGGTAAAACTCGAAGATTGATGACACAGAGATAGCATACACTGGTCAAGGGTGAGCAGTTAAATACAAAAGTGAAAACGTGAAGGACGAGATGTTAAATGAATTATTTTGTAAGGAACGTGTTCTTTACTTAAAAGTGGAGTACTTCTGCCTAGCTAGGTGTTATCTGCTCGTGGACCAAAGTCCAACTACTAATCTTAGTGTGTTGTATATAGTTTGTGGCGACGGTAACTATGATATCGCGATGTAGGATCGATGTTTTGATTGGCTTATTGTGCATTACGTATGGAGCGTTGTTTACTTTGCCCATTCTGCTGTAGTATCTGAGTTAGTTAGTAAACAAGCGGTATTTTGCTTTTATGTAAAATAGGTAAGTCATTTTCATTTTCAACCTAAGCTGAGGACATCGCTCAAAATTTAATGAAGTAATTTTACCAGAGCAGTTTTAGCATCCTAGATCTAAATTAACTAAGTAAGCTTATAATCAGTAGACCTTAACATAAATCAAACCATAGATAGATTTAGCGAAAATGTTCGTTCGCTGCTCTGTGTAAAATGCCTTAAGTGTCTTTTAAAACAAAATGTAGTTTTTCCTCGTTTTAGAATAGAAAACAATAGAAAATATTTTTATTCATGTAAGCTTTACAAAAGTACTTATGCATCGTCAGTACAAATAAAGTAGGTATTCTACCGCCATGTTCGGAATGTTGATCATGTCGAAGAAGAACTGGCAAGAAACTCGACACTTACTTTTTTCAATATAACAATGTGTCCTTAAACTAGGTACTTAAATAAGGTATACAAAGCTAGATTTCAAAGAATTTTGTTATTCTAGACCCATACATTTTTGTCATTTAAATAATCATCAATTTTGTAGTAGCCCTTTTTTATTAAGCAATTTTTAACATGAGACTTAAATCAATTCATAGGCAACTGGGTAACATTTTCAGGCAAACCCTTAAACCCATTTTTATTGACTTGGCAATCAATTTAACATGTTGTTGCAATCGGACTCCTGCAACTCGTTTTAATTGTTGAAGTATATTCCTCTTAGCGTAGTGTATTTAATAAAGCACAATCGTTTGCTTAATTCTACCATGTACAATAAAACGCATGTCAGGCTAAACATTTTGGACTTAGCGCCGCCCTTATGTCGAGCAGACAAGATCTATTATCCCATTGCAAGTGGACACCTTGACGTACTGTTGACTGTTCGTACAATACACTGTTTAAAATATACACAGCTTTCACAAGTTTCTTCAATCTTAATAAAAATTGAGTTACCTGCTTATCTGACATAACTCGTCGGCTCCAGCTTACCTCTCAAAAGTAAATACTTAATTGAGTACTTAATTGTTTCATCACTCATCAAAATAAAACTATAAAATTAATGCAAAGTGAGCTACACATAGCAAAAAGTTAGATACTGCTACTATAACTAAACTACTGAGTTTCTTACCGGTGTGTTCTCGGTAGATAAAGGCTTTGAACCGGAAGGAGAAACACTTTCCATTGTATCCGATAGCGATTCAAAATGTTATATGTAACCTACTTGAATAAAGAGATATTTAAATTTGAGTTTTGAAAAATTATTAACTATTAAAAATGTAAAATTTTTCACTTATTGGTTTTTAGGAATTGGACCTCCATTCCTCCTCCTAGTGTTATGGACAGACAGCAATTAATTAGATAGGTTGATAAGTACGAACCCTCATATTTCATTGACCCATCTAACCGATTCATATTTTACTACTGTGAAAATCACCGGTTATCGAGAACTCGGTTACAGTCTTTTTTTACCGAAGTGGATTTATAAATTTAATCAATAATTTAAGTTTGAAAAAGATAATATTTATCTTTAGTCTTAATTTGACAATCAACAAAGAGGCTAAATAACTGAAATTGTGTAATTGGTCTGCCAGTTAGATTGATAAATAATATTAAAATAAATTTAATATTTATCATGTAAACAGTAATTAACAGCTTTTACGAGTTTGCGGCGTAAACACTGAACTTTAATGAGCTTTATACTTTTTTTTTTAGAAAAAAATATATTTTTACTATTGTTTACCAATGTAAGCAATAGTAAAAATATAAATATTAATATTTTGAAAATTTTACAAACTGGAAAAAGCTAATTCAGGGTAAATTTTCCCGCATTGGAACCCACGGCCTCCGGTTTTGGAACTCAACGTCCAAACCATTGCGTCACGAAAGAAGTTAAATCGACCTAACCACCAAATTAATAGACCACATAATCCACTGCCAACCTGCATGAAGCCATTGACACAAAATAAGCAGCAACCACTTAACTCCTAAAATCCTGTCTCAAATTTAAAGTGACATAAATTCAAACTTCTTGAATTCGAGTAATTGCATACAGTAACTCTAAGCTCGCTACTTACAACACAGTTTTAAAGCACTCAACTCGACGCGCTTCAGCTAAGCGTCTCATATAGCGGTTTAATCTTTCCGACCCAAGTTTTATAATGAACGTGCATAAAATTTTCATGGCACCAATTTGGGTGCCTAATGTAATTACAATTATAATGATTAGCTTGAGGCACACTTCTGGGAAGCAATTTATGAAGGTGCTCTTTGTGGCTTGACGATGGTAGTAAGATATTTTCTTTGGAAATTGGAACTGTAAATAAGGTAGAAGCTTCACAAATCCTATTTATATTACACGGGACAAAATTTGCAGGTGAATGAGCATTTGAATATTTGTAACTTTTTTAAGCAAAATCTTCTGAATGGGAGAATATGTAATTTAGTAGTGGATATTAATAAAAAGCATCTTTAAAGCTTTTCAAGTACATGATCATAAAGTCTTGGGTTAGATTCGTATCGAGTATAGTCTAAATTTTTTTAAATAACTAGGATATATGATGATCAAATAATAATTTGTCCACCGAAATTATTATGCCGACAGCCGTTATTATAGTTGATGAGGGATCAGTAAAGGGAAATAATAGAAAATAAGAAAACAGTTTAATGAACAGGTAAGTATAAAAGTGACACATAGGAATTGTGATAGATAAAACGATAAATAAAAGTAATGTCAAACAATCGTTAAATTGAAAATCAAAATAAAATGGAAAAATAAATTGTATAAACAGCAAACAGGTTTGGTTGCCCACAGCCATTATTGTAATGATGAATTATTTTCGAAAATGTCTGTTGATATTGAATGAGATGATAATTGATTGCAGTAATGAACAAAGTTGTTCTGCAATGGGATTTTAAATAAGCTGAAACCCCCCCTTACTTCAAAACAAACATAAAACGCAAAAGGCATTGTGGATCCGAAATGAAATCTACATCAACGAGTATCAGTTAGTCAACTTTCGGGTTACCCCACATGGGGCAATTAAACAATGCTCAGAACACCTCATTAACATACTTTCGGCAAAAATGGATGAGAGAGTTCTTGCCGATACGCGGCGCAAATGAGGGTCCGCACTGATTTGCATTGTCAGTTCCAGGGTTTGTTTGACCCAGATTAATGAGGATGCTGAAAGGTAAGCCGGGAGCTATGAGCGTCTGGACTTTTAAAAGAACAAATGGATAGACATCAGATTCTGACAGGGAGCAGAAACACCTCTGTATAACTCATAACAGGTCAAAACGCACTGAGAACATTTCATCAGCTCTAGCGTATTTCATTAAGATCCCACAGTTGCAAGGTATAAAATATATACTCCCTCAATAAAGCCGCATATAAAAAGACAGGGTTCAGTTGTCCATTGTTATTTTTTTTACTGGTGGATATACGGACTGGGTCTCTCGCGGTGGTGCAATGCCTGGGGCATCCAAACACCATCAGGCGGCCTGTCACAACGCGTAAAACCAACTGCACTAAGCGGTCGGCATTTCAATAGCAGTGTTCAGGTGTGAATATACATATGAAAACACTTCTCTATCGTCCAGGTCGTAGGTTCCAATCCTGGAAAAAATCTTTCTGTTTTTTAGAATATTGTAAGCAGCGGTAGGCACCAAATTCGGGACTAGAGACACCAGTCGTGTGGCAGGCCTGGCGTTGATTACCTCGTTTTCGACAGGTGAGGCCTGTTAGATGCCCTGGCAGGCTTGTTGGTTGTAGTCTTTTGTCTAACAACAGTTAGAGACATAGTTCACCGGACCAAGCTGAAGTGGCAGTGGTCATATTGCCACAGAACCGATAACTGTTGGTGGTAGTAAGTGGGTTATGATCTGCGCAAGATGGCTAACTCTGTCTGGGTATGAGAAACGCTAAATATACCAAGGTAATGAACTATTGGAAAGGCCTTTATCCAACAGTGGACTGCAATAGGCTGATGATGATGGTGATGTAATGTTCTATCTTTTAACCTCTTAAAAATAAAACGTATTAAAAGTAACAGTAAAGTTTCTATTTAAATGGAAAGGTCCTACAACTTTCCTCCGCACATAATTACCTGACAATTGCCTGGTCTCAAGTTTTCTCCAACCAAAGATGTAGAAACTTCAAAAGTAATTAAGTTAGAAGAGTTAATTAGTGAGTTTGACTCCAATTATGACATTGAAATTTCAAACTGCTTTTTAACTTTATTTGTGTGGCCGTTAAGGAAATCCGAAACGTCAGAGTCCGGATTATTTTGGCTTAATAGCGTAAGCTTAAATAAATTAATCGTCTGGTGCAAAATGGAACGTTATGATTTTCACTGATACAAAGGTTAGTGCCATTAGGTAGACATAATTATGACACATTTATGTCTACCTACTTCATTTCATCAATGACTTTCTTGCAGGTATCTTCTCTGTAATTATAGTTTCTGACTATAACTACAGAGAAGATACTTCATTTGGTTTACACAGATATTGTTATGCATTTTTTTATATTGACCTCATCCCACATCATCCGATCCCACCAGATGTTAAGTGGTAATGAGGTCCTAGCTTAAGAGCGACATGTACAGGTGAATAAATCTGTTACTAGACTTATCGCCCTTACCTTAAAGGCTTGACCCCTGCTACTAACGTAGCACCCCCCTGGAGCTCTGGAAACCTTACTCACATGCAGGAACACAACAACACAGAAGTAATTATTATTTGGCTGCGGTCTTCTGTAAGGTGGAGGTATTCCTCATGCATTTTTTCTTCCATTGATTATTCGCTCCTATTGGTTTATCCGTGATGTTATATACCTAAAATCCGTTCTTGATTATAAGACTATCTAACACAGAAATATTTTGGTCGATTGAAACTAGTTATTTCTGAGATAAGCGCATTCAAATAAATAAACATACAAACTCGTCAGTTTTATAATATACTAGCTGTGCCCGCAACTTCGTACGCGTGGACTACATCCTTTTATGGTTGGTTTTCCCATTTTTTCTCCTAATATTCCAAACAAAAAGTAGTCTATATTATAATCCAAGTTTCGAACTATATTTGTGCCAAATTTCATTTCTCTAACTTCAAAAATAAACATTTTTTCATATAAACTTTCAAAGGTGGTATTACCCCCATCCCCCCCTTATTTTCTAATAAAAAGTAGCGTATGTCCGTTCTTGAGATTCAACGTATACCTATACCAAATTTCATCAAAATCCGTTCAGCCGTTTAGGCGTGAAAGAGTAACAGACGGACAGACAGACAGACAGACAGACAGAGTTCCTTTCGCATTTATTATATTAGATTAAAGATTTTTTATGTCTAAGACATGGTCGTGTAGTTAAAAATATCAGTTTACTTACTAAATTAAGTAGATTCAACTCAAACTCAAATATTTCTTTATTAAAGTAGCTTACATGTAATACTTTTGAATCGTCATTTTTTGAATACAATGCGAAGTGATTCTACTTCCGTTTCGGACCCTATATCTACCGAGAAGACACCGAAAAGAAACTCAGCAGATAAGTTATAATAGCAGTATCTAACTTATAGCTATGTGTGAAAGACTTTGGACCAAGTCATATAGTTTTATTTTGATGAGTGAAAAAATCATTAGGGTATTATGTTATTTTTAGAGGTAAGCTGGAGCAGGCCAGTCCCCAAAGGTGGCACCTGTTCACAAGTATGACGTATGTGCCAGCCATCGCTTCACTCAACCATATTGAAGGGAATGTACGCCGCCACATACCGCCACCACCCCAACATAAAGTAAACTTTTTGATTATATAGTATAAAACAAAATTGCTTCCCCTTCCCTGTTTATAGAATAGACAGATATATATACTTTATTGCACGAAACAAAAAATTAACAGAAATCGGTTTCGTAGAAACTTAAAAATACAAATTAGGCCGTGTTGCTGTTATTATTTAACTAGCTGATCCGACAGACGTTGGCCTGCTTTAACAACCAATATATAATTTTTAAACGTACACTTTAACCCAAATAGATTTCTTTTTTTATTTTATTCTTTCATAAGAACTCCTGACAATAACAAACACAAAAACAAGTTTTTTGTTTATAGTAGCGCAGTATATTGGCTCCTCCCAGCTTGATGGTAAGCAAAAGAGGAACCCACATCGCGATGACAACGGATTTGATGCCAAAATATCCTATCCGTTAGCATCGCCATACTAGCCCGCAAGATGTTTCTTCACGCTCCTTTTGAAGGAATCCATGTCAAAGGAAGGAGGAAACACATGAGCCGGCAACGAGTTCCACTTCTTTAAGTGAAATTGGTCTAGCCGTGAACGCGTGATGGCGTGACCAAGGGAAATAGGGATTCATTTTTAAGTCTAGAGATTTACTTACAGATTTAATACACACAAATATATTTTTTACAAAAAAACATTAATATCTTAAACTTCATTGCACCCGTGTAGAACCGGGACTGGTAGCTAGTTGGTTATTATTTGACGATAAGTAATATAACTACTTTATTAATTTTATGAACACAGTCATGTACGCTTATTATTATTTTATAAGCATGTTTATTTGTATATATATATATATATATATATATGAGTTTATATATGTTTATCATGCTATACAATTAATATAATTCTAAAATAAAACTGTATTTATGTAGCACGACCGTACCCATTTCTCGCCATCTACTATTTCCTCTACCTTAAGGTTGTCTGGAAGAGATCGCTTTCTAGCGATAAGACCGCCTCAATTGTACTATAATTAATCTGTAAAACCTATTTCTGTAAAGTTTTTGTGACCAATGACCTCCAGTTTCTATTAGTTAGTTACTATTTGTTCATTGTTACCATTCACAATGCAGCCCAATGTGATTTTAACTCGTTTGCACAACATACGTAACTATTTGTTATTTTGAGTAGAATCAGGTCCCAATTCATTGTGATTCGTCGTGGGTACACAGACCTTGATTTTTGATTGTTATATGTAATTTTCAAACAGTGTACAGTCAGCGTCTTTAGTTTGTATACAACTCAGTACCTTGTCACATTAATCTAACTGTATATTTCACTTACTCAGTCACATGGACGTTTAGTATGACAAGGTACTGAGGTGTGTACAAACTTATGATGCTGACAGTACATTTCCAATCACTGAGTCTAAATTTGAACAGATTTATTACACCAAGGGATCATTTGAAGTGTCTACTGCAATAATGATGAATATCCAAAATATCAAAATCTATGTGCTCAACGTCATTCGATCACTTCATACATGTAGCTTGTAATTTCGTTTACAAACTAGGCAATATCGCTTCCAGTCCTGAGATAAAACTGTTTCTGATATTTGACTACACGTCTAGAACAACTCAGTGTCCCAGGTATTCACGGCAATGAGGCTGAATTTTGGACAACCTTTATAAACTTAACACCCAAATATCTCGAAACAAAAACAAAGGACGTTTATCATTATTGCAGTGGAACCTTTATTTGGTAAAGGTAGAAAGTAGTTGTTGCGTCTTGAACTCAATAATATTATACTATACATACAGTGTGTTTAAAGTATCATTGTAAACTTTGCACTCGTTAACATAAGCGCTCAAGCTAACTATTTTCGGAACAGTTCAAAACATGTTCCCTAATTTTTTTTTGTACGCCGTAAAGAGCATTTTTCTCAATTTTTCTACAATAGACGACCTCCGTAACCAAGAAGCGAGCGCCGGACTTTGGCTTTGACCTCTCATAGGTCCCGGGTTCATACCCGGTCGGATCAACATGGAAAATTGACTTTTCTATTTGTTTTGGGTCAGGGTGTTGTGGTACCATCGTTGTTTCAGATATCTGTAACACAAGTGCTAAAGCTTCTAACCACAGAATCAGAGCGATGTATATAATGTTGTCAAAGTGCTTCTGAAATGGGTACCAGGACATTCAGGAATCATCGGAAACGAGAAAGCTGACGAACTTGCTAAAGCTGGGGCGCAAAGCCGACAGATTGGACCAGAACCATTCTGTGGCATTTCAAAGAACCAGGCTATGCAACTACTAAAAGAAAAACTAAAAGTCGAGTCGGAAAAATATTTGATAAATCAACCAGGCTTAGAACACTCAAAATCACTCATAGTTGGCGACTCGCGCTAATGGACCGAAGAACTGCTACAACTTAGCAGGCCTAGGGCCGGTGCGCTAGTTAGAGCCTTGACTGGACACTGCAAACTAAAAAAACACCAGTTTCAAATGAAGCTGAGTGACTCTGATGAATGCAGATTCTGCAAGGAGGAAAAGAAAACACCTTTTCACCTCCTGTGTGACTGTGAATCTCTGATCCACAAACGAAGCATCCACCTGGGACGACATATAGCCCAACCGGATGAATTAAAAACCCTGAAAGCTAGGAAAATACTAGACTTCCTAGAATCGACCCGGCTAAAGGAGTTACTCTAACTGGTGGCGAGTCACAATAGATCTAACAGGTTGTAGTGACCACAGTTCACTAGAACTGCATAGCCCCAAGTACCCTAATGATGTTGTCCAATATTTATTTAATTATTTTTGATAAATTGTTTTCATAGTAACTCTTTTGAATCGTTATTTACTCGTATGTCAATAGCTTTATGGCAAACACAATTTGTTCGGCTTAGTTTTAAGTGAAATCCCAGTAATTTAAAATTAAGTTAAGTCCGTGAAAACAATTTAGTTCAGCCAGTGGCTCACTATTGATCAGTTTATTAGCAAGCCCTGTAAATGTATTTATTGTGGCCCGAACTAATTAAAAAGCTTTTAGTCTAGACTCTGTGCTAAGAGACTGACTGTAAACTGTTTTGCATTAGTTAAAGGTTGCACAATGACAATGAAAAAGCTTGTCCAATTGAGATATCGACACCTTTATATATTCACAAATAATTCAATATTATATTAAATAGAGACATATATATATATAAATATTATATTCTAAGCAAATATCTACAATGTATTTTCATTGTAATTCTTGCTCACATTCTAACTGTTACCACACCCGTAAACTAACTACCTGCATGACCCAAGAGTTGACTGGTAGAGAAAGCTTCTAGTTTCAGTCCATATTTTGTACATTTGTATGCAATAAAGTTTGTTGATTAATTAATTCATCTTGAGAATGCGAAATAATTAAGAGTGTTAATATTTTAAATCTCAATCATACCCTCTTTAAATTTGGATAAAAAAAAACAGAAAGTAAGTGTAAAAAGAACTAAACATTAAAAGAAACTTAATATTCCATTTCAATTGTAATTTTTCGCTCGAAAAAAAAAAACCCCGCGCTATGGAATATTCTTCAAATTTAATTAGCCATTAAAATTCTTATTTCGTTCGCAATAAAATGTTCTTAATTAAATTATATATAAACAAGGTCCTTTTCTCTCTTTGTCGGTGCTAATTTAAGAAAAAAAACTTCAATGAAAGGAATATAATTCAACCGCCCTTTTGTTCTCAAACGGGGGAAAATATAAATTTTTAATTTCACAATTTGTATTGAGGGTGGTTGCTTGCTTACTTTTTTATATAGGTAGTACCTAATATTAATATTCACGCGCGTTCTCAGTTAGTTACTGTGATTATTTTTCTTAGGAACCTTCTATTTATCTGAAGCATAATAAATTAAAACGCCAATTTTATTTTTAATTTTGAAAATTGATAAAACTAACTAAATTTTTCAATCAAAAGTAGTTACAAATATTTATTTCTTCAAAAAGGTTGCATCGTCATTGAATGGTGCTTAAGCTACTTACCACAGAATCAGAGCAATGTATGTGATGTTGTCTAATATTATATATTTAATACAATGCAAAATGATTCTACAGCCCGACTGGAACCTGTGTACATTTACAAAAAGACACCCAGTAACAAAAAACTCAGTAGATTACAGTAGTAGTTTCTAATTTATTGTATAGCTCACTAGACCAGTCAAGCAGTTTTGTCTATACTAATATTATAAAGAGGAAAGATTTGTTTGTTTGTTTGTTTGTAATGAATAGGCTCCGAAACTACTGGACCGATTTCAAATTCTTTCACCGTTGGGAAGCTATAATAATATAATAATAATAAAATATTTTATTTTTTCTCCAAAAATCTTACATACTAACAATTACACTGTACAGAATACACCAATGGAATTAAATATAAGGTAGTGAGAGACTGGTGCCTTAGCTAAGCAAAGATTGCTTGTATTTCAGTGCGCCAGCACTCTCCCCTCACGATGCGTGCAGGTTGTGCATATATTTATAAATCAAATTTAGGTAAAACAAAAATTTAAACAAAAGTAATATCTAAGCACGTGCGTGCGTGTGTGTGTGTGTGTGTGTGTGTGTGTGTGTGTGTGCGTGTTAAGAGTTTGTGACTGTATCTGTGTGAATAAGTTTGTGTGGCTGAGAGTGTGTCCGTGTGTGTACTATTTAACTGGATGAAGAACATCTTCAGTTTCCTGATAACTGAGTGATAGGAGGTAGTTCTTTACCTTAGTCCTACAGGCGTATTTTTTATCTGAAATTATTTTGAGCTTTTTCTGGATTGCGTTATAGAGGAATGGTCCCGCAAAGCACCTCCGTAGCCGAGAGGCGAGCGGGCCTGACTTTGGCGAGCGCCATCTCTGAGGTTCCGGGTTCGATCCCCGGTCGGGTCAATATGGGAAATGAACTTTTCCATATTGTCTTGGGTCTGGGTGTTGTGGTACCGTCGTTGTTTCTGATTTCCGTAACACAAGTGCTTAAGCTACTTACCACAGAATCAGAGCAATGTATGTGATGTTGTCCAATATTTAAAAAAAAAAAAGCAAAAGAAACGGTGAGAAAATTGAGTTCTGAAAGAGGAAGAATATGCTACAAGAAGGTTCCGTCGGGATTGAGAGGAAGATGTTGCAGGGTCTATGAGACTGTGCTGCTGTAAGACGGTTTGCAGGATATAGAGTTGACGTACAGAGAGTACCTGACAATAAGTAAAAAGGGACTGTGTAGGAAATATGATAGGTTTGAAAGTACACACTTTAAGAACAGCTCTTTGAGCTCTTTCAATCAAGGCAGTTTTTGAAGCGCCACCCCAGGAGGTGATGCAATAAGTTAGAACAGACTGTGCAAGAGACAAATAAACTGATTTAACAAGATTGGGGTCAGCTACATGCCGTAAATTTTTAAAAACGAACATGAGCTTTCGAACCCTGCCTGAGGTGACGTTGATATGGGATTCAAAAGCTACATTTACCCTGAGTAACATAGGCTATATTCATTGCTAAAAAGGTTAAGTCTACGCGTCCAAAGTCGCGGGCGGCTGCTAGTGTTTTGATAAAACAAATGAGTACTCAAGTAAGTATTAATTTTCGAGAGGTAAGCTCGAGCAGACTAGTCCCCAAAGATGGTACCAGAATAACGGATAGCCATTTATAACACATTTCGAATCGTAAAGGATTGAAACTGGGCATAAATCACCTCTCAGCTGTTGCCCAGTTCCAATATTAAAAATGACTATCCGTTTTTCATCAACCGACTACGAGGCGTTAATTCTAATGGCAAATTTACTTTTCAGAATCAGAATCAGATATTATTTTATTAGCACACACAATCAATACACGGTACATACACATTAAATTAACACGAACAAAAGATAAACAGTAAAATAAATAAACAAAAAAAGAACATTATTGATTACGCAGCTAACGAGTTCCCTGCCTCAGCATGAGCTGCTACAACATTGGATCCAATGATGCAGCAGCGCTGGTATTCTGGCGGAACCTTAAGCTGAGTTACTGCTACTAGCTGAGAACCTTAAGTTTTTCATATCAGCTGTCATCAGTCGTCCGTCGGTTTTCAACTTACGCCTCGTATAGTTATTACTATCCGTAACTAGAACGGATCGTTTTTCAAATATTGGAACCGAACTATAAGTCATGATCAGACGGAGTTGGTTTAAAAGGTTTACGCAGCTGTTTAAGCGTGTACTCTATCTAATAATGTAGGGCCATTAAACTTGCTGTTGTTTAAAATACTTTTTGATGACTTAGTGTTCTTATATTTTGAAGTTTAAACATGCGTTCACAATACTTAATCAAGTTTATTTAATCAAAAACAAAAGGGGATTTAGAATAAAAATAATATTTTTAACACGCTTTTAGCACGCACTAAAAATCCCAAATTAATTCATACATTTAATTTGATGACTTAAGAGCTTTCCCTTTGCCAAATCTATTCTACTCTAGCACCAAGATATTCTCTTAAGATTAGAAGACTTAAGCGTTCCAATTTAACCATTTAAAAAAAGTTAACGGGTCAAAACGCGACAACATTTTTTAGTAGTTAATACGAACTACTTACTGCCCGACGTTTCGGTTACGTTGCACCATCCAGCTCGTGACCATGGTTTGTGCAACCTAACCGAAACGTGAAGCAGTACCTAATAAGTTAACTACTAAACATTTTGTCGCGTTTTGACTAGTTAACTTATTTTAAAAGTGATTACCTGTTGCACTGGAAACAGAATATAAAAGAGAAATATAAGAGACTGCTCCTATATTTATCTTGTGTACCTATGATCCTATCCTATTTGTTTCTACTATTTAGAAAATAGAAAAATGTAATATCTTTATTCATGTAAACTTTTATAAAAGCATTTATGAATCGTCAGATTATACTACCACCGCGTTCGTAATGTTGCTTCTATTGAGAAGAACCGGCAAGAAACTCGATAGTTTCTGACAAAAATGGTACCATGCAATAAAGTTAGTTTACACAATTAATGCTATCAAGTCCAAATATTTTTTCATTAATATAATCTTCTATTTTATAATCCTTTTTTCATTAGACAATTTTTTGATCAGAAACTTAAACCTATGCATAAGTAATGCAGTGATATTTTCTGGCAGCTTATTCAATACTTTAGCCCCTCAAAAGAATGACTCATTTTATGAAGTCTTAGATGTGGAATTTAGTGACCGCACACACCTCTCGGTATCAAGCTGTTGTTTTCCCAGTCGACGGCTCAGCTCAATTTTCGTGTCGAATGTACACGTACATTGATACACAATGTACGTACGCTATACGTTCGGTGCTCAAAGCTTTGAGCCATGAATCTATCTGGATGATATTTCAACCACAGGAAAATTGTCCGTCAGCCAAAATTGACAGTTTCCCATTGAACAGAACTGCTGTCGGTGTTGCAATTGTGGATATGTATATAAACTATGAATCTAGCAAAAAGTATGGTAAAATTGTGTTTTTTTATTTCACTTATTTTAATTTGGTCTGTAAACTTACACCTTACGTACTGTACTTACAGTACAGTAAGTAAGTTTAAGTTTACAGACCAAAGACAAATAACAATCACTACTGTGTTGTTGTGTTCCTGCGTGTGAGTCAGGTTTCCAGAGCTCCTGGGGAGTTACATTAGTAGCCGGGGTCAAGCCTTCAAGGTAAGGGAGACAAGTCCAGTAACAGATTTATTATGCTGTACTTTTCACCCTTAAGCTAGGACCTCATTACCAATAGGCGTCAATAGGCGATGAGAAGGTGGGGAGGGTTTTTAGTTGGGGTAGTCCCCGCCCCTTCGTGGGGGAGTCCCACACGCGTCGCTGTCGTCCCTACGGCAGTGGTAAGGTGCGCGTGCGCAAAGGCATTTTCCCTTTCTCAAAAAAAAAGGATCTCACTACCACTTAACATCACGTGGGATGAGGAGGTCAATCTTGAAGTGCAATATAAAAAAAAACTCGGATAATACTTGAAATAAATTATACGAGGCTTACGCTAAAAACGACTGACGGACGACTGACGACAGCTAATATGGAAAGTAAATTTGAAATTAGAATTAACAACTGGTAATCGGTTGGAGAAAAACGGATAGTCATTTTTAGCTCATTACGAATAGTAAAATATTGGAACCGGGCGTAAGTGCATTTGAATGACCTCATCCCACCTGATATTAAGTAGTTGTTACTGGATTTGTCACCCTTACCTTGAAGGCTTGACCCCTGCTACTAATGTAGTACTTTAAAACAAAAATGGTCACCCATCTTCCTTGTCACCTTTCGCTTTGCTACCTAACAAGACAAAATGTCACTAGCAGCCTTATCGCCAAACACGTTAATGGACGCTATGCGCCCGTTCATACTGGATTCATGCGTCTGACATGTCAATTACATTTGACGGATGACCCACCACTAGCAACTATGCGAAAGTCTAATTGAATGGCGGCACTGATTACCATTCACGATTGATGGAATGATCTAAACAATTAGTGTGGTTGAAGCATCGATAGTTCGATTATCGATGCAATTTCAAAGTCAATTCATTTATTCATGTTGGTTACAAGTAACACTTATGCATCGTCAGAATGAACACAAACCAAAATCGAAGCTACAGCCGGTTCGGAACCTAATCTTACCGAAAAGAATCCAGCAAGAAACTCAGTAGTTATCCTAATCTTTACAATGTTTAGAGCTAGAGAACTTAAAACTATGGTGTGCGAGCGAGCAGACAATCATGTCCATATATGTTTATCGTTTAAATATTCATCAAGTTTATAGTATCCTTTTCGCATTAAACATGATTTAATCCATATTAAATTATGTATCATAGATTTAAGGTCCATACCTTAAATCTATGCATAGGTGACGCTAGGGCGACGATTCTGGTAAATGTTTAACCTCATTCTAGTGTATATGGATTTATTAAATTAAAAAGATTGCAAGCGTAACCGTTTGATCCAAATTATTAGCATGCTATATTTTTTAATTTATCAAATAAGCAATAAGGTATAATATTATCGGACTTGATAAAATAAAGTTGAGCGATTTTAAAAATTGGCTACTAAAACAAATAAAAATTAACGATTTCTTCAAAATAGTACTAACGTATACAACACTATATAATAATAATATAATAATATATAATAAATAAATATTGGACAACATCGCATACATTGCTTTGATTCTGTGGTAAGTAGCTAAAGCACTTGTGTTACAGAAATCAGAAACAACGACGGTACCACAACACCCAGACCCGAGATAATACAGAAAAGTTCGTTTTTCCATATTGACCCGACCGGGGATCGAACCCGGAACCTCAGAGATGGCGCGACGCCAAAGTCCGGCACGCTCGCCTCTCGGCTACGGAGGTCGTCTATGAATAAACACTATGACAAAAAATATGAATACAAAAAAAAACAAATACTAAAACCTTTATTCGTGTAACAAGTCTCTTTAAAGCTAGGGTTTAGATCAAATCCTGTTAAGATTTTAAAAACCCTGTCGTAGAAAAATTACATTATCATAACTTAATCGATAATAAAAAAAAAGTATTCAAGCTACAATTTTATTCGACGCATTACTCCCGTAGCGGGGTCTACTTTAAATAAACTTACTGATACAATTTTGCAAATTTAATATGTTTATCATATCATGAAAATTCGGTGCCATTTAAATGCTATCGTTAACATTTTTTGAATAAGTACCGATTTTATGGACTCTCAATTAATGAATACATTGGGTTGTTAATTTGTGTGAGTTATGGAGGCATTAAAAGAAGATTAACATATGTTCACATTTTAAAATATGAACGAAAACATAAAAAAACGATACAGTGAACACAATATAAATTTTGACGTCCTTTGTGCTTTACCTGTAATCGTCCATTTTTACAATATCTTTTTGATCATTGCTGTACAATTGATCTTAAAGTATATTTCATCAAATAAACCGACTCCCTCTAAAATGTCTCTAGGATGACATCATTCGATCCTGGTTATTGTACCTACACATCATCTCTCACAAGAAAAAAAAACAAAACCGGTTCATAAACATAAAAGTTAAATTATTGCAGTAACAATTAGCAGTTCTAGAAAAAGACTAAATGTGCCTTATGGTACTAGTGTAAATAAAGTATAAACAATGTTCATATTTATACAGTCAGAATCATCATTTTTATACATTAATGTAGTCAGTTACTCAATTAACTTTAATGTGGGATAATGCTGAGCTATTTACAAACTAGATATGCCGACTATACACTGTTACGGACTCCTTTGTAGGGCCTTTTTGATAGTTTTTATTATAAAACGTTGAGTCTGTCTTATTCTATTGTTCGGCCTGTTCTGTCAAAATTCTCTCTGTTTCAGTTTATATTTCTATTAATTTCCTTTATTATATTTCCTAAAACTATTCTGAATTCCTTGTCCCTCTTTCCTTTCCCTCCGTAACAATACACGCTTGAACATGTGTGACCAAACGGACTTCGCCAGCTAGAATACAACAAATATAACATAGGTGATGGGATATCGATAACATTCAATTAGGTGTACAATAAATCGATACAGGTTCATTATGCATCACTACATGTGAATTTACTGAACGAGAAAACCAATTTCGCATATTCAGTGAGCGATTCGGACCATCAGCTATGATTTGGTGGCATTTGAATTGCTATTGTTGTCATATTATGTGGTATTGGTGATATATTGCGTGGGTTTGGTGGAGGAAAATGGAAGGGAAAGCGAGGTCGATCCTATTAATTAGTATTTATTTACGATTCAGCGAATTTAAGTTCTATATCTGCACAATAGGGACGAGAGCGTATTAAAAAAAATGATTGAAGATACTTCAAAATTTGTCAAGCCATTCAGACGGGGGGCAAGCCAAATCCTTTTTTACGTTTTGTATCAAAGTTTCATCATTTTTTTTTTAACATCTGGTGTGATTTATTGCGTGATGGTCATCATCAGATAATCATTAATTTGGAATGTATCTGTAAAGATTTTTAAAACACTGCATCATTGTAAATATAAGCACATCTATCATATTAGTATTTATTTATTCATATCATTCTTATTAAATATCATGTTAATTTATAATTGAACGATGGACAGTAAAAAAATTTGATATTTTTTTAAAGTCTCCATCCCGCGTTTAGAAACAACGCAATAATTCCACTAATATCAAGTATTTAAAGAGAGTCAAAGAAAGGATACTGCGGTGGTGCAAAGTATTTCTTTCGCAATTAAGATCCTCGTACAAACATTTTATATAGGGAAATGTACGTGTATATTAGTTTGTTTAACAATGTCGTGGTTTTATAAGAGAAGAAATAATGGACAGAGACAGGGGCTACTTATTGTCTCTTTCTATCTCCCACTTTACTAAAATGACGACTGGCTGCGGAGCTAGCTGGTATGCAGAGAAGGTTTAAAATTGGTTGTTGAAATATTAGTGACTGACAAAAGTATAATTAGTAAAAAGGAAACATTTTATCCCAAAAAAAGGCGAATGAAGTTGACGCCAGCATTTAGTTGTAAAAATAACTTGAACACAATATAAAGCATAGTTTTTTTTTATTTTAAGACAAATTTCAACACTACCCGACGAAAACCAATTTCAAATCTGCAGCCAGCTACACGAAGAACATTTGTTAGACTCCCAAAGAATGTTGCAAGACAAACATAAAGGAAATTGTTCGAGATAACTGTTCTGATGCGCCATTTTCCTTCACGAATTTCCTTTGCCCCTGACGATAAATTACGACGATATACTGGAGCGACTTATGCAGATTCTGTTTTGAAAATATGAGTGTACTTGTGAAAAGAGAATTGGAACGTTTACATTTTTAATTTTTATTGTTTTAAATAGATATAATATAATATGCTTTATTACACAAAACTTGAGAGAAATTGGTTTTACAAACAAATTATAATACAGTTTAGGTGGCTTTATGACAGGAAAGTTAACTTCTTCAGATGTTTACTTTATATGATGATTGAGATGATTCAGATTTATAGAGTAACAGTATTTATGCATTTCATTTTGATTATCATCGTCTATTAGTTTATGAATCAAATACCAGAGTTTAATTTCTCCTCAACTTGGCGCTGTTTGCAAGGTGCAGGATAAACTTATATACCAGAATTACGAGAGTTATTTAACACTTAAACTTTTCAGTACTCCTAGACTTACTACGAATACGTAGGCTTGTGTTCTTATGAACTTAACGGCGGGTAATGAGTTAAGCTCCCAACTTTGTTACTTATCGGATTTTCCTTTAATAAGTGTTTCCCAACCTTTAATAACCACGAAATAGTGTATTGCTTGGCGTTTAAATGAAAACGTTCCGGAAACCTTTTGACTTAGTTCTTTTTTTTAGGGGGGCAATGCCTGACCACGAACCGTCACCCGAGCTAGGTGAAGGAATGTGTGGGACTCTCCTGCTAGTGATGTTGTGGACCTTATCGCCTTAGTGGTGATGTTGTGGGAAATATGGTGGATAACTCTTATGAACGTTTTCGTAATAATTCTGACGAAAGGTACTAGCGCAAGTGAACATAAAATAATTCATAATACTCACACTTATCAACTACTTTTACAATAAAACATGACTCTTAATCTACGGATTGATAATTATCATATTATGTATCATAGATATAGTCATGAATTTGTCAATTGCTGAACCAATTTATTTCATTTATCTTCTGAATTTATAGTTATTTATTTATTTTTATATATTAATTATCAATATTTTAAAAATATATTATATTTCATTTAAATAGTATGTGTATCATCCATCATTGTATATTTTATAGATACCGTAATGTTATTTTTAATGCTTAATTTATTGTTGTTTATAATAATTTCTTTTTTTTTTCTCCACTATTATCGCACCCATATACAAACTATCTGCATGACCCAAGGGTTGAATGGTAGAGAATGCCCCTAGCATTAAGTCCACCTTTTGAACTTATTTGTGCAATAAAGTTTAAAAAAATAATAATAAATTATCTCTTCACATAAATACACCAACTCAAAACGTTGTCTTTATCTTTACAAAAAAATATTATAAAGAGACAAAAAAACATACAACTTCACAATTATTTACAATAAACTGACGTGGAAAATTTAGTTACGCGAAATTTTACTAGACAGTTAGAACACGACGTCTTCTAAATAAAACAGGGTGTCTGAAGCTTTTAAGTTCTGCTCGTTGAAATAAACTGACAGAAGGACGTATTGTATCGCGGAAAATGTACATCTTTTAAAAATCTATTACAAAAGGCTAAATGTAAGCTTTCAAACAGCAAAATAGTCAATAACTCAAAAAAAACTTCTTTAAAAAAGATTCATTAATTTATTTACTGTAGGAATTTAAGTTCTTAATTTTGGCCCTCAGTTTGGAACATTATGTAAAAAAATGAAACCAGTTCAAAGGCAATGAAATTATCCGCGAACATACATTAAAAATAAAATATTCATACGGTCGAATTCAGAAATCTTTAGCTTTTTTGAAGTTGGTTAAAAACATTGATTGTAAGAATGAACATCTTTTTGTTCCTCTTTAATGCAAGAATTACGAACATATTTAAATTTAATGTGGTGAAAAGAGGCGTACTAGGTTAACATGTAAAATACTTTTTATTCCGAAATAATTCGTGCGAAGTAACAGGCATCGTCTATACAATATAATACTATGTTTAAATACAGCAAGTATTAACTTTAATTTTCAGAATCCCGTCGAAGTTCGCTGCTCAATGAATGCATTTATAAAATTCAAACGAAATTACCGTCAATCACATGTTAACAATAATTCATCACACATCAAAATTTAAAATAACACATTCCGGAACAATCGGAATCAGTCAGACGCCATTACAAGTTAACAGAGTTTAACGGCGCTCATTTGACCGGAAGCGAATGTTTTAAAATTTAAATAAATGCCGGAAACAACGTCGACACGTACAGAGGAATGCAATTATCGGTTTCCAATCGGTGTTGGGAGGGTGTATGAAAAACTCTGGCGTTAAGCGTCCCCTGGGTGGTTTTTTCGAGTTCCATACTTGGTATTTATGTACTAGGAATTATCAGTGCATAACACCTCATGCGCGAAATTAAATTTTACGTTCCACGCATGCTAGGGGCACCTTATAAATTGTTGTCACAGGATTTTACACTTTTAAATGCGCATGTCCCGGAATCTTAAAACCGTTAATACTTTAATACAGTCACGAACACCAGACTCGGTAAAATACATTTTGATGTTCATGACACGGATTTTCCTTTAAGGGCAGCCAGCTATTTAACCATGAAAAACGCCTCTCTGCTCCGATCAAAAAATTAGCAGATGCATGCGAATTTCTAATTGCCTGGAATCTTAACCACAGTGCATACTTGAAGGCATTTATGAACTCCCAGACACGGTAAAATTACATCGAAATGTTCATTACAAGGATTTTCATTTTAGTGTTCTCCTTTCTGTTCCGATCAAAAATTTTGTAGATTCTTAGTTGCGAGCTATAAAATCTCACCGGCAAAACAAAGCAATTATAATGTTCTCAAATTTTTAATAAAATGAAACTGTATGACCATTCAGACCATTTGTGCAGTAACGTAACGATGCGAGATAGAACTCTGAAATCTATGAAATAAATCAACTCATGCGTAGTACAATATCTGCAATTTGAATGGTTTTTCGTAGAGGCTCAAGAAGTTGTTGACTTGTATAACACTTAAAACATTTGGCATTAAAAAAAATTGCAACAATCAAAGACAAAGAATGTAGTTATTTTTGTCAGGTTTCTTTTTTAGCTTGTTGGGTTTTTTTATTACTAGTATTTGTTACACCCCCGCTTCGTAGGTAGGCAGTTTTTTATGTTAGGATAACTTGAATTCCATTAATGTAACAAAAAAAAAATATTTGAATTTTTGGATTTTTTGAAATTATTGTCAGGCCTATGTTTCTCAGTGTAGCTTGTTTACGCAGAAATAAGTTTTTTAATGAAATCGTTTTATACAAAAAAATCTATTTTTCTCGTCATATTTATTTTTTTACAAAATATAGAAAACTCTCGTTGTCTATGATAAGTTAGTTTACACGTTAGGTACGAAGAAATATATTGTAATGCACTTTATTGCAACACATCTGGAGTGTAAAGGGTGAAATTAGAACTGGAAGATACCGTTGGAAAAGTTAAGACGGGATGAAGAATTTAACCCTTAAAGTGACTTGCACCTTATAAAGTTATAACTTTAACTAAGGGTAGATACGTAAAATGGTAAAGATAAATAAAAAAAATAACAAGACCACCATGCTACTAATTAACACTCAACTTGATTTGTGTTATTTCACTGCTTTAGTTTTTTTTTATTGAAATAATTCCATTAAGTACATAGTTTATGCGTAAAGGAGTAACAAACATGCATGTTCAGAAAATTTTATATTTTTATTAAGATTTTAATAATAAAATCTTTTTGCGGATTATACAACATCAAAAAAATGGAACACTATTTACTTCTGAATATGTACAAACAATAAGGTTTACTTCTTCTTCCAAATAATATCTCAAAATTACGTAATGAATCTTTTTTCAATGAAAAGTTTTATCTTAATTATAGGTACGGCTTTGTGATAATTTTTCAGAATATAAGTGAAAACTTATGTCATTTTTGTGAATTAACTCAGCATTGGTGCGTATTTAAACGTGAAATGTTTTTTCAAAAATAACGAACTACATAGATACACTTTATTGCACAGAAAATTTTACAGAAATTGGTTTTACAGACATAATCAAGTACAATTTAGGCATCAGATTCATTCGTAAGTACAATTTAGACAGTCTTATTGCTAGAAAGCATCTTCCAGATAACAATAAGGTAGAAGAAATAGTAGACATCGAGAACCGGGTAGTGAATTATGTTCAAATAATTTTTTACATAGCAAATTTAGCTAACGTTCAAGAATAGATGCCAATAAAGGATGAAAATTGATACCTTTGTTAATTTAGTAAGAACTAAGTAAAATCGGACCGCTACCGAGTTACACTTCAAATAAAACAAACGCTCCTGTAAATGTTTGCACTGGGGAGCCCAGTACCCCGCAAGCGATGTAAGGGTTAAAGCTCTTATAACTTAATTAAAGTGGTTAAAGGTTTTCATATACTACCTAGCACCGGATATTTTATATGATACTGGATGATGCAGTAGGTAGTAAGGTTAGAAATTAAAAATCCCGTCAAGTGTAAGTCGGACTTGTACCCTAAACGTCTCGCACGAACTTTGATGTGAATATCTTTTTTTTTGCTTGTGCTGACGAAGACCTAATACTTTCATTTTAATTTCTTTATCTTGTAAACCTGGTAAATATGGATTAGGGATCACAAATCTGAGCTACGTCAGCGTAATCGTAACATACGTACTTCGCTCGACCCGGGAATCAAATTTTGCACCTCAAATCCAAATCCCAAATCAAATCCCAGTACGTTAAGCAAAAAGGCAACTGACTAGATAAACGTACGGGATATTTTTTTTTGGAAATATTACAGACAAGATTGTAGGCAATACCTAGCACGTTGATATAACTACAAAAAAATTTGCCTCTTTTACGATGTCTTGATTCTGTAGACATTTGTTTTTAAGAACTTAGTTTTAAATTGGAAATTACTTTTAACGGATTAAAAAGGTTGCATCGAAAAATTTATTTGAGTAAAATTATCTGTTGGCAACGATCTTCTTTTTTTTGACACCACTTTTAAAAAATCATATAATAAATAAAATAAAAATAAAAAGCCTTTTATTTCGATGCAGAATACATTTCGTTCAATCCTAGATTTCTTAAATAATAGAATATTATAGCGTTTAGTTTTCTGCAGGAACTTCTTCCTTCAACTTTTTTTTTCACCTGCAGCGGGGTACCTGCATAAAACCAAAATTTTCCTTTTTTTATATTTTTTTATATTACACTTCAAGATTGACCTCATCCCACCTGATGTTAAGTGTTAATGAGATCCTAGTTTAAGGGCGACAAGTACAGTATAATAAAGCTGTTACTGGACTTGTCGCCCTTACCTTGAAGGCTTGAACCCTGCTACTAATGTAGCACCCCCCAGGAGCTCTGGAAACCTTACCCACACGCAGGAATACAACAACACAGAAGTGATTGTTATTCCTTCCTCCTCCAAGGATTCAAATTTCAAAAAAATAGTATAGTTGTTCGTTATTAAATTCCCTAAAGTAATTTTTACACAATTTTTTTTTGAAAGTGCGTATATTTGATAAAAAAATCATTCAGTTTGAATTTTGTACAATTACGATTCAAAAGTATAATCTGTAACCTGTTTAATGAAGAGAAAGATTTTATCAACTGATTTCTTAATGCCTCATTTATTACTAAGCTTGCTAACATTAT
Source organism: Glyphodes pyloalis (assembly GCA_037074685.1). Lineage (NCBI taxonomy): Eukaryota > Metazoa > Arthropoda > Insecta > Lepidoptera > Crambidae > Glyphodes > Glyphodes pyloalis. The sequence continues at coordinate 2,215,832 of JAYKKO010000030.1, read as the reverse complement.
CAGTAAGTTAGCTAACACACCGCTTACTAGTACTAAAATAATTTCAACAGTAACTGATAAAACCTTTGATCCCACATCCATGAAATATGTAATCTCATTCACACTTTGCTTAGCAAAAGCAATATATCAAAATTGACGTTACAAGTGACGTAATATATTGTTGGAGCAACATGAGGTAAGCAAATTGAACGGTAAATATTCAGTGCGTCTTCAAAGGCAAGAGAAAAAATAAGACCTAACCTTATATTTGCGTTTGCTTTTACAACTGTCTAGAGTATCTTAAGAAACTAATAAAACGTCGAGAAATGCCGTCTTATTTTCGTTGCTCGCTTGAAAACAGTCTGGTTATATTAGGCGTGACAAACAATGAATAATTCTTTCCAACTTTAAGTATTCATAATGTGACGTTAGTTTTTGGATATTTATATAGAACTTAGAAACGATTGAAATAATGAAATTGAAACGTTTATCAAACGTATGTAATAATATGTTTCTTTATCACGCAGAAAGTATTTAAATAAGCCAGGCTTTCTATTTTTACACTAAAGACGATTCTGCATCAAAAATTTAATGAAGCTAGTTAAAACTTACGTGATTAGGATGTTAATAAAACTAAATCAGCCCTTAGTAATCCAATTTGCGAATAACGAATGCAGTTTATAACGCAAATATTTAGCTATGGATCAATATTAGCTGGTTTTAAATCGGTAGATAAATACTTACAAGCCGGTAAAGTATACGTTGTTTGAATTTAGGATGTTTTTAAGTAATTTTGTTACAAAATATTATGATAGAATTTTAAATCAGGTGTGTTGTAATTTATTGGATTATTATTAATACAGAAATTAAAACATCTTTCCATTTAAAGCCGAGAATTTCGACCAAAACGTCAAATATTTAGTAACTCAATTTTAAAAAAAATGTAAACCCCACGTTGTACTACTGCTTTATTCATAAAGAAGTGTTGTTTAATGTTTAATTAACTTAGCTCTTCGTGCAATTTGCTCTTTACAGCTTGCGTGGGATATTTTTTTTATTACTCAAAGCGCAAACTAAAAAACTCTGTAATTGGTTGTGAAAGAAAGGGGCTAGGTTTTGTTTTTGGAGGAAATATGTTTGAAAGTTGTTGGTTTTGACATAACTTATGAGCTTCAACATCTTACGCCTTGGTCATGACATTTTGTACAAAAACTGTTACGTCACTTAACTATATGGTTGAAAAAAACGCATAACTTTTAGACCATTAAAATTACTTCGTATTTCGATTACCCTCTCAACTATAAATACCTGATGAAAGATATACATATACTAGGGACGACCAGTACAATTTAGAAAAGTATGTTTTCCTAAATTGACCTGACCAAGATTCAAATCTGGCACCTTTAGCACGCTGAGCATGTTTTATAAACAATAAGCCACAAAGTTAAAAAAACACTTTTGCATTTTGCACTGTGTTTTATATATACTAGAATAAGGCATCCTAACTTGAAAGAAAAGAAAAAAAGAAAATTCATTGATTGACAATCACATAATTACCAAACACACACAATATTAGACAGTCTACATAAAACATAAGGTATCGTGTGAGGCCAACTTGGGTTCCACCTCAGCAAATGCTGCTACGGCATGTATAACACCGCAGCAGCGCTGGTATTCTGGTGGAAACCAACTGCCTAGAAAAATAGCAAGAGCCCTGGCTCCTGCTAGTTCCCCACGCATAACTTACCTGAACTGAACTGTATGAACTTTAAGAAAAAGAAAACATTTAAGCATGTTTCAAGAAGCTTTTAAGCTAGGTTTTTTTATAGTTATTTGACCTTAACGAGTTTTCTAAAAAGTAGTACGTATACTAAGCAAGTAATCAAATAATTGTCTGCACTCTGAAACGAAGTGTTTGCGGTTAGAAAAAAAGACTGAGAGCCACCATAACTCGATTACGACTAGACACCCCCAAGACGGTACCTTATTGAAAGATTAAGAGCATTTAGTCCCCTCTTTCACCCAACATTTTCGTTTCCTATAATTATATTTTAGGGTAATGGTATTTGGTAAAATTATTGAACAATTTTTAATACTCTGTATAGTAAAAGCGGTTGGAATTAATCAATCTCTTTGGTTTTTTTCTGCTTTTCTAAATAACTATAGACATTTTCTACTGATTCTTCGGTCCTATTGGCTGCAGCGTGATGTTATATAGCCTAAAAGACACACAGAACTTTTCAGTTTGAATTAGTGCATAGTTCCTAAGATTAGCGCGTTCAAACAAACGAACAAATAACGAACTGTTGGGCGTTTTTACAATAAGTAACAAATATAGACCCGAACGGAAATCGAACCCGGGACCTCGAAAAAGGCGTGACGATAAACTCCGTCGTCATTTATGCAATTAAGATGTGACACTTTATCAGCACAATGTTTTCTCATTTGATTTGCTTGAGTCAAATTCTAATGTGACGTGCGTATATTGAACCCACAACCCTTAGTTTAAGAGCTAAGAACGCCAGCTATTGGACCATCAAGTCTAGGTATACTTTAAATCTATAAAAGTTTTGTTCACGTTAAATATTGTGAAAGTATGCAAATGTCGGTAACTCCCCATCAGCTGGACCATCTGCCGGCTCCGCCAACACCATGCATAAGTAAACTGTTTACAACCCCTGTCAAGTAATAAATAAATTAAATAGGCGACATCCATAACGTACCTTACCATCCCGGATAGAAAGTCCACATTCGATTTTAATACAAAATGAGGTAAACAATTACTCGGAATCCAAAATGGCCTATTCAATTTATTTACCGTTGCGCGCACAGGATTAAAATAGGGTATTTGGTGCGGTATAAATTTCTTATAACTGCGTAATGTACCGGAGTACAGTTGGGTAGGGAAATATGATATTGACTTGAATGAGGTAGCGTGATAAAACAGTTTTTGTAATGTAATCAGGCGCTAAGATTCTGCCACCGATTTGGAACCTAAATGCCGAAAATTCGAACAAAACTCGATACTTTTTTTAATTGTTCCGGCTAATCTTATTAATTTTTCGCTTGGCCTAGCATAGCTTAGAATAGTTTTTAATGAAATTCAAAAATGACAATATGAAAGATATAAAAGCAAATTATAATAATAAGCACGGATTAAATCAATGAAACCATGGCCCGGAACCGGAACTAGAACTGTGGAAATATGGCGCGATTGACGACAAAACTTAGAGTCCACTATTGGCATCACTTTCAATGCTACTCCAATCACAAATAGTCCTTATCACTAATTTTATTAAAAATCACATAGTTTGCTATCGATAATTTAAACCTCCCTCTTTTGTTAAACTTAAGGGATTGAACAAAAGCGTTTTGTAAAATTTCACTGAAATTGATTAGTCTAATGGAGGAGAAACGTACTCGTCTGCAGTGGTTAGTGCTGTATTATAATTATATTCAATTCTAGAAAGTTACATATGTATTGTAATAATTTAAAATTTAAATTTAAATTATTGAATTTCAATTCATTAGAAAAATAGACAAAACTTTTTTTTTTATTACGTACCACACAAATAATAAATAAAAAATGTTTGCACGCCGTGATCCATGATGATGAATGATGGATGACCATTTCATACGAATTTAGTGATATGTATAACAAGGATATTAACCGTGCTTCTGAAAACACACTGTTGGTCCAAGCTCATATCTTCATATTTATCGTATCCAGAATATAAAATATACAAAAACTCAATAAAATACTTCAAAATATACCACGAAATATTGTGTGTATGAACTTGCCCATGCAGAGATATAAAAATCAAATCAATTGTGTCACAGGAAAAAGGTTTTAACAGTACAAGCCAATTTTAATAACAAGACATAATTTTATTAATTTTGAAACCAAGTTCATGTTTTTTTAATCTCTCTTTATATGTATGTTGTAGGTACAATATTCTCGGCGGACTGTACTATCCTGCCCAATCGGCTAATGCCAGCCGCTGGGGGATCGTTAAAAATCTTTTATGGACCATTGACAATTCAATTAAAGACTGCTATTGCACCATTCGTCTCCTATATTTATTATTATGTTCGTAGGTCGAAGATAACACTGCCATAATATTCTATTACCGTGTACTGTTTTTGATAGCTTTTCGCGGAGACTATGAATTTTGTTCAAGGTTCGTTTTTAGGGACAATTTTTAATGACTGTTTATGAAATACTTCACCAGGAATGAATGTGGCCAAGGCGCTTGGATTTTCAACCTTTTTTTTTTGTTTGAGTGACTCCATTGTTTGGTTTTAGTTTTCATGTTAGTTTTACTACTTATAATCTTTCTTATTTTATTACCTTTTTTTATAGTGAGCGTTCCCGCTTGTTAAAGGCCGTAGAATGTACGTTTAATAAACGTACTTAATTTGTCAGTACAAATCGTCAGTACGATTCATAAGTACTTTTGTAAAACTTACATGAATAAAGATGTTTTCTATTCTATTCTAATCGACTTCCATCCGAGATTCGCTTTAACTTTTTTATATGTAGGTGGTTAAGTGTCGTTTACTCGTAGTATAGATTTTGTAACCATTGTTGATCATGGTGACCATAAACAAATGTTTGCTTTTTTTTATTTTGGAATCAAATTTTTATATTTTATTTAATGTTTTGTTCATCATCATCATCATCATCAGCCTGTTGCAGTCCACTGCTGGACATAGGCCTCTCCAAATGTTCGCCACTTCGCTCGATTTTCGGCGACTCTCATCCAGTTCCTGCCAGCCGTCCTGCGCAAATCGTCACTCCACCTGGCCTGAGGGCGTCCTACACTACGTTTACCGAGGCGTGGTCTCCACTCCAGAACTCGTTTACCCCAACGGTTGTCGGCTCTGCGGCTGATAAGGCCAGCCCACTGCCACTTCAGCTTGCTAATCCTGTGAGCTATGTCGATGACTTTAGTTCTCTGCCGGATCACCTCATTATGGATTCGATCCCTTAGAGTAACACCGAGCATAGCTCTTTCCATAGCCCGCTGAATGTTTTGTTCAATATTTTAATTTAATAAATTATATCTCTCTTACTTCTTAACATGTGCGGAGATAATGTATTAAAACTATATTATGAGCAAATTTTGCAAAACAAACATGTCTGATTTAGATCTGATGTTTACTATGAAAGCATATTTGGGTTTTTAAAGAAGACTAGGTGAACATTAAATTTTTCTTAAATTTTAATCTGTAGATATAAAGTGAAATAGCACTAATTAGTCACAAAATCTCAGAAACACCTACCAACTTTAAACTTTAAGCATCTTATAAGATGTATTATGGAAGATTTTATGATAGTCATATCTTCTTAAAGTAAAAGTCTTAAAATTTAAAATCTACAGATAATGTAGAGGTATGATTTTTTTACTTTTGATTTAAGGTGTTTTCTAAGTTTTTTCGAATGTAACTATCTCCACGTGTCATGGCAAGCTTGTAGTTACTAATATGGCAGTTTCTTTCCATATTCTTTGTCAAAAGAATAGTCAATATTACGCCAAAGTAAATACTTGCAATTGGAAATCACTCCTTATTCCTACGACATAAAGGTGATATGGTAACCAAAGTATATGCAGTGCTTTTCACTGTACAATCAAGAACAAAACCCTAAAGAAGGTTTCATTCAATGATGTTATTTATTTTCAGACCATGAATTTTTATTTAATAAACTTAAACATACGAGTAGAATGATTTCATACCAACTATAAATCGTCCATTTGCCTACACATTTAGTCCTAAAATAACACATTAATTAGTTTTAACTTTACTTTATAAACGAAAACAGATTAGTTTGTTTGTACAGACGCAATTAGTTATCGTTATAACTTTTCCAAACACGTAAATCTCTTAAATATAATGTATATGCATACATATAGCAAAAATATGACTATGTATTTGTAATATCGAAACAAAAACAGCTTTTTACTACATATATAAAAATAAATATACATAACTAAACAAAGTCAAAGTCAATATTTTTTTATTCATATAGATTACATTAGTAATACTTATGAATAGTCTTTATATAAAGCAAATGAAGCTACCTCCGGTTCGGAACCTATAACTAAAGAGAAGATACCGGCAAGAAACTCAGTAGTTTTTTTACAAATGAAAGCTACACTTATTACTAATTTTGCACTAAGACACACAGTTAGTTTGTCAATTGTAAAAAAAATTAAAATCAATTATTAAAAAAAATTTATAATAATAAATAAAAGGTATTTGTAAATTAAATTAACTGTATAACTCACATGCGTCATCGAGGCCCAATTCTGACATTGATTGAGAAAATGCGTTACCTATATATTTGTAAAGTAATATTAAACACGTAGGTACAGGCGAGCACACTAGTCACTGACCCACACGTTCCTGTCATTCAAATACTCCTTATTTTTATTTCTGGTGTTAATGCTATGATTGTCTGATTTTTTAGGAAATGTAGGTATGCAAGTTTTTGTATACATGCATTAAACAGTCGAGAATGTATTGAGATGCGACTGTTAAGATGTTAATTTCAAAACAATATTCGTATCTCTGTTTGTCCGCCTATTTGTTTTGGCTAATCTCAGAAACGGTTGAACTGATTTTGACGGCACTTTAACTTAAACTCCATTTACAAAAAATAAATTTGTTAATCTTGTACTCCAAGCGAAGAAAGTCATCACAGCTAATAAAATCTATTATTTAAACCTAGGTTTTAAAGACATATTCTCATAAAAACATTTACGCCACTTACATGAGAATATGATTATACATACAAAAATCATACACTCGTTGTTGTAAGTATATAAAGAAAGTTATACAAATAAGTGCACAAAATAGGTACCACACAATATCACTGATCAATAAATCAAGAGCTCTTTAAAATATTTAATTATTGTCATACCAAACTAAGATTTATCTTTAAATTATGGAAATATGTACCAAAAAGTGTAATTTTCAAATCAGACAAGTGTTCCACAAGTATAATACATTATATGCTTATTTGTGCTGCAAGACATCTGTAAAACCAATTTCTGTAAACTATGTGTGTATGATGAATAATACCTGAAAATGAATTTAAATAATTATTGAACAACATCACATACGTTGCTCTGATTCTGCGGTAAGTAGCTAAAGCACTTGTGTTGTAGAAATCAGAGACAACGACAGTACCACGACACCCAGACCCCAGACAATATAGAAAAGTTCGTTTCCCATATTGACCCGACTGGGCAACGACCCGGGACCTCAGAGATGGCGGAGAGATGACGGAGGTCGTCAAAATTAAACTTACATTCCGTTTAACTCTTAGATGAGGTCAGGTTTTTTGGGACATTCTTAAGGTCAAAGTGATCAGACAGCTTATAGGCAAATGTGTACCTATCATCAGACATCTAATCTTCTCATTTTTGCCTTCTATTACACACGATAGAGGTCAAACGTAAGCTTATTGATACAAAAAAACCGACTGAAGGAAGATTTTTGACTCAATTTTTTTAAATAAATGTACCTATGTTTTTTTTATACAAGCGCAGTTTATTGGCTCCTCCCAGCCTGATAGTAAGCAAGAAAGGAACCCACAACGCGATGACAATGGATTTAATACCGATATATCCTATCCGTTAGCATCGCCATACTGGCCTGCAAGATGATTCTTGACGCTCTTTTTGAAGGAATCCATGTCAAAGGAATGAAAGCTAAGAAAGTTATTAAGCAAATCTTTAGTATGATATGAATGCTTGTCGGCAAGAGAGTGTACCTATAGTATATAATTATAGTATTTTAGCGTTCATGTGTGTGTGTGAGCGAGAGAGCGTATTTAATAAGAGACCTAATAATTTTCCTTTTTCGTCGTAATGTAAACTTTTAAACTATTTTTTATTACTTTCTTGTATACATGTTTAGTTTCATAATATGAATACATACAGAAATCTCTAAAGCCTTCTTAAAAATAACTGTTATTCACTGGATCTTACGAGCAGGTGGTTGTTAGTGTGAATTTCAAGAACTCCCTCAATTCAGGGCACAATTAAAATCGGCTCATATTCACCAATTAATTAGACGTATGATACAAAAGCATGGCATGAAATTGCCTAAATTAGTACATGAAACATATTTCGAGAATTCTGTGTAACCTTACGTCTGGATGATAAATTATTACTACCTACTCCATTATCTAGCATAAATTATTCTGAGCGCTATTGGTACAGTCTGTATAATATTCTAAGAGCTCGGAATGTTTTGCCTAATTTTATGTACTTGTTCATCAATACATGTGCTACATGTATTTAATGGTAGCTAATTAAAAGTAGAGAAATGAAAGAGGTAGGGTAGACATAGCGATTTATCGCTCGAACTGAAGCAGCCCGACTGCTGAAATACGTTATCTTATAGAAGACCGCAACCAAATAACAATCACTCCAGTGCTGTTGTATTTCAGTGGTTTCCAGAGCTCCTGGGGGACGCTGCATTAGTAGCAGGGAGTCAAGCCTTCAAGGTAAGGTTGACAAGTCTAGCAATAGCTTTATTATGCTGTACTTGTTGCTCATATAAGCTAGGACCTCATTAATACTTAATATCAGGTGGGATGAGTGAAAGTTTTGAAGTGCTTTTAAAAAAAAAGGAGTGATTGCTGTTAACCAACTGTGTAATAACTAAATCGAAATTTCCTATCGAAACTAAAAAACAACACCTATGTTGCCCCCGCGGGAATCGAATCCACGACCTCTGAATCAAGTGCTAAAGTTTTGGTTGGCCTGGACATCTTCAGACTTGTCAGTATTCTCCAAACATAACAATCATCTTATTTATATATAAAAACTAGCTGTGCCCGCGACTTCGTTCGCGTGGACTACATCCTTTCATGGTCGGATTTACCCCTTTCTCCCCTAATATTCGAAACAAAAAGTATATTTTAATCCAAGTTTCGAGCTATATTTGTGCCAAATTTCATATCTCTGACTTCAAAAATAAACATTTTTCCATATAAACTTTCAGAGGTGGTATTACCCCCCCCCCCCTTATTTTCTAATAAAAAGTAGCCTATGTCCGTTTTTGAGATTCAACGTATACCTATACCAAACTTCATCAAAATCGGTTGAGAGGTTTAAGCAGGAAAGCGTAACAGACACACAGACAGACAGACAGACATACAGACAGACAGAGTTACTTTCGCATTTATAATATTAGTAGGGATGAATCCTTTAGCCACGCCATCACACGTGAACAGCTGGATTAATTTAATTTTTTTTGCTGTATTTGTTTGTCAGACATAAGAAGTTTTTATAAAAGAAAAAAAATATATAAAATTCTTTATATAATTAAATTGTCGTCGTTAAGACAGAACGACGTGTGTCGGGTCAGCCAGTCAACAATAAATTATTACATGCAATGCATATAAACTTTTACTATCACTTAAAAACTCCATAAATTAACTTTGTCGCCGCTAATGGTCCCATGGTTTCCATAAACAGTTACACCATTACGGCTGTAACCGCGCAAGGGATCGGGTGAGACCATCAAAATAATAAATAAGGGAATTTCAAGAGTCGCTAATTGGGTGTATTGCGTTAAGTTGCGTTAAGCACACTAATGTTACTCTTAACGAGCTCAGACCCGCCTTGGGTGTCGTATTAAGTATGCCATTAAATGTTTCTTTCATTTCATGTCGGGCCCGTTGCCTTCATATTCCAACTAAATAAATAAATGCGTCAGACAACCACCCAATCATCTGGTCTCAAGCTAAGGTTTTCCCTTGTACTATGAGTACCAGATGACATATACTAACTGGGGGCGTCATCCCAGCACCAAATAAATTTTAGAAAAGTTCGTTTTCCAAATTGACTTGACCGGGAATCGAACCCGGGACCTTTCGCGCTTTGGCCACCTACCTTAGCCACTGCGCCACCAAGTCATCATGTGTGTTAATTTCAAACACTCATAAATATACATAAAAATCATGGTACAAAACAACAAATACTTGTACTTTAACTGGCGAAAAACACTCATCCATCATAGGAGAGGATTTTCTAGCTTGAGGGTAAGGACACGAATTTGAAATATGATCATAATGAGATAGATCTTGTACTAGTTAGGAAACTGATTTTATTTTATTCCATTTTTAGTGATACACTTGATTTCCTTTGTCAGTTCAATATATTAAATACATTTTACAAAAACTTTAACAAACGGAGGAGGTTCGACTATATGAATGTGTTTTTTCAATGTAGTAATAATAGCGGCCTTCATACTTTTTAACATAATGCCATAATATGACATAACGCACTGAAAACAGCTTATATGAACCAGGCTTGCCTTTAAAGTCAACACACAAGTACATATTGTTTTGTACTACACATAAACAAAAACGTTTTAGAAATTAATTGAAATCGAAAACGGTACGAATATAATGTGCTCGTAACGTTTTCATACGTTATTTATCACCCAAGCATTCACCGCGTTATATCTATTAAACCGTCATGTAGGTGGAAATTTGTTTCACAAAGGTGAGGGCTGGGTCATTATGACCCATTTTTAAAGCCGGCATTTTTGCAGATCACTACATTAAAAGTGAAAATAGGCAAATATTAAACTACTACTATCACTTTTTTTTGTATTTCAGCCTATTTAACGAATCTCTTTAAAATGATAATAGCGTCCTAGGGATTAGTCTCATTAAAAAGTCAATTTACTATAAATTTTATATATATATTTTTTTCAATTTAAGTAGCATTGGAATGTAACGGGCAAGTAAAACAATATAAAAGGGACAAAAAAATAGTTACTTTTAATAAAATCGAGGGTAAAGTAAACCTTTTTTTACTAGGACTACGTGTAACCAACACAATCACAAACACATCGAATCCATAATATTTAAAAAAGTCAGTTATAAAGACGTATCCCGTCTAGTTATGAACTCATAAGAAATAAGACTTTTAGGTAATTTTGACCCAGCGTCCACGACGGGGTTAAATGTAATAACAAAGCAACCTCTTATGTGAGTCTTTGAAGGCGCACAATTAATTTGTGACGTATCGTTATCGTGACGTAGTGGAAGCAAACGGAGCGTATCGCGCTTTCTCCGTGGAATGAGCGAGGCTCATTATTTCAGCCTTTGTAAAAACAACTCGCTCATATCTACACACGCGTACAAAGCCATAGAGTATACAAATATGTTTACAGAAGAATTCTTTGAAATGCTATGTTCAATACGATAAAGTTCGTTTCGAAGGCTATTATTATACTTTTTGGAAATAACCTTTCCTTGAATTTGCGAGTTCACAAAATTAAGTAAAAGAAAAAAAAAATAGACACACCAAAACCGAAAGAAAAGTTTAAGGGAATTAAAAGAAATATAATATGTCTACCAAACAATGCCTACATGTATACATAAATGTTATTCCAAGAATTTCAGATTGACACGTATATACACGTACGACGCTAATGTAAATTTTTTTCAAAGGGGATTGAAAAACGTTGGAGATAAACAATTTTTGGTTTCGTTTCTACGAATCGAATTATTTGTTTTGTGTTCTAGATATTTTGTAGTTACATAAAAAAGCAAGTAGCAAACAATCTAATTTTGACTATGAAGTATTATGAAACTGAAAATTTTGACTACCTCTGTAGGCAAGAGGTGACCGAGCTGGACTTTTCCATCGTGCCATCTCTGAGGTCCCGGATTCATTTCCCACTCGGGTCAGTATGGAAATGAACTTTTCTATCTTGTCTCCGGTCTGGGCGTTGTGATACCTTTTATGGTTCTGGTTTCTGTAACGCAAGTTCTTAAGCTAGAGTAGTAGTGACTAGCTACCAGAGAGTTAGAGCAATGTGTTTGATGCTGTCCAATAGTGATTTTTATATAATATATCTAATGGTACAAACGTATGAGATGTTTGGTACATTTTCATGCAAAATAAATCTGGATTAAATTTGGTAGACAGATTCCATTATAGAATAAATAAAAATAAAAATGTGTTTTATTTCAGTAAATCATTTACAATGTACTGCCGGGGCTGTTGAAGTCATTGAAGTTCCAGGCAATAGAAAGTAGGAATTTTAAAAATTTTAAGGTCCATCAGCCTTCTGTTAACTCTGAAACTTTGTACTCTTTGGCATCGTTAATTAAAATTCATGTGGAATGTAACAATTTTATAGTGTGAGCTGGGAAATGTTTTGTTTTTAACGACCTTACATCTAAGAAGACTGTCTGAATAAAACATTAGGCGCAGTTGTATGCTCAAGCGAAAAGGATGAAATCTGATTACGCTCATTCTCTTTTATTAAGAGAGAAAGATACATTTTTCCACTAGTGTATGTTCAGAAGTAAAATTAATGTTTCATGAAGCTGCTTTATTCATGGGGCGGAATTTAATTTTGCTACTAAATGAATTCTGTAATGAATGTCTGGTTTTTCAAGTTTACTGATCTTGTTAGTGGAAAAGTTGGAACTGAAAGGCGACGAATAATTTTTTCTTTTTCTTTGTTGTCACTTCTCAGCCATGCTGTTCTTCTCAATAACTAATTATTACGCATTATGGATTTAAAATCGTTATGCTGCAAATTATACGTAGTTTAAGTTAACAAAGGGTGAATATTACCGACTACTCTGTTGAATCTAAATATTTTGCACCTCTTAATTGAAACAGTGCTTAGTTTCCAATTACGATTAAATGCTACTTAAATTCTTAACTAAATAAATATTACCGTGAGATGTCTGAAAAGACATCGGTAAAAAATTATGTATGTAGCAGTATCAAGCTTTTCGCTATGTGAAAACCACATTGGATCAAGTTGTTGCCGATGCAAACCTTTTTATATATTTTGTTAGTATTTATTTTTATTTCTTTTAGATATTCTTTTTGATTTTGAAATATTTTTACTTGTCATTAAAAAACTGTCACAGTGTCAGCAAATATACGGATTTTAATTGTATTTGATTCTTATTTTATTCCTGTGACTTACAAGTTGGTGTCAGAAGAATCCAGTAAGTACCTACCTGCTGTAACAGTGAGTATTCCAATTTATTAAAATGATAACACGCTCAATGGCAAAAGTCGGTACTGAGGGAGGATCAACAACTTCATCTAGCCGTGCCGCCCAGAGACTGGCGATAGAAGCAGAACATGCTAGACGGCTGGCAGAAATTGAGCATAAAGTTGCCGCCGCGGAGCGCGCAGCTTCAGAAAAAGAACGGGAAGCACAGTTAGCCGCTCTCTCCAGCCATGGTTCCCAATCCAGCCGTCGTCGCTCGTCGATTGATAAATGGCTAGATGCTACAATAGTTACCGGTAATCAAGAGGACACCACCATGGCTGATCCTCTCCTCCCTCATACCGGCTGTACTACTGAAGAATACTCAAATTTACCTATTTTACAGGTTGGTGACGCGGCACCATTCTCCGTGGCCACAGAGGCACACGAGGTGCCCCCCGTTTTCCCCCCTCCAGAAATATCCAACTCATCTAGGCTTGAACAAACCCAGGCTGACTTACGTTCGATAGAACAAACAATTGGATCTCCTTCAGTGCAGGTTTTATTACCACCCTTGCCTCCAAAAACGGGGCACAAAGGTACTCTTTACGCTGCACCGAATTTCAGCCAGGTTGTTTCAACAGCGCGAAACTGTCCAGTCGAAACGCATGCCTACCTTGGATCTGAGGGCAACCAACCATCTAGGCAAATTCACAATATGGAACGCAAAACCTTTACAAATTTTAACGATGAGCCTAATTTATCGATGTTTTTGTGCAGAACCACGCAAGACATCACTTCTTCGGGAGAGGGCGTTTATAGTCATCGCCATTTAGCTGCCACAGCTACGCAACCGGCCTTGCACACTTTGCATCTCCCTGAACCCAGTGGCGTTACTAATGAATCTGCACAACGGACGGTCGTCGATAGCTGCGCGCACCATACAGCTGCCGCTACTATTCAGCCGGTGCCCTCAGCGATGGCCCCATCCTGCATTACACATCACACATTAGGCACTCACCACACAAATTTCTGTAACAAAGATAATAAAGTTAACTCAAAAACTGATACTCTTCTCTTGGCGGAGGCCGTCGCTGAAATCGCTGCGACTGCGGCAACCAAGGCCGCCAAAAACCCAAAAGTAAGTCCATTACCATTTTTTGACGGCCATCCTACTGACTGGCTTATTTTTAAGAGAATGTATGACGAGACAAGTCCGTCATTCCAGCCGTCAGAAAATCTATCCCGTCTGAACGCAGCTCTGCGAGGAGCTGCACGTGAAGCGGTCGTGGTCATACTCGCGGCCACCAGAGACCCCCAGGACGTTATTCGTAATTTGGAGACCGCGTTTGCTCGACCGGAGCAGATTATCTGGGCCGAACTGTCAAAACTACGCACATTACCAAAGCTGTCTAACTCTGAGAGCGCTAACGAGTTAAATTCTTTCGCGTTGAAGGTTTCAAACTGTTTACAGGTCGTCAGATTGTTGAACTGTCCAGAGTATCTAGCCTCACCCGAGCTCTGCAATGAAATTTTGCTCAAGATGACTCCGTTGCTTCGAACTTTCTGGGGATATTTTGCAGAACAGCAGAGCCATCTAGGCAAGTACAAGTTGGAGAAGTTAGCTGACTTTCTTCTGCGTGCAGCTAATCAACGAGTTAAGTACGGTGTAATAGGATTCGAGTCTCCAAAGGCGGTACCGAAGGTATCATGCCATACTGCGATAGCCACTGCCACTGTCCCTTCGATTTCCCGTTCAACTGTTCAAGGAAAGGTAACCATTCCCTACTGTCTTTTCTGCTTGAAGGGACACTACGTAAGAGAGTGTAGTGCATTTCAGGCTCTTTCAGTAAATGAGAGAAGCGATTGGGTTTATCAGAATAAAGTATGTCACAAGTGCTTAGAAAAGGGTTCTCACTTATACAAAAAGTGTAGAAAGTTCTCGTGCAAAGAAAAGCCTTGTCAATATCCGTACTCCCACCACACTCTTTTGCATAGAAGTAGTAGTGGCCTCGCGTAGAAGTGGCCCACGTTATGGAGAATGAAGCACTTCCTGATACATCACCAACACCGCGTGCAACAGCCGATACGCCTATTGTAGTCGCTCATAACTGGTCACCTTGTGCTAGAAGACCACTTTTGAAGGTAGTTCCGGTAACGCTCTCTGGACCCAATGGTGATTTTGACACGTATGCTCTGCTTGATGACGGGTCTACAGCTACCCTTTTAGATGCATCCGTCGCCAAGACTCTAGGTTTGGAGGGTCATAGAAGTAAAATAAAGGTAGAAGGTGTAGGAGGGATGACAACGGAGGTGGAAGTAAGCTTTGTGGACATCAAGGTCAAGGGTCAACATGTCTCTGACTCTTATAATCTTAAAGGTGTGAGGACGATTCCTAATCTCGGTTTGAAGACTCAGTCCATCACGCGATTCGAAATCCAACAGCTAGATTACCTGAATGATATATGTGATGTTGTTTGCTACGAGGATGCGCGTCCTACAATACTGATTGGCGTAGATAATTGGGAGTTGACAGTACCGTTCACTATTAGACGAGGAGCGCGCACTCAGCCCATAGCGGCATTAACATCTTTAGGCTGGGTTCTCTATGGCTCCCTGAAAGGTAAATCGTCTCCAACAGCATTTGTAAATCATTGTTTAGTCGAAGATAGTTCTTTGGACGCCCAGCTTCGCGAATATTTTCAGGTGGACTCAATTGGCATTTCAAAAAAAACATATTATTCTCCTTTGGAAGAATTGGCGATACGAACTTTAGAAAATACGACTCGACGACTTCCCTCTGGCAGATTCGAAACCGGCCTAATTTGGAAACCCAATGTAAGTTTTGTTCCCGACAGCTATGGTCTAGCTTACTTTAGATTTTCTAGTCTTGAAAAGAAGATGAGCAGAGACCAGGCATATGCCGAGGCTTACCGGAACAATATAACTGCCATGATTGATAAGGGTTACGCAGAAATCTGCACTGAAAAGCCGGTGTGCACCAGTTTAGTCTGGTACCTGCCCCACTTTGGTGTCGTTCATCCGCAAAAGAAAAAGCTTAGGGTTGTTCATGACGCAGCTGCAAAATCATCAGGTGTGAGTCTTAACTCATTGCTTTTACCTGGTCCGGACCTACTCCAACCTCTGTTGGCGATTCTAATGAGGTTCAGAGAAGGACGAATCGCTTTAAACGCGGACATCCGAGAGATGTTCCCTCAAACGAAAATTCGTTTACAGGATCGTGACGCTCAACGATTTCTTTGGCGGTGCGATCCTTCCGAACGTATTCGGGAATACCGAATGAGTTCAATGATGTTCGGTGCTACCTCTAGCCCTTTTACAGCTATTTACTTAAAAAACCTTAACGCTGAGGAACATCGAGCATCATTCCCGAAAGCGGCTGATGCCATAATTAGAAACCACTATATGGACGATTACTTGGGGAGTCTTGATTCTCCCGAAGAGGCAGCACGTCTAGCAGCCGACATTATACACGTCCACGCGCAAGCCTCTTTGGAGATACGGTCCTGGATCTCTAACTCCAAGGAGGTCCTTTATAGTATTCCAGCAGAATCGCGCGCCCCTATCTACTCGTCAGTTCTCGTCCGTATACTGGGAGTCGTTTGGAATGTCAACACTGATTCACTCCAATTTTCCCGTGAAAATATATTGGAGCTTCCAAAAAAGTTGACAAAACGATCAGTTTTGGCATACCTCATGAAGATTTATGACCCTCTCGGTTTGTTAACCCCGGTTGTAGTTAAAGGTAGAGTAATTTTCCAGCGAACTTGGAAGTTGGGGATTGACTGGGACGAGGAGCTTCCGCCCCGTTTCAACTCTGAGTGGGAGAGCTGGTCCCGGGAACTATTAGATGTGATCAATATTACAGTCCCACGTCACTATTTACGCTTAAACCCAGCTCACCATTCTCATCATGCACAGCTTCACGTCTTCGCTGACGCAAGTGAATTGTCATATGCATGTGTCGCATACTGGCGGTTTGAATGCGAAGGTGGGGACGTGATACTAAGTCTCATTGGTGGAAAGGCCCGGCTCGCTCCTCTGAAGCCCCTATGAATTCCAAGGCTCGAGTTACAAGCCGCATTGATAGCGGCTCGTTTTGCATCATACATCGTTGAAGCACATGTCCGAAAGCCTGATAAAATATTTTTTTGGTCTGACAGCCTTACGGTGTTAAAATGGCTTCGAAGCGACGCACGCTCGTACAAAACATTTGTTGCGCATCGTTTAGGTGAGATTTCGGAGATCACAAACGTTACGGACTGGAGGTATGTGCCCTCCGCGCTAAATGTCGCTGACGACGCGACACGGGTTACAAATATAATTACAGGTGCCTCTCGATGGTTCTCGGGTCCAACTTTCTTAGAATTGTCCTCAGCTAACTGGCCTCGAGAACCATCGACCACTGTTTTTTCCGTTCCAGAGGAGATAAAGCGCGTGAAACCTACCTCTCATCTGGAATCCGTGGCGTGTACCAGTTTGTTATCTCGGGATCTACCTACTCCACTAGTCGCCGATGTGACTCGTTTTAGCAGCTGGTTACGCCTTTTACGAGCTACAGCACGTACACAACTGTGCGCACAAATTTTTATATCGAGTTTTAGAGATTTATCTCCAAGCCGTGGTCCTCGTTTCCTGTCTCCTTTCGATCCTTTGGCCCTCCCGCAACTGTCTCCGGAAAACCTGGAAAAAGCCGAACGACTTCTACTTCTCCGCTCCCAACTTAACTCCTTCAGTAAGGAATATTCCTATATCGCACACGGAGAACCTCTTCCGCGCGGAAACCGCCTCGGAAAGCTATCACTACAATTAAACCAAGACGGTCTTATGTGTCTTTCCGGAAGAATAGCAGCCGCTGAAAATAGGAGCGTATCCAATAAGCCTATCGTGTTAGATGGAAAAGAGAGAATCATCCAACTCTTAATAGCGTACCACCACATCCGAGCAGCACACGGGTTCAACGAGACGGTCGTAAACGAGCTTAAGCAGCAGTACTATATAGTTGGACTCCGCCCAGCCGTAAGAAACGTGGCTAGTAAATGCTTGACATGTAGAATCACTAAAGGAAAATCGCATACTCCACCGGTAGGCGACCTCCCAGCCGAGAGACTTGGCTCCCACTGCAGACCCTTCACATTCACCGGGCTTGATTATTTTGGACCATTTACCATCACAGTAGCTCGCCACACGGAAAAGCTATATGTGGCGCTATTTACGTGTCTGACTGTGCGCGCAGTGCACTTAGAAGTTGTTGCCGATTTATCCGCAGATCACGCCATAATGGCTCTGAGGCGATTCATTGCCCGCAGAGGGGTTCCAAGCACAATCTTTAGCGACAACGGGACGGCCTTCGTGGGAGCCAATCGACTTCTGACGGCTGCCTTAACAGAATTCACCACGGAGCGCGGCATACGATGGAAATTCATAACCCCAGCGTCTCCCTTTATGGGTGGAGCGTGGGAGCGCCTAGTCCGAACTATTAAAACTGCTCTTGCAGCCACACTTAAGCAGCGTACCCCCAAAGAAGAAGTCCTTACCACGTTGTTGGCGGAAGCGGAGGGTCTCGTAAATTCTCGCCCGCTGACTCACGTCGCTGTCGACCCGGAGGCACCTGCAGCAATAACGCCGTTCCACTTTTTATTAGGTGCCTCCTCTCCTTATTCTCGGGTTGCTAACGTAACCGATGACGATTTGATTCGGCGGGCGAGTTGGAAAAAAGGACTCCGGCTTGCAGACCACTTCTGGTCACGTTGGGTCAAGGAATATCTGCCGACTCTCGTTCCTAGGGCGAATGTTGGCCCGGCGCGTCCAGTTAGCGAAGGCGATCTGGTACTCGTAGCGGATGGGAACTTACCTCGTGGAACCTGGCCCAGGGGACGCGTACTCAGAACGTTTCCGGGTAAAGATGGAGTTGTCCGTTCAGTGGAGATTCGTACGAGTACCGGAACGCTGAAGCGCCCAGTACGGCGATTAGTTTTTTTAACTTAGCCTAGGCAACAAAGCTGCCCTTTTGTACAGTCGGCCTAAAATTATTTTGTGTCTTCGACACCGGGGGCGGCTGTGTTGCCGATGCAAACCTTTTTATATATTTTGTTAGTATTTATTTTTATTTCTTTTAGATATTCTTTTTGATTTTGAAATATTTTTACTTGTCATTAAAAAGTGTCACAGTGTCAGCAAATATACGGGTTTTAATTGTATTTGATTCTTATTTTATTCCTGTGACTTACACAAGTCATATATTTTTAATTTGTTAAGTAAAGAAACATTGAGCTCCAGTCTCCAGTCAGAATTGATCTGCTCCAGTTTACCTCTCAAAAATAAGAGAGGTAAACTGGAGCAGACCCGTTCCTAAGTGAGCCTACTCTTTTAGCTTGACGTCATATAAGGTTAATAGAAAGCCCAATGTTTAACTTTATTGCTTTATTGCTTTGGACTTTACTTCAATACACCAAATTTATCCTTACTAAATCTATTTCAGTGCTGATACAAAAAATCTTCGCCCAATAAATTCACACTCACTTCTTCATCACCACATCGTTTATATTTAGGCGAAAGATTCGGAACACGTTGGCGTTTCGTTCCCTTTTTTAAATAATATAAATCTCCTTGTGGGGTCTTAAGTACAGCTCTCATGAATAAATCATAAGCTGGGAGAAGTCAAAACATGTAATACGAATCTTCGGGCAAAGAATTTGTGTTAAGTTAAACGGGAATACGTAGATGTGTTGATATTCTAAAAACAAATTGAAAACGAAACCGCGATAATTTTTTTTTTAATATTTAATTAAAATAATATTCATCATCATTTCAGCCTGTTACTGTCCACTGCTGAACATTTCAATTGTGCCGTCATTGAAGGTTAATAGCCTACTGGTACCACGCAGGCTAGACGGGTTGGTACAGGGTTTTATATCGAGTTTTCCTTCTCTCGCACTGGGTGTTATGTACGTTTTTCCTTTAGTCGGCTTCTACGACTCCCTGGGACAGTGAAGGGGTGGTGACATATGTATTTTCATGCCGTCACCACACGGCAAATAATATTAAATAAAATAATTTATTTAACTTTATTCCCCTAGCATGTACTCCGGTTTTTCATGTATTACAATGTTAGAGAACCGCTGCGTCTATGATATTTCTTATTATTGTCTACATTCGATAGATACCGTCTGTCCTTCGCAAACTGAGACCATTAGTATATGGATATTTTTTTAAATTTCTATTGTGTTTCATTTATTGATACTTATTTTTGTCATTTACACACATTCTTACTGTAATTGTACCTACTCGGAAACAAACTATCATAATCTTGATTAATAATACCTAGTCGCTAAAAACAAATCTTTAGTTTTAATTTATATTCAAGTTGTATAAAAGGTAACGAAATGAGTGTCTTTAGTTTTATAAGACAATCAAATCTATACTATAATATTATAAAGAGGAAAGATTTGTACCTATTTTTGTATGTTTGTATGTTTGTAATGAAAAGGCTTAAAAAGTACTGAACCGATTTAAAAAATTCTTTTACCAATAAAATGCTACATTCTTCCAATTTGACATAGGCTACAAAATTAGGGATCCTTGGAAAAATTTGAAAAATTTCAACAGAAAAGCGGGCAAAATTCTCTAAGGCGAAACGAAGTTCGCCGGGACCGCCGGGGAAGAGTGGAAGATCATATTTTTATTTTATTTTATTTAAAAATCTTTATTGCACAAAAAAAGTACAAAAGGTGGACTTAATGCTAGGAGCATTCTCTACCAGTCAACCGTTGGTATATTTGTATATACGTACTAGATTTATATACAAATGTGATTTTCCACTCTTGGGCTAAAATATCCTCAAAAAAGGGACAGCTCATGATGCAAGAATGATATTCTTGCTTTTCCTTAACAAGTATATTGAAATAGTTTTAATCCAGTTGTTTTCTTAATCAACATTTCAAATCATACTTATCGCGAATATTTTTATAATGGTCACCTTAAAATAACCAATTTTATCGAATTGTATTATCGTCAAAATTAACTAATGGACTAATAAAAACATTGAAAACCTAATTTAATGAGTAGTAGGTATAATGTTGTCTATACAGACACAATCTAGGACGCAGGTACGTTCAACAATATGAGTTACAACATTTTTACGATTAATATAAAAACGTAGTAAAATCTGACATGTGTCATACTTTATAGGAGCGTAAATGTTTCATTGGGCCCTGTGCAGTCGGGCATGCCTTAGAATTTACTGTTTTATCAACAATCGTAACTTTTTGTGTTGTTAAATGTAATAGGTTTTGTTGCGAAACAGTAACTTGAGGATTTAAGGAATTTTCGTCACATTTTAGTCATTTAGTGTTGTCCCTTTAAAGTAAGTTTATTTTAATAAATCTTACAAAAAAAAAACAAAAAACGAAATTCATATTATTTTTATTAAAAAGTGCTTTTTATTAAAAAGTGCTTTTTAACATAGGGTTTATCTTAGTTTAGTAAAGTTATAGTTTTTTTTATTTAAACTAGCTATTGCTCTTAACTTTGTCGCGTTATTTCTGGATAATAAAGGGTACTTATAAATTTAGATTGTCATCTCTCTTCCTACCAAATTATATCTAAATCAGTAATTGTAACTACTACCAAAATAGTACTTATTGCGTGAACGAATAATAAACTTACATTCAGGAATCCATACATAAGCATGCATAAACTTTTGTGTTTACAATATAAGTAGGAAAAAGGTCTGAAAAACCAATTTCTGTAAATTTTTCTGTGCAATAAAGTGTATCTATATAAAAAAAATCACCGGGTGGTGCAGACATAAGCAAGTCATGATCTCTAAAATAAAATAAAATTTACCGTTACTGTAAATGTATTCTCGTTTAGAGTCTATCAACTAAAAGTACTTGTGGCATCCCTCCTGTTCTATACTTAGAAGTTAAGCAAAGTTGAATATTCAGAGATACAAGGACCAGTTGGCGAAGAAAGAACCGAGTATCAAAGACAAGTGTCAACACGGAATGAATAAAAGATCAGCAAATGTGGTGATTAGGGGACGAATGGAAATTGTTTTAATATCGTTTCGGTTGGTCTAAGATGCAGTTCATATACAGGTTCACAGTAAACACTGGGACTTGTCTGCTCCAGCTTACCTCTTAAAATAAAAAAATACTTAATGCTTTTTTCACTCATCAAAATAAAACTATATGACTTGGTCCAAAGTGGTCTGCACATAGTTATAAGTTAGATACTGCTACTGTAACTAATCTGCTGAGTTTCTTACAGGTGTCTTCTCGGTAGATATAGGTTCCGAACCGGAAATAGAATCACTTTACATTGTATTTCATGACGATTCAAAAGTGTTATATGTAACCTACTTGAATAAAGAAATATTTGAGTTTGAGTTTGACATATAACGATGTTTCTCGTTTTTTGAGGTTTTATAAATCGGACATTATATTGTTTTACTTTGTCTGTCAACAAAAACATTTTACTTAGAATGCTTAGAAGTATGAAGTTTAAAGTAACATTGAATAGAATTTCTATTGTCCCAGTAAGCAGTTAAAATTCAAGCTTGTACGATTGTAGATATTTCTCTTAAAATTTGAAAATGATTTTCTTAGTATGTTTCATGGCTCAACTACGTATGGCAGTTAATAAAACGTTATTTAAGGTTATATGAAATGATATTTCCTAGCTATATTACGTAAATAAAAACTACACATTAGAAACTGCTACCTATCCGGACGTTAAATCAATAAGCCTTCCTGTTGTTTTACAATCGTAGGCATTTTCGATATTAAAATACGTTTGCTATTTCAAACTATTTGCTAGAGAATATCTTTACCACAAAACTATAGCCCAGTTAATCTTATCTGTATGAAAATCAAACTCAAACACATACACACGCACACATACATAAACAAATACGCAAACGCTCAGCTTCAAAAAAAAATTCCTATATTTCTTGTTTGTTTTTTGTATGGTCTAACAGTATATTTTTTTTACCACAAGGGTTGTGGAATGCCAGCCAGCTGAGACCTAAACTCTCAACTCTCAAACTCTCAAATACTTTCCTTAATTTTATATTTGATAAGCATGTTTATTTGTATATATATATATATATATATATTATGTTATATATCTATGAGTTTATGTATGTTTATCATGCTATACTATGAATATAATTCAAGAAATAAAACTTTATTAATGTTGCATGGCCGTACCCATTTCTCGCCATCTACTATTTCCTCTACCTTAAGGTTGTCTGGAAGAGATCGCTTTCTAGCGATAAGACCGCCTAAATTGTACTATAATCAATCTGTAAAACCTATTTCTGTAAAGTTTTGTGCAATTAAGTATATCTATCTCTGGGATTTGAGGTGAGAGATAGAAATTAGCGTGGACTAGGAGTGGGCTCAAGCACATTCTTTTTTCGTTTTGTTTTTTATTTAAGACATTAAACCATTTTTTTTAACAATGTAAGTTTATCTTCATTTGTTTTTGACCGCACGCAGCCAATGAAATATAAACTCGACATTGAACCGCAGAGGTAAGCACAAATTGAGTTCATTCAACCTGTCATATGCAAACTATTGGCTCGCTTAACCGCAAACCAGGGAATTAAACTGTTGATAACAGACGAAGACAGAGTAACAAATATGATGGTGATATAAAGATAGGTATACGTTATTGTACAAAACCAATTATGCCCAGTTCAAATATTTGACGATTCGTAATGTGTCAAAAATTACTGTCCGTTTTTCTTCAACCGACTACAAATCATTATTACCATTCTATAATTTACTTTCCATATCAGCTGTCATCAGTCGTTCGTCGATCCTTTTTAGCTTACGCCTCGTACAATATATTAGTATAGACTACTACTACTACTTTAGACTACTTTTTTTTTAATATTGGACAACATCACATACATTGCTCTGATTCTATGTTAAGCAGCTAGAGCACTTGTGTTATAGAAATCAGAAACAACGACGGTACCACAACACCCAGACCCGAGACAATATAGAAAAGTATGTTTCCCATATTGACCCGACCGGGGATCGAACCCGGGACCTCAGAGATGGCGCGACGCCAAAGTCAGGCCCGCTCGCCTCTCGGCTAAGGAGGTCGTCAAAACCGTAAATAGTTTATTTGGTCGGACTTTTATCATCTAGAAAGCGATCTCTTCAAGACCGTTTTCAGGTAAAAGAAGTTGTTGACCGTTTTCAGGTAAAAGAAATTTTGAATAACTAATTAAAAATAACATAAAGTATTTTGAATACAATATTTACATGATCATAATTATAATTACAAATACTTATTAAAATAGCAGCAATTTAACTAGCTAAACTCCTGTATTATACAGTCCAAAAGGCGGCTTTAAGACCTAATCAATAGCCTTTCTACCGGACAATCGTACAGATTTGAACAGAAGATAAAGAAGCAGTTCATGAAATTTTTAATCTTGCTCCGTTAAGAGATAGTTCATACATAAATCCGTATAAATTTTCGAGACTTTTATTTGAACACATACACATTTCGCTACAATTTATTTGAAATCAATTTCAGAGTTGAGAAATCACTAAATAGTATAAAACAAAGTCACTTTCTCTGTCCCTATATCCCTATGTACGCTTAAATCTTTAAAACTACGCAACGGATTTTGATGCGTTTTTTTTAATAGATAGAGTGACTCAAGAGGAAGGTTTTTATCTGGAATAAGGAATAGAAAAGTCAATATTTCTAAGTATTTACATTACATCCGTGCGAAGCCCGGGCGGGTCGCTAGTGCCTTATATTTCGAAGTCGGTCAAATGTATCTACCGCCGAGATCTTTATTTCATTATCTGACTTAAAGACTCTTAAACGCTTAGTGAATCCCACTCCAATTATGAAGCCGCGATTAACAAACCACAATTAGCTCACTTCCCCACTCGCAACTAATCTACAAGATATCAAATGTTTAAGGACGCAATAAAAACAGCGGCTCACGGAATTGGCTTACTCCGTATTTAAATACACTTGGAGTTCATCACAAAATATACACAGTTAAGATGGTAACAGTAGAGCGACATTTTATTGCGCGTTTTACGAGCGAGGCCATTAAAATGATGTTTCTCACAATTTCGTCTGAGGAAGTAGACAGAGGGCTAGCGGCAGTTGAGGTATACAGTAATAAGTTAAATGCGATAGCTGACTCACCCTACATAACAGTGTAGTGGATGGGACACGAATAAAGAGCAATTGTGTAAAATCCAAATAAACAGGTCAAATCACTTTAAATTATTAAGAAATATCTTCACATTCGTCGTCTTTTGTCGTTAGTTATTCAAAACTAACTGTTAACCTCTCTATTCGGATATCCTAACGTACAGTTATCAATCATGCATAACGTTTGAATAATACCACAATAATCCCAACCCAATATAAAACAGTCAACGGTAAACATGAATAGATGAAGATATATAAATCTGTGTCTGGGTGTTGATAAAAATATTAACGTATTTATTGTTGTACTACTGTTGGTTTTAGTTTCCATTTACACAAGTACTTAAGTACTTATTTTAGGACCAGGTCATTATGTGTGATAAAAAAAATCGTAATAATTGTCAGTACAAATTCAATATAAAAACCGAAGAGTTTAGAAAGGTATCGGTGAAGTGTATATCATGTTTGTTTTTCTTAGTATTTACATATTTATTAAATTACATTAAGATTATATAACTTCCGTTGATTTTGCTTACGGGAACCAAGTATTAATGACCTACATAGGTATGCAAGTGTTTTCAGATTTTATTTTTATTTTCCAGTTACAGTGTGATCTTCACATCCAAAGTGTCGTCGGCTCTTGCCCTACAGCGCTTTATATCACACACTAAACGCTGCTAGCGCTTTTTTCTGCTGTAAAAAGAAAATGAAGAAATTAAGGGCTCTCTGCAGTAAATTTTTCCGCTTTCACGTAAAGTGTGTATCTCTTTAGGCGGTTTGAATTGTTTTGAAATATACGCCTCATTTCGTTTGGCGGGGAAACGTCATGGAGGAATGTAAACAGAATATTTCATACTAGCCCACATTTCTGTCTTTGTCTTCGAGAGTTATACTTTCGAGAGCGCTGATGAATTAATGTAAATCATAAATCAAGCTAAAATGTTTTGGTGTTTTTTTTAACGTATCTCTGAAATAACGAAGTTTCTTCATTTGACCGATAATGTGTTTTGTTTGCTTATAAATTTTGTTCCCAGGATTTTCACCCATAAGCACAAAGGAATATTTATAAATAAAAACAATTTTCAGCTGCAATATAAACTTGTTAAAAGAATTTGAAGTCGGTTTGGTTTCGATATTTAAAAACTATTAAAAAAAGAAGATATCATTAAAACTTTTTATGATTATAAGGTTTGCGGCTTTTATAACTTTGTGAAGACAGAAAGTTATAATTGTACTTTGAGAAAAACAATTTGTTTTTTTAAGAAATACAATGAAAGTCATTCAGACACATACTTTCTGTGTTTTCATAACCAACTCCAAAACCCAATACTAACTTTGTTAAAACCTAAATTAATTTTCGTCTAATAAAATGCCTTGATGGTCGAGTAGTTTCAGTACCTTGTATTAAAATCGGGGTCTTGAGTTCAATAAAAACGTCGATCAAAGTTTGATTCAGATTTTTTGAACATTTAGTAACCAATGTAGCAGAAACATTCTAAAACAGCAAAAAACAGGTGCTGGTACGTTCTTTTTAGATATTTTACAATTTTTGTAGGATGGTCCTTCACAAAATGGACAGACGATTTGGTCACGACATTTTGGTAGGGAGGAGACAATGAATTCAAGTGTTGCAAAGGCAAGAATTGTTTGTCTTTGAGGAAGTCATATGTTCAGCAATTAATCGAAATTATGGTAATAGATAATTACTTTATTACAAATTTTGATGACCTCCGTGTAACTATTTCCAAAGCCAAAGTGAGAGTATCCCGTTGACAGGACTCCAGTCCCCTTTACATAAGCCATTGGTTGATTATATATTGTCATATAAATGACAATGAAGACCTCCGTAGCCAATAGGCAAGCCGGACTTTCGCGTCGCGCCATCTCAGAGGTTCCGGTTCCGATCCCCGGTCGGGTCAATATGGGAAATGAACTTTTCTGTATAGTATAGGGTCTGGGTGTTGTGGTACTATCGTTGTTTCTGAATTCTGTAACACAAGTGCTTTAGCTACTTACCACATAGAGCAATGTATGTGATGTGGTCCAATATTTATTATTTATTCTTAGTAACGCATTAAACACCCAGACCCCAATCTGTAAACTGAAACTTTAACCTTTAGCACATCGCCACTGAATCATCATTGGAAGCAATTTGGAAGCATCACAGTCTATGCAATTTAATTAAGACAATGTACTACGTAAGATACGTTTTACATTACTCAAGGCAACTGCATAACGTATCACAGAAGCGCATTAAGTATGTATGCATCACTCAGAGAGACTTGGTGCATACCAAGTCTCTCTGAGTGATGCATACATACTTAAGCGCATGCTTAAGTGTATGCGATGATGCATTGAATTGCATATAAGCATGACGCTTTATCCTAGAATTTACATAATTAATGTTCGTGGAGACTAATACAATCTCCACCAAAATAGTTTTAATTATTAATTTTTTTAACACATGAGTTAAAAGTGGTTTCCGATCTAACTATATAGATCTAGCCACAGGTGTCCCACAAGGATCATACTTAGGGCCCTTCTTTTATAACGCCTATTAACTTGATATAGACATATATGTTTATGCCTAAAACACTGTACTATCTGCTGAAATAAATATATTTTGTAAATATAAATTAATATTAGAAATAGTTTTTTTTAATTTTTAAATTTTTTTTATAATGCATTCCAAGATTGACCTCATCCCACCTGATGTTCAGTGGTAATGAGTTCCTAGCTTAAGGGCGAAAAGTATAGCATAATAAAACCTTTACTAGACTTGTCGCCCTTACCTTGAAGGCTTGACCCCTGCTACTAATGTAGCACCCCCCAAGAGCTCTGGAAACCTTACTCACACGCAGGAACACAACAACACCGGAGTGATTGTTATCTGGCTGCGGTCTTCTGTAAGGTGGAGGTATTTCACCAGTCGGGCTACTCCAGTTCGAGCGATAAATCGCTTTGCCCTGCCTCTCTTATAAACAAGCTCAGATTGCACATTTTAAAAATATAATAAAACCATCTTTTAGTAAGAATGAGTGTATTACAATTTTTTTTTCAAAATAAGAATTAAGGAACACAAGAGAAAACATAGTGTAATAATGTGATTTTTATGAGATCATGAAGAAAACATGATTGGTATATACAAACCTAGATTTTAATGAGTATACTTTACTAAATTTCAGCAATAAAAGTTGCTTATGACGCCTTTTTATTTTTCTTGGCTAAAACCAACAATTGCACAAAAATTTCGTTCTTTGCAAAATGTTGTAAGTGTACAAAATGTAGTATATTTTATTTTGTGTTACAAAAAATTGCATTGAATTTATTCAGTTTGTAGATTAAAAACAAATAATTATATTAAAAGAAATATATTTTTAGTTTTTATCTCTATCTAAACTAAATCTGGAAGAGATCAATTTGAAGCGATAAGATTACCAAATTTTGTATGAATTTTTCCGTAAATTTGCTTTCTGTGTAAATAAAAGGTTAAAAAACCGTTCAAAAAGGATAGTTTTCCCCATGATTTGTGGTTTTGAATGCCATTTTACATTAACTGATTTTAAAATGTCAAATGTGTATTTTACATTCTTCATTTAAGGTCCTGCCTTTAATAATATGCTGATAGCAGCTACCTATCAATTTATTTTCATTGAACACAAAATATTATGTTTTTGAAATAATACTTAACAATGAGGGTGTTCGTGTACGAAAAATCCACAAGATTGGGATACGTAGGCGTGGGGCCATGGACTTAGTATAATAAACTATTAAGTCCATGAGCGTGGCCCAACTGCTACGTAATTGTTTATGGTTTTTATGACATTGACAGACATGTTACTATGACATTTAAATCACCAATAAATTAACAGTTGGATCTCACTTCTAGATGTCGCCATCTATTGGATTTTTAATGCTGGAACACCCTCATTAAAACGTGTTTATTTTAATGCCACTTCGAATCTGTTTCTAGAAACAGTTCTATTTAGAGCAAACTTTAAATTGTCCCAACTATACACAATATGCCTAAAAAGGTACCAGACAACGCTACAATCCTCTAATTTACAGGAACAATTAACTTGCTTCGTTCTGAACCCTCATGCGAAATTATTTTGGACATTTTACTATAAGCTTAGCCGAAATTAAAATATGGCTTTAATAGGGACGGGTATAATAAATGGTTTTTGGTCCGTCTGTTAGGTTATCCAAAAACATGCGACATCGATTCTTAAATTTTTTACCTAATTAAAGAATAACCACTGTCGCATAACGTAATTAGTGAGTTCGTCATAAGTTTTATCCAACAGTGACGTAACGAATTTGCATCGTGTTATCTTAGGTAGTATTTTTTTGTTAATTTGGCAAATAACAAGTACCTACGTGTTGAATAATAATTTAAATTCAAATTCAATTCAAATCTTTATTGCTTGACACTCGGGGTGAAAGTTGATGCGGCTAATCTAGTGGTTGTGGTTGATTAAGGCTAAGTACATGTGACGCCATAAAGACAGGGCTCTTTAAACTATTTGTTAATTAACTTTTTAACGTACTAATAATAATGTGGTGTGTTTGACTTAGTTCGCTTCTCTATTTTAGCTTAGGATATTAAACTTTCAGAAGATTTAGTTAAGCCCATATTTTGACGTTATCATATAAATTGAGAAAAGCATGCTATTGGCCTTTGATCGTGAGCTTTATCAGTTAATTGTTTCTGTAAAATCTGTTTTTTAAACGAATTAAAAAAAAGGTGGAGGTTATTATTAAATAAATAATAATAAATAAATATAAGACACCATCACATACATTGATCTGATTTTGCGATAAGTAGCTTAACCACTTGTAATACAGAGGTAAGAAACAACGACGGTACCAGAACACCCAGACCTGAGACAATAAAGAATTTTCCGATATATATATATATATATATTGACCCGACCGGGGATCGAACCCGGGACCTCAGAGATGGCGCGACGCCAAAGTGCGGCCCGCTCGCCCCTTAGCTACGGAGGTCGTCATTGTCATTTATATGACAATATATAATCAACCAATGACTTATGTAAAGGGGACTAGAGTCCTGTCAACGGGATACTCTCACTTTGGCTTTGGAAATAGTTAAGAATTATGCATTATACCAGAATTGTAAAAGTTACTGTGAATGGAAATATGAAAACAATTATTATTCCTACAAATTTTCCGGGTCAATTTGTTTTCACTCAGAACAATAATAGCGAATGACTAATTGGCTAAATACACAATTGATTAATCCCCCGATAGTTCCATTCCGGAGCGTTTGTTCCCGGAATAATTTGCGGTTTTTCCGTTCCCACTTTAATGGATCGTTCCCGAATTTGCTACACAAATTGGCCTTTTTATAGGTGTCCCGGTGATTGATAGTTAATTGGAAATGTTTATTACGGATGCTCCTTTAGGAATACCTTTTTTAGACTAAGATGAGAGTTGTGTTTTAAACAAGCTGTTGTTCGGGACTTTGACCGCGTTATCCCGTGGCAAAAATCTAGTATGTCATTTTTAAATAAAAATAGTTTCCCAAATTTTATCAAAATTCGTTCCAGGCGAGTTCCGTTTTTACAAGCTTTTATTTAGTTTCACCTGTCCCGATATTTATTTGTTGTCTGTAATGAAATCTTGCGAGCTAAATTTGAGCCACTTTCCGTTTACCAATTGAGCTGAAATTTTGCATGCATATGTAAATCTGATGACAATATAATATTTTCCTAACGTGGAGCTGATCTGATGATGTACGAGGAAGACGGCCATAGGAACTCAGTTATCAAACGATACAGCCCCGTCCAGTTTGGGCTCGTTTGATTCATCTTGATCAGCACTTTGGTGTTAGATGGTAATTATGGTCTGATGATGGGGAGGGAAGATGGCCATAGGAACTCAGTAATCAAACGATATAGCCCCGTCCAGTTTGGGCTCGTTTGATTCATCTTGATAAGTATTTTGGTGTTAGGTGGTAATCAGGGTCTGATGATAGAGGAGGAAGATGGCCATAGGAACTTGGTAAAGAAACGACGCAGTCCCATCGAGTTTGGGCTCGTATGATTCGTCTTGATGTTAGATGGTAATCAGGGTCTTTCTTAGTTTTCAAATTTTACAAAAGAAGGAAAGAAAGAGGAAATGTGGAAATATATAACTGTACACACAAAACAAATCAAAATAAACTTATACGTAAAATATGTAACGGAATAATTTTTCAACCGAGTGACATGTACAAGATTTTTCTTTAGTAAAGTTCCTAAACCAATTTCAAAATTGGTATTAAAAACTATTCACATAAATTAAGGTGGTGAGACGCCACACATTGACTGGCAAGGACTGGTATCATACCGGACAAAATACCTCGGAATACAGGATGCTATTACGAGGTGGGTAAGGAGTAAGTTTTAAAAAAAGAGGGTTTACACTAAAAACACTTCTATAACAAATTAAAGATTAATTTGTCAAAACGCGGCGTAGGTCCAATTCTAACTAACTGAACATATGTTAAAATCAATATGCGTTTATAAATTGTAATAGGAATGAGAATGATAGGTCAACTATTTATTTTTAATATTTGGTCGTCCATTTTTCGATGTAACAGTATACTTACGAAAGCCATAAGCATACCAAAAATCAGCTACCTTCTTCGCTGAGCTAGGATGGTTTGATTAAAATCTTCACTCTTAAATATAACTAGGCAAAATAGGCCAGAGACAATTCTTTAGAGTTGTGAAATCCAACCCAATTCACCTATCCCACTAGATTTCAATGTAATACCTCTAATGAAAATCGTGTTCAATTTTATTCTTGTTAATGACGAAACAGTTCATGAATATCTTGTTTCAATGTTATTAATTTCAGGTTTAGCGCTATGTTGATGTGTTTTTGATAATCACAGTAAATTTAGCGTAAATTATAATGTTTGCTCTCAGACCTACGATGTAGATAGATAGATAGATAGATATACTTTATTGCACAAAACTTTGCAGAAATAGGTTTTACAGATTGGTTATAGTACAATTTAGGCGGTCTTATCGCTAGAAAGCGATCTCTTCCAGACAACCTTAAGGTAGAGGAAATAGTAGATGTAATTTTAAGAACAATGATAATGGATAATGATGAAATAATGATGATTGTAGTTTAATTTTTGAAATTTACTTCAAAATTTAGTCACGCTTTGGGTTGGGTTAGACTTTTTATACTGATTTCGAATTAGGCTATGACCTTTATTTATTTATTTAAAAATTTATGTTGCACATATACGTACAAAAAAAGGGCTTAACGCTAGGAGTATTATTTGCCAGTCAACCCTTCGGTTATACAAATTTATTATCAAATAAAACGACGGGACCACAACTCCCTGACTCGAGGCAATACAGAAACGTTCGTTTTACAAATTGATTTGGGAATTGAACCCGGGACCTCAGAAATCGATTATTTGTCAGTTACGAAGGTTGTCAATTTATGTTTTATGCGTTGACTTTGTTTCCGAATACTGGAAATCCTTTGACATAAGTTGAAAAGAGAAAATCCTTCTAACCCGGAACTCCAAACTGCTGTAAATCCATAAAGAATGCCAAAAGTAAACTTATACAGGAAGAGAAATAAATTAGCGAGCCCAAACCGTAAAATACGAACGAACTGCCAAACGAGTGAGCGTTTATCACAGACTAAAGAATTTCTAGGAAACAAATTCCTAAAATTTGTTCCGGAGCAGAGCTAGCGTTGTAAATGAAGTGGAGTTGGGATGATGTAGGTTGGTGTCGATGTTCATATTGTTCGATTTAACCCTTTATAGTTGCACTGTATTTTCATGTGTCGTCAAGGTTTTTTGGTGGGTAGTCCCCGCGTAGTAAGGCGGGGAAGTCCCACGCATGCTGCTGTCTTTCAAGAGACAGACGGTGAGCTTATGCATTTCCTTTGTTAACAAAACCTTTGTTGGTGGCTGGTCGTTGACCCCAAAGCACACTAAAAATATATATTAAACGTCTTGACCTTTAAGCACTTCGGTACCTTGTCAGATTAAACTCCCTTGTAATTAAGTACGGTTAAAAGCATGTCAGGCTATACTTTGGACTTTGTATAACCCTTATGTCGCTGGCATAATAACTAAATTAAAATTTTACCTTTATGTGCTGTTCACTGTACTTCAGTTTGATAGTCTGGGCCATTTAACGACGAAAATATCTGATAGCAAGGAAAGAGATTAATAAGGACAACCAAACAAAATTTTAACCGATTTCGAAAAATTTAAGTGATTTTTAGTCAACTCCAAAAACAGTTTCTTAATTTGACCAAACATTTTTTTATGTGTATTCATTGATAACTTCGTCGTTTAGTAACCGATTTTGATGTTTATTTTTTTTAAGAATAGAGGTATCACAAAAAAAAATCCTTGTTAGGAAAATCAGGTATTGTGGCGTCTCATAAAAATTGGGCATATCATTTTTATGCCATGTTACAAAATTCTTAAAATACCTATCGATAAATGAACAACCCCTGTCTCTACACAATAACTCTTCCGCGAATTTTCGTTAACGCTAAATATGACATGTTTCGCATTTACAAAACGGGAGTTTGGAACGGGAAATTGAACTAATCGTGTTTCGGAATGACAAATAGCGAGGACAGATTGGGTCCACACAGCGGCGATGAAATATCGCTTGGACGATACAAGCACTAAAGTTAAAACAGAAAAATATGAGTAATGGTCTAAAGCGTTTTGTAAGTTCAAAATGCTGTCAAGTGTGAGCTTGGCTCATGCACCGCGAATTCCATCATATATAATATATATTCCATAATATCCTTATATTTCTTTTTTAAGTGTAGTTATACAACTAAAAGCGATTGATGTTCTCCGCCCCATGTCCCAAAAACAGTTTATTAAACAAAAAATTGTTAAAAAGTTATAATTTTTTTTCCAAAATCGTAGTTTATGTACTTAGCATGGGCTCCCATGCTCTATAGGAAACGAGATATTTGCAAAAATAAACTGGGTTTTATTAAATCTGTCCTTATTTTGTACAAAGTTTTAGAATGTGGTCATGTCCTAAGTTAAAAAGTACTATGAAACTGTTGAGACAACTTTTAGAACGTAATTAATAAAGACCTATTACAAAAAATCAGCATTTTTACTTACGTAACTCCGATGGTAGGTAATACATTAATATGGTACCATACAATACATCTGGTCTGATGAGGAGTTGGAAGGTAACCGTATTTAAAAAAGGATTTTTTTAGGTAAACACGAAGCCAAGGGGTAAAAAATAGGACCATATTACTAAAACTGCTCTGTTTGTCAATCCAACTGTCCAAGCGAGGATATCTTAAGAACTGTGATAGCTAGGCAGTTGAAATTTTCCAAATGATGTAATTTTGATGCCACTATGACAAACAATAAAAATAAGAAATATTTAGGAGCATCTTAAGTATATACTTAATGGAAATGTATATATTTATTTATTTATGTTATAACTTTTTATGTATTTTTGTATTGAGCATGTTATGGTATTTATGTTTCCTGCGAATAACTTCTCAATAAATATTTTGCACGGCCGCACCCGTTTCTCGACATCTACTATTTCACACACATTTCATTCACATAGCTTTCTAGCAATAAGACCACCTAAATTGTACTTGATTATCTCTGTAAAACCAATTTCTGTATTTTTTCTGTGCAATAAAATGTATCTCTATTTATCTAGCAATTTCATATTGGCATAACACATTGAAATTTAATACATCTAGCAGTCTCAAACAGGCCGTTGTTAACAATTATCGGGGTCGATATCGCGAGTACATTTCGGGTCAAATGGATGATTTATTAGCAAATTGGGTTCTTATGAATAGACAATGGTAGCTGGATCTGGGCTAGTGGGTCGTTAATGTGTATCGATGTGAACGTTTTGCGGATGTTGGGGTTCATCAAATTTAATGCTTGTGATGCTATCTGTGGTTAAGGGTCGTAATGCCAAGGGTTGCATGAATAGCTAAATTTAGGCTAACGAACAAATTAGTACCAAATAATTATACATTTATATTATACAGAGAGGAGGAGATAATTAAAAACTCGTAGGTTTTTTTAATAATATAAAAGTATTCAACAGTAAACAGTTAAGTACTGTTTTGTCTAACTAAAGATATTGTAAAAAAGATAGCTTTCTTATGATATGACCACCAAAACAGTACTATTGTTAGTTCCACGCATTTCTCTTAAACGTTTTGTGCAATAAAGAATATCTTACTATAATTAGGGTAAATGAAAACAACGATTCGCTTTACTTTTGTCGCTTTATGTATTTTTTTACAATTATTTTACTTTCTCTTGAGCGCTGCATATTCAATCAAATCGCAAAACATGATAAGAATATTCTCTTTCTAACCTAATCGCTGTTATTGGCGGCTGGAGACGCGTCGACGCTAGCCATTTATTGAAGAAAGATGGATCCGCGTCGATATAATAAATTATTACTATTGCTCTAGACGTTACGACTTGAGGCTGTGTTATGTGTAAACATGATCTGATCCTCAACTTGGGACTGACCCAGTTTGAGATAGGCCGTTTTGGATTATTTATTAACTTGCGTATAACGTGCTGCGGCTTATTCCACTTAGTGTTCTAATGGTTCGCTGACTTTTCCTCGGAAATTGTTGCCAGATTTTCACTTTCCAATTAAAGATTCGCAGAATTTCGTTCCGCCGAACAATTATTTAGCAACTTATCGTATAATTTTGTTTTATTTTGTTTACCTGTTTTGGTCCGATTCTTGTAATGGTATTTTTTTTAAGGCAGCGGAATATTTTAGTTTGCGTAATATTTAGTAAGTCATAATAATATAATATTAATAATAATATAAGTATAATATAATTATATATATTTAGTTGAAAAACGAATATATTATACGAGGCGTAAGACAATAACAAATCGTTAAATATTGAAACCGGGTGTACCTAGTAATTATGTTATATATAACTATTTTTTATGACAATGTTCGTAAGTAAAAATTAACTGCCGCATTGAACCTAATTATTTTACAAAACGTTGGCTAATGATAATCTGCCAAAAAACTATAGCCAAAGAGCAGTATACCGATTCTGTTATTATAGACACGAAAGTATGAAAGAATGTATGGGTGTATGAATGTATATTTGTTACTTTTGCGCAACAAACCAAATGATACTTAAATTCTATTGGAAAGAAATCTAGTTCCCGTTCAACCAAAACAAGATCAACCGTGCAGAAAACACACGCCGAATAGTTTCATCATTCACCGTACCAGTTTGTACTATCGCTGTGACAAGTGAACCAAAACAATTGATCAAATAACATATTTTCCTTGAAAACTTTCTTCGTGTTTCGCTGCATCGGTAGTTGGAGTTCGTCAAACTACGTCACGGGATGGCAGGTGATATGTTTTATTCCGAGGCCACTAGAGTAGCGGAGAATTTTAGGTGTAGTGTATGCGAAACTTATTATGTCGTCTCATGCCTATCAGGCTTAGCATGCGCCAGGCGAGTAAATTTCATCGCGCTCTTTTGAAATGTCAAAATCAATGCGTCAGCTGCTGATTGGCTGAAAACACAAGTGCGATGTGCTATAAACCAATCAACAGTATCAAAACTTTTGTCGCCTCATGCGATAAATTTGACGTATTGCGCATGCTAGGCCTATATGTGTCGTACGCTGACGTAGCATGCTTACTGCACCCTTTGGAGAGTCTATGTATTATCTATGGCGTCATATCGTCGTCTTTAAAGTCTACTGGCAATTATCGAGTGGAATTGCGTACGGTGTGTGAGGCAGTGAGCTGATAACTGTATTTTATTCAAATAAATTCGCAAAGGGTACAGTAGGTATTAAACGAAACAGAATGGCCTAAAAACTCCTGTATATTCTACGGATTTCCGAACATAGTTTTGTGGTTTTGCGTGTTATTTCCAGGTCGAGTATTTAAAGTTTGTTTCAGATTTTTTAACCCTAGCTCAGATATTGAGATCACCACCCGCAATTGGTTAGCATGGTGATTATTCAATTAATTGTTATTGTAATACCTGGATTTTAGTGATCGATGCCTGTTTGTATGAGACATTCGGAATCTACATAAAAATAGACTCCGTTAAAACAAGGCCCCGTCACCTTAGATAGATAGATAGATAGATAGATACACTTTATTACACAGAAAATTTTACAGAAATTGGTTTTACAGACATAATCAAGTAGGTACAATTTAGGCGGTCTTATTGCTAGAAAGCAATCTCTTTCAGACAACTTTTAGGTAGAGGAAGTAGTAGATACCATCTTTACAGGTAAACAAAATTGGAATATCTGTTTATAATATTAATATAACCAAATCTTTGTTACGAATTTTTATGGTTTTTTCACTGAAACAGTTGACGCGATTTTAACGGGGATTTTCCCTGGCGGTTAGCTGACATAATGTATATTTCTTTTTTGAACATGTGTTTCTGCGTGTGAGTAAGGTTTCCAGAGAGGGGTGCCACATTAGTAGCAGGGGGCAAGCCTTCAAGCTAAGGGCGACAAGTCCATAGTAACAGATTTATTATCCTGTACTTCTCGCCCTTAAGCTAGAACCTCAGAACCTCATTACCACTTAGGTCAACCTTTAAGTGTAATATAAAAAAAATTCGTATAATAATCTTAAACTAAAGAAGCGAAGTAAATAATTTTTTTTTTCTTATCCATTAAACGGCAGGCTAAATCAAACATTTTCATTGGTTTTTGGCGAGAACTATTTTCTCATTGTCCGATTAAGTGTTCCAGACATGAAAAGTGATCAATAAATTTATAATGCCAATATAAAATAGTCATTTTCATGGCCAAACACTGGAGCTCATACCGAATATCCGGATTTCATTTCGGTACGGGGGCCGGTGACTTTGTCCCGATACGTCTCCACTCACATTTTATTGCGTTATCAGCAATCCTCTGTTTCCCGGAGGAACTCATATTTTACGAGCATCGGTTCGAATTAGCTACTCCATGCAGGTGGAGTTGGGAGTGTGTCGGGAAATGCGATGTCGTTATTAAAAATCCGATCAAGAGCGAAGCCCCGTATGGTAAAGTAACGATGAAAATTCGGAACGCTTAGATTTTTGGTTACTGAGATGTTTTATTGACTTATGCTTGGTTCCAATATTTAAAAAAAACATCCGTTTTAGTTACGAATGGTAATAAATTATACAAGGCGTAAGCTAAAACCCACTCTGACTGGTAGACAGTTGGAAAAAAACGGATTGTCAGTTTTGACATATTATTACGAATCGTAAAATATTGTAACCAGGCATTACCCATGCATAGATTTGAGGTATAATGTTTATTACAAAAGGAACTATAATCTTGATGAATATTCAAACGATGAACATTATATGGCCATGATTGTCACACAGCATAGTTTTAAGTTCTCTAGTGCTAAATATTGTTAAAATTAGCCGCTTGCCGGATTTTCCTAGGTAGGATTAAGTTCCGAACCAGCAGTACCTTTAATTTTGGTTTATATTCATTTTGACGACGCATAAGTGTTACTTGTAACCAATATGAATAAATGCATTTATTATGATTATTTACATACAATGTCATCCATTGACACTACATAATAAACTTATTGTACCATAAAACAAGAAACTTATGACTTCTGATGTTTTTTTGAAGAAAGATTTCGTTTTATATCGGTTTCCGAAACCGATATAAAACGAAATCTTTCTTCAAAAAAACATAACAGAAATTTTGAAAATTTCAGATTCATGTATTATTTAATTAATTCAATCAAAATTTTGTATTCACCTCAACCGGCTCCAAAAGAAAACCGAAAAACAAAGTAAAATAAAAAACAAAAAACATTTTAAAATGACGAACGTTCCTCATAATTGAAGCACACTTTAAATTTGCATCCAACATAAAATCTTTTCGTTTTTCTGAACGATCATGAATACGAAAGCTTTCAATGAAAATTTTAGTTGCGAAAAACATTTTTGAATCTTTAACAGTCGCTGGTACAACTCTAGGGAATCGGTAAAAAAACAACAGGGGATTGTATTCGGAGTATAAGAGTGTGGTTACATTAAATGAAGCGTACAAAATTATAATAATAACAAGATTAAACATTAATAAGAAATATATTTCTTCAAAGCGAAGTTGTCACCGTTTACGGAGTAAATTGTAATAAAAACAGTTTTGTCCGTTAGTCGTCAGTACGTTGATTAAACGTACGTACAAAAGTACTGTATAAGGAGGCGCAGGTTTTTTCAATCCGTCAACTGTTTATTCTGAAAACTTCTTTGATAGCTCACAGACGCTTACTTACAATAGCTTAATTAATAAACGCGTCTTCAAAGTTCCCATTCCTACTGTAAAGTCTAAATTTGCAAGCCGTTTTGGCCCCCATAGTAGGGCTCATTTATAACAAAGTAGTACGTTTCTGTAACATCAAGCGATGCACTGTTAAAGAGGCAAAGATAATTATCACTAAATGGTTACTCACTATGGACTATCTTAGCACTGAACATTTGGTGAATTGATGCTCTAAGTTATACGGAGTAGGTAAATTGGTTTAACATTGTTAAGATTTAACTTCTGTATTAAGTTATGCCTCTATTTAGGTTTATTACGTGCACTACATGAGCAAATTACTATCTTGAGTCTTTTGCTCATTAATTAATCATTAATTATCTAATTTTAAGTTTTATAATGATTTGCGACTAATGCAACATTAATATTGGATAGGTTCACCAAGATACAGGCACTACCTAGTTTGGGAACCCCTGTTATTTTTTTCGCAGCATTCTACTATGCACAACTTTTACTGCCATGTTTATACTGTGTACCTACCATTGTAAACCTTTTGTGCAATAAACGATTTAAAAGCCAGTGCTTTTGTACGTACGTGTTAGATATTACTGAAGTAATGAATGTTCAGATATTAATGGTAACTTGTAGTGTATGGAACTTATTAACATTTTTAACCGTTCAGAAGTATTTGATCACTTTGTCTGCTCCGATATATCTGACGGCGACTGTACTTGTAAAAGTTTACGTTGTTGGAATCGGTTAAAACGCAGGATAAAAAGTGAATTTCCCTCTTCAGTTTTTATCGTCTGTGTCAATAGTCATCTATGAGGAAAATGTTTTCGAAAGCCAGAAAATTCAGAAGAAAATTCAAAATTACTCGTTTATAAAATTGATAACAAGCAAGTAAAACATCCCATCAAAGTTCATTCAATTCTAGTTGGGAGCATTTTGAGTTCTGACATTCTGCGAAAGGGAATTATTTAATGTGTCCCAATTCAATGTTAAAACGTTTGGAACAAATATTCCATTGAGAAAATTGCAGTAGCTAAAATATCATGGCTTCGAATTCGAACAAAAATTTTGAATATGAAATTTCGAATATCTCGTTTTTGTATGATTTTCATGTTAATAGTATAAAACAATTTGACATTCTTTAAAAGTCATTCAATTTGGTGCAGTAGTATGGTGCTGACACAAAAACAGGCAGAACATTTCTAAAAGACACCTGCTTCACTGCTCTTTTAGAAACTATTTTCTTTTTTTATTATAGTATTATAATCTGTTGCCTTTTAAAACTAACTAAAACTTTAAAGCGAATTAAACTTTATTTTTAATTTTTTACGATGATGATGATGACTTTACATTTATGTCTGGTTTATCAGTTAAAATACTAAAAACTAGAACATATAGTTTAGTTTTACAATTTTCAAAATCAATTTTTTTGCATTTTGTGCCGAGATTAATCTGCCGTCAAATTTCTAATTTGCTTCCTCTCTCAATTCGCCATAGACGTATAGACGTAAGTTAACTTTTGGACTACTACTTCTGTGTACAATTAGTTGGTAGGTGATCCAAATATCACCAAAGGATTTGCATGCCAATGGTGGTAAAATATGTTTGTGCTTTTATTTTATTTTGTGCTTTTATTTTATTTTTAATATATTTTGTACCATATTTTATGCAAATAAATATATTTATATTTCTAAACAAACATTTTAAGTTTACCCTAAGAGAGGTAGGGCATAGCAATTTATCGCTCGAACAGGAGCAGCTCGACTGGTGAAATACCTCCACCTTACAGAAGACCGCAGCCAAATAACAATCACTTCTGTGTTGTTGTGTTCCTGCATGTGAGTAAGGTCCTGGGAGGTGCTACATTAGTAGCAGGGGTCAAGCCTTCAAGATAAGGGCAACAATCCAGTAACATATTTATTATGCTGTACTTGCCACCCTTAAGCTAGCACCTCATTACCACTTAACATCAGGTGGGATGAGGTCAATCTTGAAGTACAATATAAAAAAAAAACCTATTAATACAGTCAGAAACTCAAAAGATTGAGCCTTGTCTGAGTGGTACAACAACAGACGAATTATGCCTTGCCTACGGTGCGAACATCTATACGTTTTATTGATGTCGTATTGTGTTATATTATACCGCAAAATCTCAGTGCGAACCTTCGGCTAAAAGCTCACGTCACAAACTAAATACAGTGTGCAAAAATTAAAGGAAGCACCGCCATTTTACCTACATAATTCCAGGAGCGTGAACAAATCTCGCAACGCTCGTCACGCGCCCCGGTATCGTTAACGTGTCTCTAACGACGTGAACACTTCACGGACCGTCGCGCGCGGACGACCACGCTTTGGGTATAGAATGGGAATCGTCTTGGTGGTATTCACTTACTTGAAGCAAGGGTATAGGAAGACCATTTTATTAATATTTGTTATATAAATAAATAAATGCGCCAAACTATCATATACGTACTATAAGCACCAGACGACAGAAACTTACTGGGGGCGTCATCAAAGCACACCCAGACCCAACTTAATTTAGAAAAGTTCCTTTTCTAAATTGACCCGACCGTTAATCGAACCCGGAACCTTTCGTGTTTTAGCCGGCTACCTTAGCCACTGCGCCACCGAGGTTGTCGGAGGTATAATTTATTTACTGCTGCCTGCGATTTCGCTCGCGATATTTGAAAATACAAATATTTTTTTTTTAAGAAGTGGTTGCCAAATCTATTGATATTTTTTTGCGAGTGAGATTTGCAAACACTTTGACAACCAGACTTACAAGTTTATAATAAAAGCAGGAGTATGCGTTTTTTAATGTTTATAATAAAAAAAAAAAATTAAAGCTTGAAAAATAACACGAAATTCGATGAGATATCTGTTTTTAACATACATTAATAAAAATTGCTTTTGACAGGTTTTCAAACAAAACATATAAAAAAATAGCTTACAGTTAGCCTGTACATACCTACGTTAAAGTGACTTTTTTCCGTAATTTGTAGACTCAAAATATCATGTCGCATTTTTGATTTTCTGTTACTGCCTTAATATTATTATTTTTTTATTTTTACCAGTTTTAAAAGACAAACCTTTTATGATTCGCTGAGGATTTATGACGAGCTACGAACAGTAGCTTGTCGTATCTGATAGCTACAGGAAATTTTATTCAAGTTACAAGTTACAGGTACTACCTATTTATAATTTGGTCACTGAAAATAACATTTTGTCATTTTTATTTCCATATCCCTAAAAATGACGGAAACATGTTTTATTCAACTAAAAACTCTTAAGTATGAGACATTATATACGCAGTGTAAACGCTAATCAAATATCAATGATCTTTTTAATTTGTTAGAAATTTACGAAATATTTTAACCGGCATTTAAGGTTTGTATTATAATGTATTAAAGTAATAAATTTATTTAGACAAAGGATCGTTTGATTGAAATTTAAATGTTAAATCTAAATGATCAAAATAGACAGGTACTTTACATATTTAAATAAATATTTTGATTTTAAACTAAATAGTGATTTAATTAATTTAAAAGATTTTGAAAGACTATTGGCATTTCATTACCAAATAAATAGTCACATACAACATAAGTTCAAGAGGAACAATTTTAATTGAAAATTGATAGGAACTAACAAACGAATGTGTTGCTAAAAATTTTACAATCTACACGCTACCTGCCTGCTTTTAATTTTATAAAAAAAAAATCAATTTGTTATATTTTGCGATTCGGAAATCGCTTTGTAAATTTATCGACAGCGATTTCCGATATTTAAATATTCATGAACGCGCGAGATTGTTAAGTTTCCGTACCGTTTTCAATTTTACACATTCAATATTTCAGTTGACCAGTTTGGAAGTTTGGAGCAAAATTTTATTAACAAAACAAAACGCTTCGTCCATTCCGTTAATATTAAATTAATGATACTGCTCGCGGCATGATCGAAGCTGATGTTTTCGCTTATACCGATAATCTGCAGTTATATATGCTGTTGAATTTTACATGAATATTTTTAACAATATAAATGAACATAATGTTCTGAATTAACTGTTGTGTTTTTTCTCTCTTTTCTGTTTGGTTGGTTTCAACATATGTTTATCTATCTATGCAGGTTCTAGCTTCTAATAAATTCAATCAAATGCAAAGATATATGACGTCGTGACGACCTCCGTGGCCGAGAGGCGAGCGTGCCGGACTTTGGCGTCGCGCCATCTCAGAGGTTCCGGGTTCCCGGTCGGGTCAATATGGGAAACGAACTTTTCTGTATTGTCTCGGGTCTGGGTGTTGTGGTACCGTCGTTGTTTCTGATTTCTGTAACACAAGTACTTTAGCTACTTACCACAGAATCAGAGCAATGTATGTGATGTTGTCCAATATTTATTTATTTATATTTATTTATATATGGTTTGCATTATATGTTTTTGACGGATGTTTAACCAGCCTTACTAACAATTATTTTATTTTCAAAAAGGTCTATTTGTATTAAAATCAGGTAAACAGAATAGTAACACCATTTTAAATCTGACCTTTCTTTACAAAACCTGATTACACCATTCTCGCCTTAATTGTTCATTCTTGTTTAATTTATTCTGACAACTTGCAATGATTGATCCTTGCCTAAGTCATGCATGCACGCCCGTTTTTCTAAGCAAAATCAGGGTTAAAGACAACTCATTGTGTGAATGTGGCATAGATGAGGGTACCCCAGATCACATAGTCTTTAATTGTCAAAAGTACCCTTTTTTCTCTATATGATATAATTCCCCCTGAAATCCAACGTCCTTTCAACCTTAACTATATCTTAACTCTTTCTTTCTCTAAATATATAAAATATCTAATTCACTATATCAGTATGTATGATATTAGACTATGATTTACTCTACCCTCCATAAATGTTGTATCGTCTTTAATGTGTTTTTCGTGTTTGTTTTAGGTTCTTAATGAAGACAGGAACCAATAGCATAAATCACCGCGCAGTCTTCTTTTGGGACGTGTCTCTCTAAACTCTTGACATTGGCGGAATCACTGCGTTGTATTTAAACGCGGAATAGTCCATTTAAAAAAATCTTTGCCTAAAATGTTTCTACCTTTTTCTACTGTGACTTCTTTGTATAATATTGCGTGGCAACAAGTTTCAGCAATTGTGTTTAGCCAGCTATTTATAGAAAGCGCCTAAACTGACACGAAAGCCAACTGACGCCGCATTTACATTCAACATTTTTTCACCCTAGTTTCAATAAACCTTCGCTAAGCCTCGAG
Organism: Glyphodes pyloalis; assembly: GCA_037074685.1. Taxonomy (NCBI): domain Eukaryota; kingdom Metazoa; phylum Arthropoda; class Insecta; order Lepidoptera; family Crambidae; genus Glyphodes; species Glyphodes pyloalis. The sequence continues at coordinate 2,171,048 of JAYKKO010000030.1, read as the reverse complement.
GTTTATTTATTTAGGTCCATCCTTTACCTAAGGGCCGAAACCTAAACGGGGAAAGCTATTTGCTACTAAAGATATATCTTTACACGTATTTCTTAGCTTTAAAAGCGGCCTGTTTCCCTTTAAGGATTTTTATATGGTTAAAGACGAATGGCAAAACACTTGTAAATAGTAAAGGTTTTCACAACGTTGATAAGTTATGTTTGAGTGTATTTTCTAAAAAAGAAAGTAAAGATTTTTTACTCACAATTTGCTTTAATTTATTCACACAATACTGTTTTAACTTTTATTATTATAACTGTAGTAAACAACAAAATAAATTAATCTTACGAGATCAATTAATTTTAAAATTGCCTTGTTAATAGTAAAATTATTTATTTATACTCTCAAAAAATATAACGCTACGGGCTTTCACCACCAGTTAACTTATACGTTCTACTTAAAGTATTTGGTTATAGTAGTAAAGGATATATGAGATATTTAAAAAGTCAAAACCTGTTTTTAATTAGGTAACACAATAATACTTCTCATATTAAACTTGACTTTTTAATGTTATTACAAAAAAAATAGTTTAATTAGGCTTATTTATTTTTTTGCTACCATACTCTCTAGAAGATATCCTCGATAGACTTTATCCTTCGCAACAACCATAGCTTGGCCACCCTGCTCCACTCGACCCAGCTCCGAGTGTACACACTGCACTTTTTGCCCGGCTAATGACCGAACGAGGCCTGTCTCCTTACAGCATTTTATAGTTTCTCACTTTATCACTTTGTGCTCACATAAGTGATCGTTTTTGGAAGGTTTATAGCTAATTGAATTTCTTTTTAGGTCACCGTACAGTGTCCTAAAAACCTCATTCTAAAACAAACCTTATGCCAACATCAATAGATGTCAAGTGTTTCATTGCTTGTAGCTATACCTTAAAAACTAGATGATCACATTATTGTAGAATGTAAAGTCCCTTATTCTCAGGCCCGTGACCGAATCAACAAAAAGATTTTATCTCAGATTTTAAGTCGTAGTACGAGTATTATCTAGAATTATAAAATTTATTAACAAGACGCAATACAAGCCAAGGAAGATACTGAAAATGATTCTATATGTAGGACGACCTTAATGGTGCAGTGGCTAAGGTAGGCGGCCAAAGCGCGAAGGGTCCCGGGATCGATTTCCGGTCAGGTCAATTTGGAAAACGAACTTTTCTGAATTGACTTGGGTCTGGGTGTGCTGAGATGACGCCCCCAGTATCCGTCGTGTCAGGTGCTCATAGTACAAGGGGAAACCTTAGTTTGAGACCAAGTGATTGGTGTGATTGTCTGGTGCATTTGTTTATATAATTTCTTGTTGCGTTACAAAAACATTGAGAATAAAAAGATTGAGACGTAGAATTTGAGACCTTCGCATTGCATTTAACACATTTTAAATAAGTTAACGGGTCAAAACGCGACACCATGTTTTTAGTAGTTATTACGAACTATATAGGTCCCCAAATAAAAATCAAAAATTTTTACGGATTTTTGGCAAAAAAGCTGGTCCATAATTCGCGACACCTACCTCGCACAGCGTATTTCGTTGGCTATTCAGCGAAGTAATGCTGCCAGCGTCTTCGGACCGAACCCACAAGGCCCAATTTTAGAGGATTATAATTTTTTGTAATGTATTTACATTTGTAAAAATGTTTTGGTATCTCAGATTCTAAATATAAGTTGCAGGTTGCAGCGCCAGCAGAGCGGTGTGAACCCGAAGTGTCAAACAGCTTTCAGTGCCCTTGTTCGTAGACGGCTCAGAGCTTGCATTTGAACGTGCACCGGGAAGAACATCCGCGTCGCATGTCTGACACTGTCTGCGCCATTAAATGCACAATTCCGTAGATCCGTGGCACGTTACTACGTAAAACGCTGCGTTCTCGTATTATGTACCTGGACATGGTAGTTCGCTTAGTATGGTTTGAATCTATCAGAAGTGTAATGCTTTTAGTTTTTAATCTACATTTTATTGACCGTATATAGTACTAGAATCATACAATTTCATATTGAGATACAGCACAAATCAAAGTAAACTAAAAATTTAGAACTTCTTGCTCCATCTCAATATAAAAAAAAAGATTGTGACTTATACTCTAAAATTAGATACTATATCTAATAGGATTTTGTACCTAGAATTATAAAATTTTATATCGAGATATGGCACAAATCAAGGTACAAACTGAACATTGTGAATTTCTTGTTCCGTCACTATAATATAAAAAAACATTGTGACATAGACTCATAATGTAGGTCGCATATTTGAGCTAAAATGTGACTTAATGAATTAATAATGAAAATTAAAAGATTTTGTCATGGTTTTAGCTGCAGCTGTAGTTTGCAGGTTTCAACTTCAGCAGAGCGTCTCACGGCATTCAATGTCCTTGTTCGTAGACGGCTCAGAGCTTGCATTTGAACGTGCAGCGGGAGGAACATCCGCGTCGCACGTCCGACACTGTCTGCGCCATTAAATGCACAATTCCGTAGATCTGTGACATGTCACTACGTAAAACGCTGCGTTCTCGTATTACCTGGACTTGCTGGTTCATCTAGCTTGAGTAAAACCGATCAGAGGTTAAGACCTTTTTACCTAAACGAAAAGCATTAGTGTTTTTTGTTTTTACCTAGCTAACTTAGAGATTGAAACACCTAAGGAATGTATAATTCGTGGGCTTAACAGGATTATACAAAAATTTGATGTTGTAGTAAAATGTAATGTTTGATTGAATGTTTTACTGTTCTTACAAAGATGAATGTAGAATTAATCATCTGTTCTAACTCTGTCTAAGCTTAACGACTAATATCGTGATATAAACAAAAAATATAAAAGTCAGGAAGATCAACCCGGCTAAAGGAACACCTTTCAAATAAGTCTCCTTTGAAAGTAAAGTCTGAATTGGTCGCAATAGACCTGATAGGTCATAGTGACCACAGTTTACTAGAACTACACAGCCCCAAGTACCTTAATAATGATAATAAATATATTAGAGATAACAGCTAGGACCAACAACCTTACTGGCCTTGCTGAACTCGAAGATGATCATAATACATTTACTAGCTGCGATCGGCATGGTTACCCATCCCATACATGGCCGAAGCATCCGTAGCTTAACTTTCTGTGTCGTTTCCAAACCATTGTTACTATCAGTTATCTAATGTAAAAAAAAATAAAAATAAAAGGTACACACTTGCAGTTCAATATTAGTTCTTATGTGCGCGGCATAAAGGCATATCCATAGTGTAGAATCTGACGTGCTTTTGATATACCTTATGTATAGTGTGGGTTCTACACAAAGTATACTATTCCCGTTTTATCCAATACAACTAGTATACTTGAACAGTATGTACCAAATCAGTAGTTCCCAAACTTATTTTTCTCGTGGACCACTTTCAAAATTTTACTGGTTTCGGTGGACCCCCTGCTCCTACATTTATACCACATTTGTCGCCAAAAAATAAATGTGTACGAAATTGTAATATCGAATACGCAAGTTTGGACAAGTAACAGTCGCTTGCCTTATTAAAATATTATCTGCTTAGTTAGGTACTTAAAATAATGTAGGTAGGCCCTTATAAAAACTATGCTTACATTTTTGCTCTTTACTATCAAAGCAGATAAATTTTCGTGAACAACCAGCAAGTCTCCCGTGGACCCCTGGGGGTCCACCTGGACCACTTTGGGAATCACTGTACCAAATCATCCACAGCCGCTTCCTGCGAAAATGCTCATGTAATAAATGATGCAAATCCTCGGGTTGGTTTGTTCAGGACTGCATTGTGATCCGCTACACTGAAGATAGATTTGTTAGCAGAACGATTGCAGCGTGACAGGAATGAAGGAGATTTACTATCAAATAGTTTCCTACGAGTGCATATTGTAACTTTTAATTTTATTGCAATCTTAATAAATATATATAATTACCCGACTGGTGAAATACCTCCACCTTACAGAAGACCGCAGCCAATAACAATCACGTCTGTGTTGTTGTATTACTGCGTGTGAGTAAGGTTTTCAGATCTCCTGGGGGGTGTTACATTAGTAGCAGGGGTCAAGCATTTAAGGTAAGGGCGACAAGTTCAGAAACAGATTTATTATGCTGTACTTGTCACCCTTAAGCTAAGACCTCATTACCACTTAACATCAGATGAAAAATAATACATTTAGTATAACACGCATAAATATATGTATATACATATGTAAGTTATGTAAAAAAATATATTTTTCAGAACTTTTTTGTTCGTTTTATTAAAAAGTAGGTACTTAGGTAGGTAGCATTGTTTCGTAGCTGTTCAATCGTTTATATTAAGAAAGAGACCAAGCAGAATCCATTACCGACGTTTTCCAAATAAAGGTATGGACGTTGCTAATATGTACCATTTAATTTTACCTTCTTTGGTAGGAAGAAGTATTTCGATTTTGTTTTATATAAAAAACTAGTTTTACAAGTACCAATTAAGTTCTAAAAATGAAACATTTTGTAAGCTGTTTTTCTTTAACCCTTCACCGCACATGCTAACATGGAACCCATATAGAAATGTGTACACAGTGTGAAAATACAGCTGCGTTTTTCTTTGAGTAGCATGACAGTAGGTATGGGGTTAAGTTGTGTCACAGTATTTTACAAATAAAATGGATTAGGTATTTAAACTCTTTCCTCTTCTTAATTACTAAAGACCGAAATTGCATAAATATACTTGATATACGTTCGGAAATTGGCAGAATATGGAAAATTAAATGATACGACTTGAGAAACACCCCAAATAAAAAAGAGAAAAGTAAGTTTTCATTCAAAATACAATGAAAAAAAAACAAATCATTATACAATGAGATTTTTTTAAATTGGATATAATAAGTACAGTAACATTCCATTCAAAGTTTAAAATGTAAAGGATTCTTTCAATATTTATGTTTATCAAATTCAATATTTCGTTATGAAGTTCTAACTTACCATTCCTAAGGCAATATTTCTTTATATTATAAGAAAATATAATCCAACCTCAGGACGTTATTTTTTCAACCTTACGTAGGTTAAAAAAATAACATATCCACAATAAATTCAGCGATACGTTACTTTTTTTTTCTTTTTTTTTTATAATTTGGAGTGCCAAGAATGACCTCATCCCACCTGATGTTAAGTGGTAATGAGTTTCTAGCTTAAGGGCGAAAAGTATAGCATAGTAAAACTGTTACATGTCGCCCTTACCTTGAAGGCTTGACCCCTGCTACTAATGTAGCACCCCCCAAGAGCTCTGGAAACCTTACTCACACGCAGGAACACAACAACACCGGAGTGATTGTTATTTGGCTGCGGCCTTCTGTAAGGTGGAGGTATTTCACCACGTATATTTTCACGTATTTATTCACGTAATATCGTACCCGCTCCCGATCTAAGCCCTAACTCTCAATATGCGAGCAAACTCAATTACCATGATACGCTTTCGGCCGAAACCGTAAGATGTTGGAGCACATTTTTATTTAACTTTCGGTATGCATAAAAATTTATAAGGCCCTTCGCGGTTAAGACTTGCGATATTGGAGATTATGTACGAGGAGACGGAATTATTTGCGACTCACACACTTTTTAGGGTTTCGATACCAAAAAATGTTTAAGTATAAAGATTCTTGGTGACGTCGAGTCCATCACTCTGTATGAGAATTAAGCATTAAACTACGTATAATTAAAACAGTCAAAGTGTGAGTCTGACCCGCACACGAAAAGTTTCGTACACGAAGAGTTTTATGGTTAATGTATATTGAAATTTAATTTTTATTTAAAACTAGCGGTACCGGCGAACTTCGTTTCGCCTTACAGGATTTTCCCGCTTTTCTGTTAAACATTTTCTTGAATTTTCTATATATATATGCTATAAACCTCACGGATCCCGAGAGCTTTCCAACGAATGCAAAACCGTGGAAATCGGATCGTGCGTTCTGGAGTTATAGCGTCAGGAAGGAAAACCTGACTTATTATATTATATTATATTTTTATATAGTAGAGTAGTCTGTAGATTAGAGTAGTTCTTTTCCCATTTTCCTCTTGTTAACGGCTGCTGTGATCCGACCTCTACAGTTCTTTTGAGTGTGTGTATATATCGCTTCACGTGTTTACGTGTAAACAAAACATATTATAAATGGACTTCTATTTATCCATGTGTTAAGTAAGATGTGTAGGTGTATTTTCTATTGCGTGTTGTGAGGGTGTGTTTGTTATTGCGTGAGAAGTTAAGGTTGTGTTTCGTGATTCCTTGCATGGGTATTTTTTTTCTATTAATTGGAATGACTATGTGACTTGTAAAAAAAATATCCGTAATTTTATATATTATTCTCTTTTGTTTTGTATTTATATATTTCAATAATGAGCATAGAACGAGTTTAATTATAGTTATAGTTCACTAATCCATTTCAACCCTAAATCTTCATTCTTTTTAGTTGTAGCGTGATGTCACATAGCTCAAAGCCTTTCTCAATAAACGGACTATTCATAAATCAAAATCCAAAAATAAACTTTTTTTTTTTCAATTTGAACCAGTAGTAGTAATACAGATTCTAATTATGTATCAATAATTTCAATACTTCCCAAATATTTTAAAAATGTCAATATTGAATTAAAACCGTTCAAGTGCGAAACGGACAGGAAGGGTTCCACACCATCGTCTGATCAACATTAGACAAAATTATTTATTTGTGAAGTAAATAGACAACTAAATATTCTGTGAATATTTCAAGCGCCTACCTGTTGCTGCTATTTAATATCAAGAAAAAATCGGCTAAATTATGTTTGTCGTATGGGTACCCCTTAAATGTTTATTTTATTTTAATTTATTATTGATAGTTGTAGTTTATATATCACTAAGTATTATGTGAATATTTCAAGTGTCTATCGGGCAAACAACGGCTAAAAAATCACGTTTGTTATATGGGGGGCCCCATATTTTTTTTTTTTAAACTTTGCTTGCGAAATTTGGGTTATTACGATACAAACTGGGCAGAGAAAATTAAAAATATCTGAGACAAGAGGCATGAACAACTTTTTGAAATGAAGCTCATTGATCTATTATTGTTAGGAAATATTTTTGTTAGAATAGAAAGAATATTATAATATAGCAAATCATTCACGTCTTCTAGACAATAGGAAATTTGCAAAAATTAAATTTTAGCTGAAATTAAAACCTTTACAAATAAGCAAGGCATTCTTATTACCCAGCAAAAGCAAAGCGGTTATACCACGCTCTAATTTTTGAACCAGCATTTTCAGCACCTCAAACAAGTTACCAAACGTTTAACCCATCTCGAAACATTTAATTTGACACCGTGTACCAAAGGAGTAAGCTCTTTAGCCTACAACGTAAGCCAACGAATGCAGAGTAACTTTATTAAGGCTATTGCCGCGTAATTTATTTTTGACTCAATATGAAGATGCTTTACCCAACCCAATTATGAACCTTACCACTTTGGTATATAGAACATTTTGTGATAAAGCCGGTAGTGTGGAAAGGCTAAGCCGATGTTTGGGCGGTTTATTAAATTCTGTAAATTTTTAGAGTTAAGCGTGCGCGGGCCAAGTATTTCGTATGCTAAGTTGTTTCCCGCGGAATTTTTATTAGTTTCTTGGCAAAATTTTTGGATATTGCCTCTACAGTACTATAACAGGCAAACATGGTAATAATATTTAGATTAGTAAAGTATATAAGTATTTTAAACTTGATTTATCCATTATCCTTTTTGACGATCTCCGTAGCCGAGAGGCGAGCGCCAGACTTTGCCGTCGCGCCTTCTCTGAGGTCCCGGGTTCGATCCGGTCAGGCCAATATAGGAAACGAAATTTTCTATATTGTCTCGGGTCTGGGTGTTGTGGTACCGTCGTTATTTCTGATTTCTGTAACACAAGTGCTCAAGCAACTTATCAGAAAATCATATTTTTTTATTTATTTATGTTTATTATTAGGAAACTTGATGGCTACGACTATGAACTTATTTGACATACATAGTAATCACCACATAGTAGCACACACAATATATTTATTGATTACCTTAACACAGATACTTAATCTTGTGATTGTAAAACATTTATGCGAATAACTCGTATCTTCATTGTCATAAAGACTGTTTAAATTGTGTCAATGTTTGTTCTTGGTCGAGGTGAAACCCTTTTCTTCACATTTAATAACAATCAATGCGTAAAATATGACTTCATATTACATCAACCATGTTATTTATTTTGGTGCAAATTATTTAAAATAAATTGTAAAACTATTTAAGAATCGAATATTGATACGTAGAATAGTAGCATCACATTTCGTTATCTCCATGTACAATAAATCAATTGACTTGCCAATCAAAATCTATTTAGAACCAAAAATTCACTACCGACATGACAGCTGTATATTGCCTACCTACTTCTAGAAAGACTGCATATAGGCTACATGCTTTTCAATTGCTGAATCCATTTATATATAGTTATTATTTATTTTATATTTTTATGTGGTATTATTTACTTATGTATATACAAGTATATATATGTTCATTATGTAAATATAAGTATAACTTCATATTTTATATATATATTATATTTATTCATGTATGTCTATATGTATATTTAATTGTTTCCGAAATGAATTTTGTAACGCTTGATAGTTACTATTCTCGTGTATTATGTTTTTATTTTATTTTTTAGATTACTTATACACTTTGTCACTATTACCGCACCCATAAACTAACTCTCCGCATGACCCAAAGGTTGACTGGTAGAGAATGCCCATAGCATTAAGTCCACCTGTTGTACTTTTTTTGTGCAATAAAGTTTTTAAATAATAAAATAAATAATGCTTTGGAAAGTGTTATAACGTAGTCTTTGATCTCATTCGTTTCTTTTTAACTGCTTATACCTAATTCACTTCTAGAAAACAGCCTGTATGCTCTGAACAGAGTAATTAAAAGGCATAATTTAATTCCATTCATTATTAAAACGTAGCTACCTTTTCTACAAAAGGACAAAGGTCCAGATTACTGGTGTTCGGTCGCGCCCGCATTTCACATGGCAATGCATAACTTTCCACAATTTGGTTGCAGCCGACAGTGTGCTTGTTAAATCTTTGTTACACATTGTGGCTTGCAAACGAGAATATGTGGGTGTTCTGGCAGGCTCGCTGGCGTGGGGCTTCGTAATGCAACCTAAATAAGGTGCAGATTTCGAATCAGACGGCTTGTTTAGTTTGATAGGCTTCTAACCCTACTTACATGCGCAAAAATTGAAGTTTCTCGCATGAGACCACGAATAGTAAAATACCATATACCTCCACCATGCAAAAGACTGCAGCCATATAACAATCACTTCGGTGTCCGTGTAAGTGAAAGTGAAAGTGAAAGTATTTATTTAGCACACAAAAAATGATATAAAAAAAAATACAATGTTACAAGGAATTATTTTAGAGCTACAAATTAAACTAAACAGGTAACAGCTTACATCTAATCTAATTCTTACCCTAATAGTGTGCTAAAAAGGCAACCATTTCAGCATTATGCCGTGATACCACTGCATGGTACCACGACGCTGGTTTTCAGTGGTCGCCTGATGATGACGGAGAGGTAGGCGCCATTAAAAATGCAAAACAATAATAAGATATATGGTAGCAATTACACACCATCTTGCATAAGGAAAGCGTGCTAGGAAACAGCAAATAATCTACTCGAGCTAACCAATCAAGCCACACTACAGGCAATAATTCGACACCGCCACAATCAAGAGTTGTATACCCACATTCACCAAATGCGGGTTGATAATAATCAACAAAGATCAGCAAATACGTGCAAAGTGCAAGAGGACATACAAAAATAAAATAATAATAAAATAAAAATAAATAAAAGAAAGGATTAAAAGTAACTTAATGTTTATCAAATTCAAGGCTCATATCATTTGAACTTCCAAGAGATAAGCCCTAAGTTAGGTTTCCAGAGATCTTGGAGGGATACTACATTAGTAGCAGAGAACAAGCCTTCAAGGTAAGAGTACAAGTCCAGTAACAGTTTTATTTTGCTTAACTTGTCGCCCTAAAGCTTTGACGTCAATCTTGAAGTGTAATATAAAAAAAAATTCGGTACTGTTGATTGGCTGATAACACAATGCACTCTTACTTTCAGCCAATCAGCAGTTGATGCAAGCGTATGAATTTGTCATTTGCGCGATAAATTTAAACACGTGGCGCATTCTAAGTCTTCCTTTGAGTGCCTGGTGTAGTTTGTCACAGCGGTTCATAGTCTTTCTTATTAATAGTACATGGTCCATATTCCTTTAGCTATTATAGCAACCAAAAGCGGGAAACGTATGAGAGGTGTACAGAAACTTAAACTCATCTTGTGATCACAGCCTAATAAAAAGTATCAGTCAATATGGTATTTCACGAGACCAACAGGTTTAACTTTTGTATTTTTTCCTGCTGGGATAAGGCATACACGCCTCAAATGTTGGTAGTTCATAGATCTCACAGTAGTAGTTTAGAAGGTTCTAAGGTTATAAAAGCATAAACACAAATCAATTTGTTGGATAATGACACGTTCCCGTACCCTGTATTATAATATGCAGGTGAAGTAGATGCTGGCTAACGGAGGGTTTATTGGAATTGGATCCCATTTATGAGTGAATGCATTTGGAGTCTTTGTATCCGCAGATTGGCAGGAATGAGAAGAACTTAGGTTTGTTGGGGTTTGTTCGGGGCTTCGGGTTTTGTGATCCATACTCTGAAAAAATATTCGTGTGGTACTATTCGAATGAGTTATTTACAATGCGATACACCAGACAAAAAGCTTTCCCTGTTTAACGTGAAAACTATTTCTCTCTATTTTATCGCACTTGTAATAATAGCCGCTAAGTCTAAGTGCCTGATGTGCAGTAAATCTCATATAAATAAGTTTCGATGAGTCTACATCACCAAAAGTTGATTCGAACCATTACTGGACACTCTTACCAGAGTGGTCGTGGTCCTCATTACGAATCACGGTGAGTAACTGTTTTAGTGATACGGCGCCATTCATCACGTACCGCAGCCTTCCGGTTACATTCATAAACCGAGCACTTAGTTGCAGCCCTGATCTGGTCTGTCCATCTCATTGGTGATCTGCCACGTGCTCTGGTGCAAAAGTGGCCCTTTACTTTTTCCTGGACATAGACTATTCCTAATTAACGCCATCCCATCTTTTCTTCTTCAGGACTTATCCAGCTTTTACCTGTTCACACATATCCAAATATTGTACTTGTTTCATTTACCGAGTCACAATTTCTACTCAAGAACCCAAGATGTTCAATGAGGAGTTCATTTAGTAAGTCCATCCCAATTTAATTTACTCTCAAGGGAGTTTTTAAAACAGGGGTATGTTTCCGTTTTCAGTTTCGAACTTGGTCGACTCGCGACCGAATGTCTCATTATGCTCCCTTAACTCGGCAATAGTTGTGCAGCGGTCAAGAGTTTATGCACACGTTTTCGTATTCACCCCATTTGCATGCGAGTCCTTTGGAGGGACACTCGAGGCGAGCTGTGGTAATCACTAAAATAAAGTTTTGAACAATCCGATATGTAAATATGGTGCATAACTAGTTGTTTAGATGAACTGAAATTAATCTTTGTAAGTTTAAATTAATAACTTATTTATTTAAAAACTTTATTGCACAAAAAAGTACAAAAGGTGGACTTGCTAGGAGCATTCTCTACCAGTCAACCGTTGGGTCATGCAGATAGTTCGTTTATGGGTGCGGTAACAATAAAAATGTGAGTTTGGCTTACAACAAAATTAATAATAATAAATAGCAGATAATTAAACTTGAGAGTAGAATATTCATACATAGGTACACGATAAATAAATATATAAATAAAACAAAATAATATATATAAATAAAAGCAAATAAATAAATGAATAAAGCAAATCAATTGAGCAAACGAAATCCTATGTAGAGGGGGAGGAATAGAAGAAATAATAAAACAATTTGCAATTTCAGAGTACATTTTTTTTATAATTTTGATAGTGCTTTACGCTGCACTAGTGAAATTCAAATATTTAAAAGAAACAGAAAAAAAATCTTTAAAATATTTTGACGACATTTCATATGTTTTATAATACCGATAAGAAATCGATTTACTATGGATCGACGACACTACTCGCCACAAGAATTTAACACATTGAACACGCAAACGACGTACGATCAAAAGCACACCAGACTTTGAACTATTTTCCGCCTTTATGTCGTTGTCATAAGTACGAATATCGAACAGCAATTGTTAACTATTGACCGTACCAGTTTCTATGAAGAATAATATCCATCTATTCTCACAAGAACACAGAGATAAAATCGCATCGTTCGTTTCGATAGCCCGTTTAAGCCCAAACTTCATGGAGATATACGAGTACAGCTATCCCCCAAAGCACTGTAAAGAGCATAGTTTTGTTTGCACCCGTAATCCAATACGTTATGCCGGTAATTTGTCCTCGCAAAATGGCGTTTACGTCAAACACAGCCAGACAAACGGAGCTGTTTGCGACGCGAGACTTAACAAACAACCCACACCTATTGAAATTTATTATGCGTTTTGTGGTGCGTTGTTTATTAGTAAGCACTATTTTTACGGACAGTAAATATGGCGTTTAAGCCTGTCTAAAATCACGTCCAAACTTGTTGTAATTTGATTATGGAAATGAGAAGAGCACAGGCTCTCTGCAGTGGGAGGATTAAGCCAAAATACTTGTAGGTATATTGTTTTTTATCGTCACGTCAGCCAAAAAGTCAAAGAGGGGGCATAAATAGAAACGATATTTCTTCTGTTAAACTAATTACTGTTATCTATCTTAATGTATAGTTAGCTTTTTGGCACCATACCGCCTTGTCCTAATACTAACAATCTAGCTCAGACCTAAACCTGAAAATACAAAAAACCACGCAAAAATAACAATTCGTAATATCAAACGAAAGTCAACATAAAGCCAATATTGAACTTGTCGATTCTAGCTATTGTTGACATAATAATTCTAACCAAATATTGGCTTGGTAAATCTTGAATTTCTTTCTGAGGACTTCGATTATAAAGATGAGTGTTCACTTGTGAATGTAGATTGTTGTATCTATCAATACCCTGTGACAACATCACATGCATATATTGCTCTGATTCTGTTGTAAAAACTATAAATTCTTAAGTTGCAGAAATTAGAAACCGCGATAGTACCACAACACCCAAACCCGAGATAAAATCGAAAGGTCAATTCCTATATTGACCCGACCAAGGATCCGACCCGAGGCCTCAAAAATGGTTGCGGAAATGATTCATACACTTGCGCAATACGTCAAGTTTATCGAATGAGACGACATTAGTTTCTATACCGTTGATTGGGTAGTATACCGTACTCGTATTTTCAGCCAATAAGGATTAAATTAAGCGCGATAAAATGTAAATTTTAATCACGTGGCGCATGCTAGGCCTGACTGCGAAATTCGATAGAACTGTATAATAGTGTTTGTTATCATGTAGCACATTCCTGAGATACTCTGACAGGGTATTAAGGTATCCGTAGATCATTGGAGGACCATGACAGGATTCTAAGGTGTCCGGTAAAGTAATCCCTTCTTTCTCCCTGTGACTGATCTGAAGGTCGAACTCTTACATTCTGACATCAGAAGGAAGGGAGTTTTTGACTTGTTAGGGATCCACAATAAAAAACGGTTGAGGATCACTACCGTCGCCTACCACAAAGTTACAATCCAACAAACACTAGCTCTAATAAAAATGCAATAAAATACTCACTTTGCATCCTGATGCATTTGAATAGATCTTGCACTGCATCTGTTTTAAAGAAATGATGATGTAAACGCACCCCTTCATTACGTTGTGACGCACTGTAATATACATAATTTTATTTCTTTTTTAAAAGAAAAATTATATTTTGAAATTATAACTGTCTAATAATATTATAAATTGTTTTTTTACCGAGATATCAACCCTATTCAGCCCCACCTAATTTCGTCATCACAGTAGTTTGTCTGCAAACAAAAAGCCGATTCCACAACTTCAAGGCAAAGGACAAGTTTAAACCACTTGTAAGCTAATACAATAACATGATATTACACGGTACACCTCAAGTCGGTACCCAGCTTAATAATTCGTGGAGTCGTCCAAGTAAAGTCTATTGTCAGCCTAATCCTCTTAAAATAAATCCTTTATAAAGTTGTTGTCTATTAATTTATAATATGCTACTGTATTTCACAAGTATTAAATTTTTTGTTTGAAACTCAATCCAGATTCGACATAATCTATTAACAATTAAAGTGACTTTGTTAATTTTTATTTCCAATTTACAACTTAATTTTCGTTGTAAAAAACACGTTGTGCAGTTATTTTTCAGTTGTTTGTTTGTCATACATGTTATACCTACAGTAAATAATATTCAGGTAAACTAGATATTTTATTTTTATTTTATACCTTTAAATCTCTTTTTTTTTGTAATAACATTTAATTTAATAGTAGTTTATACAGCAAAGTTTATTTTATTATTTTAAACGCATTTGAATAAACTTATTAAAAAGCATTTCCATGTCAAGAGGTTTACAATTTGGAAGATAAAACAGTTATATTCTAAGAGCATTTTTTACAAGAAAATCATAAAGCAAATGGCTCACCTAGACTCTAAAAATTATTACAACATTTTGTAGTAAAGGTTTTTACAGTTGATAGGTACCTATTGGCTAGAATAATATTGAGCCCATTCAAATAAAAATTCTAACTTTCATTTTAGATGAAAAAGAAAGATGAAAGTGTATTTTAAATAATTTGATATCGGCAAATAAAAATGCTAAGTTAGAATAAACTCGAGTGCCTGAAGGCGTAACGAATTTTAAGAAAAAAAGATTACTAACTGGTGGAAATTTCAATATTGTATAAGTGGCTCGCAATTTGAGTATTTTATAAGTGGCTCGCAATTTGGGCCACTCATACCTAATATCTATTGAATTCGTTTGTTGGAAATTAAATTTCAACTGGAATTATTTTATATTCATTATCATAAACATATAAATGAAAAAGAGTAAATCGTGCGAAAATTCAATTCTAACTGGTACGATACGAATACGTTTTTGAGTACATTAGCAAATCTAACTAGAGTAGGAGTTGTAGTCGAAATCAGTACGCATCATCTACTCTCTTTTTTTATTTTTTCTTAACGTGTATATGTCACCGTAAGATTGTAAACATCGTTAGATTACATCTAGTGAGATTGCAAACTGTCGAAAGATTGTGAACCGTAAGATATGATTGCAACTTGACGCCTTTCTTTTCGTTATATTATAATCTATCGAAGTGACATATACATAGTTTAAAATAAATAAGCCTAATATGACATTTATGACTAATATTAGAAACAGAAAAATTTTATCTCCCCTTGCGGTGCGGGAATTGAACCCACGAAAGGCTAACGGTTGATACAGCAGAAAAATTTCATCGCCTACAATAACTTGCGGTTAGCTCAGTTGGTAAGAGCAGCACGCGCGATACGTGAAGGTCGTGGGTTCAATTCCCGCACCGCAAGGGGAGATAAAATTTTTCTGTTTCTAATATTTAAAGTTCGCTAGTACGGCGTATAGTACTATAAAAATAATAAAATCAATTAAGATGCCAGGTGTCTTCGATTCCGTGGTTTTCAAACATTTCTGCAACGAATGTACCATGGGCCGATAAGTATGTAGATATAAACATATTCGGCAGAGGGCACTTACCGAAAGGCTAACGGTTGATACAGCAGAAAAATTTCATCGCCTACAATAACTTGCGGTTAGCTCAGTTGGTAAGAGCAGCACGCGCGATACGTGAAGGTCGTGGGTTCAATTCCCGCACCGCAAGGGGAGATAAAATTTTTCTGTTTCTAATATTTAAAGTTCGCTAGTACGGCGTATAGTACTATAAAAATAATAAAATCAATTTATGACTAATGCCCATAACAAAGTAAAAAAAAAGCAATGAGTTCAATTATCCACGAAAATCGTTTGTGTGTGTGATGAATATTTGTGTATGTTCTGTAACTGGGTCTTTGTGAGTATCTTTAAGGTCCACATTTGTTTCTTAATAGATACTAATGCTTCAGTTACTTACTTTGGTATCAGACCAAAGTGTGTTATGTTATCTGGTATTAGTTATTGAAATCTAGCTTATTTGGTTAAAACAGTAGATAAATTTTAATCAAGAAAAATCTTTCCGCGCTAGAATAGTTTTTTACGAAATTATGAAAAACCAGACATAAAAATGGCTCCAACATGCTTGGAATTTCGAAGCAGCAGAATTTTATACTCCATAGTCGAAACGGAATTATGCAAATGGAATTGTAGTCAGAAAACTAGTCAGAAGTACGAACGAAGTCTATAAATTTAAAGATACGCCATCTTGTTACAAACTTTTTAAAAATTTCGAAGTGAATAAGTTGGTAAGTTTAACTACCACTAGTGGGGACTAGTTGGAGTTTGGTTGGAAACGTACGGAATTCAGTTTTGGTAGTTTTTTTTGGTTCTATATTTTTATATCATACCCGTCGAAGTTTGACAGCTCATTTTTCGCTCATGAATAGAAAATATCCGTTTTAAATCACTACTTAGTATAAAAATGACGCTTTTTCTCTATATTGACGACCTCGGTCGCGCAGTGGCTAAGGTAGGCGCCCAAAGCGCGTAAGGTCCCGGGTTCGATTCCCGGTCAGGTCAATTTGGAAAAAGAACTTTTCTCAATTGACTTGGGTCTGGGTGTGCTGGGATGACGCCCCCAGTTAGTATCCGTCGTCTGGTACTCATAGTACAAGGGAAAACCTTAGTTTGAGACCAGGTGATTGGTGTGATTGTCTGGCGCATTTATTTATTATTTATATTCCTATTTATTTTATTAAAACTACGCAACCTATTTTTTAATGGGAACTTTTGTTGTATATAAAGTGATGTATCAGGAAGGTTTATATGTATAATTCAAAGATGTTATTGCACAGAAAAGCTGAACACTTCATTTGTACCCGTGAGAAGCCAAGGTGGGTAGCTATGTAAAATAAATTAATGAGAACCTTTCTTTAGAAATAAGCTGATGAATAGCCTCATTTTTTATTTAAGTCCATGCCCATGTAAATTAATACTTGTTCGAAACATGTAGAGTCAACTTTAAATAAAATCCTTACTAATATTATAAATGCGAAAGTAACTCTGTCTGTCTGTCTGTCTGTTACGCTTTCCCGCTTAAACCTCTCAACCGATTTTGATGAAATTTGGTATAGGTATACGTTGAATCTCAAGAACGGACATAGGCTCAATAAGGGGGGAGGGGAGTAATACTACCTTTGAAAGTTTATATGGAATTTTTTTATTTTTGAAGTAAGAGATATGAAATTTGGCACAAATATAGCTCGAAATTTGGATTAAAATATAGACTACTTTTTGTTTCAAATATTAGGGGAGAAAGGGGTAAAACCGACCATGAAAGGATGTAGTCCACACAAACGAAGTCGCGGGCACAGCTAGTATGTTATAAATGTGAAAGTAACTCTGTCTGTCTGTTACGCTTTCCCGCTTAAACCTCTCCACCGATTTTGATGAAATTTGGCACAGACAATTTTTTGACCCTGAAAAAGGACATAAGCCTTTTATTGCAAAAAAACCTGTAGTCCACTTGAACAAAGTCGCGGGCACAGCTAGTAAAAAATAATTCCAAAATGATTCATGCACCGTATGTTCTCACATCCGTGCACGAACATTGTCATCCACGTAAAATATTTATCGACGAAACAACAATATTTCCAGCATTCGTTAAGGATACAAAACAAACTGCATATCAATAAAATAACTTGTACAATGAAACTGTTGTCGGTCGCTTGTTCAAAATGAAGCGTGTTGATGTTATAAAATGAAACATTGCGGAAAATACCGGCCGCCGAACGCAGCTGTTTTTGTTCTTACCGAAAACATGATAAAAATGCATTGCAATGTTTATTGTAAAGGTTGGCACGAGATAGGAATTAAATTATTAAAAATACAGTTTTTAATGAAATGTGCAGCAAATGTAAGACATCTACAAAATTAGAATAAAATTTTGTAAATAGATGGATAAGATGTGCCGACTTAGGACATTACCTGCAAGTCGACACAAATACAGCGTCAGCAGAATTGGTTTAATAAACAACGCTCCATACGTAATGCACGATCAGCCAATCAATACATCAATCCTACATTCCGATGTCAGAGTTATCGTCGCCAGTGACTATTTATATAACAAACCAAGGTTGGCAGTAGATCCTTGGTCCCCGAGCAGATAACACCAAGCTCGGCGGAAGTACTTCCACTTTTAGTAATAAATATACGTTCCTTACAAATATTTAGTCAAAATAGGGTAAATTATTAAATATGTACATCTGGTGCAATAATTAATTACCAAAAAATTAAATTAAATCAATTAATCAAAAATGAATATGATACAATACGTTTAAATTGACTTTTATCAAAGCGACGTCAATATTTCGCACAATATTTTCGAATAAATGACGTAAACACACCTCTAAACTGAACTGTGATGCGGTGTATCATCAACATTGTATATGTTAAAGCAACAAATACGTTTGCATTGTATTTTTAAAATTGAGCTAATATATTTCTTTTCCAAATCATCATCCGCGCTGTGGTACAAACAAAAACACGCCAAATTTTACACTTTAGGGTTCGCATCGCCTTTATGTCGTGGTAATAAGATTGTATATCGAACTGCAAGTGTTTACCTAGACGTATGACCGCACAAAAAAATAGTAGCTTTAAATATTAGAAACATACATTTTTTATCACCCCTTGCGGTGCGGGAATCGAACCCACGACCTACACGTATCGCGCGTGCTGCACTTCCAACTGAGCTAACCACAAGTTATCGTAGGTGATGAAATTTTTCTGCTGTATCAACCGTTAGCCCCCGGTTAGTACTGCAAGGTGAGATAAAAATAAATGTTTCTAATATTTAAAATCCACTAGTACGGCGTAAAGTACTGTATATATAAAAATAGTCGAAATAGTAGCTTGTTGTAATTAAAAACATGAAGAAGGGGTTTGAAGCATCTGATATAAAACCAATTTTATAATAATGTGTTTACAACGTACATACGCCAATACAATAGGACTAGTGTCTCTTTGCTGTGGTAGGTCTTCTGTTTCCATAGAATCACCATCAAGGTTATGAAGTTCACCGGGGAATTTTAGTGTGTATTCTTGCCCACATAAGGGCAGGGAGTCCCACACACGCCGTCACCTTTCTCGGGTAATATGCGTCAATGCATTTTACTCCGAAAAAAAATATAAAAAAAAAGACTAGTGTCTCTTGCAAAACGTTAGTGACGATAATTAAAATCAAATGGCAACAGAGTAGGCGTGTCACATCCCAATAGATTTTGTATCGGAAAGCGTTAGAGCGGAAAATATCTATCGACGCCATCTGTCTCTGTACGTCTGTGAGTCAGCAGAGCGAAATAAGGAAAGTGGAAATCAAGAAATAAGTACAAGTTTAACTTATTGCACAGTATTTAAAAAAAAAATTGAAGGAAAGGAAGAAACATTTATTAATTACTTAAAGACAATACAAGACAGCCATATGAGTACACATAACAATAAAAATATAGGAATGGACACATAAAACATATATATACCTAGGGTAAAATTCAAAAATGAGCGTTCTCCTCGTCTACCAGGCGATGCAGACAATGGCAAGTCGTGATGTCTACAATAAAAGGGCCACACTCAACATAAGTCATGGTAAAATTGGTATAACAGACCCATCATACTAATATTACGCGGTGTTATTGATATAAAACATTAATTTCGTATAAGAAAACCCTTATACATGCAATTTCCTAACTTTTTACATATCAGACAGATATGTAAAAAGTTAGTTTTATTGTTATCTATACTAATAATATTATAAAGAGGAAAGATTTGTACCTATTTTTGTATGTTTGTAATGAATAGGCTCAAAAAGTAGGTACTGTGCCGATTTAAAAAAATATTTCACTAATAGAATGCTACATTCTTCCAATTTGACATAGGATTAGGGATCCTTGGTAAAAATTTTGATAAATTTCAACAGAAAAGCGGGAAAATGTCTATAAGGCGAAACGAAGTTCGCCGGGACCGCTATACTTAATGTAGCAAAAGCTGCGATTGTTTAAATAAATAATAGCGCATACAATTAAAATGAATGCTCATAAGCTATCTCACTGGATCGATACTGTATATTTAACTTCCTATAGACACTACTGATGTATGATCTGTGAAATAAAAAAACACCTTATTAATGAAGAGCGGTAGGGCATAGAGATTTATCGCTTGAACTGGAGCAGCCCGACTGGTGAAATACCTCCACCTTACAGAAGACCGCAGCCAAATAACAATTACTTCTGTGTTGTTATGTTCCTGCGTGAGAGTAAGGTTTCGAGAGCTCCTGGGGGTACTTCATTAGTAGCAAGGGTCAAGCCTTCAAGGCAAGTGCGAAAATCTAAATCTATACACATAAACGAAAGCTGACTGACTGACTAATATATCAACCCACGGCTTAAATAGGAAGGGTTAGAAACTTGAAACATTGCACAGGGGTTGCACTGAGAAAGGATTTTTGTTAATTCAGCCCCTAAGGAGATAAAACGGGGGTTCAAATTCAGAATGTAATTTTACCGTTTTCGAAGTATGTGGATGAAAATCAATAAAAAAGAAAATCAGGAATCACATACTAAATATTTTTTTGGAAATCATCACCTAATTGGAGGGGTTAGAAGTTTGTATGAGAGTTCTCTGACTTTCAAAGTTATACTTCAAAAACTGTTTGCAGTGCCATACTATTAACAGATTATCAAGGCATTTCAGCGTACGTGTCGTATTTATTCAGGAACTAACTTAAATTATCAAACAATCTACCAATTAACTATTCCAGCTAGTGTAAGTATTTCATATTTTTCACCGACCGTACATTTAAAAGCGCTAGACCTTTTCAGACAAATAGACAAAAGTGGACACCCAAAAATAGTTGAAACAAAAGTTCCGTAGTTCAAAAGCCATTCTATAAAATGTTTTACCTTCGGTCATAAAAGGCTAGAGTAAAAATTCACAGCTTTGCGAGTACGGAGGGTATATAAATTGAAAAGCGACAGGCATATCCGCTTTTACCGGAGCGCTGGACCGGCAAATATCTGATGCATCTATCTGCAAACGACTGTCAAAGGTTAGGAGCATGTATGTAACATACGTTGATCAGATTTTTTTTATAACGCACTTCAAGATCGACCTCATCCCACCTGGTGTTACGTGTTAATAAGGTCCTAGCTTAAGTGTGACAAGTACAGCATAATAAATCTGTTACTAGACTTGTCGCCCTTACCTCAAGGCTTGACCCCTGCTACTAATATAGCACCCCCGAGGAGCTCTGGAAACCTTACTCACACGCAGGAACACAACAAAACAGAAGTGATTGTTATTTGGCTGCGGTCTTCTGTAAGGTGAAGGTATTTTACCAATCGGGCTGCTCCAGTTCAAGCGAGAAAACGCTATGTCCTACTTCTCTTAAAAATGTTTATGCACACAAACATTGCAAAAATCTGTAGAGTTTATTTGTTTGAACGCACTGATCCCAGGAACTACTGGTTTGAATTGAAAAAATATATTTGTGTTCAATAGTTTATTTATTGAGAAAGGCCTGAACATGAAGCTGCAACCAATAGGAGCAAGGAAAATATGGAAAATACAAAGAAAGTTAGCGTGTGAAGAAGATGGCCACAAGGTGAAAGAAGGCTTGAATTTTGTTTTTGTTGTAATTTTTAGGCCATGGCACACATATATTTTTTTTTTGTCGAGGTGCAAATGCATACCGCCCCGTTACTCTCAGCATGGAACAGAGAGTGTTTTGTCGGGATCGCACTGACTAAAACGGAACCCCATTGGTGACCAATGCTACGCAGTTGTGAGGGAGTCAATAACCCTTGCGGATTCTACCGGGCTCCCCTACAGCTCCTACCGCCAACCGGCCTACCTTGCCGCGCAAAATGCAGCTTGAGCGTATCAGGCCACCTGACACGCCCCACCTCTTCGGAACACCCTAGACTCTCACTCCAGCTCCTCCTCCGAGAGCCAAATGGAATCCCGAGACCCACCGGCCGTGGAGAATAGGGAAGTCAGCAAACGCAACGAAATGTTAACAAGTTATTTAAAATTTCTGCAAACATATTGAATTTGGAAGAGAAAAAAAATAGGAAGTTTTGAGGTTTTCTGCATAAATGGTAAAAACGTTGTAGATATTCCAAAAGGAGTAAAATATCGAAATAATACGACTTGCCCGAACAAACAAAAGTCTGCCTTACCGACAGCCCTAAATCAAACAAGCACCACTGTTTGCTTTGTATTCAAACGTAAACAATAACATGTTTTCGCTTTTTGTTTCCTGTTGCGCTAAACTCAGCAGAGCGGCGCAGTTTCAAATAGGTTCAGGAAAAATAGCTCGTGTTAGTTTCGAAGATTATGAAAAAAAAAAGATAAGTGTGAGAAGGACTCGCAAATGGGGAGTTCCGTACCTTTCACTTTGTAATTTCAGACATTTTATCAATATTTAAAGCGTTTTCTTGATGCTGATTTTAATAAAATGTAGAAAAAAATCAACGAATGGATTTATTATTTATGATGTATTTATTGTACAAGGACCCCCTGAATATTTATGTTTTTAATTTTTAAAGTAAATATATGATAAGGTGTTTTAAATGCCTGCCTGATGTTATTGAAAACGTACCAATAAGGGCACAAAAGTCGCATTTCTTGTTAATACAAGAAATGCGACTTTTGTGTGTTGTTAATACAAGAAATGTTGGAAAAATATTTGAGGTAAGTTTAATAACTTACCTCAAATATTTTTAAGTATGGCGACATAAGAAATGCATAATTTGCTATTCAATATTTAAACCGTTCAACTATCGCTGTTTTTAGGATATTGCCTGGGGACAGACAGACGGAGGGACGGACAGACGGACAGATAAACAGTGAAGTCTTAGTAATAGGGTCCTGTATTTACCCTTGTGGTACGGAACCATAAAAACGGTATTCAGAATAGATATTTTATTAAGGACAGAACAAAATATATTTTCCGTATGATGAAGCTTTTGCCTACGGCTATTTTAGTGATTGATTTTGGGAGATTATACGAAAATTCTATGTATCCTTATTAACTTTGAACTATGGCAGGAATATTTTGATCAATGCGGAAAAATTTGCAATAAGGGACTTATTTTATAAGAGTAAAATGTCGTTCACTTTTTTATTAGCAATCGATAAAAGCAAATACCTATAATGAAATGCGGTATTTGGCCTTTGTGGTGTAATGGTAAACGTTGGGATACAGACCTCATTCGGAGTTTCGGAAACTAGTCTGGGGGGGTACCTACTCTCGAAAACGAAACGAACAAACAAAAGGTTTATTCAAAAGTTTGGGAATGAAGACGTGGTTTTTGATTTGCATAAATAATATTTTGTTTTTTGAAAACGCTTATTTTGCATTCGAAGTGATTTCTTTATGGTTATGAGGATTAAAAATTGCCATCCGTTGTCGGATCCAAAATATTTCGTTTATGAGAGTAGACCCCCTGAATCACTTGATCGTCTGGTATGAATATCAAATCGTATTTTTCTATAGTAAATTATGTTGAATGAAAAAAGGCTACTACAAACTTGATGAATATTTAAACAATAAACATACATTTATATGGACACGATTGTCTGCTCGCTCGCATACCATATTTTTAAGTTCTCTCCAGTTTTAAATTTAGGATAAATACAGAGTTTCTTGTTGGATTATTCTCGGTAGGATTAGTTCCAAAACACCTGTAGCTTTAGATTTAGTTTATGTATCTTGACGATGCAGAAGCACGAACTAACCAACACGAATAAAAAACTATTTACGATTGATTTCAAGCGGTTGGTTATACGTTATTATTTTCCATATAGGTGTGGTTTTCCTTGGCTTTAGAAGTTCCAACGGCAATCACATCCAAAAACCCGTAAAACCAAAATCACGTCACTAATTTCCCCGCACGCGTATCATCCCCATTTGTTTGTGATGTTTTATAGCCTTAATTAGGTGCTCCTCGATAAACGTACTATCCATCACAAATATTGTTTTTCAATTCAAACATAGTTCCTTAATTAGCTTCAGCTTCTTAATCCATACTAATATTATAAATGAAAAGTAACTCTCTCTCTCTCTCTCTCTAGACATAGGCTTAAGTTAGTTAATACTAACTGTGCCTGATTGAGAAGACTGTGTATAGATTTAGACGTTTAAAAATTATATTAAAAACAAAAGAAAATAAACTACGTAATCAAGGAGCTGGGATAAACTAGGTACTTCAAAATTTAATTTCACCGAAAACTTAACTTAATTCAAACAAAATCTCCAAATTAACTTTAGGCTTTTTCCTCATAAAATAGAGGAAATTAAAATATAGCAAAGGCTCTCAAGAGCGTAAGTTTGTGAACAAATTACATCAGGCACTTTAATTAAGAAATATGAAACTAACGTTTTGTGTTGGAGCAACATTATATTGCAGAAGTTAAAAGCTTTGCTTTATTTTGTTCAAAAACTCTGCTTTAAGTTATTAAAGTGGAATTACAGTTTTAAATCATACTCGTGTAGATATGTGTATTTGGTTACTTGCATGACACCGACTTTTTCAATCATGTTTATTCAAAATGAAAAAAAAAAACTAACTGTGATGTCAAAATAAAACCTTATAATTTTTATATTTTTCTTTTTTTTTAAACTCTTGATAAGACCAAATAGTTTAACCAAGAGTTTTCGTAGTTTGAAAGGTAGTTTCAAACATGCATTAATCTGTTGGTGATAGTTGATGTGTGGTTTGTCTAGTTTGTAATCAACGATTAATGGAAATTATACGTCTTATTAACGGAGAGAAGTTTATTTATCGGAGAGTATGGCAGTGCCCCCAGTGCAAGGCAAGTCGAGCAAGGAAGCATCCATCATCTTCTTGAAGCAATTCAGGCCGCAGCCAAATAACAATTAGGTACTTCGGTTTTTTGTGGTCCTGCGTGTGGGTAAGGTTTCCAGAGTTCCTGGGGGGTGCGACATTAATAGCAGGGTCAAACCTCCAAGTAAAGAGCAGCAAATCTAGTAACATCTTTATTTTGCTGTACTTGTCCCCCTTAAGCTACCATATTATCATTTAACATCAGATGGAGATCAACCTCGAAGTGCATTATAAAAAGGTCATTTTCGATTTCGCTTCTCTCAACCTCATTAAAGGGAATGTGAAGACTTCACTCCAGAGTGTGGAGACAGCATTCCGTTCAAGGTAGCTCCAAGGCGCATCTTTGCAGGAACCAGGTAAACTTGTGTTTACTTCGAGTCCAGTAACACCGCACCTAACTCGTCTTTGTTCCACTAAGAGGCTTTCATTATAAACTCCAAACTATGCGAGTACTTGTAAAAGTTTGGCTTCAGCGAATTTTCAGCGCGGTGGGGTTCTTTGCTGCGCTAGTTTCAAGAGGTTGTTGACAGGATTTTGATAAAATTGAAGAACTTATATTACAACTGCTAAGCGTTTTTGTAATAAGCTTACTTAGCTATGTACCTAATTAGTGAGTTAACAATAATAATACGAAATTCAAGTGGTATTTTATTAATTTAAAGTAAACTTGCTTTGATGAAAACTAAAAGAAATTTTCTCACTGCAATGAAAAATATCTTTTTGCAATTCAAATTAGAGTTTGTCACTCCAAATGAATATTTTTTATGCGACTTAAATATTTGTTTTAATCTTTCCTAGTGGTTTTAGTTTCAGTATGTAGCGTACATATTGCAAATAAAATAAAAAATATTACTTCTTGAACCAAAAAGAAGAAGAGTGTATTTGTTCAACCGCTTAAATTATTCAGGCCTTTACTCGAAAGGGTTCCTCCAAATTGCTACATTTCTCTCTATCCTGAGGTATTGCCATCCGGTTTCTGCCTGCTACGGATATTATCTTATCAGCGCATCTTTTCGTTTTCCTGATGTCCCTGATAATCAATAATAAAATAAATAAGGATTGATTAGAAACTCATTAGCCAGATTGTTAAAAACTTTTACATACATAGAATCACACTGCCGAAGATAGTGACAAAGACTTGGACTTTTTGCAATACTCCGTTGCAACAAAGGTAGAACTCAACAAAACTGCAAAAATGAATTAGGTAGGTATGCAGAATTGTCTACAAGTCGTACCTACGTTTGGAGAAGCAAAGACTTCCGTGGAAGTATTTTAATATCATAATAGTCCAGTAATGACGAAATCAGTAAGAAAGAAACCTTAAAGTCGTCTCCTGAAAATTGACTAGTTGTCACTTAACCTAAAATGCGTAGTTTGTTTAACTAGTTTGTAGGCCTCCTTGTTGTCTTTTATATAAATAAAAGAGTTATTTATGACTTCAAGTTTGTTTTAATGTGAGATTATAACCTGACACACCGGATACAGGAAACAAGTGAACGATAAGTTACAAGTGACAGTTGTCAAAAAGAAAAAGAAGACATTGGTAGTGAGGCTAAGAGATGCTACATAGTGATGTCTAACAAATAGATAAACTAATAAAGGTTCTTAATTTTATTTAATACAACACTCTCACCAAATTTGAACCTTTTATATTGACTTAACAAGACCTATTCTATTTCTGAGATATTGAAACGTATCTTTAGGTAAGGCTTTTGTAAAAATATCTGCATATTGCTCTTTAGTACATACATATTTTAGATCTATTTGTTTCTCTATAAATTTTTCTTTGATAAAATTATATTTCACATCAATATGTTTGCAACGTTTGTGATAGTTAACATTTTTTATTAAGCAAATAGCACTTTGGTTATCTATATGTAAGCAAACAGAACTTTGATTAAATTCACCAATATCATTTAATAACGTTTTCACCCATATTGCTTCTTTGGTTGCAGAACAAGCAGCCATAAACTCTGCCTCAGTGGTTGATAAGGCAACACTTTGTTGGCGTTGTGTTGCCCATGTTACAGCAGCTCCGTTCTTTATAAATACATATCCTGTTAAAGAACGGCGTGTGATAGTGTCTTTCGCATAATCTGCATCACAGTAAGCTTTTACCTCATTTTCTTGAGAAGGTGTGTAGTATAAGCCATAATCGTTGGTTTCCTTTAGGTATTTCATGATTTTCTTCACAGCGTTCCAGTGTGTGTGATCATAAGAATTGAGATGTCTACTCACCAGACTTACTCCATACATTATATCAGGTCTGCTTACTACGGCTAAGTGCATCAGGGATCCAACAGCTTCTCTATACTGAATGTTCTTCCCTGGATCCTGAGTGCTTTTCTCTAGTGTTGTATGTGGGTCAACTGGAATTTGATTGCCATTGGCATTATGCATATTGAATTTATACAATAACTGCTGAGTATACTTTGTCTGATGTATGAAAATTCCTTCCTTGGTTTTTTTTTACTTGCAGACCTACAAAATTATTTACTTCACATTGTTTAATTTTAAAATTTTTCTTCAGTTCATTCAGAACAAAGTTTAAAGCGTCTTTTGAGGACGATATCAGTAAGCCATCATCAACATACAATAATAAATACACCTTTTTGTTGTTTATGTATCCTATGTAGACACATCTATCCGCATGAGAACATTTGAAACCATTTTGTTTAAGAAAAGTATCAAATTTGTGATTCCAGCATCTTGGGGCCTGTTTAAGACCATATAAAGAACGGTTGAGTTTACATACCAGGTTTTGCTGAACCTCCAAACCTTCAGGGGGTGTCATGTAGATGTCCTCTTTTATGTCTCCATATAAAAATGCTGTTTTGACGTCAAACTATTTCCATATTACTTTGGGCAGCTTCTGAAAGTAAAATTCGCACAGAATCATATCTAACAGTGGGAGAAAAAGTTTCGGAGTAGTCGATGCCTTGTTTTTGTGCATATCCCTTAGCACATAGTCTTGACTTATATAGGGGGCCAGATGGTTGATCTTTTATTTTAAAGACCCATTTACAACCAATTGCCTGCACTCCTTTTGGTTTTTCTACAAGATCCCATGTTTTGTTGTCTTCATGTGCATTCAGCTCTTCCTTTATAGATTCTTTCCATTTTTCCTGTTGTCCATCGGTCATAGATATTGCTTCAGCATATGTTTGTGGAACATCATGAGCTGCGAACTTCTCTGCGCAAAGATATGTATTAATATTTTTCTCTTGTTTTGTTTTAGATCGTGTCATAATGGTTCTCTGTTCATTTGTTACATTTATTGACTTATCAGGCTCATATGCAACATCATCTGAGTTGAATGAGTCATAGCTGGTGTCTGGCTCATTTGATTCATTACTTATTTCCAATTGACAATCAACTGACTCAGAGTCTGGTAAAGTTTCTGATAATGATAGCACTGTGCTATGTCTGAAAACTGAATTCTCTAGAAAGATCACATCTCTACTTACCAGTACTTTTCTGGTTTTCATATCTAGCAGTCTGTATCCTTTTGTGTGCTCACTGTAACCCACAAATATCATTTTCTTAGATTTTGAGTCCAACTTCTTACACTTTTCTTTTGGAATATGCACCATCGCTTCGCAGCCAAATATTTTCATATGACTGATGTTAACTCTCTTTCCAGTCCATATCTCTTCAGGAGTAGAGAATCCTATTGATCTCGTTGGACAGCGGTTGGTTATATAGGCTGCAGTTGATACAGCTTCTGCCCAGCACTCCTTCTGTAATTTGGAATTAATAAGCATACATCTAGCCCTTTCAAGCAGTGTGCGGTTCATCCGTTCGGCTAATCCATTTTGTTGGGGTGTGTAAGGAGTGGATGTTTGATGTGCTATACCTGACCTTTTCAGAAAGTTTTTGAATTCAGTGCTTGAATATTCTGTACCATTATCAGTTCTTATAGTTTTAATAGTCAAATTCAATTGATTTTCAATACAGGCTTTATATTCCTTAAATTTTTCAAATACTTCAGACTTATTGTTAATTATGTATGCATATACTTTCCTGGTCAGATCATCAATGAAGGTCACGAAGTAGCGTGCTCCTCCAAGTGATGGGACCTCCATTGGCCCGCAGACATCGGAGTGAATGAGTTCTAGCTTGCATGTTGCTCTGGAACCCTCCAGGGGAAATGGATTTCTTGTCTGCTTTCCCTTTACACAAGATTCACAAATAATTTTGTCACTGTTATCCAGTTTCACTCCAGAAGTATCTGACAGCTTCTTTAAGTCTTGAAAATTTAAGTGAGCCAATCGTTGATGCCACAGGTAAGGATCATTTTCTTTATTCGTTGCGGTTATGTATGCTGGAACACTGTGAGTATTCAGCCTGTACATGTTGTTGATCAGCTTGGCAGACGCAACTTCATTATGTCCACTGTACACCTTACATCCTTGTTTGTTGAATTGTACTTGACAGCCATTTTTTATCATTTGACTCACTGAGAGAAGGTTAGTAGCCAATTTTGGAGCATATAGAACATTTTTCACTTTAATTGTGTTTGTTTTTCCATCCTTGTTTGTCACAATTAGATCCACTGAACCACAGGCTTCCACAACTAGTTTCTTGTCATCAGCTACTTTGATAGTTCTGACTGGTGGTGTAGTTTCTTCATAGAGCCAGTCACGGTGCATTGTCAGATGCATTGATGCCCCAGAATTGATAAACCAGCCACTGTCATTATTAGTAGTGGCAGAAAATACAGCAACATAACCAGAGCTCTCATCTGAATGTTGTACTTTTTTCTTATTTCGGCAGTTTTTACTAATGTGCCCATATCTATTGCACACATAACATCTCGGGC
The DNA here is from genome assembly GCA_037074685.1 of Glyphodes pyloalis. Lineage (NCBI taxonomy): Eukaryota > Metazoa > Arthropoda > Insecta > Lepidoptera > Crambidae > Glyphodes > Glyphodes pyloalis. Next base: position 2,141,158 of record JAYKKO010000030.1, on the reverse strand, counting down.
CTTTACTGAATTTGTTTGGTTTCTGTGGAGCTTCTTTAGTATACTGCGACTGATTTCTATTTCCTTTTACATACAGTGCGGAAGACTCAGCATTTCGTACATCTTGCAGAAGCTTTGTCTTTACTGAATCAGCAGATATAACTACCCCGGAACTCTCAAGGGCCATAATCATAGGCCCATAGACTTCTGGCAGTCCAGCTAATAGAAGTGTTCCTAGCCACTCCTCATCCACAAGAAAACCAATATTCCTTAACTTGTGCGCTGTTGACATTATTTTATTAATGTATTCTTCGATGTTTTGACAATTGTCTAGTGTGGTGGTTATCAGATCTCTCAACAGACCAACTCGCCGCGTTAACCCTTTATCGTCAAAAGCTTTGGCGAGATTATCCCAGACTTCCTTTGAGGTCCTTGCTTCTTGAATGTGGATATAGATGGTGGGATGTACTAATAAGATTATTTTGGACTTAGCTTTCATATCGAGTTTGGGTTCTTCAATTTCACCGGTGACGCATCCCCATAAATCCTCGTGCTCGAGGTACGTTTGAACTGCGAAACGCCACGTTGAGTAATTGTCTCTTCCAATCAATTTCTCCAAAAGTGCCATTGTTGCGTTTGATACCATTTTGGTTTTGGGTGAAGAAAAAAATGTGTTTGCGGCGCGCCACGTGCGAGTGTGGTTTTCCAGTACTTTGGTTTTACGAAGTTTAGGTTCAAATAACTTTTACTTTCTATTCTATAAGTCACATACAGGCGTCCTGGGCCCATAACCTGTTGTCTTTTATATAAATAAAAGAGTTATTTATGACTTCAAGTTTGTTTTAATGTGAGATTATAACCTGACACACCGGATACAGGAAACAAGTGAACGATAAGTTACAAGTGACAGTTGTCAAAAAGAAAAAGAAGACATTGGTAGTGAGGCTAAGAGATGCTACATAGTGATGTCTAACAAATAGATAAACTAATAAAGGTTCTTAATTTTATTTAATACAACACTCCTGTACCTCCACAGTCTTCTTCACACATTATTCCTGGTGCATTCCATTCTACAGTTCAGCGTAAACTTTCAGTGTAGCTGTTTCCCAAACTACTTCCGCAAAGGTCTTCAAAGTAACAGACTACAAGGAAAACTCGCAACGTGTCCGGAGCAGTTCGTGTGACGGCGAATAAATCACGGACGCGGCTGCCGTGAACGCCGAGACAGGTCGCTGCTTGCCGACGAACTTGATGTATTTTGAGGCGCATATCATGGTGTTGCCGAATAATCGATTGTGATCACACTGAATAATCTAGAAATCGATGGACCATCAATAGAATCCACTCCTTTAAGAACTAATATACTACTAGTTCTTGAAAGAGTCGATTCACGCGCGTTTAAAATACAATCGTGCGAAACGCCTACCAAAAAATATTTTTATTGAAAGATTCCACGTTCGGGCGAATTTATTTAGTGCCAATTGACTACTAACTCACCGATAATATTATCATTCAGAACAATATTAATTCTTGACCATGATATTACGAGATTACATTTTTTTTTAAGATTGACAATCAAGTCGATACTATTAGTTACATCAATATTTTTTTCAATCGATTAATTTGCAATTAATTTGAAAACAGTATTTCATGTTATGTCATCTTTTAGATATATATCAAATTAAATTTAAAAACATTTTCGTTTGGACCTTAGCTTGGGCCTTTGTTGGAGCTGATAAGATAGCCTAGTGTACAGTGGAAAGAACGTCAGGCTTTGGACTTTTTACTACCTTTATGTCGTTGGCATAGGAATAAATATAGCACTGCAAGTGTTTATCGTTATGTGTTGTCGTTTATACCTTTGAGGTTTGCGGTACCAGCACCACAAGAGGACAGGATTCGCCATATAGTGCCGGAAATGTTGATGAAACTCTTAGGTTAGTTCTTTGCAAAGACCGTTGAATTCGATACTGTCATCAATATAGCTCTTTCTGCTCGTTTCTCCACCATTAACATGCTTCCATTCAGCGTTGAAAAGGGTTTTGCATGCAGATCATTATGTCACCGTTTTAACGTAGCTCGCTGTACACTCTCGTCACGTCCGGTGCTATAAATTCAGAAAGCGCTGCCGAGTGCTGTTCTTTAGCTCTCAGAGATAGTTAATACGCTTGTCACTGTATTTTACGCGTTGAACCTTTATTTTCGGATGTTTCGAAATTATGGAATTAAGTAATTATGTTTCACTCAAGTATCAACATACGCTGTAGTTGAAGATATGTAAACTGAATGAAATGTGTGGATTTATAGATTAGTTACACAAAATTTCTGATTATGTGGTAAATAAGTGACGGTATCACAACAATCAGACCAGAGACAATATAGAAAAGTTCGTTTCCTATTCCGACCGGGGATTGAACTCGGAACCGCAGATATTTTCCAAGTTTCGGGTTGAAACTCCGAGTTCATGGGGTCCCAAAGCATGGTCTTTATTGAAAGACCCAAATCCAAAAGCTGGCTACCTCACCCTGCGTCTCTCCATCACAATTCAACGAGGTTAATTTTTGATACTTTACTATAGGATGTACTTTATTTATTTATTTTAAATTAATGTTTTTCCAATTAAACCAGTATAATTCAATATATTGGTCAACCAAGAAAATTCAGAATTTTAACTTAAGTGGTAGTGAGGTCCAAGTTAAAGAGCTACAAGTACAGCATAATCAACTGTTACTGAACTAGTAGCTTAAAGGTTTGCTCCCACTACTAATGTAGCACCCCCCAGGAGCTCTGGAAACCTTACTCACACGCAGGAACACAACAACACAGAAGTGATTGTTATCTTGCTGCGGTCTTCTATAAGGTAGATGTATTTCACCAGTCGGGGTGCTCCAGTTCGAGCGATAAATCGGTACGCCCTCTCTCTTAACTAAATATAAGGTACTATTTTCACATTCAAATGCGAAGGCCTATACGAATATTTATTAAATAATAAATAAATATTGGACAACATCACATACATTGCTCTGATTCTGTTGTAAGTTGCTAAAGCGCTTGTGTTACACAAATCAGAAACAATGACGGTACCACAACACTCAGACCCGAGACAATACAGAAAAGTTCGATTCCCATACCCGATCTGGGATCGAACCCGGAACCTCAGAGATGGCGCGACGCCAAAGTCCGGCACGCTCGCCTCCGGCTACGGAGGTCGTAAATTTATTACTTTTTCACACTTAGCGTAACCCCACACTAGCGTTCTTTGAGCGTCGACGCCCACGCAACGCCGACGCGACGTCGACGCAACGCCGACGCGACGTCGACGCAACGCCAACGTGACGTCGACGCAACGTCGACGCGGCGCCGACGCAACGCTTGCGCAGCGGCGCGGTCGAAATGACGAACGCCAGGACTGCGCTCCACAGGCGCCGCGCCTGCCCGACGCCTGCCGCAGCGTTTATTTGACAACAGTACAATGATCAACTCAATTGTTTCGGCCCGCCCGTGTTTTAGAATCAGTAGGTTTTTAGCTTTTTAGCTGATAGCAAATATGGATGTAGCTTAAAATACTAACTCATATTGTCGAAGAAGAAACCCATTTTCAATTAAGTACTTTTAGTTTTCGAGAAAATAAATGCTAAAGTTGACTATTCGGGCCATGTGTCAAATAGGTAAAATATATTTTTTCCTTTACAAGTTGAAAGCATTAATTTATCACTGCAATATAAAACATTATATTGTGCGTTATTCAAATCTTACATTTCCATTTTCGAAACAACTGTACATGACGTCAGCGCGGCGCGACGCTCGAACGCGATGTGCAGAATACGCCCAGCGCAAGCGCCGCTCAAACGCCGCGCCGACGTTGTGCGGGCGCCGCGTCGACGCTGAGCGGGCGCCGCGTCGACGCAACGCCCAACCAACGCTAGTGTCGGGAGGTCGCCGGCAAGACGCTGACGCTCGAAAGACGCTAGTGTGGGGTCCCTCTAAACTAAATTAAATAAATGTATATGAAATATACTTTTTATCCCGATATAATGCAAACAAAGTCGCTAGCAACAGCTAATTCAAAATGTTTCTATTGATCAAATAAATTCTCCCTGTCTATTAAGTCTTAGGATTGAGAAATCGGACCTTAAAGACAAATGATTTTCTTCCATCCCAGTACTTTAAACGGAACATTAGTAATAAAAAATCTACCAAGCGAGAGAACTGACAGTGATGCACAAGTTTGGGTTGCAGTCGAGATTTACGCGGAATGCATCGTGACGAATGCGCGGCTTCGCTCGAGACTGGGTGCTTTGTGTGAAAATGTTGTGCAGCTAACTGAACAAGCTGATCTTGTATTTTCGTGAGTATGGATAGGAATTTATAGGAATACTATCTGTGCCTGTGACTTCATTCGCGTTGACTACATACTTTCATGGTCAGTTTTACCCCAATCTCCCCTGATATTCGAAACAATAATAATTCACACTCATTCATTTAACCCATATTTGGTCCAAGTTTTGAGCTACATTTGTGACAAATTTCATATCGATAACTTAAAAAATAAACATTTTCCCATATAAACTTTCAAGGGCGGTATTACCTCCATCCCCCCTTATTTCAAAGCAAAAAGTAGCCGTTGCCCGTTTTATTACCAAATATATACCAAATTTCATCAAAATCGGTTTTGTGCTTTAGGCATGTGTAAGGAACGTATTTTCTTTACTAAAAGTGGAAGTACTTCTGCCGAGCTAGGTGTTATCTGCTCGGGGACCAAGGCCCAACTACCAATCTTGGTTTGTTGTATATGTCACCGTAAGATTGTAAAAATCGTTAGATTACAATCTACCTCGCGAGATTGTAAACTGTCGACAGATTGTGAACCGTAACTGGGGATTGCAATTTAACGGATTATTTTTCGCTTTATTGTAATCTATCGAAGTGAAACCGTTAAATTACAATCTGTTAGGCTTCAAACTGTCCGAAAGCTCTTCCTGATTGGTCGGTTTATTGTATGAGCGACCAAACACGACCAGCCTTTGTATGTCCGCGTAAAGTTAGGAATGAAATTCAATACAAATCATTTCTTTTATTTAAAGAAATAGAGATGTCGTATAAATAAAATAAATGCACTTCAAAAAATCTTCAAGTACATATTTATTTACTATTTACTGGGTAATCAATAATCCTGACATACGTTGAGAAATAATTGTACCGAAATATTTATTCTTCATACACTCAAAATTATAATTGAAAATTACAATAAAATGAAACAATTATTTTGTCTTTTAACACAAGTTAAAATTGGAAAATTTTAAGAAACTTTTATAAACAAATATTTAGTCCTTTAAACATACCATAAATTAATAGTATAAAGACAACAAACGAAATAACAAACAAATATGGCGAATGACGGGGCGGCGGGGGGCACATAACTCTCAACCAATCAGCGCGCGAGATGCATTTCGTTCTACATCAGTTCACAATTTGACCGATTCCCATCGATAGATTACAATATAACGAAAAATAAGGCGTTTAGTTGCAATCATAATGTTACGGTTCACAATCTGTCGACAGTTTACAATCTCGCGAGATAGATTGTAATCTAACGATTTTTACAATCTTACGGTGACATATATATAGTTAGTGGCGATGAAAACTCTGACATCGCGATGTATTAATTGGCTAATCGTGCATTACGTATGGAGCGTCGTTTACTATGTCAATTCTGCTGACGCCGTATTTGTGTCGACTTGTAGGTCGGTCAAACACGTAAAAGCTGGACAGACAGACAGAGTTACTTTTGCATTAATATTAGTATTAGTATTGATAAATAGGAATGATGACTTGGTCAAACTTTAATTCTCCATTGCCGGAGGGTGCCTAAATATTGAAATTAACTTTTTGTTTGCAGATATTAAACAAATATTGGACAACATCATATACCTTTGCTCTGATACTGTGATAAGTAGCTAAGCACTTCTGTTTCAGAAATCAGATACAACGGTGTTACCACAACATCCACAATTTTTTTTCTATACGGAACCCTTCATGGCGAGTTTTTAACGACAGGAAATGCCTTTGCGCTTTGGCATGTATGGGACTCCCAGGGAGCAGACCCTACTCCCAGCTCTGCCATAAAAAGGGCGGAGACTAATATTCTACTCTATTAACCTTGAAGACTTTACCCTTGTTTCTAATGTAGCACCTTCCCAGGAGCTCTGGAAACCTTACACGCAGGAACACAGCAACACCGAAGGATTGTTATTTTGCTGCGGTCTTTTGTACGATAGAAAATATAAAATAGAAAATATCTTTATTCATGTAAGCTTAACAAAAGCACTTATGAATAGTCAGTACAAATAAAGTATTCTACCGCCGTGTTCTGAATGTTGATCATGTCGAGAAGAACCGGCAAGAAACTCGACACTTACTCTTTTCAAATATAACAATGTGTCCTTAAACTAGGCTCTTAAATAATATATTTGTAGTAACGAGATAGTGGTATTTCACCAGTCGGGCTGCTCAAATTCAAAATAAATCGCTATATATACCAAACTAAAAAAAACTCACTGAGTAAAAGTGTTCCCCGCGGAATTTGAAACCACGACCTCTGGGTTTTATAAACTACGCCACGAAGTAACTTTACATATTGCTGAAGCACACTTTTATTAAATTTCCTATTTAACGTACTTCCTGACAACAGCGAGCCAAGTTGAAGGTATTCTCAATTTAATTTTGTTAATGGCTCAAATAGATATTTCCGCTTATATCAAGTCAGCTATGAAAATTATATTTTATACTAAAAGGCAAGAAAGATTGTATTAATTTTTGTTACCAATAACTATTCAATATCTATTGATTGCATTCACATTAGTTTGTATATGCTTTATGACATAAATATACGTACAGTGTCTGTTGGTAAATATTGCACCTAGCATTAAGTCCACTTCAGGGACCGGAAAACCCGCTTTCAAAACCCTTAAAAAAGGAAACCCTTTCATTTGGTAACCCTAACCATTTGGGAAACCCTATCGAAGGGGCACCCAAAATAAGGGTAACCTTATCAATCGGGAAACCCTAACGCAAAAGTAAAAGTAAGTCCACTTACACGATTTCGCGCAAAAAAGTTTTCAAAAATAAATATTGAGAAATAAAGACACAGTTGTACATTCAGCATCATTAAAGTCAAGCCTTTGAGTAATTACCAATTTGACATGTTATGTCATTATTTTTATAGGTAATTTGGTATTGGTATTAATAGTTTTTATATATAGCACTTTGTAAAATTAAACATGTCAAACCAATTCCATGGTCAATTAATCAGTCAACTTAATGTAACAAGGATACTAAATTGTTTACGAACTAAAAAAATTACCATACCGAAGTTACGACTTGCAACCATTTCATGAGTTAGCTTTAGTTTCGTCACAAAAAGTTGCAGCATGTAAGGAGCCCTTATACCTTTGGTTCACACATTCCTCTATGTGGAAGTTTGGTTCTATGTCATAGATTTACGACCTCATCCGTGCACACATCGTTGCTGCGAGAACGTGGAAATTTATTATCGCTCCTATTTCTGACGGTCTTTATGAAATACGCCACCGGCGACTTAGTACGTCGGGAATGGTGACTATGGGTAGCCTTTTTAAATGAATTAGGAAATGAATTAGGAACTGTACTAGAACGAGCCATTTGTGTCTAAAATATCATGACCTATTTATAAGGGTAAAATTTTTTAAATTTTTGGGGGGTCATTTCTTTACATCTAATAAATAGCTTCAAAATACATTTCTCAGCTTTTTTCGACTTGCATACAAAGTTTCACCTTTGTTTAATAAAAATGGGTTAAATTATTATGTACTAAAATGACACAATGTATATGTAAAGAATATGAAACTACAATTCCTATATAAAATAAAATTAAATATTTTATTTAATTACGAGTACAGTAAATTAAAAAAGTTCATTATAAAATTAAAAAGAGAAAGTGTGCTATGTGCTATAAAATAAATGATTATGTACTTAAATTACAAAATGCATGTTTAAAGAATATTCAATTCCTATGTAAAAATCACATAAAATATTTTATTTAATTATGAGGACAGTAAATGTAAAAAATTCATTGTAAATTTAAAAAGAGTAAGTGTAGAGTTACGCAACAATTCTTCACGACATCATCAACATTCCGAATACGACGGTAGACTACTGAACTTGGACTGATGATTCTTAAGTGCCTTTGCAAAGCTTTTGGGAATAAAGTTATTTTCTATTCCATTTTATGAATTAAGCCGGTTTTAAGTATCTCGGTGAAGAAAAAAATAACGAATAAAACTGTGAGAATTTATGAGATTTCTAAACAAAAAATTTGCATTTGATCCCTGAAAAGTCTGTCTCTTTAAAAATTATCACTTACTTCGTTTAATGTTACCTTTGAAACGCCACTTTAAAGGTAAAAGGTAAATTCATTAATGTCACCCGGACAAGGAAATGACACGAATTATTTTACATCAGAAACATTATGTAAATGCAGTAATGCTGGGGGCGTATAATTTCATTGATCGTTATCGTGAAAAATCCCCTTCAATTACAAACAACAAGGTGTGAATAGCTGAGGCGGACTCAGGTTTAAAAATAATTGTAATAATCTTCATAAATAAAAAAATAAGAATTGCTGTTCGTTAATCTTGATTTTGCTGATTTTGGTGTTGATATAATTGTGGAGGTCCGGAGAAGGTTTGAAAGGTAAGCAAATTAAAAAAAAAATTAATTTGCTTACCTTTTTTGACGGGACCGCTTGTAATTATGATAAAAGCGTAGGAAAGTGACGAGCCCATCGCTCGCTGGTGAGAGTTTGTGATCTTCGCACCATGAAGAGCGACAACTCTCTATTGATGCAGTCAGTCTCTGCAGGCTAGCTTGTGGCGAGTTGTTGACCCATCTTATTGATAACATATTGCCCAAGTTACTATAATCCATTTTTGTACACTTTTACCAAACAAATTAAACACAACACTTGTGCCAAACCATTTTGCATAAGACCCGACCAACGTACAAATAACATATTTATTTATACCATTATCAAAACCGTAACTCTTCATACTTATGCCCCAAACCGAGAAAGGCAATCAAAAATAAATCACGCACAAAAGTAAACAAGCTCATTTCTCCGCCTAATCCGTCCCTGGCTCGCAAAATATCGCCTCAGGTGAAAAAAATATCGGCCGCGAATGTTCCCCGTCGAGCTAAACAGTTAAATGACTGGCGCAAATCGCGCGACAAATGAGCATGAGGTAAACATTTGCATATATATTGCTCGCTCGCTTCGCTCAAAGGGGTGGGGATGAATTTTAAAATTTTCGATTCGCCCTTAGTGCTGCCGCACGATTGCCAATATCGATAGTTTATCGATAGTTTTAATAGCATCGATACTGATAGTTTCGTTGGCTGTTGCTAGCGATGATAGCGATATCGTCATAGCATAAATTATTGATTCTTTAGTCAATACTATTAATTGCCTAAAAGTATTCATAAAACAAATCTTCACGAGTGTGCACACGTTGTTTTTCGTGGTGCCTACGATGCGTGTCCCACAATCGTGTGCTTTATATTGCATTGAAAACTAAAAAGAATTGTCCAAATGTATACTATATGTACTTAAATTTGGTTTAAATCTCGTTTATGAGCATCGTTTGCATGAATGTTCGTAAAAAATGCACCGCGTATAAATATAGTTAAAAATATTCAAAAAATTATAAGGATGTTTTGACCACTGCTTACAATTTTTAAACTTCAAATATACAACTACTAAAAGTTAGAGTCCAGGTCTCCATATAGAGTGAAGCAGTTAAAATGTTGAAAAGTTTTAAGGTATTGCAATTTTAAACTAGTACAAAATATGTGTTAACAAATGTGTTCAAGGTAATAATGAATCCTAGAAATAACATAACAATTAGTTGATCTTCGCATCTTATGCTGATACACTTTGATTAATTGTCTAAGTTATACATTTTTATATTTTAACACATTTATTCACACTGATGTATGTGTTTTACAATGTTTGAAATGGTGTGAACATTGTTAGCTCAATAGTTTATGTATAATCAAAACATACAATACTTTGTTCAACTATCACCCAGAACCCTGAGATATTAACCAGGCACATAAATATTGGACAACATCACATACATTGCTCGGATTATTTGGTTAATACTTAAGCACAAGACCCAGACCCGAGACAATATAGAAAAAATATTTTCCCATATTTAACCAACCTAGGAAAAAAACCCGGGACCTCAAAGATGGAGTGACGCCAAAGTTTGGCCAGCTAGCCTCTCGGCTATGGAGGTTGTCGAAATAAACTTACTAGACTATCGAGTTGTCACCGCAAACAAATAATAATGTTTTTTTTAGATAAAATATATCGATATTTCGACAACACTACTTGCTCTTCGATGCTCGCCTTCGTTTAGGGTATCGAAATTGGTATTGGAATAATGAATTATTGTTTGCCGATTGCTTAAATATGGTGAGCGTTTGATAACGAATTTTGGCATTTGGTTTATGTGGACAAATTATCGGTAGTCTAATTTTGTGTACCAGTTAGCAATTGGAACGTTCGTATATTTGCGTGTCCATATTTATACATTATAGTATTTAGTACAGAGAAGAAGATTGTAAAGTGGGCCATGAGATTCAGTTTGGAACTTAAAGTTGTAAATTATGAAGTATAAAATTTATGAATGTTTATTTTAACTGGGACTTCCCAATTTATTTATTAATTTAAAGTATTTATTTAAATTCTTTAAATTTAAAAAGGAAAAGAAAAATTATTTGTTAATGTAATAACTCAATTTTTTTGTATATTACACTTCAAGATTGGCCTCATCTAACCTGATGTTAACGCTGATATCCGACAATCCCGGACTAAGGGATTTTTAAATTTTTAAATAAAGTTCGTGAATACTTCTTCTTTCTCGCTAACAAGTAATGATAGTCATGAATTTGTCAATTGCTGAACCAATTTATTTATCTTCTGAATTTATAGTTATGTAGATATTTGTTTTTATATATAAATTATCAATAGTATGTAAATCTAAGTATACCTTCATATTCTATATATTATATTCTAATTAATTTATATAGTATGTGTATTATTATCGTATATTTAAAAGATACCGTAATGTAATTTTTAATGCTTACTTTATTGTTGTTTAAAATGATTTCTTTTTTTCTCCCCTGTTACCGCACCCATATACAAACTATCTGCATGACCCAAGGGTTGACTGGTAGAGAATGCCCCTAGCATTAAGTCCACCTGTTGTACCTATTTATGCAATAAAGTTTTTAATTAAATAAATAAATGTTAAGTGGACTGATATTGGACTGATCGCCCTTACCTTGAAGGCTTGGCCCCTGCTACTAATGTAGGACCCTGGAGCTTTGGAAACCTTACTAACTTAACACAAAACCCACCCGAAGAATTAGTTCCAGAAACATTGACCCTTTGAGTTCTGTCAGAAAGGTTAGGCTGTAGAAGACACAGTGAAGTGCTTACAACACCATTAATTTATGTGTTTGTTATTTGGCTGCAGTCTTCTGTAATATTTCGGTTATGGTTAGGTACTTAGGAATTGTAAAATTAGATATTGCGGTTATGATAACGAACAGAATCAAAACTATGTACCATACTTAAAAGACGTATACGACGAAAATATAGATCTTATTTTACTGATTATAGATATGGTATTAAGTCAATTTGCCTTAAAACTCGACTAATGCTGGTTCCGATATTTCACGATTTGTTCAAAAATGATCAGTTTTTCTCCAACTGACTAAGAGTCTGGAAAGGGAATGCTCCTTCGTGCAATAAAGTTTTTAAATAAATTTAGGGTGTTAGTTTACGCCACGTATAATTTATAACTATCCGTAATCAAAACGATTCGTTTTTCAAATATTGAAACTGGGCGTTATAAAACTTTTAATCCGAAATAAATGCAAATAACATTGCAGGCATAGCTAGTTCTGTATTTGCAGTTCTTTAATCGACTACGAACATAGTTGTTCTCAACTTATCGTGATTGGATGCTTTTGTATTTATTTAACAACGCGTTCTCTGTCTGGATTTTTATTTGATCAAATCGTCGACATAATTTTGAACGGTTCAAACCGCATTTTAAAGTGATTGCATTTTTTGTTGAAGCCAATTTACTGGGATGAGACGAAACGTATTGAAGATTTAGATTTAGCTAGAATGCAATTTGTTTTCAGCTGATGCTATTTTTACTTTAATTGAAAATTTTATTTGTTCTCCAACAAAACCACTTGAGAAAAAAAAAACGCTTTTAAAATCTTTTAACGTTTTGTAAGAATGATAAATTGTGTTGTGCTTGGAACAAAGTTTTGATTTGAGAGATGAATTAGATCTTTGAGTCCAAAAATAATAAAATAATTTTTGACACGATCGGTTGGCGTCATTAGAAATTGTTTTAATGTTTTAATGTGTGATGTTTTAATTTAAGTCTCGAGTCTAGTTGATGTGGTACCGTCATAGTTTTTTTTTTTTTTATATTGCACTTCAAGATTGACTTCATCCCACCTGATGTTAAGTGGTAATGAGGTCCTAGCTTAAGGGTGACAAGTACAGCATAATAAATCTGTTACTGGACTTGTCGCCCTTACCTTGAAGGCTTGACCCCTGCTACTGATGTAGCACCCCCCAGGAGCTCTGGATACCTTACACGCAGGAACACAACAACACAGAAGTGATTGTTATTTGGCTGCGGTCTTCTGTAAGGTGGAGGTATTTCACCAGTCGGGCTGCTCCAGTTCGTTAAACGTTAAACGAATAAATATTTTCATCAATACACCATTTACCTACAAGTGGAATAAAACAACTCAAAATCCCCCCCTAAAGCCCTCATTCTACAAATCGACTTTCTTCTAAAGCCTAGTTGATTTATTTCCACGAACTATCGAAAACAATCTACAACAATACTCGTAGCAACTCTCTTCCAATTAGACAAACAAATTACAGACCTTCTCATTAGCCATCGGCTCATTTCCTCTAATGACTATTTTATTTAGCGTAAAGCTAATGGCTTTCTGTCTAAACCCTGTCTTTAGGTTTTTCAATAGGTTAATTAGTTCAGCTAAATGGACTTTTGTTTAGTTGCTCCACATTGGCGGCTAAGTAAGCTTACCATTGTTGCAATGACTATGGCCAGATTAGCATTAAGTGAGTAATGGCACGTCAAGGTAAAAATTTGATTCCTCAGCAGGTATTTCACTTGCGGTGTCTACCGCGAGGTGGGGTAAGGATCGTTTGGTTCAACCATCTCCATTTAACCCCCAACCACCATCAGGGGGCAAGAGCGGTCGCCACTTTGCCGCCATTTCGCTGGTGGTTTTGTAGTTGCTCAATTTGAACTAAGTATCCCACAGCAATACTACCTACTATTTGTAGTATTTCAGTGAGATATTGCATGGTAAGAAGATTATGTCAAACCAGGAGTTATAGTGGGTTGGTCTGCCATTTCCCCAGAGAGTTCCACACGTGCCGTCATCTCCTTTAAGTGACTGATAAATTGCAGTAGTGTTCCCCTCTAGCCATATTAAGAAATCAAATACTAAACGTTCGTTGTAGAAAATGTCACTTTATTGATTTCCTGATTCCGAAGTTAGGTTCAGAATGTTTGTTATTTTCTTGTATACTTTTTTCTTCATGTCTTTGTAGAACTCAGCTTAAGTACTTACTCTAACTCTATAACTCAGGCGCTTTATTTATCGCACCAGCTACCCAACGCAATATTGCGCTATGGCGCAAACAATACCAAGATGCCAAGTGAACTGTGAAACGTGCACGTTGAAAATTTAAATGTTCAAACTATACTTGTTGGGTCGTAATATGGGGACTAGCTTGCAAGTTTCCATTCGCTTTAATTTCACAAAACTAGGTTTAATTAGGCAAAATAAGATTCGTGCAATACAACAAATTTTCAACAACACTTGTCTACATTATGTTATGGTATTTTATGTTGGAAAAATCTACCTTAGCACCATTTGATTTCCCACACCTCTGAACGTGAAATGAGTTAACACACCCAGCGCCTTAAACACAATGGCGCATTTGCGTGGCGCATTTTCACACATGTCTTACGAAGAGCATTGCCAACTAAGCCATCACTTAGACCAAACATTTTATTACGGTCATATTTCGCGTGCAGATCTATTTGGCGACATTAAACGTCTGTCAAACAACAGGCCCCGTTCATTCTGCTTCTCCCACATCAATTCTCGCGAAAGGGGATTTTTTCACAGAAAAAAAAAATCTTTTCTTTTTCATATTTACGACTCGAAGTTTACGAGGCGGCCTATTCTTTTCGTCCTGCTTGTGTGGTGTTTGGTGCAAACGGAAAAAAGTAGTTGATTACTCTAGACGATTGAGCGGTTTTTTCCTCCGAAATACTGAAAATAAAAATAATAACACTTTGACAAATCAAAGTTACAATACACGAAAAATCCCTGAACAATGACAACCATATTCCTTATTTGTTCAAAAAGAAAAAAAATATTTTCGCTTGAGAAGGTAAAATATTTTCTGTTTCTACAAAATATTTTAAGTTTTCAAATGCGGCGTGAATCACTATGAACAAATTTAAATCGATTCAAATGCTTGATTGAATCAAAGAAGTATATTTGATGTCTCAATTCGAATTAAATTACACTTTCAATTTGAAAAGATACACCTTTCAATGAAACTTGTAGGTAAGGTTAGACTTTCCGTATTGTTGCATAATAAATATATTTTCGAAAAAATTTTATAAAATTAATATGTAACAATTTATTGCAAAAAGACATTATTTTATTAGTAATTTATAAATTTACATAATTAAAAACAAATCACAGAAAGTAAAACATAAACTCTCCACTATTTATTACCACAAACATTGAGATTACGGATTAAGCTCATAATGCCTCTACAGACAGAAATGCAGTTAAATTAATAATGAAAAGAGTCCGGACTGACTTGGTCCGTTGAAAAGAGAAATGAAAATATGACAGAGTGGCTTCCGAGACTTATTATAAGCGTTGATGGTCCAAGAAAATTGCACTTCAAACAAATAAGCTACAAAGAAAATAATAGTCTTAGAAAATTAAATACATGGTTAGGATTTAATGCTTAGGTATACTGATTTTTTTTCTCTACCATAATATATGTTATTGTGTTTTTAAATTGTATACCTATGCACTGATACTGTGTGTGTATTGATTTTCTATGTTGTAAAATATTAAATATGATTAAATATTTTTTATGTATGTTTATAAATACCATATCTAATAATGGCAAATTACCTTAAAATTATATTTAAACTCGGGGTGTCCGTTTCAGGTTTCTAAACGATTCAATGAAGCCATCGCTTCTTTCCTCCATTCTATGGAACCACTACTCTTACTATATACATATATTCATGAGATGGGATAACTCGACAGACATAAAACCAAGATTCAATAAAGTTTATGAACCAGTTCTCTATGCCATTTTTTTATAGAAGCGCAGTATGTTGGCTCCTCCCAGCTTGATGGTAAGCAAGAGAAGAACCCATCGCGATGACAACGGATTTGATACCGATATATCCTATCCGGTAGCATCGCCACATTGACCCGCAAGATGTTTGTTTCTTCACGCTCCTTTTGAAGGAAACCATTTCAAAGGAAGGAGGAAACACGGGAGCCGGATTTGATGAGATATGCAATTATGATTATTTGCACTCGCTCCCACTTGTAAATTGGACCCTCCTTTTACGTCACGTAAGTCATAAGGATCGGGGCCCGCATAAAATGTGCATTAGTCTGAACAAATAAACGCTCTTATCCCTACTTTCTGTGCGGGATTTGTGGGATGCCTCGAACTCGCTATAAACCAAATGTATGTTTCTTCTTTTAAAGTCGCCACATTCAATTTGAGCTGCTACGAGACTTCTTATCAGTTAGTTGACTTGGCTGGGGCCGTTTTGTAGAAGAGTTCCGGGTCTTGTGGTGGTAAGTGATTTATAGGACGGCTTAGGAAGTTCATATAGGTCCTACCTACATTGTTCAGATAAGAACTAAATTCGATGTGCGAGTGTCTACCTTTTTAAGCAGTCGAACGTACTAAATGTACTCTTAATAAGAATGATGTCTCGTAAAAAAACATAATTAGGTCTATCGGTTAACCTTTCAAAATACAATGAAAACGTTTTTTGCTTCAACGAATTAATAAAAATGTATAATAATACAGCTCGTCTAAGTTCAGTGGAACTGTACGAAAACATAAGTCGCGCTAAATTGTAACGAAATTTTTCTTTGCGATTTTTTAATTTAAATTTCATCTAAGTTATTTTTTTTTTGTTTTATGATAAAAAATGTCATAGATACATTTTTACTTGTGTAATTGTACTTGTGTACCAATTCATTTTGAAAAATATGTTTGATATTATTGAATTGAAACGATGCGGGGCCCAATATTTTGTATGTATTTTGTATGGAACAGTGGATTAATAAAATACTAGCAGTCCACCGAGACTTTCCTCGTTTTTTTGCATATTTCCCACTGATTCTTCTCTCTTATTGGTCGCAGCGTAATGTCATCCAAATATATAAAAGGAGAAACTGACTTGACTGACTGACATATGAACGCACAGCCTAAACGGCTTAACGTACGCACTTGAAATTAGGAAATGACCTAGCTTAGGTACCGTAGAGGTGCACTAAGAAAGGGATTCCCGAAATTCTTACGGATACGGGAATTAGCCGGAAAATCCTTTTGTATTAAAAATCAGAACCGCTTAAGTTTGACGCTTGAAATTTGGCATGTAGGTGCCTTAGTAAACTTTAAGCTTAGTTGCAACAGGATATTGCAAAATTCCCACGGGAACGGGAGTAAGCGGGAAAAAAACAGGAAAAACGCTGTAGTCCACGCGAACGAAGTCGCGGGCACAGCTAGTATGACATAAAGCCTTCCATAGACTATCCGACACAAATATAATTTTTAGATTCAAACCAGAAGACCGCAGCCAAATAACAATCACTTCTGTGTTGTTGTGTTCCTGCGTGTGAGTAAGGTTTCCAGAGCTCCTGGGGGGTGCTACATCAGTAGAAGGGGTCAAGCCTTCAAGGTAAGGCAACAAGTCTAGTAACAGTTTTACTATGCTATACTTTTCGCCCTTAAGCTTGGAACTCATTACCACTTAACATCTGGTGGGATGAGGTCAATCTTGGAGTGCTTAATAAAAATAACCAGTAGTTCCTTAGTTTAGCGCGTTAGAACAAACAAACTCTTGAGCTTTATAATATTAGTAAGTATAGATATGAGAAATTACAATTAACAATTAAGACCGTATTTAACAAACTCAAGATAACTGACGTCCCAATTTAAAACTGCTTCACAATTTCAGTTCACGTACGAGGAACTTGTTGCAACTACTCGTGCTCTTATTCCGTTGCAACAAGATTCATTGTTGAAAAGCTCTACGTACCAAAAGCGAATGCCCGAGTACATTGTAGAAGCTTCCATGTTTGGAGTAAAGAAAATTGCCAGTCATATATAATTCACGAGATTGCACAACATGAAGCCGTTTTCAATTACTTCTTAAACCGACTTTTGGGGGATACATACATTATGCGGAGGAATATCTTTTTCTTCTCACATACTTCGAAGATATGGTAATGTGGCAGTCAAGTATGATCGAGTTTCAATTTGAATTTGTTGTTTCGACTGGTGGTAGGTTTTTGTATAGAGCTGCCTAAATATGTACAGTCAATTCAGAGCTCCTGGTGGGTGCTACATTAGTAGCAAGGGTCAAGTTTTCAAGGTAAGGGCGACAAGTCCAGTAACAGATTTATTATGCTGTACTGGTCACCCTTAAGTTAGGACCTCATTACCACTTAACATCAGGTGGGATGAGGTCAATCTTGAAGTGCAATATAAAAAAAAGTCAAAAGCAAGTCATACTATGGACTTATGTCATGGGCATAAGAACTAAAATTGAACTGCAAGTATTTACCTTAATGTGCCGTCGTCCGAACATTTATAAAATTTCACATCTCTTCTCCGCTTAGCTTCGATGGAAAGATTCTGATTGGTTTATTCAAATACATCTCCTCCCGTCTCCTCTGCTCTCTGTTTTGGTGGAAACCGTACCTTAACCCGTCCACTTTAAATATATTGGACAACATCACATACATTGCTCTGATTCTGTGGTAAGTAGCTTAAGCACTTGTGTTACAGAAATCAGAAACAACGACGGTACCACAACACCCAGACCCGAGACAATATGGAAAAGTTCGTTTCCCATATTGACCCGACCGGGGATCGAACCCGGAACCTCAGAGATGGCGGTCGCCAAAGTCAGGCCCGCTCGCCTCTCGGCTACGGAGGTCGTCATACGTCATTTAAAGGTATACATTAATACATATAAATATAGAGGGTCTGATTGTAATATTGAGAAACTCACTTTTTAGTACATACATGCATATGACATCTATACAACATTTTGTTTGTACGTCAGTTTGTTCGGGCTATCTCTGAATTGGCTGGACCGATTTTAACAGGACTTTTATTTTCATTTTAGAAAAAGCTATTCTCTGAATTGGCTTGATCGATTTTAGCGGGACTTTTATTTTGGTATTTTTGTTTGAGTTATTTTCTTTTTAGAAAAATAAATGCAAAATACTGTAGTCCACGCGAACGAAGTCGCAGGCTTTATTAACTAAAATGTTACTTCAAGTATTTTCTATGATATAAAATAGTATATCATATTTCTTGACATGGTAAGCAAACAATACCGTTACAGTGCGGTATGACATCTTCCTTTACACAAATGTACCTATGCTTAATATAATATAAGCCATGACAATCATTATCTAAGTATTTAAAAAAAACTTTGATCATAATAATGTTATAATTATTGTTCTTGCATTATTTAAAATAGAACTCAAAAATTTTACGTCACCTAATCCTTTGAGCTTAAGTTAAAAAAAAAAATAAAAGAGCAAATGTGTTATGAAAATTTTACTTTTATATTTGAAAACCACATTTTATTTCTATGCTGTTCTATATCTTCTCTCTTCATTTGTTTAAGTGGTTAGAGCGTTAGGCTCAAAAAACCGGCCGTGAACTAAATAAAACGTGAACAAATACCTACCGCAGGGAACACTTTTAATAAGTGAAATTTTTCCAGTTTATTTAGTGTATTAAAAGCTTGAATAATCTGATAGTCTCGAAAGCACGTCGAACCGTTGGTATTGGTGATTCATATTATCAACGCAACTGAAATAGCACCTAAGAGAAATTTGCCATACCCCGTTTTTTATCCATTTCACAGGTGAAAGAAATTAATAGGTCTGATACCCCTTGTAAAGGTTGTGAAGGTCAGACGGCACTGCCATTTAGATGATGAGTTCCACCGACAAGTTATAGTTGGTAGTCCCCGCCTTTTTTACGGCTAAGCTGGGAGTAAGGTCTGCTCCCTGGGAGTCCCATATACGCCCGCAGTCACCCTCGGCTGCGGTAAGGTGCGCGAATTCATTTAATGCCGGAAAAATAAATACATTAAAAAAGGGTCAGACGGCAATGCTTACCGGTAGGTGCTGTGGAGGAGCCTGCGTACAATCTGAAAGGGATCCCGAGTCCCCCACAACTGTGCAGCGTTGGCCACCAAGGGAATTTTAGTCGGAGCTCTGCAGAGAGTGATGGTGCGGCTTTTTCCCTCGGAAAAAAGGTCAGACGGCCTGGTTATATCAACAAAGCAATTGTGCTTTATTATTATAACCAGGCTAGTCGTATCCAGATCATAGCGGACTTCCAGGCTTTGTAATAAGTACACAAACAGGACACACACTAGCAGAAAATAAATATAAACTAACGATTCCTTTACAATGACCTTCAGCCAAATCAAATGGAAGTTAGGAGATTATTAAAATTTCACAGCCATCAGGTAATCAGTGTATCGTGACATCGAATTGTTTGAAATGGGGGTGACCCTCAGCTTCACGCTAAATTAAGTGGGGAGCCTTACACGTGCCCTTAATTTACCTTTACTAATTAGAGACTGTTGGAGTTGACCTGGCAAAAGATAATGAAAAACTGGTCAAGCGCGAGTCGGAATTGAGAACTATTGTTCCGTTAACAACTTTATTCACCTTCTATTTTTGAATGATTTCCAGAAAAATAAGGTTTAAACTAGAAAGAAAGTCTAGGAGAAATCAATTCAAAAAAATCTTTTCACCTGTAAGATACGGTTAAATTCGCAGAACTAATGCATTGATTTTAACGAATGAGATTTTTTTAAACTATATTACCAAAACTGGGTTCATCCAGGATATTGTAAAGTAACTGTAAGTTTAAGAGATTCTTTTTCATTGAAATATTTGTAGAAAAAAAAACATACGACATTTTGAATGACCCGGCTTGACCTTTTTTCCTGGCTTTTTTCAAAGATTCAATAACCATTAGTACCTAATTCAAATTTAAACTTAATATCTTTACATGTAGAAGAGAGTCTCAATAGATTGAAAACAAGATCCGCCAGCTACACTACATAGATGGATATACTTTATTGCACAAATCATTTAGAAAAATTTCTTAGTTGAAATAGTGTATGCCAAGAAATGGATATGGCCGAGCAAACCCTTAATTGAGATTTTTTCAAAATACAATAACATGATAAACGTGCAGCTACACATCAAGATAAACACTTGCAGTCCGATATCATTTCTTAAGTGCACGACAGAAGGACGGTGCAAAGTCCGAAGTATGTCTGAATGATTTCTGTTAAGGACGAAATAGAAACCCAGTTTAAAGGGACAAAAGATATAATAAGCTAAAAATACAATAATAAATATAAGGAAAAATCGAGGCACACCAAACCTGTTGCTAAGCAATTCTAGAAAACAAAACCCTTAGCAACAGATAACGTGTGCCTAGTATCTGGGTTGCCAGATCTGTCGCCAACATCTTCACTGTGTATAAGCTCATAATTAAATCCCTACTTATATAATATTATAAATGCGAAAGTAACTCTGTCTGTCTGTTACGCTTTCCTGCTTAAACCTCTCAACCGATTTTGATGAAATTTGGTACAGTTATACATTAAATCTCAAGAACGGACATAGGCCACTTTTTGTTAGAAAGTAGGGGGGGGGGGGGGGTAATGCCACCTTTGAAAGTTTATATGGGAAAATGATTATTTTTTAAGTTAGAGATATGAAGGTTGGCACAAATATAGCCCAAAACTTGGTTTAAAATATAGACTACTTTTTGTTTCGAATATTAGGGGAGAAAGGTGTTAAACCGACCATGAAAGGATGTAGTCCACGCGAACGAAATCGCGGGCACAGCTAGTGTTAAATAAAAACAAACTGTATGTCCATATATTTTAAATCTCATTTTTATTCGTCTCAAATGTTATTGAGTCAAAAATAAGGAATTTGTATTTTTGTATCCCATTGCCACTTTCCATATTATTATTGCGCAGTTGGCATCTATCCAAGCCATATTATGGACCCCAGTTATTTCTTATCATAGTAATGCTTGGCACATGCTGCCTATGAAGTGGGTAGTTTAAATAATAATGACTACTAACCTAGGTACCTCAGTTGTGTAGCTCAGTATCTACAAGAAGGCCGATAGGATACAAAGTTTGGAGGGTTCGAATCCAGCGAGAACATTTTCACTATGTGGAAAATTTCTCAGTTTGACTTGGAAATATGTTAATAATGCTTCGAATATGGTTTTGAAGTAAACCAAAAGTTAACACACTAGCCATCTTTGGAAAGTTATCACTTGAGAGTGATGTATACTACTCGAAGTGATGTTTTATGGATTTTCTGCATTCATCAATTAATCTTTGACTAACTCAATTAAAGGTTGACTGGTAGAGAATGCTTCTAGCATTAAGTCCGCCTTTTGTACTTTTTATTTTGTGCAATAAAATTTTAAATAAATAAAATTAAAAAATCTATCTTAAAAAACCGCGTCAAAATCAGTAGCGTAATAATTACTTCTATATAAGGAGAGAGCGAAGCGAGTTTGTTTTTTACTAAGTATATAGTGCAAAGGGTTTAGTTACATAATATAGAGTAACCAACTTCAGTACTAAAACACTATACAATTTTTTATAAAATTAATTGTTCAACAAAAACCCACAACCTAAGGTTTTTTTTTCTAAATTGAATACTTTACGCGAGAGACATTTCTAAAGTGGTCAAATGGGTTGCCCCTCTCCCCTTCCCCCTGCCGTTACTTTTAAAATAAGAGAATAAATTAAATTAAAAATTTAATAAAACCCCCGACCCAAAAAAAGTACGCAATTTTTATGACAAAAGGTCAAAATCTCTTTCATTTGATACCTATATTGAGGCAGTTGGGCCAAAAAACAAATGGGTTATTTGTCATTTTCTGACGGCGGCCATTTTGTTTTTGAAATTTGTCACAATAAATATATTTTGCCAAACTCTAAAAAAAGCATAAAATAAATTTTAACACTACGTTAGTACCAACTAAAGCGTGTCAGACTATCTATTCGGAACTTTGTTTGATTGCCATCTTGGATTTTGGCGGCCATATTAAATTTGAAATTTGCCGTAGTGTGCAGTATTCTGCTACTAAATCTCTTTCATTTGATACCTATATTGAGGCAGTTGGGCCAAAAACAAATGGGTTATTCGTCATTTTCTGACGGCGGCCATCTTGTATTTGAAATTTGTCACAATAAATATATTTTGCTACTCAAGCCCTTTTAAAAGATACCCATATTGTGGAAGTTGTGTTAAAACATACAATCCATATCTTTGTGACGGCGGCCATCTTGGATCGATTTTTATCCAACATAGCTAAGAACACTCTCCGCTTATAAACCTTTCAAACAAAAAAAACTAAATCAAAATCGGTTCATTTGTTCGGGAGCTACGATGCCATAGACAGACACACACGCACACACAGACACGTAAAAATTATAACACCCCGTCGTTTTTGCGTCAAGGATTAAAAATAAAGCTTCTCAAATACTGTTTTTAGCATCAAAGTGCTTAAATTAAATAAGTTAAGATCTTAGACTGGCTTACTAAAAATAATGTATGTTAAAAATAAAAATAAAATATCTTTCATATATAATATATTGTAATAATTTAAGTTAGACCATAGATATGTTTAATTTCTTTCAAGTTACGCTTAATATTTTTTACTTTTAATACGATATACTCGTAGTTATAATGAAACCTTTTTTCTAACACCTGTTTTTCTTTATGTTATTTAACATTGTACCATTAAAAATCTACTGCACCTGCCGCAAAGCATGCAAAATTGCCTCAAAACGTAGCTCAAATGTGCGAGAATATTTCAGCCAATTCCAGCTAACCGCCACACCTTGATTGCGCGTTAAGTAAAATGTTTACAACCCCTGCAGAGAGCGTTGACATATAAAAGGCAAATGCTGGCAATATCTGCCTTACCACGACTTAGTTAAGATAAATTTTAACATTTAATTGAAGGATTGTGGTGATTACTGTGAAATTTATTAATACTCAGTTCCAATATTTAAAAACCATCTGTTTCAGTTACGAATAGTAATAATGAATTATACGATGCCTAAGCTTAAACTGTTCTAGACTCGACACATTATAATAATAATAATATAGCCTTTTATTCAGATCTTTTTCTTTTTTTTACAATATATCTTAAAATGAATAACACTTATTTATAATTTAACTTATTTTAGTATTTGCCGCTTGCTTGTTTTTTGAAGGTCTGTTGCCAATCAATCAATTAATAAATTAAACAATCATTTATTAATTCATAAAAATGGGTATTACAAGATGTCACATAAAATATTGTTGCACCAAATTGTTATTTATTGTTTTATTCGTAATTGTCAGGACAAGATTTGTAAAAAAAAATATTAACCGGTATCGCACGTGTGCAGCGGGCCGTTATTTTTAATATAAATTTTAGAAATTGTGCACGGCTTTTCATGATAGGCATTTAATTTAGCCTCTAAAGCTTGGGCGTTATAATGTAGCTAGAATATGTGAGAATATTCCACCCTATTTCAGCCAACCGCTCACACACCTTGATAGCGAAGTTTGTAGCGGACCGTTTAACAAAATGTTTACGACCGCTGCAAGCAACGTTGACATATAACTGAACACGGCCAAGTGTTGGCAATCTCTGGCTACAGTAATTTCTTACTATAGGACTAATTGATTTCAGCATATTGACTAGAACGCTGGTAGGTAGATTTTACTTTGAGTTTTGTAGAATATAAATCATTATTGCTGGTGCTTAGAAAACAATTTTTAACCGACTTCAAAAAAGGAGAAGGTTTCTTTCAATTTGACGGTATACACTTATACCATAAGGAGATTGTTGATTTCAAAAATCTTTTGAGATCTTAAGTCAATCATGTAATTCATTTAATTTCTCGAAATTTGATTTATGAAAAAACAAATCCCAGAGATGACATTAATTAACAAAATTGAAATTTATGAAACAACTTTATAGGTGATGTAAAAATACCAAATACAACATTGTGCTAAGTAAATGAGTGTAGATATCTCCTTTTTCCCCTACCTGATAAATAAAATAAAAATATCATCTCACACATTGCTTTAATTTTGTGAGTAGAGCACTTGTGTTACAAAAGCAAAAACAACGATTGTACCTTAACACCCAGACCCACGATAATAGAAAATGTAAATGTTTTATATTGCCCCGTCCGGAAATCGAACCCGAGACGTGAGGCGTCCGGCCCGCTCGCTTCTCAGCTATTATTATTACATTTTACAAACAAGATTATAATATTTTTTGTCGTATTCATCTCTATTTTTATACTCCATATTTAAAAAATATCTTTCTTTGGCGTTGTAATCGTTTCCAAATCATAAAATTCTACCAAGTATTCATGCTCAAAAACGAATTTGTCTAACAGCGCCTCATGCATACAAAAGTTAGAAGAATTAGCAAACCAAATACAAACATGAAAGTCTGAATATATAGTTTGACGCTAGTGATATTGCAAAACTTAAATTAGCAATATACTGTGGGCTACAACTTGGACATAGTTCTACTTTAAGTAATGCTGTGCGGTCAGGAGATCCTTATGCCCATCAAGTAGGGTCTAAAATAAAGACATTTATCTCGTTTCACGAGTCCTTTCAGTGTAGGTACATAGGCATAAACCACAAGTCTGTAGACAGCACACACAACAAATAGTGGTTGAAGATTTGAGGTCATACACCTTAACGCCAAATACTTCGTGAGACTAGTGGTGCTTGTGAACAGGCGCCACCTTTGGGGACTGGTCTGCTCCATCCTAACTCTCGAAAATAATTATTACTTGAGTACTTAATTGGTGCATCTCTCACTGAAAGTAAACTACACATAACAATAAGTATATACTGCTTCTGTAACAAATCTACTAAGTTTTTAACGGTATCTTCGCGGTAGGTTCCGAGCCAGAAGTAGAGCTACTTTGCATTGTATTCAATGACGATTTTTCATTTGACGAATTGATAACTGTAAACTTAAAAAAATATATATTTTATTGAATAAATAGTCCAATACGACTATCATTTTTGTGAGCTGGATTCAATTCCCGGGCCGCAAAAAGGATGTTTAGAATTTTTAGAACAAAGTTCGGGTTAAGCTGATTGCCGCCGTAGGGCATTTGATTGGCTGATACTTATTTATATATTTTACTTTTTATGTTCGACACTAATTGACGAATTCTGTAAAGTGAATGCACTTTTTTCGATCATTGAAAAGTTAACGAGCTTGACTCTGGCGACGCACCATCTTTAAGGGCCCAATTCCCGGTCGGGTCAATGAAATGAAAAAGGTTGTTTCTGTTTTCTATAAATTAATATAACTACTTTCTGCTGATTCAGAGCAATTTACGATGGCCTTAA
Source organism: Glyphodes pyloalis (assembly GCA_037074685.1). Classification (NCBI taxonomy): domain Eukaryota; kingdom Metazoa; phylum Arthropoda; class Insecta; order Lepidoptera; family Crambidae; genus Glyphodes; species Glyphodes pyloalis. Next base: position 2,115,250 of record JAYKKO010000030.1, on the reverse strand, counting down.
ATAGTATGTAGTGGTCAATAGTTAATTGGGACTTATTGCGAACATAAATACTTTTTAAATTTTTTTTTCGAAACTTACTAACTTTGTGTATGTTATGCGGATAGGCAGTCTCCGTTATATTCTCACTAGCTGTGCCCGCGACTTCGTTCGCGTGGACTACATCCTTTCATGGTCGGTTTTACCCCTTTCTCCCCTAATATTCGAACAAAAAGTAGTCTATATTTTAATTTAAGTTTTGAGCTATATTTGTGCCAAATTTCATATCTCTAACTTCAAAAATAAACATTTTTCCATATATACTTTCAAAGGTGGTATTACCCCCATCCCCCACTTATTTTCTAATAAAAAGTAGCCTATGTCCGTTCTTGAGATTCGTATACCTATACCAAATTTCATCAAAATCCGTTCAGCCGTTTAGGCGTGAAAGAGTAACAGACGGACAGACAGACATACAGAGTTACTTTCGCATTTATAATATTAGTATGGATAGCACCCTGCTAAGTTTTACCCGAGCTAAGATGCATCAAAGCGTTTCTACCCTTAAAAAAAGGAAATATAAACTAAATCGAAATTACCTCTACATCACAGACAGTAGATAAAACTAGAGTTAAAGACTCGGCGTGAACAAATCGGCCAACACCGCTCAGGTCGGATATTGGCTCAATATAAAATTACTCCGACGGCGTGACTGGTGTGCTAACGGCGTTGCACCGTATCGTCGCTAGTAAGTAACAACACAGTCAGGATGCAAGTAAAAAGTAGCAAGAAAAATACAAGCAATGCTTCGAAGGTACCTGTGAACAGTTGCTACCAGGATAAGACTGCATCAGCTTGTCAGTGGTTTGTTGCTTCCCGGGATACCGTCCCCAGGACTAGAGTAGGGCCACCCTTTTTTTTCAGGGGGGAAATGCCTACCGCACCGTTACTTTCTGTGGAGGAAAGAGTAGTGTGTCGAGCTCACACGACTAAAACCCCCTTGGTAGCCAACGCTGCGCAGTTGTGGGGGAGTCAGGTTCCTTGCGGACTCTACGTAGGCTCCCCCACCGCGCTTATTGCTAAGGGGAAGAGTCCGACACATCACTCTCTGTTTCTCTGTGACGGTGCCTGGGCATTTCTCCAGGTTTAAAAAGAAAACCTGCGTTCGCCACATCTTAAAATAACACAATTACTAATTGAATGTATTATCTACGGACCAAATGACTCGATGAGGGTTTTTTGAAGAAATAAACTTATGTGCTACGTTTTTAACCGAATTTTTTTACTGGATAGCCATAGATAAATAAATGGTTTGAACCGTTCCTTCCTTCATTCTATAGTTTTTTTCTTGGCATGTAACCGGTTTTGCACCCATATACAAAGCTCAAAAACCTTTGCTTATTATATGGAACAATCAGATTATCAAACGTGCACTAACAAAACTATATCAAGCTTACAAACTGAGAATGTTCCTCAAGGCATTTATTCCTACGACCTCGGATTTTTACAGGCTCATACTCTAACTAGTTACACACCACAGTGACAATCTAGCAGGAACCTGGTAATTCCTACTATATTGGAATCTAGAAACTTCCTAAATTCCTGACTGTTATTTTATTTTGATTGTGGTAAAGTGTCCGTGGACACGGCCACTGTACGGAGATTGAATACAGACTTTTTGTGCAAAGCTAGAAGAAGCGAAGCGTAAACCTAACTACTGGAGATAGAATCATGAATTTTATTGCAATCATTACTGAGTGATAGCACTGAGTAGTGATTTTTACAATATGGGTTCTTCTATTTGTGTGTTGTCCTTTAAACTGTCTCCTTGCACAATATATTGGTTCCTCCCAGCCGATGGTAAGTAAGAGAGGAACCCACATCGCAATGACAACGTATTTGATACCGTAATATGATAGCATTGCCATATGGCCCGCAAGAAATTTCTACACGCTTATTTTGAAGGAATCCATATCAAAGAAAGGAAGAAACACATGAGCTGGCAACGAGTTCCACTTCTTTATGGTACGGCAGATAAGAGCTAACTGTATTACCTGACTAAAAAAGGAGGGATTTTAACGGACTTCAAAATGTTTTCTTATTTGACCGTATTTATTTATTTTTATATTCATTATTAGTGTATATGTCGCAGGCATATTGAGTAAATCCGCCGTTTACATACGGCGTCGTCAGTTTAAAAACGAATGCTGGTTTGTAAAATGCCGAGGACAAAATGTCATTATGTATAATGACGCGGCAAATTGAAGTATAGCTTGACAAAGCTAGGGTGACCATACAATTTGGTTTGTTAAAGACAGTATTATTGAAATTTATAAAACTAAAGAACTGTAAATTTAATAGTGTTAAAAATATGTAATGTTTCAAATATATATGAAATCCCTAGTAAATGACTTTCCTACTGTTTTATTTTTTAATGATTATAATATTATTACAAATGAGCTAGACATGGCGCTTCACCGGCCGCTACCGCGGCACGCTCGCTACGCTCGCTCGGCTTGCGCTTTACTTTATGCACTAACCTAACCTAACCTAACCAATGGAATCGTTAATTACTTCAATTAAATTTAGGTTAAGTAATTGATATTCAATACAAGTCCTTTTTGTTACTTGAATATTTTAATGAAGTAGGTCTAATTTGTCCAAACAGTGTTTTATTCATGGTCACCCCAAAACTACAACAAACTGTTGTCATTTTGCATTCGGCATATTACATATCAGCGAGCGTTTTTAAACTGACGACGCCGCATGTAAACGGCGAATTTATTCAAAATGCCTGCGACATACACCGATAACTGTATCGTTTTTGAGCCGATTTTGATTTTTTTTTGCGGTCTATGGACCGTACTTAAACGTTCATCGAATCGTTTTATCGTCGTGAACAAGTCCCTTGATACTTACATCGGACCTTATTGTGCTTTGCAACGAGCCCATACTGGATAAATAGTATCCACAGAATCACTGCAAAGCTATAAATCCAGGTCTTGGTCTGTGATGAAATAATGTAAATCTTTACGAAGTATTTTCATAAATTGGTTAGACAAGTCTAGTAAACAAAAAAAAATATCTAAAACAGAATTGTTGAAACTTCAACTAAGAAAGCAACGTTTCATTTTAAAAATAAAATAATCGTGTAAAAGCACCCTGGACTAGCATCTGGAAAACTAGAAAATAATATCCCAAGTGAATTTTCTTTTATTATTTCTAGTTCTCTTGTAGTTTTGCACTTTAATATTGTACGTTCATGTGGTGTGTATGCACTTTGAGAAATAAAAGTTCAGAAGAGGATATAGGTCTTTATTTAACCGAAAAATAAGCGAATATGGCAAATAAAAAATGTTTGGTCAAGCAGTAGAATCATCAAAAATATATGACACATTTTATTTTATCGTTTTTGCTATTGTATTGTTGCTGTTGTTGAGGTAAAGAGAAATTATATAAAATAAAGAAAAATTGTGTATTAATAATAAGTATGTGATAGAAATATCAAATATGATGAGTGACAGACAGCAAAGTAAACAAAGTATATCAAAAACTTACATCACATTTTGAAATCATAACTAAGATGGAAAATAAATAAAAATGTAAACCAATCAGATGATGGACTTCTGGCGGAATCGGGATTATATTTCTGAAAATCGGTAATTGAAAATAATTGTTACGTTCTTTATTTAGTATTTTGAAGCACTACTATTTGACGAAGGTCTGAAGTCGATTTGACGATGGAGCCAAAAGACAGTCATGGAAATCAACCAAATCATAAGAAGTTTGCAGCTCTATGGGTATTCATTTATTTATACACAACATACATTGTGTCAGAATTTAAGTCGCCGTACAGATAACACAAACTTCTGTTAGCTACAACAGAAAAATAATCAAACAATACAATCATTCAAGCATAATAAATACATTAATTGTTCATTATAAATATAGCTACTTAATTCCTGATAGTCAAATTTAAATAAATAACAATTGGTCCTTATACTTTAAACTAACAATACAAATAAGTGTAATTTTATTGTCACTATAAATCTAGTTACGCTTTGTAAACAGTTCCTGAATTGAGTATTGACTATTTTCCAGCAAGAGAGTTTTGAGCTTCGAAATAAAGGAGACACCCGTTGGCTGTACCCGTTTCTCGATGTCTACTATTGCCTTTACCTAAAGGTTGTCTGGAAGAGATTGCTCTCTAGCAATAAGACCGCCTATATTGTACCTAAATATGTCTGTAAAACCAATTTCTGTGAATTTTCTATGCAATAAAGTGTATCTATCTATCTATCTAATAAAGGAGTGCGTATTATAAAGTTCGTATTTAAGTTCTTGTGGCAATTTGTTAAACAACTGACCAACCTGATATTTTGCACCCAATAAAGTGCTATTAGTTTGATGTTAGAATCTATAGACAGTTGAGGGAACTTCTCGCTCTGCAGAGAAATACTAAATACGCTAACACAACTACTAGGAAGAATATATTCTTTTGAACCTTGACTTGGAATTTATTGCGATAATGTAGTGTTGTGTTTTGTAATTGTAGTCTAAAAGACGCTAAGAAAAAATTAGGAAAATACTATTTATACTTAATACGCTGCCACTTTATAGGTAGAATATATTTTTTAAAACTTACCTTGACCCACAGCTATTTTAATAGTTCCAGAGCTATCAGTTCAGTTCTTCTCGGCTTGAAATACGGGCATCTCTACCGCGCTGTCCGACTGAGCTCTCCGCGGCCTGGACCAAAATAAACGAACAGTCGCAATTAAACTTTAAGAGCGCGCCGGATCCGGTCGGAACGGCTAGCCTTTATGCAGCGGAGTCCCATAGGCGAATAGTCAGTACTGTGTTGTTTTACTAAAGTCGTATTCTGTTTTGTATGTTCGTGCATAGCTTCGTCGTTCATGAGCCAATTTATAATATATTTTTCTTGGAAATAAATTATTCCAAGGGTCCAGTGACAAGGAAACTAGGATCTGATGATGGGATTCTGGCTGAATCGAGATTAACTTCCGAAAATCAGTAAAGGCAAGAGTTTTCTTGTTACTTTCTTCATTGAGTATTTTAAATCACAACTATTTGACGAAGATCTAGAATCAGTTTGACGATGGGGTCAAAAAACAGTCAAGAAAATCAACAATTTTTGACTGAATCAATTTCTGTTGATGAGAACTTTGTACGTCTATGGGTTATAAAGTGCTTTTATAGTTCGATATATTCTGCAGAAATATACTAACACTAATAAAAGGTAGATTTTTTGTTTTAAACCTTGAACCACAGCTATTTAATAGTCCCAGAGCTATCAGCTCAGTTCTTCCCGACTTGAAATACGGGCATCTCTACCGCGCTGTCCGACTGAGCTCTCCGAGGCCTGGACCAAAATAAACGAACAGTCGCAATTAAACTTTACGAGCGCGCCGGATCCGGCCGGAACGGCTAGCCTTTATGCAGCGGGGTTCCGTAGGCAAATAGTCGGTACTGTATTGTTTTACTAAAGACGTACATATATTCTGTTTATAGGGATATGTATGTGTTCGTGTATAACTTCGTCGTTTATGAGACGCCTGCATGTCTGTTAATATATCTGTCTAGATTATAATCCGGAATTTGTGTAATACTTTGGAATTGTATGTTATTTTAGTTTAAAAGACATGCTAACAAATATTCAGGAAAGTATTTTATTTTGCGTTATTGGAATCTATTAATAGCTAATATGCTGCTACTTCATTGGTAAAAATTAGTTTTTTAAAGCCTTGACTTGAACCACAGCTATTTTAATAGTCCCAGAGCTATCAACTCAGTTCTTCTCGATTTAAAATACGGGCATCTCTACAACGCTGTCCGACTGAGCTCTCCGCGGCCTGGACCAAAATAAACGAACAGTCGAAAAATATATCGGGTACTACTTGTTAGTCAACAATTAGTTAACAATTTTTCGTGCAGATATTTTTCATTTTTAAGAAGAAAAAATAAAAGTCTTTTGATTACTGAAGAAAGCTAATTGAAAGAGAGGTAACCGTATCATGGAACCCTCAGCCCGTGAGTCCGACTCGCACTTGACTCCTTTTTTTAGTTCCTAGCGACCTGTTACGGGCCACGTTGATGGGCATCGTTCGTTAGATATTTTTAGTTCTTGTTAGTAGGGAACGCTCTTTCTGCCCTGCATATTTGCAACGGCGTGCGCGCGTTTTTTACACCAACAGTTAGCCATCACTCTAAACTGATAGAACAAAACAAGTTGAGAGTGTTTTAGAAGTTGATCTCTAGCCTAAACTTCAAACAAGTTCTTGTTTTTAAGAGAGGTAGGGCATAGCGATTCATCGCTTGAACTGGAGCAGCCCGACTAGTGAAATACCTCCGCCTTACAAAAGACCGCAGCCAAATAACAATCACTTCTGCGTTGTTTTGTTCCTGCATCCAGAGCTCCTGAGGGGTGCTACATTAGTAGCAGTGGCAGTGGCCTTCGAGGCAAATTCCAGTAACATATTTAATATGCTGTACTTGTCGCTCTTAAGCTAGGACCTCATTACCACTTAAATTCAGGTGGGATGAGGTCAATCTTGAGGAATACAAGTTAAGGTGTCCTAAATAAAATATTCACCCCAAGTAATCGTAATTACCCTTTATTAAATTGCCTGTAGAAACTAACTTGATATAAAATATGTTCAATATGTAGTAGAGACCGTTTCTAATTACAAAATTTAAACTAACTGAAATTAAATGATTTATTTATTTCTGCAAGTAGACTTACAATAAGTTGTTTACTTTAAATAAATAATATCTAGTCAGCATGCCAGTTCTGTAAATATAAAATTAAAATAGGTTTTAATCACAAAGATCTTTGTCTAATTTCCATTTTTGTTACGGCCTAACAAGTTAATTTAACGATCTTTTCGTATTAATCAAAAGAAGTTCAAAAGAAGCTATCTCCGCCCATAAATAAGGAAAGAGTTAAACACAACCGCCTCACAAGCCATCTACCATCTTTATTATTAATTCCCCTCCCAATCTGTTGCAAATTGAGTAATAAAACTGAGCAAGCCTTGAATAAATTATCAAGTGGAATCTCAAAGATAAAACTTAATGTAAAAACTTTATTTCGCTTTAAACAGATATTGTTACCATGAAGGAATCTACTTATAAAACTCCGGGAATCAACGAAACTTGCGGTTTTATTTTCCAAATGCTGCTGCTTACAACCCGAAAAATCCTATGTATATTCTGGGACAATTTTTGCAGCTGTCTAGTTTTTCCTTTAGAGTTATTTTAGCCTGTGTGCCAATTTCATATAAGAAATGACGGTGAGCCAAAAATTTTGCTTGAATCCCAGCAAATTTCAGTGTTTTAGTTGTGTCTTTGGAGGTTTTTTAGTCTGTGGCTTAAGTGGTATGGTGGGAACAATTTTAATCTTGGGTTGCGATCGTAATGATAATAATTGCGGGAATTCCTTTAACAAGATTAGGGACTTTTGTTCCGGGAACGTCGGGATACTTTTGGAAAGTATTATTGCTTAGAATTATATTTTCGTTAATTTTGAGCCGTTTTATAGGCTACTTGGAAATGTTCTAAGTGAATGAATTATAATTTTGCACTAATTGATTTTAAAAATGTGAAGAGTGTAATATTAACAACAATGCATCAGTGTTACGCATTTGGATGTAGGAATGAAGGGAATCATCAACTTCTAAAAGAAGAGAAGATCAAAAACTATGGTAAGTTGCAATTTGTTTCAAGGATTCATTGTTATTTTGACAAGACTAACTGTCGAGTTTCTTGCCGGTTCTTCTCGACATGATCAAACTTCCAAACACGGCAGTAGAATGCTGAACTTGTACTGACGATTTATAAGTGCTTTTCTAAAGCTTAGAAAAAGGTAATTTCTTTTCTATTCTATAATTAAAACTCTAAATTATGAGTATATTTAGCACAATTAAAATTGGAAGATTTCATCAAAATTGAGAAGTATTCAAGTTAGGTATTTTAGGTGATGAATAATAAGATTTTTATGTATGGACAAGTTCACGAGATGGATACATTAGATACTAAAATAGCATTTAAGATACTTTTAAACCTGAAATAATGTAACATAATCACAATTAGTAGCTAGTTTTAAACAATAAATTGAGAACAGCACAAATAGTTATGCGGTTTAAATACTGGATGCAATGTTCTAGGTTTAACTCTTACATCAAACACAGGATTTCACGAATTTTTGAACACAGCATGGGGTTATGCAGGATCACGATTTTTATTTTGATTGTTTAAACAGCATAAGCTCACAGTTAATTGCGAGACTTGCGAGACATTTGCTGCAAGACCAAGACCAAGACCAAGACCGGGTGTAGTGGCGCAAGACCAAGACTAAGACTGGCTAAGACTCGTCTTGTTCTTGCATTTGGGCAACACTATTTATGCGTTGCGATTAAAAGCAATGAGGTGTTTATTGCTATAATATGTTATTATAAAATATGACAGCAAAAGTTCTGCTTAAAATTACGTAGGCGTCTAAATCATCATGTCATATTAGTGACAAACTTGAGAAATACTCGAAAAATCACACACACATTTGTTCGTCCCGGGAGTCGAACGCAGGACACCGAAACCATGAAACCATTAGACTAGGAATTACCTAATTCCTTAGGAGATTCCTTTAAAGCTGCTGCCAAAATTCCGCCAACAGTAGGTACTACAAACATCCCGAACCGGACCTTAAAATAAATACAGAAATCCTCTCTTTCAAGATTTGTTTGTTTACACAGTTACAAGTGAAGGTAATAAAAGCGTGTTTAAAAACAAACAACAAAAGTCATAAATAATAACCATTCCCGGTAAAGTCGTTCCAAATAATTGGGGCAAACAAGTACTCAGTTACGGAGCAACTCCGTATTGCGTTAACTCGATTAACAAGCTTATTTGGTTTTAATGAAGAGTAAACATCCTTAGGGATGAACAAGTAGGCAAATCAGCCAATTTGAATACAGCTGGAAAATCAACCTAATTAGTGGAGGTAGTAGAAATAAAATTATTAAAGCGAATCGTTTTATTAAGTCATTTTTAAAGGCTTTATTAGGAGAAAGAACCGGCCAAGATTCGCTTACGAAATGTTCTGGACCAATATTTGAAACACTATTTAGTTACGGATAGAAATAAATTATACAAGGCAATAAGCTAATACCTTTTCAGAATTGTAGCCAGTTGGAAAAAAACGGGTAGTCATTTTTGACACATTACGAATATAAAATATTGGAACCGGGCTTTTAAGACTGTCATTGAAACCTTATTAAAATTTACAGATGCTTCCTTATGCTCACTCAATCCTCACGCTAATTTGTTCCCACTCCCAATATTCTTCGAACAAACAACAGAAGCGCATTTAATCATATCCCTTTTTCATGAAAACTCTTAAGCTGATTTTGTAAAACATAGAATGTTTCGGTATTAGGGTGCATTTTCTGGAAATGTTTATTAACAAATACGCACTCAATCCTCTCATTTTCCGAGTATTTTATATTATGTCAGCTTATATCGTTTTACAAATTGTTTTAGACCTTTAACTAAATGATAGGCGTATCATTATTTTTTTTTAGAAGGTGCTCACTCTATCCACACGCACATACAAAAGAAAGACTCATAAGCGAAAAATTAGAAAGATTGCACAAGTATTTGTAGAATAACTGGTATCTTGATTCTATTCATAATTTGAATGTCGGCTTATAAGTTCATTAACTCTTTCTTAAATAATTTTCTTCGAAAAAACTCGTCTGAGAAGATAAGAAGATTAAAAGGTTTTAATTTCTTAAATCATAAATATTCCCTTTGTCCTAACTGAACCATCACCACTTGTCTTTGATGTCAGTCCATCAGAATAAGCTTGTAATTTAATCTGGCCCTAATTAAGTAAAATTCTTCAGCTAGCTAGACCTTTGAATATTATTTAATCTTTGAAGGTGTTTCTTGGCTGTTAAATTTAAATATAATTTTTACACGGGTTAGTGGGCGAGTCTTCGTTGTTATAGGAGCTGGACTGCCTTAAAAAAAGGAAAGTCCTTTACAAGTTAGTACTGGTTCAGTGGCTAAGGTAGACGGCAAAAGCCCAAAAGGCCCAGGTTCGATTTTCGGTCAGATTAATTATCTTGTGTTCCAGGTTACTATTCCAAGTAAGTTTGCGTCGTCTGATCATCGAAGTATTAGAAACCATCTTAGTCTGAGAACAGCTGCTTCGTTTAAAGTCAAATTTGTATTATGTATTATTTTGTATGTGTTGTATTATTGTGTGCTTAAGCTATTTTATGACAAGACCTAGGTCCAAAAATTAATTTGATTCTTTTTAAATAAATCAATAAAAATTGGACAACATCACCGTAATTGTTCTGATTTTGTAGTAAATAGCTTAAGCTAAGATAGTATCAAAATTATCGATACTTATATTGTACAACAATATTATTGGTCTGCTTATCAATCGTCTATCGATACTATTGATAGACTAGCAATAACTAACTATCGATAAGCAACTCTACGGCCTTTCCCCAGGTTGCGATACAGAGCGTTTATGCATTTCTCTTCTCTTCAAAAATTTATTACGAATAACACCCTGACGACGGCACTTTGATCGGTTGTGGTATCAATAGTGTCGACATTATCGATACTAATGTTGTATAGCAATAATATTGGTCTGTTTAGAAATCGTATATCGACACTATGGATAGACTAGCAATCATTTTCTGTCGATAGGCAACTTTATTGAGTTGTCCTAGACAGCGAGACAGTGCACTTATGCTTACTCAAATAAGAATCTGATATTTTAAGAAATCAGACCATTTCGCTGTAATTAAGTGATGGTATCTCAAGTTCAATCAAGCGCAAAGAAGACACGGCCCGCCTTATATACTCCGTCGCTTTGACCTTTGTGTTTTTGATTGTATTGATATTATTTGACGACCTCCGTAGCACCATCTCTGAGGTTCCGGGTTTGATCCCCGGTCGGCTCAATATGGGAAACGAACTTTTCTATGTTGTCTCGGGTCTGGGTGTTGTGGTACTGTCATTGTTTCTGATTTCTGTAACACAAGTGCTTAAGCTACTTACCACAGAATCAGAGCAATGTATGTGATGTTGTCAAATATTTATTTATTGGTACTATCGATACTTTTGTTGTACATCAATAATATTGGTCGGTTTAGAAATCGTCTATCCATACTATGGATATGCAACTCTAGGCAGCAATACAGCATGCTATTAATTTTTTTTATAGAAGCACAGTATATTGGCTCCTCCCAGCGTATTTGTAAGAAAGAGAGGAACCGACATCACGATGACAACGGATTTGATACCAATAATAAATCCTATCCGTTAGCATCGCCATACTGACCCGATTCTCTCGTCAAGTAAAAAAGCTGATCTCTTAAGAAACCTGATCACTTGCTGTAAATAAGTGTCAGTATCTCAAGTTCAATCAAGCGCAATGAAGACACTGGTCCTTGTCTAAGCTTGATCGACGTCGCTGTCCGCGGCTGACAAATTGTCGGAGCGGCGCTTATTTACGAATAACATCCCTAAGCCGTCGCCCTGATCGATTGTGGGCGTTTGAGAGGTATTGAACGTTGAGTGAATAACGTTCACAAAAAGGTCGGGACGCGTTTGCTTACTTCAATGAAACTACCAGCCTTTTTTAAAGATTATTATCACAGTGCTTGGTTTTTTGTTTTACGTTACTTACACACTTTTTCACTATTACCGCAAAAGAGGCATTACCTAAGGGTTGACTGGTAAAGAATGAATGTTGTACTTTTTGTACAGAAAAATAATTAATTAATAAATAATGATGAATGCCATCTTAACTTTCACATTTTAAGAGCTTCGCGTTCCATTTTAAACGTTTAAAATAAGTTAACGGGTCGAAATGTTCGTGAAACCGTACTGAAACCCCATCGGGACCGAGGTAACGGATCAAAGGCTTACCGCACGCCTGGCGTCTCTGGTTCCAACAGCGAATCTGCTGCCTACCGCGACAGCGGAAATCTAAGACTCTCGCTCCAACTCTTCCTTCGAGAGCCAGATGAAGTCCCGAGATCCACCGGCCACAGAGGATAGGGAGGCCGGCAAACGCAATATCGCATATTCCTCTTCCGCCGCAGCCCCACCCCGACGCGATTTGTGCCCCGCGCGCGCCACTACCGGGTCGCGAAGGACAGGGAGGCCAGCAACGAAACACCGAGGTCCTCCTCTTCCTCCGCGATCCACCTCTGCCCTTGCGGGCTTGCCGCAGAAAGCCATCTGCTCTCCGCGGCTCAGCTCGGGATCCGTCTTCGCTTCACCCTGTGCGGTATCAGAGGTGGCAAGCCCAGCGTCAACGCACCAGACTACAGGGTTACTGAGCCCCCCCATCTCGCTACAAGATGCGGATTCCAGCGGGGGGCCACTACTTTTCACCTTAATACAACAATTGGTGACTTCTGTTATTCAACCTCCACAGCCCTTTCAGCTATGATTTTATACGTCGATGAGATTTCTTTTTCTTTGTTTATTATCGGTCTGTATATATGTATATGCACTTACTGACTACTATACAGTTTACGAGCATAGAACGAGTTTTATTAGTTACTAGCGATCCCGACAGACTTCGTTCTGTCAAAAAGATTTGGAATGTGGGTTGACTTTAAATTTTAGTTAGAAAACGTTTGTATGTGAAAAAGAAAAGGGCTGTTTTTAGGGCTTTCCCGGCAATTATTCGATTTTTTCTCGTAAGCCGTAAGAACCATCCTCGGACTTCAACGAACATTTTAAAAAAAGAATTGGCCGAATTGGTCCAGGCGTGGTTGAGTTATGGCGCTTACCAACACATTTTGCGATTAATTTTTATATAATAATTAACAGTTTACTGTCCGCCATTCTATTACACTAATAGCACGGAATGTTACATTTTAAGTAATACAGCCTATGGATTTAAAAGAAACTTCACGAATTAAAGAGGGAAGTTAAGAAATAATTTTTAATTCTTAAACTATAGTACACAAAATGGCAGCTAACCACATTTCCGATACTTCTCAAGGACTTTTTATCTCACCCACTTTTTCTTTCTGGACACAGTCACAAAATATAAGTTCTCCCAAAAGTTCTACACCAACTTTTACACAAACGGTAACTAATTTTTGTCTGCACTCAACCCCAGGTGAAGTTTAAGAACTTTGCATAAAACACTCAGGCCTTGTCCCAACTCGGGGCTTGTCCATCATGTACAAAATTTATTATTAAAAGGCGAAACTTTGCACTCACAGTCTCCACAACTTCATTTTGTTTGTTTTGATAAAAGCTGAAGAGCTAATGAATTTGGAGCGCGAAGATTGCGTCCTTGTTGGGGAAATTACTGGGAGGTAGCAAAACCTGTTCAAACTAATCTATACTAATATTATGAAGTTGAAGAGTTTGTTTATTTGTTTAAACACGCGAATCTCAGGTTCCTGATATACTCGACCCTGGTTTGAATTGAATTCTTTTTTGGGTAGTCCATTTGAGAATTTTTGTATCTTACTATGTATGTATGTAACGGAATATTTGAGCACGATTTTCTCTGGTTGCGAATCGTCATATTAACTTGAAACTTTGCATAAGTCCTAATCCTCCTAATGAGATGGCAACTTAGTGATTTTGCATTATTACATAAAATCGTCAATTCGAATTTGGATTCCGATTTGTTGTGCCATGTTCCATTGAGATTGTCATTGAAGTCAGACCGTAGACAGCATTTATTTTGTATACCCTTAACAAGAAACAATGTTTCGCAAAATAGCCCCCTTGTATGTGTATCAAATACAATCTTGTATGTAAGGATGTAGATATATTTCACCAGAATCTAAAATCATTCCTAAAAAGTATTAAATGTTCCGATAATGTGAGTTTACTATTATGTTACAAGTGTCACAATAAATATGGTACATTATACTAAACAGATACGTACCTAGAGATTTTTCAAAATGTTGTATTCTCATGTTGTGTGCAGCTATCATTGGAACTCAAATTTAATGCTATCTTTAACGTTTATTGTAATTGTTTTGTTTAATTTGTGTTTTGTTGCTGTACCTTATAAATAAATAAATAAATAAACCTCCTTTGATGGAACAAGGGCACAATTGCAGTTTTTCCAACTTTACAGGAGAGCCATTTTAAGATTAGTTACCTACTGGCCGTCCTACTACTCCTCAGGGACTTCCCTGCACTTGACTCACTTTTACTCACTTTGACTCTAGTGCTACGTAAATGAAATTACTTCTTGAGGTGAATTGGTTTTTTTAATGAACGAAATTCTTAGGGTCTTATATATGGCCGTGGAAAAATCTTGTCACCGCGATTTACAAAATTCTAAAGAGCGCTATGTCACAACCCCATCTATTGACATTTAAAGGAAACTATTATGACATAGAACAAGAATTTCAAAGTTGTCATGTCATACCAAAAAGGATTGTACATATCGCCCACCAAGGACCTTCCTAGGTCCTTCACAACAATTAATAATAAGAACCTAATAAAATTACACAACTGTATTATCCTATATCACAAACCCTAAGAATATAACACTATGCGAATAGATCGCCCACCGTGAAGTAACAATGTATCATTATCACCATTTCATGCAATCTTAGTTGCAACATAAAATACATCTATTTACATAAGTGAAACATTAAATAAAACAAATTACTCGGAAACCGGAAGAACACAAATCTTTGAAATAGACCTCTTTAAAATACCATTTTTAACCTTTAAACTTACAACCCTTACAATATTATCTTTACCGGGATGGGTAGCAATCACCCTGCCATAAAGCCAACGACCTGCGGGTAAATTATCCTCTTTCACAACCACTATATCACCAATTTTTAATTGAGGATTCTGAGTTGACCATCTGTATCGTTGATAAAAACGCTGCAAATATCGATTTGACCAAAGGCGCCAAAAATGTTGTGTCATTCTTTGCGTGTATTGCCATCTGCGCAAATTACTTATATTAGATAACTCATAGTTTCTATCGGGTGGTAACACAAGCGCTTCGCCAATGAGAAAATGTCCGGGAGTTAACACATCAAAATTATCAACGTCATTACCGGTAATCGTTGCCAAAGGTCGCGAATTTAAACAAGCTTCTATCTGAGCTAAGACAGTTGTTAATTCTTCAAACGTAAGTGTAGAATTTCCAATTACTCTGTTTAAATGATACTTTACTGACTTAACTCCCGACTCCCAAAGACCACCGAAGTGAGGAGACCGTGACGGAATAAAATGCCAAGTACATCCATTAGTTGCTAATGTCTCTGACACTTCCTGTATCATACAATTCCTCTCCATTGTAAATAATCTTTTCAGTTCGCCAGCTGCTCCAACAAAATTTGTGGCGTTATCGCTCCAGATGTCCGAACACCGCCCTCGCCTACTCACAAACCTTTTAAATGCTTGCAGAAAACCTTCCGTTGTCAAATCGGACACAACTTCTAAATGTATTGCACGGGTGACCATACATACGAAAATACAAATATAGCCCTTGTAGGACTTGTGACCGCGGCCTTTAGCCGTTCGTAATTGAATGGGCCCAGCGTAATCTAGTCCACTAGATTTAAAAGGTCGAGTTGGAACGACCCTTGCAGCAGGCAATTGTCCCATCAGTTGCGTTTGTATCTTTCCAGTATTTTTTGCACAAATTACACATGCTCTAAAAACAGCTTTTACCAATTGTTTCAAACCTAATATCCAATACTTAGATTGCAAATAGCACATCATAAGCTGTGGACCTCCATGCAGTGTCTGTTTATGCGCATCCAGGATTAGCAAATTGGTTATGTAGGATCTTTTAGGCATTAAGATGGGATGTTTGCGAAGTTCTTCAAGCTGAGAATTTTCAAGCCTTCCTCCAATTCTTATTATATTATCCTTATCAAGAAAAGGATTCAGAGACTGGAGACCACAACGCTTCGGTAAGTTTTCACCTTTCTTCAATATTTCTAATTCTTCACTAAAGTTTTCAGTTTGACATGCTACGATACAACTGATCATGGCCTCTTGTATCTCCTTCACTAACAAATGTTCTGTTATCCTATCTCCTTTAGTATTATTAACAAACTTTTTACAATAGGCAATAATTCTTACCAATTTGCTTAGCGTTGAAAACCTTTCCCATTGAATTGGTTCCACTGTAACACAGCAAGATTTAATTTTAACCATTTCCAGTGTTGTATCCATATCTTTTGGCTTCCTGTATTCAATATTTTCTTCTTGTAAAAATTCCGGACCCCGAAACCAAATATCCATTTTCACTAGATCTGACGGTTTCAAACCACGTGAAGCTACGTCTGCTGGATTACATTTCGTCGAAACGTGTGACCAATGATGAGAATCTAAGTTAGTTATTATTTCAGAAACACGATTGGCTACGAAAACCTTCCAACGATTTGGTGAACTATTTAACCAGGCCAGCACAACTGTGGAATCAGTCCAAGCATGCAGATAAGGTTTTTCAATTTTCATGACCGACGCTACTTCCATCATTAATCGGCACAGTAAGACAGCACCACACAACTCGAGTCTTGGAATAGAAACTTGTTTAATGGGTGCTACCTTTGTCTTTGCTGAAATCAACGTTACTTTAATATTTCCTTTAGCATCAATAACACGAGAGTACACCACAGCTGCATATGCCTCTTTGGAGGCGTCACAGAATCCATGCAGCTCTATCAAATCTCCACTTTTTAAACCAATCCATCGAGGAACAGTTACATTTCGTAAAAGTACTAGTTCCTGCCGGTAAAGAAGCCACTCGTTTAACAGTACATTTGGTACTGCCTCGTCCCAATCAATACCTGCCAACCACAATTTTTGAATCATTATTTTCGCAATTATAATACTTGGCCCAGCCCAGCCTAAAGGATCATAAAATCTTGAAATATCTGAAATAATTTTCCTTTTCGTAACAGTTCCTTCAAGACTTGGCACATCGACTTTATAGCGGAATAAATCTTCACAACGGTTCCAGGTGAGCCCCACTATTTTTATTGTTTCATCACTTTTTATTTTTAAACTATCTTCAATTCCCTTTGTAATTTCCGTATTCTTAATATCTTTTTTCATTGCTTCTAACAAATCTTCATTATTAGTAGTCCACTTTTGCAAAGGAAATCCACCTTTAATTAACAGCTTATTTAGTTCTGTATATACCTTAATACCTTGTTCCACAGTTTCACATCCAGTTAGAAGATCATCCATATAAAAATCATTCAACACCCTTTCAGCCACCGATGGATAATGTTCACTGTGGTCTAATGCCACTTGCTGCAAGGCTTTTACCGCTAGGTAAGGAGAAGACGCCACTCCGAAAGTAACTCTTGTATGTCTATAGTGACTCACTTCATCTTCTGGATTATCTCTCCACAATATTCTCTGGAAGTCTGCATCATTTCGATCAACCTTGACTTGCCGGTACATTTTAACAATGTCTGCGACAGACAAATGGAATGACTCCGCCATCGCATTACAATATGACGCAAATCCGACTGAAGTCTTGGTCCTACTAACGTATTGTCATTCAACGATTTATTATTGCTACCTTTACACGAAGCGTCGAATACCACTCTTATCTTGGTGGTATCTTTGTCCTCACGAATAACTGCATGATGCGGTAAGTAGACTGCTCTTGAATTTTGGATTTCATCTTTTGGTACCAGTTCCATATGTTCCATTTCAATAAATTCATGAATCACTTCTTTGTACTTTTGTTTCAGGTCTGGATTCTTCAGTCTCCGTTCTAATGAATATAACCTTCTTTCAGCTATAGGTAATGAATTTATAACGTCAGGATATTCACCTTTCAAAGGAAGACGCACAACATATCTTCCGGTATCATCTTTGTAAGTCGTTTGACTGAAGTATTCTTCGCAAGCCTTTTCATCTTCTGTATACAATTTCTCTTTAGGCAAAGGAATGTCATCTTCAAGCTCCCAAAATCTTTTCAAAAACTGATTTTCCTCCACGCTGCAATGCATAACATTTATTTTTTCAGATGGTTTGGTAGGTGTATAAATGACACCCGAAATAATCCACCCGAACGATGTGCACTGTGCAAGTGGGAAACCATGTGGTCCCTTCATTACTCCGTTCTGAATTATCCGGCTATACACCTCTGATCCTAACAACAAATCTATAGTGTTAGAAGTATAATAGCTTGGATCCGCAAGAACTATGTCATCAAACTCCTTCCATTGCTCCGCTGTTATCTTTTGAGTAGGTAAAAGCGACGTGATGGACCCTAAGACGTGGGCCTTCACCACAATAATAAAGCTTGGATCAACCCGTGATGTAATTTTTAATTCAACCATAGCTTTTGATATAAGCCCGTTGGTACCCCCTACGCCTATTATCTGCCCTTTGACTGGTATCTTCTTTAAGCCCAATAATTGAACCATAGCCTCCGTTATAAACGAAGACTGGGACCCCTGATCCAGCAAAGCTCGCAGTGTATAGGTCTGACCACATTTAGAAATTGTGTTCACAAGAGCAGTTGCAAGTAAAACCTGACTGTATTTCACGTTGTTTCTTGTTGTTTTACAAGAAACTAATTCATTTACCTCTTCGTGATTATCAGTCGCAACTCCTCTGTTTTGTGGTTCCTGAGACACAATCTCATTGGGATGCAAAAGAACATGGTGTCTTCTTCTACATATACGACATTTATAATTACTGTGGCAGAATTTGGCAGAGTGATTATTACCAAGACAACAATAGCAAATGTTTTTAGTTGCTACAAATTCGCGCCGTGACTCTACTGGACTATCTCTAAACTTCTTACAATTGCAGAGTTTATGTTCTTCTTCACAAAACGGACAATTAAATATAGTAACATGCAAAGATTTTGTTTTACTAATAGGCAATTTAGTATTTACATTTCTATTAAATATAGGTTTAGCACCGGAATCCAAAAATTCAATGGCCCGATAGCGATTTTTCAAAAACTCTTCAAGTTGCTTATATGTAGGTAATTCACTCGATCTACAATCCGTAACGCTGAACTCCCACTGACGTCTGGATTTCGGATCCAACTTTAAAGTTACTAAATGTATTACTAGAATATCCCAGGAACTAGTTTCTATGCCTATGTTTGCAAGAGCAGATAAACAATCGTTAGTTGTATCCATCAACTGTTTCAAGCTACTGGCGGATTCATACATAACATTTTTCTGACTCAAAAATCTTTTCAAAATATGATGACAAATGTAACGTTTATTATTGTATCTCTCCTCAAGCAGAGCCCAACATCTTTCGTAATTATCATCAGTGACCGGAATGTTACACAGTAGCTGCCCAGCCTCCCCTTGTAAGTATCCCTTAAGATATAATAATTTCTGAGCGTTTCCTATGCTTTTGTTCCCATGAATCAAAGATTTAAACAAGTCTCGAAATGTGTTCCACTCAGAGTACTCCCCAGTGAAATTTGGAATGTTTACCTTAGGTAGTCTAACCCTAGCAGTTTGATCAAATACCGGACCTCCTGAATTACCCTCTTGAGTTTCAAATTGCCTATTAACGTATTTAGCCAACATATGCTTAATTAAAAGTTTATATTCAAAATAAACATCTTCCACCTTACTACAAATATCGTCCGTAACATAACTAGTTTCTGCTAGCCTCACTTCGGCAGATCGCATTAAATCCTTATGACCAGCCGAGAACTCAAACCATAATTGCTCTAAAAGTTCCAATTTCCCTTCTAGGTATTCCCTCGTAATGCGATCTTTAGGACTTTTTTTTAAATTACTGAGAGCCCTATTAATACGCGCGAAAAGATCCAATTGAAAGGCTATCAACGACTCCATTTTTATCGTACAAAAATATAAAACTTATTAAAAAAATACTAATATCTATAATATCTTCAAAACAATAAAATATAACTACATTCAAACTATAAAACTAATAAAAATCAGACATAAATTCCCCGTACTAAAAACTTAATAAACCAATTTTTCTAAGTTAAATTTCTAAAGTAATAAAGTTCAAAATTCCTCTTCTGAAACCCGCCAAATTTCTTGTTATTAATCGACCAAAGTACTCACGTTATTTCCGTTTAACTCACACACACACACACAATACGCCGCGACTGCGTCCCTGCGTCCCTCGGCTCCTCCAGGTCACGCCACCACTGCGCTGCCCTGGGTCGTGTGGGCATGAGCCAGCCCTGTCCTGTGGGCGACAGCACTCCGCTGTCCAGGACTTCACCTCCTCCTCCAAGAGGCGCGCGGACGGCCACGTAGGTCCTGCACTCTCCTAGTGCCCCAGCGGTACCGGGAATATGTCCCGCAAATCCGGCTCGAAGGACCAATAGTTACCTACTGGCCGTCCTACTACTCCTCAGGGACTTCCCTGCACTTGACTCACTTTTACTCACTTTAACTCTAGTGCTACGTAAATGAAATTACTTCTTGAGGTGAATTGGTTTTTTTAATGAACGAAATTCTTAGGGTCTTATATATGGCCGTGGAAAAATCTTGTCACCGCGATTTACAAAATTCTAAAGAGCGCTATGTCACAACCCCATCTATTGACATTTAAAGGAAACTATTATGACATAGAACAAGAATTTCAAAGTTGTCATGTCATACCAAAAAGGATTGTACAAAGATATTATCTGCTTAAGTGTGGTCTACCTCTGTTATCATTACTCTGAAGTTGTCCTCCTTTACAAGACATAAACAATCATACTATATTCTTTTAAGACATGAGCTTTACAAGAATTAAGAACTTTCAGTTCTTTTTATTAGTTTTGTTTTTAAGACAGTTGATAATTGTGCTCTTGTTTTACCGAAGGTGCGATATAATAATTAGATTGGAATTTTCTATTATCCTTATTAGGATAATCAGGATTAAAAAACTTCTTTGCGGTTTCTCTGCATAACAATAATTTATAACAAAGACAGAGCATGTAAACTGCGCAGGAGCGCTTTAACTCTCAATTGAATTGTTATGTTTGTAATAAAAAAAATATTTTACTTTTTAGTTCACTTTGCAATCAAAGTGTGTTTTATTTAACTAGTATTTTCCTAAGTATACGTATATCAGCATACGGTCACGCGTCCCAACGTCCGTATCTCTTAATCAATAAGTTTCCTTTTGCAACGAAATGTGTAGGCCCATCAATAATGGCGGATGGCTTTGATGTCGGACTCAAACATTTGCCGTGTTGAATATTTAAGGGGGTGTAATTGAGCTCATTATGTTAACTTTTGCCAAAATTCGGCTGAAAATTGCTTTGATTTGAAATTTTAATTCGATTCTTCTTCATCCACACTAATGTTAAAAATGCGAAAGTAACTCTGTCTGTCTGTTTGTCTGTCCGTCTTTCACGCTTAAACCACTGAACTATTGATGAAATTTATTATAGATATACGTTGAACTTCAAAAACGGGCATAGGCTACTTTATGTTTTGAGAATAAGGGGAGACAGGGGTAATTCTGCCCTTTTAGAAATTATTTATGGGAAAATGTTTATTTTTTAAGTTGTAGATATGAAATTTGATACAAAACAAGCTCGAAACTTAGATCAAAATATGGACTTATTTTTGTTTCGAATATAAGAGGCGATAAGGGTAAAACCGACCATGAAAGTATTTAGTCCACGCAAACAAAGTCGCAGTCACAGCTTGAAAAATAATAAAGGAAACAATAGTTTTGCACACCTACCATAACACGAATACAAGCTAGAGGGATATGTCTGATATCATGGATTCTCTGTGTCTTATTAAATGCCGATAGGGGTTTTGCCTGGGTGTGCAATGGAAGCACCACCAAGTGGTTATATTTATATCGGACTATCAATATCTAATGGCTGACTGTCATTTTAAAATCAACAATAAAATAAAGAAGAATTTTATGAGGGGTAGGACATAGCGATTTATCGGTCGAACTGGAACAGCCTGACTGGTGAAATACCTCCACCTTACAGAAGACCGCAGCCAAATAACAATCACTTCGGTGTTGTTGTGTTCCTGCGTCTGAGTAGGGTTTCCAGAGCTCCTGGGGGATGCTTCGTTAATAGCAGGGGTCAAGCCTTCAAGGTAAGGGTGACAAGTCCAGTAACAGATTTATTATGCTGTACTTGTCGCCTTTAAACTAGGACCTCATTACCACTTAACATCAGGTGGGATGAGGCCAATCTTGAAGTGTTATATAAAAAAAAGAAAAACAAAGGAAGCACAATATTTTAGCAGCCTCAGTGCTATTCAATGAGCTACCACAGATTACACGATCTCACAGTCCCTAACGTAAATCTCAGTCGTTTACCGCAATAGACCTCGCTGAGGGCTGTATATTTTAATTTGGTCGGTTGAAGGCATCTGACACGTACCTCTTAATTAACTCGGCGACGACGACTTTTATTACCTACACAGTTTATTTTATCTGTGGAGTGAGTTGCTCTAAGCCTCCACGGTGGCGTGGGCGAGAATGGTAAATAAATTCGCTCACAGAGAATGGCGCAGTAGCTGAATGTATTTTGGTGACTTTGGGTGAAAGCGCAAAAATTTTAACCAGTTACCATCAATACATACTAATATTATGAATGCGAAAGTAAATCTGGCTATCTATCTGTTTGTCTGTTCAGCTTTCAAGCCTAAACCACGGAACCGATTTTAATGAAATTTGGTATAGGTATATGTTGAACTTCAAGAACGGAGATAGGCTAATTTTTGTTTTGAAAATAAGGACGGATGGGGGAATACCGGCTTTGAAAGTTTTATTAGAATTTAGTTATATGGGAAAATGTTTATTTTTAAAGTAAGAGGTATGAAATTCGGCATTAATTACTCAAAACTTGGATGGATGGACTACTTTTTGTTTTGAATATTAGGGGAGATAGGGGTAAAATCGTCAAAAAACCGAAAAAAGCTGTAGTCCACACGAATGAAGTCGTGGGCACTATCATTAATTCGTTTTCATTTATTGTAGAACATTAATGTACAAATTTACACACTAAATATCATTCAGTATGTAATATGGTATATTATATTGGACAACACCATATACAATAACAAATAACGGTGGTACTACAACATCCAGACCCAAAACCATATAGAATGTTCGTTTTCCATATTTACCTGACCGGGTATCGAATTCGGGACCTCAGAGATGGTCTGACGCTAAAGTTCGGTTCACTCGCCTACACAGCTATGCTGGATACCTAAAATGGTAAATAGTAAGAAAAACTAATAAGTCACATGATTCTTCGATCGATGACGCGTTTCTTCCCATGACCCACTGTCGATTACATGAATGGTATAAACTTTTCAACACAAATATCACATTAAATTGGCCAAAATTAGAACGGTATCGAAAAATCTCTTGGGAATATCGATGTTCCTTCATCACGTTCCAAAGGGTGAACTAGTTCGTGCATGGGATTATTGAATTATGTAAGGGATCCCATAAATAACGCGTTTATGTCTTCCGACCGAATGAGATATGCGATTGTTCGTGATAGATCATTTTGCTTGGTACCAGGGACTTATGATAACACGGAGGTAGATTCAGTAGAGGTGAATTAGAAACAACATGTGTTGATCTCTCATTCATAATATGAAGTAAAGTTCCAGTCTATTATGTCATATTGCAAAGCTAAGAGACTGGGTCCTTTATATGGACGGCACGGTAAAGGATTCTAGAAGACAAGCTGTAATGGTCCTAATTAATAATATAATAGTAATTAAACTAAGGTTAAAATAGACATGTTTGCGGTTTTAAGCATACCGCGGCTTACTTACTTACTAACTAAATTTAGGTAACATACGGTACATTTCTGTTCGCACCTAATTTTTCTTGGTACTAGGGATTTATGATTGCATGGAGGTAGATTTGGTAGAGGGAAATTAGAAAACAAGTGTGTGGATCTCTTTCGATTCATGATAATATAAAATTTGATGCCTGTTATTGCTTAATTGCAGGGCTACAGAATTTTTAGGAAACAAGCTGTAATGTACCATAGAAGTTATAATACTAACGTTGAAATTTACACGTTGAGGTTTTAGCAGACCGAGATTTAATTTTAAATAATTAACTCAACTAAAGTTTGATAACATTTGCATTATTCTTCACCTAACAACTTGCTCAGCCATATAACGGAAAACCATAGTCTAAAACCAGTTGATTGGTGTGATTATCATGTAGGAAAGTAAACTAACCCGGCGCGGCGTCAGTATAGTACAAAATATATGTAACAACAATTAGTAAGGTTGTGTATAGGATACCCGTATAAAAATCGTCACATTTTTGTATTTTCAAATACGTATAATAAATTCAAATATATAGAACACCAAACAATTTAAATAGAATATCTAAGTATCGATCCACATACATGCCGTTTCCATAAATTAAAAATTTTAATCGTGTTGAGGTACAATCGTACACTAAGAATGAAAATTGAACTTTTTTTATATTACACATCAAGGTTGACCTAATCCCGCCTGATGTTAAGTGGTAATGAGGTACTTGCTTAAGAGCGACAAGAAAGGCATATTAAATATGTTACTGGACTTGTCGCCCTTACCTTGAAGGCTTGACCTCTGCTTCTAATGTAGCATCTCCCCGGAGATCTGGAAACCTTACTCACACGCAGAAACACAACCACACAGAAGGGATTGTTATTTGGCTGCGGTCTTCTATAAGGTGGTGCTGAACTTAAATGTAATTTGGTATTAACCTGTATAAAAATAAATATAGCTTATCATCTATTTAGATGGTAGAGGTGATCAGCATTTTCTTATGATAACTATCAGCATTTCTCAGCCAAAAGACGTGCAGTATCTCACACGGGCTACTTGCATTAATCATCTCTCTACCACTATGACAAAGTCGTTTAATCATCTTGTAGGAGCATCAAAGCACGTTAGATCATAAAATTTAGACTTAATACTGCCTTTAGGTCGCGCACTTATGATCTTTTATCGAACAGCAAGTGTTTATCTTGACAAGCTCTTGACTGTACATGGTCACCAGTCAAGAACATTCTCTTCACCTCATCAGCTATCGCTTTTACAATCTATTTAACATCCCCATTGCCACCTAAGCTTTGCATTCCTTAGCACTCTCCGAGTTTATCGCACAATATATTATTTTCCTCAAATTATTTTATTACTATTTTCCTTGTCAAGTCTCCGGTAAGGGAAGCAAACATTATCTTTAACGACATCGTAAACATTTAACCGGCTCATAAATATTCAATGTAACACAATCTTTAGACATTCAATCTTCTCCGGCGAAGATTAATGATAAATCTCGAATGAGAGATTATAAACATTGACATTCTGTTAGATTATAAGGGATTTTCTTATCGATTTTGACGTATAATTTTGATTAAGGAAGTATCGCTTTGCATTGTTTATATCTGCTTTGAGGCAAAAATGTTTGATGATCATCATTTTGAAAGGCACAGATCATTGTATTTCTTTTATTTATTGTGAAATAGCTTGAAAGTTAAGTCATAAATTCACAATTAAATTTTTTATCTGAAGTAATGTTACTCGTTTTGTATCTAATTTAATACCCTTACGCGGTACTTGTTTATTGATTTTATTTATGTTGTATTTATAACGACCAGTACGTCAAAAATATTGCAATCTATTTTTATTTTTATTTTATTTATTAGGTCTACTTACAATTATGCATTACATCTTTAATATACTCTTAAATATATAATTATTAGCTAAATACATAATTTAGTTACAAGCAGACTCCTCATGCGATTACAATGTTTCTTACGAGCTAATACAAAAACAAAAGGGAAAAACAACCAAACAAAAGAATCTAACTACCAATGACGACTTTTTTCATCTTAGCAACCGAGTCCTGGAAAACATCCACCAGGCCGCTGTGATGGTTAAGGATTCGTGAGAGGCGAGGTATGACGGAGTTGGCACCCATGACGGTGCGTCTGAGGGGGGGACAGAGAGGTGTTGTGGGTTTTCGAGGTAAACCTCGAGGCACTCTTATGTTAAATTGTGACAATAGTTGGGGACAATTAATTTTACCGTTAAGTACTTTATGAACAAATGTTAGATCCAAAAGATCCCGTCTTTTGTCAAGGGATAGAATTTGAAAATATTTTATTCTGTCTGCGTACGACTTAATTTTCTCAGCTATGCCTTGCGAGTATGCTAAGTGCCACAAAAACCTTTTCTGTATGCGTTCGAGCCTCAGCATGTGTGCGGTGTAGTGGGGGCGCCATACTACACTTCCATACTCCAAAATACTTCTCACTAAGGTATTATATAATAAAATTTTGGTTTTAGAATTTTTAAACATTTTGCCATTACGTATAACGAAACCAAGTGTCTTGGAAGCCTTGTGTGTAACTTTTTCTATATGTGGAACAAACGAGAGTTTACTGTCAAAATAAATTCCGAGGTCCTTTACTGTCTCAACAATCTGTAATGGAATATCTCGAAGATAATATTGAGTCTGAATAGACTTTGTTTTTCGAGTAAAGGTGATCTGCTGACATTTGGAGACATTAAGTTTCATTGCATTGCACTCACACCAGTCGACCAGACGCTTTAAATCCTCCTGTACTTTAAAAGTATCATCCATTGACTCTATTACTCGACCCAATTTTAGATCGTCAGCGTAAAGAAATGGTTTTGAGTACTTGAAGCAAAGAGGCAGGTCATTAATAAATAAATTAAACATGATTGGCCCCAAGTGAGAGCCTTGGGGTACTCCTGATGATATTTTACGGTTGCTGGAGCGGTATCCATTAATAACGACATAAAAATTTCTATGAGATAAGTAAGAGCCTAACCACCTCAGCAGACATCCATCGATACCATAGATTTTAAGTTTAGTAATAAGCAAATTATGACTAACCTTGTCAAACGCTTTGCTAAAGTCTGTATAGACCATATCAATTTGTTTCTTCGAGTCTATAGCATGTGACAGGAAATTTTCGAAGGACACCAAGTTAGTGTATGTCGATCTACCCTCGAGAAACCCGTGTTGATGGTCGGAGAAGATCGGTTTACAGTGATTTTGTATGACGGGGCAGATTAGAGACTCGAGAACTTTGGCAAAGACGCTGAGAAGAGAGATCGGTCGATATTGATCAACACACCCGGGATCACCACCTTTAGGTATCGGAACAACCTTTGCAGTTTTCCAAACATTAGGAAAAGTGCCGGAGCTAAGGGATGCGTTATAAATAATATGTAGTGGTGTAACCAGGCTTTCAGCACACTTAACCACGTACATAACTGGTATTTCATCGGCACCGTGGCTCTTGTTAGGTTTCAATTTATTGAGCTTTTGGAGAATGTCCTTCGGCTTGATATTTATCGAGTGAAGAATGTCATTATGCATTTGTTGCCCTTCAAAGGAGTCAAAAGTGTTATTACCACTTTCATATACAGACGAAAAGAAGTCTGCGAATAATTCACAGATATTTTCTCCGGCAGTAGCTGACTGTGTGCCATATGTCATAGTTGCTGGATAAGAACTCGCCCCACCCCTTTTACTCTTAATTGCAGACCAAAAAAGTTTGGGATTTTTTAACATAGAGGCTTCAATCTTCTGTACATAGTCATTGTAACATTGAGATGCTAGTCTATTACAACGTGATCTTAGCATTTTAAATGTTATTTCGTCAAGAGGATTCTTATGTTTTAGAAATCTTCGCCGAAAACTATTTTTTTCACGTAGGAGACGTATGAGATTTCCGTTAAACCAGGTAGGATATCTCGAACTAGGTCTCTTTCTAAGAGGAACAAATAATCTGATAGACTCCCAGATTACATCATACAATTCTTTTACCATGGTATTGACGTTTTCAGTATTACCCAGCCTAATTTCCCACGACGTACCTTTTATAAACTTGTTTATGCCTTCATAATCACCATTATGAAAGTTGTAACGGGTTACATCATTATTGTACATTAAATGATTTAGTGATGCAAAGCATAACTTTGTTTCAATCGGAGGGTGTGGGGTGTCAATTTTAGAGAGGATATCAGCGGCAGGTGTTGCTTCACAATGCTCAGTATTAGTAAGAATTAGATCTAAAATGTTGCCATTGACATTTGAAATATTGTTTATCTGTTTTAAATTATTCAGTGCCATAAAATCTTTTAATAAAATTTCCATTGAAGATGAGGTCTTCGTTTGGTCGTTAACGCAGAGTTGCCATTTTATGTGGCCTAAATTAAAATCACCCAGAATACATACACTTGAGTTACAGCTTTCTATAACGCGGTTACAATTACACAAAAAACTATCCAACAACGTTGGCGTTACAGGAGGAGGCAAGTAGACTACACAAAAAGATATTTCATGCAGCAAATGTCTGACAGATACGCTTACTGTTACCCATAGGTCCTCCCCATTGCTTTCCTTGTTGAAGTTCCTGTAGGAGCAGATTTTTTTTGAAACAGCAATTAACACGCCACCCCCGTCTGATTTTTTGCTATTAGTTTTATTTCTGTCTCTACGGTAGACCACGTATCTGTCGTCAAAAAGCTCATTGTCTAATACGCTATCATTTAACCAAGTCTCCGTTAGTACAACAATATCGTAGTTGCTAACAGCAACCTTAGTATAAAATGCGGTAGTCTTGGTCCGTAGACCACGAACATTTTGATAATAAATATTTAGACCAGCGAAATCTACAGCATTTAATTAAATAGCACATGCTTTATTAACAAAGGACAAACTACAATAATTTGTTTAAAGTGTCCATATCTTTTACAAAAACAAAGGCTGAGTCGTCAGTTTTACGTACGAAAATTCTCCCATTTCTGACCCACACATGTTTGAAATTCAACTCCTTAGCCTTCAGTCTTGCTGCTGCATGTAGGGCTTTGTTCCCGACAGATAGGTGCTCCATAACGTAGAATGGTTTTTTCTCACCTCCGATGTTGATATGATTAGTGTTTAACTTATTATTCGGATTATTCTTATTGAATTTTATAACTCCGGCTAACAAGTTATCCCGGACTTGAGGCGATGATAGCTGGACGATAATGGATCTGGGCCGGTTGCTTGTTTTGTCCAGTTTTTGTACGCGGCTGCAATGGAGAATGTTATCTTCTTTGACTTCAGATCCAACAGTTTTAGCTATGCTCATTACCATTGACTTAAGATGTTCATTTGTTTTTTCGGGAACACACTGTATTTCCAAGTTATTTGCTCGTGCGTTTTGCTCTAAAGAGTTAACTTTGTTTTTTAGTTGTGAGATAGCATCCTGCATAGTGTGGTTTTCGCTCTTTAACGTGCCAAAATCCCTATTTATCCCTTGTTGTTCTCTAGTGATATCTTCATATTTATCTTCTATAAATGACATCGAGTTTTTTATGTCTTCTATCTCCTGCTTAATTGTGGTTAATTCCGTTTTAATAGAACTCGATACTGACCTACTTATCTGAGCCACTAAGGAAGACATTTGGTTACTTATAACATCATGAACAATTTCTCTAATATCGTCTCTGGTTATCATCGATATTTCCTGCTGATCTGTAGGCGGCGATGAAGGAGCATGCCTTTTTGTTGCGCGTTGAGTGATGTTCTCGTCACTAGTGCCCTCTTGTGTTTCTCTTGATTTAGATTTATTTTGTTTGGGGCTCTTCGGCGGTGTTCTTTGCAATTTTGTGGACATTTTTAATATGTAGTTTAGTAACTTATCGGTGTTGACACAGATCATACAATGATGATTAATATTTTTTTTAAGTTACAAAAAGCGAAAATTGTGTTCTGGCCAGGCTCGATCCCTGAACTTGTGTAGTAACGCAGGCAACCAACACAATACGCCACGGTTACTTGCTGTAAAGGTGACGAAAGTTGAGACCCGGTGCTGCGTATGAATCACACTCACTAGAGTTTGTCTCTTTCTTATGTTGTTATGTACTCGTCACGCACCGCATCTATTGTCCGAGGAACGTCAAACGATCACAGCTGATTTTTTCAAAAGTACCGACACTATTGTAAAATTCTACGATCACAAATATTTAAGTTGTGAATTAAACACTGAATATTTGATGTATTTTTATAGTACTTGCACAGTTAGTTAGCTATTATTTTGCTCTTCAATTTGGTATAACTTGCAACTCGAAATAATCACTTTTTACAAAGTATTTCACGATTTTTTCAGGGAGCTCACAAGAACACTGTTACTCGCCTCGAGTAATTTCGAACAATCTAGCCTAACATTTGATTTTAATATAACTTTGAGTGCTAAAAATTCTATATTTATTTCTATATTTATTTTTAATTGTTTCCGAAATGAATTTTGTAACGCTTGATAGTTACTATTCTCGTGTATTATGTTTTTATTTTATTTTTTAGATTACTTATGCACTTTGTCACTATTACCGCACCCATAAACTAACTCTCCGCATGACCCAAAGGTTGACTGGTAGAGAATGCCCATAGCATTAAGTCCACCTGTTGTACTTTTTTTTTTGTGCAATAAAGTTTTTAAATAAAATAAATAAAATAAAAAATATTATGGATGGTAATGTGTTCCTTAACACTTATCCTATTGTCTTTATTAAGGAAAACACGTTGTTCTAGAGGTTTAATGAAGTGGCGCACGCTATACTTTCTGTCATTAATTCACTACTTTATCTCAACAGGGTTTGTCCTTTTGATTGCTTTTCAGTCTCCTCACTATATTTGTATTGTTAATGATCTAGATGCCCAGCGGGTCTACTCCCGAAAACGACACAAAAAATCGAAAGGTTTCGTTTACGAAAATTGATCAACAGTTTGGTAACTGAAACGTAGTTTTTGATTCGCATAAATAATATTATGTTTAATAAACGCCTTATTTGGTTTCGAAGTGAATTGGTTACGATTATGAGTGTTTGGTCATAGCATGAAGTTTTTATTTTTATTTTTTAATTGTCTTTTTGTATTTGACACATTCTAAAAATTGTTTCGGGGTTCTCAGGGGATTTTGACAATACATTTACATATTTCTTTTGGCTTTATTTTAATTACACGTAAATATATTTCCACAAAGGATTTTAATTTACCAAGTCTTCGCATAAACAATGAGAATTAAAAATTACTATCCGTCGTCGGATCCGACATATTTCGTTTTTAGGAGTAGGCCCCCTGGTCTCTATTAAAGTGGTGATGACCCTGTGTTTAGCTTCTGCGTATTTATTTAAATTATCTTTACATTAACGGGGCAAAACGCGATTACATTATTTGGTAGTTAATATAAACTACATACTGCTCAGTCAGCTCGTGACTATGGTTGGTGCAACCATACCGAAACGACGGCAGTGAGTAGTTCGGATTAACTACTAAAAATCTTAATATTTATATTTATTTATAAGCATACAAACATAATCGTTACAGGCTTACCCTAATACAATTATGTCGTTTTTGATGCTATATTAATAGCCAATCTTAAGACCTCATTTGGCCTACTATAAAATAAATCAGAATGCTCTGCCATGGCATTCAGTAATCGAAGCGCTCGCACGAGCGGCGCCCGCTGCAGCAGCGCGGTTCGCGCGCGCTGTACTTGCAGTACCGGCACACACACACTCATGCACTCTAACAACCTAGGGTGGTGTATAATACCTCTCAACACTTTCACTAAATAGACAGCTAGAGCGACCTCTCTTCTAACTTCTAACTTGTAGTATGCCACCATGCCCAGCAAGAACAAAGTGGGATACAACAAGGGATAACCTTGATATACTCCGAATTGTTTTGAATACATGTATCTAACAAATTTATTTTGTATGCGTTTTAACATAAATTTACTTTTGACCTCGTAAGGAGACCAAATTAAATTATGTTGTCGTGTTTTGATCCGTTAACTTATTACTTTAGTGTTTAAAATGGAACGCAAAAGTCTTAAATTCTATAGAATGTTAGCTAAAGCATTTGTTTTACAGAAATCTTACAGAAACAACGACGGTATTACAACATTCAGACCAGAAATATCTGTCATATAATCATATGTATAGAAAAGTTCGTTTTCGGGAATCGAATTCGGGATTTCAAAGATAGCGCTCGACTTTCAACAATGAAGGTCGTTTGTTGATTTTGCCTAAATAAAATATTCCTATCCTTACCTTACTTCAAGGTGTTAACGGTCCTCACATCGCCGTACGCAAACGAAAATCGCGTTCCTCCCTCATTCCCTCATTACGCGCGGGCCTCATTCGGCAGCCAGTGATATTCTCAGCCAGATTTCCCCGAGGTGTTTTAGATGATGCCCGATATGGCTGTGTGGAATTACCTTTATAATGGAGGGCTTTTCTTTTATTTTATTCAAAAACTTCTTTCGACACTTCTTTGGGCGTTGCGGTTGGTTTGCCAGTCTCCCATTGCAGATAAATGCAAATTTCATTAGCATTTAAAATAAAAGAAATAATACATTTTGACGACTTCCTTAGCCACGAGGCAAGCGGGCCGGATTTTGGCGTCGCGTTATCTCTGAGGTCCTGGGTTCGATCCCCGGTCGGATCAATATTGGGAATGAACTGCTATATATTATCTTGGGTCTAGGCGTTATGGTATCGTCTTTGTTTCTGAATTCTGTAACACGAGTGCTTAAGCTATTTGCCACGGCATCAGAGCAATGTATTTTGTTTCATTTTTGTGGGTAATCAAATTGATACACCAAACGGATTTTTTAAAATTACTATTTAATATTTAAACAGTATTATTTAATATGACAGATAGATTTGAATAAAGGCTGGAAATTAACGCCTGAATAGTACCATGATTTATCTGTAAGACTATTTGTTTTTCCAAAAATTTGAAATTGTGCTGTAAAGTATATAAATGTATCTATTACTAAATTAACAAATGCACAACTAAAAAAACTTACCCTAATGTTAATTGTTAATGCTAATTAGATTGTTAGATTTGTTTAAAAAATCATTTGCGTTTTTAGACTATATCAATAACACGACTGTATTACTGAATTTCGAAACGCTAAATATCGTATAACTTCATTCATAAAGTTCACAAGTACGATTTACGTATTTCAGAAAGTATACAATGACGATCTTTAAAAAAAACATAATGCTTTTGCTTTATTTGTCCCCAGATGTGTTTCTATTTTTCTCAGTCCTCCGTAAAACCCTGCAAAAACAAAACAAAAAGCTTCGACCGTTTTAATATTTGATAGTTGCAATGGTCCCCATCTTAATGGAACTATGGGAGTGACCGTAAAACCTGATACTTGGAGGCCCGCGATGTTATTGTCTCATATTTTTGTCCCCTCAGAAATTGAACGCATGAATTCTAAGAAAATTTATCGTTCGCACTTTATACTTGAAGCTTACATACGGACCTAGCGTTCGTCAAATCAGGAACCAAATAATTTTATCTTAAACCAAAAACACTAACATTTCATTGTCAATACCAGTTTTCATTATATTCAGTAAATAGGCAAAAAACAGCAAAAAAAAATAATACGATTGTTGTATGGGAGCCCACCTTAAATATTTATTTTATCTTATTTTGCTTTTACATATTTTTTTAATTTTAGTTATAGCGGCAAAAAAAATCAACTCTCCAGCTTTCAAGTTCTTGAGATACAGACAAACCTTGAGGCCTGGTGACAAACAGACGGGCGGACGGGCAGACAGCAACATCTTAGTAACAGGGTCCCGTGTTTACCCTTTGGGTACGAAACCCTAAGATTGGGAATCTTGGGAACGGCTCCAACAATTGTCATGGCATTTAGTATGTCGTGTCGTATCGTTTTCTCGTTAATAAATCAATAAATGTGCTTACATGTTTATCTTATCCTAAGTATCACTGGATTTCACACACCTCTTAACCTTCAATAAAGACATTTTCCGTAATATAAAAGCCCAGAGTAGATTGTTTTCTTTATTTTTTTTTTATTGCTCTTCAAGATTGACCTCATCCCACCTGATGTTAAGTGGTAATGAGGTCCTTACTTAAGGGCGAAAAGTACAGCATAATAAATCTGTTACTGGACTTGTCGCCCTTACCTTGAAAGCTTGACCCCTGCTACTAACGTAGCACCCCCCAGGAGCTCTGGAAACCTCACTCACATGCAGGAACACAACAACACAGAAGTGATTGTTATTTGGCTGCGGTCTTCTGTAAGGTAGAGGTATTTTCCTAAAAAAAACTGTTTCTTAAACTGGCTTCTAAACTTTTCGACCGTATGTCGTACTCTATAGAAAAGAGCTCGGGATAACAAATAGATCTTATTACTTTGGCCTCTTGCATAGATAGATGTGGAGTTTGACAGCGGTCTGGGTAAATATAGGCAGACCTCAATTTTGGAAGGACAATATTCCACCTCCAAGGACCCCGTCCTAGTCTTGCAGGGTTATGATGTTATAGGAGTAAGAGAGAGAGCGTATTTGCGAGTTAAATTGATCATGCAAGAATATGGCCCTGCTTAATGTGTCCAGGATTGGGTTGGAAGATTATGGGATAAAGCGTACTTTTTTTTAAACTTTTAGTTAGCTTTTTAGACGTACTCTTATTTAAAGATTTGCATTGTTATATTTCCCTTCATTATACAACTGCGTATCGTTTCTAAGGTTTATTTTACGGGATTCAAAATATATCAATCCTTCCTTTTGTTCAACTATTATATTATATTAATGTGAATGTGACTTTGTATAATGTGTATTCGCCGATTTAAACGAAAATTGGTTTAAAAATAGTCTGGAAATTCAAAATGTATATGGAAATTTGTCATGTTTAAGATAAAACTATGAAACTTTTCGTTGCCTTTTGATATCAAAATACCATTAAAAGTTTTACAATTTTTTTTACCCTGAAAGGAGCCAGATAATAATATAAAATAGAGGATGATAAAGTTTTCGGGAAAGAGCTAGCAAAGATGATGTAAATAGGTACCTTTTAAATTTGTGAAAAATATGAGATCTATTCTAGAAACGAACAAACAACTGACTGGTTTTGTTTTTGTATACCTACATGTAAATCGAAAATTTAGGAATGACAATGCAGTTTTTTATTTGCTTTACCAATGTTTTTTAAAAACGCTTTATTCGCATTTAAAGTTAGTTACGGATAGGTAATCAATTATTTTTATAAACATTATTTTATAAAAATTGGAGCATTCTATACCAATCAGCTCTATATACGCAGATAGCTTGTGTAGTTTTAGTTTTTTTTTTTTGTGTTTTGTTTATTTTTTTGTGGGTGCGGTAAACATGTGTAGCGATTACAACATAATATTATCGGATGCGTCATATTTTGTGTTTGTAATTAGGCCTCTAGATTCGTCGCTTACCTTAATGCTGTTTATAAAAAGTCTTCTTAAAAAACCAAAACCACACCCACCCTAGCAGTCCCTTCACGCGACATCAGGACATTGTTGCTCAAAATGAACCTTCCGCGCAAAATTAGCTCAATGGGCCAGCTTTACTGGCGTCCTTCTGTCGAACCGACCCTAGTAACTTTGCGAGTTCGACGATTAGCCAAGGGTTAATCAGCCCTATTTAAAAGGGTTATTGTAATGGTCTGAATCTGTTACTTTTGATAGAATTGCGCGCGTAATCGTACCGTTATTTTTCATTTCCATTCGCGTTTGTGAGTGGAATTAAAGTCATGATGGTTGCGTAAAAAATTGGCAAATATTTGTATGTAATGTATTTAAATGTAAACAAGTTACTCCCATACTACTGGTTTCTATAATTAAGCTACTTTTTAAATAATTTTATCATTACATTTAACACTCATTGAGGGTAGGTGAAGCAAGATCAAGTTTGATAAAAGTTTGAAGTTACCTCTGCTCTCAATCGTCAAATCTATAGCATTTTAAGAGCCGAAAACCAAAGACTTATTGGTATTCCCACCATTAGAATGGATTAGAGGCATCCTATTAAATCGCGTACGCTCAAGTGGCCGTTACGAGCGGCCGAAAATTGAACAGAACCACATTATGCGCGGCCGGAGTCAGGTCAGACGTGATGTATGGTCGTGATGTACTGCATCCGAGCTGGAGACTGATATACAGTGTTCGCGGTATGAATGAAGCAAATCGGCCTCTGCATGTACTTGTAGACACATCGATGACTATAAAAGTAGGGATGTTGCCATGTCCTTGGCCATGTCACTGAAAACCAGCGTCATGGCCTGCGACGTGGGTCATGACTTATGCTGAGTGAGGATCTTTTATTTAGAACATAACGACATGTCATGGTCTGCACCGCCCGGTTGACGAGGGGATTGCGAGGAGATCTATTTCACGCTTTTTTTAATATGTATATAATTATTATTATTTTTTCTTTTTTGTTGTTTTCTTGTTTGTCTCCTCATATAAATACACATATACATATGTGTATTTATATAAGTGACAATGTTGTGATGTTTTTAAGTAATAAATATTTCTTTCTTTCTTTCTTTGGTGTCTCACAGCATCACTTTTATAGCGATGAGGTCCCACGGGTGGTTTTAGTGGGTAGGCTTGCACTGGCAGGAGAGTCCCACACACGCCTTCACCTCCCTCGGATGACGGGACGGTGCGACTCGTATTTCCCCGCCGAAAAAAGAGATGTTGCCATGAATGTCGAGGCCGTTAAAAACAGCTATTTAATTAAAAAAACTTTAGTGCACAAAAAACTACAGGTGAACATATAAGGCCAGAGGCATTGTCTACCAGTCATCCCTTAGCCCATGCAGAGAGTCTGTGTATGGGTTTGATAATTGTGAAAAAGTGCGAAAGGAAACTGTAAAAAAAAGAATAATATAAATCAAATTGGAGTGTCTGTTGTTGAGCGCCTTAAACTATATGCATAAATGAATGTAATACGATAAGTACACCAAATAACATTTTAATAATTTTGTCTGTCTGTCTGTCTGTTTATGCCGCCTAATCACTGAAATGGTTAGATTGATTTTGACGGGACTTTTATTTGGCAGGTAGCTTATGTAACAAGGAATAACTTTAACTACATATATTTTAGAAAAAAAAAATTGTAGCCCTCTACATGGAAGAAGTCGTGGGCACAGTAGTTTCTGATTAAGTTAATCCGCTTTTGCGGCATTGATGTTTAAAAAATATTTATAAGTGGTTTCATCATCCCAATTCAGAAAACGAACCTAATGTTTATTACCATAAAGACTTGATCCCAGCAAACCGTGCGTAATGTAAGTTGCCTAATAAAGCTTCGCAAACGCGCATTTGGTTGTTTATGCCAAATCGGTCCCTCAAGCAGTTCGGCCGCCGACGGCTTAAGTGTGCCCATATCCGCGGCCGTAACGTTCTGCGAGGCTGCCATTTAGGACTAGCGCTCCTTAAGCATTAATGGGGGGAACTACAGTGAGACAACGTTGAAACTGTACACTTACAATGTGGTAAATATCTAGTAAGTGGTGACTTCAGTTACATAAATTGGAGTAAACTTATAACAAATGAAAACAACAGTAACGTCGGTATGTATGTTATATATTTATGAGTTTATGTATGTTTATCATGTTATACTACGAAATAATTCTAAAATAAAATCTGTATTTATGTTGCACGGCCGTACCCATTTCTCGCCATCTACTATTTCCTCTACCTTAAGGTTGTCTGGAAGAGATCGCTTTCTAGCGATAAGACCGCCTAAATTGTACTATAATTTTTCTGTAAAACCTATTTCTGTAAAGATTTTTGTGCAATAAAGTATATCTATCTATCTATCTATAACAGTAACGTCGGTTTAAATCATCTCCTACGGTGCTTTAACTTGGTATATCAAGTAATAGTGATGACTTCAGTTACATATT
The DNA here is from genome assembly GCA_037074685.1 of Glyphodes pyloalis. Lineage (NCBI taxonomy): Eukaryota > Metazoa > Arthropoda > Insecta > Lepidoptera > Crambidae > Glyphodes > Glyphodes pyloalis. The sequence goes on along the minus strand of JAYKKO010000030.1, from coordinate 2,077,507 downwards.
TATTGGATTTAACTTATGACAAATGAAAACAACTTTAGTGACGTCACATTCAATTGATCTCCTATTTAATTTTTCAACAATTAAACTAAGTTTATATTGTGACTACCTACTAATAACTACATTATTTATTTATTTGTTTAAAAACTTTATTGCACAAATAGGTACAACAGGTGGACTTAATGCTAGGGGCATTCTCTACCAGTCAACCCTTGGGTCATGCAGATAGTTTGTATATGGGTGCGGTAACAGGGGAGAAAAAAAAGAAATCATTTTAAACAACAATTTATTAAGCATTAAAAATAACATTACGGTATCTTTTAAATATAGGTACGATAATAATACACATACTATATAAATTAATTATAATATAATATATAAAATATGAAGGTATACTTAGATTTACATAATATTGATAATTTATATATAAAAACAAATATCTACATAATTATAAATTCAGAAGATAAATAAATTGGTTCAGCAATTGACAAATTCATGACTATCATTACTTGTTAGCGAGAGAGAAGAAATATTCATGAACTTTATTTTTAAAAATTCCCTTAGTCAGGGGTTGTCGGATATCAGCGTATATTATTATCAATGTTATCGAACTAAATCACATAAATTATGCTAATTTAGTTTAGTAACTAATAAATAAATAAACTCAAGCAGCATAAGAATATTATTAAGTTTCGTTTAGTCGTTAACATATTTAAGTATGGCGGCAATTTTATGCGCACAAATAAGACTGAAAAAAAAATAAACTTTTTATATTTTTACCGAACGTAATTTGCAGCATTGATCATTAGTTTTGTCATGAAATAACTTGTTACTGCAGCTTTCTAGTGAAAAGATACCGAAATAAGACTGCTTGGAAATTTTGTTAAGTTTAGTCAAGTATGTGCCAAGAATATGAGTACCACCTTTAGAAAACGGTCTTTTGGGATGCCATAAAGTTGAAATCTCTGTAAAAGTAACTTAATGTGACGTACCTACGTGCAATTTCCTCGTAAGTAAGTTTAAATACAAGGAATACTACGTTTCTTTTAATCGTACTTAATCGCCTCACTATATTTATATTAATTAAAATCAGATACTTTTCACTGCTATTAAGGGACAAAATTAACGCAATCTGATTGTCCACTGGCTCCCCATCTTTACTGTGTCAGCAATTCTGCCTCGCTCGTAAACAGAATCATAAAATACGTCATCTACTTTTCCGGTCAGTTGGTTAATATTTATTTCGTACTTTGTAAGCAAGTTTACGTGTCACAGAGTTGAAGTTTTACGCCCGTAACTTTATTATTTGTTGGGGTGTGACTAAAAGCCCGGAACTATATTTTGTCGAGCGGAAAGTTGTGAAGATACCAGAGGTTACTGCCACACAACATCACGTGTCAGATATTAATACAGAACCGCGCGTAAACAAAACAAAAGTGCTAGCTTTTTTAATGTTAGACTGCAGGGCTAAGATATCTCTGAAATCAATTGATCGTATCAACAAAGAATGCATACTTACTTGTAATAACCAAGACGGGATAGTGATGATAACAAATCCAAGCTAAGGTCAACAATCTAAAACATACCTATTTGATTGACCCAGGAAACGAAACCATCGCCCAGGTGGGGCACACCTTGTCGCGTTGGGAGTGGCTCAGTAACCCGGTGGTGCATTACGGCTGGCTTTACCGCCTAGACTCGGATACTACGCAGGGTCGAACGAAAACGGATTGCGAGGACGGCCGCGGAGAGCAGGTGGCTCTCTGTAGCAGAAGGCGCGGTGGGGAAGCCTGCTAAGAATCCGCACTGCATCTTACCCACAACTACGTAGAGTTGGTCATTGAGGGGATTTTAGTAGGCCCGACATACCACTCTCCGTGCACTACACCATGGGGGGCATTTCCTCCTTGATAAAAAAATAAAAAAACAAAGATCACAGAAATGTATCCACCATTTAAAATTTTTATCAAGTGATGCAAAATAATAACGTTAAATAACTTAATGACATAACGGAAACCTATCTTATAGTTGCTTTTGGCACATATCAGAAACCACTCGTAAGAGAAAACTTTTCTTTCTTAAGATTATTTTTATATCACTGACTGATTTTATAGTCTGGAGAGTTTGTATATTTTTATATGACGCAGATTTTTTCTGAACTGTTAAAAGTACTTTACACAAATAAGTTACCAATAAACTACTTTATAATATAGAACAAGCCAATTCATTATCCATTTGCAATGTATCATCAGTGATATTTGCAGACAATGAGGTATAATCACAACCAAGTGAGTATAATTATACTGTTATTCGCGCATAGAGGTTACCATGGAATACAATGAAGCAATGATTAATCGAAGCTGGAGCTATTCAGGGTGAAATATTGAGTCTATAATTGTTTTTATGTTCTATATGTACTAGTTGCATGTCATTAAATATATATTGGGTAACATCACATATATTGCTTTGATTTTGTGGTGACTAACTAAAGCACTTGTGGTACATACATAAAAAACAACGACGGTACCACCACATCCAGACCCGAGACAAAATAGAAAAGTTCGTTTCCCATATTGATCCAACCGGGAATCGAACCTGGGACCTTAGAAATAGGGCGTCTATAAAGTTCGACCCGCTTGCCTCTCGGCTATGGAGATCGTCATTAATTACGTATCAATATTAGACAGGCGCCTGAACAGAACCTAAAACGAAGATTCACTAGACATATTAATGAAACCTTTTAACAAACAAGACATTTATAAATGCCTTAACACATTCAAGATAAATAACAACAGATAAACTATGGAAACGAAACATTATTTAACGCAAAAGCATTAGTTGAGGCGCTATGATCTTTTGTTCACGTAATATTTTCTCTATCATTAGGTACACTAAATTAAGCTGGCTTGTCATATCTCTACGTCTTATTGTATAGGCGTTTGATATATAGCTGTTGTGGTTTATTTGCTAAAGAAAAAGATAATTAGGTATGTCAAAATTCAGATAGATTCGGGAATTACGAAGTTGTATAACAATAATGACTGACTTTTTAGTGCATTCTAGTTGATGCGCTGCGTGAATGATTGCTTGATGACTTTAACGGTTTTTTTATAAGATTATTTTGCCTTAAATAAAAGAAAGTAATCTCGTGTCAGGACTTGATACGAAGTGCTGTTTAATAGGCAATTATAGACACCTAACATGAGACATTAGTAGTTTGAAAGATCAAAGTTCTTCAATATTCCAAATATAAAATGACGATTCAAAAGTGTTACATGTGTCTTCTTGAATAAAAACATTTTGGATTGATTCATTGATAACAAGAAAATGTTAACTCAAATTCATAAGATGATCCAAAAAGATATATCAAACTTGCTATGTATTGACAGTCATACAAAATAACACTAACAACTTTACAACTACCAATCATTTATTAGAAAATATAGTGCTAGCAATTGCGGATTGGTAAAAAAGGCATTCAGACTAGAGAAATAAAATGATTTGTAAAATATAAATATGTAATTTTATCGATTTTTTTATAGTACCTTACGCTTTACTAACCGTAGGCTAACGGGTTGATACAGTAGAAACATTTCATCGCCTATGATAACTTGCGGTTAACTCAGTTGGATGAGCAGCACGCGCGATACGTGAAGGTCGTGGATTTGATTCCCGCACCGCAAGGGGAGATATAATTTTTCTGTTTCTAATATATGCAATTTTATGCAGAATTTTACAAACAAATTATAGTACAATTTAGGTGGCTTTATTGCTAGAAGACGATCTTCCAGACGAGGAAATACAAGAGTTTTTTACTTAGTAAATGGATAGTTGTAGCTGAAAACAAATCAACATTTTTTAAACTATAACCTAGCTACATACATCTTATCGTTCTGTATCAAAGCAACATCGCATTACGTGTTCCTTTGTCGTCCAGTCGATATCGGGCTCATTCTACACATTCCATGAGCCAATATATCGAACAGAAATTACTCGTGCCCGGTCCCACGTGGCGGCACGTTGCGCAACCTTAATCTCTGAAGGGGGGGAGGGGGCACCACCTGATTGGTAATTACACCGGTGACTGGCAGAAATTATAGTTGTAATATCGTAAGCAGAAAAACAAAGACGTCGGTGAAACGATTGTTGCTGGGAAATAAATCTTTCAGAAAGCTCGTTCAATATCAACTGTGTAAGATGAGATTGTTGAAACGAAACGTTTTGCTCTTGTTTTTAAAACCTCATTTCTTGGTGTCACTGATTTAAAATTTTGGTGTTTTCTTTAGTTATATTTTTTTATTTGTATTACACTTCAAGGTTGACCTCATCCCACCTAATGTTAAGTGGTAATTAGGATCTAGCTTAAGGGCGACAAGAACAGCATAATAAATCTGTTACTGAACTTGTCGCCCTTACCTTGAAGGCTTGACCCCTGCTACTAATGTAGCACCCCCACGAGCTCTGGAAACCCTACTCACAGACAGGAACACAACAAAAGAGAAGCGATTGTTATTTGGCTGCGGTCTTCTGTAAGGTGGAGGTATTTCAACAGTCGGGCTGCTACAGTTCGAGTGATAAATTGCTATACCCTACCTCTCTCTTCTTTCTTTTGTTTGGACCAGAAATTCAATAATGCATTTGTAACGTTATTTAGTCATCGTGCAAATAAAATGCCGAATGGATCTGATTCTAAACTTTGTCTTAACAGCTTAAGATTGTTATATGATAATGTTCAGGATATCACAAAACTAAAGTAACCGGTTTAAGTCTAAAGATTATTAAGATGCCAGTGGGCAAAACTGCAGAATAATTGACCGATGGAAGAGTAAGATTCAAGAACGTTGACCATGTATATTACGCCAATAATACTTGACTATCATCGACAAAGAAGGCAAACGCTTAGATTATTATACAATAATATAATAATTAATTTAATTAATAATTAATTAATTAATTTAATTTAATTTAGCCATTTATTCAGATCTTACATGAAAAACACTATTACACTATTATACAATAATATATGTAGAACAATATTACTATCTTTAAATTGTACAAAGAGTAGTAGAAAACTACCGGGATTTGTTAAGTCTCATCTTTCGTTGCATAAAAAATACCGGAAATATACATGTACTAAGATGGAATTGAAAAAATAACTGTTGGCAAAAATTCCAACGTTTTTTAAATTCAAATGAGTAATTTTCTTGTAATCCACATACAATGTAATAGATATTCTAGCTTCCACACATAAGTGCGGAACAGCAAGCAAAATAAACAATACTGACTCCAAATTGACCTGGTAAATGCTCCTTACTTCAAAGTTCGCTTATTGCGTGCAAGAAAAGTTTATAAATAAATTCGTATAATTCTACTCTTTATCTCATCAAGGCGTAACCCGCGAAGTGCTCAAACGGGCACGCATTAGCATAGTGATAATATTTGCACAATACGCCGACGGCCCATTGTACGTCCAAACCCCACAAAAGGTAAGGAAATTCCATATTGTTCTCGGGACACGCAACGGCACTAAATCTCTTTTATAGGGTAGCCAGAGCTCAATGATGCGTAGGAATTTGCTTCATATCAATCACTCTTGTGTAGGCTTCACACCTTTATTTCGTGACAAATGAAGGTAGATTTTTTATCACCCCCATGAATGTACCGGTGGTAACCTTTTTAGCACTTAACAGGAGTGTTTTATTTATGTACCAGCTGTCCCTCGCTACTTTATCTGCATTACATTGGAATTTATAATTGACAAACTAACTATATGTATGTATATTTTACAATTGACAAACTAACTGTGTGTCTTAGTGCAAAATTAGTAATAAGTTTAGCTTCCATTTGTAAAAAAAAACTACTGAGTTTCTTGCCGGTATCTTCTCTTTAGTTATAGGTTCCGAACCGGAGGTAGCTTCATTTGCTTTATATAGAGACTATTCATAAGTATTACTAATGTAATCTATGTGAATAAAAAAATATTGACTTTGACTTTTAATAAGAAGCATCTTCTAAGTTTTAATTATTCTAGTGTTTAATCTATCAAATTACACATTTTCATAAAGATCCATTACTAGACACCATCACATACTTCTTAAACTGTGGTAAGTACCTTAAGCACTTGTGTTATAGAAATCAGAAACAACGACGGCACCACAACACCCAGACCCGAGACAATATAGAAAAGTTCGTATCCCGTATTGCCCTGACCGAACTTGGGACCTCAGAGATGGCGCGAAACTAAAGTCCGATCAGCTCATAGCTGACAAACTACGGAGGTCGTCAATAACTAAACTTTTTATCCCCATTATTTATTTCAGAACCTTGGCCTCCCTACTCCAAGGGTTCGTCTCGCCACTCTTTTGTTCCTTTGTGCGTTGCTCTTGAGAGCTGATAGGCATTGGACAAGTTTCAGAGGTTTTGTGGTACTTCGTCATTATTATAACACTTATTTTGTGAAAGGGGAGCGAGCATTACTTTCGACAAGTTCTATTGTGACATGGCACTTTCACATTTGAAAGGGGAATTTACCTCGAAAGTATCGTTTGAAATGAATGAAAATTATTGAAATATGACCAAAGTGATTTAAACATGGCAATAATTTAAATACTGTTATTGTAAATAATCTACTGATTATATTATCTTACCGGTGTCTTGGTAGATATATGTTCCGAACCAACAGTAGAGTCACTTTGCATTGTATTCAATGACGATTCATAAGTGATTATTTCTACCTACTTGAATGAAGAAGTATTTGACTTTGAATTGTAATGAGTTAATGCAATGTTTGTTTCATATTTTAATGAAAAAGCTTATTAAACATTTAATTATTATTATATTTAAAGTGTCTGTTGCTCATTGATATAATTTTAATAAGGAAAAATATTACCTCTAAAGTAGCGGTTGAAATAAATATAAATTGGCATTGTGATGGATTAACGAAATATTTGGTTGATAATTTAATATAAAGTATCAAAATATCCTTTAAATTTAAATTATCTTCTAACTTTATATCCCGCATAATTTAAGATATATTTTAATTTATTTAGGTACATAAACAAAACAAATAAACTTAAGATAACACTAGCTTACAAAAAATTCAAACTAAAATTAATAAAAAAAAAAAGATATATATATTTAAGATAAGATAAGATATCATTTATTTCAACATTATAGTCATAGGTACAATAATATTACAAATAAAGAAGAATCACATTAAATATCATAAAATCATTTAAAAAAATATTATTATTGTCATTCTAAAACATGCATTTCAATTATTAAAATGTATCCAAAAATAAATAAGATTGTAATTTAGTATAATTTACATGCTTACAAAATTTTGAATGCATCAATGTTTAAAACCGGAATTCAAGACTTGTGAAATGAGCGTTGTATCGGAATTTACGCTTTCACTCATGCAAAGAGTCATAGAAATACAATATAAAACTGGATTATTTCTCTAATGGTAAACCTAATTTTCTTTTAAATTTGTTAACTATCGGGTAATATATTTCATCTAAACTAATATCTATTACAAAGAAGAAATATTTACAAAGTTTATAAACTAATTTGAAAAAATATTTTAGGTTGACATACGTAACATGCTTTTTAAAACAAATATGAATAAATCGCCGTACCCATTCCTCGCTATCTACTATTTCCTCTACCTTAAGGTTGTCCGGAAGAGATCGCTTTCTAGAGATATGACTGCCTAAATTGTACTATAGGTAATCTGTAAAACCTATTTCTGTGCAATAAAGTAAATATATATCTATCTAACTATGAAATTGGTACTAAAACAATAAATTACCTATGGCGTAAAAAATCATTCTACCTGCAAATCTTGGGTAGATAACTAGTTAAATATGTATTTAAACGTACGTACGTAATGTTCAATGAACAGCCTCTTCTACCCAGATCCCTAAAAACGTCTACAAAAGATTTTTTTTTATAATGCACTTCAAGATTGACCTCATCCCACCTGATAATAAGTGGTATTGAGGTTCTAGCTTAAGGGTGACAAGTACAGCATAATAAATCTGTTACTGGACTTGTCGCCCTTACCTTGAAGGCTTGGCCCCTGCTACTAATGTAGCACCCCCCAGGAGCTCTGGAAACCTTACTCACACGCAGGAACACAACAACACAGAAGTTATTGTTATTTGGCTGCGGCCTTCTGTAAGGTGGAGGTATTTCACCAGTCGGGCTGCTCTAGTTCGAGCGATAAATCGCTGTGCCCTACCTCACTAAAAACTTCTTTCTTTCTTTCTTCTACCCAGATCCCTAAAAACGTCTACAAAATAAAAAGATTTCTCAACAAGATGAGAAAATTTATATGCCATGTCGCACAGTGTCAGTTTTATACACTACCACGTACTAAGAAAGGCTTTCAAGAAGGATGATACATCAAAATTGATGCATTGTAGCTTCGCTATCAAGTCCGTTTAAAACCTTCCTTCAAAAGAGTTTTCCTTCAAAACGCTTGGAAAATCGGAGTAAGATTATGGATGACAGCGACTTTCAAAGACTTGAACGATGTTGAATATGCCACTTATGTTTATTATGGTAGAGATATGCGCACACTGCGTCGTTTAGTGAAATTTAATACGATTATTGATAATTAAATATTACTACTAAACGAGCAAACATGATTTTGAAGCTTGATACGAGTAATGACAATCAATATGAGAAGGTACTGAAAGGGCAGCCATGATTTTGATATAAAAACTTAGCAGAGGAAACGGTGTCAAGTATGTGGCTTTAAACGAGAATTTGACACATCAATTTGTAAATTTGTGTTAACTTTTATGTCAATACTATCTGTGCTCGCGACTCTGTTCGCGTGGCCTACATACTTTCATGATTGGTTTTACCTTTATCTCCCCTAATATTTGAAACAAAAAGTAGTCTATATTTCAATCCCAGTTTCGAGCTTTATTTGCGCTAAATTTCATATATCTAACTTTGAAAATAAACATTTTCCCATATAAACTTTCAAGGGCAGTATTACCCCAATTTTCCCTTTTTTTCAGAAGGTAGTTTTTGTCTGCTTTAAAGGTTCAACGTATACTTATACCAAATTTCATCAAAATCGGTTCAGTAGTTTAGTTGTCAAAGCCGGACAGACAAACAGACAGACAAGCAGAGTTGCTTTCGATTTTTTAAGTATAGCTAAAATAATGATATAAATCCGTGTCAATATTAATTAAAGTAAGAAACTATTAAAACGAAAACCTTATTCACCAATTCCGCTATGTAAAATTTAAATACTTTATTTAATTCTTAGTTTTGGCTATTTAAAACTAAACGATTATTCTACAGGTTAAATATCCATAAAACAGTTTCTCCGTAATAATCAGTTTTGAAATAAGTACGTAATCAAAAGCAAACAAATAAGCTTATCTAAATAAATACAAGATTATCCTGGACTCTTTTGACTCAAACTCTCAAACTCAAATATTTCTTTATTCAAGTAGGTTACATATAACACTTTTGAATCGTCATTGAATACAATGCAAAGTGATTCTTCTGCCGGTTCGGAACCTATATCTATCGAGAAGACACCGGTAAGAAACTCAGCAGATCATTTACAGTATCAGTATCTAACTTATTGCTATGTGTAGCTCACTTTGGACCAAGTCATATAGTTTTGGTTTTGATGAGTAATGAAACAAATAAGTACTCAAGTAAGTTTTTACTTTCGAGAGGTAAGCTGGAGCAGACCAGTCCCCAAAGGTGGCACCTGTTCACAAGCATGACGTATGTGCCATGACCATATTGTAGGGAATGTAACGACCCGCCACATAGCGCCACTACGACTAATAAATTAATCAAAATTACATTTGTGTAATTCTAAGATCTGTAAGGTTGATGCATTCCAAAAGTTCAAGTTATTTTTCAAAGATTTCATTTATCAAATCATTCTGCAATACATGCATACGCGTACCCAATTTTCCAAACCGCCTCGCGATGTATATCCACGTATTATTTTTTCCAGTTCACGGACCCCTAGAACAGAAGGCTGTTTCGAAGCAAGGTAAAACGGACAGAATAATTGAATTTCAATATTGATTCCTCTCAAACTGAAACTAATATCGGATTTTATTGAATTTGCAAATTACTTTCTTGTACCAGAAACGACGCTGAAAAAATTGTGCTTAATTTTATTGAAGAAAGAAACGGATTTCTTGAAATTAGTGTTTCGTTTTCAAATGCTTCACTATAATCTTACCTAAGGTGTTGCTATTTCATGAAAACATTTTTGTGTAGAATAGAGTCGAGTAGGATATATAAATTAATTCGATACTAGCTGTATCCGCGGGGGTGTCCTATGTCAGTGCAAAAGCCGAATCATCGAATTTGGTTTCTCCGAAAACCTCTCATCGACGTCACCACTGTGACGTCTCGTTAAATCGATATCTTGTTATGCGATGTTACGTTGCATCGAAAAACCATTACTACTATTACGGTACTTACCATATCTTATGCCAAATATCAAATTCAAGATGCACTTATATCGAACTATGGTTTTTTTTAATTCTTAATGTAATTAAGGAAAAAAGTATTCAACGACAAAAAAATAATGTCGAATGGAAAAAAATACTGATTTATTAACTGTGTCATTAACCCTTTTTTTATAATTTTTCTACCACGTCACATAGCCGGTTAGCTCGCTGTCTTTACTTGTGTATTTAACCTTTAACCTAATTTTGCCGATCTTTTGTGTCCGTAGCAACCTTTACAATATCAGCAAAAACAATCATTTGTTTATCCCAAAACTCCATGTCCTGTTTATACGAAGTTTTATCAATATTTCGGACGGGAACTTTTGAAATGGGTAGGTAAAAGGGTTGCACGATAATTTTGGAGGTTTAGCGTAATATCGTGTGTTAACATTCCTCCTGCTGTTTGTATAGGGACTTAATTAAAACGTAAAATCTGTGAAGGCATTTGTTTTGGGCGTATTATCATGATTGTGCTTTTGGATGGCCATTATTTTGTACATTCGGAAAAGTTCCGGTTTTAATTGGATCTTTCAAATTTTGTTTGCGTCAGAAATCGAATTATTCGTAAATTTGCTTATCGTGTTGGATTAAATATTTAAGCTGATTTCCTTATTTTTTTTTGTTTTTAAGAAGTCTCTCTTATTGGACGCCTGCGTCATACAAAGAACACTCCCTTCAAGTTTCAGATTTCTACAATCAGCGGTGAAGGGTAGCGAGGTAGGGCCTAGCGATTTATCGCTCGAACTGGAGCAGCCCGACTGGTGAAATACCTCCACCTTACAGAAGACCGCAGCCAAATAATGATCACTTCTGTGTTGTTGTGTGTGAGTAAGGTTTCTGGAGCTGGGGGGGGGGGGGGGGAAGTGCTACATTAGTAGCAGGTGTTAGGCTTTCAAGGTAAGGGCGACAAGCTCAGTAACAGATTTATTATGCTGTACTGTCACCCTTAAGTTAGGACCTCATTACCACTTATCATCAGGTGGGATGAGGTTAATCTTGAAGTGTAATATAAAAAATATATATATTTTGGTATTTCCAATCACTATTATATAAGTGGTCTTACTTAAAATTCTATAGTTTCGTATTATTCTAGTCAACTTGCTTTGTTATGACAAAGTAAATCATCCTCGCTAGGTAGGTCATATGAACTGTTATACAATGATTTATACATACAATGTTCAATAGATCAATTACTAGTATGTTAGCTTTAAGTATTTTTTAAATATCGAAATAATTTTCCATTATGGTAGCAAATTTGAAACCTTTTTCTATTCCATTTTAATTTTGTGTGCCATCTGACAAAATTGTAACTTAACTCCAACACAAAACACCACACTCCAAGCCTTCCCCAAAAGAAAGGAGTTCATCTGCCTGTGACAACGAGTCCCGAAAGCACTTCCTAATATTATTCCAGTCCGGAAGTTAAAAGGTTGGACTCAGTGAATTGTGTGCATCTATGCTGACGTGAGTTCCATAAACCTAATATCTGAAACCATAGTCACTAGCTACAAGCATTTTATTTTTATTGCTCATGAGATTTTTAGTTTCCTAATTATTACCTATACCTATTTATTTATTATACCTTTGCTTATTCTTTGTTTCGTTACTTTTTCCAATTCAGAAGCACAATAAATACGCTTTAGCATTTTCATGCAAGCAGATTTAATAAGCACCAGTCATACTTTTATTCTATTTTTTTAATTTCTAAATGTTCATTCTTGTTCTCTCTCCTAACGTGCATCCTAGATGCCAAGCTGGAGCCGAAGGTTTGCTTTCCAATAGGATCCCGGTGTAGTGAGTCTGATTATAACATTCTATCTATTTATACCTAAATAGATTGTTATTTGCAAATAAGGAACGTTACATCACTCACGTTAAATATTGGTAGTTAGTGCGTCTTTTGTTTCAGAAGGGGAAATGCATTTGCGCACCGTATCGCTGCATTGTGGAAGGCAACGATTTGTGTCGGATTCAATAGGTCTGAAAAGAGCAGAGACTACCTACTAAAACCCCCCTTCACTTATAGCCTAGTGACGGCGACGTGGTAGTTTAGATTATTTGATAATCTAGCGACAACGGTGCGTACCGTGGTGTGGACCTACCTTTTTAACACGCTTTTATTAGTTCGGGTTGTATGTATCTATGTAACGGAATCTTTGAATCTTAATTTGACCCACTTCCCGGTCTTTGATTAAGATGAAACTTTGCACACGCTCTGAGTTCTGATGACAATACATGACTAGCTAAGAAACGTCATTACAAATCCAATATGGCGGCCTCCCCAAGATGGCGAACTGACTGTTTGAAATGCACTTCCATGATATGGGTATCAAAAGAAAGGGTTTGCTGTCAGGAATACGAAAAAATAGTCACGTGATTCAAATCCAATATGGCGGGCGTCCAAGATAACGGACAGGCTATTTGAAATGCACCCCTATGATATGGGTATTAAATGAAAGGGTTTGCTGAATGGGATACGAAAAAGAATTATATAATTATTGATACATGATAAAACTAAAAAGTAGAAAATAAAAATAATAGTTTAAAAAAAGCGTTTTGTCCAAAAGAGTAAAGATAACATAAACGCTCCACGCTTTCTTTCTTAAATGTCTGAATTATTTTGTAATTTTTAGTGCGAGCTAAAAGCGTGTTTTTTAGTTTTTTAAACTATTATTTTTTATTTTTATTGTTGCGCAGTATATTGGCTCCTCCCAGCCTGATGGAAAGCAAGAGAGAAACCCACATCGCGATGACAACGGATTTGATATCAAAATATCCTATCCGTTAGCATCGCCATACTGGGCCGCAAGATGTTTCTCCACGCTCCTTTTGAAGGAATCCATGTCAAAGGAAGGAGGAAACACATGAGCCGGCAACGAGTTCCACTTTTTTATGGTCCGGCAAAGATAAGAGTTATCGAACTTTTTTGTTCGTGATGGAATGTTTTCCACGGTGAAGCGATGACATCTTTGGCCGGCTCTTGTGCTACCTAACAAGATAAAGTGTATGTAGCAGCCTATGTGTTTCGAAATAATAACATAATAGGAAACATTTATTTCCTTTTCATTAAAATTGGAAATATGCAAAAAAAAAATGTCAATATTAAAAATAAGCATTTGCACCTTTTTTTCTTCCCGACTGCAATCCCATTTTGACTGCGCCGAAAGTAAGTTCGTAATTGAAGCGGTCGAGAATTGATAGCTGTTCCTAGACCGAGAGATTAATAGCGGCCGCTATGATTAATGAGTCATCTTTGTTGCTGCTTGGGGCGTTATTAATGTGTGAGGTGACAGCGTTTAGGCGACGCGGAAGTAGGGGAGATGGTTTTCGGAGTGATAATGACAAAGCCAAAAGGCCAAAACACGTGGATGTTGTACGGTGCCGCAAAATATCACGGTGCACCCTCGTGACTGGGAAGTTTCCGCTATTGGATTTCGAGCGTTTTGAACGTATCTCCGTTCATAGATTGATTCTACGGTCATTAAAGACAGTTATCTGCAATTTTTATCTTAATAAAAAAAAACATTGGGCAACATCACATACATTCAGAAATCAGAAACAACGATGGAACCACATCACTCAGACCTGAGACATTAACGAAAAGTTCGTTTCCCATATTGCCCCGACCAGGGATCAAACTCTCGACCTCAAGAGATGGCGGGACGCAAAAGTCCAACCCGCTCGCCTCTTGGCTACGGAAGTCGTTTTACAATTTAGAAAGAAATAAATATATTTACTGACCCTACCAAAATGTATAAATAACATAACATACACACAGAACGTTTCATGGTCAATTGGGCTCCACTTCAGCAAATGCTGCAACGGACTTTGTTACAGAAGCAAATTATATTGGATCCTCCCAACCTGATGGTAAGCAAGAGAGGAGCCCACATCGCGATGACAACGGATTTGATACAGTAATATCCTATCCGTTAGCATCGCCATAATGGCTCACAAGATGTTACTTCACGCTGCTTTTGAAGGAGTCCATATCAAAGGAAGAAAAAAACAACAGGCAACGAGTTCTACTTTTTTATGGCACGACAAAGAAAAGAGTTACAAATTTTATTCGCGATGGAATATTTTCCATTATTTCTAACACCGCTACAGCGCTGGTATTGTGGTGGAACCCACCTGCTTGGAAAAATAACCGAAGCCTCCTTTTATTATTTCTCCACGCATGTGAGTGGCGATAGAAATAAAAAGAGTAAATGTAAGGAGAAAAAAAATAATGAAAATGGAACAAAAAAGATAAAAAAAAACATTAACGATACTTAAATTAAAAATGCACTAGTCTTTCAATGCGGCGAGGAAACGTGTTATGCCGCTCAAACGGTTAAGTTACTCTTTTGAAATCATATGCCAAAATCAGTTATTCTCCGAATATAATTATTAAAACACATTTTTATGAAATATTTTTTTGCATTTGTAGCGAAAGATAAAATCGTTTAAAGTCAATGTCTCAATTATTTACACGTAAAGTTTTATATACACAGGCACACAATTCACTATTTACATAGAAGGAGCGAAGGATGGAAGAAATGTGTAAGGAATACTGTACGAGTGTGGTAGACAAAAAAAAACATAATATTGCAATTAAAAATGTAATGGATAAAATATTTTGTTAACACTGAAATTTACACAACTGACATGACCGTTATAGTTTTTTTTGGATGAAATTATAAATGATAAAAAATTTACAAATGAGGTTGGTTAATGTAAAAAATCAAAGAAAATGAAATCTGATGGAGTGTGGCCATACATTATATTATTTATCATGATCAAACACGCAATTTAACCAAATTGACATTTGAATAAAATACACACCATAAAATCTAATTCAAATAGGTTGATGTTTCTACAAATTAAACAAGTTGATTTTTGCATCTACTAACACATGCCGGTTTTCAAATTTATAATAGTTTACTGCATGTTAAATGCAGAGTTTTATGTCTTTATTGTACAAAATTACGCTGTGGGGTAAGTAATAACAAATATTTACAGCAACAAAACATGAATATGCATGCATCTTTCTTGCAATCCCGTCCGGATTTTTCGTGGCTTAAATCAAGAGCGACAAAGGGTGATAGATCCGTTCTTTAATTTCAAACAAACTCTCTATCGCATCGCAGTGTTTTTAGCGGTCATCACAGATTGAAAGGTGTGGAAGGATTTTAGTAGATTTAGTAGTACCACATACACCGATTTCTTTTTCTTCAGGCAGCGGTACTGCTAATTGATATCTCTTCCTTAGAAATGGGTTTTGGCGGTGTGGTGTGTAAGAAATTTAAAGAGGCATGAAGACTCTTCAAAGAACAAAAAATTTTTATTAGATATCTGCTACATTTAGCCACTCAAAGTAAACCATAACAGGAAACAAGAAGGGTTTCCGGCGCTTCACCAACCGCATACATCGGTCAGAGTATCAGATAAGATATTGATATTATTAGTAGACTGTCTGAGTGAATTCTACTGCCTTCTCATTCTGTTTAAAGAAAAGTATGAATAAGTCAAGAATATGTCGTTTGCGTAATTACAATGAAACCAAAAGTTGTTCTTTGATGATCTTTTTTGTTCAAAACTGAATGATACCCAACACTCTTAATAAGGCTTTAGAATTTTCGGGGACAAATTTGTAAACGTGCGATTTCTTTGGCGCTTAGTATACATAGTATCGTGAGGTAGGAGAGAAAAGAGATCGTTTATAATTTAAGAGGAGGAATTAACACTAATTGATCGATAGCAGACCAAAGCAGTCAACAATCCCATTGACAAGCTTGTACAGAAAATACATTATCTTACATAGTGCGGCGATCTTTGAGCGAATAAGTTATGTTATATCTAAAGTAGCCCAACTTATCCTCGTAGCAAGTAATTTCCGACTTTAGAAACTGAGGAGACAGAGGTCAAAATTATGTGTTTCAACTGTCCAAAGCTTCACGTCTAAATTTAAATTAGTCAATTCTACACGCTTTGTACAGTAACGTGAACAATTAGGTATAAATGCTTATTTTAAAGCAAACCTTATGGTAATTGCCTAAAATTGTTTACATTTCGTTGCTTGTAACTGTCACTTAGACCACACTCTCATCGCAAAGAGTTGTCGGTATAGGTACTTACGGGGGATCTTTAACGACGCCTCGTTATACCGACCGTTTATTTTGGGCAAAGCCTGAAAACACGGACTGGATCTCTTACTCAAACCGTTGATTGTTTTTTTGTACTTTTCTTGTAAGAGGGTATTTCTTTTTGTTAATTAAGAAACACTATGGATGATGTGGAAAGTTACTATTTCCTTTAAAGGAGCAATGTGGTAAACTAGCAGCCATCCGTGACTTTATACGCGTGCAGTTATTAACCCATAAGAAATAAAAATAAAATCTAAACGAATTTTGGATTAAATTCATTTACTATTTAAAAATAGGTCGGGTTTTTCTTTCTATCACTATAACTCCAGAACGCACGAACCGATTTCCACGGTTTTGCTTTCGTTGAAAAGGAAAAGGAACGGCTCCGGGTTTATAGCAAAGAAAATTCAGGAAAAATTACAACAGAAAAACGGGAAAATCCTCTAAGGCGAAACGAAGTTCAACGGGACCGCTAGTATTTTATAGAAATCAAAGAACGTCATACTAACTTCACAATCTCAAGGGATGATTATCAAAAAAATATGTTACACGTGTTTTATGCTTTTCAACTTCAAGTTTCAAACTATATTTGTGCTAAATTTCATATCTGTAACTTAAAAAAATCTCATATAAACTTTCAAAGGCGGTATTACCCCATCCCCTTTTTTTTCAAAACATTAAGTAACCTATTTCTGTTCTAGAGATTCATCGTATACCTATACCAAATTTCATTAAAATTGGTTTAGGCGTGAAAGCTGGACGGAGAAACAGAGTCAGAGTTACGTTCGCACTTATAATATTGGTATGTATGAATTCAACCAGAAAAGAGAAGGTAGAAAAGCCATTATCATTTGAATTTCAACAGGCGAGTTAGCATTATCTAAAATTAAAATGTCATTAGTATCAAAAACAGCACAGTTTCAACCACATTATTATTTAAACGACATCGGGACTCTGCAAGCATGAAATGGCTTGTTAAGCTCTGCCATTAAATAACGTACAAAACAGTTTGCAGCGAACAAGTTTAGCTGAGTTTTAATGGATTCTACATTCATTTTAATTTAAATGTTTTTATTTTATTTATTTCAATAACTATATACTTTTTTTGTTTTTTTTCCAACTGACAAACTAACTGTATGTCTTGGTGCAAAATTAGTAATAAGTTTAGCTTTTTAATTGTAAAAAAAACTACTGAGTTTCTTGCCGGTATCTTCTCGGTAGTTATAGGTTCCGAACCGGAGGTAGCTTCATTTGCATTGTATAGAGACGATTCATAAGTATTACAAATGTAATCTACATGAATAAAAAACATTGACTTTGACTTTGACTTTGATTTTTAGTTACTATGCTTTTTAAAACTTCCAAATGTAAAATATTTAATAATTAGATTTAAAAACATTATTGCTCAAAAAAGTACAACTGGAATTAATGCTAGTTTGCATATGAGTGCGCTAATAGTAAAAATGTGCGTAAATACGAGTAATAAAATTAAAATTATAATGAAGAACAATAAACTAAACATTATAAATAACATTACGGTGTCTACTAAATTAAAGTACATAAAACGTACATGATTTAATAAAATAGTTATGTAAAATATGGAGATACCTTACTTTCAAACGTTGGAATGAAAATCAACACACCAGCCTACAAATTCACAAATTTTTATTCGAATTCAAATTCGATACTAAGTTTTATCTTTTTTAAAATGTTAAATCTAATGTTTTTTCATGTTAATATTATGTTCATGTAAAAATCATAAACGTATATATATTTAAGAAAAATATAAATTGTACGTTTTTCAATAGATATGCTAGCAACACATAGATTATGAAAATTGGGCATAAAACTATTTATTTATAATCAACTAAAAAAAATACAATAATATAAAACATTAAAGGATTACATTTCTATAGTAATTAATAAGATAAAAGAGCAGAGTAGACAAGTCACAGAAAAAGTATTTAATTATAACTTTCCAGTTACTATTTGTACAGTATTATAGAAAAATATTGTCCTTTTCGTTTTTTCTTAAATCATATTTTTATTTCTCCTTCTTATATTCATCATTGTCATATCCAAGTAAATTATAATTCAATAACACGTATCATCCACTGTTCCTATATATATACTAGTTTTTTTTACTTGTATTAAGTTTTACGTTTTACGTCGTTTCATAGCTTTACCCTATTCTTCTCAAAGCTCTTTGGGCTTTTTTTTCACACATGAGGGCCTGCAGGTCCCTTTTTATAATATTCATTATAATATCTTATATTCATCTTTATTTCTTATATTTACCTCATTTTAGTACTAACAAAATAGTCGACTTTTATTTATTATTTTCTATAATAACGTTTATTAAGGTTATTTACAACCTAAATAATAGAAGGGATTAGTTTTAAGATGTGTCATCTCAAACTATTTTCACAGAGAGAAGCTCGTCTACACTATGATCAGATGAATGATCTGTACCCTATCTAGTCTGTACCTACCTCATATTTTTTATAGTAGTTATCTATCTACTTTGATTACATCGGTTCGCCTTTTAAGATATTTCAGATCTCCAACTGTTTTCACAGAGAAAGCTTTGTTTACACCATGATCAAACTGAAGGATTCGACACCGTGTTTATTTTAATGAGCACATACGAGTAGCTCACTCATTTCCAACTCACATACAGAGTCTCAATAACACCACTAAAAGGTTTTCGTTGTAATAACTTATCCCTAAAATTCACTCTACAACAAACTTCATACACTTATCTTCAAACATAATTATTTTAACAAATAATAATGCCTACTCATGGGTGATCAGTCCAATGGTATGACAAAATATTTTTAGTACAATTTGTCACATCAAATTCATTACAAAAACTATCTATTCATTTCAATATAACGCATTCAGTTTCAGTCAATTAATATAACAATTTAAATCTATTTCCGGAATGTAACTAGTTGTACTCTAATGGTACAAAAGATATTTAATATAATCCTACCAGCTGACATAAATTATTACTACGTTTCTTATTCTTTTCTTTCTTATTTTAAGTCATAATCTTGTATTTATTCATAATCCTTGATTTATCGTAAATATTTGTAAGCCATTTTTATTAATTAAAGAAAAATAAAATTGATAGGTATCTGCTATCCTTTAAAAATAATCTAACGTTTTCCCTAAATCTATAATAAAGTTAATAACTAAAATAACAATGTATAATAAAGTTAAAAGAATATCAAATTTAATTTAAACAAACTGTAATTAAAAAGAAAGATAGCCATAGCGTCGTTACAATACTTCTGCATCAGCAGTTTGCGCTATGATTTTTCTGTAACAAGATGCGCTGCATAACTTTGAGTATGTGTCATTATCGCGAGATTCATGCGGTCAAATATGGAAAGAAACCTAAGATCGTATCTACTAATTTATTATTGTACCTACAACTGCACCAAGACAATTTAAGATTAATTTAATGTAAAAAAACTTTTTCGACATTTATCTAGCCATTAAATAATTTCGGCAATGAAGTATCTATTATCTACTGCAGCGTTGCAAAAATATAAGAAAAACAATGCTATTTATTATTCGAGTTTAAATACTATAATTTCAAACCTGTAATTTGAGATTGTAATCATTTTAATTTAATGAAAGTCGGTAATCGTTTTTTTACTACGTACTACCTAATGTACGTAAAATTTCAAAAATGCTATTTAATACAAAAAGTTCACGTTACGCTACCCAAATACTTCATAATTAAAAATAAATTCCAATACATTGGCACTGTATAAAACGATTAATACCTTACTAACTTTACTGACATCTTTATTATATTTTTTAAAACAATGTTAGGTATTTAAACCTAACCAACTTTCTTTTTGCATATGAATTTTGAAATTCTAACAACCGAATATTTCTAAACTTTACGTACGTTTTACTTATTTTGAAGAAATAAAAATACTTGTCTACTCGCGTCTGTTTAAGATATTATACCTATCTACTCTTTACCTAAATACAAAATACAATGAAACTAATACGGAAGGTGAGGAACGACAATTTGAAACGAGACAAAATTAGTAACTTAATTGATATTAAATTTGAAAAAGGATATTGTTATCTTCATCGATGTTCTTGCTCTGCGCATTTGACTATCGGCTTCACCATCCTTCCATCTTAGACTCGTACCACTCCCGGCGCGGTTCTTCTGGCATCTCATCTGACTGCTACAACACCCGGCACCCAGCTTATGGTGTCCTTCATGAGATTTCAACATCACCCGGCACCTTGCTTTCACCAACCATCTTAACGTCTTTTATATTTTAGCAACCTTATAGCTGGTTAACATGATCTTCTTATCCATTTTTTTTTATTACGCAGATTATTTAAATTTTGTTTTTTTCCATATTTTATTTCATTGTGTATTAGTGAAAATATTGTATATGTTTTATTATTTAATATATTTTCTTAAAGTATTTAGAATTATTATGTATTTATATATTAAATTTTCGCGAGCGCCCCGGCCAGCTGCCGCGAGGCAGCGCTGGCAGGGTCGCCATGTGATGGCGGGCTCGGGAGCTGAGTCAAACACTTAGTTTAGTTGCTTATGACGAACGTCGGACAGTCCTTTATTATAGATTGACACTGTTTATATATTGTGTGCACGTACATATGTGAGAGTGGTTAGTCATACACTACAACAAATATAATATTTCAATTAGAACCAGTAGTTCTCGAGATTAGCGTATTCTAAGGTTTTATCTTGTACTTTGAGCACCAGACGACGAATACTAATTGGGGGCGTCATACTAGCACACCCAGACCCAAGTCAATTTAGAAAAGTTAGTTTTCCAAACTGATCTCACTGGGAATCGAAACCGAGACCTCTCGCAATTTGATCACCTACCTTACCACCGCACCACCGAGGTCATCAAATAATAATTTTAGTATAGGTGAGCATTTTGATGCTCACCTATAAGCAAGCGCTCAAAGTATAAAACGGCTCTGCAATTCCACTAGCTTTATGACGTCATTAAATAGCGTACGAAACATTCCGTAAACAATTTTAGTTCTTAATTAAAGCGGTCCAGTGCTTAGCCTCAATTTAGATCGAATGCGGATAGCAGGTATTGCCCCAAGGGATCAATTAACTCGGATTGTGACTTTAATTTGCTCGTTCGATGGGGCGGATTTAAATTGGACAGGAATGGCGTATGGTGTATGGGTGGTTTTGGGACGGCATAACGGACGCGAAATGAGGCGTGTGCCGTACTAATTTCGAAAGTGTTTTTGGTATCGGTCAACTTTCAAAGTTAAGGTCAAAGTCAAATATTTAGACAGGTAATTATAAGTATTTTAAAAAATAACAACAAATAAATTTCACTCTTGTTCACGCTACACACTGTTTTATTTATTTATTTGTTAATAAATGTAAGTATGCGTATAAAAATAGGCAGAGTCCCACAAAATTATTTGCACAGTTTGCCTTCTGATCAGGGTTTTACATAAAAATAAAATATAACTGTACAAAAAGGTACCTGTGCATTTTCTTTTTAAATTTTAATTGTTTTGTGCCTAAATATGAAGGGTTACGGCTACAATAGTTCTAACGTATTTGCACTTGAAATAGGAAATCCCAAATACGAGAACTATTTCTTTTTTGGTGTGTATGGGATATGATGTAGAAATAAATACTCCAACTCACGGTTTTAGGTTGTTTACTCCACACACCAGTTTAACATGTAGAATGAAAGAAGGCACAGAAGGAACGAAGCACGATAGACACAGCCAGATAATATTCACAGCACAAGATACAGTCAGTAAAAGGAAGGAAGAAATAATATAGTTCATAAGCAAGCGAGAACAGATATGCGTAAGCGTCGTGTAAGTATATAAGCGCGAGAGAAGCAGCGTGCGCTCCGCGTCGTAGCTAAATCTCGACTCGTGGGCCGGTGCGCGCACGCGCGGGCCAGCGTTCATTGTACATATCGGTTATGTGCGTTTGCTGCGTTAGGGAGTTCGGTAATCAATAACGATATCGACAAGCTGGTACTAGTACACATCTGAATAATGTGGTACGTGTTTACTAATTAAATAAATGTAAGTGTAAATATTATTATTGTTATAGATAAATATTTTGTTTAGTAATTAAGTTGTAAATATAATTTAGTGTTGAGTTTTATTAATATTGGTTAAGTGTTTAATAGATAAATAAATATGTTGTAAATAATTATGTGCATGAAAGGTGTGTGTAGTAACGGAGTAGCCTACACCACCCCCCTCCAGAGACCGTCAAGGGCGATAAAAATTTGTAAATTTAACATGCCGTCCAGAACGAGTGGTATGACTTCTGGGAACATCTGGGACAGGATCAGGTACAGGGTCGGGTTCAGTCTGGTCAGACAATATGAAGGCCGGCTTAATGCGGTCTATGGATACTGTGACCTCTTTTCCTTTTAGGAGTATCTTAAAGATTTTGTCGTTTCTTGACAAAACCTTATGCGGGCCCGAATAGGCAGGTTGAAGAGAACCTCGTGATGCGTCTTCGCGAAGGAACACAAAATCAGAGGTACTTAATTCTTTGTATACGAATACCTTCGGGATGCCGTGTCGTGATGCTGGTGATGGCTGCAACTTTGTGGCAATTTGTTTGAGACGAGCAGAAAACTCCGATACGTCTGTCGTGCCACCATCAGCTGTTTGGAAGAACTCACCTGGCAATCTTAGCGGCTCACCATACACAAGCTCAGCTGAAGAGCTTTGGAGGTCCTCTTTGAACGCGCTACGAATGCCTAGTAGGACCCATGGCAAAGACTCTGTCCATCTATCATTCGCGTGGCAGACTATAGCGGCTTTGAGTTGTCTGTGGAAGCGTTCCACCATGCCATTACACGCTGGATGATATGCAGTAGTTCGCTTATGCTCAAAACCAGCAGTTTTCGAAAGGCACTGGAATAATGCTGATTCAAACTGCCGGCCGCGATCGGTTGTAATATGAGTTGGGCAACCGAAGCGAGCAATCCACGATGATAGTAGTGCCTTTGCCACGGTTTCGGCGGTTATGTCCACGATCGGTATTGCTTCCGGCCACCGAGTGAATCGGTCTACCGCCGTCAGGCAATACCGATAGCCTTCCGAGATAGGCAAGGGGCCTACCAGGTCAATGTGGATATTTTTAAACTGCAAACGTGGTAAAGTAAAATTACCTAAAGGCGCAGTAACGTACCTGTTGACTTTGGCCTTTTGACAAGCGATACATCCACGAGCCCACTCTCTGCAATCCTTCCTTATACTAGGCCAGACAAAACGGTCTGCCACTAATTTTGCGGATGCGCTAGTACCGGGGTGGCTGAGTGAATGTAGGCTTTCAAAAACTTGTCTGCGGTAGAACTTGGGCACGAATGGCCTGGATGTCGGAGTACTAATATCGCAGTACAAAGGAATGCGACTTCCAGGTATTGTAAGCTTCTCCAACCGCAGAGATGATCCTTCAGCCAACAGCTTATGGAGATCCGGGTCGGTTGACTGACCTTTGGCAATAGTCTCAAGACTAACCGGCGCTCCCAATTCTTCGATCCTCGACAGCGTATCGGCGACCACGTTATCCTTGCCAGATATGTGTCGAATATCCGTCGTGAATTGGGAGATATAGTCCAGGTGTCGGTACTGCCTAGGCGAACAGTTCTTTTTCCGTTCGTGGAAAGCGAAACTGATCGGCTTGTGATCTGTGTACACTATAAAGTGCCTAGCCTCGAGCATATGCCTATGATATTTTATGCCTTCGTATATGGCAAGTAGTTCCCGATCATAATAAGGCGAATACTTCGCCTGGGATGGACTCAGCTTCCGCAAAAAGAACGCTAATGGCTGCCACGCGCCATCCTTGTGTTGCTGGAGGACTGCACCGATTGCCTTATCGGAGGCATCTGTCACCAAGGCGAGTTTGGCGGCACAGTCAGGGTGCGCTAGCAAGGCAGCGTTAGCAAGGCTTTCCTTGCATGCTTGAAAAGCTGTGAAGGCATCGCCTACGATGCTAACTGGCTGAGAACCTTTAACAGCGCCTGTTAATAGAGCATGTAGGGGAGCCTGAACTTCAGCTGCTCTGACAAGAAACCTTCTGTAAAATTTCAACATACCCAGGAATGCTTTGAGCTGGCGCACAGTTGTGGGGGTCGGGAACTCCTTTATGGCCTGCACCTTTGCATCCAATGGTCGGGAGCCGCTCGCAGAGATGGAATAGCCTAAAAAAGTTACCTCTGGCACTCCGAAAACGCACTTTGAAGTATTCACCAACATGCCGTACTCCTTCAGCTTGGTGAAGACTTGGTGGAGGTGCTGCTCATGTTGCTGCTGATCCCTGGAGTAGACAAGGATATCGTCCAGGTAGCAGTAGACGAAATCCATTCCTCTTAAGACCTCGTCCATAAACCTTTGGAAGGTTTGACCCGCATTTCGAAGCCCGAAGGTCATAAACGAAACCTGGAAGAGTCCGAATGGGGTAGTGATCGCGGTCTTCGGAATATCAGCAGGACTGACAGGTATCTGGTTATACGCCTTCAATAAATCGAGGGTGCTAAAGACTTTGCAACCTACAAGATTATGCGCAAAGTCATGAATGTGTCTAACCGGATATCTGTCAGGTACTGTACGAGCGTTGAGCATGCGGTAGTCACCGCAGGGGCGCCAGCCGTTGTCTTTCTTCGGGGCTAGATGAAGAGGTGATGCCCAGGGGCTCTGTGAGGGTCGAGCTGTGCCATTTGCAATCATGGCCTGGAACTCCTGTTGAGCAATTTTAAGTTTGTCGGGAGCTAACCGACGTGGGGTGCAGGAAACCGGAGGGCCTGGGATGGTGCGTATATGGTGAATAGTGTTGTGTGTAATGTTGCGGTGTGTACCAGCTGGTCGGGTGATCTCGGGGAATTCGTTTAGAATTTTGTGATAACGAGTCTCACCAGTCAAAATTTTTACAGAAGCTACATTACTACAACTAATTACTTCGGCTGCGGATGACATTGAAGTTGTACTGTCTAATAGACGTTTGTTACGACAGTCAACAATGAGGTAATAATAATTTAAAAAATCTACGCCAATAAAAGGGTTTAGTAACCTCAGCTACCACAAAACGCCAACTGAACACTCTGCGTAAACCGAAGTCTAAATTAAAATGTACATAACCATAAGTAGCAATATTAGATCCATTCGCAGCGCACAAACTGTAGTCCGTCTTTGCACGCCGATCTCGAAGGAGTGACCGAGGGTAGACGCAGAGGTCGCTTCCGGTATCGACCAGAAACTGCACCTTCGAAGCTCGATCTGTCACAAACAGGCGACCAGTAGATGAAGGAGTAGGGCAGTCAGCAGTCGCCATTATCGACCGCCCCTTGCGTTTCCCGCCTGGAAGTCACAGGGTTTTACACATTTGCTGGCTTTGTCTCCAAATTTTCCGTGAAACCAACAGTACGGGAACTTCCTATAGTTGGACAGGGAGCGTTGCGACCTTGATGTAGCCCTGTTGCGCGGTACTCGCGAGGTTCTTGATTGAGGGCGACTGCTCCTCTCTGTCGCAAGTTTCTCAAACTGTCGTCGGAGCTCTGCCACCTCCCTGGTTAACGCGTACAACGATGAGCCAGGACTGCCTTGATGATGGCTGGTAGACGCAACTGCAGGTGGATGGATGGCCAGCTCGTGGATACGGTCAGCCAAGTCTGCCAGGTCGTCGATGGAAGATGACGTTGGCTGTCCTGCTAGCACTGTCTGGATCCCGTGTGAGAGTCGACTAACCCAAATGGTCCTCAAGAAATCGTCAGGAACATTAGCACCAGCTAGGCTCTTCAGGTGACGCAAAAATTGTGAGGGCTTTCGGTCACCAAGCTCCTCATGCATCAAAAGCTGCTTAATCTTCTTATCCCTCGACGCCGTTAACCGCCTGATCAGTTCTGTCTTCAGCTTGAGGTACTTGTCAGTAGTTGGTGGACTCACAATCAGGTCCTTAACTTCTCTGGAGAACTGGTTATCCAACTGGCTTATGACATGGTTGAACTTGGTGGAGTCACTGGTTATTCCTGATATGGCGAACTGCCCCTCCACTTGCGCAAACCAGATCTCGGGTTCTTCAGGCCAAAATGGTGGAAGTCTCGGTGTGACTTTGAAAACATCGATATTCGATGTCGACTCTTTCCCATCACTAGTAGCCGACCGCATGGTTGGCTTGGCGGCTCCACGTGCATCCTCAAATTCCCTTTCCATTGTTCTAGTTTGGGGTCACCAGTTTGGTGTGTATGGGATATGATGTAGAAATAAATACTCCAACTCACGGTTTTAGGTTGTTTACTCCACACACCAGTTTAACATGTAGAATGAAAGAAGGCACAGAAGGAACGAAGCACGATAGACACAACCAGATAATATTCACAGCACAAGATACAGTCAGTAAAAGGAAGGAAGAAATAATATAGTTCATAAGCAAGCGAGAACAGATATGCGTAAGCGTCGTGTAAGTATATAAGCGCGAGAGAAGCAGCGTGCGCTCCGCGTCGTAGCTAAATCTCGACTCGTGGGCCGGTGCGCGCACGCGCGGGCCAGCGTTCATTGTACATAGCGGTTATGTGCGTTTGCTGCGTTAGGGAGTTCGGTAATCGATAACGATATCGACAAGCTGGTACTAGTACACATCTGAATAATGTGGTACGTGTTTACTAATTAAATAAATGTAAGTGTAAATATTATTATTGTTATAGATAAATATTTTGTTTTGGTAATTAAGTTGTAAATATAATTTAGTGTTGAGTTTTATTAATATTGGTTAAGTGTTTAATAGATAAATAAATATGTTGTAAATAATAATGTGCATGAAAGGTGTGTGTAGTAACGGAGTAGCCTACACTTTAATCACAAGACAACTGCACCATAATATTTTAATAAGCGTCTTTTTATCTCCAAAACTTGAAATGAAACATTAATTTACATATACTATTAAGTAAGGAGTAATAGAGGTAAGAAATAGGAATATAAATGAAACTCCAATTCACACTTGACCAGATTTTACATGAGCCGTCCCCACGTCTAAAATAGCATTAAAGGTCACAATTTTGTTCATTACCCTAACATAATATTCTTAATAAAGCTGTGTACCCATTGGAAGAAGTGTGCGATCTATCTGCTATAGTCTCTGACGTTATAGAATTGTATTGCGAAGTAAATAGGGGTATCGCTTAATAAAAATCTGTGCGTATTTAATTACGTATTTTTCGTTTACCAAAAACTAATAAAAATATTTAGATCAAAATATAAGTAAATAGGCAATAACATTTTAATCCTCTATTTTAGATTTTTTGACATGTTGTAGTATTCAATTGAAATAATAAGAATAGTACATACTTTTTAAACATAACTTATAAAATACACAAATTTTAATTTTACACAAGTGTGATTGGACATTTACCCCCAAAAATCTGAAAAGGCTACTAAATTCAAATAATTTATTGGATTTTTGCTTTATGAAATAAAAGAAATAAATAAATGCGCCAGACAATCACACTAATCACCTAGTTTCAAACTAAGGTTTTCCCTTGTACTATGAGCACCACGACGGGTACTAACTGGGGGCGTCATCCCAGCACACCTAGACCCAAGTCAATTTAGAAAAGTTTGTTTTCCAAATTGACCTGACCGGGAATCGAACCCGGGACCTTTCGCGCTTTGGCCGCCTACCTTAGCTACTGCCTTACTTACGTTAGGACAACCAACAAGAAAAACGCTGACATAAAAAAAAATATGAACAAACATAAACTTATACCTAATCTTAATTAGAGGTTGCCACTGCATGTAATGTGGACTTACATTTTTCATACTAATATTATAAAGAGGAAAGATTTGTACATATTTTTGTATGTTTGTATGTTTGTAATGAATAGGCTCAAAAAGTACTGGGCCGATTTAAAAAATTCTTTCACCAATAGAATGCTACATTCTTCCAATTTGACAAAGGCTACAAAATTAGGGATCCTTGGTAAAATTTGAACTATGTAACCGAAGGTGTAGAAAAATGAGTCTTAAAATGTCTTTTGTCGAATGCGCGGGAAAATCCTCTAAGGCGAAACGAAGTTCGCCGGGACCGCTAGTATTTTATAAATTAAGGGAAAATAAGCCCTATTATGGACATAATACTAAAACTAAAATTGCATTCATTTTGACGATACATAAGTGTTACTTGTAACCTAATATGAATAAATGAATAGATTATGATTAAAATTATTGTAAATTGATAAATTAGAGATATTTTTTTTGAGTAAAACTACTTAACTTGATTTAATATTTGATAAACATGTTTATTTGCATATATATATTAAGTTATATGTTTATGAGTTTATGTATGTTTATCATGATAAACTATGAATATAATTATAAAATAAAAACTAAATTTATGTTGCACTGCCGTACCCATTTCTTGCCATCTACTATTTCCTCTACGTTAAGGTTGTGTAGAAGACATCGCATCCTAAAACCGCCTAAATTGTACTATAATTAATCTGTAAAACCTATTTCTGTAAAGTTTTTTTGAGCAATATAGTATATCTATCTGGCCGTGGGGTGCCGGCTTAGAATATTGCACCTCATCTCTTCCCGTGGGTGTCGTAAAAGGCGACTAAGGGAGCACCAGGAGAACGGGCAGCAGCGCTCTCCTGAGTAACACAACATCTACTGCGATCGCCAACCCGCCTGCCAAGCGTGGCGATTACGGCAAAACCTCCTACATGAACAGAGGCATTATCACAACGGCCCCGAGTCACGGCAGCCCCGCTATTCCGGCTCACGGTGGCGGGCCTGGTAACGGCGGGGTGCGGGGTGCTAAGAATCTCCGGTCGAGATCCGGCCACCAAAACAAACGAACTCTGGCCCTGGTAACACATAACGTTCGCACACTCAGGACCGACGAGAGGATCGCCGAACTGGAAGAGGAATTGAGCAAGATCCGGTGGGACATTGTAGGGTTATCAGAAGTCCGAAGACAGGGGGAGGACACGATAACCCTCCGGTCTGGAAACTTGCTCTACCACCGGGAAGGCGACGATTTGTCGCAGGGCGGTGTCGGGTTTATCGTTCACAAGTCTCTCGTAGCCAACGTGGAGAGGATTGAGAGTGTGTCGAGTCGAGTAGCGTACCTGATACTCAGAATAAACAAACGGTATTCGCTGAAGGTCATCCAGGTCTACGCTCCAACCTCGACACACCCGGATGATGAGGTGGAGGCTCTGTACGAGGATATCTCGAAAGCCATCCACTCATCCAAAACACACTTCACTGTGGTTATGGGAGATTTTAACGCGAAACTAGGCAGAAGGAAAGGCGATGAGCTGAAAGTGGGGCAATTTGGATTCGGGCAGAGAAACCAGAGGGGGCAGAAGTTGGTTGATTTTTTGGAGAAGGAAAATCTCTACGTGATGAATTCCTTCTTCAAAAAATCACAACAAAGGAAATGGACCTGGATAAGCCCTAATGGTTCGACACGGAATGAGATAGACTTCATCTTGTCGGACAAGCGGCAAATATTCAATGATGTCTCGGTGATCAACATGGTGAAAACCGGGAGCGATCACCGAATGGTACGAGGCACATTGAATATTCGTGTCAAAGCCGAGCGGTGCCGACTGATGAAGTCTACCTTACGACCTACGTCTGCCGAGTGCGAAAACCCCGAAAGTTTTCAGCTCGAACTCGAAAATCGCTTCCAATGCCTAGACGAGTGCGAAAATGTGAACGATATGAGCAACAGGTTTGTGGAAACTGTCCACACGGTGGGGTCGAAATTCTTCAGGACCCGCCGTTCCCATAGAACCAAAAAACTCTCGGACCACACCCTCGAGCTCATGGATCGAAGGAGAGAGATGACGGTGCAGTCTCCAGCCGCCTGGACTGAGCTAAGGCAGCTAAATAGACAGATCTCGAAATCGGTGCGACGCGATATTCGCCTCTACAATACAAACCGTATTAAGGAGGCGATCGAGCGGAACCAAGGCTCCAAAGTGTTCGCAAAAGATCTATCTATTGGGCAGAGCCAGCTAACCAGGCTGAAGACCGATAACGGCACTGTCGTTTCCTCCAAAGATGAGATCTTGAGTGAGGTCGAGCTGTTCTATCGACAGTTGTACAAGACATCCCATATTCCTGTTGTCGACTTGGTCCAAGATCCACGATCCAAGTTAACCCGACACTATACCGAAGACATCCCCAACCCGTCAGCCTGAACGAGATCAGAATGGCTCTCAAGCAGCTTAAAAACGGTAAAGCACCGGGTGATGACGGAATCACAATGGAGCTTCTGAAGGCGGGCGGCAAGCCGGTCCTAGTGGCCCTTCAGAAGCTATTCGATTCTGTCATCCTCGGGGGCATCGTTCCAGAGGCGTGGACCAGGGGCGTGGTGATGTTGTTTTTCAAGAAGGGTGACAAAACCCGCTTGAAAAATTATCGACCTATCTCGCTCCTGAGCCACGTCTATAAGTTGTTTTCGAGAGTCATTACAAATCGACTCTCGCGCAGGTTCGACGACTTCCAGCCTCCCGAACAAGCCGGTTTCCGAAAAGGCTTTAGCACCATAGACCACATACATACGCTGCGTCAGATTATACAGAAGGCCGAGGAGTATAATCGGCCTCTGTGTCTAGCGTATGTGGACTATGAGAAGGCCTTCGATTCAGTCGAGACTTGGGCGGTGCTGCAGTCCCTCCAGCGGTGCCAAATTGACTATCGGTACATCGAAGCGTTGAAGTGTTTGTATAGAAACGCCACCATGTCAGTTCGAACCCAAGATAGAGGCACGAGACCGATCCCACTCCAGAAAGGTGTCAGACAGGGGGACGTAATTTCCCCGAAACTGTTCACCGCTGCATTTGAGGACGTCTTCAAGCTTCTCGATTGGACCGGACTCGGCATCAACATCAATGGCGAATACATCACTCACCTTCGATTCGCAGACGATATCGTGGTCATGGCAGAATCCCTGGAGGACCTTGGCACAATGCTCAATGACCTCAGCAGTGTTTCCCGACGGGTTGGTTTACGGATGAACATGGATAAAACCAAGGTAATGTTCAATGTCCATGTGACTCCGGCACCAGTATCTGTTGGGAATGCGATTCTCGAAGTTGTCGATCATTACGTCTATCTGGGACAAACTATCCAGTTAGGCAAATCCAGCTTCGAGAAAGAGGTCAACCGACGAATCCAACTCGGCTGGGCAGCGTTCGGGAAGCTTAGGCATATCCTCACGTCCAAAATTCACCAGTGCCTGAAGAGAAAGGTCTATGACCAATGTGTGTTACCAGTGATGACTTACGGAACTGAGACGTGGTCTCTGAATGTTGGCCTCATAACGAAGCTCGAAGTTGCGCAGCGTGCTATGGAGAGGGCTATGCTCGGCGTTTCCCTACGTGATCGGATCCGTAATACGGAGATCCGTAGAAGGACCGGTGTATTCGACATAGCCCGAAGAGTTAGCACGCTGAAGTGGCAATGGGCAGGCCACATCGCTCGTAGGACCGACGACCGTTGGGTAAAGAGGGTCCTCGAGTGGCGACCACGTACCGGACGACGCAGCGTGGGGTGGCCCCCAACACGATGGACTGACGACATCGTCAGATGTGCGGGGAGCCGCTGGATGCAGAAAGCGCAGGACCGCGCGTTGTGGCGTTCTGTAGGGGAGGCCTATGTCCAGCAGTGGATGAAAAGAGGCTGATGGATGGATGGATGGATGATCTGTCTAAAGAGTAACTATGAAACAGTAGCCACTCACAGTTAGCCCAATCAGGACACAGCCTTAACATCCAAACGTCTGAAGAAGCTCGTTTCACAACATGTTGACATGGCGACGCGAAAACATGTTTTTGTCGGCGCTAAGCGGGTTCCATTGTGGTGCAATATTGGTGCGATTAAAGCCTTTGTCAAGACCGACTTGTCTAGGGCTAGCACCTTTATTATCTTATTACTAGCGGACCCGACAGACTTCGTTCTGTCAGGTTAGAAAAGGGCTGTCTTTTGGAGTTTTCCCGGTAATTACTCGATTTTTTCTCGTCGTAAAAACCATTTTTGGACTTCAACGAAGATTTGAAAAAATGAACTGTCGAAATTGGTCCAAGCTTTGTCAAGTTATGCGCTTACCACACTTTGCGATTAATTTTTATATAATAGATTAAATACTAGCCTGCCGCGGATTCGCACGCGTAGTATTCCCATTTTTTTTCATATTTACCACTGACGATACGCTTCTATTGATCGAAGCATTATGTTATATAGCCTAAAGCCTTCACAGATAATAAATAATAAATAAACAATATTAGACAACATCACATACATTGCTCTCAGTCTGTAGTAGCTAAAGCACTTGTGTTACAGAAATCAGAAACAACGACAGAGACAATATAGAACAGTTCGTTTCCCATATTGACCTGACCGGGGCTCGAACCGGGAACCTCAGAGATGGCGCGACGCCAAAGATCAGCCCGCTCGCCTCTCGGCTACGGAGGTCGTCAAATAGATAAACACAATCATATATTTTTTAATCGAACCAATGGTTCCTGATATTGGTTCTTTCAAACAAACAAACAACCCCCGCTTTTTATAATTATATTTTATTTTTTAACCTTTTTATCATCTTTTTTTAACTTTTCCTTGTTCTTTTATTGTGTTGTAGCTTTAAAAATTATAGGTTTCCGTATAAACTTTCAACCCCTATTTTTATCCTCATATGGATGATAGTTTTACCAAATTTTTAATGTCACTTTGATTTATATCATACCCGTTAAACACATATCTTTCATGCTTCTAGCTTTTAATAATACAATCCTTATAAATGACAAACTTTTATCATATGTTTCACAATTGAAACTCTCTTTTTGCATTTATATGTAGCCTATGCCCTTTTTTTGGGCTCTAGACTAAGTTTACTCAATGTCCTTTTAAAAACCAGACAATAGATTTACTCCTTATCCGATTTTCTGTAACATACGATCATATTTCTTAAATCGCCAACCCTACCCA
Source organism: Glyphodes pyloalis (assembly GCA_037074685.1). NCBI lineage: Eukaryota > Metazoa > Arthropoda > Insecta > Lepidoptera > Crambidae > Glyphodes > Glyphodes pyloalis. The sequence goes on along the minus strand of JAYKKO010000030.1, from coordinate 2,043,852 downwards.
GACAGGTCTGCTTCATAAGCTGCTAACGTCTTAAGTTGTGAGGTCACCATTTTTCTTCCTTCGTGAAGCTATTAAAATGTCACCGTTATAAGTTAGAAGTAATACCGCTTGAAAGGGAAGCGTTGATTGCAATTTAAGAGACGCCTCATTTTGTTCTATTTTGATACTGGAATTAAAGGGGCTTAGGAAGTAACGGGCGCAACTGTGTTAGGTCGGTGTCTTACGAAATTGATACAGTAGTAAGCAATGAATGATTGTAATTGCACATAAATACCTTCCTATTAAAATCACATTATAAGAGAGGTAGGGCATAGCAATTTATCGCTCGAACTGGAGCAGCCCGACTGGTGAAATACCTTACAGAAGACCGCAGCCAAATAACAATCACTTCTGTGTTGTTGTGTTCCTGCGTGTGACTAAGGTTTCCAGAGCTCCTGGGGGGTGCTACATTAGTAACAGGGGTCAAGCCTTCAAGGTAAGGGCGACAAGTCCAGTAACAGATTTATTATGCTGTACTTGTCACCCTTAAGCTAGGACCTCATTACCACTTAGCATCAGGTGGGATGAGGTTAATCTTGAAGTGCAATATAAAAAAACAATTTGAATACATTTCACACAAACATATAATATGGCACCATCAAACTAAGCAGAGATTTATTACATAATTAAGTACGCGACCCGCGTTCCCTTTTTCCCGGTTCTGTAGGTCGCAGCGTGATGGTGTATATCCTAAAACCTTCCTCGATAAATGGACTATGCAACACTTTTTTTTAATTTGAACCACTTTTTACTAAGATTAACAAGTTCAAATAAATAAACAAACTCTTTATAATAAGCTTTTCAACTGGCTTTATAATAAAACGTATGTATTTACTCCACAAATTATTTTATTTATTTATTTAAAAACTTTTTTGCACAAAAAAAGTACAAAAGGTGGACTTAATGCTAGGAGCATTCTCTACCAGTCAACCGTTGGGTCATGCAGATAGTACGTTTATGGGTGCGGTAACAGTAAAAATGTGAGTATGGATAACAACAAAATTAATAATCATAAATAGCAGAAAATTACACACGAGAATAGAATATTCATACATAGGTTCATGATAAATAAATATAATAATTAAACAATATAATATATTTATTAACAATATAATCAATTCATCTAGGCATGTGTTTATTAAGTAAAATATGTAACGTCTTGAACAATTATTCCTTTGACATCCCGGCCTTTCGAACATTTCTAAGCTACTTTGTAACTGACTGTAAAATCATGTGAACTCTCAACCCATTCCAAAATTAACCTTACCGCCAACAAATAAGAACCAAATCGTCTTTCCATCCATATCGTTGCACATGCCCGAATTATACTTTGTAATAACTTTCTGATTCTAATTAGCAACAAAAGTTCAACTTGGGCGCGTAATAACTCGAGTGACGTAACAAATCTTGACAGTACATCATTAACTCTGGATTAAGCTGCCCTAAGTTATCACATCGATTAACTTATTTTTCGCGATTCCCTTTCTCAGTTCTTGGAAGTCTGTTTACATGTAACGATTTTTTTTAGTACTTTAGTTTATTGGGATGATGATATATGTATTTTTTTAGGATTCTATTTAATCGAGCATCAAAAAAAATACTTACCATATCTACTCGTAAATAATTAGGTTGGCCCCAAATTTAATAGCTGAGCCACTTGGTCTTCGGCGGTTTATAGCTCAGTCAGTATTACTGTCACTTAATATTATAAAAATGGTACCTGTAAGATTACTTTTCTAATAGGGATACTCGGTTGAAAATATACAATGATGCTATGATATATATGTCGCAGTCATCTGGTTGAAACAGCTATTTGATTGAATCACTAGCGTGTTTATTAAATGACGACGTTTAATTGAATGACTTGGCCGAACGTTGAATGAATAAGACTCACTGAACGTCCAACAAGTTAGCGGATTGTAACATAGCCCTTTGAACATAGCGGACGTAATCAGTCAGGTGATTGTAATTTAGTTCAATTTTTTTCCACTGCGGCGTTAGTGCTCATCAAAACAAAGATGGCGTCAAACAGCTGGTACAGATATAATCGAATAGCACTGTGTTGATAATTTTTAGAGTGAAATTGAGATATAAAGTGACTTATTCGTAAAAAAATTTTTTTTAGCTTAATTGTCTTAAGACTTAAAATTGTTAAAACATATTAAAAAATCTTATTAAGGTGTGTTATGTCATGTCTGTCAGCTATATCCCATTTAACGACTTTGCTAAATGACGTTCAGTCAAGAAGTTGAACGTTATATTAAACCATTTGACGAGTTGTCCTTTAGTCATTCAATTAAACGTCGTCATTCAATAAACGCGCTAGTGATCCAATCAAATAGCTGATTCAACCAGATGACTGCGACATATATATGAGGTGTAAGTGCAACAAAGTCCAACGCAATGTGTCTAAGTAAATTTATGTTTCATGAGACAGTTTGGGTACAGTACAATGTTCAATCGTGCAGTGACTCAGCCAAGAGCCCCCATGATTGCTCCATATTGCTCCCATACGACGTGGCCTCAGAAATCGTCCCCTATAAACCACACTTAATGAACTGAGTAAGAAGCGGTAATGGTCGAGTTATAATTTCCCCCAGGATTCGACGCCAGCTTTGGAAATATTGCACCAGGCAACAGTGCTTCATAAGACATTTTTAATTTTAAAACTTTCCCGGATTACTTTCGTTTTGTCCGTAATTGCAGTTCGCTGGAAAGGGAAACTTGTGAAGAGGCTTTCCTGGTCTTTGTTTTTCCAGCTTTGAAAAGTAGAGTTAACGTAATCTTTAGCTCTATGGTCTAGTGTCAACAATCTTAAGGTTATCCATAGGTCATAGGTACAATAATCGAGGGGGCTTTTATATAATAGCACTGTATATTGGCTTCTCCCAGCCTTATGTGTCCCCCCCCCCCCTCTAACTTTTGAACCATAAATTCAAAAAGTATGAAAAAAATCTAGAATATAGAACTGCATAAAAGCTTTCTAGGAAAATTATTTTAAACCTGATGGGTTTAATAGTTTTAAAATTTTTGCAAAAATATTTTTTTTAACTAAAGTTGTAATTTAAGCGTATATGCTAGCATTTTTTTTCTTACTTTACATATTTTTTGTATTTTTTAATGTATTTGCTTTCAAATAAAAAAATAATCTAGCCCATTTTTGTAACTTTAAGTGGGGATACTTAGGTATTGTGATGCACTGAAAACTACGGAACCCTACACTGAGCGTGGCCCGACACGCTTTTGGCCGGTTTTTACTGAGGAAGAATTGTCTACCGCACCGTCACTATGCGAGGAACAGATTTTGGTGTGTCGGGTTTCCTCCTTGGGACCGAGGTAGTGAACGCCAGGCTTTCCCCACGCCTGGCGTCTCCAATCCCATCAGATCTGCCTGTGCGGCTCCGATGCGTGCAGAGAGCCACCAGCTCTCTGCGGCCCAGCTCAGGATCCGTCTTTGCGGTATACGAGCCTGGCTGGGGAACAGGCCAGCCCCAATGCACCCGACCACAGTTACTGAGCCCCCCATTGCAACAAGATGCGGAACTCAGCGGTGGAGATGAACTTAGGATCCTGGGTCAGAATAAATTACATTACAATTATTTTTAAATAGCATAGAAATACATACGGTTTCATTGGAAACCTTTTTTTGAAGTCAGTTAAAAAAATAAAAGTTGGTTCGGTTGGTCTATGTCTATGATGGTCCCCCCCGCTGGGTTCCGCATCTTGTCGCGTTGTCGCGATGGGGGGGCTCAGTAACCCTGTGGTCCGGGACGTTGAGGCTGGCCTTGTCACCCAGCCTCCAATACCGCACAGGGTGAAGCCAAGACGGATCCCGAGCTGGGCCGCGGAGAGAAGGTGGCTCTCTGCGGCAAGCCCGCAAGGGCAGAGGTGGATCGTGGAGGAAGAGGAGGACCTCGGTGTTACGTTGCCGGCCTCCCTGTCCTCCGCGACCCGGCAGTGGCGCGCTGCCGCGCGAGGCGCGAATCGCGTCGTGGTGGGGTTGCGGAGGAAGAGGAGGATACGGTATTACGTTTGCCGGTCTCCCTATTCTCCGCAGCCGGTGGGTCTCGGGACTTCATCTGGCTCTCGGAGGGAGAGCTGGATTGAGAGTCTCGGGTGTCCGCAGAGGCGGTAGGCAGCGGAGCCGTACAGCAGATCCGCTGCTGGGACCGGAGATGCCAGGCGTGGGGTAAGCCTGGCGTCCGTTACCTCGGTCCCGAGGGGGTGGGGCGTGTCAGGTGGCCTGACACGCTCCAGCTGCGTATTTGCGCGGCGAGATGGGCCGCTTGGCGGTAGGCGCTGTGGGGGAGCCTGTGTAGAATCGCAAGGAATCCCGGGGTTTTAGTCGGTGCGAGCCCGACACACCACTCTCTGTTCCTTGCTGAGAGTGACGGTGCGGTAGGCATTTCCCCCTCGACAAAAAAAAAAAATAACAAAAAAAAAAAAATGTCTATGATGGTAACAAATATTTTAACATCTCTGTTGTAACTTTTAAGTCCTAAAGAATGAAATCTCGGAGTTATAATCTTGGTGCTGGTTCACTTTTATCGTCCTTGGTATCGTTCAGGTCAACTTCTGACATTGTCTGTTCAAATAAAGATAAGAGTTCTCTTCGAAAATTGAAAAGGAAGTCTTAGCAATAATTGTAACAAAATTTGTTTTCCGAAGACAAAGTTTCACTAGCAACGACTTTGGGCTCAAACAAGAGTATTTACTGTGTTTCGCTCTCGTATTTCTACCTAATTGACACTTACTAAGATTAATGTTTGAGGATGGTATTGCTATAGAACTGTAAAACAATAGAGTGGTCTTCACTTATATTTTGATACTAGCCAAAGGACGGTCACTATCTGTCCCACTTTAAAAAATTAAATACTGGCCGTTAATTGAGTAACTGATATTTTCTCGAAACATTCGGTTTGCCATTTTCTTAAAAGTCCTTTTGCGTTGCGTTTAATCACAATTAAATAGCGTTGTAACATAACCAAATCAAAGTATTTGTCTTCCTTAGGCAAGAGGCAAGCTGACTATGGCGGCGTGCTATCTCTAAGTTCACGAGTTCGATTCCCGGTTGGATCAATCTGGGCAATGTATATCTCATTCTCTCGGGTCTGAGCGTTGTGTTACCGTCGATGATTTCTGTAGCACAAGTGCTTTAGCTACTTACCATAAAACAAAGCAATGTGATGTTGTCTATTTTTTTTTTGCTTAAGTGATTGACACATTTTAAATCAAATTAAACGCAAAAGCAAAAAAAAAATATTTTTACTTTGGAATGAGGGACGGAACATAAGTTTAAAAGTATTTCATGATGTCGAATCGGGAAACGCTTCCGATAATCCGACGATCCATCACTCTTCCTTTAAAAGGTTAATTGGTAATTAGCAATTTTAATTATTTGAGAGTTCAGCTACACTCGTATTTTGTTCATGTTAATGATTATAAATGGTTTTGGATAGCATAACGAAAAAAATAAGAGAGTAAAAAGTATTTCAGATAACTTTTTGTGTTAAAACAAAGATGTTTAATTTTTTTTGCAACAGAATTAAAAAAATCCGGCCAGGTGCGAGTGGGACTTGCCCATGAAGGAAACCTTAGCAGCAAGTTACATATTATAAAAGTTTACATATCGAATTGATTTAATTAAAGGTAAATACGGTTTACAATTTAAGACGTTTTAAAAAAATACTAATTAGATATCGTTCAAACCAATTTTCTGCGCATGTTTTTTTTTTTATATTGCACTTCAAGATTGACCTCATCCCACCTGATGTTAAGTGGTAATGAGGTCCTAGCTTAAGGGCGACATGTACAGATTAATACATCTGTTACTGGACATGTCGCCCTTACCTTGAAGGCTTGACCCCTGCTACTAATGTAGCACCCCCCCAGGAGCTCTGAAAACCTTACTCACACGCAGGAACACAACAACACAGAAGTGATTGTTATTTGGCTGCGGTCTTCTGTAAGGTGGAGGTATTTCACCAGTCGGGCTGCTCCAGTTCGAGCGATAAATCGCTATGCCCTACCACTCTTAAATGTTAATGTACATCATAATATATATATTTTCTCACTTTATCATTTTCTTATTTTAAAAGGCAGGTACCACTTTGGAAGTGTCACTTGTGCAAACTTAACAATTTATAAAAAATGAGATGAGAACCCTTTCATTTTTAAAACCTATGCATACACGTATTCGTTTGGAGAAGAAAAAATTTGAAGTATGGGAGCCCCTAAAATTTATAGTATTTTTTTTTTCTAATTTTGTTAAAAAATCTTGATGCATTTCACAGAATACGTCTTCATACCAAGTTTAAAAAGTATAAGTCTTATAGTTTCGGCAAAAAGTTCAAAATTAGTTTTTTTTTTGTAATTAATCTGCAGAGTTTTCTTGCCGGTATCTTCTCTGTGTATTTCGAATCGGAGGATGTTTTTTTTATATACACAAAATAGATATGACTAGCGACCGTCACAGCTTTGCACACGTACCTACTATCACAGCTTTTTCCACATTTTACACTCATTCTTAGCTTTTATTGGTTGCAGCCTTATGTTTTATAGCCTAAATCCTTCCTCGAGAAATTTCCTATCCAACACAGGACGTATGTGTGTATGTGCGCGTGTGATTGTGTTCACACGTGTGTGTGTGTGTGTGTGTTTATCCTGCCCTAATTGCACTTTCCTGCCACTTCTAAACATTCCAAAAGCACCCTTTAGCTGATAATCGAGCGGGAGGCGACAGTGACAAATCCGGGTTTAATAAATGCCTACACGCAACGTTTGTAGTCGACCACTCAATTAAGTGGCGCGTCTGCGCTAACAGCGAGTAAGTGGCAGGTTCCGTTTATTTACGAGAACTTTGTAGTGTGACCTCTTTGATATTAGAATCTTTATTAATATCCTTACTAATATTATAAATGGGAAAGTTAGTTTGTTCGTTTGTTTGTTCCGCTTTCACGCCGTAACTACCAAACCGATTGCTTTGAAATTTTGCAGGCGTAAAGTTAGAAGTCCGGATTAAATAATAGGGTACTTTTTATCCCGGAAAAATTGATATTCCCGAGGGAAAACCAAAATATAGTTTGCTTGATGGATGGATTGAAGATGGCGCTGTGTGTCGTTTAAAACAAGGTTTTATTAACAACTTATCGTATCCAGCGTTACATCGCACTTCTTCGATTTTTCTGTGGAAAGGAGAAGTTTTCTTATAGTTGTGCTTTAAACCTCAATATAATAATATAATATATTTATTTAATTTCTCAACACAAGAAGGATAACAATTGTTATCTATTTATAATATTGAATTCGGTTATAACTATTTATAATATATTTAAAATAATTTAACGGGTCAAAACGCGACACCATTTTCATTTAGTAGGTAATACGAACTACTTACTGCCCGACGTTTCGGTTAGGTTTCACCAACCGTGGTCACGAGCTGTCAGCTCATAGCTCATAAAAATGGTGTCGCGTTTTGACCTGTTAAATTATTTTAAATGTTTAAAATGGAACGCGAAAGTCTTAAAATTTATATTTATAATAAAACCGAATTCAACGCGGGCGAAGCCGCGGGCGGAAAGCTAGTTAGGTATAAAGCTGAAAATATTATTTTGTTTGTTTACATGCGCTAATCACAGGCACTACTGGTTCCAAATCAAAAATTCTAAGTTCATTTTGCATTTAATACTTAGTATATTTATTAAGGCAGGCATTAAGCTACACAAAATGACTTAACGGGTCAAAACGCGACACCATTTTTGTTTGGTAGTTAATACGAACTACTAACCTAAGTTTCGGCTAGGTTGCACCAACAAAATTATATAACATGGCGCTGTGAATATAAAACTGACAAACAGTCAGTTGAAAATGTGGGAAAGTAAGCATGCGAAGCCACGGCCGCTAATAAGTTAAAAAAAAAACCTGCTAGATACTTGACACCTTTTAATAACAATGTTTTTCCATAAATATTTTTAATACAATCAATTGATTATGATGACACAAAGCAAGAATGTCATTCAAAAATTCTATAAATGTATATTTAACGTGATAATTGGATACAGTTTGTGTTGTTTGTTAAATAAGAACACCAAGTTGCCTCTTTAAGCAAAGCTCGATTTTTTAAATTTTAAATATTTTGAATTTTAATTAAGAAATTGAAAACTAGCTGTCCCGCAAACGTGGAGCTGCCTATTATATATTATAGAAAAAAGGAAGGTTCCTTGGACCTCTAAAGTTATTCTCGAGTTTAAGAGATACTAACGCATCACGAATTGTCACTAGAATTTGAATTAAAATTGTAGTCCATTCTCGGAAGACAGTAACATGCATCACAAATCGCTATCCTTGAATAAAGGTTCCTCTCTTTGAGATAACCTGTAGTATTTATTGCTATTATGCATTTCAAGTATTCAAGTCCCCTTGTCGCCGACAAGATTCGAAATCCAAAACAAAAACATAACACGATCCCTGCTATTTATAAACCGGACAGGCACGTCGAACCGGCGGTCCCATTAAAAATGTTGGCCACACAACCGAAATCCATTATTGGTGCTCACGAAAATTAGAAAAACGTCCAGAGCGAGCAGGGCAGGCCGAAGTTTTCTCATTTCCCTAAAAAGATTAACACGTTGTACCGAAGACGTGACCGGCCTGCTAATTGCTTTCGGATTAATATTCATTTTGCACGGCGTCTGGGCTACCTCTTTTTCAGAGATCCGTGCCTGTTTACGAATAATGAAATATGATTAAAAATAAAACAACTTGAGCGTGAATTCTTTATTTACGAGGTTATGGTACGAATCCCCTGTAAGGATTGCGACTGTTCCGCTAGCGCCGAAGCTGTGGTAGTACAAGGCGGGGATGGTTCAGTAGATCGGGTATCCCCGCTTACCTCCTTAATTGTTTAGGAGGGAGGAGATGGGCAGCAGAAGCGGCTTGGAGGCGCTGTGGAGGTAAAGGTTTTACTGCTTCCCACAGCACCGTCGTTTAGGGTGATGAGGTCCACCGGGGAGTTCTAGTAGGCAGGCCTGTTCTTCTCAGGGCGGGAGAGAAGCACACACGCCGTCACTTTCCCTTGGATGGCGGTACGACGCATCATGCATTTCTCCCTGAATTTTTGTTTTTTCATAAAATTAAAGATTCCCATGATGCTACAACTAGGCGATGAGTGGTGTGGGGGGTTTTAGTGGGTAGTCTCCGCTCTTTAGAGGGGGGAGTCCGACACACGCCGCCGTCTCCCCAGGCAGCAGTCCGGTGCGTGAATACATTTCCTCCCGCGATTTTAGGCGAAGTAACATCTAATGAATGAATAAATATGGAAGCACTATCACTTTATTGTATGCAACGAAATTAATTATACATCATATTACGGACTGGCTGGTTCTAAAACTTCAACCGCGTCATTTCGTGTCATAATAGTATTTCATCTGTATATCTACCATATTGCATTCAAATCCGTTCAGTAATTTTTGCATGAAAGAATAACAGCCATACATCCATATATATATGTCCCAGTCATCTGGTTGAAACAGCTATTAGATTGAATCACTAGCGTGTTTATTAAATGACGACGTTTAATTGATCAAATAGCTGATTAAACCAGATGACTGCGACATATACATTTTAACAAACTTTCTCGTTCATAATATTAGTAGGAATGCGTTTTGTTTAAGAAAACTGTTCACATGGCATATCGTTTCCTAAAGCCTATAGTTTTAATAGGAATTAGAGCCCTTAATATAATTAGAATTAGAATAAAGAAACTTCAAAAAATATGACTTAATGCGGGAAGAATATTATAACACTTGTGTAAATAGAAAAAAAAAATACTGGTTCCGTTCTGAAAGGTCCGCTCTTGACTGGTTTTCGGAAACTTTTTTTCATTTGAAAGGAAACCCATTAATACAATCAAGGGTAAGATCGAGCGTAAATTTCCTTTTCTATTGCTTAAGAGAAGGATAACATTATATTATTGAAGATAAAGTGGGTCTGGAGAGAAGTATCTAAGTAATCACGTTTTAATGAACCAATAGGGATGTTAACACCATTAAAATGTTACAAATCAATACCGTAATAGAGGACACTATGTTACATCAGCCATATATTTTTTTTGCAAAATACTTATGTTGGAAAATTGGTTATAAAAAATTGGTTGGAATAGTACAAACTTATATGATTCGGCGAAACGTTGTTCGGTGAAGCATAGCATCGGTCAAAAATAATTTGGTAAAATGAAAGGTAACCAAAATAAGTGGAATATATCCTGCGTTCAGAAATAACGCAGTGATACCGCCTATACAAATCTATAAAGTATTAGTGGAATAGCCGGTTAACATATGGCTTTTTATGAATAAATGGACTCTGTCCAGCGTTTAGGAAAAATGCAGTGATTCCGCCAATGTCATGTGTTTATTCCCTATTGTTAGTATTACATTTTTTTCCATGTAAATAGTAAAAAGATTCAAAGATTATTTTGTAATGGTAAGTGGGATTTACTTATGAATGAATGACAATTTAAATGTAACTTATGACGTAGACACACGTGTGCAGTCTCGATTTTAAATGTTTATAAATAAATAAATAATAATAAATATTGGACAACATCACATACATTGCTCTGATTCTGTGGTAAGTAGCTTAAGCACTTGTATTACAGAAATCAGAAACAACGACGGTACCACAACACCCAGACCCGAGACAATATGGAAAAGTTCATTTCCCATATTGACCCGACCGGGGATCGAACCCGGAACCTCAGAGATGGCGCTCGCCAAAGTCAGGCCCGCTCGCCTCTCGGCTACGGAGGTTGTCAAGTTATACTAGAAATAAAAAGAAAAAAGATTTGATTGGTTAATGATCGGTTGTTTGTTTATATGTTTGCATTTATGACGCTTCGAAATTATTATAGTATCATGAGAAAAGTCTAACTTGAAAACTTATTTCACAGTTGGAAGCTACACTATTCCCAGAGGAGTTACGTTACATAAAATAATTAAATTTAAAAATAGGAATCCCGAATAAAATTTTAATAATAATGTCACCCAAAAACCTAAGGTACGGAATGTAAATACTGTATTCTATTTTCTCAGTAACCTCGCACAACGTACACGTAATTGTATTTGTTTCGTAATAGCCCCCTCCTTTAAATTCGTTGCGTAAATGTAATGACACATTCAAAGCCCGATTTTCAAGCTCTCTTGCTTGCTAGTGATGTCAACAAGATAGCCTAATCTGGTAAAATAAAAACTGCACAATTTCAAATCGTTCTTCCGCACAAGGACATAACATCCACACAATGTCTTTTTTGACTCAAAAATTCAGATACTACATTAGTGATTTGTAAATTAATATAAGTCTGATATTTAAATTTAAAAATAAATCAAGTTTATTTCTCATTTTAACCAAACAAATTCTATATGTAGATACTGCTAGGTTATTAACCAGACAGCGTGACAGGGTCGTCTTTCCATATTTAAAACATTTCTACCTTAGCTGCAAACGATTTTAAGTCCTATGTGGTCATTGCTACTTTAATTTTTCAATTCCTTCTCAGTTTCGATTGCTGGTTGGGTCAATAAGAAAAACCAACTTTTCTATATTGTTTCGGGCCTGGGTGTTGTGATGCCGTCGTTATTTCTGATTTTATGCTTCAGTTATTAACCATAGAATAGGAACAATGTATGTAAAGTCATCCAATATTCAATTTTAAGATCTGTGTCGGTGACTTAAATTCTGGTACGAATATCCTAATTTCTGCACGTGCCATGTAGATAATATTCTACCATATGTCTCTTCAATGCACTTTAGGTGACTGTGAGCTGTCAGATGACGCCCATATTGATCGTGTGCCCGTGAAATGTCAACATTATAATACGTGTACCAACAAAAAAAGTCGACATCACTTCACGCTTCAATGGGCTAAGCAGCCGAATCAAGATTGTCATCTAACGCAGCCAAAACACATTACCAAAAGTGACATTGTGATCCTACCAGTTAAACACGAGCACCATTTGGTTATTTCTGGAGGCCTACACGGTTTAAGTCTTATGGTCAAAGTTAAGAGTATAATGCTGCATCGTAAATACAAATTGGGACTTATTATTTTAGGTAGATACTGATAAATTGTTAAGCAGACGATAGATAAATCTAAAGGCAGTAAAAATATTGTCAGTAATAAATAGGTACTTAATTAAGAGATTCAAATTATCCTATTTTTTTCTACCTGACTCAATTATGCTGATTATATTTAAATTCACAGATTTTGAAGAGATTTTGAAGCAAAATAACTCAGAAACGATACGAGATAGAGGTATTTTATAGCCAGAATTGGCTTCCTTATGCCGTTTTTAGCTAAAACAGCTATTGGTTTGCGTGCACCAAAATCATTGTTGACCTGTGTAATCAAACGGCATTGCATTTTCGAACATTTGCACGACACGACTAAGACACAAACAGCTACACTGTTTTGCAGACTGCGAATGTAGGTGACGCGCCCGACAATGGGCAAGTCATAAATTTTCCATGTGAACGACTCCGCACAGAGAGAGTTAGTAGCGTGGCGTAGTTGTGCGCTGATAAGGAGGCCGCTTTACACGACACGATCAATGGATCGAACATTGCATTAATGGCAGTCAAAGTCAAATATTTTTTTGTTTTAGTAGGTAACGTATTACACTTTTGGATCGTCGTTAAATACAATGAAAACTGACTCTAATCTGGGTTTGAAACCTATTTTTTACCGAGAAGAGAAGACACCGGTAAGAAACCCAGGAGATTTGTTACGGTAGCAGTATCTTACTTATTGTTATATGTAGCTTTTGTTATGTTTAACTTTGGACCAAGTTGTATATAGTTTTGTATTGATAAGTGAAGATTTAGCATTTATTTTTTAAAGGGTATAAAGATATGTTTGAAAAAAAAATAGATATGTAATTGAACCGAGAAAGCTAAATATTGTATGTGTTTTGGGGAGCTTAGATAAGCGTAACGTCAAATTGTCGACTAAGATTTCCAATGTGCATTTTTTACCATCTTAAAATTAAGCTTAAATTCAGGTTTTTTTAATAATTTAGTTCTGTGTTGAGATACTAATATTTTTACTGTTTTTCTTCTCTTTGGTTTTCACAATTGGTCTTCTGCTTTTGCTCCTATCGTTCATTGAAAAATGCTAAATACTTTGAAAAGGCCTTTTTTTTGTTTTTTGTGATAGATATCAAAAAAAAAATTCAAACTTGCCCAACATGTTCACACCTGCAACGCTGTTATTATTTTCATATTTGACAAAAATTGCGACACCTTGCGCACCGCAAAGTGGAAAAGTCCATTTAGCCGCATTTTCCATACTAAAAACCACTTATTGAAAAAAAACTACAATTGACTACCTTAAGTAAACATGCAAATAAAAAAATAACAATGGGACGATCGTTATTCGTGTCGGAGTCGCATCGTAACTATTAAACGTCTCTAGATGGAGTGAATTTCCCGGAGACATTAGGCCAAATCGCACATCTCGAGGGCAGAGATAAAGCGGCATAAAATATAATGTCAACTGAACATTCTTGCGACTCTCTATCTGATCTCCTTACATTTGCACGTTAATGCTTTATTATCTTACAGCTTTCTTTGTAGATGTCTTCGAGTGAGTAGGAGAATTGGTGATGACAAATACTGATTGTTGCTATTAGCCTTACCGATTTATGCGTTTCCAATTACAGCTATCTTCAAAAAAAATGTTTGATACGGAAAGTATCTATATGTTTGGTCTAGATGCTTTAAAAGACAAAACATTTATTGCAAATTCGAATCCGTCTTTAACCTTTACTGAATTTAAAGGGAGTGAAACATTATACACAAAAATTAGGTTTGATTTTGAAGAATCTATCGGTCCTCGATACATTCTTCCAAATATATTGGAAAAATCACGATTTTTATTGATATTACTATCTGTCTCAGTAAACGTCGTGCCCCCTTTTTTAGGGTTCCGTAGTCAACTAGGAACCCTTATAGTTGAGGATAATCTCAGAAGCCGTTAACCCGTCCGAGGATAATCTCAGAAACCGTTTGCACTAGAAAGCTGAAGTTTGGTACAAATATGTATTATAAGAAGTACCCCCTCCTAGCCGACGACCGCCCAGTAGCACATTATAAAAGCCAGCAACGCTGCGTAAGGTGGCCATTTGATCGTTAGCGCTCGGAGCGCTCGGAGCTAGGATACGTAGTACTGTTCGGATATGCGAGCCTTTATTTACTAAAATCTAATTATGTAAACGTTATTCTGGTACATAGCAAGTCCGCAATAACTATTTCTGATTGCAAAGTTTGTCGGTAGTTTGTGAAAGTTTTCTAAGTGTTAAGTGTTGATTTGTCAAATAAAATAATTATGATGTGAATAAAATCTATTTTCGATAGTTTTGTCTTTTTTAATTAATTTCTACAGTTAAAGCTAAAATCAGAAGTGCGATAAAACTCAACAGTCCACAAGAGAAAACTTTTAAAAACAAAAAAAAAAATCAGCGTAACGGGTTTGATATTGTTAACTTGTTGTTATTCTTTTCCGAGTTCGTAAAAGTGTTTTATTGTGTATTTGCTGGCTTGCTGTGCTGAACCGTGGTCGCCAATCGTAAGTACTTGTTACACTTTAACCTAATTAGTGAGTTTTTACTATGGGACGAACCAGATCGCGTAGCCATGAACGGCGACGCACCCGGGGTAGGTCGCGTGTTCGGAAACACAGTAGATCTCAGAGTAGGCGTAGTTCACGTAGTAGGTCACGCGATCGCGACCAAGGAGGCTCGCGACGTACTTCGGGTGGCCGGGCAAGACGTGATCTGAGACGTAGCTCGCATAACCGGAACAGACTACGTTCGCGTGATAACGAACGACGCCGTTCACGTGGCCGAGCCAGGAGTCGCTCTCGTAGTACCCTACACGTTCGGTCGAGAGAACCGTCTAGGAACAATGCTCATGTCACGCATAGATCGCGTTCTCGTTCGCGCCACGCTTCACGGTTACGGTCACGTCATCCTTCAAGTAGTCGTGAGAGATCGGTACATGACGGACGCTTACCAATCACTAGGACTCCAAGCCCCGTATTTACTTCAACGCCGAATCAGTGTCAATCTATCGGATCAAATCCTGCATATTCGGAGGCATCCACTCTCGCTCACATTCTCGTACAGGCATTTAAAAAAATTCAGCCAGTAAAGTCGCAGCATTATTTTGTGTCCAATTTTGACCCCTCGATCAATAACATCGAAGTTTGGTGTGAGGAAGTGGATCGCGCTAGAGATGCGAACGGATGGTCCGACAACGAATGCCTATCACGCGTAGCTTTCTGCCTTAAGGGCGATGCGAAGGTTTGGTTAAGCGAGTGGGTAACCAACGATAGGTCCTGGTCCAACTTTAAAAAAGAATTTAAGCCATTGTGTCCTGCTAAATTAGATTACGCTAACATCTTGTTTGAAGCTATGTCCATGACATCGGATAAGTATACCACTTATGCAGAATACGCACGTCGTACCTTATTACGCTTGAGAGTCGTACAAGGGCTAAGTGACCAATTAAGGACACTTATCGTAATCAGAGGAATAGACAACCCTCAGGTTCGTGCGGCTGCTGCTAACGCCGATTTGTCACCAGATAACCTCGTTTCATTTCTATCAATTTACACAAAACCAAATCGGGCAAAACATGACAATCATACAAGCTCTAAGAAACCCTTACAGAACTCAAATACGCGTCTTAACCATAAATGTTTTAATTGCGGTCAACGTGGTCATGTTAGTCGTGAGTGTAGACAACCAAAACCAAACGCAACTCCGAATGCCCAACCTAACTTTAGTAAAACTTGTACCTTTTGTAAAAAGTCGGGACACACCGAAGATAACTGTTTCGCGAGAGCCCGCTCAGGAGATCGCAACCAACGAAACGTAAATCTTTGCTCTTTCCAACCTAACCTTGTGCGAAGTAACGATGTGACGTCCGCCATAGTAGAAGGCGTACCCATTGATGTGTTAATTGATAGTGGGGCTCTCGACGTGTCTCTTATCTCTTCCGATGTATTGAAATATATCTCGTGTCAACCGAAGTTTAAACGTTGTATACTTAAAGGTGTAAGTGACAAGGAAATCGTAACGAATTCCTATGTCACGCTCACGCTCGAGTTCAGTGAAATTTCAATCGAGGTAGATCTTGTGGTTGTTCCATCTGTATACATGAATACACCCATCATAATTGGCACGGATGTTCTCAATCGGGACGGTATAACTTACGTGCGGACAAAAGACAGTCAATACCTGACACATAGGAATACAGTTCGCGCTAGCATTAATGCAGTTCAATCAACGGATCAACTCTCAGTTAACACACCCCTTCTGGGTCATGAGTTACAATTATTAATGTCTGTTATTCATGAATTTTCCGAGTTCCTAATATCTGGTACTGCTGCAACTACGGTAAAAACTGGCGAGATGGAAATTAAGTTAACTAGCTCCACCCCAGTCGTTTATCGCCCTTATAGACTATCGTACCAAGAAAAACTTAAGGTTAGGGAAATTACACAAGATCTTTTAGAAAAAGGTGTTATCAGGCGGTCTAAGTCTGAATACGCGAGTCCGATCTTACTTGTTAAAAAACGGGACGGTTCTGATAGACTTTGCGTAGATTTCAGAGCATTGAACCGCATTACCGTTAAAGATCGTTATCCCTTGCCTCTAATTGACGATCAAATCGATAGGCTAGGTAGTAACAAGTATTTTTCCAGCCTAGATATGGCCACAGGCTTTCACCAAATCCCTCTCAAGGAAAGTAGTATTCACCTAACTGGTTTCGTAACTCCCGAGGAACATTTTGAGTATATCAAAATGCCCTACGGACTAGCTAACTCGCCTATTGTTTACCAACGAATCATTAATGATACCCTACGTGACCTCATCAACGAAGGAAACGTGTTGGTATATGTTGATGACGTACTTCTACTAAGTAACAACTCTGATGAGGGTATTAAACTTCTACACAAAGTTCTTAAAACTCTTACTCAAGCTGGCTTTTCAGTTAATTTGAAGAAATGTTCTTTCTTAGTCACAGAGGTTGAATATTTAGGAAGACTAGTTAGTTCCAGTCAGGTTAGGCCGAGTCCACGGAAAGTGGAAGCCCTAGTCAATACGTCACCGCCCGAGAACATAAAACAAGTGCGGCAGTTTCTTGGCCTAGCAGGGTATTTTCGCAAATACATACAAAATTATGCGACTATTACGGCACCCGTTGCCCATCTTACCAAAAAAAATGTTAAGTTTGACTGGACTTCCGAATGTGAATCAGTTCGTCAGGACTTAATTAAATTACTCACAAATAAACCAGTCTTAGCTATATTTGATCCTAGCCTTCCCACTGAGGTACATACAGATGCTAGTAGTGCAGGTTACGGAGCAGTTCTCCTGCAAGTTCACTCTGACAAAAAAAAACACGTAGTAGCGTACTACAGTAAAGTAACCCAAGGAGCAGAAAGTAAATACCACTCATATGAACTCGAAACACTAGCTGTTGTGAAAGCTCTTCAAAATTTTAGGCACTATTTAGTGGGATTGAAATTTGTGGTAGTTACCGATTGTAATGCACTTAAATCAACAGAGGGAAAAAAAGACCTGCTACCTCGAGTTGCTCGCTGGTGGGTCTACCTCCAGGACTTTAACTTCTCCGTAGAATACCGCAAAGGAGTTCTTATGCCCCATGCTGACTACTTGAGTCGTAATCCTATTAGGGTTAACCAAATTTCTAAACCCCGCAACTGGGCTCAGATAGCACAAACTGCGGACACAGAGACCCAAGATCTCATTCAAAGTCTCCAAGATGGCCAGTTAGATCCCTCTCGCTACACGGTCCAAAACGACCTCCTCTACTACAAATATCAGCCAATAGGTGATCGACCGCGAACTCTCTGCTACATTCCTAAAGGTCATCGGCTTAGTCTTTTAAGAATTTTTCATGATGAGCACGAACACATTGGCGTTGAAAAGACCATAGACCTTATTTTAAGGCATTTCTGGTTTCCAGCCCTCACACAGTTTGTTAAAAAATACATTAGCCATTGTCTTATCTGTATCTCTCAAAAGAGAGTACCACGTGCCCCCCTGCAAAATATAACCTCGTGGGATAAACCAGATGCCCCGTTCAATACAGTTCACGTTGATGCGTTAGGTCCTCTGCCCGTGTCGGAAGGTTTTAAATTCGTTCTGGTCATAGTAGATGCATTCACCAAATACACTCTGTTGTACCCTTTGTACCGACAAGATGCCGCGGAACTCAAACGAGTTATTATGCAAGCGGTGTCACTTTTTGGAGCACCTAAGTTAATGATCACAGATAAGGGCCGCATGTTCGAATCGAACGAATTTGTGTCCTGGATGAACGATCTAGGCTGCAACCTTCACTACATTACCCCGGAAATGCATCACGCCAACGGTCAAGTCGAGCGGTATATTAGGACCGTTCTTAATATGCTTCGGATTCATGCGAACTACCGGTGCGCGGCCTGGTCAGATGCGTTGTGGAAAATACAACTGGTGTTGAATATGACGAAACAAAAAACAACACAAGTCTCTCCACTTCGCCTACTCATCGGCATCGAAGCTACCACTCCTATCATCAGAGCTCTAGTACGCGATGTTGCTATAGAGGAGTCTAGTCCTAATCGGGAGGCTTTCCGAGAGCTCACTCGAGGTAGAGCTCGTCAACTGCTACGGGACAATCGAAGTAAGCAGGATGAACGTGCCAACCGCCATCGAAGCCAACCCCGGAAGTTTAACGTGGGCGACTGTGTCTTCGTAATTAAGTCTACACAGTCCACAGGGAAACTGGACCCTGGCATGCGTGGACCATATAAGGTGAACAAAGCATTGCCGAGCGGAAGATATGTGCTTCGACTGATGGGTGGCAGTTATGGCAAGACGACTCAAGCGGCGGCGCAACACATGGTGCCGTGGCAGGGCGAATGGTGTCCTGAAACGTGTGCTGCTTTCTTTGACAGTGAGTAAAGTTGCATAGCGTTTGTCGCTGACTTGCTTGTGTTGAGGGGTATTATGCTCTCTAAGCGTTCGTCGCTACACCCAGGCGTATGTCGCCAATAGTGCTTGGTGGGCCCCAAGTTACTACATAAGTTGACTAGTTCAGTTTACTTATGGCCTGTTTGTCGGGCAAGTCGCGTGTGTCGCGAGGACCTGTGTGTCGGGTCATGTTACAGATGCAGCTGCAGACGGCCAACATGAAGTAAGCAGCAGCTAAATGGTGGTGCTCTATTAAGGCTTTGGTAACAGAGAGACGTCTCTGAGGTAGCTTTAGACTGATGAATGTGAGGCTATTTTTTTGTGTGCGTAATGACAGAAAAGATGAAGAATAAATTAAGCAAATGTGCTGATTGCATAAAAGGTCGAATGAAAGGTACATATATGAGTGACCCTACTTCCTAATTTTGTAAGCCACCTTAAGGAAAATGTTATTTTCAGATGAAGACACGGATGATCTAGCAACAGTGGCATCAGCTCCATGCGCTGACCCATCCATTCCTACGCTGGATGATGAAGTAGTCGCTGGACCCTCTACGACTGGTCACAGCGGAGTTATACCCGATACCCGTATCGAGGACGATACTATGTCAGGAGAAGCCGTATAAGAAGTACCCCCTCCTAGCCGACGACCGCCCAGTAGCACACTATAAAAGCCAGCAACGCTGCGTAAGGTGGCCATTTGATCGTTAGCGCTCGGAGCGCTCGGAGCTAGGATACGTAGTACTGTTCGGATATGCGAGCCTTTATTTACTAAAATCTAATTATGTAAACGTTATTCTGGTACATAGCAAGTCCGCAATAACTATTTCTGATTGCAAAGTTTGTCGGTAGTTTGTGAAAGTTTTCTAAGTGTTAAGTGTTGATTTGTCAAATAAAATAATTATGATGTGAATAAAATCTATTTTCGATAGTTTTGTCTTTTTTAATTAATTTCTACAGTTAAAGCTAAAAGTATATTAATCACGTCAACAAAGTGCAAAAATAAAAAAAAAACAAAATGTTTTTTAGGGTAAATTGGGGAGTGTTTTTTTTTTAAATTTCAATCCCAACATGTGATATATCGTTGGATAGGTATTTAAAAATGATCAGGGGTTTACTACGATATTTTTTTGATAATTTTAATATTTTGGGAAATAATCGCTCCAAAAGAAAATAAAATTGTGTGAGAGGGGGGGGCCTCTAACTTTTGAACCATAAGTTCAAAAAGTATAAAAAAAATCTAGAATATAGAACTTCATAAAGGCTTTCTAGGAAAATTATTTTGAACCTGATGGGTTTAATAGTTTTTGAAATTTTTGAAAAAATATTTTTTTCACTAAAGCGGTAATTTAAGGATACTTAAGTATTGTGATCCACTGAAAACTACGTAACCCTACACTGAGCGTGGCCCGACACGCTTTTGGCCGGTTTTTTTTCACAAATTTTCTTACCTCTTAAAGCTTTCGAGAGATCCATCCTCTACAATTATTTCTAAATCAACACTGAGCAAATCAGTCTAGCCGTTCTCGAGTTTTAGAAGACTAACGAACAGCGATTAAAATGGGTGATTCTGAATATTAAACTTTTTTTAGTAAAAGTAAGATAAGAAATATTTTTAATTGCCCGTTCTTAAGTTCGTTAAATTATTTTGTTACCTTACAAAAGACGTACTTACTCAGAACAAATAAGAATAATCTTCAAGGCCATTAAGCATTTCAGCTAATCCTTTTACCACGCTCAAGTGAGCCCTAAAAATCACAATTTACAAGTAAAAACAAACCTTTCTTGTAACGTTCAAGCCCTTTGCTAAAGGCTCCGTCCCTTACGGCGGACCTAAAGGTAATTGCTCCCTTAGGCCTCATAAGGCCCGAACCGTATTTATAAATTTTAATAACAGTGTACCTGTATAAATCAAACGCAAAGGTAAGCACGATTTTGTCTTGCAAAGGTTTCGTACATTTTTTCGCAACCAAACTAATATTATAAATGCGAAAGTAACTTTCCTGTCTGTTCGGCTTGCACGCCTAAACCACTAAACCGATTTATATGAAATTTGTGATTTATTTATTTATTTATTGGTTTGCCAACAATTTCACAATCATACATTTAATAGTAGCCAACAATTTTACTTAAATTCTAAATGTACAATATTTTATACAATATATTATATAGGTAAACACTACATGCATTAACTATGAACTATGTAAGGCATAACAAAGATAATGATTGGTTATTCTGATGACAAATAGTGGACATAACGGCGATATTTCAAAAAGCTGGTACTAAACACATCAATATTATTAGTACTATATATATTAGTTATAAATCTTACATAATCTAGATATTGGGGAATTAGAACCTGAAACAGTTCTACGGAGGGGAGGACATAGGAGTTTAATGGGATATCTGGGGCATCTATAAGGAATTTTAAATTCAATCTTAGATCTGGTCTGGGCTATCCACCATATAAGCATTAGTATTTAGTATAAATTGAACATCTAGAACTGACATAGGCTACTTTTTTTTTAAATAAGGGGGAATGGGGCTTAGGCCTTATTGTTTATTTTTAAGTTAGAGACATGAAACTTGGCACAAATAGTTCGCAAATTAGATAAAAATATGAGCTACTTTTTGTTGTGAATATAAGGGGAGATAGGGGTATAACTGAGCATGAACGTATGTAGTCCACGCGCACAAAGTCGCGGGCACAGCTAGTTTTTTATAATATGTATCTATGCTAGTTATGTATTATTTATGTTTGTAAGGAAAGAACTTAAACCAACTGACAACGATTTCAAACTTCGATTTTTTTTCGTTTGGATAATCACCCTGATTATCCTTTTCCAATTTTTTAAAGACCAAAATCGGATGATTACATTTTACCAAAATGCATATTATTTAAGAGTAGGACAGACGGTACTAAAATTTAAAATAAATGTTACGGAACCCTAACAACTTTGGTCGGACAGAACTGATGCATTAATTTCGGGAAACCGTTGTGGTTAATGTAATGGGGAAGATGATTTCGAAGGGTCAGCTCAAATTAGACATGAAAAGGGTGAAACTGACGAAAATCGTGATTTGAATTTTTGATAAGGCAATATAAATGTAGAAGATGAGAACAGACGCTCTGATGAACGATATTTTTCAGTGAACTGGACATATTAACATTAATATGTCCAGTTCACTGAAATCCCATCAACTACATAGTTGATGGGATTTTTTTTATTGCACTTCAAGATTGACCTCATCCCACCTGATGTTAAGTGGTAATGAGGTCCTAGCTTAAGGGCGACAAGTACAGCATAACAAATCTGTTACTGGACGTGTCACCCTTACCTTGAAAGCCTAACCCCTGCTGTAGTAGCACCCAAGAGCTCTGGAAACCTTACTCACACGCAAAAACACAACAACACGGAAGTGATTGTTATTTGGCTGCGGTGTTCTGTAAGGTAGACGTATTTTACCAATCGGGCTGCTCCAGTTCGAACGATAAATCGCTATGCCCTACCTCTCTTAAAAAAAAACAAATTAATATAAGACGCAAATTATGTAAAAGCCAAGTATATTAGCCAAATAAAATATTAATATGCCTTCCGTATCGTCGTCGTTCGTCGTTGAAATCTTAACTCACTGTCATTCTCCTCATTCGGATACACATACGTACAGTCATCCCACATTAATGGTATTGGAGTACTTGTGATCCGGCAGATGTAATGGTTAGAAAATCCTAAAAAGAAAGAAATAAAAGACATTTACAGATTTTTACAAATTTGTTATCGTACCTCACGCTTTAGGTAGTTGCCAACTTTTAACCATTAAAAGAAGCAGAAAAATTTATAAGTTATGTGTATCAATACGTATTTAGTTCGAAATATGTTCGCCAGAGAGCACTTACTGGAGGCTTAGATTTTGAAACCATTTATTTATTAACATTTTAGTATATTTATTTATTAGGGAAACATACAATTACAGTCACAAACAGTTAATACAAATAAAAAATAAGACACAAATCAGTTAAATTTCCACAGATAAAAGATATTAGACATATTTAAATTACGTTAAAAAATTAAAGTTTTAATTAAATTGAACAAAAATTTAAATTTAAATTATCATAAATCTTAAGACATAAAATAATGTCATAAAAATGAAATGGAATTTATAAAATCTTTTTTTATATTTAATATAAAAATAGAAATAAATCTTCACAAATGGTTTGAACTTAAGGACATACTTAAATTATTATGAAACGTTACAAATAGATATTGTTAAGCACCACATACAATGCTCTGATTCTGTGGTAAGTAGCAAAAGCACTTGTTTTAGAAATAAGAAACAACTACAGAATGACAACACACAGACCCTTAAGCTAGGAACTCATTACCACTTAACATCAGGTGGGATGAGGTCAATCTTGAAGTGCAATATAAAAAAAAGACCGGGTTCAATATAGAAAAGTTTTTTCCATATTGCCCCAACCAGAAATCGAACTTGGGATCTCAGAGATTGGGCGATCACAAAGTCTGACCCGCTCGTCTCTCAGCTACGGAGGTCGTCCTTAACTGTCTTATGTTCTCAAACCACAATAAACGGGCTCTTAATTCATAACTTCTACGATTTCTAGTTTACACGCGATTTTTAATCAAAGAAAAATCTTCAAAGATTTCCCATATAAAGCCGAATAAAACGCCACGATTTATTTCAAAGAGGATCGAAGTGGATTTCTAAGCGCAACCAGAGTACAGGAAAACAGAGTAATGAAGTGAAGCCCTTGTACAATAATATTTTACGGAGAAAAGATTCGGATTTTTGTACGAAAAAAGTAAAAGTTGCTCACTTTATTTCCCATTGAACACAAAAGCCAAATTATTGTACAATTATGTACAATAATTTAACTAATTTTAACGATGGAAATATGGTTGGTAATCACAAACCCGAATTATGCTAAAAATCCAAATTACAAATTACTCAATACAAATTACTCGAGCGGGGAATCGAACCTATGATCTCGAGATCAAGAGCCACTACACCATCTAGGTGGTATTGAATGGCACACACCACCGATACGCAATGTAAACTATTTAAGTGGAGTTAAATAAATCAATATTGGATTACAGTAGTCTGATTCTGTGTGGTGGCTAAAGCACTCATATGACAGAAATCAGAAACAACGGCGGTACCACAACACCCAGACCCGAGACGATATAGAGAATTTGACCCGAGATATGGTGTGACGCCAAAGTCTCCCATGAAAGTCGGCAACATGCAATACAGTCAATGCCTCTATAGGAAAAAAATCGGATTTTACCATTTTATTACTTTATTGCTATATTTTTACCATATAGTTACATTGCCCTTATTTCGTCGATATAAGAACTAAAATCGAAATGCAAACCTTTAGACACAAGCTCGTAGGATCCTTACCTTATATGTGAGCCTAGCTTTTGCCTGCGACTTCGCCCGCGTGGCATGTAATAAAAGACATATTTTTGGGTGTGTGGAAGTAACTTTATATTTACTAAGGTATGCATGCATGCTAGATTAAAACATCTATCTTACGCGGTTTAGATTTTTCATACAAAAGTTTTTTCCCGCTTACTTCAGTTCCCGCGGGAATTTTGCAATATCCTGTTGCAACTAAGCTTTAAGTTTACAAAGGTACCTGCATGCCAAATTTCAAGCGTCTTACTTAAGCGGTTTAGATTTTTCATACAAAAGGATTTTCCCGATAATTCCCGTTCCCATGGAAATTTCGGCACCTCTACGGTACCTAAGCTACTTCCCTTCCAAATTTCAAGTACCTACATTTAGCCGTTTAGGCTGTGCGTTGATATGTCAGTCAGTCAATCAGTTCCTCCTGTTATCCTTATATGTTAGATAGCGATCCCGGCGAACTTCGTTTCGCCTTAGAGGATTTTCCCGCGCATTCGACGAAAGACATTTTAAGACTAATTTTTCTACACCTTCGGTTACATTGTTCAAATTTTACCAAGGACCCTTAGTTTGTAGCCTATGTCAAATTTGAAGAATGTAGCATTCTATTGGTGAAAGAATTTTTTAAATCGGCCTAGTACTTTTTGAGCCTATTCATTACAAACATACAAAAATAGGTACAAATCTTTCCTCTTTATAATATTAGTATGATGTATTCATATATAAATGTGACCCACGGTAGCGAGCTTCAAAACTGAATTCTTTTAAACTGTGGCGCAATTCCTAAGTAAGCAAAACAGAAAACCTTTTCAGTCGAAGCAATTTGCTAACAGTCAATGAATAGTACGACGTTTGAGGGATTTCTTACTTTTTAATAATTCCTATTCAACACCAAAACTTGAACCTTATTAACAAATTGCGAATCAACTTTGCAAATTTAAATTAACTATTTAGTGCGAACAAAATTTGAATTAAGGAGTTAATTAAGTTTGTTTGGAATTAGATGGGATACTTCCTATTTCTTGAATAAGTAAATTATTCTTAAGTAGGCAGGTAGAGCGACCTAGAACTTTGTGCAAAGTGGAAATGTATATTTTTACGGCAGCGTCAAGTTAAGGTAAACATTTGCAATTCGATATTAGTTATTATGACAACGGTTTAAGGGCTGTGCAAAGTCCAAAGTGTATAATATAGTCTTTTTTTATATTGTTCATCCAGATTGACGTCATCTCACCTGATGTTAAGTCGTAATGAGGTCCTAGCTTGAGAACGTCAAGTACAGCAAAAAGCTGTTCCTGGACTTGTCGCCCTTACCTACCTTGAAGGATTGACCGCTGCTACTAATGTAGCCCCCGCTAGGAGCTTTGGAAACCTTACATGCAGGCAGGAATATAACAACACCGAAGTGATTATTATTAGGCTGCGGTATTCCGTAAGGTGGTTTACTGTTTGTAATATTTTTATATGTTATTTATATATGTTTTATTTATATTTGCATTTTTTTTTTGTTTTATTATGTAGTAAACTTCTTTGTAACTTTTATATACGCCACTCTCACATTTATATACAAGGTCTCGCCTGAAAACCAGCGCTGATGTGGCACTGTGCTGCAGCAGCTCATGCTGAGGCTGAGACCTTATTTGCACATTATCATCTTATTATTTTTGTTCCTACTGTATGTAAAAAGTTTCTGTGAGTGTATATATATGTGCCAATAAATGTTTTTTCTGTGTTTTCTTTCTTTCACTTTCACTAGTTGGGCTGCTCCAGTTCTAGCGATAAATCGGCATCAAGGGCCATAGGCTTACCTCTCTTTTCTGACGTGTTTTCGACCGTAAAATGAGGAAATAGTTTTTAAGTTTTAATATTACTACCTTTCTTATTTCCGCTACGTGCCTTCTGCAACCCGTATAGCAACCTATTTAGGTTTTGAGCTTTTGCTAATTTTTCAAGAACTCTTGTTTCTTCTTATCTTTGGATGCTATGCTTTATCATATTTTTTTTAATATACTTGAAGTCGCACATTTTTAAATAGTTTGCATTTTTTAAATAATTAATCGAGTTAAATCAATTTAAATGCTACATAAAAACCCCTACACTTAATAATTCCTGCATAATTGGGCAGATATAGTTAGATACTGATTTCAATTTTATCAACGATAAACGATCTACCTTATTTGTAAAAACATAGATATGATTAAAATGTGGTGTTAAATATTAAAACCATTTTTAAACGTGTGTGCCAATATTTTGATAGTAGGTATCTATATGTCAGCCTTTTTTAGTTTTGTAGGTATATTTTTTTACCAAGTATTAATTTGATTTGTAAGCCCATGAAATAATGGTTATGAAGTATTTCAGCTATTGAACCTTACAAACTATTCATTAAGTTCAATAGCTTTATATCGCCATGTATCATAATATAAGAGTGTTTGTACTGTAGATTTGTAAATATTGCCTTATATTTTGATGAGAGAGCAATAAAAATGGTGACTTTATTACCACTAAACAGGTCATCACGTCGAAGCCATCCAAACTAATAAATTCGCAACTCATTTATAACCCTAACTGCTTTTGTTACCAAGTATAATGGGCAATTATTAAAACATGTCGCCGCATTACTTAATAGGGGCAATTGCTCAAGATGCAGAATTATTGCTAAAAGCTTAAATTGATGTAGGTAAATGAAGGTGAGTGCCGTAATCTTATTAGAATTATATTTTAAAACAAACGTACATGGAATATGTCAATTAAAAAGCTGAAAACGGATTTAATTTGCAAACGATGTTTTGAATCCTTCTAATCTTAAGTTTGCGCAGTGATGAAGCAGCCACCTAACATGTTATAAGAGAATTTTACCAAGGATCCCTAATTTTGTAGCCTATGTCAAATTGAAAGAATGTAGCATTTTATTGGTGAAATATTTTTTTTTTAATCGGCCCAGTTATTTTTGAGCCTATTCATTACAAACATACAAACATACAAAAATAGGTACAAATCTTTCCTCAGTCGGGCAGTAAGTAGTTCGTATTAGTATTAACTACTAAATAAAAATGGTGTCGCGTTTTGACCCGTTAAATTATTTTAAATGTTTAAATCTTTCCTCTTTATAATAATAGTATAGATATAGATTACTGAGACTTTGCTGTCCGTCTGATTATCCATCTGTTTCTCCATCAATCAATCTTCAGGGTATACTTAATTAAAAAATAGTGATAGCCGGACAGTTCAAATTTTCACAAAATGTATGTATGTATTTCATAAAAAAAAATCAAGGGGGGCTCCCAAACAACAACAATGTCTTTAATTCGTTTTTAAACTTTCATATTTCGTATTTTAAGTTTTATTTAAAAATTTTGCCTCATTCAAAATATAATTCGAAAAGAAGCACCCATAATTTAAATTCCAGTTCGTTTAAAAAGCGATTTAAAACAAATTAACTCTTTGTTATTGTGGGTCAAAAGTTTACTACCACTACCCAGGTAGTTATTAACAAAAAACATGATAATTATGTATTTATGTTGATTTATTTATTAATCATGATGCATAAAAATGGTATGATCATTTTAAATTGAGCGAACTATTACTCTCCGTGAAATGAAACAAAGAAAAGCACTTAAAATATTATAAGCTAGTTCGGTAAATTTTAAACAAAGGATAGGTACAATATAATGCAAAATATACTTGTATTCCATTTTTATTGCTTGCGGAAGCCATTTGAGTTTTAGTGTTACCTTACTTGTATAATTTTTTGATGTTTCGGTTTTTACTCTGTAAAACCATGTTTGCAGCAGTATTTTTGCAATAATAAATGTTCTATTGTCAACGTTAAAAAATCTTATGATCAACGTTTTCATTAGTCATAAATTGAATTTATTTTCAGCTTAAAAGTAGTAGCATGATTATAAAAATGTATATTACACTACATCATATACTTACTCGTAAATTGATTAGATTCCAAAGTTTGTAGCTTAAGTAGCTACTTGAGTTATGGAAGGCCCAACACCTACTTAGCAGGCCCAAAAGTGGTACCTCAGTTTATGCTTTAATAAATTTATATATTAAAACACCCAGACACAGAACAAACACTAAGTAATGTTTATCACAGGAGTCATAATGATGGCCTTTGGTATACCTACCGCCATTATTCAAGTCCATTCACGCGATTCAAACATTGATGTAGTGGAAGTTATACATAGTTTATCAATTTTGTCATGGCGCTAATCAAAGGCGGTGAGAGTTTGGCAGAAGTTTTTAGTTCGGTAGTTATATTAAGAGAGGTAGGGCATAGCGATTTATCGTTTGAACTGGAGCACCCCGACTGGCAAAGTTTATTCCACCTTACAGAACACCGCAGCCAAATAACAATCACTTCGGTGTTTCCAGAGCTCCTGGAGAGTGCTACATTAGTAACAGGGGTCAAGCCTTCAAGGTAAAGGAGACAAGTCCTGTAATAACTTTAAATGCTTGTCGCCCCAAAGCTTATTACCACTTAACAGCAGGTGGGATAAGGTCAATCTTGAAGTGTAATATAAAAAAGTAGTACCTATGGGGCCAGTCCCCACTTCTTTAAAGAGAGGAAGCCCCACACATGCCACTATCTTCCCCTAGGCAGCGGAATTGTGCAAAGGCATTTCTCCCACTAAAAAAACAGGATAAGTGAATAGCAATTTCGCTTCATAGAAGATGAAAAACGAAAAACAAGTGGCTTTTCATCGGCATCAGCTTACCGGGGCTCACTTTTTAATTTACCGTTAAACATCCAGGATCTCAGTTTTGATTGGTTCTTACTCTTGAAACGGTATTTACTTATTCACTGGAATACCGTAATTGTCTATTCATAGGTCTCGAAGTACTTTATTTCTAGTGATTGCTTTTTCTGTCAGAAAATATTTTTTAATTTCAAACAGTAAGGAAACACAGGTTTTCCAGACGTTGTGGAGATCAGGTAGTTTTAATTTTAGAACGTTTAAATAAGGTAACATAAGAAAGTATTATTTTTCAAAGTAGATACAATTTAACGAATATTTAATTACAATTAATTGATAAACACTTTGGGTAAATTTAGAGATGAAAAACATAATATTATCTTAATAAGGTATTATTTTTAGTTTTTTGTAACAGGAAGATCGTAAATTTTTTTAATGGGCTTAAGTATTTAAAGTATCATGATGTTACTATTAAATGTTTTTCTTTCACCTATGTCAAATAAAATGCCTTACAGTACTTGTCATAATGGTAGAAGAATTATATACAAAGTTCCATATACGTAAATGTATAAAGTTGATGATGATTTGTTATTATTTTCCTTTTAACAAAAAAAATGCAAATAAACGGATTCATTTATTTTGCAAATAGATAAAAAATTACCTAAAATTTTGAAAATATTGAATGAAAGTGCTCGTTTATTGATATCATTTATTATTTGCATACGACTTATTTAAAATTGTAGAATTGATCGATAGCAGAGCAACACTAGTAAGCGATAATAAAAAATTCAACTCTATAGATATTTTCGCATGCAGCGCTGGATCTTGTAATAGAAAAATCATAAAACTACTCACACTAAAAGCCCATCCTACACATACTAATCTATTATTATATCTTCTTTTCATAAAAATAATAGCACATACTACGCACACATCGCCAGCAAACCAACAAATTAATTTCGACTTTAATTATACTATAATAAGAACTTGAGTCCCGCATGTTCATTTCTATTTTCATTTTACGTAAAATGTAACCATCGGTGTTGAGTTTACAATTGTTAATATTCTTTTTCCATATAAGTATTAGTTTAAGCTTATTGTAAACTTGTTTGTTGTTCATGAAATAAAAAAATAAAAAAAATATGTCGTTAGGTTGAGTGAATAGAAAATGTAAAAGCGACTTTTTTAACTGAACGTGGGTTCGTTGAAAAATAAATTGCACCCCATGTTCCTGAGGGCTCTATATGGAAATCTAAATCATTTCGCGAGTGGGGGACGTTTGAAATGGGTTAGAATGAAGGTTTTTGGCAGATTAGAACGAGGTGATTGAGATAGCCTGTCACAGTGCATACCCCTTGGTTTTGATGTGTGGAAATTGCTTTACTCTTCTGATAAAAGTATGAGCCTTCACTTCTTTTAATAAAAAAAATTGGCTCGTACGACAGCACGTAATGGTACACATTTGTAGTTTGATATTACGAGTAGTTTTTAGGCGCACGACATTTGGTACAAAGTCCAAGTGTATATTTTAACCCGTTCTGTACGGCTGTCAACTAAAGTTGATTTAGTATAGACATTTTAATTTGTGTTAATAATTTCATGGAATAAATAAATAAACTTAACTGTGTGTAAGTCAGAAACAACAGTATATCTTAAATGAAATTAATGAATAGAAGAACGAGTATTATAAAATAACCAGCTACCCGTAAGGCTTCGCACGGGTGCAAGTAAATACAAATGGAGATTTCGACTTTTCTGTACATTAATATGTATAAATTATACATACAAACCTTCCTCATGCATCACTTTATCTATAATTAAATCACTTCAATATGGTTGAGTGAAACGATGGCTGGCACATACGTCATGCTTGTGAACAGGTGCCACCTTTGGGGACTGGTCTGCTCCAGCTTACCTCTTAAAATAAAATAATACTTCATGCTTTTTTCACTCATCAAAATAAAACTATATGGCTTGGTCCAAAGTGTTCTACACATAGCTATATGTTAGATACTGCTACTGTAACTTATCTGCTGAGTTTCTGAACGGTATCTTCTCGGTAGACATAGGTTCCGAACCGGAAGTAGAATCACTTTGCATTGTATTCAATGACGATTCAAAAGTGTTACATGTAACCTACTTGAATATAGAAATATTTGAGTTTGAGACTTAGAAATCCATTGCGTAGTTTAAAAGATCTTAGCATATATTGGGCATACAAAAAAAGCTACTTTGTTTTATAGTATGTAGTAGTATTCAAGCAGATTTAAGACATGTACCATTATCAAACAAATTTAATTGTAAATAAAAATTATCTGAAAATGCTTTCAGGGGCACCACAAGACTGGGGCCCCTTTGCTCGGAATGATTTTCCAAATTAAATTCATAGTTTACTATTAGTTAAGTTTTATTTTATTCAGAATATTCAGAATAAAATAAAACTTCGAGGTCCCCTCTTTTGTGGAGGCCCCATAGCTGTAGCCCCGGTTGACCTTCCCTAAAACCAGTCCTGCATCCAGTGGCAACAACCCTGAGACTACTTAACCGTGAATACGTCTGAGTTCAATGAATACAAACTACCTACTTACCAAAACCTACCTTGTAAAGAAAGCTATCTATTTCAAGCACCCTTCAGATCAAACACATATGCTCCAACAGCATTACACAAAATACATAATTCAGCTAGTCTCGATCAGATATTCCATAGACAAGGAAAACATCCTTCCAAGTCTCATCCAATACGTTGCAATAACAAACAAACTAATTGGTTAATGGTGCGGCCCGGCTGAATATCGACAGGGGTGGCACGCGATAACAAACTCTATGATTTTTGTAATAACATTTTATTTGGATCATTACATAGTTTAACTTGTTTGAATGTTACTTATGATTGTTTTAGTAAAGAAAAAATAATAATAAAAAAGCCGCCCAGTCTGATAATCCCTTAAGCCATTTTATTTGATACTTTTTTTTACATATATATTGCACTTCAAGAGTGACCTTATCCCACCTGATGTTAAGTGGTGATGAGAGCTAGGAAGCTTAAGGGTGATAAGTACCTACATCATAATTATTCTATTACTGGACTTATCGCCCTTACCTTGAAGGCTTGACCCCTGCTACTAACGCAGCACCCCCCAGGAGCTCTGGAAACCTTACTCACACGCAGGAACACAACAATATAGAAGTGATTGTTATTTGGCTGCGGTCTTCTGTAAGGTGGAGGTATTTCACCAGTCGGGCTGCTCCAGTTCAAGCGATAAATCGCTACCTCTTTTAAATTAAAACAGTTGTTAGAAAACATAATTTAGGGCGGCTACCACACTTAGACTGATTTCCACCAAACACAGCTAAGAACACTCCCGATTTCACCTAAAACAATATCAAAATCGGTTATTTTTAATTAGATTTCATTAACTATATCTAATATTGATGTAAAAAATAATTGGTCGAAAGATTTTTAAATATTGGTTCTCAAAACATTATTATGTATATGTGATCTTATCGAATATATATTTATTTATATGGCGTTGCCTTCATTAGTTTTGGTTTCCAGAACACAATTGTTTAAACTTAAGACTTTGGATTAATTTCATTTGTGTGATATTTATTTGAAATGTTTTAAAAATAACAGTAAAATATTATCTCTTCTTAAGGTGTGGGACTTAAAACCACGACTTTCACGTATCGCGCGTACTGTTCTTCCAACTGAGCTAACCGCAAGTTATCGTAGGAACTTTTTCTTTAAAAAATATTAAAAGTTTGCTAGAAACTTCATTTCTTTTTTAAATCTACCTTTTTATTTTAATATTAGGGAACAAGATAATTTGATTACTTCAATATTTTCAACCCTAAAACTGAGGCGGGCCATCCATCTTTATTACATCCCGCTATAATGGCACGAAATTGATAGCCGAATAATGCCTTCCGTCGAATGTTTGACTTTCATTGACCTATTTATTGACGATCGTGTCGGCATCGCAAACAATCAAGGTAAGTTTGCAACGAAAAGACGAGAGGCGATTTTGTAAAATAAAAAAAAAATTAAAACGCACGGACACTTTAACTAAGACACATTTTTTGTTTATTTTAAAACAATATATATTTAAAATAATCATAAAAATATATTTAAAAATAATTTGTTACGATAATAGGTATTTAAATGTTTTTTTTTCTTATTATAAGTACAAGCATATTTATTCTCAACAAAAACGAGTTACAATACAATATAATTTAACCCGGCGTCATGGGGGCTGGGTCAAAATTACCCGCATGTTTTTAATTTGCCTATACTGTCAAAATATTTATGCGACGTTGCTGTTTTTCTCAGTAGCTGGAGTTATTAAGTATCACGACAAGTTTTTGGTGCGAAATCAGTCGGGCATTAGCCGCGTTGGGAGCTACGAGTGCCACAACTTGAAAAAGGTTATTATTACCCATGCCCGTATTTGGTGTAACAATTTTGTGCTATTTTTCCAATGCATGTTTTTGTTAATTTTTATTAGTATTGCTGCATATTTTTGTGGTTTTTAAGGTTTTAGTTTATTATGTCGGCAGGTTAAATAAAATTAACCGTGAAATAAAAGAGAGGCGGCTAATTTTAGCAATTCTTGAAGAATCTGGCTCAGATGTGACGCCGTCTGATCGGGAGTCTGACGAGGATGAAGATTCCCGCTCGAAAAAATATTTGAGTGGGCGTAGGCAGCCTAGCAACACAAGAGCAAGAGCTTTTAGACTCGGATGATGAAGTTCCCTTGTCAACGATAAGAAGAAAAGTAGAATCTGTCGCAAATCAACAGCTGCCGCAGGAGGAAATGCTTCATCAAGCTTGGAGCATTCTTCGAATCGTGATCCTGGATTTTAAAAAGTACCATTTAAGCATTTAAAGACTGATAATTATTATATTTAATTATGATTTTACCTGAATTTGATTTAATTTTAAGCCAAATTTTATTGATTTTTTGGACATGAAGTTCCAAAGCCCTGTTCCTATAATTGAAAGTTAATTTCTAAAAAAATTTTGATGTTTTTATTATCTTAATTATAGAAAAATTATGCTTGTAACAAAACATATTCACTTTCTTAAGAACATACCGAAATATATGTCATTGTCTGTTCCGGTAATAATTAACCGGCCCCCACCTCCGTGTAACAATTTTTCACCCCCACCTGGTTAATAAAAAGTCTAAAAAAACTACTTTTCCAATCACATCGAATTATCTTACAAAATGGGTACCATACGCAAACAAAGTTGCAGGCAACCGCTAGTACGCTAGTAGTAATATTACAAGACTAATTATCGTGACGTGTCCTCCATACGTCACCATCATGAAAACACTTAGGTTAACAATTGAGTCTCCAATATCATAACCAAACTGGAAAACTCTACTACAGAGAAAATGTTACCTGCGGGAATCGAACCCTCTACGAGGGAGTTTATTTAAAAGAGCCACCATTGCATGTAAAACAAGATAATAATCATCGTTAACGCGCCTGCAATACCGCGGAAGAGCAGTATGTTCATACCGTATTACTGCAAAAGGCGCCAAATTAAAATACCGCGCTACCTAAACGAGTTATTGATCAATCAAAGGTTACAGTCTTTTAATACAATTGACTAAGATATCCAGTTTTTTTCACCTCTTGTAAAATCTTACTAAAGCCGATATGTGGTATTTACGAACCGCTCTTACGCGGTTTTGCACGGGCAGCGACGGTATACGTTTTCACTGTTACGCACATACATCATTTCAAGCAAAACCACAATGAGTTTAACAAAGTAATTCCAAAGTATTCCCCAAAATTGCTAAAACATCGCAACAAATCATTTTAACCCATTCATTGCAACATCACTCGACGTGAAGCCATTAACGCCCTCCGGCCCGAAACCTTTTCCCTCGACACATCAAAAAATACATTCGCATGAAAAACTAATTATTTGCCTACAAACGTATTCGTCTCCTCTGACAAATGTGGGAAACCGCGGTGGGTCCCCCGCGAGTGATCCATCAGGGCAGGACGGACCTCTCAGTCCCCAATCGATCTTCACGATTCGATTCCGAACAATCGTATATCATTCCGATTAATTTTTTTCTCAACTGAAATACTACTGTCGGATCCAGTGTCGGCGGCTGTCAAAGGGATTTTAATAGAATTCTGTGAGGTGCTTAGGGTTAACGAATTGGGTAAGGGTAATTTAATATCGATATTCGGATACGAGATACATGTACGGTAAAAATATTTTTTAGCACAGACTTTCGCGTTCCGTTTTAAACATTTAAAATTAGGTAACGGGTCAAAACGCGACAACATTTTAGTAGTTAATACGAACTACTTAGTGCCGCCGTTTCAGTTAGGTTGCACTAACCGTGGTCAAGAGCTGTGCTGAGATGACAAGAGATTAATTTGCAGATATTTTTTAATATTAATTATGTAGTTACGCTTTAATATATTTAGATTCTTTACAAATTCATTCCTTTCATTTACTATCCAGAACAATTTTTTCAAGAAGCTCTATATAGAAAAATAGAGTTTTCAACTGTATCACCATTTAGTAACATCGTGATTAGGTACCTAAGTAACATAAAGACCTTCGTAAAGAAGCTCTAGGAATAAGAAAGTAAAACATTTTATAATCGGCAACGGACCCAAAAACTTGAATAGTATTTGAATTTATAGAATTTTTTATTCGTTCCGTTGAAACGTGAAGGTTATTTACAATATTTCTCAGTCACTCAACGTGTGATTTCGTCTTTGTACTTAAGGGAAACACCTAATATCTGAAGCTTTGAATTAATTTGGAAAATTGACCTCTTCCTTTTATTGAAGTCGGTTGAAATCAGACGTTACTACACATAAAATAAAGCCTACCTCCGACTCTGACGTATACTTGATTGGTTTTCTGTATTGTATGCTATCCTCCAATCACAATATTGAATGCACCGGCATTCTGGGAAACAGCACACCGGCTTCATACAACATTTTGTGTATTCGGTCTAAACCACAACAGTTGTAATTGGATATTGGCTTAAGTTATAAGATACCGCGTAGATGTTGCCAGGTGTATTTTTACTAAAAGTTTAAAAAAAGATACATAATTTTAGCCTCGTAAGCCCGAATGTTCTTTTAAAGGTCAGACACAAATTGATTTTCTATTGTTCCTGGTTATATGGGTATTACGATTTTATATAACTTGAAATTTATGTAAGCATGTATATATGTGTATTCTGTATGCATGTATGTTTGGTTGGAATTTGCAATAGATATTATCAAACTATATTTGAGTGTAATCATGACCGTGTAAAACAATCGAGTTTCTTGCCGGTTCTTCTCGATAGAATCAACATTCCGAACACGGTGGTAGTTTACTTGACTTGACGATTCATAAATGCTTTCGTAAAAGTTTACATGAATAAAGACATTTTCTATTTCAATCAGTCGGACGGGCTATTATTTATTATTCCCAATGTCTCCCGACTATTTGTCCAGCCCTGGTGGATATTGAGAAAAAATTGCTGGATTCACCAGTTGGAGTTCAGGCAACTAAAATCTTCCCATTGGACTCTACTGGTGTAAACTGAGAAAAAATTATGGTGCCCTGTCCCTCAGAAGGCATCGAAACCAAAAGTTCCGTTGTTCCCCGTTGTCAAAGCAAATCAAAAATAATTCTCAGTTTTTAACATAATATAAAAGTTGATTTTCTTCATTAATATTAAAAGTGGAGATATATTTGGCACTTACAATCAGGTCTAGAAGAGATCTTATCGCTTTTGTAAGTATCTAATCAAAATAGTTCCAAACCCGCTAGAATTTTATCCCTTGCATTGCGCCCTCGAAAGTGGTCATAAAACGTCAAGGCCGTTTCGGATTTATACCCAGCCCTTGGTTTATGTCACGTGTAATGTGGTCACTTGACTCTCCTAATTAGTCAGTCCTGCTACCGTCTCACGCTCAACTATGTCAAACAGTGTTTTATGGCGTCTAAAGGGCGGTTGTTACATGAGTCAAGAATGGAAACTACTTTTGTTCCGAATATGTGAATTGACTAATTTTAAAAGGATAAGGGGAGAATTTTATTTTTATTTGAAACTAAAAATCTCATACGCAACTAGACCGATTAAAAATAGGTTTTACCGTTAGAAAGCTACATTCTATCATCATTCTATAATTAAGTTTTTTAATTATTATAAAACATATATTATATGTTTTATAATAATTAAAAAATAGGGATCCTTCCTAAAACTCCAATAGAAATATCGAATATATTCCTCACATCACGTAAGCTGAAAAAACTTTTTATGATAGAATAATGCACCTTAACACTGAAGAACATATTAGTATTTCCGAAAAAAATGTCTCGTTACTTCATATTATTTAAGTTACGCCACGATAAGTGATTGATTTGATATCTTAGTATAAATCTTTATCAAATAAATTGACTTCATATTTAAGGCTGCTTCAAAATCTTCAAAGACCTTTTTCAATAATTTAATTTGGACATTTCAACAAAAAGCCCAACTCACTTTTGTTTTTTATTAAAAACTACCTAAAGCATTTCAAATTAAAATCCAAAATCGTATAAACATGCATCGTTTAAGTATGCCAACATGTCAACATTTACAATTAACGAGGGAATCGGTCAGCGTAAATTCTGTAAATAGTGTTAACAGTAATTACATTTTGTCCTTCAGCAATGAACGCGTTTCGGCGCTGTATCAATATGTGATTATATTGATTTCATCACCAGTCAGATATTTATCTGTTTTTAACAAACTTCAGCACAGTTCACAAATAATATGTGCAAGGTATTTTGTGATATTCTTATAACAAGAGTTTTGTATCTTTTTATTTTGAATTACGAAATTCTTAAACAAATTTGTTTACATTTTAAACGCAAATTAACTTAGATGGCGAGCATTTGGGATGTGTAAGAATGTTTATATAAGTATTTTTTTTATTTTGGCAGGCCCTCTAATGTAAAGATAAATAAATATTGAACAACGTCGTAATATATCAATAATAGAAATGTTAACTGGCTAATCAATTGAGATAAAGTAGAATAATAGAGTTTTTGTTACAGCCCATGCTGGGTTTCGCATCGATTCATTAAATCGTAAAACGCTAAAAAATTTATCCACACTAATATTATTAATGCGAGAGAAACTCTGTCTTTTGTCTGTACGGATGTCACCTCAGCCTAAACTATTGAATCGATTTTAATGAAATGTAGTATTTAGTATGCGTTGAACCTCTAGAACGGACATAGGTAATTTTTTTTAATAAGGGGGAAGGGGGGTAATATCAGCCTTGAAAGTTTATATACATTTATATAATGTTTCACAAATATAGATCGAAATTTAAATTAAAATATGGACTACTTTTAAATTAGAATATTAGGAGAGATAGAGGTAAAACTGACCATGGAAGTATGTAGTCCACGCGAACGAAGTCGCGGGCACAGCTCGTTTAAAATCATTCAATATTTTTAATATCAACCCAAAAGCTAAAATAATTAAAATAATGAAGATGCAACGCGTCTCAAATCTTTAAGCGCTAAATCATTTATTATAGCGGTATGTTTTAATACTCAACATAGCATTATTTCTCGCAACAACTTGCCTGTAACGAGATCTGTTACAGACCAATTTATTGCAGTTCGAATAAAACATTAACGGGTAATTGACTGCAAGCTGCAGTAATTAAAAATGACACTGCAGTCGAAATCGTACACTTTTGTTCCTGAAAATGGCAGGTGTTAAAAATGGCCAAGTTTAATACGCTTTAACGTATAATATTTATTTAAAACTGGTTTTGTACAAAAAAGTACAAAAGATGGACCTAATGCTTAAAACTTCTGTAAGTCCAGTCAATTTTTGCTTTATTATTTATTAACTTCATTAATTCTGTCATTCAAAGATAGAGTTTACCATTAAGAATGAAAAGTAATTAATTTTGATCACAAAAAAATGTTTGTAAATTGAGATAATCTGACGATGATGCTGTATTGCGATATTAGAATAAATATATTTATGACGAACTAACGTTATAGATGTTCTTTTTTTGCGTTTAAACGTCAAATAATATTTACTTTAATACAGGATTATATAGGACTGCAGTTATAAGTAAAAAGAAGCCTAGTTTTCTAACTAAAAACTGTGAATCCTGAACGTATTATTATTGAGTTTTATTGAAAAAAGGTCAGATTGATTTTAGCTTGCCTTTAAAATACAGGCTTGGTTAAACGTCTAAGAATGGTGTTTAAGTTTAAGAGAATATTCACCCTCTTTTTTATTTTATTTGATACAATTAGCCATCAAATCCTGATTGGATAGATAACTAATTCATTGTGCACATAGAAACTGGAAAGACAGCAAGAAAAGCTATTTCAATTAAGGGTTTAAACTCAAACAAATGGTTAAAATTAACTCCAGAACTTGGCTGGGCACACAACATGGCAACTCTTGTCAACATTTAACATATGCGTTTTAAATGAAGTGGACATTGCTGAATCTCGCAATTCCTCATTGCGACACCTATAATTTTAAGCTGAACAGCTTTTGTGAAACGGTTTTCGATGATTTATTTATTTATGAAATGACTGAGGTCTGTAGTGTGATGAGTCATCACTGATGACAAACGTTCAATATTTAAAACAATTAAAATTTCAGAGAACAAAATTATTTTAAATATATTTGTATATTTAAAATAATTTTAAATATATTTGTATATTTAAAATAATTCATTTTTACATTGTAAATGCGGTATTGGACGGACAAACAGACAGACATAACGAATCTAGAAGGGTCCCTTTTTTTGCAATTTGACTACGTAACCCTAACTACAGGCACAGACACTCCTTTTTTTTTTAAGTTGTAGATAACACCCTTCAGCCTGAAGTGAGTCATCCAATAACCGCATTCTCTAGCCGTCTCTTTCGTTGCATTATGTTTAGACAGAGAGCGGGGTCGTGACACAATTATTGCCGCGCCGTATACAAGATTCATTGGCGTTATTTATACGCGGTACGTGTCAGATGAACACAGGCCGATGTAATTCCTGTCTGCGTGCTCCGTTGCTGGAAATTATAACAGGTTTCTTAGAAAAACTTTTTGTTGAAATAGGCAAGCAGACTGGATCCAAAATACCAGATTGTTTTTAGATCATTAAAAGATAATTAAATATATACTAGACGCGTGTTTTTTATTCGACAAGTGAACAGAAAAAGGCTTTGATGTCAAGAAACGATGATGTTTGTTATTTGAATTAAGAGAGGTAGGGCATAGCGATTTATCGTTTGAACTGGAGCATTTATTAATGCCCTCAACCAATTGAATTCAATACACTCCAACTAAGAGAGGCAGAGCAAAGCGATTTATCACTCTAACTAGAGCAGCCCGACTGGAGAAACACCTCCACCTTACAGAAGACCGCAGCCAAATGACAATCACTCCGGTGTTGTTGTGTTCCTGCGTGTGAGTAAGGTTTCCAGAGCTCTTGGGGGGTGCTACATTAGTAGCAGGTTCAAGCCTTCAAGGTAAGGGCGAAAAGTCTAGTAACAGTTTTACTATGCTATACTTTTCGCCCTTAAGCTAGGAACTCATTACTCAATCTTGAAGTGTGTTATAAAAAAAAAACTAAGAACATTTCTGTAATAATGAACAGTCGAACGAAAACATATTTGCAACTATATCTTCGAGATCCATTTCACAGCTAAGATGTTTCAGTACGACTTAATAAAAACATCCATAGTGAGTAAGGCAAATGGAACTTTCCACCCTCTCAACGTCAATGCATTCGTCTCAATTCGATTGAATTATATCGATAACGTTTTATTCGAAACGTCTTGTTAATGGACATCTATTGGACCATCCATTAGTCATGGGTCAATATCCCTAGCTCTTATCATAATGGGTTTTAGAGTTTCTTTTTGTGCAAATTGTAAATGTATTTTATTTTGTAAATGGCGAAAAGGGACTAAGATGTGATAGCGGAATGGAAAAGTGTGGAATTGAAAAATTTAGGCGTAAGCAATGAGTAAAGATAGCATTTTAGGGTTCCGTACCTAAGGGGGGAAAATGGGACCTTATTACTAAGACTTTGCTATGTATTTATGTCCGTTCGTACGTCTGTCTGTCTGCCACTAGGCTGTATCTCAAGAGCCGTGATAGCTAGAGAGTTGAAATTTAACAGATTAAATATGTCTGTTTCCGTTATTACAAAAAAAATACTAAAAACAAATAAAACTAATTATTTAAGAAGGCTCCCATACAACTAACATGATTTTTAGCTTTTTGCTTGATTTTTTACATACTCCAGGACAGGGGAAACCGAAAAAGGTTCGAATATTGTTTTTAATGTTGAAAATATAATGTTACGGAATACTTCGCGCGATTTCGTCTCGCACTTGGCCGGTTTTTAACTTCTAGTGCCCAAAGAGGGTTAAAAATGGTATCTTTGCTTCACCCTGTGCTGTATCTGAGGCTCGGTTACTGAGCCTTCCATAGCGAGAGGATGCGGAACCCAGTGCACTATTTACCACTGCATGAGAGAATTTGTCAAATGTTTGTTTATTTTGTAGAATGAGTTCTTTAGCTACTTGCCATAGAATCAGAGTAATGTATATGTAACATTTATAGTGATTAAATAGCTATTATACATAATGATTGGTCATTATATATAATGGCCAAATTCACTAGACAAAGTAATAAATTAATCAC
Source organism: Glyphodes pyloalis (assembly GCA_037074685.1). Taxonomy (NCBI): domain Eukaryota; kingdom Metazoa; phylum Arthropoda; class Insecta; order Lepidoptera; family Crambidae; genus Glyphodes; species Glyphodes pyloalis. The sequence goes on along the minus strand of JAYKKO010000030.1, from coordinate 2,001,918 downwards.
TTTGTCTGGACATTATTCATAAAAGCGTGTCAAAGTTAGCCAAAGTAATAAATACGGTCTAGCCGACTTTAAAAACTTTATTATTTTTGTATTTATTGGGTGTTGATCCCTGTGTTTTTATTTTTTTGTTTTATAGCCAGTTAGCTTTAAATTAACTTTATAAATTAAAGTTAAGTAACTTTATAACAATGTTAATTGACGTGAAATTACTATCTTATGTTATTTTAATTTCTATGAAATAAAAAATCTTTATGATTAGTCAAGGCAAATTGAAATGTTATTTTATAATCTTAAACGCATACCTACGTGTTTTATTACATTATCCAAGTCATCGAAGATTTTATATATAATGGCTAGTTAATGTGATTAATTTTGTATCCATTATCAGTTCAGCCAAACTGAGAAGATATTATGCATAATGGCTAGCCATTATACATAATATGCAGATTTATTACTTTGGCTGTAACATATATATTTTTTATATTTATTGGTATTAGTAATACTAGCTGTGCCGGCGACTTCGTTCATTTTTTCTGAAATAAAAGAAGCCTTAATTATTCCTTATTATATTAGCTACCTGCAAATTTTAGAAAGCCGAAACAAACAGATAGACATACAGACAAAAATTAAAAACATGTTATTTTGGTGTATGTGCATACCGTTTATCTAACAGACGCTCTAATAACTCCTGGGCAGGTTACTGTATAATTTTTATTAAGCTACAATCAATAGGAGCAGAACAGTGATAGGAAATGTTGGGAAAACGGGAGTAATTACTCCATTCTTAGGTATCCGTACCCAAAGGGTAAAAACGGGACCCTATTACTAAGGTTTCGATGTCTGTCTATTTGTCCGTCCATCCGTCCGTCTGTCTGTCTTTCACCGGGCACAAGCTGTGATGTCTAGAGAGTTTTAATTATATGTACGAATGTATTTGGCGACCTCGGTGGCGCAGTGGCTAAGGTAGGCGGCCAAAGCGCGTAAGGTCCCGGGTTCGATTCCCGGTCGGGTCAATTTGGAAAACGAACTTTTCTAATTTGACTTGAGTCTGGGTGTGCTGGGATGACGCCCCCAGTTGGTATCCGTCGTCTGGTACTCATAGTACAAGGGAAAACCTTAGTTTGAGACCAGGTGATTGGTGTGATTGTCTGGTGCATTTATTATTTATTATTATTATATTTCTTTTACCGCTATAACAAGAAATACTAAAAACCAATATTCAAATATTTTTTTTACCGTTTCATTCTCGATACTTTAGTAAGGATTCACTCGCACTTGACCGGTTTTTTTGTATTTTTTTTTAACTCGGAATCAGAACAATATTTTTTTTTTTTTAATTCTGTAACACCAGTATATTATTAACCATAAAAAGAGAGCAATGGAAGGCATGTTGACCGATATTCGTTTTTTTTTTATTTTCATGAGTCATGTGAGCTAAAGACGAAACTGTTTTTAATTAAACATTTTTTTTTCTTTTTTCTTAATCGTAGCGCAGTATATTGGCTCCTCCCAGCCTGATGGTAAGCAAGAGAGGAACCCACATCGCGATGACACCGGATTTGATACCGAAATATCCTATCCGTTAGCATCGCCATACTGGCCCGCAAGATGTTTCTTCACAATTATGCAATTATGCAATTTTGAACTTAGAATTTCCTGAGTATCCTCAATCAGTTAATTGATGCGAAGCCGTAACTTGGTAATTCCGCGTGTGTTGCGGCTGAGATTTTCCTTGTTTATCCTTATCAGTTTGTTAGTAAACATGACCGGTTTGCGAAAATGTTTTCCTCAATAAATATTAAAACTAGATTACATTGAACATACAAATGAACGATAAAGATTGATCGATTTTATTATTTGTATAGTACTACGCCGTACTAGCGAACTTTAAATATTAGGAACAGAATTTTTTTTATCTCCCCTTGCAAGAGCAGCACGCGCGATACGTGAAGGTCGTGGGTTCAATTCCCGCACCGCAAGGGGAGATAACATTTTTCTGTTTCTCATAGATAAAGATTGATGCTTTATTTTGGTTTATTTTTAACTAACATTACTGTTAGTGACTACTGTGATCCGACCTCCACAGCCCTTTTGGCTATGCCTTTTTATTATGTCAATATGTTTATTTTTATTTTTATAGTTTTGTTCATTAGGTTATTGATTGTTTTAGTGTATGTTCATTTATTTATTTTTATTTTATTTCGAAACTTTATTTCACAAAGAAAGTACAAAAGGTGGACTTAATGCTAGGAGCATTCTCTACCAGTCAACCGTTGGGTCATGCAGATAGTACGTTTATGGGTGCGGTAACAGTAAAAATGTGAGTATGGATAACAACAAAATTACATATCGCTTCTGGTTGCTTCCCAATATATCGTTAGAGCATAGTACGTGTTTGATTGTAAATATAGTTTATTATTTCATTACAATTACCAATTTTTGCCATTAATCGAATATATCACAGATACTGAAAAAGAGAAATATTTTCATACAAAAATCCTTGCCAACAAAATATACATAACACCCCCCCCCCCCTTCTTCGAGATCGAGTAAAAATACAAATATTTTACAGAAAACTCTTAAAAAGTGTTGTGACCACGGGGTTGCTTCGTAGTGCCTAATTAAATATTCCAACACGTAATATAATTAATTATGCTTTGTGTTATCCTCATAATTATATTAAAACAGTCAACGACAAAAGAAGCTATGAAGTTATTTTTTTTTTTTCCTTGAATTAATTAAGGCTGTGGTGGGTGAAATTTTCAATTACATTATTAAATTGTTTTGCTAGCACTTCTCTTATTTATTAATAGTATTACCTAAGTGAGGTGGTAAAACATTATTTTATTGACGCGATTGGAAAAACCAACGTTTAACTTTTGAAAATAATTCAAAGTAAAAATTCTGATTCTTTAAAATATAATTCAAATATATGAACTGGCTCTGTTGGTGATCAAGAAAGCATGTGCTGTATACTTAATATTACTATATTAATTTATTTATACACTAGCGGCCTGCCGCGGCTTTGCACGTTTTTTTTCTATTTTTTATTTTGCACTTCAAGATTGACCTCATGCCACCTGATGTTAAGTGGTAATGAGGTCGTCGCTTAAGGGCGACAAGTACAGCATAATAAATCTGTAACTGTACTTTAAAAAAATAAAAAAAAAAAATAATAAAAATTGTTTATTGTCTTTTTCCTTAAACTACTACATCATTTCTACTTAAACTATCTTACGCTACTACACAGGAAGACAAAAGGAAGTGGTTCAGCTAATGCAGACACGGTGATACTTGTCGCCCTTACCTTGAAGGCTTGACCCCTGCTACTAATGTAGCACCTCCCAGTAGCTCTGGAAACCTTAGTCACACGCAGGAACACAACAACACAGAAGTGATTGTTATTTGGCTGCGGTCTTCTGAAAGGTGGAGGTATTTCACCAGTCGGGCTGCTCCAGTTCGAGCGATACATTGCTATGCCCTACCTCACCAAAATCGTGTCATATCTCCCACTTTTCCACAATATCTACTGATGTTCTCACAGTTTGCAGCGTGATGTTAGATATATATCCAGCCTGGCTTTGCATGTGAGAGCATCACAGTCGGCAGTACACCCACGGTCTCCATTGCGAGGCAGGATCGGTTCAATTGGATCGGCTAGCCCTGCCCTCCCCTCAACCAACCCGGGGGGAAGAGACGGTGCCGCATAATAGCGGCTATTCCGCCGGTGGTGCTGTGGTAGTTATGGCTGAGCCGAGTTTTCCGTAGCATCACCATTAACGGCGATGAGGTCCAATTTAGAGGGGGTTTTAGTGGGTAGTCCTGCCCTTCTCAGAGCGGGGAGTCCCACACACGCAGTCACTTCCCTCGGGTGACGGTACGATACATCAATGTATTTCCCCTCGTTATCCAGCCTTCCTCGATAAATTAAGTATCCATTGTATCCATCATAGACATTTTTTTTAATTCGAGCCTGTAGTTTCTATGTTTAGTGTGTTCAAACAAAGTCTTTAGCTTAGTATAAATATAATTAGCAATTATACTACAAAATTTAACATTGTAATTAATAATGTAAAATGTTTTTGCACCTGACTGCACAAGTTTAATTGTCCGAACAGGTTTCCAAGACAAGGTATTATCATTAATATTATATTAAACTACTGTATTTTATATGGTAATGATCAAATGAGGTAAAATTGGGTAGTTATGCAATATATACGATAAAGAATGCTGATTCAAAACTAGCAGTGACGACGTCGAAGAAATCTAAGGAAAATGAGCAGTTTGGCTCAGTAATAGTTTATTATATAATAATAACATAATATTGAACAAAATCACATACATTATTCTGATTATGAAGAAAGTTGCTAAAACACTTGTGATATAGATATCAGAAACAACGACGGTAACACAACACTCAGACCCGAGGCAACATAGAAAAGTTCGTTTCCCGTTGACCCAACTAAAGATTGAACCCGGGACGGCAGAGATAGCGCGACGACAAAAGCCGGCCCACTTGCCTCTCGGCTCAATCATCAAACATTTTTTTATTCGAGTGGGTTACATGTAACACTTTTAAATCGTCATTGAATACAGGACCTATATCTACCGAGAAGACACCGGTAAGAAACTCAGCAGATCAGTTACTAATAGCAGTATCTAACTCATACCTAAAAAGATAATTTTATTAATAGGATATGACTTAAAATATGAACCTGTAATAATAGCAGGATAAGTGTGGATACTTTTAAATGCGGCAATTGAAATGCGGCAGTACAAGGTAATGTAACAGCACTTAGTACTAAGTGCCGACGCGATGTTTCAAGTACACCTGGCTTACGTTCTTGCTTCAACTATGTATATTGTAAGGTGAATGAATGACTTGAAATTTAAGTAAAATTTAATGTATTTTACTGCATACTTTATACTAATTTCTAATTAATATTTTAATGTCCAGTTAAATATGTAACGAATCGTAATGCGTCAAAATAACTATCCGTTAGCAGCAAGCCATCGCCAAATTATCTACGGTTACGGTACGGTTTGTCTACATTTAAGAAGTACCTTGTCACATTCTACTTACTTGAAATTTACTAAATCAATGTTATTAAAAATGTATTTCTTATGCGCGCTAAAAGCAATACCAATGGGCCAGTTAATGTCAAATTTCATCATTTGGATATTTTGCGTTAAAGAGTAACTTTAGAATAAGTTCAGACATCCATAACAAACTTTTGAGTTTAAAGTATTAGCAGGATTTATATGCTTCTCGCTTAAACCGCTTGGCAAAACTACGTAAGGAAAATCCAAGCATTACTAGATTAAAAAGCCGCAAAATCGTACCTACATCTACTTAATGCTAAGGCTCACCTTTGCTTATGCGTCACGCTGCGATTAGACTAAGAGCTTCAGACTTCTGAGATGTCCTATCGTCGTTGTTTTTACATCGTGATTACTCCTTAAAGATATAGTATAAATTAGAGATGCGCCTAATATTCGGTTGGTATTCGGTATTCGGCATTTTCGGCATATTTTCCACTATTTGTACTCGGCCGAATTATTCTGTTTTAGTGCCAAATATAATCGGTTTAAGTATTTTTATTTTCCTGGCTACATGACTTGGAATACAGCTGAAAAACAAGCTTTCTATGTATGATTTATGTATTTTTATAAGTTAAATAAAACTAGCAAAGAACGTATTATAAAATTTATGAAAGGAATTTAACTTGTGAGAATTTTAACATCTTAAGTCTACATATCTATTTCTTGACCTACTATGTCCCTATGTGGGCTTAAATCTTTAAAACTTCATACATCACACACATGATCAGATATCTAGATCTCTATATGGCCTTAGACCAAAAGAGAGCTTTTGTAATATAAATTTTAAGACTTTCGCGTTTCATTTTAATCATTTAAAATAATTTAACAGGTCAAAACGCGACACCATTTTTTTTTAGTAGTTAATACGAACTACTTACTGCCCGACGTTTCGGTTGGGTTGCACCAACCGTGGTCACGATCTGAACCTAACCGAAACGTCGGGTAGTAAGTAGTTCGTATTAACTACTAAATAAAAATGGTGTCGCGTTTTGACCCGTTAAATTATTTCAAGAGCTTTTGTAATACAAAAATGGTTTGTATGTCAGAACCCGAGCCCCACACGTTGGCTCTTAGCCTACTTCACGTGGCGCATCTCACGGGATTGTCAGTGGGATTTATTACACGGGAATGAATGTGTCGCGTCGCCCAGAGGTGCAGGATTAAGAAATATGGTTTTGATGTTGCATTGTTTATTTATTCGCGGCTTAGCGTGAGGGATCCGTTTGGTATTTGCGATGTTAGGCTGCGGAAACTGTCATACATTAAATGTAAAATGTAAAGTAGACGCCTTTTATTTTATTAGAGCAAAGGTTATTAAAATAAAATGCTTTCATTTTTTAATTTAAGTTAGTATTTGTCGTACGAGACATAGAAATAAGAAAAGCAAAAAAAGTTTTCAGTTAAACCCAGACCAACCCACATTTTGTAACATTCATGGATATTTGGTATTGACTAGCTTTTGTAACAATAGTGTTAATATTCTTAGTTGTTGAACCAAGAGTCCTAGGATCGATTCCCACCCAAAAACAAGTATTTGTTTAATGACATTTTAAGATTGTTTTGTATCTGGGTGTTTATTAAATAATTTAGATGTACTGTGATACGTGCAGTGTTTCTCGTTTCCAGAATACATTTGCTTGAGCTATTGTTTATTGATGTTATCTGATATCGCTACAATCAAAAATTTAACTCCAAAATGTATGTACGCGCAATGCTTCTAAAATATTGGACCAAACGGGTTAGTAATTGTCAAAACAATATTTGTAAAAAAAAAACAAATGTCTGATTTCAGCGTCATTGAAAGGGTCAAACATTTTAAAGTCCATAAATAAAACAGTGTTAAAAAAACTTTCAAGGAAATCTAAGTCAACTAGACAATAATATAGTTAATGAATGAAAGTCACAAATGTCCGAACCACTTCGTACCACAGTATCAGAGCAATGCATGTGATGTTGTCAAAATAAGCTAATCCCACATATCCAATTAGAAACTTTGTGAATTTAACAATTCAAACTCTACCAAAAGTTAATCAGCCAAAATTAAACCCTCCAAATTCCCTTGCAGGCCCTGCACAAAACAGTCGCGGGGGTGGCACTGGTCAACATGTCCCTAAACCCCTGTCACATTCATAAAGGGCAGATAATTTGGTCAGGACGTGCCCAAGCCCTTGAATAACGAGATTCTGTTTGCTTTCACGTCATAATCCGGGACAATTCACAATCCTTTTTAATTTTTCGAGCTAATCCGTTTTTCGTGATCCGTTTGAGTCTCGCGTGTCAGAAGTGCTTCGGCTGCGAAATGATTTGTGGAACGGAATGGGTTTTGAATGGGTTCACTGTTTGATTAGTATTCTGACAGTTGATTTGGTAAGTCAATATTTTTTGGAGACCCTTTGCAGTCAAGCAGGGAGCAAGATATTTTTTGATTGAAAAGAAAGACGTTCCTTATTCAATTTTTGATGAGAAATTCAATTTTAAATTGAGTATTACATATTATCAGTAAACCGCTCCGGCTTCGTACGGTTATAATGCCTTAAATACATACATTTAAAGATATTAATTTTCCTCTTGAATTGCTTTATCTTTTAATCAGTATCAAAATTAGTTGCGTAGTTACAAGGAGTATAGATCGTTATATAAAGGGACAGACAGTCGGAAAGCTATTTTGTTTTGTACTTTATAGTGCCAATCTGAAAAAAATGTTAACATTTTGGCTCGATTATAAGAATTTTTCATATGTTTTCGTATTCTAATGTATATGAGAAAACAAATTTGGGGAATTTTAATATTAAGCAAATATTTTTGTTATACGAGCCATATAAATAAAAAATAAGAAAGAAGAGATTTAATAAATGTAAATTCGTAGACTAATTAATTAGATTACAGTTCTGGAGTATACATTTGTTTATGAAGCTCTTGCTGTTGCCCGCATCCTCGTTAGCGTTATCTCAAAATAATCTTAAAATCGAATAATGTAGGTATCCCATCATTCTACTAAATTTCATACATGTCCATTTGGCTGTTTTTCATAGAAAAGTAACAAAAATAAATGCTGTACTAAATATTAATCAATGTAACAAAACAGTGCGTGTTTTTTTATTAAAAAATTGATATTTTTATATGAATTTTTAGTTTATAATTTTTGGTAGGATAATATTTATATCATTAGTAGAAAGCACAACCTACATAAAGATAAATAAAAATAAAGTTCAATTTTATTCTTTGATTTAATAATCAAGACACTAATGCCTAGGAATACAATGATGTAAGCGTACAACTATATAACGTTTCAATCTACTTACATAGAAAAAGTAGCGGAAAATGCACACTGCCCGCAAAAATAAGGCAAGAACAGCATAATTCTCATAATAAATCTTGCGGGAATATCTCGTGAGAAGCGCAGCGTGTACTCCTAGCGTGACGTCACTACACAACGCCCGCCATACAATACGTGATGTGAGGATGTGATGCAATCGGATTATCTCGCCATTAGAAGTGCTTGGAGAGCAGTAGTGGCAACAATTTGAGAACAAGATTAGATTTTAACATAACACCTTATAAACACTAATAAATATAATTAAATACTGAGTATTAGGTATTAAAACAAAACCGACTGAGCCATGCACGCTGTTATTGACCTGTAAAACCTTTTTTATAATACCTTTATAAAATTTTTTTTATTCGTAAATATTTTTAATTCATCTCTTGTCACTAAATGGTGTGTGATAAACGTCCTTTACATGCGCAAAAGTAGAGTACTTGGTAGAAAAATTTATCACGAGATATCTCTTATTTAGAAATGACGAAACTGCTTGATTTCATTTCATTAAATCAAACAGTCAAATAAATAATAAAAACAAATTGGTAACGATTTCACTTACTATTGGCTTAACTCAACATAAACCGGCCTCTAAAATGAAACTTGATAGCCATTTCTAAGATGTTTAAATGCCCAATAATATATCCCTCTTGCAGACATCCCGTTAGATGGGCAACGTGAACTCATTGCCACGTGTCACGCGACCCTCGACACGAACAGATCTGTTGAACAAAACTTAAAAAGCATTAAGGAGATGTTTAAATATCCAATAATAAATCCCTCTTGCAGACATCTAGTGAGATTTGCAACGTGAACTCATTGCCGCGTGTCACGTGACCCTTGACAGGAACTAGTATTTTATATTTCTTAAAAGGCATTAAGGAGATGTTTGAATGTCCAATATTTAATCCCTCTGGCAGACATCCCGTGAGGCGCGCAACGTGAACTCATTACCACGTGTCACGTGACACTCGACAGGAACCGGAGAACGCGATACAAACCATGAAATGACGACGTGATGCAATCTGATTTTCTGTGTTCATTTTGCAGTGAGTTTTTCTATTTGATGTGGTTTTTCCTTTGAGAGTTTGTATCTATAGTCATTTTTTTAACCTCGGACGCAAATATAGACGTTATTAGTTTGTCTGTCTGTTTATTTAGATAGATAGATATCGTTACAGAGATTAATTTTACACACAAGTTAAAAAAGGGCAATTTAAGCGGTAGAATGTGATAGTTTCCAAACAAACTTTAGCTTAAAGAAATAGTACATGACGAAAAGTGGGTAAGTTCGTGCAAATATCGTACAAAAAAAAATCTTCCTAGTTTCAGGTACCTACCTATGATCCATCAGTTTAGACTGTGTATTTATCCGTCTGTCTTACTGTCATTCAAGACAAAGGATGATGAATGGATCAGTTCATGTCGGAAATTAACAACTAATCTATGAGGATTATCAAATCTAGTGGGAAGTATATATAAGTATACTCGTATATGTGCATATTTCAATGTTTATTATGCGTTTAAATGAGTTTTGTCATACAACACTGTAGAGCTTATATTTTGAGAACTTGAGAACAAAATGGCATTCAAAGTCCTCTTAACATAATTATTTTCGAATTCTATTTCGATCTCCTATTCCTGAGATTAGCAAACAAACGAACTTTTCAGCTTAACAATATTGGTAAAGACGAGAGTAATTTCGTCGAATTTGTTTCTGTTTTAAAAGCAACGCTATCAGGTACCAAATAAACAAGATTAATGAAGATTCAGTTTAAGTAAGTAGTACTTCAGATAATCATGTGAAGATGGAACTTAAGATTTGAGGAAATCGTGTAATCTTATAACGTATTCGTGTGTATCACGTACGTTTTCATTGTTATAACAACAACGCAACGTATCTCGACTTTAAAGGGGATTAATTATAAGAAAATTAATATTCAGTACGACGATCCACGGATTATAGCTCAAACGACTGGCTTTTGCCAGAAGCTTACCTATATTGTTTGGAGTAAGAAATTAAGTAGGCGCACTTCCTTTTTAAACGTTGCAACTCAAGATTTTCAAAGATTTCTAAATTATTTTATTCATGTAAATATTACATTACTAAATATTATTATGAATTGTCTATACGAAACTGAAGTTACCTCCGTTTCGGAACCTATTACTTACAGAGACGATTCAAACAAGAATACTTAATGCTGAACATGTTTGTACCAATATATATGTCGCAGTCATCTGGTTGAAACAGCTATTTGATTGAATCACTAGCGTGTTTATTAAATGACGACGTTTAATTGAATGACTAGGCCGAACGTTGAATGAATAAGACTCACTGAACGTCCAACAAGTTAGCAGATTGTAACATAGCCCTTTGAACATAGCGGACGTAATCAGTCAGGTGATTGTAATTTAGTTCATTTTTTTTCCACTGCGGCGTTAGTGCTCATCAAAACAAAGATGGCGTCAAACAGCTGGTACAGATATAATCGAATAGCACTGTTGATAATTTTTAGAGTGAAATTGAGATATAAAGTGACTTATTCGTAAAAAAATATTTTTTTAGCCTAATTGTCTTAAGACTTAAAATTGTTAAAACATATTAAAAAATCTTATTAAGGTGTGTTATGTCATGTCTGTCAACTTGAACGTTATATTAAACAATTTGACGAGTTGTCCTTTAGTCATTCAATTAAACGTCGTCATTCAATGAACGCGCTAGTGATCCAATCAAATAGCTGATTAAACCAGATGACTGCGACATATACAATGCGGTGTGTGCGTTGTAAGTAAATCTCATTTTAATACATGATGAACATTGAAATACACAAATATATACTAAAATATATTCTCTACTACATTTGATAGAACTCATAGAATATTATCATAGACGATTATATAAGTTCATAATTTCTGGTACGAACTAAACCATTCATACCAAACCTTTTGGTATGCAACTATCTTGACATAATGGCATCAATCTCAAATCGCTATAGAAAAATCAGCTTTCAAAGGTTTATTTATTATTATTATTTTATTTCACTTTTTGTCGACGAAACTGTATATAATCTGTAAATGTAAATGTAATTCAAATCCAATATTTTATTGAATTTATTTGTTTGTTTACTCAAACTTCGTAATGACAATCCAATGACAAGCCGTGTTTTGAATGTATTTTTGTAAGTTAATATTTGCACGATCATACCCATGTTTCGTCATTTCCTATTTTTTTAGATAAAAGTAGTTTGAAAGATAAAGAGGTTTAGCTGGTCGCCAACAAATAGGATCATATTAAATTTGGATATAAATTATACTACCGATGAAAGGTCATTAAACATGAAGGCTTTATTACAAATCTGGGCAATTGGAACCGATCCCCAACGGCAAAATAGTCCTTTTAATCATATTTCAGTTCAGACAATGTTGGCATCAGCGAATAGTAATTAATATTCACGATTACTTACTACGGGCAAGCCCTGTGGGAGTGTAATTATCTTTTACGCAGAAATTAAATGGAATTTGTTTTGAAATACAATGTTACATCTCAAAACTAAGGTTTATGTTATTGCTAGGTTTTACCCGCGATACTGTTCTCGTTTTGGGATTAAAAGTATTGAAATTTGTTTACTGCCCCCGTAAAAAGAGGTCTATTACAAGTTTGACTGTGTGTGTGTTTTCATTTAAAAATCATATTCCTCACGATTGTTCTTAGGTATGTTTGGTCAATATCAGTCTAGCAGTATAAGAGTGCCTTTCAGCTCTTTTAATTGTTTGCTGTCAAGCATTTTTGGCCTATATTCACTTGATTATTAAGAATGTGACCTTATTTCAGAGAGAACTGTATTGACGCATGACTGTACCGTTATTCGAGGCAAATTACGGCTTTTGTGGGGCTCTGTGCCCTAATAAGGCAAGGAATACCCACTAAAACCGCCCGCTGGACATCATCGCCTTGATAATGATGACGTGGAACAGAAGATTTACCGCAACATCTCCGGCGGAATGGCCGCTAACTAAACAGCCACGTCATCTCCCCTAGAACGGTTTGAAGAAGGAGCGAGGTTGGCCTCGCATAGCAGATTAAATTTGTGCCTGACCGCGTTGTTTTTTTTATTTTTTATAAAGAGCTTCAAGATTGACCTCATCCCACCTGATGTTAAGTGGAAATGAGTTCCTAGCTTAAGGGCAAAAACTATAGCATAGTAAAACTTTAACTAGACTTGTTGCCCTTACCTTGAAGGTTTGATCCTGCTACTAATGTATCACCCCCCAAGAGCTCTGGAAACCTTACTCACATGCAGAAACACAGTAGGAACTCCGGAGTGATTGTTATTTGGCTGCGGTCTTCTGTAAAGTGGAGATATTTCACCAGTCGGGCTGCTCCAGTTCGAGCAAGAAATCGCTTTGCCTGCCTCTCTTTTGTTCTGATCTTTTAATGGTGTAAACACTAATGGGCTGGTTGCATACCACTCCATCACAGATGTAGTTGTATGTATGAAATACATATCTATTGTATCACTAGCCACACGAACCTCAACCCTCACTTCCATAATATAGCACCCTAGGGTATGCTCCTCACGACCAAACTTTGACGTGTGAGCAAAAAGAACTACTGTACAGGGAACCGTAATAAATAACCTTAGGGCTTTTAACCTAAAACCGAATTTGTGTCGCTACAAACACGAGTTCGTAGTGAATTCCGAAATTGTTTTAGCTGTAAATCGTTTATTGCTAAAGATGTGTGACCTAGTTATGTTTGTACTAAGTGCCATAATAAATAAGTTTATTTAAATTCAATCTGGTGTCCCAAGATACAGGCTTAGCCTAGTTATATTGGTACTGAGTGTCATAATATATAAGTTTATTTAAATTTTAATTTTAATAGTATGTTTAATAGTTTTTTTTTCTCTTGCGTACTAAAGTCCATACCGTGTTTTAATTAAGTTCGGATTTGTTAACATGTATAGTCACAAGTTAGATACTGCGATACAGGCCTGTGAGCCTAGTGCAGCATCTATAGTCATATGGAAATTGTTTACTTAATTTCGTTAATAAAACATATTATTATTATTATTACTTATTATTTAATCTGGTGTCCCAAGATGCAGGCTTAGCCTAGTTTGGGATCCCCTGATAATTATTAGAAAGGTATATATAGTAACTAGCTGTGCCCGCGACCGCAAAGCAATCTGGTTATAAAAAAATTCACTGGTGCAGATCAAAACGTGTTGATCACACGACACATAGAGCTGTTTTTAATCAGAAATCGTTAAGTGTGTTAATGACAAGAATTCAAGATTTTCCAAAATGTGTGCGTGGGTGCGTAATAAAGTGCGCATCGCAGCAGCGTCTACATCGTGCGTTACTCACGCCCAATTTCCTTACTTTAAGGAAACTTACGAACAAACATACTTGAAACGTGTTTTGACGACTCAGATGATTTTCCAACATGTTTAGTACATTAAAAGTGGTTATTTTGTCATTTTACAAACCGCAATAAAACAATGGATAGGTATATGTTTTTGCACGGTCGTACCCATTTGATTACTCACCTACTGTTTTCTCCATCTAAAGTTTGTCTGGGAGATTGCTTTCTAGCAATAAATTGTACAATAATTTGTATGCTAATCAAATTAAGAATAAAACTATCTAATGGATGATATAGTACAAATTGTAAACTTAAATTCCCTATAAAAACACACCAATCAACCATTATCAAACTAAGCCTGACGTGCTTAGACTTAAGCCAATTTTAAAAAGTTCATCTCTCGAATTGATGTGACCTAAAACGAACTTGGACCTTTCGCTTTCAGATGAATTTCGACTGGTCTGATGGATTAATATGGTTAGAGCTTTTGATCAAGATGAACCAAATTGTGGCTTCAAACCCTACCTAGGACATCTCGTTAAAAACATTCGGTTGGTGAGCACTATATTTAGCTAATACACATAAATAAAAATTAATGATGATATTTAAATTCAGATATAAATAAATAATTAATGTGGATTGGTATTTACGTCACAATAAAGTAAAAATAGTAAGAACGAGTGATGTTGCGCTAAATATAAGCGACATTTATCTTAATAATTTTTTGTTTACAATACTAAAGACAAAATACATTAAACATTTTTGGGTATTCTTAATGATGGACCGTCAAAACGTTTAGGCATCTAACCTAACAAAAAAAATAAAGTATTTTTTTAGTTAACTACCTTATTGAGATGAGATGATTCAAATAAACACGCAAGCATAGTATACCCACGTTAAAAAGATTGACAGGTTAAAATAATAAGGAAACAATGATTAAACAAGAAGACCTTAGGTACATTACTAAGTATAAAACCAGAGCACTGGTAAGCTAATGACACAAATCAACTTGCTTCTAAGTAGAACGTACTAAACCAATCAAGATGAAGTTCAACCTGATCATCCTCGTCGCCATCTTCTTCGTGGCCGCCATGATCATGCCGACGCAAGTCCTGGCTTGCATCAAGAGTCGTAATGGCTGCCAGCCTGACGGTAGCCAGGGCAACTGCTGCTCCGGGTTCTGCCACAAGGAGCCTGGATGGGTCGCCGGGTACTGCCGCTAAGATATTAAATAGACCTCTGACTAAATGATCAACTAGCAACTTCGCATTAGTTTTTTCGCATTTATTTGGAAAGTCTTTTGTTTCATTTATCAAATTAATGGCAATGGAATTCGATTTTAAAAATAATTTGAAGCTGGTGCTAGCGTTAATATTTAACTTCAATCTAATAATTTTAATGACAATTGAAACATCAATAAAAAACAATCTTAATCGCATTTTCTTTGTATTTTTTTAAGCACAGGATTTTTTTTTATTATTTTCGAAATGTATTGTCGTAATAGCACTTTTATACCAAATAAATATTTTTGTTATTTTTAATTAAAAAATGTATTATTTATTATCAAATCCATATTCAATTGGTTCAGTAGGTCGTCAAACAAAAACAAACGTCTTTCTTTTTTTCCAATTTTCTTTTTTTTTATATGCTACTTACATTATATTTACTTATGTAGAAATTAAAGAAGTTCAAAAAGGTTTTTGGAAAAAAGAACTAATGTAGTTTTCTAAAATTATGAAAGATGTTCGTTAGCAATAATCGAAGATGAGTCATACTCTGGCACAAATATTTTATGATCCGATTTCTTTCACTTTTAGAATTTCAACAATGTTATACCTACCTTAAAACTTAATATTTTTATGGTAAGGTTGGTTTTAACATATGAAATTAAAATAATGTTTTTTTTTTTTAATTCATGGGCCTAGCTGAACAGTTTTGGTAAATGTTTACCTACCTTTTCAAACGTTTTGCCAAATACTTAGTATTAACAGTACCATGTCTAATACACATACAACAGGTCTTAGGAATACTAAAATTAGGGGGTTATTGTAAATTCGTCACAAATTAAATTCGTCACGAAAAATAGTATGTGTAAATTTGTCACAGTTCTAATTTTCTAAAGCGAAGCTTTCATTATATTGATTTTGATTATTGTAAGTTCGTCACGTCGTTATTTTCAGTACCGACAGCAGAAAAAATGAAACAATAAGTAGTAATAAAAATACTTTTATTTTTTTGTTGTTTAAAATATAACCTGCACTTTTATAATTTAAATTTCTTTCTTTCTTCCTTTTTTAGCACTCAAAATCTATAAGTTTGCTTGCTATCGCTACTTTATGCAAAAAATATGTTAAATGAAAAATTATGACGAATTTACACTATGACAAATTAAACATTTTTTTAATGCATGTGACGAATTTACAATAACCCAAAATTAGCACAAATGTAATTAATAATAATAATAATAATTTATTTCAATCAAGATTACAGAGATCCATTTGTGTTAGTGTGACTTAAAATAAGGTTAGTAGGTACCACTTCACGCCATTTTCCCAGCCGTTTTCTACTTACGTTGGTAAATGCACCAATTTAAGCAGCAGGCTTCAGTAAATGCACGAAATGATTCATAATAGAAGAATCATTTCTCTCCGCAACAGTCGTACTAGCCCGCACTCTTTCCAGTAACGACGCAGTTTTCTTGCGTATGACAGCATAAAAAAAGTGATGCAAGTATTATACTTGTAATTGTACTCGGATTACATACTTCGATAATCCTTGATGATTTTACTTGTTTGCAAGATTTTTTTAATTTGTTGAATGGCAATTAGATTTTCCTAGCCGATTTCAGCCGATATCACCTAAGAATTGACAAAAACTCACTACAGAAAACAGTGTTTTAGATCAAAGTATTATTTTATTCATCATTCTCCTTAAAATTTAACTAAGCAAATCAACAGTTGAGTGATCTGTTCGTGTACCAATTTTAAATAAATAAATAGGACTATTATTTTCTCATAATTCAACCGAAAATTAGCTCAACTTCTTGTAGCAAATCATAGGATAACTATGGAGCTATTAAAATAAGGCGTATTCTAAACTAGCCGTTGCACGTGACCTTGTCCGCTTTATTTGAATATCTTTTTTGCAAATATCATTTAATTTAATTGAAAATTATTTTCGTAAAAGTGTAATAAACATATTTCAAATTCAAATTTATTTTATTCATGTAAATTACACCAGTAATATTTATGAAACGTCTATATAATGCAAATGACGCTACCTCCGGTTCGGAACCTATAACTTACAGAGAAGATCCCGGAAAGAAACTTTGTCGTTCATATTACAAAAAACAAATATAGTTGAACTTATAACTAGTTTTGCACTAAGACATACAGTGTAGTAATTTGATAATTATTATATACAGATCTATACATTCTAGGTACTTTTACGGTTACAAGGTAAGTACAACTTATAAGGTAGCTAGTCACTGCACTACATTGTTTAGCAGGCCTAGCATACGCAACGCGACTAAATTTTATCGCGCTCTTAACAAATGTCAAAATCGATTGACGTCAGTGCGTCAGCTGTTGATTGGCTGAAAATTCGAGTGCGGTGTGCCATTAGCCAATCAACAGTATCGAAACTTTAATCGTCTCGTGCGAGAAATTTGACGTTATGCGCATGCTAGGCCTGTATGAGCCTTGTTTTCTCGATAGAACATTATGCCCAGATTAATGAGCTATGAAGTCTTACGACCATATCTATCTATCTATATCCATACTAATATTATAAATGAGAAAGTAACTCTGTCTGTCTGTCTGTCTGTCCGTCTGTTACTCTTTCACGCCTAAACGGCTGAACAGGTTTTGATGAAATTTGGTATAGGTAGGTATACTTTGAATCTCAAGAACGGACATAGGCTACTTTTTATTAGAAAATAAGGGGGGATGGGGGTAATACACCCTTTGAAAGTTTATATGGAAAAATGTTTATTTTTGAAGTTAGAGATATAAAATTTAGCACAAATATAGCTCGAAACTTGGATTAAAATATAGACTACTTTTTGTTTCGAATATTAGGGGGAAAAGGGGTAAAACCTACCATGAAAAGATGTAGTCCACGCGAACGAAGTCGCGGGCACAGCTAGTACATATATATAAAAGAAAGTCGTGTTAGTTACACTATGTATAACTCAAGAACGGCTGAACATATTTGGCTGAAAATTGGTGGGGAGGTAGTTTAGAACCAGGAGAAGGACATACATAGGATACTTTTATGACTATCCCGTGAGACTTGAAATAGTACGTAGTAGATACAACAAAACGCAACTCATATGGAATAGCGAAACGCAACTGACAGTTAAACGTAATGTAGTCTATGGTTAGGTGCTGCACTAAAGAGTGGAGCTCATGCACTAAAACACACTAAAAATCATTAAATACATGCTTTTTTAATTAACCTTACTTACCCGAATAAAATATTGACCTTGAAAAAACCCAAAGTCTGCTCATTTATTGCACCTAAGGTGGAACAAAGTTCGCCGGGACCGTTAGTTTTACATTAATACAAATATTGGACAACATCACATACATTGCTCTGATACTGGGGTAAGTAGCTGAAGAACTTGTGGACTCCGTACTTCCGCGAACAGATATAAAGGACCTTTGTAGCAATTAGTATCATTACTCGTGGAATTTGTATCGAAACAAACTTGTGGAGTTGGTGTACTGTAGGAAGACATGAAAAATCAGATGAATGACAGTTTTTGTAAAATATTTATTTTTGATGAAAATTTATAAAGTAATGAAGGAGGACCGTCACACACTAGTGTGGCGTTAGTCAGAAACAACGATGGTACCACAACACCCAGACACGAGTCATTATAGAAAAGTTCGTTTTCCATATTGACCCGACCGGAGATCAAACCCGGGACCTCAACGCATCGCCAAAGTCTGGCCCACTCGCCTCTCGGCTACGGAAATTGTCGATTTAACACAAGCAAAGTCGCCACAAACAGGTAGTGATTGACTTTAAGACTAAACTCTTAGGCTTTACCAACTCAAGTTTTTCCTCGTACCTATATCTTACTTACCTAATGTAATCATAACATGTAAACAACGGAACGAAAATAATGTTTTACTAAATGGGGCGCGATAATGTTAACAAAAACCTTAGGCAAGACTACCTATGTTATAATGATTGACAGATTCAATTAACGGAACATATTGGTTGAATCAGATCATTGGTAAAATGAAATTTGATA
Organism: Glyphodes pyloalis; assembly: GCA_037074685.1. Lineage (NCBI taxonomy): Eukaryota > Metazoa > Arthropoda > Insecta > Lepidoptera > Crambidae > Glyphodes > Glyphodes pyloalis. The sequence continues at coordinate 1,982,865 of JAYKKO010000030.1, read as the reverse complement.
ACGTCACACACATTGCTCTTATTCCGTGGTAAGTAGCTAAAACCCTTGTGATACAGAAATCAGGATAACTATTGGATTATAAGGGGGTTAGTACGTCTTCCATATTGAACCAGCTGGGAATCGAATCCAGATCCCTATAGATGACGTGATGCCAAAAATCGCGCAATTTTTTACTCTGGAGGTCGTCTTAAAGTTAGTTAAGCACCAAATCGTGGTCTGGTCAATTTAGGAAACGAGGTTTTAAATTTTTTTGGTTTCGTTTTTGCAATTATGGTAGTAGCAAGTTAAAGAAAAATGTGGGCCTCATTGTTATCCAACCTTGTGTGTTATACAATGAAATAAAATATTTCGGTCCCTGAAGTAAATTAATATACATACTATGTATTCCTAAAATTTTGCAGAAAGTAAGTAAACCATTTGTTTTAAAAAAATATCAATATTTTTGATTTAGGGTCAAAATTCAGTAAAAATTTGTAAAAACTTAGTACCTCATCATATTTAAACTTAAAAAAAACGACATGCTATTGTGCGTAGGTTTAGTACGACAAATCACTGAAGTTATTTATACCTAATAATGCAGACAAGAATATAAGACATTAAATAAAGTACCAAAAGTTTATTTCAAGTTACAAATAAGAGCCAACATTTTCATATTATTTGGAGTCCATTAATCTAACAGTCAAAAAACTAAAAACGTAACATAGCACAATTCAAAATTTTATCACATCTTCCGAAGACCGTAGATCTTCGTAGTCTTAGCGGCAGTACCCGGCGACCCATCCAGGCTCTTTGTGGCAGTACCCAGAGCAGCAGTTGCCCTGGCTACCGTCAGGCTGGCAGCCGTCTCTGTTCTTGATGCACGCCAGGACTTGCGTCGGCATGATCATGGCGGCCACGAAGAAGATGGCGACGAGGATGATCAGGTTGAACTTCATCTTGGAGGATTAGTAGATGCGACTACAGAAGTCAGAGTCGAGAAGGTTTGTGATAACTCGGACGGTCGACTAGACCTTATATACCGGTCATGACTAATGTTGCAGTTAACTTAGTACACGTAAAAACCTAACAACATCTAAGTACGCTGTGCACTTTGTTTTGAGGTAGACCACTTTCCTGTTTACATAGAAGTAAATCTGAAATAAATTAACATCAGACAACATCATATACATTAGAATACCTGGTCAAATCATGTACACTTATAGTTAACTATTTATCTCTGTAACACTTTACCACGACCCAAAACTTTTGTATGTTGAGATTTTGAAGTTTGGTTTTCCTCATTTAATTTAATCGGTTTTTAGCTTTCCATTTATTTTTCGAATACTACACATGATCTTAAAAAATACTAATATCTTATTTTAAGATTGCATACCATACCTGGGGGCGAGATCCCAAATTTATTACTTAAACCACTAAACTGTTGGGGCATATAATGAGGAAACTCAATGAGGAAAATAAAATTTCCAGTTGTTAATTCTAATGATTGTAATTATGTACCTGTCTTTAGGTAATAAGGTTCACTTTAGAATGAGGTTGGATATATTAAGTATATTTAATAAAATGGGCGTGATTGTACTCATAGCCGTGTCTTGTGGGACTGATTCTCCTCCAGGATATATCATTTATGTAATCATTCGTTTTTAACTAATCCGTTGGAACTTCGGTAATCTCCAGGCTGTTAAACTAAGGGTTGTGGGTTCAATCTCCACTCAGGACAAGCATTAATGTGATCAATATTTGAGTATATCAATCAATAATAGTGTATCAATATTTAAGTTAATAAATGTATTAAACCCTTTGACCAGGAAAATAATTTATTTCGAATTTGACGACCTCAGTGGCCGAGAGGCGAGCGGGCTGGACTTTGATTATGCGCCATCTCTGAGGGTTCCGGGTTCGATCACCGGTCGGGTCAATATAGAAAACGAACTTTTCTATATCGTCTCGGGTCTGTGGTGCCGTCGTTGTTTCTGATTTCTGTAACATAAGTGATCAAGCTACTTACCACAGAATCAGAGCAATGTGCGTGATGTTGTCCAATATTTATTATTTTATTATTTATTCAATAATTTCTGTAACACAATTGCTTCAACTTCCTATCATAGAATCAGAGCAATGGCTGTGATGTTGCACTATTGTATTTATTTTGTTGAAGTCTAACTGCTGCCTGCGATTTCATACGCGTGGAAGTCATTTCTAGCAATATAAATGGTCGTAGCTTATGTAGCTTAAAGTGAATGTTGCTTTACAATGGTGATAGGATTTTTGGAATAGTTTTTGAGTTCATTACAAACATAAAACAATACACATTTTTCCTCTGTTTAATATTAGTATAGACCAGTTTACATGTATCAGTAAGATCAAAGCTGTGATTTGAATTTAAAGTAAGCTTACAGGAAAGTGGTCTACCTCAAAACAAAGTGCACAATGTACTTAGATATTATAGGTTTTTACGTGTACTAAGTTAACTGCAACGTTAGTCATACCCAGTATATAAGGTCTAGTCGACCGTCCGAGTTATCACAAACCTTCTCGACTCTGACTTCTGTAGTCGCATCTACTAATCCTCCAAGATGAAGTTCAACCTGATCATCCTCGTCGCCATCTTCTTCGTGGCCGCCATGATCATGCCGACGCAAGTCCTGGCGTGCATCAAGAACAGAGACGGCTGCCAGCCTGACGGTAGCCAGGGCAACTGCTGCTCCGGGTACTGCCACAAGGAGCCTGGATGGGTCGCCGGGTACTGCCGCTAGGACGAAGAGCTGCAATCTTCGGAAGATGTGATAAAATGTTAAATTGTGCTGTGCTGAGTTTTTTGGATTTTGAACTTTTAGATTAATAGATTCCAAATGTTTTGATTATTTTGACACTTGTTTATAACTTATATTAAATTTATGGTATTTTATTTATTGTGTTTGCTTCTTGTCTATCTTTATTTTAAAATCAACATACAGTCTGCAAAATGTTCAAACAATTTAACTATTTGTCATTATTAGGCCTGTGCACAACTTACAATACAAAAAATTGTAAGAAAGTAAACCTAGATTTTTTTTATGTTCTTTGGCCTCAAGCTTACAATTATGACTTGATACAATCTGTCTCGTTTTTTATGGTATTTTAATGGGGAAAGAAAATTATATGAAATTGTTGCTTATAATATTGATGGCTGCTAAGAAAACGGTAGATACGTAACACTTTTTTTATTGCACAGATAATGAACAGAAATTTATATGACACACACATTTATACACATAAAATTAATTACCATATATTATTATAATGAAAGTATATAGGCATTTTTGACGACCTCCGTATGTGAGAGGCAAGCGGGCTGGACTTTGGCGGCGTGCTATCTCTGAGGACTCTGTAGGGTCAAAATAGAAAACTCAGTTTTCTATATTGTTTCGGGTCTGGGTGTTTAAGTGCATTTTTCCCTTACCACAGAATCGAAGCAATGTATATGATGTTATCAAATGTTGATTTAATATATATTTATTTACCCTAAAACTTGACATCATACTCTTGCAAAATTAAGTCAACTCTCCTAGTTGTTGGGTTATAATTTTTTTTATAAATTTTTCCTTAATGGTGACTGACTATTTCCTTATTTATGTTGAATGATATAAGTATTTTGTGTTTGTAAAGCGAATTTAATTTATTTGTTTTTTTCTTATTTCTACTTTGACATACATATATTCACACGTCTGTGTTAAAAAGGTTCTTTGGGTATTTCTAACAAAGTAAAATTATAATTTTGATGAAAATTCACAAATTCTGCTTATTAAATAACTTCTTTCCAAGCGAGTTATTTTGTTCTCAAGTTTTAATTTATTATTTTAATGTTTTGGAATTTTCATGGACTTCGGAGAAGTTTTTAAGCGACAAAGAATCATTTAAGCCTGTGTCGAGGCCCTTTAAGGGGCAGACCGAGTTTTAAATTAATGGGCTATTATTTTTGCGTTCCCGTGATGAGATGGTTAAAGTTTTCATAAGCAAAAAAGACTTCTTTATGACGTTTTTTTAGAATAAATGATTTAAGACACTTAGAGAAATTTTCTAAAAAACAGCAATAAAATTTATCACTTGCAATTTTCGGTTTTATAATCAGTTGTATTATCATACTCGTATTCTTTTTGTATCGACACAATTCAACTTTGTAACAGATTAAAGTCGGTAAAAACCATTTATTAAAACTAAAATAATTTAGGAAAATGCTTACGTAGGTTCATTCATAACCCATTATAGAAATGTAAATTTTTTCTACAATTATTTTTGCTGAAGTTGGAAAAAACATAGCCATATTGAAGCTTGAAATAAAACAGTCAATTTATTAATTATATTAATCTAACTCATTAAGCCAATTTATTCAAGTTAAGGACCATAAACATATTTTTTTATTATTTTGGCGGAAAAACACACAAATTATCTTATAGGTAACAAATCAAAGTAAGGTTTTGCTTGAACACTGTGAGTGAGTATTAACGACGTATAGTAAACAGGACACACCAAGCCCAATTAAAAACACATCGTGTCCCATACTGACTTGACCGAGAATGCAACCTAAGACCATTCATGCTTTTGGCTCCTAATTAACTACTGCGCCGTAGATATTGTCAAATTAACTTGAGTACCTTACTGCCCGGTTTAAATTTGTTACGATGTGTCAAAAATTACTATCTGTTTTTCTCCAACCGACTACAAGTCGTTAATACCGTTCCTTAATTAACTTTTCTTACCAGCTGTCATCAGTCGTCTGGCTGTCACATTTAGCCTACGCCTCGTATAATTTATTACTATCCGTAATTAGAACGGATCGTTTTTCAAATTTTGGAACCGGATATAAGTAACCAGACAAACACTTCAAATTCTAAGAAAAACTCTTTTAAATTTGAATATACAAAGGTTTTCATACCTTCGCCTTAAAAGTGCCATTTATTTACGACCCCAAAACCGTTGACAAAGGGATCGCATATTCATGACCCAATCCATTGTTGCCTTTATGAATAAAAGTGTAGGGAATTCGTGTCTAATAGGGCCAGGGTGGAAGAGCGGAAATCAACCTGAAGCTGGGCTCAGAAAGATGTATGGGTCCGAATAAAGGGCAGATAACGGCTATAAATAAATAAGAATAAAACATTATCACGTGCAATTGCATACTTTAAAGGTTTCGCCAGAATACCAGCGTTACTGCGGCACCCAATGTTGTAGCAGCTTACGCTGAGGCTGGGACCATGTTAGCTGCGCAATCACTATGTTTTTTCTATTTTTTTTTGCAAGTTTACTTCTACTTTAAGTACCTTTTAATTGTTCGTGTCACTTTTATGTCTGTGTACTGTGTATTGATTGTGTGTGCTAATAAATAAATTCTTATTCTTAGTAATATTCTTACTTTAATAGTTGATCTTTCCTTATCTTGGATTCAAATTCCATACCCCAAAGACAATTTTTTTTAATAATATAAATTATTTTATTAAATATTAATATTAAAATATTTTTATTCCCTTAAATACTTAAACTTCGCTAGAGTGGTGTGTAGTTCTGTACTTAATTTTATGAAAATCAAACTAGAATAATTAAATAAATTCATAATATAATATTTGTTTATTTAAAAACCTTTGTAATGTACACTATGTAAGTAACTACATTAAATTTGGGTTGACTTGTTTAATTTGAAATTAGATCTATCATACACGTGTTGTTTCGCAATTAATTAAGAAACGTTAAGACTGTATTATTCAAAACAATTTTATAGTCTTTCTATCTAGTTAACGTCCATTAACCGCCCGTCGTCTTAAGGAAAATGGAACGAACTAAATCAAAACATAATTAGAATATTTTAGACGCGGGCTTTACGCGTTATCAAACCGGGTCAAACAGGATTGTTTAAGCAAAGAAATTTGTATATAAGCTTAACCATGTTATCAGAATATCATAGTTACTTAAACCTCAGTGTGTGTCTGTTGAAGAACAACCAAATCAAGATGAAGTTCAACCTGATCATCCTCGTCGCCATCTTCTTCGTGGCCGCCATGATCATGCCGACGCAAGTCTTAGCGTGCATCAGGAACAGAGACGGCTGCCAGCCTGACGGTAGCCAGGGCAACTGCTGCTCTGGGTACTGCCACAAGGAGCCTGGCTGGGTCGCTGGTTACTGCCGTTAACTGCACCTTCCATTCTATAGCAGCCTGAACACATCACCCTTCGTTATCATCAGCTGGATTTCTACTTCCGAATGAACATAATCAGGTTGAACAGAACAGGCTGCACCAGTAGAAGATATATCACCACCAGCAGAAGATGATGATGAAAAGAAGATTGCAGCTGCACCACAATCAAGCCTTGACACGCAAGACTCATCTCCACCAAAGAACATCCAGTGACCATTAAACACAGTTCAATGACATCAACTTTCATATAGTGACTACATCTTGGATAATGCAGTCCACCACGAAACAATTGGCTTAGATCAGACTTTAATCTTCAGCTAGAAGATTGTTTATTTACTTCATACGATATTTTTTAACTTTTGGATTTTAAGTGTTAAGGCAATGTGCCAATAACACGATTTTATAGAAAAGCTAACTATTCTTTATTGAGGAAGTAGAGATTTTTTTTTGAATGAGTTAGTTTCATCATCATTAAAAAAGCATTCTGGGTCAATTGCTAAAATAATAACCAATTTAGGTAAATAGTTTCTGTGTATAGAATCTCGTATTGTGTCATTTTAGTTCAAAATTTAAGTTATTTGTATGTGTAATAGTGAACTAAAATTATGTATCTTCGATTGAAATATTATTTAAATATAAATTTTAATATCAGAGTGATCCAGTAAATATAAAATTGAGTCAAACATATATTTTGTAATTATTTGCATTTCGATATAGTGTCAAAGATATAATCCTTTTCACTTTTAATATTTCTGTAGAATCAGAATCATTACAACCTCTTCCATATATTAGTTCGCTGATTTACTACTAGCTAACGCATTTGTATTTCAAAAATTAGAACCAATGAAGCTACTACAATCTAGACCGTAGATAATACAGAAATGTTTGTTTTCTATATTGACCTGACAGGGAACGAACCTGAGACCAAAGAGACAGTACGCGCCAAATTCCGGCCCGTCTGCCTAATACGTCTTAGAAGTATTTAAAATCATTTTTTATCTACACAATTTTAGTTTATATTTACTTTAGTTTAAACTAAGCAAACCATCGGTACCTGTATTGAAGCCTCGTTAAAATTTGTAAGACCCAAAACTTGAGCTAATTTGTTTCTATTAATAAAAAAATATCTATGCTCTTCATGTTTATTTATCACATCCATATTGACGCAACTAGCCTCGAAGGCGAAGTTAAGTGTCAAAGTAGTAGCTACTTCCACTCTATTTCTATTATATTTACATTCCAGTTAGGTAAAAACAAATTGCTGATCAGTTTAAAAAATCTGCCAACCCTGTCTATATTATTTAACCTGTAAAAACTTCTTACGACATAAGACACTCGTTGTTTGTCTCCTTTTTTTAACTTGTATTATAAATCAGAAACACATCTTTATTACATTAAGACGGCCTCGGTGGCGCCGTCGGATTTTCTAAATTGACTTGGGTCTGAGTGTGCTGAGATGACGCCCCCAGTTATTATCCGTCGTATGATGCTCATGGTACAAGGGAAACCTTGGTTTGAGACCAGGTGATTGGAATTATTATCTGGCGCATTTATTTATTTTATTAATTTCTAGGAAGAGGTCGCAAAAAAATGCAGTAACATTCAACATCAAAAATGCTTATTTATAAATAATCCTCCCCAATCAAAGTACAGACGTGGAGTAAGACATGACTTCAGAAAATGCGATAAGCAGAGTCATTACATTTTTAATGCACTTGTATTAATTTAACAAAAGAACTGCTTTCATCAATTAAAAGCTAAATGATAAAAATAAGTCTGGGGCTGTATCCGAACTGGTTCTTATCACAGCAATTCAAGAAACCGATGCATCTGTTCTTGTATAAAAGCTCTTTCGAAAAGTTAAAGGAACATAACCAACTGAGGCTTCATCAATTGCTTGTTTCTCCAAACCACCATCAAGATAAAGTTCCACCTGATCATCCTTGTCGCCATCTTCTTCATTGCATCCATGATCATGCCGACGTGGCCAGTGCCTGTTGAATAGACGGGCGTGCCAGCCTAACGGCAGTATTGGCACCTGCTGCTCAAGGTATTGCCATAAAGAACCAGGCTGGGCTATAGGAAATTGCCGAAGCCGCCCTTAATCTTAATCATCATCAGATCACCAATTAAGGACAACTGAATTAACAACACTTTGTACAATATGAAGTTGCCATTTTATTATTTCATCAGTATCTTTTTTTTTTAATTTCTTTCTTACCTGTTTCATTTCACTTTAAAAGTGCATGTTTAGTTTTTTCTTTTTCCTTGATTTTCTGATTACACCATCTATGCATTTATTTTGTAACATTTTTTACAATACCATTGAACCATTTGCAATATTTCTACTACTAAAAAATATATAAAAATCTTTTTTTGTTTTTAACAACCTCTTACACGAATAAATATCTCATTATAAGGTTCTTAATTAAAAAAAAACAGTTAATCCGAATTACAGTAAAACAATTCAAAACTTAACTAGGTTTGCTAGTTAACGTCGCCATACTGTATTTTTGATTACGTCAGTTAAGATGTAATTATCAATATGGTGGAAGTTCTTAAATGTAAAAAATAGTGTTCAACACTTAATGCATCAAATGACATCTTGACTCCCAAAAATTGGTCATTCAGTCAGTTAACATAGTGTAACAACAAAACATACACGCATGCATTCTTAAATAAATAGATTTGCGTGAAAGAGAGAAACGATCATATTTTTCAGGTATGATTTTTACATTATATGGCGTCAAACAGCTCGCACAGACCAAAGCCAATCGAGCCCGGGACATTCCACACTTTGGCTGCTTGTCTTAGCCACTGCGCCACCGAGGTCATCCTCCATAGTGTAGCTTACCAACCGTGAAATAATTTATGGAGATATGGTTTCCCTATCCCGCAAAGTAAGCGGATAATCGCAAAGGAAGTGAAGGAACACAGTGTCAGCTGTTATCAGCATTCCTCCACGACACGGCAGTGACACACTGCCCTACAGTTTTGTGGTCTGCCGCCATTTTTTGCTTCACCGATAGGGTAGGCCCCAGATCTCAAGTCAAGAGTTCCGGAGCAAGAGTCTCGGGAATCAGCCGAGGCTTACTGCACATCTGGTACGCTGCTTAAATCGGAGGCATTGGGCATTGGATGAGCCTGGGAGTCCGTTAGAGAGTGTACAACGTAACAGGTAGCCTTTTGCACTGGGTGCACATTTTACATTAAGTGAAGGCTACTGGCGGTATAATGAAATAGTAACCTTATCTTAAAGGAAAATGAGAAGTTTTATAAATTCAGTAAGAAATTTGGTCTAAAATGTGAAAACAAAGGGTGCCCTACAAGAACTGTTAATTGGTGCAGATTCATTTATGAACCATTATTAGTGGCGCTTATAAATTAGCTATTTGTATATTTAGAAAACATTTTACCAACTATTTTTATATTTATCAGTAATTACTTCTTAGTAAAGCAAAAAAACATAGTTTTTGAAAATAAAATAAAAACATAGTTTTTATTGCTTATGTTAAAATCAGTTACACGTGTTGGGGATGAATTGCACTTTCCATGACGTTACACAATATGTATATTGAGAAGTATTCAAATAATAAAGAAGTATAATTAAGTACATAACTTAGATTTATGCATGATGATACAACTAAATTCTAATACGTAATTACCAAATTGATCAGGTTGTAATGTATAGTATTAAGATATTAAGAAGATAAATAAGACGAAAAATCTTTAAATAATAGTAAGCAATAAAGAAAAACATTGTAGACATTAATGCAAAGATGATATTATTATTAGAACAGGAAACAAAACCAAATACCAACATGAAATTAATAGTAAAATGACTAAGAAGAAAAATGGTGGACAAAGAAATTCCTTTAAAATAATAAAAGTCTACTTTGACGGTGGAATTCATTTAACATTTCCCTAGTTCAGGCATGTTATTGTACCTTCTACCATAGATATATCACTTAATTTTAGGTGTAATCAGAAAATTTGTAAGCATATTCAATCTATGACTATGAAAAATATTGACTTTGACATCGACTTTCTGGTGCTTGAGGTCAAAAATAACATTTGTATTATTGACTCACAAAACGGTGCCATATCAATCCTAATGAAATTCTTATTTTCCAACTGTAGGTATATTTAACAAAATGATCTCATCATCGATGATGATATACTTTTGTTCACAGTATTTTTATGATCTAAAAGGAACATAACATTAAAGCTCCCATATGTTCTCTGCGATATACCTTGGGGTTTATGTAGGCCAATTCTTTTAGATTGATATTGGATGCCAAAGATGACAAGAGATTCTTAATCATGCAGTACAAACTCTTATAAATCCTGTTGTCTTTAATTGGTGTGGTCTGATGATGATTAACACAATTAATTAAATAAGCATAGGTCTAAAATTCAATACAGTTTTGTTGTCTGTATATCTATTTAACGCTTATTGGACGTCTATCGTTAAGGAAAATTAACTAAATAAATCAAAACAACATTAGAAGATTTCAGATGCGGGCTTTTACGCATTATCAAACCGGGTCAAACAGGATTGTTAAAGCAAAGAAATTTGTATATAAGCTTCGCCATATCATTAGAACATCATAGTAACTTAAACCTCAGTGTGTGCTTTGTAGAACAACCCAGTCAAAATGAAGTTCAACCTGATCATCCTCGTCGCCATCTTCTTCGTAGCTGCTATAATCATGCCGACGCAAGTCTTAGCGTGCATCAGGAACAGAGACGGCTGCCAGCCTGATGGCAGTCAAGGGAACTGCTGCTCTGGGTACTGCCACAAGGAGCCTGGATGGGTCGCTGGGTACTGCCGCTAGGACTACAAAAACTTCGGAAGATATGATAAAATGTTGAATTGTGCTGTGTTACGTTTTTAGTTTTTCGACTGTTAGATTAATGAACTCCAAAAAACGTGAAAATGTTGGCTTTTATTTGTAACTTCAAATAAACGTTTGGTACTTTATTTAATGTCTTTTATTCTTATCTGCATCATTAGGGATACTTCAGCAATTAATCGTACTAAATCTACACTCATAATCGCGGGTCGTTTTTTCAAAAGTTTAAATATCATGAGGTTTGAATTTTAATTTGATTTTAATTTTAACTTGAACCTTAAATAAAAAATATTGATACTTTTAATATCAATAATTTAGTTTTTTTCTACAACATTTTAGAATTACATGATTTACTATTAATATTAATTTACTGCAGGGTCCGCAATATTTTATTTCAATATTTAAATCAAGCTTGGATGACAATTTCGTCCACATTTATCTTTTTCTTATTATTACCATACTTGCCTAAACGAAACCAAAGTACCACAGACCCAAGAAAATTGACCAGACCTAGATTTGGTGCTTAACTAACTTAGCAATTTTTGACGACCTTCTAAGTCAAAAATTGCGCTGACTTTGGCATCACGTCATCTCTGAGGACCTAAGTTCGATATGATTACTATTCTTTATCAAAGAAGTAGATTTTTTTTAAATGAGGATAATATCATCATCTTTAAATAAACATTCAGGGTGAAGTGCTAGAATAATAACCAATTTAAATAGGTTCTGTGTATAGAATCCCGTATTGTGTCATTTTAGTTCATCTCCATTGACAAAATCCTAATACAATATAACATGTATATTGTATATTGTAATAATATTATATTGAATCATACGCATATTTAAACATTTAAAATAATTTAACGGGTCAAAACGCGACACCATTTTCAGTAAGTAGTTCGTATTAACTACTAAATAAAAATGGTGTCGCGTTTTGACCCGTTAAATTATTTTAAATGTTTAAAATGGAACGCGAAAGTCTTAAAATTTATATACGCATATTTTCAAGTATTTGCTCGAAATAGCGATTAAGATATAATCCTTTACACTTTGAATATTTCTGTAGAATCTAATACATTACCTAAAAACCTTTTACATTTATTAGTTTGTAGATTTAGTGTTAACGCATTTGTATTTCAAAACTTACAAACAATGAAGCTACTACTAAATAAAGACCATAGATAATACAGAAATGTGTTTCCGTTAACAAATAATTATCTATGCTTACCATGATTTTTATCGCATCCATGATCATACCGACGCAACTTGCCTCATAGAAGTAAAGAGCCAACCCGGTGGTAACTTAGGAGTCTATTTATGTTTAACTCACTATCGAGTTAGATAAAAACCAATTGCTGATCAGTTTAACTAAAAATCTGTTATCACTGCCTATATTACTAAAACTGTATAAACTACTTACAAGATTCGTTTCTTGTCAAAAAATCAAATCAGGAACATATCTTTTCCACACTTCTTTTTTATATATTACACATCAAGATTAACCTCGTCCCACCTGATGTTAAGTGGCCTTAGCTTAAGGGCGTTAAGTAGGTACACCATAATAAACACGTTATTTGACATGTCGCCCTTACCTTGAAGGCTTGACTCCTGCTCATTACAAGGATACCTTACTCACATGGAACACAACAACACAGAAATGATTGTTATTTGGCTGCGGTCTTCTATAAGGTGGAGGCATTTCACTAGTTGGGCTGCCTGCTCCAGTTCGTGCGTTATACCCTACCCCTTTTAGAATTGTTTTTTGTGATAAATATGCAATGTAACCTTTTTGTGAGAGAAAATAAATAAAATAACGAATGAATTAAACGCTTAGAGCAATAAATTCTAGGAAAAGACCGAAAAAAATAAATGTAGTAACATTTAACATCAAAAATGCTGTACCAAATCATATCGGGAAAAAGTCCTTTCCAATAAAAAAAACAGAGGTGGGTACAATAAGATACTCGACTTCTTTGTAGTATTACACAGGCTATCAGAGGATTTTAGTAGGTGCAAGTACGACACGATGCCAGACACTGCGATAAGCAGAATTATTCCACTTTGTATACATTTTAATTATTAAAACAAAATACCTGTCTTCCCCAATTAAAAAAAAATGATAACAATAAGGCTGGGGCTGTATCAGAACTGGTTCTTATCAAAGCAAGTCAGAAAATCAATGCATCTGTTCTTGTATTATAAAAGCTCCTTTGAAAAGTCAAAGGAACATAACCAACGGAGGCTCCATCAAGTGCTTGTTTCACCAAACCACCATCAAGATGAAGTTCCACCTGATCATCCTCGTCGCCATCTTCGCATCCATGATCATGCCGACGCGTGGCCAGTGCCTGGGGAATGGACGGTTGTGCCAGCCTGACGGCAGTCGTGGCATCTGCTGCTCAAGATATTGCCACAAGGAACCAGGCTGGAATTTTGGGTATTGTCGCTCTTAATCATCATCAGACCGCCAGTTATGGACAGCAGAATTAACAACTCTTCGCACTGCATGACGATGCCACGTTATTTAATCAGTTTTTTTTTCTAAATATCTTTCTTACCTGTTTCATTACACTTTTAAATTGGATGTTTAGTTTTTTCTTTTTCCTTGATGTTCTGATACTTGCATTTATTTGTAACATATTTTACAATACCATTGAACTATAATAATATATTTACTTATCATTCACATCTCGAAATTTTCATTTGTTGTCTTTAACAACCTCGTACACAAATCCCTACTAATCCCTACTATCCCTACTTAATATTATAAATGCGAAAGTAACTCTGTCTGTCTGTCTGTCTGTCTGTCTGTTACGCTTTCCCGCTTAAACCCCTTAACCGATTTTGATGAAATTTGGCATAGGTATACGTTGAACCTCAAGAACGGACATAGGTTAATTTTTGTTAGAAAGTAAGGGTGAGGGGGGGGGGGGGGGGGGGGCTATGCCACCTTTGAAAGTTTATATGGGAAAATGTTTATTTTTTTTAAGTTAGAGATATGAAAGTTGGCACAAATATAGCTCTATTAAAATATAGACTACTTTTTGTCCGAATATTAGGGGAAATAGGGGAAAAACCGACCATGAAATAATGTAGTCCACGCGAACGAAGTCGCGGGCACAGCTAGGTGGTTCGCGCGTAATTGAAAAGGTGTTATCTTTCTGTTCTAAAGTTTTATTAAAGTAAAGTTAAATAGTTGTACAGTTACTTAATATCTAATAGTAGGTATATTAAAGTATCATCATATATGTATGTACAGATACTATAATTTATTTTTATTTATTTATTTTTGTTACCATACCCAAAGTTAATAGGTATGTCACTGTGCAACCTCGCTGGCGTCCGTGTATATCACTCGGTAGGCCCACTGAAAACCAGCGTCATGGCCTGCGACGTGGGTCATGACTTATGCTGAGTGAGGCCCTTTTATTTGGAACATTACGACATGTCATGGTCTGCGCCGCCTGGTTGACGAGGAGAGATCTATTTCACGCTTTGTTTTTTGTATGTATATAATAATTATTATTATTATTGTTTTTTTTTTGTTGTTTTCTTGTTGGTCTCCTCTCTGTATATGTGACAATGTTGTGATGTTTTTAAATAATAAATGTTTCTTTCTTTCTTTCTTTCTTTCTAAAATATAAAATGTTTAGGGTATTTAATTAAATTAAAACAGCAAAACCCGCTTTACAATAAAACAATTCAAAACTCAGCCAGGTATGCCGCCAGTTGACATATGCTATACTGTATTTTTGATCACGTCAGTTAAGTTAAAAATATCAATATGGTGGATATTTTTATCTATAAGAATTGTAGACCATATTTTACACTTAAAAAGTGTCTACAATACTTAGCATAAGCATCAAATAATATCCTACTCTTTAATATTGGTCCTGCACCTAACAGATATGATAACAAAACAGACATGAATCTATTGCCAAATTAATAGAGTTGCGTGAAAAAGGGAAACAAAAATATATTTCCGTGGATTTGTGGATGGTAAAAACAGAATCAGATTATTGCAGTTTAACGACAAATAAAGGTTAACAAAAATAACAATTCTCCATTCCACTCAGGTTAATATTTTCCAATTTAAATTCAGGGTATGAAAATATATTAAACATGTTTTTTATATGATAATATTGATCTGTTACTTCTGATAGTTATGTTGGTCACTTGACATAGACTTACTTTTTTATCAATCCGCTTTATTTCGTAAGACAAGTGCGATTATTTTAAAAGAGATAGTATATTATCGCTCGAACTGGAGCAGCCCGACTGGTGAAATACCTTACAGAAGACCGCAGCCAAATAACAAGTATATTATAAGTGTTCCTGTGTCCAGAGCACCTGGGTGGTGCCACATTTGTACTAGTGGTAAATACTTTAAGGTAAGGGCGACAAGTCCAGTAACAGATTTATTGTGCTGTACTTGTCCCTCTTATGCCTCATTACCACTTAATATCAGGTGTAATATAAAAATAAAAATTGTACGGTTACAATGAAACCGTGACTGGCGTTGGCACATACATTTCTGAATCTGGACACACATACGTGACGAGTCGAAAAAACAAAGAACGGAAGTCTCTTGTTATGTCCACTGACTGGTGAAAAACTTCGTTAAGACCTGTGCAATTAGGTATTACGCACAATTTTTGTTTACATATTAAGATCTTTCAAAGCAAAGAAAAAAAATATTGCCAGGGTTGCCATGCCTCATAGTTGAAATGAATACAAAGACACCTGATTTTAGATGTGACGTCAATTTACTTAAAAGTTAAAACACTTTTCTTAGAAAAATTGCTATCATAAGCCGGTCGGATTCTTAACTACAACTATAGATTCATATGTATAAATAAGGGAACGGACCAGACTAGACAGACCGCTGGCGGGCAGCATGTCTACATGACTGCGTGTAACCGTATCCAGCGACCCACCATCGGCGTGTCCCATCTGCCCGCCAACACACTCAGGATGGTGTTGGGGCTGTCACGCGTGCGACGCATCAAAGAGGCGCAGCGTTTGCGCATGATGGCGCCGAAACCATCAGTACGCGCCTCAGCGAACATATCGAATATACATAAGTGTATTCGTGTAACTTTAGGATGTTATAGCATTGTGTGAGTGGTTTTGGGATGACTCCAGTTGTAGACACTACAATAGGCACAATAGTTACTTGGTTCATGTTCCACACATTAACTGCTGTCTCTCGTAAATTTTTAGGGCTCCGTAGCCAAATGGCAAAAAAATTGGAACCCTTTTGTATTCGTCATGTCTGTCCGTCTGTTTGTCCGTCCTTTTGTCACAGCTAATTTTTTCGGAAACTGTACGACCTACTGTTGAAACTTGGTATGTCGATATATTTTGTTGTACTGTAACCGCATTACGACTTTTTTTTTTCATATTTAAAACTGAAACTCATATTTTTTTTATTCAAACCATTACATGTGTGGTTTCTATGAATAGGTCTGTAAGGAACATTATATTCTTTAGTAAAAGTGAAAGAACTATTGCCGAGCTAGGTGTGATCTGCTCGGGGACCAAGGTCCTACCAAGTAACTACCAATCTTTGTTTATTGTATATATATACATATATATATTATGTACTTAGTGGCGATGATAACACTGACATCGCGGTGTAGGATCGATGTATTGATTGGCTAATTGTGTAATTTTGCACAATGCCGCTGACGCTGTATTTGTGTCGACTTGTAGGTAATGTCGTTGCTAGGTCAGCACAGGTCTTTCAAAAATATATTAAGGTGTCTAATGTCATTTTTTTCTAAATTAAATACTTTACGCGAGAGACATTTCTAAAGTGAAACGATGGCTGGCACATACGTCATGCTTGTGAACAGGTGCCACCTTTGGGGACTGGTCTGCTCCAGCTTACCTCTTAAAATAAAATAATACTTAATGATTTTTTCACTCATCAAAATAAAACTAAATGACTTGGTCCAAAGTGTTCTACACATAGCTATAAGTTAGATACTGCTACTAGGATAGATATAGGTTTCGAACCGGAAGTAGAATCACTTTGCATTGTATTCAATGACGATTCAAAAGTGTTACATGTAACCTACTTGAATAAAGAAATATTTGAGTTTGAGTTTTAAAGTGACAAAATGCGCCGTAATTTTTAAAATAAGAGAATAAAAAAACTAAAAAACAATAATAATGTACATAGGTATGTAAACTTCCTACGAAATTTTGTTTGAACGAGATCTATAAGTAGTTTTTTTTAATACGTCATAAATCGTCATAATTAAACCTACTCCCATATTATACTTTAATATAGGTACTAGGTTATTTGCTATTACGCAACCCTTCACGGGTGGGTCCGTCTCGCACTTGGCCAGTTTTTTTAACTTGTTTTCGTAAATCAAATTATGACATGATGATGAGGCTACAAATAATGTTTTTGGTTTTGACGCATAGTGCGCTTTTTGTGTTTGTTTTGAGGTCTTTTATAGTGCATAGACTTTAAAAACGCGGGATGTCATCAGGTTCATATGTTTATATCAAACACCATGTGAGGCTTATACCTAAATAAATAAATAAATATTGGACAACATCACATACCTACATTGCTCATATTTTGTGGTAAGTAACTTAAGCACTTGTGTTACATAAATCAGAAACAATGACGGTACCACAACACTCAGACCCGAGACAATATAGAAAAGTTCTTTTCCCATATTGATCTGACCGGGGATCGAACTCGGAGCCTCAGAGATGGCGCAATGCTAAAGTCCGGTTCGCTCGCCTCTCGGCTACGGAGGTCATATATTTAAAGTTTATTTTATTAAATACAAAGTGAGGTAAAAAAACTCTTCTTAAGATGAGGTAAATAAAGAAAAAAAAAATGAATTTTAAAAATATTTATTTATTTGATACAACTGAAATCTAAAACGTGATTACCGATTTGATCAGATGGTAAAGGACAGTAATCGGATATTAAGAAGAGAAAAAAAAATCGAAAGAATTGAAATGTAAGTGAGCGACAAAAGAAAATACGGTATCTAATTTTATAATCTAAACAGGAAACAAAACAACATACCTGAATGAAATTAATAAGTGAAATGAAACGGTCGTCAAAGAAATTCCTTTTCGTGATAAAGTCTACATCGACATAGACGCTTCAATAATATGAATGAATGTTCTTTTAGATTGCTGTTTGGTTAACGTTTGGATAGCAAAGATAGCAGGGCATTAATCTTCACGCAGTTCAAAGTCTTGTAAGCCCTGTTGTCCTTAATTGGTGGTGTGATCATGATTAAGAGCGACATTCACCGTAAGCCCAGCCTGGTTCCTTGTGGCAATACCTTGAGCAGCAGGTGCCAATACTGCCGTCAGGCTGGCACAACCGTCCATTCCCCAGGCACTGGCCACGCGTCGGCATGATCATGGATGCGACGAAGAAGATGGCGACGAGGATGATCAGGTGGAACTTCATCTTGATGTTGGTTTGGTGAAACAAGCACTTGATGGAGCCTCAGTTGGTTATGTTCCTTTGACTTTTCAGAGGGGCTTTTATACAAGAACAGAGGTATCAGCTTCCTGACTTGCTTTGATAAGAACCAGTTCTGATACAGCCCCCTTTTTGTTATCATTTTGTTTTAATCGGGGATGACAGTTCTGTTGTTAATTAATTGAAGTTGATAAAAACTGGATCGGCCCAAATTAATTAAATTATTTTCACATGCAATTCTTTTTCTTTTTATCGTATCACGTTAGAAAGAAACCAAGAAAAATATATTCAGCACAAAACGTTTAACAGTAGTTACATAAAAAGATACACAGTTTTAAGTCTACGATGTGCCAAAAGGTTATCCACTCAGCATTATGCCGTACATTTGGATAGGAGGCCCAAATGTAACGACGCTGGTTTTCAGTGGTCACCCGATATCTTCACACTAAGGGCAAGTAGGGTGTGGCTCTATCAACAAAATAAGAGAGGAAAAATACACATGCTCTGCAATCACTTAATTACGTTACTTGTTCATTGTTTGTATTTTTATCTCGATCACCATAATTTATAACGAAACGATAGATACGTCTGTCTCGACCTCACTCTATTTTATTTGGGTTTACAACTTGGCAAGAGTGTAGTCACATCGTAATGCAAAATTGTCTGTAAATGCCGATAAAAAAGCTTATCTTTAGTTATAAATAAAATACGAACGACATTAAAATATTTCACTATGTAATATTTATTGTTAAGTGATCATAAATAAATATTGAAAATTTTGAGTAACTAGCTAAATCACTTTAGTTACAGAAATTTGAAATAAACACAGTACTACAATACCGTACAGTTAATATAGAATGATTTGTTTTCTGTTTTAACCCGACCGGGAACCGAACCCCGTACCTCAGAGAAAGCGAGACGCCGTAGATAATGACATGAGCTCGTCAAATTAATGTTTACTGTGGATCTTCAAAAACAATTGAAAAAATTCTCACTTTAAAAAAAACATTTGTTTAATGATACTAATAACAAAAATATAATACATAATAAAACAGACTGAACAAAATTACGACACGTTTAAATACAAAATTAAAAATGTTAAAAAACGGTTCAAATTCACGTCACAAATATCATACGAGTGACTATCACAATACCACTTCACTATCACAAACATGCTGATGGTGGTCAAGCAAGTAGTTTTACGTGCATCTGTTATTATCATTGGTGACGTCAGCACCCAGCGCCTCCTTACTGCATGTAAGAGAAAGTTGTACTCCAGGCTAGAGTCCAGGCTTACAGGCAGCTGCAGATAATCCAGTTCCCTCATGCTGAAGCTGATAGAGTCAACAGTAGACCACAAGCTAAGCATCCAGCAGGGTGAAGAAACTGATGTACTTGGTCCTTGTTCCTGATGTTGAAGCTGATTGAGACCACTGGTTTAATCCTGGATGTAAAACCCGATGTGCAGATAAAACTCACGCCATCTATCAGCTTGAATGTAGTTGAGCTACAGATGTTCCAGGGCTCTAAGTTACAAGTGGTGGTGCTTGTACTCAGCAGTTCAGCTGGATACATTGGCAGTCGATCTTCAGCTCGCAGTGACAAGTATTGTATGTCCAGTCTGCTTTCAAGTCTAAGGTGTGGTTAACGGCAGTATCCAGCGACCCATCCAGGCTCCTTGTGGCAGTACCCAGAGCAGCAGTTCCCTTGGCGACCGTCAGGCTGGCAGCCATCTCCGTTGTTGATGCACGCCAGGACTTGCGTTGGCATGATCATGGCAGCCACGAAGAAGATAGCGACGAGGATGATCAGGTTGAACTTCATCTTGATTGGTTGGTTGTAGATGTAGGAGTACACTTGAGAGTCTGGAGTGAGTATGCCGCTCATACGTTCGGGACGAGCCTTTATACTCAAAATGATGCGTCCTAATTTGATTTCGACTTGTTTTGGCCCCAATCAAAACCAGTATCTAGATATTGATATTATTTTTATGAGTGATGTGTTTTCGTTATCTGATTTTCCTGTTTTTGTGTAGCTTCGATTTTGTTATCTAAGTGTAAAATTCTTGACTAATAGTTGTATATTTTTAAAACTAAAATTATATTTTAAAAATCCTGGAATAACATGTATCACGATGTATTAAATTATATCACTGAGGTAGTCTATCTTTTTTAGGGAACCTTACTTGGCAAAAGAAGGAGGAATGTAAATGGAATGTTCCATAAAGTCTCGGGTCTGGGTGTTGTTGTACCGTCGCCGCTTCGTTGTTTCTTGTTAATGTAACACAATTGCTTTCCTTTCTTTGGTATAAACTCTAACAGACAAAAAACTCCACAATTGCAGAAAAAATATTTGGTTACAACGTATATCTGTACGTATATAATTGACAAACTCCGTTGAGGTGTTACACCCTGTGTTAAGTCCCGAGTTCGATTCCCGGTCAGTTTAATATGGAAAACTAACTTTTCTATATAAATCGGGTCTGCGTGTTTTGGTACCGTGGTTGCTTCTGAGATCTATAACACAAGTGATTTAACTACTTACCATAAAATCTAGAGTTTTTTGATTTCCAATAAAAAAAAAATATACGTATTTTATTTTTAGTAAAGTTTAAGTAAAACCAGTTAGTTTATTATTTCCTTTTCTGTATAGATATACTCTATTATTAATACGATTGGCTAAGGTAGATTAATTGTCCTTAATCCAACTGTAGCTAAGGACACTTTGTCGTTTATAAATGTGCCTACTTTACTATATATTATGCGGAACAAAGATATATCTTTAATACTTAGTAAATACAACGTTTACTTAGGTACAAATGTCAAAGCGTTATCATTGTAATAGGAAAATTATTGATCCAGGGCTATCAGACAAAGAGCATGACCTTATATTTATGTCGCAGTCATCTGGTTGAAACAGCTATTTGATTGAATCACTAGCGTGTTTATTAAATGACGACGTTTAATTGAATGACTAGGCTGAACGTTGAATGAATAAGACTCACTGAACGTCCAACAAGTTAGCGGATTGAAACATAGCCCTTTGAAAATAGCGGACGTAATCAGTCAGGTGATTGTAATTTAGTTCATTTTTTTTCCACTGCGGCGTTAGTGCTCATCAAAACAAAGATGGCGTCAAACAGCTGGTACAGATATAATAGCACTGTGTTGGTAATTTTTAGAGTGAAATTGAGATATAAAGTGACTTATTCGTAAAAAAATATTTTTTTAGCCTAATTGTCTTAAGACTTAAAATTGTACAAACATCCTATTAAAAAATCTTATTAAGGTGTGTTATGTCATGTCTGTCAGCTATATCCCATTCAACGACTATGCTAAATGACGTTCAGTCAAGAAGTTGAACGTTATATTAAACAATTTGACGAGTTGTCCTTTAGTCATTCAATTAAACGTCGTCATTCAATGAACGCGCTAGTGATCCAATCAAATAGCTGATTAAACCAGATGACTGCGACATTTATCTAACCTTGATTAAATGGAACTAAGATACTAAACGCCTCGATAACTAAGTGGTTTAGGTACAGGTACGGGTTCCCTACTACAGTTCGAAAGTCGATGGTTCGATTTTTATTATATCGAACACGAAAAGTCGATAATACATTTGTCCGATGTTTTATTCCGCCGATGCTTTATTAGTGCGATGTAACGTTTGTGCGAAACATCTTGGTGCGAATAACGTTACAGCGATTGCTCGTTGGTTCGATAATTTATTTCTTCTTTGGTATGTTGCTTTGAAAATAATAGTAACCAAATAGTTACTAATTTAAGATGTTGTTTTTTATTTCAAGAAAAAAATACCACCAGAACAAAACAAATTCAAGTGTTACGTTTTTATAAGTATCGGGATATTTACTTTCAGTTATATAATTACAAAATAATCATGTAATGTTTCCATTAATTATTAACATTCATAGTGTTTGTATATGTTTTGGTTTTTTTATTTATTTTAGTATCGTTTTTTATGCATTATTCAAGCGTTCATTGAATTATTATTTCTACCTAAAATACTGTTTTATTCTATCAACCGATTGTATCAAAGTCTATTGGGAAAATATTAATTATGTGGAAAAAACTTTTTATTCAATAGACAAAGCCTTCTTGTAGATAAAGTATCTAATTACCTCTTATATTCAAATATGAATGTAATTTTTTTTGCATATTTCTTTCAACAATGAGTTGTTATTTTTAAATTAAAATAGAATTTTAAAGTAGAATTCTTGATATTTATATAAAAACGTAACACTTGAATTTGTTTTGTTCTGGTGGTATTTTTTTCTTGAAATAAAAAACAACATCTTAAATTAGTAACTATTTGGTTACTATTATTTCAAAGCAACATACCAAAGAAGAAATAAATTATCGAACCAACGAGCAATCGCTGTAACGTTATTCGCACCAAGATGTTTCGCACAAACGTTACATCGCACTAATAAAGCATCGGCGGAATAAAACATCGGACAAATGTATTATCGACTTTTCGTGTTCGATATAATAAAAATCGAACCATCGACTTTTGAACTGTAGTAGGGAACCCTTAGGTACTGGGTTTGATTGTAAGGTCATGGAGTTCGATTCCATAGTTCATCAAATTATGTTATAATTGAAAGGGTGTTGTGGTACCGTCGTTGTTTCTGATTTCTGTAACACCAGTGCTTAAGCTACTTACCACAGAATCAGAACAACGTATGTGATGTTGTCTAATATTTATTTATTTAGATTCGGCAAACTTTGTTTCGCCTTAGAGACAATAAATTACTTAAAAAATGCGAAAAGAAATTAATAAAAAAGTATACTATGTCTTTTTTCTTGTTCTAAACTACCTCCCTATCAATCTTCAGCCAAATCTGTTCTGCCATACTTGAGTTATAAATAGTGTAACTAACACGACTTTCTTTAATATATATAAGAAGATATATGGTGATTTAAGCAGCACTAGTGAGTTCAATATTTTAAGGTTCAATATTTTTGACGACCTCGGTGGCGCAATGGCTAAGGTAGGCGCCCAAAGCGCGTAAGGTCCCAGGTTCGATTCCCGGTCAAGTCAATTTGGAAAATTAACTTTTCTGAATTGACCTGGGTCTGGGTGTGCTGGGATGACGCCCCCAGTTAGTATCCGTCATCTGGTACTCATAGTACAAGGGAAAACCTTAGTTTGAGACCAGGTGATTGGTGTGGTTGTCTGGCGCATTTATTTATTTATTTAAAAAGAATATTTGTATCTCCCCTTGCGGTGGGATGGGAACCCACAACCTTCACATATCGTTTGTACTGTTCTGTTTTAAAATAATATTAGGTAGTTAAAAAAAAACAGTAATGGTCTAACTAACGTAGAAAAAACTGTAAATTGGTCTATTTGAGAAACCAATTAAACAAGAACTATTTAAAAGCAACTATGTGTATTTAAACTGATAACAAAACTAGTTAAGGGTTTTAAGACTTTCCCGTTCCATTTTAAACATTAAAAATAATTACGGGTCAAAACGCGACACCATTTTTATTTAGTAGTTAATACGAACTACTTACTGCCCGACGTTTCGGTTAGGTTGCACCAACCGTGGGCACGAGCTGACTCAGCTTAATACTATTAAATAAAAATGGTATCGCGTTTTGACCCGTTTAATTATTTAAAATAGTAAATGGTTGTATATGACAAGTAGTTTTATTATTTTGAAAAAGTTAGTGATTTCCAAATGTTTCTTACTGCTTTTAAAATTGGGTGGAATTCCTACGCCAAGTATATGCAAAAGCTCGCATTAAAAAGTCATCGCCCAATGAGATAAACAAATATTGTACTTTTTTTTATTTTTTAAAGGTTCTTTATTTAAATGTATGAAAACTATATTTTAAAGTTGATTTGAGTAAATGATAGATACTAAAATGGTTTCACGCTAGTATGAATGTACCAGTACGAAGTTAGGCAACCATTAAAACCCCTTTTAGACTTTCATGAAAGTACTCCACACTTTATTTTATTTTTTTTTATAATGCACTCCAAGATTGACCTCATCCCACCTGATGTTAAGTGGTAATGAGTTCCTAGCTTAAGGACGAAAAGTATAGCATAGTAAAACTGTTACCAGACTTGTTGCCCTTACCTTGAAGGCTTGACCCCTGCTACTAATGTAGCACCCCCCAAGAGCTCTGGAAACCTTTTTTTTTTTCGGAGGGAAATGCATTGACGCACCGTACCGTCACCCGAGGGAGGTGACGGCGTGTGTGGGACTCCCTGCCCTTATGCGGGCAGGAATACCCACTAAAACCCCCCGGTGGACCTCATCGCCTTGATGGTGATGCCATGGGAACAGAAGACCTACCACAGCATCACCGGAGCTCTGGAAACCTTACTCACACGCAGGAACACAACAACACCGGAGTGATTGTTATTTGGCTGCGGTCTTCTGTAAAGTGGAGGTATTTCACCAGTCGGGCTGCTCCAGTTCGAGCGATAAATCGCTTTGCCCTGCCAGATAAACTATATTTTTTAACAAGCCAGCACTTATCTTCTGAGCTAGCTAGCTATTTTTGTAGACACCTAAATTAGTCTTATTGGTCTAGTTATCTGTCAATTCTAGTTTATATACCATGTTTAATTTTTATCCACTAAGCACCACTGTACTGAGCTTGGTAGTGGTATATTATGCTGACGTAAAGGTTTTCCGTCTTTTTAAAGAGAGACAATGCATTGACGCACTACTCCTCTGCGTCGGGATAGGCTGCTGCGTCTGAAAGTACATTTTAAAGACCCCCGTCACCTCTCCTCAACTAGTGCCGGCACCATGGGAATAATGATCACCTACAGTAGCCAAGACGTTTGGCGGAATAGTTGCCCCTACATGGCGGCTCCGTCTGGTCCCCCAGGCTTGTCGGGGGACTGCTCAGAACAGCCCAAGGTCAAGGCCAAAGGCCGAAGCCAGCTGGGATGATAGTGGAAAGTTTTGTTTGTCCAACCAAGCGTTACGGATTTAATCTACTCGGGAGCAAATATTCATCTGATCGACATCTATGTTTATATGAATACTAGCTATGCCTGCGAGTTCGTTCGCGTGGACTACATCCTTTCATGGTCGGTTTTACCCCTTTCTCCCCTAATATTCGAAACAAAAAGTAGTCTATATTTTAATCCAAGTATCGAGCTATATTTGTGCCGAATTTCATATCTCTAACTTCAAAAATAAACATTTTTCCATATAAACTTTCAAAGGTGGTATTACCCCCATCCCCCCCTTATTTTCTAATAAAAAGTAGCCTATGTCCGTCCTTGAGATTCAACGTATACTTATATCAAATTTTATCAAAATCCGTTCAGCCGTTTAGGCGTGAAAGAGTAACAGACGGACAGACAGACAGACAGACAGACAGACAGACAGACAGACAGACAGACAGACAGACAGAGTTACTTTCGCATTTATAATATTAGTATGGATTTAAGTCTATGTATGTATATGTCGCAGTCATCTGGTTGAATCAGCTATTTGATTGGATCACTAGCGCGTTTATTAAATGACGACGTTTAATCGAATGACTAGGCCGAACGTGGAATGAACAAGCTTCACTCAACGTCCAACAAGTTAGCGGATTGTAACATAGCCCTTTGAACATAGCGGACGTAAAATCAGTCAGGTGATTGTAATTTAGTTCATTTTTTTCCACTGCGGCGTTAGTGCTCATCAAAACAAAGCTGGCGGCAAACAGCTGGTACAGATATAATCAAATAGGACTGTATTGATATTTTTTTGAGTGAAATTAAGATAAAGTGACTTATTCGTAAAAAAATATTTTTTTAGCCTAAGTGTCTTAAGACTTAATATTGTTAAAATAGAATAAAAATTCTTATTAAGGTGTGTTTTGTCATATCCTCATCTAATCTAAAGTTAGTTATCTTTTAAGTGGCGAACTTATGGTAACCGTAATCAAACATTACAAAGTCAGCTATATCCCATTCAACGACTATGCTAAATTACGTTCAGTCAAGAAGTTGAACGTTATATTAAACAATTTGACGAGTTGTCCTTTAGTCATTCAATTAAACGTCGTCATTCAATGAACGCGCTAGTGATACAATCAAATAGCTGATTAAACAAGATGACTGCGACATATATACAAGTATATTTTATAGAAAATCAATTGCGTCTAACTTTTCAAAAGGACTTTCGACCATTTCCACGTGAATAATTATTATAGTTTCACCGTTAATTCTAGTTTTCATCAGTGATTTAATCTACTTTGGGATCAGAGTGAATAATGTTGAGCCACTTTTTTATTCCTTAGGCAACCTTAAAACACTATAAGTGTATAAGGAAAATGCTTCCTCATCTTCATAACCTGTTAGTCTTTTAGCATATTTATTTATGCGTTATCAAAGGATTATTATGATGTAAAGTATAAAAGCAGTACTCCAACGTTCGAATGCTACATCTATTCCAGACCAGTCTGTGAGTGCTTGTATCAACAATCAAGATGAAGTTCAACCTGATCATCCTCGTCGCCATCTTCTTCGTGGCCGCCATGATCATGCCGACGCAAGTCTTGGCGTGCATCAACAACGGTGACGGCTGCCAGCCTGACGGTAGGCAGGGCAACTGCTGCTCCGGGTACTGTCACAAGGAGCCTGGATGGGTCGCCGGGTACTGCCGCTAAGGACCAGAAACAAACCGACCATCGTAAATAACAACCGTGCATTTCCGTTTATCCGATGTTTAGTAAGTTTGAATACAATGTCTTATGATTTAAGAAAAGTTACTATTGGGATTTTGTGTCAGATAAACGCCAGTGTTTAAATGGAAAAATCTATCGGCTAGTCTCATCTCTTATTATTGCATTGAATTTTTATTTAGTAACAACTTTGAAAATATTTTGTCTTTGATACTCAACTTGGTATAACAATAAAATTATTTCATTAATTAACGTTATTGTTTTAATTTCATACCTTTGATTTAAGATTCATTTATAGGTATTGCGCCTTGAAATAATTTTGTTTTATTTAGGCAAATAGATATACATAAAAGAGTTTGTTCTTGTACTATTTAATACAAAAAGTTGTGTTGTGGTACCGTCGTTGTTTCTGATTTCTGTAACACAAGTGCTTAAGCTACTTACCACAGAATCAGAGCAATGTATGTGATGTTTTCCAATATTTTTTTTTTTTTATTATTTAAAAAGTATTTTTGTGTTGAATAGTTCATTTATCGGGTAAGGTTTTAGGCTATATTACAGAATGCTGCGAATAAAAGGAGTTCAGAATCAGGGAATCACAATCAAAACTAACACTTTGATGGTTGGCAAACAACACATTTTTCAAGATAATTATCAAATCGACCAAAAAAGTTGACTTACTAAAATAACTGACTGAATAATTTGGTATGGGTACAATGCGGTATATAACAGAACTATGAGTTTCAATTTTCAAGGCTTTTAACTGCAAAATAGTTGAACTCGAGCAAATAGAGTACAAAGTCTTAAAGTTCTTCAAAGTTTGAGAGAGGTAGGGCATAGCGATTTATCGCTCGAACTGGAGCAGCCCGACTGGTGAAATACCTCCACCTTACAGAAGACTGCAGCCAAATAACAATCACTTCTGTATTGTTGTGTTCCTGCGTGTGAGTAAGGTTTCCAGAGCTCCTGGGGGGGTCTACATTAGTGGCAGGGGTCAAGCCTTCAAGGTAAGGGCGTCAAGTTCAGTAACAGATTTATTATGCTGTACTTGTCGCTCTCAAGCTAGGACCTCATTACCACTTAACATCAGGTGGGATGAGGTCAATCTTGAAGTGTAATATAAAAAAAAAAATCCGGAGTTATCTTAGAATTCCTTTTTCATGTATATTCAGCTACAATCCCTTTCACCCCTATAAATTCTAATGAATCCTCTTTAAATAAAAAAACATAGTATTAATGTGTATCATACTTTCTGGCAAAGTTATTGTCTGACATTAAAAAAATATTTTTAGTTAAAATATGTATTATTTACGTGTTTGAATAAATCTGGAAGCAATAAATTTCCGAAGTAAAATTTTTATTACTGTTTATAACTAAGATACGGTTTTCGTAACAAATAGCTCTATACTTAAGACGTAACGTTTAAGATTGCTTATCTCGGCGCTCCTTATTATTTAAAACTATTTTTTGTTATTAGAATAGAATAGAATATACGCTATACAAATAAACGTGTTATGTAAAGGCTTGTAATTAGGTTAGCTGTTGTTTATTAACATCATTTTTGCTTGCCACCGCAACAATATGAAGTTTAGCGGCCTTATTCTGAACGGCAGTACCCTGCACCCCATCCGGTCTCCTTATGGCAATATCCCGAGCAGCAGTCCCCTTTGGTACCATCAGGCTCGCAGTCTTCTCCGTTGCTTATGCACGCCAGGACTTGCGTCGGTATGATCACGGCGGCCACGGAGAAGATAGCGACGAGGATGACCAGGTTGAACTTCATCTTGATTGGTTGTGGATACAAGCACGCACTGACCAATCTGGATAACGTATACTTTTAGAACGTTTAAGTGCTGCTTTTATACAAAAGTCCATATCTTACATCTGATTTTTCTTTGAAATAGAACGAAGGTAAAAAAATTGGTAAAATTCGAAGATGAGTTTCCTTGCCATACATACTTTTAGGTTTCTTGATAAATTACATACTGATGTGATTGTTAAGTTATACTATATATCCATTATAAATGATTTTAACAACCTTACGGGTTGACAATGAAACACTCTCTGAAAAACACTACTAGTGTTGATTTGTCGTTGATTGGTCCTTTTTGGTAGGCAGGATACATGCAAAAACCATTTGACTGCCTTGTTAAAGTATAGAAATAGAAATAGAAAAATATTTATTCAGTGTAAGTATAAAATTAGTTACATGAGAAAACAAAAAAATAACAATAGGTACAAAACACTGAAAAGGAACATACGCTGGTCTTCCGTATGTGCCCAGAGAGTGAGCACTACTGCACGCAGGCAGCATTTAGTATTGAACTCAAACCAAAAAGAAATAAGTTAAGAAATTATGTACAGTATTTGTCACCTGCGATAAGATAAGATAGATTGTATAAATTTCGGTTTTTGAAAGTATGTATAGGTATATATTAGTGAAATATAATTCCAGTAATAAACATATAATTTATAAGATAATTCATATAAGATATACATCTTTTCTGTTCTGTTCTGTTGCTTTTTCTGCTACTTCAAGTCAAACATAACCACAAATATGTGCGGTAAACAGTACAAGTTGTCAGGAGTATCAGTTAAATTTGTGGTTGAATAGATGTATGTGCGGACGAATGTTATTTTGTCATTTAAACTAATAAAATGATCCAAGTGGAATTCGCTAGACCAATAATTGTGATGTTTAAGGTACCTTATACAAACTTTTCTAAAGATATCTAAAGATTTAAGATACTTTCAATTACAAAAAAATTTAATCAATGTTTTCACTCTTGTATTCTATTGCACATAAAAATATACTGCGTTAAAGAATAGCTTACATTTTCAGCTGACATTCAAAAGAACGTTAACAAAAATTTCAATTCTACAACTCCGCTGTGACTTTTCGTATAAACTCATTTCAAAGCTCTGCCATACCCATTTAAACCTAACATCATTTTATGACAACAAAGCAAAGTAATATGTGAGAAAATTGAATTTGACATTGCTACGAGTATATTCGTGATAATAGCACACAATGGAAGTGTGGGCACACAGACACACGGACGGGGTAATTTAATATCGCCGAGAGTAACGTTATAAAAGTAAAAATTGGCCGTAAAGTGAAGTGGGGGAATTAAGAGGTGGTCCAAGTCAAAAGATGTATGGAATTTTTCCTGCAATAATTAGGTATGGTCATATTAACCTAATCCCAAAGTTAAATGATTTACTATATATATAATTTTTGACGACCTCGGTGGCGCAGTGGCTAAGGTAGTCGGTCAAAGCGCAAAAGGTCTGGGTGTGCTGGGATGACTCATCCAGTTAGTGTCCGTCGCCTGGTAGTAGTACAAGGGAAAACCTTAGTTTGACAGAAGATGATTGATGTGATTGTTTGGCGCATTTATTTATTTATTTAATACTTTTTGTTGTAGTTACTTTAGTTACAGTAATAACAAACTTATTTGCACTTTTACTTGGGAATTCGTCTGAGTGAGAGTTTAAATAAACATCATAAACAAATATTTGAAGTTAATTATTATTTTCAGTGTATAAGAGTATAATATTTTAAGAAATTGCTTTTACAGGCACTAACTTATTAATGAAAATATAATATATTAAAATAATAAAATAGAAAATGTACAGAATATTTAAAAGGTGATCCGCTCCGGTATCAAGGGTGCCCAGAGCGCTGGCTACGTTACCTCGTTGAATCGCCAGACTAATTATTATTTATTAATATGAATTTAGATAACATCATATGCATTCCTCTGATTCTGTGGTAAATTGCTAAACCTTTTGTGTTATAGAAATCGAAAACAATGACGACTCCACAACATTTAGACTCGAAACGTTTCGTTCGTTTTCCATATTGACCCGACCGGGAATAGAACAAGCGATGGCTTTACGCCAAGTACAAACTGATTCAGCTCTCGGCTACGGAGACTGTATTTTATCACGGCCAGCGGACGCCAATTGTTTAAGGAACCGAATTAAAGAATGGTATGTTACGGTCAATAATATGTCAAGATTGACACTTGAGTTCGATATTCGTTCTTATGCGTAGAACATAAGGGAGGTGCAAAGTCCAAAATGTATAGTTGAAGGGCTTTTGATCTTTTTTTTTTGACGAGGGGGTAATGCCTACCGCACCCTGTCGGTGGCCAACGCTGCAAAGTTGTGGGGGAGTCGGAATCCCTTGCGAACTCTTCACAGCCAGACCACCTGCCACGCCCCACCCCCTCGGGTCCGAGGTAATGGACTCCAGGCTTACCCCACGCCTGGCGTCTCCGGTCCAAGCAGCGGATCTGCTGTGCGGCTTCGCTGCCTACCGTCAGTACTTTTGATCCTACTTTAAACGCTTTTATCTTATGAATTAAAAATTTGTTTGAGAGAGTTGGTTTATGTCGGTGGATATCATCATCCTAGCATTATTGGTATGGTTAATAACGATAGTTTGCAGTTCCTAAATAGGTTGGTTCGTATCCATCTTGGGAAGATAATGGGACCTCTGATCTTAAAACAACAGCTTTTATGACCGACATCTTTATCGTCTGAATTTTCAAACATAAGATGATTACGTACGCGATATTGCTTAAGTACTGTACTGATTTTTCTATGACTCAGAACAGAATATCGGCGAAGTGAGAGTAGGGTTGATAGTGGCCTAATAGTGTAAAACACTATGTAAAAAAACCTTTTTATTAAATACTAGCAGCCCGTTGAGGCTCCACACCCGTACTATTCCCGTTTTTAGGGTTCCGTACCTCAAAAAGAAACCCTTATAGGATCACTTTGTTGTCCGTTTGTCCGTCCGTCTGTCAAGACCCTTTTTCTCAGAAACGCGTGGAGGTATGAAGCTGAAATTTATATCAATTACTCAGGTCTACTGTCCTTTGAAGCTGTGAAAAAATCAAACTTCTAAGCCAACGCAATCAAAAGATACAGTCGTTTATGCCGCAAATTTTCGACACTTGCAAGGGAATCAAAACCTACAGGGTGCTTCCCGTGAACTCAGAATCTTGAAATTTGGTACGAAGCAACGTCTTATAGCATAGATAAAGGAAAAATTACGAAAACCTTAAATTTTTAGTTACATTACAAAATATTTATGCTCCTCCATCTTTCCCCATTGTAATGTTATGAATTTCATTTTGCAATAAAAATACTAATAATAAAAATATAAATAAGTAATGAACGAACTTTGTGAATCTTGCAGGTTTGTACGGAACCCTCGGTGCGCGAGTCCGACTCGCACTTGGCCGGTTTTTTCTACATTTTCGACAAATAAGACGCTCCTATTGGTCGCTACGTGATGTTAAATTTTTATTTATTTTATTTAAAAACTTTATTGCACAAATAGGTACAACAGGTGGACTTAATGCTAGGGGCATTCTCTACCAGTCAACCCTTGGGTCATGCAGATAGTTTGTATATGGGTGCGGTAACAGGGGAGAAAAAAAAAAGATATCATTTTAAACAACAATAAATTAAGCATTTAAAATAACATTACGGTATCTTTTAAATATACGATAATAATACATATACTATATAAATTAATTAGATTTTACAGGATTTAGTGAAGTTATTCATGTTTTTAGGTAACTTACTTTGTAATTTTATTTATAATTAATTTGCTTTGCTTTTTTTTTAATGAAATTTATTTATGTTATTATATATTTATATAAAGCACCAGAGGTACGAAATTATTTTAATCGATTAATTTGTATTATCTCATTTTTTGTGAAACTTGTAGTTTTTTATGAGAAATAAAATTTCTTTAAACCTAAATAGTCTAATGCTCTTCTCATTAATTGGTCAATCCAACATAAACATATTTTTTCATTTCAAATGGTAGTTTTTGAGTTAAGCGCGTTCAAACAAACAAAATCTTTAGCTTTGTAGTATTTGTATAAATTAATGAGAATATATTACTAAGTATTCTGTAAAAAATTCAAACGTTAAAAAGTCAAAACAAGTAAAAAAGTCATTTTTGTTGAAAGAATGAAAGAAAGTAACATTTATTACTTAAAAACATCACAACATTGTCATAAAAGTACTCATGAACAGAGAGGAGACAAAAAAGAAAACAACAAAAAAATATAAATATATACATAAAATAAAGCGTAAAATTGATCTCCTCGCAATCTCCTCGTCAACCGGGCATGCATGAGCGCTCCTTAATTATTTATTTTATTGTTAATATATAGTTTTTTTATACCTACCACTTACATCATTTGTGAAAATGTCTAACTTTCACAATTCGTTAGATACAGAAAACATAAGTGACGGAAAAGCAGGCAGATAGACAGATGGTTAGCGAAGTCTTAGTAATGAAAGTTCAGTTTTGGTAGCGTTATCACACAATACCTCTACGAGTTTAATGTAACGTAAAATGTAATAATAATAATTTTATAAGACCTCATTTTTCAATGGTTAGGTTTTAATTAAGTACAATACGCCCTCTTTAAACGTGATCAATCATAATATTCCTTAACAAAATTATTTAATTACGTAAACCTTCAGACTTTCGCGTTCCAATTTAGGCATTTAAAATATAAATAGCGTAAATTAACGGATCAAAACGCGACACTATTTTTATTTAGTAGTTAATACTCTGAACTCTGAGCCAGC
The DNA here is from genome assembly GCA_037074685.1 of Glyphodes pyloalis. NCBI lineage: Eukaryota > Metazoa > Arthropoda > Insecta > Lepidoptera > Crambidae > Glyphodes > Glyphodes pyloalis. The sequence goes on along the minus strand of JAYKKO010000030.1, from coordinate 1,949,072 downwards.
TCGTGACCACGGTCAGCCACGGTTGGTGCAACCTAACCAAAACGTCGGGCAGTAGGTAAGTTGTTCGTATTAACTACTTTATAAAAATGGTGTCGCGTTTTGACCCGTTAATTTATTTTATATGCTTTATAACATTCCTAATTCAAATAGCTTATTAATATATTTTAATAAAAATCAATCTTAAACAATGAATAAATAAATATAATGAATAAATAAATGCGCCAGACAACCACACCAATCGCCTGGTCTCAAACTAAAGTTTTCCTTTGTACTATGAGCACCAGACCACGGATACTAACTGGGAGCGTCATCCCAGCACACCCAGACCCAAGTCAATTTAGAAAAGTTCGTTTTCTAAATTGACCTGACCAGGAATCGAACTACCGCCTACCTTAGCCACTGCGCCACCGAGGTCGTGGTCTTGGTTGGTTAATGTCTAGAACGGCCAAATCATTTGACTAATTTTGGTTTTGATATAAAATTAAAGGTCCAAGGAAGGTTTAAGAGGAAATAAAAATAGGCGGCACGACATTCGCCGGGACAAGTAGTATTATTATAATTAAAAAATCCCTTATGTGATTTACTGGCCTAAATACAGCAACACGTACAGTCAGATTGTGTAAAGTCTCTACGGCAAATTATAAGAAACAAACCGTCTTAACCGACTCATGAAAGAAGATTGATGATGTTTAATGAACTTAAGGTGGAGTATTAGTTAAGATAAATTACCAGATTACGTCGCCACATGTTACAGTTATGAAGCACTTCAGAAATTTGCATTAAATTAAAATAATAAATTTAGAACTATGCGGCTATTTTCATAACCAAAGTTATAAGTACGTATATGTATGTATAGCCTTCATCATTAGTTCGTTTACACCTCAGTACCTTGTCATACCGATTCTCCGCGTAACTAAGCAAGTAAAATAGACAGTGACTTAATGTGACAAGGTACAAAGTTGCTTACAAACTAAAGCTACTGACTCAGACTATACACTATGGACTTTATACCGCCCTTATGTCGTACGCATAAGAACTGATATTGAACTGCAAGTGTTCACCTTGATTTGCTGTCAACTAACTTAACTAGGTTTGCTTTTTTTTTAATTCAACACACAATCTTGAGAGCCTTATAAAAATGGAAGTTAAAAAATAATGTGAATTATAAAATCCTACTTGCATTATAACGAAAGCGTTTGTTTACATGGATAAACTAGCTGCGCCTGCGACTTCGTTCGCGTAACTAAAATGTTTAGAATTGATTATTTCTAAAACAAAACATTTCTTCTAAAATTAAAGTGGCCTGAGTTACTCCTTATTACATCAGCTACCTACTTAGTAAAAGTCCCATCATAATCGGTCCAGCCATTTTAGAGATTAGTCGGAACAAGCAGACAGACGAAAATTTTAAAAATATTTTAGTATATTCATATGCATGTTGTAAAAAGCGGTTATTTTAATATTACAGACACTCTAATTTTATTTATATGTAGGTACCTATAGGTGAATATTTGCTACTCAACACAAGTAAAAAGTACTAAATTTAGTAGGTCGAGCGATGAACTATAATTGTATATTTTTTCAAATACGCTCGTTGATGTTACAGTAGTTAAATAATATATCTTCCATCTATACAGATAATTATATATCTAATTGGATTGTATGCGTGTTATATAAATATAATTTCTTTTGATTAAATGGATGTACACAGGTTCCATATACGAAAATATTTATTTACACTTTTTGTGAGCCTATTTCTTCCGGCTTCTCTCTGAAATGGCTAGACCGACTTTGACAAAGCTTTTCCTCATAGGTAGCTGATGTGATAAAGAGTTAGAGTGTTTAGACTACTCTAGTTTTTTATTTTTTGATAAAAAATATTTTTGTGATTTTTTTTAGCCGAGTCTACTAGATGTGCCGATAAAGTGACAACAAAATGCTTAAATCATTACCCTTATTTGGGATCAATCAAGTATCAAATCGATGATTAAAAGGAAAATATTAAGGATAACATGAGCGTATTTCTGCCATTATACATTTTACACCAGTCTAAGCAAACAGCAAAGGATTATTTTTTCTTTATTATTTCCTCAAAAACAAGGTCATGTTATGCAAATATTCTTTGTGCGATGTCTTTACGTTCGATAAGGAAAACTTGTTTACATGAGCTGTTATTTTTTTATTTACTAATTGTTATTATTTTGATGATTGTGAATTTGTTCGTACTTAAAGTAAATCTTCGTAGTTTTTTTCTACATAATATTAGTATTTTGTCAGTATCGAATACAATTTAAAGTGCTTGCTTTATTTAAAAAATATATTTTTTAACCCTAACTTCTCAAAGAGAGTAAATTACACAAATATTATATAATTCTTATGTTATATTATAACTACATTTTAAAATTCAAATAATTTTTGTGATTGGTCAGATTGATTTCAATTTATTTTTTTTATTACAAGCAGACGAGAATACAATCCTTTCTTTTTTATATGTCTGGATCTTTAAGATCGATAACTTGTAAACAAGTTTTCCTTATTATTATATAAGTTACATATTATTTATTTATTTAAAAACTTTATTGCACAAAGAAGTACAACATGTGGACTTAATGCTAGGGGCATTCTCTACCAGTCAAACTTTGGGTCATGCGGATTATAAAATTAGAATGTTGATATTTTGTATTTAATTATTTTTTTTATTTTGATGATCGCGACCATGTTCTTACTTAAAGTAACTCTTCGTAGAGTTTTTTTAACATTAATATTGTCTATGAATATTTTATGAGTATCGAATACAATTTAAACTGTGGACTGATTTCAAAAATGATTCGGCCATATTATTACTGAATAACTTAGGCTATTTCTTTATTTATACACCCGTGTGAAACCTAGTTATTTTGAGGGCTAGTTACTTACACTGATACATAACTACGTAATATATTTATCTGTAATTTTTCGTGTCTTTCTCTCTAAAAATGAATTGTTACTTAGTAAAGTATTAACAATACTCTCTAACTATTAGAAACAGAAAGATTGTATCTCCCCTTGCGGTGCGGGAACTAAACCCACGACCTTCACGTATCGTTACCAACTGAGCTAACCGCAAGTTATCGTAGATGATGAAATTTTTCTGCTGTATCAACCGTTAGCCTCCGGTAAGTGCCCTCTGCCGAATATGTTTAGAACTACATACTTATCGGCCCGTGGTACATTCGTTGCAGAAATGTTTGAAAACCACGGAATGTTTGAGAAACACGCAAGGGGAGATAAAAAAAAATCTGTTTCTAATATTTAAAGTTCGCTAGTACGGCGCATAGTACTATAAAAATAATAAAATCGAATACTCTCTAACTTTTCAAAGAGAGTACGCATATTTTTAATATTTTATAACAACATTTTAAAAGCGAAATAATTTTTGAGATTGGGCCAATACGTTTCAATTTTTTTTTACCAATTTATATTATTTAATATTTATTTTATTTAAAAAAATTATGTTTCTAAAATAATATTTATGTGTTAAAAATAAACAAGAATGCATATCTTTCCATGTTATAATTCTACATGTAGAAGTAGTTACATAAAATACGAGTATATTATATCACTTAGCGATAAAACCTTAGATAACATTGACCCTTGGTCAATACTATATAATTAATTATTTAGTCTACATCAGTAAACTGCCAGTTTTAATGAATAATCATAAAAGCATACAATATTAAACAAAGATATAAATACAGATGTACATACCCACTATCCCTACTATAATATTATAAATGCGAAAGTAACTCTGTCTGTTACGCTTTCGCGCTTAAACCTCTCAACCGATTTTGATGAAATTTGGCATAGGTATACGTTGAACCTCAAGAACGGGCATATGCTACTTTTTGTTAGAAAGTAAGGGGGGCGGGGTAAATGCCACCTTTGAAAGTTTATATGGGAAAATGTTTATTTTTTAAGTTAGAGATATGAAAGTTGGCACAAATATAGCTCTATTAAAATATAGACTACTTTTTGTTTCAAATATTAGGGGAGATAGGGGTAAACCCAACCATGAAAGGATGTAGTCCACGCGAACGAAGTCGCGGGCACAGCTAGTATCATTATAAATATTTATTTATTTGTAGAAGAAAAACGTTTTTGTCGTATTTTGAAAATGTTGTAATAGAATCATTGTTTTTAGGGTTCCATAGCCAAATGGCGAAAAACGGAACCCTTATAGATACGTTATGTCTGTCTGTCTGTCCGTCCATATGTCACAGCCACTATTTTCAGAAACTATAAGACATATACTGTTGTAACTTGGTTTATGTATGTATTCTATGAACTGCATTAAGATATTTTTACGAAAATAGAAAAAATAATAATAAATTTTTGAGGCTCCCCATACTTAAATACCATGTAAACTTCCATTGAAAATTGGTTTGAACGAGATCTAATAAGTTATTTCTTTTATACGTCATAAATCGTAAACCAAAATTATTTTTAAGAGAGGTAGGGCATAGCGATTTATCGCTCGAACTGGAGTAGCCCGACTGGTGAAATACCTCCACCTTACAGAAGACCGCAGCCAAATAACAATCACTGCTGTGTTGTTGTGCTCCTGCGTGTGAGTAAGGTTTCCAGAGGTTTGGGGGGTGCTACATTAGTAGCAGGGGTCAAGCCTTCAAGGTAAGGGTGACAAGTCCAGTAACAGGTTTATTGTGCTGTACTTGTCACCCTTAAGCTAGGACCTCATTACCAAGGCCTGGCCGTTTGGGAATGGGGGTACTTCGAGTCCAGTGCCCTGTTGCTGCCGCCAAAGTCGTTTTGGAGGGGGGGCGCTTTCTGATCGGGTTCAGCTCCGCATCAGTTCGCGCCCTTGAGGAACAGCCCCTCCGCTGTTTTAAGTGTCTAGGAGTTGGGCACACTTGCCCTCTCTGTCCCTCGTCTATGGATCGTAGGGACCTCTGCTTCCGCTGCGGGCAAATTGGCCACAAAGCTGCTGCCTGCAGCGAGAAGAAACCGCACTGCTCCATCTGTGCATCGAGTGGGCGGCCAAGCGGCCATGTAATGGGGGGCATGAAGTGTAGGCCTCCCCCAATGAAGGGGAAAGTTAAGGCTCAGGCCCGGCCTAATTCTTCAGAGTCTAACTCAACGTCAGCAGTAGTGGAGGAGGTTGTAATGTCCGTATAATAATGGCCCAATACAACCTCCTCCAAACAAATGCCAACCACTGCCGCGCAGCCCAGGACTTGTTGTCCCAAGCTGTGGCGGAGTGGTTGGTAGATATAGTAGTGGTGGCAGAGCCCTATCTGGTCCCCAGTAGTTGGTACGGGGACCAGACTAATACGGTCGCGGTCTTCAGGCGGCCTTCGTCGACGTCTCCCTCTCTGTCCCTTGTGGAGACGGGTATGAATTTTGTGGTCTGCTTGTGGGGCAACATAACCATTGTTGGGGTTTATTTTTCCCCAAGTCGTCCGCTCCCCGAGTTTGAAACATTTTTGGGTCTCTTACAGGGAGCTATCCAACGGGCCGTTACTGCTGGACAGCAAGTACTTCTCCTGGGAGACCTCAATGCCAAAGCGGCGTCTTGGGGAAATGTGGTTGCCTCTTGTAACCGACGGGGGCAGCTTGTAGAGCTTTGGGCCGCTTCATCTAGCCTCTGTCTTTTAAATCGGGGCACCGCTCAGACCTGTGTGCGGCAGCAGGGGGGGTCTGTGGTGGACCTCTCGTTCGCCACCCCTGCACTAGCCGCGCGCGTGCGAGACTGGCGAGTGGATCAGTCAGAGACACTCTCGGACCACAAATTTCTTCGGTTCGAGGTTACAACCGGTGCTCCTCGTCGGACTCCATCGTCTTCGGTGTCGTCACCTTTTCCCAGATGGGCTCTGTCCCGCCTGGATAAGGCAGTTGCAAGGGAGGCTGCCTTTATGCAAGATTGGTTTTCGCCTCCCTTATCTGGTCCAGATGTGGATATCTCTGCGACCGTCCTGCGTAGTTTACTGACCGAGGTATGCAACTCCAGCATGCCTCGGTCACGTCGTCCACCTCCCCGACGCGCCTGCTTCTGGTGGTCGGAGGAGCTCGCCGATCTTCGGGCTGTTTGCGTAGCTGCACGGCGGGCCTACACCAGAAGTAGGCGCCGTGCTCATCGGAACCTTGAGAACGAAGCCTCCCTTTATGGTGCCTATGTAGAGGCGAAGAAGGTCCTCAAAGATGCCATAGGAACCGCCAAAAACTCCGCTCGCACGGAAATGTTAGAGGGTCTCAATCAAGATCCATGGGGGAGACCGTACCGGGCCGTACGTAACAAATTGCGCCCCATAGGTCCCCCACTCACAGAGACCCTCGAGCCAGGGCTGCTCGACAGCGTCGTCCGGGCTTTGTTCCCGGACAGCAGACCTGGCTTCGTCCCGCCGGCAATGGGTGCCCCTCGAGAGCAGGAGCTTGCAACTGCTCCCTTCCAAGCCCCTCAAGTCACCGAAGAAGAGTTCGGCACGGCGGCAATCTGCCTTCGTGCCAAGAAAACGGCTCCTGGACCGGACGGGGTCCCCGCGAAACTGGTCGCTCTTGGAGCAGTCTTCATGGAGCAGAAGTTTAGGGAACTGTTCGACTCGTGCTTTCGGGTCGGCCAGTTCCCTAAACCTTGGAAGGTGGGGCAGCTTTGCCTCCTTCGCAAAGAAGGTAGACCGGCGGACTCACCATCGGCGTACCGACCCATTGTTGACTTCGTCGAGAAGCTTTTTGAGCGCATTGTGGCCGGGCGCCTGAAGGACCACCTTCGCGGCGTTGGTCCAAATTTGTCAGACCGGCAATATGGTTTTCGGGCAGGGCGGTCTACTATCGACGCCCTGTCCGATCTGAAATCTTTGGTTTTGGAGTCTAGGGAGAGGAGGGAGGGTGTGATGGCTATTTCCTTTGACATAGCCAATGCATTTAATACCCTCCCCCACTCTACAATTATGCAGGCGCTCCGTTATCACGGAGTGCCCCCTTACTTATTGGCGCTAATCGGCAATTACTTGTCCCATAGGGAGGTTGTGTTCTTAGATGCCGATGGTCGTCTGCGCCGTTACAGCGCTCGATCCGGTGTCCCACAGGGGTCTGTTTTGGGGCCCCTCTTGTGGAACATCGGATATGATTGGCTCCTGCGTGGTTCTCTCCTCTCGGGCATGAGTGTCTTTTGTTACGCGGACGACACTCTCGTGACTGCCCGGGGGAGAGATTTTGGTGCTGCCGCTCGTTTGGCAGAGGCTGGGGGCACTCTTGTCGCCAGGCGTATTGCAATCTTGGGCCTTCAGGTGGCCCTAAGTAAGACCGAGGCTATATTTTTTCCTGGGCCTCGGCAACGCTTTTTCTCCGGCGCGTACATCGTCGTCGGGGGTGTCCGGGTGGCGGTCGAGGCCCAGATGAAATATCTGGGTCTCATCCTGGACCAGCGTTGGAAGTTTGGACCGCATTTAGCGGCGTTGTCTTCTCGCCTTCTCAAGGCGGCGACCTCCCTCGCATGGCTTCTCCCCAATGTAGGGGGTCCCAGGGCCAAATGCCGGCGACTCTATGCCGGCATTTTGAGAAGCATGGCCCTATACGGCTCGCCCGTCTGGGCCGACTCCCTCCATATTCGGGAGAATCAGAGACTGTTTCGGCGCCCTCAGCGTGCTATCGCCCAGCGAGTGTGCAGAGCATACCGCACCGTTGGTTTTGATGCGGCGTGCGCACTCGCTGGGACGCCGCCATGGGAGTTTGAGGCCCAGGCAATGGCGAGGGCTTATCAGTGGCAGGCCCTAAGGAAGGCCTCCGGGGAGCGTTTCTACCCGGAGGACCTGTCGCGTGTGCGCCGAGAGGCGCACGAAGAGATGGTCCGGCATTGGGCGGAGTCCTTGCAAGTGGCTCCGTCGGGTCGGTGGACCCTAGACGCGCTCGGGCCAGTCATTATTCGCTGGCTCGAGCGCAAATCAGGATTCTTATCCTATCGTTTGGTGCAGGTGCTGTCCGGCCATGGCTGTTTTGGGCGGTACCTGCACCGTATTGGTCGGGAGCAGTCTCCGTCGTGCTCCAATTGTGGCGCGGCGGAGGACACAGCGGGGCACACACTGCAGGTGTGCCCCACATTTGACGCGCAGCGCGTGACTTTGCGTGCTCTGGTGGGGCCGAATCTCTCACTCCCCAGCATAGTCGAGGCTATGCTCGGGAGTGAGACGGCATGGGACGGGATGGCCTCCTTCTGCGAAGACGTCATGTCGCAGAAGGAGGCCGCAGAGCGGGAGCGGGAGGACGACCCATCCGCTCCCGCCTGCCGCCGAAGAAAGCGGCTGAGGGCGCGGCGGCAATACGACCGCGCCCAGCTACCGCGTGGGGACCGGCCGGCTGATGGTGTGAGGGCACCTCAGCTGGCATTGCACCGGCCCCCACTGCGAGGTGGGGATGGTTCCGTTGGACCGGCCATCCCCAGTCTCCCCCCGAACACTGTGGGGGGAGTAGACGGAGCTGCATAAGCGGCTATTCCGCCGGCGGTGTTGTGGAAGTCAAGGCTTAGCCGATCTCCCATAACACCGCCACTAAGGCGATGAAGGTCCAATCGGGGGGTTTTAGTGGGTAGTCCTGCTCTTTTCAGGGCAGGGAGTCCCACACACGCCGTCACCCTCCCTCGGGTGACGGTACGGTGCATCAAGGCATTTCCCCCCGTCAAAAAAAAAAAAAAAAAAAAAAAGGACCTCATTACCTCAGGTGAGATGAGGTCAATATTAATAGTGTTAGATTAATTTTATAACAATAGTGTGCCTGAAATAGGCAAAAATTTAGAATTTAAATCTTTGAAAATTCAGGGGTGGCTTGAACCACCCCCAAAAATTTTTCTGAGAATTTGGGGCTTGACTATAGGATGAGGGCTAGAAACTAAGTGTCAAAAAGGCAATATAAAACCAGTAAATAAGGGCAAACCAGAGGTTTTGCTGTCACTAAACAACAACCCCCATCCTGTAATTAAGCTTTAAAAATAGAAGGCAGGGTTGAAAAATTTTTTGAAAAGTATCTTTGGATCAAGGATTTCATAAGCTACAATAGGGTGTAATCAAAATCCACGCGCTTTGAAAATCCTAGGAATAAACTGGGAAAAACAAAGCGCCGGGAAAGCGGCTTAAACGCAAATTTAAAATTGTAGCACCCTAAAACTAGCCGTATCCACCAAAGTAAGCCCCCAAGAAATTTTTCAAAATCTGCATGGTGATGAGTGGGGCTTTTTGAACGGGATAGGATTTTAAAAAATTCAATTTAAATTCCAAAAAGTTCAACCCCCAACAACTCTTGAGGGGTTAATACTAAAAACCCGAGAAAATATCCAACAGAGAGCACCGCCCTTCCCCCAAGCACCTGACGTTAGATTAGCTAATAAAAATAATTATAAGTAGTCAATTAAGCACCCCCTTTAGACGAAAAAATCCCAAAACCACCCCTAAAGGGTTGAAATCCACATATAATATAAAGGCAACTCCTCTCATTACCCTAATAAATATTGTGGATTTTTTCGTCTCATAGAATAGATTTTATTGCATTTTAAACCTTTTACCAACCTTGTGCGCAAAGTTAGGGAGGGAAAAATCTAGGCAGCAAACCCCAGGAAAAATCTGGAAAATATATAATCTGATAGGCAATTTTACCAGCTATCACCCCACGCCAATAAATCCCACGCGCATAAATACCGGACCGACAAATAAAACAAATCCCCTCTAGAGGGAGGAAAATTTTCAACAAAAAACGGCGACTTTTTGTCATTAAATCTTAAATAATTCATAAATTACCATATTAAAAATTCAAAATTGATCCCTTCTGGATAGAAATAAGTACCGAGATATTTTTTACCACATTTTTGAAATTTTTCCCTCAAACAGTAAATATTTACACCACCCCATAGAGAAATTTATTGTACCTAAAGTTTAAAACCCCCTAGATCATATACATATATATAAATTTAAAAAATAAATTTATGGAAAAACTAGCCTAGACCTACCAAAACACTTTGCCGCTGAAACTAAAATTTTAGAGCTTATAAATAAAAAGTTATTAAGTTTTCCCCCACTACGGGGAGGGAGGAAAACTATAAAATTCAGGGGTGAATTACTCAAAAATTAGGGGTGCAAACAAAAAGCAAACACCGCGAGAACTGTTTTTCGGACAAAATAAACAAACGCTGAAAATTACAGAAATTTATCTTCAAAATTGGGAGGGGACATTTTCGGAAAATAATTACGCGACGCAAAAATCGGGAAAATCTTAGAAATTGAATAACTCGGAGACTATTTGGCCAAATTCAACGGGGTTTTTTCCAAATTGGGTAAAATACCGAGCTCTACAACTTTCGTCCGAAAAAAATTTTCTCTAGGTAGAGACGGGGAAAAGATAGAGTTCTGACGTAAATCGCGGGAGATCACCGCAACGGGCTAAAACCACGCTCGAGAGTAAAGAACACAACAAGCGGTAGAGGTGAGGTAGAGTTGCAAAACAAAAATTGGAGCTCTACATATTTTCATCTCCACCACCGCCTTATAGAGCTCGGCGAGCCGATTCAAAGGAGCCCTCGCACAACATCCTCCGACCGGAGACACCGGAGATATCTGCGCGCGAAGTTGCGGCCGCCATCTTGGACCGCCATCTTGCTTTCAGAAAAGCGGCCGTAGCTTCGCCCATAGACACCGTAGAAACGCGCGGTTTTCGCTGGTGACCTTGGCTAACGGAGCTCTACCGAAACAACTGGTAAAATCTCAAAAAAGAGAGCCACTCTACCTTGGTAGAGCTGACCCGGTAAAGAGACAGAGTACAACAAGGGCAGAAGTATAAAGAAGACCGCATCTCTCTACGACAAGTAGCGGCGGAGATATCCGGCTTGGAAGATTGCGTCCGCCATCTTGGACGCCATATTGGAAATCTTCCGAGGCGGATAGCTCGGGACCTATAAGTCCTAGAGAGACGTGACTGGTGTCAGGGAGTAGGGCACACGGAGGGCTATCAACTGCACGGCAAGGGAGGACTCTACATAGAGCGGTTCAGGACTTTGGAAAATTGTAGAGCCCAAAAATTTTTTCTTTTTTGGGCTATACAAAGTTACCACTAAAGACAAGCCCTGTGATAGAGCGCAGTGTCTAGGGACACAACGTAGAGTAAAGAAAGAGGTCACTTACCAACTTACCATCTGCTCACGGAAGAAGCCGCAACCGTCGCCACCGTTGACCGCCGACAGCCGTCGCCACCGTTGACCGCCGACTGCCGCAGCCGCACCCGCACCTGCACCAGCACCTGAAACAGAAAGGAAAGCATTAGTAAAGGACACAGAAAAGTTGCAGGCCGTACTCTGCAAACAAAATAGGATAAGGACAGTGAGCCGAGTCTTTTGACCGGCACACTTAGAGTAGGAAATTAGTAGATTTAAGACCCTAGTCTATTGACTAGAATCTCAAACCAGACAACTGACAACTGCCTCCAAGATGTTCCACACACCGAAGACGCAGCAGCGGGAGAAGCATCAATCAATGGACGTTCAGTCGCCGCCGAGACACGAAGAGAGGGCAGGACACTCTGGAACGACCAGGCAAGCGAACGTCCGAAGATCGATCGAAAGAATAGAGCAGGCTGAGACCGGGATACAGACGAGGTTGCCAAATAAGGTGACCCAGGGAACAAAAACGATCCCGAAGACAAGACCCACAGAAGAGACGAAGCCTGCTGCTATCCAGAACAAAACCCCGCCAGAAACAAAAGCCCCCCCTCCGAAAACTCCCACGAAGACGCATCCGAGTGGAATCAGGACAACCGCGACCACAATAAAAGGGAAACGGAATATGCCGACGCCCCAGTCCCATACTTACACCAAATGGGGCTAAGGCCACTTTCGCTACAAAGGCAGCGGAGGCAGCGGCTGTGCATAAAAAGGGAGTCGAAAACCTCAACAAATTTCAAAATTTGCGAAAGGATGTGAGACAAGAGATAAACAGGGCCCTGGATAGACTCCTCGAACTAGCAACAGCAGTTCCCACAAGGAGAAACTTGGAGGAGGAGTTAAGGGGAGAGAGTGAGGAAAGAGGGGAGAAAACTGGAACGCAGACAGAGATGGAGCCAAAAAATGGAAAGGGGAACGATCACAAAATAATGATGGATATGATGGAAGAAAACTACAGACAAACACAGGAAAATGGAAGGAAGATGGAAGAGATAAAAAGGATGATCGAAGCTCAGAACGATGTCCAGGAAAGGGGAACCTATGCGAGCGTAACGGCGACGAAACCAAACGATACACAGGGCAGAATGGAAACCGCGTTGCACTCCATAGTGGTCACCTCGACGGACGACCAGGACACGGGGGAACAGGTACTAGAGCACATAAGGAAAACGGTAGAGGCAAAAGAGGGATGGATTAGGGTGGAAAAGGTCAGGAAAGCGAAGGACAGGAAAGTCATAATGGGATGCGCCACCAAAGAGGACAGGCAGAGGATTAAGGAAAAGATAGAGTCGGGAAATGCCCGCTTGGTCGTGGAAGAGGTGAAAAACAAGGACCCTCTCCTGATCCTCAGGGACGTACTGCAGATACACAGCAACGAGGAAGTACTGAGAGCCCTGAGCAACCAGAACAAGGGTGTCTTCCACCTCCTCGATGACGGAGAGGATAGAATGGAGGTCAAGTATAAAAAGAGGATCCGAAACCCCCACACAAATCACATAGTGATTTCCACATCCCCAACAGTATGGAAAAGAGCAATGGCACTGGGAAAGATGAGGATTGACCTACAAAATGTCGTAGTGTGGGACCAGTCGCCGTTGGTTCAATGCTCAAAGTGCCTTGGCTATGGACATGGAAGAAGATTCTGTAAGGACCCGGAGACCCTGTGTAGCCACTGCGGCGGACCCCATCTTAACACAGAGTGCCCGGAGAGAGCAATAGGAGAGGCACCAGAGTGCGTAAACTGCAGGAGAGCAAAGCTGGACAGCCGCAAGCATAACGCCTTTGGAAGGGAATGTCCAATAAGACAGAAGTGGGAAAAGATAGCCAGGGCAACTGTGGCCTATTGCTAAGGTGGTCCCAGAGGGCACCCACCAGTACAGAACAATACAAGCAAACGTCCAGAGAAGCCAGCTAGCCACAAACGAGCTGCTCTTGGAAGCGCAAAAAAGGAAGGTAGCGGTGGTTCTACTCCAGGAACCCTACACCGGGAGGGATAGGCGCATGAAGGGCTACAAAGGAGCGAGGGTCTACCAAAATACTAACCAGACGGAGGGTCCCATCAAGGCGGCGATAGTCGTCCTCGACGGAGAACTAGATGTCCGACAGTGCCTCGAGGAGACCACAAACAACATCGTGGTGGTACAAGTAAAAACCCAAGACTGGGAAATCACCCTCGCGTCCTACTACTTCGAGCCGGATAAGCCAATTGAGCCATACCTAGAGCATCTCCAGCGGATAAACGGCAAAGTACAAGGGAAGCTAGTTATTGGGGGCGACGCCAACGCCAAAAGGACCTGGTGGGGCAGCAACGTGGAGGACCAAAGGGGAGAGCATATGTGCGGAGTGTTGGCCGAGATGGGTCTCCACATCCTAAACAGCGGCGACACCCCCACATTCGACACCATCAGGGGAGGAAAGAGGTACAGCAGCCACATCGACGTGACGGCCTGCTCGGAAGACTTCCTTGGCTTCGTGGACGGATGGAGAGTGGACGAGAGCCTGACGGGGTCGGACCACAATGGCATAGTGTTCGAGTTATTGCTGCAGAAATCCAAGGGACTAAAAACCGAAAGAACTACTAGGGTATACAATACCTAGAAAGCAAATTGGGAGCAGTTTCGTGAGAAACTGCCCCAATTCATGTTAGAAGCAGGTATAACCCTAGATAGGATACGGGAAACTAATAACAAAGAAGACCTGGACCAAAAAGTAGAGCAATACACCGGAGCTGTTATAAACGCAAGCAACGAAACCATCCCCAAAAAGAAAAATAAGGATACACTTACCGTGCCATGGTGGACCGAAGAGCTCGCAGCGTCGAAGAAAGAGGTAGCCGTCCGGAAGCGGAGGATCAGGAACGCAGCGCCGCACCGAAGACCGCGAGTCGTGGCTCTGTACCTGGAACAGAAAAATAAGTATGAGAGGGAGGTTGAAGAGGCGATAACGCTAAGCTGGAAGGAATTCTGCGGGAAACAGGATAGGGAGGGAATGTGGGAAGGAATCTACAGGATAATGGCAAGGACGGAAAGGAGAGAGGAAGACCTGCCCCTGAAGAGAGGGGACCACGTGCTGGATCCGGAGGAATCCGTACGATTCCTGGCGGAATCCTTCTACCCCAGGGACAAGGCTGAAACGGAAATGGACCTTCACCGGCAAATAAGACGACGAGCAAAAGAAGCAAACGAGTTGGGTCATGATGTCAACCATGACCCACCGTTTACCCCTGAAGAGCTGGAAGTCGCGGTGAAGTCGTTCAACCCGAAGAAGGCACCGGGAGCAGACGGCCTCACAGCCGACGTGTGCCAGAAGGCAATCAGCAGCGACCCAGAGTTGTTCCTCGCACTCACAAATAAATGCCTCGAACTCTACCACTTCCCCAGGACATGGAAAGAAGCGGTTGTGGTGATCCTCAGGAAGCCGGGGAGGGAGGACTACACCACTCCCATGTCATACCGGCCGATTGGACTGCTGCCGGTCCTGGGGAAGATCTATGAGAAAATGCTCGTGAACCGCCTCAAATTCCACATCCTGCCGGGCGTCAGCCCCCGCCAGTACGGCTTTATGCCGCAGAGGAGTACCGAGGACGCCCTCGTCTCGCTCATTAAGCACGTACGTGCAAAAGTGAGCGCCAAGAGACTGGTTACACTAGTCTCTTTGGACATCGAGGGTGCCTTCGACAACGCCTGGTGGCCGGCCATAAAGACCAGACTGGCGGAGGAGGGGTGCCCGGGGGACTTGAGGCGGGTCATGGGCAGCTACCTGGAGGACAGGAGGGTGGAGGTGAGATACGGGGGCAAAAAGTGCACTAGGAGCACGGAAAAGGGCTGCGTCCAGGGTTCAATAGGGGGCCCCATCCTCTGGAACCTGCTCCTAGACCCACTGCTGCGAGAAGTGGAAGCACTGGGATTTCACTGTCAGGCCTTCGCGGATGACGTCGTGCTCGCATTTGACGGACAAGAAGCCATAGAGGTGGAAAGACAGGCAAACATCGCCCTCAGCCATGTTCACGAGTGGGGGGTTAAAAATAAACTTAACTTTGCACCACATAAAACAAGTGCCATGCTCATCACGAAAAAACTAAAGCATGACACCCCGCGACTGAGCATGGCTGGGGTCGAGGTAGCCATGTCAAACCAGATCAAGATCCTGGGGCTGATAATTGACAATAAGTTGACATTTAATGCGCATGTCAGCAGCGTCTGCGTACGAGCCTCAAACATATTTAAGCAGCTTGTAAGGGCGGCACGGGTGGGATGGGGACTGAACCCAGAAGTTATTAGGGCGATATATACGGCAGCCGTGGAGCCGGTGGTGCTCTACGCAGCAGCGGCATGGGAACCAGCGGCACACAAACTGGGGGTGCGCAAGAAACTAGGCGCAGTGCAACGAGGGTTCGCGCAGAAGATGTGCAAGGCCTAGGATAAAAGCCCATGCAGGACTCATGGGGAATGAGAGGGCGGACCAGTTGGCCAAGGAAGCGGCCCTAAACGGCAAGCGACGACCTGATTACGATAGGTGTCCGGTCTCATTCGCGAAGCGCACAATCCGCGAGGAAACGCTCCGCGAATGGGATGGGAGGTATCGAACGGAGGCCACCGCCGGGGTGACGAAAGCCTTTTTCCCCGACGCCGTTAGGGCCCATAGAGCCATTAGGAAAATTAGGATGGACGGCCAGCTGACTCAGCTTTTCACGGGGCACGGGGGGTTCTCCTCATACTTGAACAGATTCAAGTGCAAGGAGAGCCCGTCGTGCCGATGTGACCCCAACGAGGAGGAAAGTATCCTCCACCTGGTTTTAAAATGCCCTATCTTCGCGTACGCGCGCTTTAACACAGAGCAGGCGGAGGGGATTGAAATAAAGCTGGAAAACTTGCCAAAACTTACCAACAATAAAACATTCCTAAACTACTGCAGGGAAATAATCACTAAAGTTAATAAAATAAATAAATAGGATAAAAAAAGTAATGTTTAAAATATATTATGATTAATATGTTTGTAAACATACAGGGGAAACATAGATATGCAAATAATATAAGCAAATAGTTATTAAGGAATGTTAGTAGTAACTAGAACTAAGTATATGCATGATAAAAATGTAATAGCATTAGAAGAGCAACCTAGACATAAGAGAAACATAAATTGTAAAAAACAAATAAATAAATAAGGTAGTCAAATAATGTTAGCAACATATCGTTGTATATAGTGTTAAGCATTCAAACAAATGTAATAGAGATAAGCTAGTAATTAAGAAAAACATAAATGTAAAATAAGAAAAGATAAAGAAATAAAGAAACCCCCCCCCCCCCCTTTTCCCCCCACGCTCTTACTTTAATAAGATAATATATCCCAATAAGAGAAAATAGAAATAAGAAAATAAATAAAAGTATAAAGATAGAGTAGATACATTAGAAAATAAAGTCGGAGGTAGAGGATCTATCCCCGATCCAAAAGTGTGAAAGAGATGAATGACAGAAATAATCGTATGAAGTATGAAAGCATCCGTAGCAAAAGCGAGAACTGGTATGAAAGAGTAGACAAAATACAATGTTTAATATAGGCTCCGATTATGTTGGAGGGTAGGCAAAAAAAAAAAAACATCAGATGGGATGAGGTCAATCTTGAAGTGCAGTATAAAAAAAAAATTACGAGTAATTCAACCAACTCCAATACATTACTACTTTTAAATATTACTTGCTGCAATGAAACACCTCATGGACAAATCCGACTCGAACTTGGCCGGTTTCATAACAAAACATTAAACTTTTTCCATTGTTTGGGCGACGCCGATGACTTTATTGAGTTTAATTGAGGGGATTGGGGTAAAACCGCCCTTGGAAGTTAATATGAGAAAATGTTTATTTTTTAAGTTGAATAAAATAAATTTGGCTCAAATATAGTTCTAAGCTTGGATTCAAATATGGGCTATAGGGGATATAGGGGTAAAACCGACCGTGAAAGTATGTATTCCACGCGAACGAAGTCGCGGACACAGCTAGTAGCTTACAATTACTGAACCAGAACGGAAGCATCGTAACAATAGCACAGCTTCATGTTTCGCGGCGATAACGTTAACAAAGCGTTATTAACGCAATACCGTTATATTTAATAAGGATCGTTACCAAAAAAGTTATTGACTCATTATCGAACGGCATTATCCACTTTGAATCGTGGCCAAGAAACTCGTTGAAGTATTTAATTGCCGGGTTGTTTTTAATCACTTTGCTCATTCACTAGGGGATGAGATTACCGTATAGGGGTAGGGAGTTTCAAACACGCCGTCACCTCCCTCGGGTGACAGTAAGGTGCGTCAATGCATTTTTTCAATGCATTTAGATTGAAAAAAGTAAGTGTCGAGTTTCTTGCCGGTTCTTCTCGACATGATCAATATTCCGAACACGGCGGTAGAATACTTAATCTGTACTGACGATTCATAAGTGCTTTTGTAAAGCTTACATGAATAAAGATGTTTTAAATTCTATTGTATTATATTTCCCCAGCTCAAAAAAAATAAAAAATAAAAGGGGATGGGATTACCAGCCCTACTGTTTAAAAGAATATTATACTGTTTTTGGCTACATTGTACATTTTACTGCGGGACAAAGAAAAAGTATGGAAAATACTGTTTTAATGTTTAATAGTATGTGAGGCCAAAAATCTGGTTATAAAGTGCTAACTGTGCCCATGACTTCGTTCGCGTGGACTACGTACTTTCATAGTCGATTTTACCACTATCTCCCCTAATAATTAAGCAAAAAAAAAGGATTTATACCACACCATTTTATTTTGTAAAACACTGCTTTTTTTCTTCCCGGATTCATATACTTTTTTCAAGCGAAAGACGTTTATCAATGCTTATGCAATGCGCGTGCAAAGCTGGCTGGTGAATTAAAGATACACCGAAAACCTTTAGATCTTCAGTTAAAAAAAACAATTAGGTAGGTACGTAGAAAAATCAGATTTTAAAAATAATGGAAAAATAACGAATAATGATTGCTTAGCGATCAAACATGTGTGGTGGACAATGGTTCCAATCTGCTACAGGTCCTCAAAATAGTTCACAACTATATTAGCAAAAAAAGTAAATGGCTGCCGATCAACATTTTTACCTGACATTTTCCTTCTCACCTTACGTCTCGCGTTGTCTGGTTTTACCAGTTTTGTATATTTTTCCTGTTGAATATGATTACGAGACATCACATGATGTGAGACTAACTCGACAATTAGTTTTCAAATTGCTTTGTTGTTTTTAGAATCTGTATTAAAAGCATCACTAATGCATTTACCGGTTTTTAGACGCAAAATTTGCTAAATATTAATTTTACACCAATTCCGTGTTGCGTTCTTACTAAACAATATCATTAACCAACCGAACGGATATTTATAAGTATTTCAAATGTATAAAAGTATGTTAGTAGTCCTGGCTAAATTCTGACTTCATATAGTCAGATGTATAAGTCAGAAACAAAGTATTTTTTTTTATTAATTAAAGTAATTTCATATAAACTTTTGTATTTAAGGATATCTGTGGAGTTTGATTGATTTTTGTAATATTGATTGTTTATCGCGTCGCAAATTGAATAATATAGGTATAGACATAGAAAACATCTTTATTCATGTAAGCTTTACAAAAGCACTTATGAATTGTCAGTACAAATTAAGTATTCTTTTTCTTTTCACACACACACATGTATTCACACAAACACTCACACACACTCAGTCCCACAGGTACATACATACACGACTGTACCTAAACACTTACATACAAACACACACCAATCACTATGTAGCTACATACAGTATCATCTACACACACATCATAAAGCAACGTATTTACGTCGCGCGCCGCTCGCCGCTCCGTCGACAACCACGCGCCTCGCTGTCCGCCGGTCAACTGAGCGCGGGCCTACCGGCCGCGCCTATTTATGCGTGTGCGAGTTCGCGTCGCGCGCGCCGACCGGCTGATCGACGCGTCAACGCCCTCTGGTGTTTCTTTTAGTTATAAGTTTATATTGTTTTACTACCCACTAGTTATACTCCATTTTATTGTACATAATTTGATTCGTTTTACCAATATACACATTCTCTTCTCTACTCTCATCGGAGTTTCATTGAAGCAACCAAATAGGGAAGCAAGACTACCTAAAGTGGTGACCCTCTCTGGAAGAAAATCAACCTTCGAAGACTAACTTCAAACATCAACATGGCTCAAGCTGAAGACACAGGCTCCACTCCAAAGGCATCCGAAGTCGCCGGTATTGCGCTATCAATGCGCGTACCGCCGTTCTGGCGTGATAGACCGCGATTGTGGTTTATTACGTTCGAAGCTGCAACCTGCGAATTGAAGAAAGGCCAAACCCAACTCGCCCAACTCGTCATCGCCCAGCTGGAGAAGACCGACATAGAGCAAATCAGCGATCTGCTGTATAACCCGCCGGCAGAGAACTACTATGACGCGCTGAAGCAAAGACTAATCTCCGTCTACGAGGAATCCGAAGGAAGGCAATTCCAAAAGTTGCTTTCCGAAATGGAGCTCGGAGATCAACGACCGTCCCAGCTGTTACGTCGCATGCGAGACCTCGCTCGCGACAAAGTCCCCGAGTCCACACTCCGACTCATGTGGATGAACCACCTACCTGCCCACGTGAGGTCGGTACTCGTGGTCAGCGACAGCATCAGCAAGACCGCCGCACTCGACGAACTCGCACTTCTAGCAGACAAGATGCTAGAACAAACGCAAGAAATCAGCGCCATTTCGCCGTCGCCGCGAGCAACACCACGTTCGTCGCATCCAGCACTTGCATCATCAGCACAAGATACCATCAACACACAGCATCTACTTGATGAGATACGCAAATTATCTCTCGAAGTCGCCGAATTGCGAAGCAACGCGTATCAGTCGCGTTATCACCGCGGGCGCTCACCCTACGGGCGCACCGCGCAGCGCTCTCGCTCTAACGCGCGCTCTGCCTCACGCTCGCGCGCTTATCACGGCGCGGAGAGCTCGCCTCGCTCTTTCTGCTACTACCACGAGCGTTTTGGGCGAAACGCACGTAAATGCCAATCACCATGTGCATTTACCGACTCGCAACACAAGAACAAAGATGTCTCGTCGTCATCGGTAAACTCGACCGAACGTTAGACGAGGCGGGGTCCGACGTTCGCAACAAATCCTACCGTCTCTTCGTGAACGACAAGAACTCAAGACTGACGTTTCTCATCGACACCGGTGCTAACGTCTCAGTCATCCCACGCAAGAGAGGAGCAAGAATGAAGAACATGCCATTCACCCTGTACGCTGCGAACAACACCACAATCAACACCTACGGCGAACAAACCCTTGAGTTAAACCTCAACCTACGCAGACCGTACAAATGGAAGTTCATCATAGCCGATGTCAGCAAGCCCATCATCGGTGCCGACTTCTTGTGCCACCACGACCTACTGGTTGACATGAAGAGTCAACGACTGATTGATGACGTAACCAAGTTATCAATCCACACTCCTGGCCGCTACACGGACGTACCTACTGTCCGTAGCATCGATCTCGAAGAGTCGTACCACCGAATACTGAGCGAATTTCCCGGTACCACCAGACTCAATTCTATGAGTCTCACGCCGAATCACCGTGTGGAACACCACATCGAGACCTCCGGACCACCGCTGCACTGTCGCGCTCGACCTATTCCGCCACACCGATACGAAGCCGTGAAGAAAGAATTCGAGTCGATGATGCAGCAGGGCCTCTGCCGACCGAGCAAAAGCCCATGGTCCAGTCCGCTACACGTCGTGCCGAAGAAAAATGGCGATCTCAGAGTCTGTGGGGACTACCGCCGTCTTAACGCCATAACGAAGCCAGATCGATATCCAATACCAAGAATCAAAGATTTTACCTATCAACTCGCCGGAAAGACCATATTCTCCACAATAGACCTGAACAGAGCTTACCAACAAATACCGAACAAAGAAGCCGATATCGAAAAAACTGCAATCGTGACTCCATTCGGGTTATTCGAGTTCCCTCGAATGTGCCCGGGACTCAGAAACGCCGGTCAAACCTTTCAACGGTTTATCCATGAAGTACTTCGAGGACTCGACTTCGTATTCCCGTTCGTCGACGATCTGTTGTTAGCATCCGAATCAGAAGAGCAACATCAACAACATCTACGCACCGTTCTACAACGACTAGACGACGCCGGTATAACGATCAACCCGTCAAAATGCGTATTTGGCAAGACTTCAGTCAACTTCCTTGGTTATGAAGTTTCGTCAGCTGGCATCATCCCACCAAAAGGGAAAATATCATCGATTACCGAATACCCAAGACCGACTACAGTTCAACAACTGAGAACTTTTCTCGGTATGATAAACTACTACCGTGAACACATACCGAACGCCGCATCACTTCAAGCTCCGCTCAACGAATACTTACACAACTCGAAGAAACGCGATAAGACCGAAATCAAGTGGTCGACCGAGTCCATTCAAGCATTCGAACAAGCGAAAATATGCCTTCAAGACGCCGCGCTACTCGCACACCCGCACAGCTCCGCTCCGCTCGCACTATTTTGCGACGCGTCCAACACCTGCGCTGGAGCCGTACTACAACAGTACATTAACAAGTCGTGGCAACCTCTTGGCTATTACTCGAAAAAGTTTTCAACTGCGCAACAAAAGTATAGTACCTACGACAGGGAACTACTTTCAATATACATGGCAATGAAGCACTTTAGAAAAATGTTCGAAGGAAGAGAACTAATGATATTCACCGACCACAAGCCATTGACCTACGCGCTTCACAAAGCAACATCGGACAGCGAAACACCGCGTCGGTCAAGACAATTACTATTTATCGCCGAATTTACTTCCGACATCCGTCACATCAGCGGGAAGGACAACGTAGTCGCCGACGCACTATCACGTGTCGAGTCAATTACGTGTCCGACGCCCATCAACTACGAACAACTAGCCGTAGCACAACAACAAGATCCCGAGTTACCCACATTACTACAGCAAGCCAACCTGAAAATTAAGAAAATTCAACTACCGAACACAGACTACGAAATCTACTGCGAAACTTCAACTCCGCACATCCGTCCATATCTACCTACTGACTTTCGTCGCACTGCATTTGACGCCGTGCATAAGATCAGTCACCCCGGAACGCGGACGACACGAAAATTGATCCAACATCGCTTCTTCTGGCCATCGATGAACACCGACGTCGGTACCTGGGCAAAGGCCTGCTTGCCCTGTCAACGCGCGAAGATTCAAAGACATACGCACACAGGCGTAGGTACATTCGCCGCCTGCGACCGATTCGATCACCTACACATTGATATCGTTGGACCGCTCGCAACTAGCGAACGCGGACTCCGGTACCTACTTACAATGATCGATCGCACTACCCGCTGGCCCGAAGCTGTACCATTGCAAGAAATCTCCGCGGAAGTGGTCGCAGAACAAGTCTACAATACCTGGATTTCAAGATTCGGTTGTCCGAAGTCAATAACAACCGACCAAGGCCGCCAGTTTGAGAGTCGACTGTTTCGCGCCCTTACACACCTACTGGGCGCGGAAAAAACTCGAACGACTGCCTACCACCCGCAAAGCAACGGGATCATCGAACGCTGGCACAGATCCTTAAAAGCCGCTTTGATGTCTCGTCTGGAGTCAAACACCAAATGGATCCATGAGCTACCTACTGTGCTCATGGGACTTCGCGCCGCAATCCGCACCGACACCAATACCAGTGCAGCGCAATTAATCTACGGTCAAGCTTTGCGCCTGCCTGGTGACTTCATCGCATCAACATCATCATCATCAAGCAACATGGATCAAGACTTCGTGGATCAACTACGCACGTCAATAACATCGCTCACGCCGACATACCTACCGCATAGCAACAAGCGTAGTATGTTTGTGCACAACGCCCTACCTACGTGCCACTCCGTGTTTGTACGAGTCGACGCTGTACAAAGGCCTCTTCAACCTCCATACGAAGGCCCGTACCCCGTGCTGGAGCGCAACGACAAGTACTACAAGCTGCAACTCCCAGGAAGAGAAGCTGTGGTGTCAATCGACCGACTTAAACCGGCATTTACGGTCAACGCCCCTGACGTCACAACAGCTGATCCAGTCTCAAGCGCGCCGCAGTTGCCTACACCATCTGTGAAACCTGATGCATCGCAGCCAACGACGTCGAAATTCGGCAGGAAAATCATCAGGCCTGTACGCTTCGCTTGAGGGGGAGTACTGTAGCTACATACAGTATCATCTACACACACATCATAAAGCAACGTATTTACGTCGCGCGCCGCTCGCCGCTCCGTCGACAACCACGCGCCTCGCTGTCCGCCGGTCAACTGAGCGCGGGCCTACCGGCCGCGCCTATTTATGCGTGTGCGAGTTCGCGTCGCGCGCGCCGACCGGCTGATCGACGCGTCAACGCCCTCTGGTGTTTCTTTTAGTTATAAGTTTATATTGTTTTACTACCCACTAGTTATACTCCATTTTATTGTACATAATTTGATTCGTTTTACCAATATACACATTCTCTTCTCTACTCTCATCGGAGTTTCATTGAAGCAACCAAATAGGGAAGCAAGACTACCTAAAACTACTAACATTATCTACTTAGTTTGCTATATGTTCTGTTTCTGTTTTTTTTTTACCGTTCCTATATTGTCCGCGTAACTAAAACTGGCTTACTCTGCTTATAGTTAGGGGCCTGGTGTCCTGTAATAACAGGTTCTCTATGAAACCTATCTCAGGCACCGGTCTCTCACAAATAAGATAATTAGTATTCCACTAACCTAACTCTAGTTAAGAATATTTGTGTAGAGAAATAAATGATTATTCTATTCTATTCTACCGCCGTGTTCGGAATGTAGCTCATGTCGAGAAAAACTGGCAAGAATAGGTTAACGTGTCTCTCTAAACACTTGACATTGGCGGAATCATCGCGTTATCTAGAGACGCGAGATAGAGTCCATTAATATAAAAAAAGAATAGGTTTCTGAAAGCAATATTAAAGTCATTACTTTCCCACGAGTATTGAATAAAATAAATGCACCAACTATGGAAATTATTCTGGTATATACGGATATATTGGAATAAGATAAGCCTGTTCCTTCCATTCTTACGGACAGATTTTGTTTGGGAGCAATTAGGGACGGTGAATGAAAGAGGGGGGAAATGGTTAAACGAGGAAAGAAAAGGAGAATAGTGAAACTACCGTCTCGGAAGACTAAATTAGAGGCTGTAGTAGCTTGAGGAGCCGGAGTTGCATACCCGTACACCATTCATATACCAGAAATTGCTCTCAGTAACCTCTGACAAGTTTTAAGTTAGGACTAATATTCTTAAATACTGTTTGTAAACTCGCTACACCGTAAAGCGTAGACAGCATAGCTTGACTATATCTTGCTATATATTTACTTTTTTAAGACCGCAGCCAAATAACAAACAATTTATTTTATTTATTTTTATTTAAAAAACTTTACTGCACAAAAAAAGTACAAAAGGTGGACTTAATTCTAGGAGCATTCTCTACCAGCCAACCGTTGGGTCATGCAGATAGTACGTTTATGGGTGCGGTACAATTCGGTGTTGTGTTCCTGCGTGTGAGTAAGGTTTCCAGAACTCCTTAAGAGGTACTCCATTAGAAGCAGGGGTCAAGACGTCAAGGTAAGGGCGACAAGTCTAGTAACAGCTGTATTATGCTGTCCTTGTCACTCTTGAAGGTAGGACCTCATTACCACTTGAAATCAGGTTGGATGAGGTCAATCTTGAAGTGTCAATATAAAAAAAGAATTATCTAAATACAACTAGTTTCTTAACCAACATGGCGCCATGGCCGGCTATTTATTTTATTGTAATGCTATTCAACAATACTTTAGAAGCAAAATCGCTTGGCACGCCTTGTTAAATCAATTGGAATTCTATCCCACATTGCAAACGAATGAATTCCATTCGAAAACTTCGTTAGCATAGTAACAGACTGAAGGCAAATGTAGACAACTGGGAATATTTGTGTTTGCCGTTATAAACTTTGAGGCTTGCAAATCAAATTTAGGTTCTGGAGGTACATAGTTTAAGTTGATTAATAGAACTAGTAAAAAAACGGCTATGTGCGACTCGGACTCGTGCGCGAAGGATTTCGTACCATTGAGGGTACAGAGCTAACATTTTTAGTGAGTTGATTGAAAGGTAAATTGCGGTTTACGATTAATGACGTATTTAAAAAAACAACTTACTAGATCTCGTTCAAACTAATTATTAGTGGAAGTTTGCATGGTAACATCGGTTTTATCAATCTTTTTTATTTGAAAATTACAAGCTTGACACATTTTACCACCTTAAAGTAATAATATTAATAATAATAATAATTCTTTATTGACGTAATCGTAAGTACAAATTCCTATGAAACTCTGACACTCGAACTAGGCTTAAGTGCCTGTATCTCAAGAGTCAGTGGCTTCTCCCAATTTTTGCAACAAGTGTGTCAAAAAAGCTAAATCTATCATATTTTTAACAAAGCACTGTGTGAATATTATGATTGAGACGTATAATGTTTAAATATAAATATTATGATTTACTTATAGTAGATATAATTGTCACTCATACAAATTTTTCTGTTTGAAATAAATTAGAAACTTCAATATTAATTTAAGATAGGTCTATCCATAGATACCCCAGACGTATGGGTTTGAGGAACCCATTTTTTTACGTTTTAAAAGTATAGTTCCCATAGTTGTGTAAAAAAGGGCTGTGATATCCGAATGACAAGACATACAGGACAAATCCATGGGGTTCCATTTTTGGACATTTAGCTGCGCAGAGCCCTAAAAATCAAATTACATCTTACGAGGGTAGAGATAATTTGGAGACCAGCAGCATTCTTGAAACTTTCGTTAAAAATTAATAGTATTTCCTGTTAAATTTTTATATTTTGCATGACCGAAAAATCTGTAACGTACTTTGCTCCTCCCGGACATCGAACCCTGGTCCCCGAAAGCACACATTGATGCGTGCGATGATGCGTTTTTTTCGCAAAGGTGAAGGCGTGTCTGGGCCTCTCCTGCTAGTGCAAGCGTTATTTGTTAAAACACCCCGTACAACCTTATCGCCTTCATCATCATCCACGGTGATGTTGTCGAAAACTCTTAACTACCACAACACCTCCGTCATCATACATGGCACCAAACCAGTAGACCATGAAAGCATCACGCCTCAGGATGGGCTTAAAAACATGCTCCAACTCCTTAGCAACAAACTTTGCCGGCCTCAGACTCTGCTCTTACAACATAACAAGTTTAAAACAAAAAGTAAATTTAAAAAATTCTACTCTACCAGTTATTGTTTCGAACATTTTTGGGCATCAGACAAATCTGTTTACGTTTTTGTTTAAAAAAAACAGCAGTCTTTTGTTTTGTATTTTAAATTAAAATTAAATTAAATTAAATATTTAATATTGGACAACATCACATACATTGCTCTGATTCTGTGGTAAGTAGCTTAAGCACTTGTGTTACAGAAATCAGAAACAACGACGGTACCACAACACCCAGACCCGAGACAATATGGAAAAGTTCGTTTCCCATATTTATCGTTGCATTCCTGATTCAAATCACAACGTGATTTTAAAAAAGCAAAATATTGTGTTTTTTTTTCTATAAATAAATGCGCTACACAATCACACCAATCTCCTGGTCTCAAACTAAGGTTTTTCCTTGTACTATGAGTACCAGACGACGGATACTAACTGGGGGCGTCATCCCAGCACACATAGACTCAAGTCAATTTAGAAAAGTTCGTTTTCCAAATTGACCCGACCGGGAATCGAACCCGGGATCTTTCGCGCTTTGGACGCCTACCTTAGCCACTGCGCCGTCGTCGTCTATAGCTGAAAATATAACTCCATTCGGAACGTCATACACTATGACAAACCACAAAATAAAAGTAGGTAAGTCCTGGCTAAACGCATGCCTAAAATACCATTGAATCCGAAACTAGGTAAACGTGATTATCTCTCTGAGTAGCTCACAGCGCGTTAACAACAATAGGTCAAAAACTAAAGCAATTCACGCTTGTCCAAAATAGGATGGGTGACCATGCCGACCGAATTTAGTGACATATACATACAACAAGCATATTCATTCCTTAGGACACGTCAAGCTGTTCGTTCGGCTGATATCCCCATATTAACTATTATAAGCCAGCCGATTATGGGAAGTGAGAAACAAAGCCATGTTTCGCATTTCCCATTATCCCGGCGAAATTAAAAATCCTTCCCCGCATTATTAATTAGCATAAAATGCATATTTAACAAGTCCCAGCAATGTTTGGCACGTATCACGAACTCCACGTAGGTACGTTTAAAAGCAGGTCAGACTCTACACTTTGCATCGCCGTTATACCGTCGGCATAAGAGCTAATATAGAGCTGCAAGTGATATACCGATGATGTAAGTATCGATACATCGGTCTTTGCTCCTTCAACATTCCTGGTTCGGAATGCATGAACTAAATCTATTATAGCTGTGCATCGTTCGAGATTGTAGCTGATACATGAATTAAAGATGGCACTATTATTTTAGCCTGTGTTAAGAATGCAACAAAAGTGATTCACATTTATTGCGAAGCCAAGTTACTTAGTTGGAAGAGTGTCCTGCGCATTATGTCCTGGGATTAAGTGATTTTAATTACAAAGAGCGGCAGAAATTGGTTTGATTTTCACTAGACCGGCGCGTTGCAATAGTTAATGAAATCCTGTAGGAATAAACCAGCAGATTTATTTATTTATTATTAAACAAACTAAATAAGTACATAAAATTGGACACACTGAACACACTGTTTGTCTGCGGGATCAAGGTCAAAAGTGGTCATCCCCCCATGCTTTTTTTATGTAGGTACTTAATTTTGTTTTCAAGCAAACAGAACTTGTTACCCATTAAAAGCCTATTTTACTCAAAGAGTTCGAATTTTATAGTGACGGGCAAAGTCGCGAGCAAAACCTACCTTTAATCAGGTACCTAACCATAGTTGTTAGACGCAATCTCATTATCAGGTTAAACACTAGACAGGGTTATCACACAATGCTCGTAACCTTTACCTACCCTTGTATAAAAGCAGTTACCCAACTTCCATACCACACAATCGCTCCAGGCGGAACCCTGCGCGCAATTCTTTAGACTAAACTGTGTGTGCTTCTACAAAGAAACAATCAAGATGAAGAACGGCCTGATCTTAGTCGTCGCCATTTTGTTCGTCGCGGCCATCATCGCCTCGACACACGCGTGCATCTCCCTTGGGAACCCGTGCAAATCAAACGAGACGCTGTGCTGCCAAGGGATGTACTGCCAGGTCCCGGAAGTTGGGGAGCTAGACGGAAAATGTGCTTCTATTACGACAACAGTTTAGACCAGTGCCTGCTCGGCGGTGTGGTTGCGCTACCAGGTACTAAAACGCCGCCACCAAATTGAAAAGACGCCAGTACCCTTCGCACGTACAAAAACGGTAATCAATATCAGTTTTATGGTAGTTCTAATGCTCACCGCCTTACAGAAGACCGCAGTCAAATAACAATCACTTCGGCGTTGTTGTGTTCCTGCGTGTGAGTAAGATTTTCAGAGCTCTTGGGCGGGTGCTACATTAAAAGCAGGGGGCAAATTTTCAAGGTAAGGGCGACAAGTCCAGTAACAACTGTATTAAGCTGTACTTGTCACCCTTAAGCTAGGACCTCATTACCACTTAATACCAGGTGGGATACGGTCAATCTTGAAGTGCAATATAAAAAACAGTGCTACTAGATTTTCCATAATATTTCATCAATATGTTACCATTTGATTATAGTTTTTGTTTGTGCTAAGGGCACCGTGGCGTTTATAAGTAAGAATATAATTGCGCTATCAGGATGGTATGTGGTAGCCGCCACAGAACTGGTTGTCACCTGGTTAGATTTTGTTTATGCTGTTGTGTCTCTAATTTTAATATAATTATTAATTTTATACATTTGGTCACAAAAAAAATACTGTTACAACTTTTAACCAACCAGAAATGTATTTGAAAATTTTATTGGCGGTGAATACATTTTTGTAATTGATAATTTTAATTTCAAGAACATTGTTTAAATAAACTGTTTTTGCTTTTTTTTGCTATGTTTGTAGTTTTCTATTTTCTACCTCAATACACTAATTTAATTCCGTAAGTGTTATTCACATGAAGTATAGTAACTTTGTGTTTCTGATCGCGTTAAATATGTATATTAGTGCTGACTTGAGTATTAATTTTGTTTTTTGAAGTTTTTTTTTGCTCAGACGGAACAAACATTTTGATCACATCCATGGACTTAATATAATAAACTATACTAAGTCCATGCTCACATCACACACATGACACTCTTACATTCTTATTGGGCAACAAGAATCGGTTTGAATTGATTACAACAAAAATAACACAGACAGTAGTAGAGCATTAACTTTTATTACTTTAGTTTTAATTTTTTTGCTCAGACGAATTAAAAATAATTGTATGGCACAGTTCGTGTTTATATGAGTACGAGGCATTTTATTTTCTCACTTCGTCATTGGGTAAACGCCAATTTTAATTGGTTCAAACATTTAAATTATAAAGACTCAGTATTTTGTAGATACAACTTTTACCTTTTACCTTCAATAACCATCTAAAATCACATCCCAACTAAATTGACCTATTCTCGAAAATAGACGCCCGGCTAAACTCAACCCTTGATAACAATGTCGTGTCACAGAAGATGGCGGCGATATAAATGCGAAGATAAAGGAAGCATAACACGCCCAGATTAAGAGATAAAAATGACGCTTGCAGACGGGCAATGGATCAGGCTTAGCGGCGTGACACACGGATGACTTAGCTGACGAGTAAAAGAAAACCGGACTGAATAAAAAAAACAAAATTGTTTTCAGTTACTTAAAGAATTATTTTAAAAAATGGGACATGTATTTTTTCATTCGCAAAATTAAAAAAATATTCTTGAAAAATTGAGAAATTGGGATAAGGCTATGTATTCACTGATAACGTTATGCGACAATTCAATTCAATACATCGCCATTATTTTTGATTAGGAAGAAAATGCAAAAATATGTGTCCCATAATTTTTTTGATAATTTAACAGATGAACACAAAATCAAATTTAAGTCTGCTTTCCTATTTAAAGTAAAATAAAAAAGGGCATTTTGCCTTCAAAAATTTACAGAAATCCACTAAGTGCAGTATTTATTGGTCTATTGGAACAATGGTAAGTATTCTATCGCCCTTGGGTCTATGCTGGAAAAAAACCCGACCCAATAGAAAAAAATATGACTGAAAAGATAAAATCCGAAGGACGTGCCAAAGACAATTTTAAGGAGTTTTATTTACGTGTACAAATCCGCCATTTTGGTTTAATAATTTTAAAATACCTAGTATTACACAAACACGACTAATGCTCGTTTCCAATATTTTACGATTCGTAATCTGTCAAAAAATACTATTCGTTGGTCTCCAACCAAACTACGAGGCGTTGATTTTAATTTCAAATTTACTTTCTATATCAGCTGTCCTCAGTCATGCGTCGGTCGTTTTCAGCTTACGCCTTGTATAATTTATTACCATAACGACGCGCCAACGTTAATATTTTTTTGTGTAAATATTGACAAACAAAGAAGGAGTATTAATATTAATAAAACATACCTACGTAGAAAATTAAATTTATTACTTCCTTTTTAATGTTTTTTTTGGAAAGTAAAGTTTTTGGGTCGGGGGTTTTGTTAATTTTTTTATTTATTGCCATTTTTTTATTTCTTAAAAACTTTTTCTAAAAATGCTACGAGCATTTACTGGTTCTGAAGAAAGTTTGCTTAGTATCAAGATGGCAACAAGACTCTCTAAAAATAACATTACAGGTCAATACTAAATTACTCAGGCATCTAGTGACACAAATCCTATTTACCCTTGTGGCTAATTATTGCTTTGAAATGTTATCTAATTGTCATAGTGACATTTGACTCATTTAATTGCCTAGCAATCAATCAATGTGCAATGTTGTATAATCAGATGGAGCATGACGTATAAATCTTTCGATTCTGGAAAGTTTAGTGGTTCTGTTTAGGTATTTTAATACACTTATTGTTTCCTGCGACTTTGTTTTTGATAAAATGTATTACATAATTATGTCAATCTAATAATTAACACCTCAGGCCAGGTGGAGTGACGATTTGCGCAGGACGGCTGGCAGGAGCTGGATGAGACTTACCGAAAATCGAGCGAAATGGTGAACATTTGGAGAGGCCTATGTCCAGCAGTGGACTGCAACAGGCTGATGATGATGATGATGATGAATAATTAATTTGAATATTTATTAAACAAAATCAACAGGAGGTGTGGAGACCTGATTTATTTATTTATGTATTTAAAAACTTTATTTCACAAAAAAAAACACAGATGGACTTAACGCTACGGGCATTATCTACCAGTCAACCTTTACGTCATGCAGAGGGTTTGCATACGGGTGCGGTAATAGTGAAAAAGTCCTGATGGGAATGGCTCCTAGCCAATAACCAGATTCATCAAATTAGGATTATAGTAATAACGAACTCTGGGCTCTGTAATTGATGTACAACCGGAATGAAAGCTAAGAGATTACAGTCTAAATATATATTTTTTTAAATATTTAAACCAAGGCGATGCCGCGGCAAACCGTGTCTCAATATTTAACAATAAATGACACATTTCGTTGTAATTTCATAACTCTAGAAGGTGCTCAACTATCCAAACCAAACGTTTAGGCTTTGTTTGGCCTATTTAGTAAATGATTATGTCATGTTTGCACAAAATTGGTCTAACGGATCTTCGTTTTTATCACATTTTTTGTAACAAATGAATATTTATTTATTTATTTATTAGGTTTACCAACGACTGTTACATTACATACAAGTACTTAAAGGAAAAAGAAAAACTAAAATTCTAGGCTAAATGCATAGTCTATTTTTTTAATCATGATACCCAATGAAGATCTTGGGTATTAGGTACTTTGCAATTAAAGGTTGTGTTTTTTTTTAATTTGTGACCTTTTTGTATTCAAGCAGCGATGTGTGCTAAGTCGCGAAGGGCTGCTTGTATGAAATAAAAATATCTTGTTTGCCCGTTTTGAAGTTTGTAGTCCCGTGTGTAGTCATTTACAAGAGATTAGGAAGTCTAAGTGAAACACTTTTCAAGGCAGCCATTCTTGTAAATATATTCATCGTAATCCTACCCAAGCAGGCGAAGTATACAAAGTAGTAAGATTATGCCACAGACACTATTGTAGCATATAATTAGAATTAGTACATACTTGTAACAAAAAACTTTCATTGAACCATTTCTATTCTGATATATTCTATTTGATGAAGATCTTTGGAATAATTAGAGTAAAAAATCTTTAAACCAGTTCGGTTTCGGTTCGGTTTAAAGAATATTTATTGTCTCAAGAAATTTACATTTCACTTATAAGACAATTTTTAACTTAAAAATACTTATTATAATGTAATGACAAACAGTGAGCATGCACTTAAAAATATAAACTAGCATAGATACTTATAGTTTTGAGATATAAAAAAGGGTAAAAACATTTTTTTTTCCTTAGCTACTAGTAAGTTTTGGAATTATGATTCTGATAAATATAGTTTAAGTTTATTTTTAAAACTGTTAATACATTCACTCTCCTTGATGGCTTTCGGTAGTTTGTTGTATAATTTCACTCCTTCATACATTAGATTTTGGGACCCGTACTTGGTTCTCAGAAATGGTAAGTTAATATTATCTGAATTTCTGAGTCTTTTATTTTGCAGTTGAGAGATCTTTAAGAAAACGGTGGGCAGAAAATAGGGGACCATTTGTAAACATTCATCCTTTTGTATAAAGCAGGTATTTAAGTATGTCTCTAAGTATGTAAAACCTTTAAAAACTGAAAACCTTTCAAAAAAATCGAAACAACTTTGACTGGTATCCAACCCAGTACTCGGAAATCATGCCTAGTACTTAAACTACCTAGTGCTTAGACGGATAGCCGGAATGGCCACAAAATCACGTCAGACTACACACTAATAATTTCCGCCTTTATGTCGTAGGCATAAGAACTAATATCGAATTGAAGTATATACCGTGACGAGCTATAGACTGTATCTGTGTGGAAACAAAAATATTGTCGTACGTTTTAGCAACACATTTTGATGGTCATAGCGAGCTAACATCATAACAAGTTTAGAAATAAAAAGAAAATTAATACAAAATACCATAAGACCAGTTGTTGTTTTAAACGTTTGAGGGCACCCAGACACATCTGTTGATACTTTTTGGTTGTTTATAAATAACTAGCTTTTCGCCTGCGGCTTCGCCCGCGTGGAATTCGGTTATGTTGCAGTATAAAGCACAACTATAAGAAAACTTCTCATTTCCACGGAAAAATTTAAGAAGCGCGAACAAAAACTAAATGGTGCACTATATTATATAAGAAGATGTAAAAAACAGTTTAGACGATCAAACTATTGTACGTCATCCCTCGAATTCCTCATTTTCAGAGATTCATTACCGTATTACATTTAGCTTCTAAATTTACATGTTTATATTCGTTTGCAATATTTTACCTTGTTTTAAACGACACTGCGCCATCTCCAATCCATCCATCAAGCAAACTATATTTTTGTTTTCCCTCGGGAATATGATTTTTTTTCCGGGATCAAAAGTATTATTCAATCCGGACTTTTAACTTTACGTCTGCAAAATTTCAAAGCAATCGCACGCAAATTAACACAGTTTCCGATTTATAATAATTAGTGAAGATTTAATAAATTTACAAAATACATTAAAATATCAACTCAAGCAATTAGAAAATGATCTTTATTAATTTTTTAATCAAAACCTATTTTTCTCAGAATTTGTTTGTTTGGTAGGTTATTTAATTACAGCTAACGTAGCAATATAAATATATTTTTCAAACCATACTAAGTTAAAAACGAAGTAAATAGACACCAAACATATTGAAAAATATTTTTTATTTCCACCAAAATTACAAAATGAACAATAATAAACAACTAGCTGTCTTAACGACGAATTATACATATGTATGTATATTTTTTCTTTCATTAAAACCTTCTCCTGTAAATAAGAAATAACAGAAAAAAATGAAAATTTGTCCAGCCGGCCATGCGTGATGGCGTAAACAAAGGAAAATATTGGATAAGATCACATACAGTGCAGTTATACTGTAGGTAGGTAGAGTACTTATGTTACAAAAGTCGGAAATAACAACTGTATCACAACACCCACAGACAGTGGACAAAAATAAAACTCTACTTGACAGTTTTTAAAAAAGTATTGTAAAATGTGCGCCCGTTTATTATTTATCCCAAGCAATTCGATCTATCTGGAAAAAATGTAAATAACCAGAGAAAAATAAGATTTTGTGTAACACATTTAAAAAGCGCGCGAAAACGCCAAGTCACGTCACTGTTACAATTATGACGTCAATGTTCTAGACCTCGAACCAATACGCATAGGAACGACTTAATTTAGATAAACGGAAAATGTTTAAATAAATTCTTAATACGGTTAGAGACACAATAATTCAATTTAGTCGGTAAAATAATAATTGTTTCGCCAAAATAAAATAAATAATTTTCGCCGAAAGCTGTCATTTCCGAATTGCAATGGTGGTTTCCGTTTCGGTTCTTTTGTTCCACAGATAAAAAAGTAAAATTAATTTGCAAAAATAAAATACTAACTATGCTTTTAATTAAAAATTAAAATGTAAAATAATACTAAGTAATACTTAACTAATAAGCTAACCTATCGAACACTTTTTAAATTTTATTGTTAACACTGTCAAGTAGCCAATTGTATCGGCAGCCCTATTCCAGACTAAACCAATTAGCAACAAATGCACAGATGCCTTAAAACATATCAGCCTCGAATAAAAACAAGTTATTGAACTCGAGCTGCTGTAACACGTGATGGACAAGCAAGGGCAAGGCCGGCATACAAAACAGAGTCATAAAAACAATAAACAAATTGTCATCAGACCGGTCGCGCGACAAATCCACGCTCAGACGACGTGACGTCACACATCAGACGATGAAGACGAGGTTACACGTGCAGGAATTCTCGCATTTGTAGCTTTGGTTTCGTTTTAGGCCAGATTCACACGACAGATTATCACTGCATTACTGGATCCCGCAAAAAGCACTCTTATATTCAGGCAAGGACGATCTCCACAACCGAGAGGCGACCGTACCGTACTTTGGCGTCGTGCCATCTCTAAAGTTCCAGGTTCGATACACGGTCAGGTCAATATGGGAAACGAACTTTTCTGTATTGTCTCGAGTCTGTGTGTTGTGGCACCGTCGTTGTTTCTAATTTTTGTAACGCAAGTGCTTTAATTGCTTGCCACAAAATCAGAGCAATGTTTGTGATGTTGTCTAAAATGTATTTATTTATTTAAAGACAAAACAGGATAACAGAACTTTTACCCCGGAACACTTACTATGATAGAGACTAGAAAAGACACTTGACGGACCAATGTCACGTCAATTTCTTTAAATCGTATTGCAATGTATCTTCCTATCTAAATTTTACTGCTGATTAAATTTAACTCTGAACTCAGTTAAACGAGAAAACGTGACCAACACCATCCGCAGAAATGACAATGCCGTCGCATCGGTAATCATTTTCAATAAACAGTTAACGCGACCAGACGATAACAGTTCAGTAACCATTCCGATAATAGCACCAATAACCACCTACTGTTACAGTTATATTCCGCCTGTAACTGTTATGGTAGGTGAACTGATTCAAATGCGATTCGGATAGAGTCTGGCCAATATGGCGTCACTAATCTGCGAGGATTACGTTCAAAGCAAAGTCGCTTTCAACTGTCTGTCTCTTAACACGCAACGGAGTATGATTTATTATAAAATTAAAATTGTATTTATTCAAGTCAACTTTTATAGTAGCTTTATCGTTTTATACTAGAGTTTTTTTATAGTTATATTATTGGAAATTGCACACAGCTATTTTATTGAATGCTGGTTCCTGGATAAGTGTACATAAAGACACATTGATTGCAGTCAAACTTAGGTAGTATTCATACTATCGACATGTCGATGGTTGAGTATTTACACCCAAAGGGGCTATTATATGGTCGATAGTGTTGACACTAGGGCTATTGGTACTCGTACTATTACTTTAGCTCAACTATCGATATTGTATCGAAAGACTATTGATAGTGGACTATCGAGCTACTACGAGTACATTAACTGGCACTTCGCAGTGACAAAACGGTTAATTTGCCAAACTTAGTATTTTTGTCGCATCCAATACATAACGTGAATAGTTTCATAAAATTCTTAATCCTCTAGTTCTTCCCGCGTAGTGGGAACCCGGCCTTACTTACCTGTATGCAAAGTAAATTATACACCTATGGAACGTATTTCAAAGGATTACCCTAATAATTTGTACCAGAATTACAGACAGAACAATTTCGTCTTCTATTTGATGTGGATTCTTTTGTAAACGTTGGTAAAATGACACGTGGTAATTGCCTCGTTAGGCCAGAATGTCTTTAGAATTTGACAGTAATTGGGTCTGACTTTGAGAATATTTATAATAGGTACACTTTGATATTTAGACTTGTAAAAATATAAATACAAACACCAAAATATGTCAAACTTTTATATAAATCTTGCACTTACCACAAATAAAAAAATCTTTATCAGGCGTATAAGTGGTTGTTAATTTTTCAATCCTTATCTATTATATAAAAATGAATCGCAAAATGTGTTGGTAAGCGCATAACTCGACAACGCTTGAACCAATTTTGTCAATTATTTTTTTTAAATGTTCGTTAAAGTCCAAGGATGGTTTTTACGACAAGAAAAAATCCAATAATTGCCGGGAAAACTCTAAAGACAGCCCTTATCTTTTTCCAGTACAAACGTTTTCTAACTAAAATTTAGAGTCAAGCCACATTCCAAATCTTTTTGACAGGACAAAGCCTGTCGGGTCCGCTAGTTTATTATATGAATAACTCAGTGACTTACTTACATACTTCAGATAAGTGAAACATACATACAACTTGTTGATTAGAGCAAATCAGACAAACAACCGTTTCAGTCAAATGCAATGCCTATGATTGTTATGTAGCTGTCAAAAATACTTTTGACTCGAGATATTTTTCAGTTTCTCTAAAGTATTTTATTACTAGTGCATCTAACATTATTAAAAATTGCAAAATAATAGTGATATTCTTAGATATGCTAATGAATTTATATCTAATTTAACAACACAAAGTTTAGTAATGACAATTTAAACGTCAAATAATATTTAAATGGCTGATAAAGTTGCAAAAAAGTTAATTTTTTCGAATACCTATAAATTGGCAATAAAAATACACATTTCTACAATTGATCGATAAATGATATCTGTAGGTTTTATCAGAGCACGATATATCCTGTGAAAGCATCCTATCACACTGAATAATGTATTTTGCAAGTATAGTGCAGCGGCTGTTAAAATAATGACCTATTTAAATAAATAAATGCGCCAGACAACCACACCAATCACCTGGTATCAAACTAAGGTTTTCCCTTGGACTATGAGTACCAGATGACGCATACTAGCTGGGGGCGTCATCCAAGCATACCCAACATCAACATATATTGTGAATAAACAAACAAGTTTAAGCATTATCATTAGATGCAACTTAAAAGTTCCCAGTTCAACTGCAGAACCCCAGCAATCACGGAAACTGCATTCAACTCGACTAAACAGCGAAGTCGCACTCGCGGGACGGAGAAGTTACCGACTTTGGAGTTGGAGCAAAACGTGATCCATTTGGGAGCCGGCGGGTTTTTGTGACTCCCACTTAAGGTTTCAAGGAGAAAGCGCTTGGCACCTGGACGAAGTTTATAAATGGAACAGTTTGAACTACGAAGGTTTATAACACATAAATTGCGAAAGGAAATAAGACCTGTTTTGGCAAGTCCCATGAAGTCATGAATAATACAAATGTGTGGAAGGAAGCAAGATTTGGTTCTAGCAGTAACGAAATTTGTTTAAGTCGAACTGAAACAGAGTACCCAAATTCAAATGCTTTCTATCACTTAAGTGCAAATGTATCAGAACAGAGATACCACTTAAAGATGCAATTAGCTACTTCATCAACATACCATCTAATAAGACTTTAAGTCATAGTATGAACTGAAGGTAGCTTCATTTGGTTTACATAGACGATTTCTAAAAAATACTGATGAAGTTTATATGAATAAAAAGATTTCTCATTCATTCTTTTGAATACTCATACACAAACACTTTAAAAGTTAATTGTCTCGCTGATAAATGTATGCAGTGCTCTTAGTTTAAGAACAAAATCCAAGCAATCACAGATACTGCACTCAACTCGACTAAACAGCGAAGTCGCACTCGCGGGACGGAGAAGTTACCGACTTTGGAGTTGGAGCAAAACGTGATCCATTTGGGAGCCGGCGGGTTTTTGTGACTCCCACTTAAGGTTTCAAGGAGAAAGCGCCTCTTTGGTACCTGGACGAAGTTTATAAACGGAACGGTTTAAACTACGATATTATATAACTGTTTGGTGCACTGCAGCCCTTCTGAAGTTATACGCATACATACTTTTCAGTGATATTCTTTTTTTGTCTAATTAGATGTACGTCATAAAATTTATTTGACGAAAGATTCCTTCATTTAGCAAAACATTAAATGTTACTAATGAATACGGTAAAGGTTTTAAGCAGTTTGCTTACCCCGGGGTCGTTATCTTATGGTGGATATGGTAATTAACATAAAAAAACGAATAAAAAATACAAATACACACTAATTGACATGACACATTATGTCGCTCAGGTACTCGTAGTATCATTAATTACTTATCGGTAACATAAAAAAATATACATTAAAAAAGGTAGGGCTATACAAACAAATGCAAATTAAGATTTTGTCTGTCAAAGTAACAATAAAAATACATATTTTTTTTTAAGTTTTTTCATTTTGTTAATACCTAAGTAGGGAACATCAATTAATTTTCTTCTTCAGTTTTAGTTTTCAGCAATTTAAAGCGGTGTCGTAAAAGATGGAAGGAGGTACCAAAAATAATTTATGCAAATGCTCAAATCATCTTTTTAAATTTGCTCACAAATTTATATGGTTATTTTCGCTTGCAGTAAATAATGTCAGCAAAGAAAAGTCAATAAAATTTCGGTAATGATACTAAAGCTGGGTTACGAAAACCGTTCTCCTCGAAGTCACCAATACCATCAACAATATCACAAGCATAGACTGTTCCCAAGGGAGAACAGAGGTTCTATAACCTCAACAGTATCTTCATAATCGCGGAGTTGAGCAAATATTCGACGACCTCTGTGGTGCAGTGGCTAAGGTAGGCGCCCAAAGCGCGTAAGGTCCCGGGTTCGATTCCCAGTCAGGTCAATTTGGAAAACGAACTTTTCTCAATTGACTTGGGTCTGGGTGTGCTGGGATGACGCCCCCAGTTAGTATCCGTCGTCTGGTACTCATAGTACAAGGGAAAACCTTAGTTTGAAACCAGGTGATCGGTGTGATTGTCTGGCGCATTTATTCATTTATTCTCTATTTTCAAATATGAAATCTTATTTACTGAAGTTGAATATTATTTCTTTTCTTATTCTTTTCTAATTTTGATACTAATAAAATAAAATTTTTGGCTTTTCTGAATTGAATCATTATCAATAAAAATACCGCACATACAGTTTTAAATCTAAGCATACATGGATCACACAGCGCTAAGCAACTTTTTTATATACTATCTACAAGTACACTGATATTTTAAAGCTGAAGAGTTTGTTTGAATGCGCTAATGTCAAAAGCAACTGCTTTGAATTGAGAAAAAATATAATATTCGGTAGTTTATTTATCGAGGAAGGCTTTAGGCTACATAATATGGTGCGACAACCAATAAGAGCGAAGAATCAGTGGGAAATGTGGATAAAACGGGAATAGTAGTCGCGTGCACTAATATCCAAACTCATTCCAAAGTGAACCTTATGGTAAGAGCTGAAACGGTTACATTTCATTGCTCGTGGCTGTGTGTGAAGCCGCGGGTTGGTAGTGTAGTAATAAAAATCAGAAGTAGAAGTATGTATCGACCATACTATCTTCCTCTTTAAATCCTCCTCTCAATCAATGATTCCGCCAAGCACGTCCGTAGCATGGTTGTCAAAGCTAATAAAATACCCCACGGAAATATTCCATTTGCGATAGCTGAAAACAATCGCCCTCCCTCAATTTAGATTCCAAAAATATCTGTTATACAATCTCACCTTCCCTTACTCCAAATCAAATTCGACCCAAGAAAACAAACGGGGTCCAAATTCATTTCTGTCGTCATCGTAAATTACAATTTTGCAACCGGCGAGGGACTTTGTTCGGTATTTCCTGTGCCGAGAATAGTGATGAGAGGATTCAAGGACAGTTACCGATTTTACAATCGAATCCTTTAATCTGGTACTACTTTGTGGCTTCGCGCGCGTACTGTCTCCGTTTTTTCCACAATTTCCACTGATGCTTGGCTATTAGTTGCAACGTATCTCAATATAGCGTATCCCCTATTAGTAAGAGGCAGAACCACTTATGCCCGGTTCCAATATTTTACGATTTGTAATGACATGTCAAAAATGACTTTCCGTTTTCTCCTAATACGGTTTTAGCTTACTGCTCGTATAATTTATTACTATTCGTAACAAAAACGGATCGATTTTCAAATATTGGAATCTGACATTAAGAATCTTAGTTAATCCGATCAAGTACTTACTAATAGGTCGACTATCATGCACTCTACATTTATATAGAAGTACGTGATATAAATAATTTGACAAAGGACATCGTTCATAAAATTCAAATCAGTAAGCAAAACACTTAATTTATCTACCTAGCGGCCCATCACAGCATCCCATGTGTGTTATCCCCGTTAATTCCTCATTTTCCTTTGAATCTTTACTCTTTTTAGTAATCAAAATCACAGCGTAATGTTAAATAACCAAAAGCCTTCCTCGGTAAATGGACTATGCAACACAGAGTACTAATGGAGCACCTCCCCTTCCACTAAGGAGGCCCCAGGAGCACTGAAAGACTTACGTTTAAACTTTAAGTAATTGTCATTCGGCTGCGGTCTTCTGTAAGGTGGAGAGATTTCACCAGTCGGGCTGCTTCAATTCGAGTGATAAATTGCTATACCCTACCTCTTCAATATTACTGTAATTTCACATTCCATTAGACATCGATTCTTTGATTCGAAATCGCTCCTAACCAAATCAAATCTTGTTGAGCATCCCCCCACTAGTGAGACGTGACGCGCATGGCCATGTAAATGGGGTGACGTCACAAATTCCCGATCCGCTATCGGGAAGGAGTTGATTCGGGCGGCACTTGATAAAGGCTGTCCTCGGGGCTGGGGAGGGGGTCGTTATGATAAACTCGGGGACGGGATCATATTTTAGAGGAGACATTGCTGTAATTTAGTTTGGGAGAAAAAGCATTGTGCCATCCGCTAAGCTCGAAATGAATGGTTCGGGTCGCGCAAGACTTCATTTACACCGACTTACTTCATTGCGGTCATCATTTCTTTTAATATTCTTCAGGATAATAAAATGTTTATGAGGGTATGAAAGCACTGAACTAGTAACAGGATACAAACATAATATTAATAGTTTAAGCATTAATTTTTCTTGGAATTTAGGTTTTGATCCTTATTTGTATAGGCTTTAATATTTATTATGAGAACCGTGAACTGAAGAATTGTAAACAACTGAAGAAAAATTTAATTAAAATTAGCAGTCTCTTGATACGTTAAAACATAATTATGGGTCGGACAGGGCTTTTTTCTGTGTAAACAAAATAAGTTGGCCAAATACATAAGATCCTACCTTCAAAACGGCTGCACCAAATTGGATAATTATTTGTTATTAAGGTTTTAAATCTCAGAAAAAGGCTTGTAAGAAAATAAATATTTCAAATTACAAAATATTTA
Source organism: Glyphodes pyloalis (assembly GCA_037074685.1). Lineage (NCBI taxonomy): Eukaryota > Metazoa > Arthropoda > Insecta > Lepidoptera > Crambidae > Glyphodes > Glyphodes pyloalis. Next base: position 1,906,816 of record JAYKKO010000030.1, on the reverse strand, counting down.
CTGTCTACGCCCTTCATTTCATTTAAGAAAGTTAAAAAGTTAAAAATAACAATCTAAAATTTTGTCGCGTCAAAGTAAAAAAAATACTAAATTAACATAAGCAAATAATCAAATTAACATAGTTTTTGGGTTTCAAGACTTCCACTACCCTTCTCTTTGCTGTTTATGGCTGTTTTCCTGTGTACCTTCGAATAGCGTAGACAAAAGGAAGGAAAAAGACAATAACAAAGGTAGGTATGAAATAACGTTTTTTCAGATACTGCGTCAGCAAGACAACAATACTCTAAAATAAACAAATGTCCTTTATGGCTTATAAAAAAAATCTGCACTCAGTATAGGTACTTAATGTAAAGTGAATAGATTTCACACATGCAATTTTAAAATACTAACGAAACCTGAAGGGGTACTCTCAAAAACGAAACGAACAAACGAAAGGTTTCGTTTTTAAAGATTACTCAAAAGTTTAGGAATGATGACGTGGTTTTTGATTTGCATAAATAATATTTTGTTTTTTTAAAACGCTTAATTTGCATTCGAAGTGAATTGGTTATGATTATGCGGATTAAAAATTGTCATCCGTTGTCGGATCCGACATATTTCGTTTATGGGAGTATACCTCCTGTACTAAGGAGACGGTTCATTGCGACACATGTAAACAAACAGTCATGAAATTCAATTACGTAAGATTGCAAATAACATTCCCAAAACTTCCCTGAAGCTAATACCAGCTTGGTACTGTAATCCCAAAAAAATATAGCGGAGCGGGTCTGATTGAGTGCGTCCTGACACCTATGTCCCGCAATCTGTCCCTATTTTTCTTCGAGTGTAAGCAAGCAAGAGTACAACTTATTGCACGTTCTGTATTTCTGAAACGTGTATAACATTTAATTAGGGTTCTATTTAATCGAGCATAAAAATAGTTACAACATAAAAACAAACATATCGCCAACAAAAAGGGCTTTTTTTATTTTTGCAAGTAAGTTAAAATAAATTTAATACAATATTTTTTTTACGTACGAGTAGGGCATAGCAATTTATCGCTACGCCTAACACACAAATTAATGACATATTTTGCATAGGTGCAGATGTACAATTTCTTTTTTACTCATAGTTTTTTCATTGATATAATATTGTCAGTGTAGTAAGCCATATTGATAAGAACGCCTTGAATCGTACTTGTTTCATAAATCCTATTCAAAATTCCCAAAACTCCCCTGTGTTTGCCAGCACTAATAATGGCACGCTTCAGTAATCGCAAACGGAATATTGGAGCGGGTTTGATTGAGCGCGTCCCGGCACCTGCGTCCCGCAATCTGTCCCGGTTTTTCCTGGAGCACAATCATTCAAGCAGGAGTTAGTTTACGCAATATGTTTGATTCAATTGCAGCTTAATTTTCGTTCTTATGCCTACGATATAAGGGCGGTATAAAGTCTAAAGTCTGACGGTTTTGACTATAAGTATATAAAAATACAGATCGTGAAAATGTGTTAAAATGCAACAGAAAACAACAGTGGGTACGGAAATTTCATAAATTTTGTTAATATAACAAGAGTTTACCCGGTTAAGATTTTTGTATGAGAAGTCCGTAAATATTTATTTATTTAATATTGAATAAAATATGTATTTATTTAATGTTAAAAAAAAATATTTGTGAGTATTTCAAGTGCATCATTTTTACACAATTAGGTCTGTTGCCATTATTTATATCAAGCCAAACAGTGCAACAAAAACTCTCTCAAATATTTTTTTTTTGGATTTTAGTATTAATACATCATGAAAATTTTACTGTCTAACTATCGAGGTTTTAAAGTTAAGCCCGGTGACTAACAGATGAATGGACAGACAGCGAAGTACCTATTAGTAATTGGATTCCGCTTTTGACCTTTGGGTATAAATCAAATAAATAAATAAACGCGCCAGACAATCACACCAATCACCTGGTCTCAAACTAAGGTGTTCCCTTGTACTATGAACTAACGGATATTAACTGGGGGCATCAACCCAGCACACCCAGACCCAAGTGAATTTAGGAAAGTTCGTTTTCCAAATTGACCCGACCGGGAATCGAACCCGGGAACTTTCACGCCACCGAGGTCGTCTAATTGGAATGCTGAAAAGATTGTTATATATTTTTTTTTTCTCTTCGTCGTTAATGAATGAATCTTAAGAAGAACATACTAAAATGTACTAAACGTTAGATTTTTCATTCTCAGTTTTAAGGAAATGTATATTCTCAATTGGTAAAATTGTATTTTCATTCTACAAAATTCTGTTATTCCAAGACATAAAAGTATTTACCGAATTTATTACACCAGCTCAAGATTAAGAGACAAGATACGGTTCAAGAATTCCATTTTATTACCATAGTAGAGTTCATCTCAAACAATTTAGCAAAAACATTTCCCAAAACAAACAACAGCAACATTTCACGAGGTGTAACCGTAATGCTTCTCTGTAATTCGCGGGAACGACGAATGAGGGCGATTGCGTTTATGAGGAAAAAGTGATGGCTACAATCACGCTATAGCCTGCATCTCTCGTCGCACATACGTCATCCCGGCTTGAGTGAATCGTGGGGAGTGGAAAGTTGAGTTCAAATGTTTTTTTTTATATTGCACTCCAAGATTGTCCTCATCCCACCTGATGTTAAGTGGTAATGAGGTCCTTGCTTAAGGGCGAAAAGTTCAGCATAATAAATCTGTTATTGGACTTGTCGCCCTTATTTTGAAGGCTTGACCCTGCTACTAATGTAGCACCCCCCAAGAGCTCTGGAAACCTTACTCACACGCAGGGACACAACAACACAGAAATGATTGTTATATTTTGACTGCGGTCTTCTGTAAGGTGGAGGTATTTTACCAGTCGGGCTGCTCCAGTCTGAACGATAATTCGCTTTGCCCTACCTCTCTCAAAGTTTTTTAATTTGTTGTAATAGATACAAACAATAAAAAAACAAACAACATCACATACATTGATGCAATTCCAAACTCACATTAAACAATTGGCTATGGAACCAGATCCAACAACACATATGCGCAAGAGTTGCCCAACTATCGACAGGGAAAGTTGACTTTGACAACTAGTAACAATATGGATAGTGCTTCTGATAGTATAGATGTTATTATATTTTAATATCGATAGTTTCAGACATCGATAGTTGAATAGCCACCAATAACAGTATCGTTTTCCAATTATAGCGTAGGTACACATAAAACTAATCTGCGCTTATACGACTGTAAGGTTTTGTTTTGAGTGATATTGTTTTGAGTCAATATAGTTGAGTGAAGCGATGGCTGGCACATACGTCATGCTTGTGAAGAGGTGCCACCTTTGGGGACTGGTCTGCTCCAGTTTACCTCTTAAAATAACATAATAGGTACTTAATGCTTTTTTTCACTCAACAAAATAAAACTATATGACTTGGTCCAAAGTGTACTACACATAGCTATAAGTTAGATACTGCCACTGTAACTAATCTGCTGAGTTTTTTACCGGTGTCTTCTCGGTAGATATAGGTTCCGAACCGGAAGTAGAATCACTTTGCATTATATACAATGACGATTCGAAAGTGTTATTATATGTAACCTACTTGAATAAAAAAATATTGAATTGAATTTCAATTTGTTAATGTGTTTGTAACTAATTACTATCGCAGTATTTTGTACTCCAAATTAATAAATGTACGGTCGACGTGATGAAGGCACGTCAAGGTAAACTTTCGCAGTTGAATATTAGTTTGTATGCGTAGGGCATAAGGGAGGTTCTATAGTCTTAGTGTACTGTTGATCGCACTACTGAATTTTTCGGCTTTTCCATACAATGAAATATGTATTTTACATTTAACCTTTCTTCTTGAATCATTTCATCTATTAGCATCAAATTAGTTGCTTTCTTATAAAGCTCTTAGCATACATAGAACAGACAAACCGCGAGAAACGACTTTGTTTTATACTGTGTAGTAGTTAATTTCGACAATGATTGGAAAAAAAACAAAAGTAACGAATACTACTATTACTTTCTTTGGCAAAGAGATAACAATACGCCTTTCTCTTCAAACAAAACTAAGGGCTGTAACGGAACAAAGCCGACCAATCACGCGTCGATTGCTCCAATGTTTGATCCGTCAATGTCGACCCTAGCTTGGAGATTGGAAGCTGGTGATGTTACGGCGCAGCCAGGCAAGATCATTTGCTAAAATAAACCTATATGTATTTGAAATAAGTTAACAGGTTTAAACGCAACTACATTTTTTTCTCACGCTCATTCACCTCGTACAACCTAACCGAAACTTTTGGCAAGCAGTAGTTCGTATTAACAACTAAAAGAGGTAGTCTTGTTTTGACCCGTTTACTAATTTTTAAATGGAAAGTGAAAGTTTTAAAATCTGGTTAATATTTTTCAAGAGCATGTATGTTAAATTCTTTGGTATGACCTGCAGCCAGAATGGCTGGACGGGTTTTCATTTGATTTATCATGATTGTCTAAGTGACACTAAGTGTATTAAATTTTTTAGTTTTGTTTTTTTTTTATATTGCATTTCAAGATTGACCTCATTCCACCTGATGTTAACAGAGCTCTTTAAAGGAATTCTTACTCACACGCAGGAACAAAAGAACACTTAAGTGATTGTTATTTGGCTGTGGTCATTATATTTACTTCACAGTCAGGTTTTTTATTTTTTCACTACTATTATTATTTTTTTTAATTGGTTTTTCTCTTTTTTTCATAAATTCCATTTATTAACAGTCTAGGTACAATCAGTCCCTCCCACATCAGTAGCCCTTATTCTATTGATTTGTTTTGTTTTCTGCCGTAACGTCTTTAGATAATATTTCACCAGGATCAAGCAGACTTGTTTCTTCATTCAAATGGTTAGTGGCGTCAATATTTCAGCAAGATTACGTCCAATGGTTTTGTAGTCTTGTACGTGTTCAACTCAAATAACAAATGTTTGTCGCATTTTTAGGACCTTCGTTCGACATGATGTAAGCGCAGGATGGGATTACGAGATAGAAAAAAGATTTCACGAATTAATCTACAAGTGCTCTATGGGGTTACCAATATAGCTTTACTGATTTTTTTGACCGTTTTACGTTTTTTACGTTTCACGAACTCAAAGATTGTGCAGATTCGGTTTCGTTTCAAAAACATTTCGGTAAAACAATGGCTACGCTTAGAATAAAATAGAAAAGGTCTTTATTCATGTAAACTTCAACAAAAGCGTTTGTGAATTATCAGATTAATTTGAACTACCATCTTAATAGATTATTTATTTTTATAGTACTTTACGCCGTACTAGCAATTTTTAAATATTAAAAACAGAAAAATTGTATCTCCCCTTGCGATGCAGGAAACGAACCCACGACCTTTAGGACGTATCGCGCGTGCTGCTCTTCCAACTGAACTACCGTCTTGTTTGGATGATGATGCTATCGAGAAGAACCGTCAATAAATTCGATACTTACACTTTTATTAACTAACAAATATGAAAACATGCAAAAAACACAAAAATAATATAGTCTTCTATTTTATAATAGCTTTTTTTCATGAGACAATTTTTAATTTGATACGTCATCTTTCTAAAACTGGTCTTCTGTCGTAGCTTACCAAAAACCTTCAGACTTAACCTGACGCTAATAACAATACTTCGTTATTTCGCGACCATCTATGTTCGCGTGTATCATAATACCTACCTAATATGTTAATTTAACAACACTTTGGACTTCAAATTGGAAAGCAAAAAGACACATTTATGACTTAAAGACATCATAAGACAGTCACATATGTAAAAAAAACTATATAGAATTGGAGATAGACAAATAAACCAAAAAAAAAGATAATAATAAAACAAAAGTCACCGTTCATCTCGTCAACCAGGCAGACTATAGCAGGTATTGATATATAAGACACTAGAGGTCCCGGCGAACTTCGTTTCGCCTTAGAGAATTTTTTCCGCTTTTCTGTTGAAATTTTTCAAATTTTACCAATGATCCCTAATTTTGTAGCCTATGTCAAATTGGAAGAATGTAGCATTCTATTGGTGAAAGAATTGTTTTAATCGGCCCAGTACTTTTTGAGCCTATTCATTACAAACATACAAAAATAGGTACAAATCTTTCCTCTTTATAATTGTAGTGTAGAAAAGGGCATCACTCAGCGTAAGTCATCACTACATAGTATAAAACAAAGTCGCTTTCTCTGTCCCTATATCCCTATGTATGCTTAAATCTAAAAAACTACGCAACAGATTTTATTGCGGTTTTTTTAAATAGAAAGAGTGTTTAAAGAGGAAGGTTTAGTTATATCCAATAAATAGATGAGAAATACTATACCCGTGCGAAGCCAAGGCGGGTTGCTAGTCAACTTTATAAAAATAACTAAGGTTTTCCTTCCTGACGCTATAACTCCAGAACACACGAACCGATTTCCACGGTTTTGCATTCGTTGGAAAGGTCTTCGGCTTCGTGAGGTTTATAGCAAAAATGGAAAAAAATTAACAGAAAAGCGGGAAAATCCTCTAAGGTGAAACGAAGTTCGCCGGGACCGCTAGTATATTTTAAAAATAAATGTCATTTTTCGTTGTGATTTAATAACTCAAGAACGGACTTACCTATCCAAAGCCTAAATGTTTAGGCTTTGTTCAGACTATTTAGTAGATAGTTTGTGTAAAGTTTGCTTAAAATCGGTCGAGCAGTTCTTCATATTACATTTTTAACAAATAAATATGCGTGCGAAACCACCATCGGCCGCTAGTACAGTATAATTTCCCAACCCCTCTAAGTGACTCTGGGCTTTCAAACAAGGATCATAGTAGCTCATAAGACAAACGGTCAATTTCAAGCAAGCCAACATTCTATACTAGTACTAAAACTGCTGAAGTAGAGAAACTTAGTGAGGTAAGATAACGTGGTTATAATGTTCCGAAGGTAAGGCTTACTTATCGTCTTAAGGATAACTCGATTGGTCTAACACCGATCGTACCCCCTACTAAGGTTTGGGGCGAAAATCAAAATTTCATGGTATGTTATTGTTCCTATAACATTAAAAAAAATTAATTATACAATGCATCATAAACTACTACTAAACTTTTGAAATATTAGGAAAAACGAAGAAACGTCTCGAAAACATAATAAAATATTTTATATATATTTTTTATTTTTTAATATATTTTTTCTATATAATATTTTGGTCGTGAGTGAATGGAAGATAAAAAAAATGTTAGCAGCTTATTATTCATATTGAAAAACATCACATTGCTCTGATTTTGTGGTAAGTGTCTAAAGCACATATTCAAGCAACCGCGTTAAAGTCATTACCATTTTCTGTCACATTAAAAGCCACATAAAGATAGCTTGGACGTTTAATCAGGAGACAGGTATCTTTTGCTGCTTGTTTTTTCGCCTGTACACTTCATTTGGTTTGTCTCGATTTCATTTTTTTTTCAGGGCATGATCCTGTACTGATCCATTAAAGCTTAGTCGTTTGGAATCTCCATTAATATAAATAAACTGTCCCGTTACTCGAAAATCATGTACCAAAACAGTTATGTTTTGTTTTCAAAGTGTACCACTTCAAATGTTTATCTGTTTCTTTAAAAGATTTAAAGGAATTAACGAATAATTACGCCTTTTAAGTTCACTAATGCGGCGTGCATTAAAAAATAATATTGCATCTGAATAAATGTTTGTCTACGATTCTGTTATTTTCAAACATTTCAGCAACGAATGTACCTACTCAGGACTGATAGTAAGCAATTCAATACTCACCCGGCAGAGGCACCAACTGACCTAGAAATTACTATTCATAACAGATAAATTTGTCACCTAAAATTTACTTCGTTTAGCTCAGTTTGAAAAGTAAACGTTGTGGAGTCGTATCGTGAAATGCAAGAAGAGGTGATATTTTGCTGTTTCTTTAAACTGTCAGTTTAGTTTCATGCTTAACCTCTCGTCGGTCCCTGTCAAAATGGCTGATTTAGCACATCTGTCAAATCCTATACGAGTGATTTATTACTTAGGTGGCGCGTGTCATTAAAATGGCAATATCTTACGAATTATGTATAAAAAGTATATAAAATAATATGTTGTTAGAATCGTGGTTAAGGAACCTAATATAATACGTATAAATATGTATGTTCCCTTTTTTGATAATAACTTAATTGGATGGGTAAAAGTGCTAGAATCGTTTTTTTTCCAGAAAGTTGAATAAAAAATTAAGTATTAAAAAATAAAGCATTTATTTCGGTAATTATTAATTTTATATACATGAAAATAACATACTTTACAATAATGAATAAAAAAAACACATCTCTTCAAACATTTTTTGTACACCCCAAGCTCGACAAGAATGAGGGCCACTTAAGACGACCCAAAACACTTACAAAAAATGGCACATTTTTTACTTCCATATCGACGACTCCCGAAGCACAAGTGGTTTTAAATCTTAACTTACTCTATAGTTTGGTCTTTATTCTTATTATAAATAGTTTCAAATATTAAAATTATTAAGTAATTAAGATATAAAAGAAGGGTCACAAACACTTGAAAAAAATGACCTCAGAAACATGCCCTCAAACTTTTGCATTTGTAACGAACTATTTTGCAATTTATTTACATGTAAGTGTATATTCATAAATTTAATAATATTTTCTACATAAAAAAACAAAACAAAGAGAGTTCTTTCATACAAAATAATATTAGAAATTAACTACTAAAATTTACATTTTCACCACAAAAAGTACCAAGAGTGACGTAGTACCAAGCTATGCTAGTATGGATATGCCCAGTGGCGACTTCTTTAATAATTGTAAATATTGTAATCATTGACATAAATAATGAAAATGAAATACAAATAAGTTATATTGTCTTTTTTTTAATTAATACAATCTATTTTTTTAATACAATGTTATTATTTAAAAATATTTCGACATTTAAAAAATAAGGATTTTTCATTTTAATAATTTAATAAAGTGGTCTTAGCCTAGTGATATCCTGCGTGCGAGACTGATAATAATGACAATAAACAAAGTACGCGTTAGCTTGTAACTGGATGGGTGACCATTACGAATTTTGAGGCTTTTCCAACTTATGCACCGCAACGAGCTAAGGCTTATTGCTTAGCAATAAAAAGTACTACGTAAAAAGCAATCTCTTTCAGACAAAATTATCTATACTAATATTATAAAGCTGAAGAGTTTGTTTGTTTGTTTGTTTGTTTGAATGCGCTAATCTCATGAACGACTGGTTCGAATGGAAAAAATATTTTTGTGTTGAATAGACTATTTATCGAGGAAGGCTTTAGGCGATATAACATCAAGCTGCAACTATTAGAAGCAAAGAAATAATGGAAAATACTAATATTATAAAGCTGAAGAGTTTGTTTGTTTGTTTGAATGTGCTAATCTCAGGAACGACTGGTTCGAATTGAAAAATTATTTTTGTGTTGAACAGACCATTTATCAAGGAAGGCTTTAAGCTATATAACATCACGCTGCAACTATTAGAAGCAAAGAAATAATGGAAAATACTAATATTATAAAGCTGAAGAGTTTGTTTGTTTGTTTGAATGCGCTAATCTCAGGAACGACTGGTTCGAATTGAAAAATTATTCTTGTGTTGAATAGACCATTTATCGAGGAAGGCTTTAGGCTATATACACCACGCTGCAACTATTAGGAGCGAATCTATATACTAATATTATAAAGCTGAAGAGTTTGTTTGTTTGTTTGAATGCGCTAATCTCAGGAACGACTGGTTCGAATTGAACAATTCTTCTTGTGTTGAATAGACCATTTATCGAGGAAGGATTTAGGCTATATAACACCACGCTGCAACTATTAGGAGCGAAGAAGTCATGGAAAACCTACCATACCAAATTTCATCAAAATCGGTTCAGAGGTTTAAGCGGGAAAGCGTAACAGACAGACAGTTTCGCATTTATAATATTAGTAGGGATCAGTCCCTACTGATAGAGTTTCGCATTTTAATCACTATATTTTAGTGCCAAGTACGGAGCAATTGCTTATTTATTTACTATAGTAGGTAACCAAGTTCGCAGAAATTGACGAAAAATAAGGCGGAAATGTTGCAACCTGGTATTTTATTTTACTGGCCCGGTACAGGGTCGCGACCCGGCATATGGGAAACACTGAACTAACTAATATGTTTGTTTGTTTGTTTGTAATGAATAGGCTCCGAAACTGCTAGACAGATTTCAAAAATTCTTTCACCATTCTTTTTTCACGTGCAATAAAATAATAATATCATGCACACACAATAAAAATAAATCAAATCAAATGAAAAAAAAAAACAAATAATAATTCACACCAAACATTTTCATAAAAATTATGCACACTGGCATTCCCAAAACCGTATCCATACTATTTTAGCCTGTGCACCAAAATGGCGGATTCCGTGGCAATGACCTCACGACCCGTGACTGTCCCGCGACCGACATTTGTTTCTTTTAGATTTACGAAATATTCAATCAAAATCGCACAAATATAATGAATGTTACGTTTGTAGAAAAGTATGTTAATGATATTAAAACAATTTTCACCATTCACAAAGTACTTTGCATTCAAAACAATTGAAATGAATATGAACATGGTATCAACATGGCGATCGAAATGGCAAGCAATGTTTGATAAAATGTATCAATTTATGTACAAATCCTAATCTAATGTGTTGTATGTTAATAGAAAAGTATTTATTACTTACCCAGTCATGTTTATTTTCAATATTTCCTTCCAAAACCACTTTAAACACTTTAAACTTCGCGCGTAAATACGGCACACCGCGTCACTGACCGAACAATTGAACGGACTAAATGTATTATTATTTTACAGCGTCTATGGTTCTTTTAAGACGCGAGCGTGACATTATTTGCTATCTTTGTTTAATTATCTGCACGTTCTACGATTTAGAGAGAGATGAATATACATTTGTTACGGCTTTTTCGATCCTAAAGTTTATAAGTCGACAGCGACCACCTCGTGGCTGTGGACAGATGGGCATTTTTTGAGCGCGACCACGACGTGGCTTTGGACAGACGAGAGGTTAAGAAGCACAATCATAAACACGCTTAAATCCAAAGACAAATTTTATTATTTGGTGTACGAAAACGAACATTTCGCGTTAATGTTCTGCCAAAAACACATCACCTTTTGCACCGCCCTTATTTCGAGGGCATAAGAATTCATATTGAACTGCAAGTATTTACCTGGATGTGTTGTCGTCCGCTAACCTTAACTTTAGTCAGGCCGTTGAGTAATTAGTAGCAGGAGAGTTTGGCGTTAGTCAAATCGGTAATCACTTTGTGACGTAACCTAATTACTTTGACATTACCATTACCATTTTGACATTATGTCAAATTACTCAACGCCTTGACTTTAATGAGTTATTTCCCATTGACCCAAACAAAGACTACTTTTCCAAAAATGTTAAACTTTTTACAGGTGAATGTTTGTCGCCCTTCAAAATCTACCTACTCGGTTTAAGACAAGGTCAAGCTGTTGCCAATTACCAATTTGACACGTCAAACCAGTAATAACTCTAAGGCGTAACCTACTTCTTTTGACATTACTATTACCGTTTTGACATATGTCAAATAAATCAATTGTAGCTACTTAACGGCTTTACTATAATGAGTAATTTAACATTGAACCAAATAAAGACTACTTTTCCGAAAATGTTTAACTTTTTACAGGTGAATGTTTGTCGCCCTTCAAAATCTACCCACTCGGTCCAAGACAAGATTACTAAAAGTAAAAAGGTCCGAAAAGGTCTCACAAATCTTAACTCGGTTCTAGACCGAGGTCAGTGGCCGTGGTAACGTCTCTAACTGCGTTACGGGCCCCGAGACGGTCAGATTATTCGAGCTCATTTCATTAAGGCGGGTTCAGGCTTCGTAGAGGTTAAAATAGTGGAGGCGACTTTTGAAGTTAGTGCTAGATGTTTTCCTTTCTTTAAATAGCCGATTTAGTACCTACTGGTCCACTTCAGCTTAGATATTTTTTTATCCTTAACGCAAAAACGATTTTATAAGTTTGACGTGTCCGTCTGTTTGAGTGTATATCCATGCCATTGTAGCACCCAAACAGATGGGTTTGGTTTTTTAGCCAAAATCTACACCAAATCAGGACGTTGCGGATTTGCGTAACAGAATGGGCCTACGAATTTATTACTCTGTCTTATTTTTCTTCTCCAGTTTGTATAACCTTTTTCATCCGTGGATAGCTGAGTTTCACAACAATAAAATAATATTTTATTATGTGATAAAATAGTGTGTACTAATCGGAATAAAGATCATGGCGTATATCGTTTTGCTTTGAATAGAACAAATTTGATGTCCATTATGAGTTAATTATATTTAATATTACTTTTAGGATGCAAAAGTGTTAGTTTTAGCCTACAAGCCCACTATTCATTAAACAATTGGATAGACTTTTTAAGTTTAGTTCCTTTCAAGAAAATTATTCAATTATTTGACGACCTCCGTAGCCGAGAGGCGAGCGTGCCGGACTTTGGCGTCGCGCCATCTCTGAGGTTCCGGGTTCGATCCCCGGTCGGGTCAATATGGAAAACGAACTTTTCTGTATTGTCTCGGGTCTGGGTGTTGTGGTACTGTCGTTGTTTCTGATTTCTGTAACACAAGTGCTTTAGCTACTTACCACAGAATCAAAGCAATGTATGCGATGTTGTCCAATATTTATTTATTTATTATTTATTATTCATGTCATGGTAGGTTAACATAATATTTCCTATCGCGCTAGAAAATTACGATATTGCTTAAAAGCCACTTAAGATCAAGTACGTTCCCTTCTCATAAACCTTGGGTATAAACTGCTAGTTCTAAACTGATTTAATTCTCATACACTTTACGACTAGAATAAAACCAGATCTTAATTTGATGATACCGCTTACGACGTCATTTAACAGAAATGTAACCCAGGTCATTGATAAAGGTTCCAGAGAGTGCAATGCAAACAGTCCTGAGGTCAGATTAGAGAGAGGCCAGATGAGGGTCGTATAATTAATGAGAATTGCCACTTTGGGTCTTCTGAGATTTAAAGGATGCAGCATTGTTAGTCGCAGAGTTGTGTCTGTGAGATTAAAAAATAAGATATAAATTCAAAGGGATTTGACAAAGTTCTCGAACTGGCTACTTCATTAACAAAATAGACTTACGTTTGACCTCAACTTCGTTTGATGGAAACAAAAGATTGACAAGTCCAGTAACAGATTTATTATGCTGTTACTGGATACTTGTTATCCTTAAGCTAGGACCTCATTACCGCTTAACATCAGGGGGATGAGGTCAATCTTGAACTGTAATTTAAAACAAGATAAAATTTAAGACGGAACACATTTGCCTAGAAAGTGTCTGTTTATTTACACAGTACAGATGTCAAGGTAAAACTATTTTCGGTAAACATTTCCACTCCTTAGCCATTTGTATAATGAAAGAAGTGTTAAACCGCTTTATACGGAAAAGTGGAATGTTAACAACGTGAGGGTGAAACGCATTGCTTAGTCGTTTTGGGAAAGGGGGTATCAGGTGATGCAACAATACCCCACACTCAATGAAATACAACCGATAGAAAACCAAGATACATGCTCAGAAGATAAACCTTCTCGTGTGACTCACTCGTCTTCTTCGCTCAGTCCCCTGGATGATATATAGCAGTTCCATTCCAGAGATAAGAAAAGTATTCAATGGAAGAACGAACTCAAGCTTTGTTTTAATTAAGGAGCTGCTCCGAGATAAAGTACTATCTAACCCAGGGAAGAATACCATCGATTCCTTTCATTGTAACTTTTTAGACTTGTTTTTTCTTATCATCGTTATTATTTTGGTCTAAAAACTGCTGAACATGACTTCTACAGTTCTTGGCTTTGCAAGTTGCACCTGTCGCCTCCCTACTATTATGATACGATCATCGGGTCATCTTCTGGGGTCGACTTACGTTATTCTAGAAACTTTATCCTCGACTCGATGACTCAAGTTTCCTAGCCATTGCCTACTAACGTGCACAATACGTCGAATTTTTTGCATGACAAGACCAAAACTTCGATGCTTTTGATTAGCTAATAGCATACCTTACTTATATTTTCAGCCAATTAGCAGCAAACGTACTAAATTTTATCGGATTTACACTTTTGTGAAGTGCGTTTGTTACGTACTCCTATTATTAGAGTGAGAATGTTTTTGGACTCTTTTGTATCTGTCGATTTGACTTTATTCTTCTTCTTCTTTCATCTTTGAACCATCATATATTTTCCTTTACTTGAAATCGAAAATACATTTTTGATTAGGTACCCTATTCTGAGTTCTTTTCCTTTCCCTTCATCCGTACCGGCGATTAAATTTAGTCGTTTGGCACATCCTAAGTGACAATGTCAGTGGTTGTAGTAATTGCACTACAATATAATTGAGAGGTCAGCCTCGAGCAAGAGGAGACAAGGGTCATTTAGTTACCTACTGAAGTTTGTCAAGCCGCTAAGTTAAGGTGAGAGTGTTTGACGTATGTTAGTTTATACGTACTTAGAACTTGGCAATTGGAGACAATTAAAATGATTTGATCAAGTAGTTTTGACGCCTTAATGGTCTAGTGCAGTGGTCCAATTCAATTCAATTCAATCATTTATTACATGCCACATTACAAAAACAGTTACATAGGTGGTATATGTAGAAGGTATACATGTGACGCCCCGCAAGGGCATAGCAACTATAATAGGGCTTATTATCATTATTTATTAACATTAATTATCTTATATCTAATATAGCACTTACTCTATTATTCAATTATTCGTACTAATTTATAAAATATATGTATATTTATGTATATACATATATTAGTATATATGGATATGTAAAACAAACAAAAACTTTCTTTTAACATTAACACAAATGAGAAGAAAAAAAAATCAAAATATTAAAAAAAAAAAAATTATTGCTCTTACACTTTAAAACACAAACAATAAATTCTTTATTGTTCAAAGAATTCTTGCAGACTATAATAACATTTACTTATAAGATAAGACTTTAACTTATTATTAAATTGTGCTGGTTTTTCTAGGTTTTTTATAAAGTTAGGTAAATTGTTGTAGATTTTAATTAACATGATGTGAGGGCTACATGAAACTAATTTTAATTTGGAGAATGGGACTTTAAGTTTATTTAAATTTCTATTCCGCAAACTTTTAGCGTTTAAGATACATATAGAAATAAAAAAATAATTTCTGAAGCTATTCCACAATTTAAGAATCAGTTTTTAAGCAATATTAATTACCGTTTAGTAGTGAACCACGGAACAATATTTATTTTATTTAACGTCATTTCTTGGCAAGTGTCCAAAAATAATGCTCGTGGAGAATGGGTAAATTTGTTATCCAAGAAGTGTAAAGTATTTTATAATTCTTATTTTCTTAAGACATTTATAAATCCATAGTAAGGATTTTGCAATTTTTCTTTTTAATTCTGATCTAAGCATTGCTTTGTACCAATTTTTAAGATTCTTGGTTTACGGAAGATGCTCTGTGGGCTTTCATTCTCATGTAAGTGTCAAAAACTTATGACATAAAAGCTATCTTTTTATCACGTTAGTTTAGATGATTTTTTGAAGGCTCCTATAGACAAACAACTCGAGTGTTCGATATGTAATTCAGCTTGATACCTCTAAGCGTTCCTAAGAAAAAAGGTCTCGACAGACAGCAGGACAATACAACAATCATTGAATAGATTCGTTTTTTTTAGTAGATGAAACCCTTCAAACATTTAAATATTTTTAATTAAGAATAAAAAGTTATTTATTTGCACACACAATCAATATTATAATACACAGACAATAAAGTGAAAGAAAATGAACAAAAACATAGTAATTGCGCAGCTAACTAGGTCACACCTTTTTTTTATTTTTGACGGGGGGAAATACGTTGATGCACCATACCGTCACGCCAAGGGAGGGTGACGGCGTGTGACTCTCTGTGCTGAAAGGGGCAGGACTACCCACTACTCCCCCCATCGTGTTGGGGGGGAGTCTGGGGATGGCCGGTCCAACGGAACCATCCCCACCTCGCAGTGGAGACCGGTGCAATGCCAGCTGAGGTGTGGTCCCACCCTTAGTATGAGCTGCTACAACATTGGATCCAATGCTGCAGCAGCCCTGGTATTCTGGCGGAACCAATTAGTATAGTTATTGTCTCACCTCAATCTTCATTACGTGTTCGAAGGCGTTAAAACTGAAGGTTTACAGGTGATAAATTATGCCCAACGATCATAGAATTTAATAGAATCATTCTCAGTGTATGTATGATTAATGGTTCCAAACATGATGCCACAGTACTTGCAGGGACCTACTCGTATTAAATCGTTAGGCTTGTGGACAGTGTAGAGCTTTACCATAGAAAAAATATACTCGTTAATATATTTTTACACATTTTTACAACACGATTGTAAAATCCTTACAATATAATTGGCAAAATGTATACAATTGTTTGAATAGTATATTTGTTACTCTTTCACGCATAAAAATACAAAATGGATTTAGATAAATTTATTAGGAAAATAAATAAGAAGGATATGTTTGTACTTTATATCTCAATTAGATAGCTAATGCAAAGTAAGTTGCAGGTACCAGTCAGGATATTATACACGTGATTTTGGGTGTATGATTGTCTTTACAATCACCCGTGCGTCTGTTGCTATTTTACGTAAAAGTCACTAGATTCGTATAAAATTTAGCAGCTAGACACGAATAAAATAAATAAATATTGGATACAATCACATACGTTGCTCTAAATCTTTCGTTAGTAGTTTAAGCTCTTTTGTTACAGAAATCAGAAAAACGATGATATCACAACACCCCCTGAGACAATTAAAAAATCTCTTCATTACAGCGGCTGTTATAAGAATTAACATATTGGTTACATTTACCAAACGTCACAGTTACCAAAACAATGCCTGTGTAAAAAGTGCATCGTTAAGAAATAATTATAGCATAGCTTTCATTGCGCAAAGGCCTACATCATCAGGCGTAATTAGGCGAACTGTGAAGAGAATTTTTAATGGTTACAGCAGATTCATGCTAAAATAATTAATTACGAGGTCGTGACGCCCTCCCAGTAGGGGGAGGGGGTGTCGTTGTTAACCTTACTGATACAGGTCTCGTAAGGATTTTTAAGAAGATTTGTCTTCAGTTTCATTAAATATTGCTTCGTAGCTAAAATAAATAATGATAATCAAACAAATTAAATGATTCCAAACCGTTATCTCTTGTACTGTTTTGCATAACTAGTGTTTGCACGCGACTTACCTCTCTTCCTGCCAAATTTATTCCTAATCTGTTTAGATGTTCTTGTGTGAACGTTTAACAAACATACATCCAATAACAAGAGCCATATCGTAAGCGAAAACCTAAGGACAAACGAAATGTGTTTCTCTAAATTTTGTTTCCTCTTTAACAGTATATAATATTTATATAACCTTGCTCGCTTTCTAACACCGTTTTTACACATTTTCCACTTAAAATTCGATCCTTTTCGTCGCAGTGTAGCATTTTAAAGCCAATAATAGCTTTCCTTGATAAATTGACTTTTTAACAAAAAAAAAAAACATTTTTCAATCCGACCCAGTAATATTAGTGGAGATTGTCTATACTTTCTTCATGTGCAAGGCATTAGTTGTGAAGTACCTATGTAGATATACCAGCAACATCCATTTGTAACATTGAACAACAATATTAAAACCGTAATCCTTAAATGTATCCCTATTAACAGGTGTGTACTACATCACTGACTGAACTATTAACACTATTAATTAATGTTACGTATTGAATCAATTCTCTTAAAAAATATATTTTCAATTAAAACCAGTAGTTCCTGAAATTAGCGTGTTCAAACAAACAAACAAACTTTTCAGCTTGTTAATACTAGTACGATACTTTTTGGAATGGCATGACTTCCTTAAATTGTCACTAGATGGAGTTATGTCATAGCGCATCTTGGAATTTGTAAATCGCGGTGACGAGATTTTTCCACGGCCATATATAAGACCCTAAGAGTTTCGTTAACGCGTTTCATCTGCGCTGCTCCCCTGAAAGCTCGGTGAAGATGATAAGGCTTCGCACCCATCATCGATAGTCAGGCAGGAAAAAAAAAGTTCAAGGGGTGAGAGCCATCTGCGCTCCCCCAAAGCTCGGTGAAGATGATAAGGTTTCACAGCCATCATCGATAGTCAGGTAAGAAAAAATAAAAAAAAAGTTCATTAAAACAATTTATCTCAAGAAACAGTGATTTCATTTAAATAGCACTAGAGTTAAAGTTTGGATTTGGAGAGGCCTATGTCCAGCAGTGGACTAAAACAGGCTGATGATGATGATGATGGTGATGAGAGTTAAAGTGAGTCAAATGCAGTGAAGTCCCAGAAGACTAGTAGAACGGCCAGTAGGTAACTAATACTTGTATAGATTATGTTAAGAGTACCAAGATATCTTGTTTAAAAACCATTAAAGCCATTTCAGCCGTCTCAACAATCCGTAGTCACATCAAACTTCCATCTCACCAACTAAACCCACTTCCCGGCGCTAAATTTGATAAGCCTCCATCTTTGCAGTACCCGTTCCTGCCGCCATCTTGAGTGAAATAGATTAAAAATGGCGGCCGTGACGAATTTTATGTCGTCCCAGCTATTATGTCGTTATCGGGCCAATAACGCGTTTACGACTTAGTTTGGACGTTTCAGGGTTAGGCGTGTTGTGGTAACACACACAAATGCCTACTAATACTGTCTGCTAATATTATAATTGACAATGTAAATATCTGTCGATGAGTATACACTCATGTATGAATGGATGAAATCTCAAAATATAAAATTACTCCGTTGCGCGTTTCTTAAGGAGATTGACTTTGGCAACAAGAGTCGTTACTACAGTCAAACCATTTAAATAGCTCATTGTTATTGGTATTCACAAAACATTGGTTACGGATTCGAATTAGGAAACTATGCTTGCTCTTTCTCATGGGTTTTCTAAACGGCTGAGTCAATGGTGTTGAAATAAATTGTTGGAAATACTGTACAAATAGATGGTGTCGATATTGTGTTTAGATCGTAATTTTTAATTATATAGGATCCGCTAGTTTTTTAATATGGCAAACTCGATGGCACAGTGGCTATTGTCAAAAGGTCAAAAGATGCCGGGTTTGATTCTCGGTCATGTCTTTTAGAGAAACATACTTTTTAAGTTTATTTCGGTCTGCGTGCAATAAAGTAACTTCCCTAGTTAGCATACAGATATTATTAGTACTAAATTGTATACTCGATATGCTTTTGTTCATGCAATTATAAATCTTGTTTCGGACTAGTATTTTATTTATTAATTTATTTAAAAACTTTATATTTTCATATTTATTTTCATAGAAAACCAACAGCGTTATATTAAATTTACGTTACAGTAAGTAAATTATTAAAAGTATGGCCAATAACAGGCTTTCCTTACATGTAATAAGTGTTGTTCTTATGCTAATATAAAAGTTTAGTGATGTTTAAATACAAGTATGTATCATTTTGTACAGTACAGTGAGTACATACAAGGATTTGACAGAAAATAAACAAAAACTTACGACTAAGCAACCGCCGAGCATTTGCCAAACATTTCACTTTAAATAACTTAAGCCAAAAAAAAAAAATCTGATAGATTTAAAAAAAAAAATCAATAATGAAAATAAGAGCAGTCTCATGGTATTTAGATTCTACATGGCAACCTAAAGCACATACCCGTCCGACCCTCAACACTCAATCTAATTGATGTGAAGCGGGAGGCAGCCAAGTACCTACCTACTTGTACAGACAATAATAAATGCCAAAATGGAATATTAAATAATTAATTAATTAATTCAAAATTTTATTAATTTCTCTCCTTAGTTTATTTTTACTGTTTGCAAAAATATCAATTTTGTTGTAATGAGAATTATATGTCGAAACCAAGCGCGAGATAACCGAGTATTTAAAGTAGTTGCTATGATGCGGAGGAACATGCAGTAAGGACGTGTTACGAGTGCGATACTTTGGTGTGCTAAACTTGATCTTGCTAACCAATTCCGCGCAATCTATTTTGCTGTTGACAATATCGTAAAGGAAACACATATCCAATAATGAACGTCTCTGTTCTAGAGGCAAAAGTCTGTGCTCTCTGCAACTGTCGTTGTACGATAAGTGAGCTTTACGGCAGCGGTAATTGAGGTGGTTAATAAAGATCTTTTGAATTTTTTCAAGTCGAGTCTTATAAACTTTATACTGTGGCGACCAAATGGTACAGGCATATTCTAAAACGCTTCTAACATATGCAAAGTAAACTGTTTTAATAGCGTTTATGTCATTAAATGGCTTACAGACGCGCAACACAAAGCCCAAGTTTTTATACGCTTTACTAGCTATATGGTCAATGTGTTCCGAAAACGTAATTTTTTGGTCAATGTGAATACCAAGATCCTTTACAGTTCGGGCTCTGCTTATATTCACCCCGTTGAAGTTATAATTATTCATGATAGGTTTTAATTTACGTGTAAGTGTTAAACATTGGCATTTATTTGTGTTGATTATTATATTATTTTTGATATAGTAAGCTATTAAATTGTCAAGGTCTTTTTGCATTAATAAACAGTCGCGTTCACTATTAATTTTACAAAATATTTTTGTATCGTCAGCGTACATCAAATAATTAGAGTGACCAAAACAAGTCCCGATATCGAAAAGATAGGTATTGTAAAAGAGAGGACCCAAATGGGAGCCCTGTGGGACGCCAGTGGGCACATGAATTAAATCGGAACGATACCCACCCATTACCACAGCCTGCGAGCGATTTGAGAGATATGATTTTATCCATCGAAGCAGGTCACCATGAATTCCGAGAGCTTGCAACTTATTTAGCAGTATCACGTGGTCTACACGGTCAAACGCTTTTTTGAAGTCAGTATAGACCACGTCAACCTGCCCCCCACCATCCATACTCTCGAGAACAAAATGTGTAAAACATGCCAGATTAGTAGAGGTAGACCGTCCCTTCAAAAAACCATGCTGTTGTTCAGGAATGAACTGCGATAATGTCGGATATATTTTGTTGTAAACGATTAGCTCAAGTATCTTTGAAACGGTGTTTAATATAGAAATACCCCTGTAATTTACAATTTCCAACCGCGATCCTTTCTTATGAACAGGGATTATGTGGGCGGACTTCCATATATGAGGAAAAATACCCTCGCTCAAAGAACGATTAAATATATATGTTAACGGTACAGCAAGTGTTTCAGCACACCGAGACCAAAAATAGGGTGGTAGTCCATCACAACCAGCCCCTTTATTAACATCCAGTTTCTTTAATAAATGTTCAACTTCCGGCTTAGCTATTTGTATATTAGAAATCACGTTTATGTTCAAAGGATTTTCAGTAATCGGAGTATAATTGTTAGGATCACAGGGTACCCCAAAAACACTCTGAAAAAAATTGCTGAAAGCATTACAGATATCCTTCCCCTCTGAGTATTCAACGCCATTCAAACGAAGAATCTTTGGGTAGGCTGAACCACCACGGAGCCCTTTAACGTAAGTCCAAAATGTTTTTGGGTTATCCTTGATGGTATGTTCACAATTGGATGTAAAATTTTTTAAACATTCCTTCTGGACGCGCTTCTCTCTTGATCGCAAAAGTGAGAACTCATCATAGTCCTGTTGATTGCCAAACCTTTTCCATCGTGAGTGAGCTTTATATTTTTCTTTTATTATTTTAATAAGGGCTGGTGTATACCATTTGGGATAAACTCGTTTACTGGATTTTTTAGTAAGGGGTACAACAGGTGGACTTAATGCTAGGGGCGTTCTCTAACAGTCAACCCTTGGGTCATGCAGATAGTTTGTATATGGGTGCGGTAACAGGGGAGAAAAAAAAGAAATCATTTTAAACAACAATAAATTAAGCATTAAAAATAACATTACGGTATCTTTTAAATATACGATAATAATACACATACTATATAAATTAATTAGAATATAATATATAAAATATGAAGGTATACTTATATTTACATAATATTGATAATTACATATATAAAAACAAATATCTACATAACTATTAATTCAGAAGATAAATAAATTGGATCAGCAGTTGACAAATTCATGACTATCATTACTTGTTAGCGAGAGAGAATTTTATATATTTGTCTAGTTTATGTATTGACATATTAAATTGTTATTAATTAATTATGATATATTTTAGTAAAAGGCGATCGAATAGAATAGGTACGGTTGATCATATTGAATATGTCATCCCAAATGCATAACTTATACCTACTAATCTACTACATAGATTTCGAAGATTTATTTTTATTAGTATATAGAATATTGTATAATTCAGGGTAACATTATACATGTCTAGTATCTATTAATAATAAAGCCCGTTTCCATTTTCAATAAGAAACAATATGAAGTACCCCGTACCCCGTAAAATTTATTCAAATCGTATAAGGATCGTTGGATGGGCCATAAAATCAAATGTTCTTATTCTAGTGGTACACAGTATTATAAATTGTTCTTACGAGTATGAGTTTGGCTCTACAATTGAATCTTATTGAAGCCATTCCAAAATATAAATATACCTATACACATAAATAAAATTATAGTGCCTGTTTTTTGTTTTTTACTACATGCATATTAATATATATACGGTATTTGTAATAATATACCAAAAATATTAAATTTTTGTCTGTCTGTCGGTTTGTTTCAGCTAATCTTTGAAACGGCTGAACTGATTTTGACGGGATTGTCACTGGTAGCTGATGTAACTTAGCTACTTTTATTTTAGAAAAATAATTTAACTTTATAAAAAAATATCGAAATCCTGTTCCGCGCGAACGAAGTCGCGGGCACAGCTAGTATCCAATGTTGGTTTTCTTTTAAAGCAAGAAAAGAAGCGCGTCAGACAACACACTTTGGACTTTGTATGCTCCTTATGTCGTGAGTAAAAGAGCTAAAATCAAACAGCAAATGTTTACCTTGATGTGCTCTTCACCATACATACAAAAAGGTACGTTAGCTAAAATTTTTATGATACTCAACAGCTCTCAAAGTTTATCCTAAGTATTATGATATGACAGAACGGCTTGGGTCGTACAAACGTAAAAATAAACATTTTAAATCAAATTTTAAAGAAACAGAAATGTTTCTTTTCCCCTTGTGGTATGGAATTTGAACCCACTACCTTCACGCATCGCGCATTACGCTCCTCCTTGTGGAATTTTTCCTCCATATGTTTCTTGTGGGATACAAATAGAGAGCTCCAATATCTCGCAACACTATCATTAGTGCAAAATCAGCCTTAAACCATTAAACACTTAATTTATTTGAATCAACTTGTTCTTGCTTGCACAGTAGAATAGAATAGAAAATATCTTTATTCATGTAAGCTTTACAAAAGCACATATGAATCGTCAATACAAATTAAGTATTCTACCGCCGTATTTGGGATGTTGATCATGTGGAGAAGAACCGGCAAGAAACTCGACACTTACTCTTTTCAATGTAACAATGTTTCCTTAAACTAGGTACTTAAATAAAGTATACAAAGCTAGATTTCAAAGAAATTATTTATTCTAGACCCATACATGTTTGTTATTTAAATATGCATCAATTTTGTAGTAGCCCTTTTTTATTAAACAATTTTTAACATCAGACTTAAATCTATTCATAGACAACTGGAAACATTTTCAGGCAACTTCTTAAATATTTTAACACAAAGGAATTACTTATCTTATGTAGTCTTAGATATGGAACAGCAAGCTTGTGTTTATACAGTATCCTATTCTTCCAAAAACTGTTGGAAATGTTCGCTGTCCATATAATTCTGACGCCATTTTCCACAGACTGAGTACAGTAGAGTCGAGCACAATACAGGGACATGTGGAAAGAGTCGATTATCATACATATTGTAGCGTGGCGATGGCCGGTGATGGCGAAATATACAGCGATATATAATGCTAGATGGGACTTCTGACATTGGTTCACTAATTCATTATAAGGTAAAAACAAATATTCGAATAAGTCTGCCAGTATGATTTTTTAAAGTCAATGAAGTTGTAGTTTTCGGTTCAGTAGATATAACAAAACATTATTATGTTTGAAACAGCGCATAGAAGTGCTGTTAATTTTATGGTATGTAAGTAATTTTTTTTTGGGATATCAACTGTTGAACCAAACATTTTTATTGTATCTACCATTATTTATGTTTTTGAAAAGTGTCTATCACGCCAAAAATAAAAAAATAAAACCCATTATCACAACACAGTTAAAATAAGTTTGCATCAAAATTAAGGATTAGATAACGTAAAAAAGGACAAAGAGTGAGCACACTCCTTGACAATCTGATGATGCAGAGATATTTATTTATTTATTTATTTATTTATTTATTTATTTGAGTTCAAATAAAACGGCAAATGCCAGTTACATTAATTGAATTAGACACATAAAAATACAAAATTACAATTAGTTACTTTACAAAGGACAGGCACTCTCATACGTCTCGCTCACAAAATCTCAGACATTCAGCTGACAATCTCGTCCATGCGTCCGCGAACAGATCACACTGAGGGTTGGCATTCAAGAGTGCGTTGAGTGCAGCGATTACCCGAGGAATTGTGGATTGCGCGCGCGCCACGGTGCGGCACCGCGGCACGACGAACAGGTTGTGCTTGCGTGCACGTCGATAATTGTCCGGTACAAAGAAACGGCAAAGCAGATTACTCAAGCCTTGAACATCTATTAAGCCTCGGAATACCTTACACGCCATCATCAACTGGACAAATGCTCGCCGAACCTCAAGGGAGTTGTAACCGAGGCGACCCAGCAAGAATTTTGTCGGATACATGTATGGGTAGTATCCAAAGCGCCGCTTGTAAAGAGCCCTCAGGAAGGATATATCATGCTTTCTAAAATAAAAGGGCCTCAATCCGCATAAGACATGGCCAACATCGTGTCCTACACTGGTTGTCAGTGGACCTTGCTGAGTGACTCCACCAATGCGTTTCTGCACCTCTTACGCACTACTTAAACATGTATATGATATCTGTCGAAGACTTAGACTTATTGAACCCTCTTCAACCTCACTCACCCACATATATTTTTTTTTATTACATGTTATACTATCACTTTAATATAAACACGTGTGAGGAGAGCAAACATTTTACAAATATATTTGTTAAAAAAATATTCCTCAAAAAATCAGATTCTTTTTTATACCTCCACTTCAAGATTGACCTTATCCCAGCTGACGACGTAAAGTGGTAATCAGGTTTTAACTTAAAGGCGAAAGTACAGCATAATAAGCGTAAAGCATAGAAATGTAAAATAACAGATACGCTAGAAGAGGAATGCTCACTTTTACTTTATTAAAAGTATTATAAAAAAAGTTTATTTTAGTTTTTGAATGAATTAAAACTGAGCTTATCTCTTCCAGCGTATACTTTACCTCCGTATGGGAGGCTATTTCGCATGATCGAGAGCGAGGTAGTTTTGCCTCTTCGTTATCTCACGGACGAGCGGAGTGCATCCATTAGCTGCTTGTGTTACTAAATATCACGATAAATTAATGTTCCGGCTTGGTTCATGAACTGAGGTATAGTAACCGATTGAAAAGTAATTAAAAGACCCACTTCAAAGGAAGATTTTAAACACTATTATTTGTACGTTTGAATTATCACCGCATAGTATAAAACAAAGTCGCTTTTTCTGTATGTCCCTATTATATTTATACGCAACGATTTTTTTATAGATAAAGTGATGTTGCAAGAAGAGTTATATGTATAATCTATACATGTACAGAAAAGCCAAAAACTTAATTTGTATAAACTTGCACCCGTGCGAAGCCAGGGTGGGTAGCTAGTGTAAAATTAACGTTTAATAAGTGTTTTTATTTTTGCAGTATAATTTCTCATTAAAATTTCTATAGTGTTTTAAAGTCAACCAGCATGACCAAATCTTAAAGAGGCATTTAAAGGGGCTAACTAAGTTGTGTGTTTTATAATCAACAAATAATGTGAATCTATTGACACTAGCCAAAATACTTACATAAGTTCTCAGTTAGAAAAAGCAATTAAAAGGTATATACGTTTGTACAGTCGCCAAGGGGCCGATACGAGCGATTCGTCTGTGGGAAAAACATATAAGAGAGAGCTAGGGTATCCAAGTTATTTGATTTGTAGGACAGGTAATAATAAGTTTGATCCTTACTGATTCCGATTTTAAATCGTAATTCAAAAACGTATGAAATTTAATTTGATCACAAAAAAATATTTACGTTACTGGGCAAGAATGATTTACAAATCACACAAATCGACAAAAAAATATAAAACAAATTATTTTTTACAGGATTTCATTTTTACTTCCTTTAATACAATCCTTATAAAGTTATTGATCATTCATAAGTCTAAAAATACTCCGTTGTAGCCTATTAGGATCATACAAGTTCGGAAAAAAATAATATTTTTTTTTTTCATTTGAAATACTCGTTTTAATAAGTAAGTCATGATAATGTAGGTGATTGCACGATAAAGGGATGACGTGAATTGTTATAGTTAGAAAATAGTTCTGTTTTATTATTTTTGGTACGGTTAAGGATTATTTCTTTAAGGGAAACAGCCCTCGCATCACTTAAATGCTTGTTAAAGATGATATGAGCTTGTGTTCCTGGTAAATATTCGTTCAGACCAATTTCGATAAACATTTATTATTCGACTCGACCTCGCGTTTTTTAACAATTGTAAATACATTTTGCTAGAAACTTTATATGTGTCAAGAATCTGTGTTACAGAGAAGATAAATGTTTGCCGGACCAGTGCGAGCGGCAACATCTGTTTATCAACAATTAAGGACGTGTGTTGACGTGTATGCGTTTATAAATATATTTGTATGAAGCTATGACAAAATAATGCGATTAAAAGAACACACATACAATATAACACACACACAAAAAAAGGTTGTCTGGAAGAGATTGCTCTCTAGCAATAAGACCGCCTATATTGTACTTAAATATGTCTGTAAAACCAATTTCTGTAAATTTTCTGTGCAATAAAGTGTATCTATCTATCTATCACACACATACACTCACTCACGAACACACACGCACACACACAAACACACACACATACACATACACATACACACACACACACACACACACACACACACACACACACACATGCACAGATACCCAATAACAACACACTGCGCATCCGTGCATTTATTATTATTATTTTTTTTTCTCTTTTTTTATTTTCTTCTTTCGTTCTTTTATTAATTATTATGGTTACCTCTACTCAATAAATATATTGTAAATCCGATATGCTGCTAATACTAAACAGGAAGAGCGAGGCTTTCCCTACACAAGTATCATCTGATTACTTTCTGGGAAGCCCCGGCAGTTGATTGTAAATTATTTACTGAAATAAAACACATTTTTATTTTTATTTTTTATTATTTTTACAATAATACTATTATTTGGGCAATATTCCTATGCAAACTGGCACGTAGACAACTTTCTTATTATATTATCCGCCACTCACCAACAATATTGTTTATTTTTTGATACATTAAAAATATTTACTACGCGAGGATGAAGGCTTCGCAGCCATATTCAGATGAAAAAAAAGCTCCTCACATATCAAAAAGTCTCCCAACAAACATTTGAATAGTCGCCCTAACTTTAACGCTGAACAGTTCAGTAGCACCCCCGAGTGTCTTCACACAGAAAACATTTCCTGGAGCTGAGATAAAAATTAAGCGAATAGTAAGTAAAAGCGTTTGAGAGAAACTGAGCTGAAAATGTTACTTTCACAGTGGTGTTTCTGTGTATTTTTGTATGCGACATTAAATACTTTAAATGTAGGTACCTCTCTATTTGTGAGTTTAAGTAAGCTTTAGAACTTTGAAATCTGTGTAGCATTAACCCAAACTCGATACTTACTCTTTTCAAATGTATGTAACATTGTTTCCTTGTACTAAGGTACTTAAATTAAAGATACGAAAGAAGAGAGGCAGGGCATAGCGATTTATCGCTCGAACTGGAGCAGCCCGACTGGTGAAATACCTCCACCTTACAGAAGACCGCAGCCAAATAACAATCACTTCTGTGTTGTTGTATTCCTGCGTGTGAGTAAGGTTTCGAGAGCTCCTGGGGGGTGCTACATTAGTAGCAGTCAAGCCTTTAAGGTAAGGGCGACAAGTCCAGTAACACATTTATTATGCTGTACTTGTTACCCTTAAGCTAGGACCTCGTTACCACTGGCCGGCTGATGGTGTGAGGACACCTCAGTCGGCATTGCACCGGTCCCCACTGCGAGTTGGGGATGGTTCCGTTGGATCGGCCATCCCCATTCTCCCCCCGAACACTGTGGGGGGAGTAGACGGAGCCGCGTAAGCGGCTGTTCCGCCGGCGGTGTTGTGGAAGTAAAGGCTTAGCCGATCCCCCACAGCACCGCCACTAAGGCGATGGAGGTCCAACCGGGGGGTTTTAGTGGGTAGTCCTGCCCTTTTCAGGGCAGGGAGTCCCACACACGCCGTCACCCTCCCTCGGGGTGACGGTACGGTGCATCAACGCATTTCCCCCCGAAAAAAAAAAAAAGGACCTCGTTACCACTTAACATCAGGTGGGATGAGGTCAATCTTAAAGTGCAATATAAAAAAAAAACGAAGATTTTCAAGAATTGAAGTAGATACGTTAGATTTATTATTATCATTTAAATAAGAGAAATAACTTCAGAGGCATCTTTATATCAATTTGGTAGACAAAAATACTGACTAAGCCACAAACCGCCAAGCCGAAGCCCTAGTAGCTCACTTATTAAATTTGTGATTATTATTATGGTTAGGTTCGTAATTTTTTGACGCTCAATTGAATAGAACCCCTTTAGGGAATAGCCCGTTTTTATTAAACATTTTTTAGATGAGACTCAAAGCTATGCAACTGGAAAATACATCAACAACATCTTAGGCAACTTAAACCCACAAACGAATGACTTTTCTTATGCAGTATTCGATATGGAACAGCGAGCTTGTCTTCAGCTCTCATCATTTTATTTATTTATTTTAAAACTTTATTGCGCAAAAATTTTACTATAGGTGAACTTAACACTAGGGGCATTCCACCAGCCAACCCTTGGGTCATTGAGACTCAACTCAAACTCAAGTATTTATTTTATTCAAGTAGGTTACTAAAACTCTTTTGAATCGTCATGGAATACAAGGCAAAGTGATTCTACTTCTGGTTCGGAACCTATATTTACCGAGAAGACACCGGTAAGAAACTTAGCAGATCAGTTATTACAGTAGCAGTATATAACTTATTGCTATGTGTAGCTCGCTTTGGACCAAGTCATATAGTTTTGTTTTGATGAGTGATGAAACAATTAAGTACTTAAGTAAGTATTTACTTTCGAAAGGTAAGCTGAAGCAGACCAGTCCCCAAAGGTGGCACCTGTTAACAACCATGACGTATATGCCAGTAATTAAGATTTTAAAAGAGGTAGGGCATAGCGATTTATCGCTCGAACTGGAGCAGCCCCACTGGTGAAATACCTCCACCGCAGCCAGCAGGGGTAGCCTTCAAGGTAAGGGCGACAAGTCCAGTAACAGATGTATTATGCTGTACATGTCGCCCTTAAGCTAGGACCTCATTACCACTTAACATCAGGTGGGATGAGGTCAATCTTGAAGTGCAATATAAAATATAAATAAAATTACTTCTCTTACGGTTTGTATATGGATGCGGTCATAGTAAGTACCATTTTTGATCTTTCATATTGGGAGTAAATGTACCTATTATTTATCCTTTGTTCACATACGCTGAAAGGTACGAACGTCGTACCAAATCGTGCAAACAACTTATCTCGATGAAAGGATCCCTAAGGATTAATACATAATTCTACGCAAGACGGGTTGATTCGTTACTACATAGTTAATAATGTATTAGATCCAAAATGTATTAACCGACAGCTGGTCGTCTATTTATTCTGTAGTCTGGAGGTTGTCTGCCATATCGATGGTGCCAATACCACTTAACAGTATTTTTTGGAGAAAATGATTTACGACCTTATTTTTTGCAAAGTATATCCTACTTTCATTTATTTGGACACCGACAGTTAGGCGGTATTGATACTTCACCATCGACATAATGTGGTAATGAGCAGGTCGAATATATAAATAAAAAGATTACATATGATTTCTGGAGTTATTTTTTTCAACAAAACGTTTCTATTGATGAGTTTATTTGAACGAGCTAAACTTAGGAACTACTGGTTCGATTGAAAATTATTTTTTTTTTGTGTTGGATACACTGTTTATTATATATATAGTTAGAAAGATACATATAGTTATGTATAATATCACACTGTGACTAAAGGGGGCGATGAGGGGAATATCAGTGGACAATTTCGGGAAAACAGTTACAGCTAGTCATATACATAAAGCAAATGGTCAAAGCTACCTCCGGTTGAGAACTTTTAACAACGAGAGACGATACCGACAAGATACTTCTCAGTTTTCAAAGGCATACAGGATAGTTATACAATTGTAAAACTACAATTGATCCAAAGGAATCATAAATAGCATGCTAGCAGCTTACTCAGATTAACTTCGGATCCGGTCCCGGGTTCGATTCCCAGGGGTGTAACATGGAAAATGAACATTTCTATATTATCTTGGATCTGGGAGTTGTGGTACCGTTCTTGTTTCTGATTTCTGGAACACAAATGTTAAAGCTTAGTATTTTCTTTGCATGGTATTCAATGATAATTCAAAAGTGTTATACGTTCTTTTACTTCTAGTTCAATGATGAAATATTTGACTTTGACTTTGGTAGCAAACACATTTATTTATTTATTTAAAAACTCTATTGCACAAAGAAAGAACAAAAGGTGGACTTAGTGCTAGGAGCATTCTCTACCAGTCAACCACACATTTTAGTAAGCATGACTACTGACTACTCCTTTTATGCACGTGTCAAAAATTCAAGTTATCAAATTAACTATAGGAACTGAAACACAAAACAGTGACCTACATTAGTTCACCTAAATTATGACGCTCGCTACAAAAAATACGAGCGGTAAGTGAAAAATAAAATCAGTCCTGTGTGAAACTGTCCATTAAACAAACAAATTTAGTCCAATTGTTAGAGCAGAGCAAACAGAATTTCGGCTGTGTTTCGCGAGGAATTTACTTTAATCGCGTCATATTTTTGGAAAACAACGACGGACAGAATGGGCCCCATGCGGTTTGCACGCGAACTATATAGTATTTAGAACTATTTTATATCGTACGATTCGTTTACGATCCGATTTATATGAATACTGGGTAAAATAAATTTTAAGTCTCGCGTTCCATTTTAAACATTTAAAATAATTTAACTCGAGTGGTCACGAGCTGACTGGCCAGTATTAGTAGCTACTATGGTGCTACGTGGTCAGCTCGTGACCACGGTTGGTGCAACCTAACCGAAACGTCGGGCAGTAAATAATTCGTATTAACTACTAAATAAAAATGGTGTCGCATTTTGACCCGTTAAATTATTTTAAATGTTTAATATTGAGTAAAATTAACACTTATCGACTTTCAACTCTTAGTTGACGATTTCGGTGGTGCAGTGGCTAAGGTGCGAAAACAAAGCGCTAAAGGTCACGGGTTCGATTCCCGGTTAGGTCAATTTGGAAAACGAACTTTTCTAAATTGACTTTGGTTTAGGTGCTCATAGTACAAGGGGAAACCTTAGTTTGAGACTAGATGATTGGTGTGGTTGTCTGGCGCATTCATCCATTTAGTTCTAAGGTCTTAAGGCAGGGGGCACTTACCAAATCTATACTTATATTTGTGCTGATCTACATTACCTACAAGTTGACACAAATACAGCGTCAGCAGGTGTAGTAAACAACGCTCCATACCTAATGCACGATTGGCCAATCAACAACATCGATCGTACATCGCGATGTCAGAGTTTTCGTAGCCACTAGCAATAATATAGCGAAAAATAATGCGTTAAATTGCAATCATAATGTTACGGTTCACAATCTGCCGACAGTTTACAATCTCGCGAGATAGATTGTAATCTAACGATTTTTACAATCTTACGGTGACATATACAACAAACCAAAATTGGTAGTTAGGCCTTGGTCCCCGAGCAGATAGCACCTAGCTCGGCGGAAGTACTTCCACTTTTAGTAAAGAACATACGTTCCTTACATATTAGATTTTTGATATTTTTATAGTTCTTCACGCCGCAATGCTACAGTGCACTAGTTGGAAGAGCAGCACGCGCGATACCTGAAAGTCATGGGTTCGAATCCTACATCGCAAGGGGATATGACATTTTTCCGCTTCATTAAAATACATTATTATGATCATTGTTTTCCTTATATGGTATCAAAGCCGAGACATCTACATTCCAAATAAAAAACACAATTAGTTCACAAATGACAAAGTTATGCGTGACCACATAAAAATATAAATTAATACAGTCAAATGGAGAAACCCCGTCCATTTTTTAAAAATGGCCGATAACCGCGTCTCTATGAGCTCACATTCATACTTTTATATTTCGCTAGCGTAGACAAATAACAAGACCTCCTATTTATTTTTCCCACCAACCCAGGTGGGGTTCCAAAATTTGCTGAGAACCTAATTGCTCAAACTTTTTTCTGTATACATTATTGTTGGGTCAATAATTATATTAGTAGATAAGTATGTTGTTTTAAACATATTTGGTAGAGAACACTTACCGGAGGTTAAGAGGTCTATAGAGTATAGAGGATATCTTACGGTTAGCTCAGTTGGAAGAGCACGCGCGGTACGTGAAGGTCGTGGGTTCAAGCCTCACACCGCAAAGGGAGATTAAATTGTTCTGTTTTTTTAAAATATACACCGCAATAAAGACCGCAGGCAAATAACAATCTTTTCTGTGTTGTTGTGATCCTGTGTGTGAGTAAGGTTTCCAGAGCTCCTGGGGTTGCTACATTAGTAGCAGGGGCCAAGCCTTTCGGCGGCGCTGTGGAAGCAAAGGCTGGGCCGATTTCCCACAGCGCCGCCATTTAGGCGATGAGGGTTCAACCGGGGGGTTTTAGTGGGTACACCGGGTTGGTTGGTTGGAAGGGAGTCCCACACACGCCGCCACCCTCCCTCAGGGTGGCGGTACGGTGCATCAAGCAAAAAAGGGGCCAAGCCTTCAAGGTAAGGGCGACAAGTCCAATAACAGATTCACTATGTTGTACTTGTTACCCTTAAGCTAGGACCTCATTACCACTTAACATCAGGTGGGATGAGGTCAATCTTGAAGAGTAATATAAAAAAAAAATACAAGTTCGCTAGTGCGGTGAGAATAATTAATGAATATAATTATTTATTTATTTCTATTCTACATATACGCCCTGAACTTTAATACGATGGGACTCGTACTGTGTAAAAGTCTTCGCAGAATATCGTTTACCATATTTTGCTTAGAATTTATAGCTTCAAGATATTGTGCGGGCGTTGTCGAAGTGTCGTGAATAAGCTGCTCCGAGCGAAACTCCTCGATACACGATTTTGTTACTCTGCCCCTCTCTATTTCCACATTATGCGAGTAGCTTAGAAAATAACGAAAAGTTGTACCTATATTTTTCTCAATATTACTTTTTGCGCTGGCGATATTGAAAATGTACTGACGATGTTTTCTGCTTGGTCGTGTTTGGTTTTCATTTCAGCAAGCAGGTTTGTTTCCTTATTTTTGATACGTTTGAATATGTACTCACTTCCCGTAATATTCGTTGTATCAAATCTCGGATTTTGTATTGGATGCTTAGCTAAAAAAATGGTAGTGGATTTACTGAAATCTATATATTAGTAAATTTAAAGCTTCTCTCTTTTAGGATATCTAAAGGGTAAATACGGATCCTTATTACTAAGTCTGTATCTCAAGATCTGCGATAACTGGAATTTTAAATGATGAAATTTTTGCTGTCGCTATTACACACCTAAAAGTAAGCTATATATATTGGACAACATCACATACTAAAGCATTTGTGTTACAAAAGTCGGAAACAACGACGGTGTGACCGGAGACAATATATAAAAGTTAATTTGCGAACCCTGACCTGACGGGACCTAAAGTCCCAAAGGAGATGGCGCAAAAGTAAAATAAAATAATTAAGTTAAGAAGGCTCTCATGGCCCTACGGTGTTTTCGTGCTATTTTTTGCTCAATAAAGCTAACAGGCTGGCACTTGAGATATTCACAAAATTGTAAAAAAAAATAAGTTTTGTGAACAACGTTAAAACAAAAGAATATATGACGTATAGGAAGTTTTCTTCCAGCCAGTGACTTAATAGGTTCGTGTGGCAATAAATATTGCCATAAGTCAACATTCTAAGTCATCATTCAAGGTATTTATCATTAAACTACTCTTTATCTCCCGAAACTTTTAAGCAAGAAACTTAGCCATTCCCCGCAAGTTCATAGGGAAACCCATTAACTTTTCAATACAAAGTAATCGAAAACTATTAGGCGGTATAGATGAATCTCCTTCCGAAACTCGTGCAAGAATTCACACGTGTAACTAATGAGCAATGCGATTGGAAAACACGCTTTTTGCACGATCTTGAACCCTGTTACTGGACCATAAGGAGAAAGTTACTTCAGGACGAGTGGAAGAAACAATTTTGCTGAACATACAACGGGAAGCGAAAGTACGCCGGAGGAAAATTAAAATGAGTTCTTATAGTCATGCTGATAAGGCTAGCAAATCGGAAATCTGCTGACGGCGTGTGTAGAAGTGATCGTTAATAAATTTTATAAAAGTTTTAATGGCTTCGGGCGGCGGAGTTTTTATAATTTTTCGTTAGAAGTTTCGCCCTCGTGTTGTGAGGGATGTAATAATTTCGTGTGAGAGTTCTATCGCCTTTAAGAAGTTTAATTTGAGAGCCAGTGAGTGTACTGAATGTTGTAATAAGTTAGGATTGGCTCGCCCTAGTTCTGACGAAGCCGGAAGGTTGTGATAAATTTTTGACCGTAAATATTGTTGGTTTATTTCGATCGTACTTACCTACTCCGTGAGTTTTTTTTATATTGCACTTCAAGATTGACCTCATCTCACGTAATGTTAAGTGGTACTAAGGTGGTAGCTTAAGGGTGTCAGATACAGCATAATGATAGCACTTGGCTATTAAAGAGTACCAGTAGAAATTAAGTTTGCGTTTTGTACTTTTTTATGTGCAATGAAAAATAATTTTGATGTTTCGAGTATAGAGACAATATGGAAAATATTAACAGCAGAAGTTAATGAAAAAAGTCAATCTTTGTAAAAACAAATAGGTGTTTTTGTAAAAAAATATAGGATAAGGATAGCCTTATCCTTCTCGTCCAGCGTTTTGTAAAAAACTAAGAAATAACTAGTGTTTTTAGCTGCCGACTTTGTTGGCTTCTTATCAGTGGTAGAGACAAATTAAACAGGTTACTCTTTAATTGGAGCTGAAAAACCAAACATTTTTACAACAAAATCTGAAGCAATAATTTCCTGTATAAATACAGTAAATTATTGTTTCAAGATTTAGAGATTACCAAGAGAGTGTACTAAAAATTCTATTTAATGCCACGAGAATTTTAACGTCCTGTGTCATAGATCAGGTTTATTAATATAGATTAGTATTAGTAAAACGCATATTGTTATCAAGACAAAAAATCGCTTTCCCTAATCTTGTGTTTATGATAAAATATTTTCATAATTACAGAATATACTTAATCGAATGTTAAGTTAAGCTGTTGCTGTTTACAAAAAAAACATCTTTTTATATTTTCTCGATAATAATATCAAACCACACATCGACAGCCAAAAACTTGTTTTTGTGTTCAACATAAGAGACAACTAGAAGTCAAACTAAGTTTTATAAACATTACAAACGCGGTAATACAAAAAGCAATTAAGTATATTTTTTTTAAGGATGTGACATGATACAGATTATTTTCCAATAGTTACTACATTAACACTTCCATGTGCGTGGAGCGTGAAGAGACATCTTGCGGGCCAGTATGGCGATGCTAACGAATAGGATATTTTGATATCAAATCCGTTGTCATCGCGATGTGGGTTCCTCTCTTGATTACCAACATGCTGGGAGGAGCCAATATACTGCGCTAACATTAAAAAAAATGTGTTACGTTACGATAGTTCATTCTGGACTCATCACTGTTTTTTTGTGTTTTTAATCATAATTTTTAAAGACGTATTTTTTCGAAGCTTTGATCTTATACATGTTTGTTAGTTTTGCTAAAACTCAACAACAGCTAGACCGATTTAGCGAATGCTGTTTTTGAAATAATTCTGGAGGTTTAGTTAAGATTTATATATATTTTACACGACATCACATACATTGCTTTGACTTTGTGGTAAGTAGCTTAAGCACTTGTGTTACATAAATAAGAAACAACGACGGAACCACAACACCCAGACCCGAGTCAATATAGAAAAGCTCGTTTCCCATATCGACCCGACCGGGGATCGAACCGGGACCTTAGAGAAGGCGCGACTCCATAGTCCGGCCCGCTTGTCTCTCGGCTACGGAGGTCGTCATTTAGAAGGTTGGAAATAAAAAAATAGGCGTTACAAAGTTTGCAGTTCTTAGAAAATATTGCTCTGGTAATGAATCATTTGCAGGAAAAAAAACGTAAAATAAATACGCTTGTAGCAAAACATTATTTTAAACAAACGTATATGACGCGCGCGCCGCGCGCAGGCTCGAATACTTTCCCTCTCACACAAGCTTCTGTCTCGCTCAAGTTTTGCGCACGGCACCAGCCGCCGGCCCCTATATAAGCTGATGCGCACCGCCTCAAATTCAGATAGCCATACAGCTAGCGACCGTACTGGAGCGATAATGTCCCATAGTCATTCAGTACAGTCAGTCTGGTAAAGGAGCCGGATAGCTTCCTGCAAACCACTCCTGAACCAAGTTAGGTTCTCTCATTAGCTCACTTATAGGTTAAGAGTCGGACAGCTTCCTGCAGACCACTCTGATACCTGTTAGGTTTTGTACATAAGAAACACATGTATGTAAGAAGTTGTAATAAACATCAGTCAGACATTATTGGCGTTTCTATCACACCCCTTCATAAGTGGCGCCCAACGTAAATAATTAAAGGAAGAAGCACCAGTTCATAGAAGTAGCCAACAAAAAAAAAAAAAAAAAAAAAAAACTTGACACGCCATACATTGTGGTCGTGTGGTGTGTTAAAATAAAAATATTTTCTCAATGAGCAACACTGAGGAATTTTTCGACCTGAAGGTAGGAGAAGAAAAACTAATAATGTCACAACCGCCTATACAACCAATACAACTGTCAGATACTCAGTTCAAGCAACTAATTTCGAAAATGCAAGCTACAACAATGGAAAACAAAAATTTTACTCGATGTGACATCAGGTTCTTTGGCGAACGGGACCACAACAAAGTCGAAGAGTTTGTTACCGCCGTTGAGATATTCAAAAATATCGAAAACATATCCGACGACGACGCGCTGACGGGGCTTCCGTTACTGCTGAAGGATGGTGCCAGTACTTGGTGGCAAGGTGTGCGATCAGATATAAAAACATGGTCTGCAGCTATGAAACATCTACGGTCTGCCTTTGCCCCGAAGAGACAACCACACGAAGTTTACCTAGAACTTTTCTCCTCAGTCCAAGGTAACAACGAATCAATTGACGAGTTTCTTTGCCGAAAACGCGCACTACTCGGTCTGCTACCGCCAAAACGACACAAGGAAGAGGAACAGATTGATCTAATCTATGGCCTACTAAAACTAGATTTGAAGAAAAAAATCGCACGCGTGGATATAAAAACATTTGAACATTTGTTAGAGCGTGCCCGGTACTTAGAAGCACTAGAAAACACTAATGCAAGTGAACAGAAGGCTCCCGTTTCTACCAAACACCCAATGCAAAAGCAGAAGTTCAAACGCTGCCTATTTTGCGGCAGGAAGGGACACTTAGCCGAAGAATGCCGCAAACGAATTAGTCAATACTCAGAGATAACGCCTTCTGTAAAACAGTCGGCAATAGCAACAAGCGTAGAAAAACCGACAGTTGCTTGTTATGGATGTGGCGCGCCAGGCGTTTTTAGAAGCAACTGCACAAACTGTAAAACAAAAGAAACTCCACCAAAGCCAGTATCATTCTATGCTTTACACACAGCACTCCAACAAAACGACGTAAAGATCCCGACCATAGAAATCTCAATTAAAGGAAAAATTGGATACGCATTTATAGATACTGCCGCTAGAACCAGTATCGCAAGCGATCAGTTATATCACGTTCTACTGGACACCGGAGTCCAATTCACGGTGCGGAACGCCGAGATAAGTCTGGCCGACGGCACCATTAAACAAGAAGTACTACTCATCTGCTCAGTAGACATAGTAATTGGAAATCGAATATTACCCATTACGCTCACAGTTTTACCAAACGCAAAAGATAATCGCACGCTGCTGGGAATAGACTTTCTTGAATCAGCTGGTATTACGCTTAACCTACCACAGAGAGTTTGGTCATTTATAGACAAGCCACAAGAAATATTTCAATTCTTGCACTTGAAAAATGAAAAGATATCAAAAGTAGCAAAGAAAATTCACTTCGAAGACACTGGTTTGTCCGAATTCCTAAAATGGTCAAAAGAGCTACAGATGATTTCTCCACTGACGTCAACACCATCACCAATAAACAATGATGACAGCCCATATAAAAAGCCACGCTGGGATTTGAAGAAACTGGATACCCCACCACGTCCAGTTCGCCCACGCGAACCTGCAGATTCAGATTCAACTATTGATCCTCGTATTGATTATGTTTTAATAAACCCAATGACACTGTATTGTTTAAATATTTCATTAAAACCCGATGAAACTCAATCTCTAAGTAATGATCAAATATCTCAGTTAAATACACTATTGACTGAGTTTAGCGATATATTTGAAGTAAATGAGGGGCATGCACTATATACTGAACATACAATTGATACTGGTACCCACAGTCCTATAGCAGTCAAGCCATATAGATTATCCCCAGCTAGACAGCAACAGCTAAGGGATAAATTAGATGAAATGATCAGTAATAATATCATTGAAGAGTGTGATTCACCTTGGTCTGCTCCTGTTATATTAGTACCAAAGGGCAGCGACGATGTTAGAGTCTGTATTGATTATAGACGGTTAAACGAAATCACCAAGCCTGATAGATACCCCTTACCACGAATAGATGATCTGTTACATCAAGCAAAAGCAATGCCTTTTATGTCCACAATTGATCTCCAATCAGGCTACTGGCAAATAAAGATGCATAGTCAAGATATGGACAAAACTGCCTTCATTTCACCCTTCGGAATGTACAGATTTAAACGAATGCCATTTGGACTACGAAACGCACCAGCTACGTTTCAACGCCTGATGGATAAATTTGTTCACGGGCTACGCGCTGAATGCGTCTTATCATATTTAGATGATCTAATAATACGGTCAGATACATTCCCTCGACACCTACAAGATCTACGAGAAGTTTTCACGAAACTTAGAGATTTTAATCTACGTGCGAATAGAAAAAAATGTAAATTCGGCTGCTCAAAAATTAAATATCTAGGCCACCTTATTGTGCCGGAAGGAATAAAAGCTGATCCTGAGAAAATATCTTCCATAACTAATAGACCTGAGCCGAAAAGCTTGAAACAACTAATATCATTTCTACAAACAGCGTCGTGGTACCGACGATTCATAGA
The DNA here is from genome assembly GCA_037074685.1 of Glyphodes pyloalis. Classification (NCBI taxonomy): domain Eukaryota; kingdom Metazoa; phylum Arthropoda; class Insecta; order Lepidoptera; family Crambidae; genus Glyphodes; species Glyphodes pyloalis. Next base: position 1,867,001 of record JAYKKO010000030.1, on the reverse strand, counting down.
AAACTTTGCTGATATCGCAAGACCACTAACAAATCTCACGAAGAAAAAAGTAACATGGCAGTGGAATAATGAACAACAAGAAGCATACGATACTTTAAAAACTGCATTGACTACATCACCAGTATTGAAGCAAGCTGATTACAAAGCACCATTTACTATAAAGACGGATGCAAGCAATTACGCTATCGGAGCAGCTTTGATTCAGGGGGAGGGTCCGCATGAACACCCAATCGAATACGCCAGTAGGCTTTTAACATCACCAGAACGTAATTATACCGTTACAGAAAAAGAAGCCTTAGCTATAGTATGGGCAATATCAAGGTTTCGAGGATATATAGAAGGAAGCAAGTTCTTGACAATTACAGACCACCAGCCATTAAAGTGGTTACTAAACTTAAAATCACCAACAGGTCGACTTGCACGATGGGCCCTACAACTACAGCCTTACAACTTTGAAATTAGGTATTCCCCAGGGAAAAGTAATGTCGTAGCCGATAGTCTTTCACGACCGCCCTGCGACAATCATACTGATACGTGTGATATCTGTCAAGTAGAAATCGATTTACCTAGAAGAAATGAAACTAATATTCGCGATGAACAAATGAAAGATGAAGATATCAGTTCTATAATAAAAACTTTAGAAGACGAACCCAATTCCGAGGATTATAAACAATGGTCCAAAAGAGGTTATCTCCTCCACAAGGGTGTGCTATACCGATTCACCCCAGATCAAGAAGATGAGAACGCAAAATTAATAGTACCAAAACACGAAATAAACAATGTGTTAAAATCATTCCATGACTCCCCAACCGCTGGTCACTTGGGTGTAGATAGAACTGTAAAACGCATTGAAAACAATTTCTTTTGGAAAGGTCTACGTAAAGATGTTTTAAGATACATTAAAACCTGTGTTGAATGCCAAAAATACAAACCAACAAATCAAAAACCAGCCGGTTTATTTCAATCAACAGCCACAAATCAGAGATTTGAAGTCCTATCCATAGATTTGTTTGGTCCACTACCCAAAGGACCAAATGGAGAAAAATGGATCTTTATTGTAGAAGACACAGCTTCACGATGGGTGGAGTTGTTCGCATTAAGCAAAGCTACAGCTCAACAATGTGCCCTTACTCTTCTGAATGAGGTATTTCTAAGATATGGTCTACCACGTCGAATAATAAGTGACAATGGCACGCAGTTTATATCTGCTGTTATGCAAAAATTGACATTCTGTCTAAACATTCAACAATTTCTGACACCTGTATATCACCCAGAGCCAAACATTGTAGAACGGAAGAACAGAGACATGAAAAGTCGAATTGCTATCATGGTTAAAAATAAACACGACAAATGGCCAGAAACTTTACCCGCTATAAGGTTCTCCATGAACTCTGCACATAACCAAAGTACAGGATTCTCCTCAGCTTACCTTACATTTGGCAGAGAAATGCGCACAATATATGAAATATCCCACAACCTTGGAGAAATTGTACAGAGTGAACAATTTGTACCTGAGATAACTCCACATTTAAAGAAATTGGCTCATGACTTAGCAACTGCAAGAGCTAACATTGAAGTAATGCAAGACAATAATAGAATCAGAGCTAACATGAAGCGACGACCCGATCCTGGTTATAAAATTGGAGATTTAGTCTTGGTAGAAACACATCCTATTAGCAATCAAGAAAAGCAGTTCTCAGCTAAATTCGCTCCCCGTCACGATGGACCTTATGTAATCATGAAGAAACATGGATGTTCAATATATGAAGTTGCTAATACCCAAGAAACTGAAAAATCGATTGGAAGGTTCCACACATCAGCAATAACCAAATTTGAGAAACGAGGCGACGAGACACCGGAACCAGTTGCTCCTCTTCGAAGGCGAGGTCGACCAAGAATCCACCGCTCCTCTTAATTCCTGTTACTCTCACGGGACGTTAACGAGTACCAGAGGGGGAGATTGTAGCAAAACATTATTTTAAACAAACGTATATGACGCGCGCGCCGCGCGCAGGCTCGAATACTTTCCCTCTCACACAAGCTTCTGTCTCGCTCAAGTTTTGCGCACGGCACCAGCCGCCGGCCCCTATATAAGCTGATGCGCACCGCCTCAAATTCAGATAGCCATACAGCTAGCGACCGTACTGGAGCGATAATGTCCCATAGTCATTCAGTACAGTCAGTCTGGTAAAGGAGCCGGATAGCTTCCTGCAAACCACTCCTGAACCAAGTTAGGTTCTCTCATTAGCTCACTTATAGGTTAAGAGTCGGACAGCTTCCTGCAGACCACTCTGATACCTGTTAGGTTTTGTACATAAGAAACACATGTATGTAAGAAGTTGTAATAAACATCAGTCAGACATTATTGGCGTTTCTATCACACCCCTTCACGCTGTTTATATTAATAACACTTGTTTCGGTAGAGCTTTTGAAATTATTTTCATGCACCATCCAGATTCATATTCATGATCGTAGTTCCGGGCTTAAGCTTGTACACACAGCATGAAATACTGGCGTGCTGTGGCTTGCATTTCAGAGCCACAGTAGTTGGTTGCGTTTTATTTTTAAAAGTTACGTTGAAAGGTCTGTTTATTTCAGCTTCGTTTGTGTGGCTATGTTTCTCTCTTTATGATGGTACTATTTTGTTATGCTATAAGCCGTGGTAAGCTTGCTAACTTGTTAAGTTTATTTTTTTTTGTATTTTTCATTTAAGCACTTAATCTTTCCTGTATCATTAATGAAAAGTCATTAATAAATATCAGACCACATCTAATACGTGTTTTGTTTTAGGCAGTTGACGTTAGGGCATTGGAACACTGCAACGTTGCTTGGGGAAGTAGCGACGTGTGTTGGACTTTCCACTTTAAGTTTAGTTAATTAACACACAACAAGAGTAATATATGTGATGTATTTCGCTTGTACGTAAGGCTTTCTTTTAAAGTAGCAAACATAAAATGTACCCTTAGCCACTTCAAGATTGACCTCACCCTACCTGATGTTAAGTGGTAATGAGGTCTTAGCTTAAGGGCGACACTGAACTGTTACTGAACTAGGCGCACCCCCTCAGAAGCTCTGGAAACCTTACTCACACGCAGGTACACAACAACAACAGAGTGATTGTTATTTAGCTGCGGTCTTCTGTAAGGTGGAGGTATTACACCGGTCGGGCTGCTTCAGTTCGAGCGATAAATCGCTTTGCCCTGCTTCTCATACTTTTAAAAATCTAAGTACAAATAGCGTCAGACAGAGCGAAGCGACTTTGTTTTATACTATGTAGTGACTCATTTCTTTTTTCTTCACTCAACCTATTACTTATTTGAGCGTTGAAAGCACTAACTATTGAAAGTGAAATCTATTTCAACAAAATTTCCTACCTTGAAAAGTTCCAGTCATAAATTCAGACGCTCTCAACAAAAGTGAATTCACTCATGCGCCCATCTGGGTTCGGAACATACATGCTTCGTGTCTACAATGAACTATGCAAGCTTTGAAATTTGAAGCAGGTGCGAAAAACTCAATGGAATATGAAAATGCAATTTGCTTGCATTTTCACCTTACGCTTGTATCAAAGGTGTGAAGGGTAGTTTACAATGTATCATGTATATTATATCGTCTTCGTCATCTCGTTGCTACTATAAACTTGTGAAACGGATTGAAATTTGTCAAAATATTTTTTAATAAAGTAAATTGTAAAACGTGGTTTATTGTGCGTGGGTTATTATATCTTCTGACCCATTTTTTGAAGTTTTTTAAATGTTCATAAATTATGTGTGTTTGTTGAAAATAAACAAATTCTGTCGGTTTTTGAAACTTATTCAATACAAATAAGTTAATCTGGTCGCGAACAAAGTTTCTCCGTATTTTTGTGACACAGACGATAGTTCAACAAGCATACCTAGACCCAAGCCAAGTTACCTAAATAGACATGACCGAGAATGGAACTGTTCATGCTTTAAGCTTCTTCTTTAGCAAGAACGCCAATAAAGTACTCAAACTGAGGATATATTTTTAATTTAATTTTACTCGTATTGTTTAACGCCGCACAAGCGAACTTTAAAAATTTTAAAAGGTTTTTTTTGTTTTTACAAGTTTTAGACTATAAGATGCTTAATTATTGATACACTTTTAAAATACTAGTATAACAATTGATAATGAGTTATTATGATAGTAAAACAGTAACACTAGATTATTTCAATTTAAACAATCATCAACCTCAAATATTTGAAAAAAAATTAAAAAAATCATCTCCCCTAGCGGTGTCGGGTTCGAAACCACGACCATCACGTATCGTGCGTGCTGCTCAAGGAGATAAAGTTCATCTTATTGTTTAAAATACTTGAGGTTAGTCATTATTTTAATAAACATTATCTAATGTAACTACTTTACTATCATACTTCATGATCAATTATGTTTTGAAGAGTATTCATTAAGCTAATTGTTACAGCTTTGACCTTAAAAACTCCTTTGGAAGGCCTCGGTGGCGCTGTGGCTAAGGTTTGCGGCCAAAGCGCTAAAGGTCTCGGGTTCAATTCCCGGTCAGGTCAATTTGGAAAACGAACTTTTCTAAATTGACCTGGGTCTGGTTGTGCAGGGATGACGCCCCCAGTTAGTATCCGTCGTCTGGTGCTCATAGTACAAGGGGAAACCTTAGTTTGAGACCAGGTGATTGGTGTGATTGTCTGGCGCATTAATTTATTTTATTATTTCTGTCAACTCGCACGCAAAATCTTCACAAAGCTAATGTTAATCATATATCAATCGTGAGTCACATCAAAATACGCATGCATGTCTTAGGCTTCGTACCTTCTAATTTGAATTTATTATCAGAACAAAATTTAATTTCAGATATCTCGTATTTTCCAAAGAATCTTGCTTGGATAGGATATTGTATGTTTTCAGATGATTACTTAAAATTTCTTATTTTATTGTTGTTTTGGTAGTTAAGGTGATATTTTCGTCTTCAAATACTTCGAAGGTTCGTGTATTTAAAAGTTCTTATACGAAATCTCTTTAACATATACGATACTATATTTAGTGATTCATATTAATATATTTTTCTTCGTCCATTAAATTTGCCTTGTTGGAAACATTTATAATCATGGATCGAATAGATGTGCTTTTTACAATCGACTGTTGATCCTCAAGTCGAAAATGATGTCCTTCGATGAATTTGAAAAAAAACAGTTACTGGTATTTGAGATTCAGCTATTATTATTCAACTAATATAAGAGTATCTACAACGTTTAATATGAAAATTATTTATCTTAGACGTTGTAAATACGAACTATTAAGCTCTTTACCATCTTTTTGCCATATGTTGCAAACATTACATGTTGCTGACTTTACTGTTTGTTAATTTTATTGAATTAAGCCGAAAAACCAGCCAAATGCGAGTGGGACTCGTCCATGAAGAGCTCCGTAGCAGCAAGTCACATAATACATGTATTTTAAAAAAGATCTTGTTTCAACCTATTTTCAGTGGAAGTTTGCATAGTAATTGTACATTACATCTCTTATTTTACAGAAAGGGGGGGGGGGGGGGGGCACACTTTATTAGAAACCTCAACTAACTTTTAAAGACCTATACATAGATTCACCACACGTATTGGCTAGAAGAAAAAAAATTGTAAGTTATAAGTATGGGCATCCCCTAAAATGTATTGTTTTTTTATTTATTTTTGTAAAAAAATCTTTATGTAGTTAACATAATACGTTCATACCTACATACCAAGTTTCAACAGCATATAATTTCAGACAAAAATGCTGTGACAAAGAGACGGGCAGTTAGACACACATGACGAATGCATAAGGATTCTGTTTTTCGCCATTTGGCTACGGAACCATAAAAAGGAAGATCTATTAGCAATGAAACTATAAGTAAAATAAGTCTTCTTTCACTAAAAACCTTGTTTTTAAAATGTTTTTAACTTTAATTTGTTAAAATTATCCTTTACTTAAATTTAAATCTAAATCATACTAATATTATAAAGAGGAAAGATTTGTACCTATTTTTGTATGTTTGTAATGAATAGGCTCAAAAAGTACTGGGCCGATTTAAAAAATCTTTCACCAATAGAATGCTACATTCTTCCAATTTGACATAGGCTACAAAATTAGGGATCCTTGGTAAAATTTGAACAATATAACCGAAGGTGTAGAAAAATGAGTCTTAAAATGTCTTTCGTCGAATGCGCGGGAACATCCTCTAAGGCGAAACGAAGTTCGCCGGGACCGCTAGTATTTACTAAAAACAATACTTCACAAATTCGTTTTTATGACCTCATAGTAGTGATTCGAGAAATAAACTACCTAGTTTATTTCTCGAATCACTACTTCTCATGACCTATTAAGCCATAACCCATAAAGCCATTATCGTTAAACATGTCCCCCCCAATCCATGACTAACTTCTAACCAAGATGTAAGGAACAAATTTTAATTGCAAAAGTTTTTGAATCCTCAAAACCCGACCATGGGATCGAGCAGAATTGGCATGAGTTGTCATGAAGCCAGCTCTTTCAGCTGAAATCATGAGTTCAAATTACAGTTGCAAACTTACAGGCCCCGATAACGGGGCTAATGTTGACTTTAACATTGGCCTAGGCTCAAGTAAAAGGATTAAGCGAAATTCATAAATAATTTGGTGCCGAATATACAAAACTATGTCAAACTCTTGAAAGCTTTGAAAGTGGCCACGAAAAGTTTAAATTTGAAAACTAACATAACAAAACAATGTGACAAATGATGATTCTATTTACTAAAAGCTTTCTATGACTAACTATCATAAATACACACATTACCATGTCAAACCACTGAATGGATTGGATTATTTTTTTTGGTACCTACCTAGACAGTAGTTAGTAGCAGTAGTTATAGAAATCCCTTAAAAAGATTTTTAAGATCGTTTTAAAAATAATTTAATTGAGGTCCAAATATCTCGCAGACGAACTTGAATTTGAATTACTCATATAATTCACAAAATATATCATTTTGTGAATTTACGTGCTAAAGTTTTTTGCCAAACCTTTATGCAATATGCATGTACAGTCTACAGCATATCAATGTAAATTCTTGCTGTTCGACATTACTTTTTATGCACGCGACTTAAGAACGATGAAATGTCCAAACTGTATGGTATGACGTGCTTAAGATCGTATTTTAAAATATTGTCTATATTTTACATACAAAAATATCCAAGTTATCTAGTACGCAACAAAAGTAGCTTTGCGTACCTTGAGGTTGCGTAGATGCACTGTCTAAAATCATTTTAATTTTATTTGTATTCACATTGCTTTGATTTAATACAGGGTTTAACAATCTTATAATGTTTTCGTTACTTGTACCAAACTTGAAGATCAAACGAGTCCTCAAAAGTCACATTACTTTAAACGATAATAAAAGATTCAAGATACCAAGTAAGATTGTTTAATTTCCACTTTCCTTTTATTACAGTTTTGGTCGGCCGTACGATACTTCAAGTTGGAACAAACAGTAAATTTGTTTAATAACATTTTAAATCTTTTTACTGTGTAAGAATAAGGGGCTTTTAAATAACAAGAAACCTGCGTTGTACAAAAACTCATGGTATATTTTTAATTATAGCATTTACAAACCGCATTGGTAAGATTCTTTGGTATATTTTTATACATAGTTTGATGTCGGCAAACTTTAACTAAACACACTAGTAATATTAATAGTGATTTTAAAATTATTTCAGCTATTACATTACCTATATGATTATCTATGCTAACATAGCTCCATCTATTTAAACCTTGATTATTCTTGATCTTATCTATTAAATAATAATATTCTTTAATTGTTCTTGTTCTTCTAGATGTATTAATCTATGTTCAACGTTGGACACAAACTTTAACTATCTTTCTTAAATTCAACTTTTTTTACTGTGCCCGTACTTGTTTCTGTATCATTAGACGATCCAGAATTAGAATGTTCCAAACTTTTTTTACTGCTATCGCTTTTATTGCTTCTTCTTTTACCTCTGCCACTTCGATTAAGAAGAGAATTAGTTCTTTTCTGTTTCACTTTGATAACTTTCTCAGGTGGTCTATGTATGCTTTCTGTACGATGCTGGAGTTTGTTTAATCCGAAATTCGGTTTTATCTGAGCAGTTTTTTCTAAGTTACTGATATCAGGCAAATGCAAGTCTGAAATGCAAATGTAATCTTCTTTGTTTTTTGGTACAATGTGCCCTGGGTTTATTTTAACTGGTATTATTTCTAGTTTTCGTTCAAATGCAGTCGCCGGTCCTTTGGAATCTAACATGTTTTCAGTTGGAGATTCAACTCCACCTACTAATTCTTGTAACAGTTTATCCTCAAAGATTTCATCATCAATATCATCATCGTCTTCTTCATCAGAGTAAAATGAAGAAAATGATGTTATTGAACCAGTTGTTTGAGAGTGAAAGTCATCTGGCAGTCTTACTCTAGGAACATTAGTTGGAATTTCAGTTTGACTTGGAGATGGTTTGATAATTATTTTTGGCTCGGAAACTGCTGAAGATGCTATTATTACTCTTGGAATTTCTTTTTCTTTTGTTGAATTTTTTGAGGTATCTGTCGCATCGTTACTTTGTTTGTCTAACGATTTGTTGAACGATTGAGTATATGGTGGCAGTGTATTTATGTTTTCATAATTTTTAGGTGCTTGATCAGACTCTATAATCTTTTTACAGTTCGAACTATCAAAAGATGATAGTGGTTTAGAATTTTTATATGCAAGTCGTCGATCTAACGTTGTAGTTCTAGGAGGAGGTTGTGGTGGAACTCTTAAGTGATCTGATTCTGTACTATTACTGTAGTTTCTAAAAGTTTGCAATGACGTTGGTTGTAAAGATAACCTTTTTTGGGCTTTAGGCAAATCTGGGAGTACTTTTGGAAAATTTCTTTTCTTAATCGTTAGTAGAGCTTCTTCTGCTGTCATTGGAGTTGGTTTGTTCTCATCTCTAGATGTTACGTTTATATCATTTCTAAACGTAATAGGTGGTAGAATATCTATAACAGGTGCATTGCATTCATTTTTTTCTTTCATAAGTTTATCATAATTCACTTCTGTTACTGGATCAGATGCGGAATGTTTGTGAGATATTTTTAGGGGCGTCCCTTTTCCAACAGACAATGTAACGACATTAGTGAAAGTCTGATTATCTTGTTCAACTTTAACGGGTTTTATTTTGATTTTGTCGAGATCTGTTTGAACTTCTCCGTCAGTTTTAGATCTTTGTAATTTGTTTTCTTTAGTGGAATGTACATATTCTCCATGATCAAAAGATTTTGATATCTCTATAGGCTCTTGTTTGAGTATTGAATTGGTACGGGCTGCTGGTGTAGCATCAATGGCTACTGATACTTTCTTTGATTTAATGCTTTCAGTTCCTTTACTTTTTATAGAGTCTGAGGATTTATTTCGTTGCTTAGTACTATTTAGTGACTGTTTATTACTACTTAACGACGAATGCGAGCCAAGGGCTGAAGTCGACGTAGTTTTTTCAGACGTATGCATTTTACCTCCAGTGGCTTTAGAAACTGCATTATTTGTATTACTCACTTGCAACGTATCCTTCTTCGATTTTTTGGAGTCTGATAACAACTCTTCAGACCTAGTGAACGGTTTAGGCAAACTCAACGGCTTGTCATTATTCAAGTCTGAATTCGATTTCCTCAGTATGCCAGGAGAGCATCTGTGCATCACCTCATTTGCAATCCAATCCCTTACTTTCGTATGCGCATCTAAAGTGCTCGTAGATAAATGCCGTCGCAACTGAAACCTTTCTCGGAAGCCACCAGAGTCATCCGATTTGGGGGTCTTGCAAGTTTCCGGTTTCTTCTTGCTTTTCTTGTTCCCGTTTTTTATTTTACTGAAGCTCATCGATTTGATGACGCTGCAGCTGTTTTTGAGAGTTCGCAATGCGCTTTTGTCGTCCCTTGCACTTTTCTGTCCGATCACATCCACTTCACCTGCATCGGCGCGGGAATGATGAATAACTTCGACCGGGTTCGTCGACCGCAATTTCCGCCTTTTGAAATAAAGTATTGAACAAATCCCTAAATTGACGAGGAGAAATAAAACGCCGAGTGATACGGCGAGAGCCATGGTCGCGCTGGATATTTTCACGGGAATGTTGTTTGTTTTCGGTTTTTCCGTTGACGAGTGAGGTGGGAATTTTTCCATCAGGTTCGGAGGCGGAGGTCGCCTGGGAGTGATTATCGACTGTATTTGTTTATAGATGGGGTCGGTGTTCGGCCTGTGCGAGGGGGCGGAATATGACTGGACAGTGCCGTATGAGCCGCTGTAGCGGGGTGTATCTGGGCCACTGTAGCGTGACGCGGGGTGTCCGTATCGGGGCGGGTCTACTTGAGGGGTCCAAGTTTTTTTGTTGGTATCTGAAAATAATACAATTAACTGGATTACTTGTTCTATACGTATCTAGACTTTCTTGTTGGTTAATCTGTCTTGCATCATACACTTTATAATGTGTTTTTAGGGTTCCGTAGTTAACTAGGAACCCTTATAGTTTCGCCATGTCTGTCTGTCTGTCTGTCCGTCCGAGGATAATCTCAGAAACCGTTTGAACTACATAGCTGAAATTTCGTATATACAGTGTGTAACAAAAAGGTGAAATAAAATTTTAAGGGCGTGTAGGGTAGGTAGTGTTTAGTTCCAATGCGAAACCACAACCTCGTACAGCTATTAATTAGGGAGTAAATCGATGTCAAAGTTTTTACTAAAACTTATCGTTGATAACCCTATTAGATGTAAACAAATCATAAATCAAAATGAAGCAAAAGATTAAGTAGAATACAGATGTGCAACTTTGACAAATTTCAGTTGAGTGGGCAGTGATCGTGATCGTTAAGTACTTATTTAACACTACTTTTTAGGGTTCCTACGTGTGGTGTTTAAAGTAGAAAAATGTATGCAAACTTCTACAGAATGTAGTAGTTTGAACAAGATCTAGTAAGTAATTTTTTAATACGTCATAAATCGTAAACCACAATTTACCTTTAGTAATACAAATATTATCACACTTGCTTCTATGGAACCCTTCATGGGCGAGCCCGACTCCCACTTGGCCGGTTTTTAAATATGAGATGTTTGGTACATAACATAACCTAACAGAAATAGTCAATATCAGCAAGCACAGTTTTGTAATCGAAAACATGATATTTACATTTATTATTTGTACTATCCATTCATACTTTTAAATATTACCTAAGGAATATTATTAGATCACAAAAGCAGTAAATTTATTAAATACTCCTACCTACCAATCATTTCAACTTGGTGACCTTCTGCGCTTATTTTATCAATGACTAATCACGCACACAAAAATCACGACAACGGGAGTCCACGTGGACTGCGGCACCTTTACGTCAAAAGTCTAAGCGCCCGCACCAATCAGCGATCGTTACGCAACATTGCAACAATGCGCTTAGCCAATAATATTATCCTGTCGCCTGTGTGACTGTCACCTTCGGACCGCTTTCCGGGTAGGGATCTAGGGATGCTAATCGATTGTGAAATAATCGATATTTTGGTAATTGATTATTTGCGTAGCACCGATATTAATTAATCGATTAATCTTAGAAATGCCGTTACATTAGAACGGTTTCTTCTAAACTTTTTCGTTGAGATCCTGCTAAACATGTTAAAAATGAAACACAGATTCTCGGTAAAATGAAAAAATCTACAAATAAAAATATTTATTAAGTATAAAAAAGTGAAAGTTTGAGATTACTAAAACTTTAGCTATGTTAGCTTATTAGTTAAGTAATATCTTTACATTTTTATTTTTTTATTTTAAAGTATTTTATTTCTAAAAATTAAATTTTACTTTTTTTGTCTGTGGAACAAAAGAACCGAAACAGAAAGCACCTTTTGTGTGACGTCATTAAACACTACAATTCGCAAATGACAGCTGTCGACGGATTTTATTTATTTTAATGTGACGAAACGATGATTTTACCGAGTAAATTGACTTATTGTGTCGCTAACCATATTAAGGATTTATTTGAACAATTTCGATTCATTTCAAATTTGATATTTGCATAGAATTAAGGCGTTCCGACCAGTATCGTTTTGGTGTAAAGTGACGTGACTTGACGTTTACGCGCGCTTTTATAATCTGTTACACAAAATCTTACTTTTTCAAAGACTGTCATTATCCAATTGTTGTTATCAGAAACAAAACCTCAACTTTTTTTTATCACTGCGTGTGACTGTCGGGCCAACATTTTAAATTGTTGTAAATATTGACTTTAAACATAAACTTAAGATAATTGACTTTCTCGATTTTTTCCATTTTCGATTAATCGATTAAGTTACAAAAATCTCAATTGCGATCGATCGATTTATCAAATCGAAATCGAGCATCCCTACGTTCCTACGAGAATAGTGTTTTTAGTTGCTCGTATTCGTTCTCGTTGGGCAGTCGCTACCTAAACTTTCAAAATCTCATTCTTCGTCACTATGTCTCGCGAAGATCATTCTTTGTATTCAAATAGTGAATAGTATGAAACGATTTTATGTCGGGGTGCTTCATCCGGGAGCATCAATGGTGCTCGTGATCTGTATCGCCAGCGATTCATCGATGGCAGACCCTTTGCGGAGCAGCGGCTTTTAAGGTCGTACACCTGCTTCAGGAACCTGTGTCTCCGACTGCAGAGCACTGGCTCTTTCCGACCGCCCACAAGTGAAGGTCGTCCTAGCACACGGGAGCATCCAGAGCTCGAGACCCCAATCCAGATCAGTTTACGCGAGTTCAAGTACGCGAGTTCAAGAATTGATTCCTACGGACTTTGGTCCAAGGGTCACCTTTTGTGAGTGGTATCGAAGCCGAATGAAAGAAGAAAATGTTCTTTGGTTTTTAGTGTATCCTTGTGCGCATAAGTGTTGGTGATAAGAAACTTAACAGGTAGCACATACATAAATTAACATTTTCCAAGAAACTAATTTGTTTATTACACAAAAAATAGTAATTGGCAAATCGCGTCAGTTAAGCATATCAAAAAAATAAGGTTAGTATATGACTGCCATTTCCGAGAATTATTTGATACCTACATGTTGATTACATTGTAAGTTGTCCCTATTATGTCTTAATTATTTACTGACTCAAATTACGGGGTGCTGACAATTAATGAGAGATTTTTTCAATTATAAAGTCATGTAGTTCAGTGGGTAAAGTCATATTTGGGGTATTGTCCTAAAAACTAGACATTAACTTTTACGTGTACCTACATATGTAGTTATAAAAAGAAATGTACCTAACAGATTATTTCTATGTACTGTTTCTAAATAGTATTTTAATAAATGCATTTCGGTAATTATGGTTTGATTATTCAGTCCTATTCCAAGTAAAATTAAGTAATAGTAGTTTCTAGTAGGCGGGTGGGCTGCGCGGGCGCGTAGCGGGGCGGCCGCGCATCAGCTGATCGCGCGGCGCGTCTGTGGTTGAGCGCGAATGACCTCAATCAGGGTTGTCAACATTTTCAGTAAAAAAACAATTTATTTAGTTAGTATGGAAGAAAAAACTTGTTTGTAATTAGCTGATATTAATACAACTGAATGTACACCTGCTATAGATACATACCCTAAAATATTATTTCGCCTTTTTGTTACACCCTGTATATATATATTAATAATATGTATATTAATCACGTCAACAAAGTACAAAAATGAAAAATAAAAATAAATGTTTTTTTAGGGTACACGAAAATTAGGAGAGTGATTTTTTTTTAATTTCAATCCCAACATGTGATATATCGTTGGATAGGTATTAAAAATGAACATGGGCTTACTAAGATCATTTTTTGATAATTTTAATTTTTTGGGAAAAAATCGCTCCAAAAGAAAATAAAATTGTCCCCCCCCCCCCTCTAACTTTTGAACCATAAGTTCAAAAAGTATGAAAAAAATCTAGAATATAGAACTGCATAAAGGCTTTCTAGGAAAATTATTTTGAACCTGATGGGTTTAATCAAAACTATGTCAAACTCTTGAGTCTTGGGTCAATGTTACACACAGATAGCCCATTTTTGTAACTTTAAGTGGGGATACTTAAGTATTGTGATGCACTGAAAACTACGGAACCCTACACTGAACGTGGCCCGATACGCTTTTGTTTTGTTTTGAAAATAAGCTTTGTGTAATAAAATTCAACATACAAAAGGTTTAATTCAAATATAAATAGATGGAACTAAAATTAAATTTTCCTATGGCTATATCTAAAACTTCGCTATATTAATCAACAACGTTTTAATAGCTTTAATATAGTATGCACGATTTCATTTTAATTTTAGTGGGACTCTGCCTATGATTAAAGACACTTATTTGTCTTTTTTAATAAGTACCAACCTAGGCGTTAAGATATCTCTAAACGTTCTTTACAAACTTTCACGTTCAAAGAAGGATTTATGTTACAAAGCTAAGCTTACCTCTCATAGTATAGTATCAGGCCGGATATTTATTTTATTAAAGGCACACCTCTACAATATTATTCTTATACAGCAGCCTCGTATTAAGCCGTTATTATAACAACAAAGGGTATACAATTACAATTACTGGCGCTCCGGTATGTTGGTTTAGGCCTGCCCGTTGAAGCAGGTGGGTATTCAAATAGTGGATCCACCATGTATCTCTTCATTTTCTTGGGGAGGGCCTCAGTCCAGAAGTTTGTGTAGTTTGCCCTGAACAAACTGCTTATTTGAGGCGGTGTGTCTGTAACGATGTAATGTTAACTTAATAATCTTGTCGAGATTCGTAGACTGACTAAATATACTAATTAGTGTCTACTTGGTGAGCAAACTCTGTTTTGCTTGCGACTCCGTTTATTAACTAGGTAATCATTTATATCTATTTTGACGACCTCCGTAGCTGAGAGGCGAGCGTGCTAGACTTTAACGTCACGCCATCTCTGAGGTCCCGGGTTCGATCCCCGGTCGGGTCAATATGGGAAACGAACTTTTCTGTATTGTCTCGGGTCTGGGTGTTGTGGTACCGTCGTTGTTTCTGATTTCTGTAATACAAGTACTTTAGCTACTTACCACAGAATCAGAGCAATGTATGTGATGTTGTCCAATATTGATTTATATTAATTTATTATTTATCTATTTAGTGTTTAACTTAATAATTGTTTAGGATTGTCTTTTTCAGATGAAAAGTATCGTGCCTTCTATACCGATGTGTGTTTATCAATGCTAAAGAGAGTATTATTTGTAAAAAAAAAATGCGCCAGACAATCACACCAATCACCTGGTCTCAAACTAAGGTTTTCCTTTGTACTATGAGCACCAGACGACGGATACTAGCTGGGAGCGTCATCCCAGTACACCCAGACCCAAGTCAATTTAGAAAAAATCGTTTTTCAAATTGACCCGACCGGGAATCGAAACCGGGACCTTTCGCGCTTTGGTCGCCTACCTTAGCCACTGCGCCACCGAGATCGTCAAAAGAGTAAAGAAGATAAAGCTATCCAATTGTATATCGCACTACTTGAATAAAAGTCCTAAAGCTCAAAAAGTATTCATTCAGTGATTTCTTTCAAAATTATTATTACTAGCAGGAGTCAGGGCTATTGCTATTGTTACGCGCCACGATTAACGTTTTTAGTAAACAGCGCCATCTAGTTTGGAATGCGGAACTTCAGAGAGTAGAGACGTCGACGCCAGAACTTACTAGAACTATGGCCGTACGCTCGGTCAAGGCCGGACTGCGCGCGCATGTTCCGGATGTTTCTGCGTTGGAAGGTTCGGGAACGGCCGCGGCAATATAAAAGGCCGGGATTCACCGTGACCGGGACAGTATTGAATTAGCGATACAAGTGATTACTTCGAAAGCGATTTTGAAGTGCGACTTGGGAGCGATTGTTGTTTTAATTAGTGCGTTTTAAGGTTGTAATTAGTGGCGTTCAATTAAAGTGTGACTTTTGGTAATTTTTATCGGCTGTTTTTATTGTCACGAACCCGAAGCTCGTAACACTATTTTCCCAGGCATTTGGTTTCCACCAGAATACCAGCGCTGCTACGGTGTTATATATGCCGTAGCAGCATTTGCTGAGGTGGAACCCAAGTTGGCCTCACACGATACCTTATGTTTTATGTACACTGTCTAATATTGTGTGTGTTCAGTAATTGTGTGATCGTCAATAAATAAATTTTTCTTTCTTTCTTTTTCTTACTAAAATACCTTGAACCGTCTTAAAGTGTAATGCCATGTATCATTTGTAAATATTTTGCCTTAACTGTAGTAAAAATATCAATTTAATTTTAATATATGCATTAGATACCTATTTTAACATACATACATATACCTACTTACATATTTGCGTGCTTTGTCTTACTAAAAGTAAATAATATACGCTTATATTCTCTTAGTATACCTTCATGTGGTTTCAGCAAACTTACAACGAATTACCAAAATGTGTTAAACTGTTCAAATTAACGTTAATTTCAACACAACTACGTGTTTCATTGAAATATTCAAACTGATCTACTAATTCGTAATTACGTACTTTGTTAGTTAGGCATGTGAAGTAATGAAATTACTGGTTTGTCAAATTGTGTTTATGATTGACGAAAGCTAGCTTGTTTTATGGTATTATAACCAACGTAATTTAATAAATACTTGTATGTGCCATTGTATTTTAATCTTTAAATTAAAATCTTGAAATGCTTACACGGATTTTAATGTTAATTTTAGCATATAGAGTGATAAATCACTCTATATGCTAAAATTAACATTAAAATCCTATTGCTATTAGATATATTATAATGCTATTAGATATATTATACACTTTCCACCTAAAGGTGGAAAGTGTATAATATATCTAATAGCAGAAAATACCTTTTGCTCGGGTGGATACGACTTTAACGTTACTTAAAATATACCAATCCCTTTTATTTTCTAGAAATAAATAAAGCCTATGATGCTAAGGGTTTTTTGTTTTATGCTGACTTACGTCATTACCTACATAGTCTACACGAATACAGCATTAGCAGAATTGGCATAGTAAACAATGCACCATGTAACGATTAACCAATCAATACATCGATCCTACATCGCGATGTCAAAGTTATCGTCGCCACAAACTATAGGTATATGTCGGAGGCATATTGAGTAAATACGCCGTTTACATACGGCGTCGTCAGTTTAAAAACGAATGCTGGTTTGTAAAATGCCGAGGACAAAATGTCATTATGTATAATGACGCGGCAAATTGAAGTATAGCTTGACAAAGCTAGGGTGACCATACAATTTTGTTTGCAAAGGACAGTTTTATTGAAATTTATAAAACTAAAGAACTGTAAATTTAATAGTGTTAAAAATATGTAATGTTTCAAATATATATGAAATCCCTAGTAAATGACTTTCCTACTGTTTTATTTTTTAATGATTATAATATAATTACAAATGAGCTAGACATGGCGCTTCGCCGGCCGCTGCCGCGGCACGCTCGCTACGCTCGCTCGGCTTGCGCTTCACTTAATTCACTAACCTAACCTAACCAATGGAATCGTTAATTACTTCAATTAACTTTAGGTAAAGTAATTGATATTCAATAAATGTCCTTTTTGTTACTTGAATATTTTAATGAAAGAGGTCTAATTTGTCCAAACAGTGTTTTATTCATGGTCACCCCAAAACTACAACAAACTGTTGTCATTTTGCCTGATTTTGCATTCGGCATATTACATATCAGCGAGCGTTTTTAAACTGACGACGCCGTATGTAAACGGCGGATTTATTCAAAATGCCTGCGACATATATACAACAAACCAAGATTGCTAGTCGAACCTTGGTCCCCGCGCAGATAACAGCTAGTTCGGCGGAAGTACTTCCATTTTTAGTAAAGAACATACGTTCCTTACAGTTTATTGAGGGCCTTAGAACCAAACTTAGAAAGGATTACAAAGAACTTACCAAGTCTCAGATAGGATTGGTGGTCGGTATCATACTCTGGCCATTCGACGTTGTACCTGTTCCACTGACTGTTGTCTCCGGTGAAGTATTTATTCACGCTCTGCGTATTTGGTGTTCTGTAATTAACACCATACAACAATTTACTGACAAATTCATCAAAATATTAGTTTAATCACCTGTGTTATGGAAATTAGAACCAGGGCGTCTACTCTTGAAAACGAAATATGTCGGATCCGATGACGTTTAGTATTTTTTATTATATTTTTTATTTACAAAATATTATTTATACAAATCAAAACCACGTTTTAATTCCCTAACTTTTGATCAATCTTCAAAAACGAAACCTTTCGTTTGTTCGTTTCGTTTTCAAGAGTAGACGCCCTGTGGCGAATCAAACCTACATGCTTTGGTTTATTTTCTATTTTAATTATGGTTTGCAATTCGACGTATGTTTTTGGTATTTTTTTTCACTTTTCTGTTTTGTCATTCTTCCTTTACTTTTGCTGTCTTGATTGCATACTTACATATTTCTTTAACTCACTATTTTTCCTTATAGTAAATCTTTTCCTTTCCTGATCCATAACCGCAGCAATAAAGTCAAGTAAAGATAGCAGGATAAATACTTAAATACAATTAAAATACTCAAAGTCGAATGTATTTCTGGGTGGACATCAAACCGGCGACCCTAGGTGCAACAGCCAAAAGCACTTAACATGGTTCTGTGTTGCCATCAAAAGACTACTAGTATTGATTCTGTCGTTTGTTTTGGACTTACGATTGTTTACCAATTAACAATAAATTATAACGATATTTGCTATCAAAACGCAACATTACACTAGAACACTAAGGCTCCAGCGTGCTAAATCAATATGAATAATGACTCAAATGAACATGAATGATTAATTTCTTAGTAAGAGAAAGTCTAATACTCAAAAATAAATCTGATATAAACAAAAATACTATCGTTAGTGATATTTGTTTTTCACAGCTAATGCTCGACTGATATAGGTGTTTTATTCAGTCAGATTTGTATCCCGTTCAACAAAAAACATAGAATGTTCTCCATTTGACGCGTAAGATCATGTGGATATAAGTAACTAAATAATTTTTAGTGATTTTGAAAAACGGATCTTGAAAGAGTTTTTTTTATTTGGATGCGGTTTTTCATTTTTTTTCACTTGGAGTTTTATTTTATTTTAATTCAAACTCATAACTGATACTTCAAGTCTGATCAATATAATCGATTTCTATTTTTCCTCTTTCAACGAATTTACTGCAATTGAGTTATCAGTTACGTCAAAGATTTGCTAAATGACGGATTTTTAAGCTGTAGCCTCCATTGTTAAATGGGATTTCGATAATTTCTCACCCGATTTTGACGAAGTTTGTCCATAGCCTCATCACCACCTCGCTAAGAAGCTTCTCCTCAGCTGTGTACACCGTAGTGAAGTGGGTATGAGCGCCCCCTAGCGGCACGCCGAGGACATACGGCATTTCCTGGCCGTGGACGCTTTGGTTCAGCTGGAAGAATTCCATGATCAGTCATGCTACAAGTTTATGGGAATTATACATTTTTATTTGATACCTATATTGAGAGACTTGTGACAATACAATATATTATATTTATTTATAAGTCATTTTCTGGCGGCGGACATCTTGGATTTGAAATTTGTCACTATAAATATACTCTGCTAGTCAAGCACTTTTATGATACCCATATTGTGGGAGTTGTGTTAAAACATGCAATCCATAATTTAACGGTGGCCATCTTGGATCAATTTTTATCAAACCTAGCTAAGCATACTCCCGACTTAATCATCTTTTAAAATAAAAACTGTATTTAAGTTGCACGGCCGTACCCATTTCTCGCCATCTACTAATTCCTCTACCTTAAGGTTGTCTGGAAGAGATCGTTTTCTTTAGCGATAAGACCGCCTAAATTGTACTATAATCATTCTGTAAAACCTATTTCTGTAAAGATTTTGTGCAATAAAGTATATCTATCTATCTATCTATCTTTTAAACAAATAAGTCAAAATCAAAATCGGTTTATTTGTTCTGGAAATGCGATGCCATAGACAGATACACACACACAGAGAGAGAGAGAGAGAGAGAGAGAGACACGTCAAACTTATGACACCCCGTCGGTTTTGCGTCGGGGATTAAAAATCAACGCTTAGATAGCCGTAATGAAATACGTGAAGGTAAACAATTGCAGTTCGAAATTAAATCTTATGCGCACGACATTAATGTGGCACAAATTCCAAAGTATGTAGTTTGTATGTACATTGCTCCTATTCGAATTTAAATATTTTTAATACACATTAGCTGTGCCCGCGAATTCATTCGTGTGCACTACATCATTTTAATTGTTTTTTTTTTATTTAAAATAATACTAGCCTTCGATACTAATAAACTTATTATTATTAAACTATTAAGTATATTCTTTGTAACCGTACAAAGCAAAGCTAAAATTAAATCACACTAAACTTAAACGATTAATAACTTCATCCGAGCCGGTCTATATTAACTTTCCCTAAACAATATGCAACTTGAAAACTGATACCAAATTTCCTTCACTCTTCAAGCCGCTTAGAATTAACTAAGCTGAAACTTCTGGCTTTATCTGACGTTCTAAACAAAGCCTTAACACGGCCTTTCTTAGAAACAAGACTACGGACGTGAAGACAACCCGGTATGGGGTGTTATAACACTCTGTTTCTTATGTTGAAACTTTATCAATAACGCTAAAGTTTCAAATTAAAATGTCGTCGCTCTTTAAGATAAAATCTATACTCATTTTTAAAGCTGAAGAGGTGTTTGTGTGAACACGTTAATTACAAGAAAATTAATTTGTGTTAGATAGTCAATTTATCGAGAAAGGCAAGGCTTATGTGCAGTAGGGCATAGCGATTTATTGCTCGAACTGAAGTAGCTCGACCTTACAGAAGACCGCAGCGAAATAACAAGCACTTCGGTGTTGTTGTGTTCCTGCGTGTAAGTAAGGTTTACAGAGCTCTTGGGGGGTGCTACATTAGTAGCAGGGGTCAAGCCTTCAAGGTAAGGGTGACAAGTCCAGTAACAGATTTATTATGCTGTACTCGTCACCCTTAAGCTAGGAGCTCATTACCACTTAACATCAGGTGGGATGAGGTCAATCTTGAAGTGTAATATAAAAGCTATTTAACATCACGCTGTGACCAATATAAGCGAAGAAACAGTGGAAAACGTATAAAAAGCTTGTTAATAAATAAATAAAATTCGTTGATCTTTATACAATGATAAAGACTAATTCTCTAGAAAGCGAAGTCTGTCACGTAAAAATCATATCGTTTATAATAATAATAATAAATATTGGACAACATCACAAACATTGCTCTGATTCTGTAGTAAGTAGCTAAAGCACTTGTGTTACAGAAATCAGAAACAACGACGGTATCACAACACCCAGACCCAAGACAATACAAAAAAAATCTTTTCCCATATTGACCTGACCGGGGTCGAACCCGGAACCTCAAAGATGGCGCGACGCTTAAGTCCGGCACGCTCGCCTCTCGGCTACGGAAGTCGTCGTTTGATAAAAATTACCGCTAACAATATTGTTATTATGCGTTTGTTGTGTGTGCATTGCGCGAGCTACTATGTCAAAGTCAAAGTCAATATTTTTTTATTCATGTAGATTACATTTGTAATACTTATGAATCGTCTCTATACAATGCAAATAAAGCTACCTCCGGTTCGGAACCTATAACTACCGAGAAGATACCGGCAAGAAACTCAGTAGTTTTTTTTTACAATTAAAAAGCTATACTTATTACTAATTTTGCACCAAGACATACAGTTAGTTTGTCAGTTCGAAAAAAAACAATATGTGTGAGAGCGTTAGTGTGTGTGTGATTGTGTAGTGCAATGATTAGTGTAGGAGATTACAATTGACAAAAGATTCTCAGCTATTTAATTTAAACTTTACTATGTCTTATGTTAATTATGTCTGTAAAACAAATTTCGGTAAATTTTTATGTGCAATAAAGGGTATCTATTTATCTATCTTTACTTATTTCCATGGCGCCATCAAATAGGCAATGACGATGAGTTGAGAGGTACGTAGCATTTTAGTGGGTAGTCCCCGCTCCTTTCAGTCCAGGGGAGTTTTACACATGCGATTGCTTTTCCCTGAGGCACCAGTACGGTACACTAATGTATTTTTCTCGCCGCCTGGGAATAGTATAACTTCCCTTCACTAAATATATTTAACAACGTCACATATTCATACGTTGCTCTCTGTGGTAAGTTGCTAAAGCACTTATGTTACGGAAATTTGAAACAACGACGGTGCCACAACACCCAGACCTGAGACAATAAAGAAAAGTTTGTTTACCATATTATACCCAAACGGAAATCAAACCTGTGATTTTAGAGCTATCACGATACCTAAGTACTGTCGGTATCTCGACTACAAAGGTCATCAGTTAAAGAGTTCAAAGTTTCAGGGCCTTTTCAGTGCAAACACACAAATTTTCCCCCTTAACAATACTAGAATAGTTAGCTGACGGAGTCAAAATCTATAAATACAATACTAACATCAAAAGCGGGAAAAGAGTAGCTGCAAGATCATATTCCGCTTTCAAATAACTGTCCTCAGAAGAAATGGAATATGGCTTCACATTCGTAAGGCTTGAAACAATAGCCGATAATAGTGTTGCCGGATAATCGATTATCGATTAATCGATTGTGTCCACCCCAAAATAATCTAAAAATGGATAGGACTATCGATAGTTTCCATTTGATCGATAGTATTGTCTAATCTAATGATTGTTAATAATCGATTATATCGACTTCAAATGTATATCGATATAAATTTTAGGTCGATATTATCGCTTCAAAACTTGATATCAATTATATTGTATTTGACTACGCATTATAATCGATTAATCAATTATATTAAAGATGCGCCACCGAGATCGTATGCTAATTTCAATTTTACTTTCCATATCAGCTGTCATCAGTTCGTCAGTTGGTCGTTTTTAGATTACGCCTCGTATAATTTATTACTATCCGTTAATAGAACAGATCGCTTTTCAAATATTGGAACCGAGCATAAGTGACTACTGGAATCTGCTTAAACTTGCTTACCTGTGCATAGTCAGTGCTAATGGAGTTATGTCCAAATACATAGAAGTACGACTGTCTGTTTGACTTCGACTGGTAGTTGGCGAAGCTGATGGTGGGCGCTATGGTCCTGGCGTCGCTGAACAGGTTCAGGACCACTTCTCGGTTGGTCTCCACACTCCAACGTTGGGGGTCCAGCTTGGACGGAGCGTATCTGGAAGGCACAGTCATTTTTAACTTAATTTTTTTGGGAATCATATATCATTTGCTTATGATCAGACTGGGACGAGAAAATAATTTGTGCTAATATAAAAAATCTACAATCCTATAATTGGGTTATTAACCTCAAAAATCTATTAGAAACAGAAAAATTTTATCTCCCCTTGCGATGCGGGAATCGAACCCACGACCTTCACGTATCGCGCGTGTTGCTCTTACCAACTGAGCTAACCGCAAGTTATCGTAGGCGATGAAATTTTTCTGCTGTATCAACCGTTAGACTCCGGTAAGCGCCCTCTGCCGAATATGTTTAGAACTACATACTTATCGGCCCATGGTACATTCGTTGCAGAAATGTTTGAAAACCACGGAATCGAAAACACCTGGCATCTTAATCGATTTTATTATTTTTATAGTACTAAACGCCGTACTAGCGAACTTTAAATATTAGAAACAATTTTTTTTATCTCCCCTTGCGATGCGGGAATCGAACCCACGACCTTCACGTATCGCGCGTGCTGCTCTTACCAACTGAACTAACCGCAAGTTATCGTAGGCGATGAAATTTTTCTGCTGTACCAACCGTTAGCCTCCGGTAAGCATCTAATCTCAAAAATCTAATCGTTATCAAACCAGATCTTTACAGAAATAGTTAAAAATAAACTGAAGGGTATCTCAAAACTAACAAAGTTACAGGCAATATTGGACAACATTGCAAATGTAGTTGACGACCTCGGTGGCGCAGTGGCTAAGGTAGGCTGCCGAAGCGCAAAAGGTCCCTGGTTCGATTCAAGGTCAGGTCAGTTTTGAGAACGATCTTTTCTAAATTTACTTGGGTCTGGGTGTGCTGGGATGACGCCCCCAGTTAGTATTCGTCGTCGACTGGTGCTCAAAGTACAAAAGAAAACCTTAGTTTGAGACCAGGTGATTGATTGGTGTGATTGTCCGGCGCTTTTATTTTGCTCTAATTGTGTGGTAAGTAGCTTAAGCACGAGTATTTCAAAAACCATAAACAGCGACGGTACACCCAGACCCAAGACAATATAGAAAATCTTGTTTCCCATAATTTATACCTCCTCGACGACCTCCGTAGCCGAGAGACGCGCGGGCCTGACTTTGGCGTCTCGCCATCTCTGAGGTCCCGGGTTCGATCCCCGGTCGGGTCAATATCGGAAACGAACTTTTCCATATTGACTCGGGTCTGGGTGTTGTGGTACCGTCGTTGTTTCTGATTTCTGTAACACAAGTGCTTAAGCTACTTACCACAGAATCAGAGCAATGTATGTGATGTTGTCCAATATTTATTTTATTTATTTATATTACCATACTGACCCGACCGGGGTCGTGTACAGGCTGTTATACTGCCACGCCATGCCATTATTATATCGACGCATGGCCACATGCGTCCATATAGACTTAATAATATAAAAGTAATAATTATATTCAACAGCATAACGAAAATGCTCTGATTTTGTGAAAAGTAAATTAAGCACTTGTGTTACAGAAATCAGAGACAATGACGGTACCACAACACCCAGATCCGAGATCTTAGAGATGACAAAAAAACCGGCCCGCTCACCTCAGGTTGTTGTTACGGTAAAGCGCGGAGCCCATTTTGGATATATTTCAAAACTAAAATCAAATATAGGTACATAATATTAAACCTAGTTTGAAAATTATAATTAGGACCTTTAATTTTCTTACTTATATTATCATTGGTTTGTTTGTTTAAATTGTAATTAACACTTTATAACTAATAATTGTTTTTAAATACATTGATTTAAGGTTCTGTTTGCAGTTGTAATAGTAGATTGTTGTGTATTTCATTTGCTTACTAGAATTAACTAGATATGCACAT
The DNA here is from genome assembly GCA_037074685.1 of Glyphodes pyloalis. Classification (NCBI taxonomy): domain Eukaryota; kingdom Metazoa; phylum Arthropoda; class Insecta; order Lepidoptera; family Crambidae; genus Glyphodes; species Glyphodes pyloalis. The sequence continues at coordinate 1,841,880 of JAYKKO010000030.1, read as the reverse complement.
TACTACAACTATATGATAGTAAACTCACTGCCTTAATGTTTCTTTCAACGCCTCGTTTTCGGCACCTTCAAATATCACTTTTGCGTATTTAGTGATTAATTCATCCCTTAGCGTCTCCAATACTCCTTGAGTCAGCTCAATGGCGCCAAAGTGGTGATACGTCTCGAGTTCAGTGACCCCACTGAGAAGTTGGTACCTGGAATTTAATTAAGTGTTGATATTAATAGTTTGAAATTTATATATATTGTTTATATATAATTTGTAATTTCATTTAATTTTCTGACATTTTTTTTTAAATCGAAATTGACTCTAGCAGTCAATTTCGATTATATTATATCTGAAACTTTATTTTTCATATTGACATTTATTTTTTATTTTATTTATGCATGTTTTCAATCTACTGACTGAGATATTTTAATATAATGAACTAATTTTATTTTATTTTGTAAAGTAGTTACTTGATTCAATCTGGAAGAGCTATCATTCGTGGTATGTTTCAATAATAAATTAATTTGATATAGTCAAGATTTCATAATTATATTCATATTCGTACGCCGATATGGCTGATTACAGTGATACAATATGCTTATTATTAACACCCAGTGGCGACACTACCTGTGAATCACGCATAAATTATTTTGTATTTTGTATTTGTAATAATTAAGAAGTATGTTAACGTTGTAGAGAAAATTAAAATTGGCGTGTTGGTCGGCTATGCTAAGCTATAGATTAGCTTGATATTAAATTAAAATTTTTATCCAAATAATATTACTATGAAGTCATACTAGTGGTAAGCACGGGCTTTAATTAGTACTTTATTATGTGACATGATTCGTAATCTCAATATAAATAATTCAAAAAGGTTCTAATCATGAAAACAGTATATTTATTATTTTGATCTATCAACGATTTTTTTATTATTTCTTTTTCAGCTAAAAAAGGCATTGTTTTAGCAACGTGGTTAAAATAATTATATTTTACCTGTTTTCTAACAGAGCAAAACATTGAAAAGTAGGCGGGTTTCCTAACTTACGAATACACAAATTGCCAATCAAAGTATAATTTTTTTGGAGGATATCTTTTTTATTTAGTCAGCCATGGAATATGGCTGCACGAACCCAAACAATGAGTGTTTAAAAAAGCTACCATATAACGGTGACCATAGATGAAGTGAAAATAAACAGATATGGCACGACCGCACGCCCATCCTCCCTTTAAAAGCGTGACCCAAAAACAAGCGACCCTGTTCCAATTTATTCATTTGCACAAATATTTTTTGATGATTCCACAAATACAAATAGCGATGCTCTTTTTTGTTTCATAAAACAAGGAAATGATTTTGGGAGGGCAGCGTTTGTTATTTTTTTTAAATTGAAAATGATAAATGAAACAAGCAAGTATTTATTAATACGTAAATGCTAATAAACTTTAATCACAACTAGCGATTTTCCACGCATATTCTGCAAGATGAAGACTGGTCCTCACGTCACAGGGAATCCTAGTGTGAAATGTTATCCATACTAATATTATAAATGCGAAAGTAACTCTGTCTGTCTGTCTGTCTGTCCGTCTGTTACTCTTTCACGCCTAAACGGCTGAACGGATTTTGATGAAATTTGGTATAGGTATACGAGTACGTTGAATCTCAAGAACAGACATAGGCTACTTTTTATTAGAAAATAAGGGGGGGATGGGGGTAATACCACCTTTGAAAATGTTTATTTTTGAAGTTAGAGATATAAAATTTGGCACAAATATAGCTCGAAACTTGGATTAAAATATAGACTACTTTTTGTTTCGAATATTAGGGGAGAAAGGGGTAAAACTGACCATGAAAGGATGTAGTCCACGCGAACGAAGTCGCGGGCACAGCTAGTAGTTTATAAGTATTTATATTCTTTAAAGCTGTAATTTATCCAACAGTACTCTTATCATGAACTTGTATTTAGTAAAAAATAAACGAATTTTTATTTCATTTTATTGATTTGTTACAAAAAATGCGATAAATAAAGAACCGCTCGACCGGGTTTTGTGCGAACTTCACATAAAGCATCTACTAAATAGTTCAAACAAAGCCTTAAAATTTGGTTTGGACAAGTGAACCCGGTTTTTAGTTATAAATTACAACAAAAATGGTGTAAGTTTTTGTTTAAAACTGATTTAAAAAAAAATACTGAAACCTTACAATATAGTATTTTTTTAATATTTTTTAAATGTTCTCAAGGAGAGGCTTGAGAGTTACCCTTTCAGATACCTCACAGACAGTAACCAGTGCTACATTAATTACTAACTGTCAGCGAGATATTAACCGGAATCACCAGCTTGACTGGCCATCCAAAGTTCAAAAGGACTTATAACACAAGACTACGGCAAGTACCTATATACCTACTTTGGTAACGTTTCCAACCCCTTACTACGAAACCGTTTAGTGTAAAATAGTGTAATGTAGGTTCCAATATTTGAAAAACGAATCGTTCTAGTTACAGAGAGCAATCTAAACTATCTATACTAATATTATAAAGAGGAAAGATTTTTACCTATTTTTGTATGTTTGTAAAGAATAGGCTCAAAAAGTAATGGGCCGATTTAAAAAAATATTTCACCAATAGAATGCTACATTCTTCCAATTTGACAAAGGCTACAAAATGAGGGATCCTGGGTAAAATTTGAAAAAATTCAACAGAAAAGCGGGAAAAATTATCTAAGGCGAAACGAAGTTCGCCGGGACCGCTAGTAAATTATACAACGCATAAGTTAAAAACGACTGACGGACGACTAATGACAGCTGATATGGAAAGTAAATTTGAAATCAGAATTAACGACTCGTAGAAAAACGGAAAGTCATTACGAATCGTACAATATTGTACCAGGCATGGAAAAAGAAAAAAAACTTCATGCAAAATACTCACTTGCTCAACAAATTAGGGAAAGACTCCATAGTCTTTTCCGGTTCGCTTGGAATGAAAGAGCCGGCAACAGTCGGACCCAATGGAGTTTCGAACTCTCGTGCCAGTATTTGGACTCTCTGTATTTCTGATAGACTGTGGACAGAGAAAAGTAGTTAAGTAATAAACAGACTGAATATTGCAAAGTAGGTTTACGTTAAGATATTTCAAACTTCGTAAGTCCCTTGCTTACAAATGTCAAATACGTTATTGAAACAGAAAGTTTTTCCTCTGTCACTTTCTAATCTTATTGGTACAAACGTAGTTGGGCAACAAATGCAAGTCTAGCATCGATTCAAGCGTTTCTTAACGGCACTGGGTTGTCTAATCCCTACTAATATTATAAATGCGAAAGTAACTCTGTCTGTCTGTCTGTCTGTTACACTTGCCTGCTTAAACCTCTCAACTGATTTTGATGAAATTTGGTATAGGTATATGTTGAATCTCAAGAACGGACATAGGCTACTTTTTATTAGAAAATAAGGGGGGGATGGGGGTAATACCACCTTTGAAAGTTTATATGGATTTTTTTTTTATTTTTTAGGTTAGAGATATGAAATTTGGCACAAATATAGCTCGAAACTTGGATAAAAAATATAGACTACTTTTTGTTTCGAATATTAGGAGAGAAAGGGGTAAAACCGACCATGAAAGGATGTAGTCCACGCGAACGAAGTCGCGGGCACAGCTAATATTATTATAAATAATACTTTTATCTTGTACAATTAGTAGCTTTATTTATATTAAATGTTATCTTTTTGTTAGATTCACAATTGAATCATTCCCGTTCGTCCCACCAAGCTTCGTCCCACCAGTGGGACGAACCCACTTATTTAATTTTTATTCCCGTTCGTCCCACTGGACTCGATGGTAGGACAAACGGGAATATTTTTTTACATTCCCGTTCGTCCCACTCAATCAAATGGAAAACATTTTCGGGCAGTAAGAAATTTTTATGTTCTATTGGATTATTTGTTATACAGCGGTTAACATTGAAATGCGTATATCAGGTGAGCTCGTTGATCACACCAACACGTAATTATTAGTAATTTTTAGGGTTCCGTAGTCGAATGGCAAAAATGGAATCCTTATGGATTCGTCATGTTGCTGAAACGCTCGGTCCTCTCTCACTTTGCAGTGCCCTAACGGGGTCTAATAATTATCTTATTTTAAGAATAGCATGTATAATATACCTAAATTATAGCCACAATAAATTATTGAGCATTGAAATATATTCTAGTAACATTTTTACTATAACTATATAGAATAATTTCTGAATGTTGATATGAACGAGATATTAGATGGCTCAAGTAGACAAATACAAAAAAATATATTTTTATTAAATATTTTATTTATTTTTATATAAACTGCAACCAGTTTATATAAAATTGTTTAAAAGTGGAAACTTAATTGGTTTAAGATATTGTTTGTATCAAATAAACTGTTATATGTACAATACAGTTATATTTTTGGATTTTTTTTTTATAATGCTCTCCAAGATTGACCTCATCCCACCTGATGTTAAGTGGTAATGAGTTCCTAGCTTAAGGGCGAAAAGTATAGCATAGTAAAACTGTTACTAGACTAATGTAGCACCCCCCAAGAGCTCTGGAAACCTTACTCACACGCAGGAACACAACAACACCGGAGTGATTGTTATTTGGCTGCGGTCTTCTGTAAGGTGGAGGTATTTCACCAGTCGGGCTGCTCCAGCTCGAGCAATAAATTGCTTTGCTCTGCCTCTCTTAAATAATAATTTAAAACTACTCCTGAATTTATGGACTCACATTATCTCGACAAGTATTCACAATCTGTTGTGCTAACCTAATAATAATGCATTGTTGATATTGTGTTCTCTTGAAAAATCCAATATTGTCTCTAACATATAAATCTTGTGTTAGATGCAGATGTAATGCTTAGACGTTTTATTTATATAAAACGTCTAAGCACTACATCTGCGAGGTCTGGTACATACCAAATGGATCTAGATTACTTTCTACGAAACTACTATCGTAGGAAACAATAAATCTATCCAAAAGACTAAGAGGAACGGACAGATAAAATTTGGACAGGCAAGAGATAAAACCCGTACAGTGAATTTAAACATAGTAAATTACTCTTTCTTGCAATTTTTCAGCTGTGAAAATTCAAGTTGGAAAATTTTAAATTAATTTCCAAGTTCTTTTATTATATTTAAATGAAACGTTTATCATGCTGATACAATAGTTTTTTTTTATATTGCACTTCAAGATTGACCTCATCCCACCTGATGTTTAGTGGTCATGAGGCCCTGGCTAAAAAAAAAAAAAATATGTATAATTTATTTGTTTGAGACATCAATCTTTTTTGTTTACAAAAGGACGATATCACAAACAATTTATTTAGTTAGTATTTTGTGTATCAACTAAAAGAAAAATGTATCTTATTCATGAAAATAATTCGAGCCGATTTTGTAATTGTTTAGTCAAAAGCATCTTAAACTATTTTTTTAAGATGTTGTATCGCTCTTATGTTGTAGGGACTAAGATATCATTAATCATCAGAACAAAGTTAAACAGATGCTTAGAGAAATGTTTAGTAGCTTTATATATGTCTAAATTAATTTATTTTAAATTTGCAATCAACAAATGGATTAGTATTAAAATATTAATTAGCCGTCTCCTGTTTCAGAACATTTTGTTAAAGAACAGCACTGCCATTCAACTCATTCAATCATTTTCTAATTAGCCATAAACATACCTTACGATTCAAATTAGTGCTTTCAATGAAACAACTTTAGATTACAAAGCGTGAATTTAATGTCAAATGAATATTTTCAAGCTTAGAATTATACGAGCACGTTGCTTTAATACATCGACACAAATTAATTTGCAATGAGTGAAAGTACTTTCGGTGACAAATTAAGAAATATGAAATAAATTTTCAAAATTAAATTACCAAATAAACTTCGAACATTTAATTTGAAATCAAGTTTTATGAGTGTGAATACGGTTAAATAAGTTTTACACAAACACACTTTAGCCTAACTAAACCTGAGGTTTTGTCATATTATTTTATTAATTGATAATCTACTATATAAAAATAAGTCGGGTTTTCCTCCCTGACGCTATAACTCCAGAACGCGCGAACCGTTTTCCACGGTTTTGCATTCTTCGGAAAGGTCTCGGGCTCCGTCAGGTTTATAGCACAGAAAATTCGGGAACATTTTCAACAGAAAAGCGGGAAATCCTCTAAGGCGAAACGAAGTTCGCCGGGACCGCTAGTTATGTATATATGAGAATAAATAGATCATTTAAGTTTAAGTGAAAGAATTATTTTATAACTATTCGAAAAAAACTCCGAAGAATATAGAAATTAAACAAAGTAACAACACACGACAATATACATTGACATTTCTTAATAAAATACATATTACACTTTCACGCCACGACAGAACGACACTTCTTCTGTGACTTTCAAAGTTTTTGGATTCGGACACAAAGTGATCGGATAAAAAACGCTATCCGACATAAAATGTTCGGATATACAATGTTCTCGGACACACAATTTCCTTAGACACAATATGCGGACACTCTGTTTGGATCGACACTATTAAAATTTAGATGTGAACACCATTAAATGATTGAAACTGTTCACTAGAGTTAAAACAGTTCAGTTAAGTACATTCGTTTTGAAATCATCACTAAAAAAGTAAAAAAAATCGATAGATAATTATTTTTTTAAGTGAACCTTGCTATTTTTCTTTGTTTATTAATGTACCAAAGTGATTAATGACATAATGTATTAAATGGACCTCATCGATTGTCATTGAATGACGTGTAAAATGGACACGATTTTGCCTTTAAATGAGCTTAAACTTCATAATTGGCCTCTATGAAATCCTTACTAAGCTGTTGGAGCAGCAAATACTAATGTTGTGTTGTGACATTGGCAAAAAGAAACTTCTCTATGTCGTAAGCTTGTTACCATAGAACATAGAAATTAATATTTACTGTAAAATTTTTATATAAAAATGATGATTAGAATCTAGATTTCAGCGTTGTTGATACTAAAAAATCCTTTATCATGTCAGTTAGCGCTCCAACAGCTACGGGCATTTTTTGTTTTAACTTAGATATTTTAAAGAAACAGAAAAATTGCAGGTCCTCTTGCTGTATGGTATACGAAACCCACGATCTTCACGTATTGCGTGTGCTGCTTTTCCAACTTAGATGAATGTGCAAACAAAAATTTTTTTTCCATACTATATTCCTTGCCTTACCTCCACCCTTATTACGAGTTTTTCACGGCTCGTGATAAAATGTTTTGTTCATAGGTTCATAAAAAATTCACTGAAAGTGACGCGCTGAAGAAAATAATTTAAGGGCCAGACAGTACAAAATGGTACCATATTTTCACAGCACACATTTTACCTCAAAAATATTTTCTCTTTACGGCCTTGACTTCCACAAAATTCGTTGTAAAAAGTAGCAGCCTTATTTAATTAACTCCAAAGTGTTTCGGTCCAAACATAAATGTTTGTATCTCTAAATTAATGTCCTCGTAAAAACGTCAAGATAGTAATTTTCATACCTCAATTACTTCGTATTTCTATTCATGGTAAAGCTCCGACAATGCCTTTGACCTTTGAATACTTTCGGCTGTTATAATTTATTAAAACTTCTTACTTACGGTTTTTTGCTTGAGTTATCACTTTTACTTAAATTTCAAAATAAATCCTCTTTGTGGTAAGTTTATTTTTACTTGAAATGAAAACTAAGTTTTAAGGTATTTCTTTCCATAATTATTTTTGTTATTGAAGTGCTATTGAAACTAAAAGTAAAACTTTAGTTTGACAAAACGTGTGAATGAAAAAACTTAACATGTGATTATAATAGGAGGGTAAACTACCATACCTACTTAGAGTCAGTAGCTCCAAGCTCCAACGTAACGGTTTGAAAGCTGTCAAAAATGTAAAATATTTTTTTTTGCAATTTGACACCCGTTACCGTCAAAATTAACTTACGCCCGGTTTCAATATGACACATTATGAATCGTAAAATATTTACGTAAGAACCGGGCATTAGTGCAACGAAATGAGTCTTTCAGGATTTTTTTTATTCCATAGTAGTTTTTTTATAAAAGTCTTTTCTACCTTTATGGTAATTTATTTTAAACAATGACTTAGTGGCCCTTTTAAGGTCAAAATAAAATCTAACCAACTGGTGTTGATCTTTAAGAAACTTTTCAACAAACAAAAAAGGACTCTAAAACTAACATACTCACGGTTTCTTCTGCAGGCAGGTCATCATGTCCTTCGAGCTGGGGTTGCAGTCCAAGCTCTGGGCCACTTGCATCGTGTACTGCATCGGATCTTTGGTCATCGCCCAGTCAGAGAGAGCTGAGCCTGACATCAGGATTGCTCTGTGGAAAAGACCTGGCAAGAAAAATAAAATTATATTAAGATGATATTTTCATATATGGAAAAAACTTAACAAAAAATCTGTTGTATTGACAATTATTTTCATAATCATTCTGCAGCGAGCTTAAAAATACAGAGTGTGAGTGATATGACATGAATGTCCACATATATATCGTAAAAATTTGTCATGATAGTTTTTTAATTTTGGCTTTTTCAAAATTTGATTAAAATCTTTTTGTCTTTATAAAAGAAAACCATTTATGAACGATTTGTTAACAACCACTAACGTATAGTAATGTTGGATACCTAACTGTGGTGATAAACAGAAAAAATGTGCGTTGAAATTATTCTAAATTGGTGATGCTTAAACTTTTACATTAACCTTTATACGGTCTTCGGGTCAATTTTGACCCATTTTGATATAAATGTCAAACTTTTTCAGTAAATAAACGGTTTAAGAGTTTGATATTATATGACTTTTAATTAATTACTGTTATACACGTATTTCTGAAATAAAATTAATAGAAATGTTTTTATTATTCGAGTTATAACTTTATTTACACTAATGGTCTTCGGGTCAGAATTGACCTCGAGTAAAAGCATCAAGTGTTTCTGTTATCGTTTCAATTGTTAATGTATCCTGTGACTACTTGAGACTTTTTTTTGTTCTACCCGAACTATTCTCAGTCATAAATAGTAAACCCCAGTTGAACAACGTCAGGTACGCGTAATTTATCAATTTATAATTGTGTGACAAACTTACATAATAATCATGTTAGACAGTGAAATAGAATCGGAGTTGGACGCCCTATCTGATAGTAATGAATCTTGTTCTGAAACAGAAGATTTCATCGAAGAAGCTGAACCATCTAATAGTTCGGACAGTGAAAGTCAAAGTGAAGTGCTTGTTCCTACAATGACGTCAAAAAATGGGCAAATAAAATACTCTAAACAACATGTCACACAGGCTTGTGGAAGAGCTTCGAGAGAAAACATCATCAACTTGATCCCAGGTTTGACACGTTATTCTTGCTCAAGGATTACCTCCAAAGAAAAATCAAGCTTTTGCTTATTTTGTCCTCTTACATTGACACACACTATTTTGAAATACACTAATTTGGAGGGGAAACGCGTATTTGCTGATGATTAGAATGATATTTGTGAAACTGTTCTGTTTGCATACATTGGGCTACTGCTAGCTGGTGTGTTTCGATCAAATAATGAGAGTACTGAAAGTCTGTGGAATAGTGAGAAAGGAACACCTATTTTTGCAGCAGTTATATCACTAAACAATTTCAAAAAATTAACAAGAGTGATAAGGTTTGATAACAGACAAACTCGATCTGAACGACGATTGTTGGACAAGTTTACTCCTATTCGAGATCTGTGGAATCAGTGGGTGGACCTTTTACCAAAATTTTACAATCCTTCTGAAAACGTAACAGTAGATGAGCAGCTTGTGGCATTTACAGGCAGATGTCCATTTCGGCAGTACATGCCATCGAAACCAGCTAAATATGGCATCAAATTTTGGGGTTTATGTGATTCTGCTACAAGCTATGTTTGGAATATTCAACCGTACACTGGCAAAGAAATAGGAGGTCTACCTGAAAAAAACCAAGGCATGCGTGTAGTCTTAGATTTGATAAACGGGCTGAAAGGCCATAATCTTACTGTTGACAATTTTTTTTCGTCACATCAACTTGCTTTTGTATTATTCACCGCTGCCAACAGTAGCTGGAAGAACGGATGCCTAGCGAAACGGCGATATTATTTGGAAAGTCTGGGAATGCAATTAGTTACACCTTTTATAAAAAACATTACCAAGGGCACCTTTTTCAATCGAGATCGCAAAAAAGATTCGAGAATACGGTGCCGACTCCATCTACTTCTACCCAACAAGAGGAAAGTAATACTAGTTCGGCTAAAAAAGGTATGAAAAGAAGTCGGTGCCAACTATGTGCTAAAACTGACAATAAAACACCCTTGATCTGCGTGAATTGTAAGAAATTCGTTTGTAAAAACCATTCTAATACAATTGTATTATGTACCCAATGTAATAAGGACTAGTTTCATGTATTTTACTTTTATATTATTGTTTCAAAATATAACTAAAAATTTAACTATAAATATTCTAATATCGTTTTGTTGTTATGTAATATGTAATGAATACTCAGTTAATTTACTTAAAAATAAATAAATATAATGTATATAATATAAAATTATGTTCATCAAAAAGCTTTTGGTTATTTAACGACTTGTTTTTATTTTGTTTCTAATAGTGGGTCAAATCTGACCCAACGGACGGCAACGTCAGTAATATTGAAGACCGTATGAAGGTTAAAATGTGTTACAACTAAATTTTAAATTAACTGAACGACTCATAATCATAATTTTTTACATTTTTTTACTTAGTTTCAAATAATCTTGTCTGTGGCCGAAGCTTATTGATCGTTGTGCCGACCTACGACATAACCTACGTGTCGGCAACAATACAGCGTCAGCAGAATTAACATAGTAAATACGCTTCATACGTAATGCATGATTAGCTAATCAATCCATCGATCTTACAACGCGATGTTAGAGTTAGCGTCGCCACTAACTATTTATACCTACAAGAAACCAAGATTTCTTTTTTTTTTATATTGCACTTCAAGATTGACCTCATCCCACCTGATGTTAAGTGGTAATGAGGTCCTAGCTTAAGGGTGACAAGTACAGCACAATAAGTCTATTACTGGACTTGTTGCCCTTACCTTGAAGGCTTGACCCCTGCTACTAATGTAGCACCCCCCAGGAGCTCTGGAAACCTTACTCACACACAGGAACACAACAACACAGAAGTGATTGTTATTTGGCAGAACAGATTTAGGACAGAGTAGTAGTTGGACCTTGGTCCCCCTGCAAGTAACACCTAGCTCGGCGGAGGGACTTCCATTTTTAGAAAAGAACATACGTTCCTTACAATTGTCTATAATGCTTACCGTTAGAAATAGGGGACAGCATCAGGAAACTGACGCAGGCAGCGCCTGTTCCGTGGCCCATGAGAGTGACGGAGTTGGGGTCTCCATTGATGTCTTCAATGTTGTCTTTGATCCACTGCAAGGCTGCGAGCTGGTCAAGCAGACCATTGTTACCGTACACGTGCTCTGTTAGACTGGGTTTCATGAAACCTGGTACAAATAAATTAATAAATAAACAATAAGTACGTATTAGACAACGTCACATACTGTTATCGATTGCTGATCCAACCTCCACATCCCTTTTGGCTATGCTTTTTATATGTCAATATGTTTGAGTTTTCTTATGCCCGGGTATTCAAATTACCTTTTACTTTATAAGTTTTAGTGTGTAAACAAATCGTCTCTGGTTGCTTGTTAATATAACGTATAAGAGCATAGAACGAGTTTGATTGTAATAGAGTAAGATCCCAGAGCGATCAGACATAACTTATTTTCCCCTGAATGAAACTTAAGTTGTCAGTAGCGTCTCGTGTGCCTTGTGAAAACTTGCCGAGTGGCGCCTGGGCAGGTAACAGGTAAGAAAGGTAACTAAAAATAAGAGTTATTTAACTTGAATTCACATGGCTAAATAGATATTTACTAATATTATTATTATTATATTAGATATTTATTATTTGACGACCTCCGTAGCCGAGAGGCGTGTGGGCCTGACTTTGGCGACCGCCATCTCTGAGGTTCCGGGTTCGATCCCCGGTCGGGTCAATATGGGAAACGAACTTTTCCATATTGTCTCGGGTCTGGCTGTTGTGGTACCGTCGTTGTTTCTGATTTCTGTAATACAGGTGCTAAAGCTACTTACCACAGAATCAGAGCAATGTATGTGATGTTGTCCAATATTTATTTATTTATTATTTATTTATTATGAATATGAAATGTTTGTTTTGAAAATGAAAAAAAAATTTAATAACTAGGTCCAAGAAATTGCATTTTTTATTGAATAGGCTCCGAAAATACTAAACAGATATGAAACTATCTGTCAATCTCCACTTAACAAAAGCTCATAGGCTTTACTATATATATCCAAAAAAAAATCTTTACGGATTTTTAAGTTATAATAAAGTAAGTATAAATCGTCGTTTAAATAAATAATTAATTACAGGATTACCATTCTGGTCGTGAGTTCGACTCCCGGACCGGGGGTGTGCATTAGATTCTTTGAACATGGCTCCGGTTTAAGATGATGAAGCCAGTACCCATTGCTACAACGGTGACTAAATTTCAATGACAGATGACTTTGCGTTTCACCAGCCATCCTAACTCCTCTTCCAATTAAAACGAGCGGAAGAGACGGAGCTGCGTAATGGCGGGCATTCTGGCGGCGGAACTGTAGTACAATTAATTCTAGCTGAGCCGAGTTTCCCATCACTTAAGGCAATGAAGTTAAACCGGGGGCTTTAGTTGGTAGTCTCTGCCTTCTACAAGCCAGAGGAATACCACTTCTACCGCGCCACCTCCCCCCAGGAAGCGGGACGGTTTGTCAAACAATTTCCTCCCTACAAAAAAGGGGATATTATGCAACCACAAGAGCCGGCCAACGATTTAATCGCTCCACCGTAGAAAATATTCCATCGCGAACGAAAAAGATTGGTAACTCATATCTTTGCCACAACATTAAGAAGTGGAACTCGTTGCCGGCTCATGTGTTTCCTCCTTTGATATGGATTCCTTCAAAAAGAGCGTGAAGAAACATCTTGCAGGCCAGTATGGCGATGCTAACGGATAGGATATTATGGTATAAAATCCGTTATCATTTGCGATGTGGGTTCCTCTTTTGTTTACCTACTATCAGGCTGGGAGGAGTCAATAACAGTATTTTTATAACAATACAGTTACTGTTATAAAATAAGACACAGCAGAAAGTACCTCGTGTAATGGAAAATACATTAAATCAGTAATGCCAGTAGTAACCTCTTACTCTGATGAGAGTACTTAGGGAGTATACTCAGAGGGATCAGACAGTTCTCGAGATTTACAATTTACGAAATTATGTAAATATCTATCGTCTTTGATCTGCGACCTATAAATTCTTTGGAATTTTATTGTAAGACAACCTTAAGACGAATATTTTGTTACGGCAGTTGGATACAGCTGTCGTTATGCTGCTGGATAATAATAACAATACTGTTGGTGTTTCTTTCTTATTGAATAAGATGTATTTTAGTTCTACCTTCCTAAGATTAAAATTCCGATTTCAAAGGGACAATATTGATCATTTTAAATCTATTGTAATAAGGGCACTTTTAATAATAATTTCATTTTGTTGTAATCCATACTCACATTTTTACTGTTACCGCACCCATAAACAAACTATCTGCATGACCCTGTAGACTGGTAGAGTATGCTTCTAGCATTAAGTCTATCTTTTGTACTTTTTCTTTTGTGCACTAAATAAATGTTTTTAAATAAATAAATAATTTAGTCGGATCAAAGTATTGGGCTTCTTATCGTTATATTTTCGATACACATGAGCTTTTTACCAGAAGCAGTCACTTTGCATTATATTCAATGACGATTCAAAAATGTTATGTGACCAGATTAAATAAATATTCTACTATGACTTTGAATTATGTCTCAATGCTAATTGAATGAAACAATTGAATCGGAAATTTAATTTCTTCTCCAAAACACTTTTTTGCTTTCCGGTAATTTCTCAAGAGTTCCTTTCAACGAAATGGATATTCTTGAATGAGCCCTTAACTCTAGTCCAGCATGAATACGATGAAAATTATCCTAGAAAAGGGTCTGGGTTTGAAAACGTAATTTACCTAGCCTTTTTAGGTTTTCCTTTCTCGTTAATCTTGGGTATGCTTTTTACCTGATAGAAGTAATTGGGGAAAAGATTGAGGGTTTTTATTCTAGTTAATAGGAGCTATTAACGTTTGCTGTGAGTAGAAAAGTAAGATATAAATAAATGTGTGCCATATAACATACGATCACTTCTGATAAATGTTTTCCCTTGTACGATTAATATTATTTTCATCAATATCAATCAAAAACTAGCAAAAGTTAATCGAAAGCTCAGAAATAAACGTTGTTTTTGATTTGCATACATTTTTTCAACACTTTTCTTAGTGAGTTTGTTATATTTATGAGAATTAAAAAAAGCTATACGTTATCGGATCCGACATATTTATTTTTTGTAAGTAGGTTTAGCAAAAGGGTACCATTTACCATTTGGGTACGATACTCTAAAAAAATGTTAATCCGTCTATAATTGACGAAAACATCGGTAAACATACGTAAAAACAATATTCTACATACAGACAAATTGAGAATCACCTATTTTTTTTGAAGTCATTTTAAAATGGTTGATACTTACCCAGAATACCGAGTCTGTAGTTGACAGTGATGACCATGATATTCCCGTAGGAGGCTAGGATCTTCCCGTCGTAAGGGTTCCCTGAACTCCACTCAAACGAGTCTCCGTGGATGAAGACCAGGACTGGAAATTTTTTGGCCTTTTGATCTGGAAAAAAAAATTGTACATTAAAAAAAACAACCTGACATTTAAAAATTGGCTCTTATGCTTACGACATAAGAGCGATCAAAGTCTTAACAATTACGTTCAATGTTACCTATTAATGCCCTGTTACAATATTTACTACTAGCTGTTGCCCGCGACTTCGCCCGCGTTATTTCGGGATAAAAAGTATCCTATATGTTAATCTAGTATATCATCTGTCTTCCTACCAAATTGTATCCAAATCCGTTCTGTAGTTTTTGCGTGAAAGAGTAACAAACATCCATACATCCATACTTACAAACTTTCGCCTTTATAATAGTAGTAGGATTCATAATGTGTCAAAAATGACTAACCGTTATTCTCCAACCGACTAGGAGTCGTTAAATAATACCGTTCCATAAAGCTGTCATCAGTCGTCTGTCGGTCGTGTTTAACTTACGCCTCGTTTAATTTATTACTATGCGTATCTAGAACGGATCGTTTTTCAAATATTGGAAACAGGCATTAGGAAATGATTTTAACAAAAATATTTTGCATCCATTTCATGACCTTTGATAAAGAACTTTCGTACTGAATTTCAGTAGCTTTAAAAACTACCAAGTTTCGTACTATCTTTGTAAAGCGTGGAAGTGTAAAATTATATTTTTAACCGACCTCAAAAAAAGGAGGCGGTTCTCAATTCAACCGTATATATATATTTATATATTTTTATGTGTGTTTGGGCATAACTCCGTGACTTGTGAACTGATTTTGAATTTTTTTTTTCATTGGAAAGGAGATGTACCAAGTGTGGTACCATGTCATGGAGACCAGGACCTGATGATGGGATCCCAGAGAAACTGGGGCTAACTTTCGAAATTATTATGGGGACGAGTACGTTTGTTACTTTTTTCAGTAAGCAATTTAAAGCACTACTCTAACATGAAAGTCTGAAACTAGTCTGATGATAGAGCCAAAAGAAAGTTGAGAGAACTCCCTTATTTTTAACTTTTTAGTTCCCGTTTCAAGTAGTTTTTTTTGGTAATTTTTTTTTATTAAGTACTAGCTGTGCCCGCGACTTCGTTCGCGTGGACTACATCCTTTCATGGTCGGTTTTACCTCTTTGTCCCCTAATATTCGAAACAAAAAGTAATTTATATTTTAATCCAAGTTTCGAGCTATATTTGTGCAAAATTTCATATCTCTAACTTCAAAAATAAACATTTTTCCATGTAAACTTTCAAAGGTGGTATTACCCCCCCCCCTCATTTTCTAATAAAAAGTAGCCTATGTCCGTTCTTGAGATTCAACGTATACCTATACCAAATTTCATCAAAATCGGTTGCGAGGTTTATGCAGGAAAGCGTAACAGACAGACAGAGTTACTTTCGCATTTATAATATAAGTAGGGATTTAGTTTCTTCTGATAATTTGCTTTAGCGAAAATAAAGTAACTAACATATTAAGTTGCGAGCTATGCTATCCATGTTACGAAAACGCTTTAGGATCGGTTTTTTTATGGACCTCGATCGCTCACTAAGTGATTAACTTAAGATAGGCTAGTCACTGTCTGATTGATGGAGCATTCAATCCAGCCCTGAGCCTTAGGGCTAACAAGAAAGATATCGCTCAATATTTAATCTGGTTTTATCTTGAGATTGTAAGCACTCCATTTTGTAGCTTTAGGCTATGACTTCTATCAAAATGGGAGTGAAATGTGATTGTAACGCGCCATTAATTAAAAGGCTCAAAGGTTTGTTTGAACGCATTATCTTAGAAACTAGTGGTTAATTTTTTGTTTTGTATTGTATGTATAATACATTAACCGAGTAAAGCTATGATATCACGCTTTAACCAAAATGAGTAAAAAATGGTGTTCAATTTGTTGCTATTTATTATTATTTTTTTTTTTGTTTTCCATACTCAAATTTTTACTGTTACCGCACCCATAAACGAACTATCTGCATGACCCAACGGTTGACTGGTAGAGAATGCTTCTAGCATTAAGTCCGCCTTTTGTACTTTTTATTTTGTGCAATAAAGTTTTTAAATAAATAAATAAATAAATAGTACGCGTGCAAAGCCGGGGCAGGTTAAATAAATTAAATATTGGACAGCATCACATACATAGCTCTGATCCTGCGGTAAGTAGCTTAAGCACTTGTGTTACAGAAATCAGAAACAACGACGGTACCACAACTACCAGACCCAAGACAATATGGAAAAGTTCGTTTCCCATGTTGACCCGACCGGGGATCGAATCCGGAACCTCAGAGATGGCGCTCGCCAAAGTCAGGCCCGCGCGCCTCTCGGCTTCGGAGGTCATCAAAAGGTTGCTAGTTAGTTTTGCTGACTAGCGAGCCGACACGGCTTTGCGCGGGTTTAATGTAGATGTCGGCTTTTTTTGTATGTGATGAGAATAATATGGGTGTCTGAATGTCTGGATGTATGTTACTCACTCTTTCACGTAACATATCTGTGTATCATTTATGAAATTATTTTAAAAGATAGATAAATTACAAAATGTAAATTTTTACAGGATTATTTTTTGGGCGATGGAAATTTTTTATCCCGAAATAATGCAATGTTGCAAGCAACAGCTGTTGTATTATATACCATGAACCTTCCTCTTAAAACATTATACATATGTCTTAATCATATCATTTTTTTTAAGTATATTATTTACTATTGTAGTATATAATGTACTTAATTAGTTATTATTTATATAGATACTATACCTAATAGTGTATTATATAAGTAAAATATTAATTTTAAATATTTAAGCATACAAAGGGACAGACATATGGCAGCGACTTTCTCTGATACTATGTAGTGGTGACACAATACCTCTTTCTTGTAGCGTAGTCAGGTAAGTATAATCAACAACTTTTACCCAGAATCGAAAAGGTCAAGTAATTCTTGTAGAAAAACAAAATTAATTCCGTCTTTATCTTAGTGCCGCAATCTAAACGAATCACAATTAATTAACAGTTGGCTAATTGTTTTCTTTTCAAACAGTGTTTTGTATATGTCGTGGCAATTTCGTAGAATTAGCCATATCATGAAATGTTAGAAAATTTCATGAAGTTTTTATTTTTTTTATATTGCACTTCAAGATTGACCTCATCCAACCTGATGTTAAGTGGTAATGAGGTCCTAGCTTAAGGGCGACAAGTACAGCACAATAAAGCTATTACTGCACTTGTCACCCTTACCTTGAAGGCTTGACCCCTGCTACCCACACCCCCGGGAGCTCTGGAAACCTTACTCACAGGAACAAAACAACACCGAAGTGATTGTTATTTGGCTGCGGTCTTCTGTAAGGTACGAGCTACTCCAGTACGAGCAATAAACCGCTATGCCCTACCTCTCTTAAAACACAACACACACATTTCATTAATGCCCGGTTCCAAAATTTGAAAAAAGATTCGTTCTAGTTACGAATAGTTATCAATTATACGAGGCGTTACAAATCAAAACGACTGATAACAGCTGATATGGAAAGTAAATTTGAAATTAGGATATACGAAACGTAGAAAAACGGAAAGTCATTTTTGACACATTACGAACCGTTAAATATAGGAACTGGGCATTATTTGTCCATACATCTAATACCGATAGAGGCGCTGGGAGCGCTTTTTTATGTGTCAAAATGGCGGTCGCTATCAACAATTAAATTTCTTGCAGTACAAAAGTGAACAATTCGTTAATAAATGAGGGCGAAAGTGAAAAAAAAGAGTAAAGTTTCTTGTTATGATTAATGTAATGCAATTTTTATTAAATATTTTATAGGCACACATTTTCACGATATGGCTAACGTGGATGTGGAAATCGTGAAATGTTAACGATTTATAGATTTGGTCAAACGTATTTGGTAATTTCATGAAATGTGACCACTTCATGAAATTTCCGAATATTTTATGATATGGCCAATTCTACGAAATGGCCACAACATATAGGTACAACGCTTCAAAGCATTCCTTGAAAAAGCTTATCTTTATTTATTTGATAATCTCCTTTCAGGGAAGCAACAAAAAAACGCCTTGTGCTTCTGACAATCAATTTTCGACTCTAAATTTAGTGTTGTAGGGATGGAATTGAGTCGAGAATTAGTTTTTTGAACGTTGAAGTTAGCCTAATCGCTCAGGGGGACTATTACGGAGGGTTTTCCACCCCAATCAATCTTGCTACAGGGTAATTAGGTACAGACAAGCATGTCAGTTTACATACTTTGTAACAGCCTTATGTCGCCGGTATATGAACTAAAATTGAACTGCAAATGTGACACCGTGACGTGCTTTCAACCGTCTAACGTTTTCGGATGTATTTTGCTCACTAGCTGTGCCCGCGACTTCGTTCGCGTGGCACACCCTTTCATGGTCGGGTTTTACCCCTGTTTCCCCTAATATTCGAAACGACAAGTACTCTTTATTTTAATCCAATTTTCGAGATATATTCGTGCCAAATTTCATATCTCTAACTTAAAAAATAAAAAAAAATCCATATACCCTTTCAAAGGTGGTATTACCCCCATTCCCAAAATAAGGAGGAGGGGGGGTGGAGTGCTTATTTTCTAACAAAAAGTAGCCTTTATCCGTTATCCGAGGTTCAACGTATACCAATACCAAATTTCATTAAAATCGGTTGAGAGTTTTAAGCGTAATAGACAAGACAGAGTTACTTTCGCATTTATAATATTAGTAAGGCTTGGATTAAATAATGTTGGCTAGACTGAAGTGTGGAATCGATGTGCCAGCGTTAACAGATTAAACGTAAACTACGCGCCATATTGAAAGCTTGCACGGGCGACGGACTTTTGTCCCCAGACAACTTTTGTCCTTTAGTAGGTACATAGATGAAAGAAAAGAAATAGAAAAATGCGACAACTTTATATTTTTAGTTGCACCTTATCATAGAAAGAAAGAAAGTAACATTTATTACTTAAAAACATCACAACATTGTCTCATATATAAGTACACATATACAGAGAGGAGACAAAAAAGAAAACAACAAAAAAATAATAATATATATATACATACAAAAAATCATCATCACCACATAGTATAAAACAAAGTATCTTTTTGCATGCCCCTATTCTGAGTATGCTTAGATCTTTAAAACTACGCAACGGATTTTTATGCAATTATTTTTTGATAGGTAGAGTGATGTATGGTGATGGTTTATATGTATAATCCATACATTTTTATGTACATAAAAGGCAAACAATTCATTTGTATTTACTTGCACCCGTGAGAAGCCGGGGCGGGTGGTTTGTAACCTATAAATACAATTCCATTTACTGACTGACTATTTCATTACGAGAACTTAGGAACTATCGACCCTAATTTATTAAAGTAGCGTTATTATGGTGTGACACGAAAAGTAAAACAAAAAAATACGGTGAATCAATAAAAACACTAACGTTTGGAAATTAATGTAGTGAGAAAATAGGATAAAAATTGAAAGAGCGCCACAGCGGTGATTAGCGGAACATTCCAAACAAAACGAATAATACGCAAAAATCTTCAACATTTTTATTCGTGTTAGGGTAAGTATAAAAAATACAAATTAAAATACCACAAAACCAGACGGGTCTTTCTAAAAGCATCGGATTTGGAACACGTAGCGACATCTAGTAAACAATATAATTACTAACGTGTTTCCGCTCGGGGTGTTCTAGCAAAAAGCGTGGTGGAATCTTGTAAGCATTGAGGCTCTCAGTAATTATTTGAAGTAAATTTTACTAGGTGGCGCTGTTATGCAGTACTGATATTGCATCAAATTCGACACGGAATAAATTGGTGATATACCTTAATAATTTTAACGATTAAGGAGGCACTAGGCAGGTTATTGTAATGCTATGAGAGAAAGAAATAAATCAACAAACGAAATACCAAAACTTCCCTTTTTATAAGAGAGTCTAAGTAGAAGTTAAAAATTAGCTTATCTTAAACTTCAAGTTAGTTTGAATTCACGTTTTGCTGTTACTAAAACAGCTTGTATTCGCACAATTTCACAATCTTTCCACTTCAGCTCTCAAAACTCACTAATTCCAACTCAAAACGACGCTGTACACGGCTACCAAAGCTAAATCTTTCAGCAAAAAGCCGCACCACCTCATTAATAAAAGCTAAACAAAAGCTTATAAAAGCTTAATGGCGGCACGTCAAAGAAAGCTCGCGGTCTCAGCGCGCGGCGCCGGCGACTCATTTCCGTTTCCTTTATTCATGGAATAGGCTTTTTGAGCTTTTTTTTGTGCGAATCACGGGTATGTATAAAAAGCTTGGTTCTATATGACTTTATCCACAGTCAACACATAGTAATAAGTTAATACTGCTACTAACTGTAACTAATAAGTTTAAAGACGTTTGTTTTTTACCATAAGAATTACAAATTCACTTACTGAGAAAACAAATAACACAAAAAAAATACAATGTATCAGATCAGACGAGCGTACACATTTTTACACACACAAAAACGATAAAATAAAAAGTTCGGGGGTTGGTACACATAGAACTTCGAGCATTCACAGTGAAACCAATAAGTCAGTCATTTAAACGAGTGAAGCGATTGGCAAAAAGTACACCGATGTAGGTTCGAGACGCGGCAATGGATGCGGCATTGATGAGCGTAACTGATGTTAATAATCTACTTAATTATGACCGGTTCCAATATCTAAAAAAACGATATGTTCTAGTTACGGATAGTAATCAATTATACCAGGCGTAAGCTAAAGACGACCGACAGACGTCTGATGACAGCCGATTTGGTAAGTAAATTATGGAATGGTATTAACGACTTGTAGTCGGCTGGAGAAAAATGGTTGGTATTTTTTGTCACATTACAAATCATAAACGATTGGAAGCGGGCATTAGTTTTGCGAATTCCTATTGTTATCTTATCAGTATAAAGAGGTTCCGAACCGGCAGTAGAATCACTTTGCATTGTTTTCAATGTTTATAATATATAGCGATTTATTGCTCGAACTGGAGCAGCCTGACTGGTGAAATACCTCCACCTTACAGAAGACCGCAGCCAAATAACAATCACTTATGTGTTGTTATGTTCCTGCGTGTGAGTAAGGTTTCCAGAGCTAGAGGGTGCTACGTTAGCAGCAGGGGTCAAGCCTTCAAGGTAAGGGCGACAAGTCCAGTAACAGCTTTATTATTCTGTACTTGTCACCCTTAAGCTAGGAACTCATTACCACTTAACACCAGGTGGGATGAGGTCAATCTTGAAGTGCAATAATATATATATATATATATATGTATATATATGTACTGATTGAATAAACTAGAAAATTTATTTCACAAAGCAGTTACGAGAATTGGTTACATAGACCAGTCAAAGGAAAATAAAAGAAAATTTAGTTAATAAATATTGGAAAACATCACACATATTGCTTTGATTCTGTAGTAAGTAGCTAGCGCACTTGCGTCACAGAAATCAGGACCAGCGACGGTACCGCAACACCCAGACCCGAGACAAATAGAAATTTCCTTTTTCCATAGATCAACCGAGAATCGAACCAGGTACTTTAAAGATAGCGCGAGGCCAAATTTGAGCTCGTAATTCGAACACGTACAATGTTGGCTATGGAGGGCAAATAAAAGCATCTATTCCCGCTGTCCCCATTGGCCGTGACTCCATTAAATTTAACAAAATAGTTTAAAATACTTTCCGCTTTCCACATTGGCTGTACCTTTGCCTGATACTTCTGTCAAAAATTAAAGTTGTTTTATAAAAATAAAAAATAGCTGTGCCCGCGACTTCGTTCGCGTGGACTACATCCTTTAATGGTCGGTTTTACCCCTATCTCCCCTAATATTCGAAACAAAAAGTAGTCTATATTTTAATTCGTTTCGAGCTATATTTGTGCTAAATTTCATATATCTAACTTAAAAAATAAAGATTTTCCCATTTAAACCTTCAAAGGTTGTATAAGGGGGAGGGCTCCTTATTTTCTAACAAAAAGTAGCCTATATCCATTCTTGAGGTTCAACATATACCTGTACCAAATTTCATCAAAATCAATTAAGAAGTTTAAGCGGGAAAGCATAACAGACAGACAGAGTTACTTTTGTATTTACCATATTAGTATGGATTATAATTCGGTTTAGTATATTTTTTATTTAATTTTTTTATTCCTGTCGTGTTGAATTGCGCACGTTTATACAAGAAATAAAAATACTATGGGGACAGCGGAATTATTCTTTTGCTTTCCATTTTACCCATGTTGGGGTCAAAATCGTGGAGACAACAGGAATACATGAATAAAAGAAGTTACATGTTAGCTGAAATTAACTTTTATACAACCAAAGCAATAAAGTAAAAAGAGGAATGCCAGCGTGTATAAGTTTGATTTCAGTTTACGTCTGTCAACATTTTATTGTCGCGATCATAAAGTTTATTATAGCTTCACATTGTAGGTGGCTTATGATTGTAAAATTTAGTTTAGACTGTTCTGTTCTGTTCGTATTTGCTGAATTATTTTGTCTTTTGAGTGTTAAAAGTAATGTCTTCGAGCTATCGATAGTTTTTATCCGAAAAATCAATCAATTAATTCATTAACATTTATTTTATCATTAGAGTTAAAAGTTGGTGATAAAAGTCTTCGAGCTATCGATAGTTTTATCTTAATATCAATCAATCAATCATTTACTAATTCATAAACATAGGTTTATACCTTGATAACAACAAGTCACATAAAATATTGTTAGGTACAGCCATGATTCACCTTAGAAGTATATGAACATACGATTTGACAGGATTAATGATAACATCGATTGTATAAAACTGTCGTACGTAAAAAGTTATTTTGGCGTCCATAGAATGCGTTGTTCTTTTAAACACTGCGCAAGCATTGTGTTTCTGCCAGGACAAATAAGTGTTGCATACAAATTTTCAACATTATTTAAGGAAAGCCCATCAATTCTCCACCAGCTAGGAAAAGATTCTTATCTTTTCCTAGCTGGAAATCAGCGTCCAATATCTAGTCAGTTGATAGAAAAATAAAGATCTATTAATAAATACAATGGCCGCGTATTGAATAAGCTGGTTTCATTTAGTAGATTTCGCTCCAAATTTAACAGTTGATTCTAAAATATCCATAGATTTATTACAAGCAACAGTACTATGAATAGTATTAATTTCATACCATTGTTTTTGTAATAATAGGTAAGAGCGAATAAAGAAAGAACAAGTGACAGAGCCCTTTTTATGTAAGTCTTTATTGCGTGGAAAGTTTTTCAAATCAAATCAAATAATATGTTATAATGATGTATGTATATTAAAGCCATTTTCTGCTCTCTGACGCTATGTAAACTTTGATCAAAATCACGTAAAGATAGTGTTTTTCAAAACATTCATGCCCGGTACCAATATTTTACGATTCGTAACGTATGTAACGTGTCAAAAATGTCAATCAGTGTCTCTCTAACTGTCGTAGTCAGTTCGTCTGGAACAGATTTAGCTTACGCCTCGAATAATATAAACGGATATTTTTTCAACTGGGCAGGAATGATTAAAGAGAAAGGTTTCAATGTACAAAACATACATAGGCATCATAGCACGAAAAAGCCCAAAAAAATCATTATTATCTACATTTAGCTCGTACAAAGCCGAATGGGCTAGTTTTCTAATACATAATTCAAATTCTTTGAAAGCAATTGTAGTCGTAGTAGTAAGTTTAAACATCAATAAATGAAGGTCATTGAACGCTTTGAGCTCTAGACGCAATGAAAAATAAGTAGTTTCCAATAAGACATCGGCTGAGCACTCTTGACATTTCATTTATAACCCTCAAACTGTTTTAGACAGTTGGTGTTAAGAGATAATAAAAAGTCTTTCAAGTAGAAGCATGAAAATAAAAATGTAAGTTTGCGTCTTCTTTGGCACGGGTTTAAGAAAAATACTGTCGTCAACGATTTTATAAAAATGTTGCTTTGAAATTCCATACATATATTTCTTCTTTTATGAAGCAGCGATTTTTGAGGAATTGTTAGACGGGAGTGTATTCTTAAGTAAAAACTATGCAAAACCATGATCTTAATAAAGTGCTAATAAGGTTTCACCGTTATAAAAAGTTGTTATAGTAAGCCAAACCAAAATAGGATTATAATATGTACTATTCCGTTGAATCTTTTTTTTTTTTTGCAACCATTAGGGAGCCCAAAGTCCGTTATGATTCTAATTCGGTAAGACTGGATATTATAATAGAATAGAATAGAAAATATCATTATTCATGTAAGCTTTACAAAAGCACTTATGAATCGTCAGTACAAATAAAGTAGGTATTCCACCGCCGTGTTCGGAATGTTGATCATGTCGAGAAGAACCGGCAAGAAACTCGACACTTACTCTTTTCAATATAACAATGTGTCCTTAAACTAGGTACTTTCTTTGAAACTATTGCATTGCTGAAGCTTATTCAGCATCTATTTAGGGAAAACCATGGATTGGGGTCGTAGATAGTTACCAATGGCTGAAAATCTACTGAGACAGATTGAGTAACATTTAACGCGACGTCACTTCTTCGTACAATTTTAACGAACACGCATAGTGGATGAATAAAAATTACTGTTTGGTTCAATAGTTATAATACCAAAAAACACAAATTTGTATAACATGCAAACAAAAATTACTTAAATACATTGCGTTATAACGCCACTAGTTTACGGAAAAGTGACGTATTGAACATTGGTGAGCTGTATAATGATTTTAATCGTACATTATTCACATATTACTCATTAAACTTCGTGTAGAGAATTTTGAATGTGTAGAGAACACAAAATTAAGTATTGAAGTAACAAACCACCAGAGCACCATCACTGCACTCTCATCTTCAATATACACACAACAAAATAACAATCTACGAAAATAGTCAAGCCTTCTTCAGGTACTGTCATGACATTTATATCGATTTGTGACAATTGTAATATTCTTTGTACAATGCACGCATCGTAGATAACGGACAGTGCCTTCTTAAATAAGTGCAACACTAATAATAATAATAATAAGCCTTCTTTTATTTCCAACAACCTTACAAACATGTTTATCGTATTTAAGTAAACATAATTAATACATAGTATCTTATAAAACTATTCTGTTATTGGAACCCCGCTTTGGGTATAGGCGTCCTCCAGCTTACTCCATGTTTCCCTGTTTCTGGCTTTATTTATCCAGTTTTTCCCTGCTGTCGCCATTATGTCGTCCACCCATCTGCTCTTGGGACGGCCTCTCTTTCGTTTACCTATCGGTCCTTACTTGTTGTTTCTATTGTCCATCTTTTATCTTTATATCTCGCAATATGTCCTGCCCATCGCCATTTTTGCAAGAGAGCATGTTTGAGAGCGTCTATTACCATTGTTCTTTTTCTTATGTTCACTTCTAGTCTTTTGGATTTTCTTTATTTTCATTACGCTTCTTTCCATTGCTTTCTGGTAGTTCGCTATTTTTGTTTTTATTTTGTTGTTATATGTCCATACTTGGCAGCCGTATGTGAGTGTTAGTAAGATGCAGGTGTCTATTATAGTTTTTTTCCTGTGCAGTGGGAAGGGCCTCTATTCTTGTGCAAGTACAACACTAAGGTAATGAAAACAACTACCTATTTGAGCTTCTCGGTGAGTTGTATGGTAAATTAAGCATTCAAAGTCAAAGTCAATTCATTTATTCGTGTAGGTTACAAGTAACACTTATGCATCGTCAGAATGAACACAAACCAAAATTGAAGCTACAGCCGGTTCAAAACCTAATCATACCGAGAATAATCCGGCAAGCAACTCAGTAGTTATCCTAATCTTTACAATATTTAGAGCTACATAACTTAAAACTATGGTGTGCGAGCGAGCAGACAATCATGTCCATATATAGTTAACGTTTAAATATTAATCTAGTTTATAGTATCCTTTTCGCATTAAACATGATTTAATATGGACCTTAAATCTATGCATAGGTAAGTCAATAATACATTATGGGAACTTCTTTAATATTTTTATACTTAATCCCACGATCCAAACCAATCCACTGCTTTCGACCATACTCAATCTGAAGTTTCATAAAAAAGTCTTGGAGAGGCTGTTTCTGCCTTAGCTCTTTTGGAGCCGAAGCTAAGTAGGATTCAAATTGTTGAGTTTTTGTTTGAGCCCATAATACGTACTCGTGATAAGAACTACTCCAGAGGGATTATAGCTCTAAGGGCTAACTGAATTAGCGTTCCGTTTCGCCGTCCGAACCGGGTTTATGTCAAGAACCTTTTATTTGAAGTCAGTTGAATTCCAACTTCACGTTTCGTTAGGTAATTAAAGAATGGTTTAGACAATAAAAGCTGGGAGCGGGAGTTTTTTCTGTTTTAATTTTCATGGGTTCTGTGGATTTTTCTGATTTTTTTTATTTGCAGTGTAATGAAAAATGTGAAATCAATAATTTTAAAAGTTTATTTTGAGAGAGTTTGGGCATAGCAATTTATAGCTCGAACTGGAGTAGCCCGACTGGTGAAATACCTCCACCTTACAGATCACTGCGTGTGAGTAAGGTTTCCAGAGCTCTTGGGGGGTGCTGCATTATTAGAAGGGATCAGACCTTCAAGGTAAGGGTGGCAGTCCAGTATTAGCTTAATTATGCTATACTTGTCACCTTTAAGCTAAGACCTCATCATCACCACTTAACATTAGGTGGGATGGTTTAATCTTGAAGTGCAATATGAAAAAAAAGTCTTGAAATATGAGGTGTAGCAATGCTATTGTTAGATAATATTTTTAAGTTAAGAAGTGCTTATGCTAGAAGAGGACGCTCTTTTAGAGAATGGCAAGGTTACGTGGAAAATGTAAAATTTTCCACTTAGACAAAGAATCACGGTGATAAATCTAATTGAATTGTCGCATGACGTCATTTGAGGGTACATATTTCACTCACCAGTGACGTAACGAGTCCAAACTTCGCATCCTTGGCACCGTTTAATCTGAGTATTTTTTATTAATTGGACAAATGCAAAGATACGTGTGTAATATATTTTTTAAATAGGTATTTGGTATTTTTGACTAAATTTAGCCTCATAATATTTAAAAGCACTTATATCCATACTAATATTATAAATGCGAAAATAACTCGTGTCTGTCAGTCTATATGTCTGACCGGTTTTTACGCCTAAACCACTGAACCGATTTTATTTCAATTTGGTATAGGTATACCTTTAACCTGTAGAAAAAACAAAGGCTACTTTGTGTTTTGAAAATAAGGAAGGATGGGAGTGATACCGGACTTGAAAGTTTCTATAGAAAAATGTTTATTTTTTAAGCTAGAGATATGAATACTGACACAAACGTAGCTTGTAACTTGGATTAAGATATGAACTACTTTTTGTTTCAAATGTTAATAGAGGTAGGGGTAAAACCGATCATCTATATTTATCGCTAGAAGAGACTAGTCTACGCGTACGTTTTCTCGTATAATTGGGTCTTATTTACTCAGTTTGTCATTTTGATTACCCAGCTATGACAACTTGATCTACGCTTTCCTCGTTTTAATATCGCTGGGATGAATTTGAAAATGTAACTCGTTGTAATTGTACGGTCGATAACATGTCTGACTGCACACTTTGGACTTTGTACGGGCCTTATGTAGCAGGTATAAGGTTTAAAATCGAACAGAAAGTATTTACCTTGGTCTGCTGTTTACCGTACGTGATAGGTACAGCATGATAAAAATGATTTATTAATTCGCACTTGTATTTAATGGCGACGTAGATCATTCATTAGTAGAAGAAAATAACAAATCCATTTTTTTTAATGTTCCACTCCCTAATAATTATAAACATTCAAGCAAGAAATGATCACTATACATTCAGGATTTTTACATTATAATAAATGGTAGAGAATGCCCCTAGCATTAAGTCCATCTGTTGTACTTATTTATGCAAGCTAGCTCTTGCCCGTGACTTCTCCCTAGCTATTATTAGATAAAAAGCATACTTTATGTAAAATTATTGTCTTATATTTCTTGGTACCGCATTAATGAAAAAAAATGGAATGGATTAACTTTTCCATTTATTCGTTAATTTAGCACGACATCAATTTTTTGAACAGTTTTTACCAAATAGTGACGTAAGTAGATCTCTGAATTTCGGTCACCGTAAATTTTTTTGAAGCCAAAAACAAACCGTTTTCATTGTATTTTGAAAATGTAACCGATCAATCAAATATAATA
The DNA here is from genome assembly GCA_037074685.1 of Glyphodes pyloalis. NCBI lineage: Eukaryota > Metazoa > Arthropoda > Insecta > Lepidoptera > Crambidae > Glyphodes > Glyphodes pyloalis. The sequence continues at coordinate 1,812,867 of JAYKKO010000030.1, read as the reverse complement.
TGTATATAAAATCATTGTTTTCTTTCCCCAGCAATCATCCCTATTCTTAGAGCTTTGTTAATACTTATTATTTGTTGGGTGTTATTCGTGAAAATGAAAATTAATATTTCAGAAATACAGCACTATGTTTAATATCAAATATTAGCTAATAAGCATCTCATGTTGTATAGAATTGACTTTGAAACGTGTAAGATTCGACCTTTAATTAAGATAATTAACAATTCTCAAAATCTATGTTGTTTTAATGTGTAATTATTAGATTAAATAATTACAAGATAACATCAAAACATTGATTAATTCTCAGTTTAAGCTTAGGCTTATGGTTTGAAAACAAATACCTAAATTATGTGCTTAAAAATGTATTTGAACACCCAGACACAGTCAGATCATTCTAAGATCGAATTTACGGCCTTTGATTCAATAGTCAGCAGTTTGGCAATATATCTGGCATGTTTGTTTCCTAAACTAAATTATTTATATTAGAACCCAAGGGAACCCTAAAAACGCGAACAATGGCATCGGAACCCTTGCAGTTGCCGTCTACCCGGCATTGTTTACTTCGACACTCTTTGTTCCAGAACAGGCATTGTTTGTGGGGAAATTACTTGAAAATTTCACTTGATCCGCGGTCGTGAGACTGACGTTCACATAGAATCTTTTGCCTTTCAGTCAGTCATTCACGAACATTTTATTAACAGAAAGATTATTTTTTACTTCAAAGATGCAATATACATATAATAATAATTTTGAGAGAGGTAGGGCATAGCGCTTGAAATGGAGCAGCCCGACTGGTGAAATATCTCCACCTTACAGAAGACCGCGGCCAAATAACAATCACTTCGGTGTTGTTGTGTTCCTGCGTATGAGTAAGGTTTCCAGAGCTCCTGGGGGGTGCTACATTAGTAGCAGGGGTCAAGCCTTCAAGGTAAGGGCGACAAGTCCAGTAACAGATTTACTATGCTGTTCTTGTCGCCCTTAAGCTAGGGCCTCATTACCACTTTACATCATATGGGATGAGGTTAATCTTGAAGTAATTTTAGTTCTTATGCTCGCGTCATAAGAGCTGTATAAAGTTCAAAGTATGTAGTGAGGCGTAATGTACATTCGACAGTACCGGGAACCCCGTTATCTTATGAAAATGTCGCTTGAGACTTAAAAATAGTTTTAATTCTTAAAATAATGTTACCGCGTAGCATCAATTCCTAATAAAAGTGACAAAAATGTCGTTATTAAAAACCTCCCGTTGCCACCACTCAAACCGATTCCTCCAATTATTTCAAAATCAGTACGAACATCAAAGCACGTTTCAGTAACATAATTAGTCACTGGCGCCACGTAAAACACAATATAAATATAATGGCAGCCTGGAAGCTTGAAGACAACAGGAGAAAAAACACAACCAAGCAGTATCGCATAATGATACGTTGTTTTATAGTAACTAAAATTAAAACATATTGCACAAATACGCGAACATCCACCTATCCCAATATAAGAAATGTCAAGTTTCTGTGATATGGAAACGAGAATGGGCTTACAAAGTTTTGTAATCCCGCGAAACGTTATTTTAGTGAAGGTATAAGATGTATAAGTTTAGCTGAACAAGTAAACCCACCGATTAAGCATGCAAACTAGAATAAATGATAAAAATAAACACTGAACAGTCCTGTTTCACACTTTTTGTGTCCACAAATAAATAGTTTTCCTCTGTTCTTATTGTGGATCTTACAAAAAGGGTTTGCTTAAAATAAGCACTACTCATAAAACATCAACAAAGTTTACATATATAGTTTATTTATTAAGAAAATAAGTTGGATAGTAATAGCCAAGAGTAAGTTTATTTTTTGCAATTAATCTAACTGGTTTTTTTTACTTGAACATATTAAAACTAAAAAACTTAATAATATGACATTAATGTACTATGTGTCACATAAGGACCATTATTTTACTTCCTGACTGAAAATATTTAAAGTGTGCACCTTGTCTAATAAAAGAACTTCCGTCCCGCCTGTGTGTCCAAATTCTTAACCCGGTATTAATAGAGTAGTTCTATTTAGCGTTTACGAACAGATGGTGGAAGTAGTATTTGAAGCGGATATTTTGTATCTCATTCGATTCGGGCGGATTCACGTATGAATGGGTACTTTTATACCTGACTGCTTCAGAAGGACAAGTTTTTTTTTATAATTTTTATGCTCCTTTGTTAATCATTTAGTGGGTTTTCAATATTAGTTTCGAATTGCTACTTAAGTTAAATTAACATTAATTCACACTCGAAAACTCTAGCCCTCTGAATAACAGAAAATTAAACGTTGACTGGCTAGACTCGATTGCTTCTTATATTTTCTATGAAAATAGCGCACTGTGACAATTTTACTTTCCAACATAGTGTCTATTAAATAGTTTTGCAGCATTTTAAAATGCATTTTGATACTTTGCAAAAACACAATATAGCTGATGCAACAGAAAGCCCACTTTTATGGTTTTCATACCTTAGAATTAATTGTTAATGGTCAGCATCGTAATTGTTAGACCCGGGAAACAAAATCAGAACTTCGAAATCATAACAGGTAATTAAATTATTATAGCTGTTAAAAAATAATCATACATCTTGAAAAGCTAATTTACAATAACAAAATCTACCTGAAATCTTCAAATTGATCGTTAAGTTTTGGTTTTTCTTAAAAATTTTAAGTTTTAGCGCTTTTCCCGGTTTTTTGGGGCCAATATGGGCCGTATAAGAAATACCGGAGGCCCGCAAGCGACCCGATCTGATAAAGAAATCGAATGTACTCCGAAAGAAAGTCTCTGCAGCAACTTCGGGAGGACACTAACCTTAATCTACTTCTTTTGTCCTCCATCTAAGACAATTATAGAACTTCCGTCACAACCCTGTATACAAATTCTTGACTGTTTAAAATAGGAAAGTTCCATTTAGATGACTCTTATTTTGGTCTTGGAATGCGCGCCATTAATGGGTTAAGTAATATGATTACTGTTGCTGAAGCTGTCGAAGTTCATTTTTTTAGCATTATTTTACAGGTATTGTTTTTGTAAAAAAATTCTTCTTAGTTTTTTTTTTATTCAAGTGAGATGTTGTGACAATTTTGAATTGTCATTGAATACAATGCAAAGTGACTATATTTCCGGTTCAGAAACTATTTCTACCTACGGAGAATATACGGGTAAGTAACTCAATAGATTTGTACAGTAGCTGAATTTAACTTATTGCTTTAAAACAATCTATTCTTTTGTGATATACATAAGTATATCACAAAAAAATAGATGTCAAATCAATTATTAGAATTGTAACACAATTACAATGAAAAATAAATAAATCTTTAAGATCAACTGGGATTTTATGACAAAGTAAGGCAACTTAGACACTAATATAACATAGGATACTTTTGAACTCGACAAAATGCAAACAAAGTCACAGGCAATAACAAGTAATTAAATATATTTCTCATGAAACAGTTCCAAATTTGGCACAAACCCGCGTGTGCGAACTCCTTCCACACTTGGATTTTATTTTCTGTGCCAAGCATTGTCGCCATAGTGAATTCATGATATAAATAGAAACGGTATATATTTGAAATGTTTCAATCCTACATATACTAGTATTAAAAACGCTTAAGTTTGTTAAATTGTATGGATGTCTGTATATAAGTTATATACTTTGAATACTTTCAAAAGTCCGCGATGCATGTGAAATCAAAACCCCGATAGCTCAATATCAGCGTATGTTGGCCGCTGTCAGTGGAGACAGTCAGCGTTATGTAGACTCCTCCATTCTTGAGAAGAGTAAAGATTAGGATCCACTTACACCCTGCCCTGTCCCCCCCGCTGGAGTAAAAAATTAGTAAGAGTTTGATGAAAAATTTGCATCAAAAGAGTCAATCCTATTGTAGTTTTTATTGGCATATCCATTAATTAAATCAAGGAATATAAATAATTATGTTGACGCGATTGTTTGAATATTTACAAAAATCATTCATGGTTTATATCGAAAATTTACATATTATTCCATTCGTGCATTAAACTCGCTTTTTGTTTTATATAAACCTTACCCGACACATTATTAATGTCTCCATCCAAATGCAATAAATTAATAACTAAAATCACCGAACAAAAAGCGCTTTTGCAGCTAAAATTTATCAATAAAACCTTCATTCACAGTAATTGAATAATTTTGTTTGCTCAATAAAGTTCATGTGCAACACCAATTTTAAGCCAAACAAAGTTTCTCTTTAACACAAACAAGCAATATGATCATTTCATTAACCATTCAGCTTTGCGAAAATGTTTCCCCATCTCCCCATCTCCCCACCTCCCCACTTCCCCAGCTCCCTATCTCTATGTTTATTTTTTATACCTTATAAACGAGGTTCGTTGGTTATTTTAAGAGTTTTCAGCTCATCGCGGGCGCGTCGAGTGATTGACGCGTATTTACACTGAAAATTGGGATTTTGGCGGCGAACGCTATTTCGAAAATAATCCATTTTCGTTCGTTTACTGGGGTCTGGCGGCACCAATTACAGTGCGACTGATTTTGAAATGATTTCAGTATCAATATTTTGCGATGCGCAGTAGTATTTCCAAAATAACCGTTTTTATTCTATATGCAATAAAGTAATGAACTATAACAAAAGCAAAGGCTTTAATAAATACATTATAAAAATGTCCATCGGGAATTATTTCCAAAGTCTGGTTTTAATTTTTTTTTTTATTATAGAAAATACGTAATCATTTTATGTAGAAATTTTGTAACTACTTAATTCATTTAACTCTTTAGCTGACAGCCTTCATACATCATTGTTTTTTTTATTTAGTCATCGCTCTTAGTATATATTTGACATCTTAAATAGAAAAATACTGCATTGATCATGTAAGTATGTCTATGAATATTATTTTAAAATATCTATACCTAGTGTCTTTTTTTATTACTATATTATTATTTTAGTTATTAAAACACACCGTTCTTTACAGTTTATTTATTGTATTTTTTATGCAATAAAGGTAATAAAAAAATAAATACATACGTCAAGCTGACTTTGGGCTTCGTAATCAATGTACGATCGAGAGCACGACGCACTCAAAAATCGTGCTACAAGCGGTTACTTTGGTGTGCTGTTCACCTTGGAAAGATTCTATTAAAGGACTCACCTCTATACGGAACGTAGATGTTCAGGTACAGACAATCCTCTGATTCGTTCTTTAGGAAGGTCTTCAATTTGTTGATGTACTGCTGCCGCTCCATGGTAGGAGGGTTGTTCTTCTTAATGGTGGGAAGGGCTTGTGGGCAGACAGGAGCGAAATGTGTCGCCATCTTAACACCAGGCCATGGTGGTGCACTCACTGGAAAGATATAGAATGTGTTAGCCTGACCAACTTCAGCTACCTACTAATATTATTAATGCGAAAATAACTCTGTCTGTCTGTTTGTCTGGCTTTCACGCTTAAACCACATAACCGATCTTGATGAAATTTGGTGAAATGATGCAAACCTAAAATATTTATTTGCCCAGGAATCGAACACAAGACCCGAAATCATGGTCTGTATATAAGTTGCAAAGTTGCTATAGTCATACATACTTCTACTATGACTATTCTTAAACTCCGAAATACTAAAAGCTAGAAGCTAAAGTGCCTTCCCATATTCTCAAAACTTCAGATGTTTTTCTCTCAAAGCACATTGTTAACGAAATAAACAGTGTAACTACAGTAGTTTAACTTTCTGTTTCCAGTAAAAAAACACATCTGCCAACCTTTTCTGAAGTTTCAAAACTTTTATCTCATAAAATAAACTTTGAAAGCGGGAGAATCCATTTTAAGTGTTTGCGGTATAGGGTTTAAGAAAAAAGGAATTAACATAGAGATGAAAAGTAAACGGAAATGAACATGGCTGCTGAATAAAATTTGGATTGTTGAGGCTGGGAGCCGTTTTTAGGGTTCCTTAGTCAAATGGAGAAAAACGGAAGCCTTATGGATTCGTCATGTCTGTTCGTCCGTATGTCACAGCCACTTTTTGCCAATACTATAATACCTATTTGTTGAAAGTTGGTATGTACTGTAACAACTTTCAACAAATAGGTACATCCATATGTATTCTGTGAAGTGTTTTAAATTTTTTCTTATAAAACCGGTCAAGTGCGAGTAGGACTCGCGTGGAGAGGGTTCCGTACGTTGGGCTCATAGGTCACAATAAACTAAACAATTATTTATCAAATGTAGGTAAATAAGTTACAGTTGTTGACGTCGATTTTTAAAGTAATTAATTCTTCTTATTCTTTAGCTAATTTACTTTGCTTTGAAACGTGTTCAAGGTAAAAGGTTATTAGATAATTAAATACTTCTGGAACCTGGTAAGTACTCGCATGAAAAAACTATATATGGCTGAAAATAATCACATGGCACAGGCAGGTAACAATAAAAAAAAAGTAAATTTAACAAAACAACCCTTTTTTTTAATCCATGTACTTCTCATAGGTTTTCCTGTAATCTATAAGTAAAGAGCTGTATTCCGCATTAATTTCAAAATTGTTAGCCTAGTAGTTTCGGAGATAAGGGGGGGGGGGGGGGGGGAATGGTCTATTTTCTTAAATAACTTAAAAACTGTTTCTTTCAAGATTATAAATGATACATATTTGCAATCCTTACAGCAAGATCTTTCATTTGATATGTCACACGATATGGTTAGTGTTTTTTTTTTAATGTTGTGATTTACTCTCTAAATTAATATTTTATTTATTTACGTTACACATGCACCTTTGGGTCTTTAACTTACATATGTGTACCAAATTTCATCTCAATTGGTCCAGTGGTTTCAGAGTAATCGGCTGTGACAGACGGACGGACAGACAGACACGCGAGTGATCCTATAAGGGTTCCGTTTTTTCCTTTTGAGGTCCGGAACCCTAAAATTAAAAAACAAAAATATTTTAGGGGCGCCCCATAGTTAAAACTGAAACTGAACTTTTTTTTAAACGGTTTTAAACCAATACGAGTGGGATATCTATTGAGGTTTCTACTATCATTTTTTTTCTAAATTATTCAAAAGACATTTCCAACGTGCTGAAACTTTTAAAATAAGAACATGATATAACTAAAAGAAAATATAACTGTACATTACCAAGCAAATTTTAATTGAAAGTTTGAACGAGATCTAGTTAGTATGTAGTTTTCTTTCAATACCTACATCATGAATCGTGAACCGTTATTTTCTTTTAATTCATTCAAGTCCAATATAAACTTTTATATGTTCCTTGCTGCTACGGAACACATCACAGGCGAGTCCGACATGCACTTGGCCAGTTTTATCAACTACTGTTTAGCATAAAACTGTTTAAGAGGTAAGGATTACAAAGAAGTAGTTTTTTTAAACCTAAACGCTAGTGAAATTAATGGTTTATTTTATGAACTCGGACCGTTTTGGAGGACTTCAAAAGTATTTGTTTAAATGTAAAGTAAAAACTAGCGTATCATACTATTTGCATGAAATTATAGTTGAATGCCCCGAGTGTTACTATTGGATGATAGCAAGTCAGTAGCGTCATTTATTTTATATAGAGACTACTAGCTGTGCCCGCGACTTCGTTCGCGTGGACTACATCCTTTTATGGTCGGTTTTACCCCTTTCTCCCCTATTCGAAACAAAAAGTAGTCTATATTTTAATCCAAGTTTCGAGCTATATTTGAGCCAAATTTCATATCTCTAACTTCAAAAATAAACATTTTTCCATATAAACTTCCAAAGGTGGTATTACCCCCTTCCCCCCCTTATTTTCTAATAAAAAGTAGCCTATGTCCGTTCTTGAGATTCAACGTATACCTATACCAAATTTCATCAAAATCGGTTGAGAGGTTTAAGCAGGAAAGTGTAACAGACAGACAGACGGACAGACAGAGTTACTTTCGCATTTATAATATTAGTAGGGATTCATGAGTGTTACTTATGGAATCTATATGAATAAAAATTAATATCTTATTGCTATGTGTATCACTTTGGACCAAGTTATAGTATAGATTTTTTTTGATAAGTGAAAAAAAATAAGTACCTATTTATTTTTGAGAGGTAAGCGAGAGAAGACCAGTCCCCAAAGGTGGCAGCTGTTCACAAGCATGACGTATGTGCCAGCCTTCGCTTCACTCAACCGTATTGAAGGGAATGTAACGACCCGCCACATAGCGCCACCACCCCAGTGACTTTAGTGAGCATGACTTCTCCAATTTATTTATTTACACTTTTAGCCAACAGTTAACTGTCAGTTAAGTACTAGCTATTGCCCGCGACTTCTTTCGCGTTACTTTGCTATATTAAGTATTATTTATGTCATCTAATGTGCCTAACTACTATTCCTACTAAAAGTTCATTCCAATCCCTTTAATCGGGTCTAGGTTTTGTGATACCGTCGTTGTTTCTGATTTCTGTAACACAAGTGCTTAAGCTACTTACCACAGAGTCAGAACAATGTACATGATGTTGTCCAATATTTATTTATATATTTAATATTAGTTTGAATAAGTAACAAACTTAAATCCAGACATCTTGAAATCTTTTTAAAAAACCGCGTTTGTAATAGCAAAAGGAGTCGCTGTCTTACCTGGAGGCATAAACCTCAAGCTTCCAATTGGAGCAGCAGCATACGGTACGCCCAAAAACATTTCCACAGGCTGCAAGTCATAATGCCTACTCGGCTTCACAATCCAGCCCCTTAAAGCTCCCTGCCTAAGATGATATTCCCTCGTCAACCTCTTCCCATCATCAGCGTATCGGCTGTCCCCGACCAACCCCGGCGCGCCCTCGTTCGCGATCGGCAACAAGAGCGAGACAGCAATATAAATAAACATGTTATGGTTTATAATGGGACTCGCGTGCCGGTTAGGGGCCATTTTGTTTATTGCTTCGTTTTATGCGCGCGCGTCTCGAAATAGGCAACACTTTATTGTTTGTTTGTTCTTTATGGTATGAATCATGCGGCGATTTTCGCCTCATTTCTTACTAAAAAGCGTTATTCAAAAAGAGAACACTCCATTGTCACTTGCACTTCACAATTTTCACTTCCAATTTTGAATTTTGTCACAGTTCTTTTTTTATTTTTGGTTTTGCAAGCGAAGGAATCAAATCCGTGTTCTGTTTTAATTTTTTAAAGTTAATCTATACAAAGATCGTGTCTCTCGTTAGCGTGAACACGTTAGTGCGTTGCGCACACGACTGGACCGATTCCAAACTGTCCCCGCGAGATTCTAATACCAAAATACTACGGGGACGGCTGCACACGGTACAGCATTCTGCGATGGAACTGACTAAGCGATGGCATTCCAGCTGTTTGGCTGTGATGGATTTTGTGTTCAAAGATCGCTCGCAACTATACTGTAGCATGTATGGTAAACAACCACCTGATAAACACACAGAGTGGTTTGCGAGGCCTTATGTATAATTTAAAAAGTGTTTTTTTATAATAATAATAAATAATTAATAAATAACGGTACATCAACAAAAACACTTGCAGTTTGATATTAGTTCTTATATCCGCGATATAAAGGCCGTGCAAAGTCCAAAGTGTGCCTAAAGTGCTTTCAACCGTACTTTAATGACTGTCTTAATGAAGCAATGGTTGGCAATCCTGGCAGTTGAAATAAAGGATGTCGGTTCGGTTTCTTACAGGCCAAAGTTCATTTGTGGGATATTATATCTGAAGATGCGTTTCACTCTCTTGTGCAGCGGTGCGGGTCACAGCGGCGCGCGCGCATCGCTACCGTCGTATTCTCGGCGCCACGTGCCCGCGGTAAACATCCGGACGGGGGGGTTAGGAAGTACTTTTATGACCTTTTCCCTGTTTCCAACGAGAAACAACTGCTTAGTTGTTTCTCTCGGACATAAATTTTTAATAAAAGTAATAAAAAAACTTTCCAAAGGCAATAGTTGTTGGAAGCGGTTGAGGTCGTCCGATAAAAAAATGTGCTAGGGTTAGTGGTAAAATATCGTTTGGATCTTAGAACAGAGGAGGAATGGGTGGGGAGTTCAGGATGGCCTTGATTTGTGTCAACAAAGTTTTACACAATTGTATCTTATTATGTAAGTAATTATAGAAAATAGTCAAAGTGAGAAAGCAGGATCTACACAATAAACCATATAACGGTTTCCGACTTTTTTTAGATCAATGGTTGAACAATTATCATCATTAGTTTGAACAAATGTGGATGTAGATACTTATTTATAAAAATAATAAAAAAAACGATGCTCTAAACATCAATAATATTCTATTATTGTCAATTACTTGTCAAACACTTGTGTTTTGTTTTGGTGTATATGGGTGTGAGTGTGTGAATATTGCATTATGTCTGTTGTGGTATGTTATACCTACTTTTTACTGGCACGACCGTTATGAAAACTACTGATAGTTGTCCAAGTATTCGTTCACTTTATTTCAGGTCCTAAATGTCCATTTGGTATCTTATTTGTCTCGCTGTCGAGTTCTTTCTTTTCAAGTCAATTTAGTTAATTTTTCATGACAAAATAACGAACATTAAGTTCATTCATAAAATCTTTTACGTCTTAAATTAATTTTTATGATGAATTATGAGATGCTTATCCTACATTAGTAATCTTAACAGGCATGTGAATAAAAACTTTTTTTCAATATAATTGGATTAGTTTTTCAATAATGACTAACGAAGTAAAATCTCTAAGAAGGGTTGAGTCGGATGGGTTTTTATGAATAAACGTAACCTTTACGCAAGACCGACTTGTTCTTGACTGGTTAACTTTTAAACGCTAGCAATACGAACATAAGTTACTTTAGTATATGAAACTACTGTAATATACATACAATATTAACATACTGATTTAAAATAAGTTATTGGGCAAAATAACTTACTGCCCTAACTGTTAACGGGTTAACTGATGATGTTAATTTGATGCACTCCGTAGTTGAGAGGCGAGCGAGCCGGACTTTAGCGTTGCGCCATCTCTGAGGTCCTGGGTTTGATGATAGAATTCGGGGAATTCAGTTTAGTATTGGAAATGAATTTTTGTATATTCTCGGGTCTGGGTGTTGTGGTACCGTCGTTGTTTCTGATATCTGAAACACAAGGGCTAAGGTACGACATACCACATAATTAAAGTAATGTATGTGATGTTCAAATTTTCTTAAACTTATTTACCTTGAGTATTTCTCAGTAGGCTTTGCCCTGTAGTTGGACAATTTAAAGGCTATAAGCTTTCCTACTGGGCATTCGCCTCCCCCATATAAAAAAACAGATAACAAATGTTTAAAATTAAACGAGTACTTAAATTCTATACCGACACACTCGTTACTTACAATCGTAATCTATATCAGAATTTCCATTTCTGTACGCTTGAGACGGATTTCTCGGAAGATCCTTTGATGAATAATCTAAATCTGATTTGCAAATTAATGACATCAGCTCGTTGCGTTTAAAGGTCCCTAGAAAGGAAGAAAGAACCGTTCTGGAGAACTTCATCGTCATTATTTTCTAACTATACGCACTCAGGAAATAATTTCTTAAATTCCCACGGGAACGAGAATTAGCGGGAAAATCCTTTTGCATGAAAAATCTAAACCGCGTAAGTTAGACGCTTGAAAGGTACCTTAGTAAACTTAAAGCTTAGTTGCAACAGGATATTGCCAAATTCCTACGGGACCGGGAGTTAGCGGAAAAAAACTGGAAAAACCCTGTAGTCCACGTGAACGAAGTCGCGGGCACAGCTAGTAAGTATATTTTAATCCCCAAATAACGTTAATAAAGTCCCTTTATAGTTTGTTTAAAGTAAATCTGGCATCGGTATTATTACCCCAGCTCACATATGGAAGCAATCTTTATTCGCACGCCAACCTACAGCTAATCGTGACTCAGCCGTCTAGACGAAGACAATAAAATATATTTGATAGCCCGTTACAGTTCTTTGGGTATTATATGACTTTTTATTGACTACTGGCTTTTTTGCGTAGGGCCAAAACACGTGTTTTACAGGCAATGGTCAAAGAAGTTTGTTGTTTGTAACCCAGTTTTATTAACTGACGATAAAAACTGAGGAAGCTATCAAGTCTACGCGTTTGTTTTATGCATGCCTAGCTGTTGCCTGCGACCTTACATGCAATATTTCAGGTTAAATCCTACTACTATTATAAAGGCGAAAGTTTGTAAGTATGGATGTATGGATGTTTGTTACTCTTTCACGCAAAAACTACAGAACGGATTTGGATACAATTTGGTAGGAAGAGAGATGACATACTAGATTAACATATAGGATACTTTTTATCCCGAAATAACGCGGGCGAAGTCGCGGGCAACAGCTAGTATTATTATATTTTTAAGTCGTTTATGGACGTATACGAATGGTGTGAGTGATAGAGAATGATGAGCGAAAGAGAAAGAAGATGAACAGTAGACGGTGCATTTTGCCAGACGACGTACGACGAGGAAGACGATGTTTTGTTTTATAATTAGTTTATTTAAGTGATTGAGAGTTAACTCGACTCGCTACATTAATCTAGTGTGCCATCTCTGTTCAGAACACATTCTATCCTAATCTGTTTGGTTTTTGCGTGAAAGAGGAACAAACATAATTAGACATTCATTCACTGATACAAAATTTCGCGTTTTTAATATTCGTTTGATTATCACGCATAACTATGTAGCGTTTTTTATAAAATTAGGATTATCACACTTACTTTTTTACAGTTTAGTCCAATACTCAAGAGAGGTAGGGCATAGCGATTTATCGCTCGAACTGGAGCAGCCCAAAGTCAAAGTCAAAGTCAAAGTCAATTCATTTATTCATGTAGGTTACAAGTAACACTTATGCATCGTCAGAATGAATACAAACCAAAATTGAAGCTATAGCCGGTTCGGAACCTAATCCTACCGAGAAGAATCCGGCAAGAAACTCAGTAGTTATCCTAATCTTTACAATGTTTAGAGCTAGAGAACTTAAAACGATGGTGTGCGAGCGAACAGACAATCATGTCCATATATGTTTATCGTTTAAATATTCATCAAGTTTATAGTATCCTTTTCGCATTAAACATGATTTAATATGGATCTTAAATCTATGCATAGGTAAGTCAACAATACATTGCGGTAACTTGTTGAATATTTTTATACTTAATCCCACGAATGTTCTACTGGTTTTACGAAGCCTATGGTTTGAAATAGCGAGCTTATGTTTATTTCTTGTGTTAAAATTATGTGTGTCGGATTTCTTATAGAACAAATGAAGATTTTTACGTACATACATGATGCAATCAAAGATGAATTGGGAGGCCACAGTTAAAATATTAATTTCTTTAAATAATTCTTTAAGTGAATCACGCGATCTAAGGCCGTATATAGATCGAATAGCTCTCTTCTGTAATACAAATATAGTTTGTATGTCAGAAGCTGAGCCCCACAGCAATAGACCGTATGACATTAAACTATGAAAATAGCTGAAATAAACTAGTCTCGCCGTTTCAACATCAGTAAGATGCCTAATTTTTCTAACTGCATATGCGGCAGAACTAAGTCTTCCTGCCAGAGCACATATATAAGGACCCCATTGTAGCCTGGAATCTATAGTGATTCCTAAAAAAGTTGTTGTATTTATGACTTCGATTTGTTCATTATTCATAACTATATCCGTTTTTATTTGCCTTACATTTGGCATTGTAAATTTAATGCATTTAGTCTTTTTTGCATTGAGGACGAGGTTATTTGTAGTAAACCAATGCAAAACTTGTGAGAGCGTATTATTTACATCGTCATAGGATTGCTTATGCCTGTCAACTTTGAAAATCAGAGATGTATCATCTGCAAACAACACAATCTCACATAGACTTTTGGCAAAGTGAGGAAGATCATTTATATAAATCAAAAAGAGAAGAGGTCCTAATATAGAACCCTGGGGCACTCCCATGACTAGTGGTGCGCCAGAAGAAATGATACCGTTAACATTAACTTTTTGTATTCTGCCAGTTAAATAAGATTGGATTAAAGATATTGCAGGACTTGAGACACCGTAATGTTGCAACTTCAAAAGCAAGGTTTCATGATTGACACAATCAAACGCCTTTGACAAGTCGCAGAAAATACCAATGACATCCTGCTTTCTCTCCCACGCATCCAATATATGTTTGACGAGTGCCACTCCGGCATCAGTGGTCGATCTACCTTTGGTGAAGCCAAATTGTTTGTTGTGTAGTAGATCGTTTTCATTAAAATGTGTTATTAATTGATTGTATATAATTTTCTCAAAGATTTTACTGAGTGCTGGTAGTATGGAGATGGGTCGAAAGTTAGAAGGGTCACTTTTTACCCCTGACTTAAAAAGGGGAATGATTTTACTAAATTTCATTAGATTGGGAAACTGACCCAGATCTATGCACTTATTAAATATGTAAGCTAGATGAGGGGCAATAGTAGTAATAATACTTTTTATTATCTCTAAAGAAATCCCCCATAAATCCTCAGTATTTTTAATGTTTAAGTCTTTGAATGTTTTAACAATTTCATGATGATTAATGTGAGTAAAGCTGAAGGAGGTTAGACATTCACATACATTAGACTGGAGGAGAGATTGAGCAAGATGCGGGCTAGAATTTATTCCACTAGTGGTAACTGTAGGAATTTTCGAGAAATATGTTTCAAATGCATTGGCCACTTCATTGTCAGAATCAATTGTATTTTCGTTAATTTTAAGAGATAACTTGTTTTCTCGAGTTTTATTTTTACAAGTCTCTTTGTTAATAATGTTCCAAGTGGCCTTTATTTTATTAGTCGATTTCTTAATTTTTTCCTTAAAAAAATTTGATTTGGCTATTGCGCAAACCTTTTTAAAAAGTTTTGAATACATTTTAATATATTCTATTATATTAATATCGGTACTGTTGTGTTTAATATCATATAATTCAAAAAGTCTTCTTCGACTTTTATAAATACCTTTCGTCGCCCAATCACTAAATTTGATTTTAGGATTGTCTATTTTAATAACTTTCTTAGGAAAATGTGAATTAAATTGGTCTATAATTGTATCGAATAATGTTTTGTACAACTGGTCAATGTTGTTGTTTATTATTGGACTAAGGGAAATTTCATCACGAATATGTTTCACAAACTTCTCAACGCGACTCGTACTGATTGGTCTGCAAGTAAACCTTGAAGAAGCTAAGGTATAATGATGCTCAAGCACTGCTTTTTGCCCACTGTGGTCCGAGCTTACAAAATTTATTATTGATTTTTCCAATGCTTTACAGTTGCAAAATATATTATCTAAGCAGGTAGCTGATGTGGGCGTTACTCGAGTTGGTTCAGCAAAAAGGTGATGTAGGTCAAAAGACTTAAATAAGTTTAAGAACCTAACCGAGTATTGTGGATTTTTATCTAAAATATTAATATTAAAATCCCCACATACAACTACTTTTTTATTGCTTTTACACACTTTTCTCAGAACCTCTTCCATGGTAGACTCAAATACAGTAAAGTCACTGGAAGGAGGTCTGTATACACAGACTATGATATGTTGCTCAAGCTCTGCACACGAAAGTTCAATAGTGCGCTCAATAGAGAGTGATACAATATCTTTACGATTTTTTGATGTTAACGATTTATTTAGTAAAATTAGTGACCCACCTCTAACAGCATTCACCCTAGTGAACGAACTAATGAGCTCAAAGTTATCAATATTAATTAATAATTCATATTTTCGAAACCAGTGTTCAGTAATACACAACACATGAATATTGAATTCATTTAAAAATAGTTCTAACTCTAGTTCCTTGCCAGTAAAGCCCTGAATATTTTGGTGTATGATATTTAAATAATTAGATTTTCTAGTTGTCAAAATTAATTTGCTAGAGTTATTCTCTATTGTCTTATGGTATAATTTAAATTATTTGGAACAACTTCCAAAGTCCCATTTATAATGTCATGATTCTGCTCAATAGAAGCAGCCTGAGTAGCCAATTTCTTGGCTGAAATTTTTATAAAATATGAAAGTGACATTGCTATCTGTCTCTTATAAAATTTAGAAAGATAAAAGTTATCTTTTGTCGAATAAAAACTTTAATTAAATGTCAATTTATTTCTAAAATTAAATGTCATATTATTAATATCAATCATATGAAATTTTTCTGAATAATTATTATTACATGTCAATGTGCTCATCATTGTATTAATTTTATACCTAAGGTCATCCCGACTGGTGAAATACCTTTACCTTACAGAAGACCGCAGCCAAATAACAATCACTTCGGTGTTGTTGTGTTCCTGCGTGTGAGTAAGGTTTCCAGAGCTCCTGGGCACCCACATTAGTAGCAGGGGTCAAGCCTTCAAGGTAAGGGCGACAAGTCCAGTAACAGATGTATTATGCTGTACTTGTCACCCTTAAGCTAGGACCTCATTACCACTTAACATCAGGTGGGATGAGGTCAATCTTGAAGTGCAATATAAAAAAAAAAACAAAAAAAATACGAATGTTTATGTTTTTATTAAATTTTTTATGTGATTTCAAGAGTCGTTACTATTTAAATATATAATTATGTATCTAAATTGCATCCGTGTAAAACCGGGGAGAGTCGCAAGTTAACTATATTGACGACCACCGTAGCCGAGAGGCAAGCGGGCAATCTCTGAGGTCAAGGGTTCGATCCCCGTTTGGATCAATATGGGAAACGAACTTTTCCATATTGTCTCGGATCTGGGTGTTGTGGTACCGTCGTCGTTTCTGATTTCACAATACAAGTGCTTAAGATACTAACGACAGAATCAGATCAATATATGTGATGTTGTCCAATATTTATTTATTTATTTATATTTATCTGTAATATTAACACATTTCTTCTTTTGATCCACTTTTCCTGGCTGATTTTTATTCGAACTTCCTCTTAGTAATCATGACAATTCCTTACACGCGTAACTTTGAGATTATATTAGATAAATATATATTTATTCTCGCTTACAACCCGTACCCGTTTCTCGATATCTACTATTTCTTCTATCTAAAGGTTGTCTGGACGAGATTGTTTTATAGCAATAAGACCGCCTAAATTGTACTTGAATATGTCTGTGAAACTAATTTCTGTAATTTTTTTCTGCAATAAAGTGTATCTATCTATCTACTAATGTGCTGACAAATACATGTCAGATATATTTTGGATTTTATCAGGCCTTGCATGCGCCACGCGACTTAATTTTATCGCGCTCATAACAAACGGCAAAATCGATGGAAGTCAGCGCGTCAGCTGTTAATTGGCTGAAAATACGAGTGCAGTATGCAGTATCGAAACTTTTGTCGTCTCATGCGATAAATTTGACGTATTGCGCATGCTAGCCCTGTATATCGCTAACGTCGGATTGCAAGTGTTTCCCTGATGTGTTGTCGATGGTACTGCTATTCTATGCGTAATCAAATATTCTCCTTGTTTATGAAATCAAAGGTATCTTAACCGACTTCGGAAAAAAGGAGGTTCCCAATTCGATCATATTTATTTTTGTATGTGAATTTGTCATTTATGAACTTCAAAATTGACCTGACCGATAATCGAACATGGCACATGTCGTACTTCAGGCGTTTATCAAAATCACTGAACCACTCAGGTGGCCATTATTTTTTCTAGTCTTGTAAAAACCTACCAACAGCATTATTTAACATAAGAGCATAGGTATATTTTCAAGATCCAACCTAGAAGTAACGGTGTTCTAAATTCGTTCCTAAAACACTTCACCTTATTAATGTGCCGACGCTACGCGGGAGACGTTTGACAGGTGACAGTGACACTGACGAGATGTCACAACTGAGGTGCATGACGTAGTAGATTTGGTGGAGGGAAGATTGAACTGCTTAGACTAATTGTTTTTTTGTGGGTTTTATACATCTCGTAGTAATTTTCAGCTAAGAAACGTTCTAACATGAATGACGACCTCCGTAGCCGTGAGGTTAGCGTGCCGGACTTAGGCGTCGCGCCATCTCTGAGGTCCCGGGTTCGATCCCCGGTCGGGTCGATAAGGAAAACGAACTTTTCTATATTGTCTCGGGTCTGGGTTTTGTGGTACTGTCGTTGTTTCTGATTTCTGTAACACAAGTGCTTAAGCTACTTACCACAGAATCAGAGCAATGTATGTGATGTTGTCCAATATTTATTTATTTATTTATGAATCAATTATTAAGTGACTAGTTCTCGTGAGTAACTTATTTTTGACCTAACTGCTGAAACTATTTAATCGTTTAATATAAGTAATCAGTGTGTTAAAAAGAAAAAACGTGACGTCACAGATTCATATCACAAACCTATTACGAACAAATTAGGCAATTAATGCCCGGTTCCAATATTTTACGATTGTCTAAAATGACTATCCGTTTTTGTCCAACCGACTACGAGTCGTTAAATACCGTTCCATAATTTACTTTCCATATCAGCTGTCAACAGTTGTTCGTCGATCGTTTTTACGTTACGCTTCGTATACTTTACGTAAATATAACCGTTATTCAAATACCAGGCATTAATAAAATACCTCTCATAAACACTAAAATAATAAGAATAATTGAAATTGTAATAACTAATTCAATAAGCACCCATCAGAACCATGAATAGTAAATTATTATAATCTAATTTGAACACTAATTTTCTTGCTTCAGGCATAATTAAATTAATGCTACAATGATAACTTGCTAATGGAATCAGAAAATTTATAGTTACTTTGTTAAATTTATTGGTTTGCTATTTTTTCGTACGACATCAAAGGTTGTTAGACTTAGAAAAATGCAAAATATGCGAATGAATCAACGTGTTCGCGACACAGTGTTCGGAGTTCCGAAAATATCTGCGCTCGCGCAGCGAAATACGTACAAAAAACATTGTAAGCTCGCGTGCCGCCTTAGCTAGCGTCCATACTATGTTTTATGATTTGTACATTATAAATAGGCTTAGGGATACTGTACTAGATATTTTAATTTTTTAAAGTGCATAACGCCGTACTAACGAACTTTAAATATTTTAAAGAAACAGACAATTTCATTTCCCGTTGCGGTTTGGATTTTGAACCCACGACCCCCACGTGTCGCGTGTGCTGCTGTTCCATCCAACTGAGCTATTCGCAAAATATTGAAAGACGAATTTTTCTTTAAAAACAAAAAAGGGCTGATGAAATTGTTCTGTCATAAAACTGACATGGTCTGAATAAAAACTTTTTTCTTAGATTTAATGTAGAATGTTCACAAAACGATAAATACATGGTCAAAATCGTTAACTCTTGCAGTTCAATGTATATCTTACAGCTATAACATAAAAGCGATTCAAATTGATACATAGATAAATATTGTACAATATAACATATTTAATTTTATAGTGAGTGTTTCGAGGAACTGTTTTCCCTTATCGCGCCCTCCCCTTTCCTTCAAAGAACCACAAGAGCTGGCCAACGATGTCATCGCTTCACAGTAGAAAATATTCCATCGCGAACAAAAAACAATGGGTGACTCCTATTTTTGCCGGACCATAAAAAGTGGAACTCGTAGCCGGCTCATGTATTTTGACATGGATTCTTTCTGAAGGAGCGTGAAGAAACATTTTGCTGCCCAGTATGGCGATGTTAACGGATAGGATATATCGGTAGCAAATCCGTTGTCATCGCAATATAGGTCCTATCTTGCTTACCATTAGGCTGGAAGGAGTCAATTTACTGTGCTACTATAAAAAAATTTGCTAAAGCACTTGTATTTCCAAATTCGAAACAAAAAGATACCACTAAGTCTAAAATATACATATTTAATACCAGTTAATTATGGTAGAAATAAACGATATTGGACTCGTATCTTGCCAGTCTGTATTATCCTTAGGACACAGCTGCTTATTCCCAAGATATCGGTTGCAAAAAGTACAGACAAACAGACAGGCTAACGGCGTATGCACAGGATCGGGTTGCGCGAGTCTCCGCCGACAGGGAAACGGTTCGACTTTTCTGGTACCTCTTTATATTCTTAGCACGCAGCTGAAATAGTTTTTAAGTAGTTTTGGTAACTCAAATATTGTCTTTCTTTACATCCTTTTTGCGGAAGAACACTGGAACTGGATTTTTAAATTTAAAACTGGAAATATTGAGCTAAGGACAGATTTGAATGCTGCTAAGGTCATTGCTTTGTGTTCCAATTTATGTAGGTATTTTAGTAACTCCAATATGGTCAGTTTACATTAGTTTTTCTGAAGAAGAACACAGTTTGGCTGGCAATCTTAAAACTGAAAATCCTGAGCTTTAGACAGATTTTACTGCTGCGGTAGTGTGGTGGAAATAGTGTTTGGTTTCGAAACCATTGTGGGTTGCGATTTAAGTAGTTCTAGTAACTTCAATGTTTATCTTTCTTTATATTCAATTTTTTATTTTTCAAGGGTTGACTGGTAGAGAATGCCCCTAGCATTAAGTCCACCTGTTGTACCTATTTGTGCAATAAAGTTTTTAAATAAATAAATAAATAATATTCGAAACGTAATGTTGAAGACCACAAGCGTTATAGTTTATAAGTTCTCTCGATTAAGAACTTATCTACTAAACCACAGGAGGTATTGTTTTCCAGTATGACATGTACGTTATAGTCAATTAAGCAAATAAAATGCCTCAAGAATAATTGATTAGCCAATGTGGAACGGGCTTAAGCAAATCCCTTGAAGGCATAAAATATTTGCTTCCAGATTAGAACAGATGTGTCGTGGGCGGTCGTATTTTTGCTCTCGTAGTTTTTGATGCGAGACAAGGAACGAAAATGTATCTTTCCTTTGCAGTATATTTGTTGGTGTATATACAACGTAAATAGTTGGGATTGCTTTAGTTACATTCTTTGTTCATTTGCGTACACGTCATTTAGTACGTCTGTGAAAGAAAAAATGGAAGTAAAAAGGCATTTCCTTTTTTTACACTACACGCCTACTAAAACCATTTTTGCTACATTTTTCCTTAAATTTTTTTAGCTCTTGTTTATCGCAGTGTGATGTTAAATAGCTTTCCTCGACTACTCAAAACAAAATATTTCTTTGATAAACCCGTAATTCCTGAAATTAGCACGTTCAGACCAACAAGCGTACTCTTTTAAACTTTAGTATAGACTAGCGACCCGCCCCGACTTCGCACGGGTATAAAATAAATAGCCTATGTCACTCACTAAAAAAAATATTAAAATCGATGCAGTACTTTGAATTTCATTAGAAACTTAAAAAATAACAGTATTTCTCCACTATTTAATGGATGTTATTATACATATAAACCTTCCTCTTGAATCACTCTGTCTATTTAAGAAATCCGCATCAAAATCTGTTGCGTAGTTTTAAAGATTTAAGCGTACATAGGGATATAGGGACAGAAAAAGCGACTTTGTTTTATACTATGTAGTGATAAACCATTGTTTAGTATTCTTAGAAATCTTGTTAGTGACCAAAGTTCCATTTTGAGAATTAGATTTAAATTCAATCTTTTACTTGACAGTTTACATTTGGGTACAACAATAAAAAATTGAATAAAAACAAAATTGAAGTCTGCAATGTGTTATTATAATAAAAATAACAATTTACGTTGATTTCTTGTATTTTAGCGTGAAACTGCAGATAGAAATAATAATAATGGCCTTTTTATAGCTTCAATTACAGAAAATATTCCAGATTATAAAATTTACATAAATTTATTCTGTTAGAATCCATTTTTTCTCTTTGTCGTTAGATACGAAATTACTTCCAGAGGAAAGCGATTACTTGAAGCGTTAATTTCAAATGACTATATTATTTCTCTGTATTTTTAAAAAGGACGCGTAAGAATTACAAACTTGTGAACAATTCAATAAAAAAATTATCCCTCATGCCTTATTATCCCTAACCGTATACTACCGTATGTACTCTATTTGTTTTACCGTAGTCTCAAGACTACACTACTAAGGCTAAGCCGCACTACTGCTAAATCTCCGCGAATTTCAACCGCCTGATTTTGTGACTTAAACAAACTAATAGAAGCGGCCGCACTGATGGTTTTTTGCTGCGACTGATTTTGAACCCGCGTCTTGTTCAGCGGAAAAAAAGCCGAGCCCAAATTTCTAGTCTATAGAACTTATATTGGCGCCGCGGTTTTTGACCGTAAAGTGGGCGTTTTGGGCGGTTTCACGGAAAAAACCGTAGTGCGGCCTCAGCCTATGTTCAACGACCACGTTAACTTAATGTAATACTCAACATAAAACGGCTGCATTTCGTGGCAGCTTTCGCTATGCTGCCACAAAGTGCTGGAACAATCTGCCGCCACCTATTCGAAATTCGTCTACGGCTGGATCTTTCAAATTTAACTTGAAAGTGTTTCTTCTTGAAGAACAAAATACTATTACGTAAGCGCAGACTGATGTTAATCCGATTGCCTTATGAACATTAGTGTTAATATTGTGGTATGATATACATATATATATATATGAATACCTATGTTATATATTAATATCTCTACGATTTTCGAATTATCTTATAAATTATATGTTTATTACTGGAATTATATTTCAGTAATATATACCTGTACCTACTTTCAAAGACCGAACTTTATACAATCTATCTTATCTCATGGCAGGTGACAAATACTGTACATAATTTCTTAACTTATTTCTTTTTAGTTAGAGTTCAAGACTGAATGCTGCCTGCGTGCAGTAGTGCTCACTCCCTGGGCACATACGGAAGACCAGCGTCGGGGAGTCCTCGGCCCCCCGAGACATGCTGAGTATGTTCCTTTTCAGTGTTCTGTACCTATTGTTCTTTTTTTGTTTTCTCATGTAACTAATTTTAAGCTTACACTGAATAAATATTTTTCTATTCTATTCTATTCTATTCTATTCTAATACAGTAATAAGCACTTTAGACAGGCTTGATGTAAAGGCTGAACTTTGTCGCAAGTGTGTACAAATTTGTATTTTTCCTTTAACGCAAATATATAATAAAAATCCAACAGATTTTATGTTTGTGGAGATGGAGGAATGAGAAAAGGAAAAAAAACTAAGAACGTCTTTTCTATCACACTAAAACTTAACGTAACTAATGCCCGGTTCCAATGTTTATTAAAAAACCGGCCAAGTGCGAGTCGGACTCGCGCACCGAGGGTTCCATACAAACCTGCAAGGTTTAAAAAGTTCGTTCATTACGACAATCGAGTCATAACTATGGTATTTTTATTGCAAAATGAAATTCATAACATTACAATGGGGAAAGATGGAGGAGCATAAATATTTTGTAATGTAACTAAAAATTTAAGGTTTTCGGAATTTTTCCTTTATGTGTGCTATAAAACGTTGCTTCATGCCAAATTTCAAGATTCTAGGTCAACTGGAGGTACCCTTTAGGTTTTGATTCCCTTGCGAGTACTTGCGAGTTTCAAAATATGCAGCTTAAATTGCTGTTTCTTTTGATTGCGTTGACATAGAAGTTTGATTTTGTTACAGCTTAAAGGTATTATAGACTTGAGTATTTGGTATGAATTTCAATTTAATACCTCTACGCGTTTATGAGGAAATGGGTAGTAAGTTTAAAATTATTAAAAAAATATATATTATGTGATGTAAATAAAAATTTATGGTTTTCGTAATTTTTCCTTTATCTATGCTATAAGACGTTGCTTCGTATCAAATTTCAAGATTCTGAGTTCACGGGAAGCACCCTGTAGGTTTTGATTCCCTTGCAAGTGTCGAAAATTTCCGGCATAAACGGCTGTATCTTTTGATTGCGTTGGCTTAGAAGTTTGATTTTTTCACAGCTTCAAGGGACAGTAGATTTGAGTAATTGATATAAATTTCAGCTTCATACCTCCACGCGTTCCTGAGAAAAAGGGTCTTGACAGACGGACGGACAGACGGACAACAAAGTGATCCTATAAGGGTTCCGTTTTTTCTTTTTGAGGTACGGAACCCTAAAAACGATCCGTTTAAGTTACGAATAGTAATTAATTATACGAGGCGTAAGCTAAAACCGTTCCAAACTCGTAGCCAGTACAAAAACGGATTGTCATTTTGATACATTGCGAATCGTACAATATGTAAACATGAAATTCGAAACCTTTCGCAACTTGGACAATTGAAATTTGTATTTCTTAATAAATCGTTAAGCAAAGTTCCTGAAATGCAACTCAAACATACAAATGTTCAATGACGACCCGTCATTTTGAAAAGTATTTGAAGATGGTTAACAAATCCACGCAAAAAAAAACATAAGGAAACTCGCCTGCGTCAAAATCAAAGTAGAGGAAAGTGCGCGCGAACTATTTCCAAGAAACAAGGAGTTTCAATTACTTTTATGTTTGTGTCGTCACTCAGTCGCGAAATTGAAACCTAAACGCTACATTTGGTATTCAAATCGTACTCCGTAAAAATGATAAGGGCTCCGGAATGAGGTGGCAACTGCCCCCAAGATATTAAGGCACCATTAACGATGGAGCCGCGATAAAACAACGACAGAATTTCAAATGCCCCATTAGGATGCTGCTTTTTTACTGTGTTTATTCAAATTAATTGCTTTTTTATGGTCGCTTCGGAATCGCTGTTCCGATATCGTTTGTTTGTGTCCGTGATTTCGGTTTTATTTATGAAGAAACAAAAACGGTTACACGGTTTGCTTACACAGGAATTTGCGTACTACCCCATTTTTTGAATAAAGATGGACCTAAATGGATTTTGGTTGCTTCGCCAACATTAATAATAATATGAGACGACATCATAGGTATATAATTTTTATCACTATCCAAATTGTTTCTAGGTGTGAAGTATTTTTATTAGAATCCATTTTTAATTTCAGACTAGCATATTTAACCTAATCACTGCCACTGTGGTTTAGTTATTTTGTTAGTTATAATACCGAACGAATACTTCGTTACAGTCCTCCCTGATTTTTAAATAACAATAAGTAGTGCTCCACCATTTTAACATAAAATCTGTGAAACTAAACGTACAGAAGATCGCAGCCAAATAGCAATCACTTCTGTGTTGTTCTGTTGCTGCGTGTAAGTAAAGTTTCCAGAGCTCCTGGAGGGTCCTAAATTAGAAGCAGGGGTCAAGCCTTCAAGGTAAGGGTGACTAGTCTAGTTACAGATGTATTATGCTACTTGTACCTGTTGCTTTGTTGCTCTTAAGCGAGGACCTCATTAATACTTAACATCAGGTGAGATGAGGTCAATTTTGAAATGTAATATTAAATAAATATGTACTTAAATCTGACAACAGAAAGCTTTGTACTAACAGGATTGAAGTATCAAGTCCATCGGTTATTCTCAAATACAAAGAAGTAGCTAATTAGCTATCTATAAAAACATTGCACGCCATGGGAACCTTTAGTTAAGACGGCACTAAGGTTAATTTATTTATAACTAACTGTTGCCCATGACTCGGGATAAAAAAAGTATTCTATGTTTTATTCTATCATCTCATCTTTCTAAATAACATCAAAATCAATTTAGTAGTTTTGGGTGTGAAAGATTAACAAACATTGTACATCCAATCATTTTTCCAAAGTTTTGCGTTTATAATATTATTAATAATTCTATTGTTTTAAAGTGACCCAAAAATGTAATAAATAAATACTTTTTTTCAAATTATTCAATTTTTTTACGTGCTATATTGTCAATATTAACGAACTAGTAGCCCGTCGAGGCTTCACACACGTACAATTCCCGTTTTTTCCCAATTTTTCACTGATTCTTTGCTATTTTTGGTTGCAGCGTGTTGTTAAAGCTTAAAACATTCTTCGATAAATAGACTATACAGCACAAAAGTGTTTTTTTCAAGTGTCATTTCGGTTCTGAAGTTCATGAGATTAGCGCATTAAAACGAACTCTTCAGTTTTAAAATATTAGTCCATACTAATATTATTAATTTAAGCTCAGATTGTATTAGAGGTTAGTTATTATAGCTAACTATATAACCATTTAATCTGAGCTTTGTTCGTTTCTCCGGATTTTTTTAATTCCTATTTGTGGTTGTCTTAAACTGTTTTTCATTTAATATTCTAATTAACTATTCGTCGAAAGCAATTTCTTGTAACTTTTCCTTTTATTTAACGGCTGTTACTTAATGGTCCATTTAGAATTTTATCGTCAAAATTAAAGAAAGTTATTTCGGAATCCAATTTGCCTTTTCACCAGAGGCCAAATAATCTTTTACGTTGATAAAGTAATTGGTTTAGAGCATCCAGAAAAGAAATATTGAGTTTTATTTAATATTCCTTTGCTTTGTCTTGGTTTGTTCAAAAAAATATTCACAGGTTTTTGGAGTAAGATTGTATGAAATGTTATTTTTGTTGAAGAAATTTTAAAGTTCAATCCGATTAATATTAAAATCTTGAAACTTTGTAAGAATTAATGTATGTTCGTTACTCTTACACGCAAAAAATTCGAAATAGATTTAAATGAATTTTACCAAAATTATTTTGTGTACAATATACTGTTATGTTTTTTTTTATTAGTCGGCTTAACATGAAAAAATATTTTTTCTATATTGTCTCCTGTCTGGGCGTAGTGGTACCGTCGTTGTTTCTGATTTCGGTAATACAAGTTACATGACTTTTGATACAAGAACTCTGTAAGGGCAAGATACACAGTTTCATCATACATAACTACAATATAATGAACACTTTTATATGATTTACATAAAAAATATAGTATTAAAATTTAAATCATATGTACTACCTAACAAGGAACCAATGTGGTATTTAAATCTACTTGTTTAAATCTAATTATGCACTGTAAGTATCTGCTCAGTTAATATTATTAAATACTTTTTTTCTAAAATATGTGCTTAGGTTGTCTATATATGTATAATGCATATATTGTAGGTTTCTTAAAACGAACAACTTATTTTATTTCTTTTCAATCGTAAATATATATTTTAATTTCTTTTTACCATGATATATTATTATTCCATTTAGCTACGTTTTTCAGTTTATGGTTATTCGAAAATTTAATTTTCTTCACCCATTCCACAAGCTACCAATATTGTAAATTAATTTATTCTACAATTTTACGTATTTCAAAAATAAATAGCATCTGATCGTATACAGACAGAGTTTAAAATTTTTTTGGTGACTTAGAAACATAGAAGATAAGATTTTCGTCAAGTAGATAATGAAAACTTTTTTCCCTGCAAACCAATTCAGCCAGTTTGGAGTATGTAAATGAAATCAGTTTTACACAACTCAAGCATTACACGCTCCAAACGACTGCCTTTAAAGCTATAAAGGCAAAACAGTTCTCAGATAAAAGTAAAAACGGACCTGTTTTGACATGAGCGATAGCGGATAAAAGGTTAATGTTTTAGTGTAAATGTGACCTCCTTAGCCGAATGGCGAATGGATGACCTTTGGCGTCGGTCGTCTCTGAGATTCCGGGTTCGAATCCCATTCAATATGGAAATGTTAAGAGAGGTAGGGCATAGCGATTTATCGGTCGATCTGAAGCAGCCCGACTGTTAAATACCTCCACCTTACAGAAGACCGCAGCCAAATAACAATCACTTCTGTGTTGTTGTGTTCCTGCGAGTGAGTAAGGTTTTTAGAGCTATTGGAGGGTGCTACATTAGTAGCAGGGGTCAAGCCTTCAAGGTAAGGGCAACAAATCCAGTAACAGATTTATTATGCTGTACTTGTCCCCCTTAAGCTAGGACCTCATTACCACTTAACATCAGGTGGAATGAGGTCAATCTTGAAGTGCAATATATAAAAAAACGTACTTATATATATTATCTTGGGTCTGCGTGTTGTGGTTTCTTCGTTGTTTCTGATTTCTTTAAAACAAGTGCTTAAGCTACTCAACTAAGAATCAGAGCAATGTATGTGATGTTGTTCCATATTTATTTATGTTAAGTGAACATTTTCTTTGTGTATATCTGATTTCTTTGACAAATTCAACTAAGAAAGTCAGATAGACAGTGAACTCAAATTTGTAGTTGACGATGAAGGTAAAAAGACGGTTTGGTCCGATCTTGTAGTTTCGTAAAAACTGGGTAAAAAATTATAATTATATTTAGTCTGCCATTTACATTTACAAGGAAATTAAGATACTTATTTGAAAAAAAAACTCAGACCACGTCACGCTCAATTTAAAGTTTTATGTATGTATTTTAATACATTTTTAATGTAACTGTTGGACCAAACATACATTTTTAGTCGTCTACCCTTTGTTTAATATTGTACGGTGAAATGTCTACGCCATCTGTAAGCATCTGCTGAAACTAAATTAGTTACAATGCAGCTAACTAGATGTCGCTATACTGATCTTCGATTTTTATTCGGTTCTGCAGACTCTATGTTAAGGCTCTATCTCAGATGTTAAGGAGTATTAAAACCATATAACTGTTAAAGGGATAGTTAAGTACGTACTCTATTAAGTCCACCATTTCACTAGTCTTTGAACGAAATTATATACTGCTGTGTATTCTTCATTAAATATATGTAAAATATGCATATATTTACTAAAGAATCTAAACTACTAGCATGAAGTTAACCCTCTAAACGGCAGAGCATGTTTTAATTTTTCATTTGTTTTGGGCCTTAATGCAAACGAGTAAAGTTCAAATTATGGTGGTCATATAGTCGACAGAGCCCTACACAGGTTCAAAGAGTTTGTTAAAACGCCCTAATGTCAAAATCTACTGGTTCGAATTAAAAAACTCTTTTTATGTTGGATAGTCCTGTCATCGAGAAAGGCTTTAGGGTATAGAAACCTGTTGGTACCACGTTGTTAAGAGTTAAAAACTAGTGAAAAAATGGTAAAAATAAAGATGTACGCGTGCAAAACCGGGCCGCTAGTCGTTACATGAACAAAATGAAGATCTATTTATCAGTAAGGAAAAAATCGCCTTAATAGTAATACTGTGGTAGTTTAGCTGAACCCATCGTTGGAGTGGTCGCTAACTTAGTGACTCATCATTATTCCCCGAGATAGTTAAGGAAAAGAGGTGATTCAAGCCTACAATATCCAAACCAAACTAGAAAAAAACTATTAAAGTAATTTAACGGGTCAAAACGCGACACCATTTTTATTTAGTAGTTAATACGAACTATTTACTGCCCGACGTTTCGGTTAGGTTGCACCAACCGTGGTCACGAGCTGACTGGTCTTGTTCGCCTTCGTCTGTTCGGGGAGAGCTTGCTTATCTTCATCTACCCTCACATTGAATGTGAGGGTGGATGAAGAGTGTCGCGTTTGGACTCGTTAATTTATTTTAAATGTTTAAAATGGAACGCGAAAGTCTTAAAATTTATAGAAAAAACCTTGCACAGTAAATAAGGTTCCTATGGAACTCAAACCCGCGTCGACGGGGCTATAAATTCTGAACGAGTGGTGTCGATCAAACCTGGGGCAGTATTTTGACTTTGATCCTAAGACTTGCACCACACAAAAAATATACAATGTAGAAACCTTCATTACGCAAAGTTGTTTACCGAGGACCGCGCAAACAGAGCCGAGTGTGTGTTTAATTTTAGTGCCCGTGTATTTTTGATGGGCACCCCTTTATTAGGTTGTTTTGGGGGTGCTCGGTTTGAGATTAAAAAATAATCTGATGGAACTGGCTTTTAGATGGAGATTGAAATTACTGACCATAATTGGTAGAGTCAAAAAACCTGCACGTTGTATCGTCTTTATATCGTTGGCATAAGAGCTATTATATTATTATATTATTGTCTAATAACGCAACGTTTCAAGTTTCTACCTTTTAACTTTTTAAATGTGTTCACGTCACTATAATTTTATCTTATTATAAAGGTTTATCGTAAATGTGGGCAAAAGGTAGATAAAATGTAATACCTAGATGATGGATCATCTACTGTTTTCAATATGGTTTAGTAAAGCGATGAATGGCATATGTGCCAACGTCTGTTCACAAGCATGACTTATGAGTCATGCTTGTGAACAGACGCCACTTTTTGATACTGGTCTGCTCCAGCTTACCTCTGGAAAAAAACACTTACTTGCATAGGTACTTGAATGTTTTATCGTCTATCAAAACAAAACTATAAAAGACTTGGGCTATAGTTATTTTCACCTAGCTATAAGTTAGATACTGTTATTGATACAAATTTTCTGAGTTGCTTACTCTCAGTAGATATTCCCGGCAGTAAAATCACTTTGCATTGGATTCAATGACGATTCAAAAGTGTTGAACCATCTTCATTACTTTCAAAACATACTAATATTTGCAAACAAACAAAATAATATTTAAAGCAAATAAATACTAGAAATAGAAAGAAATATAAATTATCTTATATCATGTAAGCTTTACAAAAGCACTTATGAATCGTCAGTACGATATTCCACGATATGTACCTATAGATATACAGCATATACAAGGACTAAAAATTACAAAATGAACAAGTCGGTAAGCTCACGGTCTTGTAACAGTGTAGGTGCCCAGTTGGTACAGTCACGTTTTTACATTTATACAAGCTTATTCGAAACTGAACCATATAACAACGAAATAAGAGCTCGAGTATTATCATTTCATTGCTCACGAAAAGTCATATACAGTCACAACTGTACGCTGTCGGCATTGCCCATCTCTATTATAATCGAATAATTTTGAAACATTCTATTTTATATGAGATTCTCGCTAACATCATAAAAAATAATTACCTAGAGAACCACAGCCCCGCCTTTCCACTCTCGCTTTCTACTGTTGGCTGGCATTAATCTCTGGGGTCGTTGTAAACACAGTTTTGTATAAAATTGTAATTACAAGGCGTGTAATGTCGCCACCTTGTTAATTTTGTTGCACGAACTTTTAAGGTTCATACTGTCAACTTGAATAATTTGATTTTGGTCCTTCTTTAAATAATGTATTAAGTAATTTATGAATAAACCGTTTTTATTTAAAATGTGTAGTGGCTGCAATATATGGTCGAAAGAATATTTAATTTCAAGCGAAGTAAAACTTGTGAGTATACGCCTTTTAGTTTTTTTATAATTTAATACGAATTGTTGAATTATAAAAGTCGTTAAAACCGTTTTCGTTAAAATTTGTTGAAATAGGTACTAATTATTTAGTAAACATATTTGTTTTCAATTATTATATATTTATTAACTCTGTAATCTTACGATATTAATAACATAAGGTTTTTACATTTTGTTCCTATCTATTGTGAAAGTTCGTTTTAAGTTTTTTTAAATGTGATTATCATTTTGCATGGCCGTACCCGTTTCTCGATATCTACTATTTCCTCTAGGTAAAGTTTGTCTGGAAGAGACTGCTCTCTAACAATAAGACTACCTATATTGTAATTGAATATGTATGTAAAACCAATTTCTGTAAATTTTCTGTGCAATAAAGTGTATCTATCTATTTATCTATCTCTGGCTAACCAAATAAATAAATAAACATATGGCAGGGCTACCCAAACCCCGGCGCTCAGGCTGTGTACGGCCTTCGTTTATCAAAATAATAAATTAACTATCTATACTAATATTATCAAGCTGAACAATTTGCTTGTTTGAACTCATTAATATCAGGAAATGCCGGTTCGAATTAAAAAAATATGTTTGTGTTGAATATTCCATTTATAGAGGTTGGCTTTAGGCTATATACCTATATAATAAAAATAATAATAATAAATAAATAAATATTGGACAACATCACATACATTGCTCTGATTCTGTAGTAAGTAGCTGAAGCACTTGTGTTACAGAAATCAGAAACAACGACGGTACCACAACACCCAGACCCGGGACAATATAGAAAAGTTCGTTTTCCATATCGACCCGACCGGGGATCGAACCCGGAACCTCAGAGATGGCGCGACGCCAAAGTCCGGCACGCTTGCCTCTCGGCTACGGAGGTCGTCAAATATATTTTTTTTTTTATATTGCACCTCAAGATTGACCTCATCTCACCTGAATTAAAGTGGTAATGAGGTCCTAGATAAGGGCGATAAGTACAGCATAATAAATCTGTTACTGGACTTGTTGCCCTTACATTGAAAGCTTTCACCCCTGCTACTAATGTAGCACCCCCCAGGAGCTCTGGAAACCTTACTCAGACGCAGGAACACAACAACACCGAAGTGATTGTTATATGACTGCGGTCTTATGTAAGGTGGAGGTATTTCACCAGCCGGGCTGCTCCAGATCGAGCGACAAATTGCTATACTACCTACCTCTCTTAACATCATGCAGCGACCATTTAATAAGAGAAGAATCAGTGGAAAATGTTTACTTGTTTATACAACTATAACTATTTACTTGTTCAAATTCATATTTAGCACTTTATACGACCAATAGCAGTTGTATATCAAACACTTCAAACTGTTGTCCTCGAAAAATGTATTTGCCCTTTTAATCTATTTAAACATTTGAAACGGCCCGGTAACGTATCTGGTCTCGCCCTTACCTATAGGATACTTTTTATACGGACAATCTCGAAAAAACGTTGCTAAAAAGTATTCCATAGGCACGATTTTCTTCGACCTCTATTCAGAACAAGCGAGTCTAAACAAAGTAAGCCTCCCATAGTCCCGTTTATTTGTATTCAGGTGTAGATCGGTCGCCTCCTAACTTTGTTCAGTTGGCTCCTAAAAGAGATTTGTCGGCGATTGGAAATGTTCAGATAAGACGGAGACTTGTGTGGATCTCTTATCTCTGCTGATTTAATAACATTATCTTTATCTTTAGTTCTTTCAACGAGTTCCTGATAACGTTTTGTTGAGTTTGGGCCGAATTTATTATGTTGATGTTGAAGTTTAGTTTAGTTTAGTGTGGGTTTGATAAATTGTATTAGCTAATAAAACGCGTTTCATATATATATATATATATATATATATATATATATATGTGTGTGTGTTATAATTAACGCTGAAAAGTTTGCTTATTGAAACGCGCTAATTTAAGAAAGTACTGGTTGCAGTTGAATCTTTTTTTGTATTCGGTAGATTATTCACTGAGCAAAGCTTGAGTCAAACTCAAACTGAAATATTTCTTTATTCAAGTAAGTTTTAAATAACATTGAATACAATGCAATATGATTCTAGTTCCGGTTCGGAACCTATAACTACCGAGTAGACACCGGTAAGAAACTCAGCAGTTCAGTTACAGTAGCAGTATCTAACTTATTGCTATGTGTAGCTCACTTTGGACCTAGTCATATAGTTTTGTCATGATGAGTGATGAAACAATTAAGTAGTCAACTAATAATAATAGTATAAACTTTCGAGAGGTAAGCTGGAGCAGACCAGTCCCCAAATGTGGCACCTGTTCATTAGACTTGACAGACTTAAATTCAAACTCAAACATTTCTTTATTCAAGTAGGTTACATGTAAAACTTTTGAATCGTCATTTTTCACTGACTTGTGTGGATATCCTATCTCATTAGTAACATTATCTTTATCTTCAGTTCAGTTCCCGATAACATTTTGTTGAGTTTGTGCCGAATTTATTATGTTGATGTTGTGACTTAGGGTTTAATAAATCTGTTTGAGTTTTGCTAATGAAACGCGGCTGAAATATTAATCTATGTTAATATTATAAAACTGAAGAGTTTGCTTTTGAACGCGCTAACTTCAAGATAAAATCTGGTTATATTTGAAAATTGATTTTTTACATAGTCCATTTTTTATCGAGGAAAGCTTAAAGGCTGTAAAACATCACGCTGTGAATAATTTAAGTGCAGAATCAGTGAAATTTATGAAAAAAAAAAATGCGCCAGGCAACTACACCAATCACCTGGTCTCAAACTAAGGTTTTCCCCTGTACTATGAGCACCAGACGACGAATACTAACTGGGGGCGTCATCCCAGCACATCCAGACCCAAGTCGATTTAGAAAAGTTCGTTCTACAAATTGACCGGACCGGGTATCGAACCCGGGGCTTTTACCTCTTTGACCGCCTATCTTAGCCACTGTGCCACCGAGGTCATCTGTGTGGATACTAATATTATGCGTGCTAGCTTCTAGTCTAAATACCTAATCTATTGGTGTTGCGTTCCATGTCTCATCAAGTGTATGTAGGAATTAAAAAATATATTTATTCATTTCATAAACAATATTACAATTGGGTTTGTAATTTACATTTTTATATTAAATAAACATATATTAATTTGAATTTTATCTAACAATTAAATAACATCTACAAACTTTTAAGTAGAAATCATGTACTTTTTGGCATAATCACATTTATCACATGCAATTTCTTAATTACGAGAGAGGTAGGGCATAGTTTGAGAGAGGTAGGGCATAGCGATTTATTGCTCGAACTGGAGCAGCCCGACTGGTGAAATACCTCTACCTTACAGAAGACCGCAGCCAAATAACAATCACTTCTGTGTTGTTGTGTTCCTGCATGTGAGTAAGGTTTCCAGAGCTCGTGGGGGGTGCTACATTAGTAGCAGGGGTCAAGCCTTCAAGGTAAGGGCGACAAGTTCAGTAACAGATTTATTATGCTGTACTTGTCACCCTTAAGCTAGGACCTCATTACTACTTAACATCAGGTGGAATGAGGTCAATCTTGAAGTGTAATATAAAAAAAAAATCAATTAATATCAGACAGTACATACACTGAACAAATTTGTTTCTCTTCAGTCATAGCCATTGTAGTTTCCAACAAAGCTTATCAGGAGTTACTCACCAATTTACAGAACAAGTAATCAAATTACTGAAGTACCTACTTGTGTTATAGAAATCAAAGTCAATAGTGGTAACACAATATATTCTTTAATCCGTACTACTAAATAGGAACTACGGTTTCGAATTGTAATATTCTGCTCTTCAACAGTCCATTTATTGAGGAAGGCTTAAGGCTATTAAACATCACGCTGAGACCAATATGACTGAAGAATGGAAAATGTAAAAAAAAATAGTAAAGACGCCGCAACCACAAGAAGAACCATAAGAGCCGGCCAACGATGTCATCGCTTCACCGTGGAAAATATTCCATCACGAACAAAAAAGCATTGGTAACTCCTATCTTTGCCGGACCATGAAGAAGTGGAACTCGTTGCCGGCTCATGTGTTTCCTCCTTCCTTTGACATGGATTCCTTCAAAAGGAGCGTGAAGAAACATCTTGCGGGCCAGTATGGCGATGCTAACGGATAGGATATTTCGGTATCAAATCCGTTGTCATCGCGATGTGGGTCATGCTTACCGTCAGGCTGGAAGGAGCCAATATATTGCGCTACTATAAAAAAACCGGCTGCTAGTACGTTTAATATAAACACACAGTCAAAGAACAAATACAAAAGTTCATCACACAAAATGTTCTTGGAAAGAAATCGAACTTACAACGAAAACATTTGAGTTTCTCTTCAACCATAGCCATTGTAGTTTCCAACAAAGCTTATCAGGAGTTACTCACCAATTTACAGTACAAGTAACCACCAAGGAGTGCTTAACTCGACCGGTTCACAGAAATACCGGAATTTCTGGACGGTGGACCGTCAACGCTATCTGTTTTGAGGTTTGGAACTTGTTACTTGATTAAGTCTTGCTTTCAGCGGTGGAACTAGAATGGTGCAATATTCTAACCTATTTATAGCTAGCTAGCTGAACTGACAGACGTTGCCTGTCTTAACAATGACTATTTAATTATAATGTTTTTTCTTTTATAAGATCCTTCCCATGTTTATAACAAACACACCAAAACAAAATTTTCAAATTAGTTCAGCCGTTCACGCGTGATGGCGTGACCAAGGGAAATAGGGATCCATTTCATATAATGTAAGATATTGGACAATATCACGATTGCTCTGCTTCTGTAGTAAGTGTTAAAGCAATTGTGTTACATTAATCAGAAAAAACGACGGGACTATATACAATAAGAAAATTTCGTTTTCCATATCGACCCAACCGGGAATCGAACCCGGAACCTCGGAGTCGGCGCCAAAGTCCGTTACGCTCGCCTCTCGGTTACGAAGGTTGACAAAATTCGCTGACAATATTTTCACCGCGCTTGTGTACACTTATTATTTTATTAAAAAGCTTACGCGTACGTAAAAAGTAAGTAAAATCAAACCTTCTGTTACATAACAAGGAAAAATTATAAAAGTAATTAGCGAACTCACGAATTTTCAAGATTTGAGTTAAAATGAGAAGGCTATCACTTGTTTACTTATAACCTGGCTTGTCAAATCAGAACCTAATAGACTCCGATCTTTAAAGGATGAAAACCAAGATACACGACATGAGAAAGAGAGGACTGTGTTTGGTAAAACTTGAAATACTGAACAATACCAGTCAATAGCTCAAATATTTTAAACAAACAGAAAAATTTCATGTCCCCTTGCGGTTTGGGGCTTGAATCTACGACTTTCACGTATCGCACGAGCTGCTCTTACAATTATTTAAAAATCACTAGAGCAGCCTTAAGCACCATAAAAAATTGGAAAAATCTATTAGTTCAACGCTTCATCGTTACTAGTTTTGTAACACAAATCAGAAACGTTTTTAGTAATGGTAATGTAATAACGGGAATTCGGGAAATCCTTAGGGAGCACAGAAAAACGCGTGCTAATCTTCAGTTGTTTATAAGCAGATAAAACATACATTAACAAGCAAAGACTTGACACCAACCATAAAGTGGAAACATAAAAGGAGTACGTATGCACATCACAGGTAATTACATCAGTAATACTTATGAATAGTCTAAATAAGCCAAATGAAGCTACCTCTAGTTCAGAAACTAAGTAGATAAGCAAATATATAAGTAGATATTAGACAACATCACATACATTACTCTGATTCTGTGATAAGTAGCATAAGCACTTGTGTTACAAAGATCAGAAACAACGATGGTACCACAACATCCAGACCGAAAATTCGTTTCCCATATTGACCAAACGGGGATCGAAACCGAAACCTCAGAGATGGCGCGACACCAAAGTCTGGCCCTCGCGCCTCTCGGCTACGGAGGTCGTCAAAATCTCGTTATTCAGAAACTGATAGGAAAATTTCCAACAAATCTCCGACGTCCGAAAAAAACGCGTAAAAAAAATCTCAAACTCACTTCCCGTCTTAATCCCCCAAACCGCGGCCTCAACTTTGGCTTCAAGTATTTTAATTATCTTAATCCTCCTAACAAAACTCCTTGAGAGCTCCCCAATGACTTAGAAGTATTCGGGAGGTGGTTAAGTTACGTACTTACGATGCCTCTCAATGATCATCTGATTGCAAGAATTTGAGGAGTCTTTTAATTTAGACTAAGCAGATGCGGCGGTGCGGACTGTCTGTACGCGTAATTTTTGTTTTGTTTACTTCCACTGTAGGCGGTAAGTTCTTTTTTTCTGTGTAAAAGTGTAATTTCGATTCAAAAACAATAATGAAGGATATATTTAAGCTTTTGTTAGATAATTACCCGGTTCCAATATTTAAAAAACCCGAGTTAGTAACGGATAGTAATAAATTATACGAGGCGTAAGCTAAACCGGTCTTAACTCGTAGTCAGTTGGAGAAAAACGGATTGTTATTTTTGACACATTACGGCTCGTAAAATATTGGAACCGGGCATAAGTGTATTAACTTGGTGATGATTTGAACAGGAATGTTCAACAAAAGTAACAAGTAAAATAAATGTAAATGTTTGATTCTTATAAGGAATCTAAAACTGGTTTAATTTAAATTGGATCACGGAATGACAAATTTATAGGATAACCATTACTGGAGTATTAATAAATGACCAAACTATTTGTACCTACTCTCAGAATGGTCAAAGTAGGGATCAAGAAGTATATCGGAGAAGAAAGAATAAGTTTGGAAATTGTAATGGTGTGCCGCATCGGTGAATAGCTGAACCGCATACAAAACTGTTGGTATAATTAGGATTTCTTTCTTGCTAATTTTACAGTTTAAAAACGCAGCTACTAGTCCCATTATTTTACGATCGCAGTAATGTGTCACAACCGTTCTCAAATATTAGAACCGGGAATTAGACACTAATGTCACTTCGGACTACTTGTTTAACTAGTTTTCGAATTATAAGGAATTCTGAAAAAAACCCGAATGCCAAACTGGTACAACTGAGATTTCAGTGCAACATGTAAGCAATAATTCTATTCGTGATATCACTGAGGAAAATCGTGTTTTTTGCAAATATTCCATCCATTTCTTTATATGTACTGTGGGATAGCTGATGTATCTGAACGTAGTCCATGTACGATGCCTGTACGTATGAATATCCTAATGGGAAGAATGACAGAGAGTTAGATTTGAACGACGGAAGACGACGTTTGTAAAGGAATATTTAATTTTATTTGGTTGAATATATTTAGATTTTACACTATTTGCTTCTTTCATTTCCCAATCACTACAGTACTTATTACCTCTAAATTACTAAAAATTAAGCAAAAGTTTTACTTACAGATACATTAGCCTTCACAAATCACGGGTCGTTGTTGAAGATGGTGAAATAACGGCGTAAAAAAATAATAAAATCAAACAAAAAAAAATCTGGTTAAGTTACGTTGCTAAGGATTTTATTATTGTTATGATAATTTGACAGACGTACACTTCGGTTGATATTCTTAAATATTTAAAATACCTCTATGGTGCTATAAAACCATGTAGATTTAATACTCATGCTCCTCCAACTGCCAGTTGACATTTTTTATAATTATATCCTTCCTTAGCTAGCCTTCGGTTAGTGTCTACTGTGTCTTAGAAAAGGTGACAAAAGTAAATATATGATTTGAATATAATTGCAGTATTGCAGCTTCAAATGTATTCCATGAGCTATTAGTGCGCGCTGATCCGCGCGTTTTGGCCGCGCCTTAGGTGTGATAGGGGTGGAGGGGGCGGGTTGCCTACTGCTCGCAACGCACATGAGATTAGACAGTGATGACCAATCTCGAGATTTTGTGAACAAACAATAAATTCCGTTATTGAAATGATAAATAATTACAATGATAATTAGTTTCTATTGCGCGGCCAACTAGTTCCGCGCGTACTATAACTACAGGATACATTAGATGTAATATGAAGTTAACTTCTCGCAATCTCTTTTCCCTTAAGCCCAAAAATCTTTGGTGGAAGCCGCTAATTTTTAGACAAACCCCAGTGGACTACGGCTGTCGGGAGTGCAAAAACTTGTTCGCAACAATTAATTTAAGGTTGCCATCAGTTGTGTAATTGTCATTAACATTTCCCTCGGCTTCGGGAGTGATATTTCATTAGATCGGCGAGAATTTAATTTGTTTAGTTTGCTTTAGAAATGTTTTGAACGGAAAATGTGAATTTAATGAGCAAAAGTCCAGTTAAATTTAATATTATGGATCAACGTCGTTATTTAAAAAACGTCGGAAATGTTTGAATTCGGAAACAAAATCATCAATCAGCCAAATCACATATTTCTTTGTTTAAGTTACAAGTAACACTTTTTAATTGTCATGGAATACAATGCAAAGTGATTCTACTGCCGCTTCGAAACATATATCTACAGAAAAGGTACCAGTAAGAAACTCTAAAAATAATAAAAAAAACTCAGCAAATTATTTACAATAGCAGTATCTAACTTATAGGTACGTAGGTCACTTTGGATCAAGTCATGGGTGAATAAAACATGTAGTATTTTTTTTTGAGAGGTAACATGTGTAGATATTGGTTACGAACCGGCAGTAGAATCACTTTGGATTGTATTCAAATACGATTTTGAAGTGTTATATGTAGCCTACTTGAATAAAGAAATATTTAACTTATCCCGTAGTAAACATGAATGTGTTTGATTGAACCCACGATCTTCTAATGTATAAGCCTAACGCTCTTCACCACGTAGACATATGTAAGGCAAAGTTAAAAGTGATTATTTTCCATTTAATCGTTCGAAAAAGGCCCAAATTATTTCGAAATACATCAACGCAATATATCAATGGAAATAACGAAACGCATAAGTGAATACGGCGATGCGTTTGGCAAGCAATGGATTTATAGAGGACGGGTGATTTCCCACCACAGACTAGAAATGGCAGTTGAATTGAGTTATGATAGTAAAATGAATTTTCCAGTGGGGGAGGTGTACCCCTACCTGGCGCGTCCCCCGGTGGCGGATAGGGGAAGCCGTCGGCCGCCGCCCGGAGGGTACTCCCGCTTACAGGGATGCCCTGCGGACGGCGGCCGGGGGTCGGAGCGTAGCTCCCGCGGACCAAACGCATTGGGGGGGTTGGGGTAGGTGGGTTGGGGAATGGGGAATGGGGGGGTGGGGAATACCGTCTTCTGCTGCCCTTCTCGGTTTTTGAGAAGAGCAGTGGAGGGTGAGGCGAGTGGGCGTGGGTCGGTGGGTCAAACTGGCCAAAGTGGCTGGGGAGACGCGGTCCTTCTCAGGACCACCACCGACAAACCTGTTTCTCCCCTCTGTAGCCCAGGTAGGCCTGGGGAGAGGGGAGGGGTAGGGGGCTTGCCTTAATTGGCCGGCCCAAGAGGAAGGACACCTCCCTAAAAACCCCCTAAGCCCGACGTTGGGCGCGGCTCGAGACGTCGGGGCCATCTCTCCCTCGGAGGGATGGTGAGGAGCTGGGATAAAGCTCCTCATATCGACCCCACCACCCGGCACCGGCCGACCCCGGGTGAGTAATAGGCTTCCCCGTACAACTGGCTCTGTACGGGGTGACCGAATGTTTCCAGTAATATTCGTGGGAACAAGTATGAGTTCGAACAATAAACCAAAACCAATTGGGGGGGGGGGAAGTGTAGAGAGTGAGATCGATTCTGACGACGTTTCGAATATATCCGGAATGAGTATGTCGGATGTGGAGTCAACCCGGACAGCAACTCGGCGCTCAGAGCGTCTTGGTGCCCGTAGCCGCAGCAGTAGTTGCACGTCAGGAACAGACGGAGCAGGAACAGTCGCTGGGCGCAAACGTCCCAGCCCGGACGTGAAGGAGGGGGGTGTTGTCCTCCGAAAGGGGCAGCAGTCAAAAAGGGGCCGCGGGCGTCCGCCTACCACGGGGGAGTATGTGGGAATGGCGGAGGCCAAAAGGGAGTTCAAAAAACAGTTGGCGGAAATGGAGAAGAAGAAGTCTGATGAAAATTGGGAAAAAACCATCTCCATCGATATTGCGAATGTCCAGAACACGGCCGAGGAGATCGCGTACGTTGAGAGGACTTTCTCACCCGAGACGTTAGCGCGGGAGGAAGCTTCGAAAAACTTGGAAGACCGGCCTTCTTTCCTCCTCGTCGCCCAATCCATAAGGACGTCGGATCTGATCCGGAACATTGCCAAGGGGTCCGGCAATTTAAAGGGGACCTATCAAAAGGCCCTTAAGCTGGCAGCCGATGAGATGGAGAGGGTGGCTGCCAAAATGTACAAACGCACAGCCACCCAGGAGAACAAGGTGCTCGAGACGGCAGCCAGGCGCTTCCAGGAAGATAATGACCGGCTCAAGGAGCGCCTGACAAAGCAGGATAAGGAGCTGGAAAAACTGCGGTCAGAAATCACCGAGCTGAGGGTGAGCATGGAGGCGCAGAAAGCCTCAGAAAAGCAGGAGATGAACGAGGCTAAACTCCTGAGCTATCTCGACTCCCGTTTTCGGGAGTTCGAGAAGCGCCTCCCGCCGGTCGGAGAGCGCCAGGGAGGGACACAACCATCGTCCCCCCCACTAGCAGAGAAGGAGATAGCCGCAGGACCGAAGCCGCGGGCTCCCGTAAGCAGTTCCACTGCAATGCGAAAGCCTGCCGCCCCAGCGCCCGAGCCGAAACCCCAAACCAAGGGCAAAGGGAAAAAGGGGGGTGCTAAACAGCCCCCTCCTCCGAAGGAGCCCCACCCCCTGCCACCTCCACCCGCGTCAATGGATGCGGCATGGACAACGGTGGCAAAGAAGGGGTCGAGAAGAAGAGCGGCCAAGGCTTCCGAAGCCCCACCGCCCCTGTCCAAAACCCAGCAGAAGAAGCAGCAACCGAGGCGGCCAAACCTGCCGAACCTCCGCCCTGCTAAAACGGCGGCAGTAGTGCTCACACTGCCGCCGGAAGTCGTCGCGCGAGGAGTTTCCTACAAAGAGGCCCTCATTAAGGCCAGGGAGAACATCCCCCTAAGGCCGTTGGGGATTGAGGGTCTCCAGTTTCGGCAGGCTGTAACGGGGGCGGCTATTTTGGAGTTGAAGGGAGGCTCCGAAGAG
This sequence comes from Glyphodes pyloalis, assembly GCA_037074685.1. Lineage (NCBI taxonomy): Eukaryota > Metazoa > Arthropoda > Insecta > Lepidoptera > Crambidae > Glyphodes > Glyphodes pyloalis. The sequence continues at coordinate 1,770,806 of JAYKKO010000030.1, read as the reverse complement.
GAAAATCGCGGGAAGGCCGAGGCACTGGCGGCCAGACTAAGAGAGGTGCTCGCAGCGGATGGAGTCCAAATCTCCCGGCCGGAGAAGTGCGCGGAGTTGCGCCTCTCCCAGCTGGATGACTCCGTATCCGCTGAGGAGGTGGCTGCCGCTGTAGCAAAAACAGGGGAGTGTTCGGCGGATTCTATAAAAGTTGGGGAGATCCGCCGAATGGGGCGAGGACCCGGTTCTTGTTGGGTCCGCTGCCCGGTGTCGGTTGCCAAACGATTGGTGGATGGGCGTCGCGTCTTAGTGGGGTGGTCTAGTGCAAGTGTGCATCTACTGGCGAACAGAGACCTGCGCTGTTTCAGGTGCCTCGAAAAGGGGCACACCAAGTTACAGTGCAGGTCTGAAACTGACAGAAGTAGCCAATGCTACAAATGTGGTGAAGTCGGACACCTGTCTCGTGTGTGCACGAATGAGCCGCATTGCACGATCTGTGCTGCGGCAGGTAAGGCGGCGAAACATAGGGTTGGGGGCACTCAGTGCAAAGCCCCCGAGCCCCCCCGAAGGAGCCCCACCACGGCCCCCAAGCCGTATAGTGGGCCAACATCCTCCGTCCCAAGGGACGTCGAGATGAGCAGCAACAAGGACTAAACCTTGGATTACGAAGGCGCCAGAACGGGGAAGTCTGGCGCCGATCGAGGGGAACGGGGCGTGTTGGGTGGCCCGGCACGCCCCGTAAGGGGGGGAGAGCTGCGCTCTTGTGCGGCAATGCGTGCAGGGGGGGGTTTGTGTAGAATCGTCAACGGATCCCAACCCCCCCCATTTGCGCAGAGAAGGGCCATCCGGGAGGTTTTAGTCGGTGCAAGTCCGACACACCACCCTCTATCTCCCCGTGATAGAGGGTGACGGTGCGAAGGCATTTCCTCCCGGGCAAAAAAAAAAAAAAAAAAAAAAAAAAAAAAAAAAAAAAAAAAAAAAAAAAAAAAAAAAAAAGTAAAATGAATTTATGGATATGTTTTTAAAGGGTGTATGTAAGTCGTTGCCATATCAAAAGTAATATTATTAAATGTTCAAAAATGCTTTAGGGGTGAGAGGTTTCCGCCATTAAGGCCATCATCATATGTAAGATAGAAAAACAAAGCTCGACAATGCTGCATTCCATGACGTGTTTCACACGTCTATTATTGGCCACATGATATTTTCAATATTTTCTGGAGTACAAGTGTTTTGCTTCAGTTGTTGTTTCCGATGTATGTAAGAAAAGTGCTTAAACTACTTACCACAGAATCCGAGCAATGTTTGTTATGTCGAACTTATTCTTAATTATAGTTTAATCTTTTTATACATATAGATTATATCACTATCATTTATGAATAGTCTCTATATAAATCCAATGTGTCTGACTGTAGTTTGGATCCTATAACTAGAGAAGATACCGGCAAGGAACTCAGTACTCAGTTTACAAAGTAAGCTAAATTTATAACTACATTTAAACCAAGACATAATTTCTTAGTCTAAACAAATGAAGTAAAAAAAACATTATTAATTAATTGTTGCATTGTCACTGCTCTGTGTCAAGTAAAGTTTATCTGCGAAATGGGTACGTCAGTCGCAAACGTTGCGTTTGCTGATAAAAAAATGATTTAATTCGTTCAATAAGTTTGCAGTTCATTTCGTTCTCTGTGGTCGAAACAGTTGACGTGTCGTGTTATACAATTAAAAATATGTACAGTAAAGTTCATTATAATTGTCTGACAATTGTAAATAATTGGACAACATCACAAACAGTGCTCTGATTCTGCAATAAGAAGCAAAAGCACTTGTGTTTCGAAATTTAACCCTCGATCACTCGCGCGTGCTGAAGCCACCCCATATACTCAAAGTGCATTTATATATATATAGTAGCATTTAATGGAATTACACCAGTATTTTATCATTTTGTGTTGTATGACGTATGTAAATAAACAAACCTAAGTTTTATAATCAACTTTTTTACTGTTCTACAAATCATTATCATAATCACCCTTTTTTAGTCATAAGGAAAGGAAAGGTCTCACCTTTAAAACCAAAATAAAAAATTCTTACATAAACTTTCTCATTAAAAAACATAAAAATAATGATTTATAAACAAAATTAAAAAAAAAACGTTTTCGTAACAAGGACTGCAAATTAATTTCATGTAATTTTAACACATAGTTTGTTTGAAAAAAATGCAGTGACTCAACGTTTTAGTGTGTTTAGAGCGTGGACAAACTATACAGCGCTGCTTTTTTATTGGTGACATGCCTTCGATGCTTGATCTAGGAGCATTCAACATCCTCTTGAGTGCTTTCGGAAATAAATTGCTGATCAAGTAACCCCCGCAAAAGAATAACACGACCGCTCGCGGGGTATCGTGACCGCCCAAGGAAAACTTTGACATGTCCTCACGCTGCGAGCCCTCACACCATACTGCCTCTCCCGCCCCGTGTCGACGTGTTTGAAGGTCACTTGAAGGTACTGAGACGAGCAGATGCGTAACTAATGAAATTATTATTCATTTTTACGTTTAAAAATGCGTGAGGTTCCGGTAGCACCCCGCGCGAGTGACAGCGGGTTAAAAACAAAGCACTTATTTTTGTTGTGAAAAAAATACCGTGTGCATCTTGATTTATATGTTAATATGTAAATAAATAATAATAAATACTGGACACATCACATATGTAGCTCTGATGCTGCGGTAAATAGCTAAAGCACTTTTGTTACAGAAATCTGAAATAACGGTGGTAACTCCACCGTTGTTTCTGATCTGTAAAAGTTAGTTTTCTTTGTTAATCCGATTGGGAATCGAACCTGGGACCACAGACATGGAGCGACGCCAAAATACGACCGACCTGCTTACCTTTTGGCTACAGAGGTTCTCAATTATTAGATTAACAAACGTTAATTTAGTGACATGAAATACATGGCGCTTATAGAATAAAAATATGTTATGTCTTTTTGAAGCGTCACAAATCCACTCATATAACGCGAGCCATGCTTTTCGACTTAATCCATTTATTCTGTTTCTTTATAATATTTAGATCAGCTAGAATCGCATCTTACACTACACACTAGATCATACTTACACAAAAGAAAAACCACGTCATACTATACCCTTCTTACTATTTAAGTCGCCCTTAAGTCGTTTGAACAAGAACTATTTCTAAACTACGCCTTCTGTGTTGTACGGTCGACAGTAACATCAGAAACAATTGCAGTTCAATTTTAGTTCTTATGACCTTGATATAAGCGTGGTACAATGTTCAAATTGTGTAGTGGACATGCATCGCCCGAACTGTTGAACATACAAAAGGAACGTGTTAAAAACCGGACATTCTTCACATGCGAGCATCGTTTATCCCGCTAAATCAATACTTTGGGGTAGGTACCTGCACAGATCTGATCGGAGGACCCTCATCAAGGGCCTTTTATGACCCTGACGGTTGGTACAAAGGGTTTTTTCTCCCGACTGTCAGTAAAACGGACGCGAAAGTTCGGCCGGACAGACGATGGCTAAATATATGTTGCGAAACAAATTACGATATATTCAGACAATGAAGTGATGAAAATCTAGCTTTATAATCTGCTTTGATTCATCTGATGTTATTTATCTTCTTGTACCTTTAAATATTAAAAAACTAGCGACTCGGCTTCGCACGGATGCAATGTTGGTTTAATATTGGTTTTTCTCTTCGATATTATATTGCAAATAAAAACCATCCTCTTCAATCATACTCTATTTATTTATTTTTTAACACCAACAAGACAAACACTGTTTAATACTAAATTATACATGCCAACATTATAACAATTTGAGTGCTATCTAAATTATAGGTGTTACCCAAAAGAAATTGAATATAGTTAGCATCAGAATAACATGAAATAAATATGTGTAAAGAAAATGTATTTCTTTAATTCTCGATTTTAACCTCTTTTATAATATGTATTGTAAAGCCTTATAGTTTTTATGAGGACATTTCAACTTGACACGTTGCTAAGGTAACCAAAGATTGTTGATGACTTTATACCTCCGCTAAGTTCAAGGCATTAGATCCAACATCGCTCTGCGAGTGTTTACTTCAACATACTGTTGACCTTACAAGGTAAAACATTAGTTCGAGACAAGCTGATTGAGGTGACTGCCGCATTAAGCCAACAAGCCATGTTTAAAAGACGTGAAACATTTTCTCCACATTATTTTGTTATATCAAGAGCCGGCAGGTTATGCGGTCCTAAGTAAACCAAGTTGAATTATGCATATGGACAGGTATTAATTAATTTATTCTCTATTATCATGCCCGGCAGGCGATGTTTAGTTAAATTAGAATGTAGGTTCTGTTGTTTTTCTCCAGTTTGGGGATTTGTTACTGAAATGCGGGTGTCCAGAAATAATATTGGGCTTTGTATTCAAATTTGGGAGTTGGAGACGAATTAGGTCGTAATGTTTTTCTAGCATCTCTAATTCTTTACAGTTAAAGAAAAAATTTCTCTATTTACAAAATTTTGGCAACGAAATTCAATTCGGATTCTGCTTTTATTTAGTTTGAATTTCATTTAGACTTCTAAAGAAATATCTACGAATCTTTTTTTGTAAAAAAAATAGTATTTTTGGAATGTGTCAAAATGAAATGTTATTTTTAAATCGAAAGCCCTAATGTCCACTTTAAAAAAATAACCCTTTAGGGTATAAATTTCAATAAAATGCGAAAAATTACTTCTGTTCTAAAAAAAAGGTGCAAATTTTGAAATAAATTGGACCAAGAAATGTTTTTCTTGATACAAACTTTTACCCCCTTTTCACACACTAAAGGTAAAATATCGTAAAGTGGTTTCTTACCGAATAGTCATCTGCAGCACACCCATCATGTTTCAGGTTTGTACGAACAGATGAACAGCTGTGCCTTGATCCGTCATTAAAATCTATCTAATCGGACACTGCAAACTAAAAAGACACCAATATCACATGAAATTGAGTGACTCTGACTTATGCAAATAATGCGAGGAGGGAAAGGAAACACCCTTTCCCTTGTGACTGTGGATCTTTGATGCCTAACAAAGAATCCATATGGGACGACAATAAAATAAATTTTATGCGTATATGTAAAAAATAGTAACTCTGTAAGCCAGGAAGATACTAGACTTTCCAGAATTTACCCGACTAAAGAAGTTACTTTGAATTAAAAGCGAGTCATACATATGATACGTCGCAGTGACCACAGTTCACTAGAACTGCATAGCCCCGAGTACGTTAATAAAAGGATTAAGGTGCTTCGGTCGCGTGGATCAACTTTCATTCCCTTATATTCGAAACAAAAAGTACTACATAATTTAAATTAAGTTTTGAGCTATATTTGTAACATGTTTCACATTTATAACTTAAAAAAAAACATTTGCTCATATAAACTTTCAAGGGCGCTATTATGGGGGTAATAGCGCCCTTGAAAGTATTTTCAAAATAAAAAGTAGCAATGTCTGTTTTAGAGGTTCAACATATACCTATACGAAATTTCATCAAAATCGGTTCAGTGGTTTAAGCGTGAAAGCCGGACAGACAAACGGACAGACAGATTTACTTTCGCATTTATGGTATTAGTATGGATACAGCTTTTCGAGAAAGCAATACTAAAGTGTCCTTTAGTATCGGCCAACAACAAATTTCATACAAAGGCAAAGAGTATGATAACGAGTTTCTATAACACTCACTCTGATGTAACTTAGAGTCAATACGGGTGACATAAATTGTTCGTATTCGCTAATAAACAAGCCTGACGCAGTTCATTTGTCGGTAGTACAGTAGCAATAGGATCAAGTGTGGTGTAAGTCAAAAGATACTCATACTATTTAGCATACAGACTGCTTTGGCTTGAACTTGGTCTTAATAAAAGCGGCAGATTTAAAAAGTGCAATTACGATTGAAAAAAAAAAACTTTTTCATTTTTGGCCTTTTTTTGGATTAAGTATAAAAATATTCAACAAGTGGCCGTAATGTATTATTGACTTACCCGTGCATATATTTAAGGTCCATATTTAATCATGTTTAATGAGAAAAGGGTACGACAAACTTGATAAATATTTAAACGATAAACATACATGATAGTGTTTTGTTGGTTTTTAATGAAAACAAATAGCTCAAATCAGCGCGCAGTCTCCTTTTGTGACGTGTCTCTCTAAACACTTGACATTGGCGGAATCACTGCGTTGTTTTTAGACGTGGGATAAAGACAATAATAAAAAAACCATACATGGACATGATGGTCTGCTCGTTCGCAAACCATATTTTTAAGTTCTCTAGTCCTAAATATTGTGAAGATTAAAATAACTACTGAGTTTCCTGTCAGATTCTTCTTTATCTCGATTAGGTTCCAAACCTGATTTAGAATTTCCTCGTCATTCAGAAGTTTTAGCGTGAAGAACTAACGAACATACTAATTATAACTACTTTATATTATTAATAGATATATCAATGGATCCGAAATATTTCATTTTTGGTTGTAGGCCTCAAGGTTTTGTTTGTAGTCACCATCAAATAGAAGTATGATAACGATACATAAATTTTACTTAATGAGTTTAGCCATTAGCTTTGTAATATAAGACTTAAAAATACATTAAAATAACATATCTTACCAACTTACTTGCGTGAGAAACTTTTCCAAGCGGTGGGTTTCACCAGAACAACCCAATTTGGTCTCACAAGGTTTTAAGTTCTGAATTGATTGTCTGATTTGTTTGATGATTTTGTGATGGTCAATAAATGTATTTTCGTTTTATCTTTCTTTCTTATTAATTAAATAAAAGTATTATTATACAAAACTCACAAATAAAAAAGTTATCCTAAGTCGCTCCCATCTGGCATCACCATGTCTACTAACTACTAAACTCAAACTCAAACTCAAATATTTCTTTATTCAAGTAGGTTACATATAACACTTTTGAATCGTCATTGAATACAATGCAAAGTGATTCTACTTCCGGTTCGGAACCTATATCTACCGAGAAGACACCGGTAAGAAACTCAGCAGATCATTTACAGTATCAGTATCTAACTTATTGCTATGTGTAGCTCACTTTGGACCAAGTCATATAGTTTTGGTTTTGATGAGTGATCTACTAGGTATATAAAAATAAGTCGGTATATCTTCATATTTTATATATTATATTCTAATTAATTTATAACGTATGTGTATTATTATCGTATATTTAAAAGATACCGTAATGTTATTTTGAATGCTTAATTTATTGTTGTTTAAAATGATTTCTTTTTTTTCTCCCCTGTTACCGCACCCATACACAAACTATCTGCATGACCCAAGGGTTGACTGGTAGAGAATGCCCCTAGCATTAAGTCCACCTGTTGTACCTATTTGTGCAATAAAGTTTTTGAATAAATAAATAAGTCGGGTTTTCCGAACCGATTTCCACGGTTTTGCATTCGTTTGAAAGGTCTCGGGCTCCGTGAGATTTATAGCAAAGAAAATTCAACAGAAAAGTGGGAAAATCCTCTAAGGCGAAAAGAAGTTCGCCGGGACCGCTAGTACTAGTTATAATAATGTGGCACCCCACATTATTGTAACTTCATTCATTCATTAGTTAAGCATAATGACAATCACTACATATTCCCTACATCATCGTCTATAAAACGAAATGCGCCAACAGTTTGCACCAAGATATAAATACGGAACTGTAGTGCGGTCGCGTATGTGCAAATTACTTGGGCAAAATTTATCGCAACATTTTGGTAGAGAAATTATGCACCGCAGTTTTTGGAGTAATTCTAGACGACGCGGCCATTTGTTTCGGTTCCACTGGATTTCTAATTTCAGCACTAATTTTGCATTTAATTTGGACATTTTGAGCTGTGACGGTGTAGTTTATTAAGGTGGAAATACGAGGAGCGTGTTGCGAATGTTGCGGGAGCTTGCTTCGTGATTGATGTGTAAATTTATGTGAGGGAGTTTTTAAATGTTGGTAATTATTTTGGTATGAGATTATGATGACCAGGTCAACGGCTTAATTGAAGCACTTGAAGGTATTGGTTTACGAATATATCTAGACTTTTTATTTCAAATTGACTATTTTTAAGATAATTTTTAATCTTTTATCGACTCGGTTAAAGGTAAAGTAATTTTGGTCGTAAATGTTGGTTACCATCTAATACAGGATATTTTTGTTAGACGAGCATTAGTCGTTTCGTGGCTGGCACATACGTCATGCTTGTGAACAAGTGTCACCTCTGAGGATGGTCTGCTCCAGATTACCCCTTAAAAATATATACTTAATGTGTCTTCACACATCAAAACAAAACTGTATGAATTGGTCCAGATTAATCACTGTGGACCAAGTCATACAATTAGGTTTTTTACATTGTAGCAGTATGTAACTCGTTGTTATGATTAATCAATGATAGCAATAAGTTACATACTGTTATTATTACTAATCTACTGTGTTTCTTATCGACATATTCTCAGTAGATATAGGTTCCGAACCGACAGTAAAAAAATAACGTTGCATTGTATTTAATGACGATTAAAAAGTGTTATAAATAACCTATTTGAATAGAGGAATATTTGGTTGATTGTTTTTAACTTGTTATATGTTCAAAAACTAGCTAGTTCACAACTCTCATGTTTCAATTTCTTATGTAGAAGAAAACGTTCCGCTAAAGCAAATAAAACCGCAGACAACAAAGTTATTGTTCGGTAAAACATTTACGTCGTTGTTCCCCCGAGAAATGAGCGAGAGTGGAGCACAGCCGTAGTTTGTACTACTGTCAGCGGTTTAGGGTTGATGAATTTCTTATTTTCAGCCTTTTTATTGTTTTATATATCTTATTTGTTTAATGTTTGTTGTTTGCTACAATTTTGTTCACGTTATTTGGTATAAAAAGTGTCTAATCTAGTGTTTTTTTTTAAAATTTTTTTCATTCTATGTTTCAAGTAGTTTTTAAAATAATCTTTATAAAACTTAATTTGTTGTGTCTCAGTAAAATCAATTTGACACAATTAAAAATAAGATACAGTGGTCTATCCAAAGCAAAATAATAAAAAAACAAAAATTCCAAGTAAAAAATGTTCAGCACATTATCCTCAAGTCAAATCCATGATGTTTTAAACTTTTGCATTTATAATCTGAATAAAATAAACGCCAAAGGAAATAATTTCTCGATTTTCAACTATTTATGTTGTTATTATACACTTCAAGACATTCACGTTACAATTAAAACATTTACCGACTGGTGAAATACTTCCGCCTTACAGAAGACCGCAGCCAAATAGCAATCACTTCTGTGTTGTTGTGTTCCTGCGTGTGAGTAAGGTTTCCAGAGCTCCTGGGGGGTGCTACATTAGTAAGAGGGGTCAAGCCTTCAAGGTTAGGGCGACAAGTCCAGTAACAGATTTATTATACTGTACTTGTCGCCCTTAAGTTAGGACCTCATTACCACTTAACATCAGGTGGGAAATAAAAAATAAAAAAATACTTAAAATAAGTGTACAGTCAGGTCGTGACTACGGTTGGTGCAACCTAATCAAACTGCCGGGACAGTAAGTAATTTGCATGAACTATAAATACTTAAAATAAGTGTACAGTCAGGTCGTGACTACGGTTGGTGCAACCTAATCAAACTGCCGGGACAGTAAGTAGTTTGCATGAACTATAAATACTTAAAATAAGTGTACAGTCAGGTCGTGACTACGGTTGGTGCAACCTAATCAAACTGCCGGGACAGTAAGTAGTTTGCATGAACTATAAATAATTAAAATAAGTGTACAGTCAGGTCGTGAATACGGTTGGTGCAACCTAATCAAACTGCCGGGACAGTAAGTAGTTTGCATGAACTATAAATACTTAAAATAAGTGTACAGTCAGGTCGTGACTACGGTTGGTGCAACCTTATCAAACTGCCGGGACAGTAAGTAGTTTGCATGAACAATAAATAATTAAAATAAGTGTACAGTCAGGTCGTGACTACGGTTGGTGCAACCTAATCAAACTGCCGGGACAGTAAGTAGTTTGCATGAACTATAAATAATTAAAATAAGTGTACAGTCAGGTCGTGAATACGGTTGGTGCAACCTAATCAAACTGCCGGGACAGTAAGTAGTTTGCATGAACTATAAATACTTAAAATAAGTGTACAGTCAGGTCGTGACTACGGTTGGTGCAACCTAATCAAACTGCCGGGACAGTAAGAAGTTTGCATGAACTATAAATTATGTAGTCGCGTTTTGACCCGTTAACTTATTTCAATGTGTATTCTGTTATTTCTTCTTTATAATATAAATAGCCAAGCTTTGTAGAATCATTTAAAATCATGAGAAAATGTCCATTGCCTTTCGTAAATAGCAAAACGCAATGTACATCTAAATGGTAAAAAGAAACACACTTAAAGAAATTAGGAATAGTGATCAGAATGGAAATCACATAATTCGTAATTCATACAAAATAATTCCTACGGTTCATTGCAAAAATATTTTGTTTGTTCATTACACGTGCTGTGTTGTTTGAACTAATTTCTTAAGTATTAGAAACAGAAAAATTTTATCTCCCCTTGCGGTGCGGGAATTGAACCCACGACCTTCACGTATCGCGCGTGCTGCTCTTACGGCTAGTACGGCGTATAGTACTTTAAAAATAATAAAATCGATTAATTACTTAAGTGTTTTCGAATAACGATAATTACGTGTCTGATGACACCACTTCGTCATTTATAAAGAACAATAAGAGAAAAATAATATATCTCTGTTGTCCTATTGTAAGTCAAGAGATATGTTTCATTTCAGCACACAACCCGTCGTAACCACTGTGACTAAAGAAAACAAAGTAATAGTTCAGTAAAACATTTACGTTACCGCTTCCCCGAGAAATGAAAGCAAAGGACAAACGTGTGTTGTACGACTGTCAGCGGTTTAGTTTATCACTACATAGTATAAAACAAAGTCGCTTTTTCTGTCCTTATATCCCTTTGTACGCTTAAATCTTTAAAACTACGCAACGGATTTTGATGTGGTTTTTTTAAATAGATAGAGTGATTCAAGAGGAAGGTTTTTATTTGCAATAAAGAATAAAAAAGCCCATACTCTCTAAGTATTTACATTAAATCCGTGCGAAGCCGGGGCTGGTCGCTAATTTATTTATATATAAGCTTTATTGCACTAAAGAAGGTCTTGAAGCTAGGAGCGTTCCTTACTAGTCAACGCTTAGATCATACAGGTTTTTTGCGGTTGCGGTAACAGTAAAAATACGTTTTGAGTTACAGAAAATAATGATAATAATAATCAGCAAAAAACTTTCAGTAATTTTTAGATTTATTTACAAGTTGATATAATATGTTTTAAATGTATTTATTTAAATATCTATAAAAGAAAACAAATGAATAAATAAAAAATGTTAAGTCAGAAAATGACTTTCAATACTCATTTTGTTATTCATTACTATATTTAAAGTGCATAGTTTAATCTATATGTCTATTTTTGTAACAATCACACAAAAATTATGTAGCAACAAATTTTTCATAACAGCTAATAAATTTGTTATTAAATGCAAACATTTTTTTTAAGGTTTCACGGTTTTGTCTATTATATCTATAAAGCGCCGCAGGCCTAGCTTTAAGCAGGCACGTGCGTAGCGCATGCTGCAAAAGCTTGTAATATTTATATTAGTTATCTGCAATACGAAATAAAATAAATATAATAATATTATGATCTGCAATATTTTAAGAGAGGTAGGGCATAGCGATTTATCGCTCGAACTGGAGCAGCCCGACTGGTGAAATACCTCCACCTTACAGAAGACCGCAGATAGATAACAATCACTGCCGTGTTGTTGTGTTTCTGCGTGTGAGTAAGGTTTCCAGAGCTCCTGGGGGGTGCTACATTAGTAGCAGGGGTCAAGCCTTCAAGGTAAGGGCGACAAGTCCAGTAACAGATTTATTATGCTGTACTTGTCACCCTTAAGTTAGGACCTCATTACCACTTAACATCAGGTGGGATGAGGTCAATCCTGAAGTGTAATATATAAAAAAAACCCACTAAAAAAAAATAGGCACAAGAAAAAATATAGCGTAAGCAATAGTCACAATTTTTATAACAGTTAGTAAATCTGTTATTTAGTACCCCACGTCTTAAACCAAAAAATATCTAATCGATTTAAGGCATATGGTTTTCTCTCAATATTTAAAAATTCCGAAAACCACAAGAAAAGATCAGCAATTCCAATTCATAACAGCAAATAAACCTTTTATATAGTAATGCAGGTCTCAGACAACAAAGTAATTGTTGGGTAAAACATTTACGTCGTGCTCCCCCGAGCGAGTACATCACAAACGCACTTTGTACGGCTGTCAGCGGTTTAGGGTTGATGAAAACTTTACTATAAAATGGACATTACTTTTTAGATGTATTTTGATATTTGAATTTCATTTATATTTCATAAGTGTACAATTTTTATTTAATGCCTTTGAAGGTTTTTCAATTATTACCGTTTGTATTTGTTTTCTTTATTTTTTACAAAAAGGTAACTTTTATAGTTAAATAGCTACCTATTTAACTTTAAAAGTTAAAAGTAGTAGTAGTAGTAGTAGTAGCTGGGGTAGGATGGAATGTAGGTAGGAATGACAGGTGCAGGTCGCATTCCGGGTAATAACACTAGCACAAACTATTCAATGGAGAAAAACCTCAATATCATTTTTGAAGACCTACCCATAGATACCCAGCACGTGAAGACTTTTTTTTTTATACTAGCGCAGTATATTGGCTCCTGCCAGCCTGATGGTAAGCAAGAGAGGAACCCACATCGCGATGACAACGGATTTAGCGTTAGCATCGCCATACTGGCCCGCAAGATGTTTTTTCACGCTCCTTTTGAAGGAATCCATGTCAAAGGAAGGAGGAAACACATGAGCCGGCAACGAGTTCCACTTCTTAATGGTCCGGCAAAGATAAGAGTTACCGAACTTTTTGGTTCGTGATGGAATATACACAACACAACTACAAGAAATTTGAGTTTCAGTTTCCAGTATGGGGAAGCCCTGAAATTTATTGTTTTTTTTTTGCCATTTTTGTAAAAAATCCTAATACGGTTCACAGAATACACTAGTTTCAACAGTACTAGTCTAATAGTTACGGAAAAAACATATATAAAACATACATACGGACGGACAGACATATAGACAGACGATGACGAAACAAAGAGGGTCCCGGGTCCGTTTTTCGCTATTTGGCTACGGAAACCTACAAAAAAATCTTTTGAAAGGAAAGGAACCCCATAAGAAAAAAGAGCCTTCACTTTTTTGGCCGTAGACACCAAAGGTATTGTTTAGTTAAATTATTTATGTCATTTTTCCCCGCAAAATTAACACGAGTTGTTTACAGGCGTCGTACTACTGTCAGCGGTTGAGACCGGTCTACAACAAAGTACTTTTTTTTTAAATTATGACTAGATTTCTAAGAATAAGAATAAGAATATTTTTATTGTCATCTGTGTAAAAAAGGTGTTACATTATAGATTATAGGACCAACAGTTGCCCATTTCGGACGTACAATAATAAAATTAAACATTTATGTATCTATCTATTAGTCAAAGTTATTGTTATTAAATAAAAATTATTGCATCAAAGTTATCAAATTCAATTAAAATTATTAAATACATTTTATATTAAATTGTTAAAAAACTATGTCTTATATAATATTAAATACATTAAAATTATTTACATTACATTGTTAAAAAATTCATTCAAATTATAATAACATTTTTCAAGTAACCACCTCTTCAAACTTTTTTTAAATTGGGGATTATCCAAGGATTTAATACGTGTAGGCAAATGGTTAAATATTTTTATTCCAGTTAATAATGTACTTCTGGTATATATTGCACTAGAGGACTTGATTTTTCGCATACTGAGACCTTATTGTGTTTTTAATTTTAGTTTTTGGACAAAAATGATCCTTATTATCTTGTTTTATAGTTTCTTAATTCTAAAATTTTGGTTTTTTCCAAATTTACTTTCAAATTGATAGAAGTTAACCAATTCACCACTTTTTCTAGTGTGTTCAAAACTTCACTCGAGAAACTGTCGTCATTTTGTTTATCTTTGGATATAAATATAGTGGCATCATCAGCAAACATAACACATAGATGATTGATTATCAAGGGAAGCTCATTAATGTAGATTAGAAACAGTAATGGTCCCAACACACTTCCCTGAGGTACGCCTATCCTGACTTTTTTAAAATCTGATTGTACACTATTGATTGATTTTGTTTTTTTATCGTACGTATCCAAAATTATCGACTGGGTTCTGTTACTTAGATATGATTCAAATAATTTTAAAGCATTTCCACGTATACCAATATTTTCTAGCTGTTTTAATAATGTGCAGTGTAAAACACAATCGAAAGCCTTGGACAGATCTAAAAACAAAGCAACACATGTTTTTTCTGGTCTATATCTTCCCATATTTGTTTAAAGGTCTTAAATATTGCTAACGTTGTGTTCTTTCCTTTTTGGAACCCAAATTGATTAACGTTTAATACTTCATACCTTTGTAAAAATGACATTGTTCTGGATAATATAACTTTTTCAAAAATTTTTGAAAAATTTGGTAAAAGCGCAATGGGTCTGTAATTGTTCATTTCATTTTTTGCCCCTTTTTTATATAGAGGTTTTATTAAGGCTATTTTCAAATCATCTGGAAATATGCCAGTTTCTAAAGTTAAATTTATTATGTGTGTTAACGGTTCCGCAATATGACATATTATTATACTTGATTTGATCACTGTCATCGGTATTTTATCGTATCCTGTACTCTTTTTACTTTTTAGAGTTTTAACAATATTTTTTACTTCGGAAATGCTAACCGGAGTCAAAAATATACTATTGAGATTAGGTTGAGTCACTGCCTTGTAAGAAATGTTATTAGTGTTTTGAGAATTATTTAAATTGAGAAAACAGTCATTCAATAATTTAGCTATGTCACGGGGTTCTTTATATATAATGTCATTATGTTTGATAATCTCTATGGTCTCTTTAATATTATTTGTGTTTGTCGTATTCTGTTTAATAATTTGCCATGTGGCTTTGCTTTTATTATTGCTTTTGTTAATATAATTTATATTTGCATTCCTCTTTGACTGTTTAGTGACGGATTTCATAATTTTACAATATGTCTTGTATCTACTTTTAGCAGCTTCGCCATTTTTACTCCTATTACGCAAATATAGTTGTCTTTTGTTTTTACTAGAAATTTTAATACCTTTTGTTTTCCAGTTTGGAGGTCTCTTATATGTCATTTTGATTTTCTCATCTGGTACACACAGGTCATACATTAAACTAAACTTGTCAAGAAATACTTTATATGCGTCATTTGGGTTAACTTGGGTATAGGCATCATTGAAACTAATTTGTGATATGTACTTCAAGAAAAACTCTAAATACTTTTCGGGATTTCTCTTGCAAACATACCAAAATCTTTCACCAAAGCTGCGACTTGAGGAAATCGATATTATCTGACAGGTGTGATCGGATAAACCGACATCTAACACTTTAACGGAATACTTTTTGACGTTAGTCAGTATGTTGCCAATACATGTTTCTGAATGCAAAGTAATTCTAGTAGGCATTGAAATGGTGGGATGCAGTTTGTAAGACCGAAACATGTTTAAAAAATGTTTAGTTTTTGTATTTTCTTCTAATATATTTACATTAAAGTCACCCAAAATGAACAAGCATTTATAACAGTTTCGTGATTTTATGATTATTTTTCTTAAAACATATTCCATGTTCTGTAAAAAAATATCCAGATCACTCTTGGGTGACCTATAGACACATAAAATTAAGGAACCTAAGCCACAAACAACAACACCACAGCATTCGAAATGAGTTTCAATGGACATTTCTGATAGCCATTTAATTTCTAGACATTCGATATGATTTATTGCATATATGGCAACTCCTCCCCCTTTTTTTCTTTTCCTACTAAAATTTGCAACTTTTTTGTATCCTTCAATTTGAAATAAGTTTATTTCATCATCACTTAAGAACGTTTCACTGAAGCAGCATACATCGATGCTTTCCTCTTGAGTCAGTAGCTCCAGTTGTGCTGTTTTTGATTTTATGATTTGTGTGTTTAAGTGAATTATGTTGAAGTTACATCTGTCGTCGTTAGCCACGAAAAAACTTTGATTGATCATTAATAGTTTTTTGTTGACTGTTATCTGTGAATACCTTAGCTTTATTACTCATTTTGTTAAAACAGAATGGAATTGTTAGTTGTAATTTGCTTTCTTTTTTATTAGAATTTACATTGCAATTTTTATCTGAGGTTGTTCTATTGAAGTATTGAGGAATGTGTTGTTGTATCATTGATTGTCTTGTTATTTGTAACAGTTGTGATTTATTATCCTTCTTATTGTTAGCGAGTTTATATTTTAATTTATAATTAATGCTGAGTATTTCCCTTAACATCAATCTGCACGTGAATAGTCTGCGATGTGGCGTTACGTTGTCATCATAGTTAAGAGGAACAAATCTCGAGTGGTGAAATTGAGCACAGACCAAACGTGCTTGTTCGTTCAACCTATCTACATTCAAGACATTATTATTGTAGATTTCACCAAATAATACATTTGTATGTCTTAGAAAAGACAAATGATAATATAGTACAGATCTGAAACTGAGTGGATTCCGATCATTTGTTCCCGCAAAAATAATGACATAATCCTCTTTGGTAAAATCTTTACATAAACTATTAGAAGATGCTAGTATTTGATCTACACTGGCACTCGGTTTTATTAGAGTTGTTACTTGAAATTCGTTTCCTAATAACTTCTGAAGTGGACTACGAATCCCCTTACCGATCTGATCACATAATAACAGTATTTTTCATTTTGTCGGCGAAGTTGTGTTTTTTGGAATGTCACTTGCATTTCCAGGCAATGATGTCTCAGTAGTAATCTTGGAACCTTCTACATTTCCTATTTTCCTATTTTTATCTGATTTCTGGTCACTTGATATATCTTTAATCATTTCTATGTGAGAATAAGATGAAGCGTCCATATCATGTTCGAAACGAGAAAAGTCTAGTTTATTCTTTATAAGACTTGTTTGTTCCTTCTTTTTACGTTCTCTTATCGGAGTGTTTTGACAGATGCGAGTCAACTGATCAGTTTTCTTTTCGTAATTCATTATTTCTTTCTTTAAAGTACTATTTTCTAGTAATAATTTTTCTATTTCATTTTCAGCTATTTGAAGCTTCATCTCCAAATTGGTAGTTTTCATTTTAAGGTCATTGAGATCTTCTTCCGTAGTAATTCCTAATTCAGGACAGCTTCTGTTTAAATTAGTTTTGTTAGTAGAACAGTCCGTTTCGTCGAAGTCTTCAGTGCTAAGCGATTCAAAGGAATTTTCTGTTGTGACGTTTATTTTGTGTTTGACACGTTGAGTAACAAATTCTTGTGGCGTACTCTGATTACTAAGCGGGTCTGGGGGATTTGGTGAATCTGTCGCTGAATTCCTTTTCTTATCTTTATTTTGTATTTTTTCCACACAGGTTTTGCATTTCCAGTTATTGCTTTTTTTCTGCTTCATTAGAGAAAATAACTGTTCTGATATATTTGTGCAACTCAAGTGATGTATCTTTTTGCAATGAGTACATGTTAAGAAGCGTGTGTCATAGATGATCTTCTTACATGCTGTACATTGGTTTGCCATCGTGTCCGTATCTCACGCGTGTAAAACTGTCCTCTTTGCGAACGTGTAGTAGGTAGGCCGCGCGTAGAACGGTCTCCGAGTGCCGAGTCGTGCCGAGCAAAGTGGCGGATGACTCACCAGTGGTTGGTAGCAGTAGCGGGCTCCGTTGTTGTTGACGAAAATGTTCGTTGGTTAAAAATTTTAAAATGTTTTTTGTTATATTTCAAGAACTGTCTCAGATTTTTGCAAACTTTTTTCACAATCGTATAGAAGAGTTTAGTATCTACGTAATGATATATAACACAACCATAACTTTATGTTTTTTTACACAGTCTACGAATTAAAATCACAGAGCGAGATAATACGTGAACGTGCCCTGAACTGGGGCGAACGGAACTGAAAGAATAATTTACATTGCTGGCAGTCTAACCGAGAATTGTGTAAATAAAATGAAGTAAGCTTTGCTTAATATACGATTGTGTCAGAATCTAGTCAACTTAACATAATTATTGTGTGATAACGTCTCTACAAACTAATATTATGTAATGTTGTGTTTTCTTTCAAATAGTTTGACGAGAATTTTATTATATTGACTTTAACATTAACTAATTTTGTAAACTTACATGCTTAAATTATTTTCTAATAAAACTTATTTAATCTTAAATATTTTTGTGTTAAGCAGTTCATTCTCGAGTTCATTCTAATCGAGTTTCTTGCCGGTTTTTCTCGATAGGATCAACATTCCGAATACGGCGATAGTTGTGACGATCCATAACTGTTTTAAAAAAAATATTTACACGTAAATACATTTTCTATTCTAAATATTTTAAAGGAACAGACAAATTTTATCTCCCCTTGCGGTGCGGGAATCGAACCCATGACATTCACGTATCGCGCGTGCTGCTCTAACTGAGCTAACCGCAAGTTATCGTAGGCGATTTTTCTGCTGCATCAACCGTTAGCCTCCGGTATTTTCTAATCTATTTTATTCATTTCACGAGCAAGTATTTAGAAAGATAGATTGATAGATATACTTTATTGCACAAAACTTTACAGAAATAGGTTTTACAGATTGGTAGTACAATTTAGGCGGTCTTATCGCTAAAATTAGCTATTTCGGCTATCCTACTACTATTATAAAGGCGAAAGTTTGTAAGTATGGATGTATGGATGTTTGTTACTCTTTCACGCAAAAACTACAGAACGGATTTGGATACAATTTGGTAGGAAGACAGATGACATACTAGATTAACATATAGGATACTTTTTATCCCGAAATAACGCGGGCGAAGTCGCGGGCAACAGCTATATTACATAAAGATTAAACCAATAGGAGCAAATAATCGGCAAAAGTAAAAAAAAACGGGCCACGAAGCCACGCCGAGCCACTTGTAATAATACAATCTAGAAATCAAACATAACACTTACTTTTTTTTAATTTTTGTACAACCCAAAAGGTACCAGAAAACTTTTATCTAACATAATTATCTTTAGTTTATTTGAAAATATCTACTGAGAGAATCTGGAACAAATTACAATTATGTTAGTAAAGAAAAATGTAATGAACTAATCTTAGTTCTATTAACTTCTTACATTAATTTAACCAAATACGATTTAGTAGATAAGTCCGAACCAGTAGTTAATTAATGTTAATACATAGTCATCCCTACTAATATTATAAAAGCGAAAGTAACTCTGTCTGTCTGTTACGCTTTCCTGCTTAAACCTCTCAACCGATTTTGATGAAATTTGGTATAAGGTATACGTTGAATCTCAAGAACGGACATGTGACTTTTTATTAGAAAATAAGGGGGGACGGGGGTAATACCACCTTTGAAAGTTTATATGGAAAAATGTTTATTTTTGAAGTTAGAGATATGAAATTTGGCACAAATATAGCTCGAAACTTGGATTAAAATATAGACAAATATTAGGGGAGAAAGGGGTAAAACCGACCATGAAAGGATGTAGTCCACGCGAACGAAGTCGCAGGCACAGCTAGTTATAAATAAATAAATATTGGACAACATCACATACATTGCTCTGATTCGGTGGTAAGTAGCTTAAGCACTTGTGTTACAGAAATCAGAAACAACGACGGTACCACAACGCCCAGACCCGAGACAATATAGAAAAGTTTGTTTCCCATACTGACCCGACCGGGGATCGAACCCGGAACCTCAGAGATGGCGCTCGCCAATGTCAGGCCCGCTCGCCTCTCGGCTATTGATTGATTAGTCTAATCTTTACCAGCAAATGTAATTGGAGTGTCTGTATTATTAAAATTATCGTTTTTTGCTGTATCCATGAAACATAAACCAAAATAAAAATTGAAATTTTCTCAGTTTCTTTGTTCCGGCTGATCTCTGAAACGGCTAAACAGATTTTCTCGGGACTTTTGCTGATGTAATAAATAGTAGGTACTTTTCATAAAAAAAATAATTAAAATTGATTATAATACAGAGCATCAAATTTGAGTGGAAAAACTATAATGAAGTTTCGTTGCGCTATGTTTTAAAACAATATATCTTAGTAAATGTGTGTTTAATAGTAAAAAAGTATTTGCGTCATATTTTTTTTTGGTTATCTAACAGTTACGTTAACCACCTAAGAGTTTTTACACTATTGCCCTATTTGATCATTGTTTTGTTGACACAACGATTTAAAAAACCGGCCAAGTGCCAGTCGGACTTGCGCACGAAGGGTTCCGTACCATTACCCATTCAACGTTAAATACATTTATTTATTTTTAAAGTAAATATGCAACTAAATATTAGATAGATAGATAGAAACACTTTACTGCACAGAAAATTCACAGAAATTGGTTTTACAGAAATATTTAAGTACAATATAGGCGGTCTTATTGCTAGAGAGCAATCTCTTCCAGACAACCTTTAGGTAGAGGAAATAGTAGACATCGAGAAACGGGTACAGCCGTGCAAAATGTTTGAGAAAAATACTAACAGAAAATATCAATATAAATACCATAACAAAATAAAAATATAAAAAAAATACATAAAGATAAATAAAACTATAATAAATAAATAAATACCTATTTAATAAATAAATATATAAATTTCTATAAAGTATTTATGATATAAACAAATAGAAATAAATATATGAAATAAATTAATTACCAACAAAGCTTAGCATTATTTAAATACTTTGATAAAGGATACAAGTTCGGATTTAGTTAAGAGAAAGAAAGAAAGTTTTTACTCTTGATCGACGAATATTTGTTGAATATTTCGAGGGCCGACCTGTTGCTGTTATTTAACATCGCGCAAAAAAAGGCTAAAAATCACCTTCGTTGAATGGGAGCCCCCATTTTATTTAATTTTCATTTCATTTTTTTTTTTTAGTTAAGTATACAACTTAATATTCTATGAATACTTCAAGCGTCTAACAACAGTTCTTATTAATAGCGAGTAAAAAACAGCAAAAAAAAATCCGTTTATTATACTCGTATTTGAGCCCCTCTTAAAAATGTTGTTTTTTGTATTTAGTACTTTTTATTAAAGCACAAACAGAAATACATAATCTATTAAAATTTCAACTATCTGGCTATTACGGTTCTTAAGATATAGCCTGGTGACAGACAGACGAACGGACGGACGGACGGACTGACAGCGAAGTCTTAGTAATACGGTCCCGTTTTAACCCTTTAAGTACGGAACCCTAAAAAGGATAATTTTGGTCAACCTTATATTAAACACCAACTGTAACTCTTATTCAAAGGGTATAAAGTTCACAGTTGACTGAATCCGTAAACAAATACAGTTAGGACACTTGATTGTGCGTCCGTCCGTTACTCGTGACCAACTGACCGTGAATTAGTACTAGTTTGTTTGTTACAGTTCAATATTAGTTGCTGAAACGGGAAAAATGTGCTACGATTTTTATTTTAAAAAGTGTAAAAACTAAATATAATAGAGAGGTAGGGCATAACGTTTTACCGCTCGAATTGAAGCAGCCCGACGGGTGAAACTGACTATTCATAAGTGCTTTTGTAAAGTTTACATGAATAAAGATGATTTCTATTCTATTCTATTCTAAATACCTCCACCTTACAGAAGACCGCAGCCAAATAACAATCAACTCTGTGTTGTTGTGTTCCTGCGTGTGAGTAAGGTTTCCAGAGCTCATGGGGGGTGCTACATTAGTAGCAGAGGTCAAGCCTTCAAGGTAAGGGCGACAAGTCCAGTAACATTTATTATGCTGTACTTATCGCCCTTAAGCTACGACCACATTACCTAGAAGGCGCAGAAGAGGCAGTATACGACCGCGCTGTTCTTCCGCACCGGCTGACTGGGAGTGTGAGGGCAACCCAGTCGGCATCGCACCCACGGTCTCCACGGTCCACAACACCGCCGGCGGTGTTGTGGATGGAAAGGCTTAGTCAATTTCCCACAGCACCGCCACTAAGGCGTTGAGGTCCGCCGGGGAGTTTTAGTGGGTAGTCCTGCCCTTAGTCCCACACACGCCGTCACTCTCCCTCGGGTGGCGGTACGGTGCGTCACGCATTCCTCCACGATAAAAAAAAAAGGACCTCATTACCACTTAACATCAGCAGGGATGAGGTCAATCTTGAAGTGTAATATAAAAAAAGACAACAAGGCTCTATTTTTTTACACTCCATCCAAACCACCGAAGACAAGAACAATAAATAAAAAAAAAATATTATAACAAGATAAAATATTTGAATAAATCTTTTCTCAAAAAGTAAATATATTCTCTAACTCACTCTATAATCAAAGTAATGCCATTGTATTCGCCAAAGATTTAAACAAAAAAGATTCAGTTTGGCTTTGACACTCGTATAAAATAAAACTTTGCACCGTAAACAGTTGCAAAGATTCGTAATTTTTGTTCATGATGAGACGAGATTGGAAAAGTTTGCCAAAGTAGGACCTTTGTGCGACCGTGGGAATTTTAGAAATTAATATTTTATGTACTAACATGTGAAAAGTGAGTTCATTGGCCTCATAGCAGCTTTTTAATGCCACTCATGTCGAGGTTTTGAAGACTTGCTGAAGGATTTAAGAATAAAAAACTCGATCGATCAGATTTGGGTAAAGTAGTAGGATATAATTTATTGCACAAAATATTTATGGAAATTGGTTTCACAGATAAGTTATAGTACAATTTTGACGGTGATATCACTAGAAAGAGTTTTTAGACCACTAATAAAGGGTTAGTTAGTGATCGATTGGCACAAAATTTATTCGCCCGAACGTGCGAATCGTCCCTTTTCAATAAAAACATTTTTTTGGTAGGCTTTTCGCACGAATGTATTTTAAACGCATGCGAATTGAATCCTGCAATAAATAGTATAGCGTTTGGTTCCTGAAGGAGTCGATTCGCACGCGTTAAAATATATTCGTGCGAAACGCCTATCAAAAAAATGTTTTTATTGAAAGCGGATTATTCGTACGTTCAGGCGAATTAATGTCGTGCGAATCGACTACTAACCCCCTTTAAGTATAGGAAACGAATTAAGCTGACTGTACAGGCACAAGCAATGAAATGTTTGACGACCTCCGTAGCCGAGAGGCGAGCGGGCCTGACTTTGGCGTCGCGCCATCTCTGAGGTTCCGGGTTCGATCCCCGGTCGGGCCAATATGGGAAACGAACTTTTCCATATTGTCTTGGGTCTGGGTGTTGTGGTACCGTCGTTGTTTCTGATTTCTGTTACACAAGTGCTTAAGCTACTTACCGCAGAATCAGAGCAATGTATGTGATGTTGTCCAATATTATTAAGAGCCTAAGATGTGATCATAAGTCAAAGTCAAATAATTTTATTCATATTGATTATGATTATATTAGTTTCAATTATGAATAGTTATTTCAAAGAAACAAAAAAAAATATCTCCCTTTGCGATGCGGGGCCCAAGCCCACGACCATCACGGGTGAAGGTTCGCTTTAGTTTTAAGTTAATAACATACTAGCTGTGCCCGCGACTTCATTCGCATGGTCTACAGGATTTCGATTTTTTATTACAAAATTAAAATATTATTCTGAAAAAAGTAGCCTAAATCGGTCCAGCCACTTCAGAGAGTAGCCGAAACAAACAGACAAACAGACAAAAATTGTAAAAAATGTTATTTTGGTATGTATACATAGGTATTTATTAAAAAGTGCTCATTTTAATATTGCAAACAGACACTCCAATTTCATTTACATATATGTATAGATTAGTGCACGTGACTCTACATAGCGATTCTCGCTTCAATATAAAACTACAATATAAATACTAACAAATAAGCATTTCTGCTTCACCTTCCTAAAGTACTAAAAACTGTCTTTATCATTCCATCCGAACGTCTCGTAAGTCTTAGTTTTTGCGAGCGTTTCCGCTAATTCCGCGCGACTGTACCTCAGCGGGTCCGGGAGACAGTTCACCATGAATCACGTTTACCGACCTCCTGCAAAGAACTGAGTGCTGCCACAGAGACGGACCGAGGGACATGATCCTTGAAACGTTTGGGAAGATTTGTATCGTGGTCTCATGATCTTCAAATATCCGTTGATTAGTGGAAATATTAGTGTCGTTACAGCTAATTACAATCTGTTGTTACTTAACTCAACAAAAATAACTTATGTATGTAAAGTGTTTGATTTGTTTATGCGTGTTTTTTTTAATTAACTTATATAATAAGTAGCTTTCATCTTCTATAGCTATTGTGCACTAGCATTGTGCAGTCCGTGAATTTCAAATTTAAAATATAGTTTGTTACGTTTATGTAGCTTTTTTAAGGTGTAAACATTAATTGTAAAAGTAGAAATAAGTAAATATCTACTATTGTAACTTACCTCATTTCATACACAATAAATCTACTTTCTTACTGACAAACGAATGATGCTGACTGTACAGTCCAGAGCAATAAAATGTAAACACTAGTAGTCTTATGACGTTTCCATAAGGATTATATTAAAATGAGTTGGTGTACATGGCAGTGCACGTGACTAGCAATTCTCGCAACTCCAATACAAGCACGAACAAATAAGCATTTCTACCTCACATTCTTAAAGTACTAAAAACTGTCTTCAACGTTCCATCCGAACGTCTCGTAAGTCTTAGTTTTTGCGAGCGTTTCCGCTAATTCCGCGCGACTGTACCTCAGCGGGTCCGGGAGACAGTTCACCATGAATCACGTTTACCGACCTCCTGCAAAGAACTGAGTGCTGCCACAGAGACGGACCGAGGGGCTTGATCCTTGAAACGTTTGGAAAAATTTGTGAAATATCATGTGATTAACCGAAATATTAGAGACGTTACAGTTCTGATTAAAATTGTATTACTGCTCGTCATGAATCACGTTTACCGACCTCCTGCAAAGAACTGAGTGCTACCACTGAGACGGACTGAGGGACATGATCCATGAAACGTTTGGAAAGAGGTTGTATTGAGGCCACATAATGTTAAAATATCTTTTGACTAGTCGAAATATTAGTGTCGTTACAGCTACTTACAATCTGTTGTTACTTGCCTCAACAAAAGTTGACTTAATTTATTTGATGCAGCGTGATTTTATTAATTAAATTATATACGTTTTATAATTTTGAGTAAATTTTTAAATTTTTAAATACACATTCAATTTAATCATGTACGTTTCAGTTTATTTAATAGTTACCGTAAAGTATTGTTGTTTTTTATTTTAAAAAACTTATTTCCACTGTTGCCGTACTCATAAACTAACCTTTTGCATGACTCAAGGGTGGACTGATAGATAAAGCTCTTACAATCATGTGCAGTTGTTAAACTTGTATGTTGTTAACAATAAAATTTTAAATAAAACAAAATAAAAATTTTTTGCATTGAATACATATTTTACAACATTTAGTAGCAGTACACAAGTTGCCGTAGGTAGTCTATCAAAAGACTATAATATGGTAGTGCAAATACGCTCGCTATGCTAACTACGTCGTATTTTGACATCATTGATACACAAATGGCGTAGACAGCCGAACACGAAGCGTGCAGATCCTTCGTGGTTGTAAGACAACACATGCATTTAATTCGTTACGTCATCCCGTCATCCCCAACTGTACCTCAGCGACGAGACCGGAAGATAGTTCACCATGAATCACGTTTACCGACCTCCTACAAATAACTGAGTGCTACCACAGAGATGGACTAAGGAATTTAGGCCTTGATAAAGCAACTTTTGATAATCTGGGTAAGACTTTTGGCCGTTTGTGTTATTTTTTTATAAATATAGGGTATTTGATTTACCTTTTCTAGAGCGTTTTTAAATATTATCCTAGGCATCAGTCTAAAACAGAATTATGGATATTAAACTGCACGTCAAGGTTAACACAAAATTTAGTTCTGATGCTGACATTAAAAATAGGTTGTTAGGCAAATTTCTTCCCTCACTCTGGCCCTGGTTCTCTTTTAAAAAAACCATAAGAGCTTCCTCTGTCGCTCGCAAGTGGAATGAGCTCTTCTGTACCTTGATGTCGTTTGAGCGGAAGCGTGTTTGAAAACAGATCAATAAACACATATTTTAGTGTTTTGAACTGCTTTTATAGGCATACACGAGTAGTCCCTATTTATGAATAATTTAATAAAAATAAAGAACACGTAATTACTGACTGACTTTTAATTAATTTTTACTGAGTTTTATGTCAAAAATTAGGTAGAAATTATATTGGTTGATTTTAGATCTCTCACCTGTCAATACAATAAAGTAAAAATGTATAACTTAAAACGGCTAGAATAATCACGCAATCAAATTATTTCCAGTGCTGAAAAATAGTTCGATCTGCACATTTTTGCTCTAACTCCGTTTTTGGTTCCCTTTTGTAAAACCTTAAGAGCTTTCTCTGTGGGCCGCATGTGGAATGAGCTCTTTACTTATTTTTTTTAAATCCTTCTTACTGTTATATTAACTACATGATATATTGGTTGAGATTCGATATCTCGTCTTGCAATATAATTAAGAGTTGATTTATAACTTTGTACGGTTAGAGTAGTCACGCAATCAAAATATGGTCCCACACATCTGCCCTCACACCGGCTCTGGGTCTCTTTTGAAAAACCTTAAGAGCTTCCTCTGTCGGCCGCATGCGGAATGAGCTCTTTTGTACCTTGATGTCATTATTTGCTGATTTTGCATTAAATTTCAAACTGAGTTTTGTGCCAAATATTAGCTACATAATATAAAGGTTGAGACTATGTCTCTCGCCTTGCAATAAAATAAAGTGTTCATATATGACTTATTTATCCCCTCACCCCGGCCCTGGTTCTCTTTTGAAAAACCTTAAGAGCTTCCTCTGTCGGCCGCATGCGGAATGAGCTCTTTTGTACCTTGATGTCATTTGAGCGGGCAGCGTGTTTGAATACGGACCAATATTCACCTTTGGCGTTCGGAATTGCTTTTATGGGCGTGAAAGAGCTTGTACAAACGCTTGTAAGTTTTACAACACCATTGTGTATATTCGATGCCAATAAATGTTACCTCGGTGGCGCAGTGGCTAAGGTAGGCGGCCAAAGCGCGAAAGGTCCCGGGTTCGATTCCCGGTCGGGTCAATTTGGAAAACGAACTTTTCTAAATTGACTTGAGTCTGGGTGTGCTGGGATGACGCCCCCAGTTAGTATCCGTCGTCTGGTACTCATAGTACAAGGGAAAACCTTAGTTTGAGACCAGGTGATTGGTGTGATTGTCTGGCGCATTTATTTATTTATTCTATTTTATAACAAAAAAATTTTTGGGGTGGAGTTAATTGTAATTATCAGAAATCATCAAAGTAATAAACTTTATCACTTGCTATGTATATCGGACTTAATGGCAGTACCACAATTTATACTTATATTAAAACATATATTTACACCGATCTTCAGATAAACATTAAATTGTTTTCATATAAAATTTTGTCCTGAACAAGGAGCTTTTGGATAAACAGATCAACCGGATCAGTCTACTAAATTTATTATCTTTTTGAACTTTAATATATAATATGATTTAAAAATTAAATAATTATTTACGCGGACTGTAATGAATAGGTCGTTTTTGGTAGAAACGTATAATGACAAGTAAAATCAAAAAACAAAGCTATAAAAAATGAACATTTAGAAATGACAGATTAAAAGCTATACATAAACTATAAAAAGGCTCCTTACAAAGGAGTCCATAACAATATGTTTTATACATTTCAATTTGTCAATACTTTATATTTCATTCTAGAAATAGTATATTGTTTATTCTATTTTATCACGATAGTGTGTAAGTTTTAAACAATACCTATAGTGTTTAGTGTTTTGTTTATTGTATATTTGTTTTATAATATAAATTTATACATTTTACTGTTACTGCACCCAAAAACTTATTAACTGAATGACCCAAGGGTCGGCTCTTAAAGAAATCTCCTCGCGTTAAGTTCAACTGTAGTGCTTTTAAATACATAAGTGTATAAAGTAAATAAAAAAATCATCTATTTTGACTTCATAAATAAATATTGGACAACATCACAAAAATTGCTCTGATTCGGTGGTAAGTAGCTTAAGCACTTGTGTTACAAAAATCCAAAATAACGACGGTACTATAACACCCAGATCCGAAACAATAAAGAAAAGTTCGTTTTCCATATTCACCCGACCAGGGATCGAATCCGGAACCTTGGAGATAGCGCGACACTAAAGTCTTACCCGCTTGCCTCTCAGTTACGAAGGTCGTCCAATAACGATAGTAAATTTGTTACTCTAAACACTTTGATTAGTAATAAGGTTTAAGACATTTATTTCTCAAAAAATAATACAAATTCGGTTATATGAGAAATTCAGACAAAATATTTACATAAGTGCAGTGTACGGTAAATAAATAATTTAAGTATTTTACATTACAAATTACAACAAAAAATACATCAAGTGTTTTCGCGAGATTAAAATAAAATATTTTGTGGGTATTACGAAGATAGAATATGTTATACGTTATGACGTACGTACGTAGTAATAGGAACAAAAAAACATTTCGTAAGCTACGATAACACCGAACGCTTAAAACGACAAGAAATACCCATCCCTTTTTTTTTTTGAGATGGGGTAATACTTTTCGTACCATATCGCTGCCGTGGGGACGACAGCGACGTGTGTGGGACTCCCCCGCTAGGAGCGAGGACTACCCGAACTAAAAAACCCATCCACCTTCTCATCGCCCAGTGACAGCGCTACAAGAAATACCCATCCCACTATATCGTGTTACAATTTTTATTAGCACTGTCCCCTCGACAGATTAATTGACCATAAGCAATACGTTCGTCCACTATTATCGTAACGGAATACACTTGTTTACCGTTTTTGTTTGTTTGGCTCTGTTTGTTTGCGATGTGTTTTGTTTGCGAAATCCAATACGTGTCTTATTCCCGTAACTGCTTAAGATCTGGGGATTCGTTTCCTGATAATAGGATAAAAATAAAGCAAGAGGTTAAGTAGCGCTCGGCGTTTGATGTGAATGGAAAAAATGTCAATGGAAGTTTTGGCGCAAATAAAATGCCGAGCCATGAAGTGTTTAAGCTTTATTTATTTTTATAAGGGTTATTATTAAAGTAAGAATTATAATTGGGTAAGAATCAATATTGTATAAAATTCGTTAGTTTTTGTTTTCTTAATACAATGATAATGTATTTTTGCTCCAAAAATTTATAAAAATTAATAATGATACTGCGCACCCGCATTCAGTAGAGTTCACATTCATCAACGTGTTTTCGTCACAAAATCTAAATTTTAAGGAAATATATCTTAGTACATTATTGTTTGCTTGATTAAAGATAAAATATGTGGCTTATATAAGTTGGTAATCTAATTGTGAAACATATATTTTAGTCATATTCCCTATTGTGGGTATTTTAGGCAATTGAGATTAAGTTATGTGAGATAAATAAATATATTATAATAAATATTTTTGACGATCTCCGTAGCCGAGAGGCGAGCGGGCCGGACTTGGGCGTCGCGCTATCTCTGAGGTTCCGGGTTCGATCCCCGGTCGGGTCAATATGGAAAACGAACTTTTCTATATTGTCTCGGGTCTGGGTGTTGTGGTACCTTCGTTGTTTCTGATTTCTGTAACACAAGTGCTTAAGCTACTTACCACAGGATCAGAGGAATGTATGTGATGTTGTCCAATATTTATTTATTTATTTATATTTATATTTATACATAATTGCAACCACAAGTGACTCGTTCTTAAGGTAAATATGACCCCGCCCTGTGGTCACTGTAACAAGTGAGATTTGCTTCTGGTATTTAGTTTCTATCGTAAGTGCAATTCTGTTTTAATTTGGCAATCATCATCATAATTGGAAATGAAATATAATAGACGATTCATAAATAAAACTAACGTAACTCGATTTTTTTAAATTTTGAATCATTATTCTGTGCCACTTTCATTAAAAATAAATATGGTAAACTAGCTGTTGCCCGTGACTCCGTCTGCATTATAGGAAGAGGAAATAGTAGATGACGAAAGATCTCTAAAATCTATGAAAATACCAGAGGTTCATTAAATGGGTAATAATTACCCAACTTTCATGTCCGTGTTACATTTTACTCCCATGACTCCGGGTTAAGTTTAAAGATCTTCATAGTTAAACCCTCTACCAACCATCTCACGTGATGGAGCTGAACAGGCGAAACGACATACCTAATTACATGGATTCACTCGTCTGCTAAAAGCCATGTTCACACTGATGATATTTTTCTACAACTTAAGTTTTTACCTGCTATTGTAATTACGAGTAATATATTGACCATGGTATTATATTCAACTAGCGGACCCGACAGACTTCGCCCTGTCAAAAAGATGGAATGGAATGCGGCTTGATTCTAAATTTTAGTTAGAAAAGGTTTGTACTGGAAAAAGATAAGGGCTGTCTTTAGAGTTTTCCCGGCATATAATTCGGTATTTCTGGCCGTAAAAACCATCCTTGAACTTCAACGAACATTTTTAAAAAACAATTGTCAAAATTGCTCCAACCGCTGCCGAGTTATGCGCTTACTAACACATTTTGCGATTCATTTTTATATAATAGATGAGTTAATCCAGAGTGGTACACTTAAAGTAATTAATCAGATACTGCTCCTGTTACTAGACTACTGAGTTTCCTACCGTTGTCTTCTCGGTAAATATAGTAGTATATATATACCCAACCGACAGTAGAGTCACTTTGCATTGTATTCAATGACGATTCAAAAGTATTATTATGTAACCTACTTGAATAAAGAACTTTACTTTCACTTTGATTTTGACTTCGTTCATCAGATTGAAACGACAAATATACTTTTTATTAGATATGCTACAGTTTGTAAGAAGAAATGGATGTTTCAAGCAAAAAAAAATAGGATCTCATAAATATTAAGATAATTGTGTTAAAGTGATGCATAAATGCACAGGTAGTGCATCTATTTTTGAACATTTGATATTTTTCCTATCATATGATATTCATATCATCATATATTCAAAGGTAAATGAATTAAATGTTGGTACTTGTTGAAAGGTTTTATCGCCAAAATAGTTGTGTATTTAATGTTTAAAATGAGACTGCCACCGTACCTTGCTTACGGTTAAGTGCTGTTAATTTTGCCCTTTTTTAATGGCAGTTTGTTTGAACTTGGACCATGTTACATCTTAAATTATTTAAACGTCTTAATTCAGACGCAGTCATTTTTCACTGTCAGAAGGGAAAGCAGAAGAGGGAATAGATTTCAACCATTCATCTTATAATCTTTGAACTATGATCATGACCACAAATTTGTTTCCTTGGAAATTGTGCTTCCAGTGCAGCTTTACCGCTTCATCGATGGACTATGTAACCCTAAACCGCTAGTGCGTCCAAATAATACCTAAATCAGTCATGTATCGTTGCGCGGGTGATCGCATCGGCACATATCTCCGGCCATTTGGCGCGAGGCCGGAACGACCCGATATAAATCTGGGACGGGTCGTCCGGACTTAGGGTCGAGTACGCAGCCGGCCGTTGTTATCAGACTTCTTTGTGTCTTTTGAGTCGATTTTCATATTATTTTAGCTGAGAAGACGTTTTGAATTTAAATTATTTTAACAAATATCCACCTTTTAACCCGTTATGATTTCGTGATTAATTAGCCAGTCAGTCAGTGAGTGGTTTTTCTATAAATTTATTTCTATAAACGTTCAATTTTTTATTTTAGTTTGGTTACTAAAAGATTTTGTTAGGTTGGATAATTATGTATTTACTTAGCGACACAAATTTTCTTTAATGGGGACTGAGTAAATTAATGACCAAATTGGAAGTATATCATTCAACAACTGAGTTACGAGATTAGGTTTTTGACGAGAATTCATTTTTATAGGATAATGTAATTGTATGGACTATTTTTTTGTTAAAACATTGCGCGAATGTTTCGCAATTTTAAAAGGGATGCTATAAACAGATAGCACCATCATCTCACCTACTCGGAGGGACCTGGAGACCGATATAAATTTACAAGGGTTAACCTCGGGTTAGGCGAACGCGCCGCCACCTGCGACAATGTTGCCATCTATCATAGTCTTATTATGTTTTTGAGAAGTTTTATTTCATAAAAATATTGGTAGTCTTAGCTTAGATTCACAAAGTACTGCTGATCTTTAGACGTGGAAGTCTATATTTTACATAATTTAAATTTCTTTACAGTCATTGACAACTTAAATTTTTCAATTACTAACCTTGATAGTTCTGGGGACTGGCCTCCCGTTTCTATGAAATTTCACTGAGTTTAATATTTCATGTATTACGAAATATGATTATTTATTTATTTTATTTAAAAACTTTTTTGCACAAAAAAAAGTACAAAAGGTGGACTTAATGCTAGGAGCATTCTCTACCAGTCAACCGTTGGGTCATGCAGATAGTACGTTTATAGGTGTGGTAACAGTAAAAATGTGAGTATGGATAACAACAAAATTAATAATCATAAATAGCAGAAAATTACACACGAGAATAGAATATTCATACATATAGGTTCATGATAAATAAATATAATAATTAAGCAATATAATATATGTATATATATATATATATATAAAACAAAATAATATATATAAATATATGCAAACAAGTGAATAATTAAAGCAAACAATTGAGCAAACGAAATTTTATGTAGAGGGGGAGGAATAAAAGAATTCACGAACTTTTAATTTAAAAATTCCCTTAGTGAGGGATTGTCGAGTTTCGGTGGGCAGAGTGTTCCAAAGCCGGATGGCTTGCACAGTGAAAGACTTGGAGAAGAACTCAGTATGATGTCTTGGAATGCTTATGCTGAGATTGTCTGAGGAGCGAAGAGAACGGTCGTGAGAAAGACAGAGGTATTGAAATTGTTTCTTAAGATAGGACGGGGACAATGGATTGTTAAGAATATTGAATAACAGGCCTAGAATTCTAGTGTTTCTCCGTTCACGTATCGGGAGCCATTTAAGTTGACTGCGAAAACTAGAAATGTGATCGTACTTACGAAGCCCAAAGATGAATCTGATACAGTTGTTAAGAAGACGATCAAGTTTTGTAACCAGGATTTCTGAGATATCTGGATAACATGCGTCAGCGTAGTCAATAATGGGTAAAATTAAAAACGATGCAGTTACATCGTAAATTTAGTGAATAGCCTTTAGTCTTTTTTTAAATTGACAACTAATGTAATAACGTGTATTAATTTAAGCATTTTAAGAAATTGACGTTGTGTATACAGCCTCATACATCCAGCGCTAGATGAAGTCAGCAACGTCTTGGGACAACTCAGACTAATTGCACCAAAAAGGCAGCGAGTCACGCGCTGAATAAATTTATCTAAGAACCTGCAACACTAACCGTTGGGAACCTCTGGTAATGCACTATTGGTTAGTTTAAAAATGTTTCAGCTAACTGATATAGCGCTAACCAGAAGTAAATTTAAAAAACGAGCAAGATCCAATTATGGCGCCTCTCTTGTATGCTCCCAATAACATATACCTATACCAATTGTCAGTTCAAAGTAAGTATGAAACGCGAAGATCTCAACCGATTTGAAGACCTCCGTAGTTGAGAGGCGAGCGTGCCGGACTTTGGCGTCGCGCCATCTCTGAGGTTCCGGGTTCGATCCCCGGTCGGGTCAATATGGAAAACGAACTTTTCTGTATTGTCTCTAGTCTGGGTGTTGTGGTATTGTCGGTGTTTCTGATTTCTGTAACACAAGTGCTTTAGCTACTTAACACAGAATTAGAGCAATGTGTGTGATGTTGTCCAATATTTATTTATTTATTATACTCGATCGACTCGATCGAATAGGATTTTGGAAGTAACAGAATATCTATAACATCTATAAAAACATACCCTGGGATACATGATGGTGAAGCTTTTCGATGAAATTTGAAGATAAGTAAGTTGATTTTTTTTATTGTCTAAGTGTACGATTCATAGGGATGACAATAAAAAAGCGATATTTCTTTTTTTTTCTTCACTAGAGTGAGTTCTAGAGTAAGTGTGTGTTTTGACGACCTCCGTAGCCGAGAGGCGAGCGTGCCGGACTTTGGCGTCGCGCCATCTCTGAGGTTCCGGGTTCGATCCCCGGTCGGGTCAATATGGAAAACGAACTTTTCTGTATTGTCTCGGGTCTCGGAATCAAAGCAATGTATGCGATGTTGTCCAATATTCAATATTGAAAGTGTCGAGTTTCTTGCCGGTTCTTCTCGACATGATCAACATTCCCCGTGTTCGGAATGTTCGGTAGAATACTTCATTTGTACTGACGATTCATAAGTGCTTTTGTAAAGCTTACATGAATAAAGATGTTTTCTTTTCTTTAAGATTATCGAACAACAGTAAAGCCAAATAATGAGAATACTTTTTGAAATGCAAAATATGTATTTCCATAGCACCAGTCGTAATTAGCGAAGACAGAACTCATCCATTGAGAATCTGACGAATCGTAAACAGTCGGATTTCTACCGCCTCTCCCGAGAAATCAAACTTTCGAGGGAAAATATCGGCGCATTGTTTTTGTGTAGCTTAGTGATGTTGGGATGGGGATGCACGGAAATTTTATCGAATCATAACTTGTTCAGGAGCGATTGAAAAAACAAAATAGTGAATTTATGGAAAACAATGGATTTAATTTAAGTAAATGTTTGAGTGTTATCCAGAATGTGAAATCAAAAGGTGTTTAAAAAACACGTCTAATAGAAAAAATAAAACCACGGCTTCGTCGGCCCAAGAAACAAAAAAAAGCAAGATACTTATCCTGAATCATCAATGTACTTCGTTAAACTTTTTTAAATGTTGAACGACCTTTCAAAGTAATAAAATGTTCAATGATTTGGAAGGCTAAATAAAGGTTAACGGATTTAGAAAATTCAATATTTAAAAAAATGTTAAAAAAAAAACATCAATATTTGCACTATATAAATAAAAATTGTACTTTTAATCAATTAATTACTAGTTACTCTATGTTATGAAAAGCACGAATGTATGTTGATTCCTTTTAAATAAATTATTTAAGTAATCTTAAAATAGGATATTAAATCTATTTTAGACGTTTTTCACAAGTAACATTATTTTTACTTAGACGATTCTGAGAATGCTAAGTATTTGGACAATTAAAAATGAATATATAACACGAGGAACTA
The DNA here is from genome assembly GCA_037074685.1 of Glyphodes pyloalis. Taxonomy (NCBI): domain Eukaryota; kingdom Metazoa; phylum Arthropoda; class Insecta; order Lepidoptera; family Crambidae; genus Glyphodes; species Glyphodes pyloalis. Next base: position 1,735,505 of record JAYKKO010000030.1, on the reverse strand, counting down.
AATAGGTTAAGTTTCTCGTGTTATATACCCCTAATTAAACATGAGCCTTACCGCAGCCGTAGTGTAGCAGCTTTTGAATTACTAATGAATATATAACACGAGGAACTAAATAGGTTAAGTTCCTCGTGTTATATACCCCTAATTAAACATGAGCCTTACCGCAGCCGTAGTGTAGCAGCTTTTGAATTACTAATGAATATATAACACGAGGAACTAAATAGGTTAAGTTCGTCGTGTTATATACCCCTAATTAAACATGAGCCTTACCGCAGCCGTAGTGTAGCAGCTTTTGAATTACTAATGAATATATAACACGAGGAACTAAATAGGTTAAGTTCGTCGTGTTATATACCCCTAATTAAACATGAGCCTTACCGCAGCCGTAGTGTAGCAGCTTTTAAATTACTAATGAATATATAACACGAGGAACTAAATAGGTTAAGTTCGTCGTGTTATATACCCCTAATTAAACATGAGCCTTACCGCAGCCGTAGTGTAGCAGCTTTTAAATTACTAATGAATATATAACACGAGGAACTAAATAGGTTAAGTTCGTCGTGTTATATACCCCTAATTAAACATGAGCCTTACCGCAGCCGTAGTGTAGCAGCTTTTAAATTACTAATGAATATATAACACGAGGAACTAAATAGGTTAAGTTCCTCGTGTTATATACCCCTAATTAAACATGAGCCTTACCGCAGCCGTAGTGTAGCAGCTTTTAAATTACTAATGAATATATAACACGAGGAACTAAATAGGTTAAGTTCCTCGTGTTATATACCCCTAATTAAACATGAGCCTTACCGCAGCCGTAGTGTAGCAGCTTTTAAATTACTAATGAATATATATTACGAGGAACTAAATAGGTTAAGTTCCTCATGTTATATACCCCTAATTAAACATGAGCCTTACCGCAGCCGTAGTGTAGCAGCTTTTAAATTACTAATGAATATATATTACGAGGAACTAAATAGGTTAAGTTCCTCATGTTATATACCCCTAATTAAACATGAGCCTTACCGCAGCCGTAGTGTAGCAGCTTTTAAATTTCAACTCCAACTCCAAAACAGAGTATATTACCTTTTCAAATTTTGAGCAATAATATGAGATTATAATTAAAAAAATATATCGATAGTAAAACAAATTATTGCACATCACCAACACACTGATGAATCAATATTGACTGAAGCCGAATCGTTCGTGCGATTTGATCAAAAATATGTGAAAATATTGGTTATCAAACACACACAAATGGAAACGTGAATCTAATAAAAGCTTCAACAATGATATCTCTTCAAAGACTTGACGAATCGCAAATTGCATATTGTCTTGTGTGTCTTGATAATAGTAGGTATCTACGTAGTTTGTTATGACAAGGACGACCGTTGACTTGCCTTTGATCATTTTATTTATTAATTTAAAAACTTTATTGCACAAATAAGTACATCAGGTGGACTTAATGCTAGGGGCATTCTCTACCAGTTAACCCTTGGATCATGCAGATAGTTTGTATATGGGTGCGGTAATAGGGGAGAAAAAAAGAAATCATTTAAAAGAACAATAAATTAGGCATTAAAAATAACATTGCGGTATTCTTTAAATATACAATAATAATACACATACTATTTAAATTAAATAGAATATATACATAAAATATGAAGGTATACTTAGATTTATTTTTTATTTATTTAAAAAACTTTATTGCACAAAATAAAAAGTACAAAAGGCGGACTTAATGCTAGAAGCATTCTCTACCAGTCAACCGTTGGGTCATGCAGATAGTTCGTTTATGGGTGCGGTAACAGTGAAAATGTGAGTATAGATTACAACAAAAAAAACATAATATTGATAGTTTATATATAAAACAAATACATAACTATAAATTCAGAAGGTAAATAAATTGGTTCAGCAATTGGCAAATTTATTTTATACTTAAAAAATAATTCAAAATGTTTAAATTATTAATTCATTCGAAAATAAGTTTAACTATGTAGTCTCCAAATAATTTAGACAGAGTTATTTAAAGAGAACAGTTTTAATAATTGTTTAAGGAATCATGGCTCTTGCCCTAATAACTAATTTCCCTAAAATTTGTTTTTTTTTGTATTGCACTTCAAGATTGACCTAATCCTACCTGATGTTAAATGGTCGGGCTAGCTTAAGGGCGACAAGTACAGCATAATAAATCTGTTACTAGACGTGTCCTTACCTTGAAGGCTTGACCACTGCTACTAATGTAGCACCCCCCAAAAGCTCTGGAAACCTTACTCACACGTAGAAACACTGCGGTCTTCTGTAAGGTGGAGGTGTTTCACCAGTCGGACTGCTCCAGATCGAGCAATAAATCGCTATGCCCTACCTCTCTTAAAAAAATCCCTAAAATCTCGTTTTTATAAGTATTTAAAAAATGGACCTTACATCTAGATGCACATTATGACGCGAGGGGCAATAACTTTTTATATATTATGCATGGAACTGTCAACAAAATCATTGATCAAAGTTTTTGCGCCATAATATAAAGTATTCGCTGCAGCGCATCATGTTCGACGTGGCCGCTATTTCCCCAAGGAAATACTGGTGAGTGTGGCACAGTTTTATCGGTATGACACGCCGTTTACGCTACTGGTATAGTGCTAGTATATTTTGAGGTGCATAAGTCATTGACTTCACAATAGATTGAGAACAGAATGATAGTACAAGAGCAATGAAAAGTTAGATAAATAGATACACTTTATTGCACAGAAAAACAGACATTGGTATCACAGCCATAATGAATTACAATTTAGGCGGTCTTATTGCTAGAAAGCAATCTCTTCCAGACATCCAGTAGAGAAAATAGTAGATATCGAGAAACGGGTGCGGCCGTAAAAATATTTATTGAGAAAATATTAACAGGAAACATAAATACCATAACATGATTAATACAAAAAAACATTAGAAAATAATAACACAAATAAATACATACATATAAAGAAGTTAACGGTGAATATGGACAATTTATTTTTATATCGTTAGTAGAAGTGTTGAATTACATTTACCGAGAAAGGCTAAATGGGCTACATTCAATCATGTTGTGACCAACAAGATCAAACAATCAATAGAAAATGTGGATATAGAACGCGTGTGAAACCGCGGCATCTCGCTAGTCTAATAAAAATGTATAAATGCTAGAATACATTGTGATGTATTTCCGTTCGTAATTAGCGAAGACAGAGAGCTCATCCATTGAGAATCTGACGAATTGTAAACAGCCGTATTTCTACCGACTCGCCCGAGAAATCAAACTTTCGAGGAAAAATAAAAATGTATGCGTACCACAATTCTTACCTACCGTTTAAAACATAGATTTGCACGTCTGCTTGCAGGCAGAATACTAACATACCTTTTATAAACATACCATCAAAATGTAAAAATTGTATTCTTGCAAATAAATGATTGATTATTATTATTGATTATTATTAGACCTGATAAAATATAGGAAAGTCCGTTTTCTGTTTTGACCAACCGGGGACCGAATTCTGAACAAAACTCTGGCTCACTCGCGTATAGGCTACAGAAGTCGTCATCATTTATTAATTAAAATCTTTCATTGTACAAGTAAACGAAATTATTATTTTTTCATAAAAACCTTAATCATTAACAGATTTCATGCGCATTAAAGTTATTAATTAGACAGAGAGACCCGACGTGACACGTGCCAATAGTTTACAAAAGCCATACAACTGCTATAGAAAAAAATGTTTTCGCCAGTGAAACGGAAAATAATGGAAAACCGAATTCTTCTCGGTAGGATTAGATTCCTAACCAGCTGTAACTTAAACTTTTGTTTTAATTCATTTTGACGCATAAATGTTACTTGTAGCAAACATGAATAATTGATCATGATTTTGATTATGATTAATGCTTGAAACGGCTGTAACTCGTTCAGTTTTTAACAAATTTTGATACTGAACAACAGTTTCATCAATCGAAGTTACACGAGCAACTTATTCACTTCTTCCAACATCGACGCTGACAATTCCCGCAAAATTTCCACCTAATCCAATACCAGGAAACTTAACCAATGAAATATCCATTCCAATTCATATTTCCCCTCGAAAAAGAGATCGTGGAAACTCAGCGACGACAATGGGGCGAATACGTCAGTCAAATGAGAATTCCTCCACTGAATAGGATCATTCGGAATTTATTCCAAAGGAGCTCTGCACTTCTCGCCTGCGCTTGACGTCTGAGAGTGCAAGCCAAGAATTTACGTAAGTAAGCCGGTTCGAATTTTAGACGCCCATAATTCTGCGGTCGTTATTCGTTTGAGCCCAGGATAGGGTTTATGAGATGATGGGATATAAGCGGTAGCGGGAGCGGGTACGGAAGCCTTTTAAATTAATTGCTTTAGTTGAATATCTAAGGCTTTTTATTAATTTATATTCTAACAAGATGGTGCTTAACTAAGATGACATTTTAGTTTGTTTAAATTAAGATGAACCAATTTTGTTGTTTGTGTTTTTAATAGAAGACATATGTATCAAATCAAACCAATCGCTACGACCTTCATCCGGATTTGGCAAGTCTCGCAGCATCGTTAGACTCTATCAATAATAGTTCAACTCCACATGAATAATTATATATTTAGGAACTAATATTAAACTTTAAATATTTTCACAATTTACTAAATCACTGTACAGTGCACGTTGACAAGCCTACCTGTATATTAAATCGTATGCTCCTGGCCATAATCAGGCAAAAAACCACAAACAACTTAAACACAGAACATTTATTCGTCTTTTGTGTTCCACCTCAGAGGTCAGTCACGCCGTAACACTGACTCTGGCTTTTATGTTCGTGCACTTTATTAACAGTTGAATAAGCCAGTATAACAAAACAGTACACTAAAAAAATAGCTTTTATCATTTAGACCGCTATAAATTTCCGCCTCTTCTCGTGTTCAGCCGTGAGATAAGTTTGAACAGGACATTAAGGTATGCTTACAGCTACATAATCACTATTTAATAGACGCCCCCTGATTTACTGACCGAGTTGCTTCGTTACACTGTCGTTTGGGTCATCGTTAAGGTAACGGGGCTAGTTAACGATGGAGATTTCGTCTTTAGTGCCATATGTAGTATGCACTATTTGATAACTTTGCAAATGGTGTGGATGTTATACTAATGTTTGTGTTGTAACGATCAAACGCAGTTGGTTCATTGCTTACTAGATTTGCCTTTGCTAAGAGCTGACGAATTCAACTTTGGCAAATTGTAAACTAAATGCATGTTTTTTTACATAAACTTTACCTAATTAAGAAAAAGTTTTATTTAATTTTATTTAAATAATAACAACTAACTTATTACTCGTAACAACAACTAACTTATTACTAAATAATAACAACTAAATTATTACTTGTAACAACAACTAACTTATTACTAAATAATAACAACTAAATTATTACTTGTAACAACAACTAACTTATTACTAAATGATAACAACTAAATTATTACTTGTAACAACAACTAACTTATTACTAAATAATAACAACTAACTTATTACTAAAAAATAACAACTAAATTATTACTTGTAACAACAACTAACTTATTACTAAATAATAACAACTAAATTATTACTTGTAACAACAACTAACTTATTACTAAAAAATAACAACTAAATTATTACTCGTAACAACAACTAACTTATTACTAAATAATAACAACTAAATTTTTACTCGTAACAACAACTAACTTATTACTAAATAAAAACCACTAACTTATTACTTGTGCTCGTACAAAATTGTTTAGGTCTTAACTTATTAGGCCAGATCTATCATTATTCATAGCAGCGCCAAGTAACAAAAATATGATAAAAAAATATTTCACTAGTACATAATATCACTTACATCAAATTAAGTCAAGCAGTGCATAATATATTGCTTTATATTTTAAAAAACAATTCCTCAATATGTAACATTAAAAGATTTATAATTTTATCTGCAAGAACTATTTGCCTTGAAGTTAGACAAACAATTTGGGAGGCTTTTTTTAAGAGAACAACCTTCAAATCATGGTCGTGTGCTATCTCAGCTTTCTTCAGCGACAATTAACAACTGGAACAAAGCACCTACACCAGTGTCGTATCTCATGTAGCAAGGGCTATAAAGATAAAGATCTTAAGGGCTGATGGAGTTCCAAAGCCCTACGTCGAAGGCTTCGGCATAATATAATGGGCGATTTGCGAGCGTTTTCGTGGGCTATTACCGAAAAACGTTACGTTTGAATTCATTGGTGCGGGCGTATGAAAGAAAGGATTACGCTTTTTTCGTATTGATGGGTCATTTTCTTTTTTATTCGCACAAGGTATTATTATAGTAGGTCCGATTTTATGTGACTTATATAATAATAGAAGTAGTGCTGCAGCATCCAATGTCGTAGCAGCTTATGCTGAGGCTGGGACCTTGTTAGCTGCGCAATCAGCTATAATATAAGAGAGGTAGGGCATAGCGATTTATCGCTCGATCTGGAGCAGCCTGACTTCATATATAGCTTGCTTACTTATTACTTTTTGTATGCACCTTTTTACTATTACCGCACCCATAAACTAACTCTCCACATAACCCAAAGGTTGACTGGTATAGAATGTCCCTAGCATAAAGTCCACCTGTTGTACTTTTTTGTGCAACAAAGTTTTTAAATAAATTAATAAATAAAATATATATTACTTTGCAGCGAATTACTGATTTTATGTTCAAGAACATACGATACTATTTAGTTTGTTTATGTTCTAAGTTCCACCCCGTGTGTACAAACAAACAGTATGTATTACCATCAGGCAACAGCGCAATTGCGAATACAAAACTGAACATTTTTATTGCAACTCCTTATCCGCACAAAAGCCATATTTTAAAAGCGTTTTTTACAATAATAGCTTCCATGTTTATCTCGAGCTGTGCGCCCGTTTGAGTTTTAACCTACCCAGCTTCGCCTTTCGGTTTAGTTTTGATTGCGCCCCGGTGCCAGTTCATAATTCTCCGTTTGTAACTGTTACCTAGCTTGGTTATTACAATAGGAGTTGACTGCACTTCCTTGGAAAATAACTGTGTAATTAAGTTTTGGGTTCCGCCGCGGACGGAAATTTGAGGAGGGTTTAATGTGACGCGCGTTTACGCTGTAGTGACGTCATCAGCTCTGTGACGTTTCGACAGTGGAGATGTTTACGTTATTACTGAAGACTACTATTTTCACGGTTTAGTTAGAAACAATGATTAGTTTGGGAGTCGAACGGAAACTAAAAATTAAACTTGGCATTAAAATAAAATCTGGTTCTGAGTTTGGGATGCAGTACCTACATCATTGGTTGGAGGTAAACCATCATAAAACCTTCTCAATACATTTTTTATTGTATTATGTATGTACGCAAAAAATATAATCTACTTTTTAAAAAATCTGACTTCCACTAGAAATAAACACAAACTTGCTGTTCCATATTTAAGACTACATAAGATAAGTAATTCCTTTGTGGGTTTAAGTTACCTGAAAATGTTATCCAGTTGCCCATGCATAGATTTAAGTCTCATGTTAAAAATTGTGTAATAAAAAAAAGCTACTACAAAATTATTGAAGATTATTTAAATGACAAAAATGTATGGGTCTAGAATAACCTTCATTTTCGGAAATGTTTTATATAAGCTATGTATATTTTATTTAAGTACCTGGTATATGTGAACATTGTTACATTGAAAAGAGTAAGTGTCGACTTTCTTGCCGGTTCTTCTCGACATGATCAACATTCTGAACACGGCGGTAGAATACTTAATTTGTACTGACGATTCATAAGTGTTTTTGTAAAGTTTACATGAAAACATACAGTTAACATAAAGATGTTTTCTATTATATTATTTTCTAAAGGGGGCGAGGGCGGAATCTTTAAAAGCCTTAAAATAATTTTTTATTTCTAAACCTTTTTATTAATTATCTGTATCCAAAAGCTGAATATTTTTTTAATAAGTTAAAAAATATATTTCACTGAGATTTAAGCTGATTTTGTAATTTTGGAGCCTATTCAATACAAACAAAGATACTATTATTTATTCTTCATATATTATAGTAGATATATATATTTGTATGTGAATTCACGAAAATCTTAATTTTAAACGGTTTTCATGATTTTTTTGCTGTAAAGAAAATTTGACCGTAGTACCATGTTAATTAAATCGGAATTTAATCATGACTGGGTCCAAAGTCTACACATGGCAATAATTTAAATACTGCTACTGTAACTGATCTGCTGAGTTTCTTACCGGCCGTATTGTCGGTAGTTAAAGGTTACGAACCGGCAGCAAAATCACATTGCATTGTATGCAATGACGATTGAAAAGTGTTATACTCTTAAGGAACCTGAAAATAGATATATTTGACTTTAACTTTGGTGTTAGAAACAGAAAATTTTTATCTCCCCCTGCGGTTTTATAAGATAAGTATGTAGATATAAACATATTCGGCATAGGGGACTTACCGAAAGGCTAACTGTTGATACAGCAGAAAAATTTCCTCGCCTACAATAACTTGCGGTTAGCTCAGTTGGTAAGAGCAGCACGCGCGATACGTGAAGGTAGTGGGTTCAATTCCCGCACCGCAGGGGGAGATAAAAATTTTCTGTTTCTAATATTTAAAGTTCGCTAGTACGGCGTATAGTACTATAAAAATAATAAAATCTGGTGTAGTCTTTTTTTTGCTAATAATAATAATAACTTGCAACGATGACGATAAATACAGCATCACAATTCCTGAGTCTATTTCGTCGGTATCGTGACAGATACTCCAACTTATAATTCTTGTTACTCAGTCAATATTTCATTGCTAGTGGGAAAACGAGCTAATCTAAACTCTAGTTTTTTATTTTTTTTTATTTATATTGCACTTCGCCGCGACCACTTAGGAGGCTGTTGGAGCTCAAAAACCATTGTTTCACGATTCGTTAAAATCACAGTTGACCACGTCACAGTTCGTTATGACGTCGTGGTTCCTTGGATTTTAGGAATCGTGAGTTCGTTGTCCTCATAATTGCCGTTACTAAATATTCTCTAGCAGGCTGACCTCATTCCAAACGAGCCGATTTAATCCCCGCCTGAACGTTGACCGGCCATCGTTGTTCGTGTAACTGGTAAAGTGACCGCCTAATTACGTCACATGGAGCGTTAAAGCAAGCCAGATGCGAATTTAGTTTAGGAACAACTATTGCTGGCATCATACAGCTCGTCAAAGGAAACACTGCTGTATGATATTAGTTCTTAAGTAGTTCACATAAAGGCGTTGCTTTTCAAATTTTAATAGGACTTCTTTGGAAATATGTTTATTGGTCTTAAAACCCAATTACTTTCTAGTGTATATTCATGGATAGTTTTATTTCTTACTTGCGGTCGTCCACGACTTTATACGCGTGTACTTAAGTATTTTCTAGATATAAATATGTAGGCGCTGTGGTCATTTTTCAGGCTAGCATCGTTCATTTTCCTAGGCTTGTATTAATGGGTTATGCCGGTAAATAAGAACGATGATTTGTATGGTTAATCAAATTCCAACCAAAGCCAGAATTTGTCTTGATTTTTCTTAAATACGCGTGTTTCTACAAAATAATACAAATTAACTTCATTTTGTTGAGATTGGTCATCATTTGTGAAACTTCTCCATTTCAACCAAGTAAATTGTAGACAATAAACTTGTTGTCTCAGGATTTTATTAGAGCGTAGGTCATCCGAACAATTCGCCTCTATTATCGCTCCCTAGATTGCCCTCAGTTTACGAGCTAATCCTGGCGCCAGAACATGGCTGACCGCTGAAGTGGAAAGTAAAACATTTGCCTTGAAAAGGTTACTTTCAATGAGCTAGATCGCATTACGACCACATGCGTTTCAACAATTTGAAATTGATTGCCGTGTGCAATTGAATTTCAATTTATACTAATATTATGAAGCTGTAGATTTTGTTTGAACACGCTACATCAGGAACTGGTTAGAATTGAAAAAGTTTTGCGTTATACAGTCCATTTATCAATTATATGCCATTTAATATCACACTGCGACCAAATGGAGCAAAGAATCAGTGGAAAATCTGAAAAAATAAGGATAGTAGGCGTGGAAAGCCACGGTAAAAGTAAGTATTTTTTCTGTTAGATAGTTTTGTAAGGAACGTATGTTCTTTACTAAAAATTTAATTACTTCCGAGCTAGGAGACCAAAGCCCTACTACCAATCTTGGTTTGTTGTATGTATACTTAGTGGCGACGAAAACTCTGACATCGCGATGTAGGATCGATGTTATTGATTGGCCAATTTTGCTGACGCTGTATTTGTGTCGACTTGTAATGTCGTAGATTGGTACAGTTTATTTTATCGTGTATGGTTTAAGGCTTTTGAACATCACACTACGTCCAATAGGAGAATAAGTGGAAAATGTAGAAAAAACGGAGATAGCACACCTGCGAAGCTACAGTGGACCTTTGGTAATTTATGATAAGTAAAATTAATATTTAGCCACTAATATTAAGTAAATTGTTAAGAATATAATTGAAGGAAGAGCGGTATCTACCTGACACAGGTCTATATAGACTTAAAAGGGGATACTGATGTAACTAGTTTAAGACTTAATATTTGTGAAAGCCAATAAACTTATTTTATTTTATTTTTATTTATTTATTATATTGGTAAACAATAAAAACGACTTCAAAGTTGTGTGCCTTATAATGTTGGGTCCCGGGAGCGATTGAAAGTGTGACTTACCACTCCACACGTGTATTCATCTAGTTTATAAGTATAAGCCCTAAGTAATTAGAGACATTAAACTATATTCGAGTTGACAACGCACGTCTTTCAATCACTCCCAAGACCCAACATTACAGCCTGGTCAAAAAACTTGGGAACTAAAAGCTGCTATTTTCCACGAAAAGTGGTCGTATTTTTTTTTAAACTTATAGCATTATTCAAGTGAAACATTTTCAAGGTTCCTAGAAAAAAGTTCAGATATTTATACATCTACAAGTCTGAATTGAGCGCCAAGTGTAAGTCCACGAATGGGTGCTAAATATCTCGCACTAGAGAGATTGTGTTACGTGTGCGAAATGGATAATGGTCGATTGTTACACGATTTTGGGGGCTATTACCGGAGAACTGGAAGTGCTGTGAATAGAAATTGGATCTGATAGATATTAGAGTAAAATCACGGTCCAGATTTGGAGGAAATCACAATCCATAAAGTTAATACATGTGATGTTTTTAGTATATACATGTAGGATCAGACATCATGTGGGCTAAAAATAAGGGATCGTGATATGAGAATACGCAGTTATTTAGTCCAGAGTTTTATTGTAGCATAAAACCGAATCACAATTGAACAGTAATTGTACTAGGTACAAAAACAGACACTAAGCTTTCAGAATTTATTTTTTCATTTTCTTGTTTGTAGTTGACTTGTAGTTGACGACCTCCGTAGCCGAGAGGCGAGCGTGCCTGACTTTGGCGAGCGCCATCTCTGAGGTTCCGGGTTCGATCCCCGGTCGGGTCAATATGGGAAACGAACTTTTCCATATTGTCTCGGGTCTGGGTGTTGTGGTACCGTCGTTGTTTCTGATTTCTGTAACACAAGTGCTTAAGCTACTTACCACAGAATCAGAGCAATGTATGTATGTATGTGATGTTGTTGTCCAATTTATTTATTTTCATTTACATTGTTTCTTCTTGTAGTTATTATTATTATTATGCATGCAAATGTATATTTAATATGGAAATCCATTTCTATGAAAATATAACCTGTAAGTATATTTATATTTTTTTATAAACTACTACAATATTTTGGGTTCAAGTACAGACTTGACCACCACACACCACAGGGTTGACTGATAAAAAATTGCATTAGGCAGAAACGATTATAATATTAATGGGACTAGCTGTCTACCGCAACTTTATTTACGTTTTTTGGGATAAAAAGTATCCCTCTTCTTATCAAATTTGCCCCAATTCTATTAAGAAGTTTAGGAGAGGAAAGGCATAGCGATTTATCGCTTGAACTGGAGCAGCCCGACTGGTGAAATACCTCCACCTTACAGAAAACCGCAGCCTAATAACAATCACTTTTGTGTTGTTGTGTTCCTGTGTGTGAGTAAGGTTTCCAGAGCTCTCGAGGGGTGCTACATTAGTAGCAGGGGTTAAGCCTTCAAGGTAAGGGCGACAAGTCCAGTAATAGATTTATTATACTGTACTTGTCACCCTTAAGCTAGGACCTCATTACCACTTAACATCAGGTGGGATGAGATGAGGTCAATTTTGAAGTGCAATATAAAAAAAAGAAGCTTATACGTGAGACAGTAATAAACATACAGCCATACATTTAGGCAAACTAACCTAAAACGTATATGACGCTTTAAAGGTAGAATTAAAGTCTAATAACACTTAATGGGGTAATTCAGTTTCCGCGTCATTGCAGACGCATCACCTATTCGAGTCCCACATACATAACAGATGTTCAAGCAGAACTCAGCGCTTGCAGTTGGCTGCATTCAACTTTTCTCAAACGTGCCGAGGAAACCACATTGATGGAAGATTAGAAATCTAACTTTGTGATGCTAGGATGGCATAAGACTTGACGACCTCCGTAGCCGAGAGGCAAGCGTGCCGGACTTTGGCGTCGCGCCATCTCTGAGGTTCCGGGTTCGATCCCCGGTCGGGTCAATATGGGAAACGAACTTTTCTATATTGTCTCGGGTCTGGGTGTTGTGGTACCGTCTTTGTTTCTGATTTCTGTAACACAAGTGCTATAGCTACTTACCACAGAATCAGAGCAATGTATGTGATGTTGTCCAATATATTTATTATTATTATTATTTATAAGAAGTCTTGTAATCATAAATTATTCACAACTGGCTGTTTTTCGCGATTTTCATTTTTTTTTTGAAATAAAGTGTCCTCTAAGTTATTAACGTGTCTCGTCTATAGTTTTATCAAAATCCATTCAAACCCATTAAGTAGTTTTTTGTTTGAAAGTGCAACACAAACACACCCGTAATCCAGACTTTCATACATTACTACAAACTTTAGCCTGTGCTTAACCGTATTTAATACTAGCTATTGCCTACTTCCTTGGTTGTGTTTTTTTAAATAAAAAGTATCCTGTACGTTCATTTAGTATTGCATTTATCTTTCCACCAAATTTCATCAAAATCCACCAAGTACTTTTTGCGTGGAAGAGTAACAAGCACACATACTTATACGTTCTGATATCCAGATATTTACACCTCCACACCTCCTTAAATAAGTACCTACTGTCCAATGTCCAAAATGCAACTAAGACCGGGTAGCGACACTTGGGATAACACAAAAAACGAATACTAACATACAGAAGTTACGTTATAGTGCTACCATACGTAGAAAACAACCACAGTATTATTTTGTCTCTTCTATTTTCGTTCCTACTCAATAAAACACAGGATCGTTAGACTAGTCTCATTAAGCGTAAAAGGCTAAAGTTTTCAACTTTTAACGAGTGCGACAATTGACATTAATACGTACAGAAATAGGAACTTCACAAATAATATTAGTGAACGTTCCAAGTTTTGTTAAGGTGACACATTTAATGGTATTTGCGTTTAGAATTAGAGTCTTTCATTTTGTTAGATATACATACTGTATTGCACATAACATTTACAGAAATTAATCTTACGGACACACAGTACAATTACGTCGGTTTTATTGCTAGAAAGCAATTTGTTCCAGAGATAATTCCGGTAGAGAAAATAGTAGGGTAAAAAATACGGTACGGTCACGCAAAAATATAAATTTAGAAAACATAATACATAAAAAACTATGAAATTAATTTACATAATATTTTTTTTTTTGGACAACATCAAATACATTGCTCTGGTTCTGTGGTAAGTAGCTAAAGAACTAGTGTTACAGAAATCAGAAACAAAGACGGTACCACAACACCCAGACCCCAGACAATACAGAAAAGTTCGTTTCCCATATTGACCCGACCGGGGATCGAACCCGGAACCTCAGAGATGGCGCGATGCCAAAGTCCGGCACGCTAGCCTCTCGGCTACGAAGGTCGTCAAAATTATTAAATAAATAAATATTTTATTAATTAAATATATTATAGTTGTAATGTGGTATCGTTAATTACTACCGTTCCATACAGCTGTCATCAGTTGTTCGTCAGTCCTTTTTAGCTTACGCCACGTATAATTTATGACAATACGTAACTAGAATGGATTTCATATATTGGAACTGGACATTAATGTGACAAGGTACCGAGTTGTTTACAAATTAAATATATTGACTGTACATAACTTTTAAGCCTTAAACATTAATTAGCAAAATAGTCTACAATAGCCGTCAAAAACACGAAGAATCCTAGCGAAACGAGTAGGAACAGTTTACGCCTAAACAAGTATACCTACACTGTTTGGTCCAAGCCATAAGATGGAGGAAAAATATCATAAAGTTGTATCTACACTTTTATTTTTATATGTATGTGACCGTGGTCCAGTAGCGACAATGATTTGACAAAGATACCAAAGTCCAGCTACGCAGATTGTGGATATTGAATGAGTAAATTTGCGAACGAAATTCATCGAAATCATTGTCAGTTCGCTATTGTCTAGACCTTTCCAAGCACACGCCACTGAGATCAGTTTTTATCTCATTAGTAAATATTTTTGAGAAACAGAATAAAATCCACTCCCCTTGCGACGTGAGACCCGAACCCACAACCTTCATGTATCACGCATTGTTAAACCTACATGGTTTGATATCATTGTAAAAACCCTACAGGTCTTTTAAATATTTAAGAATAATAGCCGAAAAAAGATGTACCAACGTAGTTTTTACAGAGAAACTTTTATGTTTTATTTAATCATTTTCTACACCATTATTAAACCACCTACAACTCGCGTGATTAGTATGTAGTTCTAAATTTAAACTGCAAAGGTAAGGCCTTCTGCAGTTTTAATTTTTTTTTCGGTTAGTGAACCGAAGGCTAAGAAGTAACTATAACAGAAAAAATCATTTCAAAGTTAGCTCAGTCGGAAAAACAGCACCTGCGATTTTAATTTAATGTTATACTAGCTGTGCCCGCGACTGTGTTCGCGTGGACTACATCCTTTCATGGTCGGTTTTACCCCTATCTCTAATATAAGGGTATTCAAAACAAAAAGTAGTCTATATTTTAATAGAGCTATATTTGTGCCAACTTTCATATCTCTAACTTCAAAAATAATCATTTTTCTATATAAACTTCCAAAGGTGGTATTACCCCCATCCCCCCTTATTTTCTAGCTTAGCCTATGTCCGTTCTTGAGATTCAACGTATACCTATACCAAATTTTATCAAAATCGGTTGAAAGGTTTAAGCAGGAAATCGTAACAGACAGACAGACAGACAGACACACAGACAGACAGACAGACAGACAGACAGACAGACAGACAGACAGACAGACAGACAGACAGACAGACAGACAGACAGACGGACGGACGGACGGACGGACGGACGGACGGACGGACGGATGGACGGACGGACGGACGGACGGACGGACGGACGGACGGACGGACAGACAGACTTTCTTTCTTTTAGTTGAGTTACTTTCGCATTTATAATATTAGTAGGGATTGGGCCCGTTGACGCATGTAAGTCCTACACAGTTAATTTAATTTAATTAAAATACTTTTGTTTTATTTTTTTTTCAATAATTTATTTTGAAATTTTTATTTTACAATTGACAAACTAACTGTGTGTCTTAGTGCAAAATTAGTAATAAGTGTAGCTTTCATTTGTAAAAAAAACTACTGAGTTTCTTGCCGGTATCTTCTCGTTAGTTATAGGTTCCGAACCGGAGGTAGCTTCATTTGCTTTATATAAAGACTATTCATAAGTATTACTAATGTAATCTATGTCAATGAAAAAGACTGACTTTGACTTAGACTTTCATTACTCTAAAACAGTAATTAATTTCAACATTATTGGTAGTCAACAGTTTCTTACTCATGAATTGCACCACCACTTAAAAGTAATTTCACGGCTATAGCTGGAGTTGCACTTTATTGAGAGAAACATAAAGGCGCTAATAAAGTATCAAGTCAAAGGCTTGCTCGGAACAAGCGATCATTGTTTAGAATATAGACCAACGGGTTGGTGCAGAAGGGAAAATATATCAAAATATATATATAGAATAGAATACAATAGCACAGAAAACATCTTTATTTATGTAAGCTTTACAAAAGCACTTATGAATCGTTAGCACAAATTAAGTATTCTACCGCCGTGTTCAGAATGTTGATCATGTCGAGAAGAACCGGCAAGAAAATTTCCATAATCGTTACTCAATGATTATAAAAAAATAATTTTTAAGTTAAAAATTAAGTGCATAAACAGTTTTTTATAAATTTTTGCTATTTCATATAAGATGAAAAATATTTGTATCACCAAATGCTATCAAAACTCCAGGTAAGATAAAATAAAATCAGCAATGGGTTTAGCGACGGTAAATTTCATTTAAATAAATGCAATAATAATTGCTCAGGAAAATGGTATATTAATAATCGTGTGTAGGCAAATACTGGTACAGTCCAATTACTCTCTGTACTTTCTTATTCGAACTTTGGTACGGAAGTCGAGTTCCGCTTTTACCCTTTCAATGTTTATTCCGTTTTCAATTAATGAAAGTGATGAACAAATCTTAATTTAATGCATTTTCATTTACTGAATACGAGAATAGCACTCTTTGTCTACCGTTAGTTTAACACCACCGATAATGGTAATTCATAGTGTATTATTATCGTATATTTAAAAGATACCGTAATGTTATTTTTAATGCTCAATTTATTGTTGTCTAAAATGTTTTCTTTTTTTTCTCCTCTGCTACCGCACCCATATACAAACTATCTGCATGACCCAAGGGTTGACTGGTAGAGAATGCCCCTAGCATTAAGTCCACCTGTTGTACTAATTTGTGCAATAAAGTTTTTAAATAAAATAAATGAAATAAAACGTTATTTTCTTGAAGTTAGTTATTTCATAGATTGTTTTATATTTATTGTAATCTTTTTTTTTTATATCGCACTTCAAGATTGACCTCATCCCACCTGATGTTAAGTGGTAATGAGTTCCTAGCTTAAGGGCGAAAAGTATAGCACAGTAAAACTGTTACTAGACTTGTCGCCCTTACCTTGAAGGCTTGACCCCTGCTACTAATGTAGCACCCCCCAAAAGCTCTGGAAACCTTACTCACATGCAGGAACACAACAACACCGGAGTGATTGTTATTTGGTTGCGGTCTTCTGTAAGGTGGAGGTATTTCACCAGTCGGGCTGCTCCAGTTTGAGCGAAAATCGCTTTTCCCTGCCTCTCTTACAAATCAAATAAAACAATGAAAGCGAATACTGTCAATAATATTTGTTTAAAAAATAAAAATCAATTATTCCGTCATGATTTCGAAACTAACTTTTGCATAATTAACTTAATACTTTAAGCACGTACGTATATAAAAAAGTAGCAGTTTCTTTGTCTAGTGATATTCTCTTCCAGTCAACTCCATAGATAAAGCGCTAAACTTATTGGCGGTTTATAAAAATTATCAGACAAAACAAACAGTTTTGATTATATAGTAAAAAAACTCACTTGCGGTCCACATTATTCAAAGAGATATATTTTAACTAGCTTTGCCCGCAACTTCATTCGCGTACCCGAGGGAATTTTGCAATATTCTGATGCCACTAAGATTAAAGTTTACTAAGGCACCTGCATGCCAAATTTCAAGCGTCTAACTTGAGTGGTTTAGATTTTTCACACAAAAAGATTTTTCCGCTAATTCCCGTTCCCGTGGGAATTTCGGGAATTCCTTTCTTAGTGCACCTCTACGGTACCTAAGCTACGTCGCTTCCAAATTTCAAGTAAGTGCGTTTAGCCGTTTTGGCTGTGCGTTGATATGTCAGTCAGTCAGTCAGTTTCTCCTTTTATATATTTAGATTTACAATGTACCTTACGAAAAGAAACAAAATAAACTTCAGAAAACGTCAGAAAACTGCATGTATTGCCAGTTGCAGGCAAGTGAGTTTAATGAACGGTTAAGTTCACTTAAAATAGTCCCGCAGTGATTTTTCAAATTGAAAATACGATTCCATAAGCCAATCTTGACTGTCTGCTTGCTAAAAAACTGAAACCGTCGCGTTATTGTTTCCGAGTTCTGTAACACAACCACTTAAGCTATGTACAATATAAGTTGTGATGTTGTTAAGTATGCGAGCCTAAGCCCGACGCGCTTACCACGTTACCACAAAAGAAGTAATACTAAACATCGTCGCCTCTTTAAAAAACCCGAAAATTGTGCTAAGTACACGAAAACAGACAACACGAAACATAGAACGTTTTGTTTTAATATCAAACAAACACCAAAAGCCCATCCCTCAACGCATCTCATATCATTACCGTAATTTAGTTTAAGCGAATAACGCTTATTAACGCTTGTAATTCCAGTTGAAAACGTCGCTTTGTGCCCTCAGATATATTATTTGAGTTTCTGCGAGCGGTGGAGGGTTATAAATTCGCTCGCAGCGGAAGGAGCCCGCTGATGAGAAATTTCCCCAAAATTAAAATGTAACGGAATAAATCTCGGTACAGCGCACCGGCCTAAGGTCGTGTGGGTTAGGGTGAGGAAGCAGAAGGAGGGAGGTGGGACTGGTTTTTTAAAATTCGAATTAAAAAAAAATATTCAAAAAAGTTACCGGGGCAAAACGCGACAATAATTTTAAGTAGTTAATACGAACTCCTTACTGCCTTTAAATGTTTTAAATGGAACGCAAAAGCCTTAAACTTTATATAAAAAATCGGCCTTATACTAGGATCTTACTATCACTTGATATCGAGTGGGATGAGGTCAATCTTGAAATGCAATATTAAATAAAAAATGTTAAGGACATCGTTACTTAAGCCGACTTAAAGCTACATTAAAATAGTTCGATATACTATAACGAACAAAATATTCACATACATTAGTTTTAAAGTCAATTTATAACTTTGGCGGTCTTATCACTAAAAGCTATTTATTTCAAACAACCTTAAGGTAGAGAAAATAGTAGATGACGAGAGATGAGTACATATATTCAGATTTTTATTGTATTCAAAGATATCCTAATAAACGACGATTTAATATCATGATGAACGTACATTATTACATACAAAATAAAAATAATATACATGAGGACTTTCAAAGCTTGACTCAAAATCACCAAGCAATAGGTAATGAGAAATAACTATATATTAATAGCATTAAATGTTCAAAATGTAAAGTCGGAGGTGTTTTTGAACGTACTTCATAACACTTTAGTATTTTCTATTTATCTTGACATTTCGAATTGGCCATTTAAGTATTTTCGTCTTTTTTTAAAGCCTAAAAATATTCATAAAATAGATATTTTTTTTTATAACGCACTTCAAGATTGACCTCATCCCACCTGATGTTAAGTGGTAATGAGTTCCTAGCTTAGGGGGAAAAGCATAGCATAGTAAAACTGTTACTGGACTTGTCGCCCTTACCTTTAAAGCTTGACCCCTGCTACTAATGTAGCACCCCCCAAGAGCTCCGGAAACCTTACTCACACGCAGGAACACAACAACACCGGAGTGATTGTTATTTGGCTGCAGTCTTCTGTAAGGTAGAGGTATTTCACCAGTCGGGCTGTTCCAGTTCGAGCGATAAATCGCTTTGCCCTGCCTCTCTCAATATACCTACAACAAGTTCTGGGGGACAGAGTTCAATTTCGATAACAGTGTCATAAACTTTCACTGTTTTTTATTTCCACCCAATCTAATATAAATATCTGGCTAGTGTTGCATTCAAGGGTACTTCATAAAAAAACACCAATGTATTAAAAGAGGCGAGGCGATAAGATTTCGTCCCGAAATAAATTTGAAGAAAAATTCACACAAAAGAAAATGTCCTGCTTTCGTGATTGTATCTGGTGACCCTATGTGGGGTTATGATGGGCATAAAATATATCTTGCCGCAGTTTTACACGGCTTCGCTTGAAAAAATTAGGTTCCATACATTGCAGAAACTTGCATTTATGTGAAAGTAGGGTTTATTGCCTTTGACTGAAATCAGTTTGTGAAAGGACCACGCCTCGCATATTTTGTATGAACGTTAAATAGGTCAGCTCATTAAGAAAAATAGTAGTCACGTAATTCATAAAGATTGGTGATGAAAGACAAAGGAGTTTGGAATTAAAATAAGACCTCTGTAGCTGCAAGGCTAGTTAGTGGTCAGGGCTTTGGCGTCACGCCGTCGCTGAGGTCACGAGTTCGATTCCCGGTTAGGACAATATGGAAAACGAACTTTTCTTTATTGTATCGGGATTGAGTGTTGTAGCGACGCTAATTCTGATTTCTGTAACATAAGTTGCTCTACTTACCTTGGAAAAGTTACCAGAGTAAAGTTTTATAATTTAATTATTATTCATGTTCAAAATTAAAACAATAATTCAGTTCAATCACCAGTTATGACTGTATCATAAAGAACCTCTTTAACACCATTGGAAAACTAAAAACAAATTTATTTCCAGATTTCAGCTTCAGCAAAATTAATTTCTACACCAAAACTGGACCCAGTGCTCGGATTTCAAACACTAACATTTCAACATGATCGTAATTTAGCACCTAATTGATGTTTTAAGCTTTATTAATCGCAGTACAGTCGGCAAGTGTCGTAAAATCTGATCACCGCGCTTATTAAAACAAAACGGGAGTACGTATGTTGCTGTAAATGTTTCAGATAATTAAACTTATAAATTCCGCTACACGCAACATTGGTTCGTATTGTATAATGGATATTGGTTGAAATTTAATATTGAATTGTTTTAATATTGAATATTTCTGAATATGTACTTACTTTTTTTTATATTGCACTTCATGATTGGCCTCACCTCTGATGTTAAGTGGTAATGAAGTCCTAGCTTAAGGACGACAAATACAGCATAATAGAGCTGTCACTAGACTTGTCGCCCTTACCTTGAAGGCCTGACCTCTGTTTATAATGTCGCACCTACCCAGAAGCTCTAGAAACTCTATTCAAACGCAGGACCACAACAACACAGAAGCGATTGATAATTGGCTTCGGTCTCCTGTAAGGTCGAGGTATTTCACCAGTCAGGCTGCTCCAGTTCAAGCGATAAACACAACTCAACAATATTTTAATCGTGTGCGAGTATTTTATCTCGTTAAGATTAAACTTTAACGTTACGGTATGATTTGGAATCCTGTAGTCCCTCTGTAGTGTTTGTTCACGCTGCTTTCCATAGGTGGCGCTTTAGATGCCCTAGATCGATGATCGGCCTGGCTAGGTCGATCGATGTATTCTCGTAAATAAAAGGAAACCTTACTAATATTATAAATGCGAAAGTAACTCTGTCTGTCTGTTACGCTTTCCCGCTTAAGCCTCTAAACCAAATTTGATGAAATTTGGCATAGGTATACGTTGAACCTCAAGAACGCATATAGGCTACTTTTTGTTAGAAAGTAAGGGGAGGGGTTATGCCACCTTTGAAAGTTTATATGGAAAAATGTTTATTTTTGAAGTTAGAGATATGAAAGTTGGCACAAATATAGTTCTATTAAAATAAAGACTACTTTTTGTTTCGAATATTAGGGGAGATAGGGGTAAAACCAATCATGAAAGGATGTAGTCCACGCGAACGAAGTCGCGGGCACAGCTAGTATGTATATAATTTTGTATTTACTTTCAGCAGTGAATACTATTTTATAAGCGTAAGAGTATACCAGAGTTTAACGGTCTTGATATGCCTGCAGCTACCACCTCATACAGCGAAACAAAATTACAATCTGCTTTGGTCCACCAGTATTCTCGAATAATTTGATCATCACCACCATGGAGCCCGTGGAGGTTAAAGGACGGCCTTCAGCTTGTTGCTTGGCAAGTTACAGCTTGCCTAGGAGCTAATGTAACTCTATAACTACCCAATGATGATGTTTTTGATATAGAAAACTGCAATATCCAAATAGAATGGATAATTCAGATTTTGGATCGCAGAAGTTGAATGACAAAAAAAAAGCTCTCATCTTAACTATATTGTGGCACGGGTCATCATATACCTAGTGTAGATTGGCGGTTGGGTATGTAAAAGACAACCAACCTTTTTGTCACATGTTCTCAACCCGCGAAATAGCGCAAAATATGGAACAGCTACCAGCCGGAGTCAACAGCTTCTTAATAACTAATGAAAAACAAACATCTTGAAAAAAAAAAACAATTTGTTAACAGAACTCAAACATTAAAAAGCACTGTCCTCTTTTCTTTCGCAGTCGGGTAAAAACCCCCAAATTAGAGCAAACAAATCACGGCCGGCGGCCAAACGCAACATTTCCGCCGCCATAATTTTTTTCCACGCTTGATTCTCGCTAACAAGTAACAAATATTTGCATTCCGTAACAAAGCATTGATCCATTGCAAAAACAGAATTTATCTCTCTGTTATTTGTACAGTTCGGTGATATATTATAACAAGTTTGAGCAGCGCGCTTGTTTTCATCCCGTGCGGGTGTTTTGATAATGTTTGCCTTTCGGCTCTCGGTTCGGATTTCGGTTTTTGAACGTTTAGCTTTTGTCAAGTTAGCTAGTGTAATTGTTTGGTATAACACGACTACTTTTGAGTCGGTCTTACCCGGAAATGGAAAATAAGGGATAAAGAAGCAAGCGGTATTGTGGACAACGTACGTGCCTGATTCTGTGAGTGCAATGTGCATTGTGGAGGAGCAACACGCGCGATACGTGAAGGTTGTAGGTTCGATTCCCGCACCGCAAGGGGAGATACAATTTTTCAGTTTCTTTAAAAAAATTAAAGTTCTCTAGTACGGCGTTAAGCACTATAAAAATAAAAAAATGCATTTTTGATAGTACTTTTTGGATTACTCACATAATTTTTTTGATGTGAATCAAGGAGTTTCTGACATTTTAATGTAGTTTTCTATTTTTAAAATTTTATTTACTTTTTTTTGGTAGGAATAAATATGAAACTTTGTAAATCCTAAAGCTGTAAATTAAAACTCCCGATCATCCATACTCAAGCCAATACAATAAAATCTTGTGCCTTTCACGCTTAAGGTATTTTCGTGATACACTATCTAATACTTTTATTTCGTTCATATCTTACTGCTAGTGCTAATAAAAATACCGCAATCCCCAATAATATATTACCTTAATAAGTAATTAACACAACCTAATATAAGATAACAAAGCAGTAAAACTAAAGATAAAACCGCCCGTATATTGGGAAGTGCGCTGAACTAATAAAACTTGTGTCGATAGAGTCCGGTCCCTTCCTGTTTTGTTCAGATAACTACCAACGGGGAGGTGAGGATTGCTTGCTGGGGCACGATTGGGTTGTGCCTTTCGTAATTGGGGACGTAATTATGGGCCGTATTTGGAATTCGAATGTCGTTATTTACGTTTTAATAATGCATCACGAAACACTTGCGAACTTTAAATATGTGCCGACTAACGACATTACCTACAAGTCGACACAAATGCAGCGTCAACAGAATTGGCATAATGAACAACACTCCATACGTTTTGCACGATTATTCAATCAATACATAGATCGTACATCGCCTTTTTTTTCAAGTTTTATTATAACTGCTCACTGTTTTTCATCTAAATCCATACTAATATTATAAATGCGAAAGTAACTCTGTCTGTCTGTCTGTCTGTCTGTCTGTCTGTCTGTCCGTCTGTTACTCTTTCACGCCTAAATGGCTGAACGGATTTTGATGAAATTTGATATAGGTATACGTTGAATCTCAAGAACGGACATAGACTACTTTTTATAAGAAAATAAGGGGGGATGGGGGTAATACCACCTTTGAAAGTTTATATAGAAAAATGATTATTTTTGAAGTTAGAGATATGAAATTTGGCTCAAATATAGCTCGAAACTTGGACTAAAATATAGACTACTTTTTGTTTCGAATATTAGGGGAGAAAGGGGTAAAACTGACCATGAAAGGATGTAGTCCACGCGAACGAAGTCGCGGGCACAGCTAGTATGTATATAAAAGGAGAAACTGACTTACATATCAACGCACAGCCAAAACGGTTAAACGTAGGCACTTGAAATTTGGAAGAGACGTAGCTTGTGTACCGTAGAGGTGCACTAAGAAAATAATTCCCGAAATTCCCATGGAAACGGAAATTAGCGGGAAAATCCTTTTGTATTAAAAATCTAAACCGCTTAAGTTAGACGCTAGAAATTTGGCATGCAGGTACCTTAGTAAACTTAAATCTTAATTGCAACAGGATATTGCAAAATTCTCACGGGAACGGCAGTTAGCGGGAAAAAACTGGAGAAACCCTGTAGTCCACGCGAACGAAGTCGCGGGCACAGCTAGTATTCTATAAATCGCTCGCTTGTCATCTAATTCCCAATATGATCTCCAACTCGACAAGCAAGTACTTCCAGCCGCCCACACCTCATACACTACCTCATCATACTCAGCCTCATATTTGACATACCACACCCGTGGGAAATTTATGCCCGAAAACCCGAAAATTGAATTCTAAAGTAAGCAGTTATCATATCTGCGCTAAATTATGTATTTCCCTTGAATATTAGGTGTTTTACGCAGGAAACTACGCACTCTCACTCGTTCAGTCGTGCGCGCAACTTGTAGACTTATTTCGGCTGTAGGTCTTCTAACCCGCTTGGTCTAGTGGCACAAATCTCACTATACGTACAAGAGGTCAGCGGTTCAAATCTCAGGATCTGCAACGCTCCAACAAACCGCGCTAGGGGCTCCGGCACGGGCTCGAGGGTCTCAGAAACTATGAGGGCGAAGCCCTGGGGCACTCGCGAGAAAAATAATTTATTTAAACAAACTCAAATGATATTTGCAACGCGTCCGCTCTCAACAAAAGTCCACGAGGAAGGGGGTCCATTCCTCGTGGACTTTTGTCCATTCCTCGTGGACTTTTGTTGAGAGCGGACGCGTTGCAAATATCATTTGAGTTTGTTTAAATAAATTATTTTTCTCGCGAGTGCCCCAGGGCTTCGCCCGCACGACTGAACGAGTGAGAGTGACTGTTACTGTCCCGTTCCCGCTACGCTGGTGCTTTCCGCGAACTGTCAACGTGCCTGAGTAATTAACGAGTTTACGCCTTAACGTCGAAGTGATAATGTCGAAAACACAACGTACACCACCGAAGTTCATGTCCAGCCCGGATTTAACTGCAACGGCGACGGAGGAAGATGTTTATGTTAATTTACGTAAGCGCAAACAGCCAGAAGATGATGGTGTCACTTATCGAATGAAGCTACTTGAAGATAAACTGGATAAATTAGACCGTACCATCTCGGAGACTATAGCTAAATCCCTCCAGACAATTCTAGCTAATGAATTATCAAAAATTACAGTATCATTAGACACCATAAATAACACTGTACAGAACTTACGCTCTGACAATGCAATGTTCAAGGAATCTCTTACGAATATGAATAATCGCTTGACAGATGTTGAAAATTCGCTCAGTTTTAATAGTAACCGTCAGGACAGCTTTGACGGGCAATTGCAAATTATAAATAATCAAATGCAGAAAGTAAGTGACCTACCTGCCGAGATTAAAAAACTTGAGAGCAAGATAATATCCATGGAGCAGCAAGCTCGGGACTGCAATGTGGAGATCGTTAACTTACCCGACAGACGTAATGAGAACCTCACAAATATAGTTATGGGCATTGGCACAGTCATCAAACAACAAATACTCGCATCTGATATTGTGGCTGTACACCGTGTA
Source organism: Glyphodes pyloalis (assembly GCA_037074685.1). Classification (NCBI taxonomy): domain Eukaryota; kingdom Metazoa; phylum Arthropoda; class Insecta; order Lepidoptera; family Crambidae; genus Glyphodes; species Glyphodes pyloalis. Next base: position 1,709,677 of record JAYKKO010000030.1, on the reverse strand, counting down.
CCGCACGCAGACCAAAAAGATACACGACCAAAAAATGTCATTGTAAAATTTACTACGCGGATACTGCGTGACAATGTCATTGCTGCGAGTCGTTCTGGTGGGACTCTAAATACTGAGCAGATGGGAATACCCGGTACACCCCAAAAAATTTATATAAATGAACATTTAACTATCCAGAACAAACACTTATTTCGAGAGTGTCGTAACAGAGCTAAATTGCACGGTTTCAAATTCGTGTGGGTCAAACATGGTGTTATCCTTATACGCAAGACTGAAACATCACCAGTACTTGCCATTCGCTCGGAACAAGATCTCGCTAAAATTAAGTAAATGGTATCTGAACAAGATCATTATTTATTGTAGGTCAGTTGGGTGTAAAACGCATATTATACGCCTTTATATTGTGTACTATATAGTACAACTTAATTATGTACTTTCATCAGTATGGCAGGATCGAATGCATGTATTTATTATCATAGTAACCGTTGACTATTTTTTGAGAATGGTTGAATCAAGTAATAGTCTGTATTTGTGTATATTTACTTTTTGTTGTTGTGAGTCCGCGGTGGGATGGCTTATAATTTTTGATTCAATTTACCTACTTAACCTTGAAGGATCAAATTACACCATTGAAATTGCGAATTCATACGAACAGTTCAATATTTATATCTATGTGTGTATGTTTTTTAACTCTTATATCAAATATGTATCGACAGTATTAAGTTACATCTTCATAATAATATCATTAATTTTTAAATGTAAAATTCAATAATTCAAGTAATAAAACGCTGTCTTTTTACTATCAAAATTGCCGCGGATTGAGAACCAAGCTTAATACGATATACATGAATATTTTGAACCACTCCTACGATGTTATTATATTGACAGAGACATGGTTACATGCCGATATAACAAATAATGAATTCATAGACTCCCGCTACACTGTGTACCGCAGCGACCGCAACCGGATCGCGACTGGCCGCCGTGACGGTGGTGGCGTATTGGTGGCTGTGCTGCGTTCAATTTGTTCGGTACTTTGCTCAATGTCCCCCACTCTTACCGACCGTGATTTACCATACATACTTGACCATACACTAGTGCGACTATCTGTGGGTAATAAACACTACTTAATTGGAGCTGTTTATATTCCCCCCAGAGTTGACCATTCCGTTTACCTAACTTACTTTGATATAATGCAAGACTACATTCAAATCATGGGTGTAGATAAATTCTTCATATTTGGTGACTTTAATCTCTCACATCTTGAATGGCAAATAGATATTAATCAGGCAAAACCTTCAAATGTAAATGATCAAGCGCCGCCCAACCTATACTTGATGAATTTTATGTCTTTATTCAATTGTACGCAAATAAATATTTTCAAAAATAATAACGACCGCATATTAGACTTATGTATAACGAATACAGTAGGTAGTACCTCTTTATCGACATCAGTAACCTTAGTGCCTATTGATATTCAACACCCGCCATTTTATGTTTTGGCGTGTCCTGATAAGGTACATACCAAGTTAAAATATAAACAACAAAAAATCTATTGCTATAATAAATCTGATTATCAACTGGTGAATGAAGAACTGTTAAAAATAGACTGGGAGGATCTGTTTCATGGCAAACAGGTGGACTGTTGTGTGGATATCTTCTATGAAAAAATCTACTATATTATCCGAAAATGCATACCTTTTAAGGTTGTATCTAATTCACACTTTCCTGTGTGGTTTAGCTTCTCTCTTAAACATATATTTAAAAACAAAAATTCGGCTTGGATAAAATGGAAAAAATACAAGAATCAATCAGATTATTTAGTTTTCTCTATGTACCGTGAAAGATTCAAAAAAGAGGCAAAAAAATGTTACAATAATTACATAAATAAAGTTGAAGATGATATTAAACTCAATGTAAAATACTTTTGGACTTATATCAAAAACCGCAAAAATCGGTGTGATATACCTAATATTGTAAAATTCAATGATAATAAGGCTGACAATCCTGAGGCTGTGTGCAACTTATTTTCAAAATTCTTTCAATCAGTATTTCAGCCGTCGGATGTAACGAGCTTATGTGATTTTACTAGCATCCCTGAATTGGACGAAAAAACTGAAACAGATAATATTATTACCGATATTTTGCTTAGCAACGAAAGCATAATTAAAAAACTCGAAACGCTTAATGTTACGAAAGGACCGGGTACGGATAACCTACCACCGATATTCTTAAAAAAAACTGCTAAAACTATTTACAAGCCAATTCACATCTTGTTTAATAAATGTTTACGAGAGGGCGTCTGTCCAGAGGTATGGAAGACGGCTAGAATTACTCCAGTACATAAGGGGGGCTCGAAGGAGGATGTAACTAATTATCGGCCAATCTCAATCTTGCCAACTTTAGGAAAAGTTTTGGAAGGACTTGTGCACGGTAGTCTGTACTCACACATCCACAATAAAATCCTTCCACAACAACACGGATTTGTCTTAAAGCGGTCCACTGTCACTAATCTCTTGGTTTACGCAACTGCACTTTTTGACAGCATGGATTCCAATAAGCAAACAGATGCTGTCTATACAGACTTTAAGAAAGCCTTTGACCGAGTTGACCATAAAATTCTGTTAGAAAAATTAGCGTTCAATGGTATTCGCGGTAATCTTTGGAGATGGTTCAAATCTTATATATCGAATAGAACCCAAAAAGTGGTGGTTAATGGTCATGAATCTGATATCGTCACAGTAACATCAGGCGTCCCGCAGGGCTCAATTATTGGACCTCTTTTATTTGTCATATATATAAATGACATTGGTAAATGCTTTAAAAAATGCAATTTCCTTCTTTATGCAGACGACCTTAAAATATATCGAGAAATTGAAAATATTGATGACCATCTAATCTTTCAAGAGGACCTTAATCGATTAACAGCCTACTGTGACCGCAACAAATTGGAACTTAGCATAAATAAATGTAAGTGTATATGTTTTACAAAGAAAAAATGCATAAGTTCTTTCGACTATTCTCTATGCAACGTAAATCTTGAAAGAGTACAAAGTATTAAAGATTTAGGGGTCACATTAGATACAAAACTAACACTTGATAAACATATTGAGAATATTTGCAAAAAAGCCTTCAAGATGTACGGGTTTGTTGTTCGGTCTAGTAACGATTTTAGACGCCCTGCTACATACATGTATCTGTATAAATCCTTGATACGCTCACAGCTGGAATATGCCACTTCTGTTTGGGATCCCTTTTATAATAAATATTCAGAAAGGCTTGAAAGAGTACAAAAGAAATTTTTACGATACATGCACTACAAATGCTTTCGAAGTAAGTTATCGTATCCAAAATTGTTACAACAATATAAATTACACCACTTAAAAACACGAAGGTTACAGTTGCAGGTTAAGTTGTTGTATGACTTGTGTAATGGCGGATATGATTGTACAGAGATAGTGAATATATTATGTTATAGAGTGCCAGCCAGACCACTCAGTCGAGCATGCCATACACGAAAATTATTCTTTACACCGCGAACTCGAACTAATGCTGGGAAACGCTCGCCGCTGACTCGTCTGACTGACACTTTTAATGAACATTTTAGTAGTCTAGACATATTTACAAGCAGTGTTCATATTTTTAAAAAATCAATTGCTGAACTGTTAGTTACGTGAAGTCAACACCATATAAAGCACGCCCTCAGGTCAAAATATAATAGTGGAACTTACTAAACTTATTTTCTTTTTTCTTATTGGTTATACACTCTCAACAAAAATCATATCTCTCAATATTAACATGTGGTTAGCGGTGTTGGTTTCACAATTATCTATTTGTAAATGTACAATTACTTTTTAAGAAATACTTATTGTGAAACTGTTAGTTGACCCAAATAAAGTGAAAAAAAAAAAAAAAAAAAAGAAACATTCCGAGGGCCTTTGTTACGGTATTTTTGTCCCTAGAGAATTTCGGGGCTAGTTTTAATAATAAGTTTAAAGGTCGACCCTTTAAAGAACGTTAACCCTTCGGTGTCAGGTTTTAGTATTCGTAAATATTTTAGGTTGACTATGATTGGGCCGTGAAACTTTGATGGCGGTGTAATTGAATAGAGAATTTGGAAACAAGTTAGATAAGCAAAGGACTTGATAAAGGACTATTTTTAGAGTGGGCCGTTACTGGAAATCACTTGGCAACGAGTTTTCTAATCATGTGATCGATATGAATTCAAAGCTGAAAGATCTTTGGTTTGTAAATAAAATTCCTTTACTCTTTAGATAAAAATAAAAGGTGTTAATATTTTTATATAAAAAAAAGGCCAAAAAAAAGGCCAATTTGGGTTCCACCTCAGCAAATGCTGCTACGGCATGTATAACACTGCAGCAGCGCTGGTATTCTGGTGGAAACCAACTGCCTGGGAAAGTAGCAAGAGCCCTGGCTCCTGCTAATTCCCCACGCATAAGAGTGGCGTTAGAATGTAAACAATTATTATACAATACATACAATGAAGAAAGCATTAACGATATTGATGACAAACCAGTATATCTCTAAATATCTTAACTTTTTGTATATTTTAATCAAGTTCAATGTTAGCACAAATAAAATGTTAAATATCACATGAACTCTTACAAACGGATACACTATTAAGATAAATGTTCCTTGTGAGTTTCCGAACACTCGTGATGGATAAAAAAAATAAAAAATAAGACATTGATACAATACAAGAATGTCAGATAAGTTAGGTTAAGTAGGTAGATACTATATAAAAATTAATTAATGTCGTTTTCTAAAAAAATAAACGAAAATAAAAATACCCATCAATCCAAACATTAACCCTGGAATAAAAACAACGTATTCAAAGTCTAATCGTATGTTTCAACCAATCAACATATTCATTGCCCGCAAAATGTGACACATTGATGTATTAGCAAACAATACAAAATCTACCTTCATGATAGTGCTATCAATGACGTGTTTCGGCTTGGACGGACCACGCCACCGGCAAAGGTGCCTTACAGTGAGGATCGCAATTACAGCTTACCTCGGCTGCGTCGCCGCGACCATGACAAACCCCACACGTTACGTGAAAAATTCAGAAGGTTAGTGCTGCAGCCTCTGTTTGACTTATTAAGAGATACATTTTGAACTTGTTCTTAAAATTTGTTCTTGTTTTTAGATCACGCACAGGCGGGGGAAGGTCATTCCAACATCGCGAGGCCGCAAACCTGAAGGAACCTCTAAAAGCCATGGTGCGGTGCTTCACAGCCGCAAAAATGTTGGTACAGCTCCGTTTTGTGTATTTACTTGTGGAAAAGGCCCATGTAAGCTTTTCGAAGAGATATCGTGGTTTCGCTGTCTTAATAACTCCAAACATAAGAGTGGCCAAATGCAACCTCCTACGCGCCTCCATTTTAAGTTGGTTGGAAGCGTTTAAGTATGGCGTGATGTGAGACCAAGAAGGAACTTTAAAACAGAAACGTGCACAGGCATTTTGCACGCGCTGAATAAGCTTGGCTGTTCTTGCTAGTAGGCATGGTCCATATACTGTGTCACAGTAGTTCAGTCTCGAAAGTATAAGTGATTCACAAAGCATTATTCGGAGTTTTTCACTCAGGTATGGTCGCATTTTGTACATAAGTTTCAGTTTGTAGAAGCAATTTCGGGAACACTCGGCTATGTGGCACTCAAAGTTCAAGTGGCCGTCGAAGACCAGACCCAGGTTCCTGGCTTTGTCCACCTGTTCTACTGTAACTCCTTTTATGTGTACATTGAGAGAATAGTTACATTGTTTGTTTAATTTACTTTTTGTTCCAAGAAGAAGCAGTTTGGACTTTTTAGGGTTTAAAACAAGACAATTATTTTGGCACCAATCTGAAATCTGGTTTAAGTCACTATTCACTTTGGCTACAGCATCATTATACTCGTCTGGTAGATAAGAAAAGTAAAGCTGCAAATCATCAGCATACAGATGATATTGGCAATTCGTGATATTTTTAACAATGTCTGCACTATAAAGCACGTAGAGTATTGGCCCCAAGATTGAACCTTGTGGTACCCCCCGTGTGACAAATCTCGTCTCTGAGCATCGTTTAGTCCCGTCTGGACCGGCCAGCTCAACGTACTGCCGTCTGTTTTGTAAGTAGCTTTGAAACCATTTAATGGATTTGGTGTTGATACCGTAGTAGGCCATCTTGGAGAGCAATAATGAAACATTTATGGAATCAAAAGCACGTGAAAAATCTAGAAGCAGCAGCATACTGAGCTGACCTTGGTCTCGAGCCAGCAACAAATTGTCAACCACATCCGCCAATGCAGTGGCTGTTCCACAACCTTTGCGGAAGCCTGATTGACGGTCAGGAAGAATATGGTTATCCTCAAGGTATTTTGTAAGTTGGTTACACACCACTTTCTCCAAGATTTTAGACATGCATGGCAATAGACTTATAGGTCGAAGATCATTAAGGGTGGAAGGGTTAGGAACCTTTGGAATTGGCTTCACTACTGCGACTTTCCAGCTATCAGGAAAAGTACTTTCCTCAATGGAACAGTTAATTATGTTGCTGATAGCGTTTATAGTCTGGGGCAGTGTTAACTTTAACATATCTAACGACACAAAGTCACTTCCTTGTGCATTGGTCTTGAGGCTTTGTATAATTTTTAGAACTTCATCCGCAGTTACAGGTTGTAGAGAGAAAGAAGCTGTGCCATGTCGGTGGTGTTCAAAATAGGTTAGCTGCGATATGGTCACTTGATCATCACCAGGAATATTAAGGAAATGATCATTAATAAGATCAGGATCATCATAATGTGATGGTAGTTCTGAAACATTATTTTTACAGGGAACCACAGAAGATTTCAGATTCTGCCATAGCTTTTTAGAATTTCCTAAGTTGTTATAAATATTTTTTTCAAAAAAACACCTTTTTTCATTTTCAATGGCCTCCAGCACCAGTCTTTTCATATTTTTGTAGCTATCTTTAGAAGATTGTGTCCCCATTAGCTTATATTTCTTATGAAGGCCATTCCTCGTATGAATCATTGACCGAATAGTATCTGTGATCCATGGATGCGGTGGATGTTTGAACTTTTGGGTTTTGACCGGTGCATGTAAGTCAAAGAAGGCGACTATCCATGCCGTGAATTCCTTAGTTAGACTGTTGACATTGTCTATCTTGTAGAAGTCCTGCCAAATGATTGAATTTAGGTCACTATAAAATTGTTCTACGATACTGTCCCGTAAAGGCCTATAAGTAACCCAATATGGACGCGGTTTTTCTGTTTTTATTTTTAGTTCAGCCGAAAGCATAGCATGTCCTCCGAGGTCAGGTGTATACTTTGATATTACTCGCAGATCGCGTATATCTGTACAGATTATGTCTATTAAAGTATGACTGTGCTCAGTAAAGTGAGTTGGCTCGCTAACAGTCTGGGTGAGGTTCATGCTTTTGAGAAACTGAGTAAGTTGCTGTGTTTTGCTATTGTTGACTTCTATAAGATTAACATTGAAGTCACCCGTCAAAATTAGCCCATCATATCCAGTGAATGAGGTCACAGAATTCCCTATCGCATCCAGGAACGCAGTAAGGTCTTGTTTTGGTGGTCTGTAAGTAGTTCCCAACACTATGACCGAATTGTTAAGTCGCACCTTAACCCACATCTGTTCAACACACGGTGCTGCTGGGTGTTGACAAGTACGAGCATTAATGCCCTTACGTACATAGAAGCCGACGCCTCCTCCCCGTCCCTTTTTAATGTGGCTAGGTCTAGGACAGTGGCATAGCCTATAACCCGTTAGTTTAGGTGCCCTGTCATCCTCTCCAGGCCTCAACCACGTCTCGTTTATGGCAAGGATATCCGGTTTTTGATACTCAACGGCCACAATAAATTCCTCATGCCTAGTGCCTAGTGATCCCGCATTGAAGAAGCCAACTTTGAAATGTTTAGGTACAGTCATTTCGCAATAATTGTGTTAATTGTAGATGAAGGGAGAGAGTGACAAACGAGACTACTGGTGCGCGAATCCATGCCAAATAATGTTCCGCTGACATCTTACATAACAGTATTTTTTTTAGAAATAGGCAGCGTGAAATGGATTTGTATATGATTAGTACCAAGTAAATTTCCCCATTATAAGTTTTGTTCAAGCTCTTGTTCATAAGATAAACAGTGATGTAAAATATTATGTACAAAGAATGTGTGTAGTCGTAGTGTTTCGGTGTGTATTTATGTGTGTTAAAAATAAGTAAAATATGTAATAAATAAGAAATGAATTTGTATTTTTCATCAAACAAGCATTTGTCTCCATGTTTCCTAACTGACAAGTTCAAGACCAAACAGTCATACACAAAAGAAATATGATTGTTGTACACATTATTTGTAAGGAGTACAAAGATAACGCCATAGGATTGTAGACAAATAATTAAATAGACAAGTGAGAACAAAACGCTTAAAATTTTAAACGTACAAATGAGCAATTCCATTACGTTACTACTTTTTTTCCAGGTTGGTAGTCAGATTGCCCGCGGTCCAAATACCTGAATGAGATCATCATCCGAGCGCAGTTGGAACGCGGGTTTACCATCCGCTTGACGGACAAAGATGCGTCCCCGCCTGGTCCAGGTGTAGCGCCACTGCTGCTTGCGGCACTCCTCACGTGCTCGGTGAAACAGCTGGCGATTCGGGCGGGTGAGGCGCTCGTTCACGTAGACCCGACCTCCAGCAGTGCCGGCGGCGATGGGGCGGCGCACGCGCGCGGCGCGCAGCAGCTCGTCACGCAGGTGACGACGCGCCAGGCGCACCACGACGCGGCGCGGTCGGCCGCCGGCCTCGCTCGGGGGCGCGCCCACGCGCTCCGCGAACACCACGTCTCGATCTTCCAGCGTCACACCCAGGCGCGCGGCCAGCACAGTAACGGAGTGGATGACGCTTTCACCCTTCTCTTCCGGTAGCTGGCCCAACTCGAGGTCCGTGAGGAGGGCCTCTTGATCGCGGTCGTTTAGTTCAGTCCTGAGTTGGGAGATGGTGCGCTCTAAATCAGCTGTACCCCCAGGCTCCGACTGACGCTGTTCGAGCGCATCCAGCCTTTTTTCAACACTGTCCAGGCGTGATCCCACAGCCGCAAACGACTCTCGGAGTTGGGCCATTTCCTTCCGGAACGCGCGCATCTCCGAGATACAGCTTGCGAACTCCTGTCGAAACTCCGACAAAGCAACGTCACCAGTAGCGGCATGCGGGGAAACCATCATACGGCGCTTCTGCCTCCTTCCCACATACTCGCAAGCAGCGGCATCGTGGGAGCCAGATGGTATTTCTGTGTCGGACGAACACTGTTGGCTGGATAGAGGAGAACGCTGCATGTTCGGCATGTTTTTCAATAATACGCAGACAGCGAATGTAGCGCAGGAATGGAGAAAGCAAAAAATTGTAATAATAACAATAAAAGGAAGAGTAAAAAAAAAAAACAATAATAAAAATAAAACTGACAAAATTAATAAGGAGAGAGAAAAAAAAAAAAAAAATTGGAAAAAGATCTTGACGGACTAGTCTGGATACGAACGCACTCACTCTGTGACCCTACCGGGGGGGTTGTAACCTATTGCCACTAGGCTATGACTGTTCTAAAGCAATGTTTGAAATTGCCAGCTTGATGATGCTAGTCAGGTGAAAGTTTAGTCGAGAGGTTTGTTACGGCTAATTTAATATTTTTATTGTCCTGAACTACCCTGTACACTGTTTTATTAACTGTTCACTGGCACCAATGACTTCAAATTTTAACACAGATTATATTGTTATTTTTTGTTAAATTGTAAATATTTTTGAAGAAAACACTCCGACTCAAAGTAAATGACTATAGATTTGCGAAACTTGCACTGGTTTCTATTGTTTTTACTGTACTTTCCTTTTTTTCTGAAGAGCGATAGTGGTTGTGTGCTTTCTACAGCGCAGAGCTAGCGCCACACTCAAAATGTTTTTAAGAGAAAGCTACAGAACATGTTGTAACTCATATTACTATCCTTTATCCTTGCTTCAATTGATCAAATGAATGAACATTGAACAAGACGATTGCTCTGTTTCTATGGTCAGTAGCCAAAATAGGTGTGATATAGAAATAAGAAACCTTTAACAACGGTACCATAACACCCACACCCGAGACAATTTATTTCAAAGTCCGTTAAGAGTATTGAATCCGGAATCGAACCACAGTGTCTAAGTCTGGGCCGTCTGCCTCTTGGCTTTGGCAGTCGACAAATACTCATCATCTTTACTCAAAGTGATTCCACTATGGGATTTAAACCTACCGTAAGCAAAAACATGTCGGCAAAAAAATCAGCAGATACGTTACATAGGCCAAGTCTAACTTATTAACCACACCCTACTCGCCCTTTAGTTTTAGATATCGGGTGACCACTGAAAACCAGCGTCGTTACATTTGCGCCTCCTATCCAAATGTACGGCATAATGCTGAGTGGATAACCTTTTTGGTACATTGTAGACTTAAAACTATGTATTTATATAATTACTGTTAAATGTTTTGTGCCAAATAAAATTTTCTATCTTTCTTTCTTCTTTCTATTACACGCAAATAACGGACAAATCATAGTTTTAGTCTGATTGTAGAGACAATAGTTTTTTTTCTCCTAGGTACTTGACTATCGATGCTTGCCATCACTTTATTGTTATCACTCGCAGCCACGAAGCCTTATCATCTTCACCGAGATTTCGGAGTAACACTCTCATCCCTAAAAGAGACAAATAACCACCTACAGTTTTGTGAAGTAAGATATAGGGGACCAGTCAAAGGTGGCACTTGTTCACCGCGTGACGTTTAAATCGACGTCGCTTCTCACCTAGCTGAACAGTTGTTTAAAATTATAAAATAGCAGCAAAGTATAAACACTTCAATATTTGCGACATCGGAAGGGTAATCGGAACACTGCAGGTGCCGCAAAAGTTCCGATATTCATTTCAAATGTTCCAAAATCGTTCAGTTCCGAATCTGATATTTCGGATTGCCCAATATCTCCCCGATTTACGACAGGAGAAAACTTTATATTGCGACCGAGAAATAAACTTTAAACTGTTGCTGTACGTGTATTGAAGTATTTTTAAACTCGCGAACTTTCGTTTGAAGGAAACGCGTAGTGTTTAACCAAGCTGGGTTTTATCTATTGTGTCTCTGAAGACATGCGGTACTATTTTTATATTTAATTTGTTTCTTCAAGATCCTTGCCCACGAACGATAAATGGATCAGCGATTATTTAAATGTTAAAAATTAAACATATAGAATGTAATACTTCACTCACTACTGGCTGCAAAATATCACTCTTGAAGGTAAAGGGTAGCAATAATGTTAAATACGAAAAGCTTAGCAATTGAAGTTCGTATATGAATTTGAAACCAGATTTTTAAGACAAGATTCATTAAGTCTAGTATAAGTCAATTTATGACTGATTGCAAAGCAAATGCTTTTTTCATTGAAATCAAATCATGCTTACTTTAACACAGTGACCTGATAGCACTGATTTCATACATGCCTTAAACGAGAAAACAAAAATAACACAACAAAACTCCAAATTCAGAATAAAAAGGTAAATCGGTTGACTACTATTTTAGTATCCATTTAAGTAGGTATTTGTTTTGCTTGTCAGTTTAAAGCTAAGCTTGGGGCTATAATAAATTCATTTATTATTATAGGCTACAAATAGCACATGCATCGTCAAAATTAATAGAAACTAACATTGTAGATACCACGGGTTCGAAATTTAATCCAACTGAGAAGAATCCGGCATGAAACTGCCAAATACCTTAGTCTTGTATTTTTAGCATTTTTTTAGAAATCATTATTTAGTTAATTACCTCATTTGGCCGTCACCATGCCTTGCGATAAATTCTTACTATCTTTGCATAAATATGTCCGTCAAATAAAATTTGGTTAAGTACTGAAACGAGCCGTGTAACTTATTAAAAATGGTAAACTGTCGTCTCTTGTCAACAGTAGTGTAGCTGTACCATCGATTGTGTGTCGATTATTAATCGATTAAGCGAATAGGACCTAAATAATCTTTCAATCAATAATATCGATTTGATAAAGAAAACCGATTCTTATCTTTATTCAATTTACAGAGTTGAGACGATTTATCGTAATACATAGTAAATTAAAATACAAAATAATCTAAATCATCAATAGTATCGAAAATATGTTTTATAGCTATAGTTTTGACGTTATAATAATATCGATCTAATTGTTCTAATTAACTGATCGGCTACATTCGTATCACTGGTATGTAACAGTTAAAAAACTTAACAATACGATGCTGTTTAGTAAACAAAAAATAAGAGTAGAAAAATATTTTCTGTCCCCTCCAAATTCAAATTCAAAATTCTTTCATTCATGTAAATTACACCAGTAATATTTATGAAACGTCTATATAATGCAAATGACGCTACCTCCGGTTCGGAACCTATAACTTACAGAGAAGATCCCGGCAAGAAACTCCTACAATAGAGTCTAAATAGAAATAATACGACATATGATTATATTATTTACGATTGCAGACCAATTAATAGCAATGAAATAATAGGTACGCTCGATAAGCTTTCCTTGATGCCAATATCAATTAAATTGATTTAATTATTGTTATGTCAAACAATAATTATCAAATAATTAATTGTAAACGATTATATTGACAAAAAATGAATATCAATATTATCGATCTGATCGATTCTATCAATAGTTCAATCGATTTTTACATTATTTGGGGTGGGCACAATCGATGGATTAATAAATCGATGTTCGGCAACACTAGCGAACAGTACACTTGAATAATCTTCACGCCCATATTCTCAACATATTGAAAGCTACCTCGGAAGGAGAATATTTCGAAAATCCTCCAAATATTTTCTTCCCAATTCTTCATGCATCGTGCAAAATTTATTTACGTTATTGTGAGGCCATTTTGAATTTCATCCGCCAGAAAATACTGGGCACTGAATTTTATTATGTGGCACTATCCATTTTATTTCGACTTTATGGCGTTCCTTTTATGAGGTGGGCTATCAAAAATTGAATGCCCATTTTGGGGTTGAAGTTAAAAGTCTAAATTTTTATGTAAGTGAAATGTATCGAGCTCTTATGTGGAGATCTTGTAGTTTCGAATTGGTAAGTCTAGTGATGGACGACCTCCAGTTATATGGGATGACGAACTCCTATAATTGCAAGGAAATACTGGATAGCTCAAACTGAAGAAAGGGTGTGATGGCGCGAATTAGGGGAAACCTACGTCCAACTATGGATAATTATAAGCTGATCATAATGAAATGTATTCTGAACAACTAGGTTAGCATTTTACGAGTTCACTTTGATAAGAATTTGTTGAACGACAAAATTGTTGCTCAACTTGTATTTAAAATAATTTGTACAGCAGAAATGCAACAATAAACAAATACCTATTAAAATATGAGTACCAATAATTTGAGACTAAAAAGATGAAAATAAGAAATCGAAAAAGTACAAGAATTTGAAAGAAATATTTGATGTCGTCCAACACAGGACTACGACACCTTAGCGTCAAAATAGTTACATTGAAATTTAGTTCAGTTTCACGATACTCCCCACATAAATTCTGGTCACAGTGATTAGATTACCATCGATTTTCGACCTCACGCGGCACCAGAAACAATATTTTCCCAAGTTTGTTCCTGGGAGGAGCACGAAATTTATTTTTGGCCCCGCGAACCAATATCTGGGGAAGTTTTAGTTTATTAGCTAAACAGTTTTGGCCCATGAGAGCTGTAAGTTCGGTTGGGAACGAACAAAAAACATTTATCTCGGTACTTGTAATGTTTGCTGTTCATCATTGGTTCAATATTCATGTTATCTATTTATGATATAGTTAATAAACTTGTGTATGTTGCCTATCGATAGGATATTGTATATCGATGTCAATTATCGTCATATCAAAAGTATCAATAATATATCGTTGCTGTTAGACAGGCTAATCTTATTGGTATACAAAAATAGTGTCGATGGTGTTAGCTCCGATAGCATCGATGGTAGGTATTAGATCCAATAGTATTGATACTATTTACGACGGACAATCGTTTTAGAAACGGTAGTATCAATCAGATCGAGATTATTACTAGTTTTCAAGGTCAACTTTTGGCGACCTCGGTGGCGCAGTGGCTAAGGTAGGCGGCCAAAGCGCGTAAGGTCCCGGGTTCAATTCCCGGTCGGGTCAATTTGGAAAACGAACTTTTCTAAATTGACTTGAGTCTGGGTGTGCTGGGATGACGCCCCCAGTTGGTATCCGTCGTCTGGTACTCATAGTACAAGTGAAAACCTTAGTTTGAGACCAGGTGATTGGTGTGATTGTCTGGCGCATTTATTTATTTAACTGTTGTGCTCGTTATTATGGCATAGTGGCTTTATCGGGTTAAATACCACTAGTTAATGTAGTTTAGCGGGCATAGTTATGCAAACTAAGAAAATGTGAGCAAACTAAAATATACGTATCTAACTTAGTTGTATATATACGGACGGACAGACGGACAGACATGACGATTCCATAAGGGTTCCGTTTTTTCACCATTTGGCTACAGAATCCTAACAAATGAGCGGGCACATCCCACTTTTAACGTCGGTCAGCCGACCTCATCCGCTAAGACGAACTTAATCTCACTGTTTACTCCAAGCCCACCATGCCCCTGTCATTGGGTGAACGCTAAAATATTAAAATTTAATTTACGTACAAGTACAGGCGCGGCGCGTGAATTATTTCTGTGTGACGTCACAGACTCTCGGCTGCATAAATTAGGAGCGGTCGGCCGTAATTCAGATAATTAATGTACTCATGTGCTTCGTAAAGTACCGGGGCAGACTTTTTAATGCAGAGGGGTGGGCATAAGGTCTGAAGGATTATTTTGGGTGACAAAACGCCTGTCTGGAAAAATGAGCAGACGGTCTTTTTTTTTAATAGATGAGATAGCAGTTTAAAGGAATGCAATTGCTTTTCCAAACAGCAAAGTTATTTAAAACTAACTGTGCCCGCGGCTTTGTTTGCGTGGACTAAAGGATTTCGAATGATTTTTTTTTTCCAAAATAAAGTAAGCCTGAGTTACTCATTATTCCATCAGCTACCTGCCACTGCCAATTGAAGCCCGGCAAGATCGGATCGGCCATTTTATATATTAGTAGGAACAAACAGACAGACAAAAATTTTTTACCTTTGTAAATGTTATATTATATTAATTAAATGTATCTACTTACTATTGCTATATGCTATTACAGTAAAGTTTCATTATAATAATTTGGAGTATCTCCTTTAGGTATAATATAAATGGCAATACATAGTTTGAATGGTAAATCCATATTCATATTTGCTACTTTTGCGCTCAAAAACTGCTAAATGAATTTTGCTAGCTTAATATAAAATGTTTCAAAAGTATAGTTTTGTAGAAATAACTAGACGTATTTCTAACGTACGGTCAACGCATGTCAAGGTAAACGCTTGCAGTTTAATATTAGACCTAATGCACACATAATAAGGATGTTGCAGTCGCGAATCAGTACAAAGATGAAATTGACTACCAACTTAACTTTTTCCCGGCATCGTCGGCGCTAAAATATTAAAATTTAATTTTCGTGTAAGTACAGGCGCGGCCCGTGAATCGTACTCGTGTGACGTCACGGACTTTAAAATGCATTAATTAGGAGCGGTCGGCCATAATTCTTATAATTAATGTTTTTTTGAGCTACATTAAGTAGCTACGTCGTCTTACTTACACTCATTGTTCCAATACAGGGTAGAAATGGACTTATTTTAAATATAATTAAAACAAATCAGTTTGATCGGTAATTTGTCTTTTTTTTATTTGTTTTTATATATAAATTATTAATATTATGTAAATCTAAGTATACCTTCATATTTTATATATTATATTCTAATTAATTTATATAGTATGTGTATTATTATCGTATATTTAAAAGATACCGTAATGTTATTTTTAATGCTTAATTTATTGTTGTTTAAAATGATTTCTTTTTATTTTTTTTTCTCCCATGTTACCGCACCCATATACAAACTATCTGCATGACCCAAGGGTTGACTGGTAGAGAATGCCCCTAGCATTAAGTCCACCTGTTGTACCTATTTGTGCAATAAAGTTTTTAAAATAAAATAAAAAAAAAATGGAATTTACTAGAAAGAAAACTCATTTTGTGTTAAACAAAAAATAAAGAGCGTGAAGAACATTTTGATATGTTTTTTTATCGAGTTTGCTTTTGTTAGTTTACTTAAGTAGTTAAATCAGATTATAATATGTTACTAACTTAATAGGTACCAAACTTTACTAGTTATTGTATGAAAAATCCGCTAGATTGCAATATAGGAGTAGATCAGGCAGTAACGTGATTTTTAAATAAATAAATAAAGCGGGGGCACTGCCGTGCTCCCAGATATTCATTAATTAATAGTATTTAAAGCTTAATACAGAAAATTCTTTTCATGTTTTTTTTCCCTAAAATTTTATCAAATGTAAAAATTGACAAAAATCTGCAGAAGTAATTTATTTTTGTAGCACCATAAACTAAACTAATCACAAAATAAAATACAGTACTTATCTTCCTGAATATTCTTAATTTTATTTTTGTGTAAGTACGGCACGTCAAGGTTTACACTTGCAGTTCGATATTAGTTCTTAAGCGTACGACATAAGGGCGATACAAATTCCAAAGTGTGTAATTTAACGTTCTTTTACAAACAGGGCCGTACTTATACGAAAATGGTACGCGTGTGACGTCACGGACTCTCGGCTGCATAAATTAGGAGCGGTCGGCCGTAATTCAGATAATTAATGTACTTGTAACAGTGTAGTGGTTTGCTCTGTGGTTCGGAGCCATTTTGTGGGCTGAAACACCCACATTGGAAGTTAATCTAAATGAATCAGTTACCTAAACTTTGACTTTGTCATGTCAAGACAAACGTGTCTTAGTAGGACAAAGTCAAAGTCAAATACTTTATTCAAGTAGGTTACAAAGAATCTAAATGTGCGCGAGTACCACCCGCACTTGGCTGGTTTTTTCCACGTGTTCAACTAATTCTCTGCTCTTATTACTCATATAATATAGACTATATTATAGCCTTCATTAATAAATTGAGTATTTAATTCGAACCAATACTTCCTAAGATAAGCGCGTTTTTTTTATATTGCTCTTCAAGATTGACCTCATCCCACCTGATGTTAAGTGGTAATGAGGTCCTAGCTTAAGGGTGACAAGTACAGCATAATAATAAATCGATTACTGGACTTGTTGCCCTTACCTTGAAGGCTTGACCACTGCTACTAATGTAGCACCCCCCAGAAGCTCTGAAAACCTTACTCACACGCAGGAACACAACAATACAGAAGTGAGTGCGTTCTAATAACATACAATATTTTCAGCTTTTTAATCAGCACATAGAGTAAAACAAATTCGCATTTGTTTATTTATAGTTCTGTCCCTATATCCCTTTGTACGCTTAAATATTTAAAACTACGCAACGGATTTTGATGCGGTGTTTTTCAATAGATGTGATTGAAGAGGAAGGTTTTGATTTGCAATAAAGAATAGAAAAGCCAATATTGCTAAGTATTAACATTACATCCGTGCGAAGCCGGGGCGGGTCGCTAGTATAAGTATAAATATAATTTCTGTGTGATATCACCTCAGCAGTATCCTGATACAAATTCCTATTACTCCATAAGGGTTGTTTTTAAGACCAGCAACCTGCTACAATTCATCCCGATTCGGAAAAATATTGTAAGGAACGTATGTTCTTTACTACCTGTGGAAGTACTTCCGCCGAGCTAGGTGTTCTGCTGCTCGGGGACCAAGACCAAACTACCAATCTTGGTTACTTTAAATATAGTTAGTGGCGACGAAAACTCTTACATTGCGATGTAGAATCGATGTATTGTTTGGCTAATTGTGCATTACGTATGGAGCGTTGTTTAAAACTAATTCTGCTGATGCTGTATTTTTGTCGACTTTTAGGTAATGTCGTTGGTAGGCACAATAGTCTCACCAGACCACCTAATCACTAGCTAAAATGTTATGTATGGAGAACCAAAATACGACAATTTCTTAAACAAAACTTGTTGTTAACGTCGGAAGTAATATAATCGTGCGAGACAGTTGATGATTTAAAAATAATCTAATATATTCCAAACCCCACTTTAAAAATGAAACTAAGCTAAAAACATCGAACAAACTTCAGATACGGGGCTCAGCGAAAAATCAAGACACCCAAAAAATCCTTAAAACCGTCCCGAAACTTGCAAAATCCGACCTGACCCGCACGTATGGGTAAATTATGGACCCTAAAGTAAACAAATGGATACTCCGAAGCTACTTTGTCACCGTTCGTCGTAAACTCACTTTATTCAATCCAATAAAATACCTTGCAAATGAAATTGTATGGGGTGTCAGTACTTTTTAGTTGACTGCCGAAGAAATATGGGTAATGTCTGTGGTGGGTGCGGTGGTTTTTTCAGTGGTAAGATTTTTTTTTATATTGCACTTTAAAATTGACCTTATCCCACCTGATGATAAGTGGTAATGAGGTTCTAGCTTAAGGGCGATAAGTACAGCAAAATAAAGATATTACTGGACTTGTCGCCCTTACCTAGAAGCCTTGACCCCTGCTACTAATGTAGCACCCCCCAGGAGCTCTGGAAACCTTACTCACACGCAGGAATACAACAACACCGAAGTCATTGTTATTTGGCTGCGGTCTTCTGTAAGGTCTCCTTACACTCCTCCACGACACCTCACGACTGGTGGAACACCTCCATGTTCCACCAGTCGGGCTGTTCCAGTTCGATCGCTATGCCCTACCCTACCTCTCTTAAATTTAAATTGAGAACTGAGTGGATACAACTATAGATCTAGTAACAGTCAAATTACTTTAGCCTTGAAAGTACCCAAATCATCAATCACATTTATCCGGTAAAATGAGATATTTTTTTATTTCTTCAAACAGATTTACAGTAAATTAAGTAATAAAATTAAAAAAAGCATTACGGCTTCCCAGTTTTTTATATTACTTTTATTCTCATTACATTATTAATATATTTTGACCCATTCAGACCGTATGAGTAACGTAACCCAATGGCAAAAGTAGGCATACACTTTTTTTCAAGAAACAGAATAAGCCGTAATATCGCAGAGGGAAATTAAGAATTTCTGTTTCTTTAAAAAACTTTAAAGTTCAATTGCGTGAAGCACTTTAATAATTTTCTGCTAAGCACAAATCTTTGTCACTAAGGGCAACAAATTGAACAAAACTTGCAGAGATACCCACTTAAAAGTACGCCGAAGTTCAAGACCTACCTTAAAACGCACTTGAGTCAGAAATTCACTTGACTTCGATTACTTGCAAAGCTTGAGCTGACCAAGAGAGCAAATTTCGTGCTAAGTTTGAAAAGTCTCTGTGACCTTCACCTTTTGAGGGTCTGGTTAAGGTCGATTTGAACCGCAACAGCTTTATTTGAATTAACTGACAACTTTTGGTAGACAACAGTTGTTTAAGATAGCAACGAAAGTAGAGTAACAATTGGAGATTAAAGTTGGCTAAGGCTCACACTCAAAACGCGAAAGTTTGCAGGTTTGATTCTCGGTCAGATCTATTTGAAAAAATTTTTTTTTTTAATTTTCTTGGGTCTGGGTGTACAATAGGGTGGAGTGAAAAATATTTTTTTTTCATAATCGTTTCGGAATACCTGTAAAAAGTTGTTGTTTTTGTTTACAAATATACATACAAAATTTTATTTGGCACATGATTTGTTTAGAGGTGCCCCCAACATCATGAACTTCAGAGAAATTCGCAAAATTTTGTCAAAAAACACCAACGGCTAATATTGTCAAATTAACGCTAAATCATATTCTGTGTATTCCGTTCCGTTGGCAACTGTTTAACCTTGAATAGTGCGTAGATAGGTGAGGGGGGACAGGGGGGTTGAGGCGGGAGAGGTGATTTTACTGCACGTGTCAAACGTTGTTCGAACGCCATTAAGTGCGCGCGTGTTATCGTTATTCTTCTTTATTTTTTAAAATTTAGTTTTTTTTCTAATTTTCAATTGGGTGGGGGTACCTCATAACATCAATACAAGTAAACAATATTTTGTATGCTGAATTAACTCACTAAAAGGCAACTTTGTATTGCTATTCCATTAAAAAGAAAATTTTCATACATTATCACTCCACTGTTTGTACACAAACCGGGTGTGGGTACTGGGTTGAATTTAGTATTAACTGGGGGTATGATTGATTAGTGTTGAGGTACCGTTAGATAGACTAAATAAATAAATATTGGACAGCATCACATACGAGTACATTGCTCCGATTCCGTGGAAGAAGAAAATTCTTAATAGGATATTTAGCACTTGTGTTACAGAAACCAAAAACAATGACGCTACCACAACACCCAGACCCGACACAATATAGAACTCGGGACTGGGGGGGACCGGAGATCGAACCCGGGACGCCAGAAATGGCGCACCGACAAATTCCAGCCCACTCGCCTCTAGGCAACATATTTCACTTGACTTCGATAACTTGAAAATGTCTATATTTTCTCGAGTCTGGGTGTTGTGGTACTATTATTGTCGCTGATTTCTATAACCCAGGCTACTTCCCACAAAATCAAAGCAATTTATGTGATGTTTTCCAATTTTTATTTTTATATAATATGTACAATCACTTCAATCTCATTATACCTACTCAAGATGCTTTTGGTAAGTTTCGGCTTCTTTTTCCCCCGCATTATGATGTGGTCCAAATGTCGAATTTATTCAACCAGTCTTATATTTCGCAATGACAGTCGTCGAATAGTGTCCACTTGACACACAAATCGCCGACAATACTAGACAACAGCCAAATATATGACATGATAATGTGAGGGTGAAACATAATGATACTAGCGCCAAAAAAACTGTTGTACGAATTTTGTATTTAATTAAATGTAATTCAATATTCTTTTATTCATGTAAATTACATCAGTTATATTTATGAAACCTCTATAAAATGCAAATGACGCTAACTCTGGTTCGGAACCTATAACTTAAAGAGAAGATCCCGGCAAAAAACTCTGTCGTTCATATTACAAATAAGTAACTGAGCTTATAACTAATTTTGCACTAAGACATACAGTGTGGCATATAAATTGTAAAAATTAGTTCAATATAATTGAGATTTAAATCATATATATTACGGACAATGCTACGAAACAATACCCAATAATGTTTGTTAACCATACCAATTGTTATTTATTTATTCTTTATTGTTTTTTCACTTATCAAGAGATGATTTGATGACCGGCTCCAAACTGCAATTATTTATTTATTAAATAGAATTGTTAAAAATAATAAGTGAAAAGGGCTATTACTTGATGAATATTTAAAAGATAAACGTATCTAAACATGTTTATTTGTAAGGTTTTGGATAACTGCTAAGGTTCTTGTAGGATTTTTCCCGGTATGATTTAGCTCCTAACTAGCTTTGGTCAATTTAATTTTACAATAATATAATTGATCTCTATATAAAGCAAATAAGTAGCTTCATTTGCTTTCTATAGAGACTATTCATAAGTATTACTAATGTAATATATGTGAATAAAAAAGATTGACTTTGACTACGATCATCATTATTCTTATCCCTATGTTTCTCACATTTTTCATTGTATCTTCGCCTTTGTTAGTCACAGCATAATGTTTTATAAATTAAAACCTGTCTCCATAGGTTGACTATCTAACACAGATATATAATTTTCCAATTCCAACGAATAGTTCCTGAGATAAGCACATTCAAACAAACTCTTCAGCTTTTTAATATTAGTATAGTATAGATTAAATTTTAACTTCGAATTCAAAAATTCTCTTTCAAAATTTTTGAAATACAGCGCACAAAAGCGCTGCAAAAAGCGCTTTTAGTAGCTAACACTCAATAAATAAAGCAAACTAAAGCGCTAGTAAGTCGTTGTTCCCCATAATAAAACCTCTTTATTCCCCTTTATGTGACGTTCGGTCTTTATCTGAAATTAAAATCGTGTTTGCGTCGATACGGAACTATTCAGATGTTGAACGTAAATATCGCTGTATTATAAACGTTTCTTATTGCGGTCAGATTGGAAACTATTGTAGTGGTGGGTAGTTAGGACTATCATAGTTTAGATTAAGGTTTAGTGGCAATGGAAAGCACAGCTGGTTTATGTTTAAATTAAATATTTAATCTAAGGGTCTGTGCGATTAATTGGTTTTTATTTATTACCTAAATTGTTATTGCCACTAAAACCCCCCGGTGGACCTCATCTCCTTGATGGTGATACCGTGGGACACAGAAGACTTACCACAGCATCACAAGCGAAATGGCGGCTAATTAAGCAGCCCCTTCATCTCCCCCTGGAATGATTTAGGGGAGGAGCGAGGGTGTCCGATACCTAGGCTTTGTAACGGTGCAACGTGAAACTAGTAAATCTTTCAACTTTTTACAAATTTAAATATAAAAATAGACAATTTAACATACATTTATCCGATTCTATGGGAAAAAGTTAAGGCAGTTGTATTACAGAAATCAGAAAGCCGACGATACGACAACACCCAGACCCGAGACAATAAAAGAAAGTTCGTTTTCCATACTGACTCGAGGTATCGAACTTGAAACATCAGATATAACGATGCCAAATCCGGTAGGCTCGTCATCATTAGCAGAAAGAGAGTTCGATAAAGAAGTCTAGGCGCCATGTTGTTTAATAATATTGCAAATGGACCGCGAAATTCTACAATTTTGAGTTTGAAGTCAATCATATAAAGAATCCGAATCTTTTATCTCACAAAGAAACGCTGAAACTTTGAAATAAATATTCTGTTTCAGAAAACACTTGAGTGTTGTTACGTGACCATCCTTAGTTTAGGCATTGTAGGGGGTAAAAACGGATCCTTTATCAATCTACACAAAAAAGTCTATCATATACAAATGTGAGAATGTTGGTCAGTAGACGTTTATTACGTGAATACAGAAATTAAAAATTTAGAATGAATAGAATAGAATAATTGTTTATTTAGCACACAAAATAAGACAGTACAAATAAAGGAAAATTAAAAAAAAACAAAATATGTGCTAAAAAGGCTCCCAACTCAGCAATATGTCGGGACACCCATAATTGAGTCTCGCGACGCTGATTTTCAGGGAAATTTAAGATTTAATCACATAAAATGAATTATGCTTTTATTATTTGAATCTTTTTTTTGTTTAAAAATCTTTCAATCTTCAATTTTCAAAGCGCGTATCTATTAACTGTATTTCTACGGTGACTTGATCTTAAATATTTATCATTATAAAAAATATCACCCACAAAAAGTATCACAAAACACTTTCTTTTCATTCAAGCATTGGGAAGTAATAAACAAGTTGAAGACATGGTTCCCTACACAACGCAACATTATTTTCCTGTAGTAATTTTATGTTAAATACGGACAAACACACTCGCAAACCGACCTTCAGATACGAGAAACTTGCAGCAACCTATCATTTTTAATATAAGCAGTTAAAAAGAAACAAAACTCAGGAAAATCTTGATTTTGTTTGCATTTTACTCTTTTATGCCCAGTTCAAATATTTTAAGATTCGTACCTAATGTGTCAAAAATGACAATCCGTTTTTCTACGAGTCGTTAATTCTAATTTCAAATTTACTTTCCATATCAGCTGTCATCAGTCGTCCATCTCTCGTTGTTAGCTTAGGTACGCCTCGTATGCCGGTGATGTTATGGTAGTCCAAGGTTGACCCGGATCCCCACGACATCACCACTTATGGCGATGAGGTTCATCGTGGGTTTTTAGCGGGTAGTCCCCGTCCTTTACAGGGCGGAGCCGGGGTCTGGTCTGCCCCTGGGAGTCCCGCACACGCTGTCACTCTCCCTCGAGTGGCAGTAAGGTGCGTCAATGCATTTTACCACGTTAAAAAAAAAAGGTATGCCTCGTATAATTTATTAGTATCCGTAACTTTAACGATTCGTTTTTTTAATATTGGAACCGGGTATTGACCAACCTTGTAAGTTTCGGATGAGATTCGAGTAAAAACCCACCGGACCAAGTAAAGTCGGGCTCCTAAACTAAAATCACAACATAAAACATTTTCTCTCAGTATTCGGCGGATAAACTGTAGAAGTCTGAGTCACGGTTCCCAAGGCCCTGCGTCTGACATCCAGAATCTTTGAAATCAAGCTCTGCCCCAATATTATTGGTAAAGTGATGCCAATCGACCGACTATCGACAGTCGATAAAATATTTTATATGGTTTTTATTTTGAGAAATATTTAATTGCTGCAAAAATTCAAATAATGAAACTTACAAGAGCGTCTTTGCCTATTATTTTTGAGTTATAAATTTGGGGTCACGGTAAAAAAATTGTAAAAATTTGAACAACAATAACTTACAAATTTCACAATGAAAGTAGTAGGCGAGTAGCAAAATATCTCTTATGTAGGAAATACGGCTCTATTTAATTGTTTGTTATTTCTAAATGTGTAAAAAATACACTTATTGACTCCTTCACACTTGCATTTTAAATAGACATGATAGAAAAGTCTCAAATGAGTAAATCTTTTAAGTAATACAGTATAGCTTAAGCCGAATAATACAGCAAAAATCATTTGAAATTGTAGCTTCATGTGAACCGTAGTTATATACGGTTGATAGCACGTCAAAAACACACAGGTCGATATTAGTTCATATGCACATAGTATTAAGGGTGGTACAAAGTCCGAATTGTTAGTAATATGACGTGCTTTCTTCTGTACGTCAATTGCACTCCTGCCATGCAACTAAATTTTTTCACATAATTTTTTCAGTTGCTACACAGTACCTTTTTGAGCGTCAAACATTTTTCGGTACTTCGCAAGGTCAACTTATCGATATTTGGTCATCACTATATTGACACGAGTGAACTCTTTTTTGTCAGTCCTCAAAGATATCACGTTCGTAAAAGCCTCCGCTCTGAAAATGCTCACCCGAGTGACAAGTGCGAAAAAGGCTTAGTTTAGTATATCTGCTATATTTGTCGCCGAATGTTCGCGAAAGGTTATTTTGACGTGAATCCGGATTTGATCTGAGCTGTGATTTTATCTTTGTAACTCGCTCTTGTAGTCTTTTATAAATCACTGAAAATAATTTCACAGTGATAATCATGTTAACAAAGACCTGTATAGCTGTGAGACTTCGGTCTCCGGATGACAAAAGCCTTAATCTATTAAAAAGCAGCAGAAACACTGATTTGATCGCACACATTATTCGATTATTAATTTTGGTATACGTAGTCATTTTTGGCAAAAAAAAAATCGAATTCATTGCCTATTGTTGTTTCACCAACCATATGTTGTAGGCAGTAGAGCTGATATTAAAATGCAGATATTAGCCATGTACTTTTATACATTAGTCTCATAAGGTAGCTTCAGCGCTCTATTCGGCGACCGCAGCACGACGCCCCACTTAGCGTCGCATTCAGTGAGATGAGGTTGAAGTGAGAGTTAACTATTCTCGTATACAGTGTGTAACAAAAAGGCGAAATAAAATTTTAAGGGCGTGTAGGGTAGGTAGTGCGTAGTTCCAATGCAAAACCACAACCTCGTACAGCTATTAATTAGGGAGTAAATCGATGTCAAAGTTTTTACTAAAACTTATTGTTGATAACCCTATTAGATGTAAACAAATCATAAATCAAAATGAAGCAAAAGATTAAGTAAAATACAGATGTGCAACTTTGACAAATTTCAGTTCAGTGTGCAGTGCTCGTGATCGTTAAGTACTTATTTAACACTACTTTTTAGGGTTCCGTAGCCAAATGTTCTGTACGTTCTGTCTGTATGTCACAGGCACTTTTTTCCGAAACTATGAGACCTATTGCTGTTAAAACTTGGTATGTAGATGTATTCTGTGAACCTTTAAGCATTAAGATTTTCACTAAAATAGAAAAAAAAAAACAATTAACTTTAGGGGCTCTCCATACTTAAAACTGAAAGTAATTTTTTTTCTTCAAACCTATACCTACGTGTGGTGTTAAAAGTAGAAAAATGTTTGCAAACTTCTACAGAATGTAGTAGTTTGAACAAGATCTAGTAAGTAATTTTTTTAATACGTCATAAATCGTAAACCACAATTTACCTTTAGTAATACAAATATTATGACACTTGCTTCTATGGAACCCTTCATGGGCAAGTCCGACTCCCACTTGGCCGGTTTTTAAATATGAGATGTTTGGTACATAACATAACCTAACAGAAATAGTCAATATCAGAAAGCACAGTTTTGTAATCGAAAACATGATATTTACATTTATTATTTGTACTATCCATTCATACTTTTAAATATTACCTAAGGAATATTATTAGATCACAAAAACAGTAAATTTATTAAATACTCCTACCTACCAATCATTTCAACTTGGTGACCTTCTGCGCTTATTTTATCAATGACTAATCACGCACACAAAAATCACGACAACGGGAGTCCACGTGGACTGCGGCACCTTTACGTCAAAAGTCTAAGCGCCCGCACCAATCAGCGATCATTTCGCACACATTGCAACAATGCGCTTAGCCAATAATATCCTGTCGCGTGACTGTCACCTACGGACCGCTTTCCGGGTAGGGATCTAGGGATGCTAATCGATTGTGAAATAATCGATATTTTGGTAATTGATTATTTGCGTAGCACCGATATTAATAAATCGATTAATCTTAGAAATGCGGTTACATTAGAACGGTTTCTACTAAACTTTTTCGTTGAGATTCTGCTAAACATGTTAAAAATGAAACACAGAATTCTCGGTAAAATGAAAAAATCTACAAATAAAAATATTTATTAAGTATAAAGTGAAAGTTTGAGATTACTAAAACTTTAGCTATGTTAGCTTATTAGTTAAGTAATATCTTTACATTTTATTTTTTTATTTTAAAGCATTTTATTTCTAAAAATTAAATTTTACTTTTTTGTCTATGGAACAAAAGAACCGAAACAGAAAACACCTTTTGTGTGACGTCATTAAACACTACAATTCGCAAATGACAGCTGTCGGCGGATTTTATTTATTTTAATGTTACGAAACGATGATTTTACTGAGTAAATTGAATTATTGTGTCGCTAACCATATTAAGGATTTATTTGAACAATTTCGATTCATTTAAAATTTGATATTTGCATAGAATTAAGGCGTTCCGACCAATATCGTTGTGGTGTAAAGTGACGTGACTTGACGTTTACGCGCGCTTTTATAATCTGTTACACAAAATCTTACTATCACTGGAATTTTTTTTTTTCGAAAATCATAAATCGCGTTGCTTGGGATATAAAACACACATTTTACAATACTTTTTCAAAGACTGTCATTATCCAATTGTTGTTATCAGAAACAAAACCTCAAGATTTTTTTTATCACTGCGTGTGACTGTCGGGCCAATATTTTAAATTGTTGTAAATATTGACTTTAAACATAAACTTAAAATAATTGACTTTCCCGATTTTTTCCATTTTCGATTAATCGATTAAGTTACAAAAATCTCAATTGCGATCGATCGATTAATCAAATCGAAATCGAGCATCCCTACGTACCTACGGGAATAGTGTTTTTTAGTTGCTCGTATTCGTTCTCGTTGGGCAGTCGCTATCTAAACTTTCAAAATCTCATTCTTCGTCACTCTGTCTCGCGAAGATCATTCTTTGTATTCAAATAGTGAATAGTATGAAACGATTTTATGTCGGGGTGCTTCATCCGGGAGCATCAATGGTGCTCGTGAACTGTATCGCCAGCGATTCATCGATGGCAGACCCTTTGCGGAGCAGCGGCTTTTAAGGTCGTACACCTGCTTCAGGAACCTGTGTCTCCGACTGCAGAGCACTGGCTCTTTCCGACCGCCCACAAGTGAAGGTCGTCCTAGCACACGGGAGCATCCAGAGCTCGAGACCCCGATCCAGATAAGTTTACGCGAGTTCAAGAATTGATTCCTACGGACTTTGGTCCAAGGGTCACCTTTTGTGAGTGGTTTCGAAGCCGAATGAAAGAAGAAACCAGTGTCAGTGAAAATGTTCTTTGGTTTTTAGTGTATCCTTGTGCGCATAAGTGTTGGTGATAAGAAACTTAACAGGTAACACATACATAAATTAACATTTTCCAAGAAACTAATTTGTTTATTACACAAAAAATAGTAATTGGCAAATCGCGTCAGTTAAGCATATCAAAAAAATAAGGTTAGTAAATGACTGCCATTTCCGATAATTATTTGATACTTACATGTTGATTACATTGTAAGTTGTCCCTATTATGTCTTAATTATTTACTGACTCAAATTACGGGGTGCTGACAATTAATGAGAGGTTTTTTTCAATTGTAAAGTCATGTAGTTCAGTGGGTAAAGTCATATTTGGGGTATTGTCCTAAAAACTAGACATTAACTTTTACGTGTACCTACATATGTAGTTATAGAAAGAAATGTACCTAACAGATTATTTCTATGTACTGTTTCTAAATAGTATTTTAATAAATGCATTTCGGTAATTATGGTTTGATTATTCAGTCCTATTCCAAGTAAAATTAAGTAATAGTAGTTTCTAGTAGGCGGGCGGGCTGCGCGGGCGCGTAGCGGGGCGGCCGCGCATCAGCTGATCGCGCGGCGCGTCTGTGGTTGAGCGCGAATGACCTCAATCAGGGTTGTCAACATTTTCAGTAAAAAAACAATTTATTTAGTTAGTATGGAAGAAAAAACTTGTTTGTAATTAGCTGATATTAATACAACTGAATGTACACCTGCTATAGATACATACCCTAAAATATTATTTCGCCTTTTTGTTACACCCTGTATATACTCAAGAACACGTCACACTATACTATTTGTAACGCCCTATTACCATGCTCATAAGAACTAATATCGCAGTTTTTTTAGAAAGCAACAGAAATTGTGAATCTCTTCTAACATAGTGGGATTATTATTAAACTGCTAATGTTTACTTTGTTCACTTATCTGCAGTGCTTTACTTTTAATCTCATTACTCTTTGCTTTACAACAATATTAACATATTCTGATTAAGAAGTCAGAATGTCATAACTTTAACACGAGAAATAAGCACAAACTTGATGTTCCACATCTAATACTGCTTTCCTAAGGTTAAGTCTGAAAATTTTCAATAACCTGCGAGAAAAGATCACTGCATTACCTATGCATAGATTTAAATCTCTGATCAAAAATTGTCTAATTAAAAAAGGATATTATAAAATAGAAGGTTATATTAATGACAAAAATGTTTGGCCTTGATAGCATTAATTATGTAAACTAGCCACAAGCTATATTGTTTGTATATTTTTTTGCATGTTACCATTCTTGTAAGTTTTTAAAAAGAGTAACTATCGAGTTTCTTGCCGGTTTTTCTAGATAGAAGCAAAATTCCAAACACGGTGGTAGTATAATCTGACGATTCATAAATGCTTTTGTAAAAGTTTACATGAATAAATATATTTTCTATTCTATTCTGTTTTTATTACTTCGTTTTACGCCAAGCTATTCTGATTGCAACATTTATTTAATTTAATAGCATTTCCCTTGAATGAAACATAGTCAAGTGATTTAAAAATCATTTTTTTTTTAATTGGAACCAGCAATTCCCAAGATCACGCGTTCAAACAAAAAACTCTTCAACATATAATATTAGTATACATAAGACCCCTGCATTTTACTTTCACAGGTTACTTAATCGAGTTATTTTTTCAAGCACGTTACCCTATTCTTTCCCTTCCAACAAAACAGCATTATTTCATCACACCTACCCACAGAAGCTATTAATATAACCATAATTCATACTTGATATACGAACTCACCAAAAACATCCGAAGATACTACCGGCCGGTGTTGGGAATACGATTTTATTATGGGACAAAAACTTTTTTTTATCGGGACAGAGTTATATTTGTAACTTAGAGTAAAAAAATGGCTTACTCTACAAAAAAGACTAGCTTGTCAAATGTCATAGACAACATCGGTTTGGGCAAGTATCTTAGACATATTTTTTGTTTTCGAAGTACAAAAAGTTTCAATCTCACTTAAAGATGATTTCGAGAAATGAGCATTCTTAAACTGACTCTGAACTAGGTGTTAGAATAGAACAAAACATGAGTATAATCATGTAAGGTTTACAAAAACACTTATGGATTGTCAGTTCAAATTCGATAATATACCGCAGATGACCTGATGTCGAAAAGAACCGGTAAGAAAAGGGCCACACACAAGAGTGGACTGAAAAAAATCAGAATAATAACGTCTCACTATTCTACTTTTACTGTACTTAAATAAAAATCGTAGTTATGGATTGATGCCTTCACTTACACATAGTTCGATGAAAAACTTCGGTGTACATATGCTGCTGCTTCTTATAAGCTTTTCTATCTGATATGAGGCTACAACATATTAGTAGCTTAAGTTAAATAATAAGTATAAGTGATCATCAGTATTGCTCTCTTTCCGTGACACAACGTAAATCGCAGTACCGTCGTCGGCTCATCAAGAAAACAAACATTTTTGACGTATCCATAAAAAATGGGACAGCCTGCCAAACCGGGACACAATACAACACTACCGGCTCTCTAAATGATTTATTCAGCCGGCATACTCGTAAAGTATGCACGAGTCCGCCGGGTGATCCCGGTTTTATCCGGTTAATATCTTATACCGGTTCTACAGCAACCGGTTACGCCGGTTAAATACTCTGTACGTAATCGTCTTAGTCGCGAGACATTGGGGAAGGACCGGTTCTCGCTTCAGGGGCTTAAGCTTATCTTCTGATTCGTTTTATATTTCGTGGTAATTTAAAGAATAAAATTTGTAGGAACATTTTAAAAGGAAGAACGTTATTTTATGTATAAGATTTGATCTGTTGGATTAAAATGACTGTTTTCTGATTAAGATGGATGAGTAAGAGAGTGCTAGTACATCATATGATCATAGTTCCTACTAATTAGATCGAAAGATTTACTTTATTGCACAGAACATATTCAGTCATAAAGTTAATAGAATTTTAATTAAAAGAGGTTGACAATCAATTTTATTATAATTAAAAAAAGAGTAGGTCAACACAACCAAGAAAAATATAATACTGATTGAATATGATTACTTTAACACAAGTGCTACACAAGTGTACAAAATAAGAGCAATGTATGTGATGTTGTCACAAAATGTTTATAGATATATAACATATAAATATATATTGACTGATTATGTCGATACCTTTTTTGAGAATTAATGACGAAGGTATATTAATTAATTTGTTTGTTCGACAAAGGTTAAGGTATAGCTTCCTTCAAATTTAAACGATAACACTTAATTAATCAATTAAAAACTTGTTTCATTAAAATCCCTATCAATAAAAAATGTTTATTGTTATGTTCGTATTTCAACAGGTAAATACATAATGCTTTGTTAAACTAGTATCAAGAAAAAACAATAACAGGATTAATGTTTTGGCTGCGATCTTCTGTAATGTAGAGTTATTTCACCAATCGGGCTGCTCCAATTCGAGCGATAAATCGCTATGCACTACCTCTCTTAAAATGTTTTTAATATTTTAAAAATATAACTAACGTACTAATTGGAATATTAATTTTCCTTTTACCTTTATTACATTGTTTGAAATACTCGGGCCTCGACGGCTGCTATCGTTTCGCCCCATTTGGAGTGGTGACTTTAGGGCCGTGGGGTCCAGAGGCCCGAACTTTATACAAAGAATTGTCCGCTCGCCTCGTAGAGGTTTCTGGTGACCAGAATGCTGGTAAATACCTCGGCCAACGTTTAAGTCTGGCCATTCAAAGAGGAAATGTTGCTAGCATTCTGGGCACCCTAAACACTGGAGCGGACTATCTTTTGTAAATATTTTGTATATAGGTAGGTATTCTCTTTTTTTAAATATTTTCATGTATAGGTTTGTTCTTATAGTTATTACCATATAATTTAGGTGACAAACAATATCGAATTTCAGTTTTAATTTTCAGTATATTGTTGACTTGTGTTGTTTTAGAATAACCATTTCCGTCTAACTTTACATCATTTACATCGTTTTGGCATGCATACTAATTATTATCTATAAAAAAAATTAAAAGCTGACGAGTTTCTTTGTTTATTTAATCACGCTAATCTCAAGATTTAACTAACTACTGACTGGTTCGAATATGTTTTTGTTGGACAGTCCATTTATCAAGGGTGACTTTAGGCTAGGCTCATAAAATACGCTGCAATGAATAGAAGAGAACGATCGGCATACAATTTCCAAAAAACGGGGATTGTAAGCATGCAAAACCGCGATAAGCCGCTAGTACATTATAATAAAAAAAACACATGAAAAAACACTGATAACGATTCACCTTGAATTTTGTATAAAAACCATTGATTGAGTAGCCTTGTTTCACACTTTAAAGAAAGAAAATTCATTTGGGAATTCAGAAGTTTGAAGCTTGGAAGTAAACGTTGACGATGAAACAACTGACGGTTGTTTTAGGAGTATTTCTCACTGTCCTCTTCTGTTATGTATCCAGTGCACCTAAACAGAAACAAGGGATCATAAATCCTGGTGATCAATGGAAGCCATGCTGTAGTCAAGGGCCCTTAATCCGTCCAGTTCGGGACACAGCCAGTGATGGTGGTAAAGTCAAGATAAAAATCGTTATAAAAGGTATGGAAGACAGTGTTTCGCCAGTGTAAGAACACATTTTTGGCAGTGTGTTGTTTTAAGAGTGTGTTATTAAGTAAACAGTTACTGTCAGTGCCATTAACCTTGGTTTTTTTATTAATAAATCTGTCAGGTGTCACTGGGGAGATTTTAAAAAAAGTGCAGGTATAACAACGAAAATATATTGATTTATTTATAAAGCATCGTAATGAGGGAGATAAAATACCTATACCGATAAAATAGGGGAAATTGGTGATTATGAAAATGTAAACAACAGCTAATGATTATAAACTGAAAATGTGAGTGATGAAATAAATTTCACAAATGAGCAGATTACATATCTACAGGAATTAGCCAGCCAATTAAAAAGATTAAAATTTCTTACAATTTTAGTTTAAATAAAGTCTATAATGTACTGTAAGACGTATTATGGCCGAAGATTAACTTGGATAATTTAAAATCTAAACTTGTATCTTTAAATTCTCACTGGTACATATCTCTAAAAAAATAATGAGCAAAAGAAGGAAAATTTAGTTTCATGATTACGAAAACCGAAAAGAGCAATGACATTTCTCGTATTAATTTTTTATGTAATCACTCGTATCAAATATCGAAAATATATTAATGAAAATAAAAAGAGTATACGTGAAATAACATTACAAACATACAGGTAAGGTTTAGTTAGTATATTCAAATACTGTCATAATACAAACAATTATACCAAAACAAAAGAAACAATAACAAGTTAATATCCATAAATTAAAAAAAGGGCACAAAAACAAAAGGGTACAGCAACATATGTTATTGAAATATTTAACAAAACGAAAAATAAACAATGAAAAATACCATTTACAATATTACCTCCGACGACCCAATCGATTAGTATAAAAGATGGAACTTGAAGTAGTTTGTCGCAGTAAAGATTCAAGATGAAGACGTTCATTTTCATTGCACTAGGTATTTCTCTCCTGACACTGTTCTGTGAAGTGTCTGCCAAATCAATTTTCTTACCACCAGACTGTACTTACGTCATTAACTCTGATGGAATAAAAGCGGGACCAGGAAGACGCTGTACGCCTCACTACCGTCGCATGAAAAGATCTCCTCAGAAGAAGGTCAAAATAAAGATCAAAATAAAGAACGCAGTTGAAGATGAAATAGCGGAATTGGAATAGTAATAAGGTCCGAAACTCAACTCTTAAGCCTTGTAATAAAGACTTATGACGACCTAAACTGACTCAGTTTTTTAGTCCCTACCCTGAGGTGTAAGAATAGGCTTATTCGTTGAAGTTTTTTAACGAAAAACGCTCAGCTCATACTAAAACAGCTTCTACGCCTTAAACAGTTTAAACACCTTATAATACTGGCGACGTATCGCCTGAGAAAGCTAGAGATTAGTCTATTACATAAATCCTAATTTCTGCTCTATAACAGTTGTTACTTCTGACTTCGTTTATTAAGATGACATCAGTAACGCTTAAGATCAAAATAAGTGTTCAACAATATCTGTAATTTATAACTCAACTCAAATACTTCATTATTCAAGTAGATTACATACTTTTTTTTTAAATCGTAATGAATATAATAAAAAATGATTTCACTGCCGGTTCAGAACCTATATCAACCAAACAGAGACTGTACTCAGTAGATAAGTTACAGCAGCTGTTTCTTTCTTATTGCTCACTTTGCACCAAGTCATATAGGTTTTGTTGAGTGACGAAACAACTAAGTACTCAAGTAAGTATTTATTTATGTAAGGTAAGCTGGACCAGACTTATACCCAAAGGCACTTGTTTACATATTAGAGCTTGAACAAGTGGAGTGGACTAGCAGATTAAAGTAAGTTATCTCGATTTAAAGGTGGTATCCTTATTAAATTATTGCATGACTGATTTGCTGCGAACATAATCTTAAATACACCGCTCACTCGACTCCCTCGCTCAGTTAAAGGTGATCCCTCACCGGTAGCCTTTGCGTGTAATGTAACATTACAGATGTGACTTTGAGCATTACATTACAATACTACATCCCTAACCGATGAGCGTTCGCGTGTCATGTAAAATTTAGTTAAATTTGTGTCCACTAAATGTTCGAGTCTGAAAAGTTAAATTACACGCGAAAGCCACTGTTTGTTTGCTCTATGAAAACACAGTTTGATTTGCACAGGTGTTAATGCAAGTTTTTAATGATAATTAATTTACATATACATACATTGTGTTTAGTCAAAATCATAAGTGACAACCCTAACTAGTTTTTCATTTAGCTGTTACATGTATACACATAATAAATAAACAAACTAAAGAAAACCAAATACTAATACTGTTTAAATAGTAGCTTCAAAGTAAACGAGAGATTGCACTTGCAAATCATTACTTGACTAGATAGGTCCGACTACATACAACACAGTGTAGGTGGATTAACAGTGAATTAACAGAGCGTAAACACAACCACGCATCCACGCAACGCAGGTGTGAATAGAGAGGTTGGGGCAAATTTCGAGGAATTGCCACAAACTGGGAGTTTACAGCTCTAAAGCGTATGTAGAGTGACATACGCTTTAGAGAGATCGTCTAGGAGATATCTTCTTGATAAACCAAAAATTTGAAGGAAGGAAGGAAATAAATGTGTAGCAGAACTAAATTGCTGACAAAACTCAAAGGATTGCAAAATGAAGGTGGCAATGAGCAGACCTTATAGCTCTAAGAACGGAAGGATGGTAGGGTGAAATAGTTATAGAATGGCTAGTACGTACCGGCGCAATAACCTTGTTGAGGTAGAAGAGATGCATTTTTAGGTTTGCAACTGCATCTACAAAATTTTTGATTGACTGGTATCATTGATTAAATCCTGAATAAATTTTAGGGGTTTAATTTCGTTAATTAATGAGATCTATGACTTAGCAGAAAAAAATCATTATTAACATCTCTTATATAATCTACATATATGGATACTGGTTGATAGTTTATGTATGATAAAATCAACTTTTATTTGATATCAATCTATATATATATATATATCTTGCCTCAAATCTCTTTTGATGTTTGCCTGATCCAAGATTATACCAAAATTGTTTTGCTGTAATTTATTCCACTGTGTCCAAGATAAGAGTCATAACACAAATATAAACCTGACATTTGCCGATGAGGGTACTACAACACCAAGACCCGAGACAAAAGAGAAAATTTCGCTTTCAATATTGACCCCTGGAATCGAAGCCAAAATCACAGAGACGCCCCGTCGCCAAAGTCTGGCGTGCTTCTCGGCTACGAATGTCGTCAAAAAATAATACCAAAATAAAGACAGAATATTCCATCGATTAGAGACGACTATTTCTAGCCAGATTTATTTTTACATACAGTACCCACCAGTAACCACAAACGTAGCACGCCCAACTGCGCCATGATGGATTGTGACAGTTTCCACTGGATTTATTTATTATTTCACTTTTTCCCGATTGTGTTCCACGTACAGTTTCGTGCCGAGAATCGGTGAAGTATGGTAAAATATGCCTTTCAGCCGGATGAGTGGGTGTGATACAAAGGTAAAGTGAGCGTTTTTTGGTTCATTTCGGCGAGAAAAAACGGTGTAAATTGGACACTATTGAGATTATTCTTTAGTTAATTAAAAGTTATTCATTTTCAATCAATCTTAGTAAGCACTATTGAGTTATGGTATTTGCTCTTAAAGTCTGAGTTTTCGGATAAATCTTAATTTTCGGACAGCTAAAAAAGATCGAAGAGACCTTTACAACCCTAACAACTACAAAATTAGCTTCATATTCGCTTACCATAAGATAAGTGAAATGTACCACGGTTCAATTTTAAATACAATATTCCATTCCATTTAAAGAAAAGTCTAACACTTACAAAAGGTATAAATAAATCTTGGACACAAATTAAGTGTGTACATGTTATCTAGGTACAAAATTAAGTAATGGTTTCAACTTACAAAATTAAGATACTTGTGTAGACCCCGAATTGAATTACTTACTTACAAATCATATTGAAGTTTGTCAACATGGTATTTAGTACGATAGTAAAAGCTCAAGCAATTTTTTTTATAAAAAATCTAATCTAACCACAATTTTCCTACAAAATTAAAACAAAACATTCAAACTCTAGCTCTCATATAAAAAGATTTGTATGAGCTTTGCTGGTAATTGATTATTATGGATATAGATTTTTAGTTATAACCCTTAATAGACATAAAAGTTGGCTTAAAATCTAGATGTATTTACTCGTTTTGGTATTGGTCACTCGTAACGTGCTTAACGTGTAGAATTATTTTCAACGGACTAGTCAGCTCGTTCGCCACACACGGCGGCCATTAAAGACGCGACACGTGCGCTACGACCGCGTCCGTAACTTCGGCCGCAGGACTTCGAAACTTC
The DNA here is from genome assembly GCA_037074685.1 of Glyphodes pyloalis. Classification (NCBI taxonomy): domain Eukaryota; kingdom Metazoa; phylum Arthropoda; class Insecta; order Lepidoptera; family Crambidae; genus Glyphodes; species Glyphodes pyloalis. The sequence continues at coordinate 1,672,556 of JAYKKO010000030.1, read as the reverse complement.
GCTAAAGTCACGTATCGCATACTCTGCATTTTCAGTTGTTAAAATCTATAAAATGTCCAAACCATTGCTGTTTTAGAGAACCATGTAACGTTGTGTTTTGCTATTTTTTGCAGATTTGACGCGGTGTTCTTTGTTTTGATTTGGGAAATCTGAATGTAATTTTGGTATGGTAAAAAGTTGTATTTAAATAATTTTCAATATTATTTTTTATTTTAAATTTCTTTTACTTTTCATATGCTACAATAAAAAGTTAGGACGTTTGAAAAAACTTGATTGAATGTGTCAATTTTGATCATGCATATGTTTAGTCTACAATACCAAATTTAGCTACAAAATAAATTTTCGTAGTTTTTTAACAATGTAGAATCATTTTCAACGTACTAGTCAGCTCGTTCGCCACACACGGCGGCCATTAAAGACGCGACACGTGCGCTACGACCGCGTCCGTAACTTCAGCCGCAGGACTTCGGAACTTCGCTAAAGGCACGTATCGTCTACTAAGATTTAGGTTTAAAGATCTTTGTTATCACTGAAAACAAAAAGTCACTTTCGTGATAAATATTTAAACTTAAAATTAAACTAATAATAATTACGTCAATATTGTCGCCAATTACATACCAACTGTTTAAAATATAATATAATTGAGGCAGAAACTATTAGCTACTCATAAAAAGTACTTACTAATAATTTGACTATCATACACAATGCATTTTTGAACACCATTTACCTAAATAAACTACTAAGCTTTTTTATTCATTAAAATTACTACCGGATTCAGGTTATTTTATTTAGCGTAGTTTTTTATTAGGTTTTCTGTAAAAAGGATTTATATACTAATTCAATTTATTTAAAATTGCATACAAAAATATACTTATAGTTTAATTACAAAGAACACTAGAGTACAAAACGTCTATTAGAAAAAGTCAAATAAAAATTTAGCCTAATTGCTATTATAGCTCTAAGACATTAATTTTAGACATACCTGTGTTAAGTTTGTTACATTTTCCTCAGACATACTACTGATTGACTTATTATAAATCATAGTTTAAATAACTATAAGATCCTAAAATAAAAAGAAAAAAATAATAAAGGAAGATTATAAGAAAATACTTACGTGCGGGAGTCTCATGTCCTGGGAATGGCAGGCCTACTCTGTAAAACACTCAAACTCAAATATTTCTTTATTCAAGTAGGTTACATGTAACACTTTTGAATCGTCATTGAATACAATGAAAAGTGATTCTACTTCCAGTGAACCTACGAGTATATCTACCGAGAAGACACCGGTAAAAAACTCAGCAGATAAGTTACAGTAGCAGTATCTAACTTATAGCTATGTGTAGAACACTTTGGACCAAGTCATATAGTTTTATTTTGATGAGTGAAAAAAGCATGAAGTATTATTTTATTTTAAGAGGTAAGCTGGAGCAGACCAGTCCCCAAAGGTGGCACCTGTTCACAAGCATGACGTATGTGCCAGCCATCGCTTCACTCAACCATATTGTAGGGAATGTAACGACCCGCCACATAGCGCCACCACCCCAGTGACATTTTAGTGAGCATGACTAACTCCCAACTCCCTTTGGAAAGTAATTACAATTTAAGTCATCAAACCAACTATAGGACCCGGAGCACGAAGTAGTAACCTACCTACATCTTATTCTGTTAATTTGAGACTACTTAATAATTCGTGATAGCCATGTCTATCGTACAAACACACACTCCGAGGAACCTAATCGCCTTAATGATAATTCTGTGGGAAAAGTTTAGAACCATCACAACACCAGTATCGCATTCTACCAAGCCAATCATTTACTTATCAATATATCCGGTACTCCGCTTTTGCATACTGAACGACAATGAACTATTACTTTCCACCAATTTAATCGTTGACATATCGAGATATCAGTACTCCATTGTCGAATTATATTCCAACTGCCTTTATTAGGCGCAATAAAACCTCATGACGTCACAGTTCGTTCCGTAGCGATTTACTCGCGAGTATAAAATGGTCGTTCCGCCGGTTACTCTTGATTTGCCAGTAAGTTACAAGGCGCGTTGGCAGCAATATCGTCGCAATATGTTCACATAACACGTTATCATACGAGACGAGGTACAAGCGAATGAAACGCGCGACAAAAGGACTACTGTTAAGGTATTTGTGCAAGATGGCAATAACTAGCTGGCGAGTAAGACACGGCAGTGGCTTTTTTTTCATTTCGGTACTTTGGCTAAAAACAAAAAAAATTAAGCCTTACTCTTTTGTTTATAGATAGATAGATATACTTTATTGCACAAAAACTTTACAGAAATAGGTTTTACAGATTGATTATAGTACAATTTAGGCGGTCTTATCGCTAGAAAGCGATCTCTTCCAGACAACCTTAAGGTAGAGGAAATAGTAGATGGCAAGAAATGGGTACGGCCGTGCAACATTAATAAAGTTTTATTTCTTGAATTATATTCATAGTATAGCATTATAAACATACATAAACTCATAGATATATAACATAATATATATTTATATATATATATATATACAAATAAACATGCTTATCAAATATAAAATTAAGTAAAGTATTTTGACTCAAAAAAAATAAAATAAAATAATAATAATAATAATAAGTTAATATGGATAAGTGTATGAAACTTACTAACAACCAACATGCCCAGCTAAAATTATAGATAAAAGACATAAATTAACATTAAGCAAGTGAGAGGAAGTACGATTTAACCCTGGCTTTGAAAATAGGAAGAGTCTCAGATAATCTGATAGATAAAGGTAAAGAATTCCATAAGCGTATAGATTGGACAGTGAAGGATTGGGAATAGAATTCAGAAGAATGAGTAGGAAAAGTAAGGAGAAGTTTACGTGAGGACCGCATATCACGATCCTGGTTGGGCTGCAAGAAACGGAAACATTCTTTAAGATAGGGTGGAGCAAGAGGATTAAATAGAACATTAAATAGGAGAGATAAAACGTGGAGGTCACGGCGTCGACGTATAGGAAGCCATTTAAGCTGAGCTCGAAATTCAGAGACATGGTCATACTTGCGTAGGCCGAAGATGATATGTTTATATTTTACATTTGTTTTTATTTTAAATTTTTTTTTTCACACAGTTTTTATGAATCAGTTACGTAAATATATGTCCCTAAAATTTGATGCGCTCATCAATATTTTTAACTGTGAACAGAAAAAATGTGTACTGAAAAAAAGCTATTATAAAATAGAGGACTATATTAATAATGACACAGATGTTTAGACTTGATAGCATTAAATATGTACACTAGGCATAAGCTTTATTGTTATATATATATATATATATATATAATGCTATATGTGTCAGTTTTGAAAAGAGTAACTATCGAGTTTCTTGCACACACCGATAGAATCAACATTCCGAACACGGCGGTAGTTTACTTAATTTGACGATTTATAAATGCTTTTGTAAAAGTTTACATGAATAAAGACATTTTCTATTCTATTCAGTAAGTTATAAAATTAAATCCTTTTATTATGGTTGTAGCTGTAATACAATTTTATTTTTCATACTGCTACACACCCACAACGAACCTGTACGAAATACGACAACTCAATCAGTGAGTCGGTACAAAAAGACAGACACAAAACGGCTGCGAGGTACGTGACGTCATTCTGCGGGCGCGTGAACTATTGACAAGATTGGTTGACAGTTAGGAATCTCGCGTTCTAGTTCCTGTGAAATAAAAATAATAAATCCTCCCCCCATTTAAAAGAATAGGTAGAGCATAGCGATTTATCGCTTAAACTGGAGAAAGAAAGAAAGAAAGAAAGAAAATACATTTATTGACCACTACACAGAAGATACAAATGTACACAAATAAAATAAAAACTAAAGACAAGAAGAAGTACAGAAAGAAGTAAAAACAAAAACAAACATTAAATAAATAGCAACAAAAACAAAAAACAAAACAAAAGACTAAATGGGTAAGTGGTCAACTAGGCCACACCTCAGCTATATGCTGCAGCGACGCAAGGCTGCTGCAGCGCTGGTATTATGGTACAGCCTATTTGAGTGACGCTTAACATATACAAAGAAGAAACTAAAATAAAAAAATAAAATAAAATAAAAAATTGATTAAATAACAAAGCAAAGGAAAAGCAAAAGGAGCAGCCTGCCTGGTGAAATACCTCCACCTTACAGAAGACCGCACCCAAATAACAATTACTTCGGTGTTGTTGTGTTCCTGCGTGTAAAGTTTCGAAATCTCCTAGGGGTTTCCAGAGCTCCTGGGGGGTGCTAAATTAGTAGCAGGTGTCAAGCCTTCAAAGTATGGGCGAAATGTCCAGTAACAGCTTTATTATGCTGTACTTGTCGCCCTTATGCTAGGACCTCATTACCAATTAACATCAGGAGGGATGACGTCAATCTTAAAGTGCAATTTAAAAAAAATATTTATTTGCTGTGCCTACCAGGATCTATAACTTGTTTTTTTAGTTCTTAAGAAACTACAACGTGACACCAATATTTTCTCATAGGATGCTAAATAAAATGAAGTCTGATGAGAATCTGATTGGCAGCATAAGTCACTTTGGCTTAAGATCGAATCAAGATTGGGAGCATTGTGAGATATAACAACACATACTAAAGTTATGTATGTAACAACAAACAACAAAATAAAATTAATATTTAAAGGGGGCTCCTATAAAACAATTTTTTTCTCGATGTAAAATATTAGATACAAGTAGACGCTTGAAATATTCACATAATATTTAGTTGTAAATTGACTTCAAAAAACAATAATTGTGGCTTATGTTGAATAGGTAATGGTAAGGAAACCTTCGTGCGCGAGTCCGACTCGCACTTGGCCAGGTTTTTAAAATAAATATTGTGTTCTACTAATAATATTTCAAAAGTTCAGTATAGTACTTTCTTGTTTTGTAATAATGAAAAAATAAATCTACACACACGCGTTTCTCCAGCTTCGATTGCACAGAAACCCTCGCACAAATTTGTACCTTACCCAGTCCATAGCTTCTAACAAAACCACTTCACAGCAAAACAAATTGCCAATCACTCGCATCCAACCACATTACGTGCCATTGAAACGACGTCATACATCCAGGCAGACAGATGCAGCCGTAAACGTAATGTTTCATTGATATTGATGCGTACTCTGGGCTACATTTCTTGGATCCGGCCCGATCTCTTATTCCCAAATCCATACATTATTATTGACGTGTGGCTCCAATCACGGTGGAGCCTGATATATTGAGTGGGAGAATGAAGCGCACGTGAGTGGAACACCTAGCAGGGAAGGGCAGATAGGTGAGGATTTTGTGGACGTGCACGCGGTTTCATGAATACCGCTCGGTTGTTTGAAACTGGTGGTCTATTTTTTAAATATGTGATGATGCAAACTGTGTTTTTTTATAATAACAAAATTTCCAGCCTCTTTCCAGCCTGATTGTAAGCAAGAGAGGAACCCACATCGCGATGAAGACGAACGTAATAGCGTAAAATCCTTATCCGTTAGCATCGCCATACTGGCACGCAAGATGTTTCTTCACGCTTTTTTTGAAGGAATCCATGTGAATACCACATATAGTATTTTGTACCGCATATTATGTTTTTAAAATTATATCACTCTATATATTTTGTCATGGCATGAATTAAATGTAGATTTTAGAAAAAATTCGAACAGGGCCGTTTGCTTCAGTTGAATTGACGTTCATCCCTACTAATATTATAAATGCGAAAGGTCTGTCTGTCTGTCTGTTAAGCTAACCTGCTTAAACCTCTCACCCGATTTTTATGAAATTTGGTATAGGTATACGTTGAATCTCAAGAACGTACATAGGCTACTTTTTATTAGAAAATAAGGGGGGGGGGGCGGTAATACCACCTTTGAAAGTTTATATGGAAAAATGTTTATTTTTAAAGTTAGAGATATGAAATTTGGCACAAATATAGCTCGAAACTTGAATTAAAATATAGACTACTTTTTGTTTCGAATATTAGGGAAGAAAGGGGTAAAACCGACCATGAAAGGATGTAGTCCACGCGAACGAAGTCGCGGGCACAGCTAGTATCTCATAATTAACATACAAACAATTTTATTTTTACAACAACAAAATTCAAATGTTAAGACTTTCGCGTTCCATTTTAAACATTTTAAATAATTTAACGGGTCAAAATGCGACACCATTTTTATTTAGTAGTTAATACAAAAAAAAGTAAGTAGTTTGTATTAACTACTAAATAAATATAAATATATATAAATATTGGACAACATCACATACATTGCTCTGATTCTGTGATAAGTAGCTTAAGCACTTGTGTTACAGAAATTAGAAACAACGACGGTACCACAACACCCAGACCCGAGACAATATTGAAAAGTTCGTTTCCCATATTGACCCGACCGGGGATCGAACCCGGAACCTCTAGAGATGGCGCTCGCCAAAGTCAGGCCCGCTCGCCTCTCGGCTACGGAGGTCGTCAAAATAAAGATTATGTCGCGTTTTGACCCGTTAAATTGTTTGAAATGAACAAAATTCAACCTCCGTCCAAGCACGCAAAAGTTTCCCCTGTGTTTCTCACATAGGTAAACGTGCCTCAAGTAACGTCGTGCGAAATTTGAATTGACATTTTTTGCTGATAACGACGCTATAAATTCATGGATCGAATAAAAGTTATTTTTTTTAACTCTGCGAATGTCGCTTTCACTTTTATCTGAATTGTTACCGGATGAATGTAGCTAATCGCCTTATGGGGGAAGATTGGGTAAAATTTTGCAGTATGTTGTGTTTTCTTTGGGATTCTTCGTAAATTTAATAAAGGAATAAAATGTTGTAAAGCTTAAGAACGCTTTGCGGTAACTTATTAAATATTTTGATACGTATCCGTATGAAGGAATTCGTACTTTTATGAAGTATGCAAGCGGTACGAATTTTTAAAATCGTCGATTTATTGTGTTTTTCGTTAAATTTAATATTGGGCAACATCACCTACATTTTCCAATAAAAAAAAACACAGTTCACAAGTTCCGATCCGAGATAATATGGCAACGTTCATATTCTATATGAACCCGAGCGAGAATCGAACCCTGGACCTCCGAGATGGCGCGACGCCGAAGTTTGGCTCGCTCGCCTATTGTTAATGGGGTCCAGTTTTTGCTATGTGTAATTTCCAAAGTCTACGCATTGTTATATTTTCTGACTGTACCTACGTCTTTTCATTGAAAAGCATTGCAAATACTCAATACAGAGTCAACATAACGGCTTGTTCAACCGATATGATAGCAGCATACAGCTACGTATCATATAACACCGAATCACGGCGCGAGGTGGCATACAAAAAGGTTGGGAGGCAATGTGAAAGCTTTCCTCTTCAAAGCCTTCGGTAAACATTGCCGAGACGACTTTACTTGCGACACACACGGACTTGTGGAACTAGCGACTAGTTCTGTAAATGCGGTTACATTTCTGAGATTGGTACAGATAATACGTACCTACCTACATGAAAAGAAGAGAAAGTATCACGAAGCAGACAACAATTATTTTATTAGTCCCAATGTGAGGAAAAGCTTTGTTGAACTATTATGATGGATTTTTTTTTAATGTTATGTAAACCCCATTAAGTTTCACAAATCATATCATAGCTTTTATATTGAGTAAATTTTGAGGTTGAGAAGTGAATATTTTTGAGCTGGCTTGTCGTAAAATTATACAACAGGTCTCACAAAAAATAAATTAAAACAAAAATTTTAGATACAAATTATGCGGACGCGAGAGCAAAGCTCCTTCAATTTTTTCTTTCTTTGTGCTGCTGACACTATTTTAATAATACCATTAAATAAGAAAGTAAAAATATTATACGTAGAAGAACTTCCAAAGTAGATATTATATCGAATCACGTGAAAAGTGACTTGTCAGTTGTACAACTTATTTGTAGCCGTGAAAATACTGATTGATTGGCCAATGTCTGAAAACACCATATCCAGACTTTTTGGTTATCTTTTTTATTTCTTTTTAATAATGTCAAATTAGACAATAAAAAAATATGACGACCGATAACCAAATCAAAAAACGCGATTAATTTTATTTTCCTTTTTACCAAGTAGGTAATTAATATTACACCAATCGCAATCACACACGTATTGCAACAGCCATTTATACCTACGTACAAATTTTGGAAATGTACAAAGCACTGCACACCCATGAGTGACGATAGATTATAATCTATCGTCTAATTTGACAAAAACTAGACTTCAGTGATAACTCAATTAAAGTAAGTAAGTTGTTTTTTCTAACTAACTAACTGAACACCAAATGGCTTTTTCAACTCACTGAACTTTCGGGGGCTTGAAGAAATTTAAACAACTGCCAGAGGGCGCCCCATAGTATGCTGGGCCCGTTGTCGGAAGATGTTAGCCTAAAACTTATCTTGGTAGGAGAAGTGCTCCGGCACAAGCCGGTATCGCTAAAGAGGCCTAAAGAGACCGTTGTGCTTGGGGAGAGGAAGTTCGGTTTGCACGTCCTCGCCAGCGAGATCGGTACAGCGGTCATTTTGGAGTGTTAGCTGTCGCGAGCTTTTCGGCTTCGGCCGTGGTATCCACGATGGCGTCTTCAGAAGCTATAAGGAAGAAAATAAAAGTATGTAAGTATTGAACATAAAATTTATGTCAGGTTTAAAAGTTTGTCTATTTATCCGTCCGTACATCTCGCTGCACGCTGCCGCGGCGTAGCACCCCGATCGTTTTCTTGAAACTTTTTAGTTACCGAGAGATTGCATTTTCGCCCGTTCTTCACAAAGCCGTGTACTTTATGTCTGCTTGAATATGGAACAGTCTGTGCGTACATTGTAGGTAGGTCCAGCACTTAATTCTAGCTTTACTGCCGACTATAAAAACTCTAACACAGCTCGCGTAGGATTCGCGAGACGTCTTTTTGCAAATTTTAGGATTAATATTTGTGTTATGGCTCTTATCTCGGACACAATGGAATAAATTACAGCAAAACGGCTTTTGGGTAATCTTGAATGTCGAATCCGGCTAAGATTAAATGAAATTAAGGAAAACCAAATTTATGAAAGAGATAAGATTAATTTTTCAAATGAAACAACCCTTTATTTATTTGTTCGTATGTGGATGAATTAATGAGTAACATAAGTTGGCCCTTGACTAATGTTTTAGAATAATACAATTTTGGCTAATGTGATACCTATATATTTTGTGATAATTTACGGGATACAAGTATAATTTTACAATGTACTCTTCTATGAAAATAAATGGTTAAGCCTTGAAAACCAAAGTCACCAACATAGCTCTAAGAATTGCAAAGTGATTATGACCAGGTCATAATAGCTTTAAAACTGATGGCCGTTAGATGGGATAAAATGTTTATAAAAATGACGATCATAACTAAACAATAACACTGGTATTCTGGTGGAAACTAACTGCGCGGGAAAATAGCAAGAGCCCTGGCTCTTGCTACTCCTCCACACATAAGAGTGGCGTTAGAATATTAATAATTAGTAAATAAATAATTTAAAATTTTATTAAATAATCTGCAAAGATGTGGTCCCAAGTTTGGTTTTCCAATCTTTAGGGCTTTAGGCCTTTGCCCAGCAGTGGGACAGTTTATAGGCTAAGTAAAAAAAAATAATAATAAGTAAATAGATGCGCCAGACAACCACACCAATCACTTGTTGGTTTCAAACTAAGGTTTTCCCTTGTACTATAAGTACCAGATGACTGATACTAACTGGGGGCGTCATGCGTCATCCCAGCACACCAAGACCCAAGTCAATTTTGAAAAGTTCGTTTTCCAAATTGACCTGACCGGGAATCGTACCCGGGACCTTACGCTCTTTTGGCGCCTACCTTAGCCACTGCGCCACCAAGGTCGTCAATTGACCTGACCGGGAAATTATTATACATATACATATATTAAGTATACAATACATACAATGAAGAAACCATTAACAATGATTATTATATTAATATTAATTTTCTGGGGAATCAGGAGAATCTGCGGATTCTGCGCAGGCTCTCCACCCAACTATTCACATCAGCGTTGTGTGGACGCGTGGCATGTGGTCAGCTGATTCACTGCTAATTCTCTACACTGTGTGCAGACAGAGCTATCCAGTCAAGTTATGCTTTGCTAGTGCAATCTTTGTTTACTTTGAAGCGAGACTGTTTGTACTGAATTAGTTTTTGATGTTTTTTAGTTTGTCGTTTTACTTAGTTGATATATCCTATAGCAACATATTTAATTCTGATCTTAAATACATATCATAGTTCAATATCGTTGTTGGGCCGTATGGGCTTTTCGAAGCGAGAAATAGTTGATTTTGTATTGCGTTAAATTTCATTGATAACTTTGATTAATTTGCTCAATACACAAATGTTTCTTTTATTTATCATAAATCTTATAAAACTCTAACTAACATACATACATAATACATTTCTAGGAAAAAATAGTATTTTTATTTGTACTCTACTATTTCATCTTTTTTTTTTATATTGTACTTCAAGATTGACCTCATCCCACCTGATGTTAAGTGGAAATGAGATCCTAGCTTCAGAGCGACAAGTTCAAGATAATATTACTGAAACCTTACTCACACGCAGTAATACAACAACACTGAAGTGATTGTTATTTGGCTGCGGTCGTCTGTAAGGTGGAGGTATTTCACCAGTCGGGCTGCTCCAGTTCAAGCGATAAATCGCTATGCCCTACCTCTCTTATCTATATATTCGTATTTTTTTTATTTTTATCTTGATTTAGGAGTGAGATTTGTCCTGGGCAATAAACCCATGTGGACATTAGGAAATAAGCCATAAAAGTCCGCGATAAATAGGCAATCTTTTTGTAACCTAACAGGTCCAGTGGATACTTCAAACAAAAGTGCCTTAAGAATATTCTCAGTACAATATATATCAATGTAGTTATTTTTTTTTGCCTTGTTTAATATGTACAGATGATTTTCAATCGTATTATATTGTGTTAGTTTCCTATTTTACTATGTTTAATTTATGAAAATAAATAAAGCCTTCCATTTGGTAGAATAACTGTATTGCAGCTGAGTGCAATTGTTAATTGTTTTTTTTTTATTTTATCATGTGGATTTGAATTATTTAGTGGCTCAACATACAATTTGTATAACAAAAATAATTGCTTGCCATCAGAATATTATTAAAAACAAAAACGAATAAATAATTAAACTATAAATAAACAAAAAAAACTATTCATGTTTTAAAGAGAACGAACCCAATTTTGATGCAAATTATTTAAAACAAAGCAAATAACATGCCAAAAAAATGAAAATAAAATTAATTGTAAAACATGAAAAAACATACGTAGTAAAAATTTTATACACATTTTTTCGTTGACAAAGCTATTTTAGGCCAAACAAAAGCTGAAAAGCGAATTGAATTTGTAATAATTTTATTTTTTTACTAGAAATACTCGCAACGTTTTATCCTCGGAAGCGTATTAGATTCCTAAGGTCTCACTGTAGACCAATGACCTCTTTAATTAAAATCAAGTCATCGTTGCAATAATGGGAACAGAATTAATCACGACACCTGCCATATACCTATGCGGTTTGATTATCTGTACACCTACTGCATTTTTAATATTAAAAAGTTTGGGAATTAAAACGTGGTTTTTGATTGTCATAAAAATACGATATTTATCTTTTGAAAACGTTTTATTGACATTCAAAGGTTTATTGGTTTCAGTCATCAATATTAAAAATGTATATCGTTATCATTGTTATACATATAATAGTGTTCGAGAACAACTGAATTGATTTCTTTTATTATTTTTCAGAAAATTCCTTGAAATACGAGAATTGTTCTCATGTAGAGAAAAAAATCAATAAAAACAATAGTTGAATAATTACAATGACATCAAAGTGGCTGTTGAATTTAAATATGAATTCTCGCATTTATTTCACAACAAATTTTTACAAAGCTCATGCCAGAAAAGCAAAACAAAAGCATGTCGAAAAAAAATATCTGTACCAGCGAAACAAATAAAAACATATTTTCATTACAATAAACGTGAACCAGCTATTTCAGAGTACCAACTAACAGGAAAGCAATCAAAATATATCAGCAAAAAGCAATAAAATCATTGTCTGTAGAACTAACAACCGCTCGAGCCATTAGCTGCCTGCATTCCACACTTTAATGTTTCACCTTTAATATATGGGAGTATAAATATTAATAGTGCGATGTGAGTGTTAAAGTTTTGTTCGTAAATCATTCAGAAAGCGTAACGGGTCAGGTATTCTATGTATTGCACCATGGCCTTTATTGTAATACTAGCATCTTCCCACACTGCACCCGTTTTTTCTACATTGATTCTTTGGTCCGTAGCAAAGAAATGTCGTAACGGGTAATGTCAAACAGCCTAAAGCCTTCTTCGCTAAGTAGACTCTCCAATGCTTAATTCGTAAATTAAATTTAAACCAAAAAATTCTGAGATTAGCGACTTCAATCAAACAAATAATATGGTGTGCAAGCATAGGTAGTATACTATTATAGTGCCATCAATAGGTCATGAGAGCGGGAAGGGGTGAGAATTCCCACTCTTCTAAAAGCAAAGAAGTTTACTGGTCTTCGATGCTATGATGTGCCAATACATTGCCCCCCATAAAAAGTATTTTAGTTAGCAATAAGATAGTGTGCCTTGAAACAAGCTATATACTTTGATGACCTCGGTGGCGCATCGCCTTAAGTGGGCCGCCAAAGCGCGAATGGTCCCGGGTTCGATTCCCGGTCAGGTGTTTTATTTAAAAAACGCACTTTTCTAAAATTACTTGGGTCTGGGTGTGCTGGGGTGACGACCCCAGCTAGTATCCGTCTTCTGGTGCTCATAGTACAAGAGGAAAGCTTAGTTTGAGCCCAAGGGATTGGTGTGGTTTTCTGTAGCATTTATTTATACTAATATTATAAAGAGGAAATATTTGTTTGTTTGTTTGTAATGAATAGGCTTCGAAAGTACTGAACCAATTTTAAAAATTCTTTCACCGTTGCTAGAAAAGACTAAATCTATGAATACGAAGACGCGGGCGGCCGATAGTATACAAACTAAAGAGGAGAAATTAACGCAATTAGATATTGGCCTTCATCGAATCTTTAGAAAACAATAAACCACCGAACGCTTGTGTCTTATTGTGCAGTTAAACCAATTTCCACGTGATACTGGCAGGAGTAGACTTCGCAAAAGAAGCTTTGTTACCATTCCAATGAGAAAAAAAAGAACGCGAACATAATTATCACGTGGTTTCACCATAAAATTCTGTTCCTCATACACGAATACTCCGTAAATATAACCGCGGGCGCGAGAGCAAAGAGTGCTGAAGTTTCGTCCATTAATCATATTAGTTCCGAACAAATGCCAGCTGGGCGGAGTTGCGCTGTCCGATATTGTGTGAAACATAAATACGTACTGTTCTGCAGTGCGATATACGTAGGGTTAAACAAAATTTGACGTGGATTTTGGAAATTGACAGAGTCTACGGCGTAGCGGAGAGCGGAGCATCGCTCACTTTGCTTACGACCGCCGAGGAGTGAACACTTCATCTGAAACCGTCGCGGACCGTTGTACATACATCCTACCTACCTGTTCATAGGTTGTGATTTGTGTATAGTGCAAAAAAATTGATCTACTCCACAAGTGTTCTTATTTACCGGCATAATCCATTAACAAGCCTAGGAAAATGAACGATGCTAGCCTGAAAAATTACCATAACGCCTACATATAGGTCTGAGTGAATCCGAGCATAATATATTTGCAAAAATGAATTAGTTAATTTCACACTCCTCAGCTCTAGGAATATCTTAACGATTACCAAATATATGTGAGTTCGAGGTAGCAAAATCAAACAGGTTTCCAGTAGCAATGTCGTTTATTTTTTCAAAACATGACCGTCGTCCTAAAATGCGTCGTTTGATCTCTCGTTCCTAACAGATTCAAATCCCTGTCATTCTTCATCTATCTCACTCGTTACTCGTTCAGAAATGTTCATAATCCCACATATATATTGTTTAAATCTTTTAAGAATGATAAACTGGGCAAAAATAAACAACTTTTCCTTCAGCAAACGGTATAAAGCGCTGAGTGCAATATTTAAGAGACCCATAATAATTTAATAAACTATAAAAGAAAGGTCGTAAATTATCCGGAAACGGGTATATGGCTGCGGGTATAAACACGGGATGAGGTATTAATGTTCCGGAACGGTTTAGCGATGACACGGACGAAAAACTTTATCGTATTATGAGGATGCCATCGAAGTGAAGAAACGCGGTTTTTATTTGCTTTTTTACTCCATAATAAAGGCAAGCACAAGTGAGTCTCGCACACAAAGGTTTCCATTGCAACTTAATATATAAGCGAGGAATATTACTCACTGACGGACTGATTAACTGATTAATTGCGAAATCTCATAAACTATAACACTGACGAACTTGAAATTGGACATAAAAATAAATAATTATTAAAGATTGAAATTAAGTGAAAACTACTACGCCCGACGTTTTTTTTTATATATTGCACTTCAAGATTGACCTCATCCCACCTGATGTTAAGTGGTAATGAGGTCCTAGCTTAAGTGTGATAAGTACAGCATAATTATTCTATTACTGGTGTATCGCCCTTACCTTGAAGGCTTGACCCCTGCTACTAACGCAGCACCCCCCTAACCCTAACCTAAAGGAGCTCTGGAAACCTTACTCACACGCAGAAACACAACGACACAGCAGTGATTGTTATTTGGCTGCGGTCTTCTGTAAGGTGGAGGTATTTCACCAGTCGGGCTGCTCCAGTTCAAGCGATAAATCGCTATGCCCTACCTCTCTTTCTTCTCTTTCTACCTGACTTTCCCCTTTAGTGGTTAAAAAGGGTAAAACGGGCGTTGGTAGTTTATATAAAACTCTTGTGTTTTTTAAGTAAAATAATTTATTTTAAAAGGTTTGCTCTATCTATGTGGTGAATTTATAGTAAGCAGTAAAGACTAAAAAATATTGTCGCGTTTTGACCAATTAATTTATTGTATTTTAAATTTATTATGTACTTTTGTTCGTGTGGCTATTGTAGTGTCTTTAATTAGACTGAATGATGACGAATCCTTAAAACTAAAATACAAGTAAGAAGAAAGGTAGGGCATAGCGGTTAATCGCTTGAGCTGGAGCAGCCCGACTGGTGAAATACCTCCACCTTACAGAAGACCGCAGCCAAATAACAATCAGTTCTGTGTTGTTGTGTTCCTGCGTGTGAGTAAGGTTTCCAGAGCTCCTGGGGGGTGCTACGTTAGTAACAGGGGTCAAGCCTTCAAGGTAAGTGTGACAAGTCCAGTAACAGATTTATTATGCTGTACTTGTCACCCTTAAGCTAGGACCTCATTACCACTCGCCCAGCGAGTGTGCAGAGCATACCGCACAGTTGGTTTTGATGCGGCGTGCGCACTCGCTGGGACACCGCCATGGGAGGAAGAGGCCCAGGCATTGGCAAGGGCCTATCACTGGCAAGCCCTAAGAAAGGCCTCCGGGGAGCGCTTTTACCCGGAGGACCTGTTGCGTGTGCGCAGAGAGGCGCACAAAGAAATGGTCCGGCGTTCGGCGGAGTCTCTGCGAGTGGCTCCGTCGGGTCGGTGGACCCTTGATGCGCTCGGGCCAGCAATAATTCGCTAGCTCGAGCGCAAATCGGGATTTCTGACATTCCGTTTGGTGCAGGTGCTGTCCGGCCACGGCTGTTTTGGGCAGTACCTGCACCGCATCGGGCGTGAGGAGACTCCGTCGTGCTCCAATTGTGGCGCGGCGGAGGATTCGGCGGAGCACACAATGTTAGTGTGCCCCGCCTGGGATGCCCAGCGAGCAGCGTTACGCGCTCTGGTGGGGCCGAACCTCTCACTCCCCAGCATAGTCGAGGCTATGCTCGGAAGTGAGACGGCATGGGACGGGATGGCCTCCTTCTGCGAGGACGTCATGTCGCAGAAGGAGGCCGCAGAGAGAGAGCGGGAGGATGACCCTTCCGCTCCCGCCTGCCGCAAAAGACGGCGGCTGAGGGCGCGGCGTCAGTATGACCGCGCCCAGTTACCGCGTGGGGGCTGGCCGGTTGATGGTGTGAGGGCACCTTCAGCTGGCATTGCACCAGTCTCCACTGCGAGGTGAGGATGGTCCCGTTGGACCGGCCATCCCCAGGCTCCCCTCCAACACAATGGGGGGAGTAGACGGAGCCACGTAAGTGCCGGCGGCGCCGTGGAAGCAAAGGCTGAGCCGATTTCCCATAGCGCCGCCACTTAGGCGATGAGGGTCCAACCGGGGGGTTTTAGTGGGTAGTCCGAGGATGGTAGGAAGGTGGGAGTCCCACACACGCCGTCACCCTCCCTCGGGGTGGCGGTACGGTGCATTAAGCATTTCCCCCCGAAAAAAAAAAAAAAAAAAAGGACCTCATTACCACTTAACATCAGGTAGGATGAGGTCAATCTTAAAGTGCAATATATAAAAAAAGAGCAACTATCGAGTTATATAAAACAAATTTATTGAATCATACGCGATCAAGTAAGGCTTTCGACGGCTGGAGCACTGTTAATTGATGCATTCCCATTTTAATGACTCAAATGCATTATTAACTATTAATTAATTTGTTTCCCGACATCCGCATTGGACGAGTGGATTAATAATCCGAGTAATGAATTCAACTGGAGAACAGGAAATGTGCCGAATTTTTTTTATATAGATTACTAGATTACATTTTATGTCGATTCATCGCTTCTATTAGTCGAAGCATGTCATATATGGTGTACCTTTCTCGATAAAAGGAATATCTTAAAACAGTTTTTCGAACCAGTAGTTTCTGGGATTGGTACGTTCAATCAAACAAACAAGTATTAGTGTGACGAGCTAGCGACCGTGCATCGAAATAATAACAGATTTAAATTATTTGGTTCCTACTAAAAAGTTATTTAGTAATACCACACTCTGAGTACATCAATCGTATTAAATATATAAAAGGAGAAACTGACTGACTGACTGACATATCAACGCTCAGCCTAAACGGCTAAACGTATGCACTAGAAAATTTGGAAGGGACATAGCTTAGGTACCGTAAAGGTGCACTAAGAAAGGAATTCCCGAAATTCCCGCAGAAACGGGAATTAGCGGGAAAATCCTTTTGTATGAAAAATCTAAACCGCTTACATTTGACGCTTATAATTTGGTACGCAGGTACATACCTTAGTGAACTTAAAGCTTAGTTGCAACACGATATTGCAAAATTCCTACAAAAACCGGGAGTTAGCGGGAAAAAACTGGAAAAACCCTTTAGTCCACGCGAATGAAGTCGCGGGCACAGCTAGTTGTTTATAAACTGTAAGTTACCCTATATTATATCCACAGCGAAGTATTCAAAACAATTTCATGTTATTCCAATTGAAAACAAGTTCTGGCCAAACGTGTTTTGTTCCGTAAAACTGTGTTTGCATATTTAACCAGTAGCCCAACTGAGCAAAAGCTAAGCAGAATTTTGGCTTCATTTCAAGCTTTAAAACGTAGGCGAACATGATTTGCGACCGCGCCGGGGCGTAAGTCAGCCGAATTAGGGCGCAGCGGCGTAATGGCGGAAATAAATATACGAACGTATGTATATATACGTACCGATATGTCTAAATTCACTGTTAATTTTAGACTATATAATGTCATCTTTCCTTGTGGTGCTAAAACCATAAAGAAGTGGAACTCGTTGTCGGCTCATGTGTTTCCTCCGTCCTTTGACATGGATTCCTTAAAAAGGAGCGTGAAGAAACATCTTGCGGGCCAGTATGGCGATGCTAACGGGTAGGATATTTCCTCTCTTGCTTACCATCAGGCTCAATATAATTGGCCCCTCCCACTGGCGCTACTATAAAAAAAAGCAAATACAACAGAAAAAAATTATCGTCTAAAATAACTTGCGGTTAGCTCAGTTGGAAGAGAAGCATGGGTTCGTGGATTCGTATCCGCAGCGAGAGACAAATTTTTTGTTTGTTTAAAATATTTAAAGTTTACTGGGGTGTTGAATATGTTGAAATGACGATTAAATTTAAAATTTTACATAAATAGTGTATCTCATTTTAGAGGTCAGTAAAGGTGGCAAATACTTTAAAGCTTTAAGTCTGCAAATGTGTTTCTTGCACGTGATTCAGTGGCAATGATTAAAAATTAACAAAAAATACTTATTTCATTTTCTATAGACACATGTAACGCAACAACTAATGTTTCCATCAACCTTCAATCCGGCTCTCGTCGCCGTGGTTGCTGATCCGTGATCGGATATATCCGCGAAACGTTTAATTTGGACTGGTAGACCGCACGCTTGTCACCGCTACGATGCACGAACTGGCTGCGGTCGTAGAAATTAAATAGTCTCGTCATGGAAGATTAAAACAGACTGCAATATATAAATGCGTCAAAACGAAAATCAATAAACGAAACGGTTCTATTCACGTATCAAAAAAAAAGTTTTTGATTTTTTTAAGATAAACAAATGTTTACTATTTCTATTCTGTTGTATGCATTAAGTATTATGTATAATGCATCTTCATATTAAGGAAATAAACATATAAAATTTCATAAATAATATAATATTAATCTATATTATATAACGCTTTTATAATATAAAAATCAATCGCACAATGTATTGATAAGCGCATAACTCGACAACTCTTGGACCAATTTTGACTATTTTTTTTTCAATGTGCGTTGAAGTCCAAGGATGGTTTTTAAGGCAAGAAAAATTCGAATAATTGCCGGGAAAACTCTAAAGACAGCGCTTGTCTTTTTCCAGTACAAACGTTTTTAACCAAATTTAGAGTCATGCCACATTCCAAATCATTTTGACAAGACGAAGTCTGTCGGGTACGCTAGTAATATTATGAAGAGGAAACATTTGTATGTTTGTAATGAATAAACTAAAAAACTACTGTGCCGATTTCAAAAATTCTTTCACCATTGAAAAGCTACATTCACCCTTAGTAATATAGGCTATATTTATTGCTAGAAAATACTAAGTCCACGCGTACGGAGTCGCGGCCGGCCTCTAGTAACATATAAAGTGGTGAGTGGTTGGACTTTATCGTCATGCTATCTCCGAGTTCTCGAGTTCGATTCTTATACGGGTCAATACAGAAAACGAACTTTTCTATAACGTTTAGGGTCTATATATGTGTGTGTACCGTGGTTGTTTCTGATTTCTGTAATACAATTTTTGTAGCTTCTTACACAAAGTAATAATAATGTATGTGATGTTTTTCAAAATTATTTATTTGATCCTATTGTTTTAGTAATAGCAACCTATCGTAAGTAGCTTTAATTATGCAAAGCTAAATTCAACTAACTGAAATCCAAATAAATAGCAGCGGCCTGTTTATCCAATTGGCCGGTAGTTAGCGACTGGTGCGCGGTAAATCGGCGATAAATACCGGCTTGCCGCGGCTAAGCGGCCGCGTCCACGGAACGAATAGTAAATCTTTTTACTATTCGTTACTAGAACGAATCGTTTCTCAAATATTGAAACCGGACGTTAATCCTTAATTTTGACAGTAATCAGTTCACATGCGTTTTCATCATTTTAATAGTTCGCGTAACAAAGTCCAAAGTATTATCGTCTTTTAACAGTACGACGATCCTTAATGGTGTTTTAAATACAGTCATGCTACTTTAGCTTTTTTTAGGCACTTTGATAATACCAACGATTGTTGCAATATGCAAAACTAAATCCAACTAACTGAAATCCAAATAAATAGCAGCGGCCTGTTTATCCAATTGGCCGGTAGTTAGCGATTGGTGCGCGGTAAATCGGCGATAAATACCGGCTTGCCGCGGCTAAGCGGCCGCGTCCGCGAGCGAGATATGAGTCTTGCACCATTAGTTCCAACGCACGCTTCACGGCGAGATGTTTTGAAAAAGTGTATTTAATAGGCCTATATTTAGTACCCACCATTAAGTGTAATGCCCTGTTAAAATATTTGAAAAACGGTTCGTTCGAGTTACAGGTAATCAATACGAGGCGTAGGCTAAAAACGACCGACGGACGGCTGATGACAGATGGTATTGGTATTGAAATATAATAGAGGTATTAACGACTCGTAGAAGGTTGGAGAAAATCGGAAAATCATTTTACATATATTACGAATCGTTTAATATGGAACCGGGCATAAACGATCTCTCATTCTTTCATTTATTGTCTCATTTAGTCTTTATTTTTGACAGTAATAAGTTCACATAAGTTTTTATCATTTAAATGGTTCCTTCGCGTTACAAAGTCCAAAGTATTATCGTCTTATAAGATTTTAATCTCAATTTTTCTTTCCCTTGTTTAATCACGAACATTCACTAACTTATTGCTTCACTTGTTTGATTGATGTCTGAACCCTTAACAGTCACTAACAATTCCCATTGTATAAAAATTATAAGGAAAACATACACCTTTTTATTATTTAAAGACGCGCAAATGCTATTTTGTGATTTTAATTACAATAACAAATTAGTTTAGACTTAAATTTTGGCTAATTGAGAGGCAATATATCAGCAGTGGACAATATTGGTCTGGTAATATTGATGATGATTGAAATGTAGCACTACGAATCAGAACTAAAATCTTTAATCTAAAGAAATACATTAGTTATATGTATGTCTATGTACACTAAATGAAGCTATTTCAGTTCGGAACCTAACTATTTTTTTGTTCGAACTGATTCCCTCTAAACCTTAATACCTAAAATAAGATTACACGCAAAAAGCTAACATGTTTCTCAATTTAAACTCAGCAATTATTTCTATCACAATAATTATCTGGATCAAGTATTACACAATTTTACAGTTCTTAACAAATAGGAGACACTCTTTCGTCAAATAAAAACATCGACTAAAAACCATTCCTGTTATTTCAAACTTGGTAAGCCGACCAATTTCAAACATAAGTGATTGCTTAAGTTAAGCGATTGCTTAACTGTTTCTTTTAAAATCAAACGGATTAGCTATTACAACTTTATCGTAGTCGGACCATGAAAACAAACATTAGAAACAACCTTTCAACTCCATAAGTCCCGGAATTCGATTACAGGCGAAGTTTCTTAATGCAACACAATTGTATAAAAGCAATTTGGCAAATTATTCGAACGTACCTTTTCCGGACCGACAGGGTAAATAAAATTAATTCGATTCAACGTCTATTCTTCCTGGTACAAAGGTGTATCTCATAATGATAATATAAGGTGGTTGGTACACTGGCAGTTTGAAAATAAATAGTTTTATTAATAAGAGATTAGGGCATGTGATTTATCGCTCGAATTGGAGCAGCCCGACTGGTGAAATACCTCCACCTTACAGAACACCGCAGCCAAATAACAATCACTTCGGTGTTGTTGTGTTTCTGCGGGTGAGTAAGGTTTTTAGAGATCCTGAGGAGTGCTGCATTAGTAGCACTGCTATGCAATTGGTTATGTTTGACATGCATTGACAGAAATGTCACATTGATATGTCAATCACAAATTACGTAATAATTGGAACTCATTCCCATGAATTGCCATTTAACACGTTTTTCATTCGCGATAGTTTCCTGTGCGAATACATTTATCAATATAAAAATATTTCTTTCTTTTTTAACTAAATAACGATTTCTGAAGTTACATCTATCTTGCACTACGTGTGTATCAGACCTAAGGGAAACAATGGATTAGACTGGTTTCTTCAAAGGGTAGTAAGTCTGAGATGTGTATATCTTTTTGTAAGCAACGTATTGAATTTGTGTTTGATATTTCCATACCATAAATTACACTTTTGTGGTTCGAAAACCTTGCATCTTAACTCAAAAATTTCCTGATAAGATTATAATGTATATGAGTTGAGCTTGAGAGTATAGTTTTGTTATGAAAATTACACTAACATAAAAAAATAATGTGTATGAGATTTCGAGACTGGTCTGCTCCAGCTTACCTCTCAAAAATAAATTTATGTTTCTTTACTCATCAAAACAAAACTTTATGATCTGTTCCAAAGTGCTCTACATATAGCAATAAGTTAGTTACTGCTACTGTAAATAATCTCCTGCATTTCTAACCGGTGTCTTCTCTGTAGACTGGTTCCAAAGCGGCATAGAATCACTTTGCATTGTATTCAATGACGATTCAAAAGTATAACATGGAACCTAAATTTGACGACTTCGGTGGCGCAGTGGCTAAGGTAGGCGGCCAAAGCGCGAAAGGTCCCGGGTTTGATTGCCGGTAGGTTCAATTTGGAAAACGAACTTTTCTAAATTGACTTGGCTCTGAATGTGCTGGGATGACGCCCAGTAACTGGGCTAACTGTTAGTATCCGTCGTCTGGTGCTCATAGTACAAGTGAAAACCTTAGTCAAAGTCAAAGTCAAAGTCAATATTTTTTATTCATGTAGATTACATTTGTAATACTTATGAATCGTCTCTATACAATGCAAATGAAGCTACCTCCGGTTCGGAACCTATAACTACCGAGAAGATACCGGCAAGAAACTCAGTAGTTTTTTTTTACAAATAAAAAGCTAAACTTATTACTAATTTTGCACCAAGCCATACAGTTAGTTTGTCAGTTGGAAAAAAAACACAAAAAAAAAGTATATAGTTATTGAAATAAATAAAATAAAAACATTTAAATTAAAATAACTGTAGGACTTCATGTGTGTGTGTATTCAAATACATAATTTTTATACATTTTGATCTACATGCTTCTGTGTGGTCTTAATCTAACATTGATTGAGAACACTTATTAAAATAATATTCAACGCGCAAGTACAGGCGAGCAGACTAGTTAGTGATCCACGCGTTCTTATCATTAATATACTCTTCTACTTTGTAATAGCCTTTTTTCTTTTCTTAGTTTGAGACCAGGTGATTGGTGTGGTTGTCTGGCGCATTTATTTATTTAATTGATTCATTTAGGATAATTTCTAATGTTTAGATAAAGTTACATCTTCATTTGAATAAATTAAGATTTCTCATACAACCGATTTCAAATAAACGTGCAGCTACATCCAAACGACCTGTCACACTTTTGCAACCCTTCCATTAAATCGCCCGTAGTTTTTCGACTCTGTCAGTTGTTTGGATAATTGGAAAAGTTGGTCCTATCCTTCGACCTTCGACTATTCTCGTAAAAATTTACAGTCTAGTCTCAAACGAATAGTTTTACAACGGATACGTTGCTAGTTAAATGAGATTACCTACTGGGAATTTGGTGAAGGGTATGGAAGTGAGATTATATCATTTGATCCAATCTTTTGGTTTTTATTTATCATTGAGTTTTGCAGTGTTGTATATTCTGATTTTTCAACATTAGAAATTAAGTTAGGAATGTTAATAATCCTTTCTTTTTTACTTAATCAATACTCAATATTTTTATTGCATCTTTAGTGTTTACAAGGTGGTAACTTAAAATTAGATGACTAAACACCCTGTAAGGGCACTGCAATTAGAGAGAGGACGCTCATTTTTTAACAAAGCTAACACGGTCTTTAATACTTTATCAACATATTACAATAAAAGTGATTTGTAAGCAACATTTCAATATTTAAAACTAGCTGCCCGCCGCGCAAATTCATTTGTTAGAAAAAATCTGATAAATGAAGAATTGCTGGACCGAACTTCACATAAACCAGATGTTTTATGTGAATATAGGAACATAGATGTCTATCAAGATATATCTCAAATTATACATATACGGCGTGTATACTCACAAATAGGTTTTCATAACACAATTTCTTAAGGTACTAACAATGTAATCAGGTTGTGTGTACTATCTACCACTATTTCCATTATTTATCTCCATTGATTGAAATACTGGGATAGGTTATTTTACTATTTCAATGCTGGGAGGCACTTGACGGCAAAATGCCACAACAAAAAAAGCAGCGGTCACCACCTTATGACAAATTGATAAGATACTATAATAAGAGAAACTTAAGAAAAAAATTAGTCCCCACTATTGCTACTGCAATTAATACTGATATTTTTTGTTTGATCCGTTCAAACAAGATAAAAATTAAGCGTTATATTTTTCCAAACAAGACGATTGAACTAGAAATATTGACACGAATAAATATTGAAATTGATAGGCTACTCATATAGAACATTATGCTGCTTGAGCGAGCACTACACAGTCGAATGAACAGCACATCCGGTCATAAATATTTACCTAGATAAAATGGCGAGGGCTATTTTTATGAAAATAAAACTTAAGCGAGAAATTTTGTTCATGGTTTCCGATGGAATTTCAAATTATCCACAGGAATTAATTTTTTTGCAATCCATACTCACATTCTTACTATTACAAATTATCTGCAGGACCCAAGGGTTGACTGGTTACGAATGTTCGTAGTGTTAACTGTTAAGTCCATCTTTTGTACTGTTTGTGCAATAAATTTACAAAAAAAAATGTGGATTGATGAACACCTCTGTCTCTCTAAAGTCCTGGGTGCGATTCCCTATCTGCTCAAAATGGAACTTTAAATTGTCTCGGGTCCGGGTGTTTTGGTAACGTCATTGTTTTTGATTTTTCATGTTTTTTTTTATTTTACACTTTAACATTGCCCTCATCCCACCTGATGTTAAGTCTTAATGAGGTCTTAGCTTGAGGGCAACGAGTACAGCATAATAAATCTGTACTGGACTTGTCGCCCTTACCTTGAAGGCTTGACTCCTGCTACTAATGTACCCCCCAAGAGCTCTTAAAATCTTACTCACACGCAGTAATACAACAACAGAGAAGTGATTGTTATTTGGCTGCGGTCTTCTGTAAGGTGGAGGTATTTCACCAGTCGGGCTGCTCCAGTTTGAGCGATAAATCGCTATGCTCTATGTCTTTTAAAAGAAAGTGAGTTAAAGTAAAGGAAATAGTAGATAAAGAGAAATGCATTTTATGTTGACTGATGTTATTTTCAAAAGTTCCTCTCGCTACATAACCCAGAATAATAATCTCGATCTTTGCCAAAGCTATCATTCCCCGACCAAGACCCAAAAGAATAAAGTAGGAAATTTTTAAACCGGAACAAATTCTTTGCGTTTTTTCATCCAATGCCCAAGTGACAACATCACAAAGGAGTCCCGCATAAATCAGTACATGTCATCTCCTGGGCTTTTGTGTTAGGGAGCTTCATTTTCATCACAAACTGGCCTAACCTGAGCTCTGGATACGCTACTTTGTAGTACAACGCAGAGCTCAAGGCTGGCCGGTTCTTTTGTAAAGAAATTGGTAGCGATTAGTTTGGTCCTGGCAAAGGTTTTGCTTTGGAGATAATAGAAATGTGTTACTGAGAATCGTTGGATTCAAAGCCTGGGTTTGAAGGGTCTAGCGTTGAGCTAATGAAATTGAAGATGTGAAGATGTTGGCGGTAACATATATAGTCGTATGTTTTTTTAAACCGGAATGAAAAAAGTAAATTTCTGACCATTAAAAATGAGCAAAATTTTATTAAAGGTAAATCTTTTTTTTTTTATATATTGCAATTCAAGATTGACCTCATCCCACATGATGTTAAGTGTTACTGAGGTCCTAGCTTAAGGGTGACAAGTACAGCATAATAAATCTACGTAATTGTTTAGACTTTGACTGCTCAGTCGTTAATTCAAGAGATAATATCAAATTGTCAGGTTTTTTTGCGAATTGTGATAGGGGGTTAGACGGAAAAAATTAAGACCAAAAGTTGTAATGACACTTTTTGCTATGTTGTAAGACGTGTGGCGTGCGCGTCTCTCTCTCTCTCTCTCTCTCTCTTATTGAAAGCAATCCAGCTATTTCGTACAGATGCCTTAGTGTCATAAAAATCCACTGGATGACTGAAAATGGGAAAACTGAAATTATTCTTCTACTTGAGCCTCTATTTCATGTAACACTTAAATCCAGCCTCAAAAACACAAATTCTAAAATCAAAAGATTAAATACAATATTCAGTTAATCAAATAAACCGGGATTATGCTAGCGATACTTCAAACTACGAAACAAACCCGGATGATATCAAAACAGCCAGATACACACGCGACGCGAATAATTAATTGAATGGCCGAATTACGTAATTTACATATCATTCAGGGCGTTTGTTTGTTGAATTTGTTGTAATGAAATTATGTGAAAATATCGCGCGTGCGTTGAATTCGTTCAATGGTTTTGTAATGTGAAAAATCTTATCTAGCTTCTAAGCTCTAGTTAACTAACTCTAAGCTAACTCTAGTTTTCGCCATGAAATTGATCAATGATTTATTTATGTATTTGGGATGTTAACTGGCTAGTAAATTGAGATATTTGTAAATACCTGTCAAAACACAATACCTGCATACATTTACTATGAAAATTGTACACTGAGACATTATAATTTTACTAACAAAAACATTGGCTACTTAATTGTTTCGGAGTTATTAGAAATATCATAAAAAAAATATGGCTGGCTAGTGTAACAAAAAATCCCGACGTTAACGTCCTAATTCTTTTGTTAGACCACGGCCATTTTAATCATATTACGGGAAAACATTTCAGTTGTTTCGATCAAAAATTGATTTTTTTAATAATTGTTGCAAAAAAGCAATATGGCCTATGAAAATTACTTTTACGACTACTATACCTTAATGTTTAACTGATGGGCTCCCACGTGATACTGTTTCAGTTTAGATTTGAGGCTGTCGGGGTAAATTTATCAAATCTAAGCTCTCAAGCTGTATATGATATTCTTTACTCTCTATACTTTTCTTTGTTTAACCAGGCGCACTAACCATTCGACCCAGCAAGTATTTTGAAAGAAGTTTAAATTATCTAGAGTTACAACCGAAGGGCCCACGGAAATAATGATGAATGTCCAAAATATTAAAATCTATGTGATCAACGTCATTCGATCACTTCATGCATGCAGCTAGTGATTTCGTTTACTAACTAGGCAATACAGTCCTGGTATAAAACCGTTTCTGATATTTGACTACACGTCTAGAACGCTCAGTGTCCCAGGTGTTCACGGCAATAAGGATGAATTTTGGACAACGTTTTTAAACTTAACACCCAAATATCTCGAAACAAAAATAATAGTTTAAAAAACTAAAAAACACGCTTTTAGCTCGCACTAAAAATTACAAAATAATTCAGACATTTAAGAAAGAAAGCGTGGAGCGTTTATGTTATCTTTACTCTTTTTGGACAAAACGCTCCACGCTTTCTTTCTTAAATGTCTGAATTATTTTGTAATTTTTAGTGCGAGCTAAAAGCGTGTTTTTTAGTTTTTTAAACTATTATTTTTATTTTCTACTTTTTAGTTTTCTCATGTATCAATAATTATATAATTCTTTTTCGTATCCCATTCAGCAAACCCTTTCATTTAATACCCATATCATAGGGGTGCATTTCAAATAGCCTGTCCGTTATCTTGGACGCCCGTCATATTGGATTTGAATCACGTGACTATTTTTTTCGTATTTCTGACAGCAAACCCTTTCTTTTGATACCCATATCATGGAAGTGCATTTCAAACAGTCAGTTCGCCATCTTGGGGAGGCCGCCATATTGGATTTGTAATGACGTTTCTTAGCTAGTCATGTATTGTCATCAGAACTCAGAGCGTGTGCAAAATTTCATCTTAATCAAAGACCGGGAAGTGGGTCAAATTAAGATTCAAAGATTCCGTTACATACATACAACCCAAGCTAATAAAAGCGTGTTAAAAACAAAGGACGTTTAACATTATTTCAGTGGACCCTTCAATTTATAATTGCTACTGTTGTCAGTATGTGGCCGGTCATCACTCTCCGGGGGCTATAGATGTAACACTTCCATTCATGTCCAAAGTTATGCATATGGCGTCGGCCTCAGAGGAATCTTCATTAGACATAGTAATTGATTAATTGGTAAGACTTGCGACATACTTCTTAATGAATTTCAAAGAATGGGTTTGTCACCATAAACAAACTGCCGCTTTTGTTATGTTTAACGTACATTATAAAAAAACAACTCACTAGCATTCACTTTAAAGTGAGTAAATATGATGTAATTTTTTTTATAATATTAGATAACATTTTATAAATACCATTCTGCTTTGCTTTGTCTCTTTCTTAACCTTTAGAATTAGACAGGGGCAAAATGTGGACTTTCCTTAACGAAATCTTACGTTTATGAATAAAAGGACTGGTAGAGAATGCCTCTCTTTTGTATTCATTTAAAATTTGAAATTAAGTTAAAGCAAATAAAGTTAATACTAGTATAAAAATTTACTCTCTTTTTTTTTGGTCGATCGACCACGGATAGACATTTTTGACAGGACCTCATACTTATTTTTTTAAAATTCGAGCATTTTCTGTCGGGCCCAAAATCTCCGAAATTACCCCAAAAATCGGGTAAATTTTTGAACCATCACAGGGGCATCATGTAGACCTCCAATAAAGCTCCGAGCATTTTTTCCCTACGACGTTTCCTTCTACCCCGAAAGTTAATGAATACATTTTGAATCCTGCAGATTTTTACATCATGGCCGCCAGCGCATCCGCCATTTTGTTTATGGAAAAGCCTATAGTTTTCCTGTAATCTAGGTTATATACGGCATCAAACCTCATTTTTACTTTTTTCGAATTTTATATCCTGTGGCCCACAGAGCCTCCGGTAGGTGACCATGTTTTTTGCACTTTTTCCTCAACAGCTCTCGGTGTTGCCCAATTAAGAAAATAAAAATAGTCAAATGTCATTACTACTAAGATGCCTCATAGGCACATGGGAATGATTTGCGCGAAATGTCATTATTTCTATTCGCGACCTTTTCGGGGCCTGAGCCAAAAACTACCAAAAATGGTAGAAATATTTTTTCACCTGGCAATACACAATGACAAAACACATAACCGCCTAGTACATTGCGAGTCGCTCAAATTAAAAAAAATAACCAAAATTTGAATTTTAAGTTTTCAAAAACACGAAAAAATTACAAAATGGCCACCAGCGCGTCGGCCATCTTGTTAATCAAAAAGTCTATAGTTTTCCCATAATCTAGACTATATTTGACAGCGAACCTCATTTTCATTTTTTTTCTCGCTCCCACCCAGTCGCCCTCAGAACTTTTGGAAAATGACCATGTCGAAAAAATATTTTTCACCGTAGCTCCCAGTGTTGCCAGGTGATCTGACCAAAAGCCACAAAATATCATTCGGCTATGGGCTATACACAATTAAGTGGTAGACGTTTCAACCAAATGTCAAAAAATTTTTTTTTCGTTTTTTGGGCACGAGTCAAAAACTACCAAAAATGGTAGAAATTTTATTTGACCTGGCAACACATATGAACCAAACATGCAACCGCTCCATACATTGCGACTCGCTCATATGTTGCCAAAAGCCAAAAAAACCGTTTTGAAAATCGTGAAAAATTCAAAATGGCCGAAAGGGGGTCCGCCATCTTGGATTTTCGAACGGCCGTATTTTTCCTGTATTCTAGGTTATATATTGCATCAGACCTAATTTTTATTTTTTTTCTCGCTCCCACCCAGTCGCCCCTAGAGCTTTTGGGAAATGACCATGTCGAAAAAATGTTTTTCCCCGCCATTTCCAGGGTTGCCAGGATTTTTCCAAAAGACTACCTTTTTGTCACTTGGGGCCTCTATAGCCACCCCACAGCGTATTTATTTTTTTTCTACAAGGTAATTTTTTTTTCCTACCATTTGGGGCCATGGGGTAAAAACTACCATGAATTTGGTAGAATTTATTTCGCAAAACAATAGACGGGTAACTAACCTACCACCGCCCTATACAAACCGATTCGACCCGGTGTTGCCATCTCCCTAAAAATCGACTTTGAAAATGGCAAATTTTTGCTCCCTACAAAACTGCCGCCAGCGCCGTCTCTATGACCATACTCTATAATCTATGACCAACATTCAAAAGAAGGCTATACTGCCGGCAGAGTTAAAAAAAAATTTTTCAATTATCTGTGGAAACCTCTCCACCACGAGCCCGCAAAAACACCTCTAAATCGAATTTTCGATCCAAGATGGCGGCGCGGACATCTTGTTTTTTTGACATTTTACTTTTTCACAATAATACATAGCAATGGGAGTTTCAAAAAAAGTTAAAACCGCCCGGCCATTCCATAGACAAGAAAAAAGTTGATTCCCCAAAATCGGCCGCCATCTTGGATTTTTGGAAAAAAAAATGGAAAAACCTGCTTTGATTAAAAAATAACCTACCCCGTTGGAACACCCCAGAGATGTAAAACAACTCGAACACCCCCAAAAAAACCCCCGATGAGTCAGTCAGTGAGTGAGTGGTAATTTAGCTTTATATAATATAGACTAGCTTTTGCAGCACGCGCTTCGCGCGAGTCTGCTAAAAGCTAGGCCTGCGGCGCTGGCCGCTCCCGGGCTTCGCCCTCCCGCGGCGCTCGGCCTTCGGCCTCGCATACGCAGCTCGGCCTGCGGCCTCGCGGGTGTGACTTTTGGTGTTAGACCGTCCGCAATGGGGGCCTAGTGCTTTTTTTGTACGGCGCAAGAGTTTCTCAACTGTGGCCTAAGGAGCCTTTCCGCTCTGGGCTCCGCCCTGCGCGGCGCAGCTCGGCCTGCGGCCTCGCGCCTAGGGTGACTTGGGTGCACTTTAATAAAATGGCCAAAGTGTTCGACGGAAGCCGCTTCGAGCTTCGCTCTACGCGGGCGCTCGGCCTTTGGCCTCGCATTCGAAGCTCGGCCTTCGGCCTCGCGTAGGTTACTTGATCTGATCAATTGTCTCGTCTATATTGGTTCAAAGTGTTTGATGGCAGCCGCTTCGAGCTTCGCTCTACGCGGGCGCTCGGCCTTTGGCCTCGCATTCGAAGCTCGGCCTTCGGCCTCGCGAAAGTTACACAGAATATAGCCGCTTCGGGCTTCGCCCTACGCGGCGCTCGACCTACGGTCTCGCAACGCAGCTCGGCCTCCGGCCTCGCAAAGTTACCGTTTCCAAGTTTTAATAACACTCAATACGGTAATACATTAATATGCAACAATTTCCCCATACATTTTCTTACTACGGTCGATTTCAGTACAAAATGTATGGGGAACCAAGTACTCCATAGAAATTTGATTTTCCAATTTTTTCTAAAATTTCGTACTTACTCTCTTTTTTTTTGGTCAATCGACCACGGATGGACATTTTTGACAGGACCTCATACTTATTTTTTTTAAATTCGAGCATTTTCTGTCGGGTCCAAAATCTCGGAAATTACCCCAAAAATCGGGTAAATTTTTGAACCATCACGGGGGCATCATGTAAACCTCCAATAAAGCTCCGAGCATTTTTTCCCTACGACCCCTCTTTCTACCCCGAAAGTTAATGAATACATTTTGAATCCTGCAGATTTTTACAAAATGGCCGCCAGCGCATCCGCCATTTTGTTTATCGAAAAGCCTATAGTTTTCCTGTAATCTAGGTTATATATGGCATCAAACCTCATTTTTACTTTTTTCGAAATTTATATCCTGTGGCCCACAGAACCTCCGGTAGGTGACCATGTTTTTTGCACTTTTTCCTCACCAGCTCTCAGTGTTGCCCAATTAAGGAAATAAAAATAGTCAAATGTCATTACTACTAAGATGCCTCATAGGCACATGGGAATGATTTGCGCGAAATGTCATTATTTCTATTCTCGACCTTTTCGGGACCTGAGCCAAAAACTACTAAAAATGGTAGAAATATTTTTTCACCTGGCAACACACGATGACAAAACACATAACCGCCTAGTACATTGCGAGTCGCTCAAATAAAAAAAAATAACCGAAATTTGAATTTTAAGTTTTCAAAAACACGAAAAAATCACAAAATGGCCACCAGCGCGTCGGCCATCTTGTATTTTTGAACGCCCGTATTTTTCCTGTATTCTAGACTATAATTGACAGTAAACTTAATTTTTACTTTTTTTCTTGCTCTCACCCAGTCGCCCTAAGAACTTTTGGAAAATGACCATGTCGAAAAAATATTTTTCACCCTGGCTTCCAGTGTTGCCAGGTGATCTGACCAAAAGCCGCAAAATATCATTCGGCTATGGGCGTGCTACTACCACATGGCATAAATGTCAACCAAATGTCAAAAAAATTTTTTTTCGTTTTTTGGGCACGAGTCAAAAACTACCAAAAATGGTAGAAATTTTATTTGACCCAGCAACACATATGAACCAAACATGTAACCGCTCCATACATTGCGACTCGCTCAAATGTTGCCATGTACCCGAAAAACGGTTTTGAAAATCGAGAAAAATTCAAAATGGCCGAAAGGGGGTCCGCCATCTTGTTAATCGAAAAGTCTATAGTTTTCCCATATTCTAGGTTATATACCGCACCGAACCTAATTTTTATTTTTTTTCTCACTCCCACCCAGTCTTCAAAAGAACTTTCGGAAAATGACTATGTCGAAAAAATATTTTTCCCCGCCATTTCCAGGGTTGCCAGGATTTTTCCAAAAAACTACCTTTTTGTCACATCAGACCTCTATGGCCACCCCACAGCGTATTTATTTTTTTTCTACAGGGGTAATTTTTTTTCCTACCATTTGGGGTCATGAGGAAAAAACTACCATGAATTTGGTAGAATTTATTTCTTAAAACAATAGACGGATAACTAACCTACAACCGCTCCATACAAACCGATTCGACATGGTGTTGCCATCCCCCTCAAAATCGACTTTGAAAATGGCAAAATTTTTGGTCCCAACAAAACTGCCGCCAGCGCCGTCTCTATGGCCAAACTCTATAATCTATGGATGAGGTTTTCAATTTGACTATACTGCCAGCAAAGTTAAAAAAAAAAATTTTAATTATCTATGGAAACCTCTCCACCACGACCCCGCAAAAACACCTCTAAACCGAATTTTCAATCCAAGATGGCGGCGCGGACATCTTGTTTTTTTGACATTTTACTTTTTCAAAATTATATATAGAGGTGGGCGTTTCAAAACGAGTCTGCGCCGCTTGGGTGTTTGATAGATAAAAAAAAAGTTGGTTCCCAAAAAGTGGCCGCCATCTTGGATTTTGGAAAAAAAAAATAGAAAAACCTGCTTTGATTGAAAAATAATCCACCCCGTTAGAACACGCCAAAGCGGTAGAAAAACGAGAACCCCCCCAAAAACACCCCCGATGAGTGAGTGAGTGAGTGAGTGGTAATTTAGCTTTATATAATATAGAATAGACTAGCTTTTGCAGCACGCGCTTCGCGCGAGTCTGCTAAAAGCTAGGCCTGCGGCGCTGGCCGCTCCCGGGCTTCGCCCTCCCGCGGCGCTCGGCCTTCGGCCTCGCATACGCAGCTCGGCCTGCGGCCTCGCGGGTGTGACTTTTAGTGTTAGACCGTCCGCAATGGGGGCCTAGTGCTTTTTTTATACGGCGCTAGAGTTTATCATCTGTGGCCTAAGGAGCCTTTCCGCTCCGAGCTCCGCCCTGCGCGGCGCAGCTCGGCCTGCGGCCTCGCGCCTAGGGTGACTTGTGTTGCACTTAAATAAAATGGCCAAAGTGTTCGACGGAAGCCGCTTCGAGCTTCGCTCTACGCGGGCGCTCGGCCTACGGCCTCGCATTCGAAGCTCGGCCTTCGGCCTCGCGAAAGTTACACAGAATACAGCCGCTTCGGGCTTCGCCCTACGCGGCGCTCGACCTATGGTCTCGCATCGCAGCTCGGCCTACGGCCTCGCGTAGGTTACTTGATAAATTGTCTCGTCTATATCGGTCCAAATTGTTCGATGGCAGCCGCTTCGAGCTTCGCTCTACGCGGGCGCTCGGCCTTTGGCCTCGCGTTTGAAGCTCGGCCTTCGGCCTCGCGAAAGTTACACAGAATATAGCCGCTTCGGGCTTCGCCCTACGCGGCGCTCGACCTATGGTCTCGCATCGCAGCTCGGCCTACGGCCTCGCGTAGGTTACTTGATCTGATCAATTGTCTCGTCTATATTGGTCCAAAGTGTTTGATGGCAGCCGCTTCGAGCTTCGCGCTACGCGGGCGCTCGGCCTTTGGCCTCGCATTCGAAGCTCGGCCTTCGGCCTCGCGAAAGTTACACAGGATATAGCCGCTTCGGGCTTCGCCCTACGCGGCGCTCGACTTGTGGTCTCGCATCGCAGCTCGGCCTACGGCCTCGCGTAGGTTACATGATCAATTGTCTCGTCTATATCGACCCAAAGTGTTTGATGGCAGCCGCTTTGAGCTTCGCTCTACGCGGGCGCTCGGCCTTTGGCCTCGCATTCGAAGCTCGGCCTTCGGCCTCGCGAAAGTTACACAGAATGTAGCCGCTTCGGGCTTCGCCCTACGCGGCGCTCGACCTACGGTCTCGCAACGCAGCTCGGCCTCCGGCCTCGCAAAGTTACCATTTCCAAGTATTAACAGCATTACATTCATATGCAACAACATTTCCAAGTTTTAATAGCACTCAATACGGTACTACAATAATATGCAACAATTTCTCCATACATTTTCTTACTAAGGTCAATTTCAGTACAAAATGTATGGGGAACCAAGTACTCCATACAAAATTGATTTTCCAATTTTTCCTAAAATTTCGTACTTACTCGCTTTTTTTTAGGTTAAGCGACCACGGATAGACATTTTTGACAGGACCTCATACTTATTTTTTTTAAATTCGAGCATTTTCTGTCGGGCCCAAAATCTCCGAAATTACCCCGAAAATCGGGTAAATTTATGAACCATCACAGGGGCATCATGTAAACCTCCAATAAAGCTCCGAGCATATTTTCCCTACGACCCCTTCTTCTACCCGGAAAGTTAATGAATACATTTTGAATTCTGCAGATTTTTTATAATGGCCGCCAGCGCATCCGCCATTTTGTTTATCGAAAAGTCTTTAATATAATATCTCATCTAGGTTATATACTGCATCAAACCTCATTTTTACATTTTTCAAATTTTATATCCTGCGGCCTACAGGACTTCTGGAAGGTGACCATGATTTTTCCACATTTGTCCCAACAGCTCCCGGTGTTGCCAGGTCACAGAGATAAAAATAGTCAAATGTCATTTCAATGGGGATGTTTCATAGGCACATGGAAATGGTTTGCGCGAAATGTCATTATTTCTATTTTCGACCTTCGCCGGGACCTGAGTCAAAAACTACCAAAAATAGTAGAATTTTAATTTCACCTGGCAACACACAATGACAAAATACATAACCGCCTAGTACATTGCGAATCGCTCAGATGTCGCCATATACATGAAAATTAGGATTTAACGTTTTCAAAAACACAAAAGTTTTACAAAATGGCCGCCAGCGGGTCGGCCATCTTGTATTTTTGAGCGTTCGTATTTTTCCTATATTTTGGACTATATTTGACATCGAACCTCATTTTAATTTTTTTTCTCGCTCTCACCCAATCGCCATATTATTTTTTGGAAAATGACCAAGTCACAAAATATATATTTCACTCTGGCACCCAGTGTGGCCAGGTGATTGGGCTAAAATTAGTAAAATATCATTCGGCCATAAGCTTGCCATAATAACGTGGTAGACATTTCGACCAAATGTCAAAAAAAATTTTTTTTTTTTTTTGGGCAAAAGTCAAAAACTACCAAAAATGGTAGAAATTTTATTTGACCTAGCAACACATATGAACTAAACATGCAACCGCTCTATACATTGCGACTCGCTCAAATGTTGCCATGTGCCTAAAAAACGGTTTTGAAAATCGTGAAAAATTCAAAATGGCCGAAAGGGGGTCGGCCATCTTGGATTTTGGATTGGCCGTATTTTTCCCGTATTCAAGGTTATATGCCGCACCGAACCTAATTTTTATTTTTTTTCTCGCTCCCACCCAGTCTTCAAAAGAACTTTTGGAAAAAACCATGTCGAAAAAATTATTTTCCCCGCCATTTCCAGGGTTGCCAGGATTTTTCTGAAAAACTACTTTTTTGTCACTTCGGACCTCCATAGCCACCCCACTGCATATTTATTTTTTTTCTACAAGGGTAATTTTTTTTTCTACCATTTTGGGTCAGGAGGAAAAAACGACCATGAATTTGGTAGAATTTATTTCTTAAAACAATAGACAGATAACTAACCTACCACTGCTCTATACAAACCGATTCGACCCGGTGTTGCCATCCCCCTCAAAATCGACTTTGAAAATGACAAAATTTTTGGTCCCTACAAAACTGCCGCCAGCGGCGTCTCTATGGCCAAACTCTATTATCTATGGATGAGGTTTGCAAGTTGACTATACTGCCGGCAGAGTTCAAAAAAAATTTTTCAATTATCTGTGGAAACCTCTCCACCACTGCCCCGCAAAAACACCTCTAAACCGGATTTTCGATCCAAGATGGCGGCGCGGACATCTTGATTTTTTGACATTTTACTTTTTTAAAGTACTTTACTACACTACAATTCTCTAAAAAAGTAAAAACTGCCTGGGCACTCTATACATTTTTTTTATTTCAATCCAGCAAAAAGGGCCGCCATCTTGGATTTTGGGAAAAAAAAAACGAAAAACCTGCTTTGATTAAAAAATAACCCACCCCGTTAGAACACCCCAGAGATGTAAAACAACTCGAACACCCCCAAAAACACCCCCGATGAGTGAGTGAGTGAGTCAGTGGTAATTTAGCTTTATATAATATAGACTAGCTTTTGCAGCACGCGCTTCGCGCGAGTCTGCTAAAAGCTAGGCCTGCGGCGCTGGCCGCTCCCGGGCTTCGCCCTCCCGCGGCGCTCGGCCTTCGGCCTCGCATACGCAGCTCGGCCTGCGGCCTCGCGGGTGTGACACGGGGGTGTTGAACCGTCCGCAATGGGGGCCTAGTGCTTTTTTTGTACGGCGCTAGAGTTTTGCAACTGTGGCCTAAGGAGCCTTTCCGCTCCGGGCTCCGCCCTGCGCGGCGCAGCTCGGCCTGCGGCCTCGCGCCTAGGGTGACTTGTGTTGCACTTTAATAAAATGGCCAAAGTGTTCGACGGAAGCCGCTTCGAGCTTCGCTCTACGCGGGCGCTCGGCCTTTGGCCTCGCATTCGAAGCTCGGCCTTCGGCCTCGCGAAAGTTACACAGAATATAGCCGCTTCGGGCTTCGCCCTACGCGGCGCTCGACCTTTGGTCTCGCATCGCAGCTCGGCCTACGGCCTCGCGTAGGTTACTTAATCAATTGCCTCGTCTATATCTGCCCAAAGTGTTCGATGGCAGCCGCTTCGAGCTTCGCTCTACGCGGGCGCTCGGCCTTTGGCCTCGCATTCGAAGCTCGGCCTTCGGCCTCGCGAAAGTTACACAGAATATAGCCGCTGCGGGCTTCGCCCTACGCGGCGCTCGACCTACGGTCTCGCAACGCAGCTCGGCCTCCGGCCTCGCAAAGTTACCATTTCCGAGTATTAACAGCATTACATTACTATGCCACAATTTCTCCATACATTTTCTTACTACGGCCGATTTCAGTACAAAATGTATGGGGAACCAAGTACTCCATAGAAAATTGATTTTCAAATTTTTCCTAAAACTTCGTACTTACTCGCTTTTTTCTGGGTCAATCGGCTTCGGATAGACATTTTTGACAGGACCTCATACTTATTTTTTTTAAATTCGATCATTTTCTGTCGGGCCCAAAATCTCCGAAATTACCTTAAAAATCGGGTAAATTTTTCAACCATCACGGGGGCATCATGTAAACCTCCAATAAAGCTCCGAGCATATTTTCCCTACGTCCCCTCCTTCTACCCCGAAAGTTAATAAATACATTTTGAATCCTGCAGATTTTTACATAATGGCCGCCAGCGCATCCGCCATTTTGTTTATCGAAAAGCCTATAGTTTTCCTGTAATCTAGGTTATATACGGTATCAAACCTCATTTTTACTTTTTTCGAAATTTATATCCTGTGGCCCACAGAGCCTCCGGTAGGTGACCATGTTTTTTGCACTTTTTCCTCACCAGCTCTCGGTGTTGCCCAATTAAGAAAATAAAAATAGTCAAATGTCATTACTACTAAGATGCCTCATAGGCACATGGGAATGATTTGCGCGAAATGTCATTATTTCAATTCTCGACCTTTTCGGGACCTGAGCCAAAAACTACCAAAAATGGTAGAAATATTTTTTCAACTGGCAACACACGATGACAAAACACATAACCGCCTAGTACATTGCGAGTCGCTCAAATTAAAAAAAATAACCAAAATTTTAATTTTAATTTTTCAAAAACACGAAAAAATCACAAAATGGCTGCCAGCGCGTCGGCCATCTTGTTAATCAAAAAGTCTATAGTTTTCCCATAATCTAGACTATATTTGACAGCGAACCTCATTTTTATTTTTTTTCTCGCTCTCACCCAGTCGTCCTCAGAACTTTTGGAAAATGACCATGTCGAAAAAATATTTTTCACCGTAGCTCCCAGTGTTGCCAGGTGATCTGACCAAAAGCCACAAAATATCATTCGGCTATGGGCTATACACAATAAAGTGGTAGACGTTTCAACCAAATGTCAAAAAAAAAAATTTTCGTTTTTTGGGCACGAGTCAAAAACTACCAAAAATGGTAGAAATTTTATTGGACCTGGCAACACATATGTACCAAACATGCAACCGCTCCATATATTGCGACTCGCTCAAATGTTGCCAAGTGCCAAAAAAACCGTTTTGAAAATCGTGAAAAATTTAAAATGGCCGAAAGGGGGTCCGCCATCTTGGATTTTCAAACGGCCGTATTTTTCCTGTATTCTAGGTTATATATCGCTTCAGACTTAATTTTTATTTTTTTTCTCGCTCCCACCCAGTCGCCCCTAGAGCTTTTGGAAAATGACCATGTCGAAAAAATGTTTTTCCCCGCCATTTCCAGGGTTGCCAGGATTTTTCCGTAAAACTACTTTTTTGTTACTTCGGACCTCCATGGCCACCCCACTGCATATTTATTTTTTTTCTACAACGTTATTTTTTTTTCCTACTATTTGGGGCCATGGGGTAAAAACTACCATGAATTTGGTAGAATTTATTTCGCAAAACAATAGACGGATAACTAACCTACCACCGCCCTATACAAATTGATTCGACATGGTGTTGCCATACCCCTCAAAATCGACTTTGAAAATGGCAAATTTTTTGGTTCCTACAAAACTGCCGCCAGCGCCGTCTCTATGGCCAAACTCTATTATCTATGTATGAGGTTTGCAAGATGACTATACTGCCGGCAGAGTTAAAAAAAAAATTTTTAATTATCTATAGAAACCTCTTCACCACGACCCCGCAAAAATACCTCTAAATCGGATTTTCGATCCAAGATGGCGGCGCGGACATCTTGTTTTTTTGACATTTTACTTTTTCACAACAATACATAGCAATGGGAGTTTCAAAAAAAGTTAAAACCGCCCGGCCATTCCATAGACAAGAAAAAAGTTGATTCCCCAAAATCGGCCGCCATCTTGGATTTTGGGAAAAAAAAATATAAAAACCTGCTTTGATTGAAAAATAATCCACCCCATTAGAACACCCCAAAGAGGTAGATAAACGAGAACCCCCCCAAAAACACCCCCGATGAGTCAGTCAGTCAGTGAGTGGTAATTTAGCTTTATATAATATAGACTAGCTTTTGCAGCACGCGCTTCGCGCGAGTCTGCTAAAAGCTAGGCCTGCGGCGCTGGCCGCTCCCGGGCTTCGCCCTCCCGCGGCGCTCGGCCTTCGGCCTCGCATACGCAGCTCGGCCTGCGGCCTCGCGGCTGTGACACGGGGGTGTTGAACCGTCCGCAATGGGGGCCTAGTGCTTTTTTTGTACGGCGCTAGAGTTTTGCAACTGTGGCCTAAGGAGCCTTTCCGCTCCGGGCTCCGCCCTGCGCGGCGCAGCTCGGCCTGCGGCCTCGCGCCTAGGGTGACTTGTGTTGCACTTAAATAAAATGGCCAAAGTGTTTGACGGAAGCCGCTTCGAGCTTCGCTCTACGCGGGCGCTCGGCCTCCGGCCTCGCATTCGAAGCTCGGCCTTCGGCCTCGCGAAAGTTACACAGAATATAGCCGCTTCGGGCTTCGCCCTACGCGGCGCTCGACCTGTGGTCTCGCATCGCAGCTCGGCCTACGGCCTCGCGTAGGTTACTTGATCTGTTCAATTGTCTCGTCTATATTGGTCCAAAGTGTTTGATGGCAGCCGCTTCGAGCTTCGCTCTACGCGGGCGCTCGGCCTTTGGCCTCGCAACGCAGCTCGGCCTCCGGCCTCGCAAAGTTACCAGTTCCGAGTTTTGATAGCACTCAATACGGTAATATATTACTATGCAACAATTTCCCCATACATTTTCTTACTAAGGTCAATTTCAGTACAAAATGTATGGGGAACCAAGTACTCCATAGAAATTTGATTTTCCAATTTTTTCTAAAATTTCGTACTTACTCGCTTTTTTTTGGGTCGATCAACCATAGATAGACATTTTTGACAGGACCTCATACTTATTTTTTTTAAATTCGAGCATTTTCTGTCGGGCCCAAAATCTCCGAAATTACCCCAAAAATCGGGTAAATTTTTCAACCATCACGGGGGCATCATGTAAACCTCCAATAAAGCTCCGAGCATATTTTCCCTACGACCCCTCCTTCTACCTCGAAATTTAGTAAATACATTTTGAATCCTGCAGATTTTTACATCATGGCCGCCAGCGCATCCGCCATTTTGTTTATCGAAATGCCTATAGTTTTCCTGTAATCTAGGTTATATACGGCATCAAACCTCATTTTTCCTTTTTTCATATTTTATATCCTGTGGCCCACAGAGCCTCTGGTAGGTGACCATGTTTTTTGCACTTTTTCCTCACCAGCTCTCGGTGTTGCCCAATTAAGAAAATAAAAATAGTCAAATGTCATTACTATTACAATGCCTCATAGGCACATGGAAATGATTTGCGCGAAATGTCATTATTTCTATTCTCGACCTTTTCGGGACCTGAGCCAAAAACTACCAAAAATGGTAGAAATATTTTTTCACCTGGCAACACACAATAGCAAAATACATAACCGCCTTGTACATTTTGACTCGCTCAGATTTTTAAAAATACCCGAAATTTTAATTTTAATTTTTCAAAAACACGAAAAAATCACAAAATGGCTGCCAGCGCATCGGCCATCTTGTTAACCAAAAAGTCTATAGTTTTCCCATAATCTAGACTATATTTGACAGCGAACCTCATTTTTATTTTTTTTCTTGCTCCCACCCAGTCGTCCTCAGAACTTTTGGAAAATGACCATGTCGAAAAAATATTTTTCACCGTAGTTCCCAGTGTTGCCAGGTGATCTGACCAAAAGTCGCAAAATATCATTCGGCTATGGCCTATACATAATTAAATGGTAGACGTTTCAACCAATTGTCAAAAAAATTTTTTTTCGTTTTTTTGGCACGTGTCAAAAACCACCAAAAATGGTAGAAATTTTATTTGACCTGGCAATACATATGAACCAAACATGCAACCGCTCCATACATTGCGACTCGCTCAAATGTTGCCAAGTGCCAAAAAAACCGTTTTGAAAATCGTGAAAAATTCAGAATGGCCGAAAGGGGGTCCGCCATCTTGGATTTTCGAACGGCCGTATTTTTCCTGTATTCTAGGTTATTTAGTGCATCAGACCAAATTTTTATTTTTTTTCTCGCTCTCACCCAGTCGCCCCTAGAGCTTTTGGAAAATGACCATGTCGAAAAAATGTTTTTCCCCGCCATTTCCAGGGTTGCCAGGATTTTTCCAAAAAACTACTATTTTGTCACTTCGGACCTCCATGGCCACCCCACAGCGTATTTATTTGTTTTCTACAATGGTATTTTTTTTTCCTACCATTTTGGGTCATGAGGAAAAAACTACCATGAATTTGGTAGAATTTATTTCGCAAAACAATAAACGGGTAACTAACCTACCACCGCCCTATACAAACCGATTCGACCCGGTGTTGCCATCCCCCTCAAAATCGACTTTGAAAATGACAAAATTTTTGGTCCCTACAAAACTGCCGCCAGCTGCGTCTTTATGGCCAAACTCTATTATCTATGGATGAGGTTTGCAAGTTGACTATACTGCCGGCAGAGTTCAAAAAAAAATTTTCAATTTTCTGTGGAAACCTCTCCACCACGACTCCGCGAAAACTGCTCCAAATCGAATTTTCGATCCAAGATGGCGGCGCGGACATCTTGTTATTTTGACATTTTACTTTTTCGATATAGTAAACAGTAAAAAACGTTCCCAAAAAAGTCTGCGCAGCTTGGGCACTCTATACATTTTTTTAATTTCAATTTAGCAAAATCGGCCGCCATCTTGGATTTTTGAAAAAAAAAATATAAAAACCTGCTTTGATTAAAAAATAACCCACCCCGTTAGAACACCCCAAAGAGGTAGAAAAACGAGAACCCCCCCAAAAACACCCCCGATGAGTGAGTCAGTCAGTGAGTGGTAATTTAGCTTTATATAATATAGACTAGCTTTTGCAGCACGCGCTTCGCGCGAGTCTGCTAAAAGCTAGGCCTGCGGCGCTGGCCGCTCCCGGGCTTCGCCCTCCCGCGGCGCTCGGCCTTCGGCCTCGCATACGCAGCTCGGCCTGCGGCCTCGCGGGTGTGACTTTTGGTGTTTGACCGTCCGCAATGGGGGCCTAGTGCTTTTTTTGTACGGCGCAAGAGTTTTTCAACTGTGGCCTAAGGAGCCTTTCCGCTCCGGGCTCCGCCCTGCGCGGCGCAGCTCGGCCTGCGGCCTCGCGCCTAGGGTGACTTGGATTGCACTTAAATAAAATGGCCAAAGTGTTCGACGAAAGCCGCTTCGAGCTTCGCTCTACGCGGGCGCTCGGCCTGTGGCCTCGCATTCGAAGCTCGGCCTTCGGCCTCGCGAAAGTTACACGGAACATAGCCGCTTCGGGCTTCGCCCTACGCGGCGCTCGACCTATGGTCTCGCATCGCAGCTCGGCCTACGTCCTCGCGTTGGTTACTTGATCTGATCAATTGTCTCGTCTATATTGGTCCAAAGTGTTTGATGGCAGCCGCTTCGAGCTTCGCTCTACGCGGGCGCTCGGCCTTTGGCCTCGCATTCGAAGCTCGGCCTTCGGCCTCGCGAAAGTTACACAGAATACAGCCGCTTCGGGCTTCGCCCTACGCGGCGCTCGACCTGTGGTCTCGCATCGCAGCTCGGCCTACGGCCTCGCGTAGGTTACATAATCAATTGTCTCGTCTATATCGGTCGAAAGTGTTCGATGGCAGCCGCTTCGAGCTTCGCTCTACGCGGGCGCTCGGCCTTTGGCCTCGCATTCGAAGCTCGGCCTTCGGCCTCGCGAAAGTTACACAGAATATAGCCGCTTCGGGCTTCGCCCTACGCGGCGCTCGACCTATAGTCTCGCAACGCAGCTCGGC
The DNA here is from genome assembly GCA_037074685.1 of Glyphodes pyloalis. Taxonomy (NCBI): domain Eukaryota; kingdom Metazoa; phylum Arthropoda; class Insecta; order Lepidoptera; family Crambidae; genus Glyphodes; species Glyphodes pyloalis. The sequence goes on along the minus strand of JAYKKO010000030.1, from coordinate 1,629,265 downwards.
CTACGGCCTCGCGTAGGTTACATGATCAATTGTCTCGTCTATATCGGCCCAAAGTGATTGATGGCAGCCGCTTCGAGCTTCGCTCTACGCGGGCGCTCGGCCTTTGGCCTCGCGAAAGTTACACAGAATATAGCCGCTTCGGGCTTCGCCCTACGCGGCGCTCGACCTATGGTCTCGCAACGCAGCTCGGCCTCCGGCCTCGCAAAGTTACCAGTTCCGAGTTTTAATAGCACTCAATACGGTACTATATTACTATGCAACAATTTCTCCATACATTTTCTTACTAAGGTCAATTTCAGTACAAAATGTATGGGGAACCAAGTACTCCATAGAAAATTGATTTTCCAATTTTTCCTAAAATTTCGTACTTACTCGCTTTTTTTTAGGTCGAGCGACCACAGATAGACATTTTTGACAGGACCTCATACTTTTTTTTTTTAAATTCGAGCATTTTCTGTCGGGCCCTAAATCTCCGAAATTACCCCGAAAATCGGGTAAATTTTTGAACCATTGCTGGGGCATCATAAAAACCTCCAATAAAGCTCCGAGCATATTTTCCCTACGACCCCTCCTTCTACCCCGAAATTTAGGGAATACATTTTGAATTCTGCAGATTTTTTAAAATGGCCGCCAGTGCATCCGCCATTTTGTTTATCGAAAAGTCTATAATATAACATCTCATCTAGGTTATATACTGCATCAAACCTCATTTTTACATTTTTCAAATTTTATATCCTGCGCCCTGCAGGACTTCGGGAAGGTGACCATGTTTTTTGCACATTTGTCCCAACAGCTCCCGGTGTTGCCAGGTCACAGAGATAAAAATAGTCAAATGTCATTTCAATGGGGACGTTTCATAGGCACATGGAAATGGTTTGCGCGAAATGTCATTATTTCTATTTTCGACTTTCGCCGGGCCCTGAGTCAAAAACTACCAAAAATAGTAGAATTTTTATTTCACCTGACAACACAAAATGACAAAATACATAACCGCCTAGTACATTGCGACTCGCTCAGATGTCGCCATATACATGAAAATTAGGATTTAACGTTTTCAAAAACACACAAGTTTTACAAAATGGCCGCCAGCGGGTCGGCCATCTTGTTTAGCAAACAGTCTATAGTTTTCCTGTAATCTAGGCTATATTTGACATCGAACGTCATTTTAATTTTTTTTGTCGCTCTTACCCAATCGCCATATTATTTTTTGGAAAATGACCAAGTCACAAAATATATATTTCACTCTGGCACCCAGTGTGGCCAGGTGATTGGGCTAAAATTAGTAAAATATGATTCGGCCATAAGCTTGCCATAATAACGTGGTAGACATTTAGACCAAATGTCAAAAAAAAATTTTTTCGTTTTTTGGGCACTTGTCAAAAACTACCAAAAATGGTAGAAATTTTATGACACCTGGCAATACACATTAACCAGACATGCAATCGTTCCATACATTGCGACTCGCTCAAATGTTGCCATGTGCCTGAAAAACGGGTTTGAAAATCGTGAAAAATTCAAAATGGCCGAAAGGGGGTCGGCCATCTTGGATTTTGGATCGGCCGTATTTTTCCCGTATTCTAGGTTATATAACGCACCGAACCTAATTTTTATTTTTTTTCTCGCTCCCACCCAGTCTTCAAGAGAACTTTTGGAAAAAACCATGTCGAAAAAATGATTTTACCCGCCATTTCCAGGGTTGCCAGGATTTTTCCAAAAAACTACTTTTTTGCCACTTCGGATCTCCATAGCCACCCTACTGCATATTTATTTTTTTTCTACAAGGGTAAATTTTTTTTCTACCATTCGGGGCCATGGGGCAAAAACTACCATGAATTTGGTAGAATTTATTTCTCAAAACAATAGACAGATAACTAACCTACTACTGCCCTATACAAACCGATTCGACCCGGTGTTGCCATCCCCCTCAAAATCGACTTTGAAAATGACGAAATTTTTGCTCCCTACAAAACTGCCGCCAGCGCCGTCTCTATGGCCAAACTCTATAATCTATGGATGAGGTTGTCAATTTGACTATACTGCCGGCAGAGTTCAAAAAAAAATTTTCAATTATCTGTGGAAACCTCTTCACCACGACCCCGCAAAAACACCTCTAAACCGAATTTTCGATCCAAGATGGCGGCGCGGACATCTTGTTTTTTTGACATTTTACTTTTTCAGTGTACTTTTCTTCACTACACTTCTCTAAAAAAATAAAAACCGCCCGGCCATTCCATAGACAAGAAAAAAGTTGATTCCCCAAAAACGGCCGCCATCTTGGATTTTTGGAAAAAAAAATAAAAAAACCTGCTTTGATTGAAAAATAACTCACCCCGTTAGAACATTCCAAAGAGGTAGAAAAACGAGAACCCCCCCAAAAAAACCCCCGATGAGTGAGTGAGTGAGTGAGTGGTAATTTAGCTTTATATAATATAGACTAGCTTTTGCAGCACGCGCTTCGCGCGAGTCTGCTAAAAGCTAGGCCTGCGGCGCTGGCCGCTCCCGGGCTTCGCCCTCCCGCGGCGCTCGGCCTTCGGCCTCGCATACGCAGCTCGGCCTGCGGCCTCGCGGGTGTGACACGGGGGTGTTGAACCGTCCGCAAAGGGGCCTAGTGCTTTTTTTGTACGGCGCTAGAGTTTTGCAACTGTGGCCTAAGGAGCCTTTCCGCTTCGGGCTCCGCCCTGCGCGACGCAGCTCGGCCTGCGGCCTCGCGCCTAGGGTGACTTGAATTGCACTTTAATAAAATGGCCAAGTGTTCGACGAAAGCCGCTTCGAGCTTCGCTCTACGCGGGCGCTCGGCCTACGGCCTCGCATTCGAAGCTCGGCCTTCGGCCTCGCGAAAGTTACACAGAACATGGCCGCTTCGGGCTTCGCCCTACGCGGCGCTCGACCTATGGTCTCGCATCGCAGCTCGGCCTACGGCCTCGCGTGGGTTACTTGATCATTTGTCTCGTCTATATCGGTCGAAAGTGTTTGATGGCAGCCGCTTCGAGCTTCGCTCTACGCGGGCGCTCGGCCTTTGGCCTCGCATTCGAAGCTCGGCCTTCGGCCTCGCGAAAGTTACACAGAATATAGCCGCTTCGGGCTTCGCCCTACGCGGCGCTCGACCTGTGGTCTCGCATCGCAGCTCGGCCTACGGCCTCGCGTAGGTTACTTGATCAGTTATGTTGTCTATATCGGCCCAAAGTGTTCGATGGGAGCCGCTTCGAGCTTCGCTCTACGCGGGCGCTCGGCCTTTGGCCTCACATTCGGAGCTCGGCCTTCGGCCTCGCGAAAGTTACACAGAATATAGCCGCTGCGGGCTTCGCCCTACGCGGCGCTCGACCTATGGTCTCGCAACGCAGCTCGGCCTTCGGCCTCGCAAAGTTACCAGTTCCGAGTTTTAATAGCACTCAATACGGTACTATATTACTATGCAACAATTTCCCCATACATTTTCTTACTAAGGTCAATTTCAGTACAAAATGTATGGGGAACCAAGTACTCCATAGAAATATGATTTTTCAATTTTTCCTAAAATTTCGTACTTACTCGCTTTTTTTTTGGTTGATTGACCACGGATAGACATTTTTGACAGGACCTCATACTTATTTTTTTTAAATTCGAGCATTTTCTGTCGGGCCCAAAATCTCCGAAATTACCCCGAAAATCGGGTAAATTTTCGAACCATCACAGGGGCATCATAAAAACCTCCAATAAAGCTTCGAGCATATTTTCCCTACGACCCCTCATTCTACCCCGAAATTTAGGGAATACATTTTGAATTTTGCAGATTTTTTAAAATGGCCGCCAGCGCATCCGCCATTTTGTTTATCGAAAAGTCTTTAATAGAACATTTCATCTAGGTTATATATTGCATCAAACCTCATTTTTACATTTTTCAAATTTTATATCCTGCGGCCTACAGGACTTCTGGAAGGTGACCATGTTTTTTGCACATTTGTCCCAACAGCTCCCGGTGTTGCCAAGTCACAGAGATAAAAATAGTCAAATGTCATTTCAATGGGGATGCCTCATAAGCATATGGGAATGATTTGCGCGAAATGTCATTATTTCTATTTTCGACTTTCGCCGGGCCCCGAGTCAAAAACTACTAAAAATAGTAGAATTTTTATTTCACCTGGCAACACACAGTAACAAAATACATAACCGCCTAGTACATTGCGACTCGCTCAGATGTCGCCATATACATGAAAATTAGGACTTAACGTTTTCAAAAACACACAAGTTTTACAAAATGGCCGCCAGCGGGTCAGCCATCTTGTAAATCAAACAGTCTATAGTTTTCCTGTAATCTAGATTATATTTGACATTGAACCTCATTTTAATTTTTTTTCTCGCTCTCACCCAATCGCCATATTATTTTTTGGAAAATGACCAAGTCACAAAATATATATTTCGCTCTGGCACCCAGTGTGGCCAGGTGATTCGGCTAAAATTAGTAAAATATCATACGGCCATAAGCTTGCCATAACAACGTGGTAGACATTTTGACCAAATGTCAAAAAAATTTTTTTTAGTTTTTTGGACTTAAATAAAAAACTACCAAAAATGGTAGAAATTTTATTTCACCTGGCAACACACATCAACCAAACATGCAACCGCTCTATACATTGCGACTCGCTAAAATGTTGCCATGAGCCTGAAAAACGGTTTTGAAAATCGTGGAAAATTTAAAATGGCCGAAAGGGGGTCGGCCATCTTGGATTTTAGATTGGCCGTATTTTTCCCGTATTCTCCGTTATATAACGCACCGAACCTAATTTTTATTTTTTTTCTCGCTCCCACCCAGTCTTCAAAAGAACTTTTGGAAAAAACCATGTCGAAAAAATGGTTTTCCTCGCCATTTCCAGGGTTGCCAGGATTTTTCTGAAAAACTACTTTTTTGTCACTTCGGACCTCCATAGCCACCCCACTGCATATTTATTTTTTTTCTACAAGGGTAATTTTTTTTTTTACCATTTTGGGTCATGAGGAAAAAACTACCATGAATTTGGTAGATTTTTTTTCTTAAATCAATAAACAGATAACTAACCTACCACCGCTTCATACAAACCGATACGACTCGGTGTTGCCATCCCTGCCAAAATCTACTTTGAAAATGACGAAATTTTTCTCCCTACAAAACTGCCGCCAGCGCCGTTTCTATGGCCAAACTCTATAATCTATGGATGAGGTTTGCAAGTTGACTATACTGCCGGCAGAGTTCAAAAAAAATTTTTCAATTATCTGTGGAAACCTCTCCACCACGGCCCCGCAAAAACAGCTCTAAACCGAATTTTCGATCCAAGATGGCGGCGCGGACATCTTGTTTTTTTGACATTTTACTTTTTCAATGTACTTTACTTTACTACTATTCTCTAAAAAAGTAAAAACCGCCCGGCTATTCCATAAACAGAAAAAAAGTTGATTCCGCAAAAGAGGCCGCCATCTTGGATTTTGAAAAAAAAAAATAGAAAAACCTGCATTGATTGAAAAATAACCCACCCCGTTAGAACACCCCAAAGAGGTAAAACAACTCGAACACCCCCAAAAACACCCCCGATGAGTGAGTGAGTGAGTGAGTGGTAATTTAGCTTTATATAATATAGACTAGCTTTTGCAGCACGCGCTTCGCGCGAGTCTGCTAAAAGCTAGGCCTGCGGCGCTGGCCGCTCCCGGGCTTCGCCCTCCCGCGGCGCTCGGCCTTCGGCCTCGCATACGCAGCTCGGCCTGCGGCCTCGCGGGTGTGACTTTTGGTGTTAGACCGTCCGCAATGGGGGCCTAGTGCTTTTTTTGTACGGCGCAAGAGTTTCTCAACTGTGGCCTAAGGAGCCTTTCCGCTCCGGGCTCCGCCCTGCGCGGCGCAGCTCGGCCTACGGCCTCGCGCCTAGGGTGACTTGGGTGCACTTTAATAAAATGGCCAAAGTGTTCGACGGAAGCCGCTTCGAGCTTCGCTCTACGCGGGCGCTCGGCCTTTGGCCTCGCATTCGAAGCTCGGCCTTCGGCCTCGCGAAAGTTACACAGAACATAGCCGCTTCGGGCTTCGCCCTACGCGGCGCTCGACCTGTGGTCTCGCATCGCAGCTCGGCCTACGGCCTCGCGTAGGTTACTTGATCTGATCAATTGTCTCGTCTATATTGGTCCAAAGTGTTTGATGGCAGCCGCTTCGAGCTTCGCTCCACGCGGGCGCTCGGCCTTTGGCCTCGCATTCGAAGCTCGGCCTTCGGCCTCGCGAAAGTTACACAGAATATAGCCGCTTCGGGCTTCGCCCTACGCGGCGCTCGACCTGTGGTCTCGCGACGCAGCTCGGCCTCCGGCCTCGCAAAGTTACCATTTCCAAGTATAAACAGCATTACATTAATATGCAACAATTTCTCCATACATTTTCTTACTAAGGTCAATTAATTTCAGTACAAAATGTATGGGGAACCAAGTACTCCATAGAATTTTGATTTTCCAATTTTTCCTAAAATTTTGTACTTACTCGCTTTTTTTTGGGTATTTGCGCGAGGAACACTTTCAAAATTACAACGAAATGAAAGAAATTTTATTTAATGTTATTTCATGCTACCCTTTACGGGTGGGACCAACTCGCACTTATTTAACCAACTTCATAAAAGGAAGAGGTTCTCTATTCGCCCTTATACTGTTATATATAATATACATATGTAGGTATATGTATAAATTTATTCCTAGATAAGTTCTATAACGATTTACATCATCAGTTAAGTGATTCCACGTAAGTTAGGTAGGTCCTAGGTAAGTTGACCTAAATGGTTAGTAAGTACTTAGGTAGTCATTATTTTGAAATGTGGTCCTTTCCCAATCATCAAGTTGAGTTGAAAACCAAAAAGGTTATTTCCCTAGTACGAACAGGTACAGAATTAATACAAAGTAAATAAATAAATAAAATAAATAAATATTGGACAACATCACATACATTGCTCTGATTCTGTGGTAAGTAGCTTAAGCACTTGTGTTACAGTAATCAGAAACAACGACGGTACCACAACACCCAGACTCGAGACAATATGGAAAAGTTCGTTTCCCATATTGACCCGACCGGGGATCGAACCCGGAACCTCAGAGATGGCGCTCGCTAAAGTCAGGCCCGCTCGCCTCTCGGCTACGGAGGTCGTCAAATCGCATTTGATTAAAATACCTAGGTACCTATTCCTATAGAGAGTTACACGTCACCAAAGATGTTCTTCAACTCGGCCCCTCACTCCAGTGTAACGGCAAACTTAGATAAGTAATTAATAATAATTGTATAAAACTCAGGCATTAGTTAAGCAAATTCTTCAAAGCAATGTCTTAATCAGGGTGGTGATTGAACCCACGACCCGTAGATCGTCAGCGATAGTCATTGCTCTAACGAGTCGGACATTAGGTACAAACCTAGTCTCATTATTTCTACTAACTAATAGTAAACTACCAATATACATAGACTCCAGTTTATCAAACAAATTAAGAGCAACAAACTAACCACTTTAAAATTCAGAAACTTCAGACAAAAATTCAGCAAGTTTCTTACCGGTATAGAAACATCTTTCCGAACACAGTACGAATAATTTTGTATTTAATAAATTTGCTTTTTAGGCGTACGTTTTTGTACTTTTTCAATACTAAATATAATACAAAAACATATCTGACATAATGAAAAAAAAGATAACACTGCACCATTAGTATACAATGATTTTCCCATACATATTCTTACTAAGCTCAATTTCAGTACAAAATGTATGGGGAACCAAGTACTCCATAGAAATTTGATTTTCCAATTTTTCCTAAAATTTCGTACTTACTCGCTTTTTTTGGGTCGATCGACCACAAATAGACATTTTTGACAGGACCTCATACTTATTTTTTTTAAATTCGAGCATTTTCTGTCGGGTCCAAAATCTCGGAAATTACCCCAAAAATCGGGTAAATTTTTGAACCATCACGGGGGCATCATGTAAACCTCCAATAAAGCTCCGAGCATTTTTTCCCTACGACCCTTCTTTCTACCCCGAAAGTTAATGAATACATTTTTAATTCTGCAGATTTTTTATAATGGCCGCCAGCGCATCCGCCATTTTGTTTATCGAAAAGTCTATTATATAACATCTCATCTAGGTTATATACTGCATCAAACCTCATTTTTACATTTTTCTAATTTTATATCCTGCGGCCTACAGGACTTCTGGAAGGTGACCATGTTTTTTGCACATTTGTCCCAACAGCTCCCGGTGTTGCCAGGTCACAGAGATAAAAATAGTCAAATGTCATTTTAATGGGGATGTTTCATAGGCACATGGTAATGGTTTGCGCGAAATGTCATTATTTCTATTTTCGACTTTCGCCGGGACCTGAGTCAAAAACTACCAAAAATAGTAGAATTTTTATTTCACCTGGCAACACACACAACCAAAACTCATAATCCCTTGGTACATTGTGACTTGCTCAGATGTCGCCATATACATGAAAATTAGGATTTAACGTTTTCAAAAACACAAAAGTTTTACAAAATGGCTGCCAGCGGGTCAGCCATCTTGTATTTTTGAACGTTCGTATTTTTCCTGTATTTTGGACTATATTTGACATCGAACCTCATTTTCATTTTTTTTGTCGCTCCTACCCAGTTGCCGTCAGAATTTTTGGAAAATGACTAAGTCACAAAATATATATTTCGCTCTGGCACCCAGTGTGGCCAGGTGATTGGGCTAAAATTAGTAAAATATCATTCGGCCATAAGCTTGCCATAATAACGTGGTAGACATTTAGACCAAATGTCAAAAAAAAATTTTTTCGTTTTTTGGGCAAAAGTCAAAAACTACCAGAAATGGTAGAAATTTTATTTCACCTAGCAACACATATGAACTAAACATGCAACCGCTCTATACATTGCGACTCGCTCAAATGTTGCCATGTACCCGAAAAACGGTTTTGAAAATCGTGAAAAATTCAAAATGGCCGAAAGGGGGTCCGCCATCTTGTAAATCGAAAAGTCTATAGTTTTCCTATATTCTAGGTTATAAACCGCACCGAACCTAATTTTTATTTTTTTTCTCACTCCCACCCAGTCTTCAAAAGAACTTTTGGAAAAAACCATGTCGAAAAAATGTTTTTCCCCGCCATTTTCAGGGTTGCCAGGATTTTTCCGAAAAACTACTTTTTTGTCACTTCGGACCTCTATGGCCACCCCACTGCATATTTTATTTTTTTCTACAAGGGTAAAATTTTTTTCTACCATTCGGGGCCATGGGGCAAAAACTACCATGAATTTGGTAGAATTTATTTCTCAAAACAATAGACAGATAACTAACCTACCACTACTCCATACAAATCGATTCGACATGGTGTTGCCATCCCCCTTAAAATCGACTTTGAAAATGGCAAAATTTTTGGTCCCTACAAAACTGCCACCAGCGCCGTCTCTATGGCCAAACTCTATAATCTATGACAGACATTCAAAAGAAGGCTATACTGCCGACAGAGTTCAAAAAAAATTCTTCAATTATCTGTGGAAACCTCTTCACCACGACCCCGCAAAAACAGCTCTAAATCGAATTTTCGATCCAAGATGGCGGCGCGGACATCTTGTTTTTTTGACATTTTACTTTTTCGATATAGTAAACAGTAAAAAACGTTCCTAAAAAAGTCTGCGCAGCTTGGGCACTCTATACATTTTTTTTATTTCAATCCAGCAAAATCGGCCGCCATCTTGGATTTTGGAAAAAAAAAATAGAAAAACCTGCTTTGATTGAAAAATAACTCACCCCGTTAGAACATTCCAAAGAGGTAGAAAAACGGGAACACCCCCAAAAAAACCCCCGATGAGTCAGTGAGTGAGTGAGTGGTAATTTAGCTTTATATAATATAGATTTATTTTTTAAGCTGACTTAATTTATAAGGTACATTTTTAAGACTCTAAAGTTTCACCTAAACAAGATATTTTTAGTTATAAATTCTAGCATATTTTTATTATTTAAGCTATTAAAATGCGTCCTTTCTTATATTGCAGTGACCTAACGAGGTCTGAAATGAATCAATGTAGTGTACTGTTACATTATAGAGGCATTTAAGGATAAAGTACTGGGTTCATTTAATTCCAATGAAATTTCAGACATGCTACGACAAGCTCTAAACCTGTAGTCATTATGAAGCTTGGCAATAGCAATCACTCCCCGGGGGTCGTGGTGTCACTACATACAAAGTTATGCATATTCCGATGTCCCTAGAGGAGGCTTCATCAACCGGTAATTGAGTTAGGTCAATCAAGATTGTAGAACTCCTCTATAGTCCAGTAGTTTAATTACCTGACTGTGTTATGTGATCTCAGGTCCTGGATTTGATTTCTGGTTTGAACAATGTATATTTGAGAATTTTCACAGTTTCTTTTTTGACGGGGGGGAAATGGATTGATGCGCCGTATCGTCCCGCCGTGTGCCTGAAAAGGGCAGGACTACCCACTAAAACCCCCGATTGGACCTCTATCGCTTTAGCCTTGCTAAGCACTACAACGCTGGCTATCTCCAGTCTCCCCCCACGGTGGTCGGGGGGAGACTGGGGATGGCCGGTTCAGAACAGAACCATCGCCACCTCGCAGTGGCGGCCGGTGCAATGCCGGCTGAGGCGCCATAACACCATCAGCCTGCCGGTAACTTTCTTTATGCTTGGTTCACTCATTTTACCCGAGTGCCGAAAAAAGGAGGAGTAATGTTCTTGATTTTGATGATAGGATGTGAATTTTTGAAATCATTACATGTGATTTTTAAATGGCTTTTTATTTCAAGTTCAAATAAAATGCAGAAATAAAAGAAAACCATAACTTCGCCTATCCCAAAACTCTTTGTGATCACCAATCAAATACCGTACCAAAAACAATATCATGAGGCTAAGTGAGACAAAAGTACTCAATAAAGTATACGTGTATTGGGAAATAAAATTCCGTCGAATTCGGTTGCTCTGCGGATTGCGATATCCGCGAAGCATTTATAATGCACATGTCTACAGGGGAATCTAGTCAGAGGCTGTTATTGGGTGTATAAGCGAAAGCGAATATGAGCGAAAGCTAATATAAGCAAAAGCAAATATAAGCGAAAGCTAATATAAGAAAAAGCTAATACAAAGAAAAATTGATTTGGTGGACGGTAATGAAAGGCAAAGATTGGTCAATCCGATTTATCGGTTGGCTCCGTACTCAAAGAATAAAAACTGGACCCCGTTACTACTAAGACGGCTGTATCTCAAAACCCACCCAAGATATTCTACATATCAAAATCAAATATGCTGTTCACCTTACAAAACGATTACATAGTTGTATGTATGTGTAATATTTCCCAAAATATTAAAATTATAAAAAAATGATCTTAGTAAGCCTTTAAGAAACTATAAGGGTTATAGTTGACTACAGAACCCTAAAAAGCAACACCATCTGCTATGAATAATAGGGGTTTGGTAATTGAATTCAAACATAATTTTTTATTCACTTTTCATTTGCACTGACGATCAGTCAACACTATCAAAGTCGCTACCGCTCGACACCAACACACTAGTCTAAGGTAACACAGCGCACCGTATAAAAGCAATTTCTATACACAAGGTATCCACGTTTGTCTACTAACAATTTTATTCTATGTGAGAATAAATTTTATTTGAGTGCAATGGATATTTCGTGAGCCGTATATTGGCTGGCAACGAACGACCTCCGTGAGGTGAGCGGGCCGGACTTTGGCGTCGCGCCATCTCCGAGGTCCCGGGTTCGATCTCCGGTCGGGTCAAAATGGGAAACGAACTTTTCTATGTTGTCTGGGTGTAGTACGATGCTTTTTGATTTCTGTAAATCAATTTCTTAAGCTGTTTACACCAATAGTGTATTAATTTTAGTATTTGCCAGCAACACAGTCACTTATGTACTAAGCACTTTAAGCCACCTTTACTTCTCAAGTCATGGTTCCGTATTCGATTCCCGGTCGCGACAATATTGAAAACGAACTTTTCTGTATTGTTTCGGGTCTGGGTGTTGTGGTACATTCGTTGTTTCTGGTTTCTGTTACACAAGTGTCTTACCTACCAGAATTAAGACGATGTATTTGATGTTGTCAGTATTAGTGAATATTTATTTATTTCTGTAAGTAATTCACAGTTGGGCACTTAGTATTAAATGATCATAAGTATTAAAAGCTAAAATAAACTAGTGTTAGGATGATTGTTTTTTTTCTTTTAATGAAATATTTTGTTAGTATTTTAATGTGATGTGTTTAATATTTAATATATTTTTTTGTGAATCTAAATCAAGTTCATAACAAAGATAAATAATAAATAAGATTGTATGAAAATCAATATAATTTTAATAATAGTGTCTTGCAAATAAACATTTCAGTACAAAGGCTTTGTGCCTGTCGAGAGTAAAATCTACCTTTGATCAAATGTAATTGGAAAGTCTATTATGAAGCCTACGCATGATCTAAAAAGAAAAAAAACCGGCCAAGTGCGGGTCGGACTCGCCCATGAAGGGTTCCGGAGCAGCAAGTAACATAATATAAAAGTTTATAGATTTTATTGAATTAAAGGTAAATAGCGGCTTACGATTTATGACGTATTAAAAAAACGACTTACCAGATCACGTTTGAACCAATTTTCGCTGGTATTTTGCATAGAAGTGTACATCATATATTTTTTTTTAGTTTTCTCATTCGCTTATTTTCAAAGTTAGAGAGGGGGGGCAACATTTTTCTAATTTGGAAGCATTGAAAGAAACCTTTTAACATTTTTGAAGATATCCCCACACGTATAGGTTTGATAAAAAAAAAGTTGAGTTTCAGTTCTAAGTATGGGGAACCCCAAAAATATATTGTTTTTTTCTATTTTTTATAAAAATCTTAATGCGATTCACCGAATATATCTACTTACCAAGTGTCCACAGTATAGCTCTTATAGTTACGGAAAAAAGTGGCTGTGACATACGAACGGACAGACATGACGAATCCATAAGGGTTCCGTTTTTCGCCAATCGGCTACGGAATCCTAAAACGTAATAATTATTATCAAAAAATAAATGTTGGTTGGTAGGTAAAGACTTATTATTGAAATATCAAGTGAAAGATGATTTTCTTGATTGAAAAACTTTTATTTCTGTTTTATATTTTTTTTTTGAGAAAACATACTAAAAAGGCTATAATTTCAACGAAAGTGAAAAAAGATGACTACCTCGTGAAGCTTATCGTGACTGGCAAAGTAGATGGAATAAGTCCTCGTGGACGCAGCCCTATGCGTTGGTCCGATCGGAGTGTGGATCCGCACTGCTCTCGACTCTACAGCTTACAACGCACTTCACACCGCCGGAGACAGAATCAGTTGGAGAGAAATCATACCCTCAGCAATAAGGAATACGGCGTAAGAAGAAGGAATGTGTGTATGTGCAAACGACGGCGATTGAATGAAGGGATTAGATGGGAATGTGACGCAACATGGCCTTGACGCGATGCGATAAGCAGTTGTCGGGCACGCACGAGAATTTAACAACACCTACCCACGTACTGTTGTATATTTTACACCATTGACACTACCCACTTTCATATTTATTTTTTGTGTAGGTATATTAAAGTATCATCATTTATGTATGTACAAATACTATTATTTCTTCTTTTTCTTTTTTGTTTATGAAAACCCAAAATGAATGGGTACGTTACTGTGCAACCTCGCTGGCGTCCGTGCGTAATCACTCTGCAGGACTCACTGAAAACCAGCGTCATGGCCTGCGCCGTGGGCCATGACTTATGCTGAGTGAGGCCCTTTTATTTGGAACATTACGCCTTGTCATAGTCTGCACCGCCCGGCTGACGAGGAGATCGATTTCTCGTTTTATTGTATATATATATTTTTTTTTGTCGTTATCTCTTTGTCTCCCCTCTGTATATGTGTACTTATATGGCAATGTTGTGATGTCTTTTAGTAATAAATGTTTCTTTCTTTCTTTCTTTTCTTTTCTTTCTATAGTGTAACGTATATATATTCTATACTCACAACTTACCAATAATATCTGAACACTCATCTATACAGGTAGCTAAATGAGACACATGACGTGCGTGACACATATTGACGTTAAGAGTGTTCAGATGTTATTGGCATCTGCTCAGATATTATTGAAGTAATGAATGTTCAGATATTAATGGTAACTTGTAGTGTATGGAACTTTTTGACATTTTAACTGTTCAGAAGTATTTGGTCACTTTGTCTGCTCCGATATATCTGACAGTGACTGTACATGTACAAACTCCTACGAAATATTAGTTTTAACGAGATCTAGTAAGTATTTTTTTTAATACGTAGTAGATCGTGAAACGGAATTTACCTTTAATTTCATCCCATATCCCATATCTAATCCCATATAAACTTTAATATTCATATTCCTATTCATATTATTTATTGCACTCCATAAGTAAGTAATGATGTTACATGTAGTTTCTTAAAAACTAAAAGTACAAGTTATGAACCCTGGTGGGCACCGGTAAAAGATAAGAGAGGGGAAGATTGAGTTTTATGTTAAAAAACAATTTATGAAAAATTAAATAAATTAAAAATATTTTTTGTAATTAGTAATTTTGTTGGTACATATATGATAATTATATACTTATAATTTGTCCTGTAGGTAATTTATGTTACTTGCTGCTACGGGATCTTTCGTGGACGAGTCCGATTCGCACTTGGCTCGTTTTTTCTTTTTCAAAATCCGTCGTCAGAATTCGAGACTGACAACTAATCATACTTCCAGCTGAACTCTCTTGAGAGCTCTCATCCCATACTGCATAATTACGATCCATTAGACCAATAATTAAAACGGGTGCCCATCGGCGCGGTATCTTAGCAACGCCCTGTGAAAAAGCGAGAACTTTATAATGGCATCTGGAGCCACGCCAGGCGGATGGACTCGGTCAGGGTGTCTGAGAGTACCATGTGTTCCGTATATTATAATTTTTTATATTGCACTTCAAGATTGACCTCATCCCATCTGATGTTAAGTGTTAATGAGGTCCTAGCTTAAGGTGGAGTAGTAAAGCATATTCAGTCATTAAATGCAAAACAGATGCAATCCCAAATAACTTTATTTAACAGGACTGCTAAAATAGACAACAAATTAAATGAATTGAGGTACTTTTTATAATTTTTTAAAGCTTATCTATTAGTGTTATACATCATTGAACTGCAACTATCAAAATAATAATAAAAATACCTCAATTCGTTTTATTTATTTTATTGTTTTCACGTCCTTTAAAATAAAAGTATTTGGGATTGCGTCTGTTTTGCATTTAATGACCAAATATGTTACTGTTACTGGACTTGTCTCCCTTACCTTGAAGCCTTGACTCTGTTATTAATGTAACACCCCGCCAGGAGCTCTGGAAACCTTACTCACACGTAGGAACACAAAACACAGAAGTGATTGTTATTTGGTTGCGGTCTTCTTGAAGGTGGAGGTATTTCACCAGTCAAGCTGTTCCTACTTGATTCTCTATGTTACGTGTGGTACCAAATTAGCATAAAACCTAAGATGACCCAACTAATTTTTATTATTTAACTAGCTGTTACCCCACGACTATGCCAGCGTAGTTTTTGGGTAAAAAAAAGTATTCTTTATCTAGAATTATATGGACTGGGGTAGATTCATATTTGATCTTTATAGCTATCCTTATCCTTTATTCACAAGTTATCCTTATCCTTACTAATATTATAAATCGGAAAGTGTGTTTGTTTGTTCCGCTTTCACGCCGTAACTACTGAACCGATTGCTTTGAAATTATGCAGACGTAAAGTTAGAAGTCCGGATTAAATAATAGGGTACTTTTTATCCCGGAAAAAAATTATATTCCCGATGGAAAACAAAAATATAGTTTGCTTGATGGATGGATTGGAGATGAGGTATGCGATAGATGGCGATAGATGGCGCTAGATGATAGTAACGAAGTGCTTTTTAAAATACGTAAGAAGTGGAATGATAGCTTACACTACTTAGTTCTTGAAGTACGCGATAGATGGCGCTGGGTGTTTTTAAAAATACGTAAGAAGTGGAATGATAGCTTACGTTTTTTTTGGTTCCTACCAATTTACATTGAATTGTGTATATTGTGCTTTATACCACAATATAAACGAATTCCACGCGGGCGAGGCCGCGGGCGGAAAGC
The DNA here is from genome assembly GCA_037074685.1 of Glyphodes pyloalis. Lineage (NCBI taxonomy): Eukaryota > Metazoa > Arthropoda > Insecta > Lepidoptera > Crambidae > Glyphodes > Glyphodes pyloalis. Next base: position 1,613,120 of record JAYKKO010000030.1, on the reverse strand, counting down.
TAGTATTGATATAAGACAGGTTTTGTCGTAAATAGTGTAACATATAAGGGCCATAGTATTCGGTTTGTTTCGTCTTTTTTCGAGAGCGGAACTCTAAAAACGAAATGGGAAAGTCAGATAATGCCGTCGGCCTCAAGGATGCTGAGTTATAGTGCACTTTGGTGCTTAAGACGTTTTAATTTGTTAGTCCAGGACAATGGCGAAGGGCTTTGACACCCCTAGTGCCAGCTAAGGGAAAAAATAGACTCTATACATGTCTATATATATGAACAGTACAGTGAAAAAACCAAGGAATGTCACAAATTAAAAAACGAGAAATGAGCATTTGTAAATACAACCTCATCTAAAGCATTCCTTTATGATTTTTTAAAGTCCTCCTCGACGACCTCCGTAGCCGAGAGGCGAGCGTGCCGGACTTTGGCGTCGCGCCATCTCTGAGGTTTCGGGTTCGATCCCAGGTCGGGTCAATATGGGAAACGAACTTTTCTATATTGTCTCGGGTCTGGGTATTGTGGTACCTTCGTTGTTTCTGATTTCTGTAACACAAGTGCTTTAGCTACTTACCACAGAATCAGAGCAATGTATAAGATGTTGTCCAAATAAATAAAAATAAAAAAGTTTAAAAAAGAAAGCAACATCATCAGTTTCATAATTTATTATTGATGCAAAGTGAAAATACAGGAATTAATGCAACTTTTGGTGTCATAACCTTATTTTCGTGTTTTAATTGACATTCTTATTTGGCTACGGTCTTCTGTGTAGGTATTTCACCAGTCGGGCTGCTCGATAAATAGCTATGCCCTACCTCGTTTAAAATACATATTATCTTAAAAGTTCCCTGATATCAATAAAATGGTTAAATTTGACCTCAGTTATTCTAAAACTTTCTTCTAGATATTTATTATTGAAATATTTTTTTCTTGAATTCTATCACCATGCAAACGAAGTCGCGAGCGGCAGCTAGTGTTCACATAATAGTTCGATGCTTCACACTCACCGACAAACCACTCACTAGTTACGCTCACTTCATTAATTATTTCACCGATGACTTAATTACTGCTGAATACGAGGATGCGTTGCGACGCGTGAATTTAAATTTATCATTTTCATACTACCATCGGGTGGACGTATTGTTTATAGGGGATGCTCATTTCTGTATCTGATTGCGAATTATGAGGGCATGATAATAAGGCATATGCGTCATCCGACTTATATAAAAAAACTCGCCCATGTAGGCTTCCATAGCAGCAGATAAGTTGATTGATGAACATACTTGACAATAATGAGTGTGTTTCCATGTGTGTAAGTTTTTCGGAATTTTGAAAGTACATTAAGAGTTTTTATCATTTATTCATATTCATATTATTTATTGCACTCCATAAGTAAGTTAGTTGTTACATGAAGTTTCTTAAAAACTAAAAGTACAAGTTATGGGCCCTGGTGGGCACGGTAAAGATAAGAGAGGGGAAGATTGAGTTTTATGTTAAAGAGCAATTTGTGAAAAATGAAATAAATTAGTTTATTAGTAATTTTGCTGGAACATATATGATTATTATAACTTGTCCTGTAGGTAGTCTTTGATTGTGTAATAATGTTTCTTATTTAAATGTTGAGATATATTCTTTATTGATTCGGGTAGTTTATTATAGATTTTTATGGACATTACTAGGGGGCCTGATGAGTGTAAATTTAAACAGGATGTTGGTATGGTTTGATTTTTTCTATTTCGTAGCATGTATCTTAAATTTAGGTCTTCGTTTTTTTTGTAGAATTCAGGGTGCTTTTAATTTAGGTATTTAGGTATTCTTTAATGTTATAATAAGATTTCATGGTTGAAATTTCTTTTAATTCTTTAACGAAATGTTAATAGTAGGTTTCTTTTACTGTTAAAGGCAATTTATTAAATATTTGATAGACATAACGAAGAAGCTATTTGCGTAGAGCCCCCACCAGAATACCAGCGCTGCTGCCGTATTGATTCCATTGTCTGCAGCTCATGCTGAGGCTGGGACCTTATTGGCTGCACTGGCCCTGTTCAATGCTTCTCATATGTTTGTAATTGTCTTTTATTGTGCGCAATTTTATATTTTTTCTTTCTTCTTTTAAGGGTGCCGTAATCAACTAGGAACCCTTATAGTTTCGCCATGTCTGTCTGTCTGTTTGTCCGTCCGAGGATAATCTCAGAAACCGTTTGCACTAGAAAGCTGAAATTTAGTACAAATATGTATCACGTCAACAAAGTGCAAAAATAAAAAAAAATAAAAAAAGTTTTTTCGGGTATCCCCCTACACGTAAATTGGGTTTTTTTTTTAATTTCAATCCCAACATGTGGTATATCGTTTGATAGGTATTTAAAAGAGAACAGGGGTTTACTAAGATATTTTTTTGATAATTTTAATATTTTGGAAAATAATCGCTCCAAAAGAAAATAAAATTGTGTCCCCCCCTCTAACTTTTGAACCATAAGTTCAAAAAGTATGAAAAAAATATAGAATATAGAACTGCATAAAGGTTTTCTAGAATTATTTTAAACCTCATGGGTTTAAAAGTTTTTGAAATTTTTGAAAAAATATTTTTTATCTAAAGTTATAATTTAAAGATACTTAAGTATTGTGATGCACTGAAAACTACGGAACCCTACACTGAGCGTGGCCCAACACGCTTTTGGCCGGTTTTTTTATTATAACGCACTTCAAGATTGACCTCATCCCACCTGATGTTAGGTGGTAATGAGTTCCTAGCTTAAGGGCGACAAGAACAGCATAGTAAAGTGTTACTAGACTTGTCGCCCTTACCTTGAAAGCTTGACCTCTGTTGCTCTGGAAACCTTACTCACACGCAGAAACATAACAACACCGAAGTGGTTGTTATTTGGCTGCGGTCTTCTGTAAGGTGGAGGAATTTCATGCTCCAGTTCGAACAATAAATCGCTATGCCCTACCTCTCTTAAATTCTCTTTTATCTTTTTAGATTGATATTCGGGCTATCACAGCGCAAGCAGACAATAAAGAAGTCCAGCTTCCTTTAAACGTAAAATACTCGTAATACCCACAAGTTGCTTTGCTCAAACAGTTGAAGCAACTTAGCTTACAAAACGTTGTTCCTCGAAGCATCGACAGAAAACAAAATTAGTTAGCGGCTCACCGTCGGCTAAGTCCGGTGGCCTGTAGTGGTAAGTGGCAAGCTCGATTAATCCCCAAGCCCGAGTTTTGGAGCGCTGCACTGCTAGTGATGCTCGAGAATACAGGTTTATCGATATCGAGCGAACAAAATCGTACCAAAAGACTAAACGAACAACATATAAATGCTTTTGTGCTTTACTTCACTACTGTAAAACGAGACCCACCGGACGCGGAGCATAGGGAGGCCGGCAAACGCAATACCGCCTTTCTTTCAGCTTTCAGCCCCACCACGATGCGATTCGCGCCCTGTCATCTAATTCCAAAGTAAGTAGGTAATAGTACCTATACTATGGCAACTAGAACCAACGGTGGTACCGAAATACATATTTAATTCGACCTCGGTGGCGCAGTGGCTAAGGTAGGCGGCCAAAGCGCGAAAGGTCCCGGGTTCGATTCCCGGTCGGGTCAATTTGGAAAAACTAACTTTTCTAAATTGACTTGGGTCTGGGTGTGCTGGGATGACGCCTCCAGTTAGTATCCGCCGTCTGGTACTCATAGTACAAGGGAAAACCTTAGTTTGAGACCAGGTGATTGGTGTGATTGTCTGGCGCATTTATTTATTTATTATTTATGATTTCATTCCTTGTAATACCTATAATAATAAACGTGAATTTTAGTAAGAATGTATCATTTGGATGTCTTGATGATTGGATTTCTAGATGTTTTTAACAGACTCGGGTTCTCAATTCAACCGTTTACATAATATGTAAGAAGAAATAAAGAAAGAAAATACATTTATTGACCACTACACACAAGATACATGTTTACACTTAACAGCACAACACGACAAATAAAATAAAAACAAAAAGAAGTACAGGAAAAAGTAAAACAAAAACAAATATGAAGTAATAAAAAAAACAAAGAAAAACCAAATGGGTAAGTGGTCAACTAGGCCACACCTCAGTTGTATGCTGCAGCGACGCAAGGATGCTGCAGCGCTGGTATTATGATGCGGCCTATTTGAGTGACACTTCTTATTATATATATATTGAAAATGTGTATTTTTTATGTTCTTTACTCCTTTACGCCAAAAACTGAACGGATTTAAAAAAAATGTGGTAGAAAAGAGATGAGGAACTAATAATCACATAAGATACTTTAGATCCCGAAATAACGCGTTCAAAATCGCGGGTAAGAGCTAAAAATAAATATATAGAATATTAGAAACAGAAATTTTTTATCTCCCCTTGCGGTGCGGTAATCGAACCCCTTTACGTATCGCGCATGCCGCTCTTCCAATGAGCTAAACGCAAGTTATCGCAAGCGATGAAATTTCTCTGTTGTATCAATCCATTAGCCTTCGGTAGTACAGCGTAAAGTACTATAAGTGGCGCTAGCTCTGCGCTGTTGAAAGCATACAATCCGCTGTTGCTCTTCGGAAAAAAATATTATCAGTAGAAATATAGTCCAAACAGTGCAAGTTTCGCAAATAAATTAGACTCCTATTACGTGCTGAGTGTTTAGGTACAAAACATAATTTGTAACTTATCAACACTAACTAAAAACTGTGATAAAATTATAAGTCCTCTGTGCTAAAAAACAGTGAATAAAACAGTGTACGGTAGTTCATAATAATAAAAATAGCCGTAACCAACCACTAAATAAAATCTTCGGTTGGCTAACTTTAATGGTGGTGTCGATTTCAAGCTTTTGCATTAGGTAGCCACAGACTAGTGGCTTTCAGTGCGTGCTTAGTGACAATCGGGTGAACGCATTTTCGGATCCGGGTTGAACCACTACGCCTTTTTGTTATTTTTTTATTATTATTTTTTTTTTTGTTATTCTCATTTATCATTTTCCTCGCCGTTTTACGTCAATCATTTATTTATGCAATTATTTTTTTTTTGTCATCCTACACTCGCTGTTATAAAAGTTGACAATCATGCCGAACATTCAGCGCTCACCTCTATCTAGTCAACAGTGCTTATCGGATACCGACATACCATCTGGCTCCCATGATGTCGCTGCTTGTGAATATGTCGGAAGAAGGCAAAAGCGACGTATGATGGTCTCCCCACTTGCCGCCACTGATGATGTTGCTTTGTCGGAGTTTCGACAAGAGTTCGCAAGCTGTATCTCGGAGATGCGTGCGTTCCGGAAGGAAATGGCTCAACTCCGAGAGTCGTTTGCGGCAGTGGGGTCTCGTCTGGACTCCGTCGAGCAGAGGCTCGATGTGCTTGAGCAGCGTCAGCCGGGGTGCGAGTCTGGCGGTACAGCTGATCTGGAGCGAACTATCTCGCAACTCAGGGCTGAGCTAAATGACCGCGACCAAGAGGCCCTTCTCGCGGATCTCGAATTGGGCCAGCTACCGGAGGAGAAGGGGGAAAGTGTCATTCACACTGTTACTGTGCTGGCCGCGCGCCTGGGCGTAACGCTGGAGGATCGGGACGTGGTGTTCGCGGAGCGCGTGGGCGCGCCCCCGAGCGAGGCCGGCGGCCGACCGCGCCGGGTCGTGGTGCGCCTGGCGCGTCGCCACCTGCGCGACGAGCTGCTACGTGCCGCGCGCGTGCGCCGCCCCGTCGCCGCTTGCGCCGCTGGAGGTCGGGTCTACGTGAACGAGCGTCTCACCCGCCCGAATCGCCAGCTATTTCACCGAGCACGCGAGGAGGGTCGCAAGCATCAATGGCGGTATACCTGGACCAGGCGGGGACGCATTTTCGTCCGTCAAGCGGATGGAAAACCCGCATTCCAACTTCGCTCGGATGATGATTTCATCCGGGTGTTTGGATCGCCGGCGATCTGACTGCCAGCCTTTAAACAATCCTGTAATATGTCGGAATTTATAATCTTTATTTATATTCACATTATTAAAATGTTTAATGTTTTAGCTATATTTATTTATTTATTTCTTATTATTCTTGCGTCCAACAACATTTATAACAATGAGCTTTTTCATGTGGATGGATATTTAGGTTCTCATTTTTCAATTAGCCGCGCCGAACATAATTGCTTAGACTTAAAATACAAACTCATGATTCATGATCTTTTTATTTTATATACTCTTAACACACTCATAAACACACAGAAATACTATGACTTCACACATTCATTAAATACAGTATCGTACCTAAAAAAACCTTATATTATGAAAATTATGTCACTACTCCATATTTACAAATGTATACATCAATCTCTTTCGTGTTACATATTTCTAAAGAGAGCACTGTGTAGGTTTTTTATGGAATACTATCTGACACGGTTCCGCGCACGGGCATGGTTTGTTGCATTTACTCATCGTCTACATTTAACTCAGGTATGGCAAAATGATCTTAATTAAAAATCTCAAATTAGGCTTTTTCAACGCGGGGTCACTGGGCACTAGGCATGAGGAGTTCATTGTGGCTGTTGAGGATCTGAAACCTGACATCTTGTCCATAAATGAGACGTGGTTGAAGGATTGTGAGGACGACAGGGCACCTAAGCTAAAGGATTATAGACTTCGTCACTGTCCTAGACCAAGCCACATTAAAGGGGGACGGGGGGGAGGAGTTGGCTTTTATGTGCGCAGGGGTATTAATGCCCGCACTTGTCAGCACCCTACAGCATCATGTGTAGAACAAATGTGGATAAAGGTGCGACTAAATAACTTAGTGATTGTGATAGGAACAGCCTACAGACCACCAAAACAGGACCTGACTGTGTTCCTGGACGCTGTAGGTAACTCTGTGGCATCGTTTACTGGACATGATGGGCTAATTTTGACCGGTGATTTCAACGTTAATCTTTTAGATATAAACAATAGCAAATCGCAGCAACTTACTCAATTTTTGCGTAGCGCCAACCTAACGCAGACCGTCAGCGAGCCTACTCACTTTACCGAGCATAGTCAAAGTTTAATAGATATTATCTGCACAGACTTGCACGTTCTGCGAGTTTTATCTAAGCACACACCTGACCTGGGAGGACATGCTATGCTACAAGCAGAAGTAAAAATAAAAATCGAGAAACAACGTCCACATTGGGTAACTTATAGGCCGTTACGAGACATTATTTTGGAGCAATTTAGTAGTGACCTTAATTCGATAACTTGGCAAGACTTCTACAACATAGACAATGTTAACAAGTTAACCAAAGAATTTACAGCTTGGATAGTCGCTTTCTTCAACTTACATGCACCGGTAAAAACGCAAAAGTTTAAACATTCACCTCATCCATGGATTACAGATACCATTAGGTCAATGATGCATGTAAGGAATAGCCTACATAAAAAATATAAGTTTCAAGGAACGCACCTTTCTAAGGACAGCTACAAAAACATGAAAAAGTTGGTGCTGGAGGCAATCGAAAGTGAAAAAAGGTGTTTTTTTGAAAAAAATATTTATAGTAATTTGGGAAATTCCAGGAAACTATGGCAGAATTTGAAATCCTCTGTGGTGCCCAGTAAAATAAATGATTCGGAATTACCACCACACTATGATGATCCAGATCTCATTAATAATCATTTCCTTAATACTCCTGGCGAAGATCGAGTGACAGTATCACAGCTGACCTACTTTGAGCACCACAGACATGGAACAGCCACTTTTTCTATACAACCAGTAACGGCAGACGAGGTGCTAAAAATTATACTAAGCCTCAAAAGCAATGCACAGGGTAGTGACTGTGTGTCCCTGGACATGTTAAAGTTAACTCTGCCCCAGACTCTTAATGCTATCTGCAACATAATCAACCGTTCCATCAATGAAAGTACTTTTCCTGATAGCTGGAAAGTCGCAGTAGTAAGACCAATCCCAAAGGTTTCTAACCCGTCTACCCTAGGTGACCTTCGACCCATAAGCCTTTTGCCGTGCATGTCAAAAATCTTGGAGAAAGTAGTGTGTAACCAACTCACTAAATACCTGGAGGATAATCATGTACTTCCTGACCGCCAGTCAGGCTTTCGTAAGGGCTGTGGAACAGCTACTGCTCTGGCGGATGTAGTCGACAATTTATTGCTTGCTCGGGATCGTGGTCAGCTGAGTATGCTGTTGCTTTTGGATTTCTCCCGTGCTTTTGATTGCATAAATATTTCTTTACTGCTCTCTAAAATGGCTTACTATGGTATCACCACAAAATCCATTAAGTGGTTTCAAAGCTACTTACAAAATAGGCAACAGTATGTTGAGCTGATCGGTCCAGATGGAACTAAACGGTGTTCAGACATGAAATCTGTCACTGGAGGGGTACCACAGGGTTCAATCTTAGGGCCCATACTTTATGTTCTATATAGTGCTGACATAGTTAATAACATCAGAAATTGCCAATATCATCTTTATGCTGACGATTTACAACTGTACTTTTCTTACACACCAGATGAATACACTGATGCAGTAGCCAAAGTCAATAGTGATTTAAACCGGATCTCTGAATGGTGTCAACACAACTGTCTAGTATTAAACCCTAAGAAATCTAAACTGCTGCTTCTTGGCTCAAAGGGAAAATTAGCCAAACAACAATCAACATCTCACAATGTACATATAAAGGGCGATTCTGTAGTACAGGTTGACAAAGCCAAGAACCTGGGTCTGGTCTTTGACAGTCAGTTGAACTTTGAATGCCATATAGCCGAGTGTTCCCGAATTTGCTTTTACAAATTGAAAATAATGTATAAAATGCGCCCATACCTGAGTGAAAAACTGCGAATAATGCTTTGCGAATCTTTAATACTTTCAAAACTGAATTATTGTGATACTGTATATGGGCCATGCTTATTAGCAAGGACGGCCAAACTTATTCAGCGCGTACAAAATGCCTGTGCACGTTTCTGTTTTAAGGTTCCTTCTCGGTCTCACATCACGCCATACTTAAACGCTTCCAACCAACTTAAAATGGAGGCGCGTAGGAGGTTGCATTTGGCCACTCTTATGTTTGGAGTTATTAAGACAGCGAAACCACAATATCTACTTGAAAAGCTTACATGGGCCTTTTCCACAAGTAAATACACAAAACGGAGTTGTACCAACATTTTTGCGGCTGTGAAGCACCGCACCATGGCTTTTAGAGGTTCCTTCAGGTTTGCGGCCTCGCGATGTTGGAATGACCTTCCCCCACCTGTGCGTGATCTAAAAACAAGAACAAATTTTAAGAACAAGTTCAAAAGGTATCTCTTAATAAGTCAAACAGAGGCTGCAGCACTAACCTTCTGAATTTTCGCGCAACGTGTGGGGTTTGTCATGTTCCGGGGTCGCGGCGACGCAGCCGGGGTGAGCTGTAATTGCGATCCTCACTGTAAGGCACCTTTGCCGGTGGCGTGGTCTGTCCAAGCCGAAACACGTCATTGATAGCACCATCATGAAGGTAGATGTTGTATTGTTTGCTAATGCATCAATGTGTCACATTTTGCGAGCAATGAACATGTAGTTTGGTTGAAACATACGATTAGACTTTGAACACGTTGTTTTTATTCCAAGGTACCTAATGTTTGGATTGATGGGTTTTCTTTTTTTTTTTTTTAGAACACAACATTAATTAATTTTTGTATAGTACCTACATAACCTAACTTATCTGACATTCTTGTAATGTATCAATGTCTTTTTTTTTTTTTTTATCCTTTACGAATGTTCGGAAACGCACAAGGAACACTTATCTTAATAGTGCATCCGTTTGGAAGAGTTCATGTGATATTAACGTTTTATTTGTGCTAATATTGAACTTGATACTACAGAATAAGTACAAAAAGTTAAAATATTTAGAGATATACTTGTTTGTCATCAATATTGTTAATGCTTTCTTCATTGCATGTATTGTATAATAATAATTGTTAACATTCTAACGCCACTCTTATGCGTGGGGAACTAGCAGGAGCCAGGGCTATTGCTATTTTCCCAGGCATTTGGTTTCCACCAGAATACCAGCGCTGCTGCGGTGTTATATATGCCGTAGCAGCATTTGCTGAGGTGGAACCCAAGTTGGCCTCACACGATACTCTTATTTTTTTTTGTGTTGTATCTGTGTATTTATGGTCAATAAATGTCTTTTCTTTCTTTCTTCTTTCTTTCTATAAAAATAAAAAATCGAATATATAGAATGTCAGTTCCATCACTACAAAGTAACGACAAATGGTTTGGTCACTGGCAAGGGCGTTTTTTGTCCAGCGACCGGGATAGCACTCCCGGTTCAAAACGACCTGCTATTAACAACCTCCGAATTGAGATAAACTTTGTGATTTACGAAAGAAATTGTCAATTCCGGTCTGATGACAATTTTCTCCTTTTATTGGCCTACACAAGAGGCGTTGGCTATATCTTCTAAGACATAAAAATAATTATTTATTTGAAAAAAAAATCCCGTATTTTCTTATTTGCTTAATTTGGGACAAGCTGTTGTAACATACATCCAGATTTCATCCATCCAGATTCATACATTATTTCAAGCTTTCGCGTTTATGATATAAGGAGAAGTAATAATCAGAGTTTATAGTTGTACTAATATAGGCTCTGTGACAGGCTCATCAAGAAACTACTACCAATGTGATCTGTAAATAAACAGTTATATGATTGAAGCATCAGTGAGAATCTGTGTGTGTGTGTATTTTTGTTACAATTTTTATTTTAACTCTGCTAAATATTCGTCAGATTAGGCGTACAAATACGTTATGCTAGTTTATTTTAATTTCTTTTTTTCTTTTGCTAGTTTCTTGTATGTAAAATTCTATGATTTTTAGACCCACGACTATACACCTACCATCTTAACTAATCCCTACTAATATTATAAATGTGAAAGTAACTCTGTCTGTCTGTCTGTGTGTCTGTTACGCTTTCCTGCTTAAACCTCTCAACCGATTTTGATGAAATTTGGTATAGGGATACGTTGAATCTCAAGAACGGACTTTACTTTTTATTAGAAAATGAGGGGGGGAGGGGGGTAATACCACCTTTGAAAGTTTATATGGAAAAATGTTTATTTTGAAGTTAGAGATATGAAATTTGGCACAAATATAGCTCAAAACTTGGATTAAAATAAAGATTACTTTTTGTTTTGAATATTAGGGGAGAAAGGGGTAAAACCGACCATAAATGGATGTAGTCCACGCGAACGAAGTCGCGGGCACAGCTATAAAAGTATTAAACTCTCATACTTAAAGGTGTGGGTCTAGAGTGGATTGGTTATAGAAAGATCAGATGTTTTAGGCCAAATGATACCAACCAGTTTTCGTCGTACCCTCCATAAAAAAAATATTGCTGCTAAATGTTAGTAAATGGTTAGAATGATCAGCCATCCAATACTGAACTGTAGCATGTATTGCTTCACATTTCATATCGTTTCGAACCATTATCTTGCCTCCACTGTAAATGTAAAACGCAATTGTTTTCTTACTAAGCACGAAGTTTAACTAAAACAAATTAACGAAACATAGTTCTAAAACACTTTTTCAAATCTCTACCCAAAACAAAATAACTAGTTTTCTCCACCCATAATTGCAATTACAGTCAGAATACTAAGTTTCCAGTTAAATTGTTCTGCGAAGTTTCTGGGCCTTCAATTTGTCTATGCCGGCTGGAAGTTCCATTGAACAATCCCAATTTCAGCCCGGTGTTAGACAAAATTTGAATATCTCCATTAATATTCAAACTAAGCGTTGATTAAATGCCCCAAAAATTTAAGACAGAACCGAAGTCGCTTGCAAGTTTTTAATAATCTCGACGGTTTAATTATTCGAGATCATTAACACAAAGTAATTGGTATTTGGTTATTTATGTTTTCTTTATTGGTGTAGTAAACAACTAAGTAATTTGGCAAACTTTTATTTGTATAAAATATAAGCAACAAATAATGAGAGGCAAGCGAGACTTCAAAGTCACGCAATTTCTGAGGTTCCAGGTTTGAATCCCGGTTGGGTATGTGAAAACAAACTTTTGTATATTGACTAGGGTTTGGGTGTTGTAGTATCATCGTTGTTTCTGATTTCTGTAAAAAAGTGCTATTGCCACTTACGACAGAATTAGAGCAATGTATGTGATGTTTTCCAACAATCTAACATAATTATTTTATTTAGTTTATAATTAGTTGTTAATGCCTTGATTTATCTCGTGATTTAGTGCTGGATTATGATCTCAGGATCATAGGTTTGACTCTCGGATCAAAAGTGTGTGACGAATTTCTGAACTTGCCTTGGGTTTGTGGTCACCAATCTTAATGTGGCAAGCGTAGTGATAAAACCAGAACTCATTTTGTAAAAATAATTTGATTCCAATGATTTGCCAAATGCTATTCAAAACATTTAGCCTCACTAATTGATTTTGATTCATAACTCCTAAATTTATCAGATCTCAGAGAATACGAGTAACGGTATTTGCATTTAAAACACAATTATAAATATCAAGCATTAAAACCTACATAAAGCTGATTAAAATAACTAAGACACACATATTGTATGATGTCGTTGCACCCAGCTCAAACACAGAAAATTTGAATAATTTATGTTTGTCGCAACATTGGCTGTCACATGAAGACAGGTGCTTTACAAAAACACCTAAATGTCACGTAAGTTATAACTGTTAAAAGGGATATGGACATAATTTGAGGGAGACACGCTACTGTGATCGTCACAGTTAACGAAGTAACAGTGAGACATCTCCAACTAGATAATACAATGTAGATAAAATTCTTTGGAAATTAAATGTGATTACCATTATATACGATAACTTTAAATGTTTAAAAATAAAAACATATAATAATTGTTTCTGGTAAGGTCTTAATTGTGTATATAAAATAAGTAAATATTAAAATTTTATATATTAACAGTAGCTGGTTGAAATCGTAATCCTAGACCATCCATCCATCCATGGATCCTAGACCCACCTCTTTAAGCTTCAATTTGATCAAACAAAATATATATTTTCTTTCATTTTTTAATTTAATGCAATGCAAGATAAAATATTTTAAATGAGTATCTAAAAATATTAGGAAAAAGATTATGCTATTGGCTAAGGAGTGGAATTCTCTACGGAGGTATAAATGCAAGATAAAATATTTTAAATGAATATCTAAAAATATAAGGAAAAAGATAATGCGATTGGCTTTCTTTAATATTGGCACTCTTTAAGTGGAATTCTCTACGGAGGTCATTTTTGACGGAACATTATAATCTAAGGAACTTTTCAAAATTTGCCTTTTTAAATAAAAAGAAACTAGAAAATAACATTAAATAACTTGTTCCTCTGAAGAAAACACTATTTCATTTCCTAAAATTGGTTCGGACAATAATCTAACCCGGAACCTTCCATGCTCCGGGCACGTAGGTATAAGCCACTGCGCCATTGAGTTCGCAAATAAAGATATAATTCATCAAAGGACTACAATTCTAACTGTATATGCGATATTTAAACACTTTATCTTTTATTTTTTACGCTCTCTTTGAATTGTACGCCCTGAATCCTAAGGCTAATTCCGAATTTGCCTAATGGCTCATCTACCATACGTATAAAACAAGCATAAAATCGCTTTTTTAATTGGTGTAAACTCATTTAAAACTATCGTGATTTTGAATACAAGATGGTAGTAGAGAAGTGGAGGAATTTGTATTTTAACTCATTAAAATTCCTCTACTGCTTTAATTTCTACACTGTGAAGTTCCTCCACGAATTCAAAGTGACATTGATACTGTTCACGAATTTTTATTTGTACACGCGAATAACTTCCAAGCTATTAAAGTCTGATATTTTATGTTGAGCAAAATGTTGTATGAGACGTCTGGGCGAAACTTTTGTTTGAACATTTTGTTTTGGTTTGACGAAAAGGTCAAAGTCGTTCTTAGGTCAAGCGAAGACAAATTAGAATCATTTATTTATCTAACCCCAATCTATCAAAATAACTTACGTAATCTTGGGATTTTCCAAAAGTTTAAAATCTTAGGTAACAAGTCGTGGCAAAAAAAAAGATCCAACTGTATGTAAAACAAATATATTATATCTACTGGATTTGCATGATAAGCTAATGAAAAAAGTACTTATTTTTTTTATGAATCCAACATGTAAAAGTCATTTGAGTTTCACATTTTTTTCTCATTGATGATGTTAATACTTGAGAAAAACTATTAAAAACCAACTTTGGGCACTTGCCAAAATTAAGAATTCACACAATTAGAAACAACATTTTGCCACCCGCATTCCCGCTTTCCATCTATTCAAATTTACGAATCCACATATTTCATTGCTCGCAAAAAGTTTCCCCATAAATCGCGAACGCCAATATGGCCGAAGAAATCGATGCTGAATCTCGTTTCCTTTCGTTAAATTACATAAACAAATCCTATCATCCGATATCTGCCCTTGATAAACCTTGACATCACATATCTGTCGGTCTACTCCCAGTATCTCGGCCAATACGTTTGCTCTAGAGATTGAGTCAATGAATGTTACCAAGACATCGGTACTGCTGGTGTGGTCCTTATTTCTGGAGATAGAAAGTCGGATTTGTTTTATCAGGTCCAATGTGATGTTGGTTTGTAAGCCTGGCGCCCAATAGACTAGATCTCTGTTCATACGACACGAAGCGATCCCGTCACGTTCGTTTGTGCAAATAGCTAAATTGCCATCTGTTGAAAATTCGCATGCTACTTTTGTGTTCGGGAAAAACAATGTGCACAGTATGATTGGACGAGTTGTGTCTGCGTTCCGATGTCTTTGTTATGCGAGGTTGGTAAAGATTTATTGGTCTCGTATGGAAATGCATTCTGTACGATTGTTATTGGATTTTGGTAGCGAATTTCTAATCAAACTTGGACCATGTTGTGTTGTTTTCAAGCGCTCGATGACACTTATTTGGGATTGCTGTTGCAATCCTTGCAAATTTTGCAGTTTGATTTTTTTTGTTTTGTTCGGACTTTTAAAAATAATCGTGGAAAATAATTAGGATTCCAAAATTGTAACTGCTTAGTGTTACTTGTTTGTTGCCGCTGCAAAAATGTACTTATCACCTATTGACTCTGTAAGTAAACTGCTTAATAAAACGGATAGATAGATTGACACTAATCTTAGCAAGATATGAAGAGTGGAATATTGTTGATTTCATTGTAATATGTTCCTTAACTCACCTTGATACGTGAATATCAAAATATCTTGTATCGCTTTTGCTCGGTCAACCGTTTTAAGTGTCGAAAATCTTTCATCCCCTATCAACAGGACTATGGAACGAGGCAAAAGGTACGCAAAATTTTCGCCCTCTTATAAATAAGGTAACATCCAAGCAATTTATATCCATTACTCCAGCACTACCGGTTGCATGGCAATTTTTGATCCCGGGCCCTCTCGATAAATCAAAAAATTGCCTGGGGCAATGACCCACGAAACACTACGCAGTTTTCATTCTACCCACTTTAATATTTTATTACCGTCCTACTTAGTCGAGGAAAAGTTTTATAATGGTTTTGGAAGCGCGCCAGAGATGAGAACGTATACTATAACTATGATATGGACAGTATCGTCGGAATTGTTCGCTTTTTGCGAATCGAAATTGAAACTGGAATATTCGCAGCTCATTTCGGCTTTGGGAATGAAAGGCTTACTTCTGGTTATGCGAAAAATGCATTTGGCTGAAACTGGTATTGTGCTAATGACTTTACTGAGAACATGTTACTAGTTATGATATAATTTTCCACCTAAGGTAGTCTTACTTCGTAATTGACAAGCACGTATACGCAAAGTAAGATTACTCCTTAGTAGCGGAAGATCAAAGCCTCTATCTTCGTTATGATGTAATATATTCCTGAACTAGTTTATCCATTCGAACTGCATGATTTTCTAGCAAACTAACTTTATCGTAAAGGAAAAATAGGCATTGGAATCAAATCGGAATTGCTTTTGCATTGCAATAACGGTTCGTAAAGAATATAATTAAGCTTTGATGTTTGCGAGTGTGTATTTAAATGTTACTTTAGGTTTTGTGAGTAAAATTATTATGAAATAAATAAAAAAATTGTGCATTTTTATTATCATGTTCTAGAGAGGATAGACTGAAAAGAAGATTTTACAACATAATACTTCGTTAGAGCAAAACTTAGGCAGACGTCATCACAGTTTTCGGTCTTGTCCTAAACGGCTATGAATTGCCAACAAGGAAATTTCTGGTTATAGATGACCATATCAACATTCTTCTCCAACTATGGGATGCTATAAGCCAATCTCAGTAAAGCAGTTATAATGCAGGATATGAACGCAAATTCCACGCTCTAAAGTATGTAGAAGTCACTCAAAAATTACAAATGTAGGTATTAAAGTCTCTAACCTGACCATCATCAAAACTGATAAAACCCGAACGGAGCCCAGCAATGCCGTTACATATTCATTCCGGGAGTCGCGCCGCGGCTGAGCAAACGCGGATTAGCTGCCATTTTCATAAACAAATACGAACACGCGCTCTCCCAAAACACTGCACCTTTTTTGGGCGCGCGAATTTCGCCGTATCGGTAACCTGATTGGGCTACTCTAGAAATGACTTTTGTGTCGGTATCCTTTTGACATTCGTAAGCTAAACTTTGCCTCTCATAACCATTTCGATGAATAATTGTATGGTTCGCCGAAGCGATCGTCGGTGAAGCTTCGGTCGAAAAACAATCTGTAAAATAATATGAGCCCCTCATAATCAGTGCTTGCATACTAGACGATTATGGTGGCTCATGCATAACCAGCATTATTTCAACCTTAGTTACAATTGATGAGGTCATATAAGATTTTTTAGCGATTTTACTGTTTAAAAGGTTAACGTCCATTTTCAGTTTTTTTTTGTCTTGTCCTCGAAAAGCAGAGCAGTGGATAGTCAACGGCTACAAATTGCTAATAAGGAGATTTCTGCTTATAGATGACCATAATTCTTCTTCAACTTTGATAAGACAGCAAAGAATGCAGAATATCATTATCGCAAATTCGTCGCTTTAAAGCAAAATGTATGTAGAAATCACACAAAATTTACAATGTAGGTATCAAAGTCTCTAACCTGGCCATCATCAAAACTGATAAAACCCGAACGGAGCCCAGCAATGCCGTTACATATTCATTCCGGGAGTCGCGCCGTGGCTGAGCAAACGCGGATTAGATGCCATTTTCATAAACAAATACGAGCACGCGCTCTCCCAAAACACTGCACCTTTTTTGGGCGCGCGAATTTCACCGTATCGGTAACCTGATTGGGCTACACTAGAAATTACTTTTGTGCCGGTATCCTTTTGACATCCTAAAGCTAAACTTCGACTATCATAATCAATGTTAGCGATGTGACTGTTCAAAAGGTTAACGTCCTTTTTCAGTTTTTTTTCTGTCTTCTCCTTGAAAAGTGGTAACGCAGCTGGTGCTAAATGGCTACGTATTGCCAACAAGGAGAATTCTGGTTAAATATGGCCATAATTCTTCTTCAACTATGATATGACAGCACGCTATGAATTTGACTGTGTGGGGTATCCTTTTGACATTCTAGAGTTATACTGAGACTATCATAATCAATATTTGCTTACTAGACGGTTTTGGTGGCTCAAACATTGTCAGCATGATTTAAACTTTAATCCCTGAAGATAAGATAAGGTCGAAAAATACGGCGATAAAAGCTAAAACAAGTTGTTCACGTAGTACACCCGTGGCATGGCATTCTATGCACGTTCAAATATCTCCACTAAATATCTTATTTTATTTATCACGTACTAGCGAACATAACTGTCTTAACCAACACCAAATTTATACACAAAATTGTAAATTAAACCCGATAAATCAAATCAACCGAGATTCTTTCTCAATCCTCCACTACCGAATCTCATAAAAACAAGTGTTAATTTGGTAATAAAAAAAAGTGATCAAAAATACTGTAAATACCGCTTTTATAACATTTCACAGTTTGTAAGCAAAACCGACTTTAAATTACATGAAATTACCAAAATAAATAAACAGTAACTTTGATTTAAAATTAAGTTTTCATTTCTAAATGAAAATATACATGAGAACGAGTTAAACAAAAACTAGGTGCCTACAGAATTAGCAAACTTTTACTATTCTAGGCTTGTATTAAATTTTGAGTGAGGATTTTCACAGTTGCAAATTTTAGCCTTTTCGGAGTTCTGTACAATTTTAAGCTATGCCAATTGATTGCAGTATCTGTAGACTGAAGTTAGCAATTTTAAAATAACTTCTGTAGTTGAGAATGTTTTGTTAATTTACTGCAATTTTTCGTTAATCATATAATGCAATAGGAAAAAATTCTCCTTGGAAACATGCTTTTGTGTTATTCCACAACTTGCCAGTACAAAGTAAAGTTGCAAATAGGGTCAAATATAAGAAACTACTCCACTGTAGAGTTTCATTCTCAAGTTCTACAAAATATTAACGACACTTAATTTTGTAACGATCTATGACATTTTCTTTTTTTGGTTTCTTCTAGTTTCTTTTTTCGGTTTCTTAAAGGAATCCACTTTGGACAATAATTAAGGTAACGAGTGCGTTTGTTACTTTATCATAAAACAGTACTTTTTTATGAGAAATAATTTCACAGGCACCTGAAATTTGTGGTCGACTTATTATTTAGGTTAGGTTAGTATTTTTTAATGCTTAATTAAATAGAATCCCTATTTAATTCGAGTCAAAAGACAGCCGATGGAACTCCTCCATCCCTAACCAATTATTTCAGCGTATTTCCTAGTTGTGTTTACATTAATATGGGGGGTCCACTACGACCGTCGGTCGGTTTTACCTCTATCTCCCCTAATATTCGAAACAAAAAGTAGTCTATATTTTAATAGAGCTATATTTGTGCCAACTTTCATATCTCTAACTTAAAAAATATTTTTTTCCCATATAAACTTTCAAAGGTGGCATTACCCCCTCTCCCCCCTTACTTTCTACCAAAAAATAGCCTATGTCCGTTCTTGAGGTTCAACGTATACCAATGCCAAATTTCATCAAAATCGGTTGAGAGGTTTAAGCGAGTAAGCGTAACAGACAGACAGACAGAGTTACTTTCGCATTTATAATATTAGTAGGTATAAGGGAGCAATGGCCGCCTGATCATCTTTTGACGACAGTTAATGACTTTGTGTACCTAACCGTTTTTTTTTCTCGAGGGGGAAATGCCTATCGCACCGTCACTCTCAGCGGAGAACAGAGAGTGGTGTGACTCAAACCCCCTCGGTGGCTAACGCTGCGTAGTTGTGGGGGAGTCGGGATTCCTTGCGGATTCTACACAGACTCCCCCACAGTGCTGTGTACCTTGCCTTACCAGACTACGGCATATGTGGGACACCCAGACATGCAACCTTACAACCGATATATTCCGCAAAGTTAAAAAGTTTGTAATTAATTTTAAAATGACCATTTTAGTCAACAACTTACTACTTTTACTTATAAAAAAAAACCGGTCCGGAACCCAAAGCCAAGCCCGTCTCATTCATTGCTTTTTTTACGCGAAACTTCGGAATTATTTCGTTTAACAAAGTGCGAAGTTTGAAATTTTAGATCTTTAGAAACAACGACGTCGGCGTTATAAAGTAGAATGGTTTTCTTTTTCAACGCTATCAATTTTAATGCCAATAACACTGTCCTTTTTTTACTTTCAAAACAACCTTTGAACTTGAAGTTAAAAAAGGGTACAAAAGAATATGTTCCGATTTTTTCAAAAGTATTTTCTTATAACTTAAATAGTATACATAAAACAGTGGCTTAATACTACCAAGCCGTTTAGTATGCGCTTTGTATGTAAATTTAATCGCGTTCTTAAAAATGTCAATATCGATAAAATTCAGTGCGTCAATCGCTAATTGGCTAAAAATCAGAATTCACTATGCTATACTTTATTATAGATATATATACTTTATTGCACAAAAACTTTACAGAAATTGGTTTTACAGATTGATTATAGTACAATTTAGGCGGCCTTACCGCTAGAAAGCGATCTCTTCCAGACGACCTCAAGGTAGAGGAAATGGTAGATGGCGAGAAATGGGTACATAAATACAGTTTTTATTTTAGAATTGTATTAATTGTATAACATGATAAACATACATAAAGTCATAAATATATAACATAGTATATATATTTAATTTCAAATAAACATGTTTATCAAATATAAAATTAAGTAAAGTATTGACTCAAAAAATATTAACAATTAAGTTAATAAGTATGATAAGTATATGAAAATTACTGACAACCAACATGCAGCTGAAATTATGGATAGATATCAGCTAATCAAAAGTATTGAAACTTTTCATGTCAGAAATTAAACGTTTTCCCCATGTTATTAGTGAGTGGCAAAATAAACACAGTAACGCTGCATTTCCTGCTTATCGTCGTAACATTGAGTCCCGGTTCCTATAACTAAATCCCTAATGAATATGATTTGCCTACATCAAATTATCCCCCCCCCCCCCCCCACTGTCTAATAAATCTAGCGTTTCAAGCGCACGCGATACTCGCATAACTTACGGGTTATGGGACGTTTGTGACAAGTGTGACTTGATTTATTTTTGGCGTAATCGGTCGGTACTGATGGGGATTACGTGTTACGTAATTGGGATTATTAGAGGAGCAGTATTGCGATCATATTGGTGCTAACTTCGTAGTTTACCTTTGGACTCCAAGAGAACAGGACTTTAAGGTCGCAAGACGCAGAAAACGAGACAAAATCTACCATCAATTGTATTTAGCTTCTACAAGGCTTTTCGGCGTAACGATGTTTTCAAATTAATAACAAACTTTTATTATTTCATTTCCACTAACAGATGGCGTTGTCTGTGTTTTATAATGACACTAGCTTCCACCGCGACTAAGTTTCGACCTGTATTTGTGCCAAAATCTTTACATTATTTTTTTTTTATTTTGCACTTCAAGATTGACCTCATGCCACCTGATGTTAAGTGGTAATGAGGTCCTAGCTTAAGGGTGACAAGTACCGCATAATAAATCTGTTACTGGACTTGTCGCCCTTACCTTGAAGGCTTGACCCCTGCTACTAATGTAGCACCCCTCCCCCCCCCCCCCCCGACCTCTGGAAACTCACATGCAGAAACACAACAACACAGAAGTGATTGTTATTTGGCTGCGGTCTTCTGTAAGGTGGAGGTATTTCACCAGACTGGCTGCTCCAGTTTGAGCGATAAATCGCTATGCTCTACCTCTCTTGAATCTTCGTTTACATTATTACGGGATTATTCTAGTACCTAGTCGGTCTAGTTATCGAATTTCATATAAATCCATTCGGTTTTGCGTGATTCTTTTCAGTTCATTGTAACATAAGGGATACCGCAAGGGGAGATGAAATTTTTCTGTTTCTTTGATTTTTTTAAAACGAAATTATTTTTCCTCGTTGCTTAACCAAGAATGACAGAAGAAAGAGCTCAAAATGAGGCGACTACAGGACGGTGTCCCCGTTCGACAGCTTACGGTCGCTATGAATATTAAAATGCACTTTTTACCGATAAGATGAGGCTTTGAGACTGTTACCGACTTCCGATAGTTTGTAATTAATGGAGAGTTTTATTGTCTAGTGCAAGTCAATCTTAATTTTTATTTTAAATGTATTTCTTTTATGTGGTTAAGTCTAGTTATAACTATTTCTATTTTTTTTATCTATGTTTAAATAATATTTTATTACAATGCTTCCCAGTGTTCAGTGCCTGCCGTGGCAGTTTGTAATTAAGAACACACTATATTTTATTGTGAACCATGTGAATGTTAATGTGTTTTTGTGTGTGACTTGTAAACTGTCCTTAAATAAATAAATAAAGATTGACGCTAGTGAAATTGAACGTATCTACCAATATTTGAGGGTGAAATATGCTACTATTTACAACAACCAAACATCCTACCAAGTGTTTTTTTTTAATTGAAAGTGGAATGCTAAAGTTTATCCTACCATGTGTTACCTAAAATAAGACTTACTTTGCGTAGTGTTTTGTGATGACTGAAAAGCTTTTTTATGAAATCTACCACAGTAAATATTTTTAAATACCACAATAAAGATATTTGATTGATGATTGCCAAACTTAGTTTACTAAACTTATAGAGTAACCAAATGGTGTTTGTATTTGAAATGTTATTAAACTCCTTGGAGCATTGAAGTTTGTGGAACCACGTATCTTAAGACCACAGTGTCTATATTAAAAATTAATAAATGAACTTATTTAAGGTGCCCAATTTAAACATAAAATAATTTCATTTCTACGAATTTTGCACAAATAACGAAAATGGAAAGACGTTTCAAATACATTTACTACTTTTTATATATTATTTTTAGTGAAAGCCTTAAAGTCCAATGTTCTGCATCCAATTTTCTTTTCAGCTGCAAAGTCAACAAAAACTTGTCATGTGCGAGTCGGGCTTACGCACCGTGGGTATCGTTATTTTTTTGTGGTGAAACAGTAAATGTACCTATTTTTTTATTTTTTACCTGTGCCAGAAGATGCTATTTGGTTCATAGAATATTTCAAGTGCGAACCTGGGTACCTACTCTCAAAAACGAAACGAACAAACGAAAGGTTTCATTTTTGAAGATTATTCAAAAGTTTAGGAATGAAGACGTGGTTTTTGATTTGCATAAATAATATTTTGTTTTTTGAAAAAGCTTAATTTGCATTCGAAGTGATTTCTTTATGATTATGAGGATTAAAAATTGCCATCCGTCGTCGGACCCGACATATTTCATTTATGGGAGTAGACCCCCTGTTGCCGATGGCTTTATAACGGTATTAGCGGCCAAGTCGATATCAATCATGCTTCATGTTCAAGAAGAAAGTTTTTGAAATATAAAATTAATTATTTTAAGATTAAACTTATTCTATTTGTAGGTATATTTATATGTATTTATTTGTAACTATTGTGGTCTCTGTCTTGTTAATGTAATACATGCGGTGTTCACTTGTAATTGACTGTGTAGGTACTTAGGTAAATTATTTACTTACTCATGTTTCTTGCTGGAATGTACTAGGGCATAAATTGTTATTGAATCAATTAAACAAAATAAAATAAATTAAAAAAATCACGTCTGTTGTAGGTATTGAATTTTATTTATTTATTGAATATAACGACGGAGGTAAATTATTCCGGTTATCGTCCGTCATATTTACTAGGTACAGTGGGCGTAACTAAGGGTAGGTATCGGTTGAAAATAAAATCACTCGTACGGTAGAAAAGAAACGAAGTTGTAATCACAATTTCAATTAAATCTATTTACAGAATAATTAACACAATCACACCCGACACTAATTACATTGAACGGAAGTATGACGGTACGCGACAGTTTCTAGACGTTCACTGCTTGGCGGTCAGGAGCAAAGTGAGGCTCGCTGCACCGCACGCTACGTCGTAGACTCTGCCTAGCGCCGCCAGGTGGCGCTTGCGTGCCGTAGCTTCCATTCACTGTCGCCAGATGGCGCTTGCGTCGTAATTATTCCGACACGGCCATCCTGCTTGTACACGTCCTCGTGTGTTACCCTGTAAACGATAGCTTTACGAAAGTATTTGTTCCACTCGGTCTATCCTGACCCTTCTCTTTCTCTTTAAATAAGAAGTCACTTAACTCACGAATCTTTTATTGGTTTTAACATAAGAAATTGTTTAACTAAGTAAATGAACTTGAAACATAATCGTAATAATTCTAACTCAAAGAAAATAAGTAGAGCCATGTACCATTCGCTCTACAAAACAAACAACTATTTACCAGCTATGTAAGCTAATGCAATACCTCGAGCTACCCCTCTAATGCCACGGCTCTCCAGGCCGAATAGCGATGGCAATCGCTTTCTCTACTACGCGCATCCACTCCATGGATCTCTGCGTAAGTGTGTATCACCCACTGACTACACACTACGGTCTTATTGGACCACGACCTCCGCCAGAGCTAGACGCGCACCGCGCACCCACGGACTACTTGAGTTACCTCAAGAGACACCGATTTCCACCGGGCTACGACTACGAATAACTACTGGTATAGTCGACTTCACTACGGCCATTAGAGCAATACTCGAGTTCACACTACCACATAATACGTTTACTCATCATCACTTGGATTTCTATGTATCTCGACCTCAACCTCGACTGGTACATGACTTTCAGGCATCTTTCTTAACCTATCATGTGCGTATTTGTAGGTACGCTTAGAATTCAATGCTTTCAACGTGTAACGGTCACCATCCAAAATGTCTAACACCTTAAAAGGTCCTTTGAACTTAGGGTCTAGTTTGGTCTGGTTTCGCTCCTCATTTTCGAGTAACACGAAATCACCCACAGAAAATCTTTTGATAGTTGCCTTTGTACTATCAAATCGAGTCTTGTCATATACTGCACATTCCTGCATTCTCTCAGACGCAGCCTCACGGATCTCGTCAATATCAACCTCAGTATCAACGTCACTACACATAAGGGATAACGGTCTCGCGATTTTACCGATTAAAAGTTCGAGAGGCGAAGCTTTTGTAACGCGATTAATTGTGCAATTTATTGCAAGTTGCACCTCACCTAATACGTCTTGCCACGATTTGTCAGCACTAGTCTCTACAGCGGTAAGCATTGCTTTTAACACACTCATAACACGCTCTACCTGTCCATTTGCTCGAGACGATCCGGTTGCTATAAGATGCAAGTTAATGTTTTTGCTGTCACAAAAATCGCGAAACTCTCGGCTAGCGAAACATCTGCCCTGATCAGCAATGATACGAGTGGGGGCTCCAAACAAAGCTACGCTATCATTTACCGCACGAATACTACTCTTGGTATCAATATTGGTGGTATGAAAAAGCAGAACGTATTTTGTAAACGCGTCAATCATAACAAAAACGTATTCTTTGTCGTCATTTTTACCGCTTAGTTTACCGGTCGCGTCAATGTGAACCGTGTGCCACGGGATAGTCACTTTCGGTATTGGGTGCAACTCGGCCTGGACTTTTCCTGAACGCGATTTAGCAACTTTACAGGTTACGCAATTGTCAACGAACTTCCTAACATATAGAGTCATTCCTGGAAACCAGTAAAAATCAAAAAGCTTTTCGCAAGTCTTATCAGAACCTAGATGAATGAGCGAGTCATGAAAGTTATTAATGACTGACCATCTTAATGCGCGGGGTAAATAAGGTAAAGTTTAATCCTGCCGTTACGCTGAATTTTACGGTGGAGAATACCTGATCGTAGTACATACGTCTTAGCCAATTGATCATCCATTTGGTTACTCTCTAAATCTTGAATTATTTTAGAGACCTCCTCATCGCGCTGTTGTTCGGCTTGAAGCCAGTTAGGAGAGAGCTTAGTGATGTTAATGCGCCTTTGTTCGACACAAGAATTTAATGATTTCGGTTCAGAAGGCAGGGGATTTCGAGATAAGAAGTCAACGTGAGACATCTTCTTACCCTCTCTATACACGAGATCAAAATCAAACGACTGAAGAAAAGCCCACCATCTATGAGCTCTGGGAGTCAAATCATGCTTGGTTTGGGATGCCTTTAATGAGTTGCAGTCAGTAACCACAGTGAACTTCCTTCCGTGGAGGTACTGACGAAAGTGCTTTATAGAGTTCACAACCGCGAGAGTCTCCAATTCATAGGAGTGGTATTTACTCTCTGCAGGAGACGTTCGCTTGCTGTAGTAAGCAACGACATGGCGCTTGCCTTCCACAACCTGGAACAGAATTGCTCCGTACCCTAAGCTGCTAGCGTCTGTATGCAACTCTACATGATGTTGGGGGTCATAAATCGTCAGAACAGGGTCATTCGTCAAAACAGAAATAATATTTTGACGGATAGTTTCATGTTCTGGTAGCCATTTGAGGTCACCTTTGTGTGAAGTCAATCGGTACAATGGAGCCATGATACGGGAGAAATCTTTCACAAATTGGCGAAAATATGAAGCTAGTCCGATGAACTGCCTCAACTGTGTTACAGTTTGTGGTGGTGGTAGAGCTGTTAAAGCGTCAACCTTTCTGCGATTGGGTCGTATCTGGCCAGTCTCTACTTCAAATCCCAGAAACTCTACCTTCTCTTTCAGGAAGGAGCATTTTCTGAGGTTTAAAGAGAAACCAGCTTTGGCTAAAGTCTCTAACACAATTTTGAGCCTTTCTAATCCTATCTCTACATCAGGGGACACGATCAATATGTCATCTACGTAAACAATGACGTAATCATGAGCAAGGTCACCCAAAGCGGTCATTATAGCTCTCTGAAATACAGAAATTGCATTTTTCAGTCCGAAAGGCATGGTCAAAAACTCAAATTGACCATCTGGGGTAATAAAAGCTGTGGTCTCTATTGATTCTTCATTTACAGGAATTAAATGAAAGCCGCTTGCGCAATCCAAAAGTGAGAAGTAATTAGCCCCATTAAGTCGAGCTATTTGGTCTGAAATTAAAGGAAGTGAATAGCGGTCTGAAACTGTGTTATTGTTAAGTTCGCGATAATCGATACACATCCGGTCTGAGCCGTCGCGCTTCTTCACTAACAGTGCAGGACTGGCATACGGTGAACAACTCGGCCTAATGATATTCGCATCTAATAACTCTTTAACTCTATCACGAATAACTCTACGTTCCTCCGCAGGCATCCTATACGGGCGACATTGCACTGTATGATTTGGATCAACTAATCGGATTTTAAGTTCGCCTGTATTAACCCTCGTTGTAGGTAGACCGGTAATAAAATATTCAGAAAACTGATTTAATATGTCTAAAAGCCTAAACTTGTCTAAACCTGTCACATCCGTATCGATAACTGTTAAATCCGGTTTCTGCTTGTTATCGCGAATTACTGAATTAATAATTGCAACTTTGTTCAAAGAAAACTCAGTAGCTGTTATGTTAACACAAAATCCCAAGTCCAATATCTCGCGTCCAACCATGATCTCATTTTGTAAATAACTATCAGGCAAAACGTGGAATAAAATCTCTAGAGAGTGATCGTTAATCGTCACAAAGCATAAAATTTGTTCTGTGCTGTATACTCGACTTTGACCAATGCCGGTCATTGCAACAACATTATTTACGCGTTCGCCACAAAATTTGGCCGCTAAACTTTCTTTGATTAACGAGCATTCAGCACCAGAATCGTAAAAAAAGAATATTGCACACCTTTATGTTGTGAGGTACCCGTCGGTGGTTGCACGACGCAGACATCCACGCGTCGCTCGTTCCGGGATGCACCGCTGCTGCCGCCGCTGCTGCTTTCGGCCTGATGGCCACCGCTGCTGCACCGGCTCGCGATGTGTCCTGGCTTCCCACATTTGAAGCACACGAAAGGCTTCGCCGCTGACTGTTGGTTTGCTTGACTCGATGCTGCATGCGTCGTAGGTCTTCCTCTCACATCCACAGGCTTGCTCCTTGAACTCCTCCCATGTCATTCCTTGGTATACAATCTGCGATAGCCATGTCGACGCTGCTCCCTTCAATGCTTTGCTGATCACAACAACAAGTTCACCGCCGCTTAGTAAATTTTCGGCAAAACACAAATCCGCTGTCGCGCACCATGATTTCGCATCGGTATCCATCTTATCAGGGTCAAATTCGGGAAATTGCACTCGATTCCTTGTCTTTGGTGCTTGCAAGGCCTCAATTAATGATCTCATGTTTGCGTTTTGTTGTTCAAATAAAACTCGCCAACGGTCACTTTCCGTGTTTAAATCTTGATGCTCAACCGACACCGAGAATCCCACTTCTGATAACGACGGAGGTAAATTATTCCGGTTATCGTCCGTCATATTTACTAGGTACAGTGGGCGTAACTAAGGGTAGGTATCGGTTGAAAATAAAATCACTCGTACGGTAGAAAAGAAACGAAGTTGTAATCACAATTTCAATTAAATCTATTTACAGAATAATTAACACAATCACACCCGACACTAATTACATTGAACGGAAGTATGACGGTACGCGACAGTTTCTAGACGTTCACTGCTTGGCGGTCAGGAGCAAAGTGAGGCTCGCTGCACCGCACGCTACGTCGTAGACTCTGCCTAGCGCCGCCAGGTGGCGCTTCCATTCACTGTCGCCAGATGACGCTTGCGTCGTAATTATTCCGACAAATATTTGTTTTATTTTTAATAATGCTGCAATGAAAATAGATTATCTATGAAATTTTCAATTGTGTAGCTATCACGGTTCTTGAGAAACAGCCTGGTGATTGACAGCCGGACAGACAGAGAGCGAAGAATTAGTAATAGCAGAATCAGAATTGTAGCAGCTCATGCTGAGGCTGGGACCTTGTTAGCTGTGCAATAAATATATTATTTCTGTTTTGTTTGTTGATTCACTTTACTGTATATCTTTTGTTCGTGTCACTTTAATGACTATGTACCTTGTTATGATTGTGTGAACTAATAAATAATTTCTAATTCTGATTACTAATGAATAAAATTACTAATAGTGTCCCGTTTTTACTCTTTGCGTACGGAACCCAAAATACGAATAAAAGAAGACACACAAGCTTGTAATCACACCTTTCGATTCACGACCGTTCTAATCAACTTTATTACAACTGCGTTGACCTTTAGTTAATTAACTTCGATCGATTGACCTGGGGTCACTGACCTCACAATTGGATGAGAATGTCAATGGGGAGGAATTAATGGAAACTATTGGGAATTTCGGAAGATTTTACTTCAATGACAATGACGACCTCCGTAGCCGAGAGGCGAGCGGGCCGCACTGTAGCACAAGTGCTTAAGCTACTTACCGCATCAGAGCAATGTATGTGATGTTGTCCAATATACTTATATGTTATATATATATGAATGGGCAAGAAAAGTATTTTTTTCTTTTTTGAAGAAATTATTAAATTGTCTGCCACTTTGTTTACATTATTATGGAATTAATCTAGTACCTAGTCGGTCTAGTTATCGAATTTCATATAAATTCATTTTGATTTGCGTGATTCTTTTCAGATTTTTGTAAGTAACACAAGGGATATAGCTACTTAGAGAATGAAAGTAAGTAGCATATTATATGTTGTTCAATATTTGACAGATGTTTCAGGTCAAACACGCCTTAACATCTTGTTCATTGTGTTGTTACGTAACAACTATTCCAAGACTTCAAATATTACAAGAACATAGAAATTAAACTTTATTGTTAATAGTTTGAGTTCAATTTCAATATTTCCTCACGTATCGAAAGCCTGCGTTGAATTGCCGGTTGTATGTTGAGTAACGATAAAACGATAAAAGATTTTTAACGAATATATCGATATATTAACGATAATTTTTGGATAAAATTATCGTCATACCTAGAAACGCTGTAAATAAATAAACAAAATGAAATATGTTTATTGACTTTAACAAATATTAAGTCTTATACTAGTTACTTCAGTATCCCCTTTTAAGTCTATATAGACCTGTATCAGGAGTGCTCTAAGTCCTAATGCCTGGCTAAAGTGCTTAAAATATAATAAAACTAGGTATAATACACACACTCCTTAACTTGCACACTAAGAAAGATTTAAACTCATTCAGAAAATACAAAAATAAAACAGTTAAAATTTCATATTATTTTAATTATTTGAGAGGGGCTTACTGAAACATATACTAATGCATCTAATAGAGAAACCGACACAAATTATGCAAAGAAAAATTGCTACTTATTTATGAAACCTTTTATTATTTATACTTATTAAGATTATTTTTCTAGGAAATATAATGAAAGCTTTGTGAAAACTTGAGGTATAAATTATAATATATATACAGTGGGTAGCACAGAGTTTTAGGAAAGACAGTGACTGCGCGTGAGAGTAACAAGAAAAGGCATTATAAAAGTTTAAACTTAAATAAGCAATATGTACATAACCAGCTTGCCAGTGTTATAATTATTATAAATAAAAAGGTTTTATTAACCAATTTAGGAGCCAAAACCAAACCACCATATGTAGTACCTTTGCTGCATATGGTTTGCTTATGTTTTCAGTTTCGTTCCTAAGCATCAAACCCGATCTATTTGCAAGGGAGAATACGAGGTGATTGGCTCCAAAGCAGCGTGGCCGGATCGAACCAGCAATTCCCGGTAATCAGTACTGGTATTGTTTTTTTTTCTTCCGCAACAGTAGTTCTATTCCATAGACGACCTTCTATTCCGTAACCGAGAGGCGAGCGGACCGGACTTCAGCGTCGCATAATCTCTTAAGTATTCCTAGTCGGATCAATATGGAAAGCGAACTTTTCTTTACTGTCTCGGGTCTAGGTGTTTCGGTATAGTCGTTATTTCTGATTTCTGCAACACAAGTGTTAAACTTCTTACCATGGAATGACAGCAATGTATAGTAGTTTATGAATTTAAGCCTAGACAAGTATACTTACTTATGTATTAACGCTTACAGCCTGAAATGTTGTCAATTTCTTCTTCTTCTTTTTTTGTAAGTTTGTTTTGTATAATTCTCGCCAGCATGTTTTATTATTGTTTAATTTAAGAAAACCTGTTATTGGCCCTCCTATTAATAGGATTAACGCTCTTGGTTTTCAAAGAAATAAAAAACAAAAAAAAAATTGTATGTGAAGTACTATATTTTTATTATTTATTCACATTAGCTATTGTATTAAGATTGGCTAGATGGATCTGGTCTCTCTTACGAGAAGTGTTTTGAGATATAATTGTTTTCAAAAGTTTTCTTGTTTGTATAAATAACATCCAAATCAAAATGTCATTCAGAGAGAGAATAATCTGTATTTCAAATACAGCATCAACAAACCCTAAGTCTATCTCGAAAACACATTTGTTTTCATTACAAACATTTCGAGTCAGGATTAGCAGAACAAATACTAAAATGTTTCAACACTGATTCAGAACAAATACTACCTATTTATGCTTTATTATTTGAGCAATATTTTCGCTCAAATCGGAGGAGGCTAACTTGAGGTTTTGAATAATATGGTCTTCGCGGAAATTCATGATAGGATATTTATGATAAAAACCTCTAAACCGATTTTGATGAAGTTTGGTATAGGTATACGTTGAACCTCAAGAACGAAAATAGACCGCTTTTTGTTAGAAAATATGGGGGAGGATAGGGGTAATACCAACTTTGAAAGTTTATATGGGAAAATTTGTATTTTTTAAGTAAGAGATATGAAATCAGGCACAAATATAGCTCGAAACTTGGATTAAAATATAAACTACTTTTTGTTTCGAATATTAAAGGAGATAGGGAATATTAAATTGAAATGAAACGAGCATGAAAGGATGTAGTCCAGGCGAACGAAAACGCGGGCGCAGCTAGTTAAGTATAAGTTAGCTCATCTTCAACATTTGCTTTCTTTTTCATCTAATGACCTATTTTCCTGGGCATCAGAAGTCGTGAGTTTCTTCTACCCAGGAAAAGCTAATTGGCGATGGTCATTGGTGATTTATCTGTTCCTAGTTATTGATGTTTATATGTAAAAAGTTATTTAAATAACCTTAAAAAAATTAGGATTTTTATAGAAGAATCAGAAAAATCTTCCCTTTGCAGTGTGATTCAAACCCACGACTTTTACTTATCATACGGCTGTTCTTCTACAACTTACAAACGATTTACAAACGTCAGAATTGGTTTCGATTCGGAAAGTCGATGGTTTTAAGTCTCGATTAAGTTAAAAAAATGAACAAAAATATTTATTACATAAATATACATTTTTTATAACTAGCTTTATTCTGTTTCTCTATACTAAAACATAGAAGCGAATCAATCGCTCATTCTAAAAAGGCCTTTATTTATCGGCATCTCAAGGTCAAGTTCAAATCGTATCTCAAGATCTCTCGTACTATTACCGTGTATTTGGTGTAGCCGAACCGAGTGGGCTGGCTCGGGGCCATCTTAATTGAATCGGCTACTAAATAGGACGGCAATTTGCGTAAGTGCAACTAGGAAGGTTCGCACAAATTCAATATCTGAGCGACTAACCTCAAGCAGAGAAGTGAGTACTTTTAAAGGGTTTAAATTTTGAGAAATATGTTCTGGTTAATCATAAGCTCATTTAAAAAAAGAACACGTTTTATATCAAAAGTTAAATATCTAATCAGACGCCTAAAGAAACAAGAGGTTTTATCTTACTTCAACAAAATAAGCTGTTACGGCAAATACTTTACAATGTTTATTTCCCTAGACTGAATTAATTCCAGATTCCACAACCACTAAGATACAAGTTTGACAAACCTTGTTAATTAATCGGAGCATATAACATTTACATATCTTACAAAGCCAAACTAATTTGGATCATGGTCAAGATTAACGGATTAACGACACTTTTATAGTTCTTATCTGACAATTAAATGATTCAAAACTGCAATTTCCTAAGCAAACTGGGACATCCTCATAAAGTAAAAGTATTTTTTGCGAAAATTGTACTCGCAAACCCTGGGTTTTGAATCCAAAATGCTTTTATCATTGCACAAAGATAGCAATGGCTATATGTGCTTAAAATTCTACTTCTATTTTACACTTTTCCAAAGACTAACAGAGACTTACAGAATCAACGAAGCTTGTCAAATTTAGATTAAACATTAGAAAGGCAGATTTGCCTTAACCCTACGAGACGTTTTAGGGCCATTAGGAAAATAAACAATTAGCTTTACGTTCTGTATAAAGTTAGGGGCCCAAGTTTATACCCTGAGGTACCCTCAAATTAACGCGTATTGTAACACATGTTCAAAGACGTGGAATATGTGAGAGTAGTAAAATGTTTCATAGCTCTTCTAGCACAAGGGTTTCGTGTGAAATACGCAAGAATATGAATTTCATGTCAGATATAAAACTGGAAGAAGTGTAGTCAAAAGGCTGTATATTTTTCGATCAAGTTTTATTTTTGGTTTGTTTATTTTTTTCTGTGGAAGTTAGTTGATAATTTACGTTATATCTTTTGCCATTTTGGATGAAATGTTAATAATCTCACAGGAAGTTATTACAGCTCTCCAGAAAGTTTATACAGTTAAAGTTTTCAAAATATTTGCAGTAACAATAATAATATTGTTCACAAATATTCTATACAAGCATTCTTGTATACACATATCATAGCATTAGTTAAAATTTCCCATTTCGAAAATTTTTATTCCTGTTTGTTTTCAGAAGATTATTTCATATGATTATATTTCAATTTTTTACTAAAAGAACTTCATGGTTGATTTGTTTTTTGTATTAGGCTTTAATCAGAATAATAAAGTTTAAAGAAATTAAAGCATTTTTTGGCATCAAGTGCGTTACATATAGCAACTCTGAAAGTAAATTATTTTCATTTTAAGTATAATACAATTGTGAAAATTATACAGTAACCTATTTACTTATTTATGGTTAACATAATAACGAAAAAATTGACTCTTCTGTTAAAATTCAAACTTCATTTGGCTTTTTAATCAATGCCAAAGAATAAGAGTGTACTTCATTGTGTCCCTCAACCTTAAACAACCTATTTTAGTACCCACTATGAATAAAACATTAATTTCAGACTGATCACTCAAGACTCTCATAATTATGAAGAGTCACTTCAGTTAGTTAATTTAGGACGGTAATTTATAATCTAGAAGCGCCGTAATAGCATCATATTTATTTGAACGAAGATGTAATTTTGGACGTTAATGTCAAAGTGGCGATGATTCGGAAATACTGAAGTAGCTGTACTGTTATGAGATTGGTGACCAATTAGAAAGTATTAAGAAAGAAAAAAGGGCAACGGCATAAATTCTTACGCAGCATAAATGCATACGCAAAAATGAATACGCTCAGGGCATTTGTTTTTTCTAACGAATGGAGACAGAAATTCGGGAACAAACTTAGGTAAAAAAAAAGAAATAAAGAATACATATAATATGTTAATGTACGAGTAGTATGTGTAAAATTCTTAATGCTCCGTTAATAAACACGTCAGTTACACATATAACTTCATGTATACAACTATCTTTTCGTACAGAGTTTTGATCCCCAAAGAAATGAACTCGCGAGCGAAGCCGCAGGCAAAAACTAGTCTGGCAAGCCATAGAAAACGCGAGCTTGTTGAAATGATAAAATACAGGGTCGCAAACACTCATGTAGATACCCGGATTCTTTTACCTTTGCTCACTTGTCGGAAACATTCGAGTTGGGAAAGGTCCATCTCCATAGCAACCGTCGAAATATGGTTCTGCTGAAATGAATGTTAAAAGGATCATGTTTCAACGAGTTGAGACTTTTGGGCGTATCCAATGACAGTTCGTGATTTGTTCATTTTATATTCAAGGGCAGATATCAAATAACATTTCTTTCCTTTAGCGACAGTTTTGATTGTACAGACAAAAGACTACTACTCGACTTGGCACCATTTATATGTAGTGCGAGTAAAAAACGAATCATTGTTATTTAAAAGAATAAACATCGCGTTTCTTGCCGTTTCTTCTCAACAGCATCAACATTCCGAATACGGTAGTAGAATACTGAACATGTTCTGACAATTCATAAGTGCTTTTGTTAAGCTGTTCTAGAAAGACCTAAAATCAAACTGGAAATGTTTAATGAACATTACCAAGCTCAAGGTCCGCTACGACTGTGATCTTTATTGAACGAGTATTGTTAAAGGTGGGAATATGTAATATGTACATTAAGGACGTTTCCTTAGAGAAGACAGCGTCGTGTGCGGGACTCCCCCGCTCTACTCCCTAACAGCGGAGATTACCCGCTAAACCCTCTTCGTCACCTATTCATAGCTCTAACTATAGATTGTTAAACAGAGAAGCAATGACACCAGCTTACAGTACCCACTAACGCTTTTAAGCTATGTCTGAAAAAAATTGACGTAACAATACTGTTATACGTGTATAACAGTACTGTGTAGTAAAGGTGGGAATATATCATATATACATTAAGGCACCGTACCGTTTCCTTAGAGAAGACAGCGGCGTGTGTGGGACTCCCCCGCTCTACTCCCTAACAGCGGAGATTACCCGCTAAACCCTCTTCGTCACCTATTCATAGCACTAACTATAGATTGTTAAACAGAGAAACAATGACACCAGCTTACAGTAGCCACTAACGCTTTTAAGTTATGTCTGAAAAAATAAATAAAAACTTTCTTAGCGTGACTAAGTACCTACATACTGTAGAAAACTCAACCAGTAAACTTAAGACACAGAAAAAATATTACGCAAGGCTTAATTAGTCAATATTCTTAAGTATTAGTTACTGATGTCTCTACATAAATCAAATGAAGCTACCTCCAGATCCGAATCTACAACTACCGAAAAAGATAACTCAGTAGTTATTTATTTACAAAAAAAAGTTAATCTTATTACTAATTTTGTACCGAGACCTATAGTTTGTTTGTAAATCCATACTAATATTATAAATGCGAAAGTAACTCTATCTGTCTGTCTGTCTGTCTGTCTGTTACTCTTTCACGCCTAAACGGCTGAACGGATTTTGATGAAATTTGGTATAGGTATACGTTGAATCTCAAGAATGGATATAGGCTACTTTTTATTAGAAAATAAGGGGGGGAGGGAGGTAATACCACCTTTGGAAGTTTATATGGAATTTTTGAAGTTAGACATATGAAATTTGGCACAAATATAGCTCGAAACTTGGATTAAAATATAGTCTACTTTTTGTTTCAAATATTAGGGGAGAAAGGGATAAAACCGACCATGAAAGGATGTAGTCCACGCGAACGAAGTCGCGGGCACAACTACTAGTAAAATAAACATGTATAATCAATTTAGTATATAAAAAATATAAAGTCATAATACTGTTAAGAATTCAACCTGCAAATTAGATACACATATAATAAAACTGCGGATTCATAGAGTGGTCAGGCAAGTGCTGGTTAGATGCTCTCGTCTAACATCGAAACATCAACCACGGCAAAAAGCTAAATGTACCTATCAAACCATGAAGTCGAAACTTGGAAATAAAAATACATCAACACTTTTCATTGAAAGCAGTTTAACATTCATCTACCGGGCATCGTAAAATAGACTTATCCGTGCATCTTTTCAAACCGCTCGCATTCATGGCGTCTCAACATTTCCATTCAAAATTTTCTCACAATCCCTGGCACCTACTAGGCTACAGATAGGTTTAAACCGAACGCGAACGATATATCATAGACGTGGACAGCGGAACGGGCCGGCGCGTTTTATTTTACTTTGGAGGGAATTTATCGCGCGCTTCCGCGGCGCCGGTATCGCTACCGGTGTTTGTCGATGCTATCGGCTGTGAGCTCGGCTTATAAAATCTTGACTTTAGCTAATTGCTTGGGATAGTTTTGTTTTTTTCTTTTGGCGCTGTTGTTTTGTTGAGCGTAATTACTTTTTAACCGACTTTCGAAATTATTATGGGGACGAATGCGTTTGTTACTGTTTTCAGTAAGCATTTTCAGCACTACTCTAACCTGAAGTTGCGAAACTGGTCTGATGATGGAGCCAAAAGATAATTCAGGGAACTCCTTAACCATTTAATGCAATAACCTCGTGTTTAAACTTATTTAATTTTTTATTAATGAGCACTTTGCATATGTATGGGTTTTAAGTGTTTTATAGGTTTGGTGGTGGAGACCATGAATAATTGAGGGACCGTAAAATATGTAAATATAAATGTATGCACTAGTCCACCATACGACTAGTATAGCATTTACGAGAGGTAGGGCATAGCGATTTATCGCTCAAACTGGAGCAGCCCGACTGGTGAAATACCTCCACCTTACAATAGACCGCAGCCAAATAACAATCACTTCTGTGTTGTTGTGTTCCTGCATGTGAGTAAGGTTTCCAGAGCTTCTGGGGGGTGCTACATTAGTAGCAGGGGTCAAGCCTTCAAGGTAAAGGCGACAAGTCCAGTAACAGATTTATGATGCTGTATATGTCACCCTTAAGCTAGGACCTCATTACCACTTAACATCAGGTGGGATGAGGTCACTCTTGAAGTGCAATATAAAAAAAAAATTAGCTTTAAATGAATGCTTTTTGGAAAATTTTCCGGTCATTCATATCTTAAAAAAAACTTTCAAGTAGTTCACAGTTTTATTTAGGAAATACTAGATTTTTAATATTAGATTAATACTTTTAGCAAACGCTTTAACAATTATCTCTGATTAAAATAATATAATGTTAACGTGAAAGGCTGTAACTGTCATTTGTTATTGTAATTGTAAAAAATAATCCATTTGCTTTTGGAAACGATTAAGACTGATAGGTAGGGGAAATGCTTTTTACATTAAACCGCTGTCCCTGAGGTAGACATCGGCGTTTTTGCAACTATTCTACTAACTAAACTCCACACGTCTTATCTCCTTTTGCTAACGCCATAAAATAAGAAAGATAAACATACTCTAGTAAATCTCTCAACTCTAAACACAGCCAATTTAATTTAAATTCACACGTTCAAAATTACTTTTGTAAATATTTATCTTAAAATCTCATCTCGTAAGTCTCCAAAATTCATTAAATAAATTTCGTCGTAATATTTAACGTGTTAAATTTAACGTTCTTGTCTAACAGGCGTAAGGTCAACGGAACCATACAAAGGAGACGAATTAATTAAAACATAATTTTATAACACTTACGCCGACGCCTAGTATGAGAATAAATTAACTCTTTTCAGTCACTCTGTTAATTTGGGATGACACATACAATTTTGTTTAAGGAATGAGATACACAAGTATATTTCGTTTATAATGCTTTGCATTCGAAATTAAAAAACTCGCCGCGTTTTTTGATTAAAAAATTTATATTTTTTCAGAGTAGCACATAATATTAGCTTCTCCCAGCCTGATGGTAAGCAAGAGGAGAACCCAGATCGCAACAACGAATTTGATACCGTAGTACCTATCCATGCTGGACCGCAAGATAGATAGATAGATAGATATACTTTATTGCACAAAAACTTTACAGAAATAGGTTTTACAGATTGATTATAGTACAATTTAGGCGGTTTTATCGCTAGAAAGCGATCTCTTCCAGACTTCCAGCAAGATGTTTCTTCACACTCCTTTTGAAGGAACGTCAAAGGAAAGAGGAAACGCATTTTCTTTGTTTAAAGTATTTTACTAAATCTTAAATTGGCGACCACTTGTATGAGGCAAAATATTTTTTTTACAGAAAAAAAGTTACAGGATTAGGTTTTACAGATAAATTACAGGCAGTCTTATCACTAGTAATCGATTCAATCTGTCTGCAGCGTCCAGACTTTCACGTATCGCTTGTGCTGCTCTTCCAATGATACACACTATGAGAAAAAAGAAAAAGAAACAAGACTATTCAAATTCAGAACATGTGCTCCACACTTTTACCAACAAAGCACGATAAAGAATGCACAATCACGGACTCAACGCAAGATTCACACGTGTACACTCACCCTTCCATTACAACCTTAATATTAACCCGCTTAAGTATTACTAAGGAACCCTTTCTCGGGGGTTCTACCTTTATTTAATTCAAGTGTTGGTGATTTAGTAAATTGCTCGCAGTAACTTGGCACTTAACGCTCTCGTATCACGGGTAAGATTTGGATGATAAAATTTCAGTGCATGTACTATGCGCTTTGAATGAGGGTACTTGGGATTTTGGTAAACTTAATTTTGCTTATGGCTGTTCTTTTGTTGGAGAATCGTTGTTAAAGGTATCAGAAGTAAACTAGTTTAAGAAAGAATACAAATAAATAAAACATGATTTTATTATTTTTATAGTACTATACGCCGTACTAGCGAACTTTAAATATTAGAAACAGAAATTTTTTTTTGAAAAGAGCAGCACGCGAGTTACGTGAAGGTCGTGGGTTCAATTCCCGCACCGCAAGGGGAGATAAAAATTTTCTGTTTCTAATAAATAAAACATGAGTCGATTAGAATCAAAATCCGCTATTTGTATATGGACTCCATATTAATATAGGTATTATGGGTTTTGATTCTAATCGACTTCTCGTCTCATATATGGGCATGATTGTCTGCTTGCTCCCATTTCTTATTTCTTCTTGTCGCAATATAAATATGTCATGATAAAAATAGGTCATTTTTATCATGGCATATTTATATTTTAAACTAGCTGTCCCGGCGAACTTCGTAACGCCTTTTTTTTTTCTAAACCTTTAAACCTTCCCTGGACCTCCACAATTATTACAAAACCAACATTAGCCAAATCGGTCTAGCCGTTCTCGAGTTTTAGCGAGACTAACGAACAGCGATTCATTTTTATATATAAGATTCTCTAGTCCTAAATATTGTAAAGAGTAGGATAACTACTGAGTTTCTTGCCGGTTTCATCTCGGTAGAATTATGTTCCGAACCGGCTGTAGCTTCAATTTTGGTTTGTATTGATTTTGACGATACACTCATGTATTATTGTAACCAACATGAATAAATGAATTAATTATTATTATAGTTAGAAGTGCCCTTAACGATTTGTAGAAGTAACAACCTTTCGGGTAGAAACGTTTTTGATAGAAGTATTCAATAAAATACACTGTAAAGTCAAAATAAAGTTATATTAATTCATATTACAATAACATTTAAGTATAAATCGCTTCTTAATAGATAAGACGATGTTACTTCATAGCCTATAATTGCCAAGAAAAGCAAAAAACTCAGTTTTTTTTTTACAACTTAACTTTGTATGAACTTATGTATATTAATTCTAAATACAGGCAAAAAGTAAAACAAAACACCTTTTATAAATTAACTGTCGCAGAGTAAAATGTTTTCGCAATTTAGTTTATACGTCGTTCTGTTAGTTTTCTTATCTTAAAAACTTCCACCAAAGCAAATTGATTTCTTTGATTCAAAACTACAAACATCGATGACGTACCAAGCAGAGTGGCGATAGATTTTTTTTTAAATACCACACATTTCTTCAAACAAAAGTAATACCAATACTTGCAGTCATAAGATTGAAAGTTGTTTAGCATCTAAACCATCTGGCGGTGAATCCTCAGGGATTACCACTGCTGAACTCGGTTAGTTAAACCAGGAGCTAGCTTAGCGCCAGGTTAGCAAAGGGTTAAGCACGAGTAGCTTAACCCTCTTTGGTTTACTTTGGTAAACAGAAAGATAGTATTAGGGTAATGGAAGTATAATTAATGTAACTTACTGTATTAAAATTTACTTGCCTAATTGTGTGGAAGTATGTAAGTAGTAATAAGTGAAGAAACAAATAAAGGAGAAAGAAGATAGATAGATGGTTATGATCTGATGATAGCAACCCAGATAAATCGAGAGGATTTTTTTTATAGTAGCGCAGTATATTGGCTCCGCCCAGCCTGATGGTAAGCAAGAAAGGAACACACATCGCGATGACAACGGATTTGATATTAAAATATCCTATCCGTTAGCATCGCCATACTGGCCCGCAAGATGTTTCTTCACGCTCCTTTTGAAGGAATCCATGGCAAAGGAAGGAGGAAACACATGAGCCGGCAACGAGTTCCACTTCTTTATGGTCCGGCAAAGAAAGGAGCTACCAAATTTTTGGAAATTGCTTGTTTTTGCTAAAAATATTGTATTATAATGTTGATTTGTTTTTAGTATCGATCATTTAGTTTAGGTTTAGATTAGCTAACGGTTATTTGTGTTCGTTTAAATACATTTCTATTTTATAATATATTATATATACTCCACTAGCTTTATATTTCTTCACATCTACATTACCTGAATATTTAAAGCTATTTGTGCGAATCCTTTAATAATGTATAGGCTGTTTCGTCGAATTCTCTTTGTCTTATCACGTTAAAAAACATTTTCTTTTTCCATCACTTACACGTGTTAGTTACCTTACCCAATACTCGTCGTTAGCTACTTATTAGGAAGAAGCGCCCTGAGACCAATTAGCCAGCCCGACCGAGATTATGTAGTTACCTTTTAATTTCACACTCCACTCGGAAGCTTTCAAGCGGGAAAGCTCCGCTCTAATATTGATACTATTAGCAACGTCGTAAAATTCTTTTTCCATCACTTACATTCCATTTCTTTTTCCATCACTTACACGTGTTAGTTACTTTACTCAATACTCGTAGTTAGTTTCTTATTAGGAAGAAGCGCCCTGAGACCAATTAGCCAGCCCGAACGAGATTATGTAGTTACCTTTTAATTTCACACTCCACTCGGAAGCTTTCAA
The DNA here is from genome assembly GCA_037074685.1 of Glyphodes pyloalis. NCBI lineage: Eukaryota > Metazoa > Arthropoda > Insecta > Lepidoptera > Crambidae > Glyphodes > Glyphodes pyloalis. The sequence continues at coordinate 1,571,988 of JAYKKO010000030.1, read as the reverse complement.
GCGGGAAAGCTCCGCTCTAATATTGATACTATTAGCAACGTCGTAAAATTCTTTTTCCATCACTTACATTCCATTTCTTTTTCCATCACTTACACGTGTTAGTTACTTTACTCAATACTCGTAGTTAGCTACTTATTAGGAAGAAGCGCCCTGAGACCAATTAGCCAGCCCGACCGAGATTATGTAGTTACCTTTTAATTTCACACTCCACTCGGAAGCTTTCAAGCGGGAAAGCTTCGCTCTAATATTGATACTATTAGCAACGTCGTAAAATGTCTTCAGTGATTATCAATAATAAAAATAATAATTATTTATTTAGAAATTAATAAAGTGAGTTTTGGTGTACGCAGTCGCGGTAGACAGCAGATCCGCTGCTGGGACCGGAGACGCCAGGCGTGGGGGGAGCCTGGCATCCGTTACCTCGGTTCGCAGCAGTGGGGCATATTAGGTGGCCTGTCGCGCTCCAGGCACTTTCTTAACGCGATTAACTGGGCCGCTTAGCGGCAGGCGCAATGGGGGAGCCTGCGTACGTTTTATTCGGTGCAAGCCCGACACACCACTTCCCACAGTGTAACGGTACGGCATTTAACCCTCGATAAAAAAGGAGGCATCGCTCTTTTTAATCTTTACATTCTACATTACTAAAGTTTTAAAACAATTTACAAACAAAATATACAAAAAGGCTCAATATGATAGCGGCAGCAACAATGCCAAAAGTAACCATTTATAAAATTGTAACCAAAATTCAAGTGCAAGGGAATATGCTTATATTTGTTCTTGGTTGAGAGTTCAACGTAAGTGATGCATTTATACTCATGCACGTGGCAGAGTCAATGTACTATAACGATTATTTATACTCACTATTATAGATAATCATATGTATATTATATAAAGCTTTATCTATAGTATAAAACTAAAAAGGTTGTTTATTTGCTCTAATCTCAGAACTAATCGAACTAAAAAATAATTTGTGTTGGATAGAGAATTTATCAAGGAAGACTTGACGTGAAGTCAGTGGAAAATGTGGGAAAAACGAGGATAGCACGCATATGAAGCCGCGGCGGGCAGCTTGCATATAAAACCTGTCGAAAGCCAATAATTTACTAAGTCCATTATGTTACCAAATAACTAGCAAGCGTGTTGTGTACCTAATATCGACTCTAAGGCAAGCTGTGCACGACATCTCTTTCAGCTAGCTGCGCCAGAATTAGAAGCTAATTGTTCATTATCGCGACGACGCGTGTGCCGCTGAAGTTTGCAATATAACGTACCTTTGTATGTTGCGGCTTCATCTCATTGTACACGAAGTTTGGTTATTGTGTAAAGAGCTTTCAGCAAATATCTGTGTTAAGTGTACGAAATACAGAGTTCGATATTCTGCCATTCAGAACGAACCTTCAATAATCGAATCAATTTAAAAAATATTTTTAACATATACTCGGCACAAGACATGCGTGACACATATTAACGTTATGAGTGTTCAGATATTATTGGTTAGTTGTGTGTATAGAAATTATTGACTAGCATCTGCTCAGATATTATTGAAGTAATGAATGATCAGATATTAATGGTAACTTGTAGTGTATGGAACTTATTAACATTTTTATCTGTTCAGTAGTATTTGGTCACCTTGTCTGCTTCAATATATCTGACGGCGACTGTACATAATCATATTATTATACGCTATAATTTAGGAACACGAAGTTACTTGTATTTTGAAGTCGGTGCCAAGTTAATAGAACAAATACCTTCCTGTAATGATAAGGGAATAAGTAAGCACATTATTATAAAATACAAGCGGGAGCAGAATCTGCATCTTTGCATAGTGACGCTTTGGAAGGAAGTTAAGAAGATTTAATATGGTTTCTTTAAATATACATAAACATTAATGATTAAATACAATAAACATAGGATTTTCTTTATTTTCTAAAATCACATAACAATAAGTGTCGTGATATCACGAAGTACCTTATATCCAAATTTGACGACCTCCGTAGCCGAGAGGCAAACGGGCTGGACTTTGGTTGGCATCGCGCCATCTCTGAGGTTCCGGGTTCGATCCCTGGTCAGGTCAAAATGGGAAACGAACTTTTTTTATTGTCTTGGATCTGGGATCTGGGTGTTGTGGTATCGTCGTTGATTCTAATTTCGTAGCACAAGTGCTTGAGCTACGATCACAGAATCAACGCAATGTATGTGATGTTTTCAAATATTCATTAATATTATAAAGAGGAAAGATTCGTACCTATTTGTGTATGTTTGTATGTTTATAGTGAATAGGCTCAAATTGTACTGGGCTGATTTAAAAAATTCTTTCACCAATAGAATGCTACATTCTTCCAATTTGACATAGATCACAAAATTAGGGATCCTTGGTAAAATTTGTAAAATTTCAACAGAAAAGCGGGAAAAATTCGCCGGGACCGCTATTATTTATAATTCAGCTCAAACCAAATGTAAAACCATTTCTTTTACATTTCATATAGAAACACTCCACTGCAGTTGGAGTCCTCGCAGGTATTAGTGAAAATATCAACTCGGAGCTGTTGTTCGTCGCTCAGCCACCGTCATCCACAAAGTAATGTGTTTACAATTCGTTTGTTCCTGAAACGAGTCGAGATATTAAACATTTCTTCTTTGTTTTTTTATTGACTTCAAAGGAGATTCACAGTTTGGTCCACATTTTATTTTAAATGACTGCGAAGTTTATGTTTTTTTATTGGATGTTGACAATTGTCAATTTCCTAGAGTAAATATTACTGGTGAACAAGAAGGATATTAGGTTACCTAATTCAAAATAAGTTTAGAACAGACAAAACATTTTCGGGGCTTTTAAAGTAGCCTAAGTAATTTTTCGTATGTCAGCCTCTTTTTCTTTTTACATACAAAGTATACTCCGAATTTTAATTTCAAAAGAAAGATGCCATCCAAAGTAATGGATCACTAACATGATCTCCTCATAGCCAAAGCGGGCCGGACTTTGGCGTTCCGTAAAATTTTCCCTGGTCTTGGTAATTAAGTAAAACAAGTGGTATATCAATAGAAGTAACTTTTATTAGAGATCACACAACAATTGCCATCTTAGATTTCTGACATAGATTCAGGAAGAGCGCGACAGTGTTGCCACCATCAAGTACTAAATGAGATTACATTGCATACTGCCAACACCCCCCCTCAATGTAATCCCTACATCATTTATTCAAATATAACAAGAAAGATAAACTAACATCAACATCATACTTATTGTTCATACAAACCACAGCTTTTTGTAAATTTGGATAACAAAGTCTTATTTAATGCCTTAGTAAACATATCAGCTGTCTGATCTTCAGTTTTTATGTACTTTAACACTAGTTTACCCCTCTTAATTAATTCTTTAATATAATGAAACCTTATATCTATATGTTTTAAACGCTTAACACAGTCAGTATTTGCAGCCATTATGGCACTTTGACTGTCACTGAGCATTACAATTGGACACACATTTTCAATATTAAAATCTCTTAGCAAATTTATCAGCCAGCAAGCGTCACTTGCAGCCATACTGATTGCAACATATTCTGACTGTGTAGAAGACAGACTTACACTAGCCTGTTTCTTAGAGCACCAATTTATTAAACAATTAGCAAACTTAAAACAATAACCTGTTGTAGACTTTCTATCTTTTAAATCTCCACCCCAATTAGCATCACAATATCCCACTAACGAATCATTGTTACACTTATATACTAAACAGTAGTTTAATGTATTTTTAACATATCTGAGAACCCGTTTTAGAGCTGTTAACAACATATCATTTGCATGATTTTGGTATCTACTTAAAATCGAAATTGCTACACATATATCTGGCCTAGTGCCGTTAGCTGCATAGACCAAACTACCTATAATTTTTCTACATTTATTTTCTATATCTTTATTCATCACAGATACATTTTCATCAAAACATATGGCATTAAAATTTGGATCCATAGGAGTTGACATTTTTTTACAATTTTGCATTTCAAATCTTTCTAATACATTTTCAAGATATTCTTTCTGACTCAATTTTGTGACACCATTTTTTAAATCCTGTTTTACTTGTATACCTAAAAAGTTAGACACTAATCCTAAATCTTTCATTTTAAATTCCCTGTTAAGCATTGACTTAATGCCACATATTTCATTTTCATCATTTCCAAAAAACAGTAAGTCATCTACATATAATAAGACATAGGTTTTGACATTACCACTGCATTTTGAATACAAACACGTGTCACTCTGGGACCTTACAAAGCCATGTTTCATTATCACTGAATTAAATTTATCGTTCCAATATTTTGGGGATTTTTTTAAACCATACAAAGATTTATTTAATTTAACAATATTTTCATTACTACTATATGCACCTTCTGGTAATTCTAGAAATATGGTTTCCTCTATATTACCATACAAAAAGGCACCTGTCACATCCATTTGGTGAATAGGTAAATTCAATTTTGTTGCTATTGACACAAATAACCTAAAGGTAGACAGATTAGCTACTGGTGCATAAATTTCACTTAAATCATACATTTCACTTTGTTCAAATCCCCTGGCCACTAATCTAGCTTTATATTGGTTATTATTTTTTATTTTAAATACCCATCTACTACTTACGGTCTTTTCATTTACAGGCTTTTCACAAAATTCCCATGTATTATTTTCCTTCAATGTAAGCAATTCCTTGTTTATAGCTTGCTGCCACTTGTTGGCATCCTTCCTTTGCATAGCTTCTTTATATGACTTTGGTTCACATTCTTCCAAAGAGACATGATGACAATTGTAGAAGGAGGTCTGTTTTCTGACTCGAGTAGATTTTTGACGATATGGTTCATCACCTTCTTCAGCGCTGGATGTTTCATCACTTGTGCATGGTGCATATGAGCTTCCATCACTTTCTAAAGTCTCTGTAGACTCAGGGCTTAATGGCACCTGGTCAGACATCTGCTTATTCTCACCAGACTCCAGTTGCTCCACATTCTCCACAGGTTTATTCTGACCCTCATCTTCACTGCTATAGTCAAGCTGAACTGTCATTTGTTCTCGAGGCTTTTGTAGGAACACTACATCTCTCATAGTTTCAATACTATTGTATTTCTCAAAATACACTCTATAACCTTTAACTTCAACGCCATAGCCAACCATAATTCCCCTCTGGCCTTTTGAATCCCATTTTGTACGCTTTTCCTTTGGGATGTGAACATAAACAGGAGTACCAAAGACTCTTAAATTGTTTATGTCATAGTGTTTATTGGCCCATGTTTCATATAGGGTTTTTCCAACTTCATTGCTGTTACTAGTTCTATTTAAAACATATGCTGCAGTGTGAACAGCTTCTGCCCACAGCTTTTTCGGTAAACCTTCTCCACAGAGCATTGTTCTGGCTGCTTCAGATAAAGTTCTTATTTCGCGTTCAGCTTTTCCATTCTGTTCCGCTGTGTATGGAACCGTCCTTTGATGTATTATGCCACGTTTGTAGAATAAGTCTTGCACAGCCTTGTTTACGTATTCTGTCCCGTTGTCAGACCGGAAGTAAAGTACTTTGTTGTTGGTGGTATTCTCAGCTCTGTTTATGAAGTTCTCAATGCATCTCTTCACTTCATCCTTTCCTTTTATAAAGTATACAGATCTGAAGTTTGAGTAGTCGTCTTTTAAGATAACGAAATATCTGGAGCCTCCCACAGACGGCACCTCCATAGGCCCGCATGTGTCCGCATGTATAAGTTCGCAGGTCCTTGTCGTCTTGGTTTCACTCGCACTAAAAGGCAAACGGTGTATTTTGCCCTGCAAACAGCTCTCGCACTTTATATCCGTAATATCTTTCACCAAAATATTATTGTTTTTAAGAACGGTCTTCACATGTTGCACGTTTTGGTGAACTAGTTTTTTATGCCAGTCTTCTAGGCTCGATTGTGACTGAGCCATATTCGCTACCCCGTGTTTATAACGCACTTCCAAAGTATACATATCTCCATTACGATACGCTACCGCACACACTTTGTCTTGTTTGATAATTTTGCAAATATTCTTATTGGTGATCATAACATAACCTCTATCGGTAATGCATTTGACAGATAGTAAGTTGGTTGTTAACTCCGGTACATACATTACGTTGTCTATGGTCGTGTCAATCCATTTATTTCCGTCATAGACTTGCACCGCCATCTGTCCGAAACCATGCACACTGCACACATTACCGTTACCGACAGTAATTGATTTGTCTGATAAAGATATTGGAGTATATGTTGTAAACAAATCCCGATCACGGCACATATGATCACTACAACCTGTGTCCACAAGCCACTGTGCTTTCTGTAATTGTCCAGATGTACTCACGGTCACGAACGCGTTACCTTCTTTGTTTTTATTTTTCCTAAACCAACATTCGTTTTTTAAATGTCCCGTTTTTTTACAATAAAAACACTTTTTGGCGTACTTATTTTCACTGTCCGAGTTATTATTGTTTCGCTTACTACGACACTCACTTTGATAATGTCCCGGAAGATTGCATTTATAGCACTTAATGTCCTTTTTATCCGTCTTCTTCACAACAAAGGCCGATGATGATAACGACGACTGCGAGGGCTCGATCTGTTTATCTTTCAACCGCTCCTCTTCTATTAACAATCTAGCGACGAGATTATCGTACGTTTGTTTATCATCCGGCGCCGATTCCCACGCGGATACAAAATGCTTGTAGCAATCTGGAAGTGACATCAGTACTTTTGTTATGACAAATTTTTCGGAAATATCTTCTCCCATTTGCTTTAGCTGATTTTTCATTTCTTCAATTTTTGATAAGAAGGTAGACATACTGGTTCTTTCTTCGAACTTATATTGAAAAAATCGCTGTTGCACGATGTGGATGCTGGTTTCGGATTTTTGTTCGTAGACACTTGCCAATTTCTTCCACATTTGCGCTGCCGTAGTACAAGTTATGATATGCATCATTGCATTTTCCGACATCCTTGTAACAAGCCATGTTTGTGCTTTTGCGTCTAGTTTTTCCCATTTCGGTATTTCAGTTGCAGATTCCGGCTTCACGTTTGTTCCTAGTACCACTTCTAGTAGATCATGACTTCGCAACAAAATCATAGATTGGAATTTCCACACATTCCAATTAGACGATCCTTCCAATTTGATGTGATTTCCAGACAGTTTATTTTCTTCCATGGTGATTTCTTAGCTCTCTGCTCGTCCTCTCCTTGCGTTGCAAGTATTTTATTTTTTTCCTTCCAGCCGACTTAACCTCAAAGTGCGCGTAACGTGCCACGCAGCTGCCAGCGGTAATTTTCTTCGACGCACAGTGTCCGACCCAAATGTTTTACTTTATTTTATAGGATTACGTGCCTGGGCCCATAACCTCTTGGTAATTAAGTAAAACAAGTGGTATATCAATAGAAGTAACTTTTATTAGAGATCACACAACAATTGCCATCTTAGATTTCTGACATAGATTCAGGAAGAGCGCGACAGTGTTGCCACCATCAAGTACTAAATGAGATTACATTGCATACTGCCAACACCTGGACTACGAGAAACATTTCAAAACCAAAATCAGAGAGTAAGAGAGGTAGGGCATAGCGATTTATCGCTCGAACTGGTGCAGCCCGACTGGTGAAATACCTCCACCTTACAGAAGACCGCAGCCAAATAACAATCACTTATGTGTTGTTGTGCTCCTGCGTGTGAGTAAGGTTTCCAGAGCTCCTGGGGGGTGCTACATTAGTAGCAAGGGTCAAGCCTTCAAGGTAACGGCGACAAGTCCAGTAACAGCTTTATTGTGCTCTAATTGTCGCTCTTAAGCTAGGACCTCATTTCCACTTAACATCAGGTGGGATGAGGTCAATCTTGAAGTGTAATATAAAAAAAAAATAGCTAAAGTGGTCCAGGTATTCCCGAGAAAAACAAACCGTGATTGATATATAATAAAATCTAGGAATTTATGTCGAAGGTTTTGTTTTGTTTTTAAATAAAAACTAAAAAAGGTAAGAAAAGAAGTTCAAACATTGCTTATGCGTCGTCCAGAGCATCTGTTATGCTTTAGAAGCAGAAGAAAGCGATTGAAAAACATTATCCGTCGTCGAATAAGCTGTCGCGTAATGCTTACCACAATCTAAAAATAAGCAGTACGAAAGGCAAGGGTCAAAAATTTGTAGATGCACAATTATTTTTTTTTATAAATATTGCACCACATCACATACATTGCTTTGATTCTGTGGTAAATAGCTAAGCACTTGTGTTACAGAAATTAGAAATAACGACGGTATCACAACACCCAGACCCGAAACAGTACAGTAAAGTTCGTTTTCTATATTGACCCGACCGGGGATCGAACCCGGAACCTCAGAGGTGGTGCGACGCCAAAGTCCGGCACGCTCGCCTCTCGGCTACGGAGGTCGTACTATCGAGACCTAAAAAATGGCACCAGCAAGACAAGGTATAAAATTGTGTTTTTCTTTCCTCTCAGTTGAATTTGATAAGGCTGTATAATTATATATCATTGGTAGCAGCGTAATGTTATATAGCCTTAAATTCCAATAAAAATACCATCTAACACAAAAATACTTCTCAATTCGAACCAGTATGTTCGAAGCGCTTTCAAACAAACAGACAAACTCTTCAGCTTAACAATAGTATAGATATCATTGTAAATCTACGAAATATATGATAAAAGTCTTTGATTAAAATAATATTGGTTGGTTGTGATGTTAAATAGGCTACAGCTTTTCTCGATGACTTTTCAACGCAAAAATGTTTCTCAATTCAAACCAGGGGGTCTACTCTCATAAACGAAATATGTCGGATCCGACAACGGATGGCAATTTTTAACCCTCATAACCATAAAGAAATCACTTCGAATGCAAATTAAGTGTTTTCAAAAAACAAAATATTATTTATGCAAATCAAAAACCACGTCTTCATTCCCAAACTTTTGAATAATCTTCAAAAACGAAACCTTTCGTTTGTTCGTTTTGTTTTCGAGAGTACCTCCCCAGTATTTACGATTTGCGCGCGAAAATAAACACATTCTTAAACTGTGTAACATACTAGCGATCGCCCGCGACTTCGTACCCGTGTAGTAAGTTGTAACTTTCATCCCATATTTTATCTCCTTTCTTGGAGGTAGCAGTGATCAAAATCCTGTCTTAGCGGGTGTCTATGTCATAAATAACATATAACTGCATGCCAAATTTCAACCCGATTCATTAGGTACTTGTGGTTTGGTCTATGCGTTGATAAATCACTAATTCCCAGTTCCAATAGATAAAAAACGATCCGTTCTAGTTACCGATAGTAATCAATTATACGAGGCGTAAGCTAATACGACGAATACATACGAAACGTATGGAAAGTAAATTATGGAATGGTATTAACTACTCGTAGTCGTTTGGAGAAAAATGGATAGTCATTTTGACACATAACAAATCGTGAAATATTGGACTCTGCCGTAAGTCAGTCAGTTATCTTTGAGTTTTATATATTTAGAAGATAGAAGCATAGATTCCAGACTGTAGCCGCATTTAGATTGTGCACCAACAGTCGCGAAACTCGGCCGTATTGGAAGCGCCAACTTTATGAAATTAAAAACTGAAACAGCGAATGGATGTCGCCGATCGGGCGCAACTTTAGCGCGACGTACGCCAGAACTTTTTCTATTAGGAACTTTAACTTTTCACATGTGCGAGATTTTTTCCTCAAATCGAAATTTCCGAGTGAAATAACATTCATAATTTTAGTTTCTTTGGTGAGGATTTTTAAATGCTGTTTGTGACTTCATGTTTAGAGTTCAAATGTGTAGGAATAATATAGTTCTTAACCAGAATAGTAAATGAATTTGTGCATTAATCTAGCATCTTACCAATAATTAAATACATATTTTATCGAAATCCATGACGTAGTTTTTCGTGAAAAGTTAGGATCCATCACATATAGGATATAAGATTTTAGCGTTCCATTTTTACATTAAATAAGTTAACTGATCCAAAGGCAAATTTTTTTTGTCAGCTTGTGACCACGGTTGGTGCAACCGAACCGTTGGGCACAAAGTAGTTCGTATTAACTACTCAAAATACTACCGTGGTTTGAGCCATTAACTTATTTTAAGTCCTCAGATAAACAAATATATATAATATTCGATTAATGGTAAGATTTTGCATTAATCAAAATTGCAGTTTAATCAGCCCGAAATTAATATTTAACCAATCAGGTGCCAGGCGACAATAAAAAGCGCAACAATAAAAGTTGATAGAAAGTTACATAGCTTTCGACAAAAACACATCAGATTGCACTCTTTTTACATTGCACCACACTTAAATCCTTAACAAGATCTAATTTTGAACTACAAGCGTACTTTGACGTGCTGTTGACCTAACATACTTTTTTGTTCGTTTTTACGAGATGCAGCAAAATGATGTCCAGTAAATATGAAAACTCAAGAGGCAATTTTGGTTACCCCTTATGATGATAAAATCCATATTGAACAATGCTGCATTAGAATGTATTGACGAAAATCCCCCCGAGCATGATGCAAAACACAAAGTCAAAGTTAGCCCCAAACTCGCTAGAGCAACCACGGCGATACTAAATTAATTTGTTCCTCGCTGAAGCTCAAATCTCATAAGCAAATTGACGAAGGGATCTGAACTCTTGTAATATATTCAGAGTACACAGATCGCTGTTGGTTCTCCAGATAGTCGCCAAACATCGGCTTGCATCCACGAACAGATATGCTAATGTGTCGTGTGCTACTTGATTATTGGGTGACGGTGTGAATGACGAAAACAAACATGCAAGTTCAAACACTTAAGCCTAAATACTGATCAATCATGTCATCATGATACCCCGCGGTGCCTTTTTTCTCGAGGGGGAAATACCTACGGCACAGTCACTCTTAGCGGAGAACTGAAAGTGGCGTGTCGGGTTCGTACCGACTAAAACTCCCTCGGTAGCCAAGGCTGCTCAGCAGTGAGGGAGTCGGGATCCCTTGTGGATTCTATGTAAGTTCTTTGACCACGCCAACCACTAAGCGGCCACTTTGTCACGCAAAATAAGCATGCCTACCCCAGGCACTTGCGGTTAGCTCAGTTGGAAGTGCAGCATGCGCGATACGTAAAGGTCGTGGGTTCGATTCCCGCACCGCAAGGGGAGATAATTTTTTTCTATTTTTAATATACTCGTATACTATTTTGTCTTATTTGTTTAACTCTTATTTATTCGAGTCTTCATACAACGAGAAGATTTCGCTAATGTCAAATGTTTAGAGGTTATTCCTTAAATAAGTTCTCCATTCTTTCACATCGCCTCAAATAAAAATAACACGATTTAGACAACACAACATTAGGAGGGACAGAGAAGTCCACACTTATCAGTAATCGCTTCAGCATTGAAAGTTATAAGGCAAAAATTAGCATACTTACACAAACAACCACACCGGTCAAAATTTTAACCCTCCCTCAAAACTTTGCTCAACGTAGTCGGGAAGTAAAGAGCAAATATTGTTGCAAGTTCCACTGGAGCAAGACTGCTCTTTTTTTTAATGTTTATAACTAGACTTTTTAAAAGTTAAGTGTATTTCTGCGAACGTGTTTTTTTTAAGAATTTGTAAAGGCCAATGATCCCGTAAGAGCCTATTTCAAAGCACAATTAAGTCCAAAGCCAGCTCTTCACGTCATGATCAAGTTGCTTAGTGCGTATTCAAATACCCCACTTTAAAAATACCTTTACTCATATTTTACTGTGAAACGTTACTGTAAAAATCAATACCAAAAATATAAAATAAAATTTACAAAATTATAAATAAAACGTTTTATTCGGTCAGACAAAGCTTATCGCCTTAGCTTTTTGTATAAGATATGATAAAATAAAAATATAATATTTAGAAACATGCTACGCGATAGGCAGAATCTGATAACCTTTTTCTTAGAAGCGAACACTAATTTCTTAATTTATATTTTATATTCGTAAAGAAAAGATCATTGTTTAAATTTTACTTTGATAAATTAGTAGTTCTAGCTTTTCGTGACTTAATTTACGTACAATAAATGTAATACATATTTCTTGCCTGGAAGAGATTGTTTTCTAGCAATAAAACCACCTAAACTGTATATGAATATGTCTGTAAAACAAATTTCTGTAAATTTTTCTGTGCTGCAAATTATACATATATATTTGTCTACATATCTTGCGAAACGCGTCATACACCAAATCTCATTGATCCACGTTCACTGTAATTTAATGTAACCAAAACCTCAGCCATTCGTAATAATTTTATAATCATACACATTTAACCCTCGGCCGATATAATTAAGCCGGGACTCGGCTATAAAATACTCCAATTAAACCCCTCACTAAGTTGGAACATTAAAACTAATTCGGAAGATTACGAGTCGGGGTTTCCTTGTTACTGAGAAACAGTCGGCAGTTACTGAGAAGCCGCGGTTCGCGATGTTTTTACTGCTCTAAATGGTAGAAGGTTTTAGATATCAACCATAGGTAGAATTGATTTTGCTAACCTCCGTAGCTGGTGGCGAGCGGGGACTTTGGCTTTGCGGCATCTCAGAGATTCCCGGTTCAACTCTCCGTCGGGTTAATGTGGTAACTAATTTTTCTACATTGTTTCGGATCTGGGTTTTGTGATACCTTCGCGGTTTCTGTAGTAGATTCACTTTGCATTGTATTCAATGAGAGTGTTATATGTAACCTACTTGAATAAAGATATATTTGAGTTTGATTTTCTAATTTATGTACCAGTGCCTTACCTACTTACCATATAATTAGAGCTCTGTATGTTATGTGCTCTAATATTTATCATTATTATTTATAGATTCACAGTTTCCTGCAAACACAAACAAAATATTGTGCCCCGCATCATGGCGAACAATCGACAACACATCAAGGTATACATTTCCAGTTCTATATATTCGCTTTTATGCCAACAGCATAAGATTGAAATAAATTCAAAGTGTCTTACGAGCTCATGACTGTACATCAATGATTAAGGTCTATATTCTATTATAATGAACACAAGCATTTCATATCCTAAAATAGTCTCAGAGAAGTAAGTATAAGATATAGTTTCTGTGGAGCGGCAAAATATGCAAATCACAGCTCTGTCTCATAATAATAGACCAAAACTAGGTAGCCGTCTAATTAACACTAATTATACTCAACATATCGCGTATCCTTCGTGATAATTGGTGCATAATTAATATTGCAATGCCTCATTACACATTTTCAACGGATACTACGAGTAGGTGTTTATTTTTGCAGAATTTACATACAAATTTTAAAAATACTCGACATTAGTGCAATGGAACTATTTGATATGATAATATAATGTTTGCTTAATGTGGTACAAGGTACTAAGGTGTGCAGAAATGATGTTGGCGATTGCACATAGTTTTTTGTCGGTATCTTCTCGGTAGTTACAGGTTCCGAAAAGGAGGTAGCATCATTTTACATAGACACTATTCATAACTGATTGTGTTGTAATCCATATTAATAAAAAGATTTGACTATTGACATATTGGATGTTATGTATGAAAGTGCTCACACAAACCACCAGAATTTGGGTTCGAAATTTAAAGAAAGAGACAAAAATTATTTCTCGTTGCGGCTTGGAGATCGAACCAAAAATTCATGAAATTCATTATGAATTCATCGCCTACGATAGTTTGCGGTTATGTCATTTGGAAGAGTAGCATGCGCGATACTTGAACGACCTTCAAGTATCGGGTTCAAGCTCCGCACCGCAAGGGGAAATTTTTGTTTCTGTAACTTTACTTTTTTAAGTACTTTAGAAGTACTATAAAAACTTTAAAAAATCTATTCGTTTCGATAGTTACCAAAAATAAAGGTAACTTTAGGTGAGTAACCTACAAAACTGCGCACGCACACTAACACTTTGCTATATAGATGCTTCTAAAAAATCAAAGATTTTTCCGGCACGCATTAAGTTTTTTTAATAGGTACCTTTGAAGACCTTTTGTACTATTTGGTTCCGTGATAGGCCCTTTGCTCACATTTAAGGGTCGAATGGTCTGCGAATAACTCTGTACAATAATTACTCATTCCTCGCCGGCTATCCGTCAAGGGCTTGAAATAGGGTCGGCCTGAGCCCTTAGGGTAGGGTATGACATGTTTTATGTGTGAGACATTTGATTAATTTCATTTACATTTTACGTTTAGGGAAATTGTTGATGAATACTTGAGAGACGTTCAACCGTAGTAAGTACTTTGTCTTCGGTGATGCAGTGGCTGAGGTAAAAGTCGCAAACCTTGAAGGTACCGGGTTCAATTTAGGGTAGAAACTTTTTTTTAATTTTCTGGGTTGGCCTCAGTTACCCTCCGCCCTTTGGTATTTATAATACTAGGAAAAATCTAAGAGTTGGTTTCTGGGATCAAACGTATTAGAATCTGTAAAGTGACAGAATATAGATCTACGCTAGGTATCTATAATTAACATTTACGACGGGAACCCCGAAAGATAGTTTTTCCTTGAATATTTCATCCGATTATTAATATTATAAAAACGAAAGTTTAGAATAATGTATGGACGTTTGTTATTCTCTCACGCTAAAACTACTAATGCCCAATGTATTACGATTCGTAATGTACGAGTATCTAACATTACTATCCGTTTTTCACCAACCGACTACGAGTCGATTATACCGTTACTAGCTGTTGCCCGCGACTTCGCCCGCGTTATTTCGGGATAAAAAGTATCCTATATGTTAATCTAGTATTTCATCTGTCTTCCTACCAAATTGTATCCAAATCCGTTCTGTAGTTTTTGCGTGAAAGAGTAACAAACATCCATACATCCATACTTACAAACTTTCGCCTTTTTAATAGTAGTAGGATAATTTACTTTCCGTACCAGCTGCCGTCAGTCGTCGGTCAGTCGTTTTTAGTTTACGCGTCTTATAATTTACTACTATCTGTTAATAGAAGGGATTTTTTACCAATATTGGAATCAAGCATCAATTAATTTGGCTTCTTTTTATCCCAATATATTGCGAAAGAAGTAGAAACTAGTTGATTCATAAAATAATAATATTAAGAAAGTGTATGTCAAAAGCTGAAAAATCCTTGTGATATATTTGCATTGATTTAATTGGCATTATAATTCATCCAACACCGAACTGAAGCCTTAGTTGCAGTATTTCTTCACTGAGCCTAATCTATTCATCTTTTAATTGAGATGAGACTTGTATCCAGGAATAAAACTTTTTATTATTTTAGTAATTTTCGCCTTTAAACTTGTTTATACAACGAGCAATTACTGACTTAGCAGCTTATAGCAAAAGTAGCTAAAATCCCCGCACTGTCTGAACTCTAAACATCGAAATAAACAGATAATGAGGCTGCAAAGTGCTAGGCTAATGCTTAATTGTATCGCAAACTGGCCTGATAAAAATATATCGGTCTCTGTTATAAATAATAAACAAAATTGTCAACGATTTTTTTATCAAATGCCCACGACATAAAAGGAGCACACCCTCCAAATTTTAAGTCTCTTTTTTATGGTGCTCTTCGAGATTAACCTCATCTCACCTGATGTTAAGTGGTAATGAGGACCTAGCTTAGCGGCGACAAGTACAGCATTATTAAGCTATTACTGTACTTGTTGGTCTTACCTCGAAGGCTTGACCCCTGCTACTAATGTGGAACCCCACGATCTCTGGAAACCTTACTCACAGGAAGGAATACAACAATATTAAAGTGATTCCTTTTTGGCTACGGTCTTCTGGAAGGTGGAGGTCCTGTCGGGCTGCATTAGTTCGAACGATAAAACGCCCTACCTCTCTTAACTTAGTCCTACTTATATACAACAAACTAGTGTATACAATAACGCTTCGAAAAAAATAAACGAAAATGTTCACAAGTAACCTTCAATTCAGTGGGCAATCGGTTCTTTTTAGAACATTACCTCCATTGTAATCCTGAATCATCTTTAAAGAGATTACGGACCCTGATATACCGTGCCCAATATCGTTTGAATAATGACGTGCGCACGCAGCGTACACTTCCAATTGTGATCCTTTTTTCTATGTCGGTTAGAAAGATATCTCGTACCTTTAATCAGTTACGGTTCTCCTTTCAAGCAAAAAAAGGAGGGATTAACAAAAGGACCAGATCGACATCCTAAAGACAAATTCAAGAGAATTCCTTTTCTACAAAAGGAACTCCGGTCGAAATTTACATACATCGATGACTGTCTTGTTTACTCCCTGAACATTGAAGAGCAAAGGGGTCAATGGTTGGTGTTGTTAAGATTTCAGTTGAAATGGGATGTGTTTCTGGAGGAGGGAAAGGTTGATGCCGTCTTGAATTTCTTAGATGTTATGTATTTTTCGCCTTTTACGAGTTTGAAACGATTTTGCATGATTGCGAGCTTTCGGATCAGTGGTTGTAAATAAGAGTAGTTTTGTATTATTGTCTTTGGATACTTTTGAAGGATCCCGTCAGTACAACAGCTGGTTTTGGATGCCAGTGTCTGATTTTGGTGAGCAGAATATGTTAAAATGAACCTATTTTTGAAATGTAAATTGACGATAGCAGTTCCTGTTAATAATAAAATTTATAATTGTATGTTTTCCTGCCATTGTTATGGTTAACCTTAGCATGTTTGCAATAAAAGAGTTCAATCTTGTAATCTTGTCTTGTAATCTTGTAATTAAACAAAATCTGAGCACTTTATAAAATCAAACGCAATTACTTATAGTTACAAATCTTTTACTGCTGTTATAAATGTTATATAACGAAAGCAATACCAACAATTTTAAAAATAATGAAGAAAGCAGACTTGAAAACAAACATTTTCACTTTATATCAATCAGCGAACTTGGACACAGACATTTCAAATTATTCCCAAACCCACAACGTGTTCCAGCAATATTTTATTCTCTTATCATCCGCGCCTAAATTTTCCACTCTCCCGTGCAGGCATTACGTTCAAATTTTCACAATTTGACTGACACGTGGCATGAAACGTAAAAGGCAATGAAACAGCGAGTCACAAAGCGGGGAAAAAATTACGTTTCGGACGTCTATAACTTCCGCTTTGCGCATGCAAATTGTCGTGTAAGCGAAAAATTCGGAGAACTTTGTAAAAATTCAACAGGTGACATTTTGGGAGCGCGAAACAGGTTTGCTTTAACTGATGGGTTACGATAAGGTAGTAATAAGCTTACAATCATAAAAGTAAAAAAAATAATGCATCAGACAAAAACCTATCAAAAATTGAAAATACCTGTTTTATACAAAAACAAGTAATTAAAATATGGGTGGCGTCGATCTTTCCAACCTTGCTGTGAGAACCTACATAATACTGCATTGATTTTCACATCATCACATTACATCGCCTTTTTTCAATCACAATGGCAAATTACAACCTAATTTATATTGTGTTATTACCAACCTAATTTATTTAAGCGCCGCATAGTAGTATTTATAAAAAATAAAGCTTACAATGTATTCCAGGTTCGATGACAATAACTATGTCATCAATATAAATACAATCGTTTGCCAAATTATGGCATTATTGAATAAATATTCTTCTATCTTCAATTGTATCATTTACGATACAAACCATGCTAGCGTTCGTCTGGAAGTTTTTATTAATTGATTGAATAGGTTGTTTACTTTTAACTCCAAATCATATTATTTCCGTGTAGACTTTCAGTCAATTTTACTAACCTATTTTATTTATGTAGTGCATACATCTTCTGTTAAGCCACACTCAATTTTAAAACTAATTACTCAGTTTTAGAGATGAATTCATTGAATGCCTTTTCCTCTGTGCATCGTTTCATAAAGTTGTCATAAAGTCTAAGTGATAACTTATTTTTAGCATGTTCTCTTTGAAACTCTTATAATTATTGCCATAATTTTTTCGTTGTGAATTCCGTTATCAAATACAAATTTGAGTTATTCTTCTTATGGATCCGCGGAGGATTAATAAAAACCAGACAACATTCCATAGCCAGAGATGCATTGCCATGTTTCCAAATAGGTTTAAGCACTTGTATTGTGGGGTCCAGATCTAATGGTGGGACCAAAATACATATCTAAATACATTCATAAACACTATACATAGACCAACACACATTATGCTCTAGGTTAGGATCGAACCCACATAGCTTAGTTCAAGAACTAGCTAGATTTCAACGGCCAGTAAATATTATATCTAAATAGTTGTTACCCATTACATTGCCCGCGTTATTTTGATATAAATGTCCTATACGTTAACTTAGTATGTCATCTCCCTTCCAACCAATTTTTATAGAAATCGGTTTTGTAGTTTTAGCATGTAAGAGTATCAAATATACATTCAGACATCCTACATCTACACATTGTTATAAATACACGCATTGAAAATATTATTAGGACAAATATAATTAAGAACGATACAGCTAACTGGGAAATATCCCGACTCCACTGCAGGTGTAACGAGAAAATTACGAAAACTGTGTAAGCATCCGGTGGATGATTTGGCCCGGAAGCGCCACGCTCTCGCCCTCCGCTCGCTCGCTCATTTCCGTAGTTCGCTCGAATCGCCGGCAGAGGGCGGTAGGCGGAGAATTTGAAAATACCCCGCGAAACATGGGAAACGCGGAAAGGGTAAATAATTTAAAGGGGTAACGGGAAAAACGTTTGGTTTAATTTGTGAATGTTTTGTCTTTTCACCAGGTGTTTTTGTTTTCTTTGCTGGAAATTTGACTCGTCAGTTTTTGTCAATTTGACGTTTGTGTCATGCATAGCTGGAATCCAGCAAAATTCAAGATTATTCGCCAAAGTATTGACATACAACATTGCAATAATTATTATTAAGACAGGACATAATATCCTTAAATATGTTAACTAAAAAGTCCATATAATTTACTACCGTGGAGTAAAAGGACTGTAAGCATACAACTACCATTAAAAAACATATTAATACGAAACGGCATATCCCTGTTATATAAAATAAAAATTTGTTACCGAATCAGCATGATTTATTCAGCCCGTGCGAGGTTGATTCATCATTTTCGTACGATAAAACACCGTTATTTTTCGCGTTATAACTCAGGGTGGATGACTAATGACTCCATAGAAATAACAATGGGAACTCCTCTAAAACGCCATGGTAGGTAGAGCGTAGTGCGGCAGAGTTAATAAAGGTCTTGTAATAAATTATACGTTTCCTTGAGGGTTTTCTGAATGCTTTTTGTAATTGCTAACGTTTTTTTGTAAATGAAAAATCATATTTCATCCGATTTTTATTTTTCATCCGACGCTTAAAGAGGGTTGTTTAAATTTTGATGTTAATCTGTTTGTTTGTGTATCAGTGTATCTATCAGTGGTATTGTAGCTCTCAAACGGATCGGACGACTTCGGTACGGTTTTTTCTGTTTGAAAGCCATTTTCTTCGCGTTTTTGTGTGACATTTGGTTAGTATTTATCAGGAGTGTAAGGATATCTAGTCTATAAAAATAAATGAAAGGAAGACTGACTATGGGTTGCTCAAATTTTAAATTTAATTTTTGTTGTAAAGCAGCAAACATTCTCGCCGCACAAATATGTGTAAGTATATTCATAAAAAACTGTTGTAAAGGATCCGGCGTATAAATTAAAATCCAATTTGTTAAATCACTAAAATTACGTGAACTTTGTGTTTTATGAATTTCAGCGATGCGGTAGTGGAAACAAACTAATGACATGACATTGCTGAAGTGATGCGACAAGACAGACTAATTAGTATCCATCATTGTAATGATAAACGCCCAATCCACCTGTTCATTAATAGTGAGAGCTCTTAACTTCTAAATAAGAATCGTGGGTACATCTTACTCGGCTAATATTCAGGTAATAAACATTTGTGATTGTTGGTCTAGATACTTATAAGTCTAACCTAAATATTTTAGGCTACTTTTTGTTTTAAGAATAGGGGAAGATGGAGGTAATAACGCCTTTGAAAGTTTATATGCCAAAATTCTTATTATTTAAATTAGAGAAATGATATATGGCACTAATCTTGGATTAAAATATGGCCTAATTTTTGTTTTGAATATTAGAGGAGATAGGGGCAAAATCAGATATTCTATATTAATTGCTAGAAAAGACTAAGTCCACGCGTATGAAGTCGAGAGCGACCGCTTGAAAATCTAAATATATAAAAGGAGAAACTGATTGACTGACTGACATCAACGCACAGCCTAAACGGCTAAGCGTAGGCACTTGAAATTTGGAAGAGACGTTGCTTAGATACCATAGAAGTGCACTAAGAAAGAAACTCCCGAAATTCCCATGGAAACGGGAATAAGCGGGAAAATCCTTTTGTAAACAAATCAAAACTGCTTAAGTTAGACGCTTTAAATTTGGCGTGCAGGTACCTTAGTAAATTTAAAGCTTAGTTGCAACAGGACATGGCAAAATTCCTACGGGAACGGGAGTTAGCGGGAAAAATCTTTTGTATGAAAAAAATTAAACCACGTAAGATAGATTTTTTCAATCTAACATGCACCTTAGTAATTATAAAGTTTCTCCCACACGCACAAAGATCTCTCTTTTATAACACGCCACGCGCACAAAGTCGCGGGCATAAGCCAGTATATGTATATAGTAGATGTTGGTGAATGGTGATACCGTTGTGTCTGCGCGCGATGAGGCCAGTCTCGCCCGAGGCATCTCATTTGCATGGTCTTTCACGGCTATTGTACATACAAAAACATGTCAGTCTACTCACTTTAGACTTTACACCGCCCTTATGACGTGCGCATAAGAGTTTTTATCGAACTGCGAGTGTTTATCTTGACGTGCTGCCGACCGTACAGACCTGCTTGAGACGAAGTCACATCAAATGCATTGAGGTATATATTGAAGGACATGAGATACAATTCAATTCAACATTCTTTTATTTATGTAAATTACAACAGTAATATTTATGAAACGTCTATATAATGCAATTGACGCTACCTCCGGTTCTAAACATATAACTTACAGAGAAGATCCCAGCAAGAAACTCTGTCGTTAATATTAAAAATGTTAGCTGAACTTATAACTAGTTTTGCACTAAGACATACAGTGTGGAGTGTAAATTTAAAAAAATAATTAATTGATTCAAAGTAATAAGAAATAAATTAAAAAATGTATATATTTAGGACAAACAATAATGATAAAACAGTTGGAGATACAAATACACAAAAATGGAGACTTACTTGGTGAATTTCCGCTGGTTTAAATATGCGTGGAATACAAAATGTCTTTGTATGGGCAAAAGACATCATGGGTAATATTACATGCAAATTAGTTCTTATTTTTGCGATACTATGTCCAAAATGCTTTGCGTGGTTTTGATTGTATGTACTATATTTTGGCGATTGGGTGGGACCGAGAAAAAAAGTAATAGTCTAAATCGGTGCGGTATATAACTAAGAATACAGGTGACCTAGACTTAGACCAAGAATAGGTACAGATAGGCTTTTAAGGTACATATTATGTACCTTATGGATACAGTTAATTTTGTAAAAACTTATTATTTCAAATTTAAAAAGAAACAACACAAGATTTACCCCATGCTTAGAAACAATATATTGAACATGCTAGCTAAAGAATTAAAATAAAAGATATTTCATACAAAAATGATGTTATTCATTTTCATGATGCAGGAATTTTATTTCTAGTAGATATGAAATATTTCTGCTTAAATCGGTTGAGGTGGCCTGTGGAACATATCACTTAGCATTAACTGCGTTTTGACCAAATGAATTTAAATATAAAATTAAACGTTACTTTATGCAAAAAAATATGAAATAACTTTTATGAATGATACTAATATTTGTTAATTTTGAAGTTAGTTAATAATTCCTAAATAATTTTCGGTTTTGTAGCGTGGTTTCGTACTCGCAGACAAGCACTTAAAATTTTAAGAAGTATTATTAATTTAATAACAAATAAATAAATAATAATAATGAAATAAATCTAATATATTGGAGTGACCCACTTGGCATGAAATCCGTCTTCTGTTAAGCGCGCAATACATTTTAAATAACCAAACGAAATAAATACTTTTTAGTATGAGCGCATCTTAACTGAAGCCTGGGCGTGTTAGCTCAGGTCTTCAATCCCCGGTCGGACCAGCTTTTGTGAGGAGTGTTTGCACTCTGCAATCCTGTGGGAATGTAAACGGGCACTTGGTTTTGCAAATAAAACTTCCGCCATTTCAAATATTTTTTAAGTTCAAAGTGACGCACACTGGTCCGGATTTTTAATATGGAAGACTTAGGACCCAATGTCAATATTTCGGGCTGAAAAAAATCATGTGGATAGATAAATGAACGTTCATCAACCTTTGTTCTAGCAGTTTTTATGAAATTGGTTATTTTTGCGAAAAAAAAAACATTGAAAAAAAATTTGTATGGAGAAAAAGTGAAATATTTTTTTTTTTCGAAAAGTTCAAAACTGTTAGCAGTGAAACCTTTTGTGTGTTATTGTATTACACTTATTCGTTAATTCCATATTTTTTTTATTTGCATATACTTGCAGCCTTGGCCAAAATATGCATCGGAACTTTCATTGTATTTATTTCAACTATTTGTGACAATTTAATTTTTTTATTGATTTATAGTCACATAATTTACGCATATTTTCAATATAATAAATTTTAAAATCCATTATTTGTTGACTATGAATGATTTTGAAAAATAGATTACAATTTAATTTAAAAAATCAAAATAATATTTTACTTCTCATGGTTAGCTGTTGCTTAAAGCACAGCTAGTGATCGAATGAGGCATTGCCTGCCTGCTAATATTCTCCTATTCCCTAATATAGCTATCACTTTTATTTTCTACTATTGCTGTCTCTTTCATTCTCTTTTGCTCACTCTTTTTCTTCTTAAGACAAGTGGTGTTCCACGCTTATAAATCAGATAAAATAGACAAGAGCTCTACTGGTAATACAAAATATTTACTTGCAGCTTTGGCGTTTATTTCGTTTATCCTAATATATATTTATTTAAAATCAGTACTTTTGCTTCTTTAAGTGGTTTCGGGAAAGTAAATTCGGTACTAAGATAAAATCCATACTAATATTATTAATGTGAAAGTGACTCTGTCTGTCTGTCTCTCTGTCGCTCAATCACGCCTAAACTACTAAATAAATCTAGTGTCCCAAAGAATATCTATACCAAATTTCATCTATATCGGTTCAGTGGTGCAGCGGTAAATTTAATGTAATGTAAACGACCTTCAATTATTTTTTATTGTACTGCGAGAATTGTGCAATAAACTATTTCTGGTTATTTTGTTATACATTTTGAAGTTGATTTATGAATAACTAGTGGCCATCCGCGACTTCGTCCGCATTAATGTCGGTTATCGCGACGCTATTCACGCGGACGAAGTTTTAAGTAGCATAGGGTATGTATGTAAATGTATTACAAAATAACTAAAAATTGTTTATTGCATAATTCTTGCAGTACAATAAAAAATAAATTGAAGGTCGTTTTCATTACATAAAATTTAATACATTTTTTATCAATTTAGTACATAATAAATAATAATAAAATAAGTAATTAAATTAAAAATAAAGTAATTAACTAAAACTATCTATACATAACATACAAATTAATATAAATAACTTAAAACTACAATAGAAAATAATTGAAGGTTGTTTACATTACATTAAATTTAATACATTTTTCATTAATTTAGTAAATAGGAAATAATAATAAAATAACTAAAATGAAATTAAAACTAAAGTTATTGACTAAAACTATCTATATATAACACGCAAAATAATAGTTATAAATAACTTAAAACTTATTCTAAAGGATCTGGCACATTTTCTGGAGCTTCTTCATCAACTTCAATTTCTTCTTCAACTTCTATTAATTCATCTGATAATATCAACTGCGTAGCTTCTGGAAACATCCTTGATGACTTAAAATTGGTGTATTTAGGTTTCAGATGAGATATATATGGATCTGATGATATCAAAAAATTGTGTATAATGTCTTCATTATTTTGCAGTCTTCCTGTTTTCCTCGTGTGTCGCTCTCTGGTATTTCGAAAGTCCTTATTTCTTGCTTCTCCTGCTTCTTCTGACAAAATTCCGATAGGAAGGCAAGAGAAATGTTTGCATATGTCAGCGCCATGTATCAACATTTTGTGTATGCTGGAAGGCATATTGTACCAGGGGTAGTGATGTACAAAGATCTCAGCAGTCTCCTTGCAGTATTCACGGAAACTATCGATATTGACAGCCTTTCCACAAGATAACACTTGCAATATAACTGCGAAGTGCTTTATCAAATCAGCATCAATCTTCGTTATTTGAGCACTTTTTTTGTATTCCCGAAAAAATCTTCTGGCCGTGTTTCCGTCATTAGTAGTTCCAAAGCCCTGCTTTACAACATCAATCAAAAGTCCCATTTGTTGTTTGAACTCCGATTGCACCATATCCTTCCTTAACTTCTTAAGGTTTTTGTTGTCACCTCGTGCACTCCACATTTTGAAATCTAAATTATATGAAATATGTAAAAGACACTCCATGCTTCGAATCCACATATGGAGTGTTGATAGTCCATATTGATACACATCGTCCCGTACAGGTCTTGAAAACATTTCTGAAAGATTATTCATCTCACTAGGTTTTGCAAGACAAACATTGCACGTAGCTGCAGATGGAGTATCTGTAATAATTGTAGCCACTTTCCCATCAATCATTGTCATGTGCAACTCATGAGTAACTTCCAAGTTTCCGCAACTTGAAATAGTCAAATTTCGTATTTCTTCCTCCATTGCCGCTTGTTCTTGCTTAACAAATTCGGTCGTTTCCTTCGCAAACTGAAATTTAATAGGTCTGCAATAAGATGTTGAAGATGGGTTTGGATTATTCCAAATAACAACATTGCCGCTCTCGAGCTTCAAAGGAACGAGGCTCGTCATGAACACAGAGGAGTCGTCGAATTCTGCCAGTTCACTTCTTTGCTTGTAGTTGCTCTGTGCTGAAGATCCATCGAATCCCCACTTGGAGGTAAGCTTCAAGTTTTCACTGCACATATTTAAATCATCACCAACGACTTGCAGTATTCTTCGAGTTGTCACGTCTAACAGTGCTTGTAGTTTCACCTTCACTAAATGTTCTGATACTTCAATATCTCTGGTATCTGGATAACACCTCTGCTTAGCTTCCAACAACTTGTAGTAAGACGGAAGCTTCAATTGCTGTGACAATGCTGACCGTAAAGTAAGATACTTCCACTTTGACAGATCCAATGATGCAGTAAGGGCCAACGCTTGATCTTCCTGCATAGTGTCCGTCTTCTCGTTTGTTGATAAAAGTGATTCGACAGCTTCAACCTTTTCAGGATTCTTCACAAGGTGATCGATGATGCGAGCAAGACCTTCTTTCCCATTAGACTTTAGCTTCGTGACAAAAGCAAAAGTCAGTTCCTCTTCCGGATAGTCGAGTAATGTACCCGATCGCCTTTTCTTCTGCTTATTCCCCAAGTCTTCAAATGGCTTCCTTGATGCAATGTCTGTAGATGTTCCAATGTCACTAGTCGCCTTCGAAGTAGATGGAATGGGTTGAACAGCTGCTTCTTCTTCTGTAGAACGAGGATCCAAATTTTCGGTCCCTTCAAAAATTTCGGTGAGATTTACTGATTCACATTCAGGCCACTTAATTCTTGTTTCCAACCAGTTCATATGCTTCTTCATGAATGTTTTTTGCACCCTGTGTGCCTCGGTCCATCGACGATTTAAGTTCACAGTAAAAGATCTTGCAAAATTCAATAATTTTTCTGAATCTTCTTGCGAAATTTCAAGCAAAACGCAATCCAAAATTGCTTGATGCAGTCGTTTGTAATCCTTGAGGTCCTCTTGTCGCAGAAACACGTAAATGTCCAGGTTAGTGCCAAATCCAGCCATGATCAAGTTGCTAGATTATTCACGTTAAAATTTCCAGGTATGTTGACTCTTCAAGGGTTGAATGTCTAATGACGCTCCAACATGAGCTCCCGTCTGTTTTATTTGATTCATAAGCGCTCAACTAGCAAGGGTTTCAAGGAGCGAAAGAGAGAGAAGTATGGAATGAAAGAGATAGCGATAGTAGGAAATGAAAGAGATAGCAATATTAGGGAATGGGAGGGGAATATTAGCAGGCAATGCCTCATTCGATCACTAACTGCGCTTTGAGCAACAGCTAACCACTAAGAAGTAAAATATTATTTTGATTTTTAAAATTTAATTGTAATCTATTTTTCAAAATCATTAATGGATTTTAAAATTTATTATATTGAAAATATGCGTAAATTATGTGACTATAAATCAATAAAAAAATTAAATTGTCACAAATAGTTGAAATAAATACAATGAAAGTTCCGATGCATATTTTGGCCAAGGCTGCAAGTATATGCAAATAAAAAAAATATGGAATTAACGAATAAGTGTAATACAATAACACACAAAAGGTTTCACTGCTAACAGTTTTGAACTTTTCGAAAAAAAAAAAATTTCACTTTTTCTCCATACAAATTTTTTTTCAATGTTTTTTTTTTCGCAAAAATAACCAATTTCATAAAAACTGCTAGAACAAAGGTTGATGAACGTTCATTTATCTATCCACATGATTTTTTTCAGCCCGAAATATTGACATTGGGTCCTAAGTCTTCCATATTAAAAATCCGGACCAGTGTGTGACGCTTTGGTACCGTCTGTCGCATTAAGAGTGCGAGAGAGAGATAGATAAACTTTATCGAGTTTAAGATTTTCGCGTTCCTTTTTTATCATTTAAAATAAATCTTTACGTATTTGTCAACTCGCAAGTTGGCAAAATTCTTATTAAGCACGAATGTGCATTAGGACCTACAGTTTGTTTAATTTAAATATATATTTTTTTTAATTTTTCTTATTACTTTGAATCAATGAATTATTTTTTACAATTTACTACATTATTTTATCCAATTACTACACTACAGTGTAGCTATATTTGTAATATGAACAACAGAGTTTCTTGCCGGGATCTTCTCTGTAAGTTATAGGTTCCGAACCGGAGGTAGCGTCATTTGCATTATATAGACGTTTCATAAATATTACTGGTGTAATTTACATGAATAAAAGAATATTGAATTGAATTGAATTGGTCATAACGCGACAACATTTTTAATAGTTAATACGAACTTATAACTGCCCGACGTTTCAGTAAGGTGCACACGAACTGATTAGATATAGGGAAGTGTGTATGAACGAGCCAGGCTTTGAAAGAGCCGATGTGATTTCATCACCTACTCTACATATTCTACCAAACTTTAATTTTACTCCTTAATGGCAACATAAACTTTTAAAGTTTAAATTAAAGTTTCACACATCCCATTGTAAATAATAATGCTTGCATCAAATTTCGATAAATTTAAACTCGATTGTATTCGAATAATCGAATCATTTGATGGTCTAATTCTACCTTACACTGTTCTTAATAAGCAAGCGGTCTGATTAACCAATGATTGCCGACCATCGAGCCTCAACGCTACCGAACTTAAGCCCGGAACACACAAGAGCCGCGTCAACTGTCACGCCGTTTAGGGTGGCGACACAATCCTAGCAATCGAACGAGTGGAGCCTGACCGATGACCGCGCTCGTAAATTGTCAGCCTACAGGCGAAGCTCAATGAGAAGTCAAAGTCAATGTCAAAGTCAATTCATTTATTCATGTAGGTTACAAGTAACACTTATGCATCGTCAGAATGAATACAAACCAAAATTGAAGCTATAGCCGGTTCGGAACCTAATCCTACCGAGAAGAATCCGGCAAGAAACTCAGTAGTTATCCTAATCTTTACAATGTTTAGAGCTAGAGAACTTAAAACTATGGTGTGCGAGCGAACAGACAATCATGTCCATATATATTTATCGTTTAAATATTCATCAAGTTTATAGTATCCTTTTCGCATTAAACATGATTTAATATGGATCTTAAATCTATGCATAGGTAAGTCAACAATACATTGCGGTAACTTGTTGAATATTTTTATACTTAATCCCACGAATGTTCTACTGGTTTTACGAAGCCTATGGTTTGAAATAGCGAGTTTATGTTTATTTCTTGTATTAAAATTATGTGTGTCGGATTTCTTATCGAACAAATGAAGATTTTTACGTACATACATGATGCAATCAAAGATGAATTGGGAGGCCACAGTTAAAATATTAATTTCTTTAAATAATTCTTTAAGTGAATCACGCGATCTAAGGCCGTATATAGATCGAATAGCTCTCTTCTGTAATACAAATATAGTTTGTATGTCAGAAGCTGAGCCCCACAGCAATAGACCGTATGACATTAAACTATGAAAATAGCTGAAATAAACTAGTCTCGCCGTTTCAACATCAGTAAGATGCCTAATTTTTCTAACTGCATATGCTGCAGAACTAAGTCTTCCTGCCAGAGCACATATATGAGGACCCCATTGTAGCCTGGAATCTATAGTGATTCCTAAAAAAGTTGTTGTATTTATGACTTCGATTTGTTCATTATTCATAACTATATCCGTTTTTATTTGCCTTACATTTGGCATTGTAAATTTAATGCATTTAGTCTTTTTTGCATTGAGGACGAGGTTATTTGTAGTAAACCAATGCAAAACTTGTGAGAGCGTATTATTTACATCGTCATAGAATTGCTTATGCCTGTCAACTTTGAAAATCAGAGATGTATCATCTGCAAACAACACAATCTCACATAGACTTTTGGCAAAGTGAGGAAGATCATTTATATAAATCAAAAAGAGAAGAGGTCCTAATATAGAACCCTGGGGCACTCCCATGACTAGTGGTGCGCCAGAAGAAATGATTCCGTTAACATTAACTTTTTGTATTCTGCCAGTTAAATAAGATTGGATTAAAGATATTGCAGGACTTGAGACACCGTAATGTTGCAACTTCAAAAGCAAGGTTTCATGATTGACACAATCAAACGCCTTTAACAAGTCGCAGAAAATACCAATGACATCCTGCTTTCTCTCCCACGCATCCAATATATGTTTGACGAGTGCCACTCCGGCATCAGTGGTCGATCTACCTTTGGTGAAGCCAAATTGTTTGTTGTGTAGTAGATCGTTTTAATTAAAATGTGTTATTAATTGGTTGTATATAATTTTCTCAAAGATTTGAGGCGATTAGATTAGATAGTGAGGCGCCTTTAAAATGCCACTTCTCATGCTGAAGCCCGTTGTCAGATGATGGGTGAACAGGGTGCTAGGAAATTTAATACTCTACGGCCGTGTTTAAATAGTTAATTAGAAGTTAGAAAGCTTTCATTTCATGTAAATTACTGCTTAAATTAGTAATATTTATTAATAGTCTTTATCATGCAAATGAAAATGAACCCCTAGGTTCTGCACCGAAAGTAGCAATTTGGTTATAGTACCGGCAAAAATTATGAGAATAACCGATAAATAACTAGTGCATAGTGAGTATTACTGCTTGTGAAAATTTTCAATAATTTAAACTCGATGGTAACCAAATTAGTTAGTTCCTTTATTTTACTTAACACTATATTCTCAATAAGAAATCCGATTGACTAATGACCGCCTATAGGCGATGAGGTAGTGAAGCCTATATTTTTGATGATAGTGGTACAGGATGTCATGTTGAAAAGGTGAACAAAAAAAAAAACAAAAAAAAAACACATTTATTAACAACGAACACATCTCAATACAAGAAAATAAATTAATCTCATTACATGTACCAACAAGAAATAAAAAATGTTATATGACCAATATACCTCAACAAGATTTCTGGCATTGCTTTGAGTGATCCCGTTTGACATAAAACATATAAGGGAAACTTTTATTATAAATACGTCTTTGTAATAACTTATTTTTACTCAAAATCATTTCTAATTTACTTCACATAAAAACAGAGATCGCATAATTAGCTTCGGTCAACTTATTTCTTGATATCAACAGCGTTTCAATAAGTTTAAAAGAAATCAACAACTCGTTGAGGATTCCAAAACGCGACTTCTAGTAGCCAGTTTGGTACTTCAGCTCGGCTTGGACGGCTAGAGGTCAATGACCGCTTGTGAGGTTTTGTGTGCCAAGCGGCTTGGCACTTCTGGCATCAAACTGTCGATGGATTTGACTTTCCATTTTCCAATTTGATACAAACCCGGTGCACGGTAGAAAGTTATTAAGTTTTAGCTAATACCGGGTCTGCGTTAATTTGTACAACCAAATTTTGGCCTGTAGGAGGTTTTGTGTGCCAAGCGTTTTGGCACTTAAACTATTGATCTATTTAAACTATTGATTGGTAGACTTTTCGTTTTCAAATAAAAAGCCAGCCCGGTGTTTGGTAGTAAGTTATTTTATTCTTTAAGGCAAATACTGTGTTTGCGTTATTTTATACGGATTTATTGTTTTAAGAGAGGTGAGGCACAGCTATTTATCACTCGAACTGAAGCAGCCCGACTGATGAAATAGTTCCACCTTACAGAGGAGTCAAAAAACAATCACTTCGGTGTTGCTGTGTTTCTGTGTGTGAGTAAGGTTTCCAGAGTTCCTTGGGGGTGCGACATTAGTAGCAGGGGTAAAGCCTTCAAGGTAAGGACGATAAGTCCAGTAACAGTATCAGACTACACGTTTTAGACTTAGCACCGCCTTTGTGTCGTGGGCATATGAACCTTTATCGAACTTCAAGCGTTTACATTGATGTGCTGTCATCCGTGCAATAAAAGTTTAGCTTGTGGAGGTTTTGTGTGCCAAGCTGTTCGGCACTTCTGACCTTAAACTATCAATGGGTTCACTTTTGCTGTTATACAAATGTTTAAGCTACTTACGACAGAATTAGAGCAATAAATAAATAAATGAATAAATAAATAAATGCGCCAGACAATCACACCAATCACCTGGTCTCAAACTATGGTTTTCCCTTGTACTATGAGTACCAGACGACGGATACTAACTGGGGGCGTCATCCCAGCACACCCAGACTCAAGTCAATTTAGAAAAGTTCGTTTTCCAAATTGACCCGACCGGGAATCGAACCCGGGACCTTTCGCGCTTTGGCCGCCTACCTTAGCCACTGCACCACCGAGGTCGTCATTAGTAGCAATGTATGTGATTAGTCCAGTATTATTATTCCAGTGTCCAGTAAGCAAGTAAAGGCTCAACCTGTGGCCTTAAACTATGAATGGGTTAACTTTTCAGTGTCTAGTGGATTAGTAAAGGATTAAACCTCTGGAGTTGACTGATGGAAAATGGCACTAAGCATTGAATCCGCCTTTTGTACTGTTTTTTCGTGTAATTAAGTTTTAATAAATAAATAAAGATGTTCAAACATGATATTTACCTATTTTTATTTAGTAAAATGTGATCTGGGTACCCAAACTTCCTCGTACCTTGTTCGTTATCTTAGAAAACCCGTAGGAATACAAACTTGTTGAAACTTTGATTTCTTCCTTCCTTCATAGAAGAACATTGGAAATTAGAAAAGTTTTCCAACTAATTTATGAACAGTTTGTATTAGTCACGTAAATTTATTATGGTTGAGTCTGATTAGGCTTAGAAATCTTATCTTGGGAGGTTTAAAATAGAATTTACTACGAGTATTATCTTTAGGAGTTAAATTGTGTTGTTTCTATGAAAGAGGACTTAATTTTCCTTACTTCGTATTTTAGTCTGAAATGGAGATATCAAGTTCTGGTTAGCGGATGCAATTAACTGGGAAATTTGACGACGGAGAAGAGTTTTTATAAAAAAAAGTTTATCAAATATATATTTCCTACTAAAAACCAAACACTAAAGCTCTCCGAAATAAACAAGCTCTAGCACTTGTTATAAGGATATTAGAATCAAAGCAGTGTTTCTCAGTAACTCTGCATGCCTGGTAACAATGCTTTTACATTAAGGCCCAATACGAAGAGAATTTGCGAAACTTCATGTATTTCTGTTCACTAGAACTATGACCTAAAGTAATATATTATAGTTATATATTATAAGCATTAAATCACTTTTTGTACGTTTATTCAGATATTTTACAAGGTCGCCGCCTTCTTGAAATTTTAAAATAAATGAATATATAAAGAATATACCAGTTTAAAAAAATGATAAAAATTGAAATCGTAAAATTATTTTTCTTCCAAAACTCTGTAAATATAAATTTAGAAAGAAACATTTTTACTAAAACATGTTAGGATTGTGATTCCGGAGGTCGCCGCCTTCTTCATTTTCGATACAATCTATTAGTTATTAAAATAATTCATTTAAAACACAAACACCGTTTCTTTTCAAATATAAAAATTTGCCGTTATAAATATATCAGGCGCTCCGATGTGTACCTAGTGTAAGGGGATTTTAGTTAATTGTGTCTGTATTGACTATAACAGTGAAATAATGTTAGGAAAAGAAATAAATATTACCTAAGAGCTAAAATAAAAAGAGTTTAGTACAAGAACGCAGCTCGAATTGTGAAAATTCCATTTTGAAATTATATTTTTTGTAGTATTTTCCAATACAATAATATTTTTTGTTGGGAGGCTGCTTAAGCTGCATTTTTACTTATTTACATTAGCCAAACTGATCATTTTTACGTTTCTAGGCAAGTGAGAAACTCAAAAATGCAAATCGTCGACGCGCGTGCAATACCGCGTATGTAGCATTTGCCATAAAGATTAAATTTGTCTGTTATTTCATATTATTTCAATCTAAATTAGAACTTACGGGTAAATGTCATTACGCG
Source organism: Glyphodes pyloalis (assembly GCA_037074685.1). NCBI lineage: Eukaryota > Metazoa > Arthropoda > Insecta > Lepidoptera > Crambidae > Glyphodes > Glyphodes pyloalis. The sequence continues at coordinate 1,539,244 of JAYKKO010000030.1, read as the reverse complement.
GTATTGCACGCGAGTCGACGAAATATCACAACCGAGTCGGAAAATAATGAACTGAGTACATGAGTAAGTGCAAACACAGAGACGGCAAATAATGTCATATATTGTCATAGGGGTATGATTGACTGCTTGGAATTGTCTAGTAAGAATTAACACACTCAGGACCTAACCCCCACTATGGAGAAAACAGAATGAAGTTTTTAATTTTTTATTTTTGCAATTTTTACAACGACATTTTGTAAGACTCACAAGAACAATAATTACAAAGTACGTAAAGTTATTTTTCGTACGTAAGAGCTCTTGCCCAAAAATTTTTTTTTGTTTTTTTTTCGTTTTAATGGCCTATGATACGCCTACACATGTTTTTTTTGTAAATTTTGGACTTAAAATGAGACTTTTATAGCACAAAATTCGTTTATTGTAGGTAAATTAAATACCTTCATATCACATGAATAACAAAACACGCGTCTATTGAATATAATTGTTTCTCTGAGTACACCAAAATAAACGTGTTAAATCAATCTGCCGCTTGTGTCTAACCTTTCCTCTGGGTAATAACTTCCTTTAAAAAAAAAGACACGATTATTCGTGTAAAAATGGAAGCTACTTTTATTAGTTATGCTTCATTGCAGACCGCAAAAATTTTAATACAGCTATCCTAATATAGAATTATTATCTTTTACTAATCTGTAGAATAACCGTGCACCGTTTTACTACACTTGTTTATGGGGCCGTCCATAAATTACGTCATCGGCTTTTTCAGATTTTAGACCCCCCTCCCCCCCCCCCTACAATCATCCTATCGTCATTTCTTAATGACACCCCCCCCCCCCCTTCTCCCAAAATTGACGTCATTACCAGTTTAACAAAATTTATTATCAATACATAGTATAAAACAAAGTCGCTTTCGCTATCTGTCCCTATGTATGCTTAGATCTTTAAAACTACGCAACGGATTTTGATGCGGTTTTTTTTTTCAATAAATAGTGATTCTTAAGGAAGGTTTATATGTATAATACATGTAAGTACCTCGGCCGAAGCCGGGGCGGGCTGCTAGTATTATATGTAATATTATTGTTAGAGTTTTTATCTGTAGTTATTACTGTATTTGTGTACATCTATGTATGTTTTATGAGTTATTTTAGTATTGTACGCGCCTTAGCCGCCTCTCACATTTGCAGTCTCACTTACTAGGTGTGCTGGAAGAAATTTATTTTTAGAAATAATCTTTTTGTACGTGAACAATAAACTATAAATAAATAAATAAGAATGACGATAATTTCGGAACACCCCCCCCCCCCCCCCCCTATCAATCATTTACCGTCATCCGCAGACCAACCCCCCCCCCCCTAATTTAGTATGACGTAATATATGGACGGCCCCTATGCTTCATTTATGACACGAATAAACGTGCAGTGATACATTTCTGTTAACAAGTCACAAATTTATCACTAGAATAATAAAATTATATGTTTTTTCTTGAATACTGAGAAAATCGATAGATTTATTTTCTTAAAAAATATATGAGCTGATATGTTTAACCTTTAATATAATTTATACATTAAATATATCTATTCATTACGTCATTAAAGTAATGTGATTTCAAACGTTTTTATGGTTTCCTGAAAAGTTGTAGTTTTTCGTTTGCACGTTTATTCGTTGGAGCCATCGATATGTTTGTATGTATGTAACGAATAAAGTACAAAATTGATAATCTATTGGTACTTACTAATATTACAAAGTAGTAAGATTTAATAAATTAATACGTACGCAATGCTGTCTCTATTGTATTAGTACTACATGGCATTCGCTCGTACTAGCACCGCACACTCGTGCTGCGCTAGCACGAGCTAATGCCAAATGCGTTCAATAGATGGCGCGCGGTTCGCCGCGAAACGGGTAATGTCAATTGCTTCGTATTGGGCCTTAAGTAAACCTATTGTAATTTTTTGTGCATTAAAGTTTTTTTAATAAATAAAAATTTAAATCATCAAAACACTTCATATGAATTATCTGGTTAATGTTATTGAAATAAATTTTTCACACAATTGACTTAGATGAAATTTGGTATAAAGATAACAAAACATAAATAAATAAATAAATCAAATGTATTTATTTCAGATAACTAAGATCCATAGGTTGTTAGTAAAAGCTTATTATGTATGTTAGTATATTATTTTTAAAACGGACCTCGTCATTTAACACATGTCCGATCAGTGGACAATCCCCACTGTCAGCTATCTCCTTCAGTACGGTGTGGCAGCTGCCACGTACTCTGCAATACAGACGCGCTCTTTTTTCGCATGATAGGTACTAGATTAAAGAGATACTATTTTCCCGAAATGACGCGGTCAAATTTTTGGGAAACACAAAGTACATTAGAATACGAGAGAAAAAAACTAAAATATTGAATACTGATTATCCCGAAAGAAGTAATGGGTAACACCAAGAACTTAATAACAAAATAGACAACTATAACAAAACAATTGACGTTAAAGAACTACTAAAATATAAGCAAAACACTCAATTAGAAATACGACGACAACTTAATTGAAAACAACCAGAGCAGTTCAATATACCTATTTCGTAAGAAGAATCTCTCGAGCGAAGATTTGTAAGCTGTGAGAACAAATGAAAATCAATTTCTCGAACTCTAAATAATTAAGGAGCGTTGCCTATTAATCATTGAGACCTGAACCTGAATTTGAGGCATCGAGATAAATGAAGTAACTATGATTATTTTAGTTTAAGAACAAAGTGGTAATGGCGAAATAGGAGCCAGTGGTAAGATGAGATCTTCAAATATATACTTAGCCGGTTACAAAATCACAAATTTTGCACATGGAATTTATAGCATAAGGAAGCACTAAGAAAATATTTTTGTAAATTCTCCTCCTAGGGGGTAAAACGGGGATCAAAGATTTTTTTAAACTTTCCCGCTACTGAAGTTATTCATGTCATAAAACATATGTAATTATATTATTCAAATATTATCTCTTGAGGTGGTAGAGGGGGTAAAGTCAGTATAAGAGTTCGTCTCATCGAAATAATCAATAAAATTTAATGTAATAACTAATTGCAAGCATACGAAGTCGCCGGCGGCCGCTTGTTATAGAGAATCAATAATAATAAAATTGAATGTTCTTGTTGGAAAGACTGGTATGTTCAAACCAAAATGTCTTTCCATTATTATAAATTTATCTGTAAACTAGCTGTGCCCACGACTTCGTTTGCGTGGACTACATCCTTTCAGGGTCGGTTTTACCCCTTTCTCCCCTAATATTCGAAACAAAAAGTAGTCTATATTTTAATCCAAGTTTTGAGCTACATTTGTGCGAAATTTCATATCTCTAACTTAAGAAATAAACATTTTTCCATATAAACATTCAAAGGTGGTATTACCCCCATCTCCCCCTTATTTTCTAATAAAAAGTAGCCTATGCCCGTTCTTGAGATTCAACGTATATCTATACTAAATTTCATCAAAATCGGTTGAGAGGTTTAAGCAGGAAAGCGTAACAGACAGACATACTGAGTTACTTTCGCATTTATAATATTAGTAGGGATAAAACACTTGAACAAGCCATTCTAAGTTGTTTCTTCATTGAAGTATATTTCTGCCAATGTCATTGGGAATATTTACTATTTCCCGATCGAACACGACTGTTTGTTGCTCTAAAGCTTACTTTAGACTTTATGCAGACCACAGATAGAGATTAAGTTATTTTGAGGCACAATCAGGTCTGAAGTGAGTACTCTGTGCGGCATACAATGTGCATTTAATTAGCGACTGCTGTGATTCGGCTTCTTCAGACTTTTTGACTATGGGGGTCGGATCACAGCTTTTTATACGTCAATATGTTTTACTTTTCTATTCCTTTTGTTTTATAAATCATTGCACTAGCATTATTAGTTTGTATACACCTTAGTACTTTGTCATACCAAATCTCCGCCTAACTAAGCAAGTCAGATAGACAGCGACTTAATGTGATAAGGTACAGACTTGTTCGTGACTTAAAGCCCCTATCTCTCTCCAGTTGTTTTCCAGAATACCAAAGTCAAAGTCAAAGTCAAAGTTATTTATTTGTAAACACAGGTTACATAAAGATGTTAATTGATATATAAATATTCCCGCTATGTTTGCCTTATATTAAGGGCGTACAAATATTTGGTTTAACAATGTTACTACAGAATACAAAACATACTTATTGTCTATTAAATAGGTATCCTGCTACTACATGTCTAACAAATGTCATTTTGTTTAAATAGAATAAGCACATTATATTATGTCCGTTAGATATTCATTAATACTGTAATACACTTTGTTGTTTAAAAAATCAAACAGTTTCTTTTTAAATATAACCAGGTCTTCAGCGTTTCTGATGCCATTTGGAACTTTATTAAAAATTCTAGAACTCATACCCAGTATACTATGGCTTATAAGTGCTGTTTTAGAAGGGAATGAACAAATTTTATTTAAATATCTCTTCGATTTCAGCTTTTGAAACAAGTGCATATTGGCTTTTACAAAATTCGCAACTTCAAAGATATAAAGACATGGCAGTGTCAATATTTTTAATTGTTGAAAATAAGACTTGCAGCTATTGGGTACTCGAATATTGCACATGGCTCTTATGCATTTCTTTTGAGCTTTGAATGCCAGTTCTTTGTCAGAGGCATTGCCCCAAAATATTATTCCATATTTTAGTATCGATGACACATGTGCGTGATAAGCTGTGATAACTGCTACTTGATTTACAACTTTCGAAAGTTTATTTAGGGCATAAGAAAATTGGTTAAGTCGCTTACAAATAGTGTCAATATGAGTTTTCCACGTTAATGTACTGTCAATATTTAAACCCAAAAATTTTGCAGCATTAGTAACCTCAACATTTTTTCCTTGATACTTTACATCTAATCTGTTGGCCGTAGCTCTGTGTGTAAAACTGAGAATTTTCGTTTTATCAATATTAATAAGGAGGTTGTTATCAGTTAGCCAGTTTATAATATTACCAAGGGTATTACTAATTTCCACTTCATAATTGTCAATATTTTTACGTGTAAAAATTACAGTGCTGTCATCAGCAAACAGAACCATAGGATGTTTGACAGTCCTAGGGAGGTCGTTTATGTACACAAGAAAGAGCAACGGTCCTAACACGCTGCCCTGTGGTACACCATGTAATATTTCCCTTTGACTTGACTTATATTGCCGTTCTGTTTTTGACCTTGGACAAATTTTATTTATCTGAGTTACTTGTATTCGTCCACTTAAGTATGATTTAATAAGGTCATATACGTTTCCTCGTATACCATACGCTTCTAATTTGTTTAAAAGTATTTTGTGATCAACGTGGTCAAAGGCTTTAGTCATGTCCATTAACAGAGCTGATACGGGAAGATGTTGATTAAGATTTTTTAAAATTTTCTCTAAAAGGTCGTAAGTAGCTTTGTTTATATTTTTATTTTTTCTAAATCCATTTTGTTCATGTGCAAACAAGGAATTACTCTCAAAGAATCCATAAAGACTTTTATAAATTACCCTTTCGAAAACTTTTGATAAGACTGGGATAAGAGCAATAGGTCTATAACAGTTTATATCTTCCTTATCTCCTTTTTTAAACAGCGGTTTAATGACAGACATTTTAAGGTTTTTGGGAAATATGCCATGTACGATACATAAGTTGACAACATGACTCAGAATAGGACTTATTAAATCGGAGACATGCTTGATGACCATAGTAGAAATTCCATCATACCCTGTGGCGCGTGTATTTTTTAAAGAAGATATTATATTTTTAATATCTTGAGGTATGGTGGGATTCATGAAAATAGAGATATCATTAATGGGAATATGATAATTATTATTTGATTTTTTACCACTATATTCTATTGTCGCTGAAATTTGGTCAATGTAATTATTATTAAAGGAATTTGCTATGTCATTAGGATTACTTGTAATCTGTCCTTGATGTTTGATAGTGGAAATATATTCTTTTGGAGCGATGTTTTGAGAAGAATTGATTATCCTCCATGTCGCTTTTGATTTGTTAGCGGCAGTCTTAATAAGATAATCGTTTTGAGATTTCTGCGTTAAATTTATTATCCTTTTTAGTAATGTGGAGTAATTTTTAAAATTTTGTTTATTACAGTTGTTTGGTTTGTGCCTGTATTTCCATAATAGTTGTCGTTTCCGTTTTGCACATATTCGAATACCTTTAGAAATCCATCTAGTCTTTTTTGTAGTACACATCTTGATTTTAATGAATGGAAAACAGAGATTATAGAAAAGTTTAAATGTGTCAATAAATAAGTTATATGCTTCATCAGGATTATCAGAATTATAAACATCGCAAAATTTTAAATTTTTTAAACAATTGTAGAATTTTTGTAAGTTTTCTGAATTATAATCCCGTTTATATATAAACCAATAAGTACCAGCACAGAATTTATTAACTGGACATGTCATTATTTGAGCGGTATGGTCAGAAAGACCTAATTCAATAACTTCACATTTGCTTCTATTGATGTTTGATATGATGTTATCAATACAGGTCCCACTGCTTAGTCGTGTTGGCTTTCGCGTTCCAAATTTAAGATAATAGCCATCTATCAAATGCTCAAATTCCAACGAAATACTATTTCTTTTTAAAATATCAATATTATAGTCACCACATAAAATAATTTTTCTAGTTGTTTGTCTGGATAAGATATTCAATATATTGGTCAGTACTCTAAAAAATATATTTAAACTGTATGAATTATTTATTGGTATTCTGTAAATACAGACGATTATCAACCCATGTTCAATCATTTCAATACATGAACACTCAACTACATTAGAAACACTGAGATCCGTTATATCTTGTCGTGACTTATATTTATGTGAATTTTCAACCAGTATGCATGTACCCCCGTTTCTGTTATCTCTAGCATAGTGTGCAGCTAAAGTGTAATTAATTATGTTTAAGCATTTATAATCATCTTTTTTCATATTATGTTCGGATATGCAAATAATATCTATATTTTTACCATTCATTGACAGTTCCTTTAGATGCACACTTAAAAGATCTGATTTATTAATAAGCCCGTTAATATTTTGATGCATTACAAGTAATTTTCTATACATGAAAAAAATCTTGATTGGGATTTGTATTGTTTTGAGTAGTAGGGCTATTAGTCACGAAATCTTCAAGAGTTGAGTTAAGGAGAGGTTTATTTATTAATACATTATTGTCTTGAAATTCAGTTTGAGTAAATTTGTTTTGGAAAGTAACAACAGAATTTCTTTCATTTATGTTAGTGTCATACTTTGTCACAGATTTATAGTCGAAGAGCTTATATTTATATTCTAAACATAGAATTTCTTTAAGTAATAATTGACAAAGTTTTACAGTAAATGCCTTGCTTTTTAAAATTGTGCGACTATAATCCATGTCAACATATGTCACATTTTTGTACTTGGAGCAGATGTATTTAAGTTCATAATTCAATTTTCGTTCATGTAAGTGCTTATTATAAGGAATTTCGGATACTATAATGTTGGTCTCAGTTGTGTTTTGAGCCCAGTTTAAGAGCGATTTACCAAATTCAAAAGGATTTTTGTCATTTGTACCAGCAATTACAACTAAATAGTCATTTTTTGTGAAGTTTTTTGACAATTCTTCTCTGTCCGTATTTAGCACTTCCTTCAAACTCGCACCAGGTTTCCAAAAACTAGTCACTTCATATTCCGATCCAAGTAGGTCCTCGAGGGATTTACGCACATTTTTGCCTTGTTGGTCAGAAATAATATGAACTTTCTTCTTTATATTTGTTCTGGTTTGCTTGGTTTCTGAAAATATATGGTTTTTATGCAAAGTTTGTATTTCTAGTTTGCTTATATCTTTTTTACCTTGCGAATCCTCATAACAAATTTCATTGGTGTCGTTGCTGTCAAGTTTGTTTATTTTCGTGTTCGATATTGGTATAGATGTAGGTTGAGTTCCAAGATCAAGTGCCAATAAAGATGATCTTCGTTTTTCTTGTTTTTGCGATCTTTGTTTTTTCCTTTTACTTGATGGTGTCGCAGCCGTGATATTTTGGGTGGACATTCCTATTTTCTTAAATGTTTCTATCAAACCATTTGTTTTAATTAATTCATTTTTTAGTCGGTTATTCTCAGAATTTAAAGTTTCAATCTCGTTATGTGCTGATTGAAGTTCAATTTTTAATTCATCCATTTGATTTTTTAATATTGTTAGACTATCGTTATGTGTAGTATTATCTGGAAGACTTCTCATAGTGGTGTCGAATAGTGAAGAATCATTAGAAATATTAGTCATCGAGAGTGATCTTCGTTGTGGCCGGAAAGTAACATTTTCACAATCATATGGTTCCATTCTGAGCCGGTGCAAATGTCAATTAATCTCGAATAGCGAAATAAGGCGAACAGAAATCCGCGTGGATTCGAACCTCGTCTTCTGGGGTCGAATTGATCTTTTAAATAAAACAAAAGTTAAGTCTCTTTAGTTTTTAGTTGCAAATCTTTTCTTTTTAAAATAGTTTCTTTCAATAAAAAAATAAAAAAATCAAAAAAGAATGCTCATTGTGCGGGTCTTGTCAGCAGTCGACAGGCATAGAAGCTGCGCATTTGCATTCAGCAGTTCTCACTGGCACTTGTAACCACTACACCACGGAGCGGTTGCACTATGACGACGAATTTACTCAACCCAACTAATGGAGCGGCTTCAGTCGGGCGTAGTCGGAAGCTTTCGTCTAAACTCGGGCACAGCGGGACAGCTGAGTCACAGCTGATCAACTCGGTCACTACACTGTTCAAATACTGTCACTGTTTACAATCACAACCGTTCGTTATAAATTGTTTTCTTGTTGAATATCACGCTAGCTTTTGAAATTGTTTAAATATTCTTCACAGTTAGATACGTAGTTAGGTTTTGTACAAGATGACTTAAAATTAGTTTAAGAAATGTAAACTTTAACTGTTGGATGGAATTATTAAAACGGAGCTCCTTTAAAACACTACCGCACAGACGAGGGGCGCGCGGGGTATACCGTACGAGCATAAGACGAGATTAATTTTAATCGTAGTTCCATATTTCTTTGTATATGTTTTTTTATATCTCTTTCACTATTAAGACAACCGAACAAATGAACCAAATCGATCAGGTTCTGTCAACTGTCTACTACTGAATCTAAATCTTTTAACTTTTATTTCAAAGCAATCGCCCTCTAGCTAAAGATTTGGCTGTGAATGTCAAAGTTTTTGTTTCCCAAGGACGACGCCTGCAATCAGTCTTTTGTGTTCAAGAGTAAACGCCGCACCCATAACTCGTCCATCAGTTTGCGTTCTCAATTCGCGTAGTATTCGGAAACCGCAATATTTATTTAAGGTTATATATAAAGAAAACCACATCGATCTACAGGCTTTTAGACTTTATACTATATACTTTATATATATAACTGATATCGAATTACAAGTGTTTGACTTGACGTGTGACTGCATTGTCCTACGGACATTGTTCAACATACGTAGAACTACATAAAATATTAAAACAATTTGAATCGGAACCGCAATTAAAAAGTCGAGGAGCATATTATTAACATTTGAACTTTTTATCTTTAGAAATCTTTTTCCTTCAATCATAATATTTTGACGACCTCCGTAGCCGAGGCGAGCGTGCTGGACTTTGGCGTCACGCCATCTCTGCGGTCCCGGGTTCGATCCCAGTCGGGTCAATATGGGAAACGATATTTTCTCGGGTCTGGCTGTTGTGGTACCGTTGTTGTTTCTGATATCTGTAACGCAAGAACTTTTGCTACTTACCACAGAATCAGAGCAATGTATGTGATGTTGTCCAATATGTATTAATTATTATTATTCATTATTTAATCGATTATTATTTATTATTTAATCGATTATTATTTATTATTTAATCGATTATTATTTATTATTTAATCGATTATTTTTTATTATTTAATCGATTATTATTTATTATTTAATCGATTATTATTTATTATTTAATCGATTATTTTTTAATTTTAATAGATTATTATTTATTATTTAATCGATTATTATTTATTATTTAATCGATTATTTTTTATTATTTAATAGATTATTATTTATTATTTAATCGATTATTATTTTTTATTTAATCGATTTGTTGATCCACAATTCCATTATTAATAAAACTAAATTATTTGCCATGTTACTTGTTTAAAAAACCTGATTAAAATTTTGAAGAAAAGCGTAAGAACGCTTATCACTGTTTTATGCCTGGTTTTGCTGTTACTATTTTTTGGTCGCAAATTTACATCTACAAAGTTTATCGAAGTGTGTTCCATTAGAAAATAATCTTTCTTTTATATCGTAGCAAGTAAACCCAAGTCAGTTTAGTGCCTACCATTGAAAAGTCATTTTAAAGTTGAAGAATTGCTTTTCGTTTAGAATACTAGTGGAGATATTGGAATGAACGAAAAAAGCCTTCAAGTCAGACAAACGAAGAATATTGAGAATTACGATTCATTCAAACGCAGCAATACGTTAAGTAAACAAGTTTTTACAGACGGTTGAATAGATAAAGGCCCTCTCACACCCAGTGTGTTTATCAAATCAAATATTACAAAGGCGAGAATTGTATTAACAGGCAACCTGGTTCACCTGTTAATACTTTTTTATAAAATGTAAAGTATTTAACAAATTTGTGCATTTTCTTGGCAAAGTGAATCGACCAATGAACTTAAATTTGTATGTAACGGCGTACAATTTGTACTTCACTACATAATATAAAACAAAGTCTTTTTCTGTCCCTATATCCCAAAGTACGCTTAAATCTTTAAAAATACGCAACGGATTTTATGCGGTTTTTCTTAATAGATATAATGATTAAAGAGCAAGGTTTTTATTTACAATAAAGAATAGAAAAGCTAATATTTCTAAGTATTTACATTAAATCCGAGCGAAGCCGGGGCGGGTCGCTAGTATATTATAAAACTTGATTTTGAATAGTCTTTAAGGTTTGGACGGCGATTAATGCATTTACTTATGGTTCAGTAGGTGTGATTCCTGCGCGGGATAAGCTTTTTGTATGCTGGCTCTGCCATATTAGGACCAGAGATTTTTAAATTGATTAACTGCAAGTTTTAAAGAACTATATATTTTTTATCTACTATTACAATGTAGGATTCAAACGCACGACTAAATAAGCTAAACACAATTGCGTTTAGCTTATCCTTAATTTTTGTACATAATTACATAATTATGTGGGCGACAATTTTTATGTTTTAATTACCGTAAGACTTCGGTGAGTTTATATTTGTTGATGCGGGAGGATGCTCTTCTTAACATTGTAAAATCTGATCTCGGGAATGTCTAATAAATAAACTAAGCAAATAATTGTTTAATTGCTACTAACGGCATATTCATATTTATACTGCGTTTGACCTCCGGTGACATAAATTAGATTTTTATTGTTTTTTTTAACTTTAAAAATGCGAAAACATAATAATCATAATCATGTTTTAATTTATTTATGAAGTACAAGTTATCGCCAAAATGAATGGAAACCAAAACTATAGTCTAAGCGGGTTTGAAACCTAATCCTAAAAGTTTGAAACCTTTTTAAAACAAACATTATCTCATAAATGCATACAAAATATAAAGTTATATAGTCGATGTTATATCATAGATTAATGGTCCAAGTGAGGGAGGGTACCTTCAACGATTATAATCTTGAACGGAGTTCGATTTTGTAAAACTTTTTAGAAATAACAATGTCAGTGATTTAATAAAGTGTTGAATGAGCAATTTTAGTTCGCAGACTTGGTTTAAATTTTTAACAACTTCAGAGCCAAAAATTTAGACGCGCTCGCTGTATTAAAAATATTAATAATATGATCCAACTAAGGTTAGATCTAATCAAGTAAAACTTGTAAAAAATATTTACTTTAGTTATTTTTTAATTGCATGTTTGTTAATGACTAGAGTAGAAAATATATTAACGTAAGCTTTACAAAGCACTTACATATGATAATCTTGAGAACAACCGGTAAGAAAATCGACACTTACTCTTTTGTAAATTACAATGTTACACTATGCTAATAGAGTACTTAAATAAAATATACAATGCTTAGTTAATCTGAGAATGGAAGTTAGATTTTCTGGATCCATACATTTTTGTCATTTATGTGGTCATATATTTTGTAGTAGCCCTTTTTTTTAATACTAATACTAAATACTGGACAACAACATCACATACATTGCTCTGAGTTTGCGGTAAGTAGCTATAGCACTTGTGTAACAGAAATCAAAAACGAGGACGGTATCACATCACCCAGACCCGAGATAAAAAAGTTCGTTTCCTTTATAACCTGGGCTTGGGTCAAGGGGTCACCTTGACCTCGGAGATACCGCGACGCCAAAACCCGAGAGTATTAGATTTTATCTCCACACAGAACAAACAATCATGGCTTTCCAAACATCCCCTGAATGAAAATTTGAAATTAATTTTGTAAGGCGACAACAACCAATTTAAATTGTCTGAGAAGAATCAAATCTGAAGTTCCGAGAGAGAAGTGTTAGCTTTTAATCGACGCAATAGCTCCCGGGGTTGGAGGTGATTTTTGAAGTTGCAAATTTCATAATTAGTGAGAAAATTTAACCGAAGGGCGCGCCCGATCACAAATTGATAAATCAAGTTTGCCGCCAAGTTTATGAGATGGTGACCCTTTGTTAGGGTTGCGAGAACTTGACATCGGATTTACCACCCGATTTTTAAACCTAATATTAATATTACCTGTGCTGACCTTTTTTTTTTTTTTTTTGTCGAGGGGGAAATGCCTACCGCACCGTCACTCTCAGCGGGGAACAGAGAGTGGTGTGTCGGGCTCGCACCGACTAAAACCCCCTCGGTGGCCAACGCTGCGCAATTGTGGGGGAGTCGGGATTCCTTGCGATTCTACACAGGCTCCCCCACAGCGCCTACCGCCAAGCGGCCCATCTCGCCGCGCAAATACGCAGCTGGAGCGTGTCAGGCCACCTGACACGCCCCACCCCCTCGGGACCGAGGTAACGGACGCCAGGCTTACCCCACGCCTGGCATCTCCGGTCCCAGCAGCGGATCTGCTGTGCGGCTCCGCTGCCTACCGCCTCTGCGGACACCCGAGACTCTCAATCCAGCTCTCCCTCCGAGAGCCAGATGAAGTCCCGAGACCCACCGGCTGCGGAGGATAGGGAGACCGGCAAACGTAATACCGTATCCTCCTCTTCCTCCGCAACCCCACCACGACGCAATTCGCGCCTCGCGCGGCAGCGCGCCACTGCCGGGTCGCGGAGGACAGGGAGGCCGGCAACGAAACACCGAGGTCCTCCTCTTCCTCCACGATCCACCTCTGCCCTTGCGGGCTTGCCGCAGAGAGCCACCTTCTCTCCGCGGCCCAGCTCGGGATCCGTCTTGGCTTCACCCTGTGCGGTATTGGAGGCTGGGTGACAAGGCCAGCCTCAACGTCCCGGACCACAGGGTTACTGAGCCCCCCCATCGCGACAAGATGCGGAACCCAGCGGGGGGGACCTGTGCTGACCTACGACATAACCTACAAGTCGACACAAATACAACGTCAGCAGAATTTGCATAGTAAACAACGCTCACACGTAATGCACGATTAGCCAATCAATGCACCGATCCTACATCGCGATGTCAAAGTTATCGTCGCCACAAACTATATATACAACAAACCAAAATTAGTAAATGGACTTCAGTCCCAGAGCATATAACAGCTAACTCAGCGTACTTCCATTTTTCATTTTCAAGTATAATTTTTAAGAATAACTCTAGCAAAAGTTTTGCTGCATTATTTCATATAGTGACAATCAATCCTGGCTCAATTTAACCACGTCCTGTTTTTTATTCATTTTTGGCAACCCTAGTATCCTTGTTGCGGCTCACGTTTTCGGATCAATAAGTATTAAAGGTTGGATTAAGGGTCGTACTCGTAGGGTTAAATTATGTGCATTTTACGTTCATTGACAGGGCGTTAATGAACCTGTTATGTGATAGCAAATAAGGTTATAGTGAAATTTGTCAGTTCACTCTAACCAAAATGAACATCTACGTTACTAGTTTGAAATTTTGTATATTTTCGGCCATTTGTTCATAACTAATGGATGCTTGCGACTTTGTCTGTGTTATTTTGAGATGAAGTATCTTTTGTGTTAATCTAGTATATTACCAAATGAGATTTATATGATAATATAGTTTTTCACGGCGCCGTAGCAAACTTTTGAAATAGTCACTAACATTAGTCAATCAGTCACTTAGTTGGAAGAGCAGCACGCGCGATGCGTAAAGGTCGTGGGTTCGTATCCCACAACGCAAGAAAGATGAAATTTTTAACGAAGGCGTGTGCAACAGCTTGTATCTGAGGATAAATTATGAGTAATTTATGATACAAATTTCGCATTTATAATATATCATAATTTTTTTAATTTAAGACTTTGTTATTTTTTAATCTTTACTAATAATATAAAGCTGAAAAGCTTGTTTGTTTGAACGCAATATTACGATAAATTACTGGTTTAAATTGAAAAATATTCTTGAGTTAGATAATCCCTTTATCGACAAAGGCTAAATAATACTAAGCGGCAAACAATTGGAGCGAAGAATCAGTTGAAAATGTGACAAAAACTGGTAAAGTATGTGTTAAGCGGCCTCCGTGCCGCTTCATTGCAATACACAAGAAGACAAATACTTGACGTTTACTTGTTAAGAATAAATTAAGATTGTCAAATAAAACGTAAAAGGGAATGGTTTTCTATCGGCATCGACCCCAGACATTCTAATTAAGTAAGTTGCAATTTCTCCCAAGTGGTTAAACATTCTCTCATGAAATTCGGGTAAGTTGAAGAATTGCCTCGTTCTCCTTATGCGTATTCAAAGGAGAATTGTGAATTACATGTCATTTTACATATTCTCTATGATAGGTTTTTAGTCACACTGCGTTACGCAATACTCTAAGGAATTTTTAGGTAGCTCCAGACGAAACGAAAATCCATGCGCTTTTGGACAAGACAATCAGCAACCGTCGTCATTGCTCGTTCTTCCGGACGAGGCCAAGTTGGCGTGAGTACGACCTTTAGGAAGTCTGCTAACCTCGGAACAACATGTTTTCACACCGCGTGAGTCAGCGGCATGCAGGAGCTCAAAATCGGTCTGATTTTTTATCTATTTAGTAGTTTGTCCATTTCACCACAATGTCAGATTACAAGAAGTTCTGATGTTTTTTGGGATATCATTAAATCGAATCAGATCAAGTTGGGACCCAACAAACCTTAGCTGCAGGATACCCAGTTTGGTTGGCTCGTGGCAGGATTTATCGGCATCGATAGTAAAGCTCGTTGCAATTTCTCCCTAGAGATTAAAAATCATCTCATGAAATTCAGGTAAGTTGAAGACTTATCTCGTTCTTCTAATGCGTATTTTAAGGAGAGTTGTGAATTACACGTCATTGAACACTAAACGTCTTCTCGATGGAAGGTTTTCAGTCACATTACCTTTATGCGAAACTCCAAGGAGGCTTTAGGTTGTTCCTATAGCGTGGTCATACAACTATTTATAGGTTTAATTGAAAATTTGCATAATCCATGACACTAATAGTCAAATTCTTTCTAGTGTTGAACTTCGTCATTGCTTGACAATTCTAGCAAAACAGTCGCCAAGAACTTTATTTGTAAAAGATATCAATTCATTATTCACTACAAGTAGGTTACATTCGATATGTACCATCTTATCTCTTAGTCCTTATCTATATAGTGAAAGAGGATTGCGTGTTGGAGGGCGCATACAAAATGCACAGCAATACTCTTAAGACAAGACACATCCAATATTGATCGACTCATAACATACATTTTCGAAATTATTATTTTTTATTGAGTATACATTGTTGAAAGCGCAAAACATTCAATCTTAATGAGCCTTCCATTATTTGCACACCCATATGTTTATAATCATATCAACGAAAAATGTGACATCAAAAAACTTAATTTTTACAAAGCCAAAC
Organism: Glyphodes pyloalis; assembly: GCA_037074685.1. Lineage (NCBI taxonomy): Eukaryota > Metazoa > Arthropoda > Insecta > Lepidoptera > Crambidae > Glyphodes > Glyphodes pyloalis. Next base: position 1,523,194 of record JAYKKO010000030.1, on the reverse strand, counting down.
AAACGATAAAAGAATGGTTGTTGGATCTGTCGTATGAAGAGACCGAACGAGTCCTTCCTGTATGACTCTAATCAAATACACACATCCTCAACAACTACACCTACCCACACACACACCCACACACACAAACTCACACTCAATATTATTATCCAATTGTATTTATAATCTTAAATGTTTAATAGTAGTTTAATAGGGTTTTTTTCTCGCTTACTAAAGTCCATACCGTGTTATAAAAGTTCAGATTTGTAAACATGTTTAGTCACTAGTTAGATAATGCGATACAGGCCTGTGAGCCTAGTGCAGTATCTATAGTCATATGGACAGACATATTATTATTATAATTAATAATTTACCTCAGGTCAAAATCAACACTTGCTCCACCTTTCAAGATTGTGTTATTAACTTTTCTAGCTCCTTTCTCATATCAAAAAGTAAACGTCACGTATTTGTCTTCTTGTGTATTGCAATGAAGCGGCAAGGAGGCCGCTTAACAGTATGCGTGCAAAGTTGCGGTGAACACCTATTCAGTTAGAAAATTAAACTGATAAATCAAGCCGCCAAGTTTATGAGCCGACCCTTGCTGCGGCTCAGGCTTCGGATCAATAAGTATTGAATGTTGGATTAAAGGTCTCAGGGTTAAATTATGTGCATTTTACGTAAATTGACAGGGTATTGATGAGCCACTGTTGGCAATAACGAATTAGGTTATGTAAGGATTTGGGTACAAGCATTGTGCTAGAACGGTTGTTAAGTTAATATAAGACCTTAGTAAGGGTATAGATGGAGCGGAAGTACCGTAATAAATTTAGGCTCAAAACAGAATTTATGTTTCAAACATTGTTAGTGCGCCGTTAGACCGTGATAAAATTCAATTTTAGCAGATAGCCTATGGCTTACTAAAAATAGACAGTAAATTTAAGTTAAAACATTTGACTTACGAACTGCTTTTGTTTTTAATAAAACACTTAGTCTTTCCTCTTAATTCATGTTTACACCTTCTGTGTAATTTTACACTCACCAAAATAAAAACCTTGTTTCAAATACATAATTTTAACCTAGTTTTTTTTATAAAGCGTTTATAGTAAAGTTTTATAACTAAATATACTTAAAAATATACGTGGTATTCAGTGATATTTTTGCCTACGTTGACCTACAACTTCTTTGGTCATTTTAATTAAAATATAAGAGTATGTAACGATTCTACCTTACGTTAATACCTTAAGTTAATAAAATAATAAAATCTTAATACAAAATAATAAATCACTTATTACCTACTTACTTTACTACAATTAATAACGTTTAATAAAAAAATAAAATAAAAAGAAAACTAAGCATTCGATTTAAAATAGAAATATTAAACTAAATTGTCAAGCGACTGCGCCATATGTTTTGCAAGTTGCTTTGTTCTGAGTACGATCTGCGAACAGGGGGTCTACTCCCAAAAACGAAACGAATCCCCGATTGGACCTCATTGCCTTTTGGTAGTGTTATGAGAAATTGACCAACCTGACCAACCATAAACTGATATGGAAACCGAAATAAAAAAAAATATAAACGGATTGAAACAAAAACCCAACAACCAAAACAATAAAAAAATCGTATCGTGTTGAATTGATCTCTATCAAAAATCATAACCATAAAGATTCCGACAGCAAACCAAGATTCCACCACACAATTACTTGCTAATTGTTAGAAATATATTTTTCCTTCGCAAATCATTCACCGCCACTGTCGAGGCAATAAAATTTCTGGTCAAGACAGTTGGCACGCCCATCTCTCATTTTCCCGTAAAATCCATTGAAATGAGCGCGAGGAAACGTGTGGTATACAGCGTAGTGCAGACGATGGTATCATAGACTAAAAGACGCATAATAATATATAACATCACATACATTGCTCTGATTCCGTGGTAAGTAGCTAAAGCACTTATGTTACAAAACCAGAAACAACGACGGTACCACAACACCCGAACCTGAGACAGTATAGAAAACATTAGAAACAGAAAAAATATCTCCCGTTGCGGTGCGGGAATTGAACCCACGACCTTCACGTATCGCGCGTGCTGCTCTTACCAACTGAGCTAACCGCAAGTTATCGTAGGCGATGAAATTTTTCTGCTGTATCAACCGTTAGCCTTCCGGTAAGTGCCCTCTGTCGAATATGTTTATAACTACATACTTAAGGTCGTGGGTTCAATTCCCGCACCGCAAGGGGAGATAAAAATTTTCTGTTTCTAATATTTTAAGTTCGCTAGTACGGCGTATAGTACTATAAAAATAATAAAATCAGTAGGTATAGTTTTCCATATTGACCCGACTGAACATCGAACCTGGGACCTCAGAGGTGGCACGTCACCAAAGTCCCGCCCGCTTGCTACGGCTACGGAGGTCGTCTTTAATGAAGTCGGTACCTAAAGCGCACGCCACTGATGCTGTAGTAGGTCTTTTGTTCTCATTGCAATATCAAGGCGATGAGGTCCACCGGGGGTTGAGTACCTACCCATATGAGGGCAGGGAGTCCCACACACGCCGTGACCTTTCTCGGCTAACGGTACGGTGCATCAATGCATTTCCCCCCGGCTGCTAAAAATACAGATTTTCTTTGATATAAACGTATTTCAATAAATATTATTTTTATCTTGAATATAGCTCAGTTAAAATAATTTATTTGCAGAAAGGTACCTACATCTGTATGTTGATTTATTATGCCTCTGTAGGCATAATAAATCATTACTCTAAAGAATATTAAAATTATAATTAATTACAATGGGAATATAAAAACTATTAACAAAAACTAATTAAATAAATAATCTTGAATATATTAATGTCTACTATTATTTTTTAAATATTTTTAGTGTTTTTAGTTTGTTGATAATATTATTTTTAGTTTTCAATGATTTTTACTCAACCTTCAAAAGGCGAGTACACACTTAAAACTATCACGGCACCCATAAACTAACTATATGAATAATCCAAGAGTTGACTGGTATAGAAAACAACTAGCCATAAATTGTTTCACAAATTACAGAACGTACTTAAATAAAATTTAGTAAGTGATGAAGACTAAAATAACAGTTATTATTATTTTGCTGATATAACTTAACCAAAATGGCCAGTTAATAATTTAAAAAAGGAATGATGAAATCATTTGAATAGAAAAAAAATTAGTAGGTGATGAAGACTAGAATAGCAGTTTATTTTCTGAAATTACGCGATCAAAATGGCCAGTTAATAATTTAAAAAAGGAATGATAAAATCATTTGAATTAAAAAACTACATTCCACATTTAAATTAAAGACAAAGTGCAGTAAATATTTAAATCCTCTCACTGTTAGTATGCATATAGCCTTAATTTTTAGGTGCCACTTAATTTAGGTACCTAAGGAAGTATTATACGCTATTTCCATTACCCCGGTCCGTATCTCTGTGAAATATTCATGTTCTGAATCGCTATTCTGTCATGGAGACCTCTCAAAAATTAGGTTTAATATTTCAAAGGGCCTTTTGGTAGCAAGCGTTGCGTCGATTGAACCAAAAAGCGCGACCAGTTATCCATAGCTAGATCTGTACTCGAAGCCATTTGTAAATAGAAAAACAGAGTTCATTAAACCTCGGGTTGCTAACTGGCATTATATATTGTATGCTCACTCAATTTTTTTTATTGAAACTGGTAATTAAAAAATATTATTATTTCAGGTAGTAGTAGGTCCACCGGGGTGGCTATGCCACCGTTTTGTACTTGAAAATGTAAAAAGTAACTGAACCATCAATATGCTATTTCTACCGAAAAGTTAACGCTAAGAAACTTGATTTCATGGTTTCCACGAAAACATACTTTAAAAAGGTTTGATTTTATGAAGTATGTACTTTTATACTTATTTAAACAAAAGCCCAGATTCTATATTTGTTAATTTTAGAACTAAGTCTTCTATACACACCTACTTTCACAAACCCTTATGGCCACACTTATCACATGGCAAATCTATATTGGTAGGGGACACTAAGGGATTTTTTGGTCAAATTTAGAGTGACGACCCTACTCACACGCAGGAACACAACAACACCGAAGTGATTGTTATTTGGCTGCAGTCATCAGTAAAGTGGAGGTATTTCACCACTCAGGCTGCTCCAGTTTGAGTGATAAATCGCTAAATTTTCTCTTCTCATGTTTAATGAGAATTAATAGCTACAAGTTAAATACCGCTACTGTTAAATATGTTTACTGAGTGCGTTCCTAATATCTGATAGTAAGAAGTACTGAACCAGTAATACTGTCACTTTATTTCCAATGAAATTCAAAATTATTCGATGTATCCTTTTCCGGATTACTGTCGTTATCGTACTACGAGCACCTTGTCATTGATCTTTAGGAACTCTATTTATAGTTAAAGAACTGTTAGTGTCCCGTCTATGGCTTAAACAAAAATCTTTTGTAATATTCCAAGAATCTTTCCCGGCGCTTTCCAGCCCGGGATGGTCGCGCTCGATCGGCGACGGCCGTCACAAAATTGTTACTGACAGCTCCATTATACGGACTTTCTGCACTATTAGCGGGTGTTTCGCTGGAACAATGCTGGCGAGGGATGTTCCTGGTTGGAATGCGACGATGGTTTAAATGGTCTGGTGGAAACTGGGTTAGAGTAGCACTTGCACCAAGAGTTTTGGTTTGATCTCGAGTCAAGACATTCGTGTAATGTGGCGACATCACACGAATGTCTTGACTCGTTCATGTGATGTTTTTAACCAACTTAAAGACAAAAGGAGGGTTCTCAATTTGATCGATTCGTGGATGATGAGACGATAAAGTCGCTTATCAACCGATTTTGATTTTTTTTTGTTAAAAAAGGATTGATTTACGGTGATTGATACTGGCTGAAGATGGTATTCCAGAGAATTGAATAGAAAGTCGGTTTTTTTGTAGCTTAAACTTTTGTATCAGTGTGTTTAAAAATAAATCTTAGTAAATTTTGGTATTATTACTACTAGTTCTGGTAACTGTAACACAAGTGATTAAGGCAACTTTGATCAGGACGATCGGTGAAGTTGTCTATTATTTAATTCAGACATTTAAGTAAAGTTTGTGAGTCTTCATGATTATACACGTATTTCTTTTAAATAAAAAACAACTTAGTCAAAACGATTCTAAGATTAAGGCTCGTTACGTCAATGTTGGGTACAAAATATACCCACAGCGAAGTCATATGACAATTAAATTCAATGTTTCGCCGTTATTTTTTTGTTGTATATAAAATGCAAAAATATGGGTCCCATTTTTTTAATCTAACACGCGTACCAAATAATATTCGATTTTCTATTGAACATAATCGATAAACGCTTCATCGACGTTGTGCAGCTCTAGAATAAAGACTTTCTTCTAACCCCGTCCCTTGTAAATTCTATCGCTATTTTTATGTCATTTTCAATTTACCGAACTTAACGCAGAGTTTAGTATTCTAATAAGCACTATCTTTATTTACGCTTTATTTTAAAGGCACTGCCTTAAGCAGAGTTTACGGTTGGCATTTCCATAAATTTTAACCTGTAAAGATTATATTGCTGAATACAGGGCTTACGTAAGTTACTCATATAGTGTGCAGAACTAATTTGTGGACTGTGGAAGTAAAACATTCTAAAATTAGAAATTCTATAAGATAACTCTTAGTTTCCAAAGTTCAATTGTGTAATCGATTTTTTAAATTACTCTAATTTCAAAAAATCGTCTCACCGCCAGGGGATAATATTTATTTCTTCAAAGAATTGTTAATAAATAATAATACGAAAATTATTTTACATACATAGACAAATAAATAAAATAACATTAATCAAACCCATGATATTCGGATATTATTGGTTAGTTGTGTGTATACAAGTGATTGACTAGCATCTGCTCAGATATTACTGAAGTAATTAATGTTCAGATATTAATTGTAATTTGTTGTGTATGAAACTTATTGACATTTTAAACTGTTCAGAAGTATTCGGACACGTTGTCTGCTCCAATATATCTGACGGCGACTATAATTGTTTAGTATAATAAATAAATAAATAAATAAATATTGGACAACATCACATACATTGCTCTGATTCTGTGGTAAGTAGCTAAAGCACTTGTGTTACAGAAATCAGAAACAACGAAGGTACCACGACACCCAACAACAACAAGTATGTGACAAATTGTGATGTATTGTTGTAATGCATCATTAAATTTTATTGCGGCTCTTTTTATGCAAGAAATAGTATACAAGAATCTGAAAAACATTGTCAGCCATCATTTTTAGTATTACTTAAAATTGTCACAAAGATGAGGTTGTTCTTTTAACTGTTACTAATTTTCAATATTAAAACCATATATTCCATTATTTAAATCGTACACCCACTATTATATTTAACCTGAAAAGTGAGGTATTTCTCGAAGTGCTTCCATTTTGAAACTCTTCTATCGAAACGCTCCTAAACTATTCCTCGAAACGCTCCCTTTTGCTTACGCTTCAGACAGCAACTAAAAATATTAACTTTTAAATAAAGCAGCGCCTTTAAAGACAACGAAATAATTAGTGCATATTAAACATACATTATTTATATCTATGTGTTTTATTTATTAATATGCCTTATTAATAATTTGTGGAAGCTAATTTGTGTTAATTTATTATTTATGTAACTCGCAACTCTAAACTTATCATAATCATCTAACTCTGTTGTTTTTTTTATCTTTTTAGCCTTCCGTACCTCAAAAGGAAAAAACGGAACCCTTATAGGATCACTCGCGTGTCTGTTTGTCCGTCCGTCTGTCACAGCCGATTACTCTGAACCAATTGAGATGAAATTTGGTACACATATGTAAGTTAAAGACCCAAAGGTGCATGTGTAACGTAAATAAATAAATTATGAATTTGGGGGTCACTTTTGGAGGGTAAATCACAACATTAAAAAAAAAGATTCGCTAACCATATCGAGTGACATATCAAATGAAAGATCTGCTGTAAGAATTGCAAATATTTATCATTTATAATCTTGAAATATATAGTTTTTAAGTTATTTAAGAAAATAGGCGAAAATTGACCATTCCCCCCCCCCCTTTCTTTACCTATAGATTGCAGGCTATGAGAAGTACATGGATTAAAAAAAAGGGGTTGTTTTGTTAAATTTACGTTTTTTTATTGTTACCTGCCTGTGCCATATGATGCTTAATTTCAAAAGGTCTGACACATCAGTCTATGAGCAGATTATACATTATTTCATCAACTACGGATTGCCCCACGAACGGGGGTTTGTGGGGCGAAGAATTAGGGCCAGGTATTTTTTTTAAAAGAGAGAGATGGAAGATAGAGAGAGACAATTAAGATATTTCTTTGTTTCTCACAATCAAGTGAAGGCAGTTATTGTGACCTATGAGCCCAACGTACGGAACCCTCTCCACGCGAGTCCTACTCGCACTTGACCGGTTTTTTTTAAGTTAATGTTGTGTTCACCTGTAATTGGGTTGCATATTAGATGCAACTTTCAATCCTATTTCAATTATTCAATGCTTGTATGTAACCTGTTGGTGTACCAAATAAATAAATATTACCCTCATTTCTACGGCAGTCCGGTAAAAAGAGTAATCTTATCGCTAACTGCGATTACTTCCAACGATTACGTCATAGTCAGAAACTCTGAGACTTAAACGTAATTAATCATCACAGTTACCAATGAAGCGAACTGGCGTGATTGACTGATTGACTTTTGAACGTAGTCGAAATGGTTGAAACTTTCGGGAACCTTCCATCTTTGAAGTTGGCAAAGTTTTAATGATGAATAATGAAACTTTTATTTTAAGATTTTTTATTTTTCCCCTGGAAAATTATAATAATGAAGTTTAGTATAATGAAGATTTACCTGTTTATAGAAAAGTTTGTATGTTTTAATATTGAGAAACATTGAAAAAAAAATGGGGCAAGTGCGGGTCACAAAGAGTTCCATACCATTATCTATTCAACATGAGATAGAATATTGTAACCTTTTTTTTTAGTTTCCACTGTCCTGGAACCTGTCTGTAACTAACATTTATTTATTTAATTTATTTTTAAACTTGATTGCACAATAAAAAAAGTACAAAAGGCGGATTTAATGCTTGGAGCATTCTCTACCAGTCCATCGTTGGGTCATGCAGATACTACTTACCTACCTACTTTGTTTGTGGATGTGGAAACAGTAAAATGTGAGTATGAATTATAACAAAATAATAATTGAGCAAAAAACGGCGAAAATCACGTTTGTGTATGGAAGCCCTTACACATTTATTTTATTTTAATTCGCGGTTTAGAAGAGCTGTAAAACTAAAACGTAAAAAAAAGTTAAACGAAAAAAAACTTCACCGCCTCCATCAAAAAAGTCAATAGTAATTTTAAATACTATTTTCCTTAAATAAATAAAATATTGGACAACATCACATACATTGCTCTGATTCTGTGGTAAGTAGCTAAAGCACTTGTGTTACAGAAATCAGAAACAACGACGGTACCATAACACCCAGACCCGAGACAATACAGAAAAGTTCGTTTCCCATATTGACCCGATCGGGGATCGAACCCGGAACCTCTGAGATGGCGCGACGCCAAAGTCCGGCACGCTCGCCTCTCGGCCACGGAGGTCGTCTTAAATCAACTGACTAGTGATTAAACATTGCAGTATTCTATAAACGTTCCTTCTTTTGAAAGGTAAGCTTAACTCTTGAAGACAATTTAGCTCAGCACATTTTATCTAAATGAAGAAAACTCTTAAATGGAATATCCTTGCTGGCTTTTATAAAACCGTGCAATACTGAATCCTTTGATTAGAGTGGCACTAATTGATGGTCTGAATGATTGGCTAATGGATAGACAGGCAAGATAGTTTAACGGTATATTTTTCAGTCTAAGTAGAGAGCTGGAATAAGTTGGCTTCGGTATCGTCTTAGTTTAGTTATATCCTGTAGTCTGTACTAACGAAATAAAAACTTGATTTTTGGACCTATTTTATGACTGCCTTGATGGAGTGGTTAAGGAAGGCGATGAAAGCGTAAAAGGTCCTGGATTCAATAGCCCGTTCGGTCAAATTTGGGAACGGAGTTTTCTAATTTAGTGTGTGCTGGATTGATTTCGTAGTTGGACTATCGTCAGGTACCAATCGAGCAAGGAGAGGATTTAGTTTGAGAGTAATTATCTTACGCCATTAATATTATTTATCAGGTAGGAAGCTTTTGATAACTTATCTTATTTAAGTAAACATAAAATAACAAATGACTTTTATTCGTAATACCTGAAATTAATTCTGAAACTCAACAATCAAAATAAAATTTGTTTATTCGAATATAAATAGGATTTTGATCAGTCGTAGCTAGTTTTCAAAGATCTAGATAATCATATTTTTAATGTTTTGCTGTTGGATTTAAAAGCGAAATCTTTAGGTTCAGAATTTAAAGTACATTTTTGAATTATTTTTTTTGAATTTTTTTATTTACTGATTTACTTCATAATGTTCGCAAATTATCAATTCAAGGCATCAGCTATTGTGTCCTCCGTTTTCGTTTAGTCATTGTTGTAATGGTAACACCTCGCCAATTATTTTGCAAAAAAACCCTTTGTTTTTTATGCTCATCTTCAAAAAGAACAAAAGTACCCACTCTGATCATCTGTGGAAGGGTTTTCTCGCGAGCGCTCGAAGTGGAGTGAGCGCAAATTGTATTCTGCAGTGTCGTATTTATTCGTCACGTGCTCTTGCCTGACGAGAGCTGTTTTTGTATTGAGCACCAATTTTTATGACATCTCGTTGTATGTGACAAGAGTTTTAATTGCTTCGTGTTGTCACTCACTTCATGGAGCTAGTCGCGACGTTTTCATCAACAAAATGAACACTGGCGTCAGATTGGGCAAGCAATTTGTTGTCTACAATTTAATCACCAGCTTTTGACAAAACCATTAAAATATTAGAAATTTTTGGTAAATTATTCTTCTTTCGGCAACAAATCCAATACCGTTTCTTCTTCTTCCTCGGGCAACAACGCGTCGCTGCCGGGTCGTGGAGGACAGGGAGGCCAGCAACGATACACCGTGGTCTTCCTGTTCCTCTGCGATCCACTTCTGCCATTGCGGTCTTGCCACAAAGAGTCATCTGCTCTCACCGGTAAGTGCGATAAGTATGTAATTATAAACATCATCGGCAGAGGGCACTGACCGGAGGCTAAGAGGTCAATACAACAGAAAAAAAACCTACGATAATTTTTAGTTTGCTCAGTTGGCAAAAGCAGCACGCGCGATATGTGAAAATATTCCCATAATATATTTTTGATAATTAATGTTTGGTACGCTACCCTATTTGACGTATTTCACAAGTAGCGCTGGGTTTCACATTTACTTTTCTTCAATGAAACTCCGCTTACATTAATGTTTTGTTAATTATAGTGTAGTGTCATTACCATTAACATGTGTGATACAGCGATCACCGCTCTTCTAAGCCCCACATTAACAGCGGCAGGATACAGACAACCTCCAATAAAAAAGCGTAGGTCAACTCTGACTTGCCATCAGTCATTGTCGGCAGTGGCTGAGAAAAAATACTTAATGACTCTCGTTCGCGTTTTTGTTGGCACATGAGCTTCTCTGCCGTCGATAAATGAGCTCTTTATGCTCACATTTAGTGATTAAGTAGTTGTTTTGATTTTTCTGTTGTTTTGCCCTCTTTGCGTAAGTGCCCTATGCCGTATGCGGTTAGAACTACATATTTATCGGCCCGTGGTGCATTTGTTGTAGAAATGTTTGAAAACCACGGAATTGAAATCACCTTGGCATCTTTTAAGGTTTTTATTTTATTTTTCAAACCCTAACATATTTCAAAGAAATATAAAATTTTCATCTCTCCTTGCGGTGTGGGATTCAACCCTACGACCTCTGGGTATCTAGCGTGCTGGTTTTTCAAATCACAAGTTAACGTCAGATATACATATTTTTGTAATGGTTTTAAATCCCACACAGGAGGAAATTTTATATTTTTCTAAAATATACAAAGAAGTTTAAATCCCACACAAGAGGAAATTTTCTGTTTTTCTTAAATATATAAAGATATATTTAGTTCGCTATTGCAGGCTGAAGCACTGTAAATAATTAATCAATTTTGAATTCTTATTTAATTTTCTTCAGGTTTGTGACCCTTTATAATATAAAGTTTATATTAGTTTCAAATTTAAATTCAATTCGTTTATTTCATGTCACATTACAAATTACAAGTTGGTACAGAAATTTTATGGTATACATGTGACGCCCTGGTAGGGCACAGCAACTCAAGAGGGCTTACTACTTATTTTTAACTATAACATTTCACATTTAACTATTACATTATTTCATTTATTACATTTTATTACATTATATTATTTATAAGCATACATATTAACATTCCACAAAATATGACATTGTGGTGGCAAATGCATAACTGATGCACTTGATGTAAGGTTTGCGACGCATATGAAAGCTGGTTATAGTAAAGACATCACATAAGGCCATTAAAATCATTCATAATACCAAACCACTTTCAAAATTCAAATTTATTAAAAGGCTGTAAGCAAAACTTAAATCCGTCAACTAAATTGTATATTTGAACCCAGCTGCTGCCACTGATTCAAAGCCCATCGAAAACATTTCATCAACTTGCTTTGAAGAAAAGAGATTTTATATTATGACGGGAGTCCTATAAGAGATCATATAATCATGATGAATGAGATAGAAAACCATTATTCTTTGTAAATTCTAAAGTTAGCCGTCAAATCATCCATTCTTTAGATAGGTAACTTCTTAGTCAAAGAATACTCCTTTGAAGACTGATCCCTTTGTGGTGTATTTTACAACAACGAGTTGGTATTTAGTACCTACTCTTAGTATTTCTTAGTATTTTTTTTTTCTTATTGTATCTGAGTTTTTCAATGCCTTACATCAACAAAGTCAGCTGCATACATCCTACTTAGTAGCCACTAGTTACTATTTGTCAAAGTTCTTTATCACAAAAATCCTTTCGTCACATGTCCTGTCTTCTTCACACTTTTAAATACACGTCTGCAGTACAAAGAGCAGTAAACTAAAAATAATAAAACTGCAATGTATCCATAGCGACAGAGTAAATCTCAAATGGAGAACGTTGAGCTCAGTTAAAATTTCGCCTAGTATTTCGTTTCTATTAGAGCTGTTAATTAAGAAATTAGGTCGGAGACATTGAGCTATAAATTCAGGTACGAATGCATTGAAATGGCATCAAGCGAAGAGTTATGTCCGGTTTGTTATAAACCATTGTGAAATCCCTATAGCACGCGGTTGTTTTATACGATAAACGCTGCATTATACGCAATGCGATGAACGCACATTATTTCATATTTATTATGTCACTCGTCCTTCAATGCAAAATAAAATCAGCAGTTTAAAATTTAAAGTTAAATACTTAGTGAAAATCGGCATCACAGTTTAACTAAAGAAAGTTGACATAAAGAAGCAGAGGTTACAAACATGAAACAGTTTAACCAGAAACTTTGACATAATTATAACAAATGTCAGTCATCTTTCAAGTGCAAAATAAAATCAGCAGCGTAAAATTTAAAGTTAAATCCTTAGTTAAAATCGGTATCACATACTTCGAAAATTATAAAGGTAAAGTACAACTAAAATTGAAACAGCCGCTAGTTCCAACTCGCGGACCGAAAGCAATTTAAAATTATGCTCATATTCCACTAGGTGTTTCTACGTAACTTCGGCTGGCTAATCCCAGGGGTTAGCTTTAATTTCATTTTATTGCTTATTGCTTGCATGTTGTCGGCATTACGCTTAGTGGGTACGAGCGAATGAGTTCCGTTTCGAGGTTCAGAGGCGCTTTGGGCATTGATAGCGGAGTGTTCGTAGCTGATTGCTTTCAAGAGCATTTTGATTGTGTTTGAGGTAAGGAACTTGAACTACTGGATTGGGTTAGTTTCGTGCTTCAATTGACTTTTTGAGGGACTGTTTTGTGGAAGATGGCATGCATTGTAAAAAATAAAATAGATGTCTACCCTACTAATAGAGTAAATTTGAAAGTTTAATGCGAATGTTTTGATGTCTGTTACTCTTTCACGCAAAAACTATGTAATGGATTTGAATAATATTTTGTAGGAAAAGATGACACTAGATTAACATATAGGATATATTTTATTTCCAAATAATACGGGCGAAGTTGCTGGCAACAATTAGTAATTTAATAAATAGAAATACATACTTATCGGAATAATTTATTGTTTTAAAATTGTATACATTTGTTTTTGTTGCATGCATGCTGTAGTACATAAAAATATTGTTATTATTAATTTTATTCAAATTCAAATTCAATATTCTTTTATTCATGTAAATTACACCAGTAATATTTATGAAACGTCTATATAATGCAAATGACGCTACCTCCGGTTCGGAACCTATAACTTACAGAGAAGATCCCGGCAAGAAACTCTGTCGTTCATATTACAAATATAGCTGAACTTATAACTAGTTTTGCACTAAGACATACAGTGTAGTAATTAGATAAAATAATGTAGTAAATTGTAAAAAATAATTCATTGATTCAAAGTAATAAGAAAAATTAAAAAATATATATATTTAAATTAAACAAACTGTAGGTCCTAATGCACATTCGTGCTTAATAAGAATTTTGCCAACTTGCGAGTTGACAAATACGTAAAGAAATAGGTACCTCTTGCTGAGTTTGTATAAATAGAAATACAATTAGTAAATATAATTAGTGAAATTTTTCATGTGAGGGCGAACAGACTAGTTAGTGGTCCACACTTCTTTGTCATTAATATAGTCTTCTACTCTGTAGTACCCTTTTTTCAAAAGACAACCTTTAACAATTAGCTTAAATTTATTCAATGGTAAATCAACAATAACTTGAGGTAATTTATTAAAAAAAGTTATACTTAAACCAACAAATGAATTACCAATCTTATGAAGTCTACGTTTAGGGACAGCAAGCTTGTGTTTATTTCTAGTGTTGATGCTATGAGTGTCAGATTTTTTAGGAAAAGTATGCAAGTTTTTGTATACATACATTAGACAGTCAAAAATGTATTGAGATGCGACTGTTAGGATGTTGATTTCCTTGAATAATTCTCGCAGCGAGTCACGTGGTGTTAGCTTGTAAATGGCTCGGATGGCCCTCTTTTGTAACACGAAAATAGTCTGTAGGTCGGCCGCAGATCCCCATAAGAGCAGACCATACGACATGACGCTGTGAAAATAGCTAAAATAAACCAATCTTGCCGTCTCCACATCAGTCAGTTGCCTTATCTTCCTAACAGCATATGCCGCCGAACTCAGTCTTCCAGCCAGAGAAGTTATGTGAGGAGACCATTGTTATTTAGAATCTAAGTTTATGCCAAGAAATATAGTAGAGTTAATGAGTTAATGAGTATTATAATGAATTACCTAGTATCAAAGTATTCTTGAAACTTGTAAAATGGGTGTTGAATGAGCCAACTTTTTAGTTCAAAACTTTTTAGACCAAAATTCCTCCCTGAATCAGCAGTTTATGCGTAAAAGAGTAACAAAGATACATTCATACTAGTTTTAGTAGAATTGCTTGAGTGTTATCAGTGTTTGGCGTAGTGTACACGAGTGGTAGTGAATTTGTAACAGAGCTCCGTTTCAAGGCTTAAAGGCGCTTTGAGCATTGATAACGAGTGCTTGAAGTCGATTGCGTTTTGATAGTGTTTCATGCAAGGCAGTTAAACTCGATGAGGATTACGTTGTGAATAGACGACTGTATTTGTCAAGGTGTAGTCAGTATACACCTCAGTACCTTGTCACATTAAACCTCCACCTATCTAAGTAAGCTAAATTTTTTAGGTCGGCTGGTCCATGGCTGTTTTATCAGAGAGGCAGGGCAGAGCGATTTATCGCTCGAACTGGAGTAGCCCGACTAGTGAAATACCTCCACCTTACAGAAGACCGCAGCCAAATAACAATCACTCCGGTGTTGTCTTCGTGCGTGTGAGTAAGGTTTCCAGAGCTCTTGGGGGGTGCTACATTAGTAGCAGGGGTCAAGCCTTCAAGGTAAGGGCGACAAGTCTAGTAACAGTTTTACTATGCTATACTTTTTGCCCTTAAGCTAGGAACTCATTACCACTTAACATCGGGTGGGATGAGGTCAATCTTGAAGAGAGTTGTAAAAAAAATTAAAAACACATTAGGTTGACTGTGCGGTTTATTCGAATATAAGGATCCGTGGTTAGTGATTAGTTGAGTTCACACATTTTCTGCGAGATTTCCGATCCAAGGGGGCCCGCTGATAATCCCTGCCTCCCCCTCCCTTTATGGGAAGGTACGCCCATGTCAACTTTTTACTTGACTTTAGTGAATTTATCCGATCTTTTTAATTGAGCAGTCATATTTTCAATTCCTTCTACGAGTATTTTAATCAAAGCCCTTTTGACTTGAACTACCCTACGCGTACAATTAATATTGAGTGACACTCTATGATGACGGCTCGTCATAAAAACCGGCCAAGTGCGAGCATGACTCGCGCACGAAGGGTTCCGTACCATTTTATTCAACATAAACACATTTATTTTTCAAGTTAATATCTAACTAAATATTCTGTGAATATTTCAAGCGTCTAACAGTTTTTATAAATATTGAGCACAGAAAAAAACGTTTGTTGTAACGGAGCCCCCCTTAAATAAATTATATTATTTTATTTTTAGTATTTGTTGTTGCAACAAAAATACATAATCTGTAAAAAAATTAAACTCTCCAGATATCATGGTTCTCAAGTTACTGCCTGGTGACAGACAGACGGACGGATGGACGGACTGACAGCGAAGTCTTAGTAATAGGGTCTCGTTTTTACCCCTTGGGTATGGAACCTTAAAAATGAGCGGCGTTGTTCAGTCTCATCATAAGCAGCTAATGTTGCCCGCATTTGGCGCCGTCACGCGCTTGCACTTGCGCTTGCATCAGAAATTGTCAAGCGAGTGTAAATTTATAATGTTGCGTACGCGGGAGAAGCTCTGATGGGAGGCCATCTTTTCCAGGAAATCTCTTTGAGCAAATTTCGGTTCCGAAATGTAATTTTTGTTGTATGGCTTATACAACGCTTTTATCCTAGAGTATGTAGTTGATATACGAAAAAGCTATCATGAAACATTTTCATTTTATCATGAAAAAAACGAACTTTTTTAACTGTAATTATGTTTTTGTAATTTGTGTTGTAATGTAAGTGGCAAGGTTGATATAATAATGAAAGAGACGTTTATTTTTTAAAATATCTATTGAAATAAATAAGCACAGAAAAGCATACACGACCTCAAGTTTTTTCATGGCTAATTACATATTTAAATTAGATTTTCCTATTTTTGAGGTAATTTTAATATTACAGTGGCTATTTTCAGATTACTATTGACTGACTTTGAAAATGATCTAAACTTATTAGTAACAATCGAATTTTATACTGTCGGCTTTTTCTACAATCCTTTTGATACCTACTCGTGCAGTGAATATTGAGTGACACCCGTAGTTAAGGGCTCGACATAAACATGAGCGGCGTTGTTCAGTCTCATCATAAGCAGCTAATGTTGCCCGCATTTTGCGCAGCCACGCGCTTACACTTGCGCTTGCATCAGAAATTATCAAGCGAGTGTAAATTTATAATGTCGTGGAAACGTGCTGGAGGTGAAGTTTTTCGGCGCAGTCTCTTTGACAGGATTTCGGTTGCGAGATTTAATTTTGTGTGCTTCTCTGCAAGTTTGATGTTACATTTTGTGTTGTACGTTACATGCTATGATTTGTGTGTAATTTGTTCTTGCAAATTAGACCTTGGTAATTTTTATGTTAAGCCTCCTCAGGAATGTTTAATTAAATGTTCTAATTTTCTGTGAAAATATATTTTATTTGATGAAAGACCATTATGATAGGTTTTGATGACACCTCAACCTTTTTAGCCGAGAGGCGAACGTGCTGGAATTTAGCTTCACGCCATCAAAGTCAAAGTCAAATATTTATTTATTTGAGTAGGTTACGCATCACACTGTTGAATCGTCATTGAATTCAATACAGAGTGATTTTCCTGCCAGTTCGGAACCCACGTCTACCGAGAAGATACCGGTAAAAATCTCAGTAATGCATATGTATCAATTTTATTATCCAAAATATTCCTTTTTTCCTTGAGCAAATTATTCAAAAGAAGTCATTCAGTATAAAACAGATAAAAAAATACAAAGCGCGCACTGTTACGAACTCCTTGAAGTGGAATATCTGATGAAATTATATCTGAGTCCCGGTTATTTGAAAATCTTAAAAGAAAACAAAGGTCCAAAATGTAAATGACTAAAATATTACCGGTCCTACGGTTAGCTCCCTGGGTGATGAGCCAAAGGTTGTAGCTTCGATTCCCATCCAGAACCAACTGGGATAAGCATCTGACGACCTCCGCAGCCGAAAGGCAAGTGAAATCAGACTTTGGCGTCTAGCCATCTCTGAGGTCCCGGGTTCGATCACCAGTCAGGTCAATATGGAAAACAAACTTATTTAAATAATCTGGCGCTGGGTGTGCTGGCACCAACGTTGTTTCTGATTTCTTTAACACAAGTACTTTAACTATTTAAAAGAAACCACTGCTACCATAAAATTACTCTAAATCATGCAAGTATAAAAAATGTAGGTAAATAAGTTACAGTTGTTGACGTCGATATTTAAAGTAATTAATTCTTCTTATTCTTTAGCTAATTTACTTTGCTTTGAAACGTGTTTATGGTAAAAGGTTATTAGATAATTAAATACTTCTGGAACCTGGTAAGTCCTCGCATGAAAAAACTATATATGGCTGAAAATAACCACATGGCACAGGCAGGTAACAATAAAAAAAACGTAAATTTAACAAAACAACCCTTTTTTTTTAATCCATGTACTTCTTATAGGTTTTCCTGTAATCTATAGGTAAAGAGCTATATTCCGCATTAATTTCAAAATTTTTAGCCTAGTAGTTTCGGAGATAAGGGGGGGGGGGGGAATGGTCAATTTTCGCCTATTTTCTTAAATAACTTAAAAACTTTTTATTTTAAGATTATTTTTTTTTATTTTTTTATTTATTAAGGTTTGCTAACAGTTTACTCATACATTCTTGCCAACAACATAACAATGGTTCTAAGTCTTATGAGTATTCTAATTAAAAGCAAACACAACATGCAACGTAATAATTGTAAAACAAGTGACTAATAAATATATAATACGTAAAATTCTAAAGTAGGTATAATATTATATCTACTTACAAAAATAAAACATATCAAAACACACAAAAAAAAAACACATGTTTAATTCATAAGATGCAACTTGACCAGTTTTTTGTATTGTGGAAGTGAGTTCGCAAACACATCAGATGAATTGCTACACTCATTGGTTAATTTACACATTCGTGGGATGGGAGAGTTACACCCTAGTACAGTTTTTCTCAGTGGAGGCGACAGAAAAGTGATTTTTGTACGTGGATACCTTCTTGGCACTCGAAACTTGACCTTTGTGAGCAATGGAGGGCAGTCTATACTGCTATTCAGAAGCTTGTGGAAGAAAGCTAAGTCAAGGACTTTTCTGCGTAGATCGAGTGAATCCATTTTGAAATGCGTCAGTCGTTGGGAGTAAGACTTCTTTTCCTTGCAAATGCCTGCTGAGAATGACAAGTGCCACATAAACCTTTTCTAGATTCGTTCAATTCTCAAACTGTGCACGGCATAATGCGGCCGCCAAACTACGCTACAATACTCTAGTATAAATAAAATAAATAAAAATAGCTTTATTTGATCCACTACTAATTTTAAAATTCTGTGACACAGATTTTAATGATTATTTTGTTGCGGATCCCCTAAGGGTAAAAGCCTCCTCCAGAGAAAGCCACTTTTTCCTATTCTTGGCATAGGACATCCATTTCTTCCCGGTACTGTCCGCAATCTCGTCTTGCCATCGGGCACACGGACGACCTCTACTTCTCAACCCATGTGGTCCCTTCCACTTAGTGGTGTTAATTGTCCAACGGTTGTCGTCGTATCTTGCAACATACTCTAGTATACTGCGGACTAAACAGTTATAAAGGAGGATTTTAGTCGATGATTTCCTGAATAATTTTGCATTTCTTAAGACGAACCCAAGCATGCCTGATGCTTTTTTTTTATGTTTTCCATATGTGGTATGAAAGTGAGTTTTTTGTCCATGGTTACCCCTAAATCTTTGATGCATTCGAATTCTTTTAGCTCCACTCCTTCAATTTTATACTTAGAATTAATGATTTTTATCTTACGCGTAAATTTAATGTGTTGGCATTTTGATGGATTGAGCTGCATACCATTCTCTTCACACCATGAACATAACCTTTCGATATCTTCTTGAAGCTGGTTAACGTCAATATCTGACCTTATTATTTTTACCATCTTAAGATCATCCGCAAACAAAAAAGGTGTCGAAAAGCGAAAGCAATTTGAAATATCGTTAATGAAAATATTGAACAAAATAGGCCCCAAATGTGACCCTTGGGCACACCTGATGTGATTTCGTATTTATTGGATTTGAAACCATTTAGCACCACATGGAACGTACGACCACTCAGGTAAGAATTAATCCATTTAAGCAATGCTCCCGTGAATGCGCAATAAGACATCTTCTGCAGTAGGATTGCATGAGAAACCCTATCAAATGCTTTGCTAAAGTCTGTATAAATTACGTCTGCTTGCATATGGTCATCTTTTGCTTCTGATAGGGTCTCCACAAAAAGTGCAAGATTGGTGGAGGTCGATCGTGCCCGCACAAAACCATGTTGATGCATATCTAGGTGTTGCTTAAAGTGACTCTGAATGTTAGGATAAACCAAGGATTCAAATGTTTTAGCAAAGCTTGACAAGATAGATATCGGCCTATAATTACTTACAAAATTTCTATTTCCCGCTTTATGGATAGGTACTACTTTAGCTTCCTTCCATTTTGAAGGAAATTTACCAGACCTAAGCGATTCATTATAAATGTGGTACAGCGGTCTCGCCAAACATGATGCACATGACGCAATGAAATATGGTGGGATACCATCTGGGCCGGCCCCTTTAGTTTTATCCAGTCTCTTTAATTTCTCCAGGAGTTCATTATATTGAATAAATATGGTACTAAGATGATTATTATCAGAGTTTAAAGACACGTGATTTGGGGTACATATAAGAGATCCAGGTGGCATATTATCTTTTTTGGCATAATTTACGGCAAAATGAGAAGCAAACATATTAGTCACCTCTACGCCGTCGGTGCTTTCTGTCATGCCATTTGACATAGATGCAGGGTATGAACTTGTGTTTCCACGTTTTTCTTTAACGAACCTCCAGAAACTCTTAATGAAAAGCGGATGCTTTAATATTGTTTTCTACGCTTTTAATATAATTGTCATAACAATATTTTGCCATTTTTTTGCAACTATCTCTCATATACCTAAATTCAATTTCATCTAATGGATTTTTATACACTTTGTATCTATTTCGTGCCTTGTTCTTAGTTTTTAGCATACGTATCAATGAAGAGGAGAACCAACAAGGATATTTATTACTTTTTTGTTAACATACTGGCACAAATTTCTGAATACTATCTCGTAGAATGTCATCAAAAATATCAAGCATTTCATCGACTTCCCTGCCTTTCAGTAAACTATCCCAATTTAGACCGTTTAAGTGTGCATGAATAGAAGACCAATCAGCTTTGAAGAAATTCAGTCTACTGCCCTCAGCATACTTCATCTTGGCTGAACCAAACAAAGGAATAACAGTATCTATTGGAGAGTGATAGGGATCAACATTGCTCAACAAGGCATCTGATTCAGATACTGACGTAGAAGCAACATCACACATGACAAGATCAAGAATTCTACCTTTATTATTAGGTACATTGTTAAGTAGCTTCAAATTATTCCCATATGTAAAATCAACAAGATCCTGACAGTTCAGTGGAAGCGTCTTGTCGTTTTGGCCGTCCCCCATTTTAGTCCAATTAATTATGCCTAAGTTAAAATCACCCAATATACAAGCTTTACCCATCCAATTTTCCAAGAATTTATTGCAATTAACAATAAAGTTATTTAAAGTAGAGCGCTGGACAGGAGGCGGCAGGTAAACCACACATAAAGCCAGTTGGCTAAATACACTGTTTGGGTTCTGAACATCTATCACCACCCAAAGATCCTCACATACTGATTCAGTTGAAGTCAATCGTTTCGAAACCAGTCTATTGGAAACGGCCAAAAGAACACCACCACCATCCTTTTTGTCTGAATTTATTCTATCATTTCTATATAAAGTGTAACTTTGATTAAAAAGTTCACTGTCCTGTATGCCTGAGTTTAACCACGTTTCTGTTAGCGCTATAATATCATAGTTAGTACAGCAAACATTACGATAAAAACTATGTGTTTTGGTCTTGAGACCCCGAACATTCTGGTAGCCTTCAACCTGGCAGCTGCGTGCAGGGCTTTATTGGCTGAGGAAAGATGGTCTCCAACATAGACTGGGGTATGTGATCCAGGGAGTCCGAGGTGGGAAGTATTCAGCTTGTCGTTCTGATGAGATTTATTATAATTGATACATGCTGCTAGAAAACGGTCTCTTAGATTTTGGGTAGCAAGTTGAAACACTATGGAGCGAGGTCTTGTAGTGTTTCTGTTCATTTTGGCTATACGGGTACATTTCACAACTTGTTCATCTTTTATTGCACAATTAACGGTATTGGCAAGGGCTGAAATCATTCTCGGTAAGTCTTCTCTTGCCCTTTCTGGGACACATTGAATCTCCAAGTTACTTGCGCGAGCATAATGTTCCAAGTTATTTACTCGTGTATTTAAATCGTTAATTTTTTCATTCAATTGTGTATTTTCGCTTTCCAATTTTTTTAAAACTTCCTTTGATCGCTCTTGTTCCTTTACAATGCTATCGATTTGGCTGCTCATGTAGTTCATCGATTCTTTGAAGTCTCGGATTTCTTCCTTTATTGTTTTCAACTCTCCTGCTGTTGCATTGCTTATTACCGATGTTAGTCTGCTCATCTGGTTCTCCATTTCTTTTACAAGAACATTCTCCACTATGCTCTCAACAAGGGATGGCGTCAAGAAATTTTCTGCGTTGCAGCCTTGGGGAGAGTTGAGAGCCTGCCTCTTGTAGGGTCGTACGGTAACATTTCCTTTGGTGTTGGTTGGAGTAGTATTTCCTTTCTTAGACCTTGCCTTGGAGTAGCATTCAGGACATTTCCATTCCGATGGTTTCAGCGATGTTGGGTCCTCAATCGCGAGGCATGCTAGGTGATATGGCTTCCCGCACTTTGAACAATCTATGTTATTATCATCACCATCAACAACAGCGCAACAACCCCAAATTACTTTGGTTTTGTCCATTGTATCAGTTTTTAGTATGGGATGTGTTTACTTGTGGCAATTAACTCGTAATGATGAAGTACTAACTCTCCCCAGAAATGGGGAAAAAAATTATTGGTGACAACACTAACAGCTCAAAACAGCTATGTCCAAGTCCACGGATGCGACACTTGACACCACGAAATGTTACTCGAAATGTGGGTACACCAATAAACTTGCACCGACAACTGTCAATGTTCGATTTACTGTTCACTTGTTTACGTTTGTTAAACTATTGTTTATGATAATTAATTATAAATGATTCATATTTGCAATTCTTACAGCAAGATCTTTCATTTGATATGTCACTCGATATGGTTAGCGAATCTTTTTTTTTTAATGTTGTGATTTACCCTCCAAAAGTGACCCCCAAATTCATAATTTATTTATTTACGTTACACATGCACCTTTGGGTCTTTAACTTACATATGTGTACCAAATTTCATCTCAATTGGTCCAGTGGTTTCAAAGTAATCGGCTGTGACAGACGGACGGACAGACAGACACGCGAGTGATCCTATAAGGGTTCCGTTTTTTCCTTTTGAGGTACGGAACCCCTTAAAAAAACGGTTTGAATCTTTGTGAATATTCTTTGATAAACGTTCATTTAGAGGATCTCCACAAACGCCCATTGTCATTTAAATCCCAAGTTCCTGAACAAAACAATTACCCTTAACAATTCATTGAACCAAAATAAATAGATAAAGAAATCGTGAACGAAACTAGTCCGTAAATACGCTCATTGGAGCGAAATGTCTGAAGAAAACACAACACGATTAATTGTTTAAGACCCGGTAGCCTTTCAAACGTCCGTCCCTTAAAAGGGACGGGGAATTGTAATTCAAAAGCGTAGAGCAGGGCCGTGATTGATCGTGTCACTTGATACAGAGTTGTCACTTGATATTTGTATTGTGGAATCCGGAGGATGGTACTGGGGGTAAATCTACAATGGAGAAACGGGCTTGTTCGAAAATACCATATTGTTTTAGCGAGTGAAACCAAAAAAAATGTACATTATTGTTTATTGTATTTATTTTGGTCAGGAAAAGTGTCTTGTGAAAAAAATATAGATATAAATAATTAAATAGACGTCGTTAAGACAAGAGACCTTGTTAGGTCAGCTGGTACTTTGTAAATATCTGGAAAGTGATATTTTGATGTCAAAAAAGGAATTCAAAACGGTCACCTATTCCTATCATATTGCAAACATACAGCTTTAATTGACGTCACTACTGCAAGGGTTTCAAACGTAATTATGGAATTAGTGAAAAAGATGAGGCATTGCGACTGTCAGCCATGGCAACAAAACGTTTTGAATTAACAATTTGTACTGAAATAGCTGATATTATCAAAACAAGGAATGAAGAAAGCGAGATAATTCGGAACTTGTGGAAAATTTATAATTAGCACTAAAGGAAGGATTGAATAGTCAATAGTTAATAGTTGACAATTTGTCAATAATAGTAAATTAATTGTCACATATGGTATTTAGTATATCAACCCTAATGAGCATGACAATTTGAAACTATAAAGTAAAGAACCTGTATGAAATTTAATTTTATCAATGATATTCCTACTACCTAAAACTTCAAAACCCTTTTTTATTCTTATCTAACTGGCTTAATCTAGGATTTGTCCATCATTGCGGAGGTCGTTAGAAAAGGTGCTACGTGCTTTAGAACCTCGATAAGCTGTTGGTGCCAGCTAATAATTTAAGTTGAATTTTAATGTTCGTTAGGAATAGAGTACGCAAAATCTTGTAAGCGTAATTAAATAAGATCAGTTATTTAAGGTAAGGTGAGATGGAGCTCAGGTTTTCTACTTACGAAAAAAGTGATCGCAAGCTAAGGAGAACTTTACTTTGAATTTTACTTTATTGGCTTTTATAGATAAATAGCAGGCCGCCGCGCCGCCTTCGTTCCAATTGGTTGCAGCGCGATGTTGTATAAAAAGAAAGAAAGAAAGAAGAAAGAAAAAAATATTTATTGACGATCATACAATTACTGAACACACACAATATTAGACAGTCTACATAAAACATAAGGTATCGTGTGAGGCCAACTTGGGTTCCACCTCAGCAAATGCTGCTACGACATGTGTAACACCGCAGCAGCGCTGGTATTCTGGTGGAAACCAAATGCCCGGGAAAATAGCAATAGCCCTGGCTCCTGCTAGTTCCCTACGCATAAGAGTGGCGTTAGAATGTCAACAATTATTATTATACAATACATGCAATGAAGAAAACATTAACAATATTGATAGCAAACCAGTATATCTCTAAATATTTTAACTTTTTTGTATATTTTAATCAAGTTCAATATTAGCACAAATAAAACGTTAAATATCACATGAACTCTTCCAAACGGATACACTATTGAGATAAGTGTTCCTTGTGCGTTTCCGAACATTCGTAAAGGATAAAAAAAAAGACATTGATACAATACAAGAATGTCAGATAAGTTAGGTTAAGTCGGTACTATACAAAAATTAATTAATGTTGTGTTCTAACTTAAAACGTTCCTCGATTAACGTAATAACCAACTTTATAATATTATTCATATGTCTAGATGTATTATGCTGTACATGTCGCCCTTAAGCTAGGACCTCATTACCACTTAACATCAGGTGGGATGAGGTCGATCATGAAGTGCAATATAAAAAAAAAATGTCTTCCGTTGAAAAGGACTTCTTCAAAAGGTGCGTGAAGAAACATCTTGCGGGCAGTATAGCGATGCAAAACGGATAGGATATTACGGTTTCAATGTGTTGTTATCACGATGTTGGTTCCTCTCCTGCTTACCATCAGGCTGAGAAAAGCCAGTATACTTTACTGTTTCAAAACTATGTACTAAACTCTTCAGCTCTATAATATAAGTATCGATGTCTAGATATATCTACATATAACCATACGATAGGCGTTGAACTTAATGTACTATTTCTACGAACACAAAACCTTCGATACGCGTCCGAGCTAAAAGCATCCTAATGCCTGACCCTTTCCATCCCAAGAATGTCCCGAAATGAATTAAACAATTAATTCCTCCTTTGCAAGGTCTTTTTGACCCTCTCAGACTTGGAAGGCGTTTGAGTACCTAATTATGCTTGATTTACTGAGCTTTAATACTGAATTTTGACTTTTGAACCTAAAATCATTACAAAGATGATTTGTGAGACTTTAATCTAATAGTCCAGCAGCCACCGCCTGAATTTTTTTTTGATTAACAACAGGCTAAATTTTCGTAAGCCCGTTTGGTTTGACGAGACGCCCACGTTTTTACTCCTCCGGAAAACCGAACGAGCTTACGAAAGTTTAGCCTGTTGTTAAAAAAAAGTCAGGCGGTGGCTGCTGGACCATAATAATGATAAGGTAAGACGCGATTTCAACTTTAAGTTCAACTTTAACTTGATTCACTAAAACAGTACATTTTTATGATTGTACCAATGATCACTGTACTAAGCTTAGCTTGTATTGTGATTGCAGTGGTCGGGTGATATTTCACAATCGAGAACACACAGCTGAAAATAAAAAGCAGAGATAAAAAAAAGGAATAACTTAAAATTAGAGCACGATGTATATTATGTGTATTAGTGTAAGTTAATATTTGATATTTATGTGTATGTGTGTGTGAGTGTGGGCGCGCGTGCGCGTGCGTGTGTGTGTGCTTCTACGCGTGCGTGTTTTGGAGAATTTAGAGTCATACTACTCTGCCCTTTAAACCTTAAATCAATTATGGATAGCATGTGAGAATTTAACCTAATCATGCTAAGGTAAGGCGTGATTACATAAGCCCTTATACAGAGAATTAGGGTTTTTTAACCTGAAATCTTTACATGATACAAGATGAGTGTATGTGAGACCTTTAACTAATTTCGTTAAGGTAATGCGTGATTTACTGAGCCCTTATACTTGGAAGCTGTCTTTTGAACCTAAAATCTTTACAAAGACGAGCGTATGTAAGAAGCTATTATTTTTGTATCTTCATTTTACAGTTTGTTGTGATGGGTACTATTAATACCCGTACATTCTAATACAGTTCTGATATCGCAATTCTTGCTATCCTACTTTAAGGCAAGTAACACAGAAACGGCTAAAGCATAATAAAGCAGTTCAACTTCAATTTAAGGATTTACGAGTATAAATGCTTTTCTGAAGTATACATGAAAAAAAAACTATTTCTAGAAAGCACAGACTAGACATGAACTTTTAAAGTATGGGACAAAACTAGGTGCCTTTGGTACGCCGCTTGACCATTTCTCTCAATATATTGCCTGTCGACGTTTTCAAACCAACGAAACATGGGTATTATAGGATTGGCGTGCGTGTTTCTCTGGAACATTGTCGCTCTAAAACTGACGGATGGATTTCGATGCATTTTTTTAAACATATTGCCTTGCTGTTCACTAGAAGTAGCTTAAAATCACTACAAAAAAATCAAGTCACCTTCGGAATGTTGAAAAAGAAATATCGGTAAAATATGTATTTTATTTATAACAACTGATCAATCAATCAAACATTTCTTTTTTGATGCAGGTTATATAATATGTAACTATATTAAAATAACACTTTCGGATCGTCATTGAATACAATGTAAAGTGATTCTACTTTCAGTTTTGAACCTATATCTACTGAGAAGACACCGGTAAGAAACTCGGAAGATTAGTTATACAAAAATAAAAATAATGTTTATTTCCTACCACAAAATAGTGGCAATGAGCACCACTTTACAAACTTACTTATGACTAAAGTTACTTATGTTTTTTTTTAGTAACAGTAGCAGAATCTAACTTATAGCTATATACTTTTTAAGAATTGTTTCTAAACTATAAGTTGAGTAGGGGAATTTTGAAACAAAAGGAATTTCTTGTAACGACTGATATTGATTCTTGATTTCTAACGACTGATACAGGACAATTGTTTTATTACTTTTTAAGGTTATGTTATGTACTGAAGTTATCAGTATAGTAAGTGATTTTGAAGAATCCCTCTGCAGATGAAGATATCTTCCTAAGGTGTCTGATGAATACCTGTACCCAATTTGAACTATCTTTCTGGTATAAACCTCCATTGGAAAGCCTTAAGCGACGTCAAGCATAAAGGTCTTCCTATCTTTCTCTTGCTTTGTGATCCTTACCAAATTACTCCTTATTTTGGTAAGAATGTCAGTCAGAGATCTTAATATGTCCAGTCAACTACTATTTTGGTTTAAGTGTATGATAAATAAAGAAAAACGTCTGAGTGCCGGTAAACGCCTAACTTTTATATTTGCGTCCATAAAATCAGGAAAATTCCAAGCCATCCTCAGGGATGTAACTAAATAGGCACGTTGACATCAATTGCTTACAAAAAATGGGGGGTACATTACAAACCCTTGGGGGAACAAGTCCAGAGGGACGGCTCGCCCCGTCGGAACTTTATTACCTGCTATTTGAGGCGACTAAGCGGTTACCAAGTGATGAGCGGTAGCGATTATCAACGGAATTCATCATTCGTCAAGTTAGTTATTCAGTTCGAAATATAATTAAAATTGATGCGTAAAATAAGGAAATGGCCCTTTTTAAGCTTTTATGAGTAGGGAGAGTATAAATGAAATGTCCTAGGAATGACTTAGCTGGGTGATGAGGATGGGTGGATTTTTTTTAAGACTAATAGGTAGGAAGTATAATAAAGTTACTGTGTTAAACCAATGCAATTTTTCTAGTATTTTTATAGTATTCTTTCAATTGTTTACTTAGAGACATCGAAAATCCTACTAATTATTAGTTGAAGCGAATGTTTGTATGAATGTGTGCTTGTTACTCATTGCATGAATTCTGCATGAATGAGTAACAAGCATACGTACCTTACATTCACGTTAAAGAACGTTATGAATATTTAATTTATATCATATTCTCTTGTATTTGTAATATCTGTTGTATTTATGGTCCATAAAAGTTCCTTCCTATATATCTTTCGTATTTTTATTGCTTTGTGGGCTGTGGGATACATGTATAATATTTATCTGATTTATCTAACATTTTTGCGTATACTGTGCCAGTACAAAACATGACGCGGCGATGATTTCGTGGGACGAGTGCTAGGCGTGTGAGGTGCGCGGATGAACTTCGATTCGATTCTTAAGATCGATGATTGCATCAACGCGTAACCTTAATTCACAACATTCACCAGTATGACGAAGCCGCTCAAATTATACAAGAGATGGCTCATTCTCCAACATTTGTATTGCATTTTATTAAACGTAACGCAAACTCTTAGCCTTTTTGCTCACATCTGCCTCTATGACTTGGGCCACAGCACAAGACGTCTCAAGAGTTGGAATATGTGTCTCGCTCGGAATAGCGAGTATTGTCTTAATGCGGGGACGCTTGAAATGATCGCGGGATCGGTAATCGTCGCAGTATTGCACGGATCGGGTTCCGCTAGGACGCTTTTAGTACTCGCCCGTTTAAGCAATGGGTTTTATGAGTGCGGTACACAAACTGATACGTCGGTAGAAATAGTTTTCATGTCGGCAATAAGATATTGAAATACGAACCCTTTTGGAGTTACTGTTTTTCGTAAATGTATATCCTACTAATATTAAAAACGAGAAAGTTGGTTAGAACGTTAGATGTTTGAATGTATGTTTGTAAGTCTTTCACGCAAAAACAATTGAATGAATTTAGATGAAATGTAGATGAGATACTAAATTATTGCTCTCTACCCTGAAATAACGCAGATTATGTTGCAGAAAATAGCTTGTGATAAATATATATGTAAATGTTTGACGACATTATATACTATAACTCTGTTTGTATCTAAATCATTTGTGACAGAAAGTAAAAATAACGATGTTACCACAACACCTAGACTCGGGAAAATGTGGTAAAGTCAGTTTCATATATTAAACCGACCGGAAATCAAACCAGAACCGCAGAGATGGCGTGACAAAGACCGACCGTCTCGCCTTGGCGACGGAGGTCGTCAATCATGAAATGCAATTTATTTAAATATGTATTAAAATAGTACAATAGGGGAACTCAATCCCAAGTGGGGAATTTTGTACGATTCAATCCCAAATATTTGACCAAAAATAACGTAGCGGAGCATCACATGTATATAAAATACAATACTTAAAATAAATATTATCAAAGAAATACAAATAAATACTGAACATACATATACCCGTATATACATCATCGTAACTATGAGAAGGAACATGGTAAAAATTTAGAAAGTACTCAACCCAAGTGAGTACACGCATTTAATGACCGGTTAAGTTCTTTTGAAAATGATCTCGCAGTCATTTTTAAATACAGCCAACAGCACGTCGAGGCAAATACTTACAGTTGGATAAAAGATTTTATGCGCACCGCGTAAGGGTGTTGCAAAGATCAAAGAGTACATTCCTAAAATTCGACTTTCGTAGATGACGAGGAATTCTAGAACTGTACAGGGAACATAAAAAAAAGAAAGATATGAAACCAGAATAATAAGAACAAATGCAAATGGGGTAAGTTGCCAAATAACCGATCAAGACCACAAACAGAACCGATCCGAACACTAAAACACAACAGAACAACATCCCAAACATACTACCGGTCCATTTATAAACGTACGTGCACAACCGAAAGGAAACGGCCATAATTTATTTTGCCCACAATAACCTCACTAGTACTAATAAAGAAAACAAAACAATAACCAGAAGGCAGTATTTGCAAAGTAAATCATAAGTCAAGCAGTGCATGAAAACAGTGTGTAGCGGAGAGCGACACAGAATATAAATGCGCAGACATGGCGGGTAAAGAATATCATCTGCAGGCGGAATGCAAAAACTTTTAATAAACAGGACAAAGAATTTGGCTAGTCAGAATTTCCAGAAGCTTGGTAAGTAAAATGCTTAAGGACAGTTTTGAGGATATTGACTTGAGTGACAAATATTATTTTACACGTTTCCAAGCAAATTTTGATAAGGGCATGGTCACTTGGTGGTCGCATGTTGGCTAGTTTTAGGAGACCGGATGGTTTTTGTAGTACTCGGTTGCAAAGTTATTACAGTTTTAGGATGGTTTGTAAAAAAACTCCAGAATATAAACGCAATTTCATAAATTTTTGTTTCTCCAGACTTCTTAGTACGAGGCATTTTTTTTATATTTGTAGGCCAAGGAAGACAAAAAAAGGAAAGCTTTCGTTTTGAAAGATTAATCGAAAGTCAGGGAATTAAAAAACGGTTAATTTTTAAAACCCTTTAATCGCATTCAGAATGAATTCGTTAACATTTAGAGAATTAAAAACTGTTGTTTGTCATTAGATCCGGCATATTTCGTTTTTGGTAGCACCTTTTGGTACTGATGGGTGAAAGAAACCAAAACTCCCATCTCCCACCCCCTACTCTTTGGCCATGTGGAGGCAAGACCGTGGAATTGGGTCAAGCGTCTCGGAGAAATTAACGATTTACTTACGCCCACGGTTTCGCCTAACGCCTTAAACAAACCTTTACAGCGCTAAGATTTGCAATCTTAGGAATTCTAGTTGCGGTCGCCTTTGGGGGTGTATCGCTCCAGGAGACTGGATCGTGACCTTCATAAGTGTATACCTCGGTGCAGTGGGTAGAGTAGGCACTCGAAGTGCGAAGGACCCGTGTTTGATTCATGGTCATATCAACCGAGGACAAATCTGGTTATGGCATTTTCCTATATCGCCAACGAAACGCAGTGAGAGTGGTGCGGGAGTTTTTAGTTGAAGTTGTTCTCAATCGTTTAGAGATAGGTAGTTTCATACACGCCGCTGCATTCCCCGAAGAAGCGGTAAGGTGAGCAAAGGCATTTAGTCCCGCTTAAAAAAAAGGTAAGTCAGCGTGAACACAAAGTCTGACAACTACAAGAACGATCAAAAGCACGTCAGACTTTACACTTTGAATTTATGAACACGGCATGGTTGGTATCCCTTGATGTTTATATAAAAAAAATTTAGATATTTTTAAAACATTGCTCATTTAACTGAGCATAGGTGGTATCCCATGCCGTGTACGAATGGAGACCACTGCGCATTAAAAATCCGCAAGATAAGCCTAAATGGGCGTGAGGTCCAACTGCTTTGTGATTGGTAATTAACAGTCATGGTGACACATCTGTCAATGTTTTTTTAATTAACTCTTCAAGATTGACCTCATCCCATCGTTGTTAAGTGGTAATAAGGTCCTATCTTAAAGGCGACAGTACTGCAAAATAAATCTGTTACTGGACTTGTAAAAACTTGACCCCTGCTACTAATGAAGCACCCCCCGAAGCTCTGGAAACCTTATTCACAAGTAGAAACACAACATCACAAGCAATATCAGGTCAAAATTAAACCAATCTCGTAGCAATAGGACTTCACGCCCACGTAATATCATCTAACAGTTTTTTGATGCGCAGTACTCCATAAATATCGAGCTGCAAGTGTTTATCTGGATGTTCCGCTGACCGAAACTACATTCAAAATCACGTCAGACTACGTAGTATTACATGTCTTACAGGCATAGGACGAATATCGCGTTGTCAGTATTTACTGCATTTCATTCGAAGACCAATTTACTTCTCGGCTGCACCTGCATATCAAATTTGTTTTTTAGGACTCTGGTGCGGTATGGCCCTAGAATTTAAACTCAAAGCGATTAAGCGTCGCCTCTGTTTTAAAGAGTTCGTATTTCTTCAATTATTTACGTTTAACTTTAACTTTCAAGTGGTTTTTATACTGGACTCAGTACTTTCTGAATAGTTTTATAATTATTTTGCAAGGGATAAGTCACAGTTTTTTTTAACAGTTGGTATTTATTTTCTTCTGTTGCCTGAGCATGCCGAAGTGGTTTTGGCTTCTGACTTTACCATTCGCCTCTGCTCTGTTGGATACAAGATTCTTCAATAGTTTACGGGTTGTTGGAACTTTAAAAAGTTTAATTAATTTATTTTGATGTACTTGAATGTGCAATGGCGAGAAATTAATTTTACTTTACGGTTGTGTTTTTTTAAATAAGTTTAAAGTTTACCTATTTGTAATTTAATCAAAACTTCATTATGATGATCGTGCGTTTGATTTTTTTAAATTAAGTTTCTTTAATTTATTGATCTTATTGCTCATTCAACTGAGCTAGCAGCGAGGCATTTGATAAATATTTATATACACAGAACATTTCTGAAATTGGTTTTACAGGTACAGTACAATTTTGCTGGTTTTATCGCTAGAAAGAAATTTTGTCCGCAAATTTAAAATGAGGAACAAATACGGTCGTCCAAAAATATATATTTAAGGAAAAAAATAGATGATATATACATAACGTGATAAATAACTATAGACTTACGTATACGTACAAAATAAAATACAAAGTCTTCAAAAGTGACAATTATTATGACAAAGAACTTACAGTAAATTCCACGACAATCATCTCAAGATTCACGAACAAACAACTCACACCCCTAAAAATAATTCTCACGTTCCTAAAATTATTCCCACGCCTCTTAAATAAGCCAAATTACAATCGCACAAGGAGTTTAATTATTAAATTATTGTAAATTTTCCGCGATAATCCAAATTACGTTCGTCTCGAGAACGTTATCTGGGTATATTATCTCGTTTCTTACGAATCTTTCACGGATTATTCTATGAATATGGGTTATCTTATTAAGACGCAACATATTTGCCATCTTTGGAATTGAATCGTTGGAAATGGAATTTATTTAGAACTGTTATCTTGGAACTGTAATTTTACTAACATGATTTAGTGACCGTATAGAAATTTTTGTTTTCAAAAAAAATTATTCTAAATCTATACCTACTAATATTATAAAGCTGCAGATTTTGTTTGTTTGTTTGCACGTGCTTATGTCAGGAACTACGTTTGAATTGAAAAAATAATTTTGTTTTGTATTGTACATCCACCGGGAAAGGCTTTAAGCTACAAATCAATACGCTGCGACCAATAAAAACTAATAATCAGTGTGTTTTATTATATGCATAAATATATTATTGAGAAACAAATCTGCAAGGTAGCGCCCGCCTGCACTAGCGAGAAAGTGCGGGCAGTCGATTTTCCAGCACCGGTGACAGAACCACCGCTGGAGCGGTTCTCGACGCCTACAGAGCAAGCCGGTTTAGAATCGACTAAGTGATTATTAAGTGATGTTGAAAAAAGTAGCACAAAACGTTCGCTGACCACTATTATTAAAAACAATAGCTCTCATCCTCTTTTACCGCAAGTCACCAAACAAATCTTCTCTGATCCGTCTATTGCCAACAAATGTAGATTAATAGAGTCCAAACTTTCTGACGGCAACGTCAAAGGTGCGGCAAAACTTCTTTTCTCAAGCGATTCCGTGGCCACCAACTCACCAGACACTTTACAAGTACTTCGTGAGAAACACCCCGCCTCGTCTCCTCCTTCGCAGCCGGACCCTTCGGCTGTCCCTCCAAACCACCTGCAAATTACTGATAAAGAAACACTTAGTGCTATTTACTCATTTCCAAATGGCTCTGCAGGTGGTTTGGATGGCATATCCCCTCAGCATCTTAAAGACCTGACCGGGCCTCTCGTAGGAGATGCAGGAAGGTCCCTTGTTAAATCCATCACAGATTTAGTCAATATGATGCTGGCAGGGCGAGTCCCAAAAGAAATCACACCCATCATATATGGAGCTAACCTTATTGGTCTTAAAAAAAAAAGATGGTGGCATTCGCCCTATCGCTGTAGGCTGCACTTTTAGGCGTCTCACGTCTAAAATTTGCTGTCAGTTTTTTCGTGGCAACTTAAGAGAAAAATTTAAACCTAGACAACTCGGTTTCGGTACGAGGGCAGGCTGCGAAGCGGCGGTCCATGCAGCACGTACCTTTCTAAATTCGGATGATTACGACATTTTTATAAAAATTGATGTTAAAAATGCGTTTAATTCTGTGACCGTGGTGTCCTTTTAGGCGAAATTCAAAAAGAACTTCCTGAACTATTCGACTATTTATGGCAGTGCTATGGCTCTCCATCAAAATTAATGTTCGGCGAATATGAAATTCCTTCCTGCATGGGCTGCCAACAAGGGGATCCTCTTGGTCCTGTAATTTTCAGCCTTGCTATAAACCCAATAATTTCATCACTTTCTTCTAAATTTAATGTTTGGTATTTAGATGATGGCTCGCTTGGGGGTAAGGCGTCTGATGTTCTGGCCGATTTACAGTCGATTATAGAGCGATTTTCGAATATTGGACTTAAGTAAAATTTTGACAAATGTGAGATTTTTATTCCAAGCCATATACCTTCTTCAAATCGGACCAATCTTTTAAAAAAAATTAACGTCTTAACACCGTGTATTTCTGTGCAATCTAAAAATACATTGACTCTTCTAGGAGCTCCAATTTTTGATGACGCTGTCACTACCCAAGTGAAGTCAAAAAAGATAATTTCAAAAATAATTCAGATCTTTTATTCAAAATTAAACCTCACTTGGCAATTTACATTTTGCGACTCTGTTTATTTACCCCTAAATTTATGTATATCCTTCGTAGCAGCCCAGTTTGGAAATTCCCTTGTTGCACTGATTTGGTAGATTTGACGTTAAAAAACACAGTATCAGAAATTCTAAATTTACAGTTTGACCAACGATCGTGGTCCCAGGCAACCCTGCCTATTAAGTATGGTGGCTTGGGCATACGATCTACATCTAGCCTTTCGCTTCCAGCTTTCTTGTCTTCTGTCAACAGCACGCTTACCCTCATCAGTGATATTCTTAATTCAACTACAGCTGATGTTCGGGTGACGTGTTTGCCAGAGGCCACGGCAGCTTGGAGCTTCGCCTATCCAGGTGAAAGCCTACCTATAGAGGTAAGTAAACAGAGTTTATGGGATTTACCTCACATCATGCAGACACACAGCCGTCTTCTTAGTGGTTGCCAGGATGAGTTAGAAAAAGCCAGATTTTTAGCAGTCTCAGTGCCAGAATCGGGGCACTGGCTACACGCTCTCCCGTCTGACAATTTAGGGACCGTCCTGGAGCCTGGCTGCCTCAGAATAGCCGTGTGTCTGCGTCTTGGCGCTAAAGTGTGCGAGCCTCACCGTTGTCTGTGCGGCCGAGACGTGGATCAATTCGGTCGTCATGGTCTCTCCTGTGTTAAAAGCGCCGGTCGCATTTACCGCCATGGCGCCTTTAATGACCTTGTCCGTCGTGCAATGAGAACAGCGGGTGTGCCTTCAACACTTGAGCCCCGCGGAATGTGCAGAGATGACGGCAAGCGTCCTGATGGCGCCACTCTAGTGCCGTGGAACTTGGGGCGTTCCTTGATCTGGGACGCTACATGTGTTGATACCCTGGCACCGTCTCATGTTCACGGTACTGCTGTTAAGGCTGGAGCGGCGGCTGAACAGGCACAAATGCTCAAGCGTCGCAAATATAGTGCTCTTATGACGCACTATGAATTTGCGGCGCTTGCGGTAGAGACCATGGGACCATGGTCGAGTGATACGAAGGCTTTCGTGAAGGATTTGTCTTTACGCTTGATCCTCGCCTCGGGTGACCCCAGGGCCGGCGGCTATTTTGCCCAAAAACTTTCTATTATTGTACAGAGGGGCAACGCCGCTAGCGTACTGGGCACAATACCGCAAGACGGTGAGCTAGACGACGTGTATATTTTGTAAGTTTTTGATGCTTGTTTTATTTTATTTTATTGAATTTTGTATATTTGTACATATAATGTAGTTTTTATTTAGTTTTAATTATTTCTTTTTTTTGTAAATTACGTTTAGTTGTAATTCATGTAATTTAATTGGAAATAAATAAACTAGTGCAATAGTTATGTTGATTATTTTGTTTTGGTAAATCTAGTTAGTAAAATTATGTAGTAAGACTTTGGAAGGACTTGTTGACAGTCATACATGGTAATTGGATATTTCGAGGGTTCCCTGGTCAAACCCGATAAGTGACAAAAATTGAGAATTTTAGTTATAAATGCAGTTAAGATGCACTTTTTTTGCTCTTTCTAATAGTATATTCCAATAAGCTGAGTTTCAATTTATCACAAAGATACGCTTCACTAAGAACCCAATAAGTGCTACTTTTTTCTTTTTGACTAATACATAAACAATATAAGTATATTTAAAGGAAACTTTTTTAAATTTAATTAGATGAAGAACCCAATAATGTATATTTATTGGGTTTTAAGACAAATATATTTTAGGAAATTAAACTAAGTGAGTTAAGGTAAGACAAGTTATTTGCACTTATTGGGTTTTTATACCAGGGAAATTCTGAATTAACGAGGTTTTACTTAAAACTAAAATCCATCAACACATTTTGTTGGGTTTTACTATTATAATATTAAGTATGCAAACAAATTTAATCATTAACCTAAAACCCAATAAGTACTACTTATAGTGTTTTACTTCAAGCAAATATTTCTAATAATATGAACATATGACATATGAAAAGCATACTTATCGGATACTCGCATGAGCAGATATCAACATTGGATTGTAATTTTATTTGGGGTCTTCCCCAGATAAAATCCCAACAATAAGTAGATATGACAGTAGACATAACATTAGACAGGTGGCGACAGGATCGCGAGCGTCGACCTTCGTTTGATTGCATTGCACGTAATTTTGACAAAATAATTATACTTTCCGTTTATTCAAACGAAATAGCATCATCTAGACTCCGGAATAGGGAACTTATTGGGTTTGACCTCTAACCAATTTAGGTTACAATATTTACGTACTGAGAAATATTTTTAATGGAAGGATAGTTAGATATTGGGTTTCACGTCTTACTGTTTATTTTTGTTTTACGTACTTATAATTACAAAGTTTTGAAATAATTTTACACTTTTTACGTGTGAATAAGATGATGCTTATTCCGGTTTTTCTTTTCTTAGCTTAATGTTCTCTTGGAAAATAAAAATAGCAGCACTTATGTGCAGATTCATATCAATGGTACTATTGGTTGCATGGTTTAAATTTAAATCGCATATTTTTTTTTGACACTATTATGCAAGTTTTTTATTTATTCAGCAAGATCAGAGGGCTATTTTTCTCACGTGCCATGACCCTGTGCTTTTTGGGGGCGTGGTCTATTTGAAATCTCTAAATACGTTTTTAATCGGAATTTGGTCAATTTTACTGTACCTATGTTCGTGGAATATTGTTCTGCTTTCTTCTTGCAAGATTATCTTTGGAGCAAATACCAATTACTCGTCAGAACTTGATAAGTCACAAAAAGATATTGCCACGCAGATGAATAGTATCGTCGAGCATATTTTTTTGGTGACAGACACATGTAATTTTTTTAAATCATGATATACATATAATATGATGTTTATTGGTAACTTTACCTTTGTTTCCAAGATTCAGACGTCAATATTTTTTTTTATATAAAAACGCGGTATATTGTCTTCTTCCAACCTAATGGTAAGCAAGAGAGGAACCCACATCACGATGACAACGGATTTGATTTCGTAATATCCTATCCGTTAGCATCGCCATCATACTGGCCTGCATTATGCTTCTTCACGCACCTTTTGAAGGAATTTATTGGACGGAATACATGAGCCGGCAACGAGGCCTATGTTTTAATGGTACGTCAAAGATTAGAGTTATCAAACTTTTTGGTTCGCGATGGAATATTTTCCACGGTGAAGCGATAACATCGTTGGCCGGCTCTTGTAGTTTTGTAAAGGCAAAGGGAAGGCGGAATAAGAGAAAACCACTTGGAATTGAGATGTTTTTGTCGAAAATGCGCACTCTTGGGTTTTCTCGGCATTGAACTGGACCTGGTTATTTGAAACCCATTGGCTCATGAAACTCAACACCCGATCCAGTTTAACGATAAAATTCTCCCGTACCTCCTCCATTACTGCGTTGCCAGCCGAAGGCCACCCAAGGTTTCTTCCATTGACCGTACTGTGATCAGCATAGCAATGTATGTTTCCAAGCAGTGGCATATCATTTATATGAAGAAGGAAGAGGGTGGGCGATAAATACGCATAAACTGCGATACGCATCCGTCAGACACGATGTGAATTCTACGTCACGCAGAAAGCCGGAAATCCAGTCACAAAGCCGTGTGGGTAGTCCATATGCCGTAAGCTTGGAAAAAAGAGCTTTGTGCCAGACCCGATCAAATGCCTCGGCAATTGTCCCCCCTGAGATGCGTCACATACGCTAGAAGATCAACCGTCGATCTTTTCGGCCTAAAGCCGTGTTGGAGATCATTAATTAAGGAGTGTTTCTCTAGGTAACAGACCAACCGGTTATAAAATTCGTTCCATGACTTTGAACAGCACTGAGGTCATGGCAATAAGGCGGTAGTTTAATGGGTCTAATCGGTCGAAAACTATGTACATGAAACAAATCATTCCCGAAGAAAATCATAGCTGTTATCATCCTCAAAATTTAAACAACGAATAAGTATATAAAAAGAGTATAAAAGTAAGTAATAACCTAATGCGAACATAATTACAAGTGTTTTTTGCCTGGAATTAAAAAAAACTTAAGTGATTAAATCGTTTTTTTCTCTCAGGTGAAACCCAATAAGTTGGCACCCTTTACCAAAAAAAATTTTTTTACAGCAAAACTGTAAGCATTAGAAGTAAAATAAATATGAAAACTAAATTTTTATGAAATATCATTAGTAATAAAACTCAAAATTGTGGACATTTACTTATTAAAATGCACTTTTACTGTTTACAAACCTTTA
Source organism: Glyphodes pyloalis (assembly GCA_037074685.1). Classification (NCBI taxonomy): domain Eukaryota; kingdom Metazoa; phylum Arthropoda; class Insecta; order Lepidoptera; family Crambidae; genus Glyphodes; species Glyphodes pyloalis. Next base: position 1,484,075 of record JAYKKO010000030.1, on the reverse strand, counting down.
ACATCGATTATCTCAGAAGTATGTTTTTGGCACTTATCGGGTTTGACCAGGGAACCCTCGATTTAAGAAGGCGATGATGTAATGTCTCAACCTAAAATTCAATGTAAAAGTAGGTAGCACATTATAATAATAAAAGCTAACCACCGCCATTCATTGGCTTAGCAGTTTGCATACGAGTTTAAGTCGCACAAACAAAGTGAGTACATTTAAAATACTGGCTTTTCCATTAAGAAACTCATTATTAACTTATTACTAAAACACGAATGAATTACTTAGCTAATTGTGACCAGATACATCCCCTAGCGACGACCCAATTTTCCCCTCAATGTCCCTAGAGGTCAATGTTACAGATGAATTACATTATCAGCCATTTCAGGGAATGCCTAGTTGTTTCCCAATATTAGAACCTATTAAGTTTGTCTTGTAAGATAATATAAATTGAACTGCCTGGGTTGAAGTCTGCCTAAGGTAAGACGCGTATACTTGAAATGAAAGGGTTCGAATCCCGTATAGGTAAATTTGGGAATCGAACTTTTGTAAATTGACTTGGGATTTTTGCTGTGGTTTATATGGTTGAATGAAGTTTGGATATAAATGACTAGCATATAACGACCTCGGTGGTGCAGTGGCTAAGGTAGGCGGCCAAAGCGCGATAGGTCCCGAGTTCGATTCCCGGTCAGGTCAATTTGGAAAACGAACTTTTCTAAATTAACATGGATCTGGGTGTGCTGGGATGACGCTCCCAGTTAATTAATATTCGTCGTCTGGTACTCATAGTATAAGGGAAATTCTTAGTTTGAGACCAGGTGATTGGTGTGGTTGTCTGCCCCATTTATTTATTTATCATTTTTATACCTAAGTCATACAGAGCCAGTTTGTAGACTGGAAAACAATATACCGTAATTAGTTACTTTTTACTTTTTAAAAGTACAGTACAGCTAGAAACACTATCTTTACGTCTTGGTCCTAATCTCCGGGCCGTGGGTTTAACTACGGGCGTACCCAATATCCCCCCCTTGGGTATATCCCGGAAAATGTTGGTATTCGACTTATCACTAACCAAAGTGTAAACGGTGCTTTATGTGCAAATTTTTAAATATACCGAACAGTGAACCAATGTTTCATTTAGCTGTCTTTGTCTAGTTTGTATGATAAAACAAACGTGGACTAGTTGACCTGTAACGTGTAATGGTTAAAGCCAATTCAATATGTAGATGCTACTACTACAGCCATTCCCTAACATTCCCGATTCCACATTCCCGCGACATATTATCAAATGAAAAAGCACCAACACATTTATAATGCCGCAGTAAATTGTTGTGTGTGATGAATACATTTCGTCACAACAAAACTGAGCACACATGTTTATCCTTTGCTCAAAGAAAGATGGCCGGAAAAAATTCGGAGGGCTATCACGGTCCGATTCACGGTGCCCTTGTACGAGAACCCGCTTTTTGTGCCAAGGGAAAGCTGACCCTATTTTTTGTGGGATAGGGTGCAGAAAAAGGAACGAGTTTTGGCAGGGGTATGTAACTGCGTCGTAAAAATAGCGTCCCGTTTACAGCTAGTGATGGGAAGAACTCGAGCGGCTTAAGGCTTTTGATAGGTTTATTTTAGTTTTGAAGGGTAAATTTGTTCAGTCAGATTATTTTCATTAATTTTTATGTTCATTCAATTGATTTTCGAAGTTAAGTTAAAATGGAATTGACTGAAAACCTCAACTCTATCGGTCAAATTTTGTTAGGTAAACTTGAAATAGGGCATAAGGCTAGAAATTATAAGACCACTGTACTTAATTTAATGCTCAAACCTTCAAACTCTACTTTATTGTTTGAATAGAAGTTACAGTTCTAGAGAGAGCTTAAACTTTTGATGCGTACCTACTTATTTTTTCAAGATCCGAAGTTCCGAGAATCCGTTCAGTAAAAATATCTAAGGAAAGGTTGAAAAGGTTAATGTTGTCAAAAAGTACGATTTGCAAATACCTTTCTTTAAATATTTGATAACATTTTTTTATAAGCAACATCACATACATTTCTTTGATGTGTGGTAAGTATCTAAAGCACTTGTGTTACAGAAATCAGAAACAATGACGGTACCATCAGACTGAAACAGCTTAGAAAAGTTTGTTTTCCACATTGATCCGATCGAGAATCGAACCTGGGGGAAAACGAAATATGCCGGATCCGACAACAGATGGCAATTTTTAATCCTCATAAACCACTTCGAATGCAAATTAAGCGTTTTCAAAAAACAAAATATTATTTATGCAAATCAAAAACCACGTCTTCATTCCCAAACTTTTGAATAACCTTCAAAAACGAAACCTTTCGTTTGTTCGTTTTGTTTTTGAGAGTACCCCTCCTGGGACCTCAGAGATGGCGCAATGTCTAAGTTCGGCACGCTTGCCTCTCAGCTACGGAGGTCGTCATTTCGATGTTATGGAGAGCAATTATGACAAGAAATCAGAAATAGTTGTTACGCAATAGTACTAACCTATTTAAAGTTCCACCACAGATGTTCCATCATTCAAATAAATTAATCGTTACAATAATGGCTACTGGCTTTATTTTTTTCGTTCTCCTAGCATGTTGTCTGGTTGTGTAACCATTACAAAGTTGGAGTTCCCAGGTTCATAGTTGAACCCAATTTGACAAGGTAGGTTCTTGCATTGGAGCGATTGCTGTCTGAATCCTGAACCAGATCTACTTAGGTCATCGCTTTAGCAAACCTTCCGAAAAACGATCATTCTTATCAGACAATCAGATCATTTAAGCCTGCAATGTCCTTACCATAGAAAAAATATCTGTTTCTTTAAAACATTTTAAAAGTAGTTTTCATCAATTTTCATTGCATTCTGTGCATTCGTTCTAGCATGAAAAAAGACAGTGCCCTTTTTCAATCTCAGAATGGATTAAAAAAAATTCGGATCGAGGAGAAATATTTTGTCGCATCGATTCGAGACTCGGGTCTCGCACATCACTTTTTACGGCCGCGCGATGATGGGCGAAGATTGCCGAAGTGGGCCGAACGGACCGAAGTCAACAGCCCTATACGTTTTGTATTGTGCGTTCGGGCAGGGGTGAGAAACTTTTCGCAAATTTTTTTCATTGCATTTGGTTTAAAATTTACGACTGCATTCGCAAGTGGAACTTTTTGTCGGTAAAACGGTTTTTTGATACGCAATTTATTTGAATTGGTGATTATTAATTCAGGTGTTCGTTAATTATGGGAAAACCAATTTAGGCCAAGGATTAAACTTTTAATTTTAACGAATTTTGTTTGAGGTTTTGTTTAAATAATTAATTCGTTTAGTTGAATCAGCGTGTTGTTGGCTGACGACGGTTTTTCTGTTTCATACTTTTAAGCCTTGATTGACTTTTTTTAATAGTTGTGATAATTTAAAATATTAATAATTATATCAATAAATACTAAAAAATGTATTTCTTTTATGAAATTTTGAAAATGATTGTATGATCATGTCAGTAAAATTACAACTTCCAAGATAAGAATACAAAATAAATTTGACGACCTCCGTAGCCGAGAGGCGGGCGGGCCAGACTTTGGCGTTGCGCCATTTCTGTGTTCCTGAGTTTGATCCCCTGTCGAGTCATATGGGAAACGAACTTTTCTATATTGTCTCGGGTTGAATTGAGTGTTATAGTTTCGGCCTTTTTCTGATAAAGCTTTAGCTCCTTACCACAGAGTCAAGGCAATGTATGTTTTGTTGCCGTATAAAATTCCGTTTCCCACAATTCATATCAAAGATAGCACACTTGCTACGTCTTAATAACCCTGTTCTAGAAAATAAAAGCTGTTCACAAATGTTAGTTTCTTTGCTTGTATAGTGGCATAAACAAACAAAATTCGAATGAATAAAGCTTTAGAAGTCAATCCGTAACACGGACTGCGATTTTCGTAGAACAAGCCGTACTAATATTGTACAACTGTGACTAAGTTCACGCCTACGTTAACGAGACGCGTCACAGCTGAGGTATTCGTCGGCATTCGTCATGTTTCGTCATCGCTCGGTGCTTGTAGGGCGACCGCGCGGCTGGGTTCGGTGGGACTCGGCAGGACTTAGGTGCGACTGAGCGGGTTAGTTAGGGTGTAGTTAAGGCTGCGTTGGTGTTATTCATCAGTTGAATACGAGTAGGGTTGCCAAATGTCTGATGTGGACGATAACGTCTTGTTAAGTCAATTTTGGTTACGTGTTTATACCGTTTTATAAAAATCGCGAATAAAGTAAGACTTAATGATATTACAGTCATATGAAGTGTGGAAACACAACAATTGTACGATATTAATCTGGCACCTAATTTAATCGTCATACAGAATTGTGAAGTAAGATGTTTCATTTAAAACGCCTGAGAGATAACCAGCGGATATTCTTTGTGTCTATTTATTGTCTCATTGCAAAATTATGTTGAATACTAGAATACCACTTTTAGGTGTTCAAATGTACAATGACAAATAATTGAAGATTATTGAGACAAAAAACGAATCAGCTTCTCCTCTTTTTTGCTTGGAATTTTCATCATCAACGGGCAATCCGACGTTTAATGACCATTGCTAAGCATGACGATGAATGCCCAGTAAACCGATGATAAAACAGTCTTAATAGCAAACGTGGATGCATTTGCCCGTCAATATTTCATAATCCATCATTATTTCTTCTATCTTCTACCACTAAACATGTCAATTGATTTTCTATTACTCGATTATGAAAAATAGATGATCTCAAATGCCGCTACACTGGTTCATTTCTCGCTGTTGAATTTGTTTTTTGTCACGAGTCGCTAAAAACAATACAAAGAGCTTTTCAAGATGTGCTCATGGCGCGATAGCAAGAATGGTTTGGCAATAATACCAACAGTTAAGCTATGCTTGCTGCTTTTATTTTATGAGTGACCGTTCATTAGAATTTCGTGAATTTAGATTAGGAAAGCAAGCTACGTTGATAAGATACCTTGATTTTGGTGAGGCCTAGGTCAAGGCTATTTGATAGATTAAGTACAGAGAACAGTGCATCAAGGTAAATACTTGCGTTTTTAGTTCTTGTGCCCGCGTCATAAGGGTGAAGTACAAAGTGTGTAGTCTAACGAGTTTTCAACCGCAGATAACGTAAGGCAAATGGGCAATCATTTGCCTTACATCCCTTCACCAATCAATACCTGGGCCGCGTGTTAAAGTAATGCTTGTTCTTTTTCAATTGAAATGATGCTTAGGTATGCCTCACAGTAAAACATAAATGGCTGAATATATTTTAACGAAAATATTTTACTTTATCGACATTACGATCTAAAATACGGAAAACACGAGACATTTAAATATGTACGAGATATATAAGATAGCCAATAAGGTACGAGGCTCATCATAGGGCTGCAACAATCCGACCGATGATTCCGCGTTGGATTTTCTGACTGTACCACCACTCTCACGATCTCACCTGAGTTACCACAGTTGACACAAAAAAAGCAAGTGATTTTTTTTGCTCAGTAGTTTATATTCTTATACATAGCTTCAGAAGTTTTTATTATGATTGTTCTAAATAACTTACGCATTTTGCACTATTACCGCACACATTTACAAATTCTGCATGACCCGAGGGTAGACTGGAAAACAATACTCGTAACATTAAGTTTCTTACTTAATGTAAAATAAATTAAAAAAAAAAAATTAATAAAGGAGATGCATCCAAAAACAAATGCCACTACTTATCCGGTCACCCGGGCTCGATCTGGCGACCCTCCGCCCGCTCGTCTGAGGCTGCGCGGGCAAGCATGCGCAGAGCCCGTCTCCCGTCAAACGCCGCTAGCGAAGCGGCGCGCCTACTCGTCGGTACGCGAACCCATTCCAGTATTGGAACCATGCCGCGTTGTGTCAGTTAAAAAAGGAAATCGAAACTGATTACGTGCTTCATCGGGTTAACGTTGCGTTCGGTTCAGTGCTGTGCTGTGATGTGTTGTGTTTTGTGACTGACAGTTCTTGGATTGCTGATGGTAAGTCGGATGGTTGTATTTGTAGGTCGGGAAGCGTAGCTTATTCCGGGATCGTCATAACCTCTTTTGAAGAGTGTATGAACCTTTTTTTTGCATAACTATAGAAAATTTATTATGACGTTGTGTGTACATTTTGTTATGAAAACATTGCGTCTGTCTGACTAGGGTGAACACATTTGCTGAATATTTGATGATTTATAAATGTTTAGTTGATAAATTAATCATATCGTTAAGAACCTGCTAATAAAATACTGATTAACGTAAATTGAATCTATAGGAATCGGTATACGTTTAGAACGCGTATATACAAACTTTTCTTATTTATATTGCACGTGAATTTTAACCTTACAATTTCTAAACATTTTACTTACTCAGTAAGCGGTATTTACTTATATTGTATGCTTAAGTACAATTTTATTTCTTACTACTGAAAGCAAATTATCTAAACTAAGCTCTGTTTCTCATTACTGGATATCTGTACTCTGTAGATCTTAATGCTAACAGAATAAGTAAATAACTTTCATGTACTGAAGGCCACATAAAAGTTAATGACTGATATGTAAAATGAAGACTTAATGCCGCATAGGCGTTTACAACTAGTCATCATTGAGTTAATCAAGTAAGGGTAATGGAGAGTGTAGCCAAGCGGAAATTATGGCTATGAATAATAATATAACTAAGATTTAGTTGCATAAATTAAGTTTCTACTTTGTGACATTTCATGTTTGAGGTATCAAAGTAGAAATTTTGTTCATAATTGAGTTCTTACTAAGATCGAAAACAGAAATGTGTTAATTATTTTTCAGCATTTCCACAATAAGACTAGAATGCTATAATATTAAGACCACCAAGTAAAAACCATCATTATTCTTATTTTACGTTGAAATTAAGGTTACCATAAAAATGTGGGGAATTTTTTTCAAATTTACTTACACACTACATCAAAACTGTATGACTGGGATTAGTATCCGTAAAAGTCGGAATGAATACTTCTTGAGTTTTTTTGCTAATTACTTCTAGGACTATGTTCCAAACCAGTGGTAGATCTAAATTTGAGTAGGTATCTACATGACCATGGACGAACGTTTTTTTATACCACCAATTGAATAAATGATTTCCATATCGTTGGAACCAGCAGTCAATTGTAATGAAAGCGTTGTTAGTCTTAAGTGCAAATGCATACTGCATTATAATATTACTTAAGTGAAAAGCATATTGCTGTTTTAGAACTTCGTTTGGCCATAAAAATGTTACAATATACGTACTCAACGCATTTTAAATTTTCACCTACAACAATTTACGGTTTGCTCAGTTGGAAAAGTATTCGTATCAATATTGGTGGAAAAGATGGCCCATTGCATACTGGCACCGTAGCTTACTTGATCTGTTTTCATATATATATATATTATTCATATAGATTATATTAGTATTACTTATGAATAGTCAGTCTCTATATTAAACAAGTGGTCTATATTAAGCAAGTTTTAGTGGGGAGTCCCCGGTCTTCAATAAAGTGTAGAAGTCCTACGCATGCCGCCGTCTATATTCAGGAAACGGTAACACGGTGCAGAAACAACTGCTTTTTTTTAAAGAAATTCAGCCTATAGATGTTTTGCCTAAGCGTGATGAAGAAAGCTATGCTCGAAATATGATGGGTATATGATATATCCGCAGAACAACTTAAATCACCGATATCTCTTGGAATTGCGAAACTAAAGTGGCAACAGGCTTCTTGGCACTATATATGTGTCTCATTTAGCTACCTGTGTAGATGAGTGTTCAGATATTATTTGTTTGTTGTGTGTATAGAAGTCATTGACTAGCATCTGCTCAGATATTACTGAAGTAATGAATGTTCAGATATTAAGGGTAACTTGTGTATGGAAATTTTTGTAATTTTTGACTGTTCAGAAGTATTTAGTCACTTTGTCTGCTCCGATATATCTGACGGCGACTGTACGTCTGAAACGCTTTCAGGCAAAAAGTAAGATTCAGATGCAAATTGGCAGAATGATCATCCTACTGCTCGTCAAATAATAAAAATAGTTTATTGGTCACTTTAAGTTACAGTGTTACATAAGCTAAAATTGCAATACATCAAAGTGCTTAAGTAAGGATTAGCATTGACGACTGTACTAGTATTAACTGTCACAGCCATCAGCGTCTTCACTCTTGGTTAGACCGATTGCAGTTTCAGGAGATATATTTTGCATAGTTATCGTTTATATTATTTTAGTGTAACCATTAGAACATTAAAGATAAAAAGAATAAAAACAAAATAACAAAAGTATATAATATATATATTTAACCAAACAATACAACTTCATATATATATATATATATATATATTTATATTGTTTGTATTGTTTGGTTTAAATAAAACAAGCAAAGTCACTAGAAACAGCTACTTTACTTTTAATAAATTAATTGTACAACCATTGAATCCACGCAGCACGAGTTTAATTAAGACCAGAAAAAATTATAATAAATTAAAATTAAATTAATTGTACACCTACAAAACGTTATGTAAACATTTTCTCAAGTCAATGTACCACCCACTCGATTCCCGACTCGCAAAGTAAATAGTCTTCATTCAAAGTTATTTCTGATATACTGAACAACCCTTGAGTTGCGAACTCAACTACGAGTGGGTACTGTTTATAGATAGACTAGCTGGGCCCGCGACTTCGTTCGCTTGGACTACAGGTTTTTACTATGTATATACTCTCATGGGCGGTTTTACCCCTATCTATCTTAATATTCGAAACAAAAAGTAGTCTATATTTTAATAGAGCTATATTTGTGCCAACTTTCATATCTCCATATTTTAATCCGAGGTTCAAGCTACAATATCTTAACTATAAAAACTCATCCCAAAGTTAAAGTCAAAGTCAATCTTTTTTATTCACATAGATAACATTAGTAATACTTTATTATGAGAATTTGCAAGTGTTATTATATGTAACCTAATTGAATAAACAAATATTGAATTTGAATTTGAAAAGTTACACGAGTACATTTATGTCACCTTACAGAAAACAGCCATCCTTAACACATGCAGAATTGTTCGAAAAATTATACAGTTAGAATTAGATTCAGATATATCTTAGTACTTAGCAAATTTGCCAGCTTTTTCCTCATTTTTGCTTGGCCAAAAGCCCGTAAAGATGATTATGACACTAAAATGGGAAAACAAAAGAGAAAAAAAAAAAAGAATAATTTATTGACAGAAAGGTACATTCATAAGCATAAAAAAGAAGCATCTTAGGAAGTATTTTTTTTATTTCACAGGCAATTTTGTGATTTAGATTACGTTTGTTAATTAGTTCATTTTAGATAGCGGTCCCGGCGAACTTCGTTTTGCCTTAGAGAATTTTTCCCGCTTTTCTGTTGAAATTTTGCAAATTTTACCAAGGATCCCTAATTTTGTAGCCTATGTCAAATTGGAAGAATGTAGCATTCTATTGGTAAAAGATTTTTTTTAAATCGGCTCAATACTTTTTGAGCCTATTCATTACAAACATACAAACATACAAAAATAGGTACAAATCTTTCCTCTTTATAATATTAGTGTAGATATATGGTAACAGATGAGGTTTAAAGCGATAAGCAAATGAAGTTTTTATTATAATAGGTTGGGTTATCAAGCGTGGAGACAACGCTATGTAAATACTTTAAAGAAACTCAACCGTAAATTAAATTACCAGACTGCCAGAGAAAGGACAGTAATTAATCCAAGGTTATGTTCAAAACAAATCTCCGAAACCCAGTATTCTAGAAACAAGACGACTGATGGTATGTTTTTACATAAAACATTTAGGACGTTCTAAAAGAACCTACCTTCGTCACGAAGACTATTTGCATAACGACGTGGTAAAAATATTTTTGCACACGTTTATATCTTCGCTTTTATTTCACTTTGAACGTTTTAGTAATCTCACAAACTTATAAGAAAGCATCTGGTTCTCGCGTAAGAGATCTGAAAATAGAATTTGGGATTGGCGAAAACATTTTTCTGTGAATAGGTGCGAACTATTTCCGTCCTATACTAAATTATAAAGTTAAAGTCAAGTCGTTGAGTAATTACCAGTGGCTTGACTAAAACAACTAATGCTTAGTTCCACTATTTGAAAAACGATCCAATTAACTTACGTTTAGTAATAAGTTATATGAGGCGTAAGCTGAAACAGTTACAGATTCGTAGTCAGTTATAAAAAAAATGGATTTAAAAAAGAAACGGAATCGTAAAACATTAGAACCGGGTATAAAGAGAGGCAAGGCAAAGCGATTTATCGCTCGAACTGGAGCAGCCCGACTGGTGATATACCTCCACCTTACAGAAGGCCGCGGCCAAATAACAATAACTCCGGCGTTGTTGTGTTCCTGCATGTGAGTAAGGTTTCCAGAGCTCTTGGGGGGTGCTACATTAGTAGCAGGGGTCAAGCCTTCAAGGTAAGGGCGACAAGTCTAGTAACAGTTTTACTATGCTATACTTTTCGCTCTTAAGTTAGGACCTCATTACCACTTAACATCAGGTGGGATGAGGTCAAACTTGAAGTGCGTTATAAAAAAAAATCGTCTATCTGAAAATGTGTAAGCAATACATTTAAGCATTATAAAAAACAAATCTGAAACCACCATTTAATACCAGAGAACAGTCTACAAGTCTGTGTTTTTACACAAATTGTAATAGTACAATGAAATTGTTTATCTTGAACTATCTTAATTATAAGTTTTGTATGCAATACTTTAAATTTATAGGAAACAAATCATAAACTATAATTGGAAACGTAACAACAGCCCATTGGTTTGTGTTTTTTACGGAAAAAATAAGAGTACAATGCTATTTTTCATCTTAAACTATCTTAAATATAACTTAACTAGCGGCCCGCCGCGGCTTTGCACGCATTCTATCCCCGTTTTTCACACTTTCCACTTACTCTTCGCTCCCATTGGTTGCAGTGTAATGTCATAGCATAATACCTCAATAAGTGGACTTACAAACACAATTTTTCCTTTTAATTTGAACAAGTAGTTTCTAAAATTAGCGGGATCAAAGAAACAAACTCTTCTGATTCATAATATCTATAATTATAGATGTCTGAGTATGTATAATAACACATATGTAAATTTGTATTAGTTGCTTAGTAAAAAAAGGGCTACTACAAAATTGATGATTATTTAAATGATTGAAATGTATGGGTCTAGAATAACTTAATCCTTTGAAATCTAGCTTTGTATACTTTATTTAAGTACCTAGTATAAGGAAACATTGTAACATTGAAAAGAGTAAGTGTCGAGTTTCATTCCGGTTCTTCTCGATATGATCAACATTCCGAACACGGCGGAAGAATATTTAATTTGTACCGACGATTCATAAGTGCTTTTGTAAACCTTACATGAATAAAGATGTTTTCTATTCTATTAAAAAAACATATGTCAGCCATCGCTTCACATAAACGAAACTAGATAATAATATGTGAAAGGCACTAATCAAGTTAAAAAAAAACTCGCAGATTAAATTTGAAAATCCAATATTCCATCCCAAATGTTCATTTGCAAAAGAGATGGTGAACATCAAAAGTAAAACTCCAATTGGATTGAATGGCGCAAAGCGATATTGGGATGAACGAAATCACATTCAATGAATCCCAATAAATAATGAAAAGTTTCGAATTCTTGAATGCTTATTAGATTAGACTCACAGTTCTTGTCTATGTATGTTCACTTGAGTTGCAGAGGGTCTTTGATTCGTTTTTCAGGTCAAGGGGCACTCAATGATGCCGGGAGGGAAAGTAATGATCTAATAACGGGTAAAGGCAAAGCTCGGAAATAAACGGCTTAGTTTGAGATTTTAATAACTCCTTATAGATACCGCAGGATAGATAAATGCACTTTATTACAAAGACAATTTACAGAAATCCGTTTTACAGATACATTCAAATACAATTTAGGCGGTCTTATTGCTAGCCAGTTATAGCTATTGTTATGCTGTGCTTGAAGCTAGGACTTCATTGCCACTTAACATCAGGTAGGATGAGGTCCAAAAAAATTATAGTTTGCTATTTTGTCGACCTCGGTGGCGCAGTGGCTAAGGTTGGCAGCCAAAGCGCGAAAGGTCCCGGGTTCGATTCCTGGTCGGGTCAATTTGGAAAACGAACTTTTCTAAATTGACTTGGGTCTGGGTGTGCTGGGATTACGCCCCCAGTTAGTATCTGTCGTCTGGTACTCATAGTACAAGGGAAAACCTTAGTTTGAGACCAGGTGATTGATATGATTGTCTGGCGCATTTTATTATTATTATTTTTTATTATAGCGGTGGGAAGCACTATACAATTTGTATAAATCTATTTATTTGTTAATACGACAGCAGCGGCGCAATGGCTAAGGTAGGCACCAAATAAAGGTCCCGGGTGCGATCCCCGGTCAGGTCAATTTAAAAAACGAACGTTTTTAAATTAACTTGAATCTGGTTGTGCTGGGATAACCCCAGATATCCATCGTCTGGTGCTCATAGTACAAGGGCAAACCTTAGGTGTGGTTGTCTGGCGCATTTTTTTAAATAGGTATACGTTTAAAATTGCAGAACCCCGCTACTCATGTGAGTTAACAGTAAAACTGATTCAGAACAATAAAAAACAAAGGCGCCACGTATTTACTGTACCGAAGGTTTACCTGCAAAAACGCCAGTCAATCCGGCTAATGGCTGGTAGCGCAGCAAATCGTCCGTTTGCATGTCTGATCGCTGCCTGTACCAAGGATGTTTGTACTGTGACCTAGTTGCGTTTACACTTTATAAAAAACTAAGTTGTGTCAGCTGTTTGACGACCTTCGTAGCTGTAAAACGAGGCTAGACTTTGGTATCGCTCCATATCAGGTCTTGGTTAGATTACCGGTCGGGTCAATATTGGATACAAACTTTTGTATAGTATCCTTCGTAGCTGTGAGGCAAGCGGGTTTTACTTTGGGGTCGTGCCATTTAAAGGTCCTGGGTTCGATTGCCGGTCGGGTCAATATTGGAAACGAATTTTTTTATATTAACTCGGGTCTGGGTGTTGTGGTACCGTCGTTGTTTCGGATTACTGTAACACAAGTGCTTTAACTACTAACCACAGAATCAAAGCAGTGTATGTGATGTTTTTCATGTTGTGAGTTATTTATTTATGGCATTATTTAAAGAGGCAGGGCAAAGCGATTTATTGCTCGATTCCCCTGATTCATTAATCCTATTGGTCGCTATGATTATCGCGTGATGTTATATAGCCTTAAGTCTTAACCAAAATATATATTTTTTAATTAACACTAGTAGTAAGATTAAGAGAGGTAGGGCATAGCGATTTATCGCTTGAACTGGAGCAGCCCGACTGGTGAAATACCTCCACCTTACAAAAGACCGCAGCCAAATAACAATCACTCCGGTGTTGTTGTGTTCCTGCGTGTGAGTAAGGTTTCCAGGGCTCTTGGGGGGTGCTACATTAGTAGCAGGGGTCAAGCCTTCAAGGTAAGGGCGACAAGTCTAGTAACAATTTTACTATGCTTTACTTTTCGCCCTTAGGCTAGGAACTCATTACCACCTTACATTATGTGGGATGTGGTCAATCTTAAAGTGCGTTATAAAAAAAAATGATTTATTTTGCGCTCCCACGATTAGGAAGGCGATGGGTTTGTCACCCCTCTCAGATGAAGGTGGGTCAATACATCTCTCCCACACAAAAAAATTATGCTATGGATGCAAAAGGGGCAAAGTCAACATTTGTGGTAGTCTTTTTTTATTTAAAACTAGTTGTTACACGCGTTATTTCGGGCACCAACGTATTATTAAATTTAGTATGTCATATCTATTTTTCTTTCATTATTATTATTTCTACAAAAAATACGCAGCAAATCAACATGTACTGAGTAGATTTGGATACAATTTGTTAAACGTCAGTGTCAAAACTCAAAAATTCGTTTCAAAACAACTGATATCTTAAAATATATGTTTATCCACCTAACATCAGTGTCTCAACAGCTACACTACTTACTAAACAACTGACAAATGAAACGTATGTAGGTTTGAAGATCCTTCCCTTCCGTAACATGTTCCACAGCCCACCAAGCCCTGTAACGCATACAATTCGTCCCAACCAAGTAAGGAGGAATACATTTACATCGTCCATTAATTTAATGTTCAATTCCCAAAACACGTGAGACAGAGCAAATCGTTCCACTGTCGCAGCATAAAGTACATGTATATTAATGCAGTATGGAAGTCGATAATAAAAGGTGGATGCTTTTTGAATATTTTTTATCATCTAATAAGTTTAAAATAATTTAACGGGTCAAAACGCGACACCATTTTTATTTAGTAGTTAATACGAACTACACGAGCTGACTCAGTCAGCTCGTGACCACGGTTGGTGCAACCTAACCGAAACGTCGGGCAGTAAGTAGTTCGTATTAACCACTAAATAAAAATGGTGTCGCGTTTTGACCCGTTAAATATTTTAAATGTTAAAAATGGAACGCGAAAGTTTTAAAATTTATATCTAATAAGTTTGATCAAACATTTTGTAGCAGCATAATTTTGACCTAAAATTGTTTCTCACTCGTAATTTAAAGTAATTTAAAGGTCTCATAAATTAAACTTCATGTTGTGTGCTATGTTATTTATTAAATAGAATGTAATCGTATTTTAATTTCCATAGTAATTTTATTTTGTGTTTAAATTACGACGAAAAATGTTTGAATGTTTATATACACACGAAAAATTATTATTATTACAACAAATAAATCGTTATTAATAGTTGCAAACATAATATTCACATTAAACGACGATTTCAAACAACTATAAGAACTCTGTTTTGTCTGACAATATAACAAATAAAAATTAAATGCCCAAATACATGTAAATTATTTACCAAGATTAAGAACAGATTTTCAAGTTCAAGTTGATATTATGACCGGTAAACACACATTTAATAAAGTTCAATTTTTCACACTTGCTAGAACTACTTATTTTGAGATTAAAATAATGATTATTATTGGCATCAGTTTTTATTTTCAAATCCACGAGTCAGAAGTCCAAGTTGACATATCCAGGTATTTTACAATTCGACAAGTATTAAGGATGCAGGAATATTGTACAAGGCTTGTGTGGAGCACAGACCCCAAAATACTCCCAGGCTGCAACTACATTAGACTGTGGTAGTACGAACTGAGTGTCTTGTTCCGAATACCTCCTCCGGGGTCCGACGACAATGGTAAATTAATGGTCCTCTCCTCACCCCTTGTCTAATTCATTCTCACAGATAAAAAACCAGCTAATGTGAGCCGAGGAGCGATTCGCCTCCGGAGACGCCATTTTCTTTTCTCCGGTGGTAATGAGGAAAAAATTCGACGGAAAAGAGACTTAGTTGATTAGAGTGTGTGCGTGTTGCCGCTTTGTGGGGTGAGAAGTATGTAAATTTGTTGTGTGTAAAATTAAATTTCGTTGTACTAAATTCGTTTTTTTTTTTAAATAAAAGTACAGTATATTGGCTCCTTCCAGCCTAATGTTAAGCAAGAGAGGAACCCACATCGCGATGACACGGATTGTGATACCGTTATATACTATCCGTTAGCTTTGCCATACTGGCCCTTAAGATGTGTTCTTCACACTCCTTTTAAAGGAGTTAGTAGTTAGTTAGTCTTCTTTGGCTAAGTCTGCTTTTGTCAGTGTCACGTAAAAGTAGATACATACTCATATATTTTACAGATGAACATCCGTTGTGTTAGGTGTTCGTTAGCTTTTCAGAGAATTAAAATCATCACTGATGTTTTCATTTATTTTTTTAAAGACCACAATTTTTTAGTCGATATCAAACATCAACTTATAAATGAACCACAAAGATAAAAGATAGATAGAATTATAAAAAACAGCCTGTCCATAATTTTCTTCAAAATACAATATATATTTAACAATACACCATCATATTACGTTAGGATTCAAATAATACTAGGCGTTTAACAAATAAATTTGCGTGCCAGCACCATGTTGTACGGTCGAAAGCACATCAAACTTACTATGGACTAAAACTAAAGGACTAAAACTAAACTGCTGCTTACTTTGTGATGCTGTCCACTGTACCACGCGTACTTTCTATACACATGAAGATATTTGCATTATAATGTTTTAATCTGCTGGTCCCATCGTAGCGCGTTGTAATAGGTGAAATGCCTTATTGCTTCTACATAGAGCGAACTCGTAGCAAGTCAGAACCTGCTATGCTACGAGTGTCGCTACGAATGCGCTCGTAGTCCGGTGGTTTAAGTCGATTATTTCAAACCGTTTAAACATTTCATTGCTTTGCTTTAATACTTACACTATGATTTTATAGCTTTATATCTATCAAGACCTCGGTGGCGCGATGGCTAAGGTAGGCGGCCAAAGCGGGTTCCCGGTCAGGTCAATTTGGAAAACGAACTTTTCTAAATTGACTTGGGTCTGCGTATGCTGGGATGACGCCCCCAGTTGGTATCCCTCGTCTGGTGCTCATAGTACAAGGGAAAACCTTATTATGAGACCAGGTGATTGGTGTGATTGTCTGGCGCATTTATTTATTTATTTATTAGTGTAGTCCCTGTTGTATGCAGGTATATTGATGCAATAGATATTGCATGTTTTTTTTTTAAATTATGAGCGTGATTCATTCATTTTATTTGTAGGTTTAAAATGATTTCGTCATATTTTGTTTGTTTGTTTTAAAAACTTCTTATGTTATGTATCATTAAAAGGTTCAGAATGTGCTTAGCTCACTATCCTGTTTAAAAATTGTAATTTATAATTGAGAGAACAGAGAGACATTGAGAAAAAAAAAGAGAGAGAGAGAAATTTTACATCAAAAAAAACGACTTCGAAAAATGAACGTTTTCTTAATTTAACGAAAGTAAATATATTTTTTTGTGATCGCCGATAAATTCATCGTTTATGAACCCATTTTACAATGATGCCATTATACAGAAATCAGGATCTGATGACTGTATCCCAGAGAAATTGGCGAGCTTTTTTTTTGCTACAAATAACCATTTATTATATTTATGTCAATACACCCCACTAACCACAACACTACGTGGCCCTAACTGTACCCATAAGCACTTAACATTTCCGAATGACTAACATCCCCAAAACCTCTTAAAATATTATCTCCCGCGAAACTTTCCACCCCAGAGTAGGAGGAATTAGTAGTATTTACCAAGTAAAAGGGACCTTTAGACGCTAATGGAATGGTCGGATGTATCGCTTTTAACGAAAATAACTGACACCAGAACTCCATTTTATCGTCGAGACTGTATTTATTGCGTTGAGGAGTTCGAACAGCTTAAAATACTATTGAGAAGTGATTTTAAATGCGTGGTGTAGGTTAAAATGCTATTTTTTGCTTTAAGTCTCTCAGTAAGCTTGATACAAACAAAAAAAAAAATATTTACCATTTCATAAAACTGATTTGTGCAATATATTTTTTCTAGCTTTTGTTATTGCCATTGAACATTTTTGTCATATTTTGTACATATGTCAGTTATACATAAAATACAAAATAAAAAATGTTTTTTAAGATTTTGAGCTTCTAGAGAGCCGTATTGCCGTTGAATGAGAATGTGGGGTCTTAAATCAATAGCATTGGTTGAGAATTCTTGAATTATAATATGCATTGATAAACATCTATAAGAGGTTTCATTGGAACAATTACTTTAAATGATAAAATTACGAAACCTGATCAATCGTTTTTTTCAAACAGGACTTTAATTTGTGCACATATTGCAGATTTTTTAATAACATATACTCGGTTATTCAATATTAACTAAAAGTGGTTCCAACGAGTAGCAACGTCACACAATTACGTAAACAATTTCAAAAAATTAATACAATTTAGTCGGTTTTACGACTAAAAAATAATAAAAGTAGTTGCAAATTAAGACAGCAACTTTTCTTTTTATTTTAAATTTTTAAAATTTAAAGAAAATTTTGCTAAGAATCGCATAGTTCTTCATCTATTTGAATCTAAACTGACACTCTTGAGCTTTACGTTTTGACAAACAGTAGATGAATTCCCACTAAAATTCAACAAAACAACATAGAAAACACAAATTGCGCAAAAGTGTTTGGAAGCTGTCTGACTAACCCCAAAAGCAGTTTCAACAGGCTGACTTTAAAGTAGTACCCAAAGTTGAACTGCAGAGTGGCTTAAATGGAATACATAAACTATGTAGCCACCTTGGTGGCAAGTCTGCCTCCCCTTTTCGGTAAATAAAACCTAGATCTAAAGCCAACGTTGCCATCTTTTTCATGAATGATATATTTGAGGCAGAAAATATGACGTGTTGTTTGGAAAGAAATTCAATGAACGATTTATTTTATTTCTGCACAAAAACAACAGGTGGACTATGATAATGCTAGGAATTCTGTACCAGTCAACCCATGAGTCACGTAAAGATTTTATTAATGCATGAGGTAACAGTAAAAAAATGCGTAAGTAATCCAAAAAAATATATCATAAAACAATTGACTCAAAATTTTAATCGATTTTATTATTTTTATAGTACTATACGCCGTACTAGCGAACTTTAAATATTAGAAACAGAAAATTTTTATCTCCCCTTGCGGTGCGGGAATTGAACCCACACAATAATTTTTCTGTTTCTAATATTTAAAATTTTAATGATTTTTTATCTGACACGAAATCATATCATTTGTCCTGTTGCCGAAATAAGTAGCTGCAGCACTGGAGTTATTTTTTTATATTCTTTTTGTGTGTTTATCATACTGTTACTTGTTAAATGTTTTGTATCTACTGGGGTCAATCAGGGTAGAGCAAAAATACCAACGCTGCAGCGGCCTACGGGTCGATGTAATCAATCCATAGTTTTAATAAAGCTGAAGATTTTGTTTAATCATGCTAATTTCAGAAACTACTGATTTGAATTGAATTTTGTTTTGTGAAGGCTGGCGCGAATTGAAAAAATGTATTAATAAAAAAGTAAAGAAGTGGACCTCGTTGCCGGCTCATGTGTTTTCTTCTTCCTTTGACATGGATTCCTTCAAAAGGAGCGTGAAAAAACATTTTGCGGGCCAGTATGGCGATGCTAACGGATAGGATATTTCGATATCAAATCCATTGTCATCGCGATGTGGGTTCCTCTTTTGTTTACAATCAGGCTAGGAGGAGCCAATATACTGCGCTACTATAAAAAAAAATATCTGTAGGATGGTAAATTTATTTAGGAAGGCTTTAGGCTATATATTTTTTTTTTATAATGCACTCCAAGATTGACCTGATGTTAAGTGATAATGAGGTCCTAGCTTAAGGGCGAAAAGTATAGCATAGTACAACTGTTACTAGACTTGTCGCCCTTACCTTGAAGGCTTGACCCCTGCTACTAATGCAGCACCCCCCAGGAGCTCTGTAAACCTTACTCACACGCAGGAACACAACAATACAGAAGTGATTGTTATTTGGCTGCGGTCTTCTGTAAGGTATTTCACCAGTCGGGCTGCTCCAGTTTTATTTATTTATTTAAAACTTTATTGCACAAAAAAAAAGTACAACAGGTGGACTTAATGCTATGGGCATTCTCTACCAGTCAACCTTTGGGTCATGCGGAGAGTTAGTTTATGGGTGCGGTAATAGTGACAAAGTGCATAAGTAAGCTAAAAAATAAAATAAAAACATAATACACGAGAATAGTAACTATCAAGCGTTACAAATGTTCATTTCGGAAACAACTAAATATACATATAGACATACATGAATAAATATAATATATACATAAAATATGAAGCTATACTTATATTTACATAATAAGCATATATGTACTTATATATACATAAGTAAATAATACCACATAAAAATATAAAATAAATAATAACTATATATAAATGGATTCAGCAATTGACAAATTCATGTCTATATATGTTCAGTTCGAGCTATAAATCGCTTTGCCCTGCCTCTCTTGATATTACATCACGTTGCGATTAATAGGAGCGATGAATCAGTAGAAAATGTATAAAAACGCAAACATTACACGTGTAAAGCCGATTTAAATAAAATAAAGCTACACAAAATACTTTTGGAAGTAAGAAATGGTTATTTTTAAATTTTCTTGTAAAATTTGATATAATGTAACCAAGTGAGCCGATAATTAGAGTCTTGGAAATGAAAGACAAGAGACTGAAGTAAACATTATTTTATAAGGCTCTTCGATATTTGGCTCCAATGAAACTTGAATATAAAATTTCAAGGAACTTTCAATTTAACAGCACGAGTAACCCATATTAGGAAAATACTCTTATTATTCTGTCACATTATACTTAAGCCCTTTGGGAAATCATCAGCGATATTATAATAATATTTGCGTAGCTCTCAACAGGGTAACTGAGTTTATTTTACCTGTGGTTGCCAAGTTATATAGTTACTTGAATAATTTATGTTAACTTAATTTGGGTGATACCTTTTAAAAGTTTTGACATTTGAATTAATATTACTATACTATTTGACATACGTGATCGAGCCGGACTTTAGCGTCGCGCTTTCTCTGAAGTCCCGCGTATGATTCCCGGTCGAATCAATGTAGGAAAAAAACTGTCTCAAGCCCGAGTATTGTAGTACCGTCGTTGTTTCTTATTTCTGTAATACAAGTGCTTTAGCTACTTTCTATATCATATCATTTTTAAGAGAAGCCAAGGGTCTAAACGTCTAGTATTGTGTGTACATTCTTCTTTTTTTAATGAATATATATTTTATATACAATCGAACGTGTCGGTACCGTATCGTCAACGCGCGTACTAAACTGCAAAAGGTGCGGCTGAAATATCGCGCTCTTTGAACGAGTTATGGATCAATTTACATTACCTCCTTATAAAGTAAGTTACAAAATGTTACACATATATATATAAAATAGTCAAATGACTAAGATATTCAGGTTTTTTCACCTCCTAATCGGAATGGTACAGAACCGGATACACGATACTTACGAACTGCTCTTACGCAGTTTTGGATGCGCAGCAAATAAATTGACGAAATGCACTTTTACTAGTTTCTAAGTACTCTTTCAAAGTTTCCAAAAATATAAATAAAAAATACATTTAAAAGATATAGAGCACAGCGATATATCGCTCGAACTGGAGCAGTCCGACTGGTGAAATACCTCCACC
Source organism: Glyphodes pyloalis (assembly GCA_037074685.1). Lineage (NCBI taxonomy): Eukaryota > Metazoa > Arthropoda > Insecta > Lepidoptera > Crambidae > Glyphodes > Glyphodes pyloalis. The sequence continues at coordinate 1,462,904 of JAYKKO010000030.1, read as the reverse complement.
TTACAGAAGACCGCAGCCAAATAACAATTACTTCGGTGTTGTTGTGTTCTTGCCTGTGAGTAAGGTTCCAGAGCTCCTGGGGGGTGCTACGTTAGTAGCAGGAGTCAAGTCTTCAAGGTAACGGCGACAAGTCCAGTAACAGCTTTATGTTGCTGAACTTACCGTCCATAAGCTAGCCTCACTGCCACTTATTATCAGGTGGGATGAGGTCAACCTTGAAGTGTAATAGATAAAAATACTTTCTTGCTACTATATGTATTCAAGTATTAAACTGTTTAAGCTACGGCCAATTTTTTTCTCAATGCCTTGTACAAATCAGCTAACCATTTTTAGCCATTTACCAACACGAAGCCACAATTTCCACATCCCTCTCCTTATCTGGGTATAATTACTGTCAGATAACAAGACGCCGCCATTACGTCGCGTAATAGATTTCTAATCTCGTTATTGGTAGACCCATTATCGGTACATGCGGGCGATTCAACAATTACCTCTATGTATAATAGGATTACCGCTCTATAATTAAATGACTGAGACATGCGCGGCTTATAGCGACAGTTAACGTGATTATTGTTTAAGAAAGTGAACCCAAAATCTAAAGTCACTAGGTGCATTATTAAAACACGTCGATAACTATTTAGTTGGCAGTAGTATTAGTACGAATTGTCTTAAAAAAAGAGGGATAGAGACAAAAAAATATGTTTGGTCGGTAACAGTTAAGGGTACTAAAAAAAAACACAAATTTTTCTTTTATTACGTAAACATAATTAACTATGGTACAATTTATTAAATTTAGCGTGATGTCACTTCTTCATGCAGTTTTTACGATATATATATTGAACAACATCTCATACATTGCTCTGACTCCGTAGTAAGAAGCTTAAGCACTTGTGTTACAGAAATCAGAAACAACGAAAGTACCACAACACCCAGACCCGAGACAATACAGAAAACATCGTTTCCCATATTGACCCGATCGAGGATCGAACCCAAGACCACGGCAATGGTGCGATGCCAAAGTCCGGCCGCTCGCCTCTCGGCTACGGGGGTCGTCTAATATAAATAGTGACTTAAAAACTCACACATTTCCACCCTTAATGGTCTAAAGCTCGTAAAACGTATGGTTGATGAGACAAAAAAATTTAAATCAATTAAACGAAAAAACAACAACATTTTCCTTATATTCCTGCTGCTGAAGCAAGTAAAGTACAACAAAATGATTTGAAATTATTTATTACAAACATAATTCATTAATGTCTACTTCATTGTAAATAATTAACAAGAGTAAATATTTAATTGCATCAAAGTTCATTTAATATTTCTATTAAAAAGCAATCAATTAAAAATGAAGTAGCTACTTATAAATCCAAAAATATAAACGGAGAATAATTTTAATTAAAACGAACAGTTACAACAGGATTCAGCTCATTCCGCTGATCTGGCCATAATCCCTTTAGAAGAGCGGTTCACACCTGTCGCTGTAGTTATGCAAATGGACGATACAGACTGCGCTCTTTAGCCAAACTGTTACGGTGCAGCGGGAGGAAATTACGCAATGTACAGCGATTATGACGACTCCCATAACGGCGCCATGAATGTTATCTTAAATGGGACGATTTGTGTACGGAGGCTACATTGGTGCGGACTACGGTAATCTGCTTATATCTAATACATCCTTGCGTTTAATTTGAAAAATGGCAATGTTTGGGACTCGTTGTTATATTTAAATTAAATTCAGAACTTATTTTTGTTTTTTTGTCATTATATTATCAATAAGGCCTTAAGGTTGATTTGAAAGTTTAAAAAACCGTTTTTGTGCTTACTTTTCCGCAAGTTTTGTTTTTATAAAAAAAATTATTATTTAGCACATGCCTACCTATTTGCAAAACGTCAGAATCGCATTTGAATTTGAAAACTTTGCCTTGTTCCTTAAATATACGATTGAATAGAGACAAAACCTTTTTCAAATCTTCCGAATCTTATTCTGCCAGTCATCCAGTCAACATAGGTGAATTCCTCAAATCGAGTTGATATAACTATAATGATATATTTTATTGGCGCGTCCACTTAATACCGGTGTAGCTCTCGTCTTGGACTTGCAGTAAGTGTAAGCTGACTGATGGCTGAGCCATCATCAATCAAAAACCATACATCGTAGTAAGCGACTCAAGCTTGTAACAAAAACTGGCGAGTCTTGATGACTCACGACTGACCCAGTCTTGAAGACCCCATCCTTTAAATGTAAGCCCCATGCAATTTAGTTAACACAAATTATTTATGCCAAAACAACAGTGGTCGTTTTCACTTGGGATATCTTCTTACTTAAAAGAAAATCAACAACGTAGTCATCCACGAAATATATGCATAAAGATATGCATATATGGTCAAATTGAGAAACTTAAATTTTTTTGAAGTCCTTAAGAAATCATTATCTAAGACTTAGTTACGTGAGTATCTACTTCTACCCGGTTTACTTTCCAAAAAAAAAGTGAAAATGTATTTACTAAGGAGGTTACACAAAGCCGCCAAAAAGCCTTCGCAAATTTCGTCCCAAGCAACGCGTTACAACACTTTTCCCAGACATTTTGACGACCTCGGTGGCGCAGTGGCTAAGGTAGGCGACCAAAGCGCGAAAGGTCCCGGGTTCTATTCCCGGTCGGGTCAATTTGGAAAACGAACTTTTCTAAATTGACTTGGGTCTGGGTGTACTGGGATGACGCCCCCAGTTAGTATCCGTCGTCTGGTGCTCATAGTACAAGGGAAAACCTTAGTTTGAGACCAGGTGGTTGGTGTGATTGTCTGGCGCATTTATTTATTATTTATTTATTTACAGAGGAGAAACGGGATCGCACCCACCTCTAGAGGGTAGTAACAGTTAATATCGGCGTCGCACGAAATATAAAAGTGTGACAACCCTATTACTGGCGGTAAATCTTCCTGGCACGTGGATTGCGTTAGGGAGGTCTTTCTTGTTCTACTGGGATCACAGTCTTCATGGATCTGAAGATTTTATATTTTTTATATAATATAAAAAATAATATTTTAGAACAAGGATTTACCACGAAAACTTATTTGTACAAAACTTCATTCCAAAGTGAATTTTATGCTCACGTCTAGGAACTCAAGAATTTAACTTTTTTTTCATAGTGAATCTAATGCTCATGTCTAAAATCTCAAGAATCTTCCTTTTTTCCAAAGTGAATTTACTGGTTACGTCTCAAAATCTCAAGAATTTAACTTTTTTCCAAAGTGAATATAATTCTCATGTCCAAAAATTCGAGAACGTTATTTCATTTTTGTGACTGTAATTTATTTCTGGTATTTTGAAATTAATAAATGATACTTAATATTGGACAAAATTCTAATTAAGTGATAAGTAGCTAAAACATATTAGCCTGATAAAGAGTTCAATTTGTCGAATACTAAGCATTTTGTGTTAGGATTGAAAAATCAACCGCTAAGTTTACCAAAATACGAAACTCGCAACAAAAGAAACAGAACTACTTTAACTTTAATACACGCTTAAACCCACTTCCCCAAGTTGGTAACGAAAAAATATTTCCCTCAAAAATTTTACGTGACGGCCTGTGTAAAAAATCCCTTACAGCATAAATAATTCAACAGAAAATACCTAACTCTTAGACACAACATAAGTCCTAATATGAGTATACTGTCGGTCTCTCCCCAAAACATAGGGTAAGCCCTACTTTTTCCGTCGGACAAAAATGAAGTAATAACAGAAAATACATTTCTTTTGTCCACTCACGAAATAGCTCTAAGTTATTGTGCTTTCATACGAAATTGTTCGCCGTGTTATCGTTATTAACTTTAGTAGAATAGCGGGTTTTATAATAATACCGTACAGTTTGATTATAAGCCTTTGCAGTAAATCTCATTGAGATCAACCAATTCATTAAACTAACAAAAAAAATACCGGCCGACCGCGAGTCGGACTCACCCATGAAAGGTTCTGTAGGAGCAAGTAACATAATATTAAAGTTTATTTTAGGGTAGTTGAATGACCTATTTCGCTTTCAACAACCATTTTTACAGCACCAGCTCAATGTGAGCACCTGGCCTGCTAAAAATGTTTATAGGTGCTGAAACTGGGTGCTCAAACTCAAACTCAAACTCAAATATTTATGACTTGTAAAAAATAACTACTTAACTGCAATTAAGTAGTTATTAACTACTTAACCCAATTTTCAGTAGAAATTGTATGGTAAAAATACTCATATATTTTATTTAGTTTTATATTTTTCTCATTTTAAAGTTACAGTCCCCACATACATTTTACCACTTTAGTAGTGTCTCTCGCAAAAACTATTAAATTTAGAAAACAATGACATTAGAAATCTTATTATCCATACCCCATACTTATTGCTTTAAAAAAAATGTTTCAATTTTAATTATGAGGAGCCCCTAAAATGTACTGCTTTAATTTTCTTTTTTTGTAAAAAATCTTAATGTGGTTTACAGAATACATCTTTAAACCACACCGTGTATTTTTTACCGCTTCTTGCTCAACCCTAATAATAAATAATATAATACAATAACATTAATAAAATAAAATAACTTATTAAGGGGGGCTTCCATAAAAAAAGAGATTTTCGCCGTTTATTTGTTAAAAATAATAACAACGAAAACAGGTAGAAACTTGAAATATTGACATGTTTTTGCAAGATTATACAGACAAATGGTACGGAAGTCTTCGTACGCGAGTCCCACTTGCACTTGGTCGGTTTATTTCCGATCAGATATTTTAGGCGATCAACCTGAAACTTTTCTATTTTAACAGGAAATAGCACACCGATTTTAGTGCAACGGACATAGAACCCACAACCTTTAAAATTACTAACCAGTGCTCGTTACCACCCATACCACAGAGACGAGGTAGATTTACCACTTATTTAGTTAAAACGCGAACATAAATAAACTGTTTTGAAGTAAATGGTCCGCTATTTTTAGCGGACCATTTAGTATCTTTAAAGAAATTCACTGTAAAAAGACGTCTAAGATAAGTGCTGGACTGGATTTTACGTGCCTCAAGCAATTTCTTTTTCGTAAAAAGTGAGGTTTGTGTCTGTGATAAATCTTCTATTCAGTAGTCTCTGTCTCTATCTTTATGGCTTTCACTGGATTTTACGTAATAACAAAGTAGTTTTTATAAAATGTTTTACTCGCACTTGATTTTAAACATTTAAAATATCGTTAGCTCGGGACCACGGTTGGTGCAACCTAACCGAAAAATAGGACAGTAAGTAGTTCGTATTAACTACTATAATACGGTGTCGATTTTTACCCGTTAACTTAATTTAATGTTTAAAATTGAACGCGAATATTTACCTAAATATTATCAATATATATTGCCATAATGGTGTCATAATTTTATCTATACTAATATTATAAAGAGGAAAACTTTGTTTGTTTGTTTGTTTGGTTGTAATGAATAGGCTCAAAAACTACTGGACCGATTTCAAAAATTGTTTCACTATTCGAAAGCTACATTATCCACGAGTAACATAGGCTAAATTTAATTTTGGAAAAAAATAGGGTTCCGTAATATATTTGGGTTTTTCGGACACAAGGTGTAAAAAATCAACCAGAAAAGTTACTTATTTTGCGTACGCTGCCTAAACTATAAAAGATAGAACTATAAAATGTTCTAATTAATTGTAGATCTTATAAATATCTACAAAAAACTCCGCGACACACTATACCTATCTATGTCGAGTGAGGCACAACAACCATTTTTTAAATCAAAAATCTTGAAATTTTTTGGACTACTTTTAAACGCATTTATTTTACTCATTCTATTAATCCTTATCAAAATAATTTCTTTCATCACTAAGTACAGTTAATGTAGATGATATTTGGTCTTTGAATGATTAAAATTGGATGTTTAGTTTCGAAGTTATGGCGAAATTAAAATATCACGATTTCTGCTGCACGGCCCGTTGCGAAGTGAGCGTCACCAAGGTGGGGGTGCGCGTGCGGGAGGGGAGTTTAGAATATTATCACCGGCCCTGCAGCTGGTGAATTAGCTCATATACCAAGGATACCCATGATTCCTACTGATTTGCCTATACCCTTCAAAAGACTGCAATTTCCAGTCAAAATTTCTTTCGCACTAACGATAAACAAATCCCAGGGCCAAACATTCAAATTAGTAGGAATTGATTTAAGAAAAGAATGTTTTACGCATGGGCAACTTTACGTTGCTCTATCACGGGTCGGGACTCCCGACCATCAGTATATTTTGTTACCTGAAAATAATTTAACGTCAAATGTTGTTTATAGAGAAGCTCTACAATAATCACTTTAGTTATCTATCCTAAAACAACGGGTTGCACTCCGGGACTGCCGGTAAAAGTGAAAACTTAGTATTAATTCCATTAAATATTTTCATCATTAGCAACTTTAACATCCTCCTAAAGACAATCTATATAGCCTGCGGATAATGACTACGTCCTCGATGTTAGTGTCGGTGTCTGTGAATTGACCTGGAAATCATTTTGCTGACCGTGTCTTAATATTATAAAGAGGTAAAGTTTGTGTGTTTTATATATTTGTTAAATTGTAAGGGGTAATGTTTAATAAAGAGCTATAAAGCCCAACAGGCTTATTTTATGATCACGTTTATGGAAATTGCTCAAATACTTGAAAAAAATTGTGATCCTTATGAATAAGTTACCATAAACTTTGTCCTGAAACTAAAATTATGGAATGGATGAAAGATAATGTCAAGCTTTAGAATTTTCTCATTAAAAGATTGGTAATTATGAGTAGGCATATCTAATCTACTATATAAAAATAAGTCGGGTTTTCCTTCCTGACGCTATAACTCCAGAGTGCACGAACCGATTTTCACGGTTTTGCATTCGTTGGAAAGGTCTCGGGCACTGTAAAGTTTATAGCAAAGAAAATTCAGGAAAATTTTCAAGAGAAAAGCGTGAAAATCCTCTAAGGCGAAACGAAGTTCGCCGGGGCCGCTAGTGTTTAATAAGTTGCCAGAAAATATCACCACATTACATATGCATAGATTTGTATCTGATCAAAAGTCTCATTAAAATATTTTTAAAAAATAGAAGCCTATATAAAAAACAAAAATACTTGAACTTGGTCCGGATATTTTTTTACATGTTTACGGAAACATAGATTTGTAAATTTTGAGCTATCGAGTTCCTTGCCGGTTCTTCTCGATAGCATCAACATTCCGAACACAGGAGTAGTTTACCGCTACAATTGAATCTAACGAATCATAAATGATTTCGTAAACATAAATAAAGAATATTCTATTCTATTCATATTTAAAGAGGTTCAAAATTCAATGAACTCAACTTTTTTTACTTTTTTACAATCATGTGTTTATATTGCATAAGAAAATCCCGCAAACCAATGTTTAGTTTTTACGAACACTATGGACAATTTGTTTATCTGTTAACCGGCGTCATCTTCAACGTTTAAAGTGACAAAAGTTGTTTTGTAGCTACAAAATCTACCAATCGATTTTTACGATCTCACTAGTTCCCTTGCAATAAAGCGCAAAGTAGCTGTGCAGTTAACGACAAACAACGTAAGCCAATGTGAGCCTTATTACATTGATGTGACGACAATGTTTGCTCCAATGTCCACATGAACGAGTTTACATGGTTTCTAGATTAACCCTGGGTTGTAAATCTGTTTTCCATTAGCACGAAGACTAATGCAGTGGTTTGGTTGCGGGTTTCGTTGGATGTGCAGGGAAAAAATCATCGATTCCGAAAACGGAAAACAGATTGAAAACTAGAAAAATGTTAAGTTTGATACCTATTCGACGACCTCCGTAGCCGAGAGGCGAGCGTGCCGGACTTTATCGTCGCGCCTTCTCAAAGGTCTCGGGTTCGATTCCCGGTGGGGCAATGTGTGAAAATTAACTTTTCTACATTGTCTCGGATCTGGGTGATTTGACTAAATTAGTAATGATTCTACGCTTTTATAAGCTCATTTAGCCGTTATACCTAAGCCTGGGTAGATCATTAGTAAACGTTATGTCAAAAAATGGTACATAAATTGTAAAATTGCACATTCATTAAAAAATATTTCAAGCTTTACTTAAAGGCCGCCTTGTAAGAAGGTTTGATACAAGTTCTTTAAGTAGGGTTTATAACGGTTACAAAGCCAGAATTTAATTTTAAACGATAACAATTATAATGTCACATAAATAAATTCGCAGCATATTCTATTAATAGCTAAAATAGCTTAAAGCAATCGAACAATAATTCTCGGTATAGGAGATCTGATATTGTTAGCAGCAGTAAATTCATATTACAGCAACAGACTCAGTGGGCAGGATGATTGGTTTGTAGGCCGTTCTATTGAAACTTGAGTTTAGTTACTTGCTATTAGAACAGATTATTCCTTGCCCATATTGTTTCCGCTGTGAAATATAAATGCTGGTTTAAGATTAAACTGAATGAAAGTTAGTTGAATTAGGTATATCGGTATTCAAATCTTTGTTATTTGGATTGAGTAAACATTTTATAAAAACACCATCTAATCTAATACTGTGACCATTAAACGGCCGTTTTAGTTTTAAAATGTATAAACTGGAGAATAGTTCTGGCGTTCAACTTTTTATATCAAGCAATTGGTTAATACAAGTGTACCTTTTCCTAAATGCCACGAAAATGGTTTGCTTTACATGTCTAGAAGGATTTTAAGCAGGTCTTCACACTTACTGTAATAAATTATAAACTATTTAACTAACTAATAGTTTTCGACGGAATTACATAACATTCCAGATTACTATTTTCCCCCTAAATAGCTGACCTAGCTTGAAGACTAAGCTCGGCTTCATATGCAAATATGAAAATAAGGCATTCATTAACATGGAAAATAAATGAGTTATTTCAATAGTTTTAGCTATGCTGATTATGCATACATTATTATTGGCGACCTCGGTGGCGCAGTGGCTAAGGTAGGCGGCCAAAGCGCGTAAGGTCCCGGGTTCGATTCCCGGTCGGGTCAATTTGGAAAACGAACTTTTCTAAATTGACTTGAGTCTGGGTGTGCTGGGATGATGCCCCCAGTTGGTATCCGTCGTCTGGTACTCATAGTACAAGGGAACACCTTAGTTTGAGACCAGGTGATTGGTGTGATTGTCTGGCGCATTTATTTATTTATTAGCGTCATGTCATATAGATATACACCGTGAAATTTTAGTGGTTGTTTTCCCGCAGCAGAACGATTAACCTTTAGTAACACTATCGAATAGTGCGAGTTTTTTTTTTAAATAATAATATTTTAGTTTTAAATTAATCAAAAAAATAATCATCAACTCGAAAGCGTGAGAAACGAATAGTTATATTCCGAGATTCTGACGTATGAAGGTACTTCTTTCTGCACGAAAACATTCTTTAAACCAAAAAAAATCTTAAATCCTAAGCAATACAGCATAAACTGCAACGCACGCGCTCCGCGAAACGAACCGCCTCGTGACAAACGACACAGACACAAAGGCACCGCTCGCAGCGCTCGTGCGACTGTCTCACTCACTCATTTCTACTCCAGTGCACCGCGAACGCCGCCCGCGCAACTACTCAACGCGCCCGTGCGCTACGTCGTGGAGTACCTACGTCGCTATGGTGCAATTGTACGCGAGAGCGAATTATGATTCGCATGCCGCTCGTCGGCTTTACGCAGAGCCGCAGCACATGGAGTCCCTTTGTCTTCGCGGTGTTCTGAACCCGCAAGTACCACAGGCTCGGACGATCGTAGCCGCAACCCAGCGGTTACTTGATCACGGGCAGTTCCAGACGCCAGCTCATGCTCAAGGCAGAGGTCACCCGGCCATTCATTCTTTGGAGCTTGACGAATACATCATAACCGTCGCGGCGGGCCAGTGCCGTGGCCACCACGAAGCCCAGATCTTACTACGTTGGACTTTTATTTGTGGTCTGAGGTTAAGCGGATTGTGTATCGGGAAGAGTACCACACTCCGGACGCCTTAAAAAGTGCGATAGTGGACGCTTTTGATGTGGTTAGACGTAATAGAGAAACATTATTGAAATTGAAAGTAAATCAATTAAAACGTGCACGATTGTTTGTAGAACGCAGTGGTTTACACTTTGAACAATTACTCCGTTACCGGGAAGTGTAAGTATTTGTTTGTACATTTGTAAATAGGGATATTAGGTTAGGTAATTAAAATCATTGTAAATAGGTTGATTTCTATTTTTTAAATACGCCTTAAATACTTTATTGCCTAATTCAGTAATAAATTATTATTTTCCGACAATAATCTTGATTACATGTCACGTTGTTATGAATTTAAAATTATGTCGTGTTTAGTTAAGTATGGATAAAGTATTTACGACGGTCCTAAGCCCGTTAAAGTATGAAGGGAAAATGGAAATCACTTGTTAGTGAATAGTGAGTTTTCAGCGAATTGATAAGCGCGAGAGGCAATGACCCGGCCGGCCGGCGATCAGCTGCGGCGCGGCTCCTACTATTGGTTCGAGGTTGCTTTCGAGTTTAGTTTATCACTATCCTAAAATTGCTATTTTTTGATCTGCATAAAAAAAACCTGCACAAATCTATTGTACTACTGAGATATAATCATTTCACTGCGGGAAAACAACCACTAAAAAGTCACGGTGTATATTGCGAATTTTGTCTTAGAAATAAAAACCCCTTACCAATGTACAAACTAAGAACTCGTGATTCTAACCCATTCTTATACGACTATATTAAGTTTTTGAAATGTTGACTTTGCAGTTTTACAGTAGATATTTACTAAATCACAATACACACTAGCAATCATGTTCAGATGTATGGAACGTATATTTTTTACTAAAAGTGGAAGTACTTTCGCCGAGCTAGGTGTTATCTGCTCGAAGACCAAGGTCTTACTACCAAGGAACATACGGTTTTACACAGATTTTAAAGGTAAAAAAAAACAATAAAATAATTTTTGACACAGTTTTTGTGGATAACAATTACATGATATTTTCCCAAAAACCAGCGTCATGGCCTGCGACGTGGGCCATGACTTATGCTGAGTGAGGCCCTTTTATTGTAGACATCACGACTTGCCATTGTCTGCATCGACTGGTTGACGAGGAGAATGCTCAGTTTTCATTTTCCTTTATGTTTTCTGTTATTTTCTTTTTCTGTGTCCATTCCTTTCCACTGTTATGTATACTTATATGGCTGTGTTGTGATGTCTTTAAGTAATAAACGTTTCTTTCTTTCTTCTTTCTTCAAAACACTGGAGGACGTAATCCAATACTCTTCCAAGACACATTTAATTTAGCTAAGAAACGAATATATCAGAAAAAAACTTCTAGACAACGTCCTAATAAATCACCTACCCTAATCTGAGACGGCAAAACCCACCTTTAAAGGATCAATATTTAATATCCACCTATTCTATCCATCGGGTTTCCTTTCAGGAATATTTTATGCCCTGACCCGGGAGAGGACAGATTAATTCTCGAATCGGACGTTAGTAAGAACCGGCAGGTTTCCTCCTGATTGGACGCCAGAGGCCGAATTAAGGTCGTCCGTTCTGGACCGAGGATTGAGTGCATGCTGGCAAATTGAATGTGAAAATTTCGGAGGCATTATCAAGGTGTGTTCGAGATGCGTCTTGAAAGACTAAGCGGCAATTTACGGGTCGTAACGCATTTTATTGCGTGTGCTTTTGCATTATATTTGTATTTTAAAGCTACTTGCATGTTCGTACAGCCAATTCCAGCCTTAAACGTGTTTTTTTATATTGCACTTCAAGATTGACGTCATGCCACCTGATGTTAAGTGTGAATGGAGTCTTAGCTTAAGGAAGACAAGTACAGCATAATAAACATGTAACTGAACTTGTCGTCTTTCCCTTTAAAAATATAAAAGCTTACTCACACGCAGAAACACAACAAGATAGAAGTGATTGTTATTTGGCTGCGGTCTTCTGTACGATGAAGGTATTTCACGGCGGGCTGCTCCAGCTCGAGCAATAATTCGCTTTGCTCTACCTCTCCTAAAATTATAGAAACGTTTAACGGCTTTCTTTTCTATTTTTCTACAGTTGAAATATATGCGTTTACTTTTTTTCTTTGTCTTTATAATACAATGATGGGTCCCAGTTTAATCACAACGTTTTTCAAATGCGATTGGTGGTCACAAATTCAGTTTTCAACCTTAGACCTTAAAATTACAATCTAGATATCTAATCTATGTTTTTTTTTTATTTTGCTTACTTTATTCGTGACTTTTTGTATTTTATTGGGACATATTTTATAAAAAAAAAACGTACATTTTTTTTTCAATAATAGGAGAGGTGAGTCACACACTACACTATGCTTTGATGATCAACACTAAATGGCTTAAAATTGGATTCGATTCTGCTTAAGCAACATGTATAATTAGTTTGAAAATATATATGTAACAGAAGTAACGTAATAAAGGGTGTTCAAACACAAAGTGAAGTCGGGAAACATAAATAATATTGAAAACCAGAATATGCGATTCGAACGCTTAAGATCATAATGATAAAAACTAACGACACAAGATTATAGCGGCCTACGGCTAACCAGCCGTAATCACAAGCCCACCACTTCAAACACTGCATTTAATTCCGGCGATTCCAACTCGAAATTGCCCACGCAAGATTGGGCCGCTTTGAACTACCAAGCGAAGCTATTTTTTACACCCCGCCTTACTCTCGATTTGGGCAACGATTATTTGAACGCGTCCCGGCTAGGGATGCAACGATATTCCGAATGTTAGATAACATACCCAAGAGTATCGATAATAAAACTATAAATCACACTTTCGACCAAGCAAAACTATTTTTTACATCTCGCCTTGCTCTTGATTTGGGCAACGTTTATTTGAACGCGGCCCGGCTAAGGATGCAACGATATTACGATTTTTAGGTAGCATACCCAAGAGTATCAATAAAAAACTATAAATAACACTTACTAAGATCGATTTTGACCAAGCGAAGCTATTTTTTACATCCCGCCTTACTCTCGATTTGGGCACCGATTATTTGAACGCTTCTCGGCTAGGGATGCAACTTTATTACGATTTTTAGGTAACATACACAAGAACATCGATATAAAACCAAAAATCACACTTACTAAGCTCGATTTTGACCAAGGAAAACTATAATATAATTAGTATTAAACAACATCGATTAAAATCATCGATAAGACACTTGACTTGTAACTCTGTCGCTCTCGACTTGGGCAACGATCATTCGGAAGCGTCCATCCATTAAGAGAAGACCCGGCTAGCCTCGTTGGGTCGGCGAGTTATTTCGGGAATTATCGTTTCACTCCCGTAGTCGGACTTTAATTTTATTATTGTTTCGGGAAGACGTCGTTTAGGTCTTAAAAGTGCCTTTAGGCAAGGTGGAAGAATAGGCCTTAAGTCATGCGATGCATAATTGTAAAAGACTGCATAATTCAATTCTTGTGGGTAGTCTTTAACAATTATTTTACTTTTTTTATTTTTACAGTGCTATAAAAATTTTTTGTTTCTTTAAAATAATGATTTAACAAGTTGCCTGAAAATGGTATCCAGCTACTAATGCAATGGTTTAAGTACTATATTATTAGAGATTGTTAAATAAAAGGGCGAATTAAAAATATATGATTACTTAAATCACAATCATGAATGGATCGATATAGAATGTCTCACTTAAATTCTGACGTTAATCTAACTTTGTATATGTTACAAAAGTAGCGTCGTACACTACGTTAGCAAAAAATGAAAACGATATTATACTTGTTTGATGGCTATGTTGTAGATATATACCTATGACATAGCTAGCAAATTAACGATATAAATAATATATATCGTTAATTTGCTAGCTATGTCTAGGATAACGATAGATCATTTTTTTTTTATTATTGCACTTCAAGATTGACTTCATCCCACCTGACGTTAAGTGGTAATGAGGTCCTAGCTTAAGGGTGACAAGTATAACATAATAAATCTGTTACTGGACTTGTCGCCGTTACCTTGAAGGCTTCACCCCTGCTACTAACGTAGCACCCCCTAGGAGCTCTGGAAACCTTACTCGCACGCAGGAACACAACAACACAGAAGTGATTGTTATTTGGCTGCGGTCTTCTATAAGGTGGAGGTATTTCACCAGTCGGGCTGCTCCAGTTCGAGCGATAAATCGCTACGCCCTACCTCTCTTGAAAGTATCTTGTGTTAGTATCATAAATGTTTCCATTCATTTTGTCATCCAAATAGTCTTGTGTAATTCGAGTGAAAGTAGATCATTGAATAGAATCTGATTATTTATTTATAGAAAGTATTTATGCTGAACGATTAATAGACGTACAATGTTTCAGCTTCCATGAGATATTGCTATGTTTTTTCCTGTTTTCCATTCAAACAAACAAGACTCCTTAAATATTTTTGTAAATGTTTCCATTACGAATTCCATTTTCCTTTACAATTCTGATTGCGTTTTATTTTCGTTTGCGTTTTGTTTCTTAATTAAATTTTCGAATATAGCCAACACAACATACTTATCCTTAATCTAGGAAATAACAACATTTTTGTAAATGCCCAAGTTGAATTGTATCATTTACTAAATCATTGTTTAATATCCTGTTTGAATCATCTCTAAGGCTGTTTGCAGTAATCTCCAAAAAAATTGTTTTAAAGCATCTTTTCTGATAGCGGTTAATCAGGAAACCGCGAAGCTGCCCAAAACGCACGCACTACGGTTAAAAACCGCGACGTTAAAATAATTTCTTTGGACTACAAATTTTGGCCCGTTTTTTTCCACTTAACATTCTGTAACAAAACGCGGTTTTAAAATCAGTCGCGGAGAAAACCATCAGTGCGGCCGCTTTCATTAGTTTCTTTAACTCACAAAATCAGGCGGTTAAAATCCGCGGCCATGAGCCATATTGTTTATTTATTCCAGTACCCAATTAGGACAAACCCACAAATACCCCAAATACAATACGCGATGGAGTCAGGAACGAATTCAAGGTTGACCGATCAACAGAAATATAATTTTGAGAGAGGTAGGGCATAGCGATTTATCGCAGCCCGACTGGTGAAACACCTCCACCTTACAGAAGACCGCAGCCAACAATCACTTCGATGTTGTTGTGTTCCTGCGTGTGAGTAAGGTTTCCAGAGCTCCTGTGGGGTGCTATATTAAAAACAGGGGTCAAGTCTTCAAGGTAAGGGTGACAAGTCCAGTAATAGCTTTATTATGCTGTATTTGTCGCCCTTAAGCTAGGACCTTATTACCACTCTACATCAGGTGGGATGAGGTCAATCTTGAAGTGCCATATAAAAAAAAGCTTGCAGTTCGATATAAGATTTTAAACGTACTACATAAGAGCATTACAAAGTCCACTGTGTGCAGTCTGTAACTACAAAACACGATAGACTTGAACTAAAGTCCTCGACAACCTTTTAATATTATAAACGCCAAAGTTTCTAAGAATAAATGAAAGCACAGACGTCTCTATGTATAAATATCTAAATGTCTTGATGTATGTTGTTACTCTTTCACCCAAAAACTATTTAATGAATTTCGATGAAATATGTCAGAAAGATAAATTATATGCTATTAACATAAATGATACTTTTTTACCAAATGAACGCAAATGAAGTCGCGGGCAATAGCTCGCATTCATTTTATATAAACTAAAAAAGGATTCATAGGTCATAGAACCGACAGCTGATTGGGCATATAGGTTGTATAAAATCGATTACGGTGAAATTCTCCCACAAGATAGATCGACGACCTTAACCCCGTGATAGGGAGGTGATAAAAATTTAGTCACTAACATAAATATTATAAAAGTCTTGAGGAAATTCCCATAGCTAAAATGATGAAATCATAATGATGGTCTTCGAATAAAATGACTTTCAGAATCATCCAATCAGTGATTAAATATGAGACCTGAAAGACAGGTGCTAACAAACGTGAATGAAATACTAAAGGATATTGCTGAATCAATAGGCCAAAATGTTGTAAATCACTTCAAAGTCCTTCGAAGGATTCGTGGAAGCGAAATCAATCACAGAGATTACAATCTGCTTTATTGAATCCCAACTATGCTAATAGTTATAACGTAATTACTCGTTAGATTTATGGAAATGTTGGGTAAACATTAAGGAACGCCTCAAACAAGTCTTACAAGGTTGACGTTCTAATACAAGTTAATGATTTGGTTAACTATGTTCAAACAAGCAGTCATTTGTGACCTGATTTGGAAAAAAAATCTTGTTTACTTTCTCGATTTTTTTTTATATTACTTTACGCCATACTAGCGAACTTAAAATAAAAGTTAAATATAAAATTGGAAGAGCAGCACACGCGATACGTGAAGGTCGTAGTTTCGATTCCCACACCGCAAGGGGATATAAAATTATTATGTTTCTTTAAAAAAATACATTTTACTTTCTACGCCGCATATCGCACTTGCGAACTTTAAATATTTTTAGAAACAGCCAAATTTCATCTGCCCTTGTGGAGTAAAAGAAAGAAAGACAGAAAAACATTTATTGACAATCACGCAATAACCAAACATACACAATACCGTGGAAAATATTCCGTCACGAACAAAAAAAATTTGGTAATTCCTATCTTTGCCAGACCATAAAGAAGTGGAACTCGTTGCCGGCTCATGTGTTTCCTCCTTCCTTTGACATGGATTCCTTCAAAAGGAACGTGAAGAAACATCTTACGGGCCAGTATGGCGATGCTAACGGATAGGATATTTCGGTATCAAATCCGTTGTCATCGCGATGTGGCTTCCTCTCTTGCTTACCATCAGGCTGCGAGGAGCCAATATACTGCGCTACTATAAAAAAAATACAAGACCGTCTACATGAAACATAAGGTACCGTTTCAGGCCAACTTGGGTTCCACCTCAGCAAATACTACTACCGCATGAATCACACCGCAGCAGCGCTGGTATTCTGGTAGAAACCAACTGACTGAAGTGGAATGGGAACCCGCAATAAAAATCCACGGTCCGATGAGTAAGTAGTAGTTTAAAACGCATACGCCAGTGGTCACTTACCGAAGGCTATAAGGTTAATGCAACAAAAAAAATCATCCGAACCGAAGGTAGCTTCATTTGATTTGTAAGAGACGTTTCGCTCCCGCGAACAGACGAAGGCGAGCAAGACCAGTCAGCTCGTGACCACGGTTGGTGCAACCTAACTGAAACGTCGGGCAGTAAGTAATTCGTATAAACTACTAAATAAAAATGGTGTCGCGTTTTGACCCGTTAAATCATTTTAATTATTTAAAATGGACCGCAAAAGTCTTAACGTTTCTTTAGTGTTACTGATGATTACATCATCATCATAGATAACTATATGAATAAAAAGATTTGACTATTGACTATTGCCTGTATCTATAACTAACTAATCTATAAGACAATTTGTAGTTAGCTCAGTTGGAAGAGTAGCCCGCGCGATACCTGAATGTCGTGGGTTTGAATCCTAGGAGATGTACATTTTCTGTTTTTCTAAAATATTTTCTATTATTTCCTCTAACTATCATGCATGGTCTAAAATACGAATTCAAAGACACTTAGCACCCACTAAGGTAAATCTTTCAGTAAATTTGGGTACAGCACTCAGATAAATCAACGACTTAATTAAAAAACACGCAAAGGTTCCTTTATCAGCCAGACCGTACTTGTCCTCGAAGCCACTCGAAAAAGAAAACTTGCCAAAACCGCTCCCTAAGGTCATTCAAGGTCACTCGCCAGCCCAAACAGCTCTCCATCTGCGCACTTCTTCAATTACGATTGGCATAGTGATCGGCTTTTACATGGAAATTGCGTAAGTTTCCTGGTCAAACGGCGAGGAAGCTCAAAGGCTTGCAGACAGGCCTCGATGGTACGAAAATTGAACCCTATGATTGAGGCGGTAGTTTGTGCAATTTGTCGGAACTGGAGTAGCTGTGCGATCAATTAAAATCACCTTGGCTGTATTGGTTCTTGTAAACGTGTGTGAGCCAAGAAGTCAAGTTCGCCCCGCAAGTTTCACCCCTCGTACCGTGGGTAAAAGAACTTATTCGCCCCTTGAAATAATTAACGACCGTGTTCTCCTTTATTGATAAATGAGGAAGGGTATAGTTGTGTGATATAAATCTATTTTCAACTATTCGGCCTAAAGACAAGAGCCGGCCAACGATGTCATCGCTTCACCGTGGAAAATATTCCATCTCGAACAAAAAAGTTTGGTAACTCCTATCTTTGCTGGACCATAAAGAAGTGGAACTCGTTGCCGGCTCATGTGTTTTCTCCTTCCTCTGACATGGATTCCTTCAAAAGGAGCGTGGAGAAACATCTTGCGGGCCAGTATGGCGATGCTAACGGGTAGGATATTTCGATATCAAATCCGTTGTCATCGCGATGTGGGTTCCTCTCTTGCTTACCATCAGGCTGGGAGGAGCCAATATACTGCGCTACTATTAAAAAAAAGAAAAGTTAAATATTTTTTGAATAAAAAGGTATTACAGTTTAATTAACATAACAAAAATAAGTTTTAAGTAAAATATATCATAAAACCCTTAGTCGGCTCGCACTTGGCCGCTTTTATTTCTCTCAGTGCTACAACATACATTAGACACGCCGTTATTCATAACAGCGCGAATCTATTTGCATTCAACGGGTCGCGCCCGAGCGCACAGCGGCATCGCTCCTAGCCATCTGTACGGCGATCAACACGCAAGGTACACACTTTCAGAACGATTTTAGCTCTTATGCCCACGATATAAAGGTGGTAGGAAGTCCAAAGAATGCATGACGTACTTTCGACCGTACGTGGACATAATGCGAACTGAAATATTGTGACGTGGGTTTGAAAGCGATATTTCAGACGGACGCTTTTTTTATTTGTGTGTTTTCGTGTGAGGTGAAAGTATATTTTTAGCAATTTAACTTGTTTCTCACTTGAATAACATTTGGTACTTGTCCATTTTTAACCGACTTCCAAAAAAAGAGAATTGAAAATTCATCCCCATTTATACATTTATTTATAAACTTCATTCACAAAAAAATATATAAAAATAGAATTAACGCTAGGAGCGTTTTCTACCAGTCAACGCTTGGGTCATTCATTTGTTTTTTCGTCGATAATTTTGTTTAAAAACCGATTTCGATTATTTTCTTCGGTGGTGGTGTTAATCCATCAACCCAACTGAAAAAAATAAAGAGTTACTAGAAAAGACTGGTTTGATGAAGTTCAACTTTGAAATTGATTGTAAACATAACTATTTTCTTCACTCGCGCGGCTCATGCCTAGAAGCGCGTCAACGTTCGTACGTGTGCCAAAAGGCATGCTTATATGCACTTTTAAAACCAAGTTTTTACACGCGAATAAAACGCTAGCCTAAAACTGCTCTTAGTATAGACTTTTTTTTTTTTATAATGCACTCCAAGATTGACCTCATCCCACCTGATGTTAAGTGGTAATGAGTTCCTAGCTTAAGGTCGAAAAGTATAGCATAGTACAACTGTTACTAGACTTGTCGCCCTTACCTTGAAGGCTTGACCCCTGCTACTAATGTAGCACCCCCCAAGAGCTCTGGAAACCTTACTCACACGCAGAAACACAACAACACCGGAGTGATTGTTATTTGGCTGCGTTCTTCTGTAAGGTGGAGGTATTTCACCAGTCGGGCTGCTCCAGTTCGAGCGATAAATCGCTTTGCCCTGCCTCTTTTAAAGTAAACTTAACCCCGAAACGAGACCAGTAGAACATTTGCCTCAAAACCCGCATCGATTCTCTCGCCCTCCCCGCGCTCGCGTGTTCGAATATTTTGAATTTCCTTTTTTTTATCTTTACCTAGCTGTCTTTCGTATTGCAAGGTTATTATGGTGTTCTGTGGAACGATATCAGCAACAACTCGTTTCAGTTTTTTCTCCTCGTTTATTTTTCATTACAATGAAACAGAAATGCTACACGTTTTAAATTCGCTTTTAATTTCAGTTGTTTTGATCGTTCTGTGAAATAAAAAGCATTATATTATCTTGCAATGGTTTTTTGTTTAATATTTGTTCGTTTTTATAGCGGCTTACCAAGATAAATCGTTTTTGGATAATGATGAATAGCAGATTGCAGACTGTCCTTCATTGTTTATTAGCTTATATTTTTTTATATTTGCCTACGTAGGTTTATCAACATTGCTTAAAGATTTGTATTACTATTTTCAGAATCATTGATTACTGCTCCTGATGAGGAGCAGTATAGCGTATCTTCGGAATCGGTAAGATGTTACCGATTCCGAAGATTGATCGCTCGTAGCGTCTTAGTATAAAAATTTAGCGCAAACCGTTAACCCTAAAATGAGATCAGTAGAACAATCGCCTCAAGTCCCGCATCGATCTCTCGCCCGCTCCTCGCTCGCGTGTTCGTCACATTTTAAATTTGCTTTTCGTTTTTCCTATAGATGTCATTGTTAGGTTGTTATAGTGTTCTGAAATGAAAGCCACAATTTGTATTTGTATTTCCCTCGTATATTATTACTTTTGCGAAACAAAACGTCCAAACATTTCAAATCACTTCGTTTATTTTTTTATTTGATTGTAGATTTTTTTATTTCTGTAGTCGTCATGCCCCGTAGAACGGAACGTACCTATTACAATTTCGTTAACATATTGTAAGGTCTATGAAATTAATTTCGTATTTAAATTGGTTAAAGGCTTTTAAAGCCCTGGATAACAAACGGCAGACAGCGAATTTCTATTGACTCCTTTGTAAAATGATTCTCAATTTTTCCACCGTCAACACGCCAACCAATAATAGAAGGCACAAAGGAATTGTATTGCCCGTTTCACAATCAGCAAATGCGATACTCTTGCTTCTTATTCAAAACTTTCGGCTAGTTTGCAGAATTGATCGCTCGTAATATTCTAGTACCAAAATTTTGCGCGCACCGTTGACCCCAAAACGAGATCAGTAGAACAATCCCCTCAAGTCTCGCATCGATCTTTCTCCCGCTTGGCGCTAGGGTGTTCGTCACATTTTAAATTTATTTCACGTTTCGTTAGTCATTTTTAACCCTCAAGCTAATAAGGATGAGGTGTAATAAGTTTCACCTGTCTGTCTGGATTTTATTTTGTTCGAAATGTGAATTATACAGTTCTCAGCTCTGTGTTAAATGAAATTCGTAGATAGTAGCCAACACGACATATTGGATTACTTATTCAAACATAACTCCCTAAATATAGGTATTAAATAAAAGGACCGGAGTAATCACATTTACTGTGACAAATTTCAAATCGAAAATGGCTTTCTCCATAAAATGGCGGAATTATAATATCATAGGTATAGTCAGAGTAACCGTTTGTATTCTAACCACTCTAATGTTGTAAACATGAGCACTAATATCAAACTGACGGAAATTTTATTTAAATTTTTATTATCTCTTTCTTTTCGGTGCCCACTGATGTTGACAGAATTATCCTATGGAATAAAATAACAAATTTGGTGCCTAATACTTATCACCAAATTATTAACATCAACTAAAACAGGAGCAAATTTTCTGTAGTATTAAACCAAACATTGTTACATTGACCCTGGTTCACGTTATATATGTGTTTGATCGGAATCCGTTGAAATAGTATTTTAAGGACAAATAACCAACCTTATGGCTGTTATGAAAAAAACATTATAAGAAACCCACAATCTTCACGTATAGTAAAAAGAAAAGAAAAAAACATTTATTGGCACACATAGACACTTTTTTACATGTAGTTAGTACTTAGATAAGGAACATTTATGTGCCAAAAGGTCCCAGCTTCAGCATGAGCTGCTGCAGCGCAATGCCGCATCGGCTGGTTTTCAGGCGAGACCTAGTGGTGATATAAGTGATATAGTGCGTGCTGCTATTCCAACTGAGCTAACCACAAGTTATTGTAGGCGACAATTATTCTGTTATTATACCAGTAAGTGCCTACTATACGAGTTCAGAACAAAATCCTAAATTAAATAAAAAATAGCACGCGCGATACGTAAAGGTCCTGGGCATGAATCGAAACCTGTAAGAACGAATAAACGAAAGGTTTCGTTTTGGAAGTTGAATAGAAAGTTCTGTAGGGGTTACGTTCCACAGATTTTTTTTATATTGCACTTCAAGATTGACCTCATCCCACCTGATGTTAAGTGGTAATGAGGTTCTAACTTAAGGGTGAAAAGTACAGCATAATAAATCTGTTACTGGACTTGTCGCCCTTACCTTGAAGGCTTGACCCCTGTTTCTAATGTAGCACCCCCCTGGAGCTCTGGAAACCTTACTCACACGCAGGAACACAACAACACAGAAGTGATTGTTATTTCGCTGCGGTCTTCTGTAAGGTGGAGGTATTTCACCAGTCGGGCCGCTCTAGTTCGAGCGATAAATCGCTATGCCCTACCACTCTTATAATTATAATATTAGATTAATATAACATATTATGTATATGTATTAAGACGATCAGTGAGTGACCCGGTGCTGACCGCGCTAGGTAAAGACGTACCAAATAAAGACGATGTTTCGTGTCACGTAAATAATAACTTTGATTTATAGACTTAAGGTCCCAATTCGGTAGTTTAAACAAGAGTCGAAATTTTCCTGTTTGCTTAAAATATTTAATGTTTACTAGCGCAGCGTCATAGATTAAAAAAATATTTTAATCGGTTCTCATAGCCACGTACGTCTAAAAGCACTTAGCCAGCCAAGCATATCGACTCCTCCTTTATTCGTCATTCGTGAATCGTCTTTAATGAACGCGGTCCCAATTCTTCTCAGATGGGTGCCGTTCAAGCCCACCTTTTGACGGATTGCGTCACTTCTGACGAGTACGTCAAAATCCGCTTATCAGATTTCGCCGTCCCCTCGCTTCTTTGGAGAGCCCTCAGACCTATAATATTGTGAGATAGATTATATTGCAGATTCGATTTTGAAGAGTCCACTTGATCGATCGTTTCGTCGACTTCCGTAGCCGAGAGGTAAATGGCCCTGGCTTTGGCTTCGCGTATCTGAGTTCTCGGGTTCGATTCCCGGTTGGGTCAGTAATTATAAATAATAAAATAATTAATAAAACTGGAACTGGCGTCAGTCTTTTTTTTTAACAATATAAATAATTAGTGCAAGTTTCCATCTTATTAGATGTTGACTACAGCTTTGTTTACCTCATTTCAATTTAAAAAGTGTTTAGTATACAAGTTGTTACGGATACAATATCTTTATAAGAGATTTTTTTTAACCAAATGTGTTTAAAGTTACAAATATCCACACAGTTAAACATGCGTCTTTATAATACTAGCAAGATAAGAAGAAAATAAAACTAAATCGTAACATGCGAATCGAAATCTCACGCACAAATAAGAAAAAGAGGCATTACTCTACAATTTATGGGCGCGGGTATTCACGTTAAATTTGAAAACTGCCTTTTCTCATTTAATACCAATTAAAAAAGGCTTTAAATCGCTAACAATCTTCCTGAGTTTGATCCCAAAAAACATATTAAATTAAATTTCCCGACCGCGTTAAATGACACAATCTGATTCCAGGACCCCATTTTGTGAGGTAACCATTTACCATTTCGCAAACGTGAGTCCGTACAATGGGCATAATTGTCCACCCATATGCATAGTATCAGTGTGTTTATGTTTTCAAATTATCCAATATAAGAGTAGAGTAACACTGAAAAGAAATCTCCCTGAAACATTTAAAGAAGAAAGAAAGATGTTTCTTTTCTGGAAGTACAATAGCAACAAGGCTTTGGAAACGAAACCAACGGTTAGGCTATACACGCTGCAGCCTTATATTGGGTGGGTAACCATTCGGAACGAATTTAGAGACTATTTTCGCAAGACCTATCACCACCAGCAAGCAAGTTCACCTAATTCCACCAAAAAGCATTCGACCCGCTACCCGGTGAATTATTAAATAAAAATAAATAAAAGAAACATATTTCTCCCAGCAGCCGACCCTAACACAGCCTTTACTTTTATGCTGCTAGCTCATATGTTTTCCAAAAACAACTAAAAGCTTGATCTATGAATGGTGAATTTATACTACACCTAATGCCACAAATCAGCATTGAACCCGCTACCCGGTTAATCATTCACCCTTCACATGAAAATTTCACTAAATCTATTTACTTAGCTATTTCTATTTAAATAAATTCGGCAAAAGTAGAGTAATATTAGAAACAGAAAAATTTTATCTCCCCCTGCGGTGCGGGAATTGAACCCACGACCTTCACGTATAGAATAGAAAATATCTTTATTCATGTAAGCTTCACAAAAGCACTTATGAATAGTCAGTACAAATAAAGTATTCTACCGCCGTGTTCGGAATGTTGATCATGTCGAGAAGAACCGGCAAGAAACTCGACACTTACTCTTTTCAAATATAACAATGTGTCCTTAAACTAGGTACTTAAATAAAGTATACAAAGCTATAGTAAGATTTCAAAGAATTAAGTTATTCTAGACCCATACATTTTTGTCATTTAAATAATCATCAATTTTGTAGTAGCCCTTTTTTATTAAACAATTTTTAACATGAGACTTAAATCTATGCATGGGCAACTGGATAACATTTTCAGGTAACTTGTTAAATAATTTAACGCTTAAACCCACAAAGGAATTACTTATCTTATGTAGTCTTAGATATGGCACAGCAAGCTTGTGTTTATTTCTAGTGTTAAAGTTATGGAAGTCAGATTTTTTTAAAAGTAGATTATAATTTTTGCGTACATACATAATACAATCAAAAATTTATTGAGATGCAACGGTAAGTATGTTAATTTCTTTAGATAAGTCTCTGAGAGAATCCCGTGATTTAAGACCATATATGGCGCGGATAGCCCTCTTCTGTAAAACAAAAATAGCCTGAATGTCAGCAGCTGTTCCCCACAAAAGGAGACCATATGACATAACACTATGGAAGTAACTGAAATAAACCAGTCTTGCAGTCTCAATATCAGTCAAATTACGAATTTTTCTTACAGCGTATGCAGCTGAACTAAGCCTTCCTGCCAGGGCAACAATATGGGGTCCCCATTGCAATTTAGAGTCTAATGTAATGCCGAGAAATACTGTAGAATTAATTATTTCAATAGGTTCACCATTCATAGACAATTTGATGTTGACTTTTTTAACATTCGGCATTGTAAATTTGACACATTTCGTTTTCTTAGTGTTAAGCAGGAGATTATTATTCGTGAACCAGTAGCACTTGTGAGAGAGAACTATTTACATCTTCAAATGATTCTTTACATCTATCAACTTTGAAGATGAGAGAAGTGTCATCAGCAAATAACACAATCTCACAGAGATCCTTCGCAAAGTAAGGAAGGTCGTTAATATAAATAAGGAACAACAGAGGTCCCAATATTGAGCCCTGGGGCACTCCCATCGCTAGAGGTGCACCAGAAGAGTTAGTTCCATTCACATTGACCCTTTGAGTTCTGTCAGAAAGGTAAGACTGTAGAAGACTCAGTGAAGTGCTTACAACACCATAATGCCTCAACTTCATCAGCAACGTTTGGTGATCAACGCAATCAAATGCCTTTGACAGATCACAAAAAACTCCAATGGCGTCCTGTTTTCTCTCCCAAGCATCGAAAACATGTTTGATAAGTGCCACACCTGCGTCCGTAGTAGATCTACCTTTAGTGAATCCAAAGCATGAATATCGCGCGTGCTGCTCTTACCAACTGATTGAATGATAAGTATGTAGTTCAAAACATATTCGGCAGAGGACACTTACCGAAAGGCTAACGGTTGATACAGCAGAAAAATTTCATCGCCTACAATAACTTGCGGTTAGCTCAGTTGGTAAGAGCAGCACGCGCGATACGTGAAGGTCGTGGGTTCAATTCCCGCACCGCAGGGGGAGATAAAATTTTTCTGTTTCTAATATTTAAAGTTCGCTAGTACGGCGTATAGTACTTAAAAATAATAAAATCGATTAAGAGTAGAGTAGTTCCTATTTCTGTACATTGACAAATATTGAAAACATTCTTATTAAGCACAATGCACATTAGAACCTACAGTTCGTTTAAATAATATATATCTTTGAATTTTTTTTATTACTTTGAATAAATTATTATTTTTTACAATTTACACACAACACTGTATGTCTTAGTGTTAAACTAGTTATAAGTTCAGCTATATTTGTAATATGAACGACAGAGTTTCTTGCCGGGATCTTCTCTGTTAGTTAAAGGTTCGGAACCGGAGGTAGCGTCATTTGCATTATATAGACGTTTTAAAAATACCACTGGCGTAATTTATATGAATAAAAGAATACTGAATTTCAAATTTAGTAAAAATAACATTAAGAGTAGCTAGTTAACATATTATCCCTCACAGCAGCCGATCCTACCGCAGCCTTCACTTCTATGCTTCTAGCTTATATATTCGTCATTTACGTAGGTTCATTAAAACGATTAAGGCCTGCCGTAGGTTCATTAAAACGATTAATGGCATTGTTGGACATATTTGGGACGCATGTCATCTACGTGGGCGACTTCAGACAAAAGCTGATGATTTGCAATTTAGGTATTGTAGTAATTCAACTGAAACGACGTTCTTATTGTGTAAGCTGACATTTCGCGGTAACAACTCAATACTTAGCAAGTGCGTCAGGGTTTATCAATTCATTTCATTAAAGGTCCATTTTTAATTTACTAGACTTGATGGCCGTCAATTTTTATGAACCTACTTATAAGCTAATTAAATTAAATAAAGGGTTCAATCTGAGGTTCGTTTTTTAGATACTTGAGGTCCGCACTAAAAAGGCCAAAGTTTACACCAAATAAGTCTGAAGTCCACACGAAATAGGTCAACGATCTGCACAGAATAGGTCTAAAGCCCGTATGTAGATCAGAGTACGTCATTTAGTGACCCCTGAAGCATGTAGTTTTGACTCCATAAACCTCGAATAATAAACCAAGAAATGGCAAAGATAAGTAGCTGAATAATAAAATTCTAGTTTGGATAAAAAGCCACATTCTCATGTCAGTACGGTAGTTCAAATTTCTCGGTAACCCAAAAACACTCAATTAAAGTGCCCAGAAAGGTGCTGACACCACAAACCTTCCCAATGTCATTTCGAAAATAATGAAGGGTTCACCCAACCGCGTTAATTGACACAATCCCCGATTCCAGTACAGAATTCTGTGGACGCCATCCATTTTGTGGCCTTTTCAGACAATGACGGCAATTTCGCGTCCAATGTCAACAGATGGGTCATAAGTAGAAAATAATGACTGCCGTCAAAATATGAGTCAACGTACATGCCGGTGGGTTAATTAAAAATGATTAAGGTGCTTTCAATGGCATTGCCAGGCGGATCCACGCCACGGCTGTTGGCAAGTTAGGGACAATATAGTAGGTCAGGTTAACACTTGCAGTTCAAGAATCGTTCTAATGCGCACAACGTAAAGGTGGTTCAAAGCCCAAAGTCTTAAGTAATTTTGTCTGTAGAATAGTTGTTGATTCACAGTTGGGAAAGTTCATGATTCGAAATTGGGATTATTTTGTGGGGAGGAAAAAAACATACATACCGTCGAACATTAAACCTATTTTATATATAATATATATATACAAAGCTCACTATTTTTTGCCAACGTCAAAAATAGTGAGCTCTATTCTATGTGGACAGACCATTTAATTCAATTCTAGCTAATTGGTCATCAAAAACAGTAATCACCTATAAAATGGCGTCCATTCTATCAAAACTGAGGCCATATTCAGAGTCCTTTTACTGGTTTAATCTATACTAATATTATAAATATGAAGAGTTTGTTTGTTTATTAGTATACGCTAATGTCATGAACGACGGGTTCGATTTGAAAACATATTTTTGTGTTGGATAGTAAATTTCGCGAGCTAGGCTTTAGGCTTTATAACATCACGCTGCAGCCAATATGAGCGAAAAATCAGTGGAAAATGTGGAGAAAGCGAGGATAGTATGTGTAGTAGCTTTATTTGATAAACAACTTTGTACCTTGTCACAATAAGTCACTGTATATCTGACTTGCATTGTTAGGCAGAGATTTGGTATGACAAGGTTCTGAGGTGTCTAATGATGCTGACTGTACTAATAAACTACAGTCTTTGCTAAGTGAAAAATCATTTCAGTAGTTTGAAATATTTTTCAAAGAGTAGTAAGCACTTTTCAATGTGGAGAGACAATTAAATCAAATACTAGGCAATTGATCAACAACTACAATTCTATAGGCGAGCCACTTATAAAATGGCGTCCATGCTATCAAAACTGAACAGGCCATATTCCCACTCCTATAACGGATTTAATTTTAAATAACATCATTGAATCGAGCCGCCATCCTGCCAATCCTGACCCACATACGTCGCTGCAATATTCACGTCCCAGATATAATGCTTTTTAATCAACTCGCATTTTCAGCTGTGCCTATTTGCCAGGCCAATTTGCATTTTGATTGGTCGATATGTTTCTGCTTCGTGTTTAATATGATTTGGCATATTATTAAGCCGTTTTACTTCCAATGCCTGCGAATAATTGAGATGATGACCCCATTCAGAAATAATTTGAAGGCAGTTAATGCAGTAGACGAGAATTTAGTATAAATCGGTCTACTGCTATTATATCTACTGCTGATGGTAAAAATTAGTCAACCCGTAAACGAGAGTTAAGTGTTACTTCGGTCTATTGCTAGCTAACATGATGGTGTAATTATAGTCAACCCATAAACGAGAACTAATTATTACATCGGTCTACTGCTAGCTAATATGATATTGTAATAGTGAAACCGTGAACGAGAAGTAATTGTTACATCAGTCTACTGCTAGCTAAATGATGGTGTAAATAGTCAACCTACAAACGAGAACTAAATGTTTTATAGGTCTACTGCTGGCTAACACCAAGATGTAATTAGTAAACCCGTAAACGAGACCTAATTGTTACATCAGTATACTACTAGCTAACATGATGGTGTAATAGTCAACCCGTAAACGATAACTCATTGTTACATTGGTCTACTGCTAGCTCACATGATGGTGTAATAGTCAACCCGTAAACGAGAACTCATTGTTACGTTGGTCTAGTGCTAGCTCACATGATTGTGTAATAGTCAACCCGTAAACGCTAGCTAATTGTTACATTGGTCCACTGCTAGCTAACATGATGGTTTAATAGTCAACCCGTTAATGAAAACTAAGTGTTACATCGGTGTACTGCTAGCCAACACGATGGTGTAAATAGTCAACTCGTAAACGAGAACTAATTGTTACATTGGTCTGCTGCTAGCTAACATGATGGTCCAAATAGTCAAAGTAACTAAGCCATTGTAATGCTTTCTAGACGGAGTATTTTATATGTAATTGAAGTTTTAGGTAAAAAATTTACAGGTTATTAATTTGTATATATGTTACTTAATTTTGCACGACCGTACCTATTTTCATTACTACTATTTCCTCTACCAGAATGTTGCCTACAAAAAAATACTGTTTTCTAGATATAAAACCGTAAATTTTAAAAATAAATTGTTTACGAAACCAATTTCTGTAAATACTATGTGCTATAAAGCAGATGTATATCTCTTACTGATCAGTAATGTTATGTTTTTGATTAAGAAATTTAAATTTAATCTGATTTAATTTATTTTACTAGCTGTGAGTTCGTTTGTGTGGATTACATACTTTCATGGTCGGTTTTACCCCTACCTCCCCTAATATTTAAAACAAAAAGAAGTCCATGTTTTGATCTAAGTTTGCAGCTATTTTTGTGTCAAATTTCATATCCCTACCATGTAAAAAAAACTTTTTCCCATATAAACTTTTAAAGGCTTTATTTCCCCTGTCCCTCCTTTTTTTTTCAGAACAAAAAGTAGCCTATGTCTGTTCTAGAGGTTCAACGTATACCAATACCAAAATTCACCAAAATCGGTTTCGTGGTTTAGGCGTGAAAGCCATAAAGACAAAGAGACAAGCAGACAGAGTTACATTTGCATTTGTAATATTAGCATGGACTCACCTTAATACCTGCAGTAAGACTGAAGTCCTTACATTTTAACTTGCACTGCAAGACTTTTTACACAGTAAATTTTAATCCCAATTCCATCCTGTTCCAAGACAAAACTATTAAGCATTTAAATAAGTTAACGTCGCCATTTAATTAGCTGGTTTCCAGGAAAATTCTCTGTTTTCCCCTGCAACTGCATTGCCTTTTAAAGAGCTTAAAATCTGGGAAATTTAATTAACTTCCTCCTCTAATCTACCTCAGCTAAACTTGTTGCGTAGCTTGGCCAACGAGAGGCCTTTTTATAATACGACTACTGTGAGAAAAGGAATGCTTTTTTATTTACCTTTATCATTTTATTTTAAGTTCTCTAGCTATACAAACATAAGAAATTTTAAGAAATTATAAGTGCCGCAAAACATAAAAGAAAAGTGCCTTAATAATACAACTTAATAAAAAAAAAAAAAGTTCTCTAGCTCTAAATATGGTAAAGATTAGGATAACTACTAAGTTTCTTGCCGGATTCTTCTCGGTAGGATTAGGTTCTGAACCGACTTTAGCTTCAATTTTGGTTTGTGTTCATTCTGACGATGCATAAGTGTTACTTGTAACCTAGATTAATAAATGAACTGACTTTGACTTTGACTTATCAAAAAATAAACTTTTCCTTTCATTTTTGCTATCATCAGGTCCTGGTTTCCAGATCATAGTAGAAATATTTATTTTACAACAAAAAACATCAAAGTAATATAAATAGGTGCACCTGTTTGTATCTCTGAGGTCCCGGGTTCGATCCCCGGTCAAAATGGGAAACGGACTTTTCTGTATTGTCTCGGGTCTGGGTGTTGTGGTGCCGTCGTTGTTTCTGACGTCTGTAACACAAGTGTTTCAGCTATTTACCGGAGAATCAGAGCAATGTATGTGATGTTGTCCAATATTTATTTATTTATCTGGTACAAATCACCTATATTAAAACTCAATACAGTCTATCAATAATAATTGTAAAGTAAACTCAAACTTACTTTTCCATTAAGGTACAATTTTCTCGTCAACTACTGTCTCCAAGTTGTCACACGAATCAAATTTCTAATCGAAAAATAATTACAGTTCCAGTTTTTTCCACGCGTTGAAAAAAAGACCGGCCAAGTGCGAGTCAGACTCGCCTATGAAGGGTTCCGTAGCAGTAAGTTACATACCTAATATAAAAGTTTAAAATTATTGGAGTTGATTGAATTAAAGGTAAATTTTGGTTTACGATTTGCAACGTCTTAAATAAAACTACTTACTACCTGATCTCGTTCAAACCTACATATTTTTGGTAAAATTTTGTACTGTACTAGATGTATACCATATTATTATATTTTTTTATTATTCGATATTAAAACACTTGGTACACATATTTTACCACTGTGGAAGTGTCTCGGGCAAACTAATAATTAAGAAAGAAATATATTAAAAACCGCTACATCATTTTTAAAGACCTATCCATAAATACCCTGCCCTTATTGGATAATGAAAAAAAATTAGTTTCGGTTTTAAGTATAGGAAGCCAAAAGGCATAGGAAGAAGAATATTTATTATTGTTCTGTTTTTCTATTTTTATAAAAATCTTAATGTAGTTCACATAAATACATCAACAAACCAAGTTTTAACAGTATTAGTCTTATAATTACCAAAAAGAGTGACTGCGATATACGGACGGACAGACAGACAGGCATGACGAATCCACACGGGTTCCGTTTGTCGCCATTTGGCTACTGAACCCTAAAAAAGCGAGTATTTTAACTACCACGCTGGTTGCGTGCGGCTTCCACGTAATCAGGGTATTTGCCAAGTTAATTATTTCATACGAAAATAGCTTCATTTAACGTTATCTTTTATACTGTTGTAGTTAATGAGGTACGTACACAATATGGGCGGTTATTACTTCTTTTTTTGCTGATTATTATTTATTATGCCGTACAAATTTCATATCTGAAAAATTTCAATTAAAAATAATAAAAATAGTTAGTTTATTGCTTGTTAATGTACCTACAACCTAACAGTACGTATGGTTGTTCTGATTCAACAAAATAAAAATATACTAATTTTTTTTTTTTTATATTGCACTTCAAGATTGACCTCATCCCACCTGGTGTTAAGTGGTAATGAGGTCCTAGCTTAAGGGTGACAAGTACAGCATAATTATTATTATTATTAATTATTATCATTATTAGCTTATGCTGAGGCTGGGACCTTGTTAGCTGCGCAATCAATATGTTCTTCCTTTTTTTTTTTTTGTTTGTTCTTTTTACTGTTTATCTTTTGTTCGTGTTACTTTATTGTGTATGTACCGTGTATTGATTGTGTGTGCTAATAAAATAGTTTCTATTCTATTCTATTCTATAATAAATCTGTTACTGGACTTGTCGCCCTTACCTTGAAGGCTTGACCCCTGCTACTAACGTAGCACCCCCCAGGAGCTCTGGAAACCTTACTCACACGCAGGAACACAATAGCACAGAAGTGATTGTTATTTGGCTGCGGTCTTCTGTAAGGTGGAGGTATTTCACCAGTCGGGCTGCTCCAGTTCGAGCGATAAATCGCTATGCCCTACCTCTCTTATAATTAATTAATTGTTTATGATTGAGGTGTTTTTTACGTTTGCCTCGCACCTCCTATGTAACTGTTAACCCTTGTTACACGAATAAAACTTCTATTTATTTATTTATTTAATTTAATAGGTACACCAACAGTATACATATAAAAACATTACAGACAAAAAGCAAAAAGATTACAAAGATTATATACATATACCAATTATAGGTGAACACAACATTGTTTAAAAGCTAGGAACAAATAATAAAAAAGAAAAGAAAGAGATTGAATGACAATAAAGTACAATAAAAAAAATAAAAAAGAAACTTACACGAACTCCATTAACTTATTTCTAAAACATGGAAGCGAGTCATAAAATATATCTAAATCTAAATTGTTGATTTCATTATAACTAATGGCACATCTGGCTAGAGGAGCTTGTCGGCCTAGGTTAGTCCTAGTTACAGGGACAGAGAAAGATTTTTTATTGGGATGTCGAGAAATACGAGTTGGTACAGACAGTTTCACTTCAGCCAAAAGCACATTGCAATTTATTGTTCCGTTGACAAGTCTGTGCAAAAACGTGAGGTTTTAAAGAAACTTAATCTATGTTCGTAAGGTGATCTGTGAGATACGTTTGGAGACACGTAAGCAAGATGCCTCGTGAATGCTCGCTGGACTTTCTCTAAGCGCTGAGAGTGGACAGCATACGACGGATTCCATACTACACTAGCGTATTCCAAATTACTGCGGACCAAGGCGTTGTATAAAACTTTACGGGTGTGAGTGCGTTTGAATCCTATGGTGCTTCTACGGAGAAAACCTAACATCTTGGACCCTTTCATAGTAATTGTATCTATGTGTGACGTAAATTTAAGTTGACTATCAACAATGACAACCAAGTCTCTAACCTCATCAACTTCCGTTAAAGCTGAATTATTGATGTTGTATGTCGTTATAATAGGGTCTCTTTTTTTTGTGAATTTAATGAAAGTGCATTTACTTACATTAAGAGCCATTTTGTTTAACACACACCAGTTGTGGATATTATCTAAATCTTGCTGAATTAGGTGCATGTCCTGTTGAGATTTGATTGTTCTATAAATTTTTAAGTCATCTGCAAATAAACTATGCTTACAGTGATTAATGTGTGATGTGATGTTGTCGATGAATATAAGAAAGAGTATAGGCCCTAAGTGTGAACCTTGAGGGACTCCTGACGATGCGTGATAAACCTCCGACTCATATCCATCAACCACTACTGCCTGGGATCGCTTACTTAGGTAGGATCCAAACCAGTTAAGCAATTCTCCAAAAATCCCTATAGCCTGCAATTTTGTTAAAAGTATAGCATGATTAACTTTATCGAAAGCGCTAGAAAAATCCGTGTATATGGCGTCCACTTGCAATCCACGACGTATATCTAGGACGATACATAGCACAAGTTAAAAAGCCTGGAAGATATTAGATTCTAGTCTGTCCGTGTATCAAATTACGTTTAAATCGGTTTTATAATTTTGGTGTGAAAGTGCGACAGGAAGATAAAGTTTTTTCGCACTTAAAAAGAAGTACTTTATATAAATAGACTGAAATTCTATTTGTGCATCTTATTCCATTTAAATCGGTTCTGTACTTACGGCGTTAAATTGCGACTAACATAAGATTTTTTGCGCACTTAAAATCTAAAAATAAAAGTACTTCTAATAAGTAGACAAAAAAACATAATATTTCAATTCTCAAATAATGAAAATCGTATTTTGCTGCATTTAGCAATCAAAAGTCGATTCAGACAAATAATCGAATCGAGTTAGTTTAGTATCCCAGTATCGATAACGTCACCCGTGATAAACGACTCGTTTATCAGCCGATCCGATTAATCACTCGACACTACTCGATACTGAGTAATGGACCACGCGCGATGACGTTAAGGGATGATTTTATGATGACACTGATTTATATTTGATGCGAAATTGAGACCTTGTTAGCGCAAAATGTTGGCTTTTTAATGTCCCCGGCTTTGTTTAAAAAATATGTTTGAAACGTAAAAATACAAGATTTCAACGTTTTTCATCGCCCAGGTTTATTTTTATACCAGTTATACACATAGAGTGACCTCATTACTTGATAAATAAAGTAAAAAGTGTCTATGGTATAAAAGTAATGGAGTGTTAGACACAAGTTATGGTGTGGTTACGCTAAATAAATCTTGATCTTATAAAAATAATGTGATTTCGCAAGCAAACCCTTAGTAATATTTATTTTAGGCAGTAAAACGCAGCAAACACTAATTTTAATGACTTAATCCTACCCTTTTCAAGCTCTGTCTTGCGACCACCATAATTTAAATTTTATTCCTAGATTAAGCAGTTTGTATAATTAACGTGTCATGAATTCGGGGTCTTGGGTTTGATACCCGCACAGGTCCAAAAAATGTTACGGATATTTTAAACATACCTCGGGATGATTCAACCCTCAATTGGCTAGCCTGGCGATCAAACCAGCCTATTCATATTTATTTATTCATTAAATCAAATAAGTAAATATATAAAAATAAGTGGACTCACACAAAACTGTCTTTTTTGTTTGATTTAAAAATGACTTGATCTACAATAACGGAAGCCTTAGCCTTTCATATTACTTACTTTTTGTTTAATAAAATGACATGTTCATTCCTTTTTATTGAGCTGAATAGCGAACAACAGTTATCCAATAAACTAAGGAATAACTAAAGCGGTCTTCGTTCTGAACTTACAAAGTAGAATAAATTAAAGTGTCAGGGACGTTTTACACCTCCATAACGCTAGCACATTATACTTGAGTGCTGTTAAAGTGTCTAAGGTGTAACAACGACTGAGTGGGTACCTTCAACTTTTGAAACTACTCCTACGAGTACTTTTTGTCCCGAGGGAGCCTCGCTTTAGAAGATCTCTAAACTGCGCTTTGATTCAGTCCAATAAATTTAAAACATTCTCCCACTCGCATTATAGGCAAAGAGGTGGTATCAGAATTGAGTAATAGATTTTACGCCGAATTTTGCAGAAAGGATCTGTATCTCAATTAATTTTTTAAGTTTGAATTGTATTAAAGGTATTACAGGTAACTTTAATTAAATTCCAGGTTTTTTATTATATTTGCTAGTTACCAATGCCAGGTACTAAAGAACACGTTTAAGTGAAACTCGAAAACTTAAATTGAACTATCAATAAACAACGCGTTATACTTACCATTCAACAACGCCTTAAAGTAAAACTAAAAAACATAAAGTGAACTATAAAAAATTTAAAGATAAATAAAATTAGACGGACGAATTGAGAACCTCTTCCTTTTTTTGAAGTCGGTTTAAAAAGAAGACTAAATGAAAACACACAGTTCTCAAAAACAACACTTGGTTAACGACGTTGGTTTCATCTTTGTGTACCATTTTTGTTTTAATTTGAAATTCTGATTGTAAATCTGTTTGTAATCCAAATAAAAAAAGCACTGGAGTAGAATACTAAATTTATAAAAACTATTAATATGTGTTTTTATAAACATTGACTTTCATTCATTCAACTTTCTCGTTTAAAATATTAGAAGAATAGATCAAGAGCAAGAAAAAAGACTTACACCATTTTCGTCATCACGAAAATAGGAGTAAATTCTCGTAACCGCCTCTCTGACTACTTTTCACTTCAATGCCTCCAGCTACACCCAACACAGTGTTATCGTGTAGAAGAAGATTGCTTTATGCTTAGCTTTAATGTCACAAGTTGAAGCAAGTTCGCTACCGAACAATGTTCCAGCTTCCATTGAAAGGGTAACTTTGGCATTCGGATCACTTATGTTCGGGTTACCTGAACTGAATAGTGTAATCTGCACTTATCTGCTAGTGCTCAATGGAAACTAGATTTGTAGCTGGTACAGGAATTGAAACTTCGGATTTAGTCTCGGAGCCGAAAACGAAACCGAACCGTTTCAAAGGGTTTTATTCAGTTTCACCTGTCCGACGTTTGTCATCAAATCGTCTTGCAAATTAAATTTGTTTCACTTACCTATTCCGATTGAGCTAAAACTTTGCAATTTTATGTTGATTGATTGGTAATGCAATATTATGGTGATAAGGAATTAATCTGAAGCTGGAATTACAGGTTGTAACGAAAACTAATGAGTTCCTTGCCGAGATTCCGAACCGGATGTAGCTTCATTTTGTTAATACAGAGTATAAACAATTCAGATTTACCTACACTTCAAAATAAATACTTAAAACTAAATAAGTTAATGTTCCGTACAATTATATAAAATTAAATAAACAGATAAAACAAAAATATATAATTTCGTAGATTCCAATTATATGCCTTAATGTAAGATTCCTAATAATAGTTTTCCGCACTTAAGAAGTAAATTGAAAAATAAAGCATTTTTTTTTGTGTTTAAACCAGGGCTTCTTTGTACATGATCTCTCACTTTACTTGAATAAACATATTTATACATTTTTAAACGTCCTTTAACTTCCGCATGAAAACCTTTCCCTGGTATTGTTTGCCTACAGGCTTTGGTAAAAAGTTCTCATCACCTACTGTCCGCTACTGTCATTGTCAAAAAGTTTAGTTACAGTTTCGCCAGATATTTCTCTAAAACCGAAATCTAATGTACCCGAACTTTCAGCCAAAGCATATTTCCTATATTTGCATGTTTTGTGTTCTTATTTGAACTCGTTCGACAATAATGTTCTTATCAAGACTCCAGGGATCTACACAATTGTGCTGGAGTAAGAACATGCTTTGTTCTGTACCCAACCATTGTTTTATCCAATTTTTAATACAATCTGTATCACAGATTTGAAGTTTAAATGAATTTATTATGAAACCTTTCTGTAGATATTTTTATCAAATTTGTATTAAAAGCAAGACTTGTATTATTTTAAATAAAATTGACTATTTTTTCTGTTTTTTTTTTAAATAAGAAAAGAGCGAGTTCTCTTCTAAATACTTGAATGTATATTTGTCATTTAAATGTGATTTCACATTAGCATGGTTTTACAAAAGCTAGTGGAGTGGTGTACGCTGACGGGACAGGAAACTACAGTCGCACAACTCACTATCAGGAAATTGCGGCCGCGTTACGCGACCTGTCCATTATATTACAACGTTTAGCGGTGGACACGCCAACTTAACATCTCCATAACTCAGTTTATTGCGTTGACTGAAAATTGCGCCATGGCGCAATTAACACAACCACCGTAATAGCGTCATGCATGAGTTAGGTAAAGCGCTATCTCTATGCCATAATATTTTCACTATGCAATGCGATTGTTCATTAGGTTAATGATAAGCCGGCAACGCTTGGCGACACTTTTCCTGACAAGAAAAGAAAGATGTTAGTTCAAACAACTAGATTTTTTTTTACCTCCGCACCAATTTACAGGCAAATCAATACTACCATTCTTAAGTTATAAAAAGTGTTAATAACACGATTTCTTTAAATATATAAATTAGTAGTTACATAGTAAGCAGTAAGTATATCAAGTGAAGAGTACACTTTTTTTTGTTAAGCCTCATTACAATACAATTCTAAAAATAGGAAATCAGGAATCAATCTATTTATATATGTTATAATGAAAAATTAACAGATGAAATGTAAAACAAGAAAGAAAATCGAACAAATCTAATTCAGAAATAAAGAAAAAGCAGATAAAAACATCAAGACCACTGGACCACTTTGAAAAGCTCAACAATTTGGAATGATATGTGAAACGTATCTAAAACCCTTTCACGTTGCAAACGCACAGTTTTCTGATAGACGAAGTAATGGAAGAATGTTTTTACGTACAAGCGATAGGTCTTCACCGTTTGCAGGTTGAAAGTAAAGCAGCGTCCGACACGGGAAGCGCTGGTATCACACAACTCGCTGTCAGGAAATTGCGGTCGCTTTACACGACTGTTATATTTACCCATGTATGTTAGGACAAAGAGCATTTGTTTCATTTGTAACTGATTCCAGTAACATTTCCAGTAGAATAATAGTGAGCATTCCTGACTGTTGAAATAAGGGCCGTGATTTTGATTATTGGAATTCCATTTCTGTTTGTTTTGTGCCTAGGTGTTTATCAAGAATTTCAAGTAAATATTGCGGACGAAGAACTTATTTTGAGTTGTACTCTAATATTTAAAAGTCATATCGGTAAAACATTTATGTAAGGTTACAGTAAGAT
Organism: Glyphodes pyloalis; assembly: GCA_037074685.1. NCBI lineage: Eukaryota > Metazoa > Arthropoda > Insecta > Lepidoptera > Crambidae > Glyphodes > Glyphodes pyloalis. The sequence goes on along the minus strand of JAYKKO010000030.1, from coordinate 1,424,148 downwards.
GACAAACTATGACAAATATATGTCACATAGCAGAAACAACATTTTGTATTTTGTTATCATTCAAATTGGCATTATTTATTCAAAAAAGCAAATCGCAGCTGATCAACATATTATGTTGTTGACGATGGTGAGATTTGACAGACAGTCACAAAGGCAAATAATTTCAATTACAAAGTATTAGTGTTATTGCACAATGGGCAAGCTACAAACCTGTAAAACTACTGGAGAGGTTCTAGAGGGTCAACGATGAACCAAAAAATGTAGCAAAGGAAACCTCCATCGCTTGCCAATGAACTTAGGAAGCATATACTAACTCCTTAAAAGTTAAATTACTTGAAATTTAAAAAATGGAACGCGATAGACTAAGAAGTCTGCTTTTTCAATGAAATTATTGTCTTTATTTTCAGAAACCAGAGGAAAATACATGAAATAACCTTACAATCTGAAACCCAATACGTAATACGAGCGCACATGAATTCTGTTTATCGGGTCGGCACATCGAATTCTTCCGCGCAAATATTTGCCAAGTCTTCTTATTGGCTACATTGCCAACTGCGTGATTTCTTGCCGGGCAAAAGTTATGGGCCATTATTGTACTTTATTACTTACTAACCTGTGTCGTATGGGAGAGATAAAAGCAAAGAGGACGATAACAGAGCGCTCTGACCGCAGAAAATAAAGGGGATTAGATGTCGTAAGTAAACAGAGCGCACGTGCTTTTGGAATGAGGAGAACAATAAATCAATAATAGAGAATCGAATAAAAAGTCTTAGTTTCCATGTAGGCTATCGGTTTAATCAAAAATGACCTCCTAAAAGAAATTTAATAGACTTATAGCATCTTGTGTGACGATAGAGTCACCACGATAGGATGACACTTTGTCAAATTTTATTCTGAGCCAAAATGCTTGCATGCCCTTCGCAGCCGAGAGGCATAGGCAGGACTTTAGCATGGCGTCATTATGAGGTTTTGGGTTCGACTCCCGGTCGAGTCAATATGGGAAACGAACTTTTCTATATTGTCTCTAATCTGGGTATCGTGGTACCGTCGTTGTTTATGATTTTTGTAACTCAAGTGCTTTAGTTATTAAAAACACTTACTAATTATAGCAATATTATTATATGATGTGTTCCAACATTAAATTTTTATGTATGTTAACATTTGGTAATAGTACTGACATTATATTATACTTGATTATTTACTTCATCTTTTACAGTTGTTTTAGGGATGAATACTTGCGTAAGGCTTAACAAGTCACATTTTCTACCCGATTTCTGAAGAAATTAGGGTTTTGTTTTTTTTTAATTTAATAAATCTGCCTTTTAAATGTTATTGTAATTTCCTAACGCCATTCAGGGATACTTTGTAAGAGGAATATTTTTTATTGCAGAAGCAAGTCGTAGAACTCGTCTACCAAATGATTTAACTGGTGCGAATTTTTGTTCCAATTCCATTCTCTTAAACCAATTCAAACATTGTCTGACACTAGAACAAATTCTCGGAGATGCTCAGTAAAATTAAAGAAGTTTCCTTCAATCCCATTTGTCAGCAAAACCCTAAAAAGTTCAATAAAGACGAACTCGAGAGACACATTCGAGAACTCGAATAAAACATAGCGAGAGATCGTAAAGTGAACTTATGAGGATGCGATTCGGCAACAAAACGCGCTTCTTGCTGCACTAGGGGTGCACGTTACAATTTGATCAAAAGGAGAACGGTTCGACAAATTTACGAGCTTGGGATTTTAGGACGTAAAAGTTCGTTTGGTGCTTCAAAACGTCCTAGTATTGGAACAGACAATTTTCCCGGTGCAAACTTAGACCAAGAAAATCGTTTTCAAAATATATAAGAGACCTGTATTTATTTGTAAAACAAATCAACTTATTTTACATAGCACAGTGAGGTTTATACGAAGCGAAAAAGGGAAAAGTTAAAAAACCTTTTAGTAACAACCTAGCCAAAAATAATTGTATCAGAAAGAACACAATATGTGCATTCTTAAATATAACTTCCCAATAATGTTAAAATATAAGAACAGATTATGTGACAGGCTCCTAAGCAACTGTTTTTATAAAATTAAAGAATTTCTTGAATGTTGTAAGAATTTTTATTTCTGAATATTGAATTTAATTTCGTCTTGATTATATAAAAATATTTGACATTTATTCTAACAAATACGAATAACTAGACTAATATATATTTGCACGTCTGCTTGCAGGCAGAATACCAACAACATATCTATTGTAAATAAAGACATTAAATGTAAAATTTTATTCTTACAAATAAATGATGTTTTTTTTTTATTGCACTTCAAGATTGACCTCATCCCACCTGATGTTAAGTGGTAATAAGGTCCTAGCTTAAGGGTGATAAGTACAGCATAATTATTCTGTTATTGGACTTATCGCCCTTACCTTGAAGGCTTGACCCCTGCTACTAACGCAGCACCTCCCAAGAGCTCTGGAAACCTTACTCACACGCAGAAACATAACAACACAGAAGTGATTGTTAGCGTAACCCCACACTAGCGTTCTTTGAGCGTCGACGTCGACGCAACGCCGACGCGACGTCGACGCAACGCCGACGCGACGTCGACGCAACGTCGATGCGGCGCCGACGCAACGCTTGCGCCGCGGCGCGGTCGAAATGACGAACGCCAGGACTGCGTTCCACAGGCGCCGCGCCGGCCCGACGCGTGCCGCAGCGTTTATTTTGACAACAGTACAATGATCAACTCAATTGTTTCGGCCCGCCCGTGTTTTAGAATCAGTAGGCAGAAGACTTTTTAGCTGATAGCAAATATGGATGTAGCTTAAAATACTAGCTCATATTGCCGAAGAAACCCATTTTCAATTAAGTACTTTTAGTTTTCGAGAAAATAAATGCTAAAGTTGCCTTTTCGTGCCATGTGTCAAATAGGTATTTTTTCCTTTACAAGTTGAAAGCATTAATTTATCACTGCAATATAAAACATTATATTGTGTGTTCAAATCTTACATTTCCATTTTCGAAATGACTGTACATGACATCAGCGCGGCGCGACCCTCGAACGCGATGTGCGGAGGACGCCCAGCGCAAGCGCCGCTCAAACGCCGCGCCGACGCTTGGCGGGCGCCGCGTCGACGCTGAGCGGGCGCTGCGTCGACGCTGAGCGGGCGCCGCGTCGACGCAACGCCCAAACAACGTCGACGCGGCAAGACGCTGACGCTCGAAAGACGCTAGTGTGGGGTCCCTCTTATTTGGCTGCGGTCTTCTGTAAGGTGGAGATATTTCACCAGTCGGGCTGCTCCAGTTCGAGCGATAAATCGCTATGCCCTACCTCTCTTAAGAGATGATTGACTGTTTGATTGATTGAATATACTTTTTTTGGAATACATTCGCAGTTTTTCAAGCAAACCTGCCAACGCTGTGGCTGCTATAAATAATCTCGGTACTAGACGTCGTCAGTAGGTAATGATAAGTGTGGATGGTTTTCGTGGGTATTCCTCAATCTTCACGGGGGAAGTCCCACATAAGCCGCAGTCGTAAAGTGCACCAATGCATTTCCCACCAAAAGGCTAGTTATTGATTAACTGTCTAGCTATAAGCGTTGTTATTATTCTACTGAATATCTTATAGCTATTGCTAGATATGATAGTTGATGTTAAAATCCTAATTGGTTCTTCCTTTTTCTTAACCTATACCTTATAACTGTTACCTTCTTGATATCTGGTTACATTAGTGTTCCTTAAAATAATGAATGCTACAGATTCTCCGCAGTAAGTCAAGTTTTACCTTTTACCAGACAGAAAAAAAACCTTTTCAAAGTAAAAAGTCATACATCCCTAACCTACAACTCCAGATATTCAGTTCGCTAGAATTTATAGCTTTCCGCAAGAATTTCAATGGGCCACGATACTATTCAAAGGAATAGTTGATGATGGTTCTGCAATAATATCTTCGCTATCAAAGATTTATCTTGCTTGTAGTGAAGTTTAAACAACTCTAGCGGAGTCGAACTCTCGTTTCGAAGTTAATATTCAGATAGAAGATCAGACTGCAAGACTTGCTTTTTGTTTTAAACAGTGTGTTCTTAATATTCTTCTTGTTGATAAACTCTTTCATGCAAAATCTGCTGAATGCATTTAAGTAAAATTTTAAGCGAAAATGCATTTAATACTATGCAATGGAGTGTGAAAATAAATAGAAATAAATTACATCCAAAACCAAACATTTTGGTTCAACTGTAGGTAGATTTTTTCTGTATGACTTTAAGTATTACAACCATGAGTTAAGTGTCAACTGAATAAATGTTACAAATCAAGTAATCGTAAAAGTAATAGGTTCTGGTTTGATCACAATGGCAAGCGATAAGCACAAATCTACTACCCGGGAGTCGACCCTAAGATCCCAGATTATAACCTAGTACTACTTCGCTTCAGGCTTTTATAGCCTTAAGGAATCAGCAACGTTGTTGCAAAGCACACGGTAAATGGCAACACCACATGCCAAAGCTCTAATCCTAGATCTGATTATCCTGTCGTTAGTAACGTTTCACTGCTAGATTTGTGTCAAAAGCGTAAACTGAGCATAAAATATCAACTGAGCTAAATCACCCCTCCAGCTCGCACGCAAGTCGTTTGTCAGAGAGCACAATTGCTGTGGCTGTTCGGAATGGATGCGCCTGCCAGTGTTGCCAGCAGGTAGACATACCCCAAACGATGGGAAAGAGACCCCAAAAGAAGCAAGGGTAACATTCCTGGATTTTAATTAGGCTCCCATTCGCCTCTCATTTATTACTAAGAACAGACAAACCGAAATAAAAGATAATTTGAAAATGCCAACTGTTCAATAACATTTTAAGCTTATCTTAACATTTCCTAAAATCTTATTTGAATAATAAAACGACGACGAGATTACTTTTTTAAATAAACATGCCAAAAATTACATATTACTTACTGATTATTACCCTTCTGTTTCTATTACGAGAATATAAATATAGGATATTTTAATTAATTTAAAATAGTATCAATCACAGTATATTATTACTTAAATGGGCTAGACGATCACACCAAATAACTGGTTTTAAAGTAAGGCCTATTCTTGTTTTTTTTTCACGGTTTCATCGTTGGGCTGTGTATATTTAAGTCAAATATGTATCTTTATTCAAGTATGTTACATACAACACGTTTTAATATCATCATTGCTGCTCCAGCTTACCTCTCGAAAGTAAAAACTTACTTGAGTACTTATTTGTTTCATCACTCATCAAAACCAAAACTATATGACTTGGTCCAAAGTGAGCTACACATAGCAATAAGTTAGATACTGATACTGTAAATGATCTGCTGAGTTTCTTACCGGTGTCTTCTCGGTAGATACAGGTTCCGAACCGGAAGTAGAATCACTTTGCATTGTATTCAATGACGATTCAAAAGTGTTATATGTAACCTACTTGAATAAAGAAATATTTGAGTTTGAGTTTGAGATTGAATACAATGCAAAGTGATTCAATAGCTGGAACCAACATATATCTGCCGAGAAAACTCAACAGATTACTTATCGAAGCAGTGTCTTACCTTGGCTATGTGTAGCTCACTTTGGACCAAATCAAAATAGCTTTTTACTTGATGTGTGATGTAACAATTAAGTACTCTTGAGTATTTTTTTTCGAGAGGTGAATGAAGTAGACCAGTCCCAAAAGGTGGCACCTGTTCACAAATATGATGTATGTGCCACCCATCGCTTGGATCGCAAGTACACAGCCGCGTATTATGAGTATCAGTATTTTGACTGGGGGGAGTCAAACCAGCATACTTACTTTGGGCCAATACAGATCTGATCGAAAATCTTATTCTGGACCCCGATTTTGGCGTTATTAAAGCTGCTGCGCTACTAAAGTTGTCACACTTAAATGTCAATCAAGAGATAAAGGTCCTAGAGCTAATTCAATGTTTTCCTTGTTTCATCTATTTATGCCTGCTTATAATCAGTGGTCAACATTTGTCAACTGCTTTTAACCTAAAATAATAACTAAACCTATCAAAATCCAAAGAAGACTGAATATTTTACGAGAATGGGATAAACAAAAATGTATTCTGGCAACACTGCGGCCTAGGAAATTGCGGCTTCATGCAGACGCATTGAGCGCGTAATGTATTCACAGACAGTTTGAACATGACGAGAGGGGTGGAGATGCACCACTTTGTGTTATTTGAAATAGTCGTTGAGATGTGAACTCATGTGGGAAATCAGGAATGGGCTTAAGTGCTCCTGTGTTTAGTGACTAGGTACTAGTCTGGATAGAAATATTGATTCAGGCAGAAGCGATGAATTTCTTTTAAATTGCACTTCAAGATTGACATCATCCCACCTGATGTTAAGAGTTAATAAGTTCCTAGCTTAAGGGTGACAAGTACAGCATAACCAAGCTGTTATTGGACTTATCCCCTTACCTTGAAGGCTTGACCCCTGCTACTTATGTAGCAATCCTCCAGAAGCTCTGGAAATCTTACTTTCATAAAAAAAAGCTGATATAGTATGCGTGCGAATCCGTGGCGGGTCGCTAGTCTAAAAAACAGCAAAACTCGCATAAACTACAACCATTACTATATTGGGGGAAAACCTTCGGGCCTTCAAACGGATTCGACCTAACCCTCATAGCGTCGCAGCCTTTATGTCCGACGCGCGGGTTACAGCGAGATAAGTCGGGTACAAAAGGCCCACGATAGTGGAACGGTTCGAATCATTCTGGGTATTTTCCATTATTTCGACGGTTGTGCGAAGGATTTGTTGGTTTTCGTGGATGTTAAATAAGGTTGGGTTTGAAATGAAAATGTTATTAAAATTATTTTTTTTAAATTAGCTTCCGATTAAACACTTTTAAATGCCAAATATATTTTTATTGCACGTTTGGTGGGATTTAATATGGAGGTATTTCACCAGTCGGGCTGCTCCAGTTCGAGCGATAAATTGCTATGCACTATCTCTCTTAGTTCTAAACTCCAAACATACAAAAAAGGAAGTCGAGTCAACCGTTGTCATCGCGATATGGATTCCTCTCTTGTTACCATCAGGCAAGGAGGAGCCAATATACGATATATATATATGCTGGACATAGGCCTCCCCCACAGAACGCCACAACGCGCGGTCCTGCGCTATCTGCATCCAGCGGCTCCCCGCACATCTGACGATGTCGTCAGTCCATCGTGTTAGGTGTCCATATATGTATATATATGTACTATTAACAAAATGCTATTGCGAGCAATAAGGATCATCAAAAAAGATTAAAATTTCCAGCCTCCACATTTATCTTAGCAAAAGTTCCAAGTCTCATAAATAATCCCGTCTCCCTAACTGCTTATAAAATTCCCGTTAAAAACGTTACGAAGCCGATAATGTCAGATAGCATCAGACATAACTCTAAAAGCAGATGTTAATTCGGTCAAAATAAATTCTTCCAGTAATCGGAGCATATCTCTCCTGAAGTTGCCCCGTCACTAAATGTATAATCTTGGGAAATTTTACACGATACGTTTTTAGTATTACCATAGTACTAAACGCATTAATCTCTGAAACTACTGGTTTGAATAGAAAATATATTTCTGCATTGGATAGTCCGTTTATCGAGAAAGGTTTTAGGCAATATAACATAAGGTTGCGTCTAATACGAGCGAAAAACCAGTGGAAAAGATTTATCTTTGATAGATTTCGTTGTTTGTTTCAATGCGTTCTCTAGCATATTTTCTTTCACGGAAAAGATTGATGAATAAATTTGGATGAATTGTATTCAAAAGATAGATAAACTAAAGACTAGATGATGTTATTCTGGATAAAATTTATACTATAGTAAATTAGCATATAGGATATATTTTATCCCGAAATATAGCAGGCAACAGCAAATCAGTACATAGTATAAAACAAAGTCGCTTTTTCTTTACGACCCTATGTATGTTTAAATCTTTAAAACTACGCAACGAATTTTTAAACTATTTTTTTTTGTGGATAGAGTGATATATAAGGAAGGTTTATATATAATTTATAAATATTAATATACAGAAAATTTTTACTTGCAACGGTGTGAAGCCGGGGCGGGTACCTTGTTGTACTTATATAAAAAGCTGTAATCTTACTTTAATTGTAATAGGTGTCGTGTTTAACTTAAAATAAACAGCTTAAACCAAACGCAATTTGTACCGTCAAATTAAATTAGTACAAAGTCCTTACAATCTCGCAGGGTCGCCCTTTAGCCTGAACTTAACTCAGGTCAAGGCTAAAATGGGGCCACTGATTTATTCATCGCAGCCTGAATATTCTTTCGATCAATCAAATACGTCTCATCTCATTGAATCACTAATTCGATTACGAATTCTAGACAGTATTCGAAATCCTTTCTTTCCAGGCCTCGTTTGGCTTTTCTTTTGTTTGATAAAACGTTTTGAAGGTTGAATCCGATCGAAAATCGTTTAGGATGTCGCAATGTTGTGTTAATAGAAAACAAAGTCTATGTAACTAGAACAGTTACTTTTTCTGTTTGTTTAATATTTTAAAAACTTTAAACTTAAAGTTTCTCATTTTGACCTCTATAGAGCGACGAGCAGACCGGACTTTGGCGTCATGCTATCTCTGAGATCCTGGGATCGATTCTAGGTCGGTTTTAATATATAAAACTAATATTGTGGTGCCGTCGTGACGTCGTTCCTGATTTCTGTAACACAACTACTTAAGCTTACTTACTGCTAATGATACTATGGTATTCTTACCACAAGATTAGTGGAATGCTTCTTTGAATATAGTATTCTAGCCAAAAAAGCTATTTTTTATCCATATGAAGTCCAAATCCATCTACATAACTGGTCGAATTGTAATTATTAATAATAAGCGAATCTAACCTTGACAAGTCTAGTAAAATCGTTTACAAATAATTTATGGGAAACCTTGTAAACAAAATTCAGTCCTAATTGGATGTAATTGCCTGTTCCGGAAAATAATTAATGAAATTAGCTAAGAATTAATTACATTGGAGTTTCGGCCTTAACTTTCCAAGTTAATGGTTTGGATTAGAAAAGTAAAGAATTAAAAAAGTTAAATAACCATCCATGATGAGAACTACTATCGATTTTTTACATTTATAATAAGATCAAAACGAGACAATATTTTATTTATTTATTTATTTATTTATTCAGGAAAAAAACAGCATCATTGTATTACAGATAGAATAAATTAAGTAAATAACACATTTGCCTTAAACAATTTCCACCAATAGTTATCTCAGGCTATGTTGATTTTAACAATATAAGTAGACTCTGTTTTACTAAATAAATAACTACATAATTATTGCTTCTTAAGTAAGTAACGAAAATGGCAAATTTTTTCGTGAAATATATCGATGTGTCCATACTTTTTATTATTCTTGTCGCAAGTCCGTTTGAGGAAAGTGTTTTTTTTATAATTAGTACTACAGATGGTTGTAAGAAATGTGTCCTTGTAACGTGCATTGAGTCTACAGCATTTAAAATTTAACTTGTGTAATAGGTATGGTGAATCTACTAAATTATGGATTATCTTATATAAGAGAATTTGATCTCTGCGTTCCCGTCGGGTACACAATAATTCAATTTTTTCGGTCTTCATTTTTTTAAATCTATATTTAAGCTTTTTAATAAATTTATTTTGAATATTTTCTAACATACCAATGTATTTAGCATACATTGGGTTCCACATTTAGGACATTTAAAATAATTTAATGGGTCAAAACGCGACACCATTTTTATTTCGTAGTTAATACGAACTACTTACTGCCCGACGTTTTGGTTAGATTGCACCAACCGTGGTCACGAGCTGACTGTTCTCGCTCGTCTTCGCCTGTTCGGGGGAGCTTGCAAATCATGCACCCTCACATTGTCGCAAAATGTTATTGCAGTCACTTCGACGCAATACACTTACAATATCCGGAATTGTTTTAAATTTGTTAGTCACTGGTTTCCATGCTGATGATAACTTATGTTCGTCTTGTCTTTTAAATTTTTTTTTAGTTTCGTCTTCTCTTGACAATTAAATCTTAGTATGGTAGCGTACTATACTAGTATGGTAGTGACGATCGAGAGGAATTTAGGGTCGTGCAACTTCATTCAATGATTAACTTTTAAGAGAGGCAGGGCAAAGCGATTTATCGCTCGAACTGGAGCAGCCCGACTTTCGCCCTTAAGCTAGGAACTCATTACCACTTAACATCAGGTGGGATGAGGTCAATCTTGGAGTGCATTATAAAAAAAAATAACTCCCATTTATATAGATCGCTCTTTAAATGCAAAACATACGCAATCCCATATACCTTTATTTTACAGGACGTGAAAACGAAAAAATAAATAAAACGTATTGAGGTATATTTTTTTTTGCTAGTTCCATTTCAATGATGTATAACACTAGTAGATAAGCTAAAAAAAAAAAAAGTACCTCAATTTATTTTATTTTTTGTTTGTTTTAGCCAAGCTATCGCGGATTTATTAGTCTGGCGACTTTTCATCGCCCTGATAATGTTCTTTCAATTTTAAGCTGATGTCCTTTTATGTCCGCTTACAGTTTCAATGTAAGTTATGTTGTTGCAACCTAACCGAAACGTCGGTATGTAATTCGTATAATCTATTTAAAAATGTGGTCGCGTTTTGACCTATTAACTTATTTTAAATACTATCGGCTGTTTATTGTAAACACAAACTTTATGCGTATCTTACACGAAATCTAATCTAAAAATCTGTGAAATACAATTGTGGAAAACCGCGCCGTAAATCGTTAACAAAAAGCTTATCTTTCTAAGTATTCAAATAAGATCTGAGTGCTTACGAATCATGACTTAGAATATGGAAATATGAAATTATCAGATATCCTTAAAGCCAACAGCGAAAATACGGCGTGGGAGCGGAAAAGAAACTTCATGATACGGAAATTTAAAAACGTGACATCGTGGTTTTGTTGGCGTGATGAACAAAACGACTTGGAACAGAAGTATAGGGAAACACTTCAGGTTTTTTACGTCAAAATAAGTCACGCTACTTTTTTATGTATTTTTAGGGTTCCGTATCAAAAGGGTAAAAACGGGACCCAGTATTAAGACAATCGCTACCTGTCCGTCCGTCTATCCGTCTAAAGAAAGCAACAGATAGTTGAAATGTTCATAAATTATGTATTTTTAGGGTTCCGTATCAAAAGGGTAAAACGGGACCCAGTATTAAGACAATCGCTACCTGTCCGTCCGTCTATCCGTCTAAAGAAAGCAAAAGATAGTTGAAATGTTCATAAATTATGTATTTTTAGGGTTCCGTATTAAAAGGGTAAAAACGGGACCCAGTATTAAGACAATCGCTACCTGTCCGTCCGTCTATCCGTCTAAAGAAAGCAACAGATAGTTGAAATGTTCATAAATTATGTATTTTTAGGGTTCCGTATCAAAAGGGTAAAAACGGGGCCCAGTATTAAGACAATCGCTACCTGTCCGTCCGTCTATCCGTCTAAAGAAAGCAATAGATAGTTGAAATGTTCATAAATTATGTATTTTTTAGGGTTCCGTATTAAAAGGGTAAAAACGGGACCCAGTATTAAGACAATCGCTACCTGTCCGTCCGTCTATCCGTCTAAAGAAAGCAAAAGATAGTTGAAATGTTCATAAAATATGTAGATAGATAGATAGATATACTTTATTGCACAAAAACTTTACAGAAATAGGTTTTACAGATTGATTATAGTACAATTTAGGCGGTCTTATCGCTAGAAAGCGATCTCTTCCAGACAACCTTAAGGTAGAGGAAATAGTAGATGGCAAGAAATGGGTACGGCCGTATGTATTTTTTTGCTATAAGAACAAATACGAAAAACAAAATTAAAAAATGATTTATTTGGTTCGGTGTATTTTTGTATAAATCATTATTAAATTTTGCCCTTTTAAAATCGATATCGATAATGGCAACAGGTAGGTTAACGTAACAAATTCATAAAATCTTTAATTGTATGTTTACTTTAATAAAAATAATATTAATTAAAAATATATTGAGGACCTCCGTAGCCGAGAGGCAAGCGTGCCGGACTTTGGCGTCGCGCCATCTCTAAGGTTCCGGGTTCGATCCTCGGTCAGGTCAATATGGGAAAACGAACTTTTCTATATTGTCTCGGGTCTGGGTGTTGTGGTACCTTCGTTGTTTCTGATTTCTGTAACACAAGTGCTTTAGCTACTTACCACAGAATCAGAGCAATTTATGCGATGTTGTCCAAAATTTATTATATTTATATAATATTTAGGTGGGGCTCTCAAAGAAAAAGGTATTTTTTTTTCTTTTTGCCCGGCCGGACTTTGGTGTCGCGCTATCTTTAAAAGTTCCAGTTACGATTCCTAGTCGAGTTCAAATTTTCAACGAACGAACAACGAACTTCTCTATACCGTCTCGAATCTGGTCGAAGACATTACGTTGTTGTTTCTGACATTTGCACCACAAGCATATTAGCTACTTATAGAATCAGAACATAGCTACCTGATACCTGCATATGTTAGTAGCTTTACACAAAATCCAACTCACATAAAATAACTACATACATTCAAAAATTTTATCTGTCAGTTCAGACAACATGTTCTTATTTGAGTACCCTCGTTAAACTAACTTTCAAACCGTAAGAAGTATCATCAAAACATACTCGAACATATCAAACAGCTTTAGTGGCCTCCAAAAGTATATTAGAACTTCCCATTACGATGTTCCAGGCAATAAAATGTTAGGACAATCGCTATGTGTGAGATAGCCATGCAAATAGTGATGTATGTTACGAAGATGACAAGAAAAGACGATAATTTAATTATCTTTTCTTTTAGATCAACGAAATTCTTAGAAATTCAAACTACTGTAGGTTTGATATTATTTTTATCGATACTAATAAATGAAATAGTACTGTCTGTTTGAGGCATTGAAATTACCGTGAACTAATGTAATATTTCTTGGATGTATACACGAGCCACAAACCTAATTATGATTAAATTTTTTCGGTCTGTTTATTGCGCCTAATTTCTGAAACACCTGGACCAATTTTAACGGATATTTAACTATTAGCTAGCTCATGTTACAAGAAGTAACTTACTTAACATAACTTTTTTAGATATATCTTACTACTATTATAAAGGCGAAAGTTTGTAAGTATGGATGTACGGATGTTTGTTACTCTTTCACGCAAAAACTACAGAACGGATTTGGATACAATTTGGTAGGAAGACAGATGACATACTAGATTAACATATAGGATACTTTTTATCCCGAAATAACGCGGGCGAAGTCGCGGGCAACAGCTAGTCATTTATAATTATTCATAGAAAGAAAGAAAAAAGAAAGAAATAGTATTTCTGTCTTTTCCTTCTTTCTTTCTTAATTATTTATATAAAAAACAAGCGGCCCACCGCAGCTTTGCATGCGTATTATCTCTATTTATCCACATATTCCACTAATTCTTCGCTCCTATTTGTTGCAGCATGATGTAACATAGCCCAACACATAATTCAAAATATGGTACACACACCCAACAAACAAATAACCAGTACTTCTTCAGATTAGCAAATACAAACAAACAAACTACCAAATTATCCATCTTTACGTACGTACGAGCGTTCAGGGCCCTACGCACACAATACAATAACGCATTCAGGGGGTTGATGGGGCTGCCACGCCACTGCAGTGCGTCGGCCATGTTCGCAGCAGGCAAAATTGACGGCCTCTCGGCTATTATCAGGAAACGCATAGCGTCCTTGATACGGCGGGTGAGGGGCAGCGCCAACAGCCTCCTGAAGACGGTCGCGGCGAGGCTGGACGCAGACAGTGCTATTATGCAGCACTGGACTCGCGTCCAGCTCGCCAAAGACACTAAAATTAACTATAATCATTTTAATGTCTACTAACATAGATTATAAGATTAATTGTTACTTACACTATATGGACTCTGGTCTGAAATAAATAAATTTTATTTTATTTTATTTTTATTTATTTATTTACAATATTATTATTGATAAAAGAATAACTATTCTAACCTTGTTAATATTATTGTTGGAAACTATAAAATTTAATATCTAGTTGGTAACTCAAACCATAATACGTTCAATTTTTACCGCTAACCTTACATGTGATGCAGTAGGTAATATTGCTAATCTAAACACTGATATATTGTCGATAAATTATCGACAACTAGTTACCCCACATTCGCATCACTAGCCTCGCGTTATTGGTGCAATAAATCCGATGCAGATACACAAACAGACCAGTAAACATGCGACGAGCGTCCGTTACAAAGAAATCGCTTCCGCCTCAGGACATAAACTGTGTAGATAGGGGTTTGTGAATATTTATGGGTAGCAGATAGACGGACGCACATACGGATTGCCAATACGACACTAGTGTTGTGGTAGTTAAGGAATAAGTTTCATTGAACTATTCTTGAATGTGGTTGCAAGTACACCAATCATCAAAACAATCGCAATCTTTCATTGAAGTAGGTTACATTTGAAGCAGATTTTTTTTTTATATTACACTTCAAGATTGACCTCATCTCACCTGATGTTAAGTGGTAATGAGGTCTTAGCTTAAGAGCAACAAGTACAGCATAATAAATCTGTTACTAAACTTGTCGCCTTACCTTGAAGGCTTGACCCCTGCTACTAATGTAGCACCCCCCAGGAGGTCTGGAAACCTTACTCACACACAGGAACACAACAATACAGAAGTGATTGTTATTTGGCTGCGGTCTTTTGTAAGGTGGAGGTATTTCACCAGTCGGGCTGCTCCAGTTCGAGCGATAAATCGCTATACCCTACCTCGCTCAAAATTAATTCTTCTATACTGATGTTACAAAGCTAAAGAGCTTTTATGTTATTTTTATATGGCTATATAATACGCTGCGATCAATAGCAGCGAAGAATCAATGAAAAATATGAAAAAATGCGGAGAAAATACACGTGCAAAGCCGCGGCGAAATGCTAGCACAACATAAAGTGACGCTACCACTCGGAGCCTATTTAATCAAACAAAACAAGCAAATTAATTTATTCGTCATCAAAGGTTGAGGTGGTACAGAGTAGTATATTATAGGTCCATGATGCATCATACTGCGATAACTGATGCATGACCCAAGGGTTGACTGGTAAAGAATGTCCCTATTACTAATTCCACCTGTAGTTCTGGTGCATTAAAGTTTTTTAATTAATAAATAAATATTCGGCATACTCAGCTACACCGCAAAGTCACTCAAGTCACGCTGCTCTTAGTGATCCGTATCCATTATCAGCCGCTAAATGACCTAATTTCTGAAAAGGTCGCCTTGGCTCCACATTCACGCTTTTAGTTTCATCGTTAAGTTATGCCGAGATGATAATCTTATTTCAAAATCTAAAATAGATAGCTTCGTAAATGCGACTACTCTGAAATAGGTGAGGTGCTATTCAACAAAAAAGATTGCGAGTTAAGTTTGGTCAAACCAGTTCACCACTTGACTCCAAAGGCCGCTTTATACGGTGCTTGCGGCTGCCCGCGACTTCGTAGTGGACTTGTTTTTCTAGCAACAAATATAGATGCCCAATTTTACCCCTATCTCCTCTGATATACAAAACAAAAATCCATATTTTAATCCAGGTATTAAAAATATTTTAATCAATTTTTTATTTTACTTTTTGCAACTTACTATTATCAGTAATTCCATCTATTATCAGTATCCATTTCGACATAATTACTATAATCGCTGTAAATTATGTCGAAATGGATACCAACAAAAACATATTTATGTTTTCTTTATATTCATGGATTTCTTTACTACACTGAACCTTTTATTTCTTAATATTCAGGCAATAGCGCCGTCGAGTGTTTAATGTGATTCTAGGAACATATAATACTTAAACATATTGTGGTCTTAAGACTTTTTTATTTTCCTTCAAAACAAATTGTCTTTCATACTCACAATAATATTGCGATTTCCTACCAAAATTCCAAGAATAACCCTTACATCTCGTGGAAATGATGAAATGTTCACAGTATTCATGGCAGCTGATATAGTGAGATATTTCGACGCACAAAGGAGGCATCGACTGATATAATTAGAGGAACGTTACAAGCTTTACTCCAGTTACAATTGAACATGTTCGCTAATGAGTAGGTATTGTGTGAGAATATAAACTTTATCGCGAATGATGTAGAGTATATATTGCGTTATCGTGTACTTCGGGATTCTCGAGACATTGTCATTAAAGATATTGCAAGCTAGAGTTGAACATGGAAATGCGTTTTCAGTGTTATTTGTAATGCTGGATTACAATCAAATGCATTGTTTTCATATAAACCTTATGAAATTCGAAAACGAGGTGAAATTACTATAAAGGCATCCATTCCTCACTTTCTAAATAGAGACTCCGGCAGCCACGTTACTTTAATTGCAGAATTCAACGGAAAAAACATGTCTTTTTTTTTAAGAAAACTCATTCACATATTTGCATGTGATTTTATAAAAATATCTTCATGTCCACCATTTAGTCAAACTTGAATCTATTTTTTTACTGGACTAATAGATTGTCTGTCTCTTGTTTCAGATAATCCAGTAAATGGTCCGGCAAAAGAGACCTCCCACACAAGATGGTCGACTTATAGCATCCAGCAACGACGGACAACATCTCGAACGGTGGCGCTGGAAGCGGAAAGATGTTAATGCTGACGGTGGTCTACTTCATCACACTTCCCGTGCTTACCTCCAGGCTCGTCAGAGGGGACACCATGGACGAGAAGCCTCAGCAACCGATGATCAGCTCGCGAATCGTCCGAACCAAATACGGAGACATCAGAGGCTTTATAGTGACGCCAGAATCGAGGTTCTTGGAGCCAGTTGAAGTCTTCCGTGGTATACCTTATGCTTCCCCTCCAATCGGTTCCTTGAGATTTATGCCACCGGTATCTGGAGCACAGTGGTCCGGAGTCAAGATTGCTGAGGAATTCAGTCCAGTCTGCCCACAGGTTCTGCCAGATATAAGGAATGAGACGGCAGTTTTAAAGAGGATATCGAAAGGAAGGCTTGAGTATTTGAAGAGGATATTGCCGTTTTTGACGAATCAGTCTGAGGATTGCTTGTATTTAAATATCTACGCTCCTGCACAAGGTAAGAGTTAGTTTTGTATTATTACTTTTCTGAACTATATTAAACATAGGTAAAGCATAGTTTCTGAATTCAAATCCAGAGAGTTGTGACTTGTTGGATATTTACAACGCTGATCATATCAAACTATAAGCATTTTTTATACAATTATATATAATAGTTAATACTAACATGTACATCTAGTGTTCCTGGAAGTTTTCACAAAAAAGTTTGCATGCCTCCAAATAAAGAAAAACACTTTGCTGCTTTTTCATTATCTTGCTAAACCCTAATTGCCTTCAGTGGATTTTTTCCTCATTCCATTACCTCCTTCATCACCGAGCAGTATCGATCGACTTACAATAAATCTACCACAAGCAAACACTATCGCCTTCTGTGATGGATTGCTCTGGGTGAGGGGGAAGGGAGGGGAGACATAAATCAACCTGAATCTATGAGCCAGGATCCATTGTATTTGCACTTTTTATCATCAAAGCGGCGGTAGACGTGTAATAAGATGATGTTTTGCAGTGAAGTTTGAGGTCTTAAGTTTGTTGCAAGCTGTCGGTATAGCATAGCTGAATGGGAAACATTTTTTGGTAGAAGAGTTCATTTACCAGGCGAATCTTATTAAATTATTTGAAGAACACATTAAAAAAGTGAAACACGGTTTTGCACAATCCCTTCTTGCGATCGATTTTGGTTTTACCTCGAAAAGTAAGATTACTTTTCGGGTTGCGATAACACCAACGTTTGTTGTAAACTTTTGTAAGGCCACTTTTACAGTAAAATATTTCAGGTTTTGAAATAGGTACATTTATATTTATTTACATAGTAAGAGTTTAACAAATTTCAAACAAACCTTTCCAATCTCATAATTTATTTTTTGAAAATTGACAATTGACAACTCGTCAATAATAATTTGAATAAATATATTCATGCTAGGACGCCCTCCGTAGCCGAGAAGAAAGCGAGCCGGACTTTAGCGTCGGTCCATCTCTGAAACTAATATTTCTATATTGTCTTGGGTCTGGTCTAAGTGTTGTGGTACCATCGTTACATCTGATTACTGTAACATAAGTACAGAGTCTAAGTACATTGTTTTCCATATTTTGATTACATAATTTTTTTGAGGTCTGAAACCCATAATTAGCAGTTTAAATAGTTGCATCTGACACTTATACAATGCTTAAGCATAGTGGTATCAAAGTCAATCTTTTTTATTCATATAAATAACATTTGTACTTATATGAATAGTCTCTATATAAAACAAATGAAGCTACTGATAACATTAAAAACTGATTCATGTTAAGCTTAGTGCTAGAGATTGCATTGGCTAGATTCTGGAAATCATACACCTGTTACGGTATGTCAAGCTTCATCCCATGTTAAATCACGATTCCCGTCGATTTGGGCAACCAATAAGGCATTTACATATCTTCGAGCGTTCGCGTTGCATACCGCGTCCGAATTCGAAAATTCGCTGCCGCTAGTTCGGTGTTGTCCGAAATGTTGATTATTACAGTTCCGCTAAAATTGCTGGTTCGTATTTAGGACGTTTAGCCGAGATTGGCGAACACAGTTCAGCGGATGCAATTTAAATGCAACGTTGGGTGAAGGCGCGATTCGTTGGCACCTAATCAGCTGTGAATAATAATGCGATAGACGTTGTGAAAGGTCACGTCACATTCTGTTTGATGTGTTGCTTGTAATATTTGTCATATGGCACTGCTAATGAATGTATGAATTTGACTGTATGAATTTCTTGTAGTGTGTAACTTGGGTCTTAACGCGCGTGCATACATTCTGAGGGTTTTTGAACTATTCAATATCTTTTTCACCTAGTCCGTACCCAAGATTAAAGATAGATAATATAAAATTGGTTTATTAATAAATAATTCAAAGTTACAAATATTTAATTAAGATCAGGAATAATTAACAATTTCAGTACATAGTAAAAGATTCTAATTTTCCAAAAAGAATAAAGATATTCCTCATAAAAAATATTAAAGTATAAAAGAGGGTTAAGGCTTTCATTAAATAATTGGAAGATATAACTTGTATACAAAAATAAAAAAACAACGACTGTACCGTAATATCTAGACGCGGAATAATACACAAAATTTGGTTTTCCATATTGACTCGACTGGGAATCGAACTTAGAACCCCAGAGATGTCATGACGCCAAGTTCGGCCCACTTAAAGCTCACTAGCAGAATCTTAAAATCTCCATCTCAGATAGTTAATCATTAATTTTAAAATATGGAGTGAATATCATACGCCTAAAACTCGGGAACCCTGCACATAAATATCGTCAAAAATAAATATTTCAAGTTGACAAGTTTCAAAAAAGTCAAGCTTTATGCATAACATTAAAAATCGAAACATGGAAAATGAATTAATAGCGCTGATAGAAAACTAAAAGACAGCATTCAATCGCGGTTAGAACTATCTATTGTTATTATGATTAGAACAATCCCAGATATAGTCAATGTAGTGTATCGAATTGACTTCAATAATATTTTGCTAACTGAAAATGTGAGGGCAGATGAAGATTTGCCACCTACCCCAATAGACCAAGATGAGCGAGACCAGTCACCTTGTGATCACGGTTGGTGCAGCCGAAACGTGCGGAAGTAGTTCGCATAACTTCTTCATATGATTGAATGATTTTAAATGTTTCAAAAAGAACACGAAAATCTTAAAGTGCAGAAACGACTTGGCGCTTCATAGCAAACGTTTCCATGATAATGATAACAAAGTTCCCCACGGCAAACAAACCAACGAAGCCACAATATTGGTGAACCGCTGTCCGGAACTAAAACCATCAATGTACCAAAACGGATCCGATGCGGATATAAATCAAACGGTTGATCCATTCAACGTTTATATTGGAATCGGCTTTCGTGTTTGGCAGGTATGGAATTTCATAGATTTTCTGTTTTCAAATATTTCTAAATTCAAAGAGGTTACATTAAATACGTTCAAATCGTCATTGAATACAACGAAAAGTTTCTACTGCCGGTTCGGAACCTAAATCTATCAATATAAAAATCTAGTTTATATTTTCAAGTAGCTTAGATTTATAACTATTTGAATCATCATTGAATAAAATGCAAAGTAAGTCTACTTCTTCGAAACCTATAGCATCTGATCACAAGCATGACAAATGTATAAACATCGTTTCTCTCAATTCAAGACCCAGTATGATTTTTTTTAATGCAAAACCAAAGAACGTCAACCTATTCACAAAATATCTAAGATAGATTTGAATTTGTAATGTACATATTTTTTCTTTAACTTAAACGATTGGACTAAAAACAAATAGCTCAAATCACCGCGCAGTCTCCTTTTGTGACGTGTGTCTCTAAACATTTGACTTTGGTGGAATCACTGTTATGTGTTGTTTTTAAACGCGGGATAGAGACCATAATTAAAAAAAACCGTTGGGGATTCAAAAAGTAGTTCACATATGAAAACCTTTTCGGCGTAAAACTAAAAAGGGGCTAATGGTATGTGATAATGAAGCGGGATGTTAAATTCCAGAAATTGTATCTCCCTATGACTTATTACACTCGATTTGAAGGTTGCCAATTTATACGTACTATGAGTCACAGACTTTGGTAGCAGATTTTAGGTCTTAGCAAGTTACTTGACGACCTCCATGGGCGTGAGGGGATCATGAGGGCCCTGGAATAGGATTGAATCTACTTGTTTCTTCGTTAAAAAACTGTCTTCTATTCGTATTATAGCAAACAATTGGCATGTAACAGTTTTATTTAATTATAAAAATAGTGCAACCACTGTTTCTTTTAAAAAGGAAGAGTTTCTTGATTCAACCATAAATGATATTTGTGTTTGCAGATACGTCGTTTACGAGCCGATTTTGATGATTTTACTTTTTTTTTGGAAAGGAGATACCCAAAGCGTGATACAATTTAAATGAAACTAGGATCTTCCGATGGTATCTTCGAGGAATTGAGAAAATCTTTTTTTAGTTAAAATTATCTCCCGATGGTATCTTCGAAGAATTGAGGAAATCTTTTTTTAGTTCAAAATTATTTGATACCGAATTCCGCACCGAATTTAACATCTTTTCGATGGCAATGAATTCGAACAGCAAGGTCGTAAACAATTCAATTTGGCAAAAACATGCCAACACTTGGATCGGACGTTTGAAATTTTAGAGGTACCGTAATATCAACAATTCGGTCGAATACCGGACGGACGATGCCAAACGTTTCGCGCAATATTCGGCTCCGAATGAAGGTATGCAGTATCGACTAATGAAATATTTAAAGGTGAGATGCCTTGATTTAGGTAAGCAATAGGTAAACATTTGAACATCTCCTAAAATCTTGAAAGTAGATCTGATGGTCTAAAACGTTAAAATGTATTGACAAACGATGTTTTGAATGACTTGAATTTTGATGTTATGGCTATTAAATAAAACCGGTGATATGACTATTTTTTTCCAAATTAATTATTAATTTGTATGATGATTTGCAGGCTAAATAAAAACGATTGCTTTCAACCGATAAGACAGCCATCCGTCTGGAAATGTCTGTATTGTGTAGTTCACCATGTGTTGTAGATACCATAGATATATTATATTCCTAGATGTAACGCTAAAAACCGCAATTGGGACGTAGCTGTCTTATTCACATCTAGCCATGCAGCGCCACCTAGTGTGACTGAAACAAAAACCACTCAAAGTTTGTATTGGAGTACGCATCTGCAGATAGAAAATCTATGGACTGGACTCCGGAGTTGGAGTCCAACCCATAGACTGCCAATAGAACGTTACCAAATTGAAAATACATTCAATTTCCAATACGAGTTATTTTAATGGCCGTATTTTAATCAGTGATGGGCCATAATTAAAAAATCACTTTCTAGTATTTGTTATATTCGTAACTATTTAATGAACGCTTTATTTTATTCCTTTGTATATATGTTACTAATTTATTAGTATTGCATATTTTCCAGAATAGTGCTACTAATCGATACCAACTTTATCATAAACCATGTTTTAACATAGTTTGATATATATTTTGCATCTGCGTATCCATTACGCAAGTCAACAATATTTCCACACACCTAATAAATTAAATATTTAATATTAAATGTTGAAACACTTCTTTGTCTATTTCTAAATACCGTGCCACTATTAAATAAAACTATAAAGTATTAACGAAAACCGTTCATGGTTTTCAGCTTATGTACTCTTATATTTGAAATGGGAATACGGCTCACTAATAGTCACACTTATGAATATTAGTATTCTCAAATACTATCTATGGTATCCCTATCTCGTATTTTAATAGACTGACATTGAATTGTCAAACTGAATTTCACTAAAACAAGATTTTCTTAATAAGTAGCAAAATTATGTATGAAAACTCAATAAAACAAATAATTATTATAATTGCGGACGAGTATAACTGTATATCAAAGACCATGGTGATGTCTAAGCTTGTGATTTAAAAATAACGAGAGTTATTCAATATCGTCTTCATCGGTAAGTTTTGCAAAAACATTTGCTTATTATGTAGTAAAGATGAGCCAACGATTTAGAAAATGATTTTTAATATTGTTTGATTTTTATGATTTTTAATTTCCCAAAAATAAAGGCGCATTTGTAACCAAATTTTCAAATCTAAATAACGCATATTTGTTGTTGTACCTAGTGATGTGCCAATGAAAAAAATTCCATCGTACTTGTCGATAAAATTTTTGAACACATTTACTTTTAGATCGCTGTTAGCACACACTTTTATATCTGTTCAAAATATTTTCAGTTAGGTAATTTATGATACCACCTAAATAAAAATTTATCAAGACTGGTAAAAAATGGTGTCATGACTCTTAAAATATCGGCAATGGCATAATATACCTATGGCATCGTATAAAATTTTTGATTTAGTTCGACATAAATTAAACGAGCAAAAATATAAATATAAACACATACAACATAATATCACGAGATATCCTGCTACTATTATAAAGGCGAAAGTTTGTAAGTATGGATGTATGGATGTTTGTTACTCTTTCACGTAAAAACTACTGAATGGATTTGAATGAAACTTTACCACAATATAGCTTATACATCAGAATAACACATAGGCTACAATTTTTGAGGTTTCTAATGTGAGGTCGTAAAAAACCACACTTTTTTAGGGATCCTTGGTAAAATTTGAAAAATTTCAACAGAAAAGCGGGAAAAATTATCTAAGGCGAAACGAAGTTCGCCGGGACCGCTAGTTTAAATATAAACATATCTAAATTCATTTTATTTAATTTGTATTTTGTTACAGGAATAGTGAAAACAGAATCCCATTGCAGGGCGAAAATCAATAAAATAAACTGCAAAGTAATATGAAATTGAGATCCTCTGATCTATGGTTGGACTAAATTACATGTCATTTGTTTGCAAAAAGTTTTAATTTTTAACAAATCGTTATTTTTGCTGTCATAGAGTGCTTAAAAAAATATATTTTTTATAATAAATTTTGGTAGCACTGTCATTTTATTTTTTTGTATACTTATGCAAACATCATAAGCGAAATCAAGTATGTACTGGATTGTCGATATGCTGATACATTTTGTTATTCATAGCATACAGTCGTACAAAAGTTAAATTCTTCAACTGCTTTCTTGTAGTTTTCTTTATCCTAGCATTTAGTACTACTCTGGTGGCAAATAAGAAGGAAAGCAGGGCTGGTTCCACCGTTGGTTTTGGTTTCCATAATACAAGTGCTTAAATTGTTTACTTTGGACTCAGGTCAACCTGATATTTATTTATGTATTAATTATTTTTATATCAACAGACGAAAAATGTCCATATTTCTTCACCATCCATACTGTTATTACCTACTTACATTTTATCGATATTAAAATCGACATTTTCTACATTACCTCATTTTTAAATTGTTAAACGTCAAAACGATGTTGAAAAATAATATTTTGGGGTGGACGGTCACATTGTTGCTGTCATGATGCGGTTTCTATACTTTCCTTATTCTAAGGTAGATACAATTAAGAATGTCATCTCAAATAATAAATGAATTTCTTAAGATGCCTGGTATGGATAGTGATAGTTAGAATCTAAAAGCACCACCAAACCTTGAAGGCTAAAGGCTCATTTTTCAGTAAAATGTATGTAGGAATTTCCGAACGTAACACTTCCTGTTACCTGTCTCATCGTCGGTCTCATTCACTCACTCACCGACGCACGCTCTCTCTCACGACGACGGCATTGGAATGCAGGCAAGAATTATTTGTAAATTAGATTCAAGTGTAATAAACAGTTTCAAGAAGTCCGAGTATCATTTAGACCCACGCCCCTACATGTATGATAACTTTGCGATAAATAAAACATATTGTAATATGTTTTTATCAGGCAAATAAGTGGTTGTTAATTTTTCAATCACAATTTACTGTATGAATGTATGACGCCAACTTAGGAAAGGCGAAATAAATTATCCAGTTTATTGATGTTAAATCAAAACCAACTTAAAAACCGCTTAAGTCAAGGAAATGGCTACGGATGACAGGCAGTTGTCATCAATAAATTAAAATATCCATTCAAAATTGTGACGTGAAGCGTAACTAATAATTAAAAGCAAAATTTTACTATTGATATATGTTACGTGAAGCATAAAGAAAGGGTAAGAGGAATGTTTTATTAACGTACCTCTGTAAGCATGAGGCGAGCGTGCCGGACTTTAATACCGCGCCGTGTCAGAGGTCCCGGATTCGCTTGCCGGTCGGGTCAATATAGAAAACCCACTATTCCAATTAGACTCAATGCTATGGCTGTTGTCGTACAGTCGTAGTTTTTGATTTCTGTAACACAATTACTTCCCACATAATCAAAACAATATATGAGACGAAGAAATGTAAATCAAGCGATTGTTTGTCTGAGCAAGTTATCACGTAAAATCAAAACAACATATACATATACTTATTATTATAAAGCTGAAGAGTTTGTTTGTTTATTTGAACGCGCTAATCTCAGGAACGACTAGTTCGAATTGAAAAATTCGTTTTGAGTTGAATAAACCATTAATCGAGAAAGGCTTTAGGCAATATAACATCACGCTGTAACTATTAGGAGCGAAGAAATAATTGAAAATGTGAAAAAAACGGGGAAAATTATTCATCCTTGAGGACTTCCGTTGCGTGCGCTGCGAAGATCAAGATACCAAAAATATATGTATGAAAGAATTATTCCTATTGAAATGATCTAAAAAAATGTCCACGCGGACGGTGTCGCGGGCGGTCGCTAGTAGAATATATAGCATCACTGGCATTCGCCACCCTGCAATAGTAGTTTCATCACGCACGGCGATCCTACACAAACATTGACCGCTCGTCCCGGGTTTCGTAATTCACCATAATTTATTCCCGTCGAATCTAACGACCAATTAGGCATTTACATATCTTTGAACACACGTGCCGATCCGGCGTGCTTCCCGTTCGACGCGTGATTCTAAATTTACTGGGCTTTAGTGGAAATGCTCGGAATTCAGGAGGTTTTGGGCAAGTCCCAAGTGGAATTACTATATTCATAATTAGAACGCCTTTTATGTATTTATTGTAGTATTTGTATTAATGTTAATCTGGAGTTTCCCATTGATTGAATAAGTACAGGCGTTCATAAAGTGGTTTCTTATCACATTGAAAATTAATTCATAAAATTTGTAATAGATTTTGTTGTACATTCCAAATAACAAAATGCACCTGTTTTTATTAAGCTATAAGCAAATAACTTTGGTGTTTTGGTGGCACTGTTTGGTGAATGATAGATGAAGGTTGCATTTGAGATAATATTTTTTGAAGTCGCGTCGTCGCGAAGGCTATGAAACTAATACTTAAATAAACAATAAATTTGCAGTAAATATTTATTTTTTTAATAGTTCCTACTCGAAGATAGAATACTTCTCTTAAACGGTAATATTAAAAGACCTAGATCATGTAGATAGATAGATAGATATACTTTATTGCACAAAATCTTTACAGAAATAGGTTTTACAGAAAAATTATAGTACAATTTAGGCGGTCTTATCGCTAGAAAGCGATCTCTTCCAGACAACCTTAAGGTAGAGGAAATAGTAGATGGCGAGAAATGGGTACGGCCGTGCAACATAAATACAGTTTTTATTTTAGAATTATTACGTAGTTTAACATGATAAACATACATAAACTCATAAATATATAACATTATAAATATATACAAATATATATATATATATATACAAATAAACATATTTAACATATATAAAATCAAGTAAAGAGTTTTGACTCAAAAAAAAATAACAATAATAATGTTAATAAGAAGGATAAGTGTATGAAAATTACTGACAACCAACATGCCCAGCTGGAATTATAGATAGAGGACATAAATTAACATTCATTAAGTGAGAGGAAGTACGATTTAACCCTGAGTTTAAAAATGGGAAGGGTCTCAGATAATCTGATAGATAAAGGTAAAGAATTCCATAAGCGAATTGATTGGATAGTGAAGGATTGGGAATAATATTCAGAAGAATGAGTAGGAAAAGTAAGTAGAAGTTTACGGGAGGACCGCATGTCACGTTCCTGGTTGAGCTGCAAGAAACGGAATCGTTCTTTAAGATAGGGAGGAGCAAGAGGATTAAATAGAACATTAAATAGGAAAGATAAAACGTGAAGGTCACGGCGTCGACGTATAGGAAGCCATTTAAGCTGAGCTCGAAATTCAGAGACATGGTCATACTTGCGTAGTACATTTTTTTATGTTGAATGGCAACCAGATTAGGCTTTGCAAAATCGACTACTGCCAATGTCTCAGGAGTATTGACATAATTCTACACATACCTATTTCTAGTGATAGATTCTAAGTTTTAACATAAAATACAAGTGAAGAGACGTTGGTTTTTCATTAAAAAAATTGCGTTGCTTTTATCTTTATCTTTTATCACGAATCAATGTGTCATTTCAAAAATTAGATGATGCCACAACACTTGTATTACAGATCGACTCGACTCGATACAATACAGAAAATCATGTTTTCCATATTAACCCGATCGGAAATCAAACCGACGATCTCAAAGAGACCAAGGTCTCGCTCGCTTGCCTCTCAGCTAATGTCCTCAAAATATACACACTTTTACTATGCGACTTAGAAGACCATTACCAGTGATAACGCTATTAGTCTTACGAAATTAGCTTTATCCCTTAAATTTAATTCAAATTTAATCCGAATTAAACTAAACTACTCGTATTGCGGTTCCTGGCAACTGCTATCTCCGCAATTTATAGATTTAGCTGATTTATGTTTAACACTGATCTGATCTGTGCTGTATCTAGTAGGTAAATAGTAGCTGGCAATTTCCATTTCAAATAACAACAATGTGGTTGTTAGCCACGATCCAAAAATAGAATAAATGGAACTGAAACAAAGATAAATTTTTCAGCTTATATTTAAGTTGAAAAGCTTTTTATTTCACAAAGTAACAAATATTAATGTTACGAGTATCTGAATTCATTTTTGGATTAAATACTTGTCATATATATTACACCATTGTTTTTCATAGACAGTTTTAATTAGAAAGAGGATTAAGTAAGATACCTATATCTTTATGTAAAAGAACAATTATGACACTTAATTTGTGTATTTAAAATTTTCTGGCTTCGCATGAAAAGGAAAGAAATTTTAAGAGTTTACGAAATAATTAGAGTAATGGGACCTTTTAAATAACCTAATGTTTACCTTACAGAATAGTTGTTTACCAAGCTATTCTCGTTTACGAACACTAAAACCGAATAATGTAAAAAACGTCATAACTTTAATAATATCAAAATAATTCATAATGACGTTCTTAATTTAAACAGCATAAAATTTTCTTTCTTTTTAAATACAGAAAACGAGTAAGAAGGAAACGCTTTGACTTTGAAAATTTTGCCTTTTAAATTCCATAATTTGAATGAAATATTCAAGATCTTTGTCCAGAAATAGGTAGCTAAAAATTAATACGTAAGTTACCACGTACTTACTAAGTAACTAATGCAAAAAAAACCTCACGTGAAAGCTGTATTTACGTCATGAAACTCTTTAGCGTCCAACGTACCTAAGTGACTAAACACTTTACCATTTTGCCACTACAAAAACCTAACACATGCTACCTTCATACTTTTACCGGAAACAGGACCTTAAGTACCCAACAATAAGGTGTTGGTAGACGCACGTGCAAAACCGCAACTTACGTTGATTAAAACTAGCAAGCGACGTCAGGCTTCCATTTTACGGTTATTAAAAAGGCAAGGACTATTTCGGAGGAAATGCCTCCCGAAACCACGACGCGATTTAATGTGCAGCGCAAATCATAAGACGTGGAATGGAAATGCAAGGTGAAAAGCGTTGGTGTAATTGTGGGAATTATGGTGATGTAATCACGTTTAGTTGAGGAACTGGTATGCGATTTTTAATGAAAAGTATCTATCTTTGCAACTGTGGTATAAGTAGTTTTTAATTTCGATACTTACTCGTATAGTACATAATAAATAAATGATATCGGATCATCACAACGAACTGGTTTCAAACAAAGTTATCCCCTGGTACTATAAGTTCCAACAACGGATACAACGTTCATTCTCGTAAAGCAACGGAAACATGGAATTATCAAACCGTGGATAGAAGCATTTACAAAACCACACACTTGTAATGACAGATGTGACGCTGATGATAACACCAACACTAACTCCATGGATAACAAACCGCCCATCATTTGACTTAAGGTACTTAAGGTTTAGATTATTATCCACGCACACATGCAAGACACTTGCAATAGACATGAAGCTAATCATAACTTCAAAAATAGCGACTATATGAAACTTAGGCCACTTCCAAAAGAACTGTAGGGGTAGATGTGTTACCTAGGCATATATGACATAGACTAGCAATGATAGACGTGATACTAGTTACAATATAAAAAATACCAACTCCATAAATTAGGAAGGTAATAAAAAAGAAGTCGCCCCTCATTCCTGCCTTGGGCCACTCCCAAAAAACCGTAGGTGAAGAGTATTATCCACACACACAAGCCCGCGTACGTGTTCACAAAAGCCGGAGCCTGCAGACGGTGAAAAACGTGAGCTCGGGATTTCGTGTAATATTCGTGGCTCAAACGGCCTCCGGAGGTTTTTTGGAGTTCGAGAGCCTTTGTTTTTATCATTTTTTCGGGTGAAGGGTTGAGCGCTGCAACCGCGGCTGAATCTTAAGGAGCGGAAAGCGACTTAGAATTCCTGCCCCATAAACCTTGGGTCTGGTGTGGAATAAGTAAATTAGAGGGTTCACGACTGTATAAGTAGTTTTTGTCAAGCTCTACTGTTCGGCAATAAAAATCCACAGTTGTGTAGTTCCACGGAATACGTAATAGTCAATTTTAATACTAGTAGGTTTGTTGGCAAGCCTACCAGTATTAAATCCTTTAATCTGGCTCAGTAAAAAATTTAAATTTACAAATGATAAATCTGTTTTAACTGTTAATGTGTAAACACAAAAAATATGTAAAAGTTATAAACAATATATTTATATCATAGAAGGAGTATAACATTTCACGAAATTTATATTTATTTATTTAAATATATTTTATCTTGTCAACAAAATTTTACTGATTGCGTTAAAATTTACCGAAAATTCACTTCTTCATATATTTTAATGTTAAAAAAATCAAGAACACACACCTTCAAGAAGCGTTTACATCAGATTAAATAAGATGATTGTTTTTTTTACCGAGACATTGTCCCTTATTATGTATCTGTTTGATGCCATTAAACTAGCCAGCTTTAAAAATAATCTTCACACAATTAAGTATTACACGTTTGTACATTTATACATCTTAATGCGGGTCAATCTTGAAGAGGAAATACCAGGAAAACCTAAACAGGCTCGTAACAAATAAATTACCGGCTTTACGGTTGTAGTGTGTAGTTGTGACTTGGAAGTGGTCGTGACATGCGATATTGCATGTTGAGCGGCAGGAGGGATGTTAGGGTCCTTTGATCTTTAATGCTTAAGTAGGTAGCAAGAAGGATTTGTTCCTAATTAATGAATGTTGAGGTAAAATATAAAACATTAAGCCCACGCACTGACATGAGGAAATCAGCCACGTTCTTGTAAAACTTCTAAAGCTTCAAATTTTCGTATCCATTGCTTGTATTTTAAAATGTGACATTGTTTTGATGGCAATGTGTCATTTGATCAAAGTTGTTAAAATGGTATTACAATTTCTTTATTAATTTCCTTTTCACAATTTCCCAACCAAGTAAGCCCATCTGTATTTAAATGTTTTTTTTTTTGAAATTTTATTTTTCAAACAGATAAAACTGAAAAAGGTTTTCAATTTAAATTTACTATGACACAAGACGTTCTTGCAGTTTTCTGCACATACATATGTGTAGAAGAAGCATTTGTTACTTTTGAAAAAAAAATGAAAACATACAATTTACTGAAGAGTTTAAAGATACAGCATTATGTAGAAATTAGAGGTTTATACACACATTTTCCTCATTGAATCTAACCGACAACGCTGAACCATCACCCACGTCATTTGCCCGCATCCATCAAAGCTCAGATTTCCACTCGATCTACATAACACAATAGCCGGGTTACCTTTTTATCTCCCTCATTCGCAGCGCAAATAAAGTTTATTTCCGTCGGTAACAACCTTAATTGCTTCCGCTTCGGATCCAATTAGACGCGAGCGTAAATTTTGTAACAGGACGCGTTCTGTTTGGGGGTCGGCGATAGCCTTCGGTGGACTTTTGGGGAGAGTGGCTGCGTTTGTTTGTTCGTTATCTGCTGGGTCAGATTAGCAGAGAACGTTTTTATTCGATTCTTTTATTTCTGAGCCGATTTGCTAATGACTGAATTTCACTAGAGGATTTTAAAGTAACGTAAAATCTGTCGTGTTACCCAAAAAACTCTAACTTCCAGAC
This sequence comes from Glyphodes pyloalis, assembly GCA_037074685.1. Classification (NCBI taxonomy): domain Eukaryota; kingdom Metazoa; phylum Arthropoda; class Insecta; order Lepidoptera; family Crambidae; genus Glyphodes; species Glyphodes pyloalis. The sequence continues at coordinate 1,393,053 of JAYKKO010000030.1, read as the reverse complement.
CAATAATCTTATATTTCGGTGCCTACCTTATATTTCTATACAATTAAGACCGTTTTCGATGGCTTGATTCTGTAAGCACAAAAATAGTTAGTGCTAATAATGAAAATCATTATCACCAGATATAACTTACATACTATAGTGTTATCAAATTGCAAAATGCAGAGTTAATCTTCCAATGCCTCTAAAAAGTCATAGATGCGATACGAAAGATTAAAAATACTTTAATCCTTTGCCAACGTCTCAATTAGATAACAAAGAAGAAAATACTTATTTTTTAAGAACCGAAGCTCTGGGAATCACTATTCCCAGAGCTTCGGTAAAAACAAAAAGCAAGAAAATCGAACAAAGAATCTTGAAACAGATATCGAACAAACCCCAAATGCTCAAATAAAAACATTCACACACCCAAAAAAACTCACGCTTGTCCCATTTTAATTTCATCCTCTCACCATTCAGATTTTTTCATCCGGCCCGTCCCGCTCCGAAATGAACACGATTCACCAAGGGCGATACTCTTTTGAAAATTAGCCCTGCGTCCCTTTTAACTGAAATATAAATCAAGTTTTTGTTCAAGCCCTGTTATAACCTTTGCCGGCCATTGCTGAGGCTGCGAATTTTTTTGTCTGCCTGAAAAGACATGTTTAATAAAACTCGAGGCTTATATTCTGCTTGGTCTTATTTAAAGGTTCGAACACAAAGCGGTGAGTTATTGTGTTTTATTTCATGATAGAGGTCGTGGCCTTTAATTGAACCCACTTATCGGATTTAATTATTGAAAACGTTGAACGCAGTTTATTTGACTCGAATTATTTTAGTACAAAGGATATATTTTATAGTTTTTCTTGTTTTTCTCCAAATTCTGACTTGCCATCGAACGTTTGTGTTTCTGCAAAAGTTTTTCTGCTTAAAAAAGTAATCTTTCATCCCCATAAGAACTCGAAGACTCTACAAAAGATATCAACACCTTTCTTTTTAAAACAGCGCAGGAAAATCCTCTAGCTTCTTGATATAATTTTATCGGATGAGTACCTACATCCCGTAGACACGACGCTCACGATAACCTAACCAAACAAAGCCTGAACAAAGTCATTTATTCTCTATGTATACTCCAGCCACTGGTGTAAGCGGAATTTAATATAATGCAGGCGACTGTGCCATTTGTTATTTTAGTACTAGTGTTTATGTTAACGGCAAAGGAACACAGTTGGCCACTGATAATAGGTTAATTCATGTAGGTAATGGGAATTGAGTCAACACCTTCAATAGTTTCCAAAGCTATGTGTTCATTCATGATAATGGATTAACAGTACCGCACTAACAATGTATCAACAAATAATAGGGGCGGTTAATTCGACCTCAAATCTACGTCCCAATATTGAAGCGTGGCTTTACATAAACATGAAACTGATCGTTGCTATTTCACTTATTTTACTAAAGTTCTAGCTTATCGTTTCTTATTATTCTAAATTCCAAACTCAAAAGTAGCGGTTCTGATTTTAATGATCTCCGATTTTTTGGATTTCATCTCGTGCAGAAAATCAATTTTTGAGTCAATTGCTTCTGCTGCCTGATTGATGGCTTATATTTTTTTAAGTACTAAAGATATTTTATGCAGTTCTCACCAATAGATAGGTACTGTCATTCAAGAGGAATGGTTTACATTACTCCAATAAAAATCATTATGTTTTATTATTTAATTTAAAGAACGTTGCAAATTGTGAAGCTGAATCTGATCATTTTAATGATTGCATTTGAAAATAGTTCTTAAAGCCAAAGTCAAATATTGCTTTATTCAAGGAGGCTATATTTAACACTTTTAAATCTTTTAGTACAATGTTAAGTAATTTTAGTGACGCTTTGGAACCTTAATATGACCCCGTGAAGAAATTCAGTTGATTTGTTTGCAGGTTCTAAATTATTCATATAATGTGACCACTTTGGATCACAAGATCAGATAATAATGTATTGATGAGTAAATAAACATTAAAGTGTGTATCTGAATATTTCTGTTCAGCATCATGATTCAGCCTTAACATTAAATTAGCAATATAATTCTTCAAGTTCAAGTCACACTTTTATTTGAGAAGCTTTTTGTCAGTAATCGTAGAGAACAAGATCATTCATGATTTACCGTATTTCATCGGAACTAAGCTGCCAGACAAAATTCAGCCTCATAAAAATCAAAGCCAACTGTTGGTCAGCCATGCCACTTTATTCAGCGTACGGCTCAAAGGGACTCATTAGGATAATCCTTTTAGATTTCAACAGATCCTGAAACCGGCTTATACTCTTTTGATCATATTCTGGATAAAATACACTTACATGTAAGTTTTAATTAAACTGCTAAAGCTCACGGTATCAATGTCACTGTAAGAATTATTTTTATCAAAATCTAGACCAAGGTTAAATGATTTATTGGCAAATAAATCAGGACAAGTGAGGTGCTAGTAGTGCTATTGCGACAACGATCCTGAAACCATGACTAAATTTAAGCTATCACGGGTAAGTTATTAGATCGGTGAGCATTCCAACCAAATTTGGTGACATTAACTACGAGCATCTCCTGTTTCAGAAGCGACGTTGAATAGGTGATTCCAGCTGAGGTCACAATATTAATAATTTAGTCTAGAAGCCATTTGATGTTTTGAGAACGTCTGACATTAAGTAAGGTTGGTCACTAGCCTACGGAAATTGTAGAATTAGAAGTTTGAATATATCCTATTTCTATCTGATTACCAGGTTTTGTAGATCCTCTTCCTTCTGCATCAAGAGTTGTGGGAAGAATCCCAGGTAAACATGAATATTATGATGAACAGTTAAGTTTGTTGCATTGATCAGGTGTTTATTCATTTTAACATAAAGTGGTAAAACTATTGAGTCCGTTGTCCATTTCACATGTGCTGGAGCTATTTATTTTAAGATAAGACCTTTGAAAGTATTTTTGTCAGTTAGTAGTTTGAAAACATTTATATATTTATTATTTTCTTTTGATTTGCCGTTTTTAATTGTCTTCATAATTTTTTTACAATGACAGTTATTTTAATTTTAGGGTCATTGTTTTCGGCACGTAAGAACTTTACCTCAAACAGATTATCTATCTCTTCTAAAAACTGTTCCATTAAAAATCGAATCGACCTAGAAATTCTAGTCGACATTCGAATTGTTCTAAATCGACAGAGAAATTACAGTAAAATGGTCACAATATCGATGGCAGCCTCCGCCCCATAAATCCCTTTTCCCCGTATTCTTTTTAAGGTCGTTAGCGAACTTCGTCGAGTCACGTAATAGGAGCGCTGAGACCTATATCCGTCTTCCTCATTCTGAATTAGGGCTTTCATAGATTGAGCGCTTTGAGAAATTACGCAACGCCAACGCAAATCACTGAGGGAACAAATGCTGTTCAAAGAACATTAAAAGTTCTATTAAATCAAAAGCTTCTCTATTTCCTTTAGACTCTGCAGAATTTTGCTTTTTTCTTTGTATTTATTAAAGACAAAGATAAACAAAAGTTGGTAGATGAATATGAACATAACATACAAAAACAATTATCCAATTTAGTCCTGTAAGGAACGTATGTTGTTTACTGAAAGTGGAAGTACTTCCGCCGAGCTAGGTGTTATCTGCTCGGGGTCCAAGGCCCAACTACCAATCTTGGTTTGTTGTATATAAACTTAGTGGTGACGAAAACTCTGACATCGCGATGTAGGATCGATTTATTAATTGGCTAATCGTGCATTACGTATGGAGCGTTGTCTACTATTCCAATTCTGCTGACGCCGTATTTATGTCGACTTGTACAGTCGGCACAGTCCAGTATTTTGAAAGTTGTGGGTAAGAGTACAGCCGAAAGCACATCAGACTATACACTTCCGACTTTGTGCTGTGAATATAAGAACTAATATAGAACTGCAAGTTTCAACCTTGATTGCTTTTGAGCATACATACATAAAATATTTCAGCGATTCATTTTTACTAACCTCCGACGTAAAAACGACAGTGTGTTGTAAGTTTGACGTGCCTGTACCTATGTATATCTGTCTGTCTAGAGCATTGCGGTTGATAAATGGATGAACCAATTTTGTTTATGTTTATGGTAATGGAAGTAATTTTTGCTATGTTTATAGAAATTGATCCAAGATGGTGGCCGCCACATAATTTCGGATTACATATTTTGACACAACTTTTTCAATAAAGGTATAAAAAAAGAGCTTGATTTCTCGTACTTACTATCCACTAAGACAAATTTCAAATCCAAGATGGCTACTATTATAAAATAAAGATATTATATAATAGTAATAGTCAATCAAGTCATAGCCTCATTTTTCAAAGTTTACAATGAACAAGCTTTGCCCACTACTTCGTTCACGTGAACTATAGAACTTTAATTTTTTTTTTCTAAAGACAAAAAAATACATAGGTTACTTCTTATTACATCAGCTACTTCACAATGACCCCATCCTGTTTAAATCGGTCCGGCCATTTCAGGGATAAGCCAGAACAAATAAAAAAACAAACAGACAAAAATAGTAAAAAATTTAATTAGGTGTATGTGCCTTATATGTATTCAGAGGCATGTAGTAAAAGCGGTTGTTTCAATATTACATATACTCCAATGTTATTCGAATGTTCTTATTTAAAGGTGAATATGTTTTTCATTCCTTGTTCTTCTGTTAATATTATGGCTCAGCGTATAAGTCTATACAAGCCCTAACACATTACCGGTTTTCGCATAGGAATCCCGCAGATGGGTCCGATCATAGAAGTTATTTATGAGGCTCGACCTCAGAGGCGCTAGGCTGTTACTGTTCAGTTCATTTCTCAAATTCCGGCTCCTGATTGTTGCTCATTGTAGGGTTCCGTACACAAAGGGTGAAATGAGACACTACACCGATCGGCAGGGATCAGGCTGTATCTAATTAACTATGATAGTTATATTAGTAGTTGATTTTTGAGATAAAATATTTTTAGCTGTAATCCATTTCATATTATATACTTATGTAAAAGTTTTTGTCAGAATGTATGGAGGTTTCTTTCTATTTACGCTAAAACTGAATTGGATAAGGTACAGAATTGATGATACTTCATTAATTGAAAGGATACATTTTTTAACTAGAAATAATGGAAGAATTCACGGGCAAAAGCTACAAAAAATACTCAAAAAAATAATTAAATTAATATCCAAGGACTTGATCAAAGATTTTTCAGATCCAGAGTTTCATGCAACTTGCAAATAAATTATTGTCTTGCGGAACACATTTGTTAGTTTAGCCCAATAGGCGGATGCAGTAAGTGATCACGGGTTGTGAAAAAACAATATACAATTGCTATAATATGCTTATGTGATTGAATACCCATATCATTGTTAAAAGTATTAAAAATAACCACGTACTACAGTTTGACTTATCTGAAGATTTTTAATAAGCTGCCAGAAAATATCACCGTATTACCTATGCGTAGAGTTAATAGTAGTCTCTGTTTAAAAACTGTCTAATAAAAAAAGGCTATTATAAAAAAAGAAGGTTTTATCAATAACAAAAATGTGTGGACTTATGGTTTAAGACATTTATTTTTCTCAAAAGATTACATAAATCACTTAAAGAGAAAATAACATTTTACATTAGGTATATTATATTATATTAGCGTAAAAAAACGCGCGCGCGAAACAAAGTGGGTAGGTATACATCAAAACAGTCGTGTACCGATGTGCCTAAGACCAAACGGGCAGCTCGAGTTGTCACAGCTCTAAGGCCGCGGACACATTAACTCATTCACTTGAATTTATAATTACAAACTATAATCAGTTTAAAAGTGATTGATCCTTTAAAATGTGATCTTTGAGTAACTTTTTAAACGATAGGTATGTTTTAGCATGTTTAATACTTTTAGGCAACTTATTGTAAAACTGTGCACCTTGAAACATAATATTATTTTTTCCGTAGTTCGTTCTCGGAATTTGTAAGCAAATATTGTTAGATTGGCGTGTTTTAATTCTTTGGTGTTGTGATTTTTTAATAAAAGTTGTATCTGTGTGAATAGTCTTGTTTAAAATTTTTTGAATCAGGAGGCAGGTGTTAAATTTAAATGTTTGAGCGATATTCATTAAATTGGTTTTTACATATACTTTTTTTGTAGGTGTCAAGAAATCATACTGAAATAAAGTTTTGATAATTCTATTTTGCAATGTCTGCAATTTTCTTAAATTTGTTTTGGCTGCTGATCCCCACACCTCGATCAGGTAATTTATATGTGACTTCACTAGTGAGTTATAGATATTATATCGTACATGTTTTGGAAGGCAGCGCACCATACCACGCAATGCGCCTCTCAGAGATATAAGCTTTGATCGTACTCTTTCGATGTGTGGTTTCCAAGTCAGATGAGTGTCTAGAATAAGCCCAAGATATTTCTCTTCTGTTACCTTATTTAAAATTTCGCCATTAATTGTAAGTGAGTTATAATTGCCAATTTTTTTATTTTTTGCGCAGAATATTATGTAATTCGTTTTGCTTGCGTTAATTGTGAGTAAATTTGACTGGAACCAGCAGTGAAGAATTTCCAGATCCTGTTGAGCCTCTTTTATCACTGAATCTATGGAGTGGCCACTATAGAGTAAATTAGTATCATCAGCGTATAATGTGATATCCCCGTTAAGCCCGATTTCATGTATGTTGTTAATGTAAATGAGAAACAGTAAGGGCCCAAGAATCGATCCTTGAGGCACACCGTAAGATACTGATTTAGGATTACTTTTTTGATCCTGTATTTTGACAATCTGTGTCCTATATGTAAGGTATGACTTAAGCATTTCGTAAGTTTTACCAACAATACCAATACTGCGCAGTTTTATCAAAAGCAGTTCATGTCCAACCGTATCGAAGGCTTTTTTCAGGTCTATAAAGACCCCTAGAGTAATTTTCTTTTTGTCTATATTATTTTTGATGTTTGTTACTAGATCAATAGTCGCCGAAAGTGTATTTGACTTAGCTCGGAAACCGTATTGCTTTTTGAAGAGGAGATTTGTCGTAGACATATAAAGTTCTAACCGGTTATGTAGTACCTTTTCAAAAACTTGATAGCATAAAATATGTACCTACACTCTAGTGTCTATGTCTACATAAGTTTTATTGTTCATGTATTTGTATATATAGTATGTTTCTTGGTTGTTACAATATTTGTTACTTTTGAAAATAGTAACTATCGAGCTTCTTGCCGGTTCTGCTTGGTAGAATCAACATTCAGAACACGTATATCTTAATCTGACGATACATAAATGCTTCTGTAAAATGTTTACATGAATAAAGACATTTTCTATTCTCTATTCTATGTAAGTAACAAAATAAGTTCATACCTACCAACCCTGAAGTATTGCAGTGCAGATTCAAGGGATGGGTCAAAATGTACCCAGATGTTTATGAAGGTCCGGGCGTTAGTTAAGAGCGTGTCAGCGTCAAACTGATTACGCTGGTCGGATTCAAAACAGGGGTCCCTGCGACCCATCTCGATTACAATTATTACAATGGTAGTGTAAACGTTCAATGAAATTAGGTTGGCGAGTGACCAACAACAAGTGGTATTGTAGGGTTTTGGGCATTATTGGGTACCAATATGAAAATTAAAATGTAAAATGCTTGTATTCTTTTTTGAGACCTAATATAACTTTTTGGAACCTAACTTTTTGATGGTTTTAGTTTACACCGAGTTGGGTTAGAGTTTAGTTAAAAAAGTGAAGCAAACCTTACTCGAATCGAACTCGATGTACCCTAACAGTTCAAGTTTAGTAAAGTTTTTAAGAGAGGTAGGGCATGGCGATTAATCGCTCAAACTGGAGCAGCCCGACTGGTGAACGACCTCCACCTAACAGAAGACCGCAGCCAAATATCAATCACTTATGTGTTGCTGTGTTCCTGCGTGTGAGCAAGGTTTTCAAAGCTCTTGGGGGGTGCTACATTAGTAGCAGGGGTCAAGCCTTCAAGGTAAAGGCGACAAGTCCAGTAACAGATTTATTATCTTGTACTTGTCGCTCGTAAGCTAGGACCTCATTACCACTTAATATCAGGTGGGATAATGTCAATCTTGAAGTGTATTATATAAAAAAAGAAACTGTTTGGGTACATCGAGCTAGGGCAGAAGAAGTGAGGTTTGAACAGGTACAGTGTATATTGTATAAAAGTTGCTTTCTAAACTACTTAGTAGGTATACAGTTAATTGCAATTAATTCCGGAAGAAGTATCCTTGCGGCACTCACCTTAGGTTTTGACGACCTCCGTTGCCGTGAGGCGAGCGTACCGAGCTTAGGTGTCGCGCCATCTCTGAGGTCCCGGCTTCGAAACCCGGTCGGGCCAATGTGGGAAACGAACTTTTCTATATTGTCTCGGGTCTGGGTGTTGTGGTACCGTCGTTGTTTCTGATTTCTGTAACACAAGTGCTTCAGCTACTTACCACAGAATCAGAGAAATAGATAGATAGATAGATAGATAGATAGATAGATATATATATATACTTTATTGCACAAAATCTTTACAAAAATAGGTTTTACACATTGATTATAGTACAATCTAAGCGGTCTTATGGCTAAAAAGTGATCTCTTCCAGACAACCTTAAGGTAGAGGAAATAGTAGATGAAATGGGTACGGCCGTGCAACATAAATACAGTTTTTAGTTTAGAATTATATTCGTAGTATAACATGATAAACATACATAAACTCATAAATATATAAAAATTTATGTATAATATATATATAAACACATAGGTACATCAATTTTTGTATAAAATCAAGTAAAGTAATTTGACTCAAAAAATAATAAGAATGATAAGCGTATGATGTAAATTACTGACAACCAACATGCCCAGCTGGAATTATGGATAGCGGACATAAATTAACATTATTTAAGTGAGAGGAAGTACGATTTAACACTGAGTTTAAAAATGGGAAGGGCCTCAGATAATCTGATAGATAAAGGTAAATAATTTCATAAGCGGATTGATTGGACAGTGAAGGATTGGGAATAGAATTCAGAAGAATGAGTAGGAAAAGTAAGGAGAAGTTTATGGGAGGACCGCATATCACGTTCCTGGTTGAGCTGCAAGAAACGGAATCGTAGCAATGTATGTGATGTTGTCCAATATTTATTTATTCAATAGTGATCATGATAATTTATTAACGACCAGTAATTTTAATCAAAATGTAATACAGTTTTCATTATAATTAATTAAATATCATCCATTAGCTCCATCGATATTAAAATTAGCTCCTAGTTAACTTGGGACTTAATTAAACTTGTTCGCTGGTTATATTAATAATGACTAACTTTAGTTATTACTGCGAGAAATAATTTCATGTTCCTTTGAACTAATTTTTACTGAAAATTTGGTATGTAGGACATAATATGAGATTTTAATTAGTTAATTTATTGATCGACAAAAAGATTTACTTAAGTTATTTGTAGTGGGTCATGTGTATTCGTTCAAGATGCTCTAAAATGATGATCTTATTGTAGAAAATATATTGCTTTCATCACTGTGCAGTTTATAGCCTCGGTCAAAAGATTCGGTAAAGTGATCAAGTAACCATCAAATACAGAAAATATTGTTTCTATAAATTTGAACCCTAAGTCTTGAAACATAAATACAGCTATCGTTTGTTTTGTACCTATTCAAATCATATCTCATGAAAGTTTGGAAACCAAAATATAGGGTGTGCAACGCCGCCCGTAACATCGACATCCATTGTCCCGAATCTGGGTCATATAAAAGTGGGTCATAAAACATTTGTGAATGAATACAGCACGCTGGGACCGGCGATGAATTGTCATCGTAAATGCAATACTATACAGGTGACATCGTAAACAAAATGTTGGAGCAGTGATGTCGCAAACGCATTTGCAGTTCATATGAAGATAAAATATAAATAGATATACGTATATATTTTTGAACAGAACATTTACTAAAATTGGTTATACCTACTTACACATTATTGTACAATTTAGGAGGTTTAATCGGTACAAAGCAATCTTTTTTAGACAACCTTCAGTTAGACTTAATAGTAAATAACGAGGAAAGGTTACGGCCATGCAAACATATAAATTGCAAAAAATAAGTAGGGAAAGTAAGGAGAAATTATAAAAAATAAAATATTAAAAAAAATGCACTCAAAGCTGATTCACATACGTCAGAAATGATTCCAATTAGGAAGGTGAATGTTTCGTCACTGTCCAATCTTTACATTAAGAAATATACATAACATGGCTTCGGAATCCAATTCCGACGTTTGTTGAGTAAGTATATTTTCTGTGACTTGAACGACATTAACATAGCAATTAAATATTTTCTCTTTATGCTATTTGTATTGACAAGGAGATCGGTATTATCTAAAAAAAATTCTGAAAATTAGAATCCTGTTTCAAAAAACTGTCTTTTTTTCACTGCCATAGTTCGTAATGTCACGGCCAAGATTCGTCCACATCGCTCACTAATTAAAGCAAACAAGCGGCCTATCGCTCATCCCTCGCCCGAGACAAAAACTTGCTTCTCGTCCGATCCATCACGTCGCAGATAAGGCGAGTGCTGCGCCAATATAGACTTTTTTGCTCAGGATTCAAAGTAAAAAATTGGGAAACCAATTTTCTTAAAAAAGAAACAGTTATAGTAACAAAAATCTCTTCTCGTAATATAAATAAATATTAGACAACATCACATCTTCAGGTCAATACAGAAAACATACTTTTCGGTGTTCTTGGTTGTGAGTATTATGGATCCTACTTCAGACATCACCAGATACAAATTTTAAGACTTTCGCGTGTAAATTATAACATTTAAAATAATTTATTTATAAGATTTGCAAGCTCCCCCAAACAGACGAAGGCGAGCAAGACCAGTCAGCTCGTGACCACGGTTGGTGCAACCTAACCGAAACGTCGGGCAGTAAGTAGTTCGTATTAACTACTAAATAAAAATGGTGTCGCGTTTTGACCCGTTAAATTATTTAAAATCACCAGATACCTCAGAATCAGAGAAATGTACCAGATGTTGTTCAATATTTACGAGTATTCATAATTACTAGCGTCTCGACGCGTACTATCCTGGTAACTTTCTGGTGAAGATCTGTTTTAAGCAAACCTTCTTGCGACAATAACTGACGTAATAAAACAAAATTCTTCCATTTAGTAATCGCAGTGTAGTCGTTCTAAGGTTGTTTTGTCACTTAGTCCAAATCTTTGCTGTAAACAGTAAAATCACAAAGCAGAAAGGAGGTACCATCAATTGTCCTTACCTGTTTGTAAAAGATGTAAAATGATAGTCGTATCACAGAATATCGTAGGTTTTGTATCAAGTAAAATTAAAGATAAATTTAGAAAAAATATTAACAAAATAAAAAATATATAACAAAATGGAGGCTTAGCTGGCCGCCAACACTGTTTTTATCCGTAAAAAATAAATTAAGAAATGTCATTACATTTTTATCTTGTGTCCTTTTTTTCTTGGTTGTTTGCTACTTTCTGATTTAACAAAATCTAAAGTCGACAACTAACCATCGACATTGTTAGCACATCACTACACAGATCGCTAAACGATAGGCTTAATGGTTGTGTTGCTTTCGTTTTATAGCAGTCGTATAAAGTGCCGAGGAAATACATTAAGGCACACACACACTTGGCCGGGTCATGAAACAGTCAACAAAAACAGTATTTCGATGAACAATCACAAATAATAATTGTCTTAAAACTGTTTTATTTTTTATAGACTTGGATTTACAAAAAACACAATAAGGTGAACTTAATCTAAGTACATTTTCTAGCAGGCAACCCATACCATCTAGTCATACAGAAACCAATATTCAAGAAAAAAAAAATCTCAATATTATTAAAAAAACGGATAAAAAAAACCAATTAGAACAGAATTTTTATATTTGTAAAACAATTCCCATTTAACACAGTCACATATCTACTGCCAGTAAGTTTTCCGTAAAAATTAGAAGAAGTAAAAATAAAGTAAGGTTATTATATTCTATTCTATCTTAACAATTTTCGTTTTTATACATTCAGTATTTTTTTGCGAGGAAGAATCACAAACATATCCATACATTTTTACAAACATTTGCAATGATTATATTTAAAGGATAGTTTAGAAAAACAACACTTCACTTCTATACTGAATTATATAAAAAAATTTAAGAGTTTGTTTGGTCGCGCTTATCTCAGAAACTATTTGTTCAAATTAAACAATGATTTCTGTGTTAGATAGTCCATTTATCGAGGAATCCTATGACCTAAATGAGGGAAAAATGTAGAAAAAAACAAAGATATTACGAAGCCGCCGCGGACCGCTAGGATGGCAGTTACATGCAAAACGTTCAACGTTCTCAGATGTTGACCGCTTCCTACAATTTCTGATCTTCTTACAAATTCTCCAAGTATAATAGCCTATTCGCAGCCGCACCGAAGCGTAATGTAGGCTGGAGGAAATTGCGTCCTCTGGCGGCTTTGCTCTTCGCGGTCACGCCACCTTGCGGACGGATGCGGTAACTTGCGTAGCTACGTGAACTTAGCTTTATCGTACATGGTGTAGAGTGAGACTCCGAGGCCCATAGTTGTCGTAAAAACGATTGTGCATTGATTTTTTTAATCGAAAGGAACCTAAGTATTTTTTAGCTAACTTAACTTAGCAACTTAAGTTAACGTAAATTTATTTATTGAGTTAGGGGTTCATGATCCCAAAAAAACTATGTGAATAGTTTTGTGGGACTACTGTTAATTAATGTAAACCACTGTTTGTTTATGAAATAAAAAAAATATAATTATTATTTGCATGACTTTAGTTTTTTCATTTATACAAATCCCGAAAAAAAAGTTTTTAACTTAAACTTAAAAGGCATTGCCTCCAATTCAATCCCGTTCAAGCAAAAAAGGTATCTTACTTTGTCTCAACCCTTCTTATCAGTGACGTGACAGATCGCGAGGAAAAACAAAAACAAGTTTAAGCGATAACAAGCAAGTTTGCTGACACCGTGACAAGTACCAAGTGATGGGTGATCGAAGTTATATTTGTTTTGAAATATAACTTTGCTTGCATGAAGCTGTTTATTTTGGGCTGGGTGGTTTGTATATATTTAAAGTGTAGATTACAAAACTGTGCGTCGAAATCTTTTTTTTTTTCGAAATTTAATTTAAGTCCAAATAATCCAAATTTGCCCTAATCGGAGTTTAGTCTCTCGGAGATGACCTACTTTCTGATGACGATCGTCGAGTATGATGACATAGACATTTTGATGATGCTGCATTCTGTTGTTTATAAATGAGGTCAAACGCGTGTATTATATTCATTTTTATTATTGTACTCTGAAAGAAAGTACTACTTACTGTACTGTGAGTGTGTACTACTTAGAAAGAAAGAAACAGAAAGACACACATTTATTTAACGGCCACGAACACTTTACAATTACAAATAAAAGATAATAACTTCTCTACTATGTAAAGCTTATTGGGAAAATTCGTCACATTCAAAAACTCGTTAACACAGTTTACACACATCATCATCACACGCTATACGTCGTGGGTTTGAATTCCAACCTGCGAGAGATAATAAACTTATTCAATTGCGGCATCTAGTTTACTACATACAACGTATTACAAGTGACGATCGGAAGAGGTAGAATCAATACTAGCGCTACCGGAGGGGCAGCGGCCAATAGTGTACTAATTATAATCGTTCCATTTTTATTATTTCTAAATATTCACTTTTAATGAACTTGGCTCCCTGATGTGCTAGTTTGAATCCTGAGCAAAAAAGTCTATATTGGCGCAGCACTCGCCTTATCTGCAACGTGATGGATCGGACGAGAAGCAAGTTTTTGTCTCGGGGTAGGGATGAGCGATAGGCCGCTTGTTTGGTTTAATTAGTGAGCGATGTGGACGAATTTTGGCCGTGACACTACGAACTACGGCATTGTGGGAATGTAAGCAACAGGGTTCCAATTTTCATCTTTAGCCCAGAAGTGAGCGGGCCGGAATTTTGCATTGTTCTATCTCTGAGATCCCGGGTTCGGTTCCTAGTCGGGTCAATGTAGAAAACGAACTTTTCTAAATTGTCTCAGGTCTTAGTGTTGTGGTACCGTCGTTTTTTCTAATTCCTGTAAGACAAGTACTTAAGCTACTTACAATGATGATGTTGTCTAATATTTCAAAACATTATTATCGATTTCCTTGTCAGTACAAATATTATAAAAAGAAATTTGTTTGCAACATTCGATTACAAACAAATCTCTAATAAATACATGAAATATCGGCGCCAAAAGTTATTCCTTTCGAGTGACGTGATGTATTGAGCGCGGGGTCGGAACGGGTTTTTGGTCGCGTTGCGCGATGAGTGATGAGAGGGAAGCGTTTGCTTTAATTAGTAATATTGTGGCCATTGGTGACAATCTCTTGGAAGCAGTATTTCCTGCTACAATATAAAAAAATATACAAAAGCAATAAAAAACAAATAAATAATAAATATTGGACAACATCACATACATTGCCCTGATTCTGTGGTAAGTAGCTTAAGCACTTGTGTTACAGAAATCAGAAACAACGACGGTACCACAACACCCAGACCCGAGACAATACGGAAAAGTTCGTTTCCCATATTGACCCGACCGGGGATCGAACCCGGAACCTCAGAGATGGCGCTCGCCAAAGCCAGGCCCGCTCGCCTCTCGGCTACGGAGGTCGTCAAATAGTATTATAATTTTTTTTGTGAACGATGTGTCTACGTTTACAGACTAGTAAATCTAGTGAGTGTAGTAGTGTACATATTAATTTTGTTACTTAAAACACATCAAGTATTTTATTTTTGCAAAATAATTTTTACTTTTTTTATCTGCGGAACTAAAGAACCGAAACTGAAGCCGCCTTTAGCGTGACGACTGATTGCAATACACTCGAAAATTTTAAAATAGTGTCGTCAACGCCATAAAGTATTTACTTAAGTATTGTTAAATAATCCATAATATGCAATGTTTAGTGATAAATGAAAGTTATCAATTAAATGTTTAATTCGCGTGCAATACATTTGACATTTTAAATATAGTGACTGTCAAAACCTTACTTAATTACATTCAGGAAGCAAACTAAGTAATGTTTTTAACCTGTCTGTGTCCTCACTTACAAGTAGCGTGATGGAGAGAGCGCGGTCGAAGCGAGTTCACATTCACGTCGCGGGATTACTGATGGACGGACGTGTTTGTTTTAATTAGTACCTAACTAGTGACTCAGCCTGGCTTCGCACGCGTGCGGAATTAATACTGCTTTTTTGTACTACATGTCAAATGTTTTAGATTTATTTATAAACTTTATTGCATAAATAAAAATACTAATACGCTAATAAAAGTACGGTAGGAACATTCCATACCAGTCAACCCGTCAACTCTTAGGTTGTTGCAGACAGTTTATAAGTGCGAAAACTTTAACAATGTGTACGGATTACAAAAAATAAATAAAAACAAATAAATAGTTATAAACTAAACGCTATAGACATTTTAAAATAACATTCAAAATCAGCCATTCTCTTCATAAGGCGTTCTTCTATCTCAGCTTGGGAAGCCTGCAGTTGTGCTGCTACATGTGCCATTGTAGTGTGAAAGAAAATGATTTGCTTTGCAAAAATGTCAGTGAGATAAGAGCTGGTAAGCAGAAGCGAAAAAAGATCTATATCATTAAGAAATCACTTGTTTTCTATTTTTAATAAATTAAAACATAGCAGCAAAATTTGAGCCTTCTAACTTATTCGACACCTACCGCCCAAAAAAAGCGTTAATGTATGAAATCATACTTATGGATGTCCTGGTAGAGAATGCTCCTTATGTAAGTCAACTTTTTGTACTTGTTTTTGTGAAATTAATATTATGAATTTAAAAAAAATCGGTTGATGTTAGGTATATGAAAAGCGTGGCATCAACACGCGCGTAACGTTAAAATTTATAAAGATTACGGGTTTAATTTATATGAATAAATGCAATTTACGTCAAAATAAATAAAAACCAATAAATTGAACCAACCGTACTTTTTCTTCCACCCATAAAATAAAGCGGCATGATCTAGTAGAATTACTAGATCATGCTTTATTTTCATAGGCAATTTTGTATAATTCACTCTTGCTACTCGTTATAGCTCTAATAACGTCAAAAGTTTGTACATTATTGTTTTAGTTGGGTGACTCGCATATTTTGCGACTACTTTGTTCGGGGATAGGTATAATAATTGTGGGTCGTTTTAACAAAAAGTGGCTGACATTTGCATACATTTCGACGAGTCATACAGTACAATCAATCAACGTTTGGGTACCGTAATGGCTTACAAGCTCCCAGTTTGTTAGCATACATTTTTAACTTTGAACGTAAAGGAGGGTGTACGCGATGAGATTGTATAATTTTTAATTAGGTACTTTATACTGATACAAATAATTCCTACTACATGCAATATTTTTTTCTAAAACCGGGAGTTTCCTGGTTTATTTTAAAATATAGTCCGTTTCCGGCTATTTTTAAAAAATTAAAGAGAAATAATTTTTTATTTGTAATTTTATTTTATTTTTCTGTTGGTGGTTCTTAACCGATTTCAAAAAAAGGAGGAGGATTTTTAATTCGACGGTATATATTTTTGGGTTACATAATTTTTATGTTGTTAGATCTTCCAACCCTCGATTGGTTTACACTAAAGCAGTTCATTATGACGAACGTTAGCTAGAAGTCCTCTATTCCTACTAGTCACGGAAAAGTTTTTTGTTAATGGTAAAATCATTTATTGGTTAAATATTGATTTGATTTGATTTCATTATCTTTCAAAATTTATTCAAATGCAAAACTGATTAAAAGTAAAAATTTACTTAAAAATACTCTCAAAATGTTTCTCATTATTATCAGTGAACATAAATTAAGGCTTTATTTATTAAATAATTACTATGAACAACAAGCTTCAATGAGAAACTAAAACTTGCGAAGTGCCAATCCATCAGAACGCCTGCATATTTTCATTTAAACATTGATACTAACCTTTTATTAAGACCTAGCGATTATTTCCATTGCAAATGCCATTTTTTCTCTCCATCCTTCCTGCGATTAATATAAGAACAAAGGCTTCCTGCCTCAAGTCAAAGGAGTATCTGAAACCGGAGTCTTTCTCAGAACACAACTGGCTACATAATTAAATGATACAAACATTCGATTTCAAAAGACGTTATTAAGTATCTGGTTTTGTTTCTTTTACGTCGAGGAATTTCAATTGCATTACTTACTTGAGTTCTTCATTTTTGTTAAAATATTGCATTATTAAGAGTAGATAGATAATTATCTGTAAAGAACGTATATTGTTTACTAAAAGTGGAAGTACTTCCGCCGAGCTAGGTGTTATCTGCTAGGGGACATCAAGTTTTGAGAGAGGTAGGGCATAGCGATTTATCGCTCGAGCTGGAGCAGCCCGACTGGTGAAATACCGCAGCCAAATAACAATAACTTCTGTGTTGTTGTGTTTCTGCGTGTGAGTGAGGTTTCCAGAGCTCCTGGGGGATGCTACGTTAGTAGCAGGGGTAAAGCCTTCAAGGTAAGCGCGACAAGTCCAGTAACAGATTTATTATGGTTTACTAGTCGCCCTTAAGTTAGGACCTCATTACCACTTAACATCAGGTGGGATGAGGTCAATCTTGAAATGCAATATAAAAAAAAAACAATTGTCACACCCAGTTGGTACACATATAATTCTTGGCATGTAAGGTGCATACCTCCGCGACCTTGCCGAATACTATGAATTATATCAACCTGTATGGTCCAAGGGAAGAGTTACAAGTGAAATTAAATTGAACGTATAGTGTTTTTCATGTAAAATGATTCTTGTGACACTTCCAATGCCAATCGTCCTAACTCGAAAACTCTGTCATCGCAATGTAGGATCAATGTATTAATTGGCTAATCGTGGATTACGTGTGGAGCGTCGTTTACTACGCCAATTCTGCTGACGCCGTATTTGTGTCGACTTGTAGGTCATGTCGTAGGTCGGACCATATCTAACCTCGCCATCAGACTAATAATCTAATATATAAAATTCTCGTGTCACACAATGTTCGTTCCCGTACTCCTCCGAAACGACTTGACCGATTCTCATGAAATTTTGTGAGCATATTGAGTAGGTCTGAGAATTGGCCAACATCTATTTTTCATACCCCTTAATGATAATTACTTAAAAAATATTTATATGGCAAAACCACGTTTGCCGGGTCAGCTAGTTGTATATAATATTTTGTTGTTCGCATTAATTATAACCAGGACTAAGTTTATTATTATAGACAAAAGACGTCCTTTTGGATATACCCGAAAACATCGACAAATATATTATCAAGAAACACCAAAATGGCATCTCCCTTTGCGGCGTGAGGCTCGAATCTACGGCCTTCACGTATCGCGCGTGCTGCTCTTCCAACTGCGTTAATTTATTTATTTATTTAAAAACTTTATTGCACAAAATAAAAAGTAAAAAAGGCGGACTTAATGCTAGAAGCATTCTCTACCAGTCAACCGTTGGGTCATGCAGATAGTTGGTTTATGGGTGCGGTAACAGTAAAAATGTGAGTATAGATTGCAACAAAAATAATTATAACAAATAGCAATAAATTAAACACCAGAATAGAATTTTCATACAAAGATAAATTAATAAAATAATAAAACAAAATAAAATAATATATACATCTATCTAATAACAACAATATATATAATATGAAGCAAACAACTGAATACATAAAGAAAATCCAGTTAAGCAAACAAAAACCGCAAGATATCGTAGGAGATGAATTTTTCTGTTGTATTGACCTCTTAGCTTCCGGTAAGTGCCCTCTGCCGAATATGTTTAGAACATACAAACATACGTAAGGGTCGTGAATTCGAGCGTCACAACAAAAGGAGAGATGAAATGTTTCGGTTTCTTTAAAGTACTTCGAGGAATGAGTATTTATTTATTTATTTATTTAAGGACAGTTTACAAGTCACACACAAATCACATTAACATTCACAATGATTTAACAATAAATTATAGTGTGTTCTTAGTTACAAACTGCCACGGCAAGCACTAAACACTAGGAAGCATTGTTAGTATCCGATTTTACAGGAGGGAAGTCAACATCATTCTCAATCAATTCAAATCAAAAGGAATGTTTGTGGTGGTAGACCTCAATCGTTTACTTGATCGCTATTGTGCAGCACGTATTATTTTAAGTACGATGTTTTAGATTTTCTAGGCCCTGACTTGGTATACTACCGCAGCCCCACACCGCAAGGAGAGATGAATTTCTGTTTCTTTAAAATATTTGGAGTTCGCTAGTAAGGCGTGAACCTCTATAAAAATCTGCTTATTCCTCTATTAGTCTCCAATAATCGTTTTTTCTGCTTACAGCGGGAGTACGGGACGCGGTGGCCCGGTATCCAGTTCTGGTGTTTGTGCATGGTGAGAGCTACGAATGGAGTTCGGGAAACCCTTACGACGGTACAGTGCTGGCGTCACACGCTGGGCTCCTGGTAGTCACCATTAACTACAGGCTTGGGATACTGGGTGAGTGCTTGTGGTCTGTAGTGTTGCCGAATAATCGATTACCGATTAATCGATGGAAACGATCTTAAATAAACTAATAATCTATAATAACGGTTATACCCATTTTGTATGACTGCATTAAAGTTGATTATATTGGATAGGAATTCGAATCGATATTTTTTATTATACTGATATACAAAGTTGACAGTATCGAATAGTCCAATCTATTTTAATGTCTTTTGTAGCAAGTTTTACAACGACTAGATGAGTGGACCACTAATGCTTCCAATGGTTCCAATATTTTACGTTTCGTAATGTTCAATAAAGACTATCAGTTTTTCTACGAGTCGTTAATTCTAATTTCAAATTTTCCTTCCGTATCAGCTGACATCAGTCGTCTGTGTGTCGTTTTTAGCTTACGCCTCGTAAAATTTATTACTAGCAGTAACTAGAACGGTCGTTTTTCAAATATTGGAACCGTCTGCTTAGTTTTCTCAATCAATGTCACATTGGCGATTGTAGGCAAAACTGTTTAAAAGTGATGTAGCTGCAAATATTAATAATTCATTGATAAGGATACATTTCGCATAGTCGCAATAGACACAAGGCAAATATAAATTTGCCCTAACGTGATGTGATTCCCGACCCGTCAGTCCAATTCCAGTCAAACCTTACATAAACCAAACGAGTTTCCACGCTTCAACATCAACCTAACCTCAGCAAAAACTCGTAATTACGTATATAACGAGCTCCATCTCGCAGTTGCGGATAATTCTGATAGTTTACGATCGTCGAACATGCGAGCGAGAGATTACGCGTGTGATCGAAGCAACTTAAATTAGTTGCTGTGTCGATGATGAATTCGTCGGGTTAGTGGGAAGATGGATGCGAGCCGTGCGTGTGTGCGTGACCCGAGTTTTTAATAAAATGGTTTTGATTGATGCTAAAGTGTATTTTCGTTTATGAGCATAAATTGGTATGGTGATTTTGAGTTGGGAAGTGATGGGTGTGGTTTTTTAAGTTCTGCTTTATTACAAAGGTCAAATATTTCTTTGTTAAAGTAAGTTACATATAACACTTTTGAGTCGTCATTGAATACTCGTATAATGCTAAGTGACTCTACTGCTGGTTTGGAACCTTTTTATACCGAGAAGACAGCAGTAAGAAACTCAGTAGTTGCAGTAGCAATATCAAATTGTGTATGTGTATGTCGCAGGCATATTAAGTAAATCCGCCGTTTACATACGGCGTCGTCAGTTTAAAAACGAATGCTGGTTTGTAAAATGCCGAAGACAAAATGTCATTATGTATAATACCGCGTCAAATTGAAGTATAGCTTGACAAAGCTAGGGTGACTATAACATTTTGTTTGCCAAGGACAGTATTATTGAAATTTAATAACACTAACGAACTGTCAGTTTAAAAGTGTTAAAAATATGAAATGTTTCAAATATATATGAAATCCCTAGTAAATGACTCTTCTACTGTTTTATTTGTTACTGAATATAATATTATTATTATAAATGAGTTAGACGTGGCGCTTCGCCGGCCGCTACCGGGGCACGCCCGTTACGCTCGCTCGGCTTGCGCTTCACTTTAGTCACTTACCTTTTTTTTTTTTTTTTTTTTTGTTTCCGGGTGGAAATGCCTTCGCACCGTCACCCTCTGCCACGGGGAGGCAGAGGGTGGTGTGTCGGACTTGCACCGACTAAAACCACCCGGGTGGTCCTACTCTGCGCAGTGGCGGGGGGGGCCGGGATGCGCTGAGCGATGCTACACAATCCCCCCCCTAAACGCAATTGCAGCGCAAGCGAGCGCTGCTCGTCTCGGTGCGGCGGTTGGTGGTGCCGCACCACAGGGCATGCCGGACCACCCAGCATGCCCCGGACTCCTCGTTTGGCGCCAGAACTTCCCCGTTTCTGGCGCCTTCGGTATTCGCGGCCAATTATTGGCCTCATTCGCCGGATATTGACATCGGGGCTGGGCGGGGCGGCTGTTGTTGAGTCGCACCGGGAGCCTGCCTCCGGTTCTTCTTAGGGGCCTTGCAGGCCGATCCCCCCACCACATGGTTGGCCTTCCTGCCCGCTGTTGCACAGACCGTGCAGTGCGGCTGCGATACGCATGCCCGGGCAAGGTGGCCAGGAGCACCACATCTGTAACAGGTAGTGCTCCTGTCTATCTCCGACCTGCAATGCAACCGAACGTGCCCCTTTTCGAGGCACCGGAAGCATCGCAGGTCTCTGGTCTCCAGCAATTGGACCTGTGCTGAAGACCATCCCACCATTACTTTTCGGCCATCCACCAATCTTTTAGCCACTGCTAAGGGACACCTCACCCAGCAGGAGCCCATCCCTCGACCTGCACGCCGGACCTCCCCGATTTTCACTGCCTCTTCTTGGCATTCCCCTTTTTCCGCGACCGCGGCAGCCACCTCAGCGGCGGTAACAGAGTCATCCAGCCCGGATAGTCGCAATTCCGCGAACTTTTCGGGCCGGGAGACTCGGACTCCGTCCGCCGCTAACAATTCTCTGAGTTGGCCTGCGAAGGCCTCCGCCCTACTACGGCTCTCGGATTCGGAGCCGTCGCCTTGGATCTCCAATAGTAAGCCGCCGGTGATAGCCCGACGGCATTGGAGACCCGTTATCCCCAGCGCACCCAGAGAGATTTGGGCTCTGGCTTTAAGAATAGCCGTCTTCAACGTCATACCCCGCTCCACGGCCTCTGGCAGCAGTGTCAGAACAACTGCTGCCGACTGAGCGGGGCGTAGGCTGGGTAATTTAGGTCGCCGCTTCTGTTTCGTCACCTTAGGCGGGGACTGGGGCAGCTGGGGTGCAGTTGGTGTTGCACCTTTCTTTCCTCCTTTCCGCACCACCGTAGCCCACGAAGTAGGAGGAGGTGGCAGGGGTGGCTGGGACTCCTGGGCGGTTTGGGCCACTTTTTGGGCCTTGGGCTGCGCCGCCGGCTTGGCTTTTCTTCTCCCTTTGGAGGGCGCTGGGGCAGTGGGCCTTTGCGCCGCAGCTGAGGTGCTGCTCGCATTTGCCCGTGTGTTTGGCCCAGCGCTCGGCTCCACCACCACTGAAGGAGACGTCGATTTGGCCGCTGTCTGACGCCCTACCACTGCCTTCAGCTGCTTCTCAAGCTCCTGGAAGCGGGTGTCCATATATCGGAGCATTCTTCCCTCGCTCTCCCTGCCGTCTATTGTTGGGGGGGGGGGTGCTCGCACCTCCGTCTTCTGCTGGAGAAGAGCGACTTGGCTGCGTACTTCGGCCAATTCTTTGGCCTGCCGCTCCACCTCTTTTTGCAGCCTCTCATTCTCCAGCTTAGCCGCCCTGGCTTCAGCGGCCCCTTCCTCTTTGGCACGCTTTACAGCCTTCTCCAGCTTCTGGATCTCCTCATTTGATGTACGCTTGTACATCATGGCAGCCACACGGTCCCACTCGTTGGCTGCCATGATTAGGGCCTTCATGTGGGTCCCTTTTAGGTGCCCCGACCCCCTCGCCACATTCCGCACTAGGTCCGCCGTCGACATGGCCTGGGCGGCCAGGAGGAATGAGGGCCGGTCCTCAAGGTTCGGCGACTCCTCTTCTCGGGCATACGTTCTTGGCGAGAGAGATCGCTCAACGTATTCTATCTCACTCGCCTTGTGCTGGACGTCTTGCACTCCTCCCGAGATCACCTGTTCCCATTTCTCCTCCGACGCCTTTTTGCGCTCCATCTTCTCGGTCTCCAACAACTCGCGCCGAATCATCTCCTTGGCCGCCGCCACACCAACCCATTCTCCGGTTGTTGGCGGCCGGCCACGCCCTCTCTTGGCAGTGTTTGCCTTCCGGAGGGTGACTTCCCCCGTTGGCTCCAGGTTGGGCCGCTTACGCCCAGCAATATTCCCCCCTTCGTCAGACACTGACGAACAGCTACCACTGCGGCTCCGGTCACTAATGCGCAAAGAGCGCCGAGTTGGCCGGACCGCATCTTCATCCGACACACTCATCTCCGAGATATCAGAGACATCATCAGAGTCGATCTCACTTCCCCCCCTAACTACTATTTCCCCCTTTTTGTTTTTGTTTTTTGCAGTTTCCATTTTGGTTCCCACGACTACTACTGGAACAGTCGGTCACCCCGTGCAGAGCCAGTTGCAAGGGGAAGCCTATTACTCACCCGGGGTCGGCCGGTGCCGGGTGGTGGGGTCGATATGAGGAGCTTTATCCCAGCTCCTCACCATCCCTCCGAGGGAGAGATGGCCCCGACGTTTCGAGCCTCGCCCAACGTCGGGCTTAGGGGGTTTTTTAGGGAGGTGTCCTTCCTCTTGGGCCGGCCAATTAAGGCAAGCCCCCTACCCCTCCTCCCTCCCCAGGCCTACCTGGGCTACAGGGAGGAGAAACAGGTTTGCCGGTGTTGGTCCTGAGAAGGACCGCGTCTCCCCAGCCACTTTGGCCGGTTCGACCCACCGACCCACGCCCACTCGCCTCGCCCTCCACTGCTCTTCTCAAAAACCGAGAAGGGCAGCAGAAGACGGTATTCCCCACCCCCCCATTCCCCATTCCCCCCCATTCCCCGTTCCCCAACCCACCTACCCCAACCCCCCCAATGCGTTTGGTCCGCGGGAGCTACGCTCCGACCCCCGGCTGCCGTCCGCAGGGCATCCCTGTAAGCGGGAGTACCCTCCGGGCGGCAGCCGACGGCTTCCCACGCGCCAGGTAGGGGTACACCTCCCCCCCTGGTTAGTCACTAACCTACCCTAACCTAACCAATGGAATCGTTAATTACTTCAATTAACCTTAGATTAAGTAATTGATGTTGAATAAAAGTCATTTTTGTTACTTTGATATTTTAATGAAGTATCAAAAGAGAACCGAAACCTGAAAGAAAAGTCTTAATTTGTCCAAACAGTGTTTTATTTATGGTCACCCTAAAACTACAACCAACTGTAGTCATTTTGCCTGATTTCGCATTCGGCATATCACATAACAGCGAGCGTTTTTAAACAGACGACGCCGTATGTAAACGGCAGATTTACTCAAAATGCCTGCGACATGTATACCACTTTGGAGTGAGTCTTAAATTTTGTTTTGAAAAGTAAAGATTCATATATTTATTTATTGATTTGTTCCCAAAAGGGGCACCCGTTTTCGTATTAAATCGGTGTAATGTGAAATAAATTTATTTTCTTCTTTCTGGTTTCACTTGTAATTTCAAAGTTCATTCAGAGAATCATTAGATTTTCCGTCTGATCACACTTCGAAGGGCTTTAATTGAGTGGGTTCCATACGTTTAAGCTTCAAAAACTTGACGTATATAATTGATTATCTAATATTTACAAGAAGAATTACTAAGTCTTTTAGGAATTTTGAAAAACAAGTTAAACAGTTGGTAAAACCCCGAACATTGCGGCTTTACATTTTGTATTAATTTTAGTATACATAATAAAATTGTCACCAACCCGCCCTCTTGTTTTTAAATATCATTATTAATAAACATTGCACAATATCACATACTTTGCTCTGATTCAATGGTACCTCGATATTCACCCGACCGGTAATCGAACCAGGGAGTTCAGAGTGCGACGTCAAAGTCCGGCCCATTCGCTTTTTAGCTACGGACATAGTAGAAAGAGAACAGTAGGTAAACTAGCGCCCCGACCGAACGATAACTGCCTATACCCCTAGGGCTGTCAGTGAAAATTTTCGACACCTATTGTTATGTTTAATTCCCCGTATGGTATGCAAAGCAGCAGAGATCTTCAAGAAGGTTGTAAAAAAGTTAGCGTGAAGAAAGATAATTTCTGATTTGTCGAGTGGGTATTAAGATAACCGTACACACTGCAGTACCTGTTATATTTAGTTGTTGTACTAGCCATATTTAGGTGATTGTTATTACGATGCGAGCAAATATGTGTAAACAAACTTTTTGATCGGAGAAGTTCGCTACAGTCTGACATATGTTAAGACTACATCCATATATTTTACGTTTTTCTATTAAATAAATATTAAAATTACATTTTTGTCACTTTTTTGTAATGTTTTATATGGTAAATTTATGATTTAGAAGATAATTTAAAAAACAAAATTATGCACAATCTCCGGTAATTCAATCGGATATGTCAAATTCACCGGTGATTTTCTCCGGTGCCATAATTTCGCTCCGGTGCAAAGCCCTAACTGAGGTGACTCTGAAAGATTGTGAATATTTGTCAGCGTGTGGCGGTAAAGGGCGGGGCGGGCCGCGCACACATAGTAGCCACGCTCCGTGCATTTGTTGGAGGATTACATACTTCTCTCTTTCTACTATGCTACGGAGCTCGTTCAAATTATTTGAAGCTTTTAATGTTGTCTTAATTGTGCAAAGAACTAAAACTTATATACCACAATAGCAAAGTACCAGCGAAAACAGATGACGCGCGTTAAATCGCCTCATTTGGGTTAAGCCTAAAAAGTTACTAATTGGAAAAGTTTCACAGTCCCAGGATCAACCTATGTACGTATATGTAAACCATCCTATGCGTAAATGTGAATTACGCCTCTAGGTTGCTATAAAAAAAAGCATAAAGGCATAAAATTTATCGGAAATGGTCCTAGGCAATTCGATTTCAAGAATAGGTTGTCAACCTTTTTCAGAGTTTTTACGATCTACAAGACATTTTACGTCTATAGTTCAGTTTCTATCAATCCGTCGAGGTAACTCAATTTAAGAATGGAGGAACTACCTACTCGCAAAGACAAGTATGTGTAACAGGTTTTCGTGAAACGGTTTTAGGTCAGGCAAAGGTTCCGTTTTTTATTTTTAATGTAGACTATCTTTTTGCAAGAAATTAGGATTTCGACATCAGTATGTTTTGGAAAATGATCGTAACAAAAAGCCTTACATTAGTTTATCTCAACAGCAAGCTAAACCTAAGCTATATAAACTAATTTTAGTGGAAATACCTTACAAGCTTTTTTGTTCCTTGTGGGATTCGTGCTCACCTCCCTTCAAAGTTCAACGCTTTGACCACTCCACCACAGAGATTTCATAAAAAAACTAGCTAATACCCGTGCTTTCGCCTTTGTTTGTATATGTCATCTCTCTTTTACCAAATGTCATCGAAATCCGTGTAATAGCTTTTGTGTGAAAGAGTAACAAACACCCATCCAGCATCCATACAATTTCACAAATGTATGTGTTGTAAAAATGTACCTTTATGAGAGATAAAAAAAGAACAACACACTGGAGAATAGAAAACATTTATTTAAAGTACTAGGATCGCATAACTTTCAACTAGTCACAATAAATTATTTTATTCAAAAAGATACAAATACAAACACAATACATAATCGCTTATCGTTCTATTCTTAACTAAAGGCACATTTTCTCCTGAGTCATTGCTATTGGTCGCTATGATTATTGCGTGATGTTATATAGCCTTAAGTCTTAACCAAAATATATATTTTATTAGCACTATCGAACAAAATGAATTAAATAAAAGAAAGTTTTAGAACAGACAATCTGATTTTTAAACACAAATTACACCCTACAATTGAAATGCTAACTCTAGGTCAGATAACACGTCCGTAATCTTCCACGTCTCGAGCAAAAGTGACTTTTTCTATCCGTTGTGTATCTCGTGACGTATTTTCTGTCACGAATTGGCGGGCCGACTCCTGATTGGTCAAAGCAGCGCCTCACTCCGATTGGTCGTTTCACAACTTCGGGCGAATTTTAGTCAAATTAACTCCTCTTATTCCAATACGGCCTCTCCTGACTGGTGAACGTCCGCGGTCACCATTTCAGCAGCTAGCGACTCGTCCTGGACTGATGACACATCGCGATCAGGTTCATTGCCATCTAGCCTGACATGTTGCGTATCTGTATCTCTAGATGTTCCAGGGCACGACTCCATTTCACGATGGGCGGCATCTATGTTAGATGTAGACTCCTCATCGGTATCTGTAACGATTTAAGCAAAACAAAAGTCTTGTTAGAAAACTTTTAGAGATCTCTTTAGCAATCATCGTATTGCTAAAGATAATTTTAAAAACCTAAGTATACATAGCTGGTCAGCAATACAATAGCTTGATGTTTGCTATTATAACAAACACAAAATACTATCGAGAAAGAGGCGCAACGTTAGCTTTTCTCTATACAGCGAAAGAGGCACGACGTTTGCATTTCGCACAACTATGGGAAGAGGCACGACGTTAGCATTCCCGTCCAACAATCAGCACATTAGGGAGGAAGCACAACGCTAGCTATCCCACTGATCACAGCCAAAAAGAGGAAGCACTACGTTAGCCTTTTTAGAAACAAAATAGAGGATCTAAATCTGTTAACTCACTCTCAAAATACGCAGCATAGGTTTCTGGAGTCCACTCGCCTCGCCATGGCACCATGTACTCTGCTGCAGCTTGGGTAGACTTCCCATATGAGCCAGATACAAGGCGTAACTCATAGCGCCCTTGTGGAAGCGCCTTTATGACACGGTAAGGGCCTCGCATACCAGAGTCAAGTTTGCCTGTTACCTGAGCATGTTTGATAACAAAAACCAATGAATCAACATCAAATTTGCGAGCCGGAGTCCTTCCCTTATTTACATAGTTGTCCTGTCTTCCTTGGTTAGCTCGAAGTCGTTCAGATACTCGCTGTCTAGCCATATCCCGTAAAGATTCACGGTTTGGATGTGATCCTTCTAATGCTACGTCACGCACAAGACTACGAATCAATGGAGTTGCAGCTTCTACTCCAACCATCAAGTTTAACGGAGACAATTGCGTAGTTTTATGTTTGGTGATATTTAATACCAGCTGTAAGCGCCACATTATATCTGACCATTCATTTTGACAATAATTCGATTGAATTCTAATCATATTAAGAAGCGTCCTGCAGTACCGCTCAACTTGTCCGTTGGACTGATGCATTTCTGGAGTAATAAGGTGTACCTGAACACCTAGCTGTGCCATCCAATTAAGGAAATCGTTACATTGAAACATACGTCCACGATCAGCTACAATCAATTTGGGAGTGCCAAAAAGTGAAATGGTATTTGTTATGCAACGTTTCAATTCTGTAGCATCTTGTTTAGCCATTGGATACAAAAGACAATATTTAGAAAATGCATCGACTACTATAAGGACATAGCGGTAACCATTAGACTGTTCTAGTGGTCCGAGAGCATCAACATGAATAGTTTCAAAGGGATTGTCAGGCTTGTCCCATGAATGGATAGGTTGAAGCGGTGCCCTAGGGATCTTTTTGTAAGACATACAGATTACACAGTGCGAGATATACTTCTGTACAAATGCTCGAAGACTAGGGAACCAGAAGTGTTTTCGAATAAGATCTACAGTTTTATCAACACCCAAATGATCGTGCTTGTCATGGAAGACGCGGAGTAAACTCAATCTATGTCCCTTTGGGATGTAACATAAAAATCTGGGACTCTCGCCTGTAGGTGCGTATTTGTAATAGAGTAGATCATTTTTAACTAAGTACTGATTGGAATCTAATTGCCCTTCAGTCAACTTTTGAATAAGGGTCTGAGTTTCATCATCTGCTGCCTGCGCAATCTGAGCCCAATTTTGCGGCTTAAGAGTACGAACTGCATTGATTGGATTACGGTTCAAATAATCCGCATGGGACATAGATACTCCTTTTCGATATTCGAGTGAAAAATCATAGTCTTGCAAATACAGCCACCATCTTGCTATTCTTGGCATCAAATCCTTTTTTTTTTGAGTAGATTTTAAAGCATTACAGTCTGTTACAACTTTAAAAGGAATTCCAACAAGATAGTGCCTGTAATGTTGCAGAGCTTTAACTACCGCCAGGGTCTCTAATTCGTAGGAGTGGTACTTTGGTTCTGCTCCTTGAGTTCGCTTACTAAAATAACCGACAGCGCGTTTATAACCACCTTCATGAATCTGTAAAAGTACAGCGCCGTACCCCAGCGAACTGGCATCCGTATGCACCTCTATAGGTAGGGTTGGATCATAAATTGCGAGAACCGGTTCATTAATGAGATAGTTAATCAGTTCGCGTCTAGCCTGCTCTTGTTCGTTACCCCACAAAAATAGTACACCTCTCTTAGTAAGATGCGAAATGCAAGCGGTTTTAGCGGCAAAACCAGGAATGTATCGGCGAAAATAGCTCGCTAAACCAAGAAACTGTCGCACTTGTTTAACATTTTTGGGTGTAGGTGCTTCGACAAGCGCTTTTACTTTTTGTTGACTCGGCCGTACCTGACCCTCTGAAATTGTGCGCCCCAGGTACTCAATTGTTGTCGCTAAGAATGAGCATTTCTTCAAATTAATTGAAAACCCTGCACTCGTTAGAGTTTGAAGCACCTCGCGTAAGAGTGAGATCCCCTCATCTACGGAGTCACTCATGACCAGAACATCATCAATGTATACCAAGACTTTACCAGATTCTATGAGCTTTTTCAGTGTTTTTGAAATGATTCGCTGATAAACAACTGGAGCGTTTGCCAAACCATAAGGCATCTTCAAATACTCAAAATGCCCTTCAGGTGTAACAAAACCAGTAAGCGGTATAGATTCCGCTTGCATAGGAATCTGGTGAAATCCAGTTGCCATATCCAGGCTGGTAAAAAACTTATGCTTGCCTAAGCGATCTATATGATCTTCTATTAGAGGGAGTGGGAATCTGTCTTTGATAGTTATCTCATTAAGTTTACGGAAGTCCACACACATACGGTCGGACCCGTCCTTTTTTTTAACTAGCAGTATTGGACTAGCATAGTCAGACTCCGACTCCCTAATGATTCCTTTTTCAGTAAGATCTTTGACAATCTCACGAACGCGTAATACTTCGGATTGCGAAAGTCTATACGGTCTATAATTTACCGGCGTATCACATTCCAGCTTAATTGCCATACTACCGGTGGTAACGGTCGAGGTTGCTGTACCGCAGATAAAGGACTGCTCAAACTCTTTGATTACATCAAGCAGTTTGTGAAGTTTATCACCGCATAAAGTGGTATTACATATACATGAGATACCCTAGTCAAACATTGTTGATCCCGAGTGCGAACATATGTGACGCCTTCACGGTTTAGCACATCGGTACCAACAATTATTGGAGTATTCATAAATTCACAAGGAACCACAAATAAATCTACCTCCAATGTTATTTCATTGAACTCGATTGGCAAAGTTACATAATGGGTCGACTCTATTTCCTGGCTACCTATGCCCTTTAAAATCCGAAAAGCTGGTTTTCGCACACAAGTGAAATGTTTTAAAAGAGATGAAGAGATTAACGAAATCGTGGATCCACTATCAATCAAAACGTCTGTTGGAACACCCTGTATAACTGCTACTACAATATCATTTTTTCGAATATTTTTATTTTCCCGACAAAAATTTACGTTATTTTTGTTACGCAACTCAGATTTCAACTTTGCAAAACAAGTGTCGATTTTATGACCGGTTTTCTTGCAAAAATCACACGGCTCGGATTTATTTTGTATGTGAGGTGTGTTAGTAGCGGTACTACCCTCAGTATTGCGAAAATTTAGATCTTGGGCCGCTTTAAACCGTTTATCACATTTGTTCTGCCTATGACCCGGTAAACCACACCGAAAGCACTTGCCATCGTCAAATTTACGTTTTCTTGAATTTTTAAGAACATTATGATTGGTATTCGCAAAATTACGTTGGCTTTGATACCTCGAATCAGAGCGCACAGGAATGTCACGGTTTGGTTTCACATAAATAGAGAAGAATTCCACTAAATCGGGAATCGATAACTTTGCGTTCGTGGCAGCTGCTCTGATTTGAGGGTCCACAACACCTCGGATAATTATAGCCGTAATTAATTCGTCACTTAAACCCTTCACTATGCGTAAACGGAGCAACGAACGACGCGCATAATCGGCATAGGTTGCGTAATGATCGGAGTTGGTATTCATCACTTCGAATAAAATATTAACCAAATCCGGTTTCTTAGGACACAATGGTTTGAATTCTGTTTTAAAATTACTCCAACTCCGATCACTCGTTACCCACTCACTTAGCCATGCACGTGCGTCACCTTTCAAGCAGTGACCGATGCGAGAAAGGCATTCATTGTCACTCCAGTTATTTAAAACTTTTGCACGATCTACCTCCTCGCACCAAATCTCAATGTCATGCACATTTGGATCAAAATTAGAAATATAAAAGGGTTGATTTGATCTAGCCACGTTGTTTATAGACCGAATAGCATCCACGATCCTTTCCGTTGCACTAGACTCACCGTCACAATCAGTGATGTCACTGGCAGGCAGCGCACGGGATACAGAAGGCTGCGCCGGATCCAATCCTGGCACCAACTTCGGCTGAGCGACATACCTGAACTCTAGACTCACTGAACTATGCCGTCCAGGCATAGGCGGTGGTGGCAGCAGCGGCGACGGCAGCGGCAGCGTTCCCGTAGCCTCTGGTGTAGCCGACGTATCCAACGGTGGTGGTGTAAACGAACGTGCAGTCTGACCCTCCAATGCATTTAATCGTGCCAAAATTAAATGCATTTGATTTTTTAGCTCACTATCAGGACTAGTGTCGTGGCAATTATGATCACGGTTTTTATGCTTTTTACGTCGCTCACTCATAATGGATTCAAATACGTTAAAAATACGTTACTAAAATTAAAACAACTTTTTAAATTTATCACAGGATGGAAACTAATTAAAACGCGTTTATTCAGATCTCACTTCTGATATTAGCACTATCGAACAAAATGAATTAAATAAAAGAAAGTTTTAGAACAGACAATCTGATTTTTAATTATTTTTAAACACAAATTACACCCTACAATTGAAATGCTAACTCTAGGTCAGATAACACGTCCGTAATCTTCCACGTCTCGAGCAAAAGTGACTTTTTCTATCCGTTGTGTATCTCGTGACGTATTTTCTGTCACGAATTGGCGGGCCGACTCCTGATTGGTCAAAGCAGCGCCTCACTCCGATTGGTCGTTTCACAACTTCGGGCGAATTTTAGTCAAATTAACTCCTCTTATTCCAATAATTTTTTAATTAACACTAGTAGTAAGATTAAGAGAGGTAGGGCATAGCGATTTATCGCTTGAACTGGAGCAGCCCGACTGGTGAAATACCTCCACCTTACAGAAGACCGCAGCCAACTAACAATCAGTTTAGTGTTGTTGTGTTTCTGCGTATGAGTTAGGTTTCCAGAGCTCCTGGGGGGTGCTACATTAGTAGCAGGGGTCAAGCCTTCAAGGTAAGGGCGACAAGTCCAGTTACAGATTTATTCATTACCACTTAAAATCAGGTGGGATGAGGTCAATCTTGAAGTGTAATATAAAAAAAAAAAAGTTCGTAAGATAAGCACAAACAAACAACTTCCTGACGTTTATAATATTATTAACGTCTTGTACATTATTAATTAACACAAACGTCTAAAAATCTTGATTTCATTAATCAAAACATTTGGCATTTTTTTACAGATACCAGGATCGCATAACCTTGAACTAGTTACAGCAAGCATTTCCTAAATACACATCGTGACTAGAAACATGTAACCTTACTTTGTTTAACAAGGCAAGGCGCGATCCGATTAGTTTAGGCGAACGCGTCGATGCTTGAACACGCGTGTGATAGCCACCCGATTGATTTAATAAGGCGATTATGGGCACTAAGGTACACTAATTCAATGAAGTAGAAGATTT
Organism: Glyphodes pyloalis; assembly: GCA_037074685.1. Classification (NCBI taxonomy): domain Eukaryota; kingdom Metazoa; phylum Arthropoda; class Insecta; order Lepidoptera; family Crambidae; genus Glyphodes; species Glyphodes pyloalis. The sequence goes on along the minus strand of JAYKKO010000030.1, from coordinate 1,359,842 downwards.
TGTTTGCTTGAACGCCGTTATCTCAGGAACTGTAGGTTTGAATTTAAAAATGATTGTACCGGATAGTCTATTTATCGAAGAAAGCGTAAAGCTATATAACATCACACTACGACCAATAGCAGAGAAGAATCTACGGAAAATGTAATAAAAACGAGATAGTACGTGTGCAAAGCCGCGACAGTCCGCTAGTATTTTATCAACCTTACTTACTTACTTACTCCCATGCCTCGATGACCCAAAATGAGTCTTGGCCTCCGATATGAGAACTCGCCATTTTTCGCGATCCTGTGTGCTGGACCTCAGTCGGCATCTTGCAGCTCCTGAAGATCAGCTTTCACTACGTCGCTCCAGCGTTACCTAGGGCGGCCAACCGGCCGACGTCCAATAGGCCAACCCAGATAAGCTTTCTTGAAGTATTTTTTTAAACGCCCTTATCTCAGGAACTATTTCAAATTCAAAAATATTTGTGTTGGATATTCCGTTTATCGAGAAAAGCTTTATGCTGTTTAACATCACGCTGCGACTAAAAGAAGAAACTATATTTGTCATACAATCAAAGCAGTCTAAACTACATTTTGAACAAATAGAAACTGTGCTACCCGCAAGTTATCGTAGGTGATGATTTTTTCCGTGGTAATGACCTCTCAGCCTCTCAGTGCCTTCTGTCGAATATGTTTAGACCTACATACTTTCTGTTTTTTTTAATTATTTAAAGTTTGCTTGTGCAATGAGAAGCAAAATTTTAAATTTTTTAAAAGGAGTATAGTATGTTGTCCAATGCTTATTAATTTATCCGTTGCTTTCTCGATTTCTCTTCCAGATTTATTATCATACAAATACAGGTTATTTGAAGCTATTTCCTTACGCTACTCGAAATACTTGAAAACCATTCACGTTTCCTTCGTTGCCCAAACGGGCAATTCCAAGCGTTTTGGCAAAGCCAAAACGGCAAGATAGTCGGCTATCTTAGACTATGACTTGCCCATCCCTTTCACACGTATGATGCTCTTGCATAAACAAAAAGGGACGAGTGATTTCGAACCTTTGGTCAACGGTCCGAAACTTCGTACCTACGTAATGTAATATCCTCGCTTTCCGACATTCGGTACTGGGTAAGCGTGAGTCGTATTTGTGTAAAGGTTCTTGTAAATGACATTGAAACAAATTCAAATTCATTTCGTTGATGGGTTCGGAAACTCATTCTTTGGTGTCAATCTTGTTCGCAAGAGGAGCTGTTTTCTTTTTGTTTCATTAAAACATTTTGTCTCTCCATTTTGCACCATGTAAATAGAACGTTTCGAAACTGACAGTGTGTATATGTGGTGGAGGTGTTCTGGCTTCCACAACATCAGAATCCATTTTTGCGTAAAAAAAATCCATGCATTCAAACACACAGACATTCTCTTACATAAAATAAATAAGACTACACGCAAAAACAAGCATTTCTTCAGCCACAAAATTATAACAAGTGGAATTAATTTGTCATTCTTTCAACAACCTTAACCGGCCCACGGAATTCCAAAAGAGGCCTTTCGTACCGCACCGCGATTGTCTCAAAGGATAATACGGCACTTAACGCCGACGATTCAAGTTTATTTCAGTATTATTCAAGTTGGCAAAGTCTGACAATCCACGGTACGACAACGGCCTAATGGCCTAAGGGCGTTTAGATAACGAGTTATGTATTTAAGGAAGTGCCGCTTTAAGAGATTTTGAGACAACGCGCTCTGACGTCATACGAGGAGAATTGATTTTCTCGATGGCAGTTTGTTATATAGCAAAACAATTAAATGATCAGGATTAAATGATCTGGCCAAACGTATTTGCTCACATCATGAATTGTGACCACTTTACAAAGTTTACGAGCAAAATCAAAGCCAAAGTCAATCTTTTTTATTTACATAGATTACATTAGTAATACTTATGAATAGTCTCTATATAAAGCAAATGAAGCTACCTCCGGTTCGGAACCTATAACTAAAGAGAAGATAAGATACCTGCAATAAACTCATTTATGATATGGACAATTCTATGATAAGGCCACGAAATATATATAGATATAGTTATTGACGAACTCCGTAGCCAAAACGAGCGGATCGGACTTTGGCCTCGCGGGGTCGAACCCACGACTTTCACGTATCGCGCTGCTCTTAGCAACTGAGCTAACCGCAAGTTATCGTAGGCGATGAAATTTTTCTGCTGTATCAACCGTTAGCCTCCGGTAAGTGCCCCTGCCGAATATGTTTAGAACTACATACTTATCGGCCCGTGGTACATTCGTTGCAGAAATGTTTGAAAACCACGGAATCGAAGACACCTGGCATCTTAATCGATTTTATTATTTTTATAGTACTAAACGCCGTACTAGCGAACTTTAAATATTAGAAACAGATTTTTTTTTCTCCCCTTGCTGTGCGGGAAATGTACCCACGACCTTCACGTATCGCGCGTGCTGCTCTTACCAACTGAGCTAACCGCAAGTTATCGTAGGCGATGAAATTTTTCTGCTGTATCAACCGTTAGCCTCCGCAATAAAATTTTTCTGTTTCTAATATTTACCTTATAGTTTTTAAAATGGGAACGTGTACGTCTTAGTCTGGATTTCATGGTAAATCAGGGCGACGAATCGATGGCATTTTTAAGTGGCAATAGTTGAAAAGATGAATTTGATGATGAACACTATCCTAAGATAGGGAGTGGAAGTATTCTTCCAACTGCGTTTCGTATCATGTCGCGATGGGAGAGAGGGCTCAGTAACCCTGTGATCCGGTGCAAGGAGGCTGGCCTGGCCACCCAGCTTCGCATATCGCAAAGAGTGAAGCGAAGACGGATCCCGAGGTGGGCTGCGGAAAGCAGGTGGCTCTATGCGGCAAGCCCACAAGGGCAGAGGTGGATCGCGGAGAAAGAGACGGTGAAGAGTCCGCAAGGGGTCCCGACTCCTTGTTGGCCACCGACGGGGTTTTAATCGGTATGAGCCCGACATATTACTATCTGTTCCCCGCAGAGTGTCGGTGCGGTAGCCATTTCTTCCTCTAAAAAATGGTGCTGGAAATTTGACCATGCGTACGAAGTAGCGGGCAAAAGTGACATATAAATATGTTATAAACTACAGCAGCTATGAAACCAATTTCTGGAAATATTATATGCAATAAGGTTTATCTATCTATTTTTCAAATTTAACGCATACCTTTTTGAAATCTATGGCGTGAATACGTTTTGGAACGCTAAGTAAGAAATAAATGACTTAAAGAAGTTTTGAATGCCATATATGTAAGAACAAATTTATTAAATTAATTACAGATAGACATAAGTATCTGTAATTAATTTAAAATATCTTATAAAATAACAAAGGCGTCAGAATTTGTTGAAAGCTTCAATGAGCGTTGAACTTAGATCACAAAATATCTTGTAGCATTTTCCACAAAATAGATTTTAAAATTGTTGCTAAGTTGGCGGAAAGTCGCGACTATACTTTGGAATTTCTGGAACTTTCTAGGGCTTGTTATATTCGCCAGAGAATTCGTTAATTGAGTAATTTCGTTAGATCCAGCGGTGATTTCGATAAAACTGTTCTCAGAAAATATACAAGTTGAAATTCTTTGACTTGAGTGACAAGGCTTATGAAAACATGTTTATTTATCGTTTATTTATTTACAATATTTGAAAAACGATCGGTTCTATTACCGATAGTAATAAATTATACGAGTAAACTAAAACCGAGTGACGGACGACTAATAACAGCTGATATGGAAAGTAAATTTGAAATTAGAATTAACGATTCGTAGTCGGTTGGAGAAAAACGGATACTAATTTTTGACACAAAACAAATCGTAAAATATTGGAACCGGGCGTAAATACACTCCTTCGCTCACGGCATCGTAATGCAAGCGTATTGTAATACGTGCGTACGACGAATGCTATACGAGTTACATGTGCATACATGTTACATGTGCATACATGTTACATGTGCATACATGTTACATGTGCATACATGTTACATGTGCATACATGTTACATGTGCATACATGTTACATGTGCATACATGTTACATGTGCATACATGTTTATAATATGCGAACATTAATACAAATGGCATAAACATATGACCTAGGTGGCGCAGTGGCTAAGGCAGGCGGCCAAAGCGCGAAAGGTCCCGGGTTCGATTCCCGGTCGGGTCAATTTGGAAAACGAACTTTTCTAAATTGACTTGAGTCTGGGTGTGCTGGGATGACGCCCTCAGTTAGTATCCGTCGTTTGGTGCTCATAGTACAAGGGAACACCTTAGTTTGAGACCAGAAGATTGGTGTGATTGTCTGGCGCATTTATTTATTTATTTATATATTTAATAACCTATCTATAAGAAAATATACTACAAAGAAAATTTCAACGACTTGAAAAGATCATCAAAAGCTACTCGATACTCTCCAGAGTTTAAAAATGCTAAACTTGGCAAGAAAAAGATAGGCACTCTGAAAGACTAAAGCATTTATTCTACTGTTGCAACCAGTAAACACAATTACAGGGAAAAATTAAAAATGGGAAGAGGCGAAGTACCTTAAGCAACACACTAAAGTGAATTACTGCAGTTTAAATTTAATTCTTATGCCCACGACATAAGGATGGTACGAATTTTTGACATTTTTGACAACCTCCGTAGCCGAGAGGCGAGCGTGCCGGACTTTGGCGTCGCGCTATCTCTGAGGTTCCGGGTTCGATCCCCGGTCGGGTCAATATGGGAAACGAACTTTTCTATATTGTCTCGGGTCTGGGTGTTGTGGTACCTTCGTTGTTTCTGATTTCTGTAACACAAGTGCTTAAGCTACTTACCACAGGATCAGAGCAATGTATGTGATGTTGTCTAATATTTATATTTATTTATTTAATTCTAAAGCGTTGTCTGACGTACGTTTAAGAAGCCGACTCGCTCCAGCTGCGTATTTGCGCGGCGAGATGGGCCGCTCGGCGGTAGGCGCTGTGGGGGAGCCTGTGTAGAATCGCAAGGAATCCCGACTCCCCCACAATTGCGCAGCGTTGGCCACCGAGGGGGTTTTAGCCGGTGCGAGCCCGACACACCACTCTCTGTTCCCTGCTGAGAGTGACGGTGCGGTAGGCATTTCCCCCTCGACAAAAAAAAAAAGAAGCCGACTCGCACTTGACCTGTTGCTGTTTAAGCTAACACAGTCTGAGACGTTTTTGGTCATTTTGTAATTCAACACATCATTATTTTCTAAGCACCCGTAACTGCCTACACAATACCATTGTCAGACTACGACATGGTTCGTAACAATTCGCAACAAAAGTCCTTAGGACCTTCCAAGAAAAGTATCTACAAGGGTCTAAATACTTAGCGTACTCCAGTCTCCTCGACTTCAGCAAACAAACATGGCTGAGTTATGACGTCACTTTGTAATTCGACAACAATGTGTCAACTTTGCTCTGGCATCTTGCACAAAGCGTGCTTGACGGGGAATGCAAACTTTGTTTTTATTAGGACTCTGTTAAGTATGTGAAATATTGTTTAAAATGATGTAGACTTTACAACAGTGAACATTTTGAAACGCATGTTCAGTTCACTTTTGTTATAGATGAAATACGATGGAAGTAATGTGAATAAAAAACCAAATGTAATGCTCCAATACGATGTTAAAGTCTCCATCGTTGAAATAGTATGTCAAAGTTCGAATAAATGCACTTTGGTGATCACAAACGTTCCATAAATTTTTGCTCTAACCAGGAATCTAACCCAGGACCTCAAGCTCATCATAACGTAGCTGAACTACTGGACAATACTGGACATCACATACATTGCTCTGATCTGTGGTTAGTAGCTAAAGAACTCGTGTTACCTAAATAAGAAGCGAGAACTTACCATAACATTCAGTACTATAGTGTATGTATATAGTGCAGACCCGAGCCAATAGAGAAAAAATCGTCAGACTATATATACACTTTAAACTTTGTATCGCCCTTATGTCGTGGGCATAAGACCTTTTATTGAGCTGCAAGTTGACGTGCTATTGACCATACATAGAACAAAAGTCTGTACCTACATAAAAAAGTTATGCACATACGCGCCGCAGGAAAAACGTTGTCACCTGTAAAAAATCCAAAGATATATACATTGCATTTGCTTTTATACGTTTGCGTATAAAGTTCAAAGTTGAGCGACGTGTTTGTAACAAATCAATGCATTTGACAAAGCTCAGTTCCCGAGCGAACAATATGGGATTAAAATAAATTGAAGCAGGCCATTCAGATTTACCATCGGCAAATTCCAGTTTTTTTTTAGTGAAAAAGTGTTGCCTATTCGCGACTGGGAAATTTACTGTATCCAAAAAGTTTTAGATAAATCGTCGATCCTACAGGCATTTGGATGAAAGGAATGTTAGACTAGATGTATCGCTGTTTACTGTTTGGGTTTTTTCAAATGATACAACTGTACGAATAAGCGGCTATTTTCAAAGTTTCGTACAACAAAAGAAAACTAAATCGTTGCTGTATCAAAATATTCAGAAGTGGTTATGCGACCGCCCTTTATGGCAAAATCAAAATTAGATAACTTACATACCTACTTTGGTCGGATTTTGTAGTAAGTAGTGGAAGCACTTGTTTTACAGAAATCAAAAACAGCGAGGGTACCTATCACAACTCCAAGACGAGAGACAATTAGAAAACTTTGTTTCTCATATTGACCGGGGATCGAACCCGGGACTCCAGAGATGGCGCGTCGCAAAAGTCCGGCCGCTTGTCTCTTATGTACGGATATCGTTAAAAAATTTAACGAATCATTGCGTCGAAAACATCTAAGACACTTGTGTAACAAAAACCAGAAATATCGACTCAAGAATAAACACTCAGATTCTAAGTAGGGTTTAAACTCTTTTTTTGTTAATGTAATATATATATATATATATATATATATATATAGAAAACAGTTTAAGCCCTAAGAACTGTCAAAAGTTTTCGATAGTACTTATTCTTAAGTTTTCTAAGCCAGAAGTTTTCAACAGTACTTGTTCTTAAGTTTTCTAAGTCAGAAGTTTTCGACAGTACTTATTCTTAAATTTTCTAAGCCAGAAGATTTCGGCAGTACTTGTTCTTAAGTTTTCTAAGCCAGAAGCTTTCGGCAGTACTTATTCTTAAGTTCTCTAAGCCAGAAGTTTACGACAGTGCTTATTCTTAAGTTTTCTAAGCCAGAAGTTTTCGGCAGTACTTATACTTAAGTTTTCTAAGCCAGTAGTTTTCGACAGTACTAATTCTTAAGTTTTCTAAGCCAGAAGATTTCGGCAGTACTTGTTCTTAAGTTTTCTAAGCCAGAAGCTTTCGGCAGTACTTATTCTTAAGTTCTCTAAGTCAGAAGTTTACGACAGTACTTATTCTTAAGTACCTTTTCTTGGCTTATGATTTTTTATCTTTTGTTTCATCCTGATATGAGATCTGTCTGTGTCTTCACAACATCTGTGTTGTTTAATAATTGCAATAAGACACATTGTTCTAAAATACCTTTAACCCGACTATGTTCAAAAAAATTGTAAAAAAATCAAAATCTTCCATTCGATCAAGGTTACTAATTCAATCTCATCCAACGTCGTTCCATTAGCCGAAGCGTCCTTACTAATTTTTCCTCCTCTTAAATATTCAAACCCGCGCCTCCAGGCTTGGCTTATGACGCTTGATAAAATTTTTAATTAAAATTAACCAGCAAACTTGTAATAAACTTTTACTGTCCCACAGGCACACTTGATATGCCTCCTTAGTTCGGTAAGCCTTTGTTTTGGGATCCAGAGGGATGGCATTAATAATGAATGTAGGGGTTGCTATGCGTTTATTTTTGATGGTAGATGGCTTTCAGAATTTTACGGTAGATCCTTAAGCATCTTCTGTTTGAGATTGTAAAGCGGAGAAGAGTAACATTAAAACTTAAACCACCGCTTAAAATAAGTTTAAGGATCAAAATGAGGCAACAATTTTATAGTTAATGCTAACTTCTATTTTTACTGTTACCGCATCCATAAACGAACTATTAAAGAATGCTCCTGGCATTAAGTCCACCTTTTGTACATTTTTGTGCAATAAAGTTTTTAAATAAATAAATAAAACTACTAACTTCACTTAGTTGGGATGCTACAACCGTTGTTATGAAATCATTCGTCTCACTGCTCTTTGTTCTACGCTCTACGCTCTACTTGGGCGAGTTTTAAATTTAACTGGTTGTTCAGCGCCATCTCTTGGCGCAGAGGCAGTACCACTAAGTTTAGCGAGCCGCGCCCGTTCCCGACCGAATGAACTGCGCTAACTTCACCTTTATTCGTTTGTTTGCATTAAATTTTTGTTTTTAAACGTACTTAGGTAATAGTTTTTATGTAAAAGTTAGTAAACGTCGTGTAAACAAAATAAACTTACGTTATTTAATAATCCTTCATGCCTTTTTACAAGCCTCTGCAAGATCTCCTAACTCTGGTGTAATTTACATAAATATAAATTTCTTACTATCAATCGACTGTCATCTAAGTAAATATCGTATTATTGATTGACTTTGACACACTATACTGACTGTATTAGGATTTATTTTAGATCGTTCGAAACAAAACGACGGACAGTGAGCAGTTCGCATTGACTATTAAAATGCCATAGCGTTTTGATCTTTAAGCATATTCTGTTTAAATCGTAAAAGGAAAGCCCTTAGTCTGCGGGCACGAAACTAGCGGTCAGTCATTCGCGCTAGAGTTAGTGTTGTTGAGAATTATTAGAGCCAAGTTTACTAATGAGAATGGAATTATTATTATCTTGAGATTGTGTTCATTCAATAAATTGCATTTTATTTCTTTCCATCACTAAATTATTTTTTTTTGTTCCTATGGTTAATATTTTTTCAGTCTATGGGAGCAGATTTTGACAAAATACACAGTCAATCAATCTCTATTAGGTACAATTAATATTTTTCAACACAACAATACTGTACGTGTACGCGCGCGATCATAAATAAATAAGTAGGTACATATTTCGGAAAAACATAAACTGCAATGACGTACGAATAGCGCCATTTTTATTCTAGTGCTGTCACAGCCTGTTAGTGATGTTTATGGCAAGGGATATTTGCCCGTTTATATCCGAAAAACTCGGTCGTTTCCTGTCATTTGACATCACAATGCCCTGCATAATACTTCTTCATGGTTCGATGGAAGTATTCGTTTTTTTCCTCATATAAAAATACAAAAGAGGAATAAATGAATATTATATATTTATTTCGGAGGATGATATTCTCTTCTTGTATTTGATCAAAAAGAGATATGTCGTAATTTATTATTATTGATGAGATAATTGGACGGTATCACATACATTGCTTTGATTGAGTGTTAAGAAGCTTGATTAACTTGTTCTAGTGAAATAGAAAACAACGATGGTATCGCAACAACTAAATCCGATACAATTAATATAGAATAGTAATTTTTTATCCATAGCCATAGTATGCTACTGTACTGTAGTTAGTACAGTAGTTGGACACAAAAGGCCAAATTATTCTATCATTATAATCATTTTGTGATTCCCAAAGAGTTTGTCAGAACCAAAATGTCCTCAGAATACGAAAATTGGATAGGCTATTATTATGTTTGATGGTTTGATTTTCATGCAAATTGTTCAGCACTTGTTCGACACGCCTTACTTTCTGTAGGAGTTAGTATATTTGAATTTTGAGGGGAAATTTCACCCTTCCACAGTTTATTTAGATTTCGAGCATAAACATAAATATAAACAGCCATTGTTGTTTTGGATTTCTGAAGAGGATTAGTTGAAAATGATCTGAGTTCAATGATTTTGATGTTCTGACGTCACTTATCGATGGTTTTGAGTGAAAAATTCACATTTCATTAAAATTTAACTCTTAGTTTTAAGTGCAATAAAATTGTTTAAAACTTTGTTCCGATTATAAAACCATTTAAATGGCATTTCTCCTTTTTTTCGTGCCCCGTTTAAGGTATCCATGAAGCAATAATCGTTTAAGTGAATATGCTCAGAAAATATTTTAGGCTAACAACTTTTTTAAGGTTCTATCGCTGTGTTGACTTAGATATGTTAAATCATTCATAATTTAAGTCTTTGTCAAATGTTTTCATGTCCGGAAAAATATTTCAAACAATAAATAAATTAAAAATGTGAATATTAGCTATTCCTTCATTAATACAAAACAAAATGTTCCTCGAATAATCGAATCAGACTTTACTCTGCATAAGTAGCGCTATAGAAAAACTCATAAAAACACTCGTACATAAAGAGTTCAAGGAATCTGTTTGTCATAAAACGTATTCCCGTTCATAAACTTCTTGCAGCAATTCTTTCAAACTATCAATAAATGCAATAAGAGCAGTGGGCAAGTCGAATCGCGCTGTATTGAGATTCAGAGAAAATAGAATTTAACTTTCCGAGGCAGCAATTCGACTTTAAATTGAATCATCGGATGAATATTTCGAGTTTCTTTTTGATTGTTGGGAACCTATATTTGTATTCGCGTTCGTTTGCTAACAATTGACCTGCGCGATGCAATTGTCGATAGTTTTTGATCTTTGTTGATTTTTTGTTAATTCATGTCTACACTTGAGCATTTATTCATAGCCGAATTGTATTTGCTCCGGACAAACGTGCACACTATACCGGCACGGCAACAGCACCACCCCAACCCAGCTTTTGCTGGATCTCGGGCTTATGGCAAGTTCATTAACTTGCAATTTCAATGAGACCGTTTAGTTTTGAGTCGCGCAAAACATTTTGCAATACTAAAATTAATAACCGACGGCGAGCAGTCAGGGCGCTCGCCGCTGCTATACAACTCTACTAGTAGCTCACGCCCCGACCGGCTGGCATCAGTACTGCTGCAGCACGGCGTTCCCTTGATTTTAGGCTACGGCTAGCCGTCAGTGCGCTAGCTACGGGTCGTCCGCGATTGCACCACGTGCGCTGACGGCATCTTTACGGCGCGCTGACGTCGTGCTAACAGGTTACTTACGCGCCAACTCAGCAAAGCATAGGCGTGTGCACAAATGCCATTATAATAAAAGCTTACCCTTCGCGTCGGCGAGCGTGGTGTAAACGTGGACGACCTATGGCTAGCAAAAATTCAAATCATTCTTGTAAATAATATTAGTGTAGAACAAAACCGAACATAACTAACGAGCAAACTTGCTTTGTTTTACAAACTATACTCAGACAGTTTTAATTGCATAAAACATTAAAATAGACCAAATGTATTTTTCAAGAAAAATCACCCCAATTTAAATTAGGTGCTTAAAACTAAAACTCGCAAAGAAAACAAAGCCTTGTTTTCTTTTAATTAAATCGCGTTCGTTTCTTTACAAAGGGCAATATCAAAATTTAGAAGCTCTTAGTAAGATTAGCTGCGCGATTATTATCATAAACAATTTCAGTGATTGTTTACTGAAACTAAACTGATGGATGAGTTTGATAGTTTTATTGTTTTGCATTTGAATTGGTATCGATAATATTTTAGGGGCTATAACAATGCTCGTTTTAAATAATGATACTTCAGGTTTATTTTTGTGGCTCTGGTTTTTTGGTTTTCTCATGGCACCGTCACTAGGCGATGTTCTAAGGTGGCCCACCCACCTGTTAGTGAACGTAGGTAAATAAGTGAAAATCGTTGTCGGCTCATATGTTTCCTCCTTCCTTTGACATGGATTCCTTCAATAGGAGCGTGAAGAAACATCTTGCGGGCCAGTATGGCGATGCTAATGGATAGGATATTTCGATATCAAATCCGTTATCATCGCGATGTGGGTTCCTCGCTTGCTTACCATCAGGCTGGGAGGAGCCAATATACTGCGCTACTAAAAATAAAAAAAAATAAAAAAGTGGGAGAGTCCCACACACGCTGCTGACATGGCGGTGAAACAGTACGGTACGAAATTGTAAGCCCCCCTCCCCTCCTTTCTCCAAAAAAGGGTTATTTTTGTTACTTTAATACGGGTTCCGATTTTCAAGTCTTACGTTTACGTCTTTTATTTTACCATTTGGTGTCAAACAAATGTTTGTTTTATAACTACCTAATAAATGATGGATATCATTCATCACAAACGGACAGAAGTCAATTAAAACAGTTGATGTCCTACATTTAACTGATCGAAAATTCGAAATACGAACCCGAGACATTAAGCTTTTGATTCTTATATGATTCGGTTAGCAAAATTTTAATTGAACTTGTCAGATTTTAATTCCACATGTTTCAGTAACTTTAATAATCTAAATGTTTTGGTACATGTACGTGAATATCGAAATACTTAAAATTTGCGTGCTGTGATGTTTTATAATTGGGATACACTAACTTCTATCGAACTCTAACCATCTCTTTTCCTTGCAGGCTTCCTCAACCCCCGGTCAGATGAATACCCCCGCTCGCCGGCCAACTACGGCCTGATGGACCAGATAGCAGCGTTGCACTGGATCAAGGAAAACGTGGCAGTCTTCGGTGGAGATCCCACCAACGTGACTCTGATGGGGCACGGAACTGGAGCGGCGTGTGTCCACTTCTTGCTTACGTCACTCGCCGTGCCAGAAGGTGAGTCTCATCAGCCAATTACTGTTCGCTGTTAAATGTTCTAGACTGTTCCTAAAACAACAGGTATCGCACCAAAGTGACTCAAATGGGGCGGCGCACTGTGGGCTGGATTTCGGCTTCCATAGACACCCGATACAAAATGTCGAAAGTGTAGACTTTTATGCTTGAACATGCTTAGAAAAGCTTTAAAAAATTATAATTAGCATCGCTACGTCATATAGTTTTTATTGGCGCGCCCAGATTTTTTTTCCGAAAATTTTGTATGGGGATGAATCGAAAAAAAATCATATCTTCGCTCTCGCACAATTGGCCCTAATTCTTTTTGAGACATTTATTCTATGAATTATTTGAGATTTTTTGGTATACTGCATAACGCGGCCAGGGGTGTGAAACATTTTTTTAAAATTCGTCGAACATTTTTATTTTTCAAATATCCTAATTTCATCTTAGTTTTGACTTAGACGTCTATAAAATATGGAAAAAAAAAATATATACCAACACTATTTAAAATAACTATGCTTAAAAACGAGAAAAAATATTCAATTTAATAAACTTACTTAGAAAGTTAAGTCATTTCTTTTTCTTATACATCAGGTAACGATTTGAACACCCTTTTCACTGTAATTTCAAGTAGACCTTGCAGAGTAATTCTAGCCGAAGAGTCCGTTACTGTCATATGATTCTCTGACGAGTAACACTCTTTTTTTAAAGCTTTTCTAAGCATGTTCAAGCATAAAAGTCTACACTTTCGACATTTTATATCGGGTGTCTATGGAAGCCGAAATCCAGCCCATAGTGCGGCGTGCGCCCACTTCTGACGTCACTCGTTGTGCCAGAAAGTATGTCTGATCAGCCCATTGCTGTTTACCATTGAAAGTTCTAGACTGTTCTTCAAAGGGCTTCAAGTATCTGACTGGCCTGATGGGAATCCCACCAACGTGACTCTAATAGGGCGGCGCGTGAGTACATTTCTTGTTCACGACTCTCGCTGTGCCAGAAGGTGGGTCTTATCAGCAAATCGCTTCGTTGTTGAATGTTCTAGCCAGTTTTTCAAAGGGCTTCAAATATTTTATTGTGTTAAGCGCTTCTGTGCGAATCAAAAAATTCAAGTTCAATCCTTACGTGATGAAAAAACAAACACTTCTGTTTGAGTGGTTATGTATGTGTATTTAGATGCACAAAAGTGTACTGCCGTTGATTCTACGAAAGCCAGCCAACGATGCCATCGCTTTACCGTGGATAATATTCCACCGTTTCCACAAAAAGTTTGGTGGCTCATATCCTTGCCGCACCATTAAAAAGTGGACCTCGTTGCCAGCTCATGTGTTTCTTTCTTCCTTTGACGTGGATTCCATTAAAAGGAGCGTGAAGAAACATATTTTGTTGGCCAGTATATAGCGACGCTTTCAAATGCTTTGTGATCGCGATGTGGGTTCCGCTCTTGCTTATCACCAGACTGGGACGAGCCAATATACTGTACAATTTTTATTTTGGTTTGCATATGTCTTTTATTAATTAAACCCAAGTTATGAACACCTTAAAACGGTCAGGATAATACTAGAGAAATCCCAATCATCGGTTTATAAATAAAAAATAAAAAAATTTAGATATAAAATGTATCTAGAATAGCTTCAAAGGGTCAGCAATGAAGCCAAAACAATTCCATCACACGAATTTAAGTAAAACAGTTTAATACTAAGCGGAACCCAAACGTCTGGTTTTCATTAACAAAACAAAGTTTCATCTGGACCTAACCATTTTCATAATGTTTTATATCCATTATCTGTGCCTAGCCAGCGGTAGGTTACACAAAATACCCTAAAACTGACTAATATTTACAGTTTATAAAGGACTTTTGGGTAAAACCTGATGCTTTTGTGGCGGAGCTCATGAATATTAAAGATGGGTAAAATTCCTGCGTGGGCAGTTTTGTCAATAAAGATGTTTTCCGATTATCGAGTATATTTAATGAAATATTTTATGGAGAATTCAGATATTTAGTACGTAATGTATGAACCCAACATTTGGTACATTCTTTAGGCTTATATTGTTTGATTGGAATTTGGTTAAAATAGTTAATATTTGAACGAAATTAAGTAAAGTTCAAATAGTTAAGTAAAGAATCCGTCATTCATTTTCAGCTATGATTCTAGCTTACCGTCTCTTTCTGCTAGCCTTGTAAATACAGGCTACTGATAAGACGCTGAATTTAAAGTTTCTACCGCTTATAGAATATAAAAAAAATACAATAGGGTTATAATAATTGTAAATTGAGCGCTTTTAATTGAGATACCCTTTACCGGTTTGACCAAGCCCTATTATTAAAATTAAGACTCCGCTCTCCGTCTGTCAGCTTATAAGCTATATGAGATATATCATGTTCCATGATCCTTAGGCCATATAAGTCATATCTGTGGCCGTACAAATACAAAAAACAGGTCAAAATAAATATTCCAAGTCTCTTATGTAACAGGCGTGTTTTTATTTATGCTTGTTTGTGCTCGATATTGAAAACGGAAACAGGTAAACGGTTGAAACATCCACAGAATCAATACTAAAATAAACAAAAAAAGAACCAATATTTTACGCGGCCTCCCATAAAAAACGTGTATTTGTAAATATCCGTGGTTTTTCTGGAAAAACGTTATTTTTAACATGAAAGGTACGTTGTACGTTGTAGAGGTACTTACCCATGCTTTTTCGAGGTCTAGTTTGTCTGTGAAATTGCTAGCATTGATAAATACATTATCGGCGTACTTTCTATTCTAAAAAGAACATCAGACGTTTTTCCAGAAAACCCAGCGCCGAATCTCCCCGGAGTCATCCCGGAGTATGAATATTCAATCTAGTTTGCACTGGCGTGAAGTCTGATCGTTTGTGCGGCGGCGAGGGATGAGGCTGGTTCTGATTTGTTACTAAAAGAAATATACGACAATGTTTCTGACGGGAATTTCTTGCTTGATACTACCCAGGAACTGAAACCTGACACAATCTTTATTAAAGGTAAAGCTGGAGCATCTGTTTATTCAAACGCGTTAATCTAAATAACTGCTGGTCTGAATCAAAAAAAACATTTTGTAAGGAACGTCATATGTCCTTTACTAAAAAAAGAAACTCCGCCGAGCTCAGTTTTATCTGCTCGGGGACCAGGGTCCTACTACCAATCTTGGTTTGTTGTGCATATATTTTGTGGTGACGATAACTCTGACAACGCGATGTAGGATCGATGGATTAATTAACTAATCGTACATTACGTATGGAGCGTTGATTACTATACTAATTTTGCTAACGCTGTACTTGTCTCCATTTGTAGGTTATGTCGTAGGTTGGCACAATTTGATGTTGAATAGTATTTTTATCGAAGAAGGTTTTCGGGTACCTATATAACATCACGCTGCAATTAAAAAGAGCGAAGAATCAGTGGAAAATATGGGAAAAACCAGTGATAGTACGCGTGCAAAGCCGCGTTTCGCCTCTAGTAGGAAATATAACAAGAAAGCTGTTTGATAATTCCCGGTATTAAATAGACATAGGACTTTTTAGCCTATCAAAGGAGCATGGTTGAAGGTTTTTTAGATTTGTATCTATGTAGAAGTGGGATGTGGTATCCAGTGGTATTTCTTTCTTGAAAATATTGTTCTCCTAGAACTAACATTATTTGATGAAGACGGTAATATTTCTTCTAAATAAATATTTTTCAAAGACTAGTAGTACATTTCGGTCGAAGTTCAGTTCCTTGATCAAAGTGCCTTAAACCTTTTTTGGACGAAATTAGACCGACGAGTTTATTGACCTTAAATGATAATAAATTGACATTTTTTTTGAGTAGTTTTAAGCATAAAATTATAAGCGCCACTCGATTGCGTGGGGAACTAGCAAGAGCCAGGGCGCTTGCTAATTCTCCAAGCAAGGGGTTCCACCAGAATACCAGCGCTGCTGGGACGTTAAAATGTCGCAGCGGCATTTGCTGAGGTGGAACCCAAATTGGCCTCACAAAGTTTTTACACTATATCTGTTTTATTTGTCTTGCGTTGTTTGTAAATTTTGTGATGTCAATAAATGTTTTTTCTTTCTTTCTTTCTTTCTATTTGTCGTATCACCTGCCTATTAAAATTAAATTTGCGATCTAACTTACCGAAATTTCACTAAGCAGAATTCCAATGTCATTAACAAAATCCGCTTGTGGATGAACGCTTTAAATGTGCAATTTTAGGCTTAAACCGTTAATTCTTTATCGTTTATTAATATTGCATCAATTGATTGATATAGATAAAGATTATCTTTACAGCCTGTTTTTATCAGAAGTGATGTTTTAAAGTGCTTTTATGAATTATAAATTGTTCTAATGTCTTTTAATTCTTAACTAGTATTAGCATATAACGTTGACTCTTTCTAATCTGACTTACATGGACTTCACAACAAATGTGCGGCATTCAAGAAAAAAAATTAAGATGAGAGAACCTATCAAACAGATAGTACAGTCGCCGTCAGATATATCGGAGCAGACAAAGTGATCAAATACGTCTGAACAGTTAAAATGTCAAAAAGTTCTATACACCACAAGTTACGATTAATATCTGAACATTCAATACCTCAATAATATCTGAGCAGATGCTAGTCAATAATTTCTATACACACAACTTACCAATAATACCTGAACACTCATCTATACAGGTAGCTAAATGAGACACATGACGTGCGTGACACATATTGACGTTATGAGTGTTCAGATGTTATTGGCATCTGCTCAGATATTATTGAAGTAATGAATGTTCAGATATTAACGGTAACTTGTGGTGTATGTAATTTTTTGACATTTTGACTGTTCAGAAGTATTCGTTCACTTTGTCTGCTCCGATATATCTGACGGCGACTGTACATCGATATTACATTTAAAACTATGGAACACGAATTCCATTTCAGGAAATTCGAAACAAAAAACTACGCAAAAACTAACGTTCTAAAAACGGAATTAAAACTCCAAATTCAAGGCGCAACATTCAAAACAACGTTACATTACGTTCCCTTTAAACTCCACTTTCACACAAACTTCTCTCACATTTCGCATCGAGCACAAAAAGGAGCATTCTGACAAAATACACGTTTCAATCGCCTGACGTTGACGAAGTGGGAATGCCTTTGCTTTAAACTAGAATGGGAACTCTGCGGCTAAAACCAGTTTCAAATATATTTCTTTGTTTTGTGTTTTTGAAGTTTTGTACGGTAACGAATATTTCTGTGCAAAAGGTTTGCACTAGTATCTAACGTATAACGATGAATTTTCTCGACTTTTTATAAACATTCAGGCTTGCATTTGACCATTATCTCACATGATAGTAAGTTATGATGAAGTCTACGATGTAAATTATTATTTATAACTAACTAAACTATGTGCTTACTCAAAAGATAATTATAAACTCGTACTCAAACTCTTTGAAGACCCCACCATATAACATTTGATGGGAAATAAAGACTCGAGCAAGGAGTTCCACAGTTTAACAATTCGTATGATGAAGGTTGATGCAAAACGTTTCGTATGCGTGTGACTTGATCGTACATTAAAATAAATAAATATTGGACAACATCACATACATTGCTCTGATTCTGTGCTAAGTAGCTAAAACACTTGTGTTACAGAAATCAGAAACAACGACGGTACCACAGCACCCAGACCCGAGACAATATAGAAAAGTTCGTTTCCCATATTGACCCGACCGGGGATCGAACCGGCACACTTGCCTCTCGGCTACGGAGGTCGTCAAAAAAATAAATTATAACGCAATATAAAGTCGAAAACACGTCAGACTATGTCCCTTCTGTCTTTCCAACGGCCTTAGGCCAGGGGCAACAAAAACAATATTCCAGATTTCTAACGTCTAAGTATCAAATTAATTTTATAATAACAAGCAGTCTTCTTACAAATAAAAAAAAACCTAACCTTAATTTCTACGTTACAATGAACGTAGTACGTATTTATTTTTTACTTAAACGTATTTTTTTTTCATTACACAAGGTATTTATTAGTCTTAAATTGTTAATTACTGCTACTTTTTGCTCATCCTTAATTCAGAATTTTAATTACTAAAATCTCTGTAGATTTAATGTGCTATTTTCGTAAACTAATTTCAACTTTCTCTTCGTTTACTCTCAACTCTGGTAATAAAATTACAAAGGGTTTGTGTGTTTTATTATCTAATGTTGTTAATTTCAATAACTATCAACAAGGCAGAGTATTTTAAAAAGCCTTTGTTCACCTATTAACCTTTAACGCGTCAATCTATTATTACAAAATTTTGTTATCTAATCATTTAAATTCTGAATTATTTCACAAAAGGTTTAACAATTATAGCTACTATTTCAGTAATTCACACACACTATTTCCCTTTTCAATAGAACCCAAATTCATTTGATACGAAAACGATTAACTTTCTGCTTCACGCTATAGCATGAAAAGCTTTAAGGCTGTTTGGAATAAGTATTTTTAAAAATTGCTGACGTGTTCCGACTTCGAAGCTTTTCATTACTCTGCAATTGAAAAATCTTCATTAATCGTGTTCATCAATATTTTATAACAGATTCTAAAGCTCCGATAGCCAGCTTTATTTAAAAAATGAATAAAGTTAACATTTGCAAACTTTGTCAATCTAAAACATGGTTGAATAATTTTACACATTTGATCCGCTATTTGCTCTTTCAAATAAACAAAACTTTTTTTTTATAATCTTATTTGAAATAAATGCTTCAAAACGGATATGGGTCAATTTCTGAAAATAAAAATAGGAGCTATTTTTTACTAAAGTTATTTCATAGCTGAAGTTTCAATATTCAAAGCCTAAAGTTTTACTTTGAATAAAATGAAAGGAAGCATAAAAATAGTTAAGTAAATGAAAGGAGGTGCCATACTGAGAAGTAATCTTAAAACCCAAAAAGTAAACTTACCAGGATTTCTTCTAATAAAATGAAATAAATCAAACAATGTCAAATAATTTTAAACTGTATTGAATAGCACATAACTCATCCAATTAATTATAATGTTTGCTCTATCTAGATGATTTGTATGAAGAGCCAGAGAGAACAGCGTACAAAAACATCGTACAAAGATAGATAAAGCCGGAATTTCTAAAGGCGCACATTCACAGAGTTCCTTTACATTAGATACGTAAACATGGAAAGTAATTTAGGTCTGTAAACGTGCATCTGAATGCGTCCCGGCGGGTTTAATGTGCCGACTACCCATCTTATTTATTCAGAGCTAGTCGGCGGGACCTGGGAGATAATGCAGTGCACCATTTTGCGGATGCATCCCCAGTATTGCAGTTAATAGTACGTGTACGTAAATTGTGGCCGGGTGCAGGGGTATTGTGGATCTACCGTGGGGTTGTTGTCAGGTTCTCATTTTCCTGGTATTGTACATTGACGACTTTTTGTGCACAGTTAAAATCTTGATACTGGGATTATGGTTAATCTTGATAGTGCTATTTCTTTTTGAGCTTTTTTTTTCTTAGTTTTAATTATTTGATTTTATTTGTATGTTTAATTTGCTTTAAAAAACATACCTCATTTTCATGGTATTGTACATTGACGACTTTTTGTGCACAGTTAAAATCTTGATACTTGGATTATGGTTAATCTTGATAGTGCTATTTCTTTTTGAGCTTTTTTTTTCTTAGTTTTAATTATTTGATTTTATTTGTATGTTTAATTTGCTTTAAAAAACATACCTCATTTTCATGGTATTGTACATTGACGATTTTTTGTGCACAGTTAAAATCTTGATACTGGGATTATGGTTAATCTTGATAGTGCTATTTCTTTTTGAGCTTTTTTTTTCTTAGTTTTAATTATTTGATTTTATTTGTATGTTTAATTTGCTTTAAAAACATACCTATATAAAAAAACTGAACGGTTTACGTATGAATGGAATCGAAGTATTGAACAAAATATCAAATTACTCACGCTTGTCGAATGCACTTGTTTAATCGATTTATTATACAAACAAATTTGTTTTTCATCGCACTCCATGCCAATCTGTTTTGCATTGAATAAATGAATCAGAAACAATGATAGCTACGGAATCTCATTTCAACTTCATGAAAGCAATGGAATAAGTTCTATGGATAAAATACTGTATTTGTTTGTTATTTTAATACGTCTTATATAACCATAACGCATTGACGACCTCCGTAGCTGATAGGTGAGCGGGCCGGACTTTAGCGTCACGCCATCTCTGAGGTCCCGGATTCGATCCCCGGTCGGATCAATATGGTAAACGAACTTTTCTATATTGTCTCAGGTCTGATGTGTGGTACCATCGTTGTTTCTGATTTCTGAAATATTAGTGCTTTATACCATAGAATCAGAGAAACGTATGTGATGTTGTCCACTATTTATTTGTTTATTTTATGGAGGGTAGTTAAAAATGTCTGCGCAATACATTCAGTGGTTAGGATTATACATTAGTAAATCAGTCTGTTAGGTTACTTTTAATGTACAGAAGTGAAAACCATGCATTGATTAAAAACTTTGCCAGTGTTCTTCACATAAAAAGATGAACAAACAGACACCTATATTTAAGTGTACAGTTGACACCTTAAGTTTATAACAACATAATAGTTTGTAACATGAAGTTATCTGTATCTAATGACATTAACGACGTACACTAATGATACATTGGTATTTTGTCAAATTACCAAATACTTTTAGTAAGACGTAAAAAAATATCCGACTTCCGTAATAATTGCCTAAAAATGTCGTAAAATCCATGATAGTTGTTTTATTTCCCTGCGATTCATACAAACTAATTATGCTGACTGACCACATCTCTAGCATATGAGATTAAGAAAATAGTTAATTTAGTGACGTAAATCGAATTCGTAAAATTTTATCTTAAATATTAGAATCAGAAAAATTGTATCTCCCCTTGCGGTGCGGGAATTGAGCCCACGACCTTCACGTATCGCGCGTGCTGCTCTTCAATTCGTGGGTTCAATTCCCGCACCGCAAGGGGAGATACAATTTTTCTGTTTCTAATATTTAAAGTTCGCTAGTACGGCGTATAGTACTATAAAAATAATAAAATTTTATCTTAATTTTATTTATTCACAAATACATACAAATACGTTTCTATATTTGAATAGCTTATTTCTTTTTTCGCAATAATGATTCTATATTTGAATAGCTTATTTCTTTTTTCGCAGTATGAATAATAATGAATATTTTGATACTTAAAAGGAATTTAATGTAAATAATAGTAATGCGTAAAAAATAATTAATATTGCATGCCCGGTCTGGGCAAACTGTCTCATGTGCCTAAATTATGCAACTACAACAGCAACAAATATACACAGTTTAAAGCAATAAATGATTTTGATTCTGATTCTAATATTTAAAACATAATTATTAAAACATTCTTCTTAAGCATCTAAATAGACTTATGTCCAGTTCCAATATTTGAAAAATGATCCATTCTAGTTACTGATAGTAATGAATAATACGCGACGTAAGCAAAAAACGACCAACAGACGACTGATGACAACTGATATGGGAAGTAAATTTGAAATTAGAATTAACATAATTATAATAAGAATATTAATAAGAGAGGTAGGGCATAGCGATTTATCGCTCGAACTGGAGCAGCCCGACTGGTGAAATACCTCCACCTTACAGAAGACCGCAGCCAAATAACAATCACTTTTGTGTTGTTGTGTTCCTGCGTGTGAGTCAGGGGGTTCTAGAGCTCCTGGGGGAGTTACATTAGAAGCAGGGGTCAAGCCTTCAAGGTAAGGGCGACAAGTCCAGTAACAGATTTATTATGCTGTACTTGTCACCCTTAAGCTAGGACCTCATTACCACTTAACATCAGGTGGGATGAGGTCAATCTTGAAGTGAAATATAAAAAAAAAAAGACTCGTAGAAAAACGGATAGTAATTTTTAACACATTACGAATCGTAAAATATTTAAACCGGGCATAAGAGCCGCATGCGTCTGGTACTATGTATGTGGTGAGTGAGTCTTGAATAAAATGTACGCACTAACAAACTGCACAGAACTAGTAACAGCTAAATCACTGATGCAGCTTCCATTAGCCAACGTTAGAGACAAAATCATTATCGATTCCAACACGAATGAACAGACCGAGTTGAAATAAACCCATTTCCATATCTAGCTTGGAACGAGCTTTGAATAAATAACCAGCGCTTCACTAACAAACTGAGTATTATCTGCGGCATTTAAAAAGTTTATAGATGAAGGGGACATTATCTCAGTCAATTCTACTTGGTTTTTAAAATAGTCGTCCACCCATTTTATTTTTATCCGTTCTTTGGAGTAGCATTGAAATTAAAAATGGAATTATTGGATGAAGCGAGATTCAAACTTTTTCAAGAAAAGAAACAAATGCCTATTTTTATTATCTACGTTTAGTTTCTGATTGAGATAAAATACCGTTCACTTCATCTCATATATATTATGAGAGTTAGTCGACATCTTATAAGCCTAACACGTCAAAAAAATTATTCTCATTTACATAGTAGTTTCTGTTCTAATTAGTGATATTTATATTTGACCTAATACTGAGGTAATGGTAGTATGTATTCGTATTAATTTTCTTTATTCTTAAGTTAAACTAGCTGTGCTTGCGACTTCGTTCGCGTGGACTACATCCTTTTATGGTCCACTTTACTCCTATCTCCCCTTATATGCGAAACAAAAAGTAGTATATATTTTAATCCAAGTTTCGAGCTATATTTGTGCCAAATTTCAATTCACTAACTTAAAAAAAAGCCCATATTAACTTTCAATGGTGTTATTGCCCTCCCCTTATTTTTTAACATTTCCGTTTTCCGTTTCATTTTATCAAAATCCGTTGAAGGGTTTAAGCGGGAAATTGTAATAGACCGACAGACAGATTTACTTTCGCATTTATAATAGTCCATATCTGCCAATGGTGCGTTTGTCGTGGTTTGTCATATTTCACTAAAGAACAGGAGTTAGGTTTTCAATACAGCATTCCAATGATTCCTTGGAGGTTAATGCTCCAGTTTAAGATCATTTCAAGGCACAATCTGAGCTGAAGCTAAGTTCTCGTCTAAACAAGTCGCCTGACACTTGATACGCGTTTGAATACGATCTATTATAGATTATTTTGTTTGTCACTTATTACTGATCATTACAAATCAAGTACAAATTTAAATAACTACCGGATTATCTATCTGTATAAATAAAAGAAAGTCGTGTTAGTTACACTATTTATAACTCAAGAACGGTTCAACAGATTTCGCAAAAAATTGGTGGCGAGGTAGTTTAGAACCAGGACACAGGATACTTTTTTATTATTTTTTTTTTAAGTCTGCCTCTAAGGCGAAACTAAGTTCGCCGAGACCGCTAGTTAATAATAATAATAAATATCTTTTATTTTCTCTTCACAAAGATTACACTACAAATACAAAACAATATTAGCATGTGCAAAAAATTTGCATTATCACCTTTGTCATTGACTGACTTTATTTATAAAACCGGCCAAGTGCGAGTCGGACTCGCGCACCGAGGGTTCCGTACAAACCTGCAAGGTTTACAAAGTTCGTTCATTACGACAATCGAGTCATAACTATGGTATTTTTATTGCAAAATGAAATTCATAACATTACAATGGGGAAAGATGGAGGAGCATAAATATTTTGTAATGTAACTAAAAATTTAAGGTTTTTGGAATTTTTCCTTTATGTGTGCTATAAAACGTTGCTTCATACCAAATTTCAAAATTCTAGGTCGACTGGAAGTACCCTTTAGGTTTTGATTCCCTTGCGAGTACTTGCGAGTTACAAAATATGCAGCTTAAATTGCTGTTTCTTTTGATTGCGTTACATAGAAGTTTGATTTTGTTACAGCTTAAAGGAATTATAGACCTGAGTATTTGGTATGAATTTCAATTAAATACCTCTACGCGTTTATGAGGAAATGGGTAGTAAGTTTAAAATTATTAAAAAAATATATATTATGTGATGTAACTAAAAATTTATAGTTTTTGTAATTTTTCCTTTATCTATGCTATAAGACGTTGCTTCGTACCAAATTTCAAGATTCTGAGTTCACGGGAAGCACCCTGTAGGTTTTGATTCCCTTGCAAGTGTCGAAAATTTGCGGCATAAACGGCTGTATCTTTTGATTGCGTTGGCTTAGAAGTTTGATTTTTTCACAGCTTCAAGGGACAGTAGACCTGAGTAATTGATATACATTTCAGCTTCATACCTCCACGCGTTCCTGAGAAAAAGGGTCTTGACAGACGGACGGACGGACGGACAGACGGACAACAAAGTGATCCTATAAGGGTTCCGTTTTTTCTTTTTGAGGTACGGAACTCTAAAAACGAATATATCAGATTGATAATCATTTTTCTAGTGCCCTCCACTAAAACCGTTTTGAATATAAACGCGGTAATGGGACATACTGGTACATACATGTGTCATAAAACATAAAACATAGAACATTAAATAATAAATATGAGAAAACATTACATACATTGCTCTGATTCTATGGTAAATAGCTTTAGCACTTGTGCAAGAGAAATCAGAAACAACGATGGTACCACAACACCCAGATTCGAGACAATACAGAAAAGTTCGTTTCCCATATTGACCCGGGGATTAAACCCGGGACCTCAGAGATGGCGCGTCGCCAAAGTCCAGCCCGCCTCTCGGCTACGGAGATCGTCAAACAATACGAGTATAGGTATTAAATAACCTCGTTTCTCATAAAAAAATAACTTAGAACTATTTAAAAAATAAATGTGTAGTCGCTTCCAGTTAAAATGCATAAATTATGTTAATACCAGTTTTAATAATGAGTATACTGCGAAGCTCATTTATTACAATCGTGTCATAAAAAATATTATTCTATGTCACATTCCAAAGGATTTATTATTTAAACGCGTAGTCAGAACATGTTTTACTGTAGCACAAGTTTGAATCTTTTCATTTTGTTTAAGTACTTATTTATTTTAATATATTCTTCAAACAAACAGATCTATTAAAACAAATAAATATTTGTTTAAATTTTACTTTTTTAATAAGTTTTCATAATGAAACGATTACACTTTTAATATACGTCTAAACGGAATTGCAATGCATGAAAGGTTTAAATGGCTTCGGAAATCTGCATTGTTATTTGGTAATGTTGAAAATTTACTTGAAACATGAACAAATTACAAACATACCCAAGGGTTGACTGGTAGAGAATGCCCCTAGCATTAAGTCCACCTGTTGTACCTATTTGTGCAATAAAGTTTTTAAATAAATAAAATAACTTAAATTACGTTTCGCCATGCTATACCTTAACCGTTTGAATTAATTTATTTAGACTGTAAAACATAATGCTACGACCTGAATTTAATAGGAGAAAAGAACCGCTATTATTCAAATAACATGAGAAACAATTGGCTGCAACTTTGAACGAACTCTGAAAAGAATAGAACCGCTTTTGCAGACAAATTCCTTAAGAATTGATGCATCTGCCCCAGATGCGTTCACTCCAGATGACGCTACGAAAGTTCTTCACCCGAGCTTAGAGCAAAATCTTCCTGATAGGTTTCTGGACAACGCATCAATCTTTTACATTTTAAAGGAAAGAAAGAAAGAAAATGTTTTTTCTCCTTTCAAAAAAAAACTTCTAACTAACTTAAAATATTTTTTTTCTAAACATCAAAGTTAAGATAAAAATGTGAACTTCTTGTTTTATCTTCGATGTATCTCAAATCGTAATTCTTTTCTAAGTAAATTACAACAGGCGCAATATTCAAAACAATTGTTTTATGGAAAGCAGACCCACCTGTGATGATGACCACAAAATATTACTACAAACTTGATGAATGTTAAACAAATAAAAATAATGGACATCAACTTGATCGGACAATATATTTTTAATTTCTGTGAAGTCCTACATATTGCAAAAAATATGATAAATACTGTGTCTCTTGACAGATTCTTCAGGCCACGAAACGGCGGCATTTTTTTTTAAATGTTACTAATAAAATACAAGAATAAATTATGTTTATAATACTTAAATACATTTTTGAACGCCCAGATACAGGAACTTTTCTTGTCGAAGATAAAGAACTCAAGACCTTTAAAAAGAAAAATGAATTTACATAAAACTGATATGGACTGAAACTGACCATTGCATTACAGACTTAAACGGAACACCTCTTTGTACATCGCATACACGCTCCATGAATATATTCCTAGAACTTTATCCAATCTCAGTGAGGACCTGAAGATTTGCCTGGAAAATATCCTGTAAAATTGAAAGAAAAGCGAACCGAAAGCTGTGAAAATGCTTTATCACGTTAGAGAAAATTGAAATTTTTCTACAAGATATATTTTCTTTTTCTCGTACAACTTTTATTGTTTTAAGGTTTGAATTATAATAATACACTTCAGCAATATTGGTAAATCGTAATTGAACATGCATTTTGAGGTATTTATACAAAAGAATACTTTCTTTTGATTGTTTGATGTAGCACCCCCCAAGAGCTCTGGAAACCTTACTCACACGCAGGAACACAACACAGAAGTGGTTGTTATTTGACTGCGGTCTTCTGTAAGGTGGGGGTATTTTCTAACAGTCATCTCTGTTTGTTACAGGTCTCTTATTCCACAGAGCGGTCCTCATGTCAGGATCAGGGCTGAGCCCGTGGTCTTTGGTAGCAGATCCCAACAAATATGCGGCAATCGTCGCGACACACGCTAACTGCTCGCCAGGTAAGTGATTTGCATCAGTATCATCAACTAAGTATGTTTTCCCAAAGCAGGTTCCCTTAATCTGTTTAGTTATGCCCGCTTCCAATATTTTACGATTTGTAATGTATAAATAAATAAATAAATAATAAATAAATAATAAAAACGCCAGACAACCACACCAATCACCTGGTCTCAAACTAAGGTTTTCCCTTGTACTATGAGTACCAGACGACGGATACTAACTGGGGGCGTCATCCCAGCACACCCAGACCCAAGTCAATTGAGAAAAGTTCGATTTTCAAATTGACCTGACCGGGAATCAAACCCGGGACCTTACGCGCTTTGGGCGCCTACCTTAGCCACTGCGCCACCGAGGTCGTCGAAGTATCAAAAATGACTATCCGTTTTCTACGAGTCGTTAATTCTAATTTCAAATTTACTTCCCATAATCCCATATCGGCTGTCATCAGTCGTCCGTCAGTCGTTTTTAGCTTACGCCTCGTATAATTTATTACTTGCCGTAACTAGAACTTTTTCAAATATTGGAACCGAGCATTAATTATTCATTCAGTTTTCAATTGTTTTTGGACCTTGTCTTTAGTATGTAAGGTTCAAAATGTAGTGGTAATTTATTATGATCGACCCAGTGGTCTTAACCAGTGTAAAGATGTTATAAAGCCGTTGAATAGTATTGCCTTCATCGAGCGTCTTTGAAAAGTCAGCATATGCTTGCCTAGTCATATTACCCGTCTGTATGGACTATTTTATTATTGGGGTACCCCGATGCTATAAAACGTCTATTTAATAGAATAATTATATAGAATACGCCACCTAGAGGGAGAAAACGTAGTGCTTACGTTAAATTAATTTAATGCGGATGAAGTCGCGGACGCCTGCTACTAAATATCAACCTAATAGGCACGACTACATATCCAATATTTATATAAATTTCAACAAAACAAAACTGGCTGTCTTTTTATATGTCTAGAATGCCATGATCAGAGACCTGATATGTTTTTCATAATACCACCGTTGGGATAACTCCATTCCAACAAAAAAAAAACATCGATATTGGATCATAAACGACGAAGTCGTCCACGTCACATAACACTTATGTGTGTGTAAATAATAAAAAATATAAAAACGTTCTGGAATCAGAAACCTATTTTTTTAGGTAGGTTAAAAATGGCGTTCCTAACTTCAATTCGACAGCCGCCAAATCAACACAAAAACTAATATTTCAAGTCAGTTCGGCGCACTCAGCCATATATCATCTCGCTAGTCGCCTAAAAACAAACTGTTTCACTGTATTTCGATTCCAGTTGAAACAGGTCATCCATTAACTGAATAAAAATATTTGACGCGTGCTGACCTCGGGCGAATCAAGTAAAATGTTGTAAAATATTCTATGCGAGAGTAAAGGAGTATTTTCGAACAGATTTTTTTTCCTATTAAATGACGACTAAGCTTCTTTGCGAAGGTTATTGCCAGTATCAAATGATAATAAGGAGGGTTCCGCATTAATACTTCACGAAGTAAATACTTACGTGACACTGGAAAAGGTTAGAATTACGCAAAAGAAGTTTGGTCGCCATTCCAATAGCACCACGTCATAAAAAGATTCAGAATAACTCACACTTATTTTTTTTTTTTTTATGGTAACAGAATTGACGCCCCCTGCCTTGCTGCGGTGTTTACGTGAGCGGCCGCTAGAGGCGCTACTGTCTGCACCTGTACAAGCCCCCGACTTCGCTTACGCTTTCGGGCCTAGTGTCGACGGTGTCGTTATAGGTAAGAATATATTTAGTTTTAAAATAACAATCATTTTCTTTATCACGAAACACTCCAGGTATTTCATGTGTGGTTGTTGTAGTAACATATCATTTATCTGTTACTTAGTTATTTTCTAAATTAAGGTAATTTCTCGTCCTATTAACCTGCCTTTCTACGACTTAATATGCGAGACTACAAGCTAGTAAATATACTGAGCCTCGTCTTAAAAAAGAAAGTGCGTGCCGAACATAATAGTGCGATATGCCTGTTGTAACAGTAAATAAAACTTAACAGAAAGGCCGTTTATCCAAATAATAACAATATTGAAATGTCAACAGATACCGTTGTCTCTTCATTGATAAGTTTAATTGCCCTGATCACCATCAATAATTTATCTATACATCATTGACAGACTTATTAACATGGAACGATCAGTTGATGTAGTATCATCATACGTATATAGGTACTGGGCAAAAAATATCACTTGAAGAATTAGACATAATACCAAAAGTAAAATTAGGTAGGATTACCCTATTTAATATCTCAATGCAAGGCAAAAACTTGAAATAAAGTCATCGATAAGACAATAGGCTATCCGTCAAGCGTGAATAAGTTCAAACGTAAGCCTGTTTCATATACAAAAACTAGATCTATCACACACTTACCAAGTGCTGGTTCATGGCCTCAAACATGAGCTATATTCAACAAATCTTGACTTCGGAAATAAACCAATATCATACGTAGCCCGGTACTAAAATTATAGAACATCGTTACTAACTAAAGATACAGCACATCAAGGTGAACACTAGCAGTTCAATTTTAGTTTTTATGCCCGCAATATAAGGGCTGTACAAAATACAAAGAGTTTGGTCTGACATGCTTTCGACTAAGTACACTATTAAATTTATAATATAGGTAATGTAAGTCATTTGTTCATTTTCATTAGAGATAAGAACAAACACGGCTCACTGTAATTGTGTTCGCTGTGGCTCAGGTCCAAATTACCAATTTTCCCGCTTCCAAGGTAGAAGGGAAAATTAAGTATTGTCGCCGAAATTAGAAGAAACAGGTTATTTAGAGAAAAGGTCTTGCTTCCTGTCGTTTTTATAAAAAAACCGTATTAATTTCGTTTATTATTATTTTTAAATTCATTTTTTTTACTTCATTTCATTTCAGGCATTTTGCTTAAGCACACATATATTTGTAGGTCATCAAAACGTTGAAACTTTCACACTTATATATTTATTCTTCAAAATACCAACATCATACGTTTATATTAGGCACTAAGTAGTAGATGGGACATGAATGAAATCAATTTTTAAATGAAATCCGAATAATGTTAGCGAAATAGAATAAAAAAAAACAAATACATTATTTGTATGAAGGGTTTTTCTTTCCTTGATATTTTCTAAAATAGTTTTATATTTAACGATAGTGATTTTAATATCGTTTCCTCGGCAGTTGCCTAAAAAAAAATATTTTTACACAAAATTTAAATCCAATTTTTAAAACAAAAAATCCGATTTTTGAAATTATGAATGCTGTCGTATTTTAGGTCAAAATAATTGTTGTTTTCAAATATAGAATAACGCGTTCTATATTACCTTTTACTTTTAAATCTTGAAATCCTTCGCGACCGAATTCTAAATCAGGCAGAGAGTCTACAAATCTACATCCCCAGCTCGAAGCCCGATATTTTTCCGCGATAAGAGCGTTCATTTGTTGTTCAAAGTTCCGCCGTTATCTCGAAAGGTGTTCCACTTTCGTCCCCGATAAGGTGGACCAGCGAAAGTTTGGAACAACCAACACAATAATCGAACTCATCAATTGCTAGATAGAGCTCTCATCTCAGGCGAAAGTAGGGCTAACTTCGTTCCGGAGACGTTTATGGCGACTGTACAAACATCGGGGTGCTTTGTCAATTTGGTGGCGGTATTTTGATTTTCTGACTAAGGCGTCCACTGCACCGCCCACACCGGACGCGGTGCGGCAGATTCAGTTTGAGTTTATTTGTTCTCAATAACGGAAAAATAATAAATAAATATATAAATGCGCCAGAGAACCACATCATTCACCTGGTCTCAAACTAAGGCTTTTCCTTGTACTATGAGCACCAGACGATGGATACTAACTGGGGGCATCATCTCAGCACACCCAGACCCAAGTAAATTTAGAAAAGTTCGTTTTACAAATTGACTTGACCGGGAATCGAACCCGGGACCTTTCGCGCTTTGGCCGCCTATAGCCACTGCGCCACCGCGGTCGTCAATAATGAACGCTGTCAAAATATCACGCTGCACATTTCACTTAAAAGTTGTCACAAAAAATAACAATTTCACTTTGCAAAAGACACAAACTTCGCGAATAGTGCCTAGTCCCATTAAACGTGGCGCTTTCATCAAAAATTGCCATTTTGATGTAAAAAGGCTGTTTAAACATGTTACGAGTGGCGCCGACTATAATAACCTGTTTAACTTCCGAAAATAGAGACGAAAGTCGAATAAAAAATGGCGGAACGTCAAAGTGGGAGCCGAGGCGAGATGAGGAAAGTTACCGGGACAATTTAATAACGAGCATGGCTCGCGGCCCGGGGAATGTGGGGGAAAGAGACGCAGCTAGAATTGGAGTCCGCACTCGCTTGGGCCAATAAAACAATGCGTACGCTGGTACGTCGAATAGTTTTACACTCTGTATAATGATCAGTTTAGTTAACACAATTAAAATAAGTTAAAGGATGTAAGCGCAACAATATTAGGTAGTATACATGGAGCATAAATGTTACTTGTAATCTATAAAACGAAAGTTTTTAATTGATTAAATAAATGTATTTAAGAATGGACAGACTATTATGATATTATATTGGCTCTGGTTTCTATAACACAAGCGCTTAAGCTTCTTACTTTGGGATTAGGTCGATGTCTGATTATATTAAAAGAAACCGGCTTCCCGCGCGTACGATCTAATTTTTTTATTACAAATCTTGACCTAAAAATTGTGAGCATAATAAAAAAAATAATTACGCAATTTGTACCCGTATTCCTGAAGTTATATGCGTGCATTGATTTCAGCGATCCATTTATAAATATTTATATGACGTGGGGTATGCTAATTAAATCCATCTCCACAGATACCGGAGACTTGCTGGTGAGTCCAGAAAATGGGTACGAGTGGGGAGGTCAGCCCATCGCGAGGGCTCCCGCTGGAAAGACTTCTAACGCCATTAACATCATCAACGCGGTCCTGATGAGGAAGAGCGCTGTAGCGCAACTCACCAAGTAAGTACAGTCAACAAGCAGTTCGTCAAGGTTAACACTTCAGTTCTATTATATTACATGCTACACCTTGCAGCTAGTACAGATATGAGGGATTCTTACGGAGATACTTAGTAAAACACTCAGGTAAAAATATATAGTTGCGTGTATTGCTTCTTGCTTAAGGGTTAGACAACGAGTAAAATGTATATAACACAAAGAAATTAAGGTAAGCTATTTTTCCCTTATCCCACCCTCTCCTTTCCTACACAGAACCACAAGAGCCGGCCAACGATGTCATCGCTTCACCGTGGAAAATATTCCATCACGAACCAAAAAGTTCGGTAACTCTTATCTTTGCCGGAGCATAAAGAAGTGCAACTCGTTGCCAGCTCATGTGTTTCCTTCTTCCTTTGACATGGATTCCTTCAAAAGGATCGTGAAGAAACATCTTGCGGGCCAGTATGGCGATGCTAACGAATAGGATATTTTGATATCAAATCCGTTGTCATCGCGATGTGGGTTCCTCTCTTGCTTACCATCAGGCTGGGAGGAGCCAATATATTACGCTAATATAAAAAAAAAGGTAACTGTTATTTTGACGAATTAGGGAACGGTGATGTGTGCAAACAATGATACAATTATGATCAATCACAATATGATTTATCTCCTATCTGAAATATTTTGGGCTCATATTATTTGACAAACGCTACGCTTTATCGAACATCGTTTGGCCGAACATAGAACTTTGTATGATTCGGTCAAACGATGTTCGGTGAGCGTCAGGAAAAAAAATGGTAAAATCATATGCACGCAAACATTTTATACCTACAAGGCTATATGCCGAATGCGATTGAATAATGATGTAAGACAGCAATTTGCACCTTCAGTAGAACAAGGGCTCAACTGTCTCATAAACAAAACTTATAAAAATTCGCACATTCGGTAGAACAAAACAAATATAAAAAACTAAAAGTTCTTAATTATTGTAAAGCACATGTCTAAAAAGAAAATAGTGGAATGGTTTATGTCTTGCAAAGGAAAACAACTTTAGAGTAATGATAACAGAATGAGAGCATACTAAAGCAAAACATAAAAATGGCTCTCCTGTAAAATTGCAATAACTGTATTGTGCCCTTAGAACAAGGGCACGAAGGTGCGAATTGCATTTAGGAATACAAGTAGACACGATATCTTACCCACTTGAAATGAAGACGGTGCAAAGTTCAAAGTGTATATAGTCTATCATGCTTTTATCTTTTCATAAACAGCTTAGATCTGTCAAACATTGTTGCAAAAGCGCAGAACTATGAGTTTGTATGTCTATCACAGTGATTAAAAATCACTAAGCTTTTAATCTTTAGCCCATTATTAAACAATATCAAAATTGTAAATAAATTAAACAGATTGTATTACTTAACCAAGAATTTCAAGAAAGGTCAATGTAGTCAACCGGTTATTTCCAGCTTTACGCAGAAAATCCTTTCGCGATAATAATTTAAGAGGATCCATTCCTAGAAATACATTGATAAATCCTTCTAAAGTAAAGGTTAAGTGGATTGAATTTACAGTGATTGAGGCTATTAAAGTTTCAAGTGTGCAGATGTAAATAATTCCTAAATAATTATTATATTAGAAACAGAAAATGTTCCTCTCCCCTTGCGGTGCGGGAATTGAACCCACGACCTTCACGTATCGCGCGTGCTGCTCTTACCAACTGAGCTAACCGCAAGTTATTGTAGGCGATGAAATTTTTCTGCTGTATCAACCGTTAGCCTTTCGGTAAGTGCTCTCTGCTGAATATGTTTAGAACTACATACTTATTCAATTCCCGCACCGCGAGGGGAGATAATTTTTTTCTGTTTCTAATATTTAAAGTTCGCTAGTACGGCGTATAATACTATAAAAATAATAAAATCGATTCCTAAATAATGTTCTGTTTTGTTTTTGTTCTGTTTAGTTTCGCACTCGCAGACAACCGCTTAAAAGTGGTTTTCGTGGCCTATGATTTAAATTTAAGAAGTGTTGTTAATTTAATAATAATAAATGAAATAAAATAATAAATTGAGCAAAGCAGTATATCGAAGGTGGTTCGGTTCCTCTCTCAGATAACATACTGAGACATACAAGTCTAGGTACATTCATTGTGTCGATGGCGTCGTAGCTGCTATATATACCTAATCTATATTTCCATTGCGCCGTCGCTAGGCTATAAGAGTTGATGGGAGTTTCAGTGGGTAGCCCCCATACTGAAAAAGAACCACACATGCTGCAATTCCTCCTCGTATAAAAAGGTAAATACGTTGTTCTTAAGCTTAATCAAGGAATATTACCGAACCTAGGACTCTGAGAGGATGATCCAGTATATACTATCACACCATCAACGTAGCCCTTAAACATTATTAACCAATCGGTTCAATATTCATCTGAAGTGTAAGTTTTATTAATATTTCATAAAACACTGGCAAATTTCATTTAATTTTGAAGAATGAGTGCATTCTTTAAAATTTTTTTCATAAAAATTATAACTTTCAAGGAAATAAATCATTTTACTTTATTATTATTTTTTAAATCAGATAACTGACATTCCAAGTTTCCCCAATACGATGAAGCAGATTCCTTTAACATTTTAAAAATATACATTAACATAATAGCAATGAACAAACAACGTAGCCTTGGTAAATTTAACCAAAGAACATTTAAATTCGTCTATTATTTTAGCGACATTTTGTCTTTTGTGTAAACCTTACACAGACTGTTAGTTAAAATAGCAACGTTATCTATATTTAAATGCTGAATATGCTAAAGGTATTTATTTTAGAATCAAAATACTATGCGCAATAAGGTTTTAAAGTGAAAAGTCTCAATATATGTGTATCACAATCTTATCTGTATTCACAAAGCGGTCTAAAACTTGAAATATTGCGCTCCTACAGAATTGGTCACAAATAAATAATTTACGTAAATCAATCAATCAAATCTTTCATTTATATAGATTACATGAATTATACTTATGACTCGTCTCTATACACTGCAAATGAAGCTATCTCCGGTTCGGAACCTATACTACATGTACAATATAAACAAGGCCTATGATTATAAACCAGTCGCAAGCACTTATCTGTAGGCAACTGTGGAACAGAGAAGGTACTTAGTTTACTGTACGTACAAAAGGCACAAAAGACTCTGGTGTTTACACTACCTTTATGTAAGGGCTTTAAAAACGGATGTTGAATTCCAAATGTTAGTCGTGATTTGCTGTTGATCATAATGCTACTAAGAAGGTCTCAAAAACATCACTAAAATACATCTTATCAAAATTCCTTGTTTCATCTTATATCTTCCTCAATAATTTGTACTAGCTTTGCTAACAGACCATGTTCTGAAGTATATTCCTCATTCCCAAAGGTACGACCTGATGCTCGGTGTGACGAAAGCAGAAGCTTACTTCGCATTCAGCGGTGACGACGTGCAGTATGGCATCGAGGCTGACAGGCGATCCAAGATCCTCAAATCCTTCGTCAGGAACACCTACAGCTACCACCTGTCGGAGATACTGGCTACCATCATCAACGAGTACACTGATTGGGAGAGGCCAGTACAGCACCCGATTAATATTAGGTATGTTGACTTGCTAGTTAAGACAGATTTCTAACTTTCTTAGATTTTAAAAATGTAGTATAGTGCTTTACGCTGCACTTTCGTACAATAATATATTAAAGGAACAGAAATATCAACTTGCGGTATGGAGTTCGAACCCTAGTATGTAGTTCGAAACATATTCCGCAGAGGTCAGTTACCCGAGGCTAAGAGGTAATGCAACAGAAACATTCAATGCCTACGATAACCTGCAGTTAGCTCAGTTGGAAGAATAGCACGCACGATACATGTAGGTCGAGCTCCACACCACTAGAGGAGATGACATTTTTTCTCTTTCTTTAAAATATTGTAGCTTTCTTTTCTAAAGTTTATCCTTACCTAAATGTTAAAGGCTCATAGCTGTTACAACGCCACAAACGCCACTCAATTTGGCACTGAATGTAAGGCATCTCACAGATATAAATAACAATAGATCTTCATTAAGACTCAATGTCATTTTCATTTGCCTGTCCATTCAAATCTAGCCAGGCCAAATTGAGTGAGAGAGAGTGAGATATTGTATTTAGATTTTCAAATCCATGAAGATCATACACTTTGGGTAATGGCCATATACAGGTGACGACTGTTGCGATACTAGCTATACGGAAGAAGTATTTGGTACTCCATAATAATGTAATAAGGGTCATTTACTAAAACTGAAATGTAGATATTTGGTGTAGTTTGCGCCGTAAGAAAAAAGTACTTTTTATCGCCGTACGTTGCCAAATTCAATTGGATAACTTTTCGTTGACTTGTTTTTTTTTGCTTATTTTATCATCTAACATCTGATTCTTAAGTTTTGTTTGAATATCACAAGTCAAACAATAATCTGATATCAAATTGACGAATAGAATTTTTCAGATAATATTTATCTGGTCATTACAAATTTGCAGGATTATGACCTCTGGTACTTCTAAAACGTCGTCTACTATTAGGCTAGGTTTACTGAAAAAATAGGTTGATTCACGTTGTGCTCAATAAACAGCGTTCAACAAATCTATTAGCGATTAAAGTTGAAGTATATAATATTAATCAATAGCACTGCAGAACCAAACCAAAATAACAAGGCTACTGCAACGAATTCTCATCAGGTGAAGGTCATAATTATTTCAACAACAATAAATGCTGACAGATTTATAATTCTCCGCGATGGCCCGAAGCCAAGAATGGTCGTGTTCATATTTCTTTGTTCGTTTTTGTGCAGTGATCTTTTTGGCTTTAAAACTGCGGATGTAGATAGGAAACGCTCACTTCAAACTTTTCTCTGTTTTTTACGGGTTTTTGTTGTTTTAAGTGGAAGAGTCTTAATGCAAATGTTACTGTTTACTTCATTAACCGAGTTGAGAATCGTATAGCAGTAATTATTTTTCTTTCAAGTTTTGGTTACATCAGATGTACGATCAAACGTACGTCAGACTGTATACTTTGGACTTTTTGGACCGACCTTATGTCAAGCGCATAAAAACCAATATCTCACTACGAGTGTTTATCTTGACGTGCAGTGACCGTACTAATTACGGTATCAAATCCGTTGTCATCAGCCAATATACTGTGCTTCTATAAAAAAAATAGCATTTTCGTTGTTTTCTTGTTTTGCTATTGAGATCTTCTATTGAAGATAGGTTTTTGGAAACATGAGGAGCAAAAAACATAGCTACAGTCCAAATATTAGCTCCGCTTCGCCAATTAACAAGGCGTCCTACACTATGCTTTGTAGTCTCCACTCAAAAATCAAGGACCTGCTTAATTCGCATCGGTTTCTTGTTGTTCATTGTTAATAATCAGCACGATCAGCTTAGTTCTTTTCGGCTGACATTTCAACGGTAGTAGATAAGTCTAACCTTAAAAAACTCTGCTATTAAGGAGTGAGCGAATAAGACATTGGCATAACGCCAACTCGGAGGTATTGGGTTCGACTCCAAGTCGAGTCAATATACAAAAGGAATTCTTCTTTATCGTCTTGAGCTTGTATGTTAGGATACCGTCGGTGTTTTTGATTTCTGGAGCATCTTGGAGTTCTTTAGATACTTTTAACAGAGTCAGAGCAATGTATGTGATGTTTCCCAATTATAATGAATCCTTTCCATTTCATAAGGTTGCATCACGCACGCGTTCTTATATGGTCAGTTCCATCTCAAAGTTGAGCTAAGACCCGTGCTAAATAGTGGAGTGTTAATGGCTTACTTGTTTATGTTTGTTGTGTAATATATTCATCTATGTAATCAACAGCTAACACGGTGTATTTCTTCTCAGGGACGAGACCTTGGAAGCCCTGAGTGACGCGCAAGTGGTCGCTCCCATAGTCCTCACGGCTGACACACATTCAGCCCTCAGAAGAAACTCCTATTTATATGTCTTTGATTACCAAACAAAGTACGGAGACTATCCACAGGTAAGTTAATAGACTAAGCCACTTTACAATGAACGAAAAGATTAAGCCATTATAAATAATTATGTTAGATATCGGATGATGGGTTTTTCCTTATACTTGCAACAAAATTTAGTTTAAAAAGTTTGACATAACTGAGAATCGAACCCCGGACTTTACGCTATAAAAATGTAGTTTGTGTAGTAAGTTCCCTGGCGAAAATATAAAAATTAAATAATAACATTAAAAAATAAAATAAAAAAAAATAAAAATAACGTTTATTTTCTACCACAAAATAGTGGCAATGAGCACCACTTTACAAACTTACTTAAACAAACTTACTTATGACTAAAATACTTATGTTTCTTAGATCGGATTCAATTTAACAGCAGAGTTAATTAAAATACAATATCATGCAAACAACCACCACTCTGTGGAAGACTGGAGCTTGAACCTAAGCCTACAAATAGGCTTGTTGTAACAAGATCTCCAGGCCCCCACCCCCATCCAGGCAGATTTATAAGTTTCTTATTAATAGAGAGCAGATATGTATATTAATAACAAAGGACATAATTTTGGGGTTAAATAATTTCAACTTATTATTATTCTATAAAGTGTTCAGTTCCCGCGTAGTCTAAAGAATTCAACCATTCTTTTAATAAAGATTTGCAACTAAACTTATTTTTTGTGACAATAGATAAGATTTTATTCGCTTTATTATATAAATGTCCTCCTAAGAAGCAATAGAATCTTCGCTTGAATTTAGTTTTGTGGGTAATTAATTTACACACTTTGTGTTGTTGAGTCTTACGCAGGTTTGTTACTTTGGTTTTATCATTTACGCTAATTGAAGAATGTTTTTTAAGGATAGCAGCTAGGATATACAGTTGTCTAACGGTCAGAGCTTTGGTTTCTTTGTAAAGAGAGAAGGTTGGGTAAAGCATGGGTTTATGAAAAGCAACCTTTAGGATATACCTCTGAGCTCGTTCAAGTTTGAGTAATGTAGTTTTCGATATGCCACCCCAGGCGATGTTACAATATGTTAGAAGCGATTGGCACATGGACAGGTAGATAATTTTCATTAATTTGACGCTAGCAACTATTCGAAGATTTCTGAAAAGATATGTAAGTTTACGAATTTTCGAGGATAAATTACAGATATGTTGTTTAAAATTTAAATTGTTATCGATAGTTATGCCCAGATATTTAACACTATCCACACATTCAAGAGGCGAACAAATACACATACGAGAGGGAGCAATAAAACACGTGTGAGCAACTATTTTGTTGGTGGCGCAATCATGGTGAAAATTTCTAATACTAAAAGTAATGTATTTAGTTTTGGAAGCATTCAAAGACAGTTGATTATCTGACAACCAGCGGCATACTTTATCAAAACCATGTTGAGCTTTCAAGAATACCTCCTCCCAAGTCACTCCCCAGAAAGTAAGACTAGTATCATCAGCATAAGAGACAATTTTACAGCTATCAATGTTCATATTGCATAAATCATTTATGTAACAGAGGAAGAGTGTCGGTCCCAAAATGCTTCCCTGGGGCACACCACGGTTGACAGACAAGTCTTGGCTTTTATATTGCGAGATTTTTACATACTGAGTTCGATTTGCAAGGTAGTCACTAAAAATTTTTAATTGATTTCCCCTGACACCCAGGTGTTCAAGTTTCATCAACAATAGTGAATGGGAGACCGTGTCAAAAGCCTTAGCAAGGTCAATAAATATTGTAATAACTTTTTGTCCTGCATCTAATTTTGTCACCAAATGATCTGTTAAGTCATTTGCATGAAAGTTCTTAGGTTAAACCAAATAAATAAGGGTAAATAATTACCGTTGTATCTAATATCCTTATTAATTATTTCTAAAACCGACACGTTGGTAATTATCCCAGGTCGATCTAATAACTTCAAAGTTCAAACTGCTGCGATAGAAGTCCAATTAATCTTGACCCCTGATGGAAGCCGTTTCGCATCGCTGCAGGGTTCTAGTTTGCGGGACGGTTGTACTAATGGGAGTAAACAAATGAGAGGGCTGATCGAATTAATTCTGACTACAATACATTTATTACTTATATGATGAGCAAATTTTTAAGCTATTAATTTTGTTTAACTGATTCCTCCGATCTTATATTACGGAAACCAATCCTATTAAAATTTCTTAGTCGGGACTATTGGAGTAGATGAGGAATCCGGAACGGAAAATGATAGATAATAAGGAAAACAATTAAGAAACAAGTAAGTTAGTAATAGAGACACAGATAAAAAGTAAATAAAAGGAATATCAAAAAAATACCACAAATGTAGGGTCATAACGACCTCCTTAGCCGAGACGAGCGTGCTGGACTTTGGCGTCACGCTATCTCTGAGGTCCAGGGTTAGTTCCCCGTTCGGGTCAATAAGGGAAATGACTATGTTCTATATTGTCTCGGGTCTAGGTGTTTCTGACTTCTACAACACAAGTGATTTAGCTACTTACCACAGAATCACAGCAATGTTTATGATGTTGTCCAATATTTATTTATTTATATTATAACCAATTAGAATAATACGCTTGATAACGGAATAACGGTCTAACTTTGTTTTCTAAACCAGAAATTTTCATCCTGATTGGAATATAAGTAATTTAAACCTGGAAAAACTAGGAATCCCACACAAAGTGAGTTTTACCCACTGTTGTGTCTCGTCGTCGTTTTAATAAAGTACAGGTTTTTAACTGACAAAAATATATTTATAACTAAAAAATAACACACAAATTATCTTACTATTTACAATTACACCCTTTGTCTTGTCGCTGTCATGTACGTTCTGTCTATATTCAAAACTCCTAGTCATGTCATCGTCTAGTCGCCTTGCCGGCCAGCACCAG
Organism: Glyphodes pyloalis; assembly: GCA_037074685.1. Lineage (NCBI taxonomy): Eukaryota > Metazoa > Arthropoda > Insecta > Lepidoptera > Crambidae > Glyphodes > Glyphodes pyloalis. Next base: position 1,318,629 of record JAYKKO010000030.1, on the reverse strand, counting down.
GCCGGCAAGGAGGTCAGTCGCGCCGCAACACCCACGAGACTCAAACACACAACCTCCGCATTTCAAAGCCCTTCTTAATCACGAAACAAAAGTGGCAGAAACAAATATGAGCATTTTAAAATTATATAAAAATATATAAAAGATAAAATATGGTATTTCACGAACAAAGAATATCAAAATAATAACACAAAAAATATTTTTCGGGCCGTTTCTATATTAAAATAAGCTCAGATATTTTTTGTCGATCCAGACAATGCTTTGTGAATATTTAATACATCAATAGACCCACTGAACGCTGAAGTCTGTTGAGGATTAAAATGAAATCCCTAAGCACAATTCGACATTAAGTGATTGATATTTGGATTTGATAAGCCCTAAATTTCTCTTGAGATAACATTTTACTTGTATCTTTAGCTGACGGGTACAGGATAATATTAATTCTGCCTTATTTGTCAACGTTTACTTTACTTTAAGTGTTTGAACAGACTTAAAAATAGATATAATATGATGTTCAATAAAGGTACCTACTAAATAAAAGAATCAACAACAAATATACTTATTAACTTGCCTTTTAACGAATAACAACACGTAGCCTATCAAACCTTTTATTAAACCCCGACGCTAAAACGATAGGGTCTGTCTGTTGGTCTGTCATAAACATTCATGATACGATGCCATAGACAGAAATATAGTGTATATTTCTGCCTATGGCATCGTAGATCCCGAAAGAAAAACCGATTTCGTGTTTTTTGTTTAAAAGACAAAAAATTCAGGAGTAGGTATGTTTTATTATATCTTGTTATATTTGATGGAAATCTGTTCAGAAAGATGGCAGTCGCCATAAAATGTCGAATTATGTACATATATATGATACCACTTCCTTAATTTAAGTAACAAATAAAAGGTGTTGAGCAGTGCTATAAAATATTATGAAACAATATTTTGATCCAAGATGCCATAGTTTATATCGGATTTACGAGGATTCGTTAAATATTAATTATTTTTGTGCACGTATCGTATTTGATCTAAACTAAACAGGTCTAGCCGTAGGTTGCCAATATTTTAAATGCAAAGGGCGTCCTCAACCTTGTAATCGATTGGCGCAATACTAAGATTAAAATGTATTTAATCGTAATGATTTGCCCAAATCATTATCAGAATTTTATTGTTTAATTAAGTATATATCACTTGAGAATCTAATTTTACAGGCATGTCTTCCATTTCTCAGTGGGGTAGGAGCTTTTGTAACCTGTCTTAATTGTTTCCTCTATTGCAAGTGATTGTATAATTTGCCTTGAGGATTTAACAGAGTAAGACCTCCTCTCATTACGCCTCATTGACAAACAATTTGGATACCTCCTTCCCGTCAACAACAAATGTAGCCGTCCCTCATGCAGTAATCACTTGTTTTGTACAGAGGCAAGGCTGTATCCACGGCGAGGAGCTGCCCTACATTTTCGGCGCCCCCCTAGTGGGGGGGCTGGCACACTTCTCCCGGAACTACACGAAGGCCGAGGTCTCGCTGTCCGAGTCCGTCATGCTGTATTGGGGAAACTTTGCTAAGACCGGGTGAGTGTATGTGAAAGTTGGGGACTTTAATTGGGAAATGAAAAAAGGTAATACAATGATTGAATTAAATGTTTTTTACTATAATTTGAGATTGGCCAATGTTTGAGATTTAACTTCTAATACTTCTAAACATTTAAAATAAGTTAACGGTTCAAAACGTGACACCGTTTTTAGTAGTTAAAACGAACAACTTACTGCCAAATTTTTCGGTTAGGTTGCACCAACGGTGGTTACGAGATGACTGAGTTCAGTCCGTTAATTTATTTGAAATGCTTAAAATGGAACGCGAAGTCTCATATTCTATATAACTTTAAATATTAGAAACAGAAAAATTTTATCTCCTCTTGCGGTGCGGGAATCGAACCCACGACCTTCACGTATCGCGCGTGCTGCTCTTACCAACTGAGCTAGCTGCAAGTTACCGTAGGCGATGAAATTTTTCTGCTGTATCAACCGTTAGCCTCCGGTAAGTTCTATATAACTTAAACTTTGACGTTTAAATTGTTTTTCAATCATAATTTTAATAATCAGGATCTTAACGTACATATAAACTACCCTGTGTATGCTTACCTCTGGGACTAAGCTAGTAATTTTAATAAATTAATACAGCTACAAGCACCATAAACACCATTATGTAGAAGGGACGAAAACATTGTTCAAATTCTAATAATTAATTTCGTAAGAGTCATTAAGGAAAACAAGTTAAAATAGATACTCAATGACTTTGTTTACATGGTACAGGAATCCAAATGAAGCTCAAGAAAGTGACCCAATCAGAGCCGGGAGACAAGAAAGAGTACGAATGAAGAATATCGAATGGACGGCTTACGAGGCGGTCCACAAAAAATACCTGAACATTGACACCAAGTCTAAATTGAAGAATCATTACAGGGCACATAGGTAAGTCGTAGATTTATAAACTAGTAACCTGAGGTTTATCGAGAAGAAGCTAACAAAAATCTTCTTCTTTGTTTTCATTACAATCGATAATATATGAAATGAAATCAAATGAAAAAGTTTATTTTGGAATACTTCCATAGGAGGGTTAGTAAAACTTATAACTAGGATTAGTTTGGACGTGTATAATATACGAGGATTCTATTTTAACAACGGTGCTGTAATATCTTTCTCATCCCATGATACTTTACTTTTAACTCAAAAATCATTCGACCTCTTTTTTCCGCAGACTTTCATTCTGGTTAAACTTAGTACCAGACCTTCACCGTCCTGGCGGTGAAGATGTACCGTCATCACATCACCAGCTCGAAAACGAAGACTTATCACCACAACCGACCCTAAAAACTCTGAGCCCGACATTCAAAAAGACCACAGACGTGATGACTGAAACTGGACTTGCGACCAAAGTGCCAGTGATAAGTGTTCTTAATATTACATCACCTTTGAACTTTAATATAATAGGTCTGAATGCTCCAACGCTGAGCACAGCCGGTTCTGATTTGCATAAGACAGATACATCAACTGTTTCACCCCCTGAAGATGGATTTGCTGCTTACAGCACTGCATTGAGCGTGACCATAGCTATAGGTTGCTCTCTCCTTATCTTAAATGTACTGATATTCGCTGGTGTATACTACCAAAGAGACAAGACGAGAATGAACGGCCAAGACGGCATAGCCAACGGGTCGCATTTAAAAAAACGTGCAGAAAACGGGCAGATGCCGAACAACATCTGTGGTGATTTGGAAGGAGCGTTGACCTATCAAACGAGTCTAAAAAATGATCCAGCTACAATATTGAGCCATCATCACACGCATTCGCACCATCAGCTGCCTCCGCCAGAGTTTGCTGACCTGCCCAGTAATAATGTGGCTGGAATGGCCACGTTGCCTAGAGCTCCACCCCCGCCAAAGTTAGGGAAGAGCAATATAAATACGCTGGCAAGCGGACAGCTGCCAGAAAATCAGCCGTTGCTGTCTGCACATCAAATGCAGATGATAAATACGAGTACCCTGACGAAGAAGAACACGCAGCTGAACGCTAAGTCGAACGTGACGATGGAGGAGCTGAGGGTGTGACGTCAGAGAGCCTGACTGCAACGGGCCGGCAGTTGCAGTGACGTAGTCCATCACGACGAGATCGTGTGACTTGGGCCGGACCTTCTCAAGTGCGTCACAGATTACATTTAGACTTTGTCTGTGCCACTTATGTAAGAAGGCGAATAATTTAGTGACAGTGGAATAATTTTTTGACAGTGACATTGAAGTAATTTAATCATATCTCAGTAAAGACTTCGGAACAGGAGTGGCGTTTAAAGTGTTAATAGTTTTCGATTAGTGGACGATATTAAATTATTGAATACGATGTTGTAAATGATTGTAAATATTGGTTTATTGTGAAAATTGTATATAATTCAGCAGCTCAGCCGCATATCCATCCTAATTACAATTGTAATCTTGAATCTAGGAAATTGTAAAATTATATGATGAAGACTATTTCGGTTTGTAACAGATTCGCTTGGCGAAGACTGTTTAGTTGACTGAAATAAATTTAGTGTATGTAAATGAAGTGTTAGGAATGTGAAAATTAACGAGACACCAATTATCTCCCTAATAATGTAACGAGTTTTGAAGCAATAAAAATCCATCGAACAGAAATGATTATAGTGACTCCGGAATATGAGTTTCACCAATGAATTCATACTTATAAACGAACTGCGTTTCCATTTAATGCTGGAAAAAAATTAAATTTTCGATTACTTTTTTTGGACGGTAATGGCTTCCATATTGCATTGCGAAACCAAGCAACTGAATTGATGATTGGAAACGTAGGTATTTATTACTGCATCTATAAAGTTATTTCAAGTAAGTAGTAACTATAACGCTAAATATTAGTGTCATTAAAATGAGTTACCTTTAATCATTCTTGATCATTTTATTTCTTAAATCACTCTGAAACAAACATCAGAAGTAAAAGTAATTTGGTTTTGTTCGCAAGTGTAATTCCATATTAAGATTTCTGCTAGATTTTTAAACACCAAAACAAACATTTGTATTTTAAGGCCAAGGGAACCATCGTTTATAAGTATGAGTTCAGAAGTGAATTTATAAAATTCTGTTCTTAAAATAGACGGACCAATAGTGTTTGTATATATGTAAATAGGTTTAGAGAACGGTATAACAGGTTGTAACGATCCTTCGGCGTTTTTAATTACCCACGACTGAACCCGTATGTATCGTTGTTTCACTATTTAAAAATTTGTTGTGATTTTTGTATCTCTGTGATGATAAATGAGTATCTAAAACTTTGAGCCTGCGTCGAGATTGTTGCGTTTTCGTTCGATGTTCTAATGCATCAAAATTTCCAATAAGATTTAGAACACGATTATTAAAAAGGTTCATGGATACAAATAAAACACTATTTAAATAAACTTTTCAAATTAAAGACATTTCTGGCGCAATTGTTAGCATGGAAAGCGTTAATTTATTTATAACCATTAATTAAAACTGTCAATACAAATGTAAAATACACAAAAAAACTTAGCCAGAGCGTGACGCGTGTGTCACTCTTAATAATGTCCTTTAAAAGTAATTTCTCTTCAATACTAAAATTAACTTTTGAGTAACGTGAAGACAAAACGAAAGAAACTCGGCTTGGTTCAAAGTTTATAAACTCTAAACTAATTTAGTTACTATTATTGAAGTTAGGACCTTTTTAAAAGTCTGACTGACGTAAAATGTTGGGATTGTTTTCAAATAAAACAATGAATGTCTTTATTTGAAAAGTATTTTGTTAGAATTTCAAAGCAAAGAAATTATTTAAGTCTCTGTCTCCATTTGTAGAAAGTAATAATACATTTTTCAACTATTGTTTTATAAAAACATGTAGGTAATGATGGAAGTTTAATATGCCTTTACTTTTTTTCATAAATTGAAGATTCTTGAATTACAGTTTCGGATTGAATTAAATTATTTCACCTTTCCCACTCACACATTACTTTTTCTAGTTTTAGTTCTGAAATTAAATGACAAGAACAAAGAAAGCATAGCGTCGTTGCGCGTTCAAAACCGCGAAGGAGCAGTTCGTAAATACCGCGTATCAGCTACTGTACACATCCGATTAGGAGGTGAAAAAACCCAGATATCTAAATCATTTGACTATATTATATGGGCCGAACTGTGTACTTACTTTTTGTGACTTACTTTATAAGAATGTGATGTAAACTGATCTATAACACATTTAGAGGGCGCGATATTTCAATGCCGCTTTTGCAGTTACGCGATGTGAACATACTGCTCTTGCGCTGTTTTGCGCGCGTGTCGGCGATAGGTAAATTTAAAGATGTTTTTTTTTGTTTCTAAGTTTGTGATTTAAAAAATAACAAGAGTTTATTCATTGGACAGTCAGAGAAAATTACATTATATAATGCTATAATTAACTTAGATGTATTATTATTTAAATTTCTTTCCAACCAATTGTTAAATTGACAATGTAAAAAGTTTTTTCTTCTTAATTAACATTTGAATACGTTTCATGTCAAGATTGTTTTAAAACTTTTGTTTTAGATCCATGCACAATTTTTTTAACTAGTCTTTAGATAAGGGGTCTGTTATTGACTTCCAATAAAGTACTTACTGAAATACAGACTAAACATTTTAATAAAAACAAAGTGAAAATTAAATATGAATTGTTTTATTTTTTATTAACTGATCATCCAAAAATATGGGATACGTATTTCTACATCTTCTACTTAATCAAAAACTGACGTCATTAGAAGGTACATCTATTACCCACCAGTGATATCTGTGTCGGTGGGGGAGCATGTGTAGAATTCGCCAGGGACCACGACTCCCCTACTCCCCCACAACATTATCCCCATCCTCCTCAAAAAAGCCTTTTGTATAACTATCTTAACCTTTTCCCATAAAAAAGTAATACCTTTACTCAGGACCCGTATTTCATATGCTTTTTACCCGACTGCCCAAGAAAGGAGCGTAATAATTTTTATGTGTATTCATGGAAAAACTCGTCGGGTATTTATCAATTTTGATGTCTTTTTTTGGATGAAAAGATGTATTCTACCGCTGGTACTATGATAAGGAGACCAGGACTTGATAATGGAATCCCAGAGAAATCTAAGAAAAATAGTTAATTTCAAAGTACCTATGACCTTTTGTATTTTCTAATTAGTCAGTCAATTTAAAGGCCATAAATGATGGCCACAGATGGGTATTTATCTTCACAAGCTTGCGGGCGAGAGGGCCTACACCCCTTAAAATTTGAACAGCTGTCAGAGGGCTCCCCATAGTGGCCACTGTTCGGATCGTTGTTGGTAGAGAGTAATCGAGCGTTGCGGTGAAAATCGCCCCGGAACATGCCGGAATCTTAATTAATTATTACGTACGGTGAAATAAAGCATGGCAGCTAAATGCGCGGGGAGTGGGGGGCGGGCGACGCATCTGTGCTACCCGAACACACACGTGAAGGCACACGTCGTTGCGAGTGGTGGTGCGCAGAACGATTTTTTTGGAATGTTAATGTTTATCACTGGAATCTTCAATTTGCACAAATAATATATCATTATATTTTAATTACTTCTAATTAGTTACATTGTTTTCTTTTTCAAATTATTAATTTTTTCTATTATTTGTCATAATTTCTTACTTAATGATAATAATTTTCATTAATAGGTAGTATTACGTTGTAATTATATTGTTTTATCTTTTTCCAATATTATTATTTTCTCATTGATCGTTTATTTGTCAACATTTCTTACTTAATAATTTGCTTATTTGTTTGTTTGGCGTCGACTCAAACCTTAGAAAAAAAGATTATTTTATTTTTGGCTTTTCCTTTTTCGTCGGTTAAATTTTTTGTTAAAAAGTGGTTTATTTTAAATTTTTATTGTGGCTCATTACATTATTCGTTCTTTATAATTAATTGTAATACATAGTAGGCATATTTATATAAAACATGGGTAAGGCTACAAAAAATGCTTGTGGTTGCAACTTTTCAATGTACGAAGGGTTATGTTGGTGACATAAAGCGCAGAATGTTGCCGTTATTGCGACCCGTCGTCGTCGTCCGGCTAGGAAGAGTTAGCAGTGACAATTTGACACCTGCATATTTGGACTAGTGAACATGTGAACCAAGCCTTGGGCGTCTGCCACTGAATGAATAAGCCCATACACCAAATAGCTGCTGTAAACCGTTGAGGAGTTCCCTCGACTGTCTTTCGTCGTCACCATCATATCAACCTTGCGTCTCCGTCATACTAAAGAATCTTAAGAACTACATATGTGTGCCAAATTTCAAAAGAATCGGTTCAAAATTTAAAAATCTGTAGACGAACGATTATTCATCCCCTATTTTTCTACTCTCAGGGGTGATATTTTTGTATTCCAACTTCAAAAGGACCCAAGTTGAGGTATACCCTTTCAAACAAAAAAAAATTATCGAAATCGGACTACTCTGTAAAAAGTTATGCGTGGTCATACATAAAACATAAAAAAAAAAATATACGTGTTGACTTGAGAACCTCCTCCGTTTTTCGTCGGTTAAAAAGGAGCTTACTAGTCGGAATCGCGGCACTTGTCCTTGAAGGCGAGGATGGAAAAGCGGTCGGTTTGATGTCCAAATACGATACAATAGATAGATAGATAGATAGATACACTTTATTGCACAGAAAAATTTACAGAAATTGGTTTTACAGACATAATCAAGTACAATTTAGGCGATCTTATTGCTAGAAAGCAATTCAAATTCAAAATTCTTTTATTCATGTAAATTAAACCAGTAATATTTATAAAACGTCTAATAATGCAAATGACGTTACCTCCGGTTCGGAACCTATAACTTACAGAGAAGATCCCGGCAAGAAACTCTGTCGTTCATATTACAAATATAGCTGAACTTATAACTAGTTTTGCACTAAGACATACAGTGTAGTAATTAGATAAAATAATGTAGCAAATTGTAAAGAATAATTAATTGATTCAAAGTAATAAGAAAATTTTTAAAATATATAAATTTAAATTAAACAAACTGTAGGTCCTAATGCACATTGTGCTTAATAAGAACCTTGCCAACCTGCGAGCATCTGTCAACGAAAAGAAGTAGGTACCTACCTCATGCTGAGTTTGTATAAATAGAAAGATATTTTCAATATTTTCAAGACAACCTTTAGGTAGAGGAAATTATAGATATCGAGAAACGGGTGCGGCCGTGCAAAAGTTTTATTGAGAAAATATTAACAGGAAACATAAATACCATAACATGATTAATACAAAAAAAATTTGACATGTGAAAATTGTACCAAGTTTAAACCTACCAAAAGACTGTCAACTTTTGAAAACAGTTTCTCTAAGCGATTAATCGTCGCTTTATAACTCGTGTTGATACGGTCAAAAACACATAAAGGTAAACACGTACACTTGTAGCACGATACTAGTTCTTATGCCAACGAATTAAGAGTTGGAAGTGTTTAGTCTGACGTGCTTTTGTTTGCACAACAAAATCTCCGTTCCAAGTGAAAAATCACGGACGAATCAAATTAAAATGTTTTTCGTTGCTTCGATGACCTACATCTATGGCAATATTGACGATGAACTTTTACCGTGTTCCAAACTGGAAAGACAATTAAAATTTTAATATTATACAGTCGAAATTTTAAGAAGATTGTAGATGAATAGATGAAGATAAAAGACGTAATCTCCTAACAGTAGTTTATTGGGAACTGGCTCACACACCGCGCGCATCGATATCCATTCTATTTACACTATACCCTCATAAATACTAACAATATACAACAGTAGACAAAACACTATTTAGAGACGGTTTTTTGTTCATTGCCATTAAAATGTTAATTAACAGATCAAAATTAGACATTCCTTTTTAGGTTTAAAGATATTTATTTCTCATAAGAACTCCTATACATACAGTTCACTTATAATGAGATGTAGCATAAAAAACTAAATTAAAAATAATACATATATACATTATTAGCGCAGCGCAACTAATCAATAATATTTTTTTTTTGTTTTCATATTATACTTATTTCAAGTGAAACAGGAATCAAGCATGACGAGCATTCAACACTTTTATTTTGACGACCTCCGTAGCCGAGAGGCGAGCGGGCCGGACTTAGGCGTCGCGCTATCTCTGAGGTTCCGGGTTCGATCCCCGGTCGGGTCAATATGGAAAACAAACTTTTCTATATTGTCTCGGATCTGGGTGTTGTGGTACCTTCGTTGTTTCTGATTTCTGTAACACAAGTGCTTAAGCTACTTACCACAGAATCAGAGCAATGTATGTGATGTTGTCCAATATTTATTTATTATTATTATTTTATCAGACTGAGATAGTTGTATTGCAAGCGCGCCTGTTTTACACATCGTCGCTAGCACTTTTTATGCAGGATAGCTATGATTTAACGTCGGCATTACTTTGCTGTCATTTTCGTTTATGTGTACTACTCAGAAAATAAATTGTGTGTAGCATAGCTAGCATAGTTCATATTTGTAGGATGGCAGTTTTACACAAAGCCAGCTGTAACCGCCATTTCGCCCGCTTTACTTTTGAATGAAAACTATTCTGTTTGTTAATCTAGTACGGCATTTCTTTACTTACCAAATTCACATACTTACACAAAATAAATACATATATTCACCATGATGTGAGGATTTTATGTCTGATCTTCACTCAGGAAAACTATTTATGTAACAAATATTTGCCCTTAGGGGAGATCAAATATACAAGACGTAAGTCAACAGATAGCAGAACTTAAGATTGCGCGAACGGGCTAGACAAATTAAGTTTTTTTTTAAAACCCTTGACAAATCGTTATTAGGCAACATTGGATTTGAAATTTATCATAATGTATGTAGAAGCGTCTGAGTAGTTCACTCAAAACATATTTGATACCTTTATTGGACTGGTATCAAAAAATGTTATCCGACATTTTGTGGTGGCGGCCATTTTAGACCGATGTGTTGGACCATGAAACATAGTTGAAAATTTTAGACTTATTTACCTTTCCAAAAAAAACTAACAAAATCAAAATCATTTCATCTCTTCAGGAGCTACGATGTCACAAACAGATAGACAGAAAGACACAGCAAACTTACAACACCGGCTAATAAAAAGGTGATATGCAACATGCATCATTCAATCGATAGACAAATAAATAAATGCGCCAGACAATCACACCAATCATCTGGTCTCAAACGAAGTTTTTCTAAGCTAAGGTACTATGAATAGTACAAGGGAATACCTTAGCTTGAGACCAGACGACGGATACTAACTGGGGGCGTCAACCCAGCACACCCAGACCCAAGTCACCCAGACCAAATTGACCTGACCGGGAATCGAACCCGGGACCTTACGCGCTTTGGCCGCCTACCTTAGCCACTGCACCACCAAAGCCGTCAACAAAAAAAAATAACAAAAAGTGTTCCCAATAAATAAAGCTTTCTAATAATATTACTTTTTCCATTTTATGATTTACTTTTTACGAAGCAAATATCTACTAATTAGTGTAATTGGCGCTCTGTTCAGAACATGTAGTTGGTATTATAGAGAATAATACTCCTGATTCCGATAATGTCGCGTCCAATAGTTACAATTCTCTCCCGTCGCCACTTCAGGCAGCTCATTATCCGAGCTATATCAAATGCCTCACTGTTAACAATATCCTTACTTATTCGATGGCTCCACGAGGGGGCAACAGTCTTCACATTAATTTTCTTTTGTTCGACGATGGGCCAAGTGAGAAGTTCCGAGCGTGTATGAATTCTTCTGATGCCTCCTCTGCACGTAGACAGATTCATCTGCAGATGGCATCGGCGGACCGACTTTTAGAGGATGACGTGATTTGCTCGCCTGTTGTAGGTATTTGATATCGCAGACGAGCAAATCATACCCTCTACACGTGTAGAGGGGGTGATTGACTTTATTGGCGATGCCATCTGCAGTCGAATCTGACTACGTGAGGAGGCATTACCAAAATGAGGGTAATTTATTAAAAATGTATTTTTTGTCCAATAGTAAAATTACAAAAAAAAATAATGCACGTATCTTTTCTTTTATCGTGTAAACAGTAATTAGTGTATAGTGTAAACAGACTAATGCCCTGTTTCAATATTTTACGATTCCTAATGTGTCAATGATGACTCCGTTTTTCTCCAAGCCACTACGAGTCGTTACTACCGTTCCATAATTTACTTTCCATACCAGCTGCCGTCAGTCGTCCATCGGTCGTTTGAGCTTACGTTTTGTATAATTTATTACTATCCGTAAATAGATCGGATCAATTTCAAATATTAAAACCGGGCATTATTGAAACATTTGCATTTATATTTTCAGCGCTACATCATCAATTTGCTCAGAGGTATAAGCCCTCTGCTCAGCAGCATCGATGCAGGCCATCATCAATTAGTCAGTAAAGACAAAAATCTATTTGTACAGTTTTTACGAATAAGTGACGTAAACATCCCTACACTGAGTTTTGACGCACTATCATCATATTTTTTTATTTATTGAATAAGGCAATAATCAATTTTTACTTTATTTACAAAAAATCTGACCATTGGTTTTGTACCTACTCATAATCTCTATTGGTCTGATTCATGATACCATTAAAAATATTGTGCCGACCTACGACATGACCTACAAGTCGACACAAATACAGCGTCAGCAGAATTGGCGTAGTAAACAACGCTCCATACGTAATGCGTGACATCGATATCCTACATCGCGATATCAGAGTTTTCGTCGCCACTAAGTATATATACAACAAACCAAGAATGGTAGTTGGGCCTTGGTCCCCGAGCAGATAACACCTAGCTCGGCGGAAGTACTTCCACTTTTAGTAAAGAACATACGTTCGTTACATTGGTGACCCCGACTGAGCTGAACACTAGCAGCCTTTGAAGAACGGAGCCTTCGCATCAGGCCATGTCTCCATACCCTCAACAGCCAGCTTAGCCACGACAAGAGCACCGGACCACCTCAGCTGATAAAGCCACCTGGTTCCGGGCCCGTGTAATGAAGCAGGCCATCGCAGCCCTACGACCGAGTCATTGGTCCACACCGGCGTAGCAGCAGCTGCCTCCCTGCAACTACACGCATCGGGCACGTGCTTGGACTCCAAAGGGGGGGAGTACTGTGCCGACCTACGACATGACCTACAAGTCAACACAAATACAGCGTCAGCAGAATTGGCGTAGTAAACAACGCTCCATACGTAATGCGTGACATCGATATCCTACATCGCGATATCAGAGTTTTCGTCGCCACTAAGTATACATACAACAAACCAAGAATGGTAGTTGGGCCTTGGTCCCCGAGCAGATAACACCTAGCTCGGCGGAAGTACTTCCACTTTTAGTAAAGAACATACGTTTCTTACAATATGTAACATCTATTTATTAATTTTGCGTATAAATTTATTTATTTTTCATTAAACTTCGATTCTCCGTTTAGTCATTATGGAAAACGATATTTTCTTTATTGTCTCGCGTCTGAGTATCGTACTGCCGTCGATGCATCTAATTTCTGTAACACAAATGCTTTACTTATTTTGCTTAGAATAATATGTGATTTTGTCCAATGTTTATTTTTATTTATTTCTAAAGCTTAAGTACCAGTGCACAATCCGCTTTTAAGCGTGTCTTAGGCCACAAAACAAAGAGGCCTGCTAACAGAAAATTACATCGTTAGAGTTAATGGCTCAACATTTGTTTATAGCGCGAACTCGTAAACTTTCATTAATTCTGATAATAACGGGGATAGTTCACCGATGAGAGTTATGGCGGCGACCCATCAGAGGTAACGATTGGGGACAGCCGGTATGTACCTAATTGGGGACAATAATTGCAGACGATTTGATGTGTGGCCTGTAATTAGGGGCGGAGTGATGAAAAAATTACACGCGGTCTCAGCTGCGGAAACCTTTCATGTTTTCCTACGCATTTGTTATCAAGCAAGTTAAGTTTAATTTATTAACGAGTTGTTACGTAAACCTTCATTACTAGTCATTGTAACTGCAACTGTGGTTCGTTCTTGCATGGCTGTATATTATTAAATCAACCACCCTATGTACTTTTTATAGTATAATTTATACTCTATTTTTACGACCGTCTGGTCTGAGGAGGTATTCTTTTTCTTATTTTTTTATTATTCACTGCAAGATTGACCTCATCCCACCTGATATTAAGTGGTAATGAGGTCCTGCTTAAGGACGACAAGTACATCATAATAAATCAAATGTTTATAACAATCTTTATCAATTCATTTATTCATGTTGGTTACAAGTAACACTTATGCATCGTCAAAATGGGGATATAAACAAAAATTGAAGCTACAGCCTATATTATGATGTCAACTTGATGTTTACATGTCTGTGCGTGTGTGCATCTGTCTATAGCATCATAGCTCTTATAGTCTATAATCCTCCTATAATCAGTCAGGAGTCAGGTGATTGTAATTTAGTTCTTTTTTTTTCCACTGCGGCGTTAGTGCTCATCAAAACAAAGATGGCGTCAAACAGCTGGTACAGATATAATCGAATAGCACTGTGTTGATAATTTTTAGAGTGAAATTGTGATATAAAGTGACTTATTCGTAAAAAAATATTTTTTTAGCCTAATTGTCTTAAGACTTAAAATTGTTAAAACATATTAAAAAATCTTATTAAGGTGTGTTATGTCATGTCTGTCAGCTATATCCCATTCAACGACTATGCTAAATGACGTTCAGTCAAGAAGTTGAACGTTATATTAAACAATTTGACGAGTTGTCCTTTAATCATTCAATTAAACGTCGTCATTCAATGAACGCGCTAGTGATCCAATCAAATAGCTGATTAAACCAGATGACTGCGACATATATACGGACCAATTTTAATAGTGTTTTTTTTATTTGCAAGCCAGTTAATTATGGTGGTTATTAGCTATAGCTGTTTGGTTAATATCGGTCTAGCAGTGATAATTTATCGGCACCTTTAGTTTTATAATTATGTCTGATTGCAGTATATGCGTTTGGTCAACAAATATGCAGATGAGTACTTTTTACGGTCGCTTAATAACGTTTTATGCCGGGTCCCAATATTACGATTTTTTAATTTACGATTCGTAATAAGTCAATGACTATCCGTTTTTCTCCATTCGACTACGAATGGTTAATACAGTTCCTTAATTTACTTAAGATAAGAGAGGCAGGCCAAAGCGATTTATCGCTCGATCTGAAGCAGCCCGACTGGTGAAATACCTCCACCTTACAGCAGACCGCAGCCAAATAACAATCACTCCGGTGTTGTTGTGTTCCTGTATGTGAGTAAGGTTTCCAGATCTCTTGGGTGGTGCTACATTAGTAGCAGGGGTCAAGCTTTCAAGGTAAGGGTGACAAGTCTAGTAACAGTTTTACTATGCTATACGCCCTTAAGCTAGGAACTCATTAACTTAACATCAGGTGGGATGAGGTCAATCTTAGAGTGCATTATAAAAATAAAAAAACTTTCCTTACCAGATGTCATCAGTCGTCCGTCTGTCGTTTGCAGCTTACGCCTCGTATACTTTATAACTATCCGTAACTAAAACGGACCGTTTTTCAAATATTGGAATCGACATTAGTAATTAGACCCTGCGGTTGTGAGAAACAGCATTCGTATAGAGTCGTGTGGACTCTAAGTTTTGCAATTGAAGCAATGTGGTCAATCGGAACCGAAGGTAAGCTCGTCATTAAGAGGGTAATTCGTAAAAACGGAGTTCTTAACACTTATAAAAAATCTGTCTAGATTAAGAATTCAAAGATTTAAAGCACTCTAAAGTTAATTGTATCACTTTGAAAACATTAAAAGGTTCTGATCATACAACTAACTAATTTAGTGCCTATGATAACTTGCGGTTAGCTTAGATGGACTAGCAATCTAGAACTAGATGAAAAGATGGAATAGCCGATCCTACACTGCAAGGTGAGATTAATTTTTCTGTTCCTTTCAAAATTGTTAAATGAATATATGACTTTGACTTCAAAAGAATCTTGAAAGATTGAAAGCACATCCGACCTTCGAAATCTTAACAAGGATACTCCAACGAGCCCATCCTCGAGAGACCATTAAACCATAATTTACCGTTCGTCCATACATGTGTTCCGCACACACCATGACGCGATAATCTTCGTCTCCATATGGCACTTGCCACATTTGCATAAGAGCCCTTATGAAGCAGGTTCAAAGCAAAAATGTCCCATATCCGCCGGCGGCCGGAAATTAACTTCAGCGGCCCATCCCGGATTTTCTAGGGTGCCGAAAATTTTAATTTCGACTAGTGATGTTCTGTCATTATGACAATATCGATAGTTTAGCTATGGATGCATGACTTCATTTTCCTTTTTTTTTCAATCTTGTTAACTTAGAAATAAGTATGGAAACTGATTTGTAAATCTTACTATGCAAACAACCTTTTTTTATCGAATTTAGGTAACTTCATTGATATTGAAAAAATATGCTGCACATGTAACTATAGCTTTCAAAATGCTTCTATCTAATGCGGTTTTTTTGCATCAAAAATACATGGTATCATTAACAGTTGGACAGACATATATTAATATTTTGATTTTTATAAGCATTAATGAATAAGTTAATGTTAGGGCAACGTAAATTACTTAAAACAACAAAGTTTTATCTAAGATAATTTTAAATACAGGCTCGTTAAATTTAAATAAGTAAATGAGTACGCTATTAGCAGTAAGTTTTAAAAACTTTTGCCTAACGTAATAATTTAGCTTAAGATGTTTATTAAGTTGATAGAGAGGTACAAATTGACTAAGTTTTGCGTAATAAAGTAATGAAGTTATATCTTACAAAGAAAGTTGTATTCACATCCATTGTTTAGTAATCCGTATCACACAGAATATGGATAACTAAAACAGAAAGAAGATGTGATGTGTGTTGAACTGTCTTTACGAATTTTATATGTTTTTCTTACCAAATACGACCATAATAAATGGGCACTTTTTATTAAGGGCAAAATAAAAAGCAATTTGCTTGGTTTATTCTACGGTTTCAGCATATTCAGTAATAAACAAACTGTGATATGAGAGTGCAGTGATAAAAGTGATACGAGTTCTGGTAATGTATGAATACAAAACGTGACCCCTCTCTGGTGAATATCGACATAGCACTATAAATTTCTATGAACCTACAGTTCTAACGCGTACCAAAATCTCATCCAGGTTGATTGCTTTGACATGAGTCAGAAGTTGAAAATGTTGAAATTTTGAAATCTTTTTTATATAATATACTGAAACACACAATCAAAGGATGTTTTAACTACTTACAAAAAGTGAAAAATTACGAAAAATAAACATAAAACTACATAACAGATATTTAACTGAACAAAAATAATTAGCCCATATACTTTTAATACAAAAACAAGAAACAACGGTGATTCAGAAATCTATAAATAATAACCTACCGAACCAAAAATGGAAGACATCATGAGTCTTGTTAATTAAAAAGAAAATCATTAAGGTATTCCATCATGTCGTACAGTTAAAATCAAGTCATCGTGACAATTGCTACTAGCTGAATTACCACGCAAACCAAAATCAAGCTATGTTAAAATATTTGTAACACACTTTTCACTCCGGGCATGGAACCCAGGATACCAGACTCGTAAATAATAATTTGGACCACTGGACCATCGAGACGTTACATTTATCTTGTTTGTTATCTATCATACTACTGCTAATTTAATAAGGGATAAGGTGACCATTAAAGGCGCCACGTGGTCAAATTATAAAAAAACAGGCCCCTACAATACTATTCAAAACTTAGAAATTATAAAAACCCTACTTCAGTTTTGATTCTGAAGCGATTCACCCACAATCGTTTGATCCATGAACGTTTGGCCAACATAATCTTTGAGCTTTTCACCCAAAAGGCATTTGGCCCATGAACTATTCGTCAACAGAACGGTACATCAGTGAACGTTTGACCAACAGAATTTTTGGCCCATGAACTTTTCGCCCAAAACACATTTGACCAATGAACTGTTCGCCTACAGAACGGTACGTCAGTGAACGTTTGACCAACAGAATCTTTTGACAGCAGATTTATGCTAATAATCGTTTTGCCCACTAACTATTGGCTAAAGTAACTTATTTACTATATATGTAGAATATTTCAAAATAATATAGGGATAGCTTGCTTCAAAATCTGTTTTAGCACCTAATTCAATTATTGAATTGATGAAATTATTTCAGTTTATAAATTTGTAAACAATAGTTGGTAGACGTTGAGGCTGGCCTTGTCGCCCAGCCTCCAATACCGCACAGGGTGAAGCCACTAGTTTTATATTAGCCCTATATTTACGACATAATATGAGCGGTCAAATTTCAAACTGTTACAGTTTATATGAAAAATTTCGCAATTACGTACTGGCCGCTATCTTGGATTCGATTTTTTTATAATGCATAGTACTATCAAGTCTTTTATTGAATATCTCTGTAATGAGGGAGTTGTGTCTAAATTATCTGACTTTTTATGGCGTCCACCATCTTAGACCAATTTCTATCAAACCTAAAAACACTCCCGACGAGTAATTTTTCGAACAAAAAACAGTAAATTAAACTCGGTTCAACCCTTTGGGAGCAATGATGCCATAAACAGACACACAGACAGACAGACACGTTAAACGTATAATATCGTCGTTTTTGCGTCGGGATTTTATAATAGGACCTGCAAATATTATCGATATCTTGATAACATTTGCACATCACTACAACCTTTTTACAAAAAGGCTGACCTAACCTCAGAACAAGCTGGCGCGAAAACAACTTACGCTTTTGCCTTCGTTTTTCGTGCTTCATCATTTTAAAAAAGAAATACGATCCTGGTCCCAAAGTGAACACAGAAGTGCATTTTAATTCTTGCAATTCATACACATAGGTTATTCATACTTGTTGGTTCTCACTGGCTGCACTAATGCATTGAGATTCATGTTTTTCCTAGCGAATAACTTAAATTGGATTAGGTATATTTTAACAAAACACGTTCCCATAGTTATAATTCATGTCAAATCTATAACTGCAGAGAAAATCGGTATTTTTTTCATTTTTGTCGGTACAAGGAACTGCAGTTTTCCGTAAAAAAAGATATATATTTTGAAAGTATTAGTTATATTTCAAATATATTTCGAGCTACGTTTGATTTGGCCGGGCTTGGGTTTTGTTCATACAGCTTAAACATGTTTTTTTCGAGATATTGTTTTCTCAACTACACTATGTGCAACACATCCTATAAACGCCACTAAAATTCACTCTTAAACCCTTTTCCACAAACACTGAACTAAAAACCGTTCTATTTTTTATTTTCTACAACATTTGCGGCTAAACCAACTGCGGTTTGGTGTAAAACGTGTGTCAAATGGATATTGCGGTCCGCAGCTGACGAACGTTAGGATTTGATGGACATACCATTTTTAGGGTTCCGTATCAGGGTCGGGTTTAGGGAGAGCAACCAGGGCTACAGTCTTGAAACCCTTCTTCTTGGACCTAAGAAATATTTTATATTATTTTGTGAGGAAAATAAATTACGTGAAAATAAAATATTTTACTGGTGATCATTAGTTTAATACGCGTTTCACCTATCAAGGTAAACGTAAAACGCGTTTTAAACTGATTACTAGAACTAACACAAACGTGATTTAAATAAATTTAATAAAAACTACCAATTTCTTTGCATCTCGGCAATCAGAAAAATATAAAAATATCAAATGGGAATGAAAAACATTTGTTATTTACAAAGAAATACTTGTGCATTTTATTAACCGATTTAAAAAAATGAGTTCTCAATTTAACCGGACTTTTTTTTATATAAATTGGGGCTCAAATTTACCTTTGTTACACTCTGTAAGTCTGCATTTTGGTCTGTCATCAGACTTTATCTCATGATTTGTTATACTTAGACACTTAAAATATTCCCCTCCCCAAGTATTCGATTACAAAATTCACTTTAGAAATAAATAAGTAAATTAATATTAAACAAATATATAAAGAGGCCTTCATTTATCAAACATTCATCATCATCTTCATTCGACATGATTCTATTCTTTGGATAACTAGCTGTTTCCTGCTATTTCGTTTGCGTTATTTTGGACTAAATGAAGTCCTATATATTCATAAAATTTTATAATTTATCGTTTTACCATATATTATCCAAATCCAATCAGTAATCTAGAAAGAGTAATAATCATACTTAAAAATATTAACACAGTATTACAAATTTTCGTGTCTGTAGCATTAGAAGCACGGAAGACCCTTCTTTGGCAAGGCCAACTCACACTTGACCAGTTTTCAATATAGTTACCGCACTGACCGAATGTAGATTCCTCTTTTACTGGCTTGATGGAAATGCGGTGCCGCAAAATATATAACATATAGAATGAACGAATTTGGCGGAGAGTAATTGATTGGAAAGGGAGGTTGAGCTGATTTAGATTTTATTTAACTTCGTTATAGCGAAGTCCTTTTAAAGCTAATAATTTTCTATTGTGTCTGGTTTTTGGGATCTCATGACTTTAAACCACATTACCCAACAATTAGTTAGATAACCCCAAATATTCATAAAATTTCCGTCACGGATAGAAATTTCAAACACACGCTATATATCTATAAGTCTTTTTGAAGAAGCCTTTTTATATATTTTGTATTACCTATTTCTTAATGTTTTTCTTGGTTTTCTAACTCTATATCTTCTTTATGTTGTTATGTTATTATTTTCTATGATAAGTGGTTTGTCGAAACTCACAGAACAAAATCCGTCAAGAAAATCAGTAATTAAGCTATTAGTTTTTGATGACATCTGTAGCCTAGAGGGAGTGGATCGGGATTTGGCGTCGCACTATCTCTGAGGTCCTGGGTTTGAATCCCGAGCGGTTAAACATGAAAAACAAACTTTTCTACGTTACCTCGGGTCCGGATATTGCGGTACCATCGTTGTTTCTGATTTCTGTAACACAAGTGCTTAAGCTACTTACCACAGAATCAGAGCAATGTATTTGTGATGGTGTGTAATTCTTTATAATTACATTACTGTAGAAAAATTACGAATGGATATACATGTCATAAAATGTAACCCAGTATGCGAGCAAGTACACGATCATGTCCATATTATATATTTTTATCACTTAAGCATTTTCAAGTTTAAAGCAACCTTTTCTTAATGTGCATAAGGATCAATATCGATGAGCAAGTTTTTACCGTGATATGCTTTTTCCTTTACATATAAGTACAGTCAGAAAGGGATCGTATCGCCGAAGCCCCGCAATCAAACTCATGTTTCTTTCCTGCTTTTTCATCGGCTAACTGTCCCCAGTCACGGAATTCACGTATTGCAATTATCTTTTTCGGGTACCGCAGTCAAATAAATAACTTTTACATTTCAAACACGCTTAAAATAGTTGTTTTGTAGTCTGCTGGTACATCACTAGACAACGAGTATATTTGAGTTGCAGTAAAGGATCATCTTTAACTCAAACTCATATATTTCTTTATTCAAGTAGGTTACATATAACACCTGTCCACAAGCATCCGTGTGTTAAAGGGTCTAAATGCCAGATATTTGCATAAAGAATTTATTTAAAGACTTTAATATATTCACAGTAGATGTCTGATGCACTACAGACTTTGGACCTTGCACCGGTCTTACGTCGTGCGCATAAAATCTAATTTTGAACTGCAGGTGTTACCTTGACATGCTATTGACCGTACGCAAAATCTTAGATATATTTATTCTTAAGACATTCTTACTCTCCTAATTTTAACACAAAATATTGACCTTTAATTTTGTGAAAATAGTACTTACCTATCAAATTTTTACTGGTTCTTCTCAATAAATAAAAAATCTCAAAAGAAATGAAATCTTTTAAATAAGGTTTTACTAAAGTACATTATCCATGTGCATTATACGACCTATCAATTGAAAATTCATAGAAGGCAGTCATTTTGAAAAAGAAACAAAATGTTTCAAGATATTTTGGCTTACAGTATGAATAATAGGCTGTCATTTAAAAAAATGGCGGAAGGGCTGTCACTCTAAAAAAAACAAAATGGCGGAAAACTGTTTTCAAATCCCTTTGCCATCCATCTTCTTAATAAATTATAGTTTTTTTTAACAGAATCCAAAATTATTTATAGCTCGAGCTTGACCACCATTTTATAGCCTCGAAGTTCTATTGCTTTAGCTGATGATGCAATTCGCTCTATTTGAACGCAATAAAGACAAAGCATTTCATTTCCCTTTGCGCTTAAGTGTTTGTTTGACCGGTACACTTCTGATGTTTGGTTTACATGAATTCTAATTGAGGTAGCCTTATTTGACGTAGAGACGTTTTGAAAAAATTTAGTACTCTATTGAACTAAGTAATCTAACTACAGTCCAAAGTATGTAGTTTGGTTTGCTTTTGAGCATGTTTAGTTTGTAAAGGACACTGCTCCTTGTCATATTAATACGACAATCTCCATAGCAGAGATGCAAGCAGGCTTGATTTTAACATCGCGTCAAATCTGGGGTACCGGGTATGACAATATGGAACTCGGGACTCGGTCTGGTCAGTGGGAAACGAATTTATTATACTATCTCTGGGTTGGGTGTTGTACTAACCTCGTTGTTGCTAATTTCTGTAACACAAGTGCTTAAGCTACTTACCACGTAATCAGAGTACGTTTTTTTTTTTTTTTTATATTACACTTCAAGATTGACTCATCCCACCTGATGTTAAGTGGTAATGAGGTCCTAGCTTAAGGGCGATAAGTACAGCATAATAAATCTGTTACTGGACTTGTCGCCCTTACCTTGAAGGCTTGACCCCTGCTACTAACGTAGCATCCCCCAGGAGCTCTGGAAGCCTTACTCACACGCAGGAACACAACAACACAGAAGTGATTGTTATTTGGCTGCGGTCTTCTGTAAGGTGGAGGTATTTCACCAGTCGAAAAATGTTTGAAGTTTTTAATATTTATTAGGCTAATGGTCCCTTTGACTTACTGAGTCTCGCGGATATTTAATATCATAAGGTACTAAGGTGAATACTAACCAATAATGCTGACTGTACATTGCTAAATATGTTTAATACTTTACTTTATTTAGCTTAAGAAAAGCCAATTGATATTGTAATTTGAATCTTAAATTGGACGACTTTAAAAAACATCTTCAGCTGCATCGCAAAGGTTCTTTAGAAAATTAATTCTTTTGTTACGTTTGTTATCTTGAAAGCGTCTTAACTGCTTTGTGTTTGTTTTTTTTTTTTCAAACAAAACGAAGTTTTTCTTAGCATTTTTTTGTGAACGCCCAAAGTTCGACTCCAATTAGATGGTCTGATATTCAAATGTTCGAAGTTTTCCATTAGAAAGACAACTTTTTTTGGCCTTACCTAGGGTTGGCATTGGATTGAGTTTGTTTTGCAGGTGTCATTTTTTGGTTTAATTAAGAGAGATAGACAATTTTTTACTAGCAGTTATCTGCTACATTTTTCACGTTATTTCAGGATAGGGGTGATGCCTAGCTACAAAATTTATACAAATTATTTCAGTTTTGTATGACATTTATTAAGACATGCCTATAAACAAGCTAGCCCATTAAATGTATTAGTAGGATTCCACTGAATCTATACAAAAAATAGTTTTACAGATACTTAAAGTAAGATTAACGGGAACATGGAAACAAAATTATTAAATGAAAATATATAAGATGATTTTTTTTTTATTTTTGTTTTAACATTTAGTTTAGGTATAACTTACTCGTAGCTTGAATAATAAATACATCTCATTCATTGTTAACCTTACAAAAGAAATATAATAGTGAGATTTAATTAAATTAACGTGAATTTCCATAGACAACAAGTATATTACATATGAGAATTACAAATAGCAGTTTTGAAATGTTCCATGTTTACTTGGGTAGGTACCGTAAACAAACAGATTTTTTTAAACCAAACATGCCTGAATTTGGCGTACATGGCTGATTTGGTGCAATGTGCAAGTGGATAAATCAGACAGATACATAAAATCGGCTTATGAATGTATTTTTAAGATGTATTGTGGTACGGTCGACAGCACTTCAAGGTAAGCACTTGAAGTTCCATATTAGATTTTATTCGTACGACATAAGAATGTTACAAACTGTGCAGCTTCAAGTGATTTTGTTGTACCACCGTTGTTTCTAGTTTCTTTAACACAGCTTCTTAAGCTACTTAATTTGGAATGGGGGGTCTACTTTCAAAACCAAAATATGTCGGAGACTTCACTATCCGATTGTCCGTCCATCTGTCACTAGGCTGCATCTCAAGGAAGTCGAAATTTTTACTGATGATGTATTTCTATTGCTGCTACGACAACAGAAACTAAAAATAAAATAAACCAAATATTAGGGTTGGGGTCCAATACAACGAACGCCATTTATTAACTGTTTCTTACTCAATACTTACAATGGGGACAGGTAGACACCAAAATCAATCACATAATATTTAGTTTTAATTTTTTCTTTAAATTATTGAAATAAAATAAAATAAATAATTAAGGATCTCATACAACAATCCAATCAATCCGTTTTAATTCACAATCAAGAAAACGGTTGCCCGCCAGCCCTATCACGTCTCTTATCGTCTGAAGGTTTCTATACAAACGGTTTTTATTTCAACAGGTTGAAAAGTCAATAGGAGAGACGTTCTGAATGTTTGCTGTGCCATTAACGGGTTACAAAGCGAAGAAAGCTTTCAATATTTGCATGTTTTTGTAGGAGCGTGTACACCAGATGATTCTGAATCGCGTTGAGTTTTTGAATAAATTATTTGGTTGCGTTTGCGTGGAGAATGAAAAGGCGCAGTGCGGGTGTTTGCGATCCGAGAATCTACAAAGTGGTGTTATAAGGCCGTATTTAGATTGGATTAATGGCACATGGTCTGGTTCTTACCCTGTATAGAGTCAGCGGGCTCCTGTGAATCTTAACCGAACCTTGA
Source organism: Glyphodes pyloalis (assembly GCA_037074685.1). Classification (NCBI taxonomy): domain Eukaryota; kingdom Metazoa; phylum Arthropoda; class Insecta; order Lepidoptera; family Crambidae; genus Glyphodes; species Glyphodes pyloalis. Next base: position 1,294,087 of record JAYKKO010000030.1, on the reverse strand, counting down.
TTGTTTTTTTAATAATTATTAGGTTTAATATCAACTAAGCTTGTTTAATGAGCTCTTGTTTTGTAAATGTCGCGTGAACGTGGGTAAATGATGTTTTTTTAGCTTGCAAGCCAAAATAGGGTTTCAAGTAAGCTGTTTACGTAAAGAAGTTGCTTGGTTCACTTTGTGTCTCTGATGTTGGTCCACTTTATAGATTATTTTATTGATCAATCACTACTGCGCATTACAGTCTTAATCAACTTAATCAGCTATTACTCATTAAGACAAGGAAATTACTAATTATTTAATTTGTTTGACAAGTTGATCAGTGTGACTTTCATAAAATAACCTGATTTCCATAGTACAAGTGCTTAAGCAAAATAAGTATTTTGGGATCTTCTATATTCGTTGTGAAGCGTATCCAATAGTTTATAACGCATTTATTTATTTTATGACATCGCAGAATTAGAAGGTAAATTTCAAAGTCAAATATAACTTCATTCAAGTCAGTTACATTAACATTTTTGATCGTTATTGAATACAAAGTCATAGTGATTCTACTGCCGGCTCGGAACCTTTTTCGATCTAGAAGACACCGGTAAGAAACTCTGGGAAAACGTGAAGTTTATATTTTTGAAAGGTAATCTATCCTCAAAGGGGGCACCTGTTCAGAAGCATGACGTATGTTCTAGCCATCGCTACACTCAACCATATAATATGGTTGATATCATAATATATATATATATGTTATGGCAATATGATGAGGTTTCGAATCCCATGAATGCTATGTGCTATGAAGGTATTTTTTTCTGTAAACGTTTTACTAGCCTTTTTTGCTTTAATAGATAAGAACCACAGTTTAGTAATGACTAGTAAGTAGTAAATAGCAGCCTCCAAAACACATTTATCTTAACCTCACTAATTCTACTTCGGTGGTCTAGGTCCACAAACAGAATGCTAAGTTAGATCTAGACTCTAGTATGTTTGGAGATCGGGCAAGCCTAAAGCGATGTATACACACTGTATGTACTCGATCACAAGCCTATGTCATCTTGTAAGGCAAACAAACATGAGGATATATAATTAAGTGATTCCTAGAGTAAAATTAAGACTTACTCTTTTTTTGATAATAAATAAATATTGGACAACATCACATACATTGCTCTGATTCTTTGGCAAGTAGCTTAAGCACTTGTGTTACAGAAATCAGAAACAACGACGGTAGCACCACACCCAGTCCCGAGACAATAGAGAAAAGTCTTGACAATATACTGGCATCATTCCCCTAACTACAATCCCGATTAGTTCAAGGTAACCAATATACAACCTGAGTTAACACACAAGGCCAAACATATTTAATTCGCAAAGCCAACTCTCTTCCTAATTTACGAGTGACGTCTCGGCAGTCTTGTATGAGCGAAACTTAAAAATTCAGCGACTAATTTCCCGAGGCAAGATGTGGGCCCATTGTGTGCCTGTTTGCGAGATAACGGCCCAAGTTTGAGTGCGTCGCGCACGTTCCAGTGTTCCGTTGATGTTCCAGCGTTCCGCTGATGTTCCGGGAACAAATTACGCGGAACGCATCGTGTTTTATCTCGCGGGAGTTATACAGTCGGCATTCCGATATGCGTGTTTCCTTTTTTATTACTTTATCCTGTTTGTAATATATATTTGTAGTGAGCGTTTGCTTATTTTGTGAACATGACACAAAATGGCGGACACCCCACTAGACCACGGAATTTTAATCTTAAAAATATATTTTTTTATTGAAATCGTCATTGACGATAATACAAAATGTATGTACCACCAGTTTGAACGTACTTGTAACGAGAAGATACTGGGAAGAAACTCAGTGTAGGTTACAGTTGATTTTTTTTAATTTGTAAATTGTAATAATGGTAGTAGTCAAATCTTTCAGCTTAGGTTTGATGACTGCGGTGACAGTAAAGTATATAGTTTTGAGGCAAGCTGGGTTTAACTTATCTTCATAGGTGGCACCTGTTGTATGCACACAAGCATGATGCATGGCTAACACCATACCTTTACTCAACCATATCTCAGACTATTGTTACGAGCTTCGGGTTCGTCACAATAAAAACAGCCGATAAAAATTACCAAAAGTCACACTTTAATTGAACGCCACAAATTACAACCTTAAAACGCACTAATTAAAACAACAATCGCTCCCAAGTTGCACTTCAAAATCGCTTTCGAAGTAATCACTTGTATCGCTAATTCAATACTGTCTCGGTCTTTTTTTTTTTTTTTTTTTTTTCCTATCTGACTACTGATGATGGCCGCAGATGGCCTTTTCATCTTCACCGGGCTTGCGGGGGAGCGGAGGGCTCACACCCCTAAAAATTTAAACAACTGCCTGAGGGCGCCCCATAGCGGGACTCGGACCTCGGCTCGGGCCGTTGTTGGGAGATGGTAACCTAACGTACCTTTGGGGGGAGAAGCGTCCCGGCACGTGCCGGTATCGCGATAGGGGCCCTGCTGCTAGGGGGGGGCGCGTCGCGCGTCCTCGCCGACGAGGACGGTATAGCGGTCGTTGTGGAGTGTTAGCAGTCGCGAGCTGTTTGGCTTCGGCCATGGCGACCGTGATGGTGTCATCAGGATCTAGGAGGACGTTCCTAGGCCTGCGTTTTCGGGTGCGAACTACGGGTGGGACATAGTCAGCGGCGGAAACCACTAGACTATTCGGGTGGTGGGCTGCAGAGTCGAAATAGCGGGAAGAGCATTGCTTTAGGTACTGCGCGATAGTCGGCAGCCCTAAGTCAATGTGAAGATTTTCGTTTCGAAAGTACCAAGGGGCGCCTGTGGCCTTTCGCATGAACTTGTTTTGAAGGGTTTGAAGCCTTCGGAGGGAGGAGTGGGAAGCGTGTGCGAACACTACACTGGCGTAGGTCATGATCGGCCTGATGCAAGTAGTGTAAAGTCTCACCTTATTCCTAAGGGACACTTTACTCCGCTTGTTCAGGAGACCATGAAGTCGGCCGAGTGCGAACGCGGCACGGGCCCTAACGGTCTTGACATGTTCGGAAAAGGTCAGTCCGACATCGAGGATCACCCCAAGATAGCGGACCTTCCGTTCCCAAGGGATCGGTTGGCCGAATAGGGTGATCGGGGGGTGTCTGGGGGGGAAAGTCGCTTGCCGTTTGAAAAGAACGGCTGCGCTCTTGTCGGGGTTGACTTCGATACGCCATTTCCTGAACCACTCGCCGAGAGTATCGGCGGCGTGTTGGAGCGTTCTGAGAATGGGATCGATAGTGCGGGATGAGCAGTAAATGGCTGTGTCGTCTGCAAACAGAGCGACGTTAGCCGCTAGGGGTTTTGCGATATGGAATGTAGGGAAGTCGCTGGTGTACAGCACGAATAGGATGGGTGAGAGTACGGACCCTTGAGGGACTCCGGCTAGGATGGGATGGGGGGAGGATAGAACTCCCTCTATTCTATAGCGGAAAGAGCGATTTGACAAGAAGTCTCGTATGATAAGCACGAGACGATCTGGCACGTTTAGTTGATACAGCTTAAAGATTAAGCCGTTGTGCCAGACTTTGTCAAAAGCTTTCGCCACATCGAAGAAGAGGGCTCCCGTTGTACGGGGGCGGTTTCGGCTAAAGTTTTCTAGTACATACTCTACTATGCGATGTACTTGTTGGACGCAAGAATGCTTGGCTCGAAAGCCGAATTGGGTATCGGGAATGAGCTTTCGCTCGTGAGCAAAGTCGCTGAGCCTCGTGTAGATGATTCGCTCGTAGAGCTTACCAATCGTACACAGAAGGCTGATCGGTCTATAGCTGGACGGTTCGGATTTGGGTTTACCGGGTTTGGGAATGCCTATGACAATGGCCTGTTTCCACGTTTGTGGGAAGATATTGTTTGAGAGAGCCGCGTTAAAGATTGCGGTGAGCAAGGAAATTAGGTGGGGGGAGAAATGCTTGAGCACTTTGTTGGTAATACCGTCGCAGCCTGGGGCTTTGCGTGGGTGGAGGCCTCGAATGGCGGACTGTACCTCATCGAACGAGACCCGCTCTAATGCGGGTGAGTTTGGCTGGAGGCCTGTTCTGCGTTCGACTTCCGCCTCGACTGTAGCGAGGTGGTCTGGGTCTACTGGCAGGGTACTGGGGGTGCACTGGGCCTCGAGGCTATCGGCTAGGCATTCCGATTTATCCTCGTCATCGAAGGCTGGGGGTTGGTTTGGACGGTTTAGTGGAGGGGTTGAGGCAGTGTCGTCTGACCTGAGCTTTCTGGCCAAGTGCCAGAAAGCGAATTGGTTGGGATCTAGGTCGTCCAACAACCTATCCCACTGGGCCCCCCGGAGCTCTTGGATGCGGTGTTTTACAGCACGCTGTAAGGCGCGCATCCGAGTCCGGTTTGATTCAGTGGGGTAAGAGTCGTACGCCCTGATTGCGGCGTTCTTCTCCCTCAGGAGGGCACGCGCATCCGCAGGCAGATTCCACCGACGGTGGGCCGTCGGTGGGACCTGCCGCGAACAGTCGCTGACGACTTTTTGCACGTGCCCCGTGAGGGAGTCGATCGCCGCGAGGGTGTCCTGGCTAGAGATTAGGGTGTCGGGAATTTGGTCTAAAAGTGGGGATGAGACAGACTTAAGGCTTTCGCCCAGTCTGACCCAGTCCACCTTTACAATGGGTTTGGGAGGGATAGCCCCATTAGGGGTGCCTAATCTGGGGATAAGTTCCATGATTACTGGCCTGTGGTCGGAATCTAGTTCATGAAACACTTCTATAGAATGCAACTTAAGGTTGATATTCTTCAGAAGTGCTATGTCTAGGACGTCTGGGCGGTGGATTATCACCGCGGGATAGTGGGTCGGGGACATTGGACCGATGATGTCAAATGGCATTGTTTCCGAAAGCGTTTCTAGAAGCTTACCACGGTTGTTCGTGGTATAACTACACCATGAGGTGTTTTTGGCATTTAGGTCGCCCGCCATTAAGACGGAGTTGCCTAAGCCTAGCAGCGCTTCTAAGTCGCTTTGGAGAAGGAATTTTGGGTTTTGACCCGTATTGGTTGGGGATAGGTACACTGAGACCAAGGTGATGGGTTGGTGACCGGTCATGCCCAGCCGACAGACTGAGGCCTCTATGTGCGTGAGGGTTGGTGGGTCTATAGGCGTGCAGTACAGGGCCCGTTTGTAGTAAATTAGGGTGCCTCCTAGGGCAGAAGTGGTCCTATCGTTCCTAATTAGGCTATAGTTTGCGATTTTGGGATCGCGAGTTCCTGGTTTAAGGAATGTTTCCTGTACTAGGAGAATATCTAATTGGTGATCTGTGAGAAAAGTGGCTATTTCTGACCTTTGGGACTTGATCCCGTTGGCATTGAAATAGCCTACTTTTAGGCTAGTCGGTTTGACTCTGCTAGGAGGGGGTCGTGCGTTCATATGAGTTAGGGAGTGATTTTGAAACTGGCTAGGGTCTTGCCTAGCTCTTGGCATTGGATGGCTACTTCAATCATAGCCTCGGGGTTTCCTGCGGCTTGCCTGATAAGGCTAGCCACACGGCTAACTTCGTTGAGGTCAACGAAGTTGAAAAAGCGGGTTATGAGCGCATAGTCCGCGAGGAGGGAGGGCGCTTGGGGGCTAGTGGAGCTAGGGGGGGTGGGCTGCCTTTGGGTTGGCAGGGTAGGTGAGGTGGGGGAGTTGGCTGGTGAGCTTATTTTGGGTGGGGATTGGCGGTTGACCCTCCATTGAGGGGCCAATACTGGGGTTGGGTTTGGATTTCCCAAGGCTGGGAAGTCCGCCAGTGCCGGAGGGGCTGGGCGGGACGAAAATTGGGTGTACCTCGGACTCGGGCGGGCCACTGTGCCCGAGGCAGCCCTGCGTTTCGTCCGTGGGGCCTTTGGGCACCCGCGATAGTTCGCGGGGTGTCCAGTCTCCCCACAGAGCACACAGCTGGGCGGCTCCGTGCACAATGACCTGTCCTTTGGGCGGGGGCAGTCCGTGGTGCCGTGATTGCCAAGGCACTTGACGCACCTGGGTTTGGCGTGGCAGTTTCGGGCGGAGTGCCCATAGAGTTGGCAGCGGTGGCACTGCCCTATGGGACCACCTTTACGGGGGGGTTCAACTGTTATGCCAGAGAGCTGGCAGACAGTTTTTAAATTGAAAATGGCCTTGCCCGAAGCGTTACGCTCCAGGACGGCAAGGACCATATCGTATGGTAGGGCATTTCGACCGCGATGCATGCGGTGTACTTCTAAGATGGGGAGGTTTTGAACCTTTAGGTCCGAAAGGATGTCGGAGCTGGGAAGCTCCTTGGGGACACCTCGGAGGACAACTCTAAGTTGTTTCTTCTCGGGGAGGGCAAAGGTGTGGAAGCCCACTTTCATCTCCTTTAGGAGAGAGGTGAACTTCCTGTGGTCCAAAGAAGTTTGGACCGTCACTTTAATGCCCTGTTGGGTGGTCCGGGCGGATAAGTAGTTGATTTTAAGCGCGTTGCAGCGCTTAGAAACTTCGACCCACTTTTCCTTCTCTCTAATGTAGAGGGGAGGAGGAGCGGGCTCCTTAACGGATTGGGTTGGGGGTTGAGATGCGGGCGGCGAAAGGGCGGGGGATGCGGGAGGGGCATCGTATACAAGGTGGCTGACTACAGCCGCCTTTTTGGGCTTGGGAGCTTTGGGAGAGGCAGGAGGTGTGCCTGGGGTGGTAGTAGGGGGGACGGCGGCAGCCTTGGCGGCTTTCGCCTTTGCCTTTCTGGCGCGTTTACCCTTAGTCCCTACGACCAGGGTAAACTCGTCAGAGGAGGCAGACGAGGCTGAGTCATATTCTGACTCGTGCTCGGTGACTTCCATTTGGAGGTCTTGAGCTCGAGACGGGGTTTGCGAGACGGAGGGCGCGGGGGCCGGGGGAGGGAAAGAGGGGGCCGGGGGGGCCCTCTCTGGGCGAGACGACATGAGATCGCCAAGCTCGGGGACTACTGCTGAGAGTAGCCTCCCCAGCCTGGCGTCCCTTGACGACGCCTCTAAAAGTTTGGCTAGTATGAGGTCGGCGCCTGCCATGGCTACCGACCTAACAGCTAATTAATCTGACGTTTTTACACCAGTTCGTACGCGTAGCGTTCCGCAGGAAAGAACTGGCAAGAACCTGCGGCGGTCGCTCCTATCTGGGCCTAACTTACGCCCCGGGTTGGAGTGGCCCGGGGGTGTGTGGTGTGAGTGGTCCTTCCCACCGGGGATAGGTGGGAAGGGTGAGCCCTACGGTGTACCCTAAGCTTGCTCTCCACCGCCAATCTTATTGGGCGGTGGGTTTCTAACAGCCCCGAGTAAAGAGGGTAGCGTCGGACCAAAGTCCTAGGCGCCCAAACAGTACTCGAGGAATGGGATGGTAGGGATAGGGTAGGGTAGGGAAGGAAGGAGACAGCTACCGTCGGCTAGGAGATCCCCCAAGGCCGGTGGTGATAGCCCCGTCCGTGTGGTTGCTTTGCCCTGAAGGGGCGCGGCGAGTGTCACGGGTCAACACTCCAATCGGCTTCGTTGGCACCGTTAGGTATCCACCGATCGACCACAGAAACAGTGGTTTTGGGCAAAACGCGAAGATTGCCCGGTGGCCAAGGGTAAGTTAACTTTAAGAGTTAAAATACCAGGTTATAAGAAACAAGATAATCAGAGTTTAGTCTTGAAAAAGACAAACTCTGACGTAAAAAGGTTGTCGACGGCCGAAGGGACGGCCGGAGCAGGTAGCCAGGCAAGGCCTGAGCGGCCGAGCAGGTAGGCGGCGGGATGGCCTAGGCGGCCGAGCAGGTAGGTGCGGCGGGGCGCACCGGGAGAGCGAGGGATCGTGCGTGCGCACAGATCGAAGGCTCGAAGCGAAGTACTGTCTCGGTCGCGGTGAATCCCGGCCTTTATATTGCCGCGGCCGTTCCCGAACCTTCCAACGCAGAAACATCCGGAACATTCGCACGCAGTCCGGCCTTGACCGAGCGTACGGCCATAGTTCTAGTAAGTTCTGGCGTACGCGTCTCGACTGTCTGAAGTCCCGCCTTTCCAAACTAGATGGCGCTGTTTACTAGGACACCATCGATCGTGGCGCGTAACACTATATAACAACCGACTGAATAATGCGCAAACTATTTTCAAGTCGAAATTTTGAAAGTTTAATCTCTATTTTTACATCATAATCTTTATATAAAAATGAATCCCTATTTCCCTTGGTCACGCCATCACGCGTGAACGGCTGGACAAATTTCACAGTCAGTCAGGAGAGGGTTCTAATGAAAGAAAAATAAAGAAAATTAGTAAAATTCCAAATACTATTTATCGTCGAGGGTGAAAACCAATTCGAATTAAATAGTCGTCATTAAGGCTGGACAACGTCTGTCGGGTCAGCCAGTTTCAATATAATTAACTAAACCAGCTTTTATACCTGGACCCAAGCTTTCATTTTTTGTTTATTTTCATGCTCTTTTCCGAGACACACTGTCTGAAGACACCATATCCAGACTTTTTAGTTATCTTTTTAATTACTTTTTTATTTCTTTTTAATTGTGTCAAATTTGATATTAAAGAATATGACTACCGATTACCAAACCCAAAAAAAAGTGTTTAATTTTATTTTCGGTTTTACCAAGTAGTTGATTGTCAGCTGAATGTCTGAGATTTTGTGAGCGAGACGTATGAGAGTGCCTGTCCTTTGTAAAGTGATTAATTGTTATTTTGTATTTTTATGTGTCCAATTCAATTAATGTAACTGGCATTTGCCGTTTTATTTGAGTTCAAATGAATAAATAAATAAATAAATTAGTATTACACCAATCGCAATCGCAACCGTATCGCAACACACACCATTTACGAGTGTTATAGAACTAATATTATAAGGGAAAAAGTTAGGATGTAGATGTTTCTTACTCTTCCACTCAAAGCAATATGGTTGAATAGTATCGAGTGTCAAGAAACATTTCTACTTGTTCAACTTACATAACACCCATTTGTCCTTGAAACAAGTTACAACTGGATTATTGCCCTTCACGGAATACTAGAGAACCTGTAAAACACCGAACACAGTGTTATATCGAATATTATATACAAAATAATGTACATTTTCATGCACATCAGAAATAAACTTAGCCTAAAAGTGTAGCTGCCATCAATAAAAATACTTAGCCAATCTTCAAAAATTACCCTCTAATACGACTGACAGTGAACTAAGTACCCACTCAACGCCAGTTAAACTTTCAACGAGGGTTTCTTGTTGACAGCTGACAGCTAACAGCTGAGTGGCATGCAACCAAGGCGTTAGTGATCGCTGGATGCACTTAGCTTGACCTGCAAGGAATATGGAGTGTGGTGGTAAAGGCGGTTCAAGATTCACTGGTCGATGTTGGTGTGACGTCATTAATGTGGTTTAATACTTGACCTTTATGAACTTGGTTCTTACCTTAGTAATAAAAATGGGGATACAAAATTGAAAGGACTTGTAGCAGAACTGAAGGCGACTTTCAGACATGTTCTGTGCAATATTTTAAAATATGTTTCATGATACATATTAAAAGTTGTAGAATGTGTTTTATTTCAACTATTTGTGGGTCGGTTTCACCATCCACTTATAACGCTATCTCAAAAAACGTCAGAAAAAAAATTGCAAAATTTATCAGTTAGATAGTGTTATGAGAGGATGGTGAAACCGGGCCTAAAAGTTGGACAATTGCACGGAAGGTTTAGTACCATTGACTAGGTAAAAAACTCAATACAATTTAATACTTATTATAGAGCTTGAGAGCTAAAAAACATCTATACAATTTAATGCCTATTATAGAGCTTGAGAGCTAAAAAACATCTATACAATTTAATGCCTATTATAGAGCTTGAGAGCTAAAAACATCTATACAATTTAATGCCTATTATAGAGCTGGAGAGCTAAAAAACATCTATACAATTTAATGCCTATTACAGAGCTTGAGAGCTAAAAAACATCTATACAATTTAATGCCTATTATAGAGCTTGAGAACTAAAAACATCTATACAATTTAATGCCTATTATAGAGCTGGAGAGCTACAAAACATCTTTACAATTTATTACTTATTATAGAGCTGGAGAGCTAAAAAACATCTATACAATTTAATGCCTATTATAGAGCTTGAGAGCTAAAAAACATCTATACAATTTAATGCCTATTATAGAGCTTGAGAGCTAAAAAACATCTATACAATTTAATGTCTATTATAGAGCTTGAGAGCTAAAAAGCTAAAGAGTTTGTATGAAGGCGCTAATCTTGGAAACTACTGGTTCGAATCGAACAACTAATTTTGTGTTGGACAGTCCCCTTATTGAGAAAGGCTTTAGATTAAATAACATCAAGCTGCGACTAATAGGAGCTAATAATAATTGGAAAGTGTTGAACAAACTGGGACAGCAGGCGTACTGACCCGTTTTTTCGTTGGGACCGCTAGTACATATTATTTTAGTTAATCATTTAGTTCGTATGGCCAACTGCAAATTGTTTTGCCTCTGTAAAAGTTGCACAACAAACGTTATGTCAATGATGTAATGAAATGAAATGATTTATTTCTGCAAGTGAATTTTTAATAAATTCTTTTGCACGTCAATTATCTTTTCCTACCAGCGCCTTGACGTTGGTAATATTATCCAGTGATGTTGTTAATGTTATGTAAGCTCATTTTTACTTTCTTCCAACGATAATGCTGAGTGCTGACTAAACCCATCCGTGCGTTCATATTTATTAAATCTGCAGCGTATTAACAGAATACTTTACTGTGTATACTAGCTCAACTCCACCCGAATAGCGTAGCCATTATTTTGTACAAAGTAGGCCTTTTGACGATCTCCGTAGGCAAGAGGCCGCCTTTTGACGTCGCGCCATCTCTGAGTTCTCGGAATTGATTGTTAGTAGGGGTAATGTTGAAAAAAGACAAGTATGTCTTGGGTTTGTATGTGTTTATGTATTTAATGTCATTTATTTATTTTTATTAAGTGTCGCTTTTTAGTCAGACAATTCAGTGGTTGAAACACAAGCGTCCTCTCTCATATTGCGGTGCCCTAACGGGGTCTATAATGATCTAACTATAAGCATAACATCTGTACTGTATCTACATTATAGCAGCAATAAAATATTGAGTATTGAGTACAGTCAGTTCAACAGTACTTAGGTACTTCAAAACTAGTATTTTCAATAGCTATAAATAAATTTACGATAAGACAAACACATATGTTACTTATATACTTATACTTCAGTGTTATTTGAAAGTTATAAAGTAAATAGGCTGAATCCTCTTGCAATTTCTTTTACTTTTTGAATGGCGTATTCTTACCTACGTATAAATATCTAGGTCCGCCGCTTACATTTTACCTTAATCAAATAATATGTCATAACATATAATATATATATGTCATCAAAATTTGAAAGTATTTCTAACAAGAAATACTTTCAAATTTTGATTGCTCCAGAACTGTTTGTAACTTTTCACTTAATTCACGTAGGAACTTAAACTTAAAAACAACATTATTAAATTTAAGCCTTTCGCGTTAAATTTAAAAATTTATAAGTACTAAAACGGCGTCGCGTTTTAACCGTTTACATATTTTAAATGTTCAACATTTTTGAAAACGGGAAATCCTGATTACTTCACAACTGTTGGTATTTCTACCCCAACTCGCAGTCACGAGGCAGCGTGTGTGTTTTAACTGAAAACTTAAACCTTACTTAACTTACTGCGGTACGGTGGGTTAGCTTATGCACTTAAAGACGCTTCATCCCCCCTTCATCGTGTGCCGTAGTGGGTAATTTAGTTAAAAAGTGTATTTTGCTTTTCTTGAAGCTGTAGTTAGCCTCTTACCTATATTCTTATACATTACATACATTGCCTTGATTCTGAGGTAAGTATTTTTTCCTTCTAAGTGACTATAAATGATGGCTGCAGATGGATTTTTCATTTTCACTGAGCTTGCGAAGGAGCGGAGAGCTCACACCCATTTTTGCTGGGGGAAATGCATTGACACACCATACCGTCCCCCAAGGGAGGTGTCGACGTGTGTGGGACGCCCTATCTTAATGCGGACAGGAATACCCACTCAAATCCCCCGGTGGACCTCATAGCCTTGATGGTGATCCCATGGGAACAGAAGACCTACCACAGCATACCGGCGGAATTAGGCAGCCCTGTCATCTCCTTCTAGAATGGTTGAGGCTCACACCTGAAAATAAGTAAATAGCTAAAGCTGTGTTCCAGAAATTAGAAACAATGACGGTACCTCTACAGCCAGACCCAAGACAATATAGAAAAGTAAGTTTTTAATAACTGATTCGACGGAAATCGAAATAGTAACCTCAAAAATGGCGCAAATCAAAGTAATCCAGGCGGATGACATTAACAGTTAGATTAGAAAAAAGATTTAAAGAAAATTAAGTCAAAAAGCGACGACAAAGGATAAACTTTTCCTTTCATATCAAATTTAATTCACATAAAGAAATAAAAGGAAAAGTTTGAGATGAAACAGGAAATATAAGTAATTCAGAACAAAAAATTAAAAAATTAATTCGTTGTCTAAAGATTCACAAGAATTTTTAAGTCTATTTACAGCAAACGGTGCATATTAAATGAATACGTAACAAGAAAATTATCTTATTAACGTATACACTCACGGAAACAGCCGCCACACACAAACTTCACTTGAAATATGACTAGATGTTTGCGAATTATTCGTCTTTTGTAACAATAATTTGTTAATTGCTTAGTCAATTAATATTCAATCTAATGGGTAACATCATTCGTGACACAACACTTCGCTCTACAGTTGCCAACATTATAAAAAATACAGTGCGCTGACAGCTGTCACTTTAGTGATAAAACATGTATGGGTCTAGAATAACTTTAACTCTCGAAAATGTTTTATATAAGCTTTGTATATTTTATTTAAGTACCTAGTATAAGGGAACATTGTTACATTAAAAAGAGTAAGTGGCGAGTTTCTTGCCGGTTCTTCTCGACATGATCAATATTCCGAACACGGCGGTAGAATACTTAATTTGTACTGACGATTCATAAGTGCTTTTGTAAAGTTTACATGAATAAAGATGTTTTCTATTCTATTCTAGTCCATCAAATCAAAATCAGAGTAGGTATACTTCTTAAAGTAAAGGGTATGTAGATAGGTATAGTTACCCGACCCGGCCCTTTGTAAGGCGATTGCTTGTATCTATGATACGTCCTATTAGCATATGCCAATCAAAGATTAGCATACTAATACGTATTGTGTTTCTGCAACTGATCTGTCTGATATCGGTTCAATGAAACGTCCATCATTATTTATGACCCAATGATTATTTGGAGAGATTCTGACTCAATACTTTATGATTCAGCCATTTACGCTTCGCTGCTCAGCAGAAATCCCATGTAGACTGTGATATTTTTACGAATAGACTCGACTTCAAGCGCAAAAAACAATTTGATAGCTAATACATTTAACTGTTAATATAAAACAATCAAGGTGTCCTAGTGAGATGTTCTTTAACACTAGAAATAAACACAAGCTTGCTGTTCCATATCTAAGACTGCACAAATAAGTAATTCCTTTATGGGTTTAACCGTTAAAATATTTAACAAGTTGCCTGAAAATGTTATTCAGTTGCCTATGCATTGATTTAAGTCTCATGTTAAAAATGGTTTAATTAAAAAGGGCTACTACAAAATTGATGATTATTTAAATGACAAAAATGTATGGGTCTAGAATAACTTAATTCTTTGAAATCTAGCTTTGTATATTTTATTTAAGTACCTAGTATAAGGAAACATTGTTACATTAAAAAGAGTAAGTGTCGAGTTTCTCGACATGATCAACATTCCGAACACGGCGGTAGAATACTTTATTTGTATTGACGATTCATAAGAGCTTTTGTAAAGCTTACATGACTAAAGATGTTTTTTATTCTAATCTGTTCTATTATAGATATAATTTTTATACCTTCCCAGTTGAGGTAACTCCATTCGCACAAAATACGTTTCGCTATTACACACTATGCGTGGTCTAATCACTCCATCCGCACAATAAATCATTGTTACTTTACAGCATGTCGCAGTTAAATCATCTAATACGACTCCTTTTAAAACGCCCATCTTTCAATATAATTAAATATTTAGTAGTCACGATGAGATGAGATTTTATTTACGTTATTTCGGTATAAACTGTGTTTTGTAAATAATTCAACTACTAATTTGGCTAATAATAATAAAAGTTTATTAAATTTCATTGAGTAGTATTTTTGTCAAACAGTATTTACTATACATCTATTAATTCATTCAAACTAAAACATTTATTAATAGCACGTTTTCATCTTTTTGATATCATTAGGAAGCTATTATCTGAATGCCGGGAGGATACAGCATCAAAAACTGCCTTGTTCTAGACAGTTCACCGAGCAATAAGGTACAACTAAAAAATCTGCTTGATCCATCAGTTGTATTAATCAGTTAAATTAATACAAATTTAAGACACATATTTTTCCTTTTGTCATGTTGTGACGTCTCACGTTTCACAACTGTAAAAATTTTATCTTTTTTATTCTTAGTAAAAAATATCAGTTATATAAACAGTGTCAGAGTGAGATTTTTTTTACCTATCCATTTAATCACAGTTTATTATGTATTCTATTTCTTTTCTACGTGTACAGTTTTTATAACGTATTTCATACATTGCGTACGTATTTCAAACCAATCCTTCTCTCTAAGTAATCCATCTTTTGTCTGTGTGTACCTATAATTTTCCCTATCACTCTTATCCCTGAAATAAATAAAAAAACTAAGGTATATTGGTTAAAATTAAGTGTTACTTCAGTTCTTCATAACAATTTTTACAAAATAGTAAAGTAAACACACTGCACTTTAATTTAATGCGTTGATCATCATTAATTTGTATTTATTCTTTAAACACAAATAAATTTTTATTGTATTTTAAAAATCCAATCAAAGAATTAAATATAATCATTGATTTATTACCGAGTCATTTCCCTATATCCATTATCCCTATTGCGTTTTCAAACAAGTACCTACTGTTTATCAAAGACGTATTTAGAGTTTTGACTGCAACGCACAAGCCATGACTCTGTATGTTTATATATTTACCCGGGCCCCAAACTTGCGCCGCGGCACATAAATTACTTGGCACGGCCTATTTTAACTTGTGACATCTTGTAATATACGATCTTAATAATGTATGTAATTATTACTCAATAGAACACACCGTTCCTCTTAGAAATGGAGGTTCATTATTCAGGATGTGCTCGTTTCTATGACACGAGGTAAGGCGTTTGTTAATTTGAAAGGCTGGCGTAGTTGGTAGTTTTTGTCCTTTGCGCCAAGGGTTGTGGCTTCAGTTCCTTTTTGAGGTTCTGTGGCCAAATGGGAAAACCGAACCCTTAGTCAAAGTCAAAGTCAATTCATATAGATTCATTAATAATACTTATGAATAGTCTCTAATATAAAGCAAATGAAGCTACCTACTACAGAGAAGATACCGGCAAGTTGATTGAGTTGATGTATTTTGTGAACCGAATTAAGATTTTCACACAAACACATTAAATTTTGTGTCCTACCCCATATTTAGAACTGAAATTCAAAAATTTTCACTATCGTAACCAACTTATTCGAATACTTGAATGCGCCTAAAGCATAAAAAAAATATTATATATGCAAATCCTATACAATTTTTTACCAAACTTATAAGTAGGTAAACATCAAAAATTAGTTTTTGATTAAGGGCCTACAGTAATATTTATCAATTGTCTATAAACCAAGTGACTACCTTTTGTTCCGAACCTATAACTACAAAGCAGAAACTGGCAAAAAAACTCTGCACTTTTTATTACAACAAAAGCTGAACTTATAACTAATTTTGCACCAAGACACACAGGCTTGTTGGTCAATTGTAACTACACTGGTAATTATCCCAAAGGAATGACGAAAATGATAAGCAAACATATCGACAGTAAAAAGGCGGATTAGTTTAAGCGCCATTTTGAAAACATTGCAGGCCAGCCATAAAAGTTGTTTTTTGACGGAAAAAAATCCTTTCTCTAAATCTTTAACGTAAAAAAAGCTGGAATCCTTTTACATTATGGAGATTACAGAATCCTTTGTTTTAATGTATGTACCTATCATAAGTAAACATATCAAATATTTCAACTCTGAAAATAAACGCTTATAACAATTGATATTTATGTCATTTAGCTGTAAATAGAACAACAAGATTGTCGTTAATACTAAGTCGCCTCAAAGTGACTTAATTTATCTCCCTCTTAAATAAACTACAAAAGGTTTTCGCGAGGAGTTAGTTCACAGTTCTTGCCAACAATTACTAAGTTACGTGCAGACTCCGTATCAAAGGCCGAGTGAAATGATAAGTCTTTGTTTGAATTACAACGCGCAATCCAATATGGCAGCCCTGTTAGAACTTTGAGATAGAACTTCGCTCTGCTGTGACGAAGATTCTTGTTACAAGTACAAGTAACTAGGAAAGCATACTTTTGAATGTCAGTTTGACTTTAATAACTCGGTTCCAATATTTGAAAATCTATCCGTTCTATTTACGGAATGTATTGATAAGATGAGGCGTAAGATAAAAACGACTGACGGACGACTGATGACGGCTGATATAGAAAAAAAATGAATTTAGAATTAACGAGTCGTAGTTGGATGGAGGTGTGTGTGTGATCGCTTTCTTCAATTCTAAAGGTCGTGTCCCTGAAAGTTTCTCGTAGCTTCGTGCATCAGCTTTCTCCACTTGTTCCGGTTCTCGGCTGTCTTTAGGGCGGTTACAACGGGAAGTCCAGTGATCGTCGTTACTTGGTCACACCAGCGACTATGAGACTGGCCGCGGGGTCTCTTCCCTCTACTTTGCCCACCACAACCAGCTTGTCAAGTTTGTCCGGTTGTCGGCGAGCGATGTGACCAAAATAGCTAAAGATTCTTTGGTAACAAATTGTTGATAGTCTTGTCTTAACATGTAGTTTTTCCAATATCGACTTATTTGTCCTTCTGGCGGTCCATGGTTGGAGGTAAATGGATAGTTATATTGACACATCACGAATCGTATAATTTGGGATTTGCGGACATTAGTCAATAAGTGCAATACTTTTAGAGACTGATCTACTGCTGCCCACCTCTCAAAAATAAATACTTAATGTTTCTACTCTCATCAAAACAAAACTACCTATGTAACTTGGTCCAAAGTGAGTCCTTACACATAGAAATAAGTTAAAAACTGCTACAGTAATAAATCTACTGAGTTTCTTACCGTTCTACTTGGTAGATAAAGCTTCCGTACCGGAAATAGAGTGATTGCATTGTATTAAATGACAAATCGAAAGTGTTATGTGTAAAATATTTTGAAGATAGAATTATTTAACTTTGACAGTTCCTTTCGTTATTTTCGTCTCTACATGTGCTATTAAAACATGTTTTTGTTTAATTTTATTATGGAAAATTTAAACAAAACTAACTTTAAGTACACAGTAATGGATGATAAATTTATGTGACACTAGCGGCACGCTGAGGGTTCGAACGCAATCTACCTATCCCCGTTTTTTTACACTTTCTACTGATTTCACATAAAATTTCCTAATATTTTTTTTAAGTCAGTTAAGATAGAAAAATATACAGATAGACAAACAGACAGACTGACAGACAGACGAAAGTAAATACATCTGTGATCCCTAAAAGCTTTTGAAAACAAATTTTCCCAATCGCGTCGTGTCTAAAAACGAAGTACCAGGAAAGTATAAAAAGTAAGGAGGTTCAAAAAAAGGGTCGTCGTTGAGAGTGAAGAAATTTTCTCAGGAGACAGCAATCCGCTGACAGGTTGCCTTATGAATTTATAATTGAATGGTTAATTAATGCACAGCGTAAATTAAATCTAATTCAATTTCTCGTCTAATCTTGCTGAACACGCAAAATGGCCGTTCAATAAATATGTCGAGATTAGTATTCGACAGCGGTCGCGCAATCAAACCCGAGTCATTGCAGTGTATGCAAATGTCCGTCTTATCGACACTGCGGCCGTTTGTGGTGATAACGTGGCTTGGGACGTTCGTGTTATTTCAGCTAATATTGGACGAAGACGAGCGCAATAAGGTTGTTTATTCCGTGTTCGGTTTCTGACACGTCATTCTTGATTGGGTTTTTAACCGACTTCAAAAAGGAGGAGGTTTCTCAATTCAACCGTGTTTATTAAATTTTTTGACATAAACCATAATAAATTACTCGTATGTACAAAAAATATCTAGATTTTTTTAAATAGAGACACAGATCTGGATAATTTTCGGAATACTCTGTGAAATAGGTAAAATTGTTATTTTATCCCATTGTATAAGATATATTCTTGCCGGGTTCTCTATATGTTACAGCTTCCAAACCATCTCCAGTTCCAAACCTGTAGTGATATTTTCATCATATGTTTCATAAATATTACTGATGTAATTTCATGACTAAAATAATTTTGAACATTTTTTTTACCTGCGTGTATTTCTAAGAAAATAAATAATCTTTTAGAAAATTATGCAAAACAAACATAAATAATATAAAAAATAACTAGGTTAGTTAATGATTTACACATCCTTATCCTCTGTAGTACCTTTTTTTAAGAAAACTTTTAAGGTTATTATCTTAAATTTGTACACAGATAACTTAACAATAACTTGAGGCAATAATTGAACATTTATACAGCCAGGCAAGTCCGGAAGCGATCACTGTCACTGTCAGATGTACGGAAAGCTAGTCAGACTACCACCACTTTGGATAGCACTTACGTCGCGGGTATAAGGACCAAAATGGCACTGAACTTGATAATCTTGATGTGCTGTAACCGTTTGTCAACATCATCGCCCCATAATTGGAAACACGCAGCTGGACACATATTGCATCGCAAACAATGTCTTAATCGTTGAGACATTAGCTGATTACACGTCACACATCTAAACTAACATTATAAACCGATTTTATTATTTTTATAGTACTATACACTGTAGCGAACTTTAAATATTAGAAACAGATTTTTTTTTATCTCCCCTTGCGGTGCGGGTGCGGGTTTTTCTGTTTCCAATTTAAGGTTCGCTAGTAGGTACGGCGTATAGTACTATAAAAATAATAAAGTCGATTAAGATGCGAAGGTGTTTTCGATTCCGTGGTTTTCAAACATTTCTGCAACGAATGTACCACGGGCCGATAAGTATGTAGTTCTAAACATATTCGGCAGAGGGCACTTACCGAAAGGCTAACGGTTAATACAGCAGAAAAATTTCATCGCCTACAATAACTTGCGGTTAGCTCAGTTGGTAAGAGCAGCACGCGCGATACGTGAAGGTCGTAGGTTCAATTCCCGCACCGCAAGGGGAGATAAAATTTTTCTGTTTCTAATATTTAACATTATAAAGCTGAAGAGTTTGTTTGTTTGTTTGAAAGGGTTGGAATTGGAATGAAAAACCAAGTGGAAACTTCAGGTAGAAGAATATAATAAAGGTAGCAGCAATGGTAGCAGAGACAGATATATACGTAATATAATGACAGAGTGTTATAAAGACATTAGACAATATAAAAGTTTAAACTTAGACCTAGAAAGAACAATCATCTTGCCAGTGTTGTGATTATATAAAACAGGTTTTATTAACAGAAAGCGCTAATCTCATTCACTTCTGGTTCGAATTAAAAACATTTTTCTGTGCTGGTTAGTCCATGCATCAGGCAGGCTTTAAGGTATACATTACGTTGCGATCAATAGGAGAATCAGTGGAAAATTATTCAGTATGCAAAAACAGTAGATAATATTAATTTGCAACTAGCTGTGCTTGCAACTTTGTTCGCGTGGGCTACATGACTATGTAATTTTTAGCTTATAAATTTTTATAATTAGCGACGAGTGAGAGTATTATTAACTTACAAGTAAACTAATGTAATCAGAAAGCTCTGGACTGCTAAGCTATCGGGAGTAGGAGAGGTAGGGCATAGCGATTTATCGCTGGAACTGGAGCAGCCCGACTGGTGAAATACCTCCACCTTACAGAAGACCGCAGCTAAATAACAATCACTTTTGTGTTGTTGTGTTCCTGCGTGTGAGTAAGGTTTCTAGAGCTCCTGGGGGGTGCTACATTAGTAGCAGGGGTCAAACCTTCAAGGTAAGGGCGACAAGTCCAGTAACATATTTATTATGCTGTACTTGTCACCCTTAAGCTAGGACCTCATTACCACCCAGGGGGGGAGGTGATACCCCTACCTGGCGCGTCCTCCGGTGGCGGATAGGGGAAGCCCGCGGCTGCCGTCCGGAGGGTATTCCCGCTTACAGGGATGCCTTGCGGGCGGCAGCCTGGGGTCGGAGCGTAGCTCCCGCGGACCAAACACACTGGGGGGGTGGGGTAGGCGGGTGGGGAATGGGGAATGGGGGGGTGGGGAATACCGTTCTCTCTGCTGTTCTCGGTTTTTGAGAACAGCAGTGGAAGGCGGGGCAAGGTGGTAGGGGAGCTCGCCCGTAAACGAGCATGGGGATCAGCTTGACTGTGTCGGGGCTTTGCTTATGGCCTGGCCATGTTGGCCTGTTTGACGTCCGGGCTCTTCGGAGCGGCGTATGGCGGGGTATCTCCGCGGCGCGGCGGGCTCGGCCGGCTGCGTAATAGCAGTCGGTCGCAGCAGGCTTCGGCCACTGTCGGGCAACCTGTTCCCTGGTCGAGTGTCTGGTGATCATGTCTATCGGCTCGACCAGACCAGGGGGCTTGCCTTAATTGGCTGGCCCAAGTGGAGCATACCACAATAAAAAACCCCTAATCCCGACGTCGTGAGTGCTCGAGGCGTCGGGGCCATCTCTTTTCGGAGGGATGGTGACCGGGTGGGACAAACCCGGTCGTGGTCGGTGGTATCGGCCTCCCTGCACGGGACCGCCCGCCCCCGTGCAGTATGAGGGTAGCTGGGGGTATTCGGCTCTGCCCCCGGTGGTCCTTTATAACCGTTTAATCGTGGGAACCATAATGAGTACACCAATTCCAAAACAAAAAAAAAATGACGAACGTGGGGAGTCTGCTGAAGTGGCACCTTCGGGTGCGGAGTCTGGCGCCGTTTGTGCGATCGCGCCAAAATCTGCCGTTGCGTCCTTGGACGCAGAATATGACGCCGTATGTTCTAGTGCGTCGGGGAAGGGCAACATTGCTGTTGCTAGTTTAAGTCGGGCATCTTCGGCTGCGTCGTTGGCCTCGGCAAATAGTTTCTTTGCCAGGCCCAGTATATTCACTGGGCGAGGGGCGTCGGGCGAGGAGTCCGACACATTAACAAATGTGTCCGAAATGTCGGTAGGGTCCGAGCGGAACCAGTATCTCCGGGGGGGAGGGCGTAAACGCCCGCTATCTGATGGGGAAAAGGGGTCGTCTTCTGATGCCTCCCAATCCAAGAGCCGCACGACTAAGAGCAAGTCGAAAAAGGGACGCGGAAGGCCTGCCACTACAGACTATGTCGGTCGTGCGGAAGCGCAGCGAGAGCTGAATGCTGCGAAGAGGGCTGCCGTTGCGCTTGAGCTTGAGGCTCAAGTAGCGGAAACCGAAAGACGGCTGCGCATGGCCCGTAATGCGGCCGGATACGGGGTGTCCCTTACTGCATCGCTAGAGGGGAAGTCGACTGCGGAATTGCAGCGTTTGGTGGCCACGGAGGCGGAGAGCTCCGTCTCTATGATTAGAAAGTCCTCCAATTTAAAGGGGACCTTCCAAAAGGCACTCAAAGAGAGTGCCATAAATATGAGGGCCATCTGCGAAGAGGCCCTCAAGAGAACCTCCTCAGAGGAGACGGAGCGGCTGCAGGCGACAGTAGATCGCCTGCAGACTGAGCTAGCCGGCCAAACGAAACGCGTGGCCGAGCTAGAGGCCGCAGTTGCCAAATTGACCAAGTCTGGTCAGGCATCTTCAGTTCCTGCTTCGGTCCCTGCCCCCGTAGAGACGGTGATGGAGGTGGTGGAGATGTCCCCTTCATCAGCGGGATCACCGACAGCGGACGCAGCAAACATTGAAGCTGTGGTCCGGAAAATAATGATGGAGGAGCGGGTTCTCTTAAACGCCCGGCTCAATGCCCGCATAGAGGGCCTAGAAGACCGCCTCCTCCCAGAGAAGCGGCTTCGTCCACCACTAGCAGCGGACCGCAGCAAGGAGTCCGTTGTGGTCCTCGAGCGGCTGCCGGAAGTTTTCCGGGTACCTGAGCCGCCAAAACCCCAGAGGGCCACGAGATCTCGTGCATCTAGAGCCGCTGCGTCTGTCTCCTTGCCTGGGCCCTCCAAAGTGACAAAACCTATGGCGGCCTCTGTCGTTGCTCCCCGAGCCGCTCTTCCAGCTCCAGTAGTGGAGGAAAACCTTCTTCTGCCCGCGACCACCCCAGCCAACGAAAGCTGGGCTACGGTGGTCAGGAAGGGCAAAGGGAAGGGCAAGAAATCGACGACTCTTCCCTGTTCGCAGCTTGCGCCTTTAACGGCCCCTCCGGCGAAAGGAGCTCCCAGAACAGCCACTACTGCTGCTGCCGCCTCGACGATGTCGCAGAAGAAGAAGGCCCCGGCTTCTAAGTCGCAAGCACAGAAGACGCAGAAATTGGTTCCCCCCAAAACCGCAGCAGTCGTGGTTACACTCACGGCTGAGGCGGAGCAAAAGGGGGAAACCTATGAGTCGGTTCTCCGCAGGGCTCGTAGCGGCATCAATTTCGAGGAGATTGGGGTGACATCCATCCGCACCCGCCCGACTCAAGCCGGGGCACGGTTAATCGAATTTCCGGGCGAGGACTCATCAAAGAAGGCCGACCTCTTCGCAGAGAAAATGCGGCTCGCGATCGGGGATGACCTTGCCAAAGTGGCAAGGCCAATAAAGTACGCGGGGCTTATGATCTCGGAACTCGACGACTCTGTGTCGAGGTCCGAAGTAGTTGAGAAAGTGGCGGCCATCGGGAAATGCCCAGCCGATCACATTAAGGCGGGCGAAATCAGGCCTGGCCGTCTGGGCATGGGGGCACTTCGTGTCCAGTGCCCTGTTGCTGCCGCCAAAGCCGTGCTGGAGGGGGGGCGCTTTCTGATCGGGTTCAGCTCCGCATCAGTTCGCGCCCTTGAAGAACAGCCCCTCCGCTGTTTCAAGTGTTTGGGAGTCGGGCACACTCGCCCTCTCTGTCCCTCCGCCGTGGTGCGAATGGACCTTTGCTTCCGCTGCGGACAAAAAGGCCACAAAGCCGCTGCCTGCAGCGAGAAGACCCCGCACTGCTCCGTCTGTGCGGAGAGTGGGCGGCCTTCTGGCCATTTGATGGGGGGTAGGAAATGCAGGCCTCCCCCCAAGAAAGGCAAAGTAAAGGCTCAGGCCCGGCCTAATGCTTTGGAGTCCAGCTCGACGTCGGCAGTAGTGGAGGAGGTTATAATGTCCGAATAAATGGCCCAATACAACCTCCTCCAAACAAATTCCAACCACTGCCGCGCAGCCCAGGACCTGTTGTCCCAGGCTGTAGCGGAGTGGTTGGTAGACTTAGTGGTGGTGGCAGAGCCCTATCTGGTCCCCAGTAGTTGGCACGGGGACCAGACCGGTACAGTCGCAATTTTCAGGCGACATACGTCCACGTCTCCCCCTCTATCTCTTGTGGAGAGGGGATCGGGTTTCGTCGCTTGTTTGTGGGGCAACACAGTCGTTGTGGGGGTTTACTTTTCCCCAAGTCGCCCGCTTGTGGACTTCGAGGCGTTTTTGGGTCTCCTGCAGGGAGCTGTCCAGCGGGCCGTTTCTGCTGGACATCAAGTTCTTCTTCTGGGGGACTTCAATGCCAAGGCGGCGTCTTGGGGGAATGTGGTTGCCTCATGCAACCGACGGGGGCAGCTGGTGGAGCTTTGGGCCGCTTCGTCCAGCCTTTGCCTCCTAAATCGGGGCGCAGTCCAGACCTGTGTGCGGCAGCAAGGGGGGTCTGTGGTGGACCTAACGTTCGCCACCCCTGCACTCGCCGCACGCGTCCACAACTGGAGGGTGGACCGGTCCGAGACACTCTCGGACCACAAATTTATCCGGTTCGGGGTGGTCTCCGGTGCCCCTCAGCAGGCTTCACCAATTTCGCCTAGGTCGTCGCCTTTTCCCAGGTGGGCACTGTCCCGCCTGGACAAGGCAGTTGCAAGGGAGGCGGCCTTTCTGCAAGACTGGTTCTCGCCTCCCTTATCTGGTCCCGACGTGAACTCCTCCGCGGTCGTTCTTCGAGGTTTCCTGACCGAGGTATGCGATTCTAGCATGCCTCGGTCCCGTCGTCCACCTCCCCGACGCGCCTGCTTCTGGTGGTCGGAAGAGCTCGCCGAACTTCGAGCTGTCTGCGTGGCTGCACGGCGGGCCTACACCAGAAGTAGGCGCCGCGCTCGTCGGGACCTCGAAAACGAGGCCTCCCTCTACGGAGCCTATGTAGATGCGAAGAAGGCACTCAAGGTGGCCATAGGAGCCGCCAAGGATTCCGCACGCGCCGAAATGCTCGAGGGTCTCGACCAAGATCCGTGGGGGAGACCGTACCGGGCCGCACGAAACAAGTTGCGCCCCATAGGTCCCCCACTTACAGAGACCCTCGAGCCAGGGCTGCTCGACATCGTCGTCCGGGCTTTGTTCCCGGACAGCAGCCCTGGCTTCGTCCCGCCGGCTATGAGTGCCTCTTCAGAGCAGGAGCCTGCAACTGCTCCGTACGAGGCCCCGCAAATCACTGAGGAGGAGTTCGGCACGGCGGCAATCTGCCTTCGTGCCAAAAAGACGGCCCCTGGTCCGGATGGGGTTCCGGCGAAGCTCGTCGCCCTCGGCGCAGTTTTGATGGAGCAGAAGTTTAGGGAGCTGTTCGACTCGTGCTTCCGAGTCGGCCAGTTCCCTAAACCTTGGAAGGAGGGGCAGCTTTGCCTCCTTCGGAAAGAGGGCAGACCGGCGGACTCGCCATCGGCATACCGGCCCATAGTACTTCTCGACGAAGTCGGGAAGCTGTTCGAGCGCATTGTGGCCAGGCGCCTGAAGGACCACCTTCGTTCCGTCGGTCCAGACCTGTCGAACAGGCAGTACGGTTTCCGGGCAGGGCGGTCCACTATTGACGCCCTGTCCGATCTGAAATCCCTCGTTTTAGAGTCTAGGGAGAGGGGGGAGGGTGTGTTGGCTGTCTCTTTTGACATAGCCAATGCTTTTAATACTCTCCCCCACTCTACAATTTTGGAGGCACTCCGCTATCACGGAGTGCCCTCCTATTTGATGGCCCTGATCGAGAACTATTTTCTCGACAGGGAAATTGTCTGCGTCGGTGCCAACAAAGTCCTGCGTCGTTTCCGCGCGCGTTCCGGTGTTCCACAGGGGTCTGTTTTGGGGCCCCTTCTGTGGAACATCGGATACGACTGGCTTTTGCGCGGCTCCCTCCTCTCGGGCATGAACGTTTTTTGCTACGCAGACGACACACTTGTTACTGCCCGGGAGAGGGATTTTGGCGCCGCAGCTCGCCTGGCAGAGGCCGGTGGCAATTTAATTGCCAGACGCATTGCCCTCTTGGGCCTTACAGTGGCTCTTAATAAGACCGAGGCCATATTTTTTCCGGGGCCTCGGCAAAGATTGTTTTCCGGCGCGTACATCGTCGTCGGGGGCGTCAGGGTGGCGGTTGGGGCCCAGATGAAATACCTGGGCCTCATTTTGGACCATCGCTGGTCTTTTGGGCCGCACTTTGCTGCATTATCTCCGCGCCTCATTAAGGCGGCGGGTTCTTTAGCGTGGCTTCTCCCCAATGTGGGGGGTCCTAGGGCCAAATGCCGACGACTTTACGCCGGCATTTTGCGCAGTATGGCCCTGTACGGCTCGCCCATCTGGGCCGACTCCCTCCACATTCGGGAGAACCAGAGGCTTCTGCGGCGCCCCCAGCGAGCCATTGCCCAGCGAGTGTGTAGAGCCTATCGCTCCGTTGGGTTTGACGCAGCGTGCGCACTCGCTGGGACGCCACCCTGGGAGTTGGAGGCCCGGGCGATGGCGAGGGCCTATCAATGGCAGGCCCTAAGAAAGGCCTCCGGGGAACGTTTTTACCCGGAGGACCTGTCACGTGTGCGCCGGGAGGCGCAGGAAGAGGTGGTCCGGCGTTGGGCGGAGTCCTTACTGGTGACTCCGTCGGGTCGGTGGACCCTAGATGCGCTCGAGCCAGCAATAAATCGCTGGCTCGAGCGCAAGTCAGGATTCCTGACGTTCCGCTTGGTGCAGGTGCTGTCCGGCCACGGCTGTTTTGGGCAGTACCTGCACCGCATTGGTCGAGAGCAGTCTCCGTCGTGCCACAGTTGCGGCGCGGCGGAGGACACGCCGGGGCATACACTGCAGGTGTGCCCCGCTTTTGATGCGCAGCGCGCAAGTCTGCGCGCGTTGGTGGGGCCAAATCTCTCACTCCCCAGCATAGTCGAGGCTATGCTCGGGAGTGAGACGGCATGGGTTGGTATGGTCTCCTTCTGCGAAGATGTCATGTCGCAGAAGGAGGCCGCAGAGCGGGAGCGGGAGGACGATCCATCCGCTCCCGCCTGCCGCCGAAGAAGGCGGCTGAGGGCGCGGCGCCAATATGACCGCGCCCAGCTACCGCGTGGGGACTGGCCGGCTGATGGTGTGAGGACACCTCAGTCGGCATTGCACCGGTCCCCACTGCGAGGTGGGGATGGTTCCGTTGGATCGGCCATCCCCATTCTCCCCCCGAACACTGTTGGGGGAGTAGACGGAGCCGCGTAAGCGGCTGTTCCGCCGGCGGTGTTGTGGAAGTAAAGGCTTAGCCGATCCCCCACAGCACCGCCACTAAGGCGATGGAGGTCCAACCGGGGGGTTTTAGTGGGTAGTCCTGCCCTTTTCAGGGCAGGGAGTCCCACACACGCCGTCACCCTCCCTCGGGGTGACGGTACGGTGCATCAACGCATTTCCCCCCGAAAAAAAAAAAAAAAAAAAAAAAAAAAAAAAAAGGACCTCATTACCACTTAACATCAGGTGGGATGAGGTCAATCTTGAAGTGCAATATAAAAAAAAAAAGTTACACGGGTTATTGTGAGTCAACCTTAAATGATAGATATACTGGCGTGGTATTTTTTTATACAATTTGAAGAACAACATTTCCGTCATACGTAATTTCTGTTTAGTTTTGACGTGACGGAAGCATAAAAAATGGAGTAACTTCTCCCGTTTTCCTTACATTTCCCTTCACTGCTCTGCTTTTCTTGCTTGTTGCTTGAAAAAACTATACTCTATGCCTACCTACTCTAGACTCCTAGTCTAAAAAATAATTGTACTAAGTCTGGTTAAAATCCGACAAGTAGTTTTTGTTTCTATAACGAACAAACAGACAGACAGACTGACAAAAATTCTACTGATTGCATTTTTGGCATCAGTATCGATCACTAATCACGCCCTGATATTTATTTTGGATATATATTTCATATACAGAATTTACCTCTACAGATTTATTACTATAAGTGGACATAGATGAGTTCGATATGCAGGTGTCACCTCTAAGGCACAGAAAGCGACAATGCATACGTGTGAAAGCCGGACAGTTTGCAAGCCGGTGTCAGGGCAATCTTTAGTTTACCCAATAAATTGCATCGATATGTCTGACACGAAGATTAAGGGCTATCGACAATTGAGGTGTGACGATTGAATATTGCTTGCCTTTGCTCTTTATTGGGACAATAAAAAGTTAATACTGTGCAAGTCTTTACGTAAGTCATAATATCCAAGATTACCTTTAGAAAGTGAGCTTTGCCATAAAAAGCCATTATGTGAGACGCTATTTACTTTTAAATTTGAGAAAAAAACGCCATTATTTTTTAAATTTGAGCCAATACAGATTTTTTTGTAATTTTCCATGCGATCAAAAATTTGTTTACACGACCCCAAAAGTGGCACCTCAAAACAAAGTATACAACATTATAATGTTTCGTTATTTGAATTTTGCTTTAGATTTGCTGCATCACGAAGCTTGTTTGCAATTTGTACACATTTTGTATTTGTTTGCACGGAGCACAACTCAACACAGGCAATGCAAAAAGGCCTAAGTGAATCATAGTCTATTCTAATTTAAATCCTCTGTGACCGTAATACGTAAATCCTGGAGCAAAATTAGTTATAACTTCAGCTTTATTTGTAACCAGCAGCCCGCCGCGACTTTGCATCCCCACTTTTTTCTACATTTTCTGAATGGAAATGTACTATAAAATATATCATTTAGAGATTTTCCAGTTAAAATTTGCTCCTCACGCCGCAAGAATTTGTTTGTAGCTCTTGGTCCGTAACCTCGCCGGCCCTTCCTCTCCGTCGATTCAACGCGAATGAAGCTCGTTGTGAATATTGAGCGGCCATCGTCAGTGTAGCGATGCGGATTTCAATTTCTGATTGGCCAAGCGATTTTGGTTTCGAGTCAGCGATAACCGATCAGACCTTTAAATGGTATGGAATTTTCGACCAAAGATTTTGTACACTTAAAACAAAATACTGTTAACAATCACAAAATGTATGATTTAAGTCAACTTCATGGAATCCTTAGAAATGTATTAAACACAGAAAACAATTTACATGCACAATTATAAAAGGTTCCCAATGAAGAATAGACGGGGACAAAGGCGACTTTCGAAGTTAATTATTTGTTGTTATGTGAATCTTTAATTAAGTTCCCGTACATTTTTCTTTATTGTATCTGAAACGGCCGTGTGTGTCTATGTTGTAACGAAGGCGGCGAATCGGCGACTAATTGAAACCACGGAACCACCTTTCCGCTTCATAGCACGCGCCGATGTTCAAGTCAGGGGAGGTAGCGACGCCAACATATTGTTTTA
The DNA here is from genome assembly GCA_037074685.1 of Glyphodes pyloalis. Taxonomy (NCBI): domain Eukaryota; kingdom Metazoa; phylum Arthropoda; class Insecta; order Lepidoptera; family Crambidae; genus Glyphodes; species Glyphodes pyloalis. The sequence continues at coordinate 1,265,321 of JAYKKO010000030.1, read as the reverse complement.
GGAAGGGTTCACTTTATCTATATTCTTCGAGAATACCTTAACTAGGTTTATAGTAACAAAACCTATCAAGACAGCAATATGGCATCTGTCCCGCGTTTAGGAACAATGTCAAGTGTTTAGAGAGACATGTCAAAAAAGACTGCTTGGTGTGATCTGCTGATGGTATCTGTGACTACTTGTGAGCTGTTTCTTACTGATTTTAGTTGTTCAGTACCTGAAACAAATACGAACAACACATTGAAGACAACAAAACATTTATAATAAAAGGAAAAGGGAAATTGTCAGTTCAGTTCAGTGTCAATCTAAAAACTAACACATCAAACCATAATTAAATATAAAGGAATAAGTGTCAGGATACTCAAATTGACAGTATAGTAACAAAGCCTATATAATACTTAAACCTACACCTGAATTAGAAAATTTGGTAAAAAGATAGGTCTTATAGTACAAGTGAGAAAAAAAGCATTACAGTATTCGAAATCCTTGTTGCTCTTTATGTAATTATTTACATCATTGCCAGTAATGTGTCTTACAAACGAACATCATCAAAATCATTACAAGTGTTATGTGAATACATGGCTATCACAATATACGATTGACCTCAATTTTGCTTGATGGAAGGTAAAGATGAGGCCTAAGATGATACATGTTTGCCTAGTAGGTGTCTATTCAGATTGGCCTTAGAGATATCCAGATTATAACGTGCCGAAAAAATTTACCGCTATAGAAAGTTTCAGTCCTTAGCCAATCGCATAATGAATGAAGAGGTAAACGCTTTGTGAGTAATGGAGAAATGTCTACAATATAAAAGGAAGAGGAAAAAGGAAGAGGTATCAGGCTATGCAACTAATACGATATGTGAATGTCGTCAAAGTCAAATGTTTCTTTATTCAAGTAGGTTACGTCATATTGACAACCTCGGTGGTCAAAGCGCGAAAGGTCCTGGGTTCGGTCGGGTCAATTATGAAAACGATTTTTTCTAAATTCGCTTGGGTGTGGGTGTGCTGCGATGACGCCCCCAGTTAGTATACGTCTGGTGCTCATAGTACAAGGGAAAACCTTAGTTCGAGACCAGGTGATTGGTGATATTGTCTGGCGCATTTCTTTATTTATTTATATAACATTTTTTAATCTTCATTGAACAATAAACTATAATATACAATACAAAGTGATTCTACTGGTGTTGGTGCCGGTTCGAAACCTATAGCTACCGAGAAGACACAGGAAAAAAACTTAGTAGATTATTTACGGTAGCAGTATTTTACCAACTTCTATGTGGAACAAGTCATAATTTAGTTTTGATGAGTAAAGAAACATTAAGTTTTTACTTTCGAGAGGTAAGCTGGAGCAGACCAGTCCCCAAAGGTGGCACCTGTTCACAAGCATGACGTATGTGCCAGCCATCGCTTCACACAAATTTGTGAGTTAAAATCTTACACTGCAAGAGACGATTTTATCTGTTTCTTTCAAATTCGCTAGAGCGGCATAAAGCTCAATAAAACAATAGACATCTATTGTACTATCTATCATTGATGCTAGCATCATACTTTGGACCAAGCCCTGCAGACGAGCGAGGTTTATTGCTAATTCCCGAAACCCAATAAGCGCTTTAACACTTCTGCTGAAATATCTCTTCGCTTCCTCGTGCTAAATCTCAGACATCGCCTCAAGTGTTTTTGAGCGCAGATATAGTCAACAACGCTATTTGTTGCTTACTTTGTACTCTCTTTAGTTTCGCAAACGTTAGCTGTTGATTAAAATGTCTACATAGTGTGAGTCTACTTCGAAGACGTAAGTGATAATATCACTAAATTCTTAAATGGTTACTAGTGTTGCCAATCAATGATTGTTATATCGACAGTTGATGTCATCTCAATAGAATTTAATATCCTATCGATACTATAGATTCTACCGTAAACAGGTAAACTAACAATAGTATCCATACGATTTATACTTATTTATTTGCTAGACACAATACCATCGGTATTTTTAATATTGTTTTCGTCATGACATTCAAATGTACTAGTATTCATTAAAATGAATTCGTTGGATTTGTCGATATTTCTATCGAAAGTAACGCTTTTATGCAGCAGTATGAACATCGATGTTATCAAATCGATCAATGAATCAAATATTTCTTTATTCTAGTAGGTTACATATAACTCTTATGAATCATTGGATACTCTGGTACTCTATATATTCTACTTCATATTTGATACAATAGCAGTATTAAACATATTTATCACGACCAAGTTATATAGCTTTGTTTTGATAAGTACTCAAGTATTTGTGTGGAAACCTGGAGCAGATCCAAAGGGCATCTTTTCAGATCTAAACCAAATATCGATATTTTGACCATCCAATTTTAGCACTAGTACTGCCAAAGTATCAGCTAAGAACTATCAGGTTAACAATACAACACCGCCGCATGCAAACTTATCTTTCTCTATCGCTCCCCAAGCGATGTCGCTATCTACACCAAGAACATGAAATGAATTTTTTTTTTATAGTAGCGCAGTATATTGGCTCCTCCCAGCTTTCGTTACTTCGTTACATCTAGCCTTTCAATATATCGCATCGAATAAAATTTCAGAGAACACGTTTCTGTATGAACGGAGAATTTATAGCGAGAGGATGACAAAAGCACGCCAAACAACACACATTCACACATTGGGCTTTATATCGTCCTTATGTCGTATACATAAGAACTAATATCAAAATGCAAATATTTATCTTGACGTGCTGTCGTCGACTGTACAAAATAAAAAATCCGGCAAAGTGCGAGTCAGACTCGCGCACGAAGGTTTCCGTACCAATATCTGTTTAACGTTAGACAATTTAGTTTTGAAATAAATATATCAACTAAATATTCTGTGAATATTTCAAGCGTCTACCTGTTGCTGTTATTTATTATGGTGGAAAAAAACGGCTAAAAATTATGTATGTTGCATGGGAGCCCCCTCTGAATATTTATTTTATTTTAATTTCATTATTTATTATTAACATCAAGCAAAAAACGGCTAAAAATATGTTTGTTGCATGAGAGCCCCCTTTGAATATTTATTTTATTTTAATTTCATTATTTATTATTAACATCAACAAAAAACGGCTAAAAATTATGTGTGTTGCATGGGAGCCCCCTTTGAATATTTATTTTATTTTAATTTCATTATTTATTATTAACGTCAAGCAAAAACGGCTAAAAAATCACGTATGGAATTTTCATTTTGTTTTTATTTTTGATGATTATTTTATTTTGTTTTTAGTATTTGTTGTTACAAAATAAATGAAATACATATTCTGTGAAAATTTTAACGCTCTAGGTTCCTGAGACAGCTTAGTGACGCCGGACGGACAGACGGACAGACAGCGAATCCTAAGTAATAGGGTTCCGTTTTTACCTTTTGGGTACGAAACCCTTAAAAAATAAAAATAAATAGCAATAAACTAAATATCTATCTTGAAATACAGGCGGACTTACTGCGAAGTCGTAGTAATAGGGTCCCGTTTTTACCCATTGGGTACGGAACCCTAAAAACGCAATGGCAGCATTCACAAAAGCTGCCGAGTTGTGTGATTCATTCGGCGTAATCACCGCGCAACTGACAAAGATGTTCTCGTAAAATACAAAGTGTCATAAATTACATAGTAGGAAATTTGGTCACAATCTACTATAGTACTTTGTTACGGTCGTAATGTTGGGCAACTATTGTCGTGAAGTTACGCCGAATGACATAATATTAAGAAAGCTTATACAAGAAAGCTTTATCTAGCTTTAAACAAACACACTATGGTAAAGAAATCTATACCTCCGTAGCCGAGAGGCGAGCGTGCCGGACTTTGGCGTCGCGCCATCTCTGAGGTTCCGGGTTCGATCGAACTTTTCTGTCTCGGGTCTGGGTGTTGTGGTACCGTCGTTGTTTCTGATTTCTGTAACACAAGTGCTTTAGCTACTTACCAGAGAATCAAAGCAATGTATGCGATGTTGTCCAATATTTATTTATTTATATTGTTTGGTGAAGTACAGCTATACAACAAACCGCCACATCATATTAAAAATGGTGATAGTAAAAACACTCTTAAAGCAAAACTGAAGGAATATGTTGGTTCAATATAACTTCCGAATTGAGTACCAGAGGCAAAAAAGATATGTCTATTTTATTTGATTGTGAATCTCATTTAAAGTGAACTTTATGTTTTATGAGAAATAAAAATTATTTAAACCTTTCTTTCGAGTAGGGAGAATGTTTTGGAAACAGTTTAGTACTCAATAGTTGATTGCTACCGATCCTCTGTTTCAGAAGAAACGCTAATTTGATTAGTAAGTACGTAAGTACTGTGTGTACGGTCTACACGTCAAGGTATATACACGTATAAGTTCCTAAGCGCATAAAAAAACGTTTTTGATTCATATTTCATGAATGTAAATTACATCAGTAATAAATATTAGAAACAGAAAATGTTTATCTCCCCTTGCGGTGCGGGAATCGAACCCACGTACTTCACGTATCGCGCGTGCTGCTCTTCCAACTGAGCTTACCGCAAGTTATCGTGGGCGATGAAATTATTATCCTGTATCAACCGTTAGCCTCCGGTAAGTGCCCTCTGCCGAATATGTTTAGAACTACATACTTATCGGCCCGTGGTACATTCGTTGCAGAACTGTTTGAAAACCACGGAATCGAAGACACCTTGGCATCTTAATCGATTTTTTCATTTCAATTTCATCGCACTCAAAAACTGTCAAGAACTTTCATTATAAATAAATTTATTTTATTCTTAGGATGTACAACTGTACATAAACTAAACTTAGTTTATTTAAGTAATACAAAAATTTGACAAAATACATTGATTAATGAACATGTATCATACGAATAATAATATAGATACAATTATTTAGTCCAAATAAATAAACCATTAAAGCAAATCGTCCATGCTTTCCAAACGTCAACGCTTCACCGAATTTGAGTAACAAATAAACAAATAACGTGAACCGCTTAAAATACAGTTTTTTAAATTAAACATTTAAATTGTAAAACATCCGTTTTCAAGCTCGGCCCAGACGACACAACTGATAAATAAATATTTGCCATCACCATATACATTGCTCTGATTCTGTGGTAATTAGTTAAACTTGTGTTACAGATATCAAAAACAACTACGGTACCACAACACCCAGACCCGAGACAAGAAAAGTTAGTTGTTCGTATTGATATCGGTACTTGCGGTTATCTCATTTGGAAGAGCAGCACGCACAATACGTGAAGATCGTGAGTTTGAATTAAATTTTTCGCTATTGTGGCATGCCACACTATACAAATTGTAAAAAATATATAGGTTAACTGAATTGAAGAAAACTGTAGTAGGTAGACCAGTCCTCATAGGTGGCACCTGTTAACAAGCATGACGTATGTATAAGCCATTTCACTCAATTCAAATTGTCTTGATCCCAGAGTTTGTAGTTTAAGCACGTCTTCTAAACATACAGGCACAGAAAAACACGAAAGTTCCTCATACGAATATTTGTCTTATGTAGGGAACTCCACAACCATTCTGTTATGGATACCTTGCCTCACGGATTAATAATAATAAATAAATAAATATAAATATTGGACAACATCACAGACATTGCCCTGATCCTGTGGTAAGTAGCTAAAGCACTTGTGTTACAGAAATCAGAAACAACGACGGTACCACAACACCCAGACCCGAGACAATATAGAAAAGTTCGTTTCCCACATTGACCCTACCGGGGATCGAACCATGAACCTCAGAGACGGCGCGACGCCAAAGTCCAGCACGCTTGCCTCTCGGCTATGGAGATTGTCACGAGGAAATTATTTTATGTGAAATATAGACGGCAATTAAATAGGCAGTTAGTGAAAGCGCATTATTGGTGATCTATGGTTTCATTTTCAAACCCTTTTTTTTGACGGGAGGAAATGCTATCTTGACGCACCCTACCGCCACCCTGAGAGGGCTGACGGCGTGTGTGGGACTCCCTGCCCTGAAAAGGGCAGGACTACCCTAACTAAAACCCCCGGTTGGACCTTCATCGCCTTAGTGGCGGCGCTATGGGAGATCGGCTCAGCCTTTACTTCCACAACGCCGACATCATTTTCAAACCCTAGCAACAAAACCCGCTAGATCCCTACAGTCCACTAAATCTTATATCACTACATAGTATAAAACAAAGTCGCTTTTTCGGTCCCTATATCCCTTTGTACGCTTAAATCTTTAAAACTACGCAACGGATTTTGATTCGGTTTTTTTATAAAGAGTGATTCAAGAGCAAGGTTTTTATTTGCAATAAAGAATAGAAAAGCCAATATTTCTAAGTATTTATATTACATCCGTGCGAAGCTAAGAGCGGTAGGGCATAGCGATTTATCGCTCGAACTGGAGCAGCCCGACTGGTGAAATACCTCCACCTTACAGAAGACCGCAGCCAAATAACAATCACTTCTGTGTTGTTGTGTTCCTGCGTGTGAGTAAGGTTTCCAGAGCTCCTGGGGAGTGCTACATTAGTAGCAGGGGTCAAGCCTTCAAGGTAAGGGGGACAAGTCCAGTAACATATTTATTATGCTGTACTTGTCACCCTTAAGCTAGGACCTCATTACCTCGCCCAGCGAGTGTGCAGAGCATACCGCACAGTTGGTTTTGATGCGGCGTGCGCACTCGCTGGGACACCGCCATGGGAGGAAGAGGCCCAGGCATTGGCAAGGGCCTATCACTGGCAAGCCCTAAGAAAGGCCGCTTTTACCCGGAGGACCTGTTGCGTGTGCGCAGAGAGGCGCACAAAGAAATGGTCCGGCGTTGGGCGGAGTCTCTGCGAGTGGCTCCGTCGGGTCGGTGGACCCTTGATGCGCTCGGACCAGCAATAATTCGCTGGCTCGAGCGCAAATCGGGATTTCTGACATTCCGTTTGGTGCAGGTGCTGTCCGGCCACGGCTGTTTTGGGCAGTACCTGCACCGCATCGGGCGTGAGGAGACTCCGTCATGCTCCAATTGTGGCGCGGCGGAGGATTCGGCGGAGCACACAATGTTAGTGTGCCCCGCCTGGGATGCCCAGCGAGCAGCGTTACGCGCTCTGGTGGGGCCGAACCTCTCACTCCCCAGCATAGTCGAGGCTATGCTCGGGAGTGAGACGGCATGGGACGGGATGGCCTCCTTCTGCGAGGACGTCATGTCGCAGAAGGAGGCCGCAGAGAGAGAGCGGGAGGATGACCCTTCCGCTCCCGCCTGCCGCAAAAGACGGCGGCTGAGGGCGCGGCGTCAGTATGACCGCGCCCAGTTACCGCGTGGGGGCTGGCCGGTTGATGGTGTGAGGGCACCTTCAGCTGACATTGCACCAGTCTCCACTGCGAGGTGAGGATGGTCCCGTTGGACCGGCCATCCGCAGGCTCCCCTGCAACACAATGGGGGGAGAAGACGGAGCCACGTAAGTGGCTATTCCGCCGGCGGCGCTGTGGAAGTAAAGGCTGAGCCGATTTCCCATAGCGCCGCCACTTAGGCGATGAGGGTCCAACCGGGGGGTTTTAGTGGGAAGTCCGAGGATGGTAGGAAGGTGGGAGTCCCACACACGCCGTCACCCTCCCTCGGGGTGGCGGTACGGTGCATTAAGCACATTCCCCCGAAAAAAAAAAAAAAAAAAAAAAAGGACCTCATTACCACTTAACATCAGGTGGGATGAGGTCAACCTTGAAGTGCAATATATAAAAAAAAAAGAAGCCGGGGCGTGTCGCTAGTATTATATAATAAACTCATAATAACGTTATTGTACCAAGTTGAGACGACTTCACACTATGTTGTATTTCACGAACAAAGATATTACTTTCATTCAAACTAGGTATTTCAGACCAGACGTCATTCCAGACTAAATCTTTCGCAGATATTTTCATGGAGAGAAACCGGGTGTCATGAATAAAATATTTTCTGGTCAACAGGGTTCGAATGCAACGCGACAGCTGTGAATGCGATACAGTTTTTGTGATAAAATATTGCGACGCTATGCAGAATTTGTTTCAAGAAGAGCTTGCGAACATGAAAATAGATTACCTACTGTAGATTTGATAGCGGAAAGTTTAAACTTATTAGAACGCTTTTTAAGTTTTACTTAAATACCCGTTTATTTGGGTTAGTCCCTGAGGACCTCATTCCCCCAGAAACGTGTCCCGGAGGATCTCGAATGCGAAAAAAGTGATAACATGTACTTGTGTTATTTTTTGTAATGTGCTTAACTTGTACCGTTAACAAAATAACATATTAATATGTTAATGTATTTGAAATAATTATAAGTATTTAAAATAAAAACACTTTAAACTTTCAAGGGAGGTATTACTCCCCATACCCCCTTAATTTCAAAACAAAAAGTAGCCTATGTCCAATCTAGAGGTTCAACGTACACCTTTAACAAATTCATCAAAATCGGTTCAGTGGTTTAGGCGTATGAGCCGGACAGGCAGACAGTTATTTTCGCATTTATAATATTAGTATGAATATTATTCACCAGCATCCTAACATCATATTTGCGACTACCGTACACCTCAACAGGTGACGTCATAAACATAGAAGTGTAATATAAATACCTTCTGAGATCTCTTAAACCGGGGCCACCTGTTCCTCGGCTCGGAGCAGATGCACCCGAGATCTAAGACGGCATCGATCGGACAGTTCCGAGCCATTAGGTGGAAAATATCGGCACCCGGTTAGATAAAGGCCGCTTCGCGCCGATTGATTGAATTTATCAATGTAAAGGTAAAGTGCGACGCCGATGGGCTATGTCATCGACGTAGCGCGTTAGAAATTTAAATAAGCTTTGTTGGTAATTAATTTAATTTCATATATTTATTTCTATTTGTCTATATCATATATACTTTATGGAAATTTATATATTTATTTATTATATAGGTATTTATTTGTTTAGTATAGTTTTATTTATCTTTACGTATTTTTTTTATATTTTTATCTTGTTATGGTATTTATATTGATATTTTCTGTTAGTATTTTTCTCAAGCATTTTGCACGGCTGTACCCGTTTCTCGATGTCTACTATTTCCTCTACCTAAAGGTTGTCTGGAAGAGATTGCTCTCTAGCAATAAGACCGCATATATTGTACTTAAATATGTCTGTAAACCAATTTCTGTAAATTTTCTGTGCAATAAAGTGTATCTATCTATCTATCTATCTATATAATCCAGTATCTGTGGACTTATGCCCGGTTTCAATATTTTACGATTCGTAATGCTTCAAAAATGACTAATCGTTTTTAGGAGTCTTTAATTCTGATTTCAAATTTAATTTCCATATCAGCTGTCATCAGTTGTATGTCGGTCGTTTTTAGCTTACGTCTCGTATAATTGATTACTATCCGTAACTAGAACGGGGATATAAATATATTATATTTCTTTAAAATATCCTAAAATTGGTCCTATATCCTAAAATATATATATCCTAAAATCCCAAACCTCTAAAGGATTTGCTCAAACTCAAACTCAAATTCAAATATTTATTTATTCAAGTAAACTTAAGATAACACTAGCTTACAAAAAATTCAAACTAAAATTAATAAAAAAAAATTATTAGGAGCGCTGGAGCAGCAGCAGAGGCGGCTGAAAAACTGAAAAGCACAAAATATAAAGAAATAAAAGAAAATTATAATTTTGTCGCTTTTGGAGTGGAAACTCTAGGTCCGTGGGGTCCTAACGCATTGTCTTTTTTTAAAGATATTTCAAAAAGACTTATCAACGTTACAGGAGACCCAAAGGCTGGCTGCTACCTCGCCCAGCGTCTTTCAATCGCTATTCAGCGAGGTAATGCAGCCAGCATTTTGGGTACCTTACCACAGGGACCATCTTTGTTTATTTAAAATATTGATTTTTTTTTATTAATTTTAGTTTGAATTTTTTGTAAGCTAGTGTTATCTTAAGTTTATTTGTTTTGTTTATGGTAATTTTAATTTCAATATATATTTATTCAAGTAGGTTACATGTAACACTTTTGAATCGTCATTGAATACAATGCAAAGTGATTCTACTTCCGGTTCGGAACCTATATCTACCGAGAAGACACCGGTAAGAAACTCAGCAGATAAGTTACAGTAGCAGTATCTAACTTATAGCTATGTGTAGAACACTTTGGACCAAGTCATATAGTTTTATTTTGATGAGTGAAAAAAGCAATAAGTATTATTTTATTTTAAGAGTTAAGCTGGAGCAGACCAGTCCCCAAAGGTGGCACCTGTTCACAAGCATGACGTATGTGCCAGCCATCGCTTCACTCAACCATATTGAAAGGAATGTAACGACCCGCCACGAGCCCAAAAATGCAATAACCAAACTTTACTTAACCCAGAAAAGGTTCTGCAGTGGAAGTATAATTAAAATGATCATAATAATACATTATTTTAAAAAGGCATTTTTTGAAGCCCTAAATAATTAAGCACATCACAATTGCATTCCTCAAAATATATTTTCTACTATTTGACTTCAAAACCGCGTAAATTTTAAACTTGTCGAAACGATATTAAATGTCGACAGCCTCCTAATGATTTTACTCAACTTTCCCGTTTTTGCAATATTTTCTACTAATTCTTCGCAGCGTGATTAAATAGCATAAAGCTTTTCTCGATGAATGGACTTTTTAACACAAATCTATTTTTTTAAACTGAACTAATTATTTCGGAGATTTGCGCGTTCAAACAAAAAAGCACTTCATTTTACCTTTTGTTTTTACGGGTAGAAACGCTTGACCACCACCCAAGGGAGAGTGGCAGCGTGGGTGGGACTTTTCCACTAAAACTCCCCGGTTGGACCTCATCGCACTTCACCTTACCTTTTTTTTGTCAGGGGAAATGCCTACCGTACCGTCACTCTCTGCGGGGAGCAGAGAGTGGTGTGTCGGGCTCGCACCGACTAAAACCCCCTCGGTGGCCAACGCGCTGTTGTGGGGGAGTCGGGATCCTTTGCGGATTCTACACAGGCTCCCCCACAGCGGCTACCGCCAAGCGACCCACCTCGCCGCGCAAAACGTAGCTGGAGCGTGTCAGGCCAGCCCTTCACCTTACTTACTTTAAAGTTGTATAACCGAAGGCACAGTAGAAAATCAATTTGCTAGCTTTTAAAAAGACATTCGGTTATACGAGGTTAGGCACAAACATCTAAAAAAACCACCGTATTAATACAAATTAAAGTACAATCCGCTTCGAGACCGCTCATTACTTAGTCCAATATGTACTTAGAAAATTGTATCCATTCATAATATAATAGTGGAAAGGATTTGTGCGAAAGGTCCGCGAGTACAAAGTAACCTCTCTTTGATCTATCAACTAGGTTTCTTTTATATCTGTAATAGCTTTTACCCGTGACTACATACGAATAGATTGATGATTAGATAGCGTGTCGTTGAATGCGTTACGATTCACAAGTGTTTGTGGAGCTTATTTATTTGCTTGACGACCGAGTGTACAGTCGCCGTCAGATATATCGGAGCAGACAAAGTAACCAAATATTTCTGAACAGTTAAAATATCAATAAGTTCCATACACCACAAGTTACCATTAATATCTGAACAAGACAATAACATCTGAACACTCATAACGTCAATATGTGTCACGCACGTCATGTGTCTCATTTAGCTACCTGAATAGATGAGTGTTCAGATATCATTGGTAAGTTGTTTGTATAGAAATAATTGACTAGCATGGACGGTCTACAGCACGTCAAGTTTAACACATGCAGTTCAATATACGTTCTTATACGCACGGCATAAGGGTGATACCAAGGTTATAGTGAATAGCAGACTATACACTGAACGTCACGTCAGAACTCTAAAGTCGCCACACTCGTGATCCAAGAGCAGTAATCGCTTACTGCCATGAGCTTTTGACCATAACATAATAGTGGACCTCTCAGTCAAACGTCAAAAGCGAAAATCAAAAAAGACACGGAAGTTCACAATCCACTTATCTCCGATTTTCTATCCCATCCCAGAATCATCACAATAATTTCCGTAAAACTATTTTCAAACGAAAGGAACACCTCGATGTGAACAGGAGCGGACCGAGGGCTTATTTTTACGGTTCCGCCCATTGTGGGCGTAAATTACGGCCGCCTTTGTCAGAGGAAATTAGTTTCATTCGATTCCTGCAGGAAGGGATTGTTCCTCGGAAGGATTGGAGCGAGACGAGTCTTAAATGAAAGGTGTAGAAATGTGGCTGTTATTTGTTTTTGGGTCAGTGGAATTGCAGTGATGAAATTTTGTTTATTGTTGTATTAATCACAATTCAAAGAAAAGAAAAATTGCGAATATTATTTATTATAATTTGTATTCGTTTATGTATTCAGCTGCACCAGAATAAAATATTATGAAGTAAGTATACATACAAATATAAGTTTTATTGCACAAAATGCACAAAATGTAAATTTTACAAAAATAGTTACACCTAAAAAGCGACCTCTTCCAGACAACCTCTAGGTAAAGGAAACAATCATTGTGTATTATTTATAGCTCATTTAAGTGAACCATATGTTTATACGACCTATGTTGAGTAGTAATTATTGCGACCAAATATAAAAGACATTTTCCTCAATCAGTAAAAAAAAGTGAGGGTTCCTAAAAATTATCCATTTGGTAAAATAACCCTAACCATTCTCAAACTATTGCACCCAAATCTACTCACGTTTACCAACTTCGAATGCGAAAATTTCTGAAAATGGCTCGTTTTCAAACAGACATAAAGGACGGTTAGTAAGCTGTGATTACCGAATAAAATAAACTTTTCATAGCTCGTTTTATTCGGCGTAATTGCAGCGAGCATTTTGTTGCACCAGCAATGATTACTTGCAACGCTGCTATTGCGATGAAACACGAATTTCGTTCATAAAGCTGGCAAAATTTTGAATTAATTGTCCTACATTAACATTTTTGAATCAAGTTTTAAAATTTAAAAGGCATGACGTGTTAAAGCTTTTTACGTTGGTTGGCTGCGTAAATACTTTTATTTAAAAGCAATTCAGTTCGGGTTAATTACATACGTGATATTGTTATCTTTGATGAAGCTTTTTATTCTTACGTAACTATGGACGATGTTTGCCAACCTTTTTCATCATCACCTGCCTTTCGAAGAACCGAAGGCTCTTAATTTTTGTTTATAGATATTAATCAGATTATTAAGTGGCATAACATTGACACTACCCAAATTTTATTATACAAATGCATTTTAAATGAATATGACGACCTCCGTAGCCGAGAGGCGAGCGTGCCGGACTTTGGCGGCGCGCCATCTCTGAGGTTCGATCCCCGGTAGGGTCAATATGGGAAACGAACTTTTCTATATTGTCTCGGGTCTGGGTGTTGTTACCACAACGTCGTTGTTTCTGATTTCTGTAACACAAGTGCTTTAGCTACTTACCACAGAATCAAAGCAATGTATGTGATGTTGTCCAAATGTGAATGCGTTGATGTTGTCCAATGTGATTAAAAAATTAGAATTGTGTTTTTTTTTTAATTTGGTAATGAATAACTGAGAGATCTTTTTTCACTGTCATTACTTTGGTTTCAAATGAAATACACTAAACTTTATATCGCAATTCCACAGACCAAATTGCAAAATAAGAGCTCCAATTCAACACCTTTCATTTAAGACTCGTCTCGCTCCAATCCTTCCGAGGAACAATCCCTTCCTGCAGGAATCGAATGAAACTAATTTCCTCTGACAAAGGCGGCCGTAATTTACGCCCACAATGAGCGGAACCGTAAAAATAAGCCCTCGGTCCGCTCCTGTTCGCATTGAGGTGTTCCTTTTGTTTGAAAATAGTTTTACGGAAATTATTGTGATGTTTTAGGGTTGGGATTGAAAATTAGAGATAAGAGGATTGTGAACTCCCGATCTTTTTTGATTTTCGCCTTAAAAGGATATTTGATAGTGTACCTATCTCCCCAATAAAAAAAAGAATTTATTTAACAAAGAGGGACCCCACACTAGCGTCTTTCGAGCGTCAGCGTCTTGCTAGCGACCTCTCCACACTAGCGTTGGTTGGGCGTTGCGTCGACGCGGTGCCCGCTCAGCGTTGACGCGGCGCCCGCACAGCGTCGGCGCGTCGTTTGAGCGGCGCTTGCGCTGGGCGTCCTCCGCACATCGCGTTCGATCGTCGCGCCGCGCTGACGTCATGTACAGTTATTTCGAAAATGGAAATGTAAGATTTGAATAACGCACAATATAATGTTTTATATTGCAGTGATAAATTAATGCTTTCAACTTGTAAAGGAAAAAATATATTTTACCTATTTGACACATGGCCCGAATAGGCAACTTTAGCATTTATTTTCTCGAAAACTAAAAGTATTTAATTGAAAATGGGTTTCTTTGGCAATATGAGTTAGTATTTTAAGCTACATCCATATTTGCTATTAGCTAAAAAGTCTCCTACCTACTGATTCTAAAACACGGGCGGGCCGAAACAATTCAAATTCAAATTCAAATTCAATATTTGTTTATTCAAGTAGGTTACATATAATAACACTTTCGAATCGTCATTGTATATAATGCAAAGTGATTCTACTTCCGGTTCGGAACCTATATCTACCGAGAAGACACCGGTAAGAAACTCAGCAGATCAGTTACAGTGCCAGTATCTAACTTATAGCTATGTGTAGAACACTTTGGACCAAGTCATATAGTTTTATTTTGATGAGTGAACAAAGCATTAAGTTATTTTAATAGGTAAACTGGAGCAGACCAGTCCCCAAAGGTGGCACCTGTTCACAAGCATGACGTATGTGCCAGCCATCGCTTCACTCAACCATATTGAAGGGAATGTAACGACCCGCCACATAGCGCCACCACCCCAGTGACGTTTTAGTGAGCATGACTACTACAGTCCCCCTAAGAACGCGACCAATTAACAGAAATTTAGATCATCAACCTAACTATAGGACCTGGAGCACGAAGCATGTACCTACCTTTTATCTTATTCAGATCAATACAAATAGCATTATCATTATATTATGTCCATCATAAAATAAACAAACAAAAAGAAAATTTAATGTCATTTCTTAAAGTAATAAAAAAAAAATTAAATTAAAATATGTCATCTCAATACAAAATTATCTTATTCAGATAAATACAAATAGCATTGTCATTATTCATCATTGTCCATCGTATAAAATAATTTAATTATAACATTTTTTTTAAATAATAAAATAAAATGAAACTATAAAGATGTCAACACAATAAAAGTGAAAAAAAAAAGATGAAACAAGTAGGTACATGTGCAGGCATGTGAACAGTGGCATGTATCAGGCCGGAAATCTTTTATCTATTATAAAATCATTAACCGTATAGTAGCCTTTTTTCATTAGTAGATTTTTTACATTTAACTTAAACTTGTGCATAGGTAATTTAACAATAGTTTGCGGTAACTTATTAAACATTTTAATGCTTAACCCAACGAATGAATTTCCTATTTTATGGAGTCTGCGATTTGGAACAGCAAGTTTATGTTTATTTCTGGTGTTAAAGCTATGTATATCTGATTTTTTAGAAATATTGTGCAGGTTTTTGTGAACATACAATAAACAGTCGAGAATATATTGCGATGCGACTGTTAAGATGTTGATCTCCTTAAATAGAATTCGTAGTGAGTCACGAGGTCCAAGTTTGTAAATAGCTCTAATAGCCCTCTTCTGTAGGACAAAAATAGTCTGAATATCGGCTGCAGACCCCCACAGGAGCAGACCGTATGACATTACACTGTGAAAATAGCTAAAATAAACTAATCTCGCTGTTTCCTCATCAGTAAGATCTCTTATTTTTCTAATTGCATATGCTGCTGAGCTCAGTCTTCCTGCAAGAGTAACAATGTGAGGAGACCATTGCAGCTTTGAGTCCAAAGTGATGCCAAGGAATACTGTTGAGTTGATAACCTCAATAGGCTCATCACTCATTTTTATCATTGTACTGACCTGTTTCACATTGGGCATTGAGAATTTTACACATTTAGTTTTCTTGGCATTAAGTAGTAGATTGTTTGTTCTAAACCATTGTGTTACTTCAGACAGAGCATAATTAATATTGTCAAAGTTTTGTTGTTGTCTATTAATTTTGAAAATTAATGATGTATCATCCGCAAATAAAACTGTATGACACAAGTGTTTTGTAAAAGATGGGAGATCATTTATATAAATTAAAAAGAGCAAAGGTCCTAGTATGGAGCCTTGAGGTACCCCCATGCATAAAGGAGCGCCGGGTGAATTTACTCCATTAACATTTACTTTCTGAATTCTATCTGATAGATATGACTGTATCAGATTTAATGAATTTTTCGAAACACCATAATGCCGTAGTTTCATTATCAACGTTTGATGATTAACGCAATCAAACGCTTTTGATAGATCACAGAAAACCCCAACCACATCCTGTTTGCTCTCCCACGCATCAAACACGTGCTTAATGAATGCTACTCCTGCATCAGTTGTGGATTTGCCTTTTGTAAATCCGTATTGATTTTTATGTAATAAATCATTTTGTGTAAAATGGGAAAGAAGCTGCTGGTATATAATTTTTTCAAAGATTTTACTAAACGCAGGTAGTATTGAAATTGGTCTGAAATTAGATGGGTTAGTTTTATCGCCTGATTTAAATAAAGGAATAATTTTACTGAACTTCATCAAGTTCGGAAAACTACCTTCATCGATGCATTTATTAAATATTATTACTAAGTGTGGGGCGGTACAGTTTATTATGTGTTTTAGTATATCTGTCGAGAGTCCCCACAAATCTTCGGTCTTTTTCATATTTAACTCTCTGAAAACCTTAATGACAGCCTGATAATTAGTATATTCAAAATTAAAAGCAGTTTTACACTCATCCACATGTGATTTAAGGAGGGATTCGGCAATGAATGGGTTTGAGGGTAAAGCACTTGTTGTTGTGATTGCTATATTTGAAAAGAATGTTTCAAATGCATTTGCCACATCAGTATCAGAGTTAAGAATAATGTCATCAACTTTAAGAGAAAGTTTGTGGTCTTTTGTTTTATTTTTACAAATCTCTTTATTAATTACTTGCCATGTAGCTTTGCTTTTATTTGTGGCTTTTACTATTTTTTCCTTTAAATAGTTAGACTTGGCAACAGCACATACCTTTTTAAATAGCTTGGAATAATTTCTAACATATTCAATCATTAAATGGTCATTTGAATGTGCTTTCATTTCGTATAGCTCAAAAAGTCTACGTCTACTTCTGAAAATGCCCCGTGTAGCCCAATCACTGAATTTTGTTTTAGAAGTGTTTACTGTAACGGTTTTTTTAGTAAAAATATCGTTGAATTCTTTTTCTACCACATTCAATAATTGTTCATACAAATGATCAACACTACTTTCAGAATCAAAGTTAGATTGAATAACTTTATCAGAAACTTTTATTTTAAATTTCGCTATACGTTTTGTGGTAATAGGTCTACAAACAACAAGTGACGGCTCTAATAAATTGTGGTGCTCGAATGTGGCTATCTGACCACTATGGTCGGAGTTAATAAAATTAATTATCGATTTTTCAATAACACTACAGTTGCTAAATATATTGTCGATACATGATGCTGTAGTGTGAGTAATACGTGTAGGTTCATTATAAAGATTAAATAAATTAAATGATTGGAAAAGATTCAGAAATCTACAAGAATTTTGGGATCCATCCAATATATTAATGTTAAAATCCCCACACACTATAACTTTTTTATTACAATTACAAATTTTCCTCAAGGCTTCTTCCATTTTAGACTCAAATAAAACATAATTACCAGATGGCGGCCTATAAACACATAATATAATGTACTGTTCAAGCTCTGCACATGCCAGTTCGATAGTACGTTCCAATGAGAGAGATACAATGTCTTGGCGTTCTTTAAATTTTAACAATTTATTTAGTAAGATCAATGATCCCCCTCTGATAGCAGATTTTCTTGTAAACGAACTACTAACTTTAAAATTATCTATATTAAGGATCATCTCATGGTTTCTCAACCAGTGCTCTGTAAGACATAATACATGAATTTTATTTTCATTTAAAAATAACTCTAATTCTAGCTCTTTACCAGGAAGACCCTGTATATTTTGATGAACAATTTTGAAAGAATATGTCTTATATTTTGTTAATTTATTGCAAGAGTTTTCCTCTATTGTCTGAGACTTAAATTTAAATTATTTGGAATAAGTTCCAAAGTCTGTGTAAAAATAATATTAATATTATGAGCTAGCAATGTAGCCAATTCCTTTTTTATGTTAAAGGGCAAAGAAAAAAATTTGCCAGTCAAAATAAACTTATTTTTAATAAACTTATTGGTGTCAAAAAAGACACACTTGTCGCTATGACTATATGTTAAGTTATATAATAAAGTATTCAGCATGTGAATACTATTGTTTTGTTCACTTGTGTAATCTTTAGAAAAGGGTAGTGCACACAAAATAATTTTTTTCACATTAAGCTCTATAAGTATAGAAAAGTTTTTAATAATATCTTTCTTACAGATATTTAGCCTAATTAAATAATTAAATTGAGTTACTAATATAATTTAATTGAGTTGATCATTGTACTGTTGACAAAATAAACGCTGCGCAGGCGTCGAGCCGGCGCGGCGCCTGTGGAGCGCAGTCCTGGCGTTCGTCATTTCGACCGCGCCGCTGCGCAAGCATTGCGTCGGCGTCGCGTCGGCGTCGCGTCGACGTCGCGTCGGCGAGGCGTCAGAGTTGCGTGGGCGTCGACGCTCAAAGAACGCTAGTGTGGGGTTACGCTTATGTGAATAGAAAACATATCCCATGTTCTATGATAATTTAATTCATATTAATATTTACTAAAAAAAAATAAAACAGTATTGATGAAATTTTATGACGTTACACCCGAATTTATTTTTCCGGTATTGACCGAGTGTCTGGTATCGACAGTTATAATAATAGACTTCATCACACATATTCCTCTGATTTAGAAGAAAGAAGCTAAATCACCTATGTTTTCAGAAAGTAGAAGTGACGTCGGTAAAAGTTTCCATGTCGACTTTATTGGAAATAAAATTTGGGACCTCAGAGATGGCGCTAGGGCAGTCCAGTCCACTCACCGCTCACCTACGAAAGATTTTTGACGTTTTTTGAAGGGATACGGTATCAACTGTGTTTAGAATGAAAATAATATCTTAACTTGTTAAAATTTGAACAGTAGACTACATTTTTGCATTTAATATATTTGTTAATCACGGTACGCAATTAAATATCAAATCGACAATTGGCAATAATTAACGATATCGCCACATCGTTATTTGCAAACGGAGCTTTGCCTCTTTCATTATGCGTTAATGATATTTTGCGGTTCATAAATTAACTTAACCGGCCTGACAATGACTACTTGTATTTAACGTTCCGTTATTTAACGAAACGCTACTGCTATTAATATTTGCTTTGTCGCGAATATTAGCCGTTAATTGTTTGCACAAGCTTGCGTTTAACGGCTTTCAACGCATTGAAAGGGATGAGGTTGAAAAGTTGAAGATACAATATGAGTAGTTTCCTCTCTCACTATTATGTAAATAAGGAAAATAAGTTAAGAAAGCAATGTTTTAGTTTACAAACTTCTGATTTAAAGATATAGGTACTCTATTGCATAAAACATTTACAGAAATTGGTTTTACAAACAAATCATTGTACTATTTAAGAGGTCTAATCGCAAGAACCTCTTCAAAGCAACTTTTAGGAAGAGGACATTTTTTTTTACTTAGATATTTATAAACATACATAATCTTTACAGTCTTATCCTAATACATTTATGTGTTTTTTAATGTTGTTTTAATACTAATGCTATATATTGAGGTTTATGTGGACGAATTATTAAAATATTTGTGCCGACCTACGACATGACCTACAAGTCGACACAAATACAGCGTCAGCAGAATTGGCGTAGTAAACAACGCTCCATACGTAATGCGTGACATCGATATCCTACATCGCGATCAGAGTTTTCGTCGCCACTAAGTATATATACAACAAACCAAGATTGGTAGTTGGGCCTTGGTCCCCGAGCAGATAACACCTAGCTCGGCGGAAGTACTTCCACTTTTAGTAAAGAACATACGTTCCTTACATATTCACCATAGCGGTCCCGGCGAACTTCGTTTCGCCTTAGATAATTTTTCCCGCTTTTCTGTTGAAATTTTTCAAATTTTACCAAAGATCCCTAATTTTGTAGCCTATGTCAAATTGGAAGAATGTAGCATTCTATTTTTGAAAGAATTTTTTAAATCGGCCCAGTACTTTTTGAGCCTATTCATTACAAACATACAAAAATAGGTACAAATATTTCCTCTTTATAATATTAGTGTAGATGAGCAGCTCGACTGGTGAAACACCTCCCCCTTACAGAAGACCGCAGCCTAATAACAATCACTTCTGTGTTGTTGTGTTCCTGCGTGCGAGTAAGGTTTCCAGAACTCTTGGGGGGTGCTACATTAGTAGCAGGGGTCAAGCCTTCAAGGTAAGGGCGACCAGTCTAGTAACAGATTTCTTATCCTGTACTTGTCGTCCTTAAGCTAGGACCTCATTACCTTAGAAGGCGCAGAAGAGGCAGGGCGCGGCGGCTCTACGACCGCGCTGTTCTTCCGCATGGAGACCGGCTGACTGGGAGTGTGAGGGCACCCCAGTCGGCATTGCACCCACGGTCTCCAGTGCGAGGCGGGGATGGTTCAGTGGATCGGCCATTCCCGCTTTCCCCCCCGGCCACCGGGGGGGGGGGGGAAATGTCGGGCCGACCGCGCGAGTGAGCCGCGCGGCAAGTTTATTTCGTGATCTTAAGGTTTCGGAGCCTATTCAATTCATACAAACAAACAAACAAACAAAAAATCAAACCTTTCCTCTTTATAATATTAGTGTAGAAAAGACAAAATTGACTTTGATTTATAAAGTAATTATAGTAAAAATTTAAGTGAGTCAAGTGAAGTGAAAGGGCAACGGCACGTAAGACGTCGATTAGATATCTATTTGCGATATTTTTAAAAAATCCCTACTTTCCCTACTAATCCCTACTAATATTATAAATGTGAAAGTAACTCTGTCTGTCTGTCTGTCTGTGTGTCTGTTACGCTTTCCTGCTTAAATCTCTCAACCGATTTTGATGAAATTTGGTATAGGTATACGTTGAATCTCAAGAACGGACATAGGCTACTTTTTATTAGAAAATAAGAGGGAAAGGGGGGTAATACCACCTTTGGAAGTTTATATGGAAAATGTTTATTTTTGAAGTTAGAGATATGAAATTTGGCACAAATATAGCTCGAAACTTGGATTAAAATATAGACTACTTTTTGTTTCGAATATAAGGGGAGAAAGGGGTAAAACCGACCATAAAAGGATGTAGTCCACGCGAACGAAGTCGCGGGCACAGCTAGTCTATTATAGTTTTTCATAGTAAAGGTATAATGGCATTCCAGAGCTATAGGTAACATTTGTGATTGTTTTAAATCTTTCATAGCTCAAGGTAAAATAATATGAAATATGTTTTTAAATATCCGCACTTATATTTTATTCGCATTTTATTTCACAATAAAGAGGATTGAACTGAATTTTTATTTCACTTTGGACTTTTTACCACCCTTTTACCGTGTGCGAAAAACATTAATGAAAAATCGGACTGCATGTGTATACCTTGATGTGTGTAACGCTGTCGACTGTAAAATAAATATGAAATAAATGTCATACAACATCACATACCACATCCCAAAATAAGTCGATAATCATGAAAACTAGAATAGAAATGCAGATATAGAACACAGACGAAGAAAAGTTCTGAGTGATAATCGAACCCAAGACTCTTGGGTCAACAACCAGAAGCAATCGAACCAGTCGCTACTAGATTTCTTTGAAAAACTGTATAATTTCTTTTGACAAAATCAACAGTTTACGTCTTCAACAATCTTAACATTTATTCCGAATCCGGAAGCTACCGCAAATAATTACCTCCACCACCGAATCACTTACACAAAAACATACTGAAAACAAAGCACACCTCTCCTTTGAAACAATCAGACGCGAGCGAAACTCGCATCACACCCCCATTTATAATTTGAACAATTTATAAACATTCTACATTGTAACGCACCTGGATTCCCAGCGGAACCGCCTTATACATCACACGGCGTAACCCCCAGGAAACATGTCACCTCATCCATTTAATTTTTCGTGAAATATGTCTTTGGGACGACTGCGAATACTTTGAAATAGTCGTAAAAAATAATATATCGTTATTGCGCGGTATAAATTCGATTATCGGTCGTATGCCGTCGTGGTTCGACACACCTACGGTGAGTCGTAACGGCCCTAAGGAGGTCATAATCTTCATAGGTTGATAAAGGGTTGAGGGTTGATTGGCACCGATAGGAAGGAATGAGTTTTTCTCTTTATCTTATTGGTCCCTTATTGGTTTTTATTGGTTGCGATTCTTGAGATGAGGCGTTGTGTTTGTTCCGAAAGACAAACTTTGGGAGACAAATCAATAGTAATCGATTTGATTTATTTATTTATTTAAAAACCTTATTGCACAAAATAAAAAGAACAAAAGGCGGACTTAATGCTAAAAGCATTCTCTACCAGTCAACCAATTTTATTATTTTTATAGTACTAAACGCCGTACTAGCAAACTTTAAATATTAGAAACAGAAAAAAATTATCTCCCCTTGCGATGCGGGAATCGAACCCACGACCTTTACGTATCGCGCGCGCTGCGTGTATCGTGGGTTCGATTCCCGCATCGCAAGGGGAGATAAAAAATTTCTGTTTCTAATAAATCAATAGTAACCTAATATAACATTTGGGTACTGGTCTGCTCCAGCTAATAAATACTAATAAATAAATCTTACTTCACTCATCAAAACAAAACTTGGACCAAAGTAGTTTACATGGCAAAAGTTAGATACTGCTGCTGTAACTAATCTCTTGTGAGTTCTTCATCGGTGTTTTCTCGGTAGCATTATATACCGAACACTTTGCCAAGTCTTCGAAGACGATTCAAAACTGTTGCTAATAATTATTTTTATTCTCTACATTAAACTAGCGGCTTTTTTAATTTTCTCTAACCAAAGGTCGTCTGGAAAAGATTGCTTTCTAGCGTTATCGCCTAAAGTATACTAAAATGTGTTTGTAAAACTTATGTCTGAACTGAACGTTTGCTGGTTACTTTTTCACGCAAAAACTACTAAATAGATTTGGGTGATAATTGATAGAAACACAGATAAGAAACTAGATTTTATTCCAAACGAATGTCGACTAAGCCGCGGATAATAGCAAGTACTTACATTAAATGCATGTTAAATAAAAGCTTGTATTATCATTACAAGTGAAGCTATAAAAGCGAGTTAAAAAAGAGTGTTGAACGAAGGGTAACATACAATATATGTTACAACAAACACAATAAAATGTTTCAGTGATTGGCACTGATGTGGAGGAACAAGTTTTTCCATTCATCTTTGTGACTTGATTGGTCCGTTATTACAGTTCTCGCGAAGTGTGAATTGTTCCGCTGGCTCTGAAGGGACTATTTTTGGGATAATAACTTATTTTCGGACTTTCATTACATCTTTGATCATATTTATTGACAGCTTTTGATTGTTTTGTGCAGGTAATATTTCGTTACTGTGAGATTGGAACTTACTTTTGAAATGTTTCATCAGTCAACAGTTTTACGAGTATTGTTTTCTTTAAAGTGATATATTCTTTAAGCTCCTCACATCATACTATTTAAATCGGTTACCAACAAAATGAACTAAGCAAAAAAAAATAACCAATTGGTGCAGAATAATTCATTTAGTAATTTTCAAATGCACACCTAATTCAAGACCAGGTGGTCAAGTTTTCATGTATAATTTGATTTTTTAGAAGTTACACATTAATTTAATGCAACTTAGAGCTTCAACAACGCTCTGTATAAATAATGTTCATTATAATTTAATCTATCCAAATTTGGAAAATTTATGAAAGAAAGTTGTAATTTATGAATCGAAAAGTAGGTACTGGAGAAAAAACACTAAAATGAGGTTATGACACTAAAAATTCAATTAACTTCTGTATTTCCATCCTGCATCAACGATAAATTATGAAACTAATGATGTTCACATGTTTTATATACTTTTTAAGAATCATATCAATCTCAGGGGAATGCCTTGACGGTATTTTCGAATGTGCATTTCTCGATTTTTTATTAATAAGATTGCTTAATTTTCCTCAAACTCTACAATTACATACTTGAAACCCACCAACATTGAAAATATAACTGTACTAATATTAATGAAAGCCAAAACCATATCCATTCAAAAACTTAACTTATCTTTTACATCGTCTTTCGAGAGCAAGAAACGTGTCGCTTTAATCGTTTGACATTAGCGTAATTAATCGTGCCTGTTCCAGACAAGAAACAAGCGGCAAAAACTAGATGATTTAGGTTCGCAAACATTTTCTTAATGCTGGCTTAGACAGAGCACAAGGGATCGATTTGGTTCTCAGTACTGAAAGTCGTATATAGCATAGCGATTTATCGCTCGAACTGAAGCAGCCCGACTGGTGAAATACCCCCACCTTACAGAAGACCGCAGCCAAATAACAATCACTCCGGTGTTGTTGTGTTCCTGCGTGTGATCCAGGTTTCTAGAGCTCCTGGGGGTGTGCTTCATTTGTAGCAGGGGTCAAGCCTTCAAGGTAAGAGCGAAAAGTCTAGTAAAAGTTTTACTGTGCTATATTTTTTGCCCTTAAGCTAGGAACTCATTACCACTTAATATCAGGTGGGATGAGGTCAATCCTGAAGTGCGTTATAAAAACTGGACCTACTAAGTCTCCATTATCCTCTATACCTATATCAGATGTGGGTAAATGAATACTCAAGTTATATCTGCAAGGTACATTTGTCTTTCTATATGAAGACCAATTTCGCAGTTAGGTTAGATCGATATTCTCGTAGGTCTAGACTAATACAATATGTACATTAGTTAGTGCAGCAACGTTTCGTCCATTCCCGAAATTCGCCAGTGAACCTTGCATCGAATATGTATAACATATTCGCCGGTACTTTGGAGGCATCTGTATAATGTCGCAGGTTGAATTAGAAATAGCACTTTGTTGGAACAAACTATGTTATTCTCAAAAAGGAAGAAATAATTTTGATTCTTTGTTTTGTTAAAGGGTCTGATCCATGCTTAAAATACATAATCAAATATGCCTATTAAAAAAACAAAGAATTAAAATCCGTTTTGAAATTATAACGTGACGACCTCCGTAGCCGAGAGGCGAGCGGGCCCGACTTTGGCGAGCGCCATCTCTGAGGTTCCGGGTTCGATCCCCGGTCGGGTCAATATGGGAAACGAACTTTTCCATATTGTCTCGGGTCTGGGTGTTGTGGTACCGTCGTTGTTTCTGATTTCTGTAACACAAGTGCTTAAGCTACTTACCACAGAATCAGAGCAATGTATGTGATGTTGTCCAATATTTATATTTATATTTATAACCCCGCAACAACTCTTTACATAAACATGTTATTACACTCATTTGTACGTGCAATTTCATTTTCTATTAAAATGTGTTCATGTTTTCACACATGTATCAAAATAAAATGTGATTCAAATCAAAAGCTCAAAACTTTATATCCTATGCAAATCATCCCAAAAATACTTTCAACGCCTTTTTTAATCGGTTTGGGAATGAATTTCAATAAAATACTAAACAAGTCTTCCATTAATTCTTATGAAGAATGTTTATGCAAAATGTTTAGTAGATTCAACTAAAAAATAACGTTGTACCATTCAAACTTTGCCACCCGTTTCATCCCTTTAGAAAAATGACTAACCTGAACAAATCAATGTTAAAACACACACAGGGAGTCAGACACATCAAACTTACAACACCCCGTTATTATAACATCGGGGGTTAAAAAATAGTTTTTCTCA
This sequence comes from Glyphodes pyloalis, assembly GCA_037074685.1. NCBI lineage: Eukaryota > Metazoa > Arthropoda > Insecta > Lepidoptera > Crambidae > Glyphodes > Glyphodes pyloalis. The sequence goes on along the minus strand of JAYKKO010000030.1, from coordinate 1,239,356 downwards.
AAAATACTTATTTGATCTCAGACCTGCGACAGATCCATCTTTTGGCAGCTGACCAGCGAGATCCGCTAGGTAATGACGCCTTAATATTTATAAGCTGTTAACCCGCCTTTCTGCAGTGATTGTACACAACTTTACGGGGGGCGTAAATTTTGTATGACCCTCTTAAAAGGGTTGATTTCATATTCTTCGCTCTTTTTACGGGCCTTTTTGTGTATGCGTAATTATGTTTGGCGTTACGTGGGGGGGCCTAAATCTTCAGAGGTTATATGTAACATGGTGGAAAGGGCACTTAAGGTAAATGAAGCTTGTAATTTTTAAATGTGATGAAAAAGCTTTAGTCTTTTGTAAAGACAATCATCTTCCGTATCGCGGAAGGAGGATCTGTTTGTGTTGGCCTCCTCGTATTGATATAGGGGCAAGTGGGTAATACCGATATCATTTGATATGTGATGACTTGCCAAGCAAATAAAGCACACATTTTAATTCGATATTTTTTGGAATGAAACAATTTTTGTGCTTTAGAATGGGACTATCAGATACGGTCTTAAATCACGGGATTTTCAAACAATTGGCTACTTGACAGTGTTAACAATAAAATATGAAAAGTGTTAGATATGTTAGCTTATTAGTTAAGTAATCATTTTACATTTTTACTTTTTAATTAAAAGCATAGTCAGTATTTTATTTTTGCAAAATATATTTTAGTTTTTTTATCTGTGAAACAAAAGAACCGAAACGGAAACCACCATTGCAATTCGGAAATGACAGCTGTCAACTTATGTGAAAGATCTAACGTATTGCGTACTTTAAATCTACGTGAAAATCCGTTAAATACTCAGAACACTAAAAATCCCTACTAATCCGTACTAATATTATAAATGCGAAAGTAACTCTGTCTGTCTGTCTGTCTGTCTGTCTGTGTGTCTGTTACGCTTTCCTGCTTAAACCTCTCAACCGATTTTGATGAAATGCTACTTTTTATTAGAGATGGGTTGTACTAGGTAAATTTGATACCAAGTGCACCTATTCCTAGTATCATCTTATACGCGATCCAAATACCTGTTCCACCTAGTCCATCAAGTATTGATAATTTACGTAGTAATTGATCAACCTAGTGCTAACTAATACATCTAGTATGGACTTTAAAACGTCTTGGAGTTTGAATACAAGCGTAATCCCCATAATATAAGCGTATATATTATTCATATTTGCTATTTATTGATATCCTCCCTTCATACTTTAACAGGCTTAGGACTGTCAACTTTTGGTCATAGAATTAAAAGTTGGCGTACTTAAAAGATACCAATTCATTAAAATATTTACATTACATATCAATATTTATTTTCTTAATTTGTTAGTATTTTTATATTTTTTTTTTATTTTTGAGAATTTTTTATTTTTTTGGTTTTTGAGTAATTTTTTATTTTATTTTTGTTTTCCGAGTTTTTTCTTTTTATAACCTATATTTTTTGTTTATCTACATTTTTTATTTATTTATTTATTTACTTTGTATTCTGATGAAGAAACATAAGCTGCTGCACTTTTCTACAACCTAACCTAGTTCTTCTCTCATTTATTAAAAGTCCACAGGCAGAAAAGAGTCTTTCACATGGTACACTCGTAGCCATGACATTTAGTGTGTTCACAGCTAGAGTGTACAAATAGGGGTACACATTCCTGTGCTCCTTCCACCAGTCCAGAGGAGAAATTTTTTGGTCAGGCAATATAATTTTGTCTTCCAAGTAGCGCTGGACCTCAATAATGGCTCGAGAATGCCCAGTCCCTCTTGGTTGTATATTTAGCATCTTTTGTGTGTAGTGGTGCCATAAAAGTGATCGTGAAGTAGTCGGACGCGGTTGGGATTCTTCTGGAGATGCCTCAGTTGCTTGTAATGATTGTTCCCGATCTTCTTTATTTATCAAAGAGGTAACTAACTGAATAATAATCTGTTTAGTGTTCTCGGCTACTGTTGGATCTTCAAAATAAAGTTTGAATCTGGGATCGAGGAACATTGCTTTCGTGAACGTGCGGCTTTTGTCCAAGTTTACAAATCTCCTTTTTAATCTTGAAATTACATCTTGTTGTAGGCATTGAACAGGTAGGTGGTAAGTGCTGCAATCCAAATTTTCTAGCGATGCTATTAGACTTGTGGTAATAGGTATGACCATACTGCCCAACACATAATTCTGACCGCTTATTTCTTGAGTTACTTCTTCGCATGGTCGCAGTATGTGACACATCTGTTCGCAGGTCTCCCAATCAATTTGACTTAATGATAAGGCTTTGTGTTCAAGGTTTGAGAGCGCACTATTCACTTCTTCCCTGATCTCTACTATACGCTCAAGCATGTAGAAAGTCGAGTTCCAGCGCGTGCTAACACTTTGCCTTTGCAAAGTCCTTTGCCTTTGCCTTTTTATAGTTTTTTCTGCTTGTATTTGAAATTTTTTTAATTTCTCCCATGCTCTAGTTGACCTTTTAAAATAACTCACAATGGCTTTCACTTTTTCTATTAAAGTGGTCAGCTCTATAGATGCATTAATTGCATCCGTAACGGCCAAATTTAGAGTATGGGCGTAGCAGCCGAAATGTCTCCAGCCTAAATCTTTTTCAACAGCTTTTTTTATATTAGCTCCATTGTCTGTCACCGTTAATATTATTTTTTGTGTAATATTCCACTCTTCAGTGATATTTAACAAATGACTTGCTAGTAATGCACTTGTATGTGAGCCCTCAAGAATAACACAGTCTAATAAAACCGATTTTAAAATGGTGTTTTCTCTTTCGATATAATGGCCAGTTAGAGCTATATAAGCATCGTTTGTGCTCGATGTCCACACATCGGATGTGACACAAATAGACTCAACCTCATCTTCAATTTCTTTTCGTTTCGACGTTTGCAAACTTTCAAATCGGCTCGGTAATAAATTATTAGCAAAATATTTCCTTGACGGAATAGTATAAAAAGGAAATGCAGTATGAATTAGTTTTCTAAACGCCTTGTCTTCAACTATTCTAAATGGTTGAAAATCTGTTATAAATAAATAAATCCATGATTAATTCATCGATGTCAGACTTGCACTTTTCTGCATTCTTTTTATAAATATAAGACGCAATGTTTTTTGCGCCCGATTGTACCACACGCACTGTAGACATTGAGCCAGATTCGTGTACTACAGGATTTCGAGCTGAAGTAGTTGGCAAATTCAACTCCAGCGGTGCAGGTTGAGCACCAGATTGAGCTGCAGTTTCCTGACGAGGTGGTAAGGGAGCTAACTCGTTCCTTTGCACCAAGTTTACTAGAGGGTGCTTTTTTTTTAAATGTTTTGTTAAATTTGATACTGAAGATTTAAAACTTAAACTTTTCTTGCACAGTTTACATTCAGCTATATAATTTCCTTGATCCGTAAAATGGACCCAAGCCACGCTGCTGCCTTTTGGCGCCATATTAAATGTTCAAACTTACACAAATAAACAAAAACACTAAGGATCTGGCCACATTTGACAACACACACACACTCCAAACTGTTCAATCATATGTTTATAACGAATGCACTAATTTAATTAGGTACGCAAGTAGGTAATAACGCGCGCGTGCCAAAATTTATTCAACACTAATTTTGTCTCGCATCGTGTCGTGAACTTCAACCTGCCAGGAGAACACGCGAAAACAGGTTTTTACCGGTTAGTAAACATGGAGTGAGCAGCATGACAAAACAGAAAATAAAAATATTCATTTTACTATTTGGAACCTTATTTACATCCAGGTAGGATGTAAATTGATACCTACAAAATACGCAATACTTCAAGTATCTATTCCTCGAGGACCTAGTCTTTAGTCTTGCACTTCGATAATGGGCGCTTATATCTATAAAATCTTACGTAGTGGTGTTAAAGTCCAAAATTGTTAAATGGAGTGTAATAATCGGTCTTCGTGGACGCGTGCATGCAATTAGGATCTCTAAGTTTTTAGCGTAAGGTCGGAAATCGTGTAATTTATAGAAATACTAGGTGGATCAAGTATTTAGAAAATTGGAATAGGTGCCGCCTAGTGCTGTAAAATACGTAGTGCGCGGATCTGTTCTAGTAAATACGTCTCACCTCTACTTTTTATTAGAAAATAAGGGGGGGGGGGTAATACCACCTTTGCAAGTTTATATGGAAAAAATATTATTTTTGAAGTTAGAGAGATGAAATTTGGCACAAACATAGCTCGAAACTTGGATTAAAATATAGACTACTTTTTGTTTTAAATATTAGGGGAGAAAGGGGTAAAACCGACCATAAAAGGATGTAGTCCACGCGAACGAAGTCGCGGGCACAGCTAGTATTAACTATATTGGAAACTATAACATGCATATCAGTTACAATAAAAAAAGTCTAATCAAAACACTTATTCAATTTAATCATCAAATAAACAAAAAAGTGAATTATTTTTCATATCAACATTTTTATTTAAAATTGCGATGAGAAAATGACTCTGTATATAAAATACACAAATGTCATATTCTTAAAAAAACGGTTCAAATTCATAGTGCTGTGTAAAAACTATATATAATAGTAAGCAATCCACTACTAGGAGACACGTTTGATATGTATAAAACATTCAAACGATATCTATTAACGTCTTTTATTACATTAAACGCGGAACAATAAACGCAGTTGCTTATACCGTCACTAGTTCCACTATTTAGCAATACTAGTTAAAATAAACAAAGGCTTTACCTCAAACAAATATCGCAGTAAACAATTTGCTGGTAACTGTAAACCAACAATCGTCTACCATACATAAAACCAGCCTTTTTGTCTAACTACAAAACTATTATCTCGCGTATGAATAAATGACTCCAAAAGTTATTTGGACACCGTCGTTGTTCTATTCGAGCTACGCTGTTTTCAATTCTGATTATACGCATAGAACAGTTTGGTATTGTTAACGGTAAACTTTTCAAATTAATAGTTTAATACGAGTTAACTGTTTCCGGTAATCGTGAAGTAAAACCTTCTCGAAATTTGATTTCTATTCTATTCATACGAGGAATGATAGTAAGCTGCATATTTGCACATCTTTTAAGATTCTAAAAATATGAAAAAAAAATAGTTGAGGCAAAAGTTTCTGCAATATTTATTTTCATGTGAGCTGTTAGGATGCAAAATATTTTTAAAAATCTGTTTTTGGTGCTAGTTTTTTAATTTTCTGGCCGTTTTCAAGTTTTAGCGAAACAAACGAACCACGATTGATTTGTTTTTAATGTTTATTTTTAATTTATAATGAGCTGATACTCTTATTTGACATAATAAATTGGACAATTCGAACAATCCGGCAGCTTTAAATTTTTATTTTTTACGATGTAATAAACTTATGTAGCTTCATTTGTACTGCAAGTCGTAATAGGTCCGTTTATTGAAATTCAGCGAACATAAAAGCGGTTAAAGGATTTTGTTAAGGCTCTTTGAACATTTTAAAATAAGTAACAATAACAGGTAATTATTGCAAAATTCAAAATACTTAATAAGGTTGGGCAAAAAATTAGGTGCATTTCATATCACACCACGCTTTGCCGTATAAGGCTTTAAACAGAATATAATATATTTTAAATAATTTAACGGATCAAAACGCGACACAATTTTTATTAAGTAGTTAATACGAACTACTTACTGCCCGACGTTTCCGTTAGGTTGCACCAACCGAGCTCTTAGTCAGCTCGTGACCCGGTGGGCAGTAAGTAGTTCGTATTAACTACTAAATAAAAATGGTGTCGCGTTTTGACCCGTTAAATTATTTTGAATGTTGAAAATGGAACGCGAAAGTCTTTAAATTTATAAAATATAATATATTTTTAACCATGTTAGTTTCACAAAAGCACTTATGAATCAGTATAAGCATTCTACCGCCGTGTTTGGAATGTTGATGATGTCGAGAAGCACCAGTAATAAACTCCATACTGAATCATTTCAAAACAATAGTGATTAACTATACTAGGTACATAAAGATAATATACAATGGTATATTCATATGAAAATATAATAAGATTTTTAGATCCATGCATTTAAGCAATCATCTACTTTGTAGTAGCCCTTTTTAAGCCCTTTTTTTTTCTAAACAATTTTGATGTGAGACTTTTATATGCATGGGCAACTGGATGAACACAAATCTGAACTCACAAATACCTACACAGTTCTAGTATCTATTGATACAAAACTGGTGTATTTCTTTAATTGTTTATTTCTTCTACTAAAAAGTTTAAGAAATATTTTTCCGGAAAAGCGGGCCGCATAAACATAGATTAAGGGTGGCACGAAGCTCGCGGGTCTGAGTTTGGACACCACTGTTTTATGCCATACAAATATATTGCAATCCTACAACGGGATGTCAAAGTTATTTACATACTGAACATATCAACCCCCAACAAATGCTAAGCTTGTCTTGTTTGATCTAGTTCACAGCAAGCTCTTCCTCTTTTAAAAAGAATTCATTTATGCTTTCAAAACAAACATGCAAGTGAAAAAATTATGAAACTTGTAATTACCCCTCTTATCTTCATCCGAAGATCAACGATAACTAAATCGTTAAACTCGATGGCATCGTTATTTAACAAACTTTCGCCAATTTTATCTCGTTCAATTCGAGCGAGATCCTTCGCGTTCCTTTCCGATGTAGAAAAGCAAATCTACATTGAAAATTCTTTGGAAAATTCTCTGATAGCTTCCTCCTGCAATCTGGTAGAAAGAAATTTAAAGAAATAGAAAAAAATAATCACTCTCTGTGGTGTGGGATACGAGCTTACGACCTTCACATTTCGCGCTGCTCTTCCAACTTAGCCAACCGCAAGTTATCATAGGCGATGTTTTTTTTTGTTTTTTTAACCTCTTAGCCTTCGGTAAGAGACATCTGCCGTATGCGTTTAGACTATATATACCTAATTATCTTTTTGATATAAATAAATAGTCAGCTTTAACTTTGGAGTCGGCTTACTTGTGAATAAGTAAGCTCCAAAAAGGTGCTCGTGATACCACCAATGGGTTGGAGATGATATCGAAAGTTAAGCTATGCACGCCGCTATCCAGTATGGGATGTTGACCATGCCGTTTGAATAGTGTCCTAAAGTAAATTGTGTCACTTGCCAATAGTTTTTTTAAAAACAAAGGTAACATTAACGAAATAACATCGTAAGAGTAGGTACTATTCATTTCACGTTGGCAACGTCGAAGCCAATAGACATTCGAACTAATTTCATCCTAAACACAGAACCGTAAGACAAATTTTCCTTTATCGATTGCACATTTTAGTACTAAGTGCTTTACCTACATAATAAGACCTTACATTTAGGTCCTTTGAGGTACAAAGCTCGGTATACATACAAATAACTCACGCGACGCCGCAGACGATACAGTACTGCAACATTCAGAACGAGAACTAACTGCCTTTCATATGCTTTGACTACAAGGATACATTTCCAATGAAGCGAACAGAGTGGAGCAGAGTATTAAGGAGTACGAACTGACCAATTACAAAAGCGGAGCGTAAATTTGCAATTCGACAAATTTCGCCTAGCTCCACATCAGTTTAAATGCATCCTTCTGATCAAGTTAGATGAAATAGGTCGAAATTAAATACTCATTTTTACTTATGGGATTATTCATACACACAGTCGTTCGTTGAAGAATATGTTGGTATATAATCTAACATTGGCAGTTGTTTAATTAAACTGCTAATCAGAGCGGTTCAGAAATTGTATGAATTTAAAATACATCGTAAATAAAGTTTGCACAATCATATCTGCAATATAGAATTTAATTAAGACTTTCGCGTTCCATTTTAATCATTTTAAATAAGTTAACGGGTCAAACGGGGTTTATGGGAGGTTATATTGTTACTTTGATACCTTAAATTTTAAATACTTGCTAAGAGGAGTTGGGAGTTAGTCATGGTCACTAAAACGTCACTGGGGTGGTGGCGCTATGTGGCGGGTCGTTACATTCCCTTCAATATAGTTGAGTGCAGCGATGGCTGGCACATACGCCATGCTTGTGAGCAGGTGCCACCTTTGGGAACTGGCTGCTCCAGCTTTAATTAAAACTTAATGATATATTGACTCATCAAAACAAAATTATATGACTTGGTCCAAAGTGGTCTACACATAGCTATAAGTTAGATGCTGCTACTAACTAATCTGCTGAGTTTCTTACCGGTGTAATTTGACTTGATTAGCAAGCTCCCTCGAACAGACGAAGACGAGCAAGATCTCATGACATGACCACGTTGGTACAACCTAACCGAAACGTCACACAGTAGGTAAGTAATTTGTATTAACTAATAAAAAATGTGGCGTGTTTTGACCCTTTATTTTAAATGTTTAAAATGGAACGCAAAAATCTCAATTCTATAAATAAATAGTAAGCCATGTCATCTTTTACCATTTTCCAACACACCTCGATAATGTACGCAATGATAACTACATTATAAGAGCGGCGTGCAATTTCCCTACATCACACAATTTAGTTACAAGTGTATCACCTAACAAGTCTTTCGACTGCGAGGTCCTTTGAGGTACAAAGCCTGGTACACAAATTACTCACGCGATACCTCGATGCATACGACACAATGCTGCAACATTCGGAACGAGACCGTTAACTTTCGTTGCACATGCTCCAAGACCGACGTTTAACTTTGTCGAAGTTGGCCAAAACCATATTTGCGAAGAAACATTTTGCTTACCAACAAAAACTTTGGATTTGGGCGGGGGTGAGTCGATAAAAAAAGACGAGTTGATTATTTTTATTTTGGTTTGTTTGACCTATCAATGTAAGAAACACTGAGACAGAATAGATTACTACTATGTTAACGTGAAAATTTCCCGAGATTTTGCAGTTTGGAAAAACATTTGCCCCAAAGACAAAGATATAACTGCACAAATGTCAAGACCTAGAGATAAGCAATCGCGCTTACATTATTTTATAGGCAAATATTTTTTATTAATCACTTATAATAAAATAATGTGCTTACATTAAAGAATGTAAGCCTGAACTCAATATTAACGATGTTTTTACTAATGTATTACTTAACTTTGATTGCCTCAAGAAGAGAAATTTGATTTATTGATTGAACTTAATTGTTTTATATGATAATTTAAAAATTTTATGGCTTGCAAATACTCAATTAATTACATTTTATTCCATCAACATACAATTAAATACATACAAAAGGAAATTACATGTCAAATTTTGTAAATATTTGAACTGCATTAATGCGTTGCTATGGTGTTCATCGATTAAAAGAATAAAAGCAATAATTAAAAGGGTTCAACCAATTTTGAAAGATCGATGTTATTTTATCGACAGTTACTATCTTAATTTCCCATCCCTAAGCTGCACTATTAGGAGCCCTTGTGTCGTCGCCACTGACTTTTGCAAAGAGTTTTAATGTAGACAAACTCGATAACTAAATATTTCTTGAAAGCATGAGATTTCAAGTCCGAATTAACTCCATTCAAATGGACTAGAGTTTTGTAATAAGATGGTTTATTAAAAGGAAGATGCTTGAAGTCAGAAAGATACTTTCACGTAATGAAGTTAACTGTAGTTTGGAGCAAAATAACTTAACTATTTCCTGTATACAAATGAAAATGTGAACCATTGTAACAGTGCAGTGCAGTGGGAACTTAATTGGAGTTGTAGTAAATTTCATATGGTATAGTAACATATACTTTTAATTTATGGTAAAATTTTTTTAAGTGTGGGACCCCCTTTGCGCCACCCTAACCAATTTAATATTGGCATCTTATACTAATATTATAAAGCTGAAGTGTTTTGTTCAGGGATATTACACCTTCATAGTCCTATCTCTTTTGTTTTGAAAATAAAGGAACAAAATGGTTGGATTTTGTTTTTTGACGGCAGTTGTCAAATGGCTGTTGAAAAATCACGGCCTATGGATCTTGGTGTTTAAATTACAACGGCCTTTTAATTTGTAGCTTTGGATCATGAATCATCGCAATATCATCAGTTTATAACTGACTCTGTACGCGTTGTACATGTTTGTTTGTTTGAACACGATAATTTCAGGAACTGTTGGTTGAAATAGAATAAATACTATCGTGTTGGTTAGTTTATTTATCGAAGAAGGCTTAAGGCTATATAACATCATCCTGCAACTAAAAGGTACAAAGAACCAGTGGAAAATGTGTTAGTCTTAGTATAAGACAAGGTTGCTTTCCGCTGTTTCATGTGTTTGTTTAGAACTTAAAAAACTACGGAACGGATATTGATGCAGGTTTTTTTCATCGACCTCCGTAGCCGAGAGGCGAGCGGGCCTGACTTTGGCGAGCGCCATCTCTGAGGTCCCGGGTTCGATCCCCGGTCGGGTCAATATGGAAAACGAACTTTTCTATATTGTCTCGGGTCTGGGTGTTGTGGCACCGTCGTTGTTTCTGATTTCTGTAACACAAGTGCTTTAGCTACTTACCATAGAATCAGAGCAATGTATGTGATGTTGTCCAATAATACACACATGTTATAATACAAATAACACGGGAAATTAATGGATATCTGCAAACCTGGGGTGGGTTACCCAAAAAAATAAATTGAAATACCCAGTGACTTCAGTCCAGACAATGGCTGCTGGAGATAGTTCATTGACCGACGCTAATTAGGAAATCAGACCTGAAACAAGAGAAAAACAAAATTAATGACTTGCCCAGGCTTCGGCCCAGGTAACGCTAACTTGGTTAAGTTGAGAGCACCCAACTTCCGCAGAAAGAATCCGAGAATAAACTAATTAGGGACCCTTTGTGCAGTACATCCTTGGAAGATCATGGAAATGGACGCAATACTTACTTACTTGTGAAGGATACAAATCCTTATAGTGTATATCCTATACAAACGTGAAAGATTAGGTATTTTTATAATGCTTCTCATCGCAAGGGCATTGATTTTTTGTAATGGTCCCAAATATATATATTTTTTTTATATTACACTTCAAGATTGACCTCATCTCACCTGATGTTAAGTGAAAATGAGGTCCCAGCTGATACTGGACTTGTCGCCCTTACCTTGAAGGCTTAACCTCTACTACTAATGTAGCAACCCCCAGGAGCTCTGGAAACCTTACTCACACGCAGGAACACAACAACACAAAAGCGATTGTTATTTGGCTGCAGTCTTCTGTAAGGTGGAGGTATTTCACCAGTCGGGCTGCTCCAGTTCGAGCGATAAATCGCTATGCCCCACCTCTCTTTTTTTTCTATATTATGTTTTTTATTTTTATTTTTTATTGAAAATAAGTCTGGCCATACAAAGAAGGAACGCAGCCAGCCTTCTTGGTACCATGCCCCTTGGCAGTGATCTGGGACATTTTTTTTATTTGTAGGTTTTTTATGTTTATAATATTTTTATTGAACTGTTAATATCTAAAAAATATTCATAAACAAAAAAAAAGATATAATTTCACTATTTAAAATAAAAAAAAAACATCTCCCCTTCAGAAGTTATTGTAGGCAATGAACTGTTCTGTGGAATCAAACTCTTAGCCTCCGGTTCTGTTCTTGAAAATATTTAAACTTCGCTAGTACGGCGTGAAGTATTGTATATATTTTTTAAATGAGTTATCTTTTGCTTCTTCACAAGACTCAATTCTTTGCCCGGGCCTCTTACTGTGTCTAATGTTATTTTCCCACGCGGTAGGTATAAAGGAAGCTCAAAAAATACTTGTCTTAACCATAAGCGCATTTTCTTCTCAGCGGGCGCCGTTGAGTGTGCGATAAAATTGTTTTTCAACCAAGAGAAAAACAGGATAGGACCCTTGTCTGAGAAATTCCGAGCGATAAGAATTTTGTGAAAATATGTATTAAGAAGTAAGGGGACGTTGCAATCGACGCCGGTAACATAGATGTGAAATTCCTTTTTTGGGTTCCGTAGCCAAATGGCGATAAACAGAACCCTTATGGTTTCGCAATGTCTGTCTGTCTGTCCGCTCGTATGACACAGCTACTTTTTTCTGATACTGTAATACTTATACTGTTGAAACATAGTATGTAGATGTATTCTGTGAAACGCATTAAGAGTTTAACGAAAAAAAAATATAAATTTTAGGGGCTCCCCATACTTAAAACTGAAACTCAATATTTTTTCTTTAAACCAATACGTGTGGGGTATCTATGTGTAGGTCTTCGAAAACGATATTGACGTTTTTAATAGCTATCATTTTCTTTTCTTTGAAAATTTAATTGTTTTGCGCGAGAGATAAAAGAGTTTGAGAAAGAGTTTAAAATAGGTAAGAGAATGATAGAACTGAAAAAAATTATGATGTAGCTTATCGTGCAAATTTTCATCGGAAATTGGTGAGAATGAGATCTAGTAAAAAAAATTGTTTATACGTCAAAATTCGTAAGCCTTTATTTACCTTACCAAACGTGTTTGTGACATCCTGACGGACAGACAGACAAACATGACGAATCCAGGGTTCCGTTTTTTGCCATGTGGCTACAGAACCCAAAAAACAATTCAAACCCACCTGAAACCATTCATGCCTTAAGGCATCCGATTTTAATTACTTAATACTTACTTTTACGGAACGGAAATTTATTTAGTTTCTTCTGACCTTTCGTTAATGGATTAGTTCAGTGGCCGCATCATTAACGCGTATATAATTTATTTATTCCTACTACGAGTATTTACTATTGAAAGCGTGAGAATTGGTTTTTGAGATTGGATGTTTGATTACCTCCGTAGCTGAGAGGCGAGTGGGCTGGACTGGATTGGATCAGGACCATCTTTGAGGTCCGGGGTTCGATCCCGGATCGGTTCAATATGGGAAACGAACTTTTCTATATGGTCTTGGGTTTGGGTGTTGTATTATTCATAAGCAAAGGTGTAGTGATTTAATTACCTTACGTATGTCCAAAATTTCTGTCATAGACGTCTACTTTGATTGCGTTGCTTTGTAAGTCCTAATTTCTCAACAAAGGCACAGTAAACCTAAGTATGTGACATAAATTTAAGCTTGATACTCTTTCCTGAGGCATCTTTCAAGAATCATGACCTACAGACAGAAAATAAACTAATTCTATAAGGGTTAAATTTTTGCCTTTTGAGGTAAACGACCCTAATAACCTCAGAATGAATTTAGGCTTCAAATTATTTAAACATATATTAATCTCCCATATGTATATCACGCATTATTTTAGAACGACTTTAACAAATGGGGTTGGAAATTGCCTGGAAAAGGTTTGTAAGAAAAACATCTTTTAAATTCACCATTTTTTCCGTTACAAGCCGCTAGTAACATTCATTAAATTTTTTTATTTTTTATTTCACCCAATAGCAATTATAATGCCATAGATGAACTTCAATATATTCACTATGCTCGCTATGTAGTTGGACACATACATTAAGTTTTCTGATATTAATTGCGCAATATTTATGCGCAAGCAACTAAGATTACATTAAAAAATAAACAAGTATTTAATATCCCGCTTTACCGAGAAGCAAGAATTTAAAAACTTAAACTGACGTCGCCCAGTACACAGCTCCTTTCGCATAATTTTTCCACGTAGACAAACAAAAAGAGAAGCGACCTGTCAAGTGCAAGTTGACTCGGCTACTCACGATTCCGGACCTGTTTTTATCTCAACGAGAGGAAATACGTTGTTGTACCGTATCGTAGTCCGAGGGAGGTGACGGCGTGTGCGGGACTCTCTGCCCTAAGAAAAGCAGGATTACCTACTAAAAACCCCTGGACATTAGTCCAACCAGAGGTCGAAATTCCCACAGCATCACTCTAAGAGCAAATCATTGCAATAAGGCTTAGAAATTAACCACCAAAGCAGACGTTCCCAAACCTAGTAGATTATTACGAAATGTTTTCAGAATAGTATTCCCAATAAATTTAAGACATATTTGCACAACCGATTCTTATTAATAAATAAACTTTTTTTGAAGAACTTCTTGGAAATTGAATGACTTATCGTCATACCCCAGAAAAATGTGTTCAAGTGTTAACAATACATATCTACAAATATTTTATGTTGACTTATAGGTCAGATTTAGGTTTTATCGTTGTTCCTTAAAAAAAAGTTCATAGCAGACATCTTTCGATACAAAAGACTTTCAAATTAACGTACATATTTCTTAAAATTAAAAACAAATGTCTGATTAAAAACAATACATAAATACATAAATTATTGTTAAAAAAGTAAAAAATTTTTTTTTTATCAACGAGATACAAACTTCTTGTCTTGATGCAAAATTACTCATAAAAAAACTATTATGACTCATCTTATCATTTTTTAGTAATTTAACTGCTGGCCCAAACGGATTATATTTTGTTCCTTTTATTTTAAACGGATCCCTAAAAATCCAGTGAGAAACGGAAGATTCATTACAATTCCCCTCGGAATCGTTAAGTTGAGCGCTCGCTAGCAATAAACTGATGTTTGCTAGCAAATTATTGCATAGAGAAGTGCAAGCAAACTGCAGACGCTCTTTGACTGCGTTTCTTCAAACTACTTTATAAAATACTTAGATTTTATAATATCTTGGATTGTTTATCAACTTATTCTCTACTGTTAACTCTACTAAGAAAATAACTCACTATAGATATTTTTATTACTCTTTTATGCAAAAATACTTCAGGAAATTGGAATGAAAGTCCATAGTGAAAACTTGAGGTATAATTAAAAATGTAGCGTGGACGAATTTGTTCGATTGATTTATTAAAATGAATCAGTGGATATGATTTAAATGACTTGCTTAATGCCTGGGTGGAATCTTTTTTTTTTTTTTTAATGGACTCTTTCCCGCGTTTAGAAACAACGCAGTGATTCCGCCAATGTCAAGTGTTTAGAGAGACACGTCAACAAAAGAGACTGCGCGGTGATATGAGATATTTCTTACTAAGTTGAGGTCTTCGTTACCTAAAACAACACAAACAACACATTGAGACAGCACAACATTTAAGGTGAGGGGGAAGGAAAAATTATAGACTAATATCATACATTACAATATAGTTACATAAATATTTTATATATTTAGAAGAAGATAGGGTTAGAATATAGTTAAGATTCAAAGGGCGGGGAATTTCTGAAGGAAAGATGTCGTATAGAGATGAAGGGTATTTTTTACAGTCAAAAAATATGTGGTCTGGGGTTCCCTCATCTATGCCACATTCACACAATGCACTATCTTTTACTCGAATTTTGTTCAGAAAAACGGGGGTGCAAGCGTGACCAAGGCGGAGGCGACAGATGGTCGAGATGACACGTTTTTCAAATAATCTGTTTTTAAAGAACCATGGTTTGCGGGGGATTGATAGTTGTAAACTGGCATAATGGCGACCTTTGGTGGATGAAATTTCATTAAACCGTTTCTGCCAGTTCTCTAACAACGTTTTCGTAGCTAAAGGTAAGACATCGGTGGCATATATAGATTGGCGTGCTACACCGTTTACAATGGCTTCTTTAGCCCAAATGTCCACTTGCTCATTGCCACGGATACCACTGTGACCAGGAATCCAAACTAAAATTACTTCAATATTGTTCGTGTGACATTTAAAGAGAGTTTCCTTGATTTTTAAAATAATGGGGTTGATAAATTTGGATTTAAAACAATTACTAGAAATAGCACCAAGGCAGCTTTTAGAATCTGAAAAAATTATTGATTTGCCTAGCTTATGAGAATAGACGAATGAAATGGCTTCTGCAATAGCTGTTGCCTCTCCTGTAAAAACCGAAGTTTCTTTTGCTGATTTGAAACTAAGAAGTACTTGGAATTTTGGGATCCATACTGCACTACCAACTGGACTATCATCTGACATTTTCGAGGCATCAGTAAATATGGGCAGCCAATGTTGCCAGTCTTTGCTCAGATTCTGAGTGAATTTGTAATCAGCTGTTGGGTCTTTCTTTGGGATACCAAAAATGGAATTGGAATGGAATGGGTGGAATCATAGCTGGCGTTGCGGTCGCAAACGTCAGTTTGACAGATTGGTGGTTGAAGTTAGTTTGACAGATGTCACTGTCTGAGTGAATTTGGCATCTGTCACTGGACTGTCAGAGGTGACAGCTTATGGAGTCACGATGGAAAATGGCATTCGAGAACGCACGGTAGTCGTGACCGCACGCGTCTATGAGATCACTGCATTTAAATCCATGAATATTTAAGAGTGGCAGTGTCACGCCGGGGATACGATATGTCAGCCCGATTCCGTCATAAATATACCTATTAGAGAGAGCAGAGCGTAGTACAGAGTTTTAAGAAATTCAATGACAGAGTGTTGTAAATAATATGAATAAGACATTATAAAAGTTTAAATTTAAAACAATAAACTATCTTGCAAGTATTGTGAGGATCAAAATAGGTTTTATTTACAAATACTCATTGTATTTGTATGTAATTTGGTAAACTATGTACTAAATAAACGTATAACATATTTTTTATTCAAAGCACATATTGATTTATTGATATAAAAACTTTATTGCACAAAAAAGTACAACAGGTGGACTGGTAGAGAATGCCTCTAGCATTAGTCAACCCATGATATGTAACACTTCTGTACGTATAATATCACCCTTCTTCTCCAAAACAACTGGACGATCAAAATCTTAATTGAAATTTTTGCAGACATTAAATACGGTATTTATTTATTTGAATACTTTATTGCACAAAAAAGTACAACCAGTAGACTTAATGCGAGAGGCATTCTTTACCAGTCAACCCTAGGTATGTACAGTCAGCAGCACATCAAGATAAACACTTGCAGCTAGATTTTAGCTCTTATGCATACGAAATAAAGGCGGTACAAAGGCCAACGTTTATAGTCTGACGTGCTTTTGACTGTACACGAAAGCTTTTATTTAAGTCGAGAGGCGAACATGCTAAACTTGGCGCCGCAATCCTCACTGAAGTCCCGGGTTCGCTTCCCGATTGGGTCAATATTAAAGAGGGAAACCAATTAGGAAATACGATATTTTATGTATTACCTCGAACTTTTATGTTGTGGTACCATAGTTGTTCCTGATTCCCTTAACACAAGTGCTTAAGCTACTTACCACATAATTAAAGCAATGAGGTGCAGTCATATCAGGTCGGGTCAATATGGCAAACGAACTTCTCTATATTGTCTCAGGTCTGGGTGTTGTGGTACCGTCGTTGTTTCTGATTCCTAAAACACAAGTACTTAAGCTACTTTCCATAGAATCAGCGCAATGAATGTGATGTTGTCCAATATTTATATTTATTTAATATAACCTCGTCAGACCAAATGTCCTTATAAAAGTATAAAACAATTAATTCTCTATTGTGTCTGGTTTTGAAGGTTTTACGACTACTTAAATTATATTTTAATTCTGCGGGTCGCTTAGCGAGCGTTCTCCTAGTTAAATAGTAAAGTGGCCAGTTAAATACCCGCGGTATTATAAATCTTCGCTTCCCTACGTGACTTAACTTCGTGCAGGAATATTAATATAATTAAGAGTGCCGACCTACGACATTACCTACAAGTCGACACAAATACAGTGTCAGCAGAATTGGCATAGTAAACAACGCTCCATACGTAATGCACGATTAGCCAATCAATACATCGATCCTACATTGCGATGTCAGAGTTTTCGTCGCCACTAACTATACATACAAGAAACCAAGTTTGGTGGTGGGGCCTTGGTCTCCGAGCAGATAACATAACAATAATACGAGTACGATAATAAGTAAATTTTATTGATTATATAGCTATTAAACAAAACAAGTAAGTGTTTAAAATAGGCCGAGTCCCACAAAACTGTTGACACAGTTAGTCTGCGGGATCAGGGTTCAATATAAATGTTAACATAATTGTGCCAAGATGTACCTGTGCACTTTTTTTTTATAAATTACAAGCTGTGCCCGCGACTTCGTTCGCGCGGACTGCAGGGTTTTTCCAGTTTTTTCTCGCTAACTTCCGTTTTCGTGAGAATTTTGCAATATCCTGTTGCAATTAAGCTTTATGTTTACTAAGGTACCTACATGCCAAATTTAAAGCGTCTAACTTAAGCGGTTTAGATTTTTCATACAATTATTTTCCCGCTAATTCCCGTTTCCGTGGGAATATCAGGAAATCCTTTCTTAGTGCACCTCTACGGTACCTAAGCTACGTCGCTTTCAAATTTCAAGTGCCTACGTTTAGCCGTTTAGGCTGTGCGTTGATATATCAGTCAGTCAGTCAGTTTCTCCTTTTATATATTTAGATTTTATTTGTCTCTTGTCGGATGTCCAAAGGAAAATGGTTTAAGATAATAAGAATGATTTAAATTGCTTAGCAACATATACCTATCTCATCTTAAAATCCTAATATTTGATCTACTAATTTTAATGCCAATGTTTACTGCCTTCAACTTTATTTTCTTTTACAGATAAGGAAGATTAAATAACATCTTCCCAACACATTATTGTTTTTAGTATTTCACTTTATGAATATTAAAATACAAAATTATGTAAACAATGCTTATTACATAACAATTTAACAGCTCAACAGGAAACAAAACCAGTAGAGCAAAAAACGAACACAAACAAAACTATTTCATTTCAAACTGAGCAAAATAAAGATCTCGTGAGTTAAATGCTCGGTTAAGGACGCCGAGATATAATAAATCTTTGACTTGCTACTACGTGACGGTCCGCTCAACTAAGAGATAATTATTTTGCTGCTAGATCAGAATGTGGAGAACTTAAATGAACTTTTCCGGTTTGTGTTGTAAAAATAAAAACGGAACCGTAAATTATTATGATTCGTAATAAACACCAGTAGCTTAGTTCAAAGAGAAAATAGGTTGATAGATTTGAGCGTCATCAACCTGGTTTCCAACTAAGATTTTCCTTTGTATTATGAGAAGCGATTGACACTAGCTGGGGGCTTCAACTCTTCACATCAAGCCCCTAACCAATAAGACAGATCATTTAACCTACTCGAGAAACGAAGCCGAGATATTTCTTGCTTCAGGCGACTATCCTAACCACTGCGCCATCGAGGTCATCAAAGTAAGCTGTTCGGCTGCGAAACGAATGAAACAATTTAAAAAATATATATTTTGCTTTCGTGAAGCTATCCCATTCCCAAGGCGCTGTCATTAAGCAATAAGACATGTGGGGAGGTGTTCGGGTATTCCCCGTTCATCTCAGCGGGGGAGTCCCCCACACGCCACTGCTTTTCCCGACGCAGTATGGTGCGCCTATGCATTTCCCTCCTTTTAAAAACGTGATATAAAAAGATAATAAAGTGTAAGACAGACAAAACTTAACTTAGCTTTGTAATAGGAGCATGTAATAATATAATAGTACTTATAGCGGCATCGACATATTTCACGAAAAAATGGCGCGTTTTCGCCGTCTGCTTAAAGAACATTCATCTGTACACACGAAATAACAAGTAGTAATGTTATTTTAGCTTGTTTAAACATACATTTATTATTTCTGCTTAACATGATATAATTAGGAGTCTGAATCACAACAGTATTTTTGTTTTATATTTTGGATTCCTATGGTACGAGTTTCTCAATCAACATTTTAATTGTATATGCTATTAGTGGAAACTAATTAGGCTAGTGAGTTAGTTCTTAACATAAATGTATATCTTTTAAGTATTAACTTATGCTGTTTGTTTCCTTAATAAAGAAAATAAAATAAAAACACGTCAGATTATATACTTAGAACTTTAAACCGCCCTTATGTAGTGCGCATAAGAACTAAAATTGAACTACAAATGTTTACCTTGACATGCTGTCGAACGAACAAAACTTTCGTCCATAAAAAGGTCCAGACCTTTTCCAAGCTTTATGATTTGTGGTCCCACAGACCGAGGTAGGAGCCATTACAATTCAATAGACCCCAAGACATAAAGAACAAACAAAATACACCTAACCTCGGCCACAACTCATGACCTGAATTATACCCTATTAACCTTAGCATCCACCCACGCTCACCCAATATAACAAAAATATAAATAAATAAACATTACCGATAGGCAATATTCGATAAAAGCAATCTAGATACCGGTCCAAAGGACCGACCCACTACAGTTTATGGCCCAACAAGTTTAGGAGGGTTAGATTTATAGTAAGCCTGACCGTACCTGAAAAGGCGGTTTGGGGTTAAAAAATAGGCGGACAATGTTTTCGTTTACAACATGACCCGTTGAGCGGTTGCCTTTTTGCGAAATAGAGAAAAGCCTTTGTTTGTTTGATCGCATGCTTGCTTGCTGGCCTGCATGCATGTATGCTTGCTGCTTGTTTGCGTACACGCAAGCTTGTTTCGCATGCCAAAGCGAAATATTTCTTTATTCAAGTAGGCTACATAATCGTCATTGAATACAAAGCGAAGTGATTCTACTTCCAGTTCGGAACCTTCAATTACCAAGAATATCGGTACGAAACTCAGTATATTAGGTACAGTAGCAGTATCCAAGTCAGATTGTTATGTTTTGATAAGTGTTATAAAACAATAAAGTTTTCAAGTAAGTATTTATTTTCGAGAGGTAAGTTGAACTAGACTTATTTATAAAGGTGGCACCTGTTCACAAGCATGACGTATGTGCCAGCCATTGCTTCGCTCAATCAAATTGAAGGGAAACGACCACATAGCGCCACCAGCTATACCTTTTTAATGGCTGTTTTTAAAATAAACTTAAACAAATACATACAAAATGTAACCTTTTGGAAATTATTGTACATAAGTGTAATTATGAGTATTATTAGCCTTATGAGTTTAGGGATTTCGTCAGTTATGCTTTCAGAAGACATAGTATTTGAAAAGCATACTCGAATTAATGTATCTATATGCTTTTAAATTAATATGTCTTTTGAGTGTTATGACCAAAAATATATGCCTAAAGGGTTTCGGCCAAAAAGGCTTGTGATAAATTACTATTATATCCATTAGTATATTATGTATTTCCAGTTTAAAACATATAATCTTCTGCGTTTCAATATGTAACTAAAAAAATACAAGCGGTCGAATTAGAAAAAACTCAATTTTTTACAAAGACAGTTTAAAAGTAAGAACGTAATGATAAATTTGTCAAACGACAATTACATTGAGACTTCAACTCAGTTGGCATTTTCCTGCCTCTTTCTCGATATTAGGGTTGTCAAGATATTTTTGTTTGTTTTTAAATAACCGCCAAATAGATAATGCTGTAGTTAAATATTTCTAATAAAATAAAAAATTTACTTAAAGTAGATTTAGCCAAACAAAAAGTGTCATATTGTAAAACATGCCGATATCACGAAAAATTAATAATAAATAAAACCAAAACTTAAAATTTACGCCATTTTAGACAATGTTCTCTTTGATTGTAATTTCTGTCATGTATGCTGCAATAAATAATACATTCTAAATGCACTTATAAATACATACATTTCTAAAAAGTGCTCGATATTAATTATTTCAAATAAAGAATTTACTTTAAAGAGAGGGAAAATACATCTATGGAACTGGTTGTAAATCCGATCTCATACTGTCAGTTGTATATTTATATATGGCAACCCTGACGAGACTGGAATAAATAAAAACAATCACAACGCGAAAGAAACTTGTTAAAATGTTCCTTCTTTAATTTATACATTCAAAGGAGCCTAACAAGAGGCCACTCGAAACTTCTAAACTGAAGCGTCTTAGTAACGTGATTCGGGGTGGTCCAATGGTCTGTATGGGTACGTTTATGTGGTCATATGTATTTTTAATGTATGTATATGTTTATTACACTTATAATGTTTATATTTATATATTCTATAAATATATATATTCTATGCATTTAGGTAGGTCCTACTTTCATTATTTTCTTTGGTTATTGTTTAATATTCATTCTAGGGGCTAGCACCAACACACTTTGTTTATTTATACAATACATTATTTTTGTATTGAGTTTTTTTTTTCTATATGTTTAGATGTCAAATTATAAAAATCATGTTGTGATATCCTGTCATTAGCTTTGAAATATGTATCATGTTTTGTTTTATATATTCTTATGGTTTTGCTGTTGGATATCCGAATAAAATAAATAAAATAAATAAAATAAAAAGTTGTGAACATAAGCTTGCTGATCTGAATAGCAGACTTCATGAAATTGGAAACTCATTCAAGTTTGGTTATGCATAGAGCTATAAGAGCCGTTCAGGCCTAGCATGCGCCGCGAGAGTAAATTTTATCGCGCTCTTAAGAAATGTCAAAATCAATGCGTCAATTGCTGATTGGCTGAAATTACGAATACGGTAGACTATCACCCAATCAACGGTTTCGAAACTTTTGTCGTCTCATGCGATAAATTTGACGTATTGCGCATGCTAGCCCTGATGGCCTGACAGGCTTGGACTTAGCTCGTGACTCGCTGCGAATGCGATTTAAGGAGATAAACATATTAACAGTCGCATCGCAATTCATTATCGACTGTCTTTTGCACGTTCACAAAAACCGGCACAATATTCGTTAAAAATCAGACATTCATCGATTTAACACCCGAAAAAAAATTGGAAATTTATTCCCTGGGTAAATCGTAAAAATGTTCAGTAAATTACCGCAAACTATCGTTAACTTACCTATGCACAGGTTTCAGTTCCATGTTAAAACTTTCCTTTTTTTTTTATGTTACACTTCAAGATTGACCTCATTCCACCGGATATTAAGTGGTAATGAGGTCCTAGCTTAAGGGCGACAAGTACAGTATAATAAATCTGTTGCTGGACTTGTCGCCCTTACCTTGAAGGCTTGACCCCTGCTACTAATGTAGCACCCCCCAGGAGCTCTGGAAACCTTACTCACACGCAGGAACACAACAACACCGGAATGATTGTTATTTGGCTGCGGTCTTCTGTAAGGTGGAGGTATTTCACAAGTCGGGCTGCTCCAGTTCAAGCGATAAATCGCTATGCCCTACCTCTCTTTTTACTAAATAATAAAGGCTATTACAAATTTAATGATTATTATCTGAATGATAAAGATCTATAGACTGATACTTAGGAGTGTTCGCAACGGCTACATTTTGCCAACGTGATATTTCGTGACGCTATAATATTTTAACCTATTATTTTTTAAGCTCTAATATATTAGTTGAAATAGCTATTAATATTTTTGTATTAAAATTTCGTCGAGCGTTACTTGCGAAAATCGTTCGTTACGGACGGTGTATGCTACTGAAGGTTGACTAATATAACTTAATATGTGATTTTAATATTTTTTACCGACTTCAAAAAAGAAGGAGGTTTTCTGTTCAGCCTGTATGTATGTATATTTGTCCCGATTATCTCGCGTTTGGCTTAACTGATTTTGATGCGGTTTTCAGAAATCTTCATAAACAATTATGTGCTTTTGTTTTAAATTATTTTTTTAAATTAGATATAGTAGTTTTAAATGACAGACTTTTTTACAATATATACACTCAGCCTTTTTGGCAACCAGTCCACAATATTAAAATAGTTCCAAAAATGTCCCTTACGCGGCATTTTTCCTAACCTATTATTTAAATCTAAACCTAACTAAAACTAAATAAACTCTATTAACAATTTAACTGCAATAAATTAATTATTGAATTAAGGCCCTATACGAAGCAATTGACATTACCCGTTTCGCGGCGAACCGCGCGCCATCTATTGAACGCATTTGGCATTAGCTCGTGCTAGCGCAGCACGAGTGTGCGGTGCTAGTACGAGCGAATGCCATGTAGTACTAATACAATAGAGACAGCATAGCGTACGTATTAATTTATTAAATCTTACTACTTTGTAATATTAGTAAGTACCAATAGATTATCAATTTTGTACTTTATTCGTTACATACATACAAACATATCGATGGCTCCAACGAATAAACGTGCAAACGAAAAACTACAACTTTTCAGGAAACCATAAAAACGTTTGAAATCACATTACTTTAATGACGTAATGAATAGATATATTTAATGTATAAATTATATTAAAGGTTAAACATATTTCAGCTCATATATTTTTTAAGAAAATAAATCTATCGATTTTCTCAGTATTCAAGAAAAACATATAATTTTATTATTCTAGTGAAAAATTTGTGACTTGTTAACAGAAATGTATCACTGCACGTTTATTCGTGTCATAAATGAAGCATAATCAAGTGTAGTAAAACGGTGCACGGTTATTCTACAGATTAGTAAAAGATAATAATTCTATATTAGGATAGCTGTATTAAAATTTTTGTGGTCTGCAATGAAGCATAACTAATAAAAGTAGCTTCCATTTTTACACGAATAATCGTGTCTTTTTTTTTAAAAGGAGTTATTACCCAGAGGAAAGGTTAGACACAAGCGGCAGATTGATTTAACACGTTTATTTTGGTGTACTCAAAGAAACAATTATATTCAATAGACGCGTGTTTTGTTATTCATGTGATATGAAGGTATTTAATTTACCTACAATAAACGAATTTTGTGCTATAAAAGTCTTATTATAAGTCCAAAATTTACAAAAAAAAATGTGTAGGCGTATCATATGCCATTAAAACGAAAAAAACGAAAAAAAAATTTTTGGGCAAGAGCTCTTACGTACGAAAAATAACTTTACGTACTTTGTTTGAAATTATTGTTCTTGTGAGTCTTACAAAATGTAGTTGTAAAAATTGCAAAAATAAAAAATTAAAAACTTCATTCTGTTTTCTCCATAGTGGGGGTTAGGTCCTGAGTGTGTTAATTCTTACTAGACAATTCCAAGCAGTCAATCATACCCCTATGACAATATATGACATTATTTGCCGTCTCTGTGTTTGCACTTACTCTGTTCATTATTTTCCGACTCGGTTGTGATATTTCGTCGACTCGCGTGCAATACCGCGTAATGACATTAACCCGTAAGTTCTAATTTGGATTGAAATAATATGAAATAACAGACAAATTTAATCTTTATGGCAAATGCTACATACGCGGTATTGCACGCGCGTCGACGATTTGCATTTTTGAGTTTCTCACTTGCCTAGAAACGTATAAATGATCAGTTTGGCTAATGTAAATAAGTAAAAATCCAGCCTAAGCAGCCTCCCAACAAAAAAATATTATTGTATTGTAAAATACTACAAAAAATATAATTTCAAAATGGAATTTTCACAATTCGAGCTGCGTTCTTGTACTAAACTCTTTTTATTTTAGCTCTTAGGTAATATTTATTTCTTTTCCTAACATTATTTCACTGTTATAGTCAATACAGACACAATTAACTAAAATCCCCTTACACTAGGTACACATCGGAGCGCCTGATATATTTATAACGGCAAATTTTTATATTTGAAAATAAACGGCGTTTGTGTTTTAAATGAATTATTTTAATAACTAATAGATTGTATCGAAAATGAAGAAGGCGGCGACCTCCGGAATCACAATCCTAACATGTTTTAGTAAAAATATTTCTTTCTAAATTTATATTTACAGAGTTTTGGAAGAAAAATAATTTTACGATTTCAATTTTTATCATTTTTTTAAACTGGTATATTTTTTATATATTCATTTATTTTAAAATTTCAAGAAGGCGGCGACCTTGTAAAATATCTGAATAAACGTACAAAAAGTGATTTAATGCTTAGAATTACTTTAGGTCATAGTCCTAGTGAACAGACATACATGAAGTTTCGCAAATTCTCTTCGTATTGGGCCTTAAGACAAATAATTAGTCCACAAAAGAAAACAAGACAGCAAACCAATGTTAAAACCTCGAACGAACTGTTTTTGATTTGAATTTGAAAAATATTACCTACCAATCCAACGTAGCACTCGAATCATACGTTAGAAATAGTGTGACAAAGACGCCGTCATAATATATTATGATTATGTCTCGCTCTAGTCGTGACATCATCGTGCCTGCTTTTTTATCATAAAACAATTTTATTTGACTACAGCGACATCTTCTGTTCAATCTATAAATCACTTCATAGACGACTCCATCCAATATTATCTCAATAGCCGCCATGAAAATCTTAGTTACTAGTTTACGCAAGTAATGCTAGATGGCGCTGTGCTCAGTTATAAGAAAAATATTTCGGTACTACTATATTAGTTAAGTCTAGTTATTTGAATATATTCGAATATATTAATAAAACAAAATATTAGTAATATTTATTCTGCTATCTAATATAACGAACACTCCTACTGATACTACTTAACGTGCGTGCACATTTTTCTTGCTATTTTTTTTACTGTTAAACCAAGAGACGTGGGTTAAACGTTTGATGTAGGGCGAAATTTTATGTGGTGAATTTTTATGTTTTATGAAACCTAATTTCAGCCATTGCTAAAACTAAACCCATTGCTGAGTAATTAACTAAAACACATTACAAAAATTAGGATCAACGACGGCACTACAATACCAGAGACATTTTAAAAGATAGTTTTTCCATATTGAACCGATTCGAAACTCAAGACGGCGTGACACCCAAGCCCGTCAGGCTCACTTCTCGGCTACGGAGGTCGTCAGGTTTAGTTCTTTGTACGGGTGTTTTTTCTGGTATAAAAGTGATTAACCAACTTACCTCGAGATTGGGTCAGTGTCTGATACCTATTTAAATATCGTTGATGCATACGCCCAGACTCTTGATAGACGCTCGTCTCTTCCACCTTGCGCCAGCGTAGGAACTTGCTTTCAATTCATCAAAGGACAGTCAGAAGGAGTTGCCGAGAGCTCCGGACTCTGACTGCGTGTTCGCGAGCCTGGACTGATGTGCTGATTGCTGTACAGGTAGTTGCGACAGACCCTAGTAAATTGACCAAGTGGTACTGACGTGAAGTGGAAGAAATATTATAGTATAAATATGCTACTTAAGACTTCCGCCTTATATTTATTTTAAGCGTGAAACTTTGGACGTATAATGTAGAAGTTAAGGCCATTTTTCAGGCTAGCGTCGTTCATTTCCCTAACATTGTGGGCGTATGAACAGGCTATGCCGGTAAATAAGAACACTCGAATCATAACCATTTCACAAATCAAAATCTATGAAAAGGTAGGTAAGAATGTAAGATATACAATGATCCGCAACAGTTTCTGACGACGTGTTCGCTGCTCGGCGATCATAAGTAAAGTGAACGATGCTCGCTCGCCGCTACGCCGTAGACTCCGTCAAACGCCCTGTAGGTGGCGCTGGCGTCCCCTTGCTTATGTCCACTTGTGCACAAGTCTTACTATTATACGAAAAGCTACTGAATGGCTTTGGAATAGAATAGATTTCGTAGCTAGACAAATTAGGTACCCTACCTACTAAATAATAAAATAACACTTTTATTTCGTGTCACGGGGTAGTTTATGCGTAAAAAAGTACCCAACAAACATCTATTTAATATGCCAGACATAACAAACAAACATAAATTAATACTAACTTCTGCTGCGTTAGAATAAATCACGGACCATTTGGACTACAATAAAAACTGTTCCTTTAAAAGCTAACTTAGTTGAAGCTGTATACGTCGCAAGAAAATGTTAAAATCAGGGATTTCACGAAGTTCGTAGGGAAAGCACCAGTCCCGGCAGTAGAGTGTTTTTAATTATTTCGTCATTTCACACGTCAGTTAACAAAGTGTCAAGACTGACTGCTAATATTAAGAAACTAGTAGAAGTATAGCTAGTATTTATCAAATAACGTTACGACTGAAGGAAAATATATTTTTTTTAATTGTGAAAAAATCACAGCCCGATTTTATTTACATTTCACTAGATTTAATTGAGCACAAATCTTGTACTATCACCAACAAACAATTGATTTTTGATTCTTTTAGTAAGAACATGTAATAAGCAAAAATATTCGACATAGATTTCGTAACATCTCCAGGATTTTCGTGAAATCCCTGATTACCTCATTGCCCTGCGACACATATATATATAGGTATGTAGATCTCTAGCGAGTCGCATGCATGTTAGCGGTATGCGAAATTTTCCAGTCCGTAGTTGGGAAGCCAGTGTTTGGGTTAGCCGGTCGTTGAATTTTGAAACCGTCAATTTCCTTGGGCTCTTCTAAGTTGGTATATTGTTAAGGTATTTCTGCCGTACCTTGGAGGTTCGTTTGGTAGAACGTACGTATGGAGCGAAACAAGTTTTGAATGCATTATGAATATGAAACGCAGTGACTATAATAATACGACTGCCATTTGCAGAAATGAACTTTGGGAATATTTTGAGTGTCTGACCAAATATACTCCGTTCAATTAAATATTTTTATATGTTCATAGTCAATCAACGTGGTCTAGTGTTTTGATATTTTGGTTTCTGGGTCAAGCCAAGAATACAACGGATTTTTTTACATAGCTCGTGTAATTATTGAATAATTGGCAAGAGCGGTTATTAGTTACCTATTATTGTTACAAGGATTAATTACAAATAATTAAATTATTACGAAAGTATGTAGTTCAAAACCCATACGGTAGAGGGTACTACCGATGGCTAAGAGGTTAATGCAAAAGAAAAATTCATCGTCTACTAAAACTAGCGATTCGCTCAGTTGCAAGAGTAGCACGTGCGATACGTAAAGGTTGTGGGTTCCAATCCGACATCGCAAGAAGAGATTATTTTTTTCAGTTTCTTTAAAAAAAATATAGCTCGTGCTTGTAATCATTGAACAATCGGCAAAAGCCGTGATTAATTACAATAATGGAGACCTTTGCAATACAAAAGAGCGGTGATTTGTTAAGGCAGTGATTATTTAAAGCTCATGCAATCAGTGTAAATAGATTTTATCAAAAAAGATTATAAAGCTAAATTAAAACAATTAATTAGTTAATGTCTAAAAGAGATTAATTAATATTAATAGTGCTTAACTTTTCCCTTAGTAGAACTATTGACAATAGTAGCTACTCTATTAATTAAATGATTACTTCATCAGACTTTACTAACACAATAATGGAACAAATCTCTTAGCGAGCTAAAGTATTCAGCAGATAGAAGATAGCATCGCACTCATTCGGCCTTTCTCAAACAATACTTCTTATCTGTGACCTAACCGTTTATCTAGATTGGTGCTGATCCGAAAATCTACTCTGACTTTCGACCTTTATCGGATATTTGAAGGTGGGGCTTGTATTCTGCTACATCACTATCGCTTCTTATAAAAAAATCGCTGCTTACCCTTATGTATGCTCTTTAAACCTACGCAACGAATTTGAATTCGCTTTTTAAATAGATAAACAAATATGGCCATGATTGTCTGCTCGCTTACACATCATATTTTAAATGCTAGAGCCTTAAATATTGTAAAGATTAGGATGACTACTGAATTTCTTGCTGGATTCTTCCCGGAAGAATTATAGTCCGAACCGATAGTAGTTTCAATTTTGGTTTATATTCATTTTGACGATGCATAAGTGCTACTTGTAAACAACATGAATAAATGAACTGATTATGATTATCATTATTAAATAAATTAATTCACTTGACTATCTCACCGATCGGGTAGGTACAATTAATTTACACTATGAGTACCAGAAGGCCGATAACTAGGGGCATCGATCTAGATCCAGTCCCAAGTGAATTAAGATCAGGTGATTTTGAAAATGATTGGGAGCCAGTGAAGCTCCACTCTTTTTCTCATCTTCATCCAGACCTCTGAATCTGTCGCTGTGGAGTCAGAAAGCAAAATGCACTCCTTAGCAGGAAGCCTGAACAAGAATGAAGAAGCGAATCATTTTTCCAAATAAGTCATATTATTTTGTCAACTCTGTGATTACACAGATATCATGTACAACATACATTACGGTTTTGTCAGCGACCGCAAACGCCTGTTGACGTGACCAGAATTCGAACGATAAAGAAGTCCTGAGCCTCTTCAAACACTGCTACGTGTCACATCAACACGTCCGCATATACACGATGTTTCGCAAATGATTATGTATTTCATGTGCTTAAAAATTGTGTCCGAAATCGACTGAGCAAATTTGGGTAGAACGATGGGTCGCTTTGGTACCTTCTGTTAGAAATATGATCTCTTTAGATGTAAAGTAATGCATTGACGAAGAATATGGTTGTTAGGCTACGAGTTGTCACTGTGTCAAGTGTCAAATACCAGCTTGAGATGATCATAGTTGCTGACGGTTTTGATATTTGGTTGGAGGTGCAGCTGAACATCTTATTATAATACTCTCTAGCCCTAGCCAACAATAGAAGTAGATAACAGCCGGTGTAGAATGTGCGAGTAACCAAAATTAATGTTACTTAGTACGATTTCCTGATTTTTTCTTTCATCTGCCCTTTCTGTATGTGATTCGAACCCCTCTCGAACTTGAATATAAACATAGCGCGTACTGCTCTTTAAATAAAATTGGCGAAGAATTTTTGTGTCATAATAAATTATAAGCTTTCGACGAGTGCCTACTACTGTTTGAGTTTTGAAGTATATACTAATCGGTAACGTTTGCAGAAATGATTGAAAAACGCAGAATCGAAAGGATTCCAATCTTAGGATCATGATCTAAATAATGTAAGGAAAGGAGGAGGAGGAGTGACACTAAAATTAAATATTTAAAGTTAAATATTTAAAAAATCTTTCATGAATATGTTTCAAAGCAATACTTTCTATTTTCGTGAAGGGGATTTAAAACTGAGATCTTAAAACCTGATCGGGGTAGCCGATTAACGGTCGACCAAAACAAACGACAGGATTGTGTTCTAGCAGAAAAGTGGGGACTAGGCTCGATTATTTATTGTCTCATTTGAAGGATTGGTTTTACGGGAATCGACGGGATTAGGGTGGAACACTCACAGAAATTGAATTTCACAGAATTTGATTTATGAGTTTGTGCAGCGGATACGCAAAACCTGCGGATTGTGTTATTAATCTATTTCGGTTTTCCATCAATCAACATTATAGATTTGGGATGATGTAAAAATTGTGCTGCGGTGCTTTGATGGCTTTGGCAGGATTTATGGGTTGGCTTTTGTTGGGGGAATTAAATGCCATAATTGATTTCTTTTCCAGAATCCAAAAGTTTGTTAGCAAGCTTCTAATAAAGAAACCGCCTACAGGACATAAGAAAGTGACCCTTTACTGAGTGAAACTTTAAATTTCAAATAAATAAATAAATATTGGACAACATCAATAGCTTAAGCACTTGTGTTACAGAAATAAGAAACAACGACGGCAGGTACCATAAATACACATCGAAAGAAGTAATTGAATTCTATTTTAAAGAAATATAATAAAAACATCTCCTCTTACACACCTTCACGTATTCACCATGATCTTCATGATGTGTTATCTTACTTATATTTAAAGTAGTTTCCTCAATACAATTTTTTTTATTACTTTCATTGTTGTTTAAAGAAAAAAATTAACTATTTAATCTTATTGTCAACGGTATGTTGCTTTTGTGGCTAGGATTTACCCAAGAACAAATAACGAGAGGTAAACAAGGACAAAATGTTGCTGTACCTAGCCAAAATGGGTAACTTAGTAACAATGGGTACAGAGAACCCCTAATGGAGATGTCGCCTGTTTTGCATAATGAGGTCCTGTCCTGTACACGATTAGGTTTTAACGACGATGACTCCTTCCTGTATACATACAGCCGATACCAGACAAATTAGAACCGTTCTCCTATCAGATTAGGGTGGATTTTAGCAAACGTAAGATTCGGGATCTAATTTGTATTCTTAAAGCGTTCATAGGCGTCATGCTCAGTAGCCAAAATAATGTATTCCACGAGGATACCGTTCCATAGATTAAAAAATAAGCTAAGACATCCGACCGAAACAGAGCCGATCGCGGGATTTTTCTTTCCATGGTTCTGCAGTTGAATTGTTTAAACCTCAACAGTATTTTTACTTGTACATTTGAATATACATACTTCATGTGAGTTACTTACCTATTGGACAATTGAGTTCTCAAATTTGTGTCCTAACTGACTAGAGTGAGTGTCCTTTTTAAAAAAAACTGAGACATATTGCGATAACAGGGACTATATGACATTTTTCTTGGTCAAACGCGACATGAGAAAACTGCAGGACAAGTTACAAGACAAGTGAAATACTATAGTGAAGATTCTTTATATCAATACAGGGTTTTAATCTCATCTTCGGTTATGGACGACAATAATATTCTCACACTGAAAACGTTGAGCTTCGGTGTAATTACGTAAAAATCTTATAAGTATCTAAATTTCTTCACTTTATGTAGCACTAGCTGTTTCCCGCGTCTCTGTTTACATTATTTTGGGATAAAAAGTAAAGTATATGTTGATCTAGTAACTCGTCTCAACTCAGGCCAAAACTTCTAAAATATATATGGAACCTCCTTCTCAAGCCTCGACTGCATCTTGTTGTATTTCCGCAACGTCGTCGTCCTTAATTTCTTCGGCTCTGAAAGTTTTTGATGTCTGTCCTTTTTTGTCTCGCCTGAGCCCTTAGTTTCAATTGAGAGTCATCCTTGTGGAGGGCTGTTGATTAGCTGTTCCTTTGTAAGACTTTGTGACTGTCATGTTTGATTCTCATGAATAAATGCGGATTACAAAATACATAGAACAATGAAAAATGTGAAAAGGTCACCTTTACCAACAGCAGTGTTTCTATAAACAAACATCACATACATTGCGCTGATTCTTTGGTAAATAGTAGCTAAAGCACTTGTGTCACAGAAACCAGGAGCAATGTCGGTACCACAATATTTTTCATATTGACCCAACCGGAGACGGAACTCGAGACCTCAAAAATAACGCGACGCCAAAGTTCGGCTCGCTTGCGTCTTGGCTACGGAGGTTGGAGAATTGAAAAGTAAACAATGGAACTAATTACCTGAGCATCATCAACATGATCATAAAGAATGTCGCTGATCCACATTTATACACTCAAGAGTAATGGTTCATAAATATTTTTATATACACAATATGCCTTAAACATTATACCCCCACTGATACTTGAATCAAAATTATTGTCTGTGAAGTTATTTTACCCCAGAATCAGTTATAGGTAATTATATTACCTCAGGGGATACATTTTAAATTGCTTTCGCGAACCTCTTGGCACCATTAAACAGATCTACTTGATTTCTAGGTATTACCGTTGCGTGGGCGACCTTTTGGAATTTATAACTCGAAAGTTTGTAAACCATACTGGGATGAGAATATCGAATAATACATTATAAACAGTTTGTCCTGTAACCTCTCTTCCCGTTTTAAGGTATGTTATACATTCGATAGTATTTTTATATTGAGTGGCATAGAAGTTTACTGACTTTTATTGGCATACTTTATAGCAGTAATAAGCGTCTTTGTTTCAATGAAACATACACACCAAAAAAAAATGTTAAGAGAAAAAAGTTTTCACAACCCAATGCCTACAATGTACACAGAAATAGACCAAAACATTTCTTGAACATTGAAAACGTAAGAATTTTAAAACTGATTTAAAATTAAACGTCCTAAACTTTTTATTTTTTTCTATGGTAACTTTAATCTCTGAGGTTCCGGGTTCGATTCCCGGTCGGGTCAATATGGGAAACGAACTTTTCTATATTGTCTCGGGTCTGGGTGGTGTGGTACCGTCGTTGTTTCTGATTTCTGTAACACAAGTGCTTCAGCTACTTACCACAGAATCAGAGCAATGTATGTGATGTTGTCCAATATTTATTTATTTATTATTTAACTTACAGAAGACCGCAGCAAAATAACAATCATTTCTGTGTTGTTGTGTTCCTGCGTGTAAGTAAGGTTTTCAGAGCTACATTAGAAGCAGGGGTCAAGCCTTCAAGGTAAGGGCGACAAGTCCAGTAACAGATTTATTATGCTGTACTTGTCACCCTTAAGCTAGGACTTAACATCAGGCGGAATGAGGTCTTGAAGTGCAATATTTAAAAAAAAAGACGATTGATGATTTTCGTTGCGTTTCCTATCAACAAGAATAGGTATAAAAGGTACACTCTTCCCGCTCGTCCAACAAATCAGTCGTATTTGAGGTAAAGGTAGGTTACTCGTAAAACGTTTTTACGCCAAATTTCAGCGGTAATGCGATTTCTGACGTGATAAACGTTTTCCCCCCATTCATTTTTACCTCTTCATCGATAGTGTATTTTTGATTTCCTTTCGCAAATATTTACTTTTGCTGCAAACCCCTTGTGATTAGTTTCTGTTTGCTCGTATGTACGAATGTGTGTATGAGTATATAATATTTATAGTTTTTTAAAGGTCAATAGTTGTTTTAATGCTATCAAAAGTAATATTACAAATTTGAAGAGTTTGTATGAACGCGCAATCTCAGGAACTATTTATTCGAATTGAAAAACTCTTTTTGTGTTTGATAATCTATTTATTGAGGAAGTCTTTAAGCTATATAACACCATGCGACAACCAATAGGGAGAAGCAGCTGTAATTGTGACTTATTGTCGAAAACGTGGGTCGTATGCATAGAACCCTACGGCGAATCGCTAGTAGTTACATACTTAATACCACACTTAACAAAATATTAACTTATCCCGGTCATATTATAATTCTCGTAAGTATGAACTACGAATAAGCTTTCTCTCTTACACAATATAGCTCTCACACGCCAATGGTCAAAGGGACGAATACATGACATCAGTTGTAGTCAAACCTCTTACTAATTAGTTCTACATTTTACATATTTAGAGTCACATTTTACCGTATACTCTTTTTTTAATTAAGTGTATAAATTGATAGCAATAATATCATCTGTTTGTGAAAAATGGGGACATGTGTAAGTCCTAGGTCTATAAAGCGTTAGATGATCCTAAACATTCATTTTCAAACGGAACTAACGAGGTTTTTTTTATGTACGATTGTTTCGTACACCAACGAAACAGATGTAAATGAAAATGTGAGATTCAATATTTAAAAAAAGAATAAGGATATTTTTTTTAGTTCAATGGTTCATCTGAGTGATATTGTGTTAAGAAACAAATATTGAGTACCTATAAATGGTTTCTATAATACAAATGCTTAATTAAGCTGTTTAAGGCACTTGATTGGAAATCAGCTCGATGTAAATGATGCTGCCCGATTTTCATTATTTACTTTGAAAAGCTGCTCAAAGTACGTTCACAAAACAACATTCCTTTCCCTATATCAAACGACATATCTATAATCTTCCTCTTTTCCCTATTCATTACAAAACCATACTTTCTCATCGGTTGTCGGTTAAACCTCCGGGATTTCTTTACTTGAGTAGGGTGTAACACAAAATGTATTGTATCGGAAATTTCATTATTCGTTTTGTGTACAAGAGAAGATGCCGGAAAATAATGCAGATGAGGTATTGTTCCGACATTATTAGCATACTGTGTGACTTGAAGCTTAGAGAGGACTTTGAAAACTTCTGATTATGCAAGTCAGGGGTGATTTCAGTTTTGGAAATTCATTTATACTTACTTTAAACCACTTCTATAATAGTCATAGATTAAAAACTCAACTAAATTAATTCTAGTCCAGTTTTTGCGGCACTTTGCAATTTGACTAAATTTTTTGATTCTACTTCAGTTTTTTAAGAGGAATGTAATTATTTAAATTCATTCCCAGATGATGGAATAACGGACAAAATATTTAAACACTGCGAAGTTCTACATTCGATTTCATTAAAATATTATTAAGACTTCATTGTTGTTTTAAAATTGAGAAATCAAACTGAAAGTACTGGTGTAAAATCAGTATTAAGTTTAGCTCTTTTGGAAAAAATGTATTGAGTTCCTTACGGGTATCTTCCCGGTAGTTATAGGTTCTAAACCAGAGGTAGTAGGTACTCTTGGTTAACATGGAGACGATTTATTAATGTTACCGACGTTAATGATGATGTAAATCTATATGAATAAAAAATATTTTGACTTTTTAAAGCATAATATGATTTGTAGGTCACAAAAATGCTGACTCCGCAATAGTCAATGTCCTTTGACGCTTATTAATCCGCCATCTTGGCTTCCCGTCAGATCAACCGATTTGTGCTACGTCATCCTTATATAATGGGAAAGGAATTTTTTCTTGCAAGAGAGCTTCAGCGTTTTGAATAAGTAAATAACTTATTTGCTAATTTCAAAATCGAATCGTCATGGCAAACAAGTACGACGAGGTATTAAGCCATATTTATAACCTACTAATATAAAAAACATGTATGGGCGTAATGAACTTGTATATTTGGTACTCTTCCACTCAAAAAGTACTTACTGAATTTGGCTCAAACATCACGGAAACTGATTTACCAAAAGAAAATTTCAATTCAACTTTAATGCACATTAAATTAACTAGAGATAGGCGTTAGGATAGAAACATCCACTGCCAGTATACCCTTAGGTCATGCAGTTTGTGTTCTTCAAACGTTCAAAGACTGTTAACCTATGTGTGCGTAAATAAATTGATTGGAATCAGTTGAGTATACTATACTATACCATAGGCATATAGTATAGTATACTCGACTGATATCGGTATAGTATACCTAAACGAATGTTCTGTTAAACGTGTACTACTAAAATAGTATTTTTAATTAAAAATTAAAAAATTGAGTTGATTTTTTATAAGTACAATGTATGTTATGTCACGAATATCGAATCCATTGAGTTTACTTTGACATGCTGTACATGGCTTAATTTTGTTATCTACCATATTGGATAAGAACCACAAAAAAATTCAAATTTTCAATTTCACGATTTGCACCGATTTCAACGCATGATTATACAAAATGAAATCCAAAGACCCCATTTATTGGCGTACTTCCGTAGCAGATATCAAAATAAATTGATAAAATCGTCCCTCGTGCCCAAGCAAACCCACAAACGGAAGCTAGTCATTCCAATATTGCAGATCGACAGAGATAAGCCGATTTGCTAAGCCGAGACGTGGAAGCAACAATTTTATATCGGAGATTCGCACCGGAATCGAATCAGGTGAATATTTTGTAGGCGTCGCCTCAGAGGCGGCGTGATTAGGCCGGGACCCGGGATCCGGGATTCTCTAGCTGGGAATAATCTAGGATTG
Organism: Glyphodes pyloalis; assembly: GCA_037074685.1. Lineage (NCBI taxonomy): Eukaryota > Metazoa > Arthropoda > Insecta > Lepidoptera > Crambidae > Glyphodes > Glyphodes pyloalis. The sequence goes on along the minus strand of JAYKKO010000030.1, from coordinate 1,202,445 downwards.
ATAATGACCATTGCTTTTGCTAAGGTTTCCGTGCGGAGGGCTGACTAGCTTTGCATTTTACTTTATACTTTGATTCAAAATTAAACATTGGTTTTAGTATGTGCTACTACTATTTAATTAAGTAAGTTTTACTTACGCGTTTTATAAAAATTTTAGGATTAATCATTTAAAATAATTTAACGGGTCAAAACGCGATACCATTTTTATTTAGTAGTTAATACGAACTACTTACTGCCCGACGTTTCTTTATTTTAAATGTTTAAAATGGAACGCGAAAGTCTTAAAATTTAGGATTAATTATTAAAATCAGTAAATAAATCGCACCCTTCGTGGAAGAAGAATGTAAGTGAAAAATGACAACTTTTCAGGAGCGTAAAAAAACTGTCCTATAAATTTATTAACATTATTAGAAATATGTAATATACAAGAAACGATAAGTAAAACTACCTGTAAGGGTCCTACGTCATTATATTTTAAAATAATGTAATGCGTATTATAAAAAAACCTGAAAATGAGCGATGCGTAATTATTCCTCGGTGCATATTAAACACTTGATGGAGTAATTATGAATACTGAATTGTTGACATGTTAAGAAAGTCTCACTGTTTGGTATTACTGCAGATAACTTTTTATTTGCGTTCTAATTTAGTCATGCATTCAATGTGTAAGTGTGGCTTACGTACGTTTTCGTCGAACTACCCGTTTGTGTAAAAAGGGTTACGTACATTTACCTTGTGAAACATTATCATACAATGGTGGTTATTTGGAATAATAACTTTACTGAAAATAAATAAATTTAAATTTGCATGTCAATTTTGTTTTTGGTTACCTTGGACATGAAGACGGGAGATTTCTCTTTGATTTGCAAGTTGAGAGCGAAGCAAAGCAAACACTGCCGTACCATCCTTTACTGGAACCATTTCGCCGCATTTTCAGGCCCCTATTTGAGAACCTCTGGATAAAACCAGAACGCTGAAATTTTCGTTATCCAATAAGCTATAGACACTTACTTGAAATCCAAAATTTCAAGTCTGTAGGTCATTTAGTTCCGAAGTTAAGGGACAGCAAAGTTTCGCATTTTCGACACACACTCACTCATGATCATCAAAATAGAACTAGTACTTCCCATAAACTCAGAGAGCTGAAATTTGGTACAGAGTTAGGTTTTAATGGCCACATAAAGGGAAAACTATAAAAACTAGGATTATCGAGGTCTGGTGTCCCTGGTGACCCTGAGTAGAAAACACAAAAGCCCAACCAAACTATTAGCGATCGACATACTGCCTATAAAAAAAATATTTATCCAGGTAGGCCGCTTTATTTCATTGAGAAAGCAATAGTCAGAAAGGAAACAAAAAAGAAAAAAAGAGCTCTTCACTAGGCACTTTTACTTACTCAATAGCAAAAAACCTACATCGGCATCTTTGCTATTTGCGTTTGAAGACAATTGCAACCCCTAGATAGGTACTTCTAGCCTCGATCCTGAAAGTCATCACTAACTCGAGGTGTATGTGAAAGATATTGTTTCACCCCATTCCGTTTTACATTTTTTCAGTTGTATGTAGTACATATCTACGCTTATACCGTGAATAAATATTGCCTGAATAGAAACTGGAAATTAGTCAAGCTACCTGTGTTATCTACGGACCCAACAACCCCTGATTACAGTACACTAAAATACTTTTTTTATTGGTAAATCCAGCACTCTTCCCAATTTCAAAATCTTAATTTTTCTCGCTAAAAATGTTCACAAAACGACAAGCCCGGTCTAATCTGCATTCGAGTTCCTCCACACCCAGCGCCTCAACAGTCACCCGATTCAAAGCGGCAGAAGCAGTACGTAAACAGTATCTTCGTCTAAATTGCAAAACGGGAGGTCGTAGCCACAGAAAAGTGATGTCGCAGAAGCAACATCGAAAGCAACTGGTATGGCTCTCGAAGAGAGAACGGAGTGTTCCGTGTGAACAGAGTGAGGCTACTACTACTGCGCAACAGATCCTTATTGTGGAACCAGCGCGCGACTACATACTACGTTTTCCGAACGATGTCACTGACGAGGCGATGGTTTTCTAACCACACCCGCTGCATGAAGAGAAGAGAAATACTCAAATCCCAAGACATGGTAATATTACCACTTTATAGGTTAGTGACATCGAGAAACTTACTCATGCTATTAAGTCACTAGCAAATCCGAGTTTCAAGACTCATTATAACGTTGAACTACCTGAGTTTAGCGGAAATATATCTGATTGGCAATTATTTAAGCGCATCTTTGATGACACTAAAACTTATTTCCTAGCTGGTGAGAATTTAGCTAGGCTCCAAAACGGGAAAGGCTTAAGAAGCCGTCCTTTCCTTTTTATGTTCTCATGATCCTGAACTCGCCATGCATTTTCTGATTTCTCCTTGAGGTGGAGGCTGAAAAGCAAGCTAACTTCGGCTCGTGTGAAATTTTTAACATACCACTTCGGAGCGACAAGCCCAAGCCGTTAGCGCAGTTGGCTACCTTTCCTGATCGCAGTAACATGCATTCATCACGTTTCATTCATTCGCATCACATTGCTGCATCTCTGCGAATTTAAATGATGTTTTCCCTTCATCTTCTGTTACCTACACGCCTTTGCCATGTCTGTATGGTGCAGTTAAAAATCATAACATTAAAGCGTGCGCCTAATTCCTAGCACTTCAAGTTTCCAATCGCTTTCCAAAGTTCGCAAAAATAAAATATGTACGCGGTGTTAACGCAAAGGTAAACAAAATATATATATATATATATATACTATATATATATAATTTGCATTTAATAAAGGCAAAGCCGTATGGCCTGGAAAACTGCAAGGCATTGCATCACAAAAATTTTCATCTTGGAGAAAATCCCTAATTTTCATCTTGTCTGATTGTAAATAATGTCATGCTGCTGGCATGCCATCGCTCATTTGCCATCGACATCTCATGTCATTATTGACAATAATAAAAAAGAAATCTCGTTTGTGAATAATGAAAAAGTTTTTACACCACCGTATGAGGTTTTATTATATAATCATACATATTTCGTCTCAAATGTATTATATTCTTGCGTGAGAGTTCCGTACTTTTAAAAGTCGCTCTAATCGTTCTTTATGGACCGTCGGCATCTTACTATCAAATTGCTTATCCAAAGTTTCCATGTTTGGATTTAACACGGCTACAGAGAAGAGATTTTTGGCTCTCTTCACTTGTCTCAATACAAGAGCAGTTCATTTGGATTTGGTTCGTAGTTTGACTGCAGATAGCGCAATCATATAGTCTCTGATCAGGTTTGTAGCTCATCGAGGGTACCCTGTAAAAATATTGCCCAACAACGGGATTGCATTTGTCGGTGCAAAAACGAAAGGTCCCGGGTTCGATTTCCAGTCAGATCAATTTGGAAAACCAACTTTTCTAAAATGACTTTGGTCTGGCTATGTAAAGATGACGCCCCCAGTTTGTATTCGGCATCTGGTACTCATAGCAAAAAGGGAAACCTTAGTTTGAGACCAGGTGATTGGTATGGTTGCCTGGCGCATTCATTCATTCATATGCTAATGGTCTTTGAGTTTATTTGTGTTTGATTTCATTGTCAAATGAGATTATCTAATAAAATTAATCAATGTACCCCCGTATCTACAAAAAGAAGTGAAATCCCACCAAAAACATTCTGTAAAAAAATTGCCAAGTCTCGATGGAGCAGCTTGTTTATCTCTAAAAAGTAATGAAATCTAGACAAAGTCCTGCCAAGTCTAAGGTTTCTTACTGCGATTGCTTTATTATTATATTTAATGTTGTGTGACTTGGCCGTCGAAGGATAAACAAAACCAGCTGATCCATGACACCATTGTGCCAATCTGTCGCCAGAACCGTTACCCATTGACGATGGAAAATTGCTACTTGGAAAACATTGATTCAATAAATAATTCATAATTGACTTATTGTATTAATAATACCTTTGTATAGTGGAGCTTTAAACAAACAGTATATAAATATTTCCAGTACAGATGGACTTCTAATCATTTATAGAAGTCCGTCTGTACGTCTATTTTATATAAGATCGGTGGTGGATTTGAAGTTCTAAAAAACCGGTCAAGTGCGAGTAGGACTCGCGTGGAGAGGATTCCGTACGTTGGGCTCATAGGTCACAATAACTGCTTTCACTTGATTGTGAGAAACAAAGAAATATATTGATTGTCTCTCTCTATCTTCCATCTTTCTCTTTTAAAAAAATACCAAATTCCTGGCCCTAATTCTTCGCCCCACAAACCCCCCTTCGTGGGGCAATCCGTAGTTGATGAAATAATGTGTAATCTGCTCATAAACTGATGTGTCAGACCTTTTGAAATTAAGCATCACATGGTACAGGCAGGTAACAATAAAAAAACGTAAATTTAACAAAACAACCCTTTTTTTAATCCATGTACTTCTCATAGGTTTTCCTGTAATCTATAGGTAAAGAGCTATATTCCGCATTAATTTCAAAATTTTTAGCCTAGTAGTTTCAGAGATAAGGGGGGGGGGATGGTCAATTTTCGCCTATTTTCTTAAATAACTTAAAAACTATTTATTTCAAGATTATAAATGATACATATTTGCAATCCTTACAGCAAGATCTTTCATTTGATATGTTGTGACATACACACGATATGGTTAGCGAATTTTTTTTTAATGTTGTGATTTACCCTCCAAAAGTGTCCCCCAAATTCATAATTTTTTATTTACGTTACACATGCACCTTTGGGTCTTTAACTTACATATGTGTTCCAAATTTCATCTCAATTGGTCCAGTGGTTTCAGAGTAATCGGCTGTGACAGACGGACGGACAGACAGACACGCGAATGATCCTAAAAGGGTTCCGTTTTTTCCTTTTGAGGTACGGAACCCTAAAAAAGAAGAGAGTAGAAGTTGTATTGTTAATGTTGAAGGCATGTGTTGCACAATCAATAACAACTTAAATTGAGACACTAGCGTTAAATTACCAATGAACTTGTACCTACTAACCTATCAAGAATGTTCAACGGCCAAGTCACACAACATTAACTATAATAATAAAGAAATCGCAGTAAGAAACCTTAGACTTGGCCGGACTTTGTCTAGATTTAATTACTTTTTAGAGATAAACAAGCTGCTCCATCGAGACTTGGCTATTTTTTTACAGAATGTTTTTGGTGGGATTGTTTTTACGCCATGAAGCTTATAAAAAATCCTCTAAGAACAAATAGCTTCTATTAATTATGACCTTTTTAAAACAAAATGCTAAACTATTTTTGTAATAACGACCAAATAATTTACAAACACTGTTAAGTAAAAATAAGTATCAACTGTTACATAACATAAAATCAACAAAAGTTTCGTGGAATAATTAGGCAACTACACTTGCACAAAGATACCTTCCTAAATCTGCATAGACAAATAACGTATCAATTGTTATAATAATATCATCTGAATTAAAAATTCGTGGAAAAATTAAGCATCTAGACTTGCACTACGATATCCACCAAACTGTATCCTAAAACAAGTCTGTATCTATCGTTATGTAAAAATATTTAATAAAGTCTTCGTTGAAGATTTATGTGAGTATAAATAAGCTATTAGTCCTTGGGAACTTTAGTAAATAAAAAAGTGCAAATGTATTAATTTCCTTATTATGATGGAAATATCCATAATTGTATGTTGTAATATTATACATATTTGTGTTTAATTCCTTCGTTTTGAACATAAAAATTATGAAAAAAATTGACAAGACGTATTAGCTTCTTCTTCATTTTATAGTGCAATAAAAAAAAATCACGCAAGTGGACTTGCGGCTTTGTTCCAGGGGGGGTGCGAAATGTTCGAATGTGGCAACGTATGGTTTTAATCCACACAGCATATAACATTTTCAATAGCCTTGTGGCTACACATACTCGCTTTTTTGATGAAATACATTTAATAACTATTTTGAATAAAAAGGGAACTTGTGAACATTTGACTTTTTGTACATCACTTTTACTCGAAGGTTTGCACCTTTTATGTTGACATCATTAACAAGGAATCTAATTTTGAAATATATCATCAGCCTTTGCCATCAATTACTTTGGGCCTACATATGCAGCAATAATAAAAGCGCTCAGCTAATCTGAATGACGCTTAGATTTGGAAATGTTTAGTCAAAAGCACGTCAAACTACACAATTTTAACTTTGCACTCTCAAGTCGTAGGCATAAGAACTAATATCAAACTGCAAGTGTCCGTATCTTTGTTCCACGGTGTAAAGTTTGAGGATCCCGGGATTGTTTGGGGCGAATCCCGAAATCCCCGGATTAAGACCGGGGCATTCTCTAGTTGTGACTGGGGCACAAACGATTTGTTCTGAGTACTGTGTACGCATTCCGGTTTCCAGTTTGATTTTGTTACTCAATTTTTGCTTGTACTAAGGGCACGCGAATAAGGTACGTGTACATCCTTCTATTTGTAGATAAGTAGTTCGCACTTTGACATTAGACGGCGCGAGCATTAAATGAATTTGAAAAATAAAATCAAGACTTAACATTAATCGACATCAGACAACATCACCTACATTAATCCGATCCCAAGAGAAGTAGCTTGAGCATATGTGTTAAGAAAATTTAAACAACAGTTGTACTAAATACAAATCTATTTTTATTTTATGCGAATCAAACATATACAAAATATATACATACTCGGGTCTAATATAACCATTTATCGTTATCTACTCTATCCTCTACATAAAGGTTCCTGAAAGAGATCTAGACACGCGGCAGCGTGTCAAGCCAAGTTCAAGCAAAGGAACTAGCTAGCCAGCGCAGAGTGTAATATTACACAAACCACTTGGTGCCACTTTGGACCCTTCTATTACTTAAAAACTATTAAACGTAAACACATGAAACTACGTGTGGTTGATTATATCCATAAGGACATCTAGACGCCCAAATTTCATAAAGCTAGCTCAAACGGTTACAAAGATATTAATGTCAGAAAGTCCTAAATTTTTGTATTGACTGACTGACTGACATATAGTACCTAATTCTAACATACTTCCAGAAGACTTAGAAGAATGAAATTTGGAATCCAGCTCGGTAATGGTGCGTAACCGTAGGGGAAAATCTAAACATAGAAAAAAGTTCAAAATAGCCCCCCTATATAAAAAGAATCAAAAATTTCGTTAGAAGCGTTACAACGTTACAGGCAGACATTTGAAATAGTCACACTATTGCATTATTATATTTGCTACATAACAGAAATATAAAAATAAAGATAAGTCAAAAAATAATTGAAAGTCCCCGTACAATAAACTTGTAATACGCGCTAAACAACCGGCCGACGGTGTGTCGTCGGCGGATCGTGGCAACACATAATTATACACATAATAAAAGTAAATATACATAAAACGCTCCCCAGAAACACATAAACATAGGCATATATGTAATAATATGGTTTTTATATTATGACATTTATGTTTCTTCTGCTCCTTTCTAAACTATGAATTAAAATATTGTCATTCTAGAATACGTTCTTCGTGCCTAAACCAGTATAAAAAGTTCATACATACGGTTAAATGAATAAATAAATACTCGTATATATATTTTATACAATCCGTTCGCTTTAAGATTGCCGCTGTCAATGCCGCTATTAACAGTTATTAAGTTACGCGTTTAGCGTTGTCTCACTCACACACACTTCTAGTTCCATTGAGAAATTGAATAGAAGAGAAATCGAAAGAAATCGACAGGAAAAGGATCAGGAAGATGACGGCATAGAGAATCCGTTGGATTTGTATATGCAATGAAAGATTTTAGAAATGCTAAAGATTTGGTATCAGAAGATGAACTCCAAAAAATGATAAAGGGTTTGAATGTTGACCAAAAACGCATATTCGATACAATTTGCCAAAAGTTTAGAACGTAAAAAAATAAGGCACCGTGCGGTCTGGTCTCACGCAGCCCTTTTATTTTCAGCCCTATTATTATATTCACAACTAGATAAAAACCCGGCTTCGCTCGGGTAAAATCCGGTGAAAAACCGGCATAGTGCGAGTTGGATTTGCGCACGAAGAGTTCCGTACCATTGTCTATTGAAAATTTGACACTATTATTTATTATTAAAGTTAAAATATAACTAAATATTCTGTTAATATCTTAAGCGTCTAACAACAGTTTTTATATGAGCGAAAAAAATACGTTTATTATATAGGAGCCCCCCTTACACAATAATTTTATTTTTATTTTAGTATTTGTAGTTATAGTGGCAACATAAAATATACATAATCTGTGAAAATTTCAACAGTCTAGCTATCACGATTCTTGGGATGCAGCTTGGTGACAGACAAACAGACAGACGGACGAAACGACAGCGAAGTCTTAGTAATAGGGTCCCGTTTTTACCCTTTGGATACGGTACCCTGAAAACATACATTCAATATTAAATTGTACTAAATTCAGTAAAGATTCGGCGGTTAACAAAATGTTAAAGGTATAATCAAACAAAGTAAATCACTTTGCAAAACAAAATGATATTTGGACTAAAACTCCTACGTTATTTTTTCTATGGTTGTTATCGCAACCGGCCAATCTCAGGTTTAAAGAAAAAACACTAATCAAAGAGTCAAAGAGTTTATCATTAAAAAAGTTGTTTATACGTTGTCAACTGGGACACATATACAAATGGCGGAAAATCTCGTCACCGCGATGTAAAAAGGGTTAGCGACATCTATTATTATAAACAACAAATCACATGACATCATCTACCAAATCCGCCATATTGGTGTCTACAACACTAATCAAAGAGTTTATTATAAAAAAGTGTCAGAAACAATAGTTTCACGAAACGCAATTTCAGCAAGGCGTACCTAAGATGGCGACTACGGTTTGTTTGTCATTGCTATTAGAATTTAACGAAATACTCCATAATCCGAATTTTACGGATATATGTTGTCGACTCGAAATCTAAATTTGTACGCGAATATTTTTGTACGCTTTCTCTCTTTTCTCTTTTGTGTATAGTGTTGTGACGCCACTTTACTGTTCTTAACATACTCCCCCCCCCCTCCCTTAAAAGAATGGCTTTCACTCTTGAAAGCCATTCTTAATTACTTATTTTAGAAACTGTTGAGATGTTAAAGTAGGCTAGATTTAACTTGGCCAGTTTTTATCACAATTAAAAGTTGCAGAATGCATTATTTATAAAATGACTGATGTAATCAAAACTGGCCAAGTCAAATCTCACCTACTTTAAGACCTCACAGTTTTTAAATAACACCAATTGTTATGGTCTCCAATAAAGCAAATAAATACAGTTAAATTTTTATTCGTAATGGTAGTTTGTTCCTATAAATAAAATTTTGGATTTAGCATAGAACTTGGCACTCATTTATATCTCCATTCTTTTTACGCCGAAGCCCTTATCCAAGCATTATTATTTTATTGAACTTGGCTCTCCTTTTTTACATTTATGTTTTTGGTAGGATTTAATTCTAGCGATAAGGTGTCTGTAAAACCAATGTCTGTAAATGTGATGTGCAATAAAGCATATAGCCTCCTTATGCTCGTATTTGTCAAGGATATAAAAAGCACAAGAAAGGTAAGAAAAAAAATGGCAATTACTGGAATCACACCTGAGCATACCCGCGGCAGAACACTAGTCTTCAAAAAACAAATCGCCATTCTTTTTCACAAAAATCCGATTCAGTTATCACCCTTATCATTATGCCAATCATCATGTTCAAATTAAGTAATGTATACGTGTAACTCGTCCAAATCAAATTTCAAACCGACAAACACAAGTATAACAGTGCATGTCATCTGATCAAATAAACCCGGAAACCCATTTACTTAATGAAATGAAAAGCACAATGATACGTAAAAATACAGGATGATCAATTATTCAAGGGGAAAACCGACATTTTGTTTATAAATAAGCGAGATGTGTAAAGAAAGAACGCAGTATATTTGATTAAAATGGAGTAAATAAAATGCCTTTATTTGCCAAAAAGTTAAGATTTACAATAAAAACGAAACAGTGACTCTCACACGAGACGAAGCTTGTCACGTGAGAGTTACATCGATTGATAAAAATTAAAAATACATGCTAGTAAGATAAATAAAGTCATATATCATATATTCCATGCATTTATTGTGTCTGTGTGTGTGTATGTGTACTTGCGCAAACGCATGCCCTTGTGTAAGTAGTTGTGTGAGTGCAATAGTGTGTGTATGTGTAGTGAGATATTTAGTGTAAAGTACGATTGATATGTATATCATCATTTAGGCGAAGAAAGTAGGACCTGAAGTTAAGTGTGAGTAAACGATTTTTTTAAGTTTCCTAAAAACCGGAGATTGGAATTTGATAGAGTTATCAATGTATTTGTACTTATTTCATACAATGACTAGTAGCCCACCGCGGCCTTGCACGCGTGCTGTACCCGCTTTATCTACATTGTCTACTGATTCTATGGTCATGTTGTTTGAAGCTTGATAAATGAGCAGCACGCACGATACGTGAAGGTCATGGGTTCGAGACACACACCGCAAGGGGTGATGAAATTGTTCCTTTGCTTTAAAATATTTCTCGATTAATCAGTCAGTCAGTAGTATTTAACTTTTATATAAACATAGCAATTTTCTTTTATAAAACATTTTATAGTCTAATATAGATCTTATAAATCTGCTACTTAAACAGTTTTTACTATAACACATCGACGAGTCACCCTGTACTCTCACCGAATGTTAATTACGAAAAATATTAAAATTAAAACGGCATTAACAAGATGAAGCGAAGCGAGATGCGCCGAGTCGATGTCGTGAATATTTTAATTAATAATAGTACAACTTGTAACACGCCATACAATTACTGACAGCCGCACGCCCGCACAAGCGATGTTAGTTCCACAAGTTGTCAAGAGATGGCGCTGGGAGTAATTTACATCGCGGTATCATTGTGATTCTCCGGATCAATAAGGTCTCGCCATACTTTGATAATATAAGAATTCTAACTCCTTACGCTACCGGGTTGCTTCTAACAGTTAGGACAACCACGGACGTTTGGAGTAGGAATTAACTGCCGATACCTTCTTTTTGTCTATGTGGCTACCGGCTAAGCGCTTTTACGGTTAAGTAAGACGCTCTGCACGGACCACCCTCTTCTGGTTCTTTCTTCCCACCTTCGAAGCCTTCAACCTGTGGCTACCGTACTACAAACTTACATTTTACTCAATCAATCAATCAATCAATCAATCATTTATTAATTCATAAACATGGGTGTTACAAGATGTCACATAAAATATTGTTAGGTACAGCCATGATTCAACTTAGAGGTATATGAATACAATTTTAGTGGTTAGTATCAAAGTAATAATATTAAATTAACATTATATAGTATTATTTTAAAAATTTCATAAGACAAAAAATATTTAATTCAAAATTCATTCGTCATTTTACATCTTGTCGTCAAAGAATGATCTAATGTCGTAATAAACTTTTTCAGCAAGAAAGCTATTGAGGGCAGTTCTGAATCTTTTACTATCATTAATTGACCTGACTGTTTTTATGCTGTGGATATAAGAACTAAATGCAACTAACTTGAATGCAGGTGTCAAACAGTATGCGGTAGACGATAAATTTAGTGTACCTATGCGATTTTCAGCAAATTTTAGTTTTCCCATGTAAAAGGTCACTATTAGTCCAGACTAATGTGTTATTTTCATAAGACATGCGAATATTAGTTTTTTTTATTGTAGCGCAGTATAGTGGCTCCTCCCGGCCTGATGGTAAGCAAGAGAGGAACCCATATCGCGATGACAATGAATTTGATATCGAAATATCCTATCCGTTAGCATCGCCATACTGGCAAGATGTTTCTTCACGCTCCTTTTGAAGGTATCCATGTCAAAAGAAGGAGGAAACACATGAGCAAGTGACGACTTTTTATACACAGTCATATTTGTAATTAAACTTTTTTACGCTTGTTATTACTATTGTGTGGGTTGTCAACCCAGCTGCTGATAGTTATTAAAGATTAATTATAATTATAATATTTCATTGAACCTGGGAGCATTCGTGTTTCCGGTGCCTTTCTTAACAACCGCGCTATTGAGATCGTTTGTTATGTTTTTTGTAAGAATTCTGTAAAAGCTAAGCATTTAAAATAGATTTTTTAAGACACCACCAAGTCTTCAGATGCCGAGTGTCTCAGATTATGTAGTTCTCAAATATGTCTGCAACGAATGTACCACAGGCTGATAAGCATGTAGTTTTAAACTCATACGGAAAAACAAAAGTTTTCGATTCGAGGCCGTATGTAACGAAATCTTCTCAGTAGAAATTATAAGTCAAAAGAAAGAAACACGTTAAAATCCAGCAAGTTTCAAAAGCTTTTGATTAAGTTATAAATAAGTACACGAGCGAGCAATTAATTCTTCAATGTTGTACCCTTTCCAGCAGTTAGCAGTTTAAAAATCGGCCCAACTTTTTTCATTGGCAGTATGGAAGCAATTACTGCGAACTCTTCACATAAAACATTCCATCTAATAACTGTAACCGAATGAAACACGACCCACTTTTGCACGCGCAAAAAACACGTCGGTAACACAATACAGGGATTGGTATAACAGTAAGGCATTTTATTTAACAGTGGTCAGTGGTCAGTACTTTTGCCTGAGTCGTACTATTCCTAAAACATGAGGAAAATGGAATTGTCATGCCAGTAGCCAAAAGGTATTCTTACCTTCTAGGTTGCACAATTTGCCAAATTTCTCGCATGAGACGAGAAAAGGTTCGATAGTATTGATTGGCTGATAGAACACCGATTTTTTATTTTCAGGCAATTAACAGCTGATGTACTCAATTTAATAATTTTAACGGATGTTAAGAGCCCGATAAAATTTACTCGCATGGTTATCATGGAGCTGCCATTTTCTTCTGTGAGGATGTTATATCATAGAAAGAAGCGGTGAAACGTGAGAAGGAAGAACCATCCTTCTGCTTCTTTGATAGGTCGACGTAGAAGGTGCTATGGTATACTATGTGCGCGCCGTCAGTTTGAGCATGCCAACTTTCCGCAAGGAGACCAGCTAGCTGTGCGTGATATTGCACCAATGGTCTTCACCGCAAGGCAGTGTTGGTTTCGGTGGATCGGCTATATTTGCTCCATCTTCCAACCATCCAAGGTGGAAGACACGAGATAACGGCCTTTCCTCCGGTGGTCACAATACCACTACGTAGAACTACCGTGAGCCGAGTTTCCTACAGTATCTTCTTCAGGCAACTGGGCGGGTTTAGAGGTGTCCCACGCATACAGTTCCTTACTGACCACAAGGTCTCGCCTGAAAACCAGCGCTGATGCGGCATTGTGCTGTAGCAGCTCATGCTAAGGCTGGGACCTTTTGGCGCATAAATACCTTATCTATATACCTACTTTTTGTACAAATGTCTGTGTGTCATGTGTGCCATTAAATGTTTTTTATTTCTATTTTTCTTTCTTACTTTTTCAGTGCATCACCTGCAGCACCTTAGTCAGTGCGAAGTGATCCGCTTACACACTCATACCCTCTACCGTATCCTAGTCACCTCTTTGTTACTAGTCACCTTAACAGTTAACGCAATTTCATACTATCAGCATATTCACCAAAGGATGCTCCAAGTCTTTGGTGTCAAAGCTACGTGTACCGGTTTGTTCGATAGATTTTAATAGCTAAAATGACTTACTGTCTCCCACCACACTGTCTCCCGACTAAACGCGAGCAGTTATCAGTGACAGGGCTTAAATGAACGTCGCGCGAGCTGCGGCAACTTATTAAAATGGTAATTACTCTGCTGCGATACGTGAAATATTCCGGCTCATACAAGAACGCTTACCCAGTAGATATCAGCGTTATTGTGTTTGGTAGTCCAATGGTAGAAAGCTGATAGAATTATTAGTTATGAGAGCATTAAGCATTTAAAGGTCAAGCTCGTGGTTAACCCTTTGACAGCCATTGTATTATTTAGCAGATGTGCTCACGACGCCGCGTGACCTAAGATAGCAAATATAGGATAAGGAGGGGGAAAAGTTATCGAAAATAATTATTGCAACAATATTTAAAACTTTTTTTTTGCATATTTTACCTTTTTTTTATTACGAGAAGTCTTAATATACTCATTGATCAAACATTTATGTGAAATCAATAAATGTAAACCAACAGAAACCTAATTAATGTTTTTTTCTCTGATAATTATCATATTTACCGGCATCACTAGTTGACTTCTTAAGTCGCCCATGGCGTCAATGCGCTACCTATTTAAGCTTACGCCCGAGCTCTTTTAGTGTTCAAATTCAAATTCAAATTCAATATTCTTTTATTCATGTAAATTACACCAGTAATATTTATGAAACGTCTATATAATGCAAATGACGCTACCTCCGGTTCGGAACCTATAACTTACAGAGAAGATCCCGGCAAGAAACTCTGTCGTTCATATTACAAATATAGCTGAACTTATAACTAGTTTTGCACTAAGACATACAGTGTAGTAATTAGATAAAATAATGTAGTAAATTGTAAAAAATAATTCATTGATTCAAAGTAATAAGAAAAATTAAAAAATATATATATTTAAATTAAACAAACTGTAGGTCCTAATGCACATTCGTGCTTAATAAGAATTTTGCCAACTTGCGAGTTGACAAATACGTAAAGAAATAGGTACCTCTTGCTGAGTTTGTATAAATAGAAATACAATTAGTAAATATAATTAGTGAAATTTTTCATGTGAGGGCGAACAGACTAGTTAGTGGTCCACACTTCTTTGTCATTAATATAGTCTTCTACTCTGTAGTACCCTTTTTTCAAAAGACAACCTTTAACAATTAGCTTAAATTTATTCAATGGTAAATCAACAATAACTTGAGGTAATTTATTAAAAAAAGTTATACTTAAACCAACAAATGAATTACCAATCTTATGAAGTCTACGTTTAGGGACAGCAAGCTTGTGTTTATTTCTAGTGTTGATGCTATGAGTGTCAGATTTTTTAGGAAAAGTATGCAAGTTTTTGTATACATACATTAGACAGTCAAAAATGTATTGAGATGCGACTGTTAGGATGTTGATTTCCTTGAATAATTCTCGCAGCGAGTCACGTGGTGTTAGCTTGTAAATGGCTCGGATGGCCCTCTTTTGTAACACGAAAATAGTCTGTAGGTCGGCCGCAGATCCCCATAAGAGCAGACCATACGACATGACGCTGTGAAAATAGCTAAAATAAACCAATCTTGCCGTCTCCACATCAGTCAGTTGCCTTATCTTCCTAACAGCATATGCCGCCGAACTCAGTCTTCCAGCCAGAGAAGTTATGTGAGGAGACCATTGTAATTTAGAATCTAAGTTTATGCCAAGAAATATAGTAGAGTTAATGAGTTCAATTTGTTCCTCATTAATTTTTATTATAGTGTTGACCTGCTTTACATTCGGCATTGAAAACTTTACGCATTTTGTTTTATTGGCATTAAGTAAAAGGTTGTTAGTTTTAAACCAATTGAGTACCTGGCTGAGAGCTAAATTAATGTCATCAACATTTTCATTTTGTCTATTAATTTTGAACATTAGAGAAGTATCATCGGCAAATAATACTATCTCACATAAATCATTGGTAAAGAATGGCAGGTCATTAATATATATTAAAAATAGCAAAGGTCCCAATATTGAGCCCTGGGGCACTCCCATTAATAATGGAGTACCGGACGAATTAACTCCATTCACACTGACTTTTTGAGTTCGGTCAGACAGATATGACTTAATTAGATCAAGTGAATTGTTAGATACACCATAATGCCGCAATTTCAAAATCAAGGTTTGGTGATTTACGCAATCAAACGCTTTTGATAAATCGCAAAAAACACCCACGATATCTTGCTTATTATCCCATGCATCAAACACATGCTTGATGAGTGCTACTCCTGCATCTGTTGTAGATTTCCCTTTAGTAAAACCATATTGGTTTTTATGTAATAGCTTATTTACAGTGAAATGGCTTAGTATCTGATCAGAAATTATTTTTTCAAAAATTTTACTAAATGTAGGTAAAATTGAAATCGGTCTGAAATTTGACGGGTCATTTTTTTCTCCGCTTTTAAATAAAGGTATGACTTTACTAAGTTTCATTAAATTTGGAAAACAACCTTCATCAATACATTTATTAAATATAATTGCCAAGTGAGTGTTGTACACATGATTCATCGATATTTTACGATATAGGTATTAATTGATAACATTGGTTTCAATAACAAGTCGTATCTCAAAAACTATTTAGTGCAGATAGTAGATACGAATCTTACCAGCGAATTAAAAATGTTAAGCCAATTTGGTTGAACTTTGTTACAATAAAGCTTGTATTTATGCAAATACACTAGTTTTGGGAAAATATGCTATTAGAACTAAAAATCATTAAAATATGCAAATGCATATAATGCGGTTAACAGGTATTATATTAGACGAGTAATAATTTACTATAAATGGTCAATGATTTTTTATCTCTCCATATTTTGTTATTATTTGCTGTATCAATGACAATTGGTACTTTCGGAAAGAATGAGTGCTAAAAATTATTTTATGAATATTAAAAGAATTCAATAAATGTAAATCAGCAATGTGGAAAAATTGTTTTTATACCACTTTACGTTTTTTCTAATGCATTGTATATCGCTAGCATCATATCTGATATATCAACCGCACCCACATTTTTACTATAGTCAATGACACATTCAGGCTTAAGAACAGGTAAACCTGTCGTTGGATTAACTTTTTCCGTTGGTCCCATTTCGTTATTATGAATTGTTGTTAGCATGTGTATATTTTTCTTGTCACGCTATTTCAAAGCCATTAGAATGCCACAGTATTTAGCTTCTCTTTCTCCTTTTTTAAATTTTCTAAACTTTGGTATACATAAAATGATTCGAAAACAATTTATTTAAGAACGGTTTTGTTATGTAAAACAACACGCAATATAATACAAAACGGTAAATATCATAGATATACGAATCATAAACGGGTATATTGTATTTATATAATATCTTTCGGATTGGAGTGTTAGAAGCAATAAAAATCGGATAGAAGTTTTAACACGGTGTATTGTGAACAGTGAATGAATGAGAGAGACAGAGTTAAAAAAAAAAACAAAAAGTAATGTAGCTGACCACAGACAATGTTACATATCATTATGTCAGATTGCATTGATTTTCAACATCCTCCCTTTCAATGCAACCCCATTGCTTCGGTACATTCTTTAATCTTCTTCTGCGTAGTGGATTTTGTTAGAATATCTGCAACCATGCTGTCAGTCCCCATATAGCGCACCTCAATAACATTTTGAGCGACTTTTTCACGGAGATAATGGTAACGGATGTCAATGTGTTTGCTGCGGGCACAATAAGAATCTGTACCTGCAAATTTAATCGTACTTTGATTATCACAGTAAATTACAGTTGATGAAGTCTCAATGCGATTGAGCACTTCAGACTCCAAATATTTTAACCACATTGCCTCTTGTACAGCTGTGGCCAATGACATCAGCTCAGCTTCCATCGTTGATAGTGCAACTGTCTTTTGACGTTTGGAATACCATGATATGGCTCCACCCTGAAACAGAAAGACATATCCCGAGCAAGATCTCCGACTGTCAATATCTGAGGCCCAGTCGGAATCGCAGAAACCATAAGCTCTTTCTTCTTCTCGATTCTGATTGAATGTAAGCTTCATATCTTTTGTTCCTTTTATATACCGCAGTAGCCTTTTAATTGCCAGCCAGTGCTGCCGCTCAGGTTTGTTGTTAAAACTGCTCAGTTTGTTTACTATATAAGATATATCAGGTCGGGTTCCTTGAGATAAATATAGTAAACTTCCAATTGCTTCTTGATAAGGTATATTAGTGACTACATTTTCCTCGTTTCCTGTACTGACCAATTTAACATTTGGGTCGCAAGGTGAATAAGCTGAATTACAGTGTGTCATGTTGAACTTCTGTAAGATTCGTTCAATATATGCAGTTTGATCAACAGTAATCTGATTTCTAGCTGTGTTTTGTTGTATTCTCCAACCAATAAAATAGTCTACTAAACCAAGTTCTTTCATATCAAATTTACTTCTCAGGTGTTGCTTAATTTCTTCTCCTTTCTCCTTATTGTTATAGAATATAAGCAGATCATCCACATAAATCAATACATATAAAATGTCATCATCATTGATGCTGTAGTAAATACATGGATCTACAGAAGAACTTTTCAATTCCAGCTCCTTCAAAGCTGATGTTAGTTTCAAATTCCATTGACGGCTTGCTTGCTTTAAACCATAAATGGATTTATTCAGTTTACAGACTTGTTCTCCATTCTCATAAGTCGGTGGCTGAGTCATATAAATTTCCGTATCTATATCACCTTGTAGAAATGCGGTTACTGCATCCAATTGTTCAATAAATAAATTATGCTTGACGGCCATAGCAAGCAAGTACCTAATGGATGTGTGTCGTGCGACTGGAGAATATACTTCATTATATTCTGTTCCTTTCTTTTGTACGAATCCTTTGATGACTAACCTTGCTTTATATCTCACAGGATGTCCATTTGCATCAGTTTTTATTTTATATACCCACTTGCAAGGAATGGCTCTCTTATTTTCAGGTAGCATCACTGATGTCCATGTATTATTTTGCAGGAGAGACTATTCACTATTCATGGCATTTTTCCACTCTTTTGCATTCTGGCCTGAAAGAGCTTCTTCCACAGTATCTGGCTCCATAATCTGTAGAACTTGATCTGATGTACTCTGACTTTCTTGATGACAAATATATGTAGCAGGTTTATTAATTTTATTTCTTGGCCTCAGTGATATAATACGAGGTGCTGTTTCGGTGATTTTTTCATCTGGCACATACTCATCATCGGAGAAATAATGCTCATTTGAGTCTTCAGATAATGGTTCTTCCTTTTCAATTTGAGAACCCATTGTGTCAACTTCAGATCCAGACTCATCATCTTTATCGGTATGCGATGAATCAACTGATAGCTGCTGTTTTTCCTGCGATTCAGATAATGGCATTACAACACAATTATTTTTTACAGTGTGTTCAAAGAAAATGACATCTCTACTTTTACATATTTGTCTTTTGTTTACATCATACAATCGGTACCCCTTTGTATCTTCACAGTAACCCACAAATATCATTTTGGTTGCTTTAGGATCCCATTTTTTTCTCCTTTCTTTGGGTACATGAACCATCGCTTGACAGCCAAATATTTTCATATGGTTAATGCTAGGTTTTTTACCAGACCACATTTCATATGGTGTCTTGTAATCTAAAGTCCTCGTAGGTGAGCGATTTATTATGTAGGCTGATGCGGATATTGCCTCACCCCAGAAGGTTCTCTCTAGCCTGGAATTCAGAAGTAAACATTTAGCTTTTTCAATAAGTGTGCGATTCATACGTTCTGCCAAACCGTTTTGTTCTGGTGTGTATGGATTTGTCGTTTGATGTTGTATTCCAGATTTCCTCAAAAACAATTGAAATTCATTATTAACATATTCCTTGCCATTATCTGTGCGAAGTGTTCTAATACTTTTATTAGTCTCATTTTCTACTAAACTTTTAAACTGCTTAAACTTCTCTAAGGCTTCATTTTTGTGTTTCAAGAAGTATACATACACTTTTCTACTAAAATCATCTATAAAAGATATATAATACTTTGCACCTCCTATAGAACCAACCTCCATCGGGCCACATAGATCTGAGTGGACTAACTGGAGTATTTCGGTGGCTCTGGTGCCAGAGTGTTTAAAGGGTAATCTACTCATCTTGCCTTCTAAACAAGTTGTACAAATCGGGTTACCTCTATTAGACAGTGTGACTCCATCTGTACTGTCAGTTATTTTCTGTAAGTCAGTGAAGTTTAGATGTGCTAATCGCTGATGCCAAGTATTTATGTCATGATCATCGACTGTTGACAGCATTGCCGGTGCTTCAGTAACATTTTTTAATAGGTACATGTTATTGCAATGTGATGCCGCCAAAATCATTTTTTTATTTTGATATATTCTGCATCCATCTTTCTCAAACTTCACTTCACAACCATTATTTGTCATTTGGCTTACAGAAAGTAAATTTGTTGACAAGGAGGGTACATATAAAACATTTCTGACCTGTATAGTACGGAGTATGCCATCGGAGTCTGTTATTTGCAAATCCACATTACCACATCCTTTAACTGCCACTTTTTTATTATCTGCCACTTTTACAAACTTTACTGTAGAAGGAGATATATTGTATATCAATCCTTTATCTCTGCACATATGTAACGAAGCTCCACTGTCGATATACCAGCTTCTTTCATCCAGTGTTGCAGTGCATGCTGAAAACGCTGCAAAATAAACATTATTTTTATTGTTCGCCGTATTATTTTTGTTCTGGAAATAGCAGTTTTTACTCAGATGACCATGCTTGTTACAATTATAACATCGGGGGCCTTTTGATTGGGGTTTTTGATTTGATTCTTTATGAGACTTTGACATATTTCTATTTTTATTTGACTTGACATAATAAGCCATTGAATCCGATACTTTGACATCTTGTAAAAGTTTTGTCTTGACATAATCAGCAGTAATTGACACACCAGAGCTCTCCATAGCCATAATCATCGGTTTGTAGGCATCGGGGAGGCCGGCGAGCAGCAGAGTTCCGAGCCACTCGTCTCCCACTACAAAATTTATATTCCGCAACTTATGAGCTGTTGTCATTACCTTATTAACGTAGTCTTCAATTCCGGAACTGTTGTCTAATGACGCAGTGATTAAATCACGCAGCAGACCTACTTTTCTACTAAGTCCAGAGTCATCGAATGCCCTCTCAAGTTCCGACCATACCTGCTTTGCTGAGGTTGCCTCCTGTACATGGACGTAGTTAATGGGATCGATCAACAGTATTAATTTCGACCTTGCCTTCGTATCCGCCTTGCTATTGTGCACATAATCCGCGCTCGGTTCAATTGTATCCCATAAATCTTCGTGTTCCAAATAGTTTTTAACAGCAAATTTCCATGTTTGGTAGTTTTCCCTGCCTACCAACTTTTCAATAGTCCCCATAGATATTTGGGACGACATTCTTGATGGTAATTAATGAAATTGCTGGAAGAAAAAACTTGAAGATGGCCACGCGGTAACTAGCCGGTTTAGGTTACGTTACTAAGAATCTAATTGAATCGCGGTACTTTTACGGAACAACTCCAATTTTATTATTTCAGAAGCGTGCTGGGCCCATAACCTATTGTATTTATATAATATCTTTCGGATTGGAGTGTTAGAAGCAATAAAAATCGGATAGAAGTTTTAACACGGTGTATTGTGAACAGTGAATGAATGAGAGAGACAGAGTTAAAAAAAAAAACAAAAAGTAATGTAGCTGACCACAGACAGCAGGGTAGCGTCATATTAATTTAAAATTTTCTACCCACATCTACCATCACTATTCGATAGCACGCATCCGCTTGTGACGTCACAAGCGGGCTCCTTAAGGCGCCCATGGCGTTCAGGAGATGGTCATTTTGAAATGAGTTAGAAACGTCCTTACTATTGTCGATAGTGAGTAATCACTATTTATTTTAGGCAGATATTTAGCAAATGGAAATAATTTATTCCGTTGATCTGACGGTCGTCTGTCGTAGAAATTTATCAGAGGTAGGTATGTTCCGGTTAGAGTAAGAAATATTGTTTTCTTTTGAGATTCTTCTGTAAACCATGGGATCAGTGATGATACCTTCAGTTTGTGTCTCCTTATCCGTTTTATGTTGCTTTTGCGAACTTTTCCGTATATTTATTTACTTTTATTCTTGACGGCCCTGCTAAAAGCGATGGAGAACTGGGTCTATCTTCTAGATCCATGATAAAGGTGAATTTGACAAGACTAAGTTTTATACAACTTGCGAACACTTCTTTACTTTTTAAGTTATCAAACTGAGGGAAGACATACATGAATTTGGATAGAGGGTACATGCTTAAATTGTATTATACCACATCACTATCTGACGCTTGAAGGGGTCACTGGCGCTCTGGACACATTGTATTTTGATAAAATTCGAGGGTATTTTTAAAACAAAGAATTTGTGGGAAGTATTATAATTTATTGAATTGTAGTTTAATGAATATGTAATTCATTAATTGAACAATCTATTATAACTTGTCACTTGTTTAAAATTATTAGATTAAATTATGTTTATCCGACTTAAAGATTGAAGAAAATAATGACACCTTAAGGCGTCGTTGGCGTCTTGGGCATTTTTTTGGATGACCTCTAAAGGCGCCCGTGGCGGTCAAAGGGTTTAAGGAGGTTTAGCATCAGAAAAATCAACAAGATTTAACCGCTTTAGTTCCAGCATTCTAGATACAGAATAAAAGCGTATGTTTCGTGACGTACCAAAGCCTTTGGGATTATTCTTCCCACTTCACACCCCTGTTAGAGGTTTCGATACCGTTTCTGCATTTCTCTCTTTAACATTATGGTAAAGCAATCGATTAATAGATACAAATTGAATAACCTTAGATGTACTCATTATTAACTAATTGTAAGGGTTTTCACAAAATGCAGTTGGCAAACACAGTATACAATGGTTACGGATAATTTTCAAACTTCCTCGATAGATAAATTTAACGTAACTCTGAAGCAGGTACAAGCAAAAAAAGTAATAACATCAAGGTATGTAATTAGAGTAACGTAGCAGTTAAAGATAAAAGTGCCAGCTAGAATTCAAGAATAAAAGCATTAGCATTTAGCTGGAGTTTATCAGTGTCAGGACCAAAATGTGCAGCGGAACGGAACTTATTAAAATGCTCGTAACCCAACGTATGTCGGGCGGGAGAAGTTTTATCGTCGTCTGAATTGTGGCACTTCGGTTAGCTTGAACAGTGAGGTTAGTTTTGAGCGTGAGTGGAGTATTTTCCGTGATGACTGAAATATGATAAGGCATGTGCCATATAGTAAGACAAGAGGATAAGGAGAGAGACTAAGGCGCAGCTAAATAAGTAATATTTTCGGTTTCTCGTTTCGAATTTTTTCTTTCTGAACATATTTCCATATGATCCTCTGCACAGCTCTAAGTTTTGATTAATGTTTTTAAGTGACTCGTAGCCGAGAGCCGAGCGGGCGGGACTTTGGCGCCATGGTCTCAGATATGGGTTTTGTGCTCCTCGCCGCCCAATAAGCTCAGGGCTGGGGGCATGCCTGGTCACCTGACACGCCCTACCCCCTCGGGACCGAGGACATGGACGCCAGGATTACCCCACGCCTGGTGTCTCCAGTCCCAGCAACGGATCTTCTGTGCGGCTCCGCTGCCTACCGCCACTGCAGACACCCAAGACGCACAGCTCTCCCTCCGAGAGCCAGATGGAGTCCGAATACCCATAGGTTGCGGAGAACAGGAGGCCGTCAAATGCAATACCGCATTCCCTTATTTCTCCGCAGCCCCACCATGACACGTTTCGTGCCCTGCGCGGTTTGCGGAGGACAGGGAGGCCGGTAACGACACACCGAGGTCCTCGTCTTCCTCCGCGATCCACCTCTGCCCTTGCGGGCAAGAAAGGCACCTTCTGTCCGCGGCAGCTTGGTATCCGTCTTCGCTTCACCCTACGCGGTATCCGAGCCTAGGTGGCAAGGTC
Source organism: Glyphodes pyloalis (assembly GCA_037074685.1). Lineage (NCBI taxonomy): Eukaryota > Metazoa > Arthropoda > Insecta > Lepidoptera > Crambidae > Glyphodes > Glyphodes pyloalis. Next base: position 1,178,770 of record JAYKKO010000030.1, on the reverse strand, counting down.
AGGCTCAATGCACTACACGCAGGGTTACCTTCATTGCGACAAGGTCCGGAACTCAGGGGCCCAAACCTTAAGGGTATAACTGGCTTATTATAGTTTAATTTAGTATTTTCATTGGAAATCTCTTGATTAATTTCTCAGCAACTTTTTTTAATACCATGAACACTATTAAATATTCTATCGAGCCCTTAAAAATCATGTACATAAGGAACGCGAACAGCAGAATGAGAGCGTTGTGAAAAAATGTCCTCACAGCGCACATTCGAAATAACCACTATAAATGCAAATCAAACTTGGTATCTTGATGAGAACAGACGCACACAATATACAATAAAGTGATTACAAACGTACCCGCTCCCCGGGGAGGAAAGATGAAGAAATATTGAACACATTCTCTTGTAATACCGTTCTTTATACTATTCAATAGTATTGTTTATTCCATTCTAATTTGCGGATGGAAATTTTACAGCCAAAAGAATTGTTACCTTCTTTCTTTTACTCTATTACTCATAAATAAATAAATGCACCAGACAATCACACCAATCACCTGGTCTCAAGCTAAGGTTTTCCCTTGTACTATGAGTACCAGACGACGGATACTATCTGGGGGCGTCATCCCAGCACACCCAGACCCAAGTCAATTTAGAAAAGTTCGTTTTCCAAATTTACCCGACCAGGAATCAAACCTGAGAACTTTCGCGCTTTGGCCTCCTGCCTTAGCCACTGCGCCACCAAGGCCGTCAAGTCAATTTAGCATATATAACCCTGTCAAAGCAAGAATTCATTAGTCTGCTAATGGCCTTTGATTAATACCATGATAGAAAATTGTTTTTCTTAAGCTTTCCAAAGATGACATGGAGGCCAACGGTCCAGCTTGAGTTTCTTTTGAAACCATAATCAGGTCTGGAAAAAGTGGTCCGCGGAGTCGCTTGACACCCTGCGGTCCACTCCGTTTAGTGAATTATTTTATTCATTACTCATCACTGAACATTACTGAAAAAAAAAACAATACATTAACACAACCTGCAGGATTTTGAGCCTGATGCTCGAACCACTAAGCACCAGCTGCCGTGCAGCTATGACTAAAGTCAAAGTCAAAAATCATATAGTCAATAAATTTCTAAATGTTTTATAGTGCTTTACGCCGCTTTAGTGAACTGTAAAATTGCAAAGAAACAGAAAAATTTCATCTCCCCTTGCGATGTGGGAGTGAAATGAACAGCACGTGCGATACGTAAAGGTCGAACAGTCGGTACGAATCTCTCATCACATAGGGGAAAGTTTTCTGTTTCTTTAAAATATATTTTTATAAAATAAAAAAAGACAGAAGTTCGTAAGGCTTTCAAGTTCAGGGTTCAACAGAAATAAAGCGACAATGGTGATGGTGATGGAAATATCACTATATACTAAAAAAAATACTGTAGCAAGAGTGATGAAAGCTTGTTAAAGCAAACATTATGACGCTAGGATGTTACTCGTACCATATTCAAGCGGACTTTGCGAACTCCATGTAAACGGCTCAATCCGTGAGGTTGTTGAGCGGCCTTCATTGCCATCGACGCTCTGAATGGACGAATAGGATGTAAAATAAATCGTGGAAACGTTTCCATTCACCATTGACCAAACCTATTTTTTGGATGTGGAAATTTTAATTTATTGCTGGCAAGTTCTGTTACGCAGGAGGTTTTTAAACTTAAGTGTACGTATTTAAAAAGTACAAAAGGGGGACCTCATGCTTAGTGGCATTATCTCAGCCAACTACACAGATTTTAGCCAAAAAAATTTAAGCGTTTCGTTTAGGAATATGTAGGAAATATATAATATATAAATAAATGCACCGACGTTAACGCCAATTAACTAGTCTCATACTTAGGGTTTCCCTTTTCGTACGACCTGGTTCTTAACAACGAATACTTTACAATCTTCATCGTAAAGTTCATTTTTCAAACTGACCTGACAAGAATTAAACCCTTCATACTTGTTGACACTTCACTTGAACAAAGCATGTTTGCTTTGTCATCATATCAGTATTTTATACAAGAACAGGATTCCTAATGATAAGCCGTTAAACGTTTCCCAAGGAATAACATCCCAAAAAAATTCCAAATTTTTTACCGACATCAAAAAAAAAGGAGGACGTTCTCAATTCGACCGTATATATTTTTTTTATGCATCAAAAAAATGTGCAGACGTTTAATTCCGAGTTTTTACTCTTCTTTTAGTAAGCCGAACGCGTTTGACTCCTTTAATCAGTACATTCATATTTCGACTACAAAATATCGGTCACAGATTTTCAGGCGCGTGGCCTTAAATATTCAAAAGTTCCATATGGTATAGACACACTTAATATAGCAGAGCAATAGCATCGATTGAAATTTAGAAAAGCGGGAGCATTGGATACGTTTTGTCCTATTCACAATGTATTCTCTTTCGCAGTTAGTGAAAAAGTACTCGGTTTTCAAACGTACCTTTGTTCGCTGTTTTCCAAACGTGAAACTTTTAACCGACTTTAAAAAGAAGGCAATTTGTCCTGTCTTTTTATATGTATGTTTGTTTACGATAATCTCGCGTTTGTTGGAACCAATTTTGATGTTTTGAGATAATAGTGGTTACATTTAGGGTTTGGTGTTTTTATACTTTTTATTTTTTCTGTTTGATGTCTTTGTTTTTGTTTATTACCTAATAACATTGAAGTGACATAAAACGCGTAAAGTGCTTAAGCTATAGAATCAGAGCAATGTTAGATTCGTGAAAAATTTTAACTTCCTTTAATTTATGATATAGAGTTTGAACAAACATAAAAACTGTTATTATTGTAATAACTAAAACACTAAATTCCAACTACATTAAAAATAATAATGGATTTCAAAAAGATTGTATTGCTACATTTTACAAAAGAACAAAGATGAAAATGAAATTGAGTTTAATTACCTTTCGCAATTAGAGATAGAGAAAGAAATTGCTTGGAATTAAAAAGGTTTTCTTTTAATTAAGATATTGTTTGGAGAATTTGCTTAACATTAAAAAAACACAACTGGGATAGCTAGGTTCATCAAATTGTTTCAGGATTGGAGTTCAGGATTTTTTTGTTTCATTTCATTTTAAACTTTACTAAAAATGCTTAGTAGCTATTTGTGAGGGTTTTGAGAACAATAAAAAGTACAATAGACAATCAAGCCAGTCGACTAGTCTCAAGCTATGACTACCAGGAAACTGATACAAACTGAGAGCATCAATTTAGCACCCCTCAGACCCTAGGCAATTAAAAAAACTTTGTTTCCGATCGAATCCAGTACATTTCACGTTTCAGGAGTCCTTTACTTTTGAACTACTCACATGTTATTGCTGAATTTAAACATGGAAAAATACAGTTTCCTTGAAAACCCAATTTTTCTTATCATCTTCTAAATGACTAATTGGATTAAACCATTAAACACTTTGTCAAGATCACAATGTCCTGGTTTTGATTCTTTACATTGTTCCTTTTCGTAGATATATACATAAAAGTATATAAGTATATGTAGGTATGTTTAATTTATATATATTATACAGGGTCTTTCTAAATTAGCTGCGTTCCTTTTAATGGAGGCATCTATACGTTGTAACAAATACGTCCACAAAATTTGAGTAGGTGTTTTATTATGATTTTACAAAGTTATGTTTTCTAACAAAAGTAAAAATTCATTTAACCTTAAAATAGACATCATGCTGTATCTTTTACTAACACATCATAACTGCAGGGTATTGATTGTGTACGTGCATACAACTCACACTACTACTGTACGTACACAATAGGCTGTTTGGTATTTTACGGTTTACGCACACACGGAACGACTATCAGCTGATGCCCTACTGTGACTAATGATAACTGAAAATTCGGATATTATCCGGCTCTCTCACACATCTAGCGTCCGAGAAAGAGTGAAAGAGATGAATAAAGCGGGAAATGTTCATACCTACAAGGTTGTAAATAAGAATGAAAGAGTTAAGACTAGGTACAATAATATCTAAAAATCAACAACACACGCAGTTTGCTCCTCTTAGGTCTTTAGTCAATGAAAAATCACTACCTACAAAAAATATGTTTGCGGCGCGTAAAGGATCTTTATTTGTTTTTAATTGTTTTTTACTTGTAAAGCTTTAGAGTCCGTCAGCTAGCTAGGCAAAAAAATTACAATAACAACTATCAATATTGGCCATCGTCAGAAAAGGAAATTTCTGATAACATAACTTTCTCAGTTAATGTACTTTTTTAATGCCATTTAAGAGTAAATAGGTAGGTACTTACATATCTATGAAGAAAAAACAACATTTCAGTTTCATAACATTTATTTTATTTAATGATTATTCTTCACAATTTTAAAGCCTTTGGGCAACTTTTACAAAAACTGCTGAAATTATCTACCCTGGATGTTAATACAGAGTTTCCACTTTCGAGTGTCTGTTTTACTGAGCATGATATTAAAGACGTTCACTATGCGCTCCTTTAACTGAGTTACATTTGCAATTGAGTGTCCACTTTCACTGTAAACTAAGTCTTCAGCTCGGCCCCACACGTAAAAGTCGAGCTCGAGAGGCATCAGTCCGGGGACGGGCTCGGTAACGGCACAGGTCCTCCACGACCGATTCACCGACAGCCATACGTCTCTGACAGGTTGCACACCGCACCTTCAAACTGAACTGGAGCACCATCCTGGAGTACTAATCCTTGAAGTACAGGCTGGGACGCGTATGAAGTGTGACCTTCGCAATCAATTCTTCCAGAGTTTCTTGAAGGAATCTTAAGCACCGGCAAAACTGGTCATCTGGGGAAAACTCCTGTAGCTTTCAACTCCTGAACAAGCGTGAAGTGGTACGGACGTAGATCATCACACCGTAAGATAGGTACGGCACACACTTTTCGCCGCCACAACGAACGTATCTCCTGCATCGACTGTTGGGTGCCGACAGAAAATGTCCAGTATGCGGTTTCCTCGTTGCACTCGCAGTTGGGGTTTTCCACTATCTTCTACAGGCACGAACATACCCCAGTCCCAAAATCGTTTATGTTCCAAAGTGCGGCGCATTCGCCGAAAAGCCACGAATCGTTCACTCGGCGCGAGCGGCTCGTTTGCAGTGTTGCCAACAGTTCGAATAGCTTTCCACCAGATTCAACTCTTAAAACCACTAAAAACCACTAAAAAATGTTTTTTCACACTCAAATATTTCCCAATAGTGTTGCCAAACTATCGATAGTATTGAAGATCAATATCAAAATAACTATTGATATCGATAGTATCGGCCATGACAATTTTAATAATAATTGATACTATCGATAGTATCGATATGATTTCGCTATCGATAAGTAGGCCATTATTCAATAGTATCGCGTATGAATATTGGTTGAGGTAGGTAGTAAACATTTTAAGGCTGCTGTCTTGTATTTGGTTTGACTTGAACAGTATAATTTAAATACTGCAATAGTATTTAAGGTGGATTCCTTCTGCAATGAGATAATAAAATAACCATGAAAATTGAAGAATTAAAGAAAATTAATAAGAACGTAAGTGTAAGTGTAGTAAAAGTAAATGGCTAAGTGTGTGAGAGATCGCACTTTTAGTAATTGAAATTAAATTTCAATTATCCACTAAAAAATCCACCAGCCACTAAAAGCAATATTTCGCCACTGAATGGGTGGCTAAAACCACCAGGTTTTGTGGATAATCCACTAAGTTGGCAACACTGCTCGTTTGTCGCTCTTTTGTATTCGACCGCTGACATTAGGGGTGCCAACTCCAGAATACTTTTTCATGTTATCAATAACTTTAATAAGATTCGTTTTAATTCATGCTGTTAATACTTATTATGTTTTTTTATTATGGAATATCGTTAAAATTTCGAATTGGCTACTTGACAGTGTTAACAATAAAATATGAAAAGTGTTAGATATGTTAGTTTATTAGTAAAGTAATAATTTTACATTTTTATTTTATAATTAAAAGCATAGTTAGTATTTTATTTTTGCCAAACAAATTTTACTTTTTTTATCTGTAGAACAAAATAACCGAAACGGAAACCACCATTGCAATTCGGAAATGACAGCAGTCGGCGAAAATTATTTATTTTAATGTGGCGAAATAATGATAATTTTACCGATTAAATTGAATTATTGTGTCTCTAATCGTATTAAAAATTTATTAAAACATTTTCCGTTTATCTAAATAAGTCGTTCCTATGCGTATCGGTTCGTTGTCTAGAACGTTGACGTCATAATTGCAACAGTGACGTGACTTGGCGTTTTCGCGCACTTTTTAAATGTGTTCTTATTTTTCTCTGGTTATTTACATTTTTTCCATAAAAATCGAATTGCTTGGGATATAAAATGAACGGGCGCACATTTAACAATACTTTTTAAAAACTTTCAAGTAGCCAATTGGCTAAAGTCTTGGTACACTGAAACACGTCCTAGCAAAAATGTTATCATCTCTCGATAATTCTATTGCGCGAAAACATTTGGTAACTTATTGCCAATAATATTAATAGTTTTTTTTGCTAAGAAAGTTAACCCTTATACTACACTATTGAAGAGTTGAGAAATTTGTATTTCTTCACGTAGAGCGCGAAAAAGTGAATTGAAAATGTTTCTTTCTTTATACTTCAAATAGTACACTTTAGGGCACTACACTAAATCACTAAAGTGCACAATTACATTTTGTCAAGAGCCCAAAATAATTTATTTTTAAGATAATCCTAAATACTTAGTGGTAGCCCTGTTAAAATGATTTGATAATAATTTTTACCTAGCCGCGTAGCTGCCCCGTTTCATAGTATGCATCGTAAACGTATTGTTTAATAGTGTGCGTTTGTCGACGATGTAGTAGTAGAATCAGCTGACATAGGGCGTTGTATTATGTTGACAAGAAGTATTGTTGTTTCCTTGATTATCTCCAAAACTAGCCTGAATTTTTGGCTCATTTTTTTTGTACGTATTCAGTATGATGTATAGAAACCCCCATTAAAAGGAATGTAACTAATTTAGAAAGACCCTATATATTTCTTTGATAGTATTGTTTTTTTTATATATTCATGCACAGTCACGATATTTTCGAATCTGTGTTGACTAGTATAGCATATCACTAGGCATTAAGTCCGCCTTTTACAGATTTTAATAAATAAATATATAAATACGTAGAGTTTTCTTTCTAGGCCAGAACTATTGTAGGTACAAATCTTAGGACAAACACAGCTGACGTTTCTATCAAATCTCCCTCAACATATTGTGTGCACAAAGTAATCCAATTTGTTACAAGCATCATAAGAAATCTCTCCATACTGAAGGGTACGATAGACGAATTGTGCAAACAATTCTATCAAATTCGGAAACAATAAGCAAACAACACACTCTCAGAGAAACACTGGCTCGAACGTATCAATTTGACGGCAGAACAATTTTTCTAGAGCAATATACTTTGCGGGGCTAGGTCATAGACTAACAAAAAGAGCAGTAGGCTTACTACCGAAAACGGAAAGAACAAACAAAGGTTTTGGTTTTGAAAATAAATCGAACTTCAACAATTAAAACGTGGTTTTGTTTACATAAATATTATTCTGTACGTTTAATTGGCATTCAAAGTGATTTGGTTGCAACAATGCCAATTAAAAATTGCCATTTGTCAACGAACCTGACATATTGTGTTTTGATAGTTGATTTCTTGGTTTATTTAAAATGACCGGGGCAAAATGATATATTAGTTAAAGGTAGAAAGTGTTTTGATTAATAATATTCTAGTTTAAACATGTATGTTATTTCTTTACCATCGATTTATATAAATGTGAACTTCTTAGGTAACTGTGACACCTCAACCGTGATTCAGTTAAGACTGACCTGTCAAAACGAGTTATAATAACTAATCCTACCTTCCTTATGTTTCCTACTAGCAAGCGGAGTACGTTAGATTTCTTGCATGAGACGAGAAAGGTTTCGATACTATTGATTGGCTGATAGCACAAAACATCGGTAAATTTATTCGCGTGGCGCATCTTACGCGAATCCAACAAATATTATACACATTTTTATCGCGGAACCGATAACCGTTGGAATAAACGAGCTCCGAAGTTGAATTCGCGTCTTGGCAAACGTAGTGTAGGATGCTCTCAGGCTAGGTGGAGTGAAGATCTGCGCAAGATGGTAGGATGGAAAGGCCTATACCCAGCAGTAGACTACGACAAGCTGATGATGTACACTCCAATGTTCGAGGCCCCTTAACGAATATTTGAACTTGATATAAGATTATTTGAAACTACTGATCTTAGTTAGACTATGGCGACATGCCATTCTGCCCACGGAACTACAGGCTCTCACCAGCGGGCACGTATCAATAATTCCTGTTGGGTTTTATTTCTGCTTCGTACCTACCATACTGGTATAAGACTGCAACTGAGGAGGCTGGACATTATTAGCTGTAATCAGGTAGGCTCCGTTCACAGGTTACAAGATAAATAAATATTGGACAAAATAACATACTTTAATCTGATTCTGTGGTAAATAGCTTAAGCACTTGTGTTACAGAAATCAGACACAACGACAATACCACTACACCCAGAACCGAGAGAATATGGAAAAGTTTGTTTCCTATATTGAACCCGGGACCTCAGAGATGGCGCGACGCCAATGTCCGGCTCGCTCGCCTCTCGGCTAGCTACCATTTTAACGAACTCTCCTAGCTATTGAACTAAGAGTCTTGGATTAGTTTCGCACCCGAAACCCCTGATAATACATATTTATATTAATTCTTGGAATAATAGTACAAGTAATTTAATGAGTTGCCGTCTTACACTGTTGAAACGTAAGATAATAGTATACATCTGTATCTAAGTTAGAAATGTAAAGATAATTTGTGTGTAATACGGATTTTTTTTACGATGTTGATTTTTTATAGAAAACCACTTGACATAATGTAGACATTACATAAATTACTTCGATTGAAACATTATTTACATCGATTGAAACTTTTCGCTCGGTTCCATTTTATTACTATGTAGGTACATATACTTTTGAGGGCGTTAAAGTATTGTTAAAATTTTGTCCAAATAAATAAAAAAGAAACTATATTTAGTCATCACTCATCATGTTTTTCTAGTACCAATAGGTATGTTTTATGTTACAAAACGAACGGATTATTGTAACGCTGGTCCAAAGTTGTATCGTCATTTGTTAGTAGCTGTCACAAGGGTCAAGCTACGTTAAGACTGGTATACTTTTTGATCGGTGAACCGCACATCAAGATAAACACTAGCAGTTCGATTTCAGTTCTTATCCCCGCGACATAAGGATGGTACAAAGTCCAAAATGTACAATCTGACGTAGGTTCAACTGTACACACCAACACCGCATTTTACACTACTCATTCACCGTTTCTACAACATCCAATAAAAACTCCTGAAAAGCAAAAAGACGGAACGAATTAACCTCTGTCCAGGATTAGGCTTTCACGATTCTAGACTTTCTGTTTTCGAAGTGAGGATTGAAAATCGCAAGGTTGTCGATTCTGATTACGCCAGCGGCCCGTTGATCGTCACCTAGTGACGTCAGACCTACGCTTGGCTCATTAGTTGTAATGAGCGGTTCGGAGCTCATTAGCGACCGAAAGCAACCACGTGTTAGCCAGGATTCGAGTACTAAGTCAAGCTGGAATCATTGATTTACCAATATATTCTCCATTACCTGGGCTGTTCGGGAAAGTAGATTTCATTGGATTTGGGTCGATTATTCTTTCGTCATTTAGTAAGAAAATGGATTTGAAAAACTCGAGTGTTCTGTAATCTACATACTAGGAGTACATACACAATAGTATTCATATTAATATTATTTATTGAACTCCATAAGTAAATACATTTTTTACATATCGAATTGATAACATTTAACAACTGTACACTTAATTTCATAAATCTGCCTGTCTTTACAAAGTGTTCTACCCATCGGGGTTCATATTATGCACTGTATCTGAATGTAACATCAACTTAAACCATATGATGCATAATATAGTTTGTTAAAAACTAAAAGAACAAGTCTTGGACCCTCGTGGCCTCGGCAAAGTCAAGAGAAGAGAAGAGAGGATATGTTTAAAAATGTATTGATTTTGATTAATTTTATGTAACATAACAATAAGAGAGAAAATTGGTATTTGTTCAAATTTAAATGAAAAATGTTCTTTGTAATACTAATTTAGAAAGTCTGTATAACTGATTTCTGAAAATTGTTTGTGCAATGTGCAAAAAGTTTTCGAGGTAGGGTTTAATTGATCATCGACTTCATTAAAAAAAAATTGATATTTCATTACCATTCATAAGACGATCCGATTTCCTATTGCATGTCATGGCCAGATCTGATGCAAAAAAATCAACCTCACTTTCCAATCCGAACTCGCTCTCATTCAGTTTCCAGTACAAAATCTCTAAACTGATATACGTAGCTATTTTGACTAAAACTCCACGATAAGAAGTACAGATCATTTAAAATGTTAGCGTAGAAACGTTCCGTGTTCGCAACGCAACAAAAATAGAACCATATTAAACACAAACTAAAAACATAAGATGCACCAGAGTGCCTTGAAAGCAACCACATCCCCTGCTTACTCGCATTAACAATTCCACGACAGAACTAGGAGGTACCAGCAATATCCGTTCCCGAGCTGAAATCACCAATTTAACACAGAAAAACACAATCCAAAATCACCCTTACTACGTCCCTTTAAGAGCAGATACAACTGCAAATGGCAACGTGGCGCTGGAAACCAACAATACTCTTCAAGCTGGCCTGTAAAACGTGCGATGTGACGGCTCAGGCTAAAATGGCCGCGCATCTATACAATTCATATGAGCAAGGAAATTGTTTGCACTATATCCGGGATTTGGTCCGGAGATTTCCGACTCTCGTAGCTTTATCTGCGTTACAAGGGGTCATTGAACTTAGGTAAACTACGGCGAAAATTATGGTAAGTGGGGAATAAAGGGTTTGGGGCTACGAAGTCGACGTTTTGCTACAAATATTTACGTGTAGCGGAATACATTCATTAATTTGCTGCTAACTAGTACAAGGGGTAAGGTACGTAGAGTAAAAAAGGGTTTATATTCTCAAACGAGAGGTAAATTACAAAAAATTAAAATAGAAAACAAATAAGAATAATAGGACCTAAGTTCTATAGATAAGCTTTTACGTGTTAGTGGGGTGATCCAAAAGTAATGATAATCAATATCGAATAATGGTTTTTTAACTAAAAAGTATATTTCTCTACAAAGACGATGTTTTCATCCAATACCCACCACCGAATGTACCATAAGTTTCTTTTCCCATTTTTAAATAAGGGTAACATTAAGGTCCATTTTAGTTTCACACGGCCAGAAAATCAACATCATAAAGTTATTGTGGGCTTCACTTGTGAGCAAACATTTGCGGGCTACGCGCGTAATCCGCTTAGCCGGAGATCTTTAAATTACCCCATTGTTGGACCATGCATTCATGCAACTTTCGTCCGAGACTGCTCGAGTTGGAGATTCGGATTTCTTTTCACTCGGAAATGAAGGATTACTCGAACGGAGAGGGATTGGTAATGTTTTCTTTCGGAGTTTTGGCTGTGAATATTTTTGTATTTACACGTAATAGACTTGTGGGGGCCATACTTACGAACGGTATATAAAGGAACCTTTGTAGCAATTATTATCGTTACACGTGGATTTAGTGTTCAAGCGAAATTGTGGAGTTGGTGTAATTGTAGGAAGACACGGAAAATCAGGTGAGCCAGTTTATGTCAAATATTTATTTTTAATGAAAAATTTAAAAGTAATGAAAGAGATCCCCAAAGATATGTTTTAAATAAATGTTTAAAGGACACGAGAACGGCGTGATATTCTATAAAAAATACTATTCAGATGCTGGCCTCGTGGTGGACTGGCGATGTCAATTTATTAAGATCTCTGATTAAGTGGTTTATTAACATTTCTGCAACTACCGAAGGCTAAGAGGTAATTTCAGCTCAGTCGGAAGAGCATCACGCAATACGGGAAGGTCGTGGGTTCGGATTCCACAATCTCCTGCAAGGAGAAATGACATTTGTATTTCCATAATATATTTAAAGTTCGCAACAAATTTACTTTAATTATTACAACTAAAATTAAATTAAAATTTAAAAACCCCCGACACAAAAAAGTGTCAAAAAGCCCTTTTATTTGATATATGTGTTGAGGGAGTTGTAAAAAAAAAATTGGAAATCCGTCATTTCCTACCGGCGGCCATCTTGGATTTCAAAAATTTGTCATTATCATTATATTTTGCTAGTCAAGCCCTTTTAAATTATAACCCATATTGTGGGAGTTGTGTTAAAAATGCAATCCATAATTTTGTGACAGCGGGCATCTTAGATCGGTTTTTTATCAAGCATAGCTAAGAACTAAACAAAAAAATCAAAATTGGTTCATATGTTCGGGAGCTGAGATGCCATAGACAGATACACACAGAGAGAGACAAGTCAAATGTATAACACTCCGTCGTTTTTGCGTCGGGGGTTAAAAAGAAACTTCAAGATATGGAAAATCAAATACCGACAGAAACAAGTATTCATTTTAATCACCTCAGCGGCATACTCAATGAACTGCTAAAATCATAACCCTTCCTCTTGACTCCGCGTCGTCTGTTAAATAATTAAATAGATCGCCAAAACACAAACACCTACGGCCAATGGTGTGCGAACAATGTTCAGCAAATATTTGAACGCGAAGTGTGCGTAATCCTTAAAGGACCCGTTCTCTTCAGAGTATAACTATTCTAGTTCAATTGTTTATAGTAGGTATTATTTCTCTAGACTTTATAGTTCTACTATAATCCCATGGCACTATCAATATGCAACGGGAGGTGTGGGGAGGATTTAAGCGAGTAGTCCCCGCTCGTCTCAAAAGCGGGGAATCCCCGCAAACCCCGTTGCTTTTTCTCCCAGGCAGCAGTGCAGTGCATTAAAGGGTTTTCCCCTTAAAAATATAAAAATGTTTATTTCTAACTGTTCGTCATATTTATAGAAAATTTGAAGATTCGTAATGTGTACTGCCTGCTTGTAGCAATTAAGCTGAAAATTTAAAATTTAAGCCACAAAAATAATCATTACTCGTATCGTACAGAAAACCAACAAGACTTCCCTCGTTATCGCTATTTTAAACAAACCTTTTTGGTACTTTTCCTACAATATTTCTCTTATTTTTAGAGTTTGAGGACGCAAGAATTCTCTATAGAGAATTTTCGTTCATTTGCGGAAATTTGAGGCCGAAACATACGATGCTATCTGATACGTTTGTGCACAGTTCCGGAAATGTTTGCTTTCTAAGCCCCAGCAAACTCAACAGAGCTTTAGATACAAACCTATTGTAACCTTATATACCTACTGTTATGTACATACTTGAAGCAGACTGTTATATATTGTATTCGGAGTAATCGTGGCTGTGCTGTTGAAGTTTAAACACAAATATTGGGATAAGGATTGGTTAAATAACCATTTCCAAGGTTATGGCTTTAGAATGATCGATTTTGCAAAGAGTGAGCGGATAAATAGATAGATAGATATACTTTATTACACAAAATCTTTACAGAAATAGGTTGTACAGATTGATTATAGTACAATTTAGGTGGTTTTATTGCTAGAAAGCGATCTCTTCCAGACAACCTTAAGGTAATAGTAGATGGCGAGAAATGGGTACGGTCATGCAACATAAATACAGTTTTATGTTGCATATTTTATGTTATTTATTGTGGATTGAGCGTATTTTATGTTTTAGTTACTTTCATAGCGTTATTTCAAAGTATCTTCTTTTATAGGGAATAGCTACTCAAACATATAAATGGTGTTATTGGTCTTAAATCACGTGATTAACTAAGACAAACAAATGTATCAAGTTGCAATGAAATAACATTCTTACTATAGCCACTTAATACATTTGTTGTATGGCATATGGAAGCAAAAACCTCCTAATGATAATCTGATAATCAAAATCAGATTCTAAAAAATCGGACTGTAACAACTTTAACACTAGAAATAAGCACTAATTTGCTAGTGGGACATCTATTAGTGAATAAGTACATTAAGTCTTCATCATCGGGGGGCCTGGTGACACGTAATACAGGTCCTTGAACCTACATGGGCACCAGTCTCCCACGAATAACATATCTTTAACTAGATAAGAATTATAGCTCTGTATATTCATACATGTCATTTGTGGAGTGAAAATAAATTGATTTTTATTTTATTATTATTATTCTATGGCACTAAATCTTCATTCCTTTTTTCATATATATATATATATATATATATTTAAATCAGGTTTAAAATAAAGTTGAAGGTATACCTACAGTGTTTGACCAAAAAAAATACTTTTCTGTTTTAAACAATGTTTCTAAGTCGAACAAAGTTAGCTCAAACTCAAATATTTCTTTATTCAAGTAGGTTACATGTAACACTTTTGAATACAATGCAAAGTGATTCTACTTCCGGTTCGGAACCTATATCTACCGAGAAGACACCGGTAAGAATCTCAGCAGATAAGTTACAGTAGCAGTATCTAACTTATAGCTATGTGTAGAACACTTTGGACCAAGTCATATAGTTATAGTTTTATTTTGATGAGTGAAAAAAGCATGAAGTATTTTTTTATTTTAAGAGGTAAGCTGGAGCAGACCAGTCCCCAAAGGTGGCACCTGTTCACAAGTATGACGTATGTGCCAGCCATCGCTTAGCTATAAGGAACTACGAAGAATCAATATCTGTAATATTATAAAAGCGAAAGTTTTATGTATGAAGATTAATACGAGTATGTTTGTGACACACAAAAACTACTGCATACATTTCGTTAAATTTTGTAGACAGATTAAATATTATTGAAACATAATGTATACTTTTTTCTTGAAAAATAACAAGAATAAAATCACGAGTAGCATTATAAATACAGAGTACATTTTTCGCCAAAAAGGCTTCGTCGACAGAAAAAAAAACTTACAAATCTGAAATCTAAGTTATTCCGATTGCCGACCGATTCTTGTCAAAGACGTCCGATGAAAAGAAACTTTCCTATCTCTTAAATGTAACGTTTGGATTACTTTTGAATATTTGAGAATGATCTTTAGGGGCCAGTGCAGTTAATGGAGTTCAATACTGGATTTAGAACGAATTTATCTATAATAAATAATTAATAAATGCGCCAGACGACCACACCAATCACCTGGTCTCAAACTAAGGTTTGCCTTTGTACTATGAGTACCAGACGACGGATACTAATTGAGGGCGTCATCCCAGCACACCCAGACCCAAGTCAATTTAGAAAAGTTCGTTTCGTAATTGTCCTACCCGGGAATTAAGCGTTTTGGCTACCTACCTAAGCCACAGCGCCACCGAGGTCGTCAATAGGTATTCTTTTATTTCAAAGTTAAATTAAAATTCCGCTGCTAGAAAGTTTAATATCAGCCTCGTATAAAAATAAATAGCTGTATACTCAAGTCTGCTTCAATACATTTATATTAACTTTCATTCGAAAGCTTTAAAAATTTAAGTATTCGAAAATAGGTAAGAGACCTGTATGAAAACCAAATTAATTTTTAAATACCCATAAAACCCGGTCAAACCCGCACCGCTCCGCAAGTTAAGTAAAAAGACAAAGAAACGGAACCAAATCCCTTAAACGTACTTCCCCCTCACAGATAATTACCGTGGTCCTCCCTCCGCACCCTCGCGTGCCTACCCAGATGAGAGGATAACAATTCCTCTTATTAGGTACGAATGTTCTGCCCGTACCAGTCTTCGAGATTTCCCTCTGAAATTATATCACTAAGTAATATGTAAGAATTATTATTTTATTCAGTACTTTAGTAGCCGTGCGCTTCGAGAGATGATGATTAAACCCCGGAAAAGTGCGAGTCGGATTCAAGCGTGGAGAACACTGTACCACTTTCTTCAAAGATTTTATAGGTCCATAGTTTCATGCAAAATACTAACAAATCATAATGCCCTGGGTGAGGTGTTTAAATACAATCACTATTGCTAAAAGGCCGAAAATGGCATATTGTCAATTCAATTTAAACCTTATATGATTAGAGTCTGGAAATAATTGAATATCTATCGTTATGACGTAAGCAACATATTTACTAGTAACTTCACTCACTTAACCAAATGCAAATTTGTACGGTACCAAAATCAGTGAGATTTACACACAACTAAATCTGAAAAGTTACTATGGTCCGTGCAAATTTGCACACTAGTAATAGTGCAACCGAAACTCAAAACGACACATCCCTTCCTTGTAACAACCTAAAAAATCTCCTAAACCAATGTACCCCCTTCCACTCTAATCAGCACCAAATGACCCGGCAGCGACCTTGCAAACCCAAACTTTCCCAATTTATAAAACTAAGTTGTACGCGAAATTAAATAACGTTTATATCGACTTCAACTTCGGCAATAATTTCTTGGGCGTTAGAACTTGGCCCCGGGTTCTTTCGGTAATTAATAAGATTCGGTTTTGATTAAGCAAATAAATGATTCCGTTACGATTGCGAACGTTAAAGTTAAGACTTTTCGTTTCGCGCAATTTGAGCGTTTTGTGTGAGTTTTGTTAGGTTTGGTGCACAACTCAATCATCGCGGTCTTATTCGGATCTCTATAGATTATGGTACATATACACGTCGATGACATTCTTAGAGCATCTCAAAAGTAGGACTCTTAGAATGATTACATAATTAAGTATAAGCTGCAACTGCTAGCTAATAGTTTAGCGCCGTTTGCGTAATTGGCCGCGGCCACCTCTCTATTGTATGTGGTTTTAGAGCTTTCGCATTCTGTACTTCACCTCAGACATGCATTTGTACTGCAGCGGTGTTGGACATTGATGCCATACTTTGTATGATCCCACAATAATTGACGTTGCAGCGCATACCAATTTTGTTAACCACCGCGTCAACCGCCAAATCTTCCGTCACGTCTATCGCAACTTTAACCGCCGCGTAATTCGCCTAGTCATTCGGCGCACGGCTGACTTTCTAAGCTGACTAGCACTGGTCAATTATTGATCATCTGAATATTACGGCACTAATTGCATACGATTTAATCATAGTCATTGAACAACAACAGGCAGGCTTCAGCTAATGTGAGAGTCACTGCTTCGTTAAATTGGATGTTTAAGCTCAAATTTTAAGCAAATCTATCTAAATATATAAAAGGAGAAACTGACATATCAACGCACAGCCTAAACGGCTAAACGTAGGCACTTGAAATTTGAAAGGGACGTAGCTTAGGTACCGTAGAGGTGCACTAAGAAAGGAATTCCCGAAATTCCCACGGGAACGGGTATAAGCGGGAAAAACCTTTTGTATGAAAAAATCTAAAACGCTTAAGTTAGACGCTTGAAATTTGGCATTCAGGTACCTAAGTAAACTTGAAGTTTAGTTGCGACAGAATATTGCAAAATTCCCACGGGAACGGGAGTTAGCGGGAAAAAACTTTTGTATGAAAAAATCTAAACCGCGTAAGATAAATGTTTTCAATCTAGCATGCATGCATACCTAAGTAAATATAAAGTTTCTCCCACAGACACAAAGATCTCTCTTTTATAACTCGCCACGCGGACGAAGTTTTTTTATTTATTTTTTATTTATTCTAGCGCAGTATATTGGCTCCTCCCAGCCTGATGGTAAGCAAGAGAGGAACCCACATCGCGATGACAACGGATTTGATATCAAAATATCCTATCCGTTAGCATCGCCATACTGGCCCGCAAGATGTTTCTTCACGCTCCTTTTGAAGGAATCCATGTCAAAGAAAGGAGGAAACACATGAGCCGGCAACGGGATCCACTTCTTTATGGTCCGACAAAGATAAGAGTTACCGAACTTTTTTGTTCGTGATGGAATATTTTCCACGGTGAAGCGATGACATCGTTGGCCGGCTCATGTGGTTCTGTGTAGGAAAGGAAAGGGTGGGATAAGGGAAAATAGTTCCTCGGAACACTTCCCATGATAAAGTCAATAAAAGACACTTAATGAACCAATGTCTCTACGTAGTTGAAGAGGTTTAAGGTTCCCAGTAATCTCTTCATTGTTAATTATGCGCACAGCCCGTCGCTACAACCTATCAAGGGCATCCATGAGGTATTTGGCGGAACCGTCCCAGAGATGCGAGCAGTATTCCAGGCAAGACCGGACTTGAGTCTTATATAAGAAGTCGCGGGCAAAAGCTGGTAAAATAATAATTATTTATTATCGTTACAATACGACTAGACAACAGCACCGGTTTAATAAGTGAGCCATGAAGCAAGAATTACCAATATTTATTGTGTGTCTTTTGGTTTCGTTTTATTAAAATAGTTTTTATAGCTTGTGTGGTATACTTTGGACCAGACGGGAGAACGTAACAGTTCTTATGAAACTTGTAAAGATTGCCTCCAAGTTCAACATCAAAACGAATTCGAAAGGTTGAATTCTTGAGGTTAAAGCTATTTTTGTACCCTTTTCGTCTGATTCCTGTTAACTAAAATAATAAGCATTGAAACTTAACACAACCAGAATTGTTTTAAGCGGAAACGGATCTGTTTGGCTTCATAGAATGAAACGAGAAAGTTTTTTCGTTTTGAACATTACACCATTCAAATGAAAATAGCTTATCGATGGCTTTCAAAACAAACAGTTCATAATATGTTCTATAAAAACATTAAAAACTTGAATAATGATTGAGTGGGAGTCTGAATCGCGCACGAAGGTTTACGTACCATTAATTAGGTAAACCACAGTAAGTAAAACATTGCATTATATTATATAGCGGCAATAGACGTACATCATCTGTGATAATTTCCATTGTAAAGATTTAACCGTTCTTGAGATACAGCCTGGTGACTGACGGACTTTGGACTTCAACCCTTATATCGTGCGCATAGGAACTTATATCGAACTTCAAGTGTTTACCTTCACGTGCTATTGGCCGTACATATTTATAACGCGAAAAGCCATTGCAAATCTTCAAAGGCACCAGGTGTGCACGCCGCCTTAGTCCCGCCAACGCGTTCAAGATTTTTAACTGATCTCCACAAAGTTTATTTTACAGATCTGCCTGTTTTCCTGTTTCCATCTTCTTGGAATCGAAGACGGGCACAAAAATACACGTGCGAACGAAATTAGTTAGTTATGTCTGAAAGTTAAGGTCGATTCGATTTTTTTGTTTGGAAATTCACGCGAATTAACGCGACTCAAGTTCATCTTGTCAAGTACAAGTTCACTCATACTTGCATAGCATTTTATCTTTCACCAGCTGTTTAGAAACGGGCTGGGTCAAAAATGTCAAGTAGTATCTAGGTCATTAAATTGTTAATAAAAATGATAAAAACTTATTTTTTCATTTGCCAATTCAATATAGAGAGGTAGGGCTTAGCGATTTATGGCTCGAACTGGAGCAGCCCGACTGTTGAAATACCTCGACCTTACAGAAGACACCAGCCAAATAACATCACTTCTGTGTTGTTGTGTTATAGGTTGGAGGCTAAACTAGTATTTAGTTTTATGCAATAAACGGAAAAACTGCTTAACATTTTTAAGATAAACGATAATCAATATATTATGACACTTCATCTAATACTGGACATCAATGGTAAATCAGAAGCTAAATTGAAAAGGAAATTGATATCCAAACGTGAACAATACCTTTTGTCTTCGCATTAAGTTCCTTAATGTTACGAAGTAACGACAGTAAGACATGTTCAAACAAACAATATGTTACTGTACTGTACTACTTCGTTCCGTTAACTAAACAAAACAAAATCAAAACCAGAGCAATATTTCTGTTACTATTATCTTGTTTAATATATTGTTCACGTTTTTTAAGTTATCTTCACCGAATGTAAAAATGTAATAACGCTTTGGGCAAAAGATATTAAGATCCCTGTCACATGACTTGTGGCAATTTGAGAACAATTTTTTTAATAGTTGCTTGAACATAGAAATCAGTGATGAATGTGTTGGCAAAAACTAAACTAAAGTAAATTTGTGTACTGTAATGCTGTATTTTTGTTTCTTTGCAGAACTAAAAAGACAAGATCAAAAATTACGCCTTAAAAAAAATATAA
Organism: Glyphodes pyloalis; assembly: GCA_037074685.1. Lineage (NCBI taxonomy): Eukaryota > Metazoa > Arthropoda > Insecta > Lepidoptera > Crambidae > Glyphodes > Glyphodes pyloalis. The sequence continues at coordinate 1,158,658 of JAYKKO010000030.1, read as the reverse complement.
TTGTAGGTATTATTTCAGTCCTCAATGAACATATTGATTTCCATTCTCACGTCTTCATCGATCTTTTCCATTACAAAATCACCCAGAGTAATATCAAAATTTCAAAGAAAAAGAGAATTCTTCACTGTTTATTCTTGTATATTGTACCTTAACAGAGGAAATTAGATCATTCTTTTGCTGAGCAGAAACGTAACTTTGAAGTGTTCACAGACGATTAAACGTTTCCGCGTTTCTATTTTAAATTAATATCTGCGGATTTTGAATGTGAACCCTCGCCTTACCCGATTACGGAAAATTTAAGGAGGTTCGATTTTTGTACCCACTTGTAAAGTCAGAATCTCAAATTTATGAATATCCGAAAATTTTTTCATTGAATGTGGTCTTCAAGTTATTTACTATTTCTTTACTTAAGCGTTTAAAAAAACTTGTTTTTTATGTACACATCATAAATATGACACGAAAAATGTATTACACTAGCGGTCCATCGTGGTTTCGCACGCGTACAACCCGCTTTTTTTCTATATTTTCCACAGATTCTTCGCAACTATTGGTTGCAGCATGATGCTATAAAGCCTAAAGCCAACCACGATAAATGGATAAAGTATACTCAACACATACATATTTTTAAACGGTTTTATTTAGCTTACCCCGTTTGTTTTTTCAATTCGAACCAACAGTTCCTAAAGTTAACAAACTTATTACATTACTATAAATAATATTCCATAGTGTTTAATTAACATCTAGAAGTTCTAAATATTTGGATTCCCATTTACGTGATTTATACATGTTTTTTATATTAATTTGTCAAAGTAGACGTAATGTGACGTATATGCAGAGCTACGCCAACTTAACTTAAGCGATAACTGACGAATTGATATGACCTACAGAATGTATGGCTCAGACGAGATAGACCACGTCTGACACGACCAATCCTGTATATGAAATTAGCCTACAAAGTACTGTTACGCGCCACGATCGATGTAAACAGCGCCATCTAGTGTGGAAAGGCGGGACTACAGAGAGTCGAGACGCGTACGCCAGAATTTACTAGAACAATGACCTTGACCGAGCGTACGGCCGTTCAAGGCCGCACTGCGCGCGAATGTTCCGGATGTTTCTGCGTTGGAAGGTTCGGGAACGGCCACGGCAATATAAAAGGCCGGGATTCACCGCGACCGGGACAGTATTGAATTAGCGATACAAGTGATTACTTCGAAAGCGGTTTTGAAGTGCGACTTGGGAGCGATTGTTGTTTTAATTAGTGCGTTTTAAGGTTGTAATTAGTGGCGTTCAATTAAAGTGTGACTTTTGGTAATTTTTATCGGCTGTTTTTATTGTCACGAACCCGAAGCTCGTAACAATTGGTGTCAGAAGTGGGATTTAAATTATGCCGATTTTACCTAAAGACGACACGGAGGGTATCCGTACCAGGAGTCAACGCCAACTGGAGACGGACCAGAGACGTTTTGGTGGAGCTTTGCCACAGGAGTCGGAGAGCCAGTTATTAACCACGGAGGCTCGCCCGTCCACAGAAACACCAGCAGCATCGGCAGCACCAGACCTTGCTGCCCTGATGATGATGCTGCAGGAGCAGTCTCGTCGGCTGGAAGAACAGCTTAAACGGGACAAAGAGGAACAGGCTCGCCGACAGGAGGAACAGGCTCGCCGACAGGAGGAACAGGCTCGTCGATTGGAAGAACAGCTTCAGCGGGACAAGGAGGAACAGGCTCGACGCCAGGAGGAACAGGCTCGCCGCCAAGAAGAGCAGATGCTTCTTTTGAAGGACCTTCACGCTACCTTCGGGAAAGACATAAAGGAGGTGAAGGATAAGGTTGCTCAACATGACAACCGCCTGTTGGAAGCTGAAATACGGATCGACCAAGTCATTAATCGGGTTGACTACGTAGCGGCTGATGTGAAGAAGACCGTGATGGCAGACGTTAAGAAAACGCTGGATTGTCTTAAACTTGGAGAAGCAATTGCAGCTCCCGTAGCTACAACACCTTCGCTACGTGGATTTAAAGTGCCACCGTTTGACGGAACTTCTTCCTGGTCGGCCTACAAAATCCAGTTTGAGGCAGTCATGAAAGCGAACGGCTGGGATAAAAATCAGGCCATGACTGCCCTCACCCTAGGCCTTCGTGACCAGGCCTTATCAGTTTTGGAAGCTCTCGGTAAGGAAGTGACTTACGAGCAGCTCCTTGAGGCTTTGGAGGCTCGATATGGCGACGCTCACCTGGAACACGTGTTTCGAGCGCAGCTCAAGGATCGTGTGCAACGCAGTAACGAAAACCTGCAGCAATGGGCTCTCGAAGTGGAGAAGCTGGTGCGTAAAGCATACCAGTCCGTACCTGCGCTTATTAATGGGAACCTGGTGCAGGCATTCATCGACGGCATCCACGACATTGAAGTTAGAGCTGCTGTGAGGCTCGGGCACCACGAGACGCTAAAGGATGCCTTGGCCCATGCCCTGGAAGTGGAAGCTGCGCGACAGGATCATCGATCCCATCGCGTCAGGGAGGTTGTAGCGGCTACAGTTCGGCACTGCAATAAAGGATACCGCCCTAGATGCTACGACTGTGGGGAAAGGGGCCACCTTCGATCCAGTTGCCCTAAGCGAACTGCAGAAAGAGAACTACGGCTACCTGCAGACCTGATCATCAGAATACCACCTGATGCTCCAGGCAGTATAATCGATTATGCGAATAACTGGCGGTACAAAATAAATGACATTTGTGAGCACGTCAGACAATCGGGCCAGAAAATGTCGGGAAAAATGAAACCCCTTGGTGACCGCAAAGTGAACAGTAGAGTGTTCGACGAGGGTCCACAGATGAGGTTGCGCAATCCAGTCCACAGCAGAGGGAGATCTCCTGGGCTTCAGTCTAGATGGGAGGGACCATACCAGATTGGGACTGGGGGCAATGACGTAACCTACCGGAAACAGAAAGGTGCAAGAGGCACTCCTAAGATTGTTCATGCGGAGAGATTGGCGCGTTATTATGGAGCCGATAATGCTCGGGACGAGCATGTCTTAGGAGGGGGCAGTGTTACGCGCCACGATCGATGTAAACAGCGCCATCTAGTGTGGAAAGGCGGGACTACAGAGAGTCGAGACGCGTACGCCAGAATTTACTAGAACAATGACCTTGACCGAGCGTACGGCCGTTCAAGGCCGCACTGCGCGCGAATGTTCCGGATGTTTCTGCGTTGGAAGGTTCGGGAACGGCCACGGCAATATAAAAGGCCGGGATTCACCGCGACCGGGACAGTATTGAATTAGCGATACAAGTGATTACTTCGAAAGCGGTTTTGAAGTGCGACTTGGGAGCGATTGTTGTTTTAATTAGTGCGTTTTAAGGTTGTAATTAGTGGCGTTCAATTAAAGTGTGACTTTTGGTAATTTTTATCGGCTGTTTTTATTGTCACGAACCCGAAGCTCGTAACAGTACTAAGACCGCTACCGTTAAATTTTTTATTAATGTTGTGATTAATAGCCCACATAACATATTCTTAAATGGATTTCACTACAAGTACGAAATTTCGATCTAAGTTAGTTCAAATGTAAAGACTGTGATATATTATACAACGTGTAACGGAAAGGGTATAACAATATCAAAAATACCAAAGCAGTTAACGGTTACAAACTGTATTGGACCATTTGTAGCTGTGTACACGCATTTATTGATTCAATATTTTTTTTTGAAAAATCAGTCAAATACAAGTCAAAATTTTGACTAAGTCACGCTTGCACAACACTATCACAGTATTGTTGGAATCGTCGAAAGACTTGGATGTACCTACCTATTATGCTATTAATTTAAATATCACAATGGTGGTTCATCTTTTAGTGTTTACTGAATCACATCTGAAATTTGTTGGTTTAGCGTTTCTCATTTTGACAATTCAGTTAAGTCATTGAGTTGTCGTCGCCATGACAACATCTTGTGTTTTTGCCTTTCTGGATTACCTACTTACTACGGATAGCCTAGTGATATTTCGTGATGTCTTTGAGCAATCAAGAATATTCGAGATGATTCTCTGTGTCGGAGCAACTGACGGCAGCGTGATGGCCGACCGAGAGCTAGAGAAAGAGATTTACGAAACCATCAAAACGCTCGTTTCCATCTGTGGATTGGGCGAGGAGGTCGTATCACATGGCCAGCTCGGTCACCAGACCTCACTCCGTTGGACTTCTTCTTGTGGGACTACGTTAAAAGGAAGGTGTACGCTGTAGCATGCTCGTCAAGGGAAGAGATGATAGAAAGCATCAAGGCCGCGTTCTGTACAGTGACACCACAAATGTTGCATAATGTTCGCGCATTTTCTAAGAAAGTACTAGGCGCGCATGTCGAGGAAGGAGGTGGAGAAATTCAGGATCGCAGTGATTGTAATAAAGTGATAACGTGATTTGGGGTCGCTGACCTCAATAGTGTTGTGATGCGTTTGTTTACGTTTTAGTCAGTCATTATAGTTAATCATTTTTTATTTCATAAATACAATAAAGTGTTTATTTTAACTCGGGATTTCGTATATAGAATCTATACAAGGTATAGTATCCACCTACTTTCGATTGTTACCCCCTTTCCGTTACAGGTTGTATAGCAAAAAAATTATGGGATATAACAGTTTTGACAGCTGCCAAATCATTAGTGACCGTACCTACAACTAAACCTTAGTCTGTTGAATACGTATTTTAAGTAATGATCAAAACATACCTGTTCTTAAAAAATAAAAACCAAGCTGCAAACAAATTTATGCAATATACGTAGACGTAAGTCCACTCCTAAATAAAAACTGCTTAAATATAAAACTTAGACACCCTTCACATCGGTCTCAGACTCCATTAAAATAAAATAAAATAAACTAGCGCATCGACTCAATCGACTCTTGATTAACTTGCGAAGTTCGATTGGTTCTAACTTTTTCTTCTTTCGCCTCAAGACGAAGACAAACCTACCTACAAAATTATTGTCTAGATTCACATTTTAAACTGGTTCTGCTAAAGTCTATCCAAATATTTTCGAATAAGTGATGACGAAAATGGGTAAACAAATCTGATCTTAGCATTTGTGGTACTATGGTACCAATGTCTGTTTTTTAATGGATTCTAGGTACTTATGTCAAGCCGTTGAGCAGGTAATTACCGATGTACAAATACAAATTTTGTTATTTGACATATGTCAAATCGGTAATGTTTTTTATTTCCATAACACATTAAAATTGACTTTTAAAACAAAAAAAAATCAAAATCATTGCCATCATTTAGCAGCTACGATGCCACACTCACACGCACACACATAATAAAAAAAGGCTTTTCACACGTTTACTTTTACAAAAGCATTTATGAATCGTCAAATTATGTTCAGAATGTTGCCATCGAAAGAAACCGACAAAAAACTCGAAAGTTCCTCTTTTCAAAGCTAAGAAATATGGTAACATGCAAAAAAAAGAACATATAAATAATATAGCTTATGTCTAGTGTAGCTTTTTTTTTTATATTTCTCTTCAAGATTGACCTCAACCCCAGGTGGGTTGAAAATGTTAAGTGGTAATGAGGTTCTAGCTTCAGGGCGACAAGTGCAGCATAATAAATCTGTTACTGGACTTGTCGCCGTTACCTTGAAGGCTTGTCCCTTGCTACTAATGTAGCACCCTCCAGGAGCTCTGGAAACCTTACTCATACGCAGGAACACAACAACACAGAAGTGATTGCTATGTGGCTGCGGTCTTCTGTAAGGTGGAGGTATTTCACCAGTCGGGCTGCTTCCGTTCGAGCGATAAATCGCTATGCCCTACCTCTCTTATACATAATTAATGCTATCAAGTCCAAACATTTTGTAATTTGTATAGTCTTCTATTTTTATACAAACAGACACGTCCGGCTTAAAACACCCAGTCGGTTTTCGTAGAGTTAAAAACAGAATTTACGCTGACATCTTCTAAGTTTCACAGTTGACTACCCCGCTTAATAATTCATGGTGTCTATTCCCCGCTCATAAAATGCATGGTCGCGAGTGAAACCCGATAGCGCGTGAAACGCTTTGAGATGCGACGCCACCTCGCCGAACGCGCATAATTTTGGAGTATCGGGCGACCTGTTTGCGATTCTCGGGTTATGCATAAGTTAGAAGTTTTTCCGCAATCTGGCAAAGTTTGAACACCTCTTTGGAGTTTATATGTGAACAAGCGTGTCCGTTAAAAAAAATGGAAATATCGCTTTTTTATAATGAAAGAAAGAAAGATAATTTATTTGTTAAAACATGAGTAAGTTATAGATGTTACATATCATTGTAGTTCTACATGTTCTTGCCTTGTAGGCATACAAATGATAATTATTTAGTATTATGTTCATTTAAAATTATGGGAGAGGAATGATCGAATTAATACATCATATCATAACAATTTGGCCTTAACAATGAAAAGTCACTTACGATCTACAAAAAAATATGTCACTTACATACTAAACAGAATGTAAGATATGCCCAGTTACGATAATAATAATAAAGTACAGAAATGTTCCCACCTAATGGGGTAAAGTATTAAGTCCAGGTCCAATGTTTTACGTTATGTGTCAAAAATGACAATCCGTTTTAATCCAACCGGCTATGAGTCGTTAATACCGTTCCATATCAGCCGTCATCAGTCGTCTGTCGGTCGTTTTTAGCTTACGCCTCGTATAATGTATTACTATCCGTAATTAGAACGGATCGTTTTTATTATTATTATTAAACGGTTTTAAACGGTTTTATTTAGCTCACCCCGTTTGTTTTATTTATTATTTACTAGCTGTGCCCGCGACTTCGTTCGCGTGGACTACATCTTTCATGGTCGGTTTTACCCCTTTCTCCCCTAATATTCGAAACAAAAAGTAGTCTATATTATAATCCAAGTTTCGAGCTATATTTGTGCCAAATTTCATATCTCTAACTTCAAAAATAAACATTTTTCCATATAAACTTTCAAAGGTGGTATTACCCCCATCCCCCTTATTTTCTAATAAAAAGTAGCCTATGTCCGTTCTTGAGATTCAACGTATACCTATACCAAATTTCATCAAAATCCGTTCAGCCGTTTAGGCGTGAAAGAGTAACAGGCGGACAGACAGACAGAGTTACTTTCGCATTTATAATATTAGTATATGGATAGTATGGATTATTGGGTCAAATTGAGTACATAATTCAAATTTCACCCTCTTCCTGTCAACCGAATAATCTGAAATTTTAAATACACTTTGGATTTTGGTGACAATACAATTATGTTTATTGTTCACTAACATTATAAATTCAAGATGGCCGCCGATAAAAAACTGTAAAAATCTATTAAGCACTTGTGTTACAGAAATCATAAACAACGGCGGCACCACAACACCCAGACCCGAAACAACACAGAAATGTTCGTTTCCCATATTGACCCGACCAGGGATCGAACATTACATGAATTTTACAAAAATACGTCAAGAGATATCCAAGAACCCAGTCTTAAGTAAAATCTCATAAGATTTGAAGCATGAATGTGTATTCTTACGCGGTCCATTTAAACTCGTAGATTTTATTAAGAAACCCGATCGGAAAGGTACGGATCCAATATTTGCATTATTAAGTCAAACGATTCCCGTGTAATCGATTCGTATACATGTCAATCCTTACGTTTGAAAGGCATTCGTCCTTTGTAGTGATAATATTTTCATATGAATAAGGTTTTATCGCTAACAGAGGTAAATACTACGCGGAACCTCCGTAGTCAAGAGGCGAACGAGCCGGATTTTGATTTCGCGCCATCTCTGAGGTCCCGGATTCGATCTCCGGATTCTCCGGTCGGGTCAATATGGGAATGAACTTTTCTATATTGTCTCGGGTCTAAGTGTTGTGGTACCGTCGTTCTTTTTGATTTCTGTAACACAAGTGCTTAAGCTACTAACCGCAGAATCAGAGCAATGTAGGTATGTGATGTTGTCCATTTCTTCACAATATCAGGCTTTCAATGGTTGGAGCATTGAAGATTTTGTTACAGAAGACGGCAGCTAAGAGCGTGACGTCAGTACTACTGCACCGGATTGCCGCGTAGAGACTAACAAGAGAGGTAAGGCATAGCGATTTATCGCTCGAACTGGAACAGCCCGACTTGTGAAATACCTCCACCTTATAGAAGACTGCAGCCAAATAACAATATATTCGGTGTTATTATGTTCCTGCGTGTGAGTAAGGTTTCCAGAGATCCTGGGGAGGGGAGGGGTGGTATTACATTAGTAGCAGGGGGAATACCTTCAAGGTAAGGGTGACACATCCAGTAACAGCTTTATTATGCTGTACTTGTCTATTGGTACAAGCATTCCGCTGAAACATACGTCATGCTTGTGAACAGGTGCCTTATTTGGAGACCGGGCTGTTCCAGCTTATCTCTCGAAATTAAATACTTACTTAAGAACTTAATTGTTTCTTCACTCATCAAAAAAACACAAAAAAAAAAGTTAGATACTACTACTCAAACTAATCTATTATATAGGTTCCGAACCGGCAGTAAAATCACTTTGCATTATATTTAAAAGTATTATATGTAACCTACTTGAATAAAGAAATATTTGAGTTTGATTTTACCTCTCAAAAGGGTAAATGTTATGTACTAGAGGTTTTTTTTGTGTCACCTCGTGACTTTAGAGATCGCAAACTTTGCAATATAAATAAATCTCGCTCAATTCAAATATACGGAGCCCGGAACTTTTTTGCATATTTCATTGTTTGAAGTTTCGGATCGGTGCGGGATTAAACCTCGTATAAATCTCGGAGGTGACCTTATTGAGCAGGATGGCTCGATCCTTTTGTTGCCAAAGGAATGTCGATATGCATGATGGATGTTACATTCAAATTTTTTGGTGGGTAAATAAAAAGTGTTCCAAAGTGATATTGTTTGCAAATAGTTTTTTTGTTAAAGACAGAAATAGATACAGCAGTGGAAATTACATGCCGAGAAAAAGTTATTACATGGAGCTTTTTCTGATCCGTTTGAATATTTATAAGGTCGGTACGATTTAGGCCTTCTCCTTATTTACATAAAAACCTGTAGCGTTTCAGACTTACGTATTGCCATCTAGCCCTCTTTTAACAGTCTAGTTAAAAAAAACTCTTTTTTTTGTCACTGACTGATCCGAAAACAGCTAGAAGTTTTAAATTCTACATAGTAAATTTAAAACCTTCGCGTTCCCTTTTTAACGTTTAAAATAAATTAACTGGTCTAAACGTGACAATATTTTAGTAATTAATACGAACAATTTGCTGCCCGACGTTTCGGTTAACTTGCACCAACCGTGGTCACGAGCTCAGCTCGCGTCACCTACTTAAAAATGTTGTCGCGGTTTGACCCGTTAAATTATTTTTAATGTTTTAGTTATCTATTAGGCCTATCATGCGCAATATGTAGGTATAAGTTATCGCATGAGACAGCAAAAGTTTCGATACTGTTAATTCACTTACAGGACACCGCACTCGTATTTACAGCCAATCTGCTAACAACTTCAATCGATTTTGACGTTGATTAAGAGCGCGATAAAAGGACAATGCCCAAATTACTGTGGACGAATGTACTGACCTAAAGATTTATGTGTCATGATCAAAATAGCTTATTTAAAGTAAGTTATTTATGTATATCTTTCCTACGAAATTATACCTATTCTCGTTTCCGGGGTATAAAAATATTAAAGAAAACACATTGTATGGTAGGTTATAAAAATGACACCTATAGGAACCTATTCTCTAGAGAGATAAAGAACCATAGTAAAGAACAGTCGTCAAATTGTCACTGTCATGAGGTCATGTGACATTAACCAGACGTTAATCGATTTTATGATTGTGATTGTCTAAAATCGTTATTATGTTTTTTTATTTGATGACAGTTTAATACATTATGTAAATATTTCTTGCACGATTAAAACATTTTAAATTAAAATGGGTACCTAATCATAATGATAGGAATGCATTCTCATCGTTACTGCACATTATTGAAAAATCAGAATCAATTCGATTGCTTTCGTTATACTTCAAGACGTATACCTCCCTACTTTCCCTAATGGCTGAAATTGCCAATGTATCGGAAACTATAAAATTACTTATATTTTTTAAAAAATTACCCCCAAAAAAATTTACACCATTTCGGTGTTTTTCATTTTAGTGAAAAACACCGAAATGGTGTAAATTTTTTTAACTTTTTTTCCCCAAGAAAAAGATTGTGACACTACAAACTTTATTTAGAGTACTGGCTACGGGCAATCTCCTTAGTCGCGTGGCGCATGCTAGACCTGTATGACTGTCCCAAAAACATTGCCGCAATAATTGCTAATCACGTTAGTACATGTTCGACAATGCTTTTGAATAGATCTAACAAACAGAATCCCAAGTAAAACGACTTGATTGAAGTTTACTTTTATTCCGATAAGTCAAATAGGCGACTGTTTACATTTTAATCACGATTACGTATTTGAGCGGAGTTTGTCTTCAGTTTCAAACGCGTCGCGGCAGACGATCGAAATTAAACTTGAGTTTCACTCGACCTCCGCTCACGTGTTTGATGAATAGGATCGACGAGTGCAAAATTCCCGATCGTAAATCTAAATATTGTTATTTTATACTTTTAGACTGAGGGCGCCGGGCCGCCAGACTTACGTTGTCGGACAAAAAAGATCCAACTTTTTTTTCTTTTGCTGGATTGTTTTCTAGTCACTGATGATTCGTTTTTAAATATGATGGTAGTATGGGATATTATTTAAAAAAAATGTATTTGACCAAATAACTTTATCAAAAATGTAACTTTACACAGTACTCTACTCCAATTTCTACGCTATTCTGTTCCTTTAAAAGGGGCGTGAAGAAAGCGGGCCAGTACGGCGACGATAACGGATAGAATACTTGGATATCAAATCCGTTGTCATCGCAATGTGGTTTCCTCTCTTGCTTACCATCAGGATGGGAAAAGCCAATAAACTATGCTGTTATATAAAGAAAACGAATTCATTGTTTGGTAGTTCCAAAAAAAACGTTTAGCATAATTCTTCCCAAATACGGACTGATATACTTGAAACAATTTATACTTAATTAGCTCGAACCGAGACCCTCAGACCAAGATTCAGTCCTATAACTACGAGACGATCTAGGCGCCGTGTGATCCTCATTGATCATTACAAAATCCTAAAATTTACCTATTGGTAATCATACATACTAAAGATGTAGGCGTGAGGTCCCACTGCTACGTGATTGGTAATTACTGACACATATAACAATGGCATATCAAAGAGTCAAATAAAAAACTTAATAAACCTCCCACGCAAAGTGTATTAAAAGATAAGGGAAAACCCCTTAAAAATAAAAAAACATGTAAGGAAGTGTATATACGCTAAGGCATATATACATAATTATTTATATATTTACACTGCTGAATCGTTATAAACCAAACATAGCTATGAACTACCTGAAGGACTTTCAAATATAAAAAGCACATACGTTTGTGAGCTACAATGCCACAGAAATATACACATACACTCACAGACACCGATAGACATCGTAAATAAACTTACGAGTTTAAAAAAATAGTCTAGGCAAACGTGCCTAAGCAGACCAACAGATCTAAACCGTTATGACATTACACTAACGTAATATCCCATGGTGGATAGTGAAATTTTCCATCGGTAAGGTAAAATCTCTAGACGTACACAATTTATAAAAAGTTATGATCTAAACTTGGCAACTCCTGGCTCTTGGTCTACATGTTTACTTTCGAGTTGGTTTGCTGCGACTCGAGTGTTTTGAACTTGGCTCCTCGATCCAAGTTTAACTTTGACTTGAGTTAGCGTTCCGATTTTGTGTACCAAGCCCTCTTGATGTAAAGTGTAAAATTTATAGCAGAAAATATTTACTCTCAGAAGAAATTTCTTCTTAATATTTTTTATGGCTAAAACTTCAGCCATTATCAAAATCAATTGATCGCATAGTTTTATTTGATCGCATATATTTGTAAAACAATATTCCCTTTTTGAATTTGAAAAATATGCAATCTTTATCAATAGTTGAATTCTTCTGCCTTTTTCAACTACACAACTTGGTAATTCCTAACAAAATTAGTTCGCTTCATCAAACGAACTATTTACGAACAGTTTTGAAAATTTGCCAAGTATGTGTTCGGAATTTTCAATGGCATTTGAATTTATAACATAGAATTAAAAAGATTACGACTATTTTGATTGACACAGAGTAACTAGGGTAACAAAAACCCTAAGCTAGGGGACAAGAGAGAAAGCCAAGTGAAATTGTATTTTCACAGATGGTGTTCTGATGGGTGACCTTACTATTACGGCGATAAAGATTGAAAGGAAGAAAACAGTATCCTACAAATATTATATAAGCTATGTCTACGAATTTATGCGAGTTTTGAAGCCTAACAGCGTAGTAAATGTAATGTTCGTTTTTCTAAAGTCGATCATAAATTAAATTCCCAGAATTACACGGAATTCCCAATTCTCCACAAAACGTTTCTTGTTTTGTGATTAAAACACTACTCCCTACCCTAAAACTGTTCCAAATTACCATAATATCCCCCCCCCCCCCCTCGTTAATGCATGTTTGAATTACAAATAATTCCGGTGCACCACGGAGTATACATTACGATCGGTGCAGCGGGACTTTGACAAATGCCCAGCCATAATTTTCCCGATCTCTCCCAACGTGACCAGTTTATCAAGACCTTCACCCCCCTCTTAGGTATTACAAAACCAGAGGTGTTTAAGGAAGTGGTAAGTTTAGCTAAAGGTCAGAATACGGTGGATGCTGTAGAAACATCGTTTGGGGCATTATCGAGCCAGTAAATGTGCTAAGTCAGGGCTACTTATCTGAGCGATTACTCTGTACTAAGTGAAAGGAATTTGCATTCAGCATGTGGGGGTTCCATGTTAGCTTGTTATGAGTCGGAGCAATGGATTCGCTATTTATGGGGACCATGGGCAAAGAGAGCTTTGCCCATGGTTGGGTTAGAGACTTTACCTTGCCTTGAAATAACCGTAAGTTATGAGACTGCAAAAAAAACAAAAAATAAAAAATAGAGTACAAAATTCGTTTTTTCTTCGTCTTAATATGTATCCTGGTTGGGCAGCAAAACATAATTATGTAAATGTCTCGGATTTTACATTGTAGCTTCCGCAAGCTTTACAAGGACATCCAGACCTATTCGGATCCAACAGCTTAAATGTGAAATTGAGAAAACCTCACAAAGTGACAATGTTCCGCGCGGGATTTTAACCTACGACCTCCTGGAATTTGAACCCAATGCTATAACCATATTTTACGAGACAAAAAGTACCGATGAATGGAGTTTTGAGTTTATTTCGTTTGAATGCAAGGGAATGCTATATACGATTGATATCATGGCATACTGTTTATTTTAAACTTTGAACAGCCCCTGCGTCGTGCACATAAGATATAATATAGAAACTGCAAGTGTTTACAGTGGCTTGCTGTTGACCGCACCAACCTTTTTATATTCATGAAAATTTATCTTGTTATTATTATTATTATTTTTTTATCTGATGTAATGTGTCTGTAACTTACATAATTGTGGAAACTTTGCTGATTTAAGTGTTAAACTAAGTGTATTATTTAATCTGTAATTAAAAAAATTGTTTGTTTCCCAAATAAATAAATAAATAAATAAACCTGTTGCGAAAAGATGGCAAAGTATGTACTCATCCCACACCACAATAACAATATCAAACATACATATTATACAATTCCAATTTTTCATATGTATTTCTTAGACTCCAATATCAGTGTATACTGAAGTTCTCGCTTGTACAGTTACGAGCAATGACATGTACACACTTTAGTCCTTATGCCGTTACAATAAAGTTTACTCCAAGACTGAGGCAGCATACATATTATATCACGCGATTGTACGCCCCGAATGAGACTGAAAGGCGTCTCCAGCTACATGGCCGAAACAAAAAAGCCGCGAAGAAACGGCGCAAAGTAAACAGTCCAAGGCAAAAAGCGGCAACAACCACTCTCATTAGTGATTCCGCTCGCTCGCTCGCTTCTTGTAGATTCGCTCAAATTGCGTTTGTATCTGCGAGTAATGAGAATGTTAAATACCACGCTGCGTGGAACTAATCCCGAAGATTATAAGACGGTTGTATGTTGAGCGTGGATACAAGTAATGTGGATACGTGATTGACATAAATAGCATGTCAGAGTTAGGCGGAAATTACCCTCCTATATGGCAGCAAATGTAACATTTATTTATTTATTTATTAAATAGGTACACAAACAGTATACATATAAAAACATTACAGACAAAAGCAAAAATATTACAAAGATTATTTACATATACCAATTAAAGGTGAACACAACATTGCTTAAAAGCTAGGAACAAAACATAAAAAGAACACAAACAGAAAGGGATTAAAATGACATTAAATTAGAATTAAAAAAAAAGAAACTTACACGAACTCCATTAACTTATTTCTAAAACATGGAAGCGAGTCATAAAATATATCAAAATCTAAATTTCTCTATAAATCTAAAACATTTCAGTCTATGTAAGCCAAAATGCATGATAAAAACTAGTAATCTCGTACAGACCGATTTTATATTACTATTCAAGGGAGATGTCAGCAAATATAACGTCTTTTAAGCTTAAAGACTTTCGCGTTCCATTTTAAACATTTACCAATAATTTAACGGGTCAAAACGCGACACCAACTGTCAGTCAGCTCGTGACCATGGTTGGTGCAACCTAACCGAAACGTCGGACAGTAAGTACTTCGTATTAACTTCTAAATTTGGTGTCGCGTTTTGACCCGTTAAATTATTTTCAATTTTGTTAAATATAACGTCTTCGTCTTAAAAAGCCCAAAAAAATACTAGTAATCTCGACTCGACCGATATAGCTTATTGACAGATCAATTATCATACTTCATATGGTTGAAAAAAGTATCCATTCAGTGATTTTTAATGAAAATGTTACAAACTCAGCCATACATTCAGAATTTTTTTTTAATTGCACTTCAAGATTGACCTCATCCCTCCTGATGTTAAGTGGTAATGAGGTCCTAGCCTAAGGGTGACAAATACAGCATAATAAATCTGTTACTGAACTTGTCGCCCTTACCTTGAAGGTTTGACCCCTGCTACTAATGTAGCACCCCCCAGGAGCTCTGGAAACCTTACTCACACGCAGGAACACAACAACACAGCAGAAGTTATTGTTATTTGGCTGTGGTCTTCTGTAAGGTGGAGGTATTTCACCAGTCGGGCTGTTCCAGTTCGAGCGATAAATCGCTATGCCCTACCTCTCTCAAAACACACAGTCTATACATTCTCACAAATTTTCACATTTCAAATAGTAGAAGGAATCAGGATGTTTAAAGGACAAGTAACAGGAATGGACAGTGAAAGTGGGTCAGCTGATAGTATCTCGTCTAGAGCGGGCAGTGTGAATTATTGCGCTCAGGGACCATCTCCTTTACAAACAGCCCGTGTCCTGCATGGCTATGGGTGTTCTGAAGTCAAATACTACGTTTGGGAGACAACTAGAAATATCGCTTTCGGTAAATTATAGTGAAGTAAGCACTGGTTTATGAGTCCTGAGTAATGGACTTGATTCGGAATTAGAATGGTTTGAATATCTCGAACGTAAATCGTATTTTTGATCACCAATCCGCACTTGGCCAAATTAGGAACCAATAAAATTAGAAGAATAATAAATGCGCCAGACAATCTCACCAGTACCAGACGACAAACAATTACTGGAGGCGTCATCCCATAACACCTAGAGCCAATAAACAAGACCCTGCTCATGTACACCCTCAGGATATTACTGGTTCCAGATTAAATTAAACCACAACACTTTTACTTGTTCAAGAGCTTATTTATTCGTTGTCAGCCGGGACACTTTTACAAACGGCGGTAAATCTCATCGCCGCAATATAAAAGGGATAGCGACATCTGTTATTACAGAACAACAAATCATATGACATCAGCTATCAAATACGCCATATTGTCCTGTACAGCCAAGGTAATAGAGAAGCGGACTGGGTTGAAAATACCAGAGTGTTTTAGATTGTTAAATAGCTATTTATAAATACTTAGACACAATTATGTCAAGTCGTAGAGTGAGGGCTAGTTAAGTCACTGGTGGATAATGAAAGTACCCACTGATGACGTCTGAATTCAATGTATCGCCGTTATTTTTTGATTAGGTGGAAAATGAAAAAATACGTGTCGCATATTTTTGAATAATCTAACAGATGGGCCGTAAACACAATTCCGCTTGACAAAAAAAATAGTAGATTAAGTTTTCAACTTGACGAAGAATAGAGACTGGTCTCTTTTTATTGTAACAACAGATTAAGAGGTAACTAAACATCATCACTGACTTTCTTTCTTTTGAACATAATTAAATAAACACCGCGAAAATGTAGAACCACTATTCTACGTTCAGATAAATTATTTCCGGAGTAAAATTAAATTAAAAGTGTGAAATAGAAATAGCCCATATCCGTTGCTCCAAGAAGTTAAACTTCACTTGAATTTGTTGTGGAGTTTAAATTG
Source organism: Glyphodes pyloalis (assembly GCA_037074685.1). Lineage (NCBI taxonomy): Eukaryota > Metazoa > Arthropoda > Insecta > Lepidoptera > Crambidae > Glyphodes > Glyphodes pyloalis. The sequence continues at coordinate 1,142,072 of JAYKKO010000030.1, read as the reverse complement.
TAAAGGAGTGCAAGAATGCATCCGAGGAGTTCGCGGAAAGCAACATGAAATTGCAGTACATTTCTGCAGAATTGGGCTGATGTAACAATGGGATGACTGCACAACTCTTTTAATACAGTTTTGTATAGCGAGTCAGGTTAGTTAATACAAACATTTACTTGTTATCATTGTCATTGTAACATACTTAAATTTATTTTGTTTCAACGAACCAAAATTGAGGAATTATTACCAATCCCATATTATAGTATGTGCTCTTGAATAAAGAATTCCAGTTCTCCTGTTCAATAATAAAAAATAAATCACTTTAAAATATTTTAACTTGTGCATTACTTGCATCAAAAAATTGTTGAATAGAGCGTGTTATTTTTTATACATTACATTTATTTTACTAACTTCTCCAAATTCGAATAAAAAAGCAATGAAAAAGGAACGCAGCCATGAAATAAAATGCAAAGGACCTACACACCAAGTCCTCAACGTTTTACAACGAAATTAAAAATTCAAACGGTAAGACCCGAGCAATCCTACAATTAGAAACCCAGAGCACGGAAAAAACCTAAGTGCATAAGAGTGGAAGTGTGGTTAAGCAGTGGATTTTAGTAAGAGCTCCTAATGAAACATTCAAACTTTTCTCATTGTGGCCCGGCCCACATGCTTGCAAGAATCACTGCTACCTGCACTAGGAAAAAGGAAACGTTCTAGCGTGCCTTTGAGTCTACCTTCCCGTCACGAATTTGCTGATCGTATCTACTCTGTGTCTCTAAAGATAGAGCTCAAAATTGCGTCATATCAGGAGCAGTATCAGCACAACCTTGTTTGTTTTCTGCCAAGTTATCGCCGCAGACGTCATCTCCTTTTCACTTCCTTATTCTTATAATCTTATGACTTATATTTGAGCTTTTTGTTCGAAATACAGGCAGGACTTTAACTTTGTTGGGGAAATGTTCTCCAGTCAGAAGGTCGGCAATGTAGCCGGTGTATTATTTACGGTTTTTCGTAATTCGCTGCAAGTTCCTTTTGAGGAGCATTGCGGATTCCTACTTTGACAATTGCTTGTTTTTATTGCGTTTGACTTGCTGTTGCTTTGATATAAAAGTGGTGCAGGACTGTATGGAAAATTCACATGTGAAGGAAGATATTCTGTCAATACCGTATATAATGTTTGTTATGAACAAAAACAAGACAAAGCTACAGCAGTGTATTTCAAGTAGATAAATACTACTTATCTTCTTTTACTGAAACCTATTTCTGAAATATTGGGATTTGTTATTTGTCAATTCCCTTATCTTATTATTTAAGAAAAGTTTATCAGGTCTCATTTTTAGCAATGATACTTAGGCATACCTTTATTGGTTTTATAGTTTTAAATACTTGAAAATCGGCTCGTTCCTAATGCGTAATTTGTGTTGAAGTAAAAGGACAAACCGAATGCTATGTCGTCTAAATGTTAAATCACAAAAAGACATCGGCTAATTACTTGGTAATGCCTCAAATGTGTCTGCAAATTTAGAAAACATTAGTTGAAATCAAGAAACGAGGACATTATCGTCTATAAAAACACCAATGACGTGCTAGACAATATGTTTTTTTATTGAGCTTGTGAGGTTTGTGCTTTTTTAGATGATATAAGTGAATACTTAATATTTTATCACTTTTAAAACACAGCTGTATGACTTGGTCCGATATCTTCTCGGTAAATATAGATTCCAAACCGAACGCAAATGTATATAACATTGATTCGAAAGTGTTTTACGAAACCTACTTCAATAAAGAAACATTTAATTTGATTAAAAGTGAATTATATTTTTAACTGGACTGGTCTGCTCCAGCTTACCTCTTAAAATAAAATAATACTTTATGCTTTTTTTCACTCATCACAATAAAACTATATGACTTGGTCCAAAGTGTTCTACACATAGCTATAAGTTAGATACTACTACTGTAACTTTTCTGCTGAGTTTCTTACCGGTGTTTTCTCGGTAGATATAGGTTCCGAACCGGAAGAAGAATCACCTTGCATTGTATTTAATGACAATTCAAAAGTGTTATATGTAACCTTCTTCAATAAAGAAATATTTTAGTTTAAGTTTGAGTTTAACCTTTTCCTTCTGAATTCCTCGCGTAATTAATGGAATTACCCAAATTTACCGCTGATACTTCATAACAAATTAATTTCATAATATATTACCTCATCCAGGTTGGTATTTCAATTCCCGACTAACGCACCGTTCTCCATAAAACCCGTAACAAACTCATCTAGTACAAAGAAGCACCGCCTCCACTTAATTTTCCTTCGCCTTAATTGTAAGTCTACTCGCCGTAATTAAGTAGTTTGTCTTAAGAACACAAGTTGGAAGTAATTGTTACAAATAGGGCGCAGGAGGATGCGGCTTTTTAAGTACAACGCTGGATGATCGAAGGACATTAGAGAATTACTGAAGGTGCTTGTAAATCAGAAAAGAAGAAAGGAAACAGCATTTACCTACTCCTGAAGACATCTGTAGCCAAGAGGCGAGCGAGCCGGACTTACGTCGCGCCATCTCTGAGGAACTGGTTTCGATTCCTGGGGGTCTACTCTCAAAAACCAAACGAACAAACGAAAGGTTTCGTTTTTAAAGATTATTCAAAAGTTTGGGAATTAAGACGTCGTTTTTGATTTGCAGAAATAGTATTCTGTTTATTGATAACGCTTTATTCGCATTCGAAGTAAGTTGGTTGCGATTTTGAGAATTAAAAATTGTTAATAAAACCTGTTTTATAATCACAACACTGGCAAGATGATTGTTCTTTCTAGATTTAAGTTTAAACTATTATTTTGTCTAATGTCTTTACAACACTCTGTCATTCTCTTACGTATAAATCTGTCTCTGCTACCTTTATTATATTCTTTTACCTGAAGTTTCCACTTGGTTTTTCATTCCAATTTCCAACTAAAATTGCTATCCGTCGTCGGATCCGACATATTTCGTTTTAGGGAGTAGACCTCCTGGTCGGACTCGTATGGAAATCCAACCTTTCCATATAGTCTTGAGATTGGGTGTTGTGGTCCCATCATTGTGTCTGATTTCTGCAACACAAGTGCTTTAATTAAAAGGGCAATTTTTGTGATTTTATCCAATAAAAAATATCTCACGTAAAGTGATACATAGGAGTAGTTAGCATTAAATCAATTAATTTTATTGTTCCGATGTTTCAATGGATCAAATAGATATAGTCGAAAGTTAAATATGAGGCATTTTTACTATTACTATAATATTTTGGAGTTAAATTACTTTAATCTTACCTAAATGGCTTAAAAAGTTTTATCTGAAAAAAAAATTTTAACTTTGAAAAAGACTCCTACTATATAGGAATTTTACGTAATGCGTTTATAACATGTATCTGATTAACGCACTTAAAAATTATAAACGAGATTCGTATCAATATCATCTACGCTACAAATTGAATCAAGATCTAAACATCTTTTCAATTAAACGCCTTCGTAACGAAGATATCATAAATTTTCACTTAACAGTAATTAATTCTTTATTGCAATTAAAAGTCAGGCAGCAAGCTTGTCAGTAATGAGTTAAATTGTGCAACAAAGGATCTGCTGAATTCACTCCGACCTTTTTAAGGTTCCGTACCTAAATAGTATAAAAGCCACTAGACTTTGCTGTCTGTTTGTCTGTCTGTCTTGGCCGTATCGCAGACGTGATAGATAATTGAAATTTTCATAGAAAATGTAATTCTGTTGCCGCTATATTAAATAAAATATAGTAGACAACCTCCGTATATTTATTTATTTATTTATTATCTCTGAGGTCCCGGGTTCGATCCCCGGTCGGGTCAATATGGGAAACGAACTTTTCTATATTGTCTCGGGTCTGGGTGTTCTGGTACCGTCGTTGTTTCTGATTTCCGTAACACAAGTGCTTTAGCTACTTACCCCAGAATCAGAGCAATGTATGTGATGTTGTCCAATATTTATATTTATTTATTTATAGTTTAAGTCTATAGAGTTTGTTTGCTTATTTGAACACACTAATCTCATTAATTACTAGCTCGGATTAAAAAAATATTATTGTGTTGGGTAGTTCATTTACCGAGGACAGCTTCAGGCCATATAATATCGATCTGTGATCAATGTAAGTGAATTCTTAGCAAAAAATGTGGAAATAACAAGAATAGAATAGAAGGGAGCCGCTAGTAACAGAATAAAATGAATATTAAAAGAGGTCCCATGAATAATCAAAAAGTTATTCTTTCTTCGTTTATACTCGATACTTATTACAGCAACAGGGCATTGATTCAAACACGCCAGAAACTTATCCGATTCGTAAAATTAATGTTTGTCCCTTTCTAATCTTTTAAAAGTATTATGAAAGAGATTTTGTAAATAAGTATCTAGAAACAAGTAGCTTGATATATTCGCAGAGTAACTCTGTTCGCCTGTTTATATCTCCGGCTTTCACGCCTAAATAACTGAACCGATTTTGATGAATTTGGTAAAGGTATACGTTAAACCTCTAGGACGGAAACTAGGTACTTTTTATTTTAAAAATAATAAGGGATGGGGGTAATACCTCCCTTGAAGGTTTATATGGGAAAATGTTTATTTTCTAAAATAAAGATATGAAATTAGGCACAAAACTTGGATTCAAATATGAAATACTTTATGTTTCGAATTAAAGGAGAGAAAGGGGTAAAACAAAATCTGTAGTCCATGCGAACGAAGTCGAAGGCACATTTAGTTATATATTCGCTTTAGCGAGTCCAACTCGCACTTGGCCGGTTTTTTACAATTCCCAAACACAGTGTCATGAATAAGAGCATACTTTCATCTAGCACCCGTGAACCAATTAAAACTTCTCGTTGACTGGTAATGGCTTTTGTTTCTACACTCATGAATTCATAACTCGAAACAACTAATTACTGTCCAGGTCAACTTTGATCGAGTGATTAATGCGATGACGGGGTCAGAAAGATAATAAATATATATAGGTAATAACATAACGCGCCGCACTATGTTTGTGTCTCCTACATACGTCATGCCATATGTTGAGTCTGAGCATTTTACTTTTAAACTTTTTTTTATAAATTTTAAGACTTTCGCGTTCCATTTAAATTATTTAACGGGTCAAAACGCGACACCATTTTTATTTAGTAGTTAACACGAACTACTTACTGCCCGACGTTTCGGTTAGGTTGCATCAACCGTGGTCACGAGCTGACACTCGTCAGTTGTTTAAAACTTTTTTTTTATAGTAGCACAGTACCTATATTGGCTACTCCTAGCCTGATGGTAAGCAAGAGAGGAACCCACATCGCGATGACAAGGGTTTTGATACCGTAGTATCGTATTCGTTAGCATCGCCATACTGGCCCGATGTTAAGATGTTTCTTTACGTTCCTTTGGAAGGTAAGGGAAGGCGGAAACACATAAGCCGGCAACGTTTTCTTAATGGTGCGGCAGAGGTAAGAGTTACCAAACTTTTTGGTTCTACTTAAAGACATTTTCCAAATGACTAGTCAACTCTAAATGGGCCAGCCCAGCATCTCTCTATCGCTATTCAGCGAGGAAATGTAGCCAACTTTTTGGACACCTTACCACAGGAACCTTATTTATTTATATAAAATATTTATTTTACTATTATTATTATCAATTTATATACTTAATCAGATATTGAAAGTTATTATATCTATAGACGTCACAACATACTTAAGCTCAGTGTACAAACTTAATCAACGAATTGACGTTAGTCAATTTGCACGCTTTGATATGTCAGATTTGACAGCTGTCAAATCAAGTTACCGCTAAAGTAGGCGCAACAGAATCCGGTAAAGTACTCAGAACAGAACAAAACAAACAAATATACTTGTTTGTGTATTTTTGTTTTGTGTCTCTGTGTTCTTTGAAATCAGTTGCGTCTCGTCGTCATCGTTATTATATAAAACAATTTCCTTTTTGTCTTTCATTTAAAAATAGATAATTTTCTACATTCTGCAGAAAATTAATAACTTAGTAACACGAAACAGAAATGATTGCGTAACTTAGCTTACAAGTGACCGAAAATAGAAACTTGACATATACCCAGCAGAGCACTCATCAAACCTACACAGTAGTGAGCCTAAAACTTGAGAACGGGAATGTTTAAGTTAGAAACGGCCTCGAGGCGGGATTTGTCGGGAGTCGGCTGAAAGTTTAAAAGTTGGCGGGCGTCTTAACTATCTTAAGGCCAATTATTGCCCAGAGGAAGATCGGGTTAGTTGCTCACTTGGTGTATTGGAATTGGGGTCGGTAATATTCGGCGGTGGAGGTATCCAGGGGCTAGGGCAGTGCGCCGGGCTCAAGCTCAGGGGCGCCATTCTTGATTAGGAAAATTGTCAACCCGGCATATTAAATTGTATTTAACATGTATAGGGGCCAGTCTTTGGCATCGCGCCATTTTGAGGTTCTATGTTCGTTTCCCGGTCACCTGACCGTCATATTGACCTCAAAATGAAAAAATAAGTTTTCTATAGTCTGGCTGTTGTGGTACAGTCAAGGCCACTGAAACTAAGCAAGGGCCCTTGGACACACAAACATTTGGGGCCAATTTGGAAAGTAAAAAACCAATTATATATTTTTTATTATTATGTAAGTACATATAGGGGGGGGGATTTGTAAATGGAATCTTAGATATTTATCTATAGTATACGAAGTTATAAAATATTTTATGATAATCTTCAAAATAAAGAAAAAGGAGTCAAATACAGTATGATAATGTCATAGTTTTTAACCAGCAGCATTCTATTAAAGGATAGACAAATTCTTGGCTCTTCGGGGCCCTCTGAGAGTCCCCTGCGGGTGCCCTGGGCAAGGGCTCCGTGTGCCCTTATGGCGAAGACGGTTATCAGATCAGAAAACAGATTTTTAAAAACACTGTTTTAGCTACTTACCGCAAAATCAGAGTAATGTTTCATACATCAACATTCATTTCAGTCCAATATTTATTTATAATATATTATCGTGTACGCCTATGCCAGTGCGCCCTCATGCCCCCGATTACCTAGATACGCCACTGGTGGGACATTTAATAGGCTAGCGTTAGTTTGCGAATGTTCACTGCTACCGGGGTCTACGTCTGAATCAATCCAAATATTTTTCAATGCACAAGTAGATTAACAGAACCGTATCAGACCTTCCACGTGATTTCCTTACCTATTCCACGAGTTTGGTCCGTTCGAGCGAATATAATAAAATAAGAAAGACAAACCGTATATTATAAGATTACCCAAAGAACAAGCGCACAATGACGCTGTACAAAGTCATATAAATGCGGTAAAACATTGCTCCGCACGCTAAGCCGCAATCTAGTCACAATTTCCTTACTCCGCCCACAGGGATGCCAAGCGCGAAATTATAGACTATAGATTTTTTTATTTTAATTGTAGTGTATTTAAATAAATAATTCGTCAGATAATCATACAAATTATCCGACATTTTGTAGTGGTAAGTTAACGGGTCAAAACGTGACAACATTTTTTCTAGTAAGCTTTTGACCACATTTAGTGCCACCTCACCGAGACGTTGGGCAGTACGTAGTTCGCATTAACTACTAACAAATATTATGGCGTTTTGATCCCTTACCCTGCTACCACAAAATATCGGAATACTTATTTTGACCAATCATATAGCTAAAATAAAAGGGCTTCATTAATAGTATTTAACCGACTGTCAAAGAAGGGGTGAAATATTTTTTATGCATTTTTAATTACCAAATCCAAGATGGCCACCATTATGAAACTGTTATTTTATTAATTAGATACAATCAACGCTACGTAAGACGTAACGATAAAATACGTATATTTTTACATTCAAAAATAAAATTTATATATTTTTTTATTTGTTATATAGGTAGCACTTTTTATTAGGCTACACATTCAACCTACAGGTTACCTAGTAAAAAGTGTTTTCTGGATATAATTTAATATTACAGCCTGGCAACCCTAAAACAAAGACATCACAACAACCTACTTCATTATACCAAATGAATTAAGAATCTACTTACTTAATATTGTTGCCGTTACATCTTCATATATTTCCCTAACCGACGCGCTTTGTTTATTTTCAACCTTATGTTGAATGGATAAGGCACAAGCAAAAGCCTTTGAAAATAAGTTGCAGATAACAGGAAAACGAGGCATGGGCTCAAATGTCCTCTCAACTCCCCTAATTTGAGTAATCCAAAAATCTTTGAGTTCAAGGCGTCAAATCCAATAGAGTCATGTTTGATGGAAAAAATATAGTGTTTCGGTTGTGTCGTTGTTGAAAATCAACACATCCTGTATTTTAAATGAAGTATTTTGTACTGGTTTAGTAAAAAGTAAGTTTAATGCGCCTACTAATCACTGATATTCAAGAAATACAAAACTATTCCTAATGCAATATAAATAAATAAATATTCATCTCATGCATGCATCTTTATCTTTGCCGGACCATAAAGAAGTTGAACTCGTTGCCGGCTCATGTGTTTCCTCCTTCCTTTGACATAGATTCCTTCAAAAGGAGCGTGAACAAACATCTTGCGGGCCAGTATGGCGATGCTAACGGATAGGATATTTCGATATCAAATCCGTTGTCATCGCGATGTGGGTTCCTCTCTTGCTTACCATCAGGCTGGGAGGAGCCAATATACTGCGCTACTATAAAAAAAAAAAGAAGATTCCGGCAAGAAACTCAGTAGTTTTTTTTACATATGAAAGCTAAACTAATTACTAATTTTGCACTAAGACACACAGTTAGTTTGTCAATTGTAAAATAAAAATTTAAACTCAATTATTCGAAAAACTAAAAAAACAAAGGTATTTGTAAATTAAATTAAATTAACTGTAGGACTTACATGCCTCATCGAGGCGCAATTCTGACATTGATTGAGAAAATGTGTCATATTTTTTTAAATAATATAAAACACGTATGTACAGGCGAGCAGACTAGTTAGTGATCCACACCGAATGTGAACCGAATATCAAGGTTAATTCGATGCAGAATTCTTACAGTTCGATTTGTTTATTTATATAGGACAACCAACAAACCTTACACTAAAAAATAACATTATGTACAAACTTGAAATAAAGTCTAAGTGCAGATTCACTTACAGGCTGCCACGACTTCAAAATGTGAGGTAATTAATTTTGTTATTATATACGTGTGTATGTAGGTATTATTTTGATTAGAAAGGTAGGTTAAGATATTAATTAACGAACTAAACATTAAATTTTAGTTGTTAGGTCCACGGGCAACTAATGTCGCGAAAGTAGTTCTAACTGTACCTATAAATTAAAAAAAAAAGCAGTCTGACGTTGTTTCAACCATCCATGATTAAAGAAAAATGTTTTCATTTTAGATTTTTATAATCTTTTTTTTGGGCTGTTTTCATTTTAAGTGGTCCATTATTTTAATGTTACTTGTATGTCAGTACATGTTATCTACGTATGTAAAATGTGTCTAGGGTAATGCAAATATTTTTTATTTTTTTTTATTTAAAAGGTACAAAAGACGGACTTAATGCTAGAAGTTTTCAGTCAACCGTTGGGTCATGCAGATAGTTCGTTTATGGTAACAGTAAAAATGTGAGTATGGATTACAACAAAAATAATTATAATAAATAGCAATAAATAAACATCATTTTATCTAGATAGATAGACAGATAAAACCTCGGTGGCGCAGTGGCTAAGGTAGGCGGCCAAATCGTGGTCCCGTGTTCGATTCCCGGTCGGGTCAATTTGGAAAACTAACTTTTCTAAATTGACTTGGGTCTGGGTGTGCTGGGATGACGCCCCCAGTTAGTATCCGTCGTCTGGTACTCAAAGTACAAGGGAAAAACCTTAGTTTGAGATCAGGTGATTGGTGTGATTGTCTGGCGCATTTATTTATTTATTTAATTACAATTACCTGAATTAAACATTAACGAATAAATTAAATACGAATACAGAACTCACACACTCAAATGGCTTAGCAAACTTATTAGAAACAGATAAAATGTTTAATGCCCATTACATATCGTTGGAAAAACAAGTAATCGAGATAATGTGCTTAATGATGCCTTAAATAAAGTAAAAGTACGCGAATGTATTGAGTATGTAAAGTGATACCCAATTATTGTAATTAGTTTCATGTTTCTACATATTTCGTTGAATACTGTAATGAAAAACAAGCTTGGCCCTCTTGGGAAACTGTTACCGGAGCTTTTATTTAATAATGTTGATTTTAACGACGCAAAGGACGGCGTGCTGTAAGTTGGACCTGTCTGTCTGTATGTATGCTTATCTGTATGTGTGTCTGCACTAGCATGATGAACTTTTTTTTTGTTTGAATGGTCAATTACTTTGAAAAAAGAGAGGTAGGGCATAGCGATTTATCGCTCGAGCCGGAACAGCCCGACTGGTGAAATACCTCCACCTTACAGAAGACCGCAGCCAAATAACAATGACTTCGGTGTTGTTGTGTTCCTGCGTGTGAGTAAGGTTTCCAGAGCTGCTGGAGGGTGCTACATCAGTAGCAGGGGTGTTAATTGTATATCAAAAATAAAGTAAGTTTATATTGTAACATTCACATTATAACTAGTAGCGACATCTAGTATAAGATATGTCAGTTGTGTGCATTATGACATCTACGTTTTTTAATAAAAACAGTCTATTGTCTGCCATTGGAACGTAAACTGTTGTTTTATTTTAATAGGTTATTGGCCCAGAATTAACCGCTAATTGCGAAAGTAATTGTGTTTTTTGTGTAAAACAATTACAGTTCGATAGACTATTCTAGTTTCCGCGTATCAAAAGTGAACTTTATTACACACGTGTTGTGGACACTCGGTGCCAATTCGGTGTAATGGCGGCTAACTACATAGTGAACGTTCCAAAGTTGCGTGGTCGTGAGAACTATGATGAGTGGGTGTTTGCGGCAGAAAACTTTCTGATACTTGAAGGCATGATGAAATGCATCAAGACCGAACAAGATGAAAGTGGTGCAGAAGTAATTGTATCGGCTGCAGATGACGCGAAGACAAAAGCGAAGCTCATACTTACTATAGATTCATCATTATATGTTCATATTAAAACCGTCAAAACTACAAAGGAGCTGTGGGAAAAACTCAAGTCGCTCTTTGATGATTCCGGGTTTACCAGAAGGATAAGTCTTTTAAGGAATTTGATATCCATCCGTTTAGAAAATTGCAGTTCCATGACCTCATATGTCACACAAATAATTGAGACGGGTCAGAAACTTTGTGGAACAGGGTTTGCAATAAACGATGAGTGGATTGGTTCGCTACTACTAGCTGGATTATTATTTTCAAGATGAAACCAAAAGCGTCTATGAGTGGCAGCACTGGCAACAAAGATGGCGTCAAGTACCAACATAAAAATGCCGACGTGAAAACTGTCAGATGTTATAAATGTAAACAAATTGGTCATTATGCATCGCAATGCTCAAATAATTCCAAGTTCAATAAAAATGAAGAACGTAAGCAGACAAACGCATTCTCTGCTGTATTCTTAAGCGGCAGCTTTAATAAAGGAGACTGGTATATTGATTCTGGTGCTAGTGTTCATTTAACGGCGAATTCGAATTGGATCACTGGCAGATATCGGAAAGTTCATCAAGAAATAATAGTAGCAAATCAGGAAACTGTTTCAGTTACATGTGCTGGCGATGTTCAGATTACAAGCTCCGTCAATGGCTGTGAATTTGAAATAAACATCGAAGATGTATACTTTGTACCAAACTTGACAACTAACCTCATATCAGTGAGCAGGTTGATAAAAAACGGTAACAAAGTGGATTTTACCGATAATAGTTGTCAGATTTACAATAGAAATCATGAGTTGGTTGCCACTGCAACATTGAGTAATGGTGTCTATAAATTAAATGTACAAGAATGTTTGGTTGCTGCAGCTACAACCTCGGGCTTTACTTGGCATCGCAGGTTAGGCCACTTGAACAGTGATAGCTTAAGAAAAACTAAAAATGCAGTAAAAGGTATGAATTATGATGAGAATTTCACTATAAATAAATCAACATGTAAGACTTGCTGTGTAGGTAAACAATGCAAATTACCTTTTACAAATAGTGGTACAAGGAGTACTGAATTATTGAATGTTATACATAGTGACCTTTGTGGGCCCATGGAGGAGCATTCATTAGGAGGAGCATCCTACTTTCTATTGTTTGTTGATGATTTTAGCCGGATGACCTTCATTTACTTTCTGAGACATAAAAATGAAGCATTGAAATACTTTAAAGAATTAAAGTGCTTTGAGGACAATGATGCTTGGGAGATAGTAAATGTTCCTAATAATTCTACTATAGTGCAGTGTAAGTGAGTGCTCAAGAAAAAGGTTGAACCTATTGGTAAAGTTCGTTTTCGTGCAAGGTTAGTGGCAAAAGGTTTTTCTCAACAACCAGGTGTGGACTTTACTGAGACTTTTTCACCTGTGGTGAGACACAGTACTCTCAGATTATTGTTTGCCATTTCTGTGAAACTTGGACTTGATATTGTACATTTAGATATATGTACCGCATTCTTGAATGGTGATCTAAATGAAAATATTTATATGCAAATACCTGAAGGGCTTAATTGTCCAGATTCATCAAAGGTTTTAAAATTAAAAAAAGCGATCTATGGATTGAAACAATCATCAAGAATGTGGTATGACAAAGTAGATGTATGTTTAACTAAAATCGGATATTTAAAATCTAAATATGAACCTTGTTTATATACTAAAAATGATGGCAAAAATATAACTATAATTGCTCTGTATGTTGATGATTTTTTTGTTTTTTCAAACAATAGTGCTGAGACTGATGAGCTAAAATCTGTATTAGAATCTCAATTCAAAATTAAAGACCTCGGCGAAATAAGGCAGTGCCTTGGTATGTCAGTTTGTTATGATAAAAGACATAAGATTTTAACATTAAACCAGAGTAATTATATTGAACAGTTGTTATTGAAATTTAATTTGGTTGATTGTAAATCAGTGAATACACCAATGGAATGTGGTTTAAAACTAACTAAAGCTATGAGTTCTGATAAAAATATACCTTATCAGAAACTAATTGGATGTTTGATGTATATTGCTATACTCACCAGGCCTGATATGGCATTCTCTGTTAGTTACTTAAGTCAGTTCAGTAACTGTTATAATAAGGAGCATTGGGCTCATGCTAAGCGTATATTAAGGTACCTTAAAGGAACCAAAGATTATTGTATTAAATATAGTGGTGCAGATAACAAAGAGATTGTGGGCTATGTGGATGCAGACTGGGGTAGTGACATAACAGACAGAAAATCCTATACTGGTTACTGCTTTACTCTCTCTGGGGGTTTGATATCGTGGGGAAGTAAAAAACAGAAGAATGTCACCTTATCTAATACTGAAACAGAATATGTAGGCATATCTGAGTGCTGTAAAGAGGCAATATATCTTAGAAATTTACAAAGTGAAATCATAGGTCAAATGCAATGTATTGTAATTTTAAATGATAACCAGAGTGCACATAAATTGTTACACAATCCTATATTTCATAATAGGACCAAACATATAGATATAAGGTTTCATTTTAGTCGAGAATGTGTTAAAAATAATATAGTGAAAGTCGAATATCTACAGACAGATCATATGCCGGCTGATATACTCACAAAATCTTTAAATTCTGTGAAGCACTATAAATTGTTAAAAATGTTGGGAGTTCAACAAATATAATAATTAATTTTTTTTTGATATAGTGGGGGTGTTAATTGTATATCAAAAATAAAGTAAGTTTATATTGTAACATTCACATTATAACTAGTAGCGACATCTAGTATAAGATATGTCAGTTGTGTGCATTATGACATCTACGTTTTTTAATAAAAACAGTCTATTGTCTGCCATTGGAACGTAAACTGTTGTTTTATTTTAATAAGGGGTCAAGCCTTGAAGGTAAGGGTGACAAGTGTAGTAACAGATTTATTATCCTTTACTTAATGAGGTCCTAACCTCATTACCACTTATCATCATTAAAATTTGTTATTTAAGCGTAATATAAAAAACAATTTTTTAGCTAAGCTTAATGGTCACGGCCCATAAACGTACTATCTGCATGACCCAACGGTTGACTGGTAGAGAATGCTCCTAGCATTAAGTCCACCTTTTGTACTTTTTTTGTGCAATAAAGTTTTTAAATAAAAAAAAATGGTAGTTAGTCCAAGATGTGGTCACCAATAACAGTCATTACATGTTTTACTATCTCATTATATAGGCATTAAATAAAGGGCTTGATTAGTTCTTCAAAGTTTGTATATGTTTAACTTAATAGGAGTATCACAATCCATTGATAAATTTCGTCAATCAAAAGAAAAACTGTGGGAGGTACCTAAAGTTCAAATAACTTCCTTTTCTGGGCAAGGATATTATTACATGAATATACTTTTGTATACACTGTTAAATAACTTTCTCAAACTTTAACTAACGTATAATTTGTTCCCTTAATTGTTTTAATGGACCAGCTCCTTTCGTTGCGCTATGACCCAGTTCCGTAAAGTTTATCGCTCTAGAAAAACTGTTCTTCCGTCAAATTGATACGTTCGAGCCAGTGTTTCTCTGAGAGCGTCTATTGTTTCCGAATTTGATAAAATTGTTTGCACAATTCGTCTATCGTACCATTCAGTATGGAGAGATTTCTTATAATGCTCGTAACAAATTGGATTACTTTGTGCACACAATATGTCGAGGGAGATTTCATAGTCACGTCAGTTATGTTTGTCCAGATATTTCGATCTACAACAATGATTGCCTAGATAGAATATCTTACTTAATTAAAAAAATTAAGAAGTAATCTTAAAAACGTAATGTACAAAATCAACCTCCATTCTTTTCCTACCTGACTATCGATGATTGCTGCGAAGCCTTATCACTGAGCTTTCGGGGGAGCGCAGATGGAACCCTATTTATTTAAGCAACAACCGGAGGTCCCAACCTTTGATCTAATAGTAGATTAACACCTAAGCACTTTTGAAGAGACAGTATTAGTCAATGTGTCTGTAAGTATAGATGTATGAGTGTGTCTACGAGTAGGTATGTATATGCAGTTTACTACTTAACTAAATGTTACATTACTAGCCGTTACCTGCGACTTACTGGTGCTACATAATAGCTGGGTCAAGCCTTCAAGGTAGGGCGACAAGTCCAGTAACAGTTTTATTATGCTGTACTTGTCGCTCTTAAGCTTTTAAGTAAAATATAAAAAAACGTACATCTAGACCCTCATACATTGTTTAAAACTTTCGTATATATAATTTAATAGGATGTTTAAGGCCAATGAGAGCTACTCCTGACAAACTGCTGCGCAGAATATTAATGCTGGGTTAATCACCATTCTTATCAAATGCGGGTTGGTAATCACACATAGGTTCAAAATATCCAAAACATTCGATTTCCGAATGGTGCATACTTTCCTCGATTTGAAATTAAACTTAGGACTCCAAAATCGTGACCTGGTACTTCAACCGCTAAACCTTGAGAAGTCATGGAAATTCCAAATCTTGAAGGAGAGATACGAACTCAAACAAACACGAAAATTGGTCCTGGATGGCTTGGTAAAACAGTCAGAAGCACTAACCAATACCAACGGACCAGTTCTTAATTGCACCATTTCAAAATAGAAACTCATTGTATCACAATAGATGACGTCAGCACTCTTAACATCGAAGTTACAGCGGAAACAAGATGAGAAAGTGCAATTTCCTCCTTGAGCGCAGCGAGATGCGTCTGATATCTAAGAAGTGGGAAACAAGAATCGATTACAATCAAGAGCGTATAGAGCTGCGAATGAAATCTACAGGCGATGCAGGACCGATTCCGGCACTCGTGCGACATTTTTTTAACACAGGATGCAAAATCAACGAAGTTAAAAGTGCCAGTTTGTATGTGGCATCGTAGCTCCCGAACGGATAAACCGATTTTAATTTTGTTTTTGTTTGAAATGTTAAGTCTGGACTGCATTAAACAATGTTTCATGCATATCGATCGAAGATGGCCGCCGCCACAAAATGTCGGATTACATGTTTTGTCGCAATTCCTTTAATTTAGATATCTAATAAAAAGGCTTTGCAAATTTTACATCTAAATTTTAAATGCACTAGTATGGAAAGGTCAGCAGTTTTTGTTGTAAATGAAAAAAAGCTAATGTTTACTGTTATGTATCGTGTTTTGCTTTATTAGTCAACTAACCCTAATAATATAGTAACAGAATTTAAATGTTTTGACGAAACTTTAGCTTAGTTTGACAATCCAAGCCATTATCTTAATGCTTGCGTTAAATTCAAAATTACAATTAATACATTCAAACTTTATTCCTACTTTATAGTCGCATCTATTTTAACGTTGGCTCTTTGTAATCAAAATCAAAAGATAACTGGCAATTACAAAACAAAGCTCCACAGAGCCATATCTGTAAACCATCTAAATGTACCTACAATTTAGTACATTAACGTGGTACTTAAGGTATTCTTTAAGTATCATGAAATGTACTTTTTCAATTTTGCACGAATATCAAATTAATACAGCGAAGATCTCCAGCATCAGTCCCCGGGCAACGCCTAGTTGCGAACTCGGCCAAACTTGATCTGCAGCACACACTAGACACAAGTTGGTGCCGGCGCTCTCTCCCGGACTCGTCCGTGCCGCTCACTTCACTGCACCACCAACTACGCTGTTATACTGCCTCTGTGATACCTGTTGTAATATTTTATAATCCAAAGGTCGCTGGATTAATCCTAGTAGCAGCCCGAGCTAAGTTCCGAGCCCCTGCGGCACCCTCAGTTGTTGCTTAAATAATATGGATGAAAGCCAACTGCTCTGCCCCGAAAACTCGGTGAAGAAGATAATAAGGCTTGCACCCATCATCGATAGAAAAATAAAATCGGTGGTTCAAATCCGGCTCGAAGGACCATGTCATGATTATAAGGAAGATAAAACAAAAGCTGGACTGTATATAAATAAGTGCTGTATTTTGGGTTTTAGTTGGTAAGTATGCGTAGTGTATGTTCACAACACCCCACCACGCAGTTAACTGCCTTTGCTCTGTTAAATTTAATCCATAGGTCGCTGATCCAGAAGGACCGTGTTATGAGTATGAGACTACAAAGGTCTTCAAATACATCATATTGACGACCTCCGTAGCCGAGAGGCGAGCGGGCCTGACTTTGGTGAGCGCCATCTCTGAGGTTCCGGGTTCGATCCCCAGTCGGGTCAATATGGGAAACGAACTTTTCCATATTGTCTCGGGTCTGGGTGTTGTGGTACCGTCGTTGTTTCTGTTTTCTGTAACACAAGTGCTGAAGCTACTTACCACATAATCAGAGCAATGTATGTGATGTTGTCCAATATTGATTTATTTATTTATCATATAATGGTAGTTGATAACTTTCTATATAACGTAATATGCTTGAAAGTTGAAGATACAAACGGTGGTTATTATAAACGAATTGACCATTGTTATTGGTAATGATTTCATACTCTTATCAGTGAGATAATAACAACCCACTTTTAGATAATTAGAGCTAATATACAAAAGCTTATCAAAGACGATCTACTCCAAAATATCTCGATAACCAACGACTTTGTAATCAACTTTAACCTCACATCTGTAATTCTCCACTATAATGCACCATTAATCCGCACCGAACCCACTTAATCCGCAACAAATCCACAATCCCAAAACACTTTGATTACCGAAAATCAGATTTAGAAACTTGAACAGCGAAATAACTGAACTTCAAAGGAACTGGTTCCCGTGTAAACAGTGATAATGCCGGCTAAACCGACGCACAACTAAGACAATAATTCGTCTGCGCTTGTTAATAATTCAAGTTTCGCTATTTAGATTATTCGTGGGTCGGTTGATCTTCGGTTAAGTTACAAAGATCCGGTAATTATTGATCTGTAAATAAACGCCTTTGCTCCGATCACACCGAAGTGTGAATACGACACTGCCTTTATCAATTCTTTAGCGTCTAGACAGGCTATGTTCTAATTCTTATACTAACATTAATCGCACATAAACAACTAGACAACAGTAATTAACAAACAAGTCAATAAAAATTTAAAAAAATATTAATGCACCTTACATTTGAAGATTTTCATACTGTACAGTTGAGTAGTAACTCAACCCCTTTTATTTATAACTATTTAAAAAAATGAGTAATGTCACAAAATGTTATCCGACATCTAAGCAGCGGCCATTTTGGTTCCGTTCCCATAAAAACACATCAGAATTATTTTATCAGCACGGGGGTTATACCTAATATCATAGGTAGATAGACTTATGATATCAATGTTGAGTGCAACCATTACAATTATAAAAGCAGAAGCGGTTTTAAATAAAAAAAGTGATACGCTTCTTTACAAAATCGTCATTAGTTAACGGCATGCGAACATTTTAAAAGTGCACGTTCAAAGCAACTCCTGTACATTTAATTTAAATCAAGCAAAATTAGGACCTAAGAATTAAGAAAAACTCAATATCACAGAGACCAATTTCTAACCCGCATTTCGTAGTTATCTTCATCCTAAAAGGAAAGGAGGAATATTGAAGTTGCAAAAATATAGTACAATTTAATTGGTAGCCAAAAACGGCCCAACAGCAATAGTAAATACAATACCATCATTACAACTTTTTGCATCTTACTCCAGAAATGTGAAACTAACTGTGTGTCTTAGTGCAAAATTAGTAATAAGTTTAGCTTTCATTTGTAAAAAAAACTACTGAGTTTCTTGTCGGTATCTTCTCTTTAGTTATAGGTTCCGAATTGAGGGTAGCTTCATTTGCATCATATAGAGACTATTCATAAGTATTACTAATGTAATCTATGTGAATAAAAAAATACTGACTTTGACTTTGAAACAATGTACTGAAAAAAAACCACTAGACTAATTTATAATTGCCATAATAAGCTCCACAAAGTCCACGAACCTAGCCTAACGCTCTCGAACAATAAGAAAAGGAAGTTAAATATTAAGATGGTAATTAAGTATCTACAAGAATTTCAATCAGAAAGTCAAACAGTAGTTACGACCAGTTTGCGAGATCCGAAGTTGCTGGCTCATGAAAAATTGACTATGCAAAAAGTATAACTCTCTTCGAATTTACTACTACTCGTTATGAATGCCAGCTGGCGACGTTTTCCACTTTTATTTCCTTCTCAATTATAAAAACCTCATTTAACACAAAAAGAAATCAAGAAAGAACATGTTTACTGTTTTAAGCCAAATAAAAGCGAGTCATTCCTTAGCTCATTTCTTGGTCTTGCATCTATTAAAGATCCGCTACAACTATGATCATTTATTGGCCATACAATTACAAGAGTTATAATTTTTACCAAAAAACAATCGACTTTCTGGTCCCGGTTTCTATGCTAGGTAAAATGGTATGATCAGAAACATCGGACTATGGACTTTGCACTACCCTTAAGCCGTTGGCATAAGAACCAATGTCGAACTGCAACTGTTTCCTTTCCACAACAAAAACATCAAAATCGGTTTATAATCGACAAAGTTATTGGCGAACACATACATATAAAAGGAAACTAAAAATATATATGGAGGAATTGAGGGACCTTTCTTTGAAATCCATTAAAAAATAGACCTACTTGTAACATAATAACAAAACAGAGCTCCTGGGGGGTGCTACATTAGCAGCAGGGGTCAAGCCTTCAAGGTAAGGACGACAAGTCCAGTAACAGATTTATTATGCTGTACTTGTCGCCCTTAAGCTAAAACCTCATTACCACTTAATATTAGGTGGGATGAGGTCAATATTGAAGTGTAATATAAAAAAAAATCACGATAAATAGCAAATCGAACACCGTTTCAAATCACATAATCGTCGTCTTGGTGGACAATCAGGTGATTCGATTCAGGCTTGCAATTTCCTAAGCTAAACTAGGAAAACCTCACACAATGAGATTCGAACACATGACCTAATTTTGAAGCCTTTTACCCTTAACTCCACTGAGTCAAAGTATAGGGATTTTATTCCTGTCAGTGAGTATGCAATATTGTTTTAACGACAAACAACTATATCCCTTTTTCTCGTCATAAGTGACGCAAATATACTTACCTCCCCAAAGAATAAACTTTCCTATGTTTTTAATCGCTTCAAATACTCGCGTAGGTATTTCAAGATAACTTATATATTTACGACTTTGCTTATCATTCTCCGTATTTTGTCTCCTCAGTCACTTTGCAATCGTCTCTTCCCTCCCCACTTTGCATCGATTGCCCCTCGGACACTTTCCAAATATCCCTACTCCTGGGAGCTTCCTCCAAGGCTGCCCCCTTCTGTCCCTCGACGCTGAAGCCAGTCCCTCATTCATCAGCAATCTTTCCTCCACGATTGTCCGACAGCTCGTGATTAATCGCCGTGTTCCTGCAATGCTACTTAATTGCGTTCCGCTGGAAAGGACCCTGTTATTTGACTTTTATTATCTTGCTTCGTCAATCATTTTGGCAGGAACGGATGTATAAGTTTGTTTTGCGCACTCGACTACGATTTTAAGGGAACTTCCAGATGAGTAATTATGAGTTTTCTTCCGCGAAATTTGAGTTGTAATTTCAACGTTTCTTTGGTTAATTTAATAAATGGGGTTCGTTTTACTTTGAGGAGACGTCATTTAATTTTTGTGTTAGATCAGACGAAAAAAGATCCGATAAAAGACTTAAAACATTAAAAGAAAGTACGAATTAAAAGATATCATTCGACTTTGTCACTGTGGTCTACTTCTAACACTGGTTTCTTTCCTAGCTGATGCAAAATTCAACCTTTTATTCTTAAAAGCAAGCATTTGTTTTTATTATTAACATGTACAATAGGATAATAAGGAGCGTGAAGAATCATCTTGCGGGCCAGTATGGCGATGCTAACGGATAGTATATTTCGATATCAAATCCATTGTCATCGCGATGTAGGTTCCTCGCTTGTTTACCATCAGACTGGCCAATATACTGCGCTACTATACAAAAAAAAAATATCTAAGCCAAGTAGTATTAGCCAAGTGACGTTGTCTCAAGACATCACAGATAATATAAACCACTAGCTGTGTTAGCGACTTCGTTCGCGTGGACTACAATTCCGATTTTTTTAATTAAATTATTTTTTAAATTTAAAGTAGCGTAAGATACTCCGTATTACATCAGCTACCTACCAGTAAAAGTCCTGACAAAATCCGGCTGAACGGAGTTTTCAGAGATTAGTCGGAACAGACAGACAAAAATTAAAACAAATGTTATTTTGGTATAAATAGCGTATATTATTGTATATTGATATGCGTTTATATTGTATATATTGATAGTAAAATGCGGTTATTTTAATATTACAAACATACACTCCTATTTTATTTATATGTATAGATTAGCTATCGAATAATGTTTACAAGCGTAACAAAATCATGATAAATTAAAATCATTTTGCAAATAACCCTTTGTGTGTACATAAACCAAAACACAATTATATTTTGAAGCAAAAAGAAACTCATTCCCAAGTTGATTGCATCGTAGAGTGTAAAGATACAAAATTGCATCCGATGTGCATCTCTCTAATTGCAAAAACCCACCACACTAGGTGCATTCGACATCCAATTCAAACTGCAGTTGAACTCAGATTTGCTGCAATTTTTGCGAAAATGCGAAAACTTTAGACCTGGAACATTTTTTTAGGTTCGTAAATAAAATTAAAAACAAATGTTTGTTGGAGAACCACTTAATAAACGGCTCATAATATTTAAATTGCTTGAGTCTGTACATAAAAAACTCGAATCATGGCTTATAAAATGTAAAAAACATTGCCTGCGCAAAATCTATTGATGATAATTATAAAAAAAAATGTAGTACGGCTTAGTAAAACATACGTTTATTTACAAAAAACAACAAACCTAAACAATTATTATGTTCCGACCACAACTTGTGTATTACTTGTATAGTTACGCCTCGCTAAGAGTTCTTCTATTAAAAAAGTAAATAAAATGCCATACTTAGAAAATACTTTATAATTGTTATCTATGTATCTTGGTATTAATCCGTATTAAGGCATTTGATTGCGTTGATCACCAAACGTTGCTGATGAAGTTGAGGCATTATGGTGTTGTAAGCACTTCACTGAGTCTTCTACAGTCTTACCTTTCTGACAGAACTCAAAGGGTCAATGTGAATGGAACTAACTCTTCTGGTGCACCTCTAGCGATGGGAGTGCCCCAGGGCTCAATATTGGGACCTCTGTTGTTCCTTATTTATATTAACGACCTTCCTTACTTTGCGAATGATCTCTGCGAGATTGTGTTATTTGCTGATGACACTTCTCTCATCTTCAAAGTTGATAGATGTAAAGAATCATTTGAAGATGTAAATAGTTCTCTCTCACAAGTGCTACATTGGTTCACGAATAATAATCTCCTGCTTAACACTAAGAAAACGAAATGTGTCAAATTTACAATGCCGAATGTTAAAAAAGTCAACATCAAATTGTCTATGAATGGTGAACCTATTGAAATAATTAATTCTACAGTATTTCTCGGCATTACATTAGACTCTAAATTGCAATGGGGACCCCATATTGTTGCCCTGGCAGGAAGGCTTAGTTCAGCTGCATACGCTGTAAGAAAAATTCGTAATTTGACTGATATTGAGACGGCAAGACTAGTTTATTTCAGTTACTTCCATAGTGTTATGTCATACGGTCTTCTTTTGTGGGGAACAGCTGCTGACATTCAGACTATTTTTGTTTTACAGAAGAGGGCTATCCGCGCCATATATGGTCTTAAATCACGGGATTCTCTCAGAGACTTATTTAAAGAAATTAACATACTTACCGTTGCATCTCAATACATTTTTGATTGTATTATGTATGTACGCAAAAATTATAATCTACTTTTTAAAAAATCTGACTTCCATAACTTTAACACTAGAAATAAACACAAGCTTGCTGTTCCATATCTAAGACTACATAAGATAAGTAATTCCTTTGTGGGTTTAAGCGTTAAATTATTTAACAAGTTACCTGAAAATGTTATCCAGTTGCCCATGCATAGATTTAAGTCTCATGTTAAAAATTGTTTAATAAAAAAGGGCTACTACAAAATTGATGATTATTTAAATGACAAAAATGTATGGGTCTAGAATAACTTAATTCTTTGAAATCTTACTATAGCTTTGTATACTTTATTTAAGTACCTAGTTTAAGGACGCATTGTTATATTTGAAAAGAGTAAGTGTCGAGTTTCTTGCCGGTTCTTCTCGACATGATCAACATTCCGAACACGGCGGTAGAATACTTTATTTGTACTGACTATTCATAAGTGCTTTTGTAAAGCTTACATGAATAAAGATATTTTCTATTCTTTCTAAAACTAATGGCCTTATATTCAAAACTACATCAACAACGTAATATAAATGGTTGCTGTTTTAGCGAGTTTGCTACCTGATACTACTTAAGCGCCATTTGGGTACATGCCTGAAAAAGATCTATATGAAAATTAAATCATTTTTAAATACCTGCAATACCCCGACCGTAACTGGGGAGACCACTAGTGGAACATATTTTGATTTCAAAATGTTTGCTCCTAGAACTTGCAATTCTGAAAAACCGGATCCGGTAATCCGGCCCATATGGCATTAAGTTACATCTATCGAATCCGGTACCAGAACATCAGACCCGATATCCTGAACTGGTACCGGCGCTGTCACAGTTGGTCTACGACTTGTTTGAGGTAGTGTGAATGAGCGATCCTAGATTCTGGGTAGGGGGAGGCAAATCAGCCCGAATGCGGTCAGATCCGTACTGATTTATGACATTGGATCCGAATCCTGCCGGATTCAGGTCGACACCGGATTGCAAGCACTAATTGCGCCGAATGTCAACCAAAATACAAACTCATACATTACTATATGATGTGCTTACATACCTGAAATATTTAAAGGTTGATGTAACGGACAAGACTATAAAATTGGTCATCATTCGAACTGAAACAGCTCTTAATTCAACAACATAAAGTCGCAAACACGAACTCTATTCCCCTGCAGGTAATAGTTCAAGACTGGCAAATGGCTCCGGGTCGCCGATATCTCCAGTAATTCGATACCTATTAGCATTGCCGGTACCGAGCCCATTTATATTCCCTTATCGTTACAAATCGCCTGTCAGCAAACGTTGAGAATCACCGACGGAGCCAGGCCCACTGGGAGTAATCCTGACAGCCTGTAATCTTTGCGAAGAAAGGCTTAGAACCTGAGTTGGTAATGTAGGTGAGGAGTGTGTTGAGGTTTCGGTAGCGTGACGAGGTTTTTATCTGGTAGATTTTTTATTCTCACCAATTCCATTTTTAAAAGTGTTTATCGTATTTATTTGTTTTTGAAAACACCAAAAACACTATATATAAACTTTGGGCTCTGTATTTCTTGTATTATGTATCTCTTGTAGTAAAAAAAAAATACTGAGTTTCTTGCCGGTATCTTCTCTTTAGTTATAGGTTCCGAACTGATGGTAGCTTCATTAGTTTTTTATAGCAGCTATTCATAAGCATTACTAATGAAATCTGTGTGAATAACAAAGATTGGCTTTGACCATTTTGATTTAAGTCAAGAAATGTAATTTTGGCTGGATTTTGATTTGGATTTTGGCGACCTCCGTAGCCGAGAGGCGAGCGTGCCGGCCTTTGGCGTCGCGTCATCTCCGAGGTTCCGGGTCGGGTCAATATATAGGAAACGAACTTTTCTGTATTGTCTCGGGTCTGGGTGTTTTGGTACCGTCGTTGTTTCTGATTTCTGTAACACAAGTGCTTTAGCTACTTACCACAGAATCAGAGCAATGTGATGTTGTCCAATATTTATTTATTTATTTATAAAATTTTTTGTACAACATTTTGATTCGTAATACGTCAAAAATTACAATCCGTTGTTTTCCAACTGACTACGAGTCTGGAAAGGTTTTAGCTTACGCCACGTTTAATTTATTACTATCGGTAACTAAAACGAATTGTTTTTTCAATATAGAGGCGGACATTAGTAAGTTATTTAAAATTTTTTTGTTTCAAATCTCACTCAAATCAAATATCACTACAATAAGCCCTTCAGGATAAAGGTGCAATCGTTTTCCGTACTACGTATGCTTTGATTTATATAACTATGCAACGTAAAAATACAACATGTCAAGTAAAACCTTTGTAGTTCGATATTCGTTTTTATGCGCACGACATAACGGTTCAAAAATGTATTAATATAAATGTAAAAAATACATACAAAAAGCCTAAAAATTAATTAGTACCAACATAGATTGCACATGTGAGTAGAGGCTATGAATAAGAAAGAAGATAAAAAAATCATTGAACAAAAATGTCACAAAAACATTCAGAAATAGGTCAACTGTAAATTATTTTTGTACAACAAACGCTAAACTTCAACAATAAATCGCACAACTTCATAATTAAATTAATCGCAACCGATGAAAGGAAAACTTTTAATTACGAACAAAAGTCAGAGTTTAAGTGTCCGCATTTTTCCTTATTGTCCTACACAAGACAAAGTTTGTGAGAAAAATAACTAAGGAACTTACATAATAACACCGTGCTCACGGAGACTTGGCTAATTCATTTTGGAACACTCGAAATTATTTGTTTGTTTTCAGAGTTTCGTCGTATTAACATTTCGAGAATGTTATGTTGAAAGTTTTCGTTGTGAGTTAATGTTATTTGCCAAATTTGTCGGTGCGAGGTATAAAAATGCATTTACGGATTTCATTGAACTTTATTTTGGGAAAACTGCTTTGGACTTTTGGTCATATTTATTTCGTACATCCACGGTTGATATTTTGTGCATCATGTAATTGGTACTCATATTTTGATTACAAGCTTTGAATTTTGCAGACGTAGTTATTGGAACTCTTGATGTCTACTAATTATAATGTTTTCTACGTATATTATTATCTATTTATTAATGAAGTATTTGGGGTTTTGCAGTAGCAACGTACTGTATGCACTGCGCTATAAAATCTATTGCGATGCGCCACAAATTTAAAATAAATCCTTTAGGTAAAGTAATTTTAGAAAACTTGTATTTGTATTCCTAACTTACAGAATTTTTAGCACCTCCGGTTGGGCTATTTGTCGGCCCAGGTGAATGCTTTGTGGATGAGGGATCCATAGTCATATGGGAGGTGCAGGGACATTTCCTTTTACTCATCGTAGTATCTGCAGTCGTTTCATGTGAAATTGGTATCTTTTAGTTTGCAGTGTAGACTTAGGGCTCTAACTACAGCACTGGCCTTCAATAATTAAGTTGTACAATTGAAATTCAAATTCAATATTTGTTTATTCAAGTAGGCTACATATAATAACACTTTAGAATCGTCATTGTATATAATGCAAAGTGATTCTACTTCCGGTTCGAAACCTATATCTACCGAGAAGACACCAGTTATGAAACTCCTTATAATAGACTTTCACGTTCCATTTCAAACATTTAAAAACCGATAATTTTGACCCATTAACTAATTTTAAACGTTTAAATTGTACAATATTGAACTAAAGCGACATCGCTTATTAAAACCACCACTCTCATCTGCCACATTAACGTGACA
The DNA here is from genome assembly GCA_037074685.1 of Glyphodes pyloalis. Classification (NCBI taxonomy): domain Eukaryota; kingdom Metazoa; phylum Arthropoda; class Insecta; order Lepidoptera; family Crambidae; genus Glyphodes; species Glyphodes pyloalis. The sequence goes on along the minus strand of JAYKKO010000030.1, from coordinate 1,115,446 downwards.
TCGGGGTTTGTGCATACATTAACATGTCATCTAGATATATCCTGCAGCCGGCCCCGTGACCCAGTTCCCAACGAGGGTGAGAGGTGACTGCCAGATCCCAGTGGAAATTTAATACCTCCCCTAGATTCTAGGGGATGAACGGGAGAGATAGCGGAGTGATCGATCGAGAATATTAATAGAGATTTGGTAGAATGCGTTCCGTATTCATTTGATGAGTTTGTAACGACAATATAGAATTTGTACAGTAGGTCACAGCTGACATTAGCAATGATTTGTTTATGAGACAATGGCAACAAATAAATCTTATTGTTTACGTACTCTTGTTGTTTACGTACTGCTTGTTTCTTTGATTTAACATCACACTTAAAGTTTTTGATGTGAAATGTTGAATTTTTATCAAATTTTGTGGACATAATTTTTTAATTGAATTAAATATAAATTTAACGTTAGATACATTGCTCTGTTTCCATGGTTTATAATTAGAAACTTGTGTAAAAGGTATCAGAAGTAGCTACCATATAAAAAAAACACTACGGTACCACAATACTCTGCAACTCACGCAAGACCACGAACTCTGCAATTGTTACCGTTCTAAATACTACCGTAACAGACCATTTTATGGTCAACCTTAATGTATCAAACTCAGATACTAATAAGACACATAAATAAAGTAAATTATGAAAATGCGTACAAATCACTGATCAATATTGACGTTTCCTATTTATACACGTGTAAAGATCCGAACATTTTAGCAAATAAATTGATTGACATGATCAAATCAACTATACTGTCTAACACTAAAATTAGTAAGGTACCAGCAAGTAAACGAATTATGAAGAAGTGGGTAACAGAAGGGGTCTTACGATGTATTAGACTGAGAAATAACATGCAAAGTAAACTGCGTTTAGAACCACATAATAATATATTAAAATTACATATAAACGTTTTCGTAATTATTGTGTTTCACTATTAAGAAAGCTTAAGAGACAGTACAACAAAAATAAAATAGATGAATCAACTAAAAATAATAAAGAACTCTGGGCTACTATTAATGAAATTAGTAGTTTTAAGGCTCCGAAAACAACTAATTTAAAACTGTTAAATATATTGCCACACCCCATAGACTCAGTAAATCGTGTCAATCAATTCTTTGTTAGTGTTGGTAGAATGCTGGCAGAGGATATCATCTCCCAGTTTGGCTTACAAGTCAATCATGTGGTCAGCGCTACTTCACTGAAGTCTTCGTTTGTTTTATTAGACACTGACCCCGAAGAAGTCGCTGGAATCCTTTCAGGGCTTGACTCAAACAGTGCTCCTGGCTGGGATGGAATCTCAACCAAATTCGTGAAAATAGCACGAGACTTTTTGATTCCACTTATAAGTCGTTTAGCTAACCTGTGTTTTGAGACTGGAAGGTTTCCATCGGCTTTTAAGCGATCAGTAGTCACACCGGTGCACAAGAATGGGGACAGAGGCGATGTGAATAACTTCAGACCTATATCGGTGCTTCCATGTTTTTCTAAAATATTGGAAAAACTGCTGAAGAAGAGACTTTTTAGTTATGTAACTAAATACAATATACTTTCAAGCTCGCAATACGGTTTTAGAAAGGGACTATCGACACAGGATGCAGTTATTGATTTAACTAACTTAATTACTGAAATGGTCGACAATGGTAATAAATGTGTCACTGTGTTTATAGACCTTAAAAAAGCCTTCGATACCGTCTCTGTCCCGATTCTTGTGCGCAGATTGGAAGACATTGGTATAAGAGGAACGTCCTTGTCTCTCTTCCAAAATACCTACAGGAACGGACACAAGTAGTGAAAGTTGGCGATTACCACAGTCATGAGGAAAATGTCTCTTTCGGCGTTCCACAGGGAAGTGTGCTGGGCCCTACACTGTTCCTGGTGTATATAAATGACCTATGTATGTTTAAAATTAAAAATGGTCAAATTTTTTCCTACGCGGATGATACCGCCGTTGTATTCTCTGGCCCTTGTTGGGAAACAGTACAAAGAACTGCCGAAATGGGTTTGGCTGGAATAGCTGAGTGGTTGAATTCAAACTTGCTTACCCTGAATACATCCAAAACAAACTACATTTGTTTTACCCCTAGTCGGAGATCCCAGCCAAAGCCCGAGTTCCAAATTAAATTGCATCGTTGCGGCAATGTACAAAACTTAAGCTGTGTATGTCCTTCTCTTCAAAGAGTAGACATGTTAAAATATCTAGGTGTTATCGTTGACCAAAGATTGTCCTGGCACGGTCATATTGATTTGGTTATTAGCAGACTAAGAAAACTGATGTGGATTTTTAAGATGCTGCGGCATGTTATGACTAATCAATTGCTTAACCGAATGTATATTGCCTTAGCTCAGTCAGTAATAACCTATTGTATACCAGTATGGGGTGGTGCTACAAAAACCAAGCTTCTCGAACTTGAAAGGTCCCAAAGATCACTTATTAAAATAATGTACTCTAAACCAAGGAAATACTCTACAGACAATCTTTATAAAATTAGTAATCTACTTTCAGTTAGAAAATTATATATTTTAAACACTGTTCTCAAAATGCATAAGAGTTTACCATTTGATCCAAGTAAATTAAGTCAGAGACGTAGACAGGTTGTAGTTCGCCCTAATAGGATTCATACAACATTTGCAAAGCGGCAACACAATGGTCAGTCAGCAATTATTTATAATACAGTCAATAAGAAGTTAAATATATACCATAGAAAGACATATGAGTGTAAATATATGGTTACTGAATGGCTAAAAACTTTGACATATGAAGAGACTGAACATATATTAAAAGGAATTATATAGATTAGAATTTTATTTTTAACCATTGTTATATACACACACATACACACATGCACGTACACACACACACACACACACACACACCCACATACACATACACACTATACAATTTAGTTCTGTAATTTATTATTTTCTATTTTAGCTCTAAATTATCCCACATTCTTTGTCTTCAAAAAAAATATTTTTCTTTAAACTACATTAAGTTTATTAACGGGCAGTGTTGTAAGAGCAAGGGTCAAGAGCGAAACAACCCTACTACAAGTATTTTTAAAATTGCTTAAATGGGTTGCTTCACTGTTTGCTGAATTGTAAAAATCATCGTTAATAAAAGTTTTTTTTTTTTTAATACTCTGACCGAAGACCTACAAACTTTACCATACGAATAATTATATCTGTGTGGTTGACCAGCAGAGAAAGCCGCTAGGCATTAAGGTCGTCTTATTTATTTTTATGTAAAACTTTATAATGATAAATAAACAAAACGCGTGTCTTTGTTGTGTACTTTTTAATTGCAAAGAATACAAAAACAAATCTTCCAATTAAATTTCCTGAATATAATTTTTGGACCTTCAAATCCCAAATATTCATTGGTGTGACAATAAACAGTTCATTTTCTATTGTTTCAGATCCGATGATGGAAAGCAAATTTTAATCCTTGTTAACATAACCAATTCACTTCTAACGTTAACATAATATTTATTAATTAAGCAAATCGAAAATTACGTTTTAATTCCAGAATTTTTAAGTATTCTTCAAAAACATTCGTTTTTGAGAGTAGACCTGTAGGACTAGGGCGGTTATTATTATTAAAGTACTTGGGGCTGTGTAGTTTTAGTGAACTGTGGTCACTACGATCTTTTAGATCTATTGTGACTCGCCACCAATTTAAAGTAACTCCTTCAGCCGGGTAGATTCTAGAAAGTCTAGTATTTTCCTGGCTTTTAGAGTTATAATTTCATCTGGTTGGGCTATATGTCGTCCCGAGTGGATGCTTCGTTTGTGGATCAGAGATTCACAGTTACACAGGAGGTGAAGAGGTGTTTTCTTTTCCTCCCTGCAAAACCTGCATTCATCAGAGTCACTCAGCTTCATATGAAACTGGTGTCTTTTTAGTTTGCAGTGTCCAGTCAAGGCTCTAACTAGCGCACTGGCCCTAGGCCTGCTAAATTGTAACAGTTTTACGGTACATTTACGTGACTAGGGCGGTTAATTAAACAACTTATTAAAAATTAAACCCAATGCTAATCTAACGGCTAAATTCAACATCTTTTTCGCCGCCATTGCAATATTTAAAATGTTCGCGAAATTTACTTATTTTTTTCCCGCCCGACCCCATGTCCCGTCCGCTGATCTCCGCAGCAATGTGGTAAATCGATTATCGATACTTATTTTACATAATTTCTTTAGGTTTTGTCACGTTTTGCCCTTACTGTTTGCATACTTTGTTTTTACAGTATTATAAGAAGTGAATTTATTAAAACCAGCTCGGATTAAATATGGCTCGCGTTAATAGGTACTTGTGGAATGCAAAAATCAGGTTATTTTTTGTTTTAGACATTTTTTGCAAAATTCGTAATAAGTTTAGCTTTCATTTGTAAAAAAAACTACTGAGTTTCTTGCCGGTATCTTCTCTTTAGTTATAGGTTCCGAACCAGAGGTAGCTTCATTTGCTTTATATAAGACTATTGATAAGTATTACTAATGTAATCTATGTGAATAAAAAAGATTGACTTTGACTTTTTATTCGCGTAAAGTATTGTCAGTAATATTTATCTGTATAAACGCTACTAAGCTCTTTATAAGCGCAATAAATAACAATTATTACAAACTAGTTGGCCTCGCGAACTTCGTAACGCCAATTTTTTTTAATTTCTAACCTTTTAAACCTTCCCTGGACCTCCACAATTATTTCAAGACCAATATTAGCCAAATCGATCTACCCGTTGTTAAGTTTTAGCAAGACTAACGAACAGCGATTAATTTTTATATACATACTAGCTGTCCCGGCGAACTTCGTAACGCCTATAGATAGATAGATAGATAGATATACTTTATTGCACAAAATCTTTACAGAAATAGGTTTTACAGAAAAATTATAGTACAATTTAGGCGGTCTTATCGCTAGAAAGCGATCTCTTCCAGACAACCTTAAGGTAGCCTATTATTTTAGTTTTAAACCTTCCCTGGACCTCCACAATTATTTCAGAACCAACATTAGCCAAATCGGTCTAGCCGTTGTCGAGTTTTAGCGAGACAAACGAACAGCGATTCATTTTTATATATAATATAAGAATATAAGAATAAGATAAGATATAAGATAAGATTATTCTTTATCCTAGCTTAAAGCAACTATGCATTAATTATAGAGCCCGGGTTCCACTTTAAATATAATCTTAATTTGACTGCAAACCTATTATAGAACATTTAAAATAATTTAACGGGTCAAAACGCGACACCATTTTTATTTAGTAGTTAATACGAACTACTTACAGCCCGACGTTTCGGTTAGGTTGCACCAACGTGGTCACGAGCTGTCTTCTATTAGAGCTATTTGATGCACCTATCATTACGTTAACGTTTATACATTACACGTTAAATAAACAACATTTTGTGCATTTTTAAATTTTATGTCGCATTGTCACAGTGTCACATTGTGGGTGGTATACCTTTGAATTTGTTTTTGAGAAAATGGTTTCCTGTCAAATGTTTCCTCGTTACTATTAATCTCTGTCTACGTCACGCACGTTTTCATTGTGATTGTTGGCAGTTGGTAATTGTATTTAATATGTTTTTTCCTTAAGTAAAATAATTGTCCACGATGCGCCTACAAACTCTGTTTAAAATTACAATAAGTAAATCAGACACAAATGCATGAATAAGTTACGTAAACGGTGCGTGAAGTTTTTTTATTCATTCACTTACTAGTTTATATACCAACAAATTATAAAATATAGTTAGAACCAAGTATTAAAGGCTTAAAATAAAAGTTTCATTCCATTCTTTAATACCTACACCGTTCAGAAAATTATTAAAATATATCTTAACATTTACCACCCGCTATACATCAAGAAGGTCTATATTTTTCATTGATACTCAGTTGTTCAATAAAAATAACTTAGTTTATTACGAGAGCTTAAATTTTACGTTTACAATGTTCCGCCTGTTTTAGTAGTTTTTGAAAACAGCACAACTTTTTGTTGCCCATTATTTCATTTTAATAAGCAACTAGAAACAAATAAAGAGATTTTGATGTAAAAACTAATTAAAACTTTGAATATGAATGGTGGTTTTTCTTAAAAGTGTAATCGCATTCTCACAGCTGGGACCACTTTGTAGTTGGTCGTTTATCGCGGACGTCGAAATTAATGTATTTTTTTATATTTTTTATGAATATTGCAAACAAACGAGCGAATAATCACCTGAGTTAGAACATGGACAAGACCTTTTTAGTTGACGAACGGTTATGTATTTTAAGTTATTTATTCTGAGGTTAAAATTGCAATTTTCAAGTGTTTCCATCAAAGTTCTGGGCTTTTGTTATCACTATCACTACATAGTATAAAACAAAGCTTTTTCTGTCCCTATATCCCTATGTACGCTTAAATCTTTAAAACAACGCAACGGATTTTGATGCGGTTTTTTTTTAAAATAGAGTGATTCAAGAGGTAGGTTTTTATTTGCAATATAGAATAGAAAACTCAATATTTCTAAGTATTTACATTACATCCGTGCGAAGCCGGGGCGGGTCGCTAGTTTATTATAAATGTTGTAAGAAGTTACGATGTTTTATTTTTACGTTAAGTATTTTAGTTATTTTGTGTATTTCATATATTATAATATATCTACCTATCTACTATAATAATAATTATAATCCCTACTAATATTATAAATGGGAAAGTAACTCTGTCTGTCTGTCTGTTACGCTTTCCCGCTTAAACCTCTCAACCGATTTTGATGAAATTTGGCATAGGTATACGTTAAAACTCAAGAACGGACATAGGCTACTTTTTGTTAGAAAGTAAGGGGGCGGGGGGAATGCCACCTTTGAAAGTTTATATGGGAAAATGTTTATTTTTTAAGTTAGAGATATGAAAGTTGGAAAAAATTATCTTTAATAGCGACCCGCCCCGGCTTCGCACGGGTGTAATAGGTACTAAAATATGTACGTATTATACACATAAACCTTGCACTTTATTTTATTACATTGACTCCTCCCGTACCCCAATGACGCTTACATGGAGCCTACATCGCATGCTGGCATAGCTGAGCGCGGTGAGCGCCCACCACGCGACTTTTTTCTAATACTTGCATTTTTAAACTCATGATATCTTCCGAATGAAATGTCCGAATTGAATAAATCAAAAAGTTATATAAAGGTATTGAAGCCGTTTTAAAAATAAAGTAATTTATTTTGATAAGAATTAATATCAAGTTAAAAATAAATAGCTTTTTCAAGCGGCGGCATTTAATTAAATTTTTAGATTAAAAAACTTCGGTTACATTATTGAAGTTTTAGTAAGGATCCCTAATTTTTTTGAAAATATATTAGTCTATGTCACCCGAGGATAGTGTAGCTTTCTAACGGTGAAAGAATTTTGGAAATCGGTCCAGTAGTTTCGGAGCCTATTCATTACAAACAATCTGTCTATTCTATCCTCTTTATAATATTATTATTAAGTGTAGATTTATTATGGAAAGGTCTATACGCAATTGTCTATGCTTGGAACTAGAAAAATGTGTTTGTATTACATTCAAATACTCAAAATAAAATCAATTTAATTATATACTTACCTATTTCCAATCTCATTTAATTTATCAAATATTTTTTTGTAATCTAACTGATGGATAAAACAGAAGCTTTACGCTCGGTTCCAATATTTGAAAAACGGTCTGTTCTAGTTACGAATTGTAATTAATTATACGAGGTATAAGCTAAAAACGAGAGACGAACGACTGACGACAGCTGTATCGTGCGGTATTATTTAACGTCTCGTAATCGTTTGGAGAAAAACAGTCGGTTTGGAATCGGGCATTAGTTATTAAAACCACCATTAAATACTACCAAAACTAGTACTTATCGTTATGTTACATAAAATTAACTTGAACACGAACAGTTATCAACGCTCGCTTTAATACAACGATATTACGGGACATTTTAAATGTAAACCGGCTAATCTTGTTAATTAGAAGTCTGGAAACGTGCTGTTTTTGTTAGAGTCGATTTCAGACAACTTAATATAATAGTACATTTCGCGTTTACTTGTTCTTGTAAAATACTAAGTAAAGTTTACAAGTTAAACTAAGATTTAGAAACGTTTTACATCTTGTTATCTGTTTTATTAATCTTGTGCAAAATTGTTCTGGAAACTTCAAAACTTTATTTACGCAATTGAGTTTTATGGTATGTTTGATTATCAACAATATAGAAAAGCGATTTTTTTTATATTGCACTTCAAGATTGACCTCATCCCACCTGATGTTAAGTGGTAATGAAGTCTTAGCATAACAATCCAGTTTCTAACAATACTCATTTTTTTTATATTACACTTCAAGATAAACCTAATCCCACCTGATGTTAAGTGTAACTGAGGTCCTAGGTTAAGGGCGACAAGTACAGGATAATAAATCAGTTACTGAACTTGTCGCCCTTACCTTGAAGGCTTGAACCTCTGCTACTAATGAAGCACCTCCCAGGAGCTCTGGAAACCTTACTTAAACGCAGGAACACAACAACACCGAAGTGATTGTTATTTGGCTGGGGTCCTCTGTAAGGTGGAGGTATTTCACCAGGTGGGCTGCTCCATTTCGAACGATAAATCGCTATGCTCTACCTCTCTTAAATTTAATGATTCTCCGAAAACCGCTCCCGTGGTCATCAGTAATATTTCTAATACGTTATGCAAAACTGAGGTCTGCGACACTCAGATGTCTATCTAAAATATCTCAGTTAATTCTGAAGGGGCGGCGTGTCTCGGATGACGTCACCGCAAATCTCCGCTCGGCTCCAGATAGCATCGGACGGAGGCCGACTGCCGATTAGCCTTGTTAATGAAACTGTCGGCTTTGGCGTTCGGCCAGTTTAAACTAATACTAGCTGTGCCCGCGACTTCGTTCGCGTGGGCTACATCTTTTCATGGTCGGTTTTACCACTATCTCTCCTAATATTTGAAACAAAAAGTAGTCTATATTTTAATCCAAATTTCGAGCTATATTTGTGCTAAATTTAGAAAGAAAGAAAAAAAAGTCATTTATCGACGGTCACACAATTACCGAACACACACAATATTAGACAGTCTACATATAACATAAGGTATCGTGTGAGGCCAACTTGGTTCCACCTCAGCAAATGCTGCTACGGCATGTATAACACCGCAGCAGCGCTGGTATTCTGGTGGAAACAAACTGCCTGGGAAAATTGCAATAGCCCTGGCTCCTGCTAGTTCCCCACGCATAAGAGTGGCGTTAGAATGTAAACAATTATTACACAATACATACAGTGAAGAAAGCATTAACAATGTTGATGACAAACCAGTATATCTCTAAATACTCGTATTTTAACTTTTTTTGTTTATTTTAATCAAGTTCAATGTTAGCAGAATTAAATATTATATCTCTAACTTAAAAAATAAACGTTTTCAAATAAAAACTTACACGAGGTGGTATTACCCCTACCCTCTTTTTAAAAAAAATGTAGCCTACATCGGTTCTTGTGGTTCAACGTATACCTATACCAAATTTCATCAAAATCGGTTGAGAGGTTTAAGTGGGAAAGCGTAACAGACAGACAGAGATACTTTCGCATTTATAATATTAGTATGTCTTTAACAAAACTGACCGAAAGGGTTAAGGCGGATTTTTCATAATCATTTTGTTTTTGAGTTCAGATTGACATTTTATTCAGATATTCAATTTTTCGAATACCGTTCATAATTTGTTTGCCATAAGGTTAATTCGTATTAAAGTTATTTTTTTGTTGAATTTTACAGAATGAATATAAAACATGAAACACAAATACTAGCTAAAAATAGAGTAAAAAAAAATATGTTTACTTAGCTCAATGGATTTCTTACGTAACACTCATATTCACTGTGTAGACTTTGTCCTAACATGAAGCACGAATAAAAATAATCTTTCATATTATTCCCTTTCAAGTATTTATTTTGGCACAAAACCCTTAAAAAAGCTTCTTATTAATACATTATTGAGAGAAATTCTGCTTCAAACAGCACCGCCCACGCTTCATTCCAGGATATAAGAAAAGGTAGCGATAAAAATTGTTAACGTTCGTAAAATTTAAGGGAATATAGAAAAAATATTTTAATCAAAGGGTTGAGTCAGAGAATTCATCGCCGATTCGAATTCTTAAATAGCCTGCTGGTATCGATAAAGAATAAACTGCTTCGAGAAAATAATGGTACGGTCTTTCCGCTTTTTGCATTACTTGGCGGGGGCACTAACGTGCGAATCCGATATTTTACAAAAAAAACAGTAGAAGGAAAAATTGTTCTACTCCTATTGTTTTTTTGTATCGTTAGATTAATTTGGTTGTGTCAATTTGGTTTCTATTTAAAGATTAATATTCAGTATTAAGTGATAAATAAAATAATTTTAATAAGTCATATAGTTTTATTTGGATGAGTAAAAAAAGCTTTAAGTTTTATTTTATTTTAACAGGTAAGCTGGAGCAGACCAATCCCCAAAGGTGGCACCTGTTCACAAGCATGACGTATGTGCCAAGCTCCTTATTTCTGAATTATCATAAACGTGATGTTGTCAAACCTTAATAAAGATATTCTCTATTTTATTCTACTCCACGAAAATCACGACTACGAAAAGGGCCAAACGCTACAAAATGATAATAAAACGAAAATCTTTACGTTCTTTAGTATAGATCAGTAAGAATGTAGATAGTGCATCGGAGCCTTTGAAGACGCCGATACACGTCGTTATTGCCCATTAGGCGCGCTTACTTCCGACGCTTTTTATCCGATTACAGCCTTATTCTTGTGGCGGCATTGAAAATATCTTCATGAATTATTTTCTGTGATAAAATGTGATCTTGAGTGACGCATTCTTTTCGTTCCGGAAATAATCAAGTGTTCGTAAATTTTAGAAAGCATTTTGCCCTATTCTAAAAGAAAACAAAGAAGGTATATATATGTTACCGGAAATGTATGTAATCCGTCATTGTATACAATTCCTAGGAAATGTATGTAATTCCTAAAACCGCACGGAAATGTGTAAAATAAATTATATTAGACACATTTCCTAGGAAATCAAGAGATTTCCTAAATAGCAATCGGAAATGAGACATGAATTGGTACGCGGGTATAGCGGGGCGATGGGAAGGTATTGCTTCGTCTGATCAGGCGATCGTGCTGGGTATACGGGGATACAGGATAAAGGGAGGGTAAATCTCTGCATACTCATACTACATAAAGGCAGGCCAGGCCACTCTCTTGCGGCATTCGAAACTGTGAAGATTGGCCTCGAGTCAATGCCTATGGGCCTCTTGGCTCGGCTTCGTGAATGTACTGTTGCTTAATGTCTATGTTTATGTCCATTTACTTTTCAAGGTACCAAAAAACCTTAGGAAGCTTGGAAAATATAGGCTAGCGGAGGCATCATATGCGTCTACATCACGCTCCCAAAAATATTTATTGTGGCTAATTCATGTCCTTTTTTCAGGATACCGAGTACAGATAGCTTATCCACTTAATATCTTAAAGATAAAATAAAACGTAAATGCTCTCTCTTTTGGCTGCTGGATGAGGTTAGTCAAGTTGTCTGCCCTTATTTACATTTTTTTTAGATTTTTTTTTAACCTGGTGTCCCACACATAATCATGTATCAAAGCACGGAATGTCAAATTCGATTATATACTTGATCTCAGATTGATATCTGTCCAAGAAATCTTCTTGATGCAGAAGACGTACCGAGTACGGAGATGGCACTACGGTCAGTTGGCAACCTACATACCACCCACTGGAATAGGCCAAAGCGCGAAAGGTCCCGGGTTCAAGTTCAAGGTCGGGTCAGTTTGGAAAACGAACTTTTCTAAATTGACTTGAGTCTGGGTGTGCTGGGATGACGCCCCCAGTTAGTGCTCGTCGTCTGGTACTCATAGTACAAGGGAAAACCTTAGTTTGAGACTAGGTGATTGGTGTGATTTTCAGGCGCATTTATTTATTTATTTAATAAAAATAGATGATTGGTTTTACCCCTTACTCCCCTCAAAACAAAAAGTAGTCCATATTTTAATCCAAAGCGTTTCAAGTTATATTTGTGGCAAATTGTATATGTCTCACATAAACATTAAACATTTTCCCATATAAACTTTCAGGGGCGGTTTACCCTACTACCCTAATCCATACTTATTTTCATAACAAAAAGTAGCTTTTGTTCGTTCTAGAGATTCAACGTATACCGATACTAAATTTCATCGTAATCTGTTCATTGGTTTAGGCGTTAAAGCCGAACAGACGGACAGACAGATTTACTTTCGCATTTATAATATTAGTATGGATATAATAACGTATACACTTTCCATAAGAAAGTTCCAGCGCACCCTGTACTTGATGTCACCAAATCATCATTAATCATGATAATTACAAAGTGTCACTTTGCATACTTGACGTAAACATTCCCTTTCGTGACTCTGCAAAAACTTTTACGTTTTGCATATTACAATGTTGTGGGAATATTTGTATTACCCCACACATAATCGTGTTTTGCTTAATTATAAATTCCAATTAAAAGTGGTCTCTACTATGTAAATCAAATTACTCAACTTTGTATGTATATAATTTGATTCTACAAAATTCATTTGAAATTATTCAGTATTGTCAGCGTGGAAAAAAATAACATCCAGATCAAATTGCACAGCTGTAAGCCTTTTTATTTTTTGGAACAAAAAGTTCCTATACCTGGGTTTTACACGCTTAAATATCATGAAGTGGTATTTATGGTGGTGTGCTGTATTTAGGTGCTTTAAAATATTTAATGTTTGCTAGTGCGGCGTAAAGCATTATAAAAATCATAAAAATAGATCAAGATGCCAAGGTTCGATTCCGTGGTTTTCAAACATTTCTGCAAAGAATGTACCAAGGGCCGATAAGTATGTAGTTATAATCACATTCGGCAGAGGGCACTTACCGAAGGCTAACGGGTTGATACAGCAGAAAATTTTCTTCGCCTACGATAGCTCAGTTGGAAGAGCAGCACGCGCGATACGTGAAGGTCGTGGGTTTGAATCCCGCACCGCAAGGGGAGATGAAACTTTTCTGTTTCTTTAAAATAGTTAGGTATGTTTTGTCGTACCCACCATTTGTTCTGCATAGCACAAGCGCTTATGCTACATACTTTGGCATACATATAAACATTAAAATTAAAAAGGCCTAGGAACAATTTGCTTATTACCTAAGACGATTTAGGTAAGGCTTGAGACCTCTTCATCTAAAAGCATAAAATTTGCGACTACCAAAACGGTGCCCCGCTCGTAACTATCAAACGAGATTATAAAAACATGCCATCAAAATATATAGCCCTCAATCAAAGTAAATATTTTCCTTTGCCACTTCAAATGCTCTAACTCATTGCGTTAAAGATCATTTTCGATTGGCAGAGTTGTAATAGCATCTCCGTTCGTGAGTTAGGTTAATGGACTGTGCATAAAATTATCGAGGATATAACCTTCAAATTTTAACGTCATTCCTCTGATAAGAAGCTTTCGATGAAATGTTGGTAGCTATACTTTATATAGTTACTCAACTTTATGAACAACAAGAAACGAATACGAATTTGCTGTGGAAAAATATAACAATAAATATTGGTCAAGATCACATACATTGCTTTGATTCTGTGGTAAGTAGCTAAAGCACTTGTGTTACAGAAATCAGAAACAACGACGGTACCACAACACCCAGATCCGAGACAAAATAGAAAAGATCGTTTCCTATTTTGACCCGACCGAATATTTTTCCATGAAGAAACAAAAGGAGCATAACTATGTGGCAAGTTCTTTCATTTCCTTTGATATCAAGCTAAACTACGGCTGGCATGTAGATATATAGATATTTAAAACATTGACGACCTCCATACCCAAAACGCGAGCGTACTCTGAGGTCCCGGGTTCAATTCCCTCGGTGGCGCAGTGGCTAAGGTAGGCGGCCAAAGCGCGTAAGGTCCCGGGTTCTATTCCCGGTCAGGTCAATTTGGAAAACGAACATTTCTAAATTGACTTGGGTCTGGGTGTGCTGGGATGACGCTCGCAGTTAGTATCCGTCGTCTGGTATTCATAGTACAAGGGAAAACCCATAAAAAAAATATTAAAAAAAAAAATTCTACTTGTATAGTGTGTGTCTAAGTGATCTGATACCGTCATCGTTTTTTTATTTATGTACCAAAAGTTAGCTACTTACCACAGAATCAGAGCAATTATTTGCATTGGAAAAACACACATACTAATTTCAAAACAGTACATTTGATCAGGCCTGATCTATTATAATAGATCAGATAATTATTAATTGTTAAATGTATGGACTATCATGCTCTTCATGAGAAGAGCGCAATTGAAATAAGAAAAGTCCCTTGCAGCACCCTAACTAATTAGTCTGGGTAATTTCATCTCATTAGACAAGGATCTTAAGTTTGATAAAATGCATCAGTACTTAAAATTTTAATAGGACTCCTTGTTAAAAGTTCGACAAAATATTCAATTACGTTTTCTTTTTAAAATGTGGAAATACTAATAGCTGCTTATTAATTTTATAAACTACCGGCGCGAGACAGGGTGTTATAAGTATCACGTGTTTATCTGTCTATCTTTGTGTGTCTGCCAATTGCATCGTAGCTGAGGAACGGATGAACAAATTTTGTTTTGTATTTTTTGTTTGAAACGTGAATTAGTCGGGAGTGTACTTAGCTATGTTTGGTGGACCAAATATGGGTTGTTACACCTGGAACCTGTCCAAGATGGCCGCCGTCACAAAATGTCGGATTTCAGATTCTGACATTACTTTCGTATCATTATGTACATATCGAACACAAGGGCTGTGAAAAGGGCTTAAGTAGAATTAAATAGTAAGACAAATTTTAAATCCAAGATGTACTAATAGCAAACTAGCGGGTGTTTTTAAACGTTTCAATTTATATGTCCTGTAATTCGATTAAAGGTGTCTAGCCTGTTTAAAAAAAAACACTCCTCTTTGAATAAATATTGGGCCCATACGGTGCAGCATGATTCATTTCACCATTCAAGACTGTTCCGGGGAACTATGGTTAGTGATCCTGGCTGAACCAAGGGTCACTAATTTCATGCCCACCCAGGATGGAATTCGAGTCATAAGCTACGGTGTTTGTTCTGATTCTGGCTGTGTATCGTCATCTGGCTCACTAAAGAAGAGATGGAGAGAAAGCCTCGGGTGTGGACCTGTGTAGTCAGCATAGCGGGATATCGACCCCCACTGGCGCATAGGAGGGCCACCCATGGGTTTGGGCGGTTCGAGTCCGACACGCCACTTTCTGTCTCCGCGTGGACATTTCTCCCGGTAATCAAAAAAAGGGTATGGTAGTTTCCAAGCGTATGAAGTCTCGGCCGCTAGTACTTACAAAAAAAAGTACTATGTCTAGCAAAGACGTGGTTTGACCAAATGTGTAGTCAAGTCGACATGTAAAAAAACGGTTGAAACTTCATCAACCAAAGACACGTCATCATAGAGTATATCCTCTTCTAAACTTGTTAAGTTTCTCGAACTATGCCACCGTCTTTTAACTTCCTAACTAAGCATTTAAGCTATGAAAACTAAATTGTCAAGGCGCCTGTTGCGCGTGAACGAGTGACTCTAAAATTAAATTACGGTAATCTGGCGTAAACCGGCAGCTGTATCGGCGTACCTACTGTTAATTGTGTTAGTGCGGTGCGAGAGCGGCTTTTGAGCGATGCAATTGTGCGGCTTTTGAGCGATGAGATTAGTGCGGCTTTTGAGCGATGCGATTAGTGCGGTTTTTAGGCGAATGCTACCAGTGCCGCTAATATTTGGAATGAGATGATGACTTACAGTAGGTACACTTGATTTCCCGTTAGTGTAAGCGGCGCGTTCGCGGCTTCTGAGTGGACCGCTTGGTGCGGTTTTTGAGTGACATAATTAGTTACAGTACACTTGATTTCCCTATAGAGTAAGTACTATTGGATAGGAGTTACAATCAAGCAATTTTGGTGAATACATTTTTACAATTGCATCACGCCGTAAAAATCACCTATCCTCTTGCGATTGGGATTCGAACCCACGACCTTCACGTATTGTTCGTGCTGCTCTTCTAACTGAACTAACCGCAAGTTGTTGCAACCGAGGAGTTTCTCTGTCGTAATTATCTCTTAGCGGTAAGCCTCCCTCTTTTCGGTAAATGCCTTCAGCAGTATAAATTTGGAACTACACACTAATTGGCCCGTGGTACATTTGTTGCCGAAATGACTGAAAACCAAAGAATCGAAAACACTCTGGTACCTAAAAAGGTTTTTACATTTTTTAAATACAATTGAGGGAATTTCTTTAAAAATTATAGGTACTTACACTAAAAAGTTATACGATTAGTGCAGCTTTTGGGCAATGCTAAAGGCAAATGCAGTAATGACAACATTCGCAATGAAATGATGGCCTACAGTGCAATTGATTTCCCCGTAGAACAAGTTCCTACCTATTGAATGAGGGCTACGCCACTCAAGCGAATTTCGGTTATCTGACCGTAGTGGCTTGATGAAAGCTTCCGAGCGATGCGTTAACCCAATAAATACCTTTGAGCAAGGCTTTAACTGTGCAAAACGATGATACGTGTGCTAGATTTCTTTGGTGACATTTGGAAATGGGCACGTATTTTAATTGGTTGATTTAATGAGTAAGGGCTGGTATTGGAATACTGAGAATGGAAAGATTAAGACTTTTTTGAAAGTTAGATAGATAGATAGATACTTTACGAAAACTTAACTACGCGATCACGTAGCAGACAATAACAGATCATATAGTTTAAAGTTCAAAGTTTTAAGCTTTTATACATGTAAATAACATAGTAAGACGTATATATAAAACAAATGAAACTACCTACGCTAAGCAAGCTATAACTTACAGAGAAGATACCGGCAAGAATCACCGTATAAGTATTAAATATACGCAGAACAGAATTACGTATTTATATAATAGGTTTTTCTGATATAAAACAACTATTAAATAGTTGACCAATTTTTAACTAAATTATTAAAAAGACCTTTAAATTTTACAACATCTTACCATAGTGAATGTTGGAGTCATAAAATCGTACGTATCGAACCTCAGTACAGTCAAAAGCACCCCAGACTTCACTTTGGGCTTTGTACCGCCCTTATACCAAGGGCGTAAGAACTAAATTAGAATAACAAGTGTTTAGTTAGTGTGCTTGAGGTGCTGAACCCTGAACCGTTCAACGCAATTGGTTGACTTTAGAGCATGCGACAAAAAGGTTAGTCACTTACCTTACACATCAGTTTTTAAGTGCCGGTTGGTAGGCTCGCAATGCCGTTCCGGCTCAAAGTCGATATGAGGCCAGTACCCAGACTGGTTGTGTGTACCGGTTCACAAGTGTCGGTTTACAAGTGCCGGTTGGTAGGCTCGCAATGCCGTTCCGGCTCAAAGTCGATATGAGGTCAGTACCCAGGCTGGTTGTGTGTACCGGTTCACAAGTGTCGGTTTACAAGTGCCGGTTGGTAGGCTCGCAATGCCGTTCCGGCTCAAAGTCGATATGAGGCCAGTACCCAGGCTGGTTGTGTGTACCGGTTCACAAGTGTCGGTTTACAAGTGCCGGTTGGTAGGCTCGCAATGCCGTTCCGGCTCAAAGTCGATATGAGGCCAGTACCCAGGCTGGTTGTGTGTACCGGTTCCCAAGTGTCGGTTTACAAGTGCCGGTTGGTAGGCTCGCAATGCCGTTCCGGCTCAAAGTCGATATGAGGCCAGTACCCAGCCTGGTTGTGTGTACCGGTTCACAAGTGTCGGTTTACAAGTGCCGGTTGGTAGGCTCGCAATGCCGTTCCGGCTCAAAGTCGATATGAGGCCAGTACCCAGGCTGGTTGTGTGTACCGGTTCACAAGTGTCGGTTTACAAGTGCCGGTTGGTAGGCTCGCAATGCCGTTCCGGCTCAAAGTTGATACGAGGCCAGTACCCAGGCTGGTTGTGTGTACCGGTTCACAAGTGTCGGTTTACAAGTGCCGGTTGGTAGGCTCGCAATGCCGTTCCGGCTCAAAGTCGATATGAGGCCAGTACCCAGACTGGTTGTGTGTACCGGTTCACAAGTGTCGGTTTACAAGTGCCGGTTGGTAGGCTCGCAATGCCGTTCCGGCTCAAAGTCGATATGAGGCCAGTACCCAGCCTGGTTGTGTCAAACTCAAACTCAAATATTTCTTTATTCAAGTAGGTTACATATAACACTTTTGAATCGTCATTGAATACAATGCAAAGTGATTCTACTTCCGGTTCGGAACCTATATCTACCGAGAAGACACCGGTAAGAAACTCAGCAGATCATTTACAGTATCAGTATCTAACTTATTGCTATGTGTAGATCACTTTGGACCAAGTCATATAGTTTTGGTTTTGATAAGTGATGAAACAAATAAGTACTCAAGTAAGTTTTTACTTTCGAGAGGTAAGCTGGAGCAGACCAGTCCCCAAAGGTGGCACCTGTTCACAAGCATGACGTATGTGCCAGCCATCGCTTCACTCAACCATATTGTAGGGAATGTAACGACCCGCCACATAGCGCCACCACCCCAGTGACATTTTAGTGAGCATGACTACTCCATCTCCCCATAATTTTTAAGTATTTATTATCTAAATTAAATTCATCAAACAACTATAGGACCTGGTGCACGAAGTAGTAGCCTACATTTTGATTTAGATTAAAGAAAAAAGAAATAAATCTATTATACCTAGTTCATAATTATACATAATTCACAAATATACATTTTATGTCCATAATAGATATTTTTAACAATATCAATGTCATTATGTAGAATAAAAGATTGCATTATCATGATGTCAACGAAATCAAATTTTAAGAAAAGAAAAATAAATACATATTTAATAACATGTGCAGGCAAGTTAAATAGTGTTAGGCCATATATCTTTATCGTTAAGGAAATCATCTACTTTATAATAGCCCTTCTTTATAAGTAAATTTTTTATCTGTAACTTAAACTTGTGTATAGGTAAGTCAACAAGAATTTGCGGCAATTTATTAAACAATTTTATGCTTAATCCAATAAATGAATTACCAGTTTTGTGGAGTCTACGATTTGGAACAGCAAGCTTATGTTTATTCCTGGTATTAAAGCTATGTACATCAGATTTTTTAGGAAGGATGTTCAAATTTTTGTGAACATGCATTACACAGTCGAGAATATATTGTGATGCGACTGTTAAGATGTTTATCTCCTTAAATCGCATTCGCAGCGAGTCACGTGGTCCAAGCCTGTAGATAGATCTTATAGCCCTCTTCTGTAGGACAAAAATAGTCTCAATATCGGCTGCAGACCCCCACAGGAGCAGACCATAAGACATTACGCTGTGAAAATAGCTAAAATAAACCAATCTAGCTGTTTCCACATCAGTCAAATCCCTTATTTTCCTCACTGCATACGCGGCTGAGCTAAGTCTTGCCGCCAGAGTAACTATGTGAGGATACCATTGTAGCTTAGAGTCCAAAGTGATGCCAAGGAATACTGTCGAGTTGATAACCTCTATAGGCTCATCACTCATTTTAATCACAGCATTAACTTGTCTCACATTGGGCATTGAGAACTTTACACATTTGGTTTTCTTGGCATTAAGTGATAGATTGTTTGTTCCAAACCATTGTGTAACTTTAGAGAGGGCATTATTAACATCATCAAAATTTTGTTGCTATCGATTAATTTTAAAAATTAACGATGTATCATCCGCAAATAAAACTGTATCACACAAGTTTTTCGTAAAAAAAGGGAGATCATTTTCGTATATCAAAAAAAGCAAAGGTCCTAATATGGAGCCTTGGGGAACTCCCATGCTTAAGGGGGTACCGGATGAATTGACTCCATTTACATTGACTTTCTGTGTTCTGTCCGATAGATATGACAAAATCAAACTTAATGAATTTTTCGAAACACCATAATGCTGTAGCTTCATTATCAGCGTTTGATGATTAACGCAATCAAACGCCTTTGATAAATCGCAGAAAACCCCAACCGCATCTCGTCTGCTCTCCCACGCATCAAACACATGCTTAATGAGTGCTACTCCTGCATCAGTTGTGGATTTGCCTTTTGAAAATCCATATTGATTTTTATGCATTAAGTTGTTAATTGAAAAATGGGACAACAGCTGCTGGAACATAATTTTTTCAAAAATTTTACTGAATGCAGGTAAAATTGATATTGGTCTAAAATTTGATGGATTACTTTTATCGCCCGATTTGAATAATGGTATAATTTTGCTAAATTTCATTAAGTTTGGAAAAATAACATCATCAATGCATTTATTAAATATTAAGACTAAGTGTGGGGCAGTACAGTTTATTATATGTTTTAGTATATCTGTCGAGAGTCCCCACAAATCTTCAGTCTTTTTCATATTTAACTCCTTAAAAGCCTTGATAACATCCTGAAAGTTAATATACTCAAAGCGAAATGGAATTTTACACTCATCCACATGAGTTTTAAGGAGGGTATTTGCAAGATATGGGTTTGAGGGTAATCCACATGTTGTCGCAATCGGTACATTCGAAAAGAATGTTTCAAATGCCATTGCCACTTCCGTATCAGAATTAAGAGTGACGTCATTGACTTTAAGAGAAAACTTGTGATCTTGTGTTTTATTATTACAAGTCTCTTTATTAATTATTTGCCATGTAGCTTTGCTTTTATTTGTGGCTCTCAGTATTTTTGTCTTCAAAAAGTTGGACTTTGCAATAGCGCATATCTTTTTGAATAACTTTGAATAATTTCTAACATAATCTTAAATGGCAAGTTTTCTCACGAATATTATGGATGACCACTTATACGTTTCTACAGACATTGATACTTTTTCGTTAGGTCAGGCGTATCTATGCTCCCCAGAAAAAGCATTCTATTTTTTAACAAACCCGAATGACTACCTCAAGGTATTTCATGTAAATATACGAAGCATAGGTAACACTATAAATTTTGAAAATCTGTTAATTCTTCTGGACCGAATAAGATTTGCCCATGACATTATTGTGCTGACAGAGTGTTGGTTGAGCAAGTGCCCTTATCTTCCAAATCTACCTGGCTATACAGCTTATAACACAAAATACAGTAATCAAAATGATGGTATTGTTGTCTATTTAAAAACTAATCGATTAGTCGATGTCGTTGAGCGTAATATAAATGATGCAAATTGCATGACAATAGAGCTTTCTAAAGATTTCGTGATAATTGCCATTTACCGCTCACCATCATGCAGAAATATTGAAAATTTTACAAATTCATTAGATTCCCTACTAGTCACATTACGTCCCTTCAAAACAATAGCTATTATTGGTGACTTAAATATAAATATCTCGTCAAACAATGTCGATCCGAACTCCGACTCGTATTTGAATTTACTTGCATCGCATTCCATGCTACCTGCTCATCTCTTTGCAACGAGAAACAGAAACTGTCTTGATCATTTGATACTTAAAACCGATAAACCAACTATAACAATGGTATTAGACTCTCTGATCACTGACCATTCTCCTGTCATTTTTTGCTATGCTTCATCTAATGTCAATGAACGAATGAGTATTCGGACATCCAAACGTATTAACCAACAAGCGTGCTTAAAGGAAATAGAGAACATGGATTTCTCGGATATAATTAATGACACTCATCCTGAAAGTAATTAATGGGTTATTAGAATGCGCTTTTATTTCGTACAGTTCGAAAAGTCTGCGTCTACTTTTCAGTATGCCTAGTGTGGCCCAATCACTGAATTTAGTTTTGGATGTGTTGATTTTTATGTTTTTTTTAGTAAAAACATCGTTGAATTCATTATTAACTACATAAAACAACTTTTCATATAAACAATCAACACTACTTGCAGAATCAAATTTAATTAGAGGTACTTTATTGGAAATGTTCATTTTAAATTTTTCGACACTTTTCGACATGTGTACCGGTTCACAAGTGTCGGTTTACAAGTGCCGGTTGGTAGGCCCGCAATGCCGTTCCGGCTCAAAGTCGATATGAGGCCAGTACCTAGCCGGTAAACTGGTGGTGTGTGAACCAGTGTTCTCCGATTGACTGTTAATTGTGTGAGCGGCGCGTTTGCGGCTTCCGAGCAAGCTTTCCGTTTGGTGTGGCTTTTGAGTGACATAATTAGTGCCATTTCAGCGATGCTTCCAGTCAAAATGAAATGATAACTACAGATATACGTGCGCTGGTATTCTCTAGAGAACAACAGCATTGTTATCGGTAACGTACATGAAATTATTGGTTAAAGTGTGCGTGTCCTAGATTGGGTAGTTAATTGAGCCTGACTTCTGACATACTGACCTTTGTTAAATCGATTCACGTATCTCGTGCATAAATTGATAGCAAACGCTTCTTTTATCATATTTTCTCATTTCTCTTGATGCCTAGAAGCAATTTTGTACCACTCAAACTCAACATTACAATTTAGAGTTTATTAAATTGGTGTTCTATTAAAACTATCATCAGGGTATTAGATAAAACTTAAACAATATGTTCTAACATAATGTTCTAAATAAAAAACAAAATGTTGAAAACCAACTTGGTATTTTGTGAAAGGGTCTTATAAAAAACGGACAATGAAATGAAATAGCAATGTATTATTCAGTATCATCATTTAGTTACTAGCTCCTACCGATTCAACCCAAGTCTTTCGAGACAATGGTATTCCCTTTTTCTATTTCCTCCTTCTTTCATCTTCCTTTCCCCGTCCCTTTTCTAAGTCCAAGGTCTGGCATACCGAGGGATATTTGACTCTGCGAGAGTCCAGCCTAAGCCGTGCTTCGATGCCGTGGAACTGGGTGGCCATAGAAAAAGGCCCACTTATTTATAGTATGCGCAGCTCTTCGAGTAAGCTGCGAGTAACGAAAAATTATATTTCTTTATTTAAGTGGGTTATATATAACACTTTTGAATACAATGGAAAATGATTCTACTTCCGGTTCGGAACCTATATCAACCGAGAAGACATCGGTAAGAAACTCAGCAGATCAGTTACTGTTACTACTGCTTATTAATTGTATCAGAAGGTACAATTAATGCCCTCGCTACTAATGGGAACGTTATTAATTTGCTAAAACAAATCCGAATGATAAGTGATGCGTCTCGCAAACCATCAGGTCAAGTTTTCGGTGGGAGCCAACAGTGGAAGGATGTAATCCCTGCTTACTCCTCCGGAAGAAAAGTACGACTGTTTGCAATTCAGTTTCCATTGTTCTTCATCCAGTGTAAGACTGGTGAAACCGACGCATGGTACGTAGTAAATAGAAGCTGGAAGTATCGTCAAAAACGTTATATTAAAAAGCACACTAAAATTACATCGCATGTTATGGAGAGACAACAACTGACACTAGGTGTCATATAATTCGAAAACCGTCGACAAACTAAAAGTAGGTTTTATCCCAACTAATATTATAAATGCGAAAGTAGCTGTGTCTGTCTGTTACCCTTTCTCGCTTAAACCTCTCAGTATACCTCAAACAATTTTAATGAAATTTGGTATAGGTATACGTTGAACTTCGAAAACGGACATAGGTTACTTTTTGTTAGAAAGTAAGGGGGGGAATGGGGGTAATAGCTCTAAAAGAAATTTGGGAAGATGTTTCCTTTTTTAAGTTAGAGATATGAAATTTGGCACAAATTTTGTTCCAAATATTAGGGAAGATAGTGGTAAAACCGACCATGAAAGGATGTTGTCCACGCGAACGAAGTCGCGGGCACAGCTATTGAGCGCGTCGCTAACAACTGGCATCAGTTGCAGTATATGAACGATTAACATTAAGTTTGCTTCACATTCGTAAACTAACAGCTACTGGAATATAATACTCATACAGAAGCCTGTGTACTAAGTACTAACCAGATTTAACTAAATCTTGCAAACGTCCATCGCGAATACTGTTCATAATCACTAACGACGCAGACACCTGTTGGCAGATTAATGCATATTGAATCGCGTGCATTACCGGTCTCGCTCAGTCAACAGAGAAGCTTTGATAATGTGAACTAATCGCAGCTAAAGAGCACGTAACCGCCATTGTTGATCGATTGAGTACTTACATATGTGTGATCAAATGTTATACATTGCATAGATTGCGCCTGGCCGCTACCAAAGCCGATGTCAATAACCTCTTCTAACATATTCCGAAACATGACGATTTCAGAAGGTTCCTTTTGAATAGATTTAAGTGTGAATGCGATAATCAAGAGTAAGTGAGAGAGGTTCCTACTTAGATTTTGGGGGACTACATTCGTCTACTCCACGGGATACCGACCCCTTCTACTGGCGCAGAGGACATCCAAGGCTTTTGGTCGGTTCGAGTCTGACACACCACTCTGCTTCCCGTGGTAGAATGTGACGGCAGGTAGGTTTAAAAAAGTTTTTACAGAGACGGAACCGTCATCAATAAGCCTTGGGCAGCGTTGCTAGAGAGTAAGATGATACAGGTCCTCGTTAAAAATAATGAATGCGAAGCGTCGTATGACTGCGAATGGATTACCCGCGGGAAACAGCGAGGTTTAAACGCCGTGGTTTAAGTACCGGGTCAATGATTTTGGGTTCTGGGTTATTTTTTTAACATAGTTCGGGTTTGTGATCACGAAAACGTCACTGCGGTGGTACGCTTTGTGGCGGGTCGTTACATTCCCTTTAATATGGTAGAGTAAAGCGATGGCTGGCACACACGTTATGCTTGTGAATAGTTGCCAACTTTGGGGACTGGTCTGCTGCAGCTTGCCGCTCAAAAAAAAATTAATGCTCTATGTTTCTTCACTCATCAAAACATAATTAGACAACATGATCCAAAGCGATTATACAGGGTGTAACAAAAAGGCGAAATAATATTTTAGGGTATGTATCTATAGCAGGTGTACATTCAGTTGTATTAATATCAGCTAATTACAAACAAGTTTTTTCTTCCATACTAACTAAATAAATTGTTTTTTTACTGAAAATGTTGACAACCCTGATTCATTCTTTCTGAGGTCATTCTGAGGTCATTCGCGCTCAACCACAGACGCGCCGCGCGATCAGCTGATGCGCGGCCGCCCCGCTACGCGCCCGCGCAGCCCACCCGCCTACTAGAAACTACTATTACTTAATTTTACTTGGAATAGGACTGAATAATCAAACCATAATAACCGAAATGCATTTATTAAAATACTATTTAGAAACAGTACATAGAAATAATCTGTTAGGTACATTTCTTTTTATAACTACATATGTAGGTACACGTAAAAGTTAATGTCTAGTTTTTAGGACAATACCCCAAATATGACTTTACCCATTGAACTACATGACTTTACAATTGAAAAAACCTCTCATTAATTGTCAGCACCCCGTAATTTGAGTCAGTAAATAATTAAGACATAATAGGGACAACTTACAATGTAATCAACATGTAGGTATCAAATAATTATCGGAAATGGCAGTCATTTACTAACCTTATTCTTTTGATATGCTTAACTGACGCGATTTGCCAATTACTATTTTTTGTGTAATAAACAAATTAGTTTCTTGGAAAATGTTAATTTATGTATGTGTTACCTGTTAAGTTTCTTATCACCAACACTTATGCGCACAAGGATACACTAAAAACCAAAGAACATTTTCACTGACACTGTTTTCTTCTTTCATTCGGCTTCGATACCACTCACAAAAGGTGACCCTTGGACCAAAGTCCGTAGGAATCAATTCTTGAACTCGCGTAAACTGATCTGGATCGGGGTCTCGAGCTCTGGATGCTCCCGTGTGCTAGGACGACCTTCACTTGTGGGCGGTCGGAAAGAGCCAGTGCTCTGCAGTCGGAGACACAGGTTCCTGAAGCAGGTGTAAGACCTTAAAAGCCGCTGCTCCGCAAAGGGTCTGCCATCGATGAATCGCTGGCGATACAGTTCACGAGCACCATTGATGCTCCCGGATGAAGCACCCCGACATAAAATCGTTTCGTACTATTCACTATTTGAATACAAAGAATGATCTTCGCGAGACATAGTGACGAAGAATGAGATTTTGAAAGTTTAGATAGCGACTGCCCAACGAGAACGAATACGAGCGACTAAAAAACACCACAGACCAATAATGAACAAAAACACTATTCCCGTGGGTACGTAGGGATGCTCGATTTCGATTTGATTAATTGATCGATCGTAATTGAGATTTTTGTAACTTAATCGATTAATCGAAAATGGAAAAAATCGAGAAAGTCAATTATTTTAAGTTTATGTTTAAAGTCAATATTTACAACAATTTAAAATGTAGGCCCGACAGTCACACGCAGTGATAAAAAAAATGTTTAGGTTTTGTTTCTGATAACAACAATTGGATAATGACAGTCTTTGAAAAAGTATTGTAAAATGTGTGTTTTATATCCCAAGCAACGCGATTTATGATTTTCGAAAAAAAAATTACCAGTGATAGTAAGATTTTGTGTAACAGATTATAAAAGTCAAGTCACGTCACTTTACACCAAAACGATACTGGTCGGAACGCCTTAATCCTATGCAAATATCAAATTTTAAATGAATCGAAATTGTTCAAATAAATCCTTAATATGGTTAGCGACACAATAATTTAATTTACTCGGTAAAATCATCGTTTCGTCACATTAAAATAAATAAAATCCGCCGACAGCTGTCATTTGCGAATTGTAGTGTTTAATGACGTCACACAAAAGGTGCTTTCTGTTTCGGTTCTTTTGTTCCACAGACAAAAAAAGTAAAATTTAATTTTTAGAAATAAAATGCTTTAAAATAAAAAAATAAAAATGTACAGATATTACTTAACTAATAAGCTAACATAGCTAAAGTTTTAGTAATCTCAAACTTTCACTTTTTTATACTTAATAAATATTTTTATTTGTAGATTTTTTCATTTTACCGAGAATTCTGTGTTTCATTTTTAACATGTTTAGCAGGATCTCAACGAAAAAGTTTAGAAGAAACCGTTCTAATGTAACGGCATTTCTAAGATTAATCGATTAATTAATATCGGTGCTACGCAAATAATCAATTACCAAAATATCGATTATTTCACAATCGATTAGCATCCCTAGATCCCTAGGAAAGTGGTCCGTAGGTGACAGTCACGCGACAGGATATTATTGGCTAAGCGCATTGTTGCAATGTGTGCGAAATGATCGCTGATTGGTGCGGGCGCTTAGACTTTTGACGTAAAGGTGCCGCAGTCCACGTGGACTCCCGTTGTCGTGATGTTTGTGTGCGTGATTAGTCATTGATAAAATAAGCGCAGAAGGTCACCAAGTTGAAATAGGTAGGTAGGTAGGTAGGTAGGAGAATTTAATTAATTTACTGCTTTTGTGATCTAATAATATTCCTTACATAATATTTAAAAGTATGAATGGATAGTACAAATAATAAATGAAAATATCATGTTTTCGATTACAAAACTGTGCTGATATTGACTATTTCTGTTAGGTTATGTTATGTACCAAACATCTCATATTTAAAAACCGGCCAAGTGGAAGTCGGACTCGCCCATGAAGGGTTCCATAGAAGCAAGTGTGATAATATTTGTATTACTAAAGGTAAATTGTGGTTTACGATTTATGACGTATTAAAAAAATTACTTACTAGATCTTGTTCAAACTACTACATTCTGTAGAAGTTTGCATACATTTTTCTACTTTAAACACCACACGTAGGTATAGGTTTGAAGAAAAAAATTTTTGACTTTCAGTTTTAAGTATGGAGAGCCCCTAAAGTTAATTGTTTTTTTTTCCTATTTTAGTGAAAATCTTAATGCTTAAAGGTTCACAAAATACATCTACATACCAAGTTTTAACAGCAATAGGTCTCATAGTTTCGGAAAAAAGTGCCTGTGACATACAGATAGAACGTACAGAACATTTGGCTACGGAACCCTAAAAAGTAGTGTTAAATAAGTACTTAACGATCACGATCACTGCACACTCAACTGAAATTTGTCAAAGTTGCACATCTGTATTCTACTTAATCTTTTGCTTCATTTTGATTTATGATTTGTTTACATCTAATAGGGTTATCAACGATAAGTTTTAGTAAAAACTTTGACATCGATTTACTCCCTAATTAATAGCTGTACGAGGTTGTGGTTTTGCATTGGAACTACACACTACCTACTCTACACGCCCTTAAAATTTTATTTCACCTTTTTGTTACACACTGTATATGTAAAAAATATATAACAATAAGCAAAAACATAGCAAAAAGTTACATATTGCTACTGTAACCAATCTACTGAGTTTTTTACCTGTGTCTTCTCGGTAGATATAGGTTGTGAACTTTCGCAATAAAATATTCAGATTTTACACAAATAACCGATGTATTTGCTTAGGTACGTATTTTTCTTTCTTAGCAATGTTATCGTTATCCTAAAAATAAAGAAAACCAAACGATATTTCTGCAAAGTTAGATAAACATATGAAACTGTTTCTTAAAGATTTCCAAAATTAATTCAATATATGTATAATTACCAGTTTTATGAAGTTTATATATATCTACAAGATTGTGTATATTATGGGTGAATAGTTTTAAACATCCTAAGTTAATAAGCACAACTTTGGCAGACGAAATTATATTCGTTTCATTCGTTTGATATGACTAGTTTATTTTATTTATTTATTTATTTAGGTTGGCCAACAATTGTTACAATCTTACATTATACATAGGTAATTCGGTAGGTTGTAGTTTTTTACTAATTGCACAACTAATTACAGGCAAACACCACATGCCAAAAATAAATAAACGGTAACATTTATAACTTAACAATATATTAGATAATAATATAGCAACATTTTAGTGTGAATCCTATGCAACTCTATGGTACGTAAACAAATCAAAATTTAAACAATACTCAAATATGAAACACAGACATGTATAGTCAGTATCACTAATTACTGATCTACTATGGCTTCATGCAAATGCCGACGAAACAGACCAAGATTAACGGCATGAATATCCGTTGACTTTCCATGACAGTTTAGGAGCCTACTCACTCTCGGGATAAACGAACTTGAACCCAGCACTATTGCTCGAAAAGGTGGAGATAAGGGTAGGTAATATTTAGTTTATGACAATTTTGCATAATTAAAAACTAATTTTTATATTAAAAAAAATCCAGTAGTCAAAAATACCAATTATGTCTCTAATTTACGACTATGCTTTGTAAAGGCTTTCAATTTTAAATAATTTCTCGACGTTTTAAAGGCTGGTTCTCATTAACCCTGTATTTTCGTGAAACGAACATCTTATTACATGAAGAATCTTCCTCATTCGCACGTAGCCGAAACAAAACACAAGCAACAATAACACGCATTAGTCTCTAATCAAAAATGATGACAGCTGTACTCCGCAGAGAGGATATTGCTGGGCTCGTTACTCATGTAAAGTTGATACAGTAAAAGTAAGACGGCTTTAATTTTATGATAATTTGCAACAAACTCAAGATGTTTTTTGAAAGAGATGAAAGTGCCAACAAGAACCTAAGGCTTGAGAGTCTTCCTACACCTCTTTTTATTTAAGGTATAATTTTCTCTAAGATTTTATTTATTAGTTTTATTATATTTGACGGCGCTTCTATTTAAATCTTATTAATTTAGTAATGTGATTGTAATTTCCGAACGAAGCGAATAGTTCGCTTGACGTAACGCGGGGCGCTAGTGGGCTCGACGGTTGCGACGTTCAAATCTCACGATCCGGACGGCAATTAGAGGGCGCATTACGTGTTCCACGGAACGTCCTGATTTTATGTTAATCTAAGAGTAATCTCGTGTGTGATAGATTAAAGTGATTATTGATGTGACTCAGTAATTGTGTTTATGTGTAGTCTCCTCGCCCGAATACCCACGCGCTCGGATTGCTATGGATGAACCTGACGTACCGTATGGACACCGGGTCCCTACATCAGATGTGGGATTTGGAGGGCATTCCCGTGATGAGGAGCAGCGACACAGTGGTCAAACATCAGCGCCTAATCTACTTCAGGGAATGGAGTTGTTGTTATCGAGGCTTTTGGCTAGTAACCAACAATCTTCAAGCGGAACCTCAACGCAGTTGATACAATTCGATCCTGACAGTGCGGAGGCTGATATCGAAGGTTGGTGCAGAGTAACGGAGATAATTGTGAATAGTAGAAACTTGAAAGGTGCTGAACTACTATTGGTACTTACGCATGCGTTAAAGGGAAGAGCGGCTACATGTTTGACTAAACTTGACACATCGCAATTGGAATGGCCACGTATAAAAGAAATGTTGGTGGCCAAATTCTCAAGGCCGATGCTTCCACAAGATTTTTCGACGACGTCCTACGTTTTCAAATAAGTGCAAAAGAAACCGCTTGCGAAGCTTCTATGCGCTTATGGAGCTTGATTGAACGCATTCCGCGGGTAGAAATGGCAGAAGACATGATCGCAGGGTTTGTTACAGCGATTCTTTGTCAAAAAGATAACCTTCTCCGCCGTGAACTTAATTCGCATTCTATAGTGTCTAGATCGCAACTATGTCGAATTCTGAACGGTGTTTCCATGAAAAGACGAGCTGATACTGCTGAGGGCCACGATTTGGAGACTAAACGACCACGACATAACGAAAATCGATTTACGGGAGTGTGTCACAACTGTGGAATATTAGGACATAAAGCTTTAGACTGCCGCAAGCGAAGACAGGAAGTATCATCAATGTCAAAATCTTCTGAGAAAGCAAGATGGACAGCCGAGAGGATTCAACCGGTTACTTGTTACGTTTGTGGGCAGCTCGGACATATAGCCTCAGCCTGTGCAGATCGGAAGGGCAGCAGTGGAGCCACCGGAGCGGTGAAAGAGGTGCATATCTGTGAACGGTCACCCATCCGAGCTGAACTGATTACATCATCTGGTGAGACAGTTTCTTTTCTCTTTGACAGTGGGTCCGCATGCTCTATTGTGACATATGGCCTCTCAAATAAGTTTCTGGGTACATATTATAGCAATGCAGTCAATTTGATAGGAATAGGAAAATCCAATGTTACTAGCAATACACAGATTTTGAGTCCTGTCATTATCCAAGGTATTTCAACTTCTCTTTTGTTACATGTTGTGCCCGACGGTACTATGGGTGAACCTTTGATCGTTGGGAGAGACCTTTTAGACCAAGGGGTCAAAGTACAGATAAATAATGACCATATAGAATTTTCTCCAGTAAAAGATTTTGTCACAAATAGAGATGAGTGTAGTCTAGACATTTCTAACATTAATACAGACTTAAAAGGCGAAGAGCGGGAGGCCTTAGTTAAGATTTTACAAAAATACAGTGCATGTTTCATTGATGGTATACCTATGCGTAGGGTTAAGACAGGCGTTTTACGTATAGACCCAATAGACCCGCACAAAACTGTACAGAGACGACCTTACAGACTCTCTCCAGCTGAAAAAGACATAGTAAAAGATAAAGTTAGCTCTCTACTTGAAGCAGGCGTTATTCGAGAAAGTAACTCTCCTTTTGCAAGTCCCATCCTTCTGGTAAAAAAAAAGGACAACACAGATAGAATGTGTGTCGATTACAGAGAGTTAAATTCCAACACTAAACCTGAACATTATCCCTTACCCATTATTGATGAACAGATAGATCGACTTAACGGTGCCCATTTCTTCTCGTCCTTAGATATGGCCTCAGGATACCATCAAATTCCTATTGACCCTGAAGGCGACAGTATTGCACGCACAGCTTTTGTGACCCCTGACGGTCAGTACGAGTACTTAACTATGCCTTTTGGGTTACGAAATGCCGCTTCTGTGTACCAGCGTTGCATAAATAAGGCCTTAGGTCCTTTAAAAGATGAGGTAGCACTAGCATACATGGATGACGTTCTTTGCTTTTCAAAAGACGTCCAAGAAGGCTTAAGACGTCTAGACCTGACCATAAAAGCCCTATCCGAGGCTGGTTTTTCATTTAATATTCGCAAATGTAAATTCATGATCAGAGAAGTAGATTATCTAGGATATGTCATCAGAGAAGGAGAAGTGACTCCCAACCCTCGGAAGGTACAAGCTTTGGTCGATGCCCCTACACCAAAAAGCGCTTCTCAAGTACGACAATTTCTAGGTTTGGCATCGTACTTTCGGCGATTTATCCCTAACTATACGCGTATTGTTGGTCCATTATACCCTCTTACCAAATTAAAAGGTCCGATCAGGTGGACAGAAATACATGACGATATTCACAAACGTATCGTTAAGATTCTTACAACTGAACCTGTTTTAACCATATTTGACCGCGAACTCCCCATAGAATTGCACACAGACGCTAGTGCCGAAGGTTATGGTGCCATTCTGATCCAAAGGAGAAACGGTGTCCCTCATGTCGTTTCTTACTTTAGCCGTCGAACCACTGACACGGAATCAAGATATCATTCCTATGAGCTTGAAACCCTGGCGGTCGTTCGAGCAGTTGAAAACTTTCGACACTATTTGTATGGCCAACACTTTACAGTTTTCACCGATTGTAACTCATTAAGGGCATCAAAAGCTAAAACAGACTTAACTCCAAGAGTCCACCGCTGGTGGGCTTTTCTTCAAGGCTATGATTTTGACATAGTTCATAAACAGGGTAGCACCATGGAACACGCAGATTTTCTTTCTAGAAACCCCCTGCCAGCTCCTGAACCAAGCACTTCTACGAATAAACCACTTACCAGAAAATCCACCAATACTGTTAATTTCATAGAACTCCACCAGGGATGGTTAGCCGTCGAACAAGCACGGGACAACTTTATTCAGGAACTTATTGCGAAACATACAAATGGTCAACTCCCAGAGTCTATCAGTCACACGTATGATACTAGGGATGGCGTACTTTACAGAAAAATAGAACGAAACAAAATTAGTCGCTGGTTACCTATTGTCCCTCAATCATTAGTATGGACATTAATTAACCATATTCATTCAGAAATTAAACATTTAGGTGCAGAAAAGACCCTTGACAAATTATATGAGCATTATTGGTTCCCGCAAATGGCAAAGCAAGTTCGCATGTTCGTCGATTCATGCATTATATGCAAAGCTTCCAAAGGGCCATCAGGAGCCCAACAAGTACGCTTGCACCCTATTCCAAAAGTGGCCACGCCGTGGCATACTATACATATTGATATTTCTGGCAAATTAAGCGGTAAAAGTGACCAAAAAGAATATGTGTCTGTAATTATCGATTCCTTCACGAAGTATGTTCTTTTAGAGCACACCACCTCTCTTGATGCACTATGTGCTATCAAAGCTCTCAGAAAAGCAGTGTGCTTATTCGGAGCGCCCAAACGTATTATATCTGATCAAGGCCGTTGTTACATAAGTTCTGAATTTAAAGAATTCTGTAATAATCATAGCATAGACCTCCACCTAATTGCTACAGGTGCTAGTAGAGCCAATGGGCAGGTGGAGAGGGTAATGCGAACTTTAAAAAGCTTGCTCACCATTATTGAGAATGATCCCCACAAGATTTGGCGTGAGGAACTTCCGGAAGTTCAACTAGCTCTTAATACGACTCGTTGTAGAATAACAGGATATACACCTACGGAATTGATGTTCGGCATCAATGGTCAATCATTAGGCATAGCATCAGTGTCCCCTCATGTATTATCTGACTCACGATTAGATTTAGAATTAGTCCGAAAAAATGCATCCGAAAGTATAGAAAAAGCGGCAGGTACAGAAGTAGGAAGGTTCAACAAAGGCAAAGCCAAAGTCAAGTTATTCTCTAAGGGAGATCATGTGTTCATCAAATGTAGCGAACGCAATCAGACTAAGCTTCAAAGAAAGTTCAGGGGACCTTTTGTTATAATTCAAGTTCTGGATAATGACAGATACGAGTTGAAACAACTAAACGGATCTAATCGTACTTTTAAATATGCTCACGAAAGTCTGCGAGCGGTACCCAGAGGCTTTGAAGGCTTGGTAGACATCGCCACCGTTTTAAGTAATCAGGAGGCCGAGACGGCGGCCCACGGTTTAGGAGATGAGAATGAGCTTTCATCTGATGATGAAAGTGACACGCTCTCAGTGGCAAGTTCTAACACGCTTACCGCTACCTCTGGAACTGTTACGGCATCTGAAACTGATGAGATATAACTGAGGTAAGAGAATGTACTGTGTTGCTACGATGTATCATATTCCATGTGTGTTAAAACTATGTATGTGGTTGATAGGAGGGACTGGCTTAGCGGTCGACGTCCCCGGTCAGACTAACATGTCATAGTTAGGTAGAGTTCATTGGGCTGGCTCACAGGAGTCCATGTTCAATTATCGAGTGGAAGTTAAATGGGAACGAAGGAGCTAGCTCGTTGGAGACTATGTTCGGGCCGTTCACCTTAGTATGGAAGTATATATATATCAGAGATGAAGGGACTAGCTCGCTGGAGATTATGTCCGGACCATCTTTTCTTCAACTTGTTTGTTCAAAGAGAATTCTGCGTAGTCTGATGTTGGTAAAAATTAAGATTATACGAATCAGCTAGATATTTCTCATTTAAATGGATTGTATGTCGGTAATGGATGAAGTAGGTCAAAGTTCATGGTATCTCTACCAGAGTTCCATATCTTTGTTCGCAGGTATGACAAATGACTCATCAGGCCGATAGAACGCACAGGGACGTGCGAATGTCAGTATGGCCGTGACGGCGCTTCTATTTAAATCTTATTAATTTAGTAATGTGATTGTAATTTCCGAACGAAGCGAATAGTTCGCTTGACGTAACGCGGGGCGCTAGTGGGCTCGACGGTTGCGACGTTCAAATCTCACGATCCGGACGGCAATTAGAGGGCGCATTACGTGTTGCACGGAACGTCCTGATTTTATGTTAATCTAAGAGTAATCTCGTGTGTGATAGATTAAAGTGATTATTGATGTGACTCAGTAATTGTGTTTATGTGTAGTCTCCTCGCCCGAATACCCACGCGCTCGGATTGCTATGGATGAACCTGACGTACCTTATGGACACCGGGTCCCTACATATTAATAGAAATTCTTCTGTTATATTTTGTAAGAATGTTTAGATGTATGCATGTTCTTTGTAACTCTTTCACTCAAAAACTACCGAATGGATTTGGATCAAATTTAGCAAAAATATAAATGAGTTACTAAATCAATATATTATGGGATTTTTTTTACCCCAAAATAACCCAAGCGAAATTTACACATAATGTATTATTTTATAAGTATGTTAACGGTTAAAGTTAAACTATAATAGTAGTATCAACTTGCAAAATGTACATATAATTAAATATAGATGATTCCTGCAAAAGGATACAGGAGGTAGGTATTCAACAAAATCTTTGATACCATACGTATAATTCAGAGGTTAATATAACAGAAAAATTATAATCGGCCCGTCAGTTGCAAGAGCACCAATTGCGGTACGAGTAGGTCTTCATGAGGTTCGAATCCCAACCCCATTACTGAAGATGTACAAACTCATTCTTATGTAGAACAGTTTTTGCTGGTGTTAGTTGATATGAAAATAAATTAAACTACAACTTGGACTTATTTATATTTCAGAATTAATAATTTTACAAATTACATGCTTCCTTTTTTATTTGTTTGACATTACAACTTTTTTTGTTTATAATTTTTTTTACCGCAAATGATTAGTGGCCAGCATAAACAAGTAGGATTTTTATCTTCTTAAATAAGAATAGCTTCATCAGAAGATTAAATGTTTAATCAAGTCAAATATTTCTTTATCCAAGTGGGTGACATGTAACACTTTTGAATCGCCATTTCATACAATGCAGAGTAATTCTACTGGCCAGTTCGAAACCTATATCTACCGATTAGACACTCTGAAAAAACTCCACAGATTTGTTGCAGTAGCACTTTGGACTAAGTCACATAGTTTTGATGAGTGAAGACACAATGAGTATACTCAAGTAAGTATTTCTTTTTGAAAGGCTTACTGGACCAGTGCGGCAAAGTGGTGGGGCGTAAAAATATAAAAAATTTAAAAAGTTGGTCTACTTTATCCAAATGAACTATGTCGCTATAAACATCGGCGGCATGAACAACGAGCGTGCTTATGTCGGCCATTTGTTTCTTTTGTCGGCCGCGGATATTTGCGTATAGGTGTGACAAATCCGAATGGGCCCCGCTCAGGGGTAGAATCGAGCGTAATTTTTTAGGTGGGATAGGTAAATGTATCAAGGGACGCGGGGAATACCCGCCATTTGGTGATGGACCGACCGGAAGTTGAGGGAAATATCGGACAGGGTGCTTTGAGGGTAGTTTCTGTTGTTTTATAATATTTTAATAATTGAAATAAATGTAGCATTTTAAGTAAACTATTTTTAGGTTTTCACACTAATAGTATGGTAAGTGTTTTTAGTACAGTTTCTTCAAGAAAAAGTTTTGATGGAATTAATTTTGTAAACGACTTTTTTGGTAGTTTTTAATACTCATCACGTTCCATTTGAAATAACAAATCACGAATTTAACTGCTAAAACTATATTAAATATGGTAAAGGATGACGCTCATTACCTCGAGTCAAGACAAAACTTTGGTTTAGGATGCGACCCAGTAACATCCACTCTACCTCTCAGAGTGCGGAGGCGGCCGCTGCAGCGGAGACACGTAAACGCATAATATACACTTCCCTCGATGCGCGCTACCGTTTCGCCCCATTTGGAGTTGAAACTTTAGGTCTGCGGGGTCTAGAGACTTTGTACGCGCAGCGTTAGTACTTTTATCCCCTATTTTACCCCCTTAGGAGTAGAATAGATCAAAATCCATTCTTAGCGGATAGCTACGTTATGACGTAGCTATCCGCAACACCTGCATGCCAAATTTGAGTACTTCGACTTTGCCCCACC
Source organism: Glyphodes pyloalis (assembly GCA_037074685.1). Classification (NCBI taxonomy): domain Eukaryota; kingdom Metazoa; phylum Arthropoda; class Insecta; order Lepidoptera; family Crambidae; genus Glyphodes; species Glyphodes pyloalis. The sequence goes on along the minus strand of JAYKKO010000030.1, from coordinate 1,078,549 downwards.
AAGACGCCCCACTGGTGGGGCATTGTGGAATCCCTTAAAATTCGCAGTGGAATCTGCCCCACTATATGAATTCAGTGAGATAGATTCCTCTGCTTTAATATTAGGTGTATTCTGCCCTACTAGAGTCTGTACTTTGGAGTGTAAGTGGGTTTACTCATATTGTAATACCTTTTCGTCTTTTTAAGTTTTACGTAACTTTACCATGTAGTATTAGATCAATTTAGTGGGGCAGATTCCACTACGAATTTTAAGGGATTCCACTATGCCCCACCAGTGGGGCGTCCTAGTGGAGCAAAGTGGAAGTACCCCCAGATTTCAGCCCGATCCGTCCAGTGTTTTGGGCTGTGCGTTAATGGACCACTCCTTTATACCTCAGCCAACGTCTCAGTCTAGCCATTCAAGTCTAGGCAATGTAGCTAGCATTCTGGGCACGCTAAACGCTAGAGCGAACTATCTTTTGTAAATACTTTTCTTTTCTTTTTTATTTATTTTAATGTTTATTTTGTTTAAATTAAGAACTAATACAAACTTTGTCAATAAAAATGTTTATATGCAGAATCTCCTACAACCTTAATAATTTCGTAACAAATTCAGTCTTCTTGTCGTCGGTAAGCCGAAAAATTGTTCTATTTGCCGTCAGACCCTTTGTCCATCCTCAAACAAGGGCGCTGTTTCGATATTTCGGCCACGTTCCATGTTCACTCCGCACTTACGTGTTAAGGAACTTGCTAGGCGCTAGATTTGTAAAAGGAAATGAACGTAGGAACGACGCGTGTTACACGGTTAAATTGACTAACCCTAGGAATTCTTCTAGTATTAAGTACGTTTTGACATATCTGTTACTAGAAGAATTCCTTACCAGCCCACCCTTGGTTACCCTTGGTCTAATTACGAAATGCACTTACCGCGATATCATTTATGTAATTTTTGTTCATTACTAAATATCAAAACGGTTTAAAAACTGAACTTGTAGATTTTAAATATTTTTTGTAAATAATTCCATAAATTATAAAGCTCGGTACGAAAGAGTTTTCGTTTTTATTCTTTTCGTAGTCCTAGAAGCGATTCACAATACAATAGTTCGTGAGATTTATTATTTTTTAAAGCTTTGTTCCACATCGTTTTTGTGTGAAGCCGCCATTTAATATCCGTACAGAGATTTACACAGAATTCGGTTATGAAAAGGAAGTTCAAATTGTATTTCGAGTTCTTTTATTTTAATTCAAAAAGTATTCGGCTCAAATATGATGGAATTGTTTTTGTACTACAAATTGAACTTTTCCTACAAAACCTTAGAACATAAAAGATGATATATTTAAATATAATATAACCCTGAAGTTTAGAGATAATGAGTTAAGGGCGACAAGTGCAGCTTAATAACACACACAGGAACACTACATCACCGAAGTGACTCAAATTCAATATTCTTTCAAATTCAATATTCTTTTATTCATGTAAATTACACCAGTAATATTTATGAAACGTCTATATAATGCAAATGACGCTACCTCCGGTTCGGAACCTATAACTTACAGAGAAGATCCCGGCAAGAAACTCTGTCATTCATATTAGAAATATAGCTGAACTTATAACTAGTTTTGCACTAAGACATACAGTGTAGTAATTAGATTAATTAACTGTTATTTGCCTGCGGTCTTTTTTGAGGTGGAGGTATTTCACCAGACGGGCTGCTCCAGTTCGATATAGTATGTGATGTTGTCTGATATATTAATTAATTTATCCCCGTCCAAATTTAAATAATGAAGCAGCCTCTTAATTTCTCCCCACCTCCTTAGACACAGACAAAATTTCTGTGCTCCCATCTTTAATATTTACGCCACCGATTCGAACCGTGAGAACCCTCTCGCAAAGCCAGATGTCGTTTGCACCTCCATCCTCGGCCCAACTTGTAATTAATTGATATTTAATGCCGCCCTAAATACCCGTTGTAATTTCCCTTTGACGTCTGATCGGCCGACACTTGTCTTTTCTGAGCAATTAATTTTGGGGTAATTATTGAGCAGATATGTTTAGCGCAAGCTCTCGAAATCAAGATTGGTTGACTGAGTTGCAAAAGCAATTTTGATAAATTCAACTGATGACGTCCTCCGTGGCTGAGAGGCAAATGGGCCGGACATTAGTGTCGCATCAGCTCTGGGGTCCCGGGTTCGATTTCCGTTTGGGTCAACGTAGAAAAGTTCGTTGTGACAATTCAATTCAATTCAATATCTTTATTGCATTTCACATGGAGTAAGTTGACAGATTATCTTAAGATTAAGTACATGTGAAGCTCTGTGAGGGCGTTGATTCTATATAATGTTTTTATAAAATGTATGACAATATAAACCTACTTTACTTTATTGTTTCAGGTTTGGGTGTTAAGTTAGCGTCGTTGTTTTTGATTTGTGTCACACAAGTGCTATATGTTTTCACGATGTGAGTAAATAATCTTTCGATGTTTTTGATGAAAAATAACCCTGTACAGTCGGAAAGCTTCCAGCATTCAGCATCAGTCCTATACTTATAGCTATTTTGGCTTTGAAAACGGTTGTCTCAAACATCGGTCATCGGCCGACTAAGAGCGCTTTGATGAGTCAATTGTTTACCGATTAGCGGCGCGCACGCAGCTGCAGATCATTACTGCTTACCATTAATCCGCATCCGTGCTGTGAACCTGTGTGTTCAAAAACTACTTTTAAAATCTCGAATTTTCAATCATGCTCCAAAAACGCATGCCATGATATCGAAAGGGACACCGATGAAACAAAATGGCGGATTTTGGAAGCCATATTGAGTATTTATTAACACTAAAGAAACGCAATTTTGAATTTAATTATGAGTAACTTTTTTTTAAATGTTAAGATAAACTTAATGATGTTTGCTGTAAAATTTTACGTTTTCATATTGACAGTGGCTGTATCTGCACGTATTTTACAGACTGAAGTCATTATATTTGGATCGAGCTAATAAAGCCGCCTCCTCGCTCCAAGGTCGCCAAGTTTCAATTACGTTTAAATAATATATACCGGCGCACCCTCGCTTTCTCGCAAAAGCTCGCAAACGCCAGCCTATAAAAATCTTTTACAACATAAAACGGGTATAAACATTATCTGCGTTTGAGACTTCGAAACTCCGATAACTCGGGAAGTTGTGTCAAACTTATCAAATCTTAAAATGTGCATCGTTTCCGTGAGAATTTTTAACTAAGCCCCGTTTCTCGCTTAAAATTAACTTTATGGGAGAGATATTGGAGTTTAAATTTACGACAGTTAAAGCTCGAGGCTATGAATGATTATGCTTAAATGGTTCTTGCTTATTTACTCGACAATTTCTTAAGGCAGGTTACAATATGTACTGCCGAGTAAATACATTGCGTTTTCAGGGGTATGTACGTATATAAGATTTCTTTTCTATGATTCTCGCTACCGTCTCAATAATGTGAAGGATTTGTACTTAAATTATCATATTGTTCTTTTGCCCTGAAAGCGCAAGTGACAATACGCAAGTAAACATAGTTGGACTCAAAAAAATTTTTCAACATACCCCAATTGCGAATGAAGTCGACTTTTTTCTGTAGTAAGTAATTAAAGAACTTGTGTTCGTTTTCCATTTTGACCTGACTGTCAGACCTCAGAGCAGGGTCGGCATAAGGGTAGCGCGCGGTTGGGCAACAGCCCAGGGCGCCCGGACTTGAACGGGCGGTAGAAAGCTACCCTGAGGTACCCAGATATATTCCCCTAAATAGATTTATTGGTATACGCTTTTACTGGGGCGCTGGCGGACATTCGTCCAGGGCGCCAGTAATTTTAGAACCGGCACTGCCTCAGTGATTGCGCGAAGTTCGAAACGTTCCTCTTGGCGACAGAGGTCGTCAAACAATAAATCTATTAAACATTTCCTTTATTCATCCAACTGAAAGATACAAGCAGAATTATAAGAACAGGTATCGTTTACCTATTTTTTGCACTGAAATGTCTAGACTTACCTAACTTACGAAGATTAAATCTAATATTAAAATATTAAAAACCCTTCTAAACACCTTTATTAGAAATATGTATCTTATTAAAGATATGCAGAATTATTGATATGATTAGATCTACATCTTCATTTCGCCTTTGCAAAAAAATTTAAAATACTTTGTTTAGTGCATTAATTATTACTAGTCCAATAGTGAATTTTTTAATGAAGAAGAGTATAATTAACTAAAGAAACATTTAAAAGTCACGCTCGAAGTGCGCTTGCTAAAAGGCCACTATTTTTTGCTTGGATTTAGGCTCGGTTGTACTGGAATACTGCGCTAAATTATTTGCAAAGTTCATTCAATGCGACTTTAAATTAGTACAAACAAATCTAGGTACTTTTTGGAATCGATACTGATAATATAAAGCTGAACGAACAGTATTTTTGTTATGTCAGGAACGACTGGTTCAAATTCAATGAATAGTAAATTTATCGAGGAAGATATAGCACCATGCTAAAACTTAAAAGAGAGAAAAACCGATGTGTTAAATCGAATGTGTCAAATTTAAAATTTAAATTCAAATGATTAGTTCCTAAGATCGGCTAATAGATGGAGTTATCCCCTGTTACATCGCGGTGACAAGATTTTCCGTCGGTTTAAAAGGTAGCCAAAGTTATTCTGTCAATACATTCCTAATTCAAGAACGAATAGTGGTTTTATTTAAATAGTGCAAATAAGTCCAAGAGGTCAAAGAGGTCAGAAAGTGAGTGAAGTGAGGGAGGAGAGTTCAAAAGTCCAACACGATGTAAAATGTGGATAAATCCGTAATAATACGTGTGGGACGCTGTGATGGGCCATTTTTTTTTTTCATTTTAATAATTTAAATAAAAGAGCGTGAACACTTCTTCTCTCTCGCTAATTCATAAATCGTAGACATGAATTTGTCAATTGCTGAATCCATTTCTTGTCGTTATTTTCTTAGTTTATTTTTCCTAATAATCTTATATATATATATATATATATATATATTATATTATATTTATTCATGTATGTTTTTCAATATTTAATATCTTTCGTAATTACTTTTGTAACGCCCGGTTACTATTATCGTTTATTATGTTTTCCTTTTTTAGATTACTTAAGCACTTTGTCACTATTACCGCACCCATAAACTAAACCTCCGCGTGACCCAAAGGTTGACTGGTAGAGAATGCCACTAGCATTAAGTCCACCTGTTTTACTTTTTTGTGCAATAAAGTTTTTAAATAAATACATAAATAAATAAAATTTTAATTCAGAGCTGATCCACTGAGGCAATTGAAATTTAGTTTAAGTAACTTTATCATAAAATACCTGATTGAATTCGGGCTCATTAGATTCGTCTTACTAGGTAAATTTATTTAAGCGCAACAAAATAAAAGCTTGTTTTTTACCTATATTTCGCGGCGTCCCACGGTTACTATTCCCATTTTTACCACATTTTCTTTCGGTTCTTATCTCATATTGGTCGTAGCATAATGTAATAAAGCCTATAGCATTCCTCTGTAACTGGACTATCCAAGACAAAAATTTTTTTTCAATTCAAATTTGTAGATTTTATCCACCACAATCTTCACGTATCGCGCAGCGTAAGAGCAGCACGCGCGATTCGTGAAGGTCGTGGGTTCGATTCCCGCACCGCTAGGCGAGATAAAAAAAAATATGTTTCTAATATTTAAAAGTTCGCTAGTACGGCGTAAAGTACTATAAATATAATAAAATCTATTAAGATGGCAAGGTGTCTTCGATTCCGTGGTTTTCAAACATTTCTGCAACGAATGTACCACGGGCCGATAAGTATGTGTTCTAAACATATTCGGCAGAGGGCACTTACCGGAGGCTTACGGTTGATACAGCAGAAAAATTTCATCATCTACGATAACTTGCGGTTAGCTCAGTTGGTAAGAGCAGCACGCGCGATACGTAAAGGTCGTGGGTTCCATTCCCGCACCGCAAGGAGAGATAAAAAAATTCTGTTTCTTATATTAGTATTTCTTGAGATTAGCATGTTCAAACAGAAAAACTTTTCCGCTTTATGATATTCTCATACATTTGCTTACAAAGTGTCTCAGTGAAGTCGCGACTAAAACTTTCCAAGCCAATTCGACTTGTCACTTCGCGTCCCTGATAAGTTTATGAAAAATTCCCACTTATACAACTAGCTCTAATGAACCGGCCACTCTGAACTGTCGACTAGTTGAAATAAGTGCTAACAAGTGGAACTTGTTACAACTACATTTTTTTATTTTGCTTGAATAAAAATACAAGTTTGACTGGAAAATTAATATGCCAAGTAAGTTTATTTTTTCTAGGTGTGAGGTGTTGGAGAAAGACGGGCAAAAAAACAGCGCTAAGAGTATTTTTTTCTCCAAAATGAGCATGAAGAAACATCTTGGGCCAGTACAGCGATGCTAACGGATAAGATATTATGGTATCAAATCCATTGTCTTCGCGATGTGGGTTCCTCTCTTCACCATCAGCCATCATCGGTAGTGTCTTGTGGTCCCGGGTTCGATTCACGGTTTAGTCAATATAGTAAACTAATTCTTCCATTATTCTAATTTACTATTATATGCAGACGATACGATTGAAGCATAGGTTTAAAAATTTCAACACTCAAAATATTGAGTCGTTACTAATTCGCCGAGAGCATAAAGACCAAATATTTTTATTTCAAATAATTAATAATTTCCTTGATTCTCCCTTCTTGCTGAATAAATTAGCACTAAGATGTTCCAGACCAGGTGCACGGCATAAACTTACTTTTTCTGTACCCTTTTGTAAAACGAACTATAGAAAAAATAGCTTTGTAATAAGAGCATGTAATAAATATAATAGTACTTACAGCGGCATCGACATATTTCACGAAAAAATGGCGCGTTTTCGCCGCCTGCTTAAAGAACATTCATCTGTACACACGAAATAACAAGTAGTTATGTTATTTTAGCTTGTTTAAACATACATTTATTAATTCTGCTTAACATGATATAATTAGGAGTCTGAATCACAACAGTATTTTTGTTTTATATTTTGGATTCCTATGGTACGAGTTTCTCAATCAACATTTTAATTGTATATGCTATTAGTGAAAACTAATAGGCTAGTGAGTTAGTACTTAACATATATGTATATTTTTTAAGTATTAACTTATGCTGTTTGTTTCCTTAATAAAGAAAATAAAATAAAATCATGACTCGGGTGTTGCGGTACGTTAGTCTGCTTTATCTTAATTTTGAACGAATAATGACTACTTGATATTGTAAAAATGATAAATAGTTATAACATAATTTAACTCTATATTGCATTAGAAGGTGCGAAATGTAATATTGTTTAATTTATTACCAAATGTTTTGCAAGCCAATTACTTTTTTTCTTAATACATAACTAACAGATGTTCTTTCTCCTAAACGATGTCTTTAGGAGTTTCTCCGAACACCAAGTCATTACGTATTTGCGTGTTTTGCATTCGCACCGCGGAACGAATTAATACGAACCACCTTAATCGAATAAATTGAATTATTCAAAACCTGTCGCTGGAGATTTGTTTTTCCCAAGGAGATTTTAATACTTTTTTCTTAATATCTTCGCCTAAGAATCTTTTTTCTTCATTTTAATTTATCTAGTAAGTACTTAGTTTACGAAACCATTTAAATCTTTAAGCCTTAAGATGAGTATTTGGTTTCTTTAAGTTTATAGAAACCGTCTGCTTTCAACGAAAAAAGGGGGAATGGATGCTACTTATTCTAAATTAAACTTTATGGGCACGTATTAAAATGTTAAGTTTTCTTTAATAAGTCATTGTACATACCTATTATTATTAAAGTTATTGGGGATATGCAGTACTTTGTCTACAATAATTTTTGTTTTGTAGTACTTGTGAAATGTAGTAACTGCTATCAGATCTAAGGTGACTCGCCTCCAAATTAAAATAACTCCTTAAGCCGTCTTGATTCCAGATAGTATCTTTGGAGTTCATTTCCTCGGGTTGGGTTATGTGTCGTCCCAAGTGAATGCTTCGTTTGTGTATCAAAAATTCACAGTCACATAGGAGGTGAAGGTGTTTCTTTTTCCTCATCGCAGTAAATATGTCGCAGTCATCTGGTTGAAACAGCTATTTGATTGAATCACTAGTGTGTTTATTAAATGACGACGTTTAATTGAATGACTAGGCCGAACGTTGAATGAATAAGACTCACTGAACGTCCAACAAGTTAGCGGATTGTAACATAGCCCTTTGAACATAGCGGACGTAATCAGTCAGGTAATTGTAATTTAGTTCATTTTTTTTCCACTGCGGCGTTAGTGCTCATCAAAACAAAGATGGCGTCAAACAGCTGGTACAGATATAATCGAATAGCACTGTGTTGATAATTTTTAGAGTGAAATTGAGATATAAAGTGACTTATTCGTAAAAAAATATTTCTTTAGCCTAATTGTCTTAAGACTTAAAATTGTTAAAACATATTAAAAAATCTTATTAAGGTGTGTTATGTCATGTATGTCAACTATATCCCATTCAACGACTATGCTAAATGACGTTCAGTCAAGAAGTTGAACGTTACATTAAATAATTTGACGAGTTGTCCTTTAGTCATTCAATTAAACGTCGTCATTCAATGAACGCGCTAGTGATCCAATCAAATAGCTGATTAAACCAGATGACTGCGACATATACATCAGAACCACTCAGTTTCCTGTTAAATTGGTGTCTTATTAGTTTGCAGTGTCCGTTTAGTGCTCTATTCATTGCTCTGGTCCTAAGTAAGGGGGTCTACACCCAAAAACGAAACGAACAAACGAAAGGTTTCGTCTTTGAAGATTTATCAAAAGTTCGGGAGTAAAAACGTGCTTTTTGATTTGCATGAATAATATTGAAATTTATGAAAACGTTTTATTCGTAATTGGTTGCGACTATGAGAATTACAAAACGCTATCCGTTGTCGGATCCGACATATTTCGTATTTGGGAGTAGACCCTCGGTCCATTTGCGGTAGCCAGCCATAAGGATTATTGTATACTGTACCTAACAAAACCAACTTGGGATTGAAAACAGCTGGTATATTAATTTGTTCTTTAAATTAGAAGCAGTACAATTTACAGAACCGATTAATACTACAAAAAATCTTAGAAAGAAGCTAATTCCACAACCTAAGCATACGCGTTATAAAGTTGCGCGGAAACAAACATTACGCGACCATTTTATTCAAATAAACCCATCTGTTTTAACTTTGCGGTAAATAGTTTCACATTTTAACCGCCCCCAACGGCTCAATACAAATATTAACTTTCGAATTAACAGAGTAACAGCTAATAACAAGTTATTCCTTTCAGAAATATTTGCTCCGATTAGTTGAAATGTGGTTTGCAACTCCCAATTTGTAACACCTCATAATAATAAACCGTGCTAGTTAAGATTAAAAAATAATTAGTACAGGATAAAAAGTCTAATTAACACGTGCAATAAGTCAGATTTATCGCGTGTGTCGATAAAGTTTCGATGCTGTTAATTGAGTGATAGCACACCGTTCTCGTATTTTCAGGCAATCAGTAGACAACGCACTGAAATTTATCAGTTTTGATATAAGTTAGAAACGCGATAAAATTAACTCGCTTTTCACATTCTCAGAACTATAGTTTAGGTAATATCGTCATACAAATGTGCACCGCAGTAAAGATACAAAGTTAGAGAATCCAAACATAAAAAAACACATCGGCGTATAATCTGGGTTTTGAACCTACCTTAAAAATATTATTTGTCTGTAACCTTTCCTTTCTCGCTTATTTGCGCATTAAAAACTCCATATCAATGGTGAAGTAGCAATACCATCTAACAGAGTGCCCAAATTAATGAGAATTTGATTTACGCCCGCGACTTTGTACGCGCATCATCCCTTATTTTATCCCCAAAGGTTTGAATCACGTCTTTATTATAGTAGCTCCAATTTTTAATTTCAGTTCAATCAGTCGAAAGTCTAAAAAGTTTCATATAAACTTTCATCCCCTATTTGATAAAATAAGGGATACGTTTGGGAGTAGGTTTGAACAAAATACTTTCTTAGCGGATGCCTACGTCATAACATCTACCTGCTTGCCAAATTTCAGCCTGATCCGTCCAGTGGTTTGGGCTGAGGGTTATAGATCACTATGCCAGTCAGTCACCGTTTAGTTACCTACATTTTAGATTTAGTCAAAAAAAGGTCCTAAATTATTTAAAAATATTCAGTGAGGTATTAGTACTGTAAGAAACGTATGTTCTTTACTAAAAGTGGAAGTATTTCCGCCGAGCTGGATGTTATCTGCTCAACTCTGGGACCAAGGCCCTACTACCAATTTTGGTTTGTTGTTTATATACTTAGTGGCGACGAAAACTCTGATATCGCGATGTAGGATATCGATGTCACGCACTACGTATGGAGCGTTGTTTACTACGCCAATTCTGCTGACGCTGTATTTGTGTCGACTTGTAGGTCATGTCGTAGGTCGGCACAGTACCTACTTCACCGTCGATTGTTGTATGTGTTACTCTTTAATCAAATCTTTCTAACTACCAAATTCAGCCAAGTTCATTAACTACTCTTTGCGTGATATACTAACAAACATTTAGACATACTTACATCCATCCACCCAAACAGTCACTTTTATAATATTATTAAAATAAAGAGGTCAATAACATTAAAGCTCAGATAATTCGAGCCCGCACCAAGCGGAATTAGCCCGTATTCTGAAACAATGATCGAGTCTGAATTCAGAGCTCCAAGCTACATTGTGCTGAAACTAATTTGACTCGTATCAAGTTTAGAACAAGGGACATAAATTACCATATTCTAGTAGAACCTATTTCCAAATTAGATTGACTATAGAGTGAAAATATATATTATATGTATTACCTAGTTGAGTGAAGCGATTACTGGTGCATATGTCATACTTGTGAATGCAAATGTGGATTCGGGGACTGGTTTGCTTTTTTCTTTACCTATATTGCTCTTCAAGATTGACGTCATCCCGCCTGATGTTAAGTGGTATTGAGGTCCCAGCATAAGGGCGAAAAGTACAGCATAATAAAAATGTTACTGTACTTGTCGCGCTTACCTTGAAGTCTTGACCTCTGCTACTAATGTAGCACCCCCAGGAGTTCTGGAAACCTTACTTTCGCAACTACAGCCAAATAACAAAGTTATTGTTATTTGGCTCCAGTTTGAACGATAAATCGCAATGCCCTTTACCTCTCTCTCTCTGCTCCAGCTTACCTGTAAAAAATATATACTTACTTAGATACGTAATCCAACTTCTTCATTTAGCAAACACAGGAAAATAAGTTAGATACCATTGCTGTAACTACGGTTCCGAAACAGTAGTAGAGTCATTATCATTACGCACTGTGTTTAATGAAGATTATAAAAATATTACCTGCTTGAATCAATAAATATCTGATTTCATTTAATCCAGTTTTTGGCAAGAATATGCAAAAAAAATGCTTTAAAACACTTGTTACATCAGGGAATTGGTTTAAAAAATCCACCATTTTTGGACCAAATTAATTGAATATAGAAAACGTTTTTATGAACACAAGTGCTTTATCTATTTACCACAAAATCCAAGCAATATACGTAAGTGATGTTGACTAAAACTGATTTATTTTTAACCCCGACTTTTCGATTCTTTTACATGAGGGAGGCCAATTTAAAACCAGAACAATCCGCGCACAGATACTCTTAGATTTCGGAATAGCTAACATAGCCACAATCCCGCCACGAGAAGACTAAACGAAAAAAACTTTCCCAATAAAAGACAGCACAAGTTCGTTTGTCGCGACGCTACGGACGAGTCTGGGCCCAAACGCAAACAAAGTCCCAACACTTATTTAACCGGTGCTTAAAAGAGACTTGCTCTGCCCCGCTCAAGCTATTAAACACAGAAATAAAGACTTTATTTTTACGAAGCGAGTGGTATTTGGTTTGCCTGCAATTTGAACCTCTGTGTCATCCTCTTATGCCTGGTTTCCACCAAAGCAGAGAGGAGAGGAGACGAGTAGAGATGTGCTGCAAAGCAGGCAGGTTATTTCTACCAAAGCGGAGAGGTGAGCTTTGTGTAGCAGAGATGTGAGCTGTGAGAGACCGAAACCAGTCAAGATCTGTCTACGAAAGGAAGACGTCATGTCGTACGCCCCCGGCCGCCCGACTAGACTAGACATATCCGCTCTGCCACGCCGCTGGCCCGCTCGCTGCACAGAATTCTATAGAAAAATAATCACCTCTCCACTCCGCCTAATCCATTTCCATCGAAGCTAAGCGGAGAAGAGATGTGAAAAGAACGAAATCTGATTCCTCTGCTCTCTACCTTGGTGGAAACCGGGCCTAAGGGCTTGAACTGTGTAAAGAGAAGATTCTCGAGGTTTCAAACAAACGCGATCCGTCGCGGGGAGGCGGGGCCCCATGCACCGTATCCCGTGACAGGAACCATCACGCAGTATCTCCAGTATTAATTTAAATGTTTTTTTTATTAACAAGATCAAGAATCGGGAAAGGTAGGAGTACGCGCTATAATTGGTCCGCGCTTGTGACCCGCTGCCTTTGAAAACGGTATGTGTAGCTCACTTTTGTAGCCACGCCCGCCGTGCCTTACTTTCCGTGGTGCCATTTTCAAGCATTAGAAATGCTTCTTTGTTTTTTTTTTCACTGGCAACCCCGTATTTGGAGGCAGTATTTGTATACCAATTGACAGGGAATTGCTATCAATGTCCTCTGAGTTATTATATCATCGCTGCAAAATCTGCATTGGCCGACGTTTATAGCGAAATGTAATCATTGCTGCGTGCATCGGAAACGATGAAGCAATAACGTGGATGTTCAAAACGATTAAAGCAGTAAGGATTTCCTAAACTTCCATCTATAGACAGAAGTAAAGTTCTGCATTTGAATGTATTTACTTAAGCTTAATGCAGCTCATACTTAAGTAAAAGCATAGCAGATTATTATACTTGCTATGATTACTATTTTCTAAAGCTTCCCTCCACATGAGTGACAATCAGGCCTAGCATACGCAACGCGACTCAATTTTATCGCGCTCTAAACAAACGTCAAAATCGATTGAACTCAGTGCGTCAGCTGTTGATTGGCTGAAAATACGAGTGCGGTGTGCTATTAGCCAATCAACAGTATAGAAACTTTTGTCGTCTCATGCGATAAATTTGACATATTGCGTATACTAGGACTGCATTTGTGTATTTGAACACCTAGTCCTTTACTAGAACCAAGAAATTAGTTGAAACAAATAGCCCTATGTGCCTTTTAAAAGGTGGATATGTGTCATTGACACTCAATTAAGAAAAGACACCCATCGCGACAGCTGAATCGTTTACTAAACCACTAACACTTTAATACATACGAGTACCAACTTAATTCTTAACCTATTCTATGCGGGTTAAATATAGAACTTATTTGCCAGATGTGGAACGATTTTCGTCGTCCATGGATGTCCTCTGCACAACATAAGAATATAACGTTTACAAATTTGACGATTTCAGCATTGTGAAAAAATAACAATTTGTACTGTTTAAGCTTTGAACAAAATACGCTTGCGTCAAAAGAGTGGCACATTCACAATTATTGTCCTCGAAAATTAACAAAAATAATATTTTTTTTGGCAATACAAATCTTTTGACGTTAGAACCTTATTTTAATTTATGGTGTCTTGAGAAAGCGTCGTAAGAAAAGAGTCATAAAAAAAATATGTGTATGTATTTCCATAAAAAGTTACATTTTCGCAAACTACAAGCAGTTCCTTGTTGTATTTCCAAAAAACGTGCATTTTCAGCAGTTTACAGCAGCGAATGGGCCAATAAGAACATTACTTCATTTTCCCATTCCCTGTGGGATCGTCGGTCAGCCCGGGACAGAAGTACGGCTCCTCATGACCAGTGGCATATTTCCCCCTGGGCCGTCGCCGCTTTACACACTACGCCATCAAACGTGACCTGGGCAGCGATGAGTAGTCCCTTACACCCAGCGTCTGTCTACAATATCATAGATTCCGAACGCTAGCAAATTTCATCAAGCAGCTCTCGAAATAAATCCTGGTTACGGTTAAATCAAGGATGGGTTTTATCGACAAAATTATCGATATTTCAGATTAATTTAAAGGCGTCTTTAAGTATGAGCGTGGTTAAGGTGTTTAATTAAAAACTTGTTTAATCAATCAATATTGAAAACTAATCTTAGTTTAACACACCAATTAATTAGTACTATATAAACTAAGCAATATAAAACACAAAAAAAGATGTCTGGATGTGTGAATGCATAGATATTTATCACTCTTATATCAAAGTCAAAGTCGTCAGCGACATGACTCGAATACAAATGCTTTTGTTAAGCCCTTAGCGGGATTGAAAGCCAGTTCTAACTACTCGACCAACGGACCTGGATGACGTTAATATAGTTTAAAATATTATCACATTCACTTTTTGCAGTCTCAATCAATATAAACATTTCTTTAAGAAACATTGGCAGCAACTTCAATCGCTTAACCAAAGTAACGCCTTTATTTAAAAGCATTAAGTACAGCCATGATAAAATGCAAACGTTGGAATTTTCGTATTATTTTGTACATAACATCGACAATCGACATTTGGGATCGAAAGATGTATCATTACATCACTGCTCAGGCTATGGTTTTTGCGAAAATATTTTAGTACGTGTCCGGAACAACAATAGTTTCGAGTTTGTATTTGGTTAGCGCGCTTACAATCCGCGGATTCACAAACTAGGAAGCGAAAATGGAATCTTAAATTCTGAAGAATCTCGCAAATCCATTAACATCCATTGTTTGCTATGAAACGTGTTTGGAAGACAAATCGTCGAAATCCCGCTATGATATTTCGCGTTGGAAAATTTCGAAATTATTGTGCAAGTTTGCTTCAATTTATTTTCAAGTGACAAGATATTTGGGGAACGGATAACTAACAGCCTCTGTGGTGTAGTGGTTAAGGCTTTATGCTTAACTAGCAAGCGACCGCGACTTCGTACTCGTAGGCTTAGTCTTTTCTAGCAATAAATATAATGGTCGGTTTTACACCTATCTTCCCTAATATTCCAAACAAAAAGTAGGCCATATTTTATTCCAAGTTTCGTGCTATATTTGTGCCAAATTCATTTAAGTCTGAAGATGTTTAATAAGGTATCAGAAAATATCACTGCGTATTAAGACGCTGATCAAAAATTGTCTAATGAAAAAGGGCAATTATTTAAAAGAAGACTTTGTTAATGACAAAAATGTTTGAACTTGAAAGATTTTTTTATGTAGGTACACTAGCCATAAACTTCATAATGTGTATAAATTTTTGCATGTCTTCATATCTGTATATTTTTTCAAGAAACTCGATAGAAATTCTGCAAATTGTTTCCTATAGCATCAAAACTCCAAACACGGCGGTAGTTTAAAGATTCGACTTTAGGTATAAAAATAACCTACCCTAAAAGTAGCATGTCTGCTGTAGCTCTAAGACAAAGCACTTCGCCACGCTAATGATTTCCTCCGCGGAAATTCACAACATTATTTTCGTATCGCGGGCTTAGCCGAGATTCCCTAACAGTTTCGGAGTAATTGAGTGCTGCATAGTAAGTAAGTAGTACTAAGCCTCTCGTTACGTTTATCATCGAAGATTATCGGATTAGCAGTCTAGTTTGTGAGTTGTTCAAGTAGTGAACTGAAAAGTATTTGTTGAACGAAATTAGTTCTCACACATTATTGTTATGCTAGGGAGACAATAACGGAAAATGCTGTTCATTACCGCATTGATGGACGTTTCTTTTAAGGATATTCATGACGTTTCACGACATTTTTTAATCTAACAAAATTAACCGTTTGCATTTGTATTTGTTTGCCGTTTGGCGTTCAACTCTATTTTTATGTTGCACTTCAAGATTGACCTCATCCCACCTAGTGTTAAGTAGTAATGAGGTTCAGGTCCCCCATAAGGAGACAAGTACAGCATAATAAAGCTATTACTGGACTTGTCACCTTTACCTTGAAGGCCTAGTCAGGCCTTATATTATATTATTCAGCAGGAGTCCCTGCTACTAATGTAGCACCCGGAGCTCTGGAAACCTTACTCACATGCAGAATCACCTCAACGCAGAAGTGATTGTTATTTGGCTGCGGTCTTCTGTAAGGTATTTCACCAGTCGGACTGCTCCAGTTCGAGCAATAAATCGCTATGCCCTACCTTTATACTCACTTTTCCGCGTTTAGAATTATCGTAACAATTATTTCGATGATATGATAAACTTTGCACGTTTGTGTGGCCACTGCATAACACTGTATTTAAATCAAAACGAATAAATATCTAAGTAATAGACTAAACAGAAAATTGTAGTCATCTATCCTATTGAAAACCGGGCCTCAGTATGGAGAATGGCAAAAAGATAATTAACTACAATAAATTTATTTCTAGTTTGGAAGTAGATAGTTGAGAATCGTTGAACAATACCATCAAACAAAAATCTATCCGGTGAAACAAAGCGGCGTACTCAAAAGGGCCTTTAATCCTAACCCTTTTGTTTTCGGCCATTTTTGAAGCTCACTTAATAAATACCCAGCACGAAGAGCGCGTGTGGTTCAAGTTAAAAGAAAATGTTGATTTGTTTTTGAATATTATTAATACAGAGGCTGGGAAATGAAAGAAAGCAAATTTTTAAAATAAAAAAATAAATCCAATTTAAAAACTTTAAATATTAAAATAAATCTTCTAAAGACACATTTGTCGTCTAATCGTCGTTCGTCGGTCAAATCTTGACTGTCACTCTCCATTCCAATATTCACGTAGTGTCGTCGCGTCTGTAAGAGCGTTCGCCTTAAAAACCATCTTACTAAAGTTAGAATTGACGTGAAGAAAAAATGAAGAATAAAAAATGTGATTTTTCAAGTCAGTTTGAAAAAGGAAAGGATTCGAAACACAATAGTATCACTATTATCCTTCTCGTGATAGCAAAAAGTAAAATACTGCTAGTGTAACAAATTTACTGAGTTTATTACCGTATTTTTTTTCGGTAAATATAGATTCCGAACCGACAGTAGAACCACTTTGCATTGTATTCAACAACGATGCGAAAGATGGCCTACTCCTGCCAATCCAAGGTGTAAGGGTTTGTAACTAAAGGAGTTCAAGGATAAATTATTTATAAGGTAAGGTACTTGTTTTTTTTAAATATGCGATAGATTTTTTTTAAATGTCCCAATTCTATATTCCGCTCCTCGCTAGTGCTTTGATGGGTGGGCAGCCCTGGGCATCGCTCTCCACACATCAAGAGGCGCTGCGCCCAGATATTGTAAAAGTTAACAGCTCGAGTGTCCGCTGCGCCGGCTGTTTCGCGCCCGGCTCTCCTCTTAACCCCCCACTACCGACTGGGTCTATCTGACCCCGGTCTAGAAGAGCCCTTCATGTCAATACAAATATGAAATATTAAAATTTGGATGCAATTAGGTAACAAGAATAATTGGAAACAACAAAAAAATATTATGTTATTTTTTTTATTGGGGTTACGCCATTTTCCTTGACAGAAGGTGCAATGAGACCTTAGAAGCTACACGTTTGCCTAATTTTGTCATAACGTATCAGTTACTGGAATATCTTAATTCTTACATTCTAATGCTACATTTATTTATAGTTTATAGTAAATCTATAATAATCGAGCATCAAATAAATACTAACCTTACCCAAAAAATAGGTTTACCCCCAATTCTATAGGTGAGCCACTTGAGCTTGGGCAACTTGTGGCTCAGTCTGTATTTCTGTCGCCCAAAAAAAGGTGCCTGTGAAGTTATATCTCTTATTTATTTACTGCACTACATTTAAACATCAAGAAAATAACACTGTCACTTGGATATCTATTAAACGAATAATTATTACATACAACTTGGAATTTTGCAGTGTCAGTTTTACGTATGTGCCATCGTTGCAGACGTAGCTATAAAATTTATTTCTTCTCTCAAATAAAATTTCCAGTTTCTTTTATGGCCCGAATATTAGTCTCTGAACGAGGGGTCTTATTGACCTGGGGGTGTAGTTACGAGGGTTAACTGTTAATTGATCCACCCGAGCGGCTACCGAACGATCCTTTGAAGTCCATCGCCGTCCTGATGGAGTGCAGCCAAGCTCTGGACACCCATGCTTTCTTTGAACACCCATTGTGAAATGGATGAAGGACTTTTGACCTATTCGCGAAAGTTATCTAACGTCAGCTGTGACTTGATACAAGAGACCGCAGTCAAATAACAATCACTTCGGTGTTGTGTTCTTGCGTGTGAGTAAGGTTTCCAGAGCTCCTTGGGGGCTGCTACATTAGTAGCAGGGTTAAAGCCTTCAAAGTAAGAGCGGCAAGTCCAGTAACACCTATTATGCTGTACTTGTCACCGCTAAGCTAGGACCTCATTGCCGCTTAACATCAGGTCGGAGTTCAATCTTAAAATGGAATTATAAAAAAATGAAACATATCTAACTCAAACATTTAAAATAATTTAACGGGTCAAAACGCGACACTGTCTGACTGTGAGCCAGTCAGCTCATGATCGGTTGGTGCAACCTAACCAAAACGTCGGGCAGTAAGTAGTTCGTAATAACTACTAAATAAAAATGGTGTCGCGTTTTGACCCGTTAAATTAATTTAAATGTTTAAAATGGAACGCGAAAGTCTTAAAATTTATATCTAACTTAAGTTTCACAGCTGAGTTTATCTCTCGATTCGATCAGATCTTGAACACAAAGCGCCTGACTATGATCAGCGTTAAAATCTAGGCGTTGTACTATACTAACGGTTACGCTAGAAAACATCATAAGTAGCGTATACTACAGCGTCACTGTACTGCACATTACTGTGCATTATAATCAATGACGATTCGGAAGTGAAAGAAAGAAAGAAAAAACATTTATTGGCACACACATTAAAGCACAATTACAAACACATGAGAAACATTAAATAGGGACAGTGCAGCCAATAAGGTCCCAGCCTCAGCATGAGCTGCTGCGACAATGGGATCAATGCGGCAGCAGCGCTGGTATTCTGGTGGGACCTTAAATTGAGTGGCGTGAGAAACAGAAAACAAAAATAAAAATAAAACAAGGTATATAAGTCTAAGAGTTACACAACACATAAAAAAGAAATCACAACATTAACAAACCAATTTACACAGTGGGAATAGTCTTAAGTAGACTATTCCCAAATATTTTAAACGCAAGATTTTGTAAGAATCTAATAGGTGTTATAACATTTTGGGGACTGGTCTGCTTCCGCTCATCTCTCTCAATTAAATCCCAGAAAACACCGGTTTATTTACCCAAGTATTGATTTCGATCCGGCAGTAAAATCACTTTGCAAAGTATTTAATGATTCAAAGGTGTTACATGTAACCTGCTTGAACAGAAACATATTTGATTGATTCATTGATTGCCTTTACGGAAAAAACTATTGAATAGAATTGGTAAAAAGGTAGATGAGATACAAGATTAAAATAAAGAATACCTTTATCCAGAAATAAATAATAAGGTCGTGGGTAACAAAACAAGCTGTTGTTATAAGTTTAGCCAATAAATCTAAATCAATGATTACATTTCTTTACGGTCGTAAGAAAAACAGTCAGAATGGAAAATCTATCGTGTCTGACTTTTAAAAGAATATTCGACCTTTGAGTTTAATGTAAACATATTTAATCATGTTCAATAATGTCTACATTCATGCACACAAGCTTTTATTATGCAGGGAAGAACGCTAGATATGAAATAAATGGTTTGAAGTGAATGTGGCTTTAAACATTTCAATTTAAATTACAGTGAACAGTTGCAAAGAAAAGGAACATTTGTAGATAAAATATCACATCACACGACGCTTAAAATTCTTGGAAGTAACAACTTTTAAATTGCACGTGGTTTTCACAATATGCGAGTTGTTTACTGCAGTGACAAAGTTTCCGAATGAATTTACAATAAGTAAAAAATCGTCAAAAGACTGACGATTTTTTGCTACTAGCGCCTTGACGTTGGTTCTGTTACCTGTTAAGAAGAAGCGCTGCAACAAACTCAACAGATATCCTGCTTAAAATAAATTATCTATATGACAACATAGCATTCAAATCTAGCTTGATAAAAATCATTGAGGTCTGTTAGTCTCGCTAAAAGTCAAGCAAAAATTGTACCCAATATAGATGGCATTAAAAAGATAACTTTCGAAAAGATAATGGTAATTTGCCTTAATTCAAATTCAATGCTACTGAGCATTGGGGCAAAAAGAGCAACGCGACATGTCAAGTATGCTGTGGCCGTTATAGTTAATGTATATTCCTATGCGACATCAATATGCAGAGAGGTGAGGGAGGGTTTTAGTGGGTAGTCTCCGCCCTTATTAGAGAACGAAAGTCCCACACACGCCGCTGTCTTTTTTACCAGCGGTACGGTGCGCCAATGCATTAACCTTAAAAAATGCCAGTAAAAGCTTAATGAAGTAATAAGGAGAAGATAAGAATTCAATCAGAAATAAAAAGCGTAAACCACAAACCGAATACTTGCTCCGAGGAGCCAAGAGTAAAGCTATTTCGTTACTCAGGGGACTACGTCAGTGGTTTAAAACAAGGAGTGCTATGTTAGTGTCTATGCATCTTTGTGAGTGTACTGTGAGTTGAAGAAGAAATAAATCGACATCCCAGAGGAACAGTCGGTTCCTCTCACGAGCCTGAAATCTCGTAACAACTTAATTTTCACATTGTACAACAACAACGCGGTAGACTACACATTGGACCCTTATGCCGTGCGTATCAGAACGAATATCGAACTGTAAGTATTTACCTTGATGTGCCGTCGACCATACAAGCATTTTTCCCACTAAACTTCTCAAAACTTGTGTTAATTCCCTTTTTTATCTTATCTACCACTCCGTAACAGTGAGAGATCAAGTACATGTAGGGAAAGCACGCCAGATTTTGGGCTTTATACAGCTTACGCACCGGTTTAAGAACTAATCAAACTGAAAGTGGTTACCTTAATTTCTGCTCAACTCAAATACTTCTTTATTCAAGTAGGTTACATAATTGTAACACTTTTCGTCATTGAATACAGTGCAAAGTGATTCTACGGTAATATGCTATTCACCGTACAATGAGCCTATTTCTTAAAGAAGTTTTCATTTATGAATATTATGTCATACAGTTCGCCGCTGTCCCTGATATACTTTGGTCCTTCGAGCCGGATCTTAGAAGTAAATGATACCATCATCAATAAATTGTTTCACGTAGTTTGCTAGTACAGACAAAAACACATCAGAGAATACATTTTAGACTTTTCATCGCCCTTACGCCTTGCGCATAAAATCTTAAAATACAACAGTTTGCCTGCACGTGCCTTTGACCGTACCTACCTTATTTCTTTAAAAGCATATCAAATATGTGGATATCAAGCAAAATGGGGACGTAAAGATTATTTCAAAAGCAAGGATTCCATATGTACAGTACCTAACCGATAACGTTTTCAATGCCTCATCAGAAACACTAGAGCTAGCAAATCTCCAGCCATATCATTTGATTCCCATCGCAATTTGCAGATTACACGAAGAACTCATTCAATTCCCCATCGCAGGGAAAGAAAGAGAGTATTGCGGGTATGCATGTCCGTCCGTGTGTGAAGAAAACCGTTAGCGATGCGGTGCATACGTTCACGATATAGTGGGCTCATTTACACCAGACGACCATGATTACTTAGGGATTCAGTGGAGTGGAAATTTAAAATTAAGTTTGCATGTTAACTCAAAATTTGACATTCTGTGAAATAATACAGCCAACGATCCCTCGATAAACGATCTTATTTCTCGAGTGTTCATACCTCATTACCTATTGCTTGTGTGCTTTATATTTGTGTAAGTTTTGGTGCTGATATTCGATTGAAGTAAGTGTGACGGAAATGCCCTTGCGGTTTGGGGCTCGAACTTACGACTTACACGTATCGCGCGTGCTGCTCTTCCAACTGCACTAACCGCAAGTTACCGTAGGCGATTAATTTTTCTGTTGTATCAACCTCTTAGCCTCAATAATAATAATTTATATGTCATACTGTTAAATGTACTTGAAAAAAAACGTCGTATCGTGTAGTTTAAACAGTCCCACGTCGAAGTCGTCGGTAATTTCTTGCGGCAAAAGGGGAAACCTTCAGTTAGGTGCTCCCTGTATCTTCACTTGATGGGGCGCAGCTCGTGCATTGTTCGCTCGCTCGACGGCTCCCAATGTAATTGCTGTTACTTGGTTCTTGTAGCGTATGTACAATTTATATATGATAAATATTGAACAACTTCACATACTGCGTGTGAGTAAGGTTTCCAGAGCTCCTGGGGAGTGCTACATTAGTAGCAGGGGTCAAGCCTTCAAGGTAAGGGCGACAAGTTCAGTAACAGATTAATTATGCTGTACTTGTCACCCTAAGCTAAACTAAGCTAGGACCTCATTACCACTTAACATCGGGTGGAATGAGGTCAATCTTGAAGTGCAATATAAAAAAAAAGAACATATTGCTGTGATTCTGTGGTATATAGCTTAAGCACTTGTGTCACAAAAATGAGAAACAATGACGGTACTACAACACCGTTGCTTATTACTTGCTAGACCTGTCTTGAGTGACATCCCCATAACATAGTATTCCCGGGCCCTGAAGGCTTTAAGGCTTCAATTTAGAAAGAAATAAGAAAGCTGTGACAAGAGGTAAGGTTTCAGCTTACTGGACCTTTTTAAAGGCTATGGTAGAATAGCAGCACTACTCACATGTCTATAGGTTTCAAAATGCCTAAACGCCTAAATAGCCTTTGTGGCTATATAAATAGATAGATACACTATATTTTACAGAAAATTTTACAGAAATTGGTTTTACAGACATATTCAAGTATAATTTAGGCAGTATTTTTGCTAGAAAGCGATCTCTTCCAGACAACCTTTAGGTAGAGGAAATAGAAATAGATTTTTGCAATGTAAGTTTTTTTCCGGTAGTAGGTTTATTTTAAAGCTGTATCATTTTTACGACTCTGAATCACACATAAATTGATTGAACGTGAATTGGCCGCGACTACATCTGTGTTATTATTATTATTTTTTATATTACACTTCAAGATTGACCTCATCCCACCTGATGTTAAGTGGTAATGAGGTCCTAGCTTAAGGGTGACAAGTACAGCATAATAAATCTGTAACTGGATTTAACGCCCTTACCTTGAAGGCTTGACCCCTACTACTAATGGAGCAGAGGAGCTCTGGAAACCTTACTCACACGCAGGAACACAACAACACAAGCTGTAACGCAAATACTAACAATATCATCGCATTTGCTTTAGTTGGTGAAACAAATATTTGTTCGGATATAACTCAAGCTCTGTTCGTAACTCACTCAGTAAAATTCACGCCTTCGTAATTAAATCATAGAGAACCGAAACGATAACTATGTAAATATTATGAGTACGTTCACGTAATCTAACGTATGAATGGAGCAGTGATTCGAAATTGCTTGATTTCCCGTAGCAGTTCGGTTCTGTTACATTTGAAATAGTAATTAATTGGAGCGGCTACGTTTTTGGCACCGAAATCGGGTAACCCAAGCAATTACCCGATAGATGAGTGGTCTTGTTGGTATAAGTATAAGCGAGAGGTCTTACAGAGAGCTATGTCGAAGTCTTTGTTTTAGTGCAACCTCATTTCGTCACTTAATAATTTTCGCAAGATTTTTTTTTATAACGCACTTTAAGTTTGACCTCATCTCACCTGATGTTGAGAGGTAATGAGTTCCTAGCTTAAGGGCGAAAAGTATAGCATAGTAAAACTGTTACTAGACTTGTCGCCCTTACCTTGAAGGCTTGACCCCTGCTACTAATGTAGCACCCCCCAAGAGCTCTGGAAACCTTACTCAGATGCAGGAACACAACAACACCGGAGTGATTTTTATTTGGCTGCGGTCTTCTGTAAGGTGGAGGTATTTCACCAGTCAGGCTGCTCCAGTTCGAGCGATAGATCGCTTTGCCCTGCCTATCTTAAATATATGTTATGTTTAAACCGGCCTACGCGTATTTTGATGCAACCTCATTTTGTCTCCTAATTATTTTCAGAAAAAAAAACGTTATGTTTAAACCGGCCTATTTTAATGCAACCTCATTTTGTCTCTTAATTATTTTAAGAAAAGACCGTTATGTTCGAAAAGTAACGATGCTCTTTTGTTTTATCGCTTGGATTTTTGCGGGCTTCATACTAATATGATATAAAATCTATAAAGCGAAAACTTTAAAGTATGTACCTAAGTACATACTTTAAAGTTTTCGCTTTATAGATTTTATTTCGGTCGTATTTTTTGTATTTTGGTTTGTGTTATTATTTTACCATTTATCCATTCCAAAACCAGTAATAACAAATAGTTTACGGTCTGTGTATATGAAATCCTTACTAATATTATAGATCGGAAAGTGAGTTTGTTTGTTTGTTTGTTCCGCTTTTACGCCGTAACTACTGAACCGATTGCCGAAGTTAGAAGTCCGGATTAAATAATAGGGTACTTTTTATCCCGGAAAAAATTGATATTCCCGAGGGAAAACAAAAATATAGTTTGCTTGATGGATGGTTTGGAGATGAGGTATGTGATAGATGACGATAGATGGCGCTAGATGATGGTAACGATGTGCTTTTTAAAATACGTAAGAAGTGGAATGATAGCTTACACTATTTAGTTCTTGAGGTACGCGATAGATGGCGCTGGGAGTTTTTTTTTTAAATACGTAAGAAGTGGAATGATAGCTTACGCTTTTTTTGGCTTCTACCAATTGGACAAATAATAAATATTGGACAACATCACATACATTGCTCTGATTCTATGGTAATTAGCTTAAACACTTGTGTTACAGAAATCAGAAACAACGACGGTACCACAACACCCAGCCCCGAGACAATATAGAAAAGTTCGTTTCCTATATTGACCCGACCGGGGATCGAACCCGGGACCTCAGAAATGGCGCGACGCCTAAGTCCGGCACGCTAACCTCTCGGCTACGGAGGTCGTCAATTTACATTGAATTGTGTATGTTGTGCTTTATACCACAATATAAACAAATTCCACGCGGGCGAAGCCGCGGGCGGAAAGCTAGTATTGAATAATCTAACTATGACACGGTCTAGTTTTACTCGTAAATAGTAGAAGATATTACAACGTTACGATTAAAGAGGCCTATCCGCGCTAAATGGTCTTAAAACACGTGATTAACTCACGAAACTTCAAATAATTATATCTCAATTCAATTCTTATGTAACTCTTATTTTGCATTTTTGTATAAGAACTGTATTGAGCATTAAGTAGTACAGTAAAACATTGTAACTGTGAAGAGTATCAAGTTTCTTGCCGATTCTTCTCGACATCATCAACATTACTTTCATTCATTATATTTCTTCGCTTCATTCTTCTATATAACATAACAACGTAGTCATTTTAGCCTACAAGGGAGTTTTCGCACATTTAAAAGATTTTAAAAATCGATATTGAAATCGACTTTTCATTCGATTAATCTTCGTCGTGTCTCTGCCTTACGTTACTCGAGCTACTCATTCTTTTTTCGTGCGAGGTAGTAAGCACACGCATACTTTGTCAGCTTATAAGTCGATACTTAGTGAAAGTGAATATTAACTATGCCGAAAAAATGTCTACGGGAATCTTCTGAAAAGAAGATTAATCATTACAAAAGGAAGTTACAAAAATTAGAAGAAGAACAACGACGGAAACGTCGGCGTATCCGTATTGAATCGTCGTCCGATTCCGGTATGTACAAATTATGATCTAACTTCTATTGGCATCTTTTAAAATGCTAATTAAAAATTAACTTCACTGCGTTGAAATAACTCAGAATAAGGTAATTCCACCAAATATATACATGTGTACATACAATAATGTGGAACACAGATATCCTTACTTACCTATCTTGCCAGGCGGTTAACCGAGCGTTAACACGAAGGTCATTCTATTAAACACATACATAGGTACATACGTACGTTTGCCACAGGTAGACTTTCTACCTATCCCGCCGGGCGGATGACCGAGCGTCATCACGATGGCTAATTGTTTACTTACCTACATAGTATCGATAAAAAATATATTTTTCTGTAACTCACCTGGCGGTTAACCGAGAGTTAACATGATGGTCAAATGTGATAGTTACGAGTATTTTTATAAGTATCGTATGTTTTTTAGACGTACCGTCACCGCCGGTGTCGCCTCAAGCAGAAGAGTCTGCATCTCTAAGTCTAAACTCACAACCAGAGGAACAACGATACCGAAATTGTTACACTAAGCGCCGTAGCTAATCATGAACCAGCGGCAGAACCCTCGACTAACTTAGAAAAGGACCCAGAGCTAGACCCTGAGCTTCTATAAACGCTTGGAGAAGAGACCGAGAACATTTCCAAATTTGGCGAAAAAATTCACCATAGCTTAGCTCAGCGTTGGGATCCTATACTCAAAAAAGGACTTACAAAAGAGGCAAAGGACAAACTATATAAGGAATACCTAGTACCTGAAAGTTGCCCTCTTTTACAAGCGCCAAGGTTAAATAGCGAAGTAGCTGCTGCTGTGTCTGAAGCGGCTCGACACCGGGATAAAAGGAAAGAAACCGAGCAACAGCAACTAGGAATAGGAATATCAAGCATAAACAAAGCGTTGACACTTATGCTTACTAGTACTAGTGACAACAAGCTCGAAACGATCCGAATACTCAGTGACGGATGTCGAATGCTCACGGATCTCCATCACCAGCAAACGCAAGCTCGTATTAATGTCATTAATTACTCTTTAGCAAGACCTTTCCTGAGTATCGTTCAGGAAAGTGAAAGAGATGACACACTTTATGGAAACAAACTGAGAGAAAAGATAAAAGCATCCAAGGCAATAGAAAAACAAGGATAATCGATTAAGAAATTTACAAAAAACCAGAAAACTAATTCATCAACAGATCAAGTAACATCGAACAGCCGTCCCCAGTATCCAGGCCCGTCTACAACGTACCAGGGAAACTGGTCCGGGCCCCCACGGTTCCAACACCACAGGGGGGGCCGAAGGGGGGCCAGGAGACCGAGCGCCCCAGCGAACCGACGCGTTCCTCATCTAGCTTCGAGCGCTGCGGGTTCGAACATATCGCGGGCGCTTGCAACGCGCCAATAGCAGAGGTAAACCATGCTGGTAGAATCTCTCATTTTTACGAATGTTGGCTCAATATAACATCTAATTCTGTAATACTGGATTGGATTCGCTCAGGATTCCCTATACCATTTGTATTCAATGACGATTCAAAAGTGTTACATGTAACCTACTTGAATAAAGAAATATTTGAATTTGAATTTGAAAAATTTGAATATCATTAGTAAAGCTGGAAAATGTATCAATTAGTTTAAATGGGATCAACATAGCGATTAGGGACATCTTGAAGACATCTGCAGCTGGTCGGGAACAGCCTACGCTGTACTTGCCATATTTTCGAGAAAATAATCGAATCTGCCCTGCGACGACCAGCGAGGACTATCTTCACGTTACTAGTGAAGACCGGACTGAACATATATCCAACCTCTTAATAACTGTGAAGCGCCCCTACAGGAGCGCGACAGCACAGTCCATAAGTAGGTGGATCAGGCAGGTCCTGTCCGAGAGCGGCGTGGATGTGTCCACATTCAGCGCGCACAGCACGCGACACGCCGCCACGTCCGCGGCCGCCGCCGCAGGGGTCTCGATAGATACAATTAGGAAGGCCGCTGGCTGGACAAGCTCCTCAAAAGACTTTGCACAATTCTATCATCGTCCTATACTTGAGGCTAGCCATTTCGCTAAGTCTATTTTACATGTTCCAGAAGATTAATAAGATCGCTAAAATGAAGACATAATTACTTTAATTTCTTGTTGATTGTGAAACGTTTTGTTATATTTTGTAGAAAGTAATAAACATTTTTGTTCGTTGAAAATATATACTATTATTAATTTAAATGCAAATCTTTTCTCTTAACATCTACGTTGTTATGTAATATAGAAGAATGAAGCGAAGAAATATAATATGTGATCAAACGAACTTCGCAAGTGAAGTTCGATCAATATTATATGAGTCGCTTCATTCGAATATATAACAACCCTCCCAGTCCCAACCCAGGTACAAAGGTTTGCATTCAATCTCTAAAATAATGAGTAGCTCGAGTAACGTAAGGCAGAGACACGACGAAGATTAATCGAATGAAAAGTCGAATTCAATATCGATTTTTAAAATCTCTTAAATGTGCGAAAACTACCTTGTAGGCTAAAAGGACTACGTTGTTATGTTATATATTCGAATGAAGCGACTCATATAATATTGATCGAACTTCACTTGCGAAGTTCGTTTGATCACATTATTCATCATTTCATTGAACGACCTCCGCAGCCGAGAGGCGTGCGGGCCGGACTTTAGCGTCGCGCCATCTCTGAGGTCCCGGGTTCGATCCCCAGTCGGGTCAATATTGGAAACGAACTTTTCTATATTGTCTCGGGTGGTACCGTCGTTGTTTCTGATTTCTGTAACACAAGTGCTTAAGGTACTTACCGCAGAATGAGAGCAATGTATGTGATGGTGTCCAATATGTATTTATGTATTCCAAACACGATGGTAGAATACTGAATTTGTACTGCAGATTCTTATATGTTTTTTTAAAGCTTACATGAAATTATTTTATATCATATTTTGATTCTTATATAACTAGTAATATACAGTTGAAATAACCGCAGCCAAACGAAGGTCAAAATATAAGGCCGATAGGTAAAAACATATTTAAAATTAATTCTGCAATTGACTTATTCGTCAAAAATCATGCAAATGGGGTGGAACAAAACGAAAATCACGAAATGTTATTAAAAATAATTAAAATCTGTTACGGAAACGTAAATACATGTCACTGATATACAAACTTGAAATATAATCCAAATAGATACTATTTTACATTGAATCAAAATGAACTAAGTTCCACCCTTTGAAGTTAAAAGCATAGTCGATTTGCAAAAGAAGCAACTCAACCACTTGCTCATTGGATGACATATTATTTACCTGTCAAACTCAACCAGAGATTTATCTCGAATAAATTGACAACATACTAAATTTTGATCGGAAAATGGCAGAAAACGAATTTACGACTCCGAGCCTTAACGACATCGTAACAAGGACTGCGATAAAATTTTGAGTTCACTCGAGAAATTGTTTTGAGTTTACGGCGCAATGTAAACAAGTGTTCTCCCGTGAATGCAAGCGTTTAAATAAGCCTTAACTTCAACAGACTTCTGAGTATTAAAAACTTTACACAGTATACTCTTATATTATAAAGAGGAACGATTCGTATTTTTGTTCGTTTGTGATGAATAATTTCTATTTTCGCCATTGGAAAGCTACATTCGTTCTGAGAACGTACCATGGGCTATATTTATTAATAAAGAAAACGTTACTTACACACTTATTTTCCTATAGAATTTGTATTGTGTTTGTGTAAAATCATCTCTTGCCTTGTCACTTAGACAAAAAGATATTTCGGTAATTAAGGCAAATAAAGCTGTTACTGGACTTGTCACCCTAACCTAGAAGGCTTGACGCCGGCTACTAAAGCAGCACCCCCCAGGAGCTCTGGAAACCTTACTCACACGCAGGAACACCACAACACCGATGTGTTATTTGGCTGCGGTTTTCTGTAAGGTGGAGGTACTTCACCAGTCGGGCTGCTCCAGTTCGAGTGATAAATCACTCTGCCATTTCGATTTTTTTATTTAAATATTTACAATACAAAAACAAAGACCAGTAGAAACTACCTATGGTAGCTTCATATCATAATATAATACTATTACACGATATTCCCATACAAACAACAGTTGAGATCTTTGAGGAAATTGATTACGTATCACTAATTTCATAATATTAATTCGGATTTGCGTAAAGCGAATGGAAACGGCCCGAAATGGGTCATCTGTAACGGCACTTAACATGAAATACTATTATGTTTCGGGTATCAGTATTCAATTGCACGATTCGCTGCCAAAATTCGTATACACCCAGAACCTAAACACACGATCATAGATCATATTCTGTAGATATTAAGCTACCTGTTTAGGCGAAATATTCGAATTTTATTTAAAAATCAAATAATAAAAAATAACTATTTACTAAATGTATACAAAATCAACACTAACATATAACTAGAGCTGAACAGTTTGTTTGTTTGTTTGAATGCGCTAATCACAGGAACTACAAGTTAGAATTGAAAAAAACGAATTGTGTTGGAAACTCCATTTATCGAGGAAGGCTTTAGGCTAATATAACATCACGATACAATCAATAAGAACGATGAATCAGTGGATAATGTGCGAAAAATGGGGATATATGTACGCGTGAACACTTAAAGTTCAATGTTAGTGCTTATGCCGTGCGCATAAGGACTAACATTGAACTTTAAGTGTACCACGGTCACAATGTATAGTCTGACGTGCTGTGAATCGTACATCTAACAATATTTACATTAAATAT
The DNA here is from genome assembly GCA_037074685.1 of Glyphodes pyloalis. NCBI lineage: Eukaryota > Metazoa > Arthropoda > Insecta > Lepidoptera > Crambidae > Glyphodes > Glyphodes pyloalis. The sequence continues at coordinate 1,047,991 of JAYKKO010000030.1, read as the reverse complement.
ATAAATAAATATTAGACAACATCACATACATTGCTCTGGTTCTATGATAAGTAGCTAAAGCACTTGTATTACATAAATCAGAAACAACGACGGTACCAAAAAAAAAAAAAAAAAATAAAATAAAAATAAAAAAAAATAAATAAATAAAAATAAAAAAAAAGTTATTTTCCCATATTGACTCGACCGGGGATCGAACCCGGGACCTTAGGAATGGCGCGACGCCAAAGACCCGCACACTCGCCTTGCGGCTACGGAGGTCGTCAAGCTATAAAAAAGCTTGTTGTCCACCCGTTAAAAAATGCCAGCATACTTACTTTATTAACACTCATTAACGTTTTAATAGGCAATCGGCAGTGAATGATTGTTTTAATTATAAATAAGAGAAAGACTCGGAAGGAAAGGCTTAATTAATCTTGCGCCGTTCCCGCCAGAAGTGTCGTTTATATTTTAGTGAAGGAATACGTTTTGTTCATTTTAATAGCCTTCAGGTTTGAATTATGCCATTTAGTGTATTTGACGTTGAATAGTTAAATTTTTCATCGACTCTGTGGGCATTGATGGCTTGAATCATCTGCCTTCTTATTCACAAAAGTATTCTGAAACGATTTATCTATCTACATTTTAAACAAAACAAATAAATCATCTCCCCTTGCGGTATGGAACTCGAACCCACGACCTTCACATTTCGCGCGTGCTGCTCTTCCAGCTGAGCCAGCCGCAAGTTATCGTAGGCGATGAATTTTTTCTCTTGTATCAACCTGTTAGCCTCTGGTAAGTGCCCTCTGCCTTATATGTTTAGAACTACATACTTATCGGCCCGTGATAGGCATATTCGTTGCAGAAATGTTTAGAAACCACAGAATCGAAGACACCTTGGCATCTTAATCGGTTTTTATAATTTTTTATGGTGCTTTACGCCGCACTAGCGAACTTTAAAGAAAACTTCATGTCTGCTTCCGGTGCGGGGCTCAAACCCACGGCCTTCGCGTATCGCGTGTGTTACTCTTTAAACTCCCAAGTTATTGTAGTAGTACTTTTTTTGCCATGGCAACATTCCGGCTTACAGCTGATTTATTTTTGTCCCGTATTTAAATTATCATAATATTGTTTACTAATTAAATTTAAGGCCCAATACCCGTTACTAAACATAATTAAGTGTTAATTACAAACAATTACGTGTTTTCTATTGTGATAGTTAAGTGTAAGTGATAATAAACGTAAGTAAAAATTGTCGTGATAACAGTGTCTGACAGTTATACCGGCGATTTGAAAATTGTGAATCATTGTCATTTCTTTGTTATTATTTTGTATGGTTTAACAATAATCAAACGTTATTTACGCATGTACATTGTGAATCCTACTCGAAATAGATGCGCGAAGAGGTTTGACACTAAATTATAACCTCCAAATTGGTCATTAGGCGCTTTGGAAATCTTTGTTTACAAAAAAAAAATAATATTCATATTTATTAAGATGCAAACTCGCAGTGCCCTAGCTCGCCAGCTCGACTTGGCTTTGAAGGAACTGAGGGCGTCCAAAGAGTCAATTGAACAATTACATTTGGAAAGAGATGACAATGAGAAGGAAATGTTGGAGGTCATTAATAGGAGTACTTTGTTAAAAAAAGAAATGGCTGAGTTGCACACACAATATATATTAGTTATCGACGAGCGGGACCGACTACAAGGCATAGTGGACGGCTTTGGCGAGTGCAGCGAGGACTACGTGCGGGGCCTCAGACGCATCACCATACTGGAGCATGAGCTGCAAGAGGCCCACCACACTATAACGCACATGGAGTCCGAGAAGACAGAAGCCCTAGTCAACCAAAATAAAAGCCTCTTTGACGAATTAATTGGTAGTGCACACAGCCATGTTTCTGCTGCAATTGATACAGCTGATGAAATTATTGATTTGACAAATGATGTTACAGTATATTCCAACTCTTCACCAGGTATTGTTAAATGCAGCAAAAACAAGTTTAGAAAATATGTCAGAATTAATAAATATATTAAAAATACCCGTAAATTAATAAAGAAACAAAAATGTATGTATACAAAAGTTAAATATATTAAAGAAAGAAGAAAATTAGGTGATGAATTAGACCTATACTCTTTAACATTGCAGAGTAATATGAAAGATCATGAAAATTATGTAAATTTATTAGAATCTGAAATATATAATCTTAAAGAGCAGTTACAAAATATTTCACATAGATTTAATTGTGAAAAAAAAGAGTATGGTGAACACATTTTGGCTTTGCAGGACCTCTTAGGCAACTTAAATAACTCGGTCACAGTGCAAGAAAGCTGCCAGATGAGTTCTCAGCTATACTGTGAGTCACCAACCCTTACAAAAAAATTATCCCCATGTAAATTGACCGCCAACAATCCTAACACCAAAACCAGTTTGAACAATATTGTAATGTTTAGTGATGAGTTTGGTAAAAATATGGGCCACTTTCTTAGTACCTACATGGGACTACCAGTAATCAATCACTGTATGCCGGGTGCTAATTATTCTAAAATAATACAAAACATTGTAAACTATAAATTTAACCCCAACACCACAATTATATTAATGACTTGTAATAGGGACAGTGTAAACAAAAAAAAACTGATTGAGTTCTGTGACATATTGTGTTTACTAAAAAATGTAAACAAAATAGTTTTGTTTACACTACCATACTGTGAAGGATTGCCACAATCTGAAAATAATTTTAGATTCAAATTAAATTTGACATTAGACACTGTGACATTTTCTAATAATAAAATACATGTGGTGGACATTAATAATTTACTTCGAATTTATAATATTAAATTGACTAAAGATAAATTTTATCTTTCAAATTATATTAAACGACAGGTAGCTATTTCGCTATGTTATTTCTTTATGTGTTCAGCCAATAATTTGGCTAATAAAACTGCTTCTTTTGAGCAGCATTTTACAACTGACATATCAAATATTAAAAATCTGACATTGGATAATTTAAATTAATTAATGAGACAATAGAGGAGAACTCTTGCAATAAAGTAAAATTAAAAAGTAAGCCCTCTTGTTTTTTAAATTTAGTACATCAAAATATACAGGGCTATTCTGGAAAGGAATTAGAAATTGGTTTATTTTTAGATGACAAAAATATACATATATTATGTTTAACTGAACATTGGCTGAGACAATGTGAATGTTTAATTAGTATCGATAATTTTAAAGTTATTAGTTCGTTCATGAGGAAGTCATCTATTCGTGGTGGGTCACTAATATTAATGCATAATAAGTATAGGTCTAAAGAACGTAAAGACATAGTAGCACTTTCAATTGAGCGAACTATAGAACTATCGTGTGCAGAAATGGAACATTATATTATTATATGTGTATATAGGCCTCCTCAATCGAATTTTGATTTATTTGAATCCACTATGGAGGAAGTGCTAAAAAAAACTTGTAAATCAAGTAAAGAGGTAGTTGTGTGTGGAGATTTTAATGTCAATATTCTCGATAAATCTCAAACATCTGTAAGGTTCTTAAATTTATTTAAATCCTTTAATTTAGTTAATCTCTTTTCAGAACCTACAAGAATTTCTCCAACTTCAGCTACCTGTCTTGATAATATTTTCTTAAAAAATAGTTCAATAAATAAGTCAATTATAAACTGTTTACAATCAGATCATTTTGGACAAATAGCAACACTTGAGCATCATCATGTTTCCGACTTGGTTGAAATTGTTTGTAGACCTATTACAGAATACCGAAAAGACATATATAAAAGTAAAATATGTGAAAAAATTTCCAAACTACATTTTCATGATGAAAATGTTGATAGTCTGTTTGGGAATTTATTTGATCTGATCGATGGTGAATTTAATAATGTTTTCAAAAAAAAGAAAGTTAAAATAGATAAAAGTAAAACTAAATTTAGTGACTGGGCTACGCCTGGAATTTACAAGAGTAGGAACAGGTTATATGAACTATACAGTATCAAAGCCTACTCAAAGGACCATAAAACCATTGAATATGTAAAACGGTATTCTAAATTATTCAGAAAAGTATGCTACATTGCTAAATCAATTTTTTTACGCAATAAAATCATTGGCTCTAATAATAAAATTAAAGCCACTTGGAATATAATTAACAAAGAGGCATGTAAATTAAAACCTCATGATCGTAGCTTTTCCCTCAAGATAAATGATAATTATTTAAATACCGATAAAGACGTAGCGGATGCTTTTCAAGATTTCTTCACGGATATACCTATTTCTACAACGCGTCTTTTAAAATCCAACCCAGATCATGCCAAATGTATTTTATCATCTAGTGTAAATTTGTATGATAGTAAATTTAGTTTTGATTATATTACTCCAGACACCATAACCAAAACATTCAAACAACTGAATATTAAGAAAACAGAAGATTTATGGGGTATCTCAACTGACGTAATTAAATCCATCATACATAATATTGCACCTCACCTAGCTTTGATTTTTAATAAATGTATAGATGAAGGTCAGTTTCCGAACTTAATGAAATGGAGTAAAATCGTACCACTTTTCAAAGCAGGAATCAAAAGTGACCCATCCAATTATAGACCTATTTCAATATTACCTGCATTAAGTAAAGTCTTTGAAAAAATTATATTTAATCAACTGCTTGAACACTTTAACAACAACAACATTTTACATAAAAATCAGTTTGGTTTTACTAAAAATAAATGCACCACTGATGCAGGAATTACATTAATGGCACACATTCTTGATGCTTGGGAAAATAAAAAGGACGCATTAGGTATATTTTGTGATTTATCTAAAGCATTCGATTGCGTTGACCATAAAATACTATTACTTAAGTTGGAGCATTATGGTGTTGCATGTGATGCATTAAATCTGATAGAGTCATACCTTACTGGGCGAATACAAAAAGTAAATATTAATGGAACTAACTCTTCCGGCGCACCACTACTTATGGGAGTGCCCCAGGGATCTATATTGGGTCCATTGTTGTTTTTGATTTATATAAATGATCTACCATATTTTGTCGAAGGCATGTGTGAAATTGTATTATTCGCCGATGATACTTCGTTAATATTTAAAATTGACCGTGGATGTAACAATTTTGACGAGGTGAATAATGCTCTTTCCCAAGTTGTTCGCTGGTTTTCAATCAATAATTTATTGCTCAATTCCAAAAAAACAAAATGTATCAAATTTACAATGCCTAACGTCAAACAAATAAATACATGTATTTGTATGAACAATGAAGTAATCGAGATAGTAAATTCAACAAAATTCCTAGGAATTACTTTAGATTCCAAACTGCAATGGAATCCTCATATCGTTGCCCTGGCAGGAAGACTTAGTTCGGCTGCATATGCTGTAAGGAAAATAAGAAACCTAACTGATGTAGATACGGCAAGATTAGTTTATTTTAGTTATTTCCATAGTGTTATGTCGTATGGTCTATTGTTATGGGGCTCTGCAGCAGATATCCAGACAATTTTTGTACTGCAAAAAAGAGCCATACGCTTTATTTACGACCTTAGACCACGTGACTCACTAAGGGAATTTTTTAAAGAAATTAATATTTTAACAATAGCGTCTCAGTACATTTACGACTGTATTTTGTATGTACGAAAAAACTATACGCTTCTTCCTAAAAAATCAGATACCCATAGATTTAATACAAGAAATAAACAAAAGCTTGCCGTCCCAAAACTCAGACTTCATAAAAGTAGTAATTCCTTCATGGGGATAAGTATAAAAATATTTAATAAGTTACCACAAAGCATTATTGACTTGCCCATGCATAGATTTAAGACTCAAATTAAAACATGGCTTATCAAAAAGGCTTATTACACTGTACAAGATTTTTTTAATGATAAAAATATGTGGAATTGTTAAAATGTCCATCTGCACCTAGATAATTTATATTATTAATTCAAATATTTTAATGTCCAATTGTGATGTTTGTCATTTATTTTAAAAGAGGATATCTGTTGAGTTTGTTGCGGCGCTTCTTCTCAACAGAACCAACGTCGAGGCGCTGGTAGGAAAAAATAATTGACGTGCAAAAGAATTTATTGTAAATCCACTTGCAGAAATAAATCATTTCATTTCATTTCATTTCATTTCATTTCATTTCATTTCATTTCATTAATTTTTACTATGCGTAAGTGTAACTTGTAACCAAGACGAATAATTTAATTGACTTTGAATATGAAGAGTTTAGCGGTTTTAAGTATATATGGTAAGAAGTATACTTAGCCTCGATTTATACCGAGCACAAAGTCCCTTTTGCAGCGGAACACGCTGGCACACTACTCATAACTTGCGCTAAACAAGCGCGAAAAGGCGCGATAAATTACGCGCGTGTGCATTTAATGCGCAAACTCGCGATTTACGCGCGCGCCGTAATTATTCGCGGTTACGCGCGCTCCGGGTAATGACGTCACCGTTCATACGCTTGCGTATCATGAGCTGACACTTATTGTAAGTAGAATTTGTTTGTTTTATAAAGGTAGCGCTATGAGGTCGTAGAACTCAAACTCAAATATTTATTTATTCAAGTAGGTTACATATCACACTTTTGAACCGTCATTGAATACAATGCGAAAAATTTTACCTCCGGTTCGGAACCTATATCTACCGAGAAGACACCGGTAAGAAACTCAGCAGATGAGTTACAGTAGCAGTATATAACTTATTGCTATGTGTAGCTCACTTTGGACCAAGTCATATCGTTTTCTTTTGATGAGTGATGAAACAGTTAGTACTCAAGTAAGTATTTACTTTCTAGATATAAAGAAAACCCAAAAAGTTTTATTTTAAATCTTAGAAATATGCCCATAAATAAAAGTTATCATAGCCTCACTGAATATTTTGGAGATACAAACATATATAAAATAATTCATTAAGAGCACACTTATGAGCTGTTTAACATTCGATCTACTCGTATTATGCAATTAAAAATTGAAAATTAATAATTATTTGCTATACCCAAGTGGGTATCATGAAGTACTTATCCTATAGCTATTGTAAGACCTGCTGTATACTCATGGATGCAATAAATGATTTGTTTGTTTATTTTGTTACAGAAAAACCGATAATATTTTAATGCATTTAGTAACGGTAATATTAAAACATTTATTGAAATGGATTCCTTCAAAAGGAGCGTGAAGAAACATCTTGCGGGCCAGTATGGCGATGCTAACGGGTAGGATATTTCGATATCAAATCCGTTGTCATCGCGATGTGGGTTCCTCTCTTGCTTAGCATCAGGCTGGGAGGAGCCAATATACTGCGCTACTATAAAAAAAACAGACACTACATTTTTTTTAGTATCGATAGAGTCACTATCATTAAGCAGTTTAAACTGTATAACGCTAAAATTTACACGATAGATGTGAATATCTTGTAGGAATCCGTTAAAAAGATTTTGCAAAGTACACCTTCAGGGAACGAGCGGAGTACCAAATACAGCGGACGAACTCGCGGTCGCCCACTACTGGCCAATAAAGCTCTCAGAAACCTCACCCCAATTGGACATCCATTGTCCCCAATCCTATAAAGATTTAACCCTCCAATGGGGTCTATGCATTTAGATCGCGCGATTTAAACCAGCAGCTTGTAGTGACCGGAGATTTTGTATTACATTGTTAATTTGGCTTTAGTATTTTTATTTAATTTAAGGTAATTCAGTGATATTTACTCTTATCGACTCAAAATTACATAGGTTTTCTTTGAATACTAGTTTTAGTAGTTATTAATGGGAACAAAAAAGTTTTCTGAATTTTAACTTTTCAGTTGTTCTGGTGGATATTTTTATTTTCTTAAAAAATATTTTAGACAAATAAAGTACCCAATCGTAAGACACTAAGATTAAAGCATAATGCTGGGTAAAAATTTTAAAAATTCCCCCTAGAGAACGAACCTAAGTGGTGGAGGGGGGGTAAAGGGCACTAAATATCGCAGACAAAGCATCGGCCTGCCATTTCTATCAATAAATCGCTCAGAAACCTCACCACAAACAGACATCTATTGTACTTGGGGTTCAATCTTCATAGGATTGGTCCTAAAGATGTAACCCTCCAATGGGATCTTTGCATTTATATCGCACGATTTAAACCAGCGGGTTGTAGTCCCTGGTACAGTGGAATTAACATTGCCCGGACTAAGCGTGGATTGCGCCCTCGAAGCTTAGCTTAAGCTTGTTCTAAATACTTCACCGGACTGGATTGCATTAATTGCACGGATTCGATATATCAGTTTTGTTACTTTGCAGCAGTTTACAGAGAGATAAATAAATATATAGATACTTTGTTCCATAAATGCTTTACAGGAATTAGTTTTACAAACAAATGATAGTACAATAATGACTCTATGAACGATCTCTTATAGACAACCTAAGGTAAAAAAAAAATTGATAACTGTGCAGGCCAATTATTGGTTTTCACTCTTGGGTTATTGAATCTGCATACTTCTTCCGGAAAAAAATATTTTCTATAATACATTGTCTGTGGTTCCTACGTTGTATCTGATTTCTGTTACAAGTGCTTAAACTAGTAAGTAGTTTGAACAACAGAATCAAAGCGATGTATGTGATATATATTGGACAATATATATTAATTTATATTTATTAGCCACATTGATCTAGGAAACGCGTGCAAAGCCGCGGCGTGCCGCAAGTACCAACTTCATAAAACTGGGGAGAATCGGGAATTATGAAGGAATGTGACTGAAACATCATGATGTCTCATTCTTGATAGAAATAAATAAATAAATAATAAATGCGCCAGACAATCACACCAATCACCTGGTCTCAAACTAAGGTTTTCCCTTGTACTATGAGTACCAGACGACGGATACTTACTGGGGGCGTCATCCCAGCACACCCAGACTCAAGTCAATTTAGAAAAGTTCGTTTTCCAAATTGACCCGACCGAGAATCGAACCCGGGACCTTTCGCGCTTTGGCCGCCTGCCTCAGCCACTGCACCACCGAGGTCGTCATTTACAACTTATTTATTTTTTTAACTTAGGTACTTCCATTTTTGTTTTACAATTTACAAACTAACTGCAAACGTCTCGGCGCAAAGTTAGTAATAAATTTAGTTTTCTCGATTTTTTATTTTTATAGTACTTTACGCCGTACTAGCTAACTTTAATATTTGAAACAGTTTTTTTTTATCTCCCCTTGCGGTGCGGGAATCGAACCCACGACCTTCACGTATCGCGCGTGCTGCTCTTCCAACTGAGCTAACCTTACTTACAAAACTCTGTGCGATCTACCAAGTACATACTTCTTGGAATCTTAAATGAAACAGGATAGTTTTTACACCATTATGTTTTTCTTATATGCCAGTCTTAGTAATTTCTTATACCGTGACATGAAATGAAATGAAGTGTATGAAATGGTTGATAATTGCGTTGCACAGTCTATTGTAATTTATATATTTTTTGCCTGGCCACGATCGACTGGACCTCTGGTATAGAGACTATTCAAAAGTGTTACTGATGTAATCTACTTGAATTAAAATATTTGATTTGACTTCCTCCATCCCAATCTGGAACTCCATAAGCAATATCAATAGAAGCCCAAAATCAAGGCTCAGAGAAATCTTTAATTCCGCATACTCCCCGATGTCTACATAAAATCTCCGGTCCAATACATTTACAGTCGTTTCGTAATTGGGGGGAGTAATAAAAAGTAAGTGTAGCATAAAATAATGCCTCCACCGAGATTCCATTATGGAATGCGCACAAATCTAATACGGAACCCATAAAAAGTGTCATAAAAATCAAACGAAATTACTTTGCGAGAAAAAACAGGCTTAGTTGATTTTCAAGTCGACGGTGGAACATGAGGAGTTTAATCAGTAGCTTATGTGCGGTGAATGGTAATAAGGCATAAAACATACATGAGCGTGCATATAATACCTATTTACTATTTAACATAGAATGAACACTCATAACGTTAATATGTGTCACGCACGTCATACCTCATTTGGCTACCTGTGTAGATGAGTGTTCAGATATTATTGGTTAGTTGTGTGTATAGAAGTAACTGACTAGCATCTGCTAGTCTCTGTGGAATCTGTGAAACTTATTGACATTTTTAACTGTTCAGAATTATTTGGTCACTTTGTCTGCTCCGATATATCTGACGGCGAGTGTACAAGTGAAAAGTTAAAATACAATTAATCCATCTAGCTTATTCCTGTTGTGCCTTATACAGTTTCGAACTACGCAAAGAATCTTCATTGTAGCCTTTCTGGTTTATTGAAGAACCGAACGAGTAAACTGCGGGAAGACGAATCGAGCCAATCGCACTTAGCTTATTTTTTATTCAGTCTGCAAGCAGCTGGTGTAAACACAGAGTGCAATGTTAATGCAAGTCGCTGACTTTATCACATAAGTACTTTAGAGGTCTACTTAGAACTTGGTTTCAACATTTTACATTTAGAAGTATTTCACGTTCCATTTAAAAAAAAAATACAAATGCAGAAATCAGTATAAGTTATCATCGGTATGAAATTCAGTGATTAACAAATGTTTACCGTGGTTAGAACGATCAAAACCGGCCAAGTGCGAGTCGGACTCGCCCTTGAAGGGTTCCGCCAGCAGCAAGTAACATAATAAAAAAGTTTATATATGAGTTGATAGAATTTGTTTACTAGATCTCGTTCAAACCAATTTTCGGTGGAAGCTAGCATGGTAATAATTTAATAATTTAACGGGTCAAATTTTTTTAGTAGTTAATACGAACTACTTACTACCCGGCGTTTCGGTTAGGTTGCACCAACCGTGGTCACGAGCTGACTGGTCTTGCTCGCCTTCGTCTGTTAGTTTTTATTTTAAATGTCTATTATTTATGGAACGCGAAAGTCTTAAAGTTTAAATAATGTAATAATAATAATGTTTACCAATTTCTTAAAACTAAATAAATACCATATGTATCGATATAACAAAAAAAAACAGGTAAAATAAAAACGTCGTCAAGCTCAACTGTCTTTCAGAATTTTAAAATGAATTAAATCAATATATAGTATATATTAAATTAATATACTATTTATTAATTTAATCATGTGATTTGTTTTTAAAGTTGCCTTGCGAATTGAAAGTTTTCCTATCAGCGAATTACTGATTCACTACAAATGTACTATGAGACAAACACTTACAACTTCTTTCAAGTCCAAGTTTCGTGACGTCATAGCTGCGCCACTCCAATTTTCTCATTTCATTTGTTCCATTTGAATATTGACGATATTATCGAGAACACAACTGAACGGAATAGTCTAGCGAACGTTGTATCGTACTTCTTCAAAGGTCGGTCAAGCGAGTATCGAGTAGAAGATTCGATTTTGCAACAAACAAAGTAACTAAATTGTCGGGAAACAATTTAGTTACTTTGTTTGTTCGACCGAAATACATTTTCAGGGATCTTGTTAGGAGACGCAAATAAAGTTTCAGTATTTTAATATTATTGTTTCATTTGCAAATAACACTTTAAGCAATAACATTACTTACTTTAGCTAAAGTCATGCACATGTCACTGTCAAAATATTATACATATTTCGATTTATTTTGTATTTTAATTTTAAATGTATATGAGAACTTTCTACTCATAGATATTATTACGATTATGTGAGTATGACATATATGTTTTTTTATATATTTATTTATTCATATTTACTGTTAATATTGTTTATTTAAAAATATTTCGTTTAAAATCAATGGGCCGATATTTTCAGCTCATATTTGTAGCGTCAACTGGTAGAGAATGCCACTAGTAACTGAGTTCGCTTGTTTGCAGTTTTTTGTTCTTTTTATACGAGTAATTTATTTATTTATTTATAAACTTTATTGCACAAATAAGTACCTACAACAGGTGGACTTATTGCTAGGGGCATTCTGTACCAGTCAACCCTTGGGTCATGCAGATAGTTTGTATATGGAGCAATATATTTAAAATAATTTAACGGGTCAAAACGCGACACCATTTTTAATTAGTAGTTAATACGAACTACTTACTGCCCGACGTTTCGGTTAGGTTGCACCAACCGTGGTCACGAGCTGACCACGGTTGACATTATTTTAAATGTTTGAAATGAAACGCGAAAGTCTTAAAATTTATATGGAGCAATATAGTATGAAAAAAGAAATCAACCAAATTGTCAGCTTAATGCCACTTGCAACCATCGCCTCGTTAGGAGTACGTATATCCATCTTGAAGTGAGCTGTCCTTCGCTTTGTTTTCTGATACGTGGTCAACATTGTAGAACCTTTGTATCCCATATGCCATTTACGAGCCATGATGCCTTTATTTTGCGGGGGAAATGCATTGATGCACCGTCCTTTCACCTGAGGGTGGTGAGAGCGTGTGATGCCCTGATAAGAGCAGGAATACCCAATAAAACCCCCGGTAGACCTCAGCTTTTGAAACAGCAAACCTACCACAGCACCGGTGGACACGAGCTATAATGCCTGCCATATATTTGCCGCTAAATCAAACATGGTTGAACTTATTTGTAGACACATCCCGAACAAAACCACAAACTGTACAAACTCCAAACTTCAAAGCGAGTCCAGCACCCCAAGCACTCAATCTCCGCGATTAACAATAAGCCGGGACAAAAGGCGCGGAAAATAAAACGTTAACTCGAAAGCATCTTCATCAACTAAACAGGGCCGCCTTAATCTGTGCGCTGTCTAAAACAATAGTCGGTCTAACTAAACCGTGGCTCGACGTCCGCGCACAAAACGCTCCAATTACGCGCTCGGCGACTCCGGCCTGCGGTGAGAGGTCGTGGTGTACTTGGAGCGGAGGCAGCGCGATATATCGTTACTGGGAACCCAGATCAAACAAATTGAGCTACATAGTCCAGAGGCGAGCTAGCCTGTCATTGGTATCGCACAATTTCTGAAGTTCCGGGTTCGATTCCTATACGAACTTTTTTATATTGTCTCGGGTCTGAGTGTGGTAACATCGGAATTGGATATCAATTCTGAAACTTCCACGTATCTGTGTATGTGTGCCTGTGTTGTATCGTATCCCCTAAACGGTTGAACTGTTTTTTTTTGTTTGAGTGGTTAATTCATCCGGAGTATTCTAAGCTATGTTTAGAGGATTCTGTACAAAATGTTGAATCACATATTATTATGACACAGCTCCCTTAGGTATTAAGTAAAAGGGCTTGCGTAGTAAACTACAATCTATATATGTTTACATAGATAAATACTATGACAAATGTCAAATCCAAGATGGTCGGATTTGACATTTGTAATAGTGTTTATCCGCAAAATGGCGTAATTATAAAACAGGATCAACCGACCCTTAAACAAACGATAGGAAAATAGTTACCCTTCAAATTGGCCATTATGACCTTGACTTACCGGAGATGACCAATAAAACATTTTGATACTCCAGGTAAAAGTTAATACATCGGCTTAGACTTTGACCGTTCTTATGTTGTAAATAGGTATACGTATTTATATCTGTCAGTTTTTTTTAGTTTACATAATTACGTAGCTTTAAATTATTCCGCTAGTACTGTGACACCAGCCTCAAACTATTTCTGTGTGCGATTTTAATTAACGGGCATCGTCCGAGTATTAAAGAGCAGGTTTAGTCCCGGCGGATTGAATGCGAGGCGAAGGCAATTTAAACAAGGCTCAAATTATACCGTGTGCTGCCGTGCGGGCCTTTAATTTAGTTTAATTCAGGCGCGGACCGTGGCGAAAAACTTAACAGGTCATGTTGGTGTATAGCGATGCTATTACATTTGAGTCGCTGGAGATTATTAGGGAAAAAGATGTGGAGAGATCTAAGAAAGAAAGGAACACATCTATTGGCTGCAAGCACAGATTTAATTTATTTTATAGTGCTTTACGCCACACAAGCGGACTTTAAATTCCTTTACCTATCAGGGAATCTGAGTCCCTTCCCATTATCAAATCAAGAGTAAAATCTTTCTTTCTTTCTTTTAACTAAATCCGAACTTGTATCCTTTATCAAAGTATTTAAATAATGCTTAGCAGTGTTGGTAATTGATTTGATTTCATATATTTATTTCTATTTGTTTAAACCATAAATATTTCATGGAAATTTATATATTTATTATATAGGTATTTATTTTTTTATTATAGTTTTATTTATTTTTATGAATTTTTTTAATATATTAATCTCGTTATGGTATTTATATTGATATTTTCTGTTAGTATTTATCTCAATAAACATTTTGCACGGCTATTTCCTCTACCTAAAGGTTGTCTGGAAGAGATTGCTCTCTAGCAATAAGACCGCCTATATTGTACTTGAATATGTCTGTAAAACCAATTTCTGTAATTTTTCTGTGCAATAAAGTGTATCTATCTATCTATCTATCTATTTAAATACGAGTATTTTAAAGAAACAAAAAATTTCGTCCCCCTTTGTGTGGGGCTCAAACCCACAACCTTCACATATTTATTTTAAACACGCTAATTTCAGGAATTACTATTTCCAAATGAAGAATTGTTTTTGTGTTGGATAGTCCATTTATTTAGGAAGCGTTATGTTACGCTGGGATATACAGGAGAGCTAAGAGGAATCAGTGAAAAAACAAGAAAAGTACATGTGAGAGAGAAACCGTTAGAGTATAATATGAAATGCAGAACAGATAAGCTACAAGATTTAAAGAGAAGTTCAAACAAACATATTTTTTGCGCTACCAAACGTTGGCTCCATATAATAAATAAATGCGCCAGACCTTCACACCAATCGCCTGGTCTCAAACTGAGGTTTTTCACTTGTATTATGAGTACCAGACGATAGAATACTAACTGGTGGCGTCTTCCCAACACACCTAGACCCAAGTCAATTTAGAAAAGTTTGTTTTCCAAATTGAACTGTACGGGAATCGAACCCGGGACCTTACGCTTTGGCCGGCTAGCTTAGCCACTGCGCCACCGAGGTCGTCCTATAAAATAAATAAATAAATATAATAGATCAATATTTCTCCTATGCAAAGGCAGTGTCGCTGGTTGCGAATAAAACGGTAAAAATATGTAACATCAATGTAGAACAGCGTGACAAAACCAGCAGTTACGAGTAACTAGGAAGCATTTCCTATTTAACGGAATAGTAACGCCGAAATGAGTTTCTGCTTACGAGTCCCAAAAGCGGGTACAATGACGAAACAAAAAGCTTGTCGTGCGCGCCTGTCCGCCGCACTCCGCTCGCTCAGCTCGCTCCGCTTCCGAATACTAAACGCTCCGCCCGCAAGAGCTGACTGGTTTTGTTTAAAACATCAACTGTTGGATAAACGTTTTTGTTGGATTAAATTTTGCTTAAGCAAAGCTTTAAAATATTAAAGCAAAGCTTTCATATATTTAAATCTATACAAGCGACGACTGAATGATATTTCAACGTAGGGCCTTAACTATCTTAAATTTTGCAAAATGGTTCCTTTTATAACGAAGGGGAAGCACTAAGAAGTATGACCGTCTATGTATTTATGTGTCTATCTATGGTACGTAATCTCCCGAATGGATGAACCGATTTTGATGTACCAAATATTGCATTTCGCAATTATTCACAGAAAAAGAAAACATCGATATTCAATAAAGCATGTGAAATAAACTATTTATACGGCAATATGGCCTTGATTGCTCAGTGGCTAAAATAAGCGGCCGAAGGGGTAAATGCCCCGGGTTTAAGTGGTTAGGCCAATTTAAAAACAACCTTAAATTGACTTGTGTCTGGGTATCATAGGTTGACACCCACAGTCAGTACAGTACATAAATTATAACGGCAAACTCTAGTGTAAGAACAGCTTATAGGTGTAATTGGCGCATTAATCATTATTTTTAAATATAAAAAATTGGCCATAGCTAACACAAACTCGTAATGCAATAACCCATCTATTTACATATCAAAGTAGTGTACAAAGCTCAAACGATAAAACCACAGACACGGTAGACCGCGTAGTTAATCATTCTGTCAATCTATCAACTACACGCAAATGACATATGTCAATCAGTCACTAACAGATACAATACATACAGCATGTTAGGAAAACACAAATAATTTAAAATCAAGTCTTTTGTAGAAGTATTTTTTTCTCAAATCTGGTATTTAGTAAATGATTATGAAAGCGCGCTTTGATTACTTCGTCAAATGCTAGCGATACATCCCGGCTTTGCCCATATATGTATGTACTAGTACATAATATGTTGGAAGGCAATCAGGAAAAAGTAGTGTGGTAAAAGAACTGAGTCTTTTAGTCTTAATATTGAGACTCAAGTCTTTTTTGAAGACTCAAATCATAAAAGAATAATCTTTTATGGATTGATTCTTAAAAGAAGACTATAGCTAGGAAGGCTTTTATTTATATAAAATCTCAAGCATATTTATTTTTCTCTAAAAAACTTAAAAGACTGACAAAAACCAAAGGGCTTCAAACAAATCAAACGACTCAATACAGGTTAGGACTGGAAGAATTAAAAAGAGGCAAAAGAACTTAAGACTCAGGACTCGGACGACTAATTATTATTCGTGAGTTCTTCAAAAAGAACTCCTAGCCCCAAAATGAAGACTAAATAATTAGTTATGTTACAACACCAGGAAAAAGACTACAACTACACTAATATTATAAAGAGGAAAGATTTGTACCTATTTTTGTATGTTTGTAATGAATAGGCTCAAAAAGTACTGGGCCGATTTAAAAAATTCTTTCACCAATATAATGCTACATTCTTCCAATTTGACATGGGCTACAAAATTAGGGATCCTTGGTAAAATTTGAAAAATTGCAACAGAAAAGCCGGAAAAATTCTCTAAGGCGAAACGAAGTTCGCCGGGACCGCTAGTCTTTCATAAAGGCCTTCGGATTTAATAAGTTTATTTTTTCTGCTGGGAGCTTATGGTCAGTGTTTGCTTTTTACGTGTTGTATAGTTTGGTATAAACGTGAAATAAGTCTGGATACTCTCAGTGCTTTGGCCGAATACTAAACGGACCACAGGAAAAAATAAAAAGACATTCGTTTCAGTTTTATCTCGACGTTTACGTTTGGAAGCGTTGATAGAGCTATACTAAAATTTTCATTTGCTCTCGTAAATCTTGAAGAAACTTACTGTTTGGGTATAAAATTTCTTGCCCATGCTTGAGTTTAGTTGAGACGTTGGAAATTAAATACTAATTATCTTAATCTAATCTTATTATCAAGCATCTGCTTGAAAGCGTTTGATTATTAGTTCCGACATAATTTTGCTGATACCTACCTAGGTATTAGCAATACCTAGGTATAATTTTTCACGTTTTCCCAACAATATGAAAACAAAAAATCGAAGTCTTGGGGGCTATTCATTAAAAACGCTTGTAAAAATGTTTTAACAACTTTTCAGATACAATCGATGCAGGTGATAGATATATCCTTCAATTAAATATAAAACGTAACGAAAGAAATCATTTTTATACAGATTTTACTAAGGAATACACTCTTTAATAGTTTTGTTGAGTTTTAAATTAGATTTTTCCATAATTTGCAATCTATAAATATTGAAGACCTTAATTTAAGTCCTCTGTTATAGCATCGATATATATACTAAATATTATAAAGCTAAAGAGTTTGTTTGTTTGTTTGTTTGAACGCGCTAATCTCAGGAACGACTGGTTCGAATTTAAAAATTATTTTAGTGTTGAAAAGACCATTTATCGAGGAAGGCTTTAGGCTATATAATAAATTATAAATGCGAAAGTAATTCTGTCTGTCTGTCTGTCAGGCTTTTACGTTGAAACTACTGAATCGATTTAAATGAAATTAGGTACACATATATTATAAAGCCTGAGAAAGGACATAGGCTACTTTTTAATGCCAAAAAAGGGTTGTTAGGGGTTGAAAAGGGGGGTGAAAGATTGTATGGAAACCGAAATCCACGCGAACGAAGTCGCGGGCGGCCGCTAGTCTTAAAATATAAGTGATATTACATCATGCCAACTGACACTCTGTATATTTTTAACCCGTAAATATAAGAATCAAAGTTGTACCTTTAAGCATATAAGTATTTTTTTTTCTTTTATTTAATGTACGCGTCGATTAAACCACCTCGTTAGTTTTTTCTTTAGTTCTTTCGTCTTTTTAAACGAATTCAAAATACATTCTACATCTAGCCTTAACCGAGCCACGTGTGAGAGACGCGGAAAATCACAACCCCTTTGACTCGGATAAACGGGCGTGCTGTCGAGCTAGAGCTGCCTCCGCGGTAGCAGCCTGTTTCTGGGCAGCTGTTAGCTAGTTTATAATATAATAAAAAAATATGAACGGGCTAAAGAGAAGATGAGAGAAGACACGGTAACATACCGGTATGTTGAACGTTAGGTATTTATTCAATTGTGTTTGTGATTTTTTTAATAATTATAATTAGCCAAAACAACACATCCTATTAATATAATGAAGTGAAATTTTGTGTATGGATGTATGTTTGCGCATAAAGCACTTGCTTTTGCGCAAGTTTACATACACACACACAACAAATGCACGTAAAACTTGTATTATAAATATAATACATTATACGAATATCCGAACACCGACTATCCGAACATCAGGACTAGATGATCATTAGTCTTGGCTGTAATGGTCAATTGTATATATCGTATTATCTAAACGACCCATATAAAATCAATACATATATTTTTTATTTAAATATATTTTGTTTTTCTTTGAAGTCAAATATCCAGATTTTCAGGTATACAGAACACTGGTTTTGTTTCATCCGGATAATCGGCATTCTACAGTATCTAAAAAAACATCGTTTATTTATTATTTTTATAGTACTAAACGCCGTGCTAGCGAACTTTAAATATTAGAAACATAATTTTTTTATCTCCCCTTGCGATGCGGGAATCGAACCCACGACCTTCACGTATCGCAAGTGCTGCTCTTACCAACTATATACGTATACATACTACATACTATATACGTAAATATATATATATACGATAAGTATGTAGTTCTTAACATATTCGGCAGAGGGCACTTACCGGAGGCTAACGGTTTATACAGCAGAAAAATTTCATCGCTTACGAAAACTTGCGGTTAGCTCAGTTGGTAAGAGCAGCACGCGCGATACGTGAAGGTCGTGGGTTCGATTCCCGCACCGCAAGGGGAGATAAAAAATTTCTGTTTCTAATATCTAAAAAAACATTTTAATACGTATTCAAAGAGCAAGTTTGAAGAAACGAGCGATCGTTAATCTCCAACCTCTCACTGTAGACAGAAATATCTTCCAATATCTACATAAAACTTTCTAGTTCACATTGAATTTTTCCATTTGCCCGCTCCGTGACAAAACGCACGTGTTACCGGCCCCGGGTCCGCATCAGTTCGCCTTACTGACTTACTTTCAAGGAAATACTGCTTCGAGACGTTCCTATTTTACAAGTTTTACTCGTATTTTCTACCTAGGTACACTATGCATACTATATTTATTCGTTCTCCGTAGAACGCATGCCGCCACTAATGGACAAGATTGAGTTCGATCTGTTAGATATACAATCTGGTCAATTTTGGAAACAATATTTTGAGAATATTTTAAAGAAACAGAATTTTTTTATCTCCCCTTACGGTGCGGGATTTCGAACATTTCTGCAACGAATGTACCACGGGCCATAAGTATGTAGTTCTAAACACATTCGGCAAAAATTTCATCGCTTACTATAACTTGCGGTTACTAACTTTCCTAAAAAATCAGATAATTATAGCATTAACACCAGAAATAAAAATAAGCTTGCTGTTCCTAAGCGTAGACTACATAAAATAGGTAATTCATTTGTTGCTTTAAGCATAAAAAGGTTTAATAAACTCCCTCAAGTTATTGTTGAGTTACCTTTGTACAAATTTAAGACATTTGTCAAACGTTGTCTTTTGAAAAAAGGCTACTTTGTAGTAGAAGAGTATTTGAATGACAGGAACGTGTGGATCAGTGACTAGTGTGCTCGCCTGTACCTACGTGTTTTATATTATTTTACAAATATATATGTAACGCATTTTCTCATTCAATGTCAGAATTGGGCCTCGATGACGCATGTGAGTCACACAGTTAATATAATTTACAAATACCTTTGCTTTATTATTAGTATTATTATTATTTTTTTAATAATTGATTTAAAATTTTTATTTTACGATTGACAAACTAACTGTGTGTCTTAGTGCAAAATTAGTAATAAGTGAAGCTTTCATTTGTAAAAAAACTACTGAGTTTCTTGCCGGTATCTTCTCTTTAGTTATAGGTTCCGAACCGGAGGTAGCTTCATTTGCTTTATATAGAGACTATTCATAAGTATTACTAATGTAATCTATATGAATAAAAAAATATTGACTTTGACTTTGACTTAGTTGGAAGGGCAACACGCGATACGTGAAGGAAGGATAAAAATAAAAAAAAACGTTTCTTTTGAGAATTTGCCATAGTCTTTAGTGTGCTAGGCCCACACCCATTTTTTTTAATTTACATTAATATCAGTCTTTCAGATACTCCCAATAATAAGAAAAACCTTAGTTTGAGAGTAAACGAGGAGAAATTTGTATGTATAGTGAACAGCAATATTAGGGGAAACAGTTACAGTTCGAGTTTCGCTCTTATCTCCGCCTCATAAGGGCGGGACAGAATAAAAATTGTGTAGTCTACGTGCTTCCGACCGTTCTATCAGACTATAAGGAAGCTGTTTATTTTGCTAAAAATTACTTATTATTATTTGAAACCTTACACCCTTTTTCGTTTGAGATAATTTTTTAAATTATGATTTTGTTTATTACTTAGGCACTTTTTCACTATAACCCTCTGCATGGGGGTATAAAATGCTCCTTATATTAAGTCCAGTCCAGTTTGAAATAAAGAAATAAATGACTCTCCATTTTCAGCATCAAGCTAACTAAATCCCAAATTTACTAGATGAATTTAAACTACTCGTAATTTTCACAACCATTTTCCGTATTCACAGACAAGAATACATCAAGGATAGTAAGTAATTATATTTTACCTTGATTTTATTGCTTCCCGTTCGTATTCGTGTTACGTTGCGCATTTAAATCCCCCTCTACATAAAATTTCGTTTGCTAAATTGATTTGCTTTATTTATTCACTTGTTTGCATATATTTATATATATATTACTTTGTTTTGTTTTATAAATAAAACAAAGTAATATATATATAAATATATGCATATATATATATATATATATATATATATATATATATATATATATATATATATATATATATATATATATATATATTTATACTGGCTTTTGCCCGCGACTTCGTCCGCGTGGCGTGTTATTGTGTCATTTCAGTATTTTTCTCGGTGTGTGTCGAATGTAAATAATAATGAATGTTGCATTCAACAATTTTAAAAAGTTTTTTTTTTTTTTGAGAAAATACATTAAAAAACAACATAACAATTATTCTGAATCTGGCGCTAGTGCAGTATTTTTTCATGAAAAAGATGTTTCCCATTCCCATGAAGCTGTACATTTGCTAAGATACCCATATACTAAAAAATTTCAAGCCTCTAACTCGCGGTACAAAAGTTTTTCCCGCTATTCCCGTTCCCATGGGAATTTTGGAAAATCCAATCATGACTTAACTTTGCATTCACTAAGGTATATGCATGTCAAATTTCAATCATCTAACTTACGCGGTTTAGATTTTTTCATACAAAAGTTTTTTCCCGCGAACTCCCGTTCCCGTGGGAATTTCTCAAAATACAGCCATAACTAAACTTTATATTTACTAAGGTACCTGCATGCCAAATTTCAAGCGTCTAACTTAAGCGGTTTAGATTTTTCATACAAAAGGATTTTCCCGCTAATTCCCGTTCCCGTGGGAATTTCGGGAATTCCTTTCTTAGTGCACCCCTACGGTACCTAAGCTACGTCCCTTCCAAATTTCAAGTGCCTACGTTTAGCCGTTTGGGCTGTGCGTTGATATGTCAGTCAGTCAGTCAGTCAGTCAGTTTCTCCTTTTATATATATAGATAAATATTGTTTAATTATTATATTTATTTATCATGAACTTATGTATGAATATTCTTTTCTCGTGTGTAATTTTCTGCTATTTATGATTATTAATTTTGTTGTTATCCATACTCACATTTTTACTGTTACCGCACCCATAAACGTACTATCTGCATGACCCAACGGTTGACTGGTAGAGAATGCTCCTAGCATTAAGTCCACCTTTTGTACTTTTTTTGTGCAATAAAGTTTTTAAATAAAAAAAAAAAAAAAATTAATGATACCCCTATTTCCTCTAAACTGAAAATGTACAGGCTATGAACAATTAATTTTAGTCGGGTAGACAGCGGCGCGACTTTCACGAAAATTAGTTCATAAAACTAAATCTGAAATTGAAATAATAAATACTATTAATGGATACAGTTTTCAAGAAATGTACGACAAACAGTAGTTTAAGGCAAACCCTTGCAGTTCAAATTTAATTCTTATGACCCTGGTTTTTGAATTGGTGCTGGTCAAAATCGTACCCACGACATATGTATTTTGTTTTTTAGAACAGCACAGTCCATTAGCTGCTCCCAGATTGATGGTAAGCAAGAGAGGAACCCAAATCGCGATGACAACTGATTAAATACCGTAATATCCTATCCGTTAGCATCGCCATACTGGCCCGCAAGATGTTTCTTCACGCTCCTTTTGAAGGAATCCATATCAAATTATATATATCTAGGCTAAGCTACACACTTTAAAATACAAAAACAGGACTACAGAAGCAGTCAATATGATTCTTAAGTATATAGCAATAGGGGCTTTGTAATATCGTTCATAGATAATGGTGTTAGCCCGCCACACCTATTCGAAGCACAACATTTGCTTTGCGATTTTGAGCCTTGTTAATATTGGTTAACGGCACTCCTGATGTCACCCAAACTGATACACATTACACATGATTTACGTAATGAGAATTAATGGCGTGCACTCTAACTCGGCCATATACAGGTTCGTATGTACACGTAGGTCGTTAGGGCTCTGCCGCGGAAGTCTTTTGATACATAAGGTAGAAAATTGAATGAGGGAAGTTTACTTGGGCGAGTGGAGTGTTTTTCGAAAGTTTGTATTAAACAGTTTGGATATGGGAAAATAGCTCCAATCCTTAGTAATACTTAAATGCGAAAATTGCTCTGTTTGTCAAGCTTTCATGCCAAACTAAACAATTGATTAAAATGAAATTTGATGCACAGAACCTGTAAAAGTATTTAAGTAGGTTTATGTCACTGTGCAACGTCGCCGGCGTCCGTGGTATATCACTTGGCAGGGTCTACTGAAAACCAGCGTCATGACTTATGCTGAGTGAGGTCCTTTTCTTGAGGACATCACGACTTGCCGTGGTCTGCATCGCCTGGTTGACGAGAAGAACGCTCATTTTTTATTTAAAATATATTTTCTGTTTTGTGTCCATTCCTTTATTGTTATTGTTATGTTTCCTCATATGGCTGTGTTGTGATGTCTTCAAGTAATACATGTTTCTTTATTTCTTGCTTTCTAAAGAGGTAAGCGATTACCGTTATTCTTAGACAACCTAATCAATGAAAAATACCAAATGTACAGGCAGATGTCATAATTTTTAAAGCTAAATATGACTAAGTTACACTACAATATTAACAATAGACAAAGATTAAATATAACGAATACTTAATTATTTAGGTACATTCTGTGTAACATTTTGTAAAACATGGATTCTGTAAATTTAATACGGAATACTTTTACACTGAAAACAATACCGCCTTGGGGAAACAATAGACAAGATTTTTATTTTAATTTGATGAAGGTTTGTAAGCAAGAAAATTAAAAAAATTGGGTAAATGTAAAACTCAATTTACAGCCAATACCATGAGTAATTTAATGTTTCAGTACTGACTCTTAAACTTGGCATCCATTTAGATCACAATATTTTATAATAATATGTGTACATCAACAAGTATTTCTTTTTTTATTATTTTTATTTCTGAATCAAACCGATTTGTATAGGTTTATGTCACAGTGCAACGTCCCTGGCGTCCGTGGAAAGTGACTCAGCAGGGTCCACTGTGTACCAGCGCCATGGCCCGCGACGTGGGTTAATATTTATATAATATTATATGTTGTTTTATCTTTTTATCTTCAATCCCATATTGTAATATGTACTTATATGGCTGTGTTGTGATGTCTTTAAGTATTAAATAAATATTAAATATTGGACAATATCATATACCTACAGTGCTCTGATTCGATGGTAAGTAGCTTAAGCACTTGTATTACAGAAACAACGATGGTACCACAACACCCAGATCTGAGATAATACAGAAAAGTTCGTTTCCCATATTGATCCGGCCGGGGATCATTTCACATTTATATTTGACGTTGACGGGTAGAAAATGCTATAATGCAGTCAATTCACCTTTTGCACTGTTTTATCTACGTGCAATGAAGTATAAATACATAAATATTTGTCTGAATCGCTGCCAAACGATCAAAACTGCTTAGCATCGGATTAAAGTGCACCAAAGTGTTTGATTAGGTGCCTCCAAGAGGCGGTGCTTAAACGGATTGCCCGCGTTAATCCTCGGATTTTATGTCGAAACGTAATTTAACACTACTTGCGTGGCTTGATGCAATAATAATCCAATCGCTGAATGCAGAAGGGCTCTTTTGCTACTAGGGATGCACTTGCCTTGGGATACGATTAAAACTGACAGTGTTATCGACAATGGTGCCGATTATTTTGGTGCAAACTAAATTATATTGGTCTAATTTGTATTGGCAACGAAACAGTAAAAGTTTTCAAACATTTTTGCTACGTATATACGAGTCCCACGTGCTCAGCACGTGTTGCACTATGTAGTTCCAATACCCTATTTTCATTGTGCAGGCCTCCAGCGTATGAGCTATTTTGTAATAACAGGCTGTCATATCTGGTCTAGTACAATCAAAAACACGTCAAACTATACTCTTAGGTCTTTAACGTAGGTAATTATTTAGCTGTTAAATAAAATTAACATACTTAGAGTAGCATCTCAATTTCATTGTAGTATCGTTTACGCAAAAACTATAATCACCTTTCCAAAAAATCTAACTGCCACCACTTTAATACTAGAAATGAACACACCTTTAAAAAAAAGAAATATTATTCAGTTTCCCCTGCATAGATTTAAGTTATATAAAAAATAGACGAATACTTAAATGGCCAAAATGGAAAGATCTAGAATATATCCTTTATTACTTGAAAATCATAATATGATGACTTTTGACGGAAAAATTTATGTATTTTAAAAGAGTAAGTGTCAAGGTTCTTACCGGCTCTTTTCGACATCACCAACATTCCGAACATGGTTTTAGAATACTGAACTTATATTGACGATTACAATTGCTTTTGTAAAGCTTACATGAATAAAGATAATGTCTTTTCTATTCTTCAAAGGTTGCTTATCCTTAGGTTTGTGGCGAAAATGGATTCCAATGCCATTGTTTTTCTATGGAGACTTTCATTTTAAATCACGTCCGAACAACGCAGAAAACGTATCCAATGCATGCATTCGCTTTCCCATCTCTACAAACTTGCGACTTAAATGGAACTCAACCACACGGAAACTTGGCAAATGGCGTCGCATATTTGCGAGGCAAATATATATTCTGGACTAAGCCGTTGTATGGTATGTTTGTATGGAACTTTGTTCCCGCTCCGCTGTTGGTTTTTAGCTTTTAGCTCAAACGATTAATGTTTGGGTGAGTTAATATGGTCAGGTCAGATTCGGATGCGGCTCCGCTCGCGATTCTAGAGTTTGGCTCGCAATTGCTGTTTGCGCATTGTTAGGGGTAAAGTACATTTTGGTTTTGAGTGGATAACGATGTCATTTTGCGGTTTAAACATACGAGTGCAGGATGTTGGGAGAACGTTTACCGATTACAAGGTTTGGAACAATAAACTGAAGGTCGGTTGGAAGGATTAGCACGCTACAGTGGGCTGGCCATGTCTAATAAAAAACAGTCAACGTATTAAGTAGGTAAATGGGTTCTCGAGTTCGTATCATGACTTGGTCCAATGTGGTCTACACGGCAATGAGTTAGATACTATCACTAATCTACTTAGTTTCTTACCGGTGAACCGGCAGTAGATTCACTCTTTGTATTGTATTCGATGACGATTTTATGTAACCTATTTGAATAAAGAAACTGTAAGACTTGGTCTAATGTGATCAGCAATGAGTAAGATACTGCTACTGTTACTAATCTACTGACTTTCTTACCGGTAAACTGTCAGTAGATTCACTTTGCATTGTATTCAATGACATTGTATGTAACCTACATGAATAAAGAAACTATAAGACTTGGTCCAAAGTGCTCTACACATAGCAATGAGTTAGATACGGCTGTTGTCACTAATCTACCGAGATTCTTACCGGTGAACCGTCAGAAGATTCACTTTGCATTGTATTCGATGACGATTGTATGTAAACTACATGAATAAAGAAATATTTGACTTTGAAACGTAGTGTAGAGCGACCTCCGGTTACATGAAGTAACGACGTTAAAATAAAGTGAAATAAAAATGTAGATACGCTTAATCGCTACATGAGGATTGGTGATCACAAACTTATAAAATGTGTTTTTCGCGACTCGAAAATCGAACCCTGTGTTCATAATCCTTTACGTAAAAACCACTGGACTATTACGACAATATTTGCCATACCATTTGATATGGCTTGATTGCACTTCACAAAAATATACTTTAGTGAAGTTAAACCTTCAACTACTCTCATTAATGACACCTCAACCGATACCAGCATCATAAACATTTAGCTCCCAACTCGACTGCTCTAATTAAATCTCGGCGCGTAATCAGATCGCTCCAGAACCTAAGTTAGGTCAAGTTAGGTAACGACGCGGGCGGAGCATGCACTTAAGTTATTAGGCGGTGCGCACACGGAGATGAGTTGTCGTTAATGGTAATAGTGGGTGGCAAATATACGAAACAAATACCAAAATTATTGAGAATGTGAAAGAAAAGCCCGTGTCTAAAATTATTATGAACATGAGTATACATTCATTTTAGACACGTATACATATGCAGTTAAGTTGTTAGGCGATGTGCACACGGAAGTGAGTTGTCGCTAACGGTAATAGTGGGTGGCAATTTGTGTATGCCGCTTTATACACTGAAATAAATAAATATTGGACAACATGACATTAATTGCTCTGATCCTACTTAAGTTTAAGCACTTCTGTTACAGATCGGAAACAACGACGGTACCCCAACACCCAGACCCGAGACTACAAAGTCAAAGTCAAAGTCAATCTTTTTTATTGGGGGAGCGAGACTGGGGATCGAACCCGGGACCTCAAGGCGCGTCGCCAAAGTTCTCTCGGCTAGCTTGTCAGAACCTCTAGAGAAAATAAAAGAGATGGGTAACTGGTTTGTTTTGTTCGGGAAGGTTATTTTCTTGTTGAATATTTCTGAAATCAGTTTTCGTATCGTTGCATTATTTCATTGAGTGCAACGGCAAGGGCAATCTATAACAAGTTGTCACAACATTCATAGACCGATCTTAAATATTTGCATAAGTCAGTATGTTTATAACCGTAAGATTGTAAACATCGTTAGGTTACAATCTATCTCGTGAGATTGTAAACTGTCCATAGTTTGTGAACCGAAACATTTGCAATTTAACGCATTATTTTTTGCTATATTATAATCTATCGAAGTGAAACTGTTAGATTACAATCAGTTCTGCGTCAAATTGTCAACTGTCCGATAGCTTTTCCTCATTGGTCAATCAACGCGCGAGATGCATTCCGTTCTACGTCAGTTCACAATTTGACCAATTCATATCGATAGATTATAATACAGTAAAAGCTCCTTATTCGCGGGGGTTATGTTCCACCAATATGCCGCGAATACGGAAACCGTGAACATGGAATGGCTATTTGTATGGCATTGTAGGGGATACGTTCCAGGGTTAAGTTTTTATTAATTTACTATATTAAAATGCTCAGGGTTTGGACAAGTTATTGAAGAATGTAGTTAGAATTTTCACAAAAAAAAGTACTACCTATCCATTTTCTCAGGTTAATGCTACCAGAAAGCCATAATCCTTCACTAAGGTTTTTCAAGATAACTTTTTTAGTGCCTACAGAACTTTGAAATTAGCTCATTTATTCTACTCGAAACTTACAAGATCCGCGAATATGGAATTTTTGCCGCGAATACAGAAAATTAGTCGCAAATTTTTAATCCGCGAATAGTGAAAACGCGAATACGGGAACCGTGAATATGGAGCTTTTACTGTTTAGTGAAAAACAATGCGTTAAATTGTAATCATAATGTTACGGTTCGACAGTTTACAATCTCACGAGATAGATTGTAATCTAACGATGCTTATAGCCTTACGGTGACATTTACGCCAAGGTCAACACTTGCAGTTCAATATTAAATCTTATGCGCACGACAAAAGGACGTTGCAAACTCAAAAGTGCGTAGTCTGTAGTGCGTTTGTCTGTACATAGATTTGGTAAATATATTTATAAATGGTATATTTATTTTATTTTTACATAATTATGAGTATATATTTTATTGTTATAACTTGCTTTGGCCCGCGACATTGACTGTTGGGAAAAGTTACTATATGCATTTCACATTCATGTAAACTTTACCTATTTGTAGGTGGGTACTTATTTTGAACCAAATTCAAAAAAATATTTCTGTTAATTTAAAATTTTAATAAAAATATTTACCCCAATTCAATATGTGCACGTAACCATTTCTAGTTCTGTACTTTTCCTCTTTCTGAAAGTGGTCTGAAAGAGTTCTCTTTCTACCTATTAGACTACTAAAACTGATTTGTTTAAATTTTTATTCTGGCAAAACAGATAAGTGCTATCAATCTCTTAAATTGCAAAGCAGTATTCAATAATAAATCAAAACAATTAACCATGTTTCTTAGCGTGAGATGAATCAAACCCAGCACCGGTTTTCAAGTAAAAATCGAATGTACTCACAAGTAAGGGTAGACTACATAAACTATACTATCACAACACTGGAACAACAATCTGTACAGACGGACAGATTATTTCGGCACCAACACACATTGCACTTAGCGAGGGAGAGCTAAAACTGCTGTCTAGTGTCCTTACAGTAAAACGGAAGTCAGTGAACTAGATTCTACGTTTTAATAGTTCGGGCTAATAAACTCAGAGTAACTCTTATCTACATATATAAAAACAAAACCCGTTTCCCGTTGTCACGCCATATATGAAAATACATGAAAACGGCTTGCCCGATTTGACTGATTTTTGTTTTGTAGTTTTCCAATACTCGGTACAAGGTTCTTACGGAAAAAATATTAAGAAAATCTCTCCGAAACATTGAAAAACATACATTTAATTTTGCATATTTTAAAAAACGCGCGTAACGAATGTCAACATCATTCACAGCCATAGACTATATTGAAAGAGCATCGTTTGTTCGGAAACGTGGTTACTTAATTAAATTCTATAAGGCGGTACGAAGTTCGCCAGGTCAGCTAGTTATTAATATAAATTACAAATTTCATAAAAACAAAGCTTATAAAAATAACAAGTCTTGCAAATTATTGTTCTATCGTAAAAAGTTGTAACTACTTAAGATGTTTTTTTTCCTAACTGAGTATAATAGATGATGGCCGTAGATGGCCTTTTCATCTTTACCGAGCTTGCGTGGCAGCAAAAGGCTCTCCTCACCCCTAAAAATAGCGAGGCTCGGGGCTCGGATCTCGGTTCGGGCCGTTCTTATCTGTTGAAAGTAGGAATTGCAATCCAAAGACTAGATCCAGTGCTAGCAGTTAGTAGGAAAAAATACAGTTGTTGCATGAGTAGGTACGTTAAATATTAGGGAATATAGTTGTAAAACCCACCATGAAAGTATGTTGTCCACGCGAATGAAGTCGCAAGCATAGCCAGTTTAAAATATATTTTATACGAAAAGACTTGCGAATCAAATATTTTTCTATAGTTTATGAACATAAGGACGGTTCGTACTTTCCTCACTGAAGTTTATTTGAGTGCGGCCATCGTTGCATCTGAAGCACAAACAACGCAGCGCGGTGCATGCGGAACTAACACGCTCACTGCAGTTTAGTTCACTCAACTTGCCAACACTAACACTGCCTACCGTTTAGTGCATTTTTGGGAATGCAGTAAATGCAAGACAGTGAGCCAGTCCTGTTTACAGGTTGTCTAACTCTCCTCTTCCGTCTAGAAGAGAAAAATGTACCCTGATGGTCACATCAAATCCAAAAATAATTTATGAAAAATTAAATAAAACAAAAAGTAGTGAACCCGTATGTTTGACAGTAGCGTATCTTCAATTTCAAATTTTTTATAATTATGGTACTAATAAAGCTATATAAAAATATGTGATCCGACATTTTGTGGGAGCGGTAATATTGGCCGATTTCCATCAAATATAGTTAAAAACACTTTCAACTGTTTCATCTTATAAAAAAGACAAAATCAAAATAGTAGTAAGTTATTCTAGACAAAAAGTGAAAAAATAAATAAAAATAAGTGTTCAAAAAGCCATCTAACACAATATAATGTGACTGTAATGTAAATTTTGGCACAAAGTATTAGAAGGGATGATCAACCAAATATTCATATTAAATGTTATTATAATTATTTGAAAACCATTTTCAGTATTTTATTTATGTTAAAGACAGCTGTCGGTGAAATTAATTATTTTTAAAGAGGCTGAACGATAATTGTTTTACCGATTCAATTTAATGATTATGTTGCAAAGCATATTAATTAAGGCCTGTTTTTAATTGTTAAATGTGTTAAACAAAATCTTATTTTACTCTAGTAGTTTACATTTTCTCGAGATAATTCGATATATTGCTTGGGATATAAAATGCACCGGCGTACATTTTACAATACTTTTTCAAAGACTGTCAAGTACCCTACTGGTTGATCTCAATGAGATTGGCCGCCTTGGTCGAAATCGGTCGATACAACTTTCAATAACAAAGCATTAGTAGAGAATTGACCTTTAAATGAATGGCATTCATTGATTGGAATAACAATGTTAACGATATATTGAAATATAATGTGACTGTAATGTAAATGATGGCACAACGTATATTAGACGCGATGATCAACCATATATTCAAATCAAGTTTTTTAAGGCTTATCTCGAGTTAAGTCGAGCTGAAAAGCGGCAAGGCCGTATTGTTATAATATTTTCGAAGCAATTCCGGCCATTTTCGACTTTGCCTTGATTGTGGATAAAATTGGAATTATATAAATACAGTATTTATTTACACTTGTTTGTAATGACAAAATTTACATAAATATCATACTCGTACTTAAAGTCCAGTGGCATTCTCTACCAAAACCATTATCGAGATTTTGATAACGAAACTTCAAGCAGTGAGACAGATTCATCAATAAAAGGAAGAACGATATTATGTACGAAGGAGCGATATTATGTTGAATGGGATCAGAAACATACTCGTAATTGAACCAAAACTAATAACGACTTAAAGACATGAGACGTATTGACTCCCAACGACGTAATTGCCGACCGTATTGACTCACATATAGTTGTTTCACTATATCAATGAGGACCTGAATATATAACGAAGTTCCGCTGAACTCATTCAGAAAGTGCCCTGGGACTTTGTAAGACGAAGTGAATTAGACTGTTTGTAACTAGATTCCGAAACTTCGCTGCATGTTGTATGAATGTTTTACGTTGTATGAATGTAGAATTACTAAAGTTAATCTCCACCTGGGAAGAGTTTAATTTGTCCCAGCAAACCTCGGGGAAGTCGGGTGATAAATTTTAAAAGTAAACTATACTGTACCATTATTTCTGAGTCATACTTCAGGAAGTAATTCATGGATTTGGATAACATTTCTTTTGGATGATATTTGGTTGATGAGCTTTGGGAGCATGAATTTTAGCTGGAAGTGTTGATAGCTGATCGATATCATATAAAAAGAATGGTCGATATAATAAAGAATATATCTCAAGATCACTTATTAATTAAACATCTTAAAGAACTTTTAATTAAGAAACATTATTACACAATTAAAAACTACCTACAGGACAAGTTATAATTATAGAATTATCATATATGTACCAACATAATTATTAATTACAAAGAATATTTTTAATTTATTTCATTTTTCACAAATTGCTCTCTAACATAAAACTCAATCTTCCCCTCTCTTATCTTTGCCGTGCCCACCCATAACTTGTACTTTTAGTTTTTAAGAAACTACATGTAACATCATTACTTACTTATGGAGTGCAATAACTAATATGAATATGAATGGATGTTAATAGTTAAAAATGCTCACAATCAGTTTCTAACTCTTAACACTGATTGGTTTTCAGCATTCCACTAAGATGGAAGAAGTCCTACACTACATTTGCCATGGCGTGGTTTCCAGTACAGAACACGTCTACATCTAAATATTTTTTACAACGTTCTGCCAATTTTCAGTTTCTTTAAAATATTTAATGTTCTCTAGTGCGGCGTGAAACACTGTAAAAAATTGTAAACATCTTTAAGGATGCCTAGGTGGTGTATAGTTGGGACCCAGGAGTGATTAAAAGACGTGTTGTCAACTCGATTATAGTATAATATCTCTCTCTAATTACTTAAGGCTAATATGAACTTATATACTAAATGAATACACGTGTGGAGAGGTCAGTAATGTTGGGACCCGGGAGTGATTAAAAGACGTGTTGTCAACTCGATTATAGTTTAATATCTCTCTCTAATTACTTAAGGCTAATATGAACTTATATACTAAATGAATACACGTGTGGAGAGGTCAGTAATGTTGGGACCCGGGAGTGATTAAAAGACGTGTTGTCAACTCGATTATAGTTTAATATCTCTCTCTAATTACTTAAGGCTAATATGAACTTATATACTAAATGAATACACGTGTGGAGAGGTCAGTAATGTTGGGACTCGGGAGTGATTAAAAGACGTGTTGTCAACTCGATTATAGTTTAATATCTCTCTCTTATACTTAAGGCTAATATGCTAGGCTATATATATTTTAGGATGGTGTCTCTCAACAGTCGCAGAAAACAATTGGATCACATGTGCTTGTATAAATTAATACATAATGAAATTGACGATAGGGTAGATTTTTTTTCTGTTTTTTTTAAAGTCTATATCTAGGTACAGTTGGTTTCCCAATGAAATATAAAAAACATAACTATAATCAAGATATAAACAAAATTTGTCTATCAGCTTTTATTTATAAAGATTTAGTTTACGTAATGATTTTAGACTCTTGTGCAGTTCATTCAGAACCTTTAGTTCATGAACAACTCTGTACCTTGTCACATTAAGTCACTGTCTGTCTGACTGGCTTAGTTTCGCGGAAATTTAGTATGACAAGGTATTGAGGTGTATACGAACTAATGATGTTGGCTGGACCGTAAACACTACAGCATAAAAAGTAAAACTCATATGCCATGACTGAGCTCATAAAATACGGTGCACGTCTTAGCGGAAACAGGTCGTCCGTATTGTGCATCGAGCGGTGAGCCGCGGGACAAATGAAGCGAGGCTGCACCGCCTTTTAGCGCATTTATGCATACACTTACGTACATTATAAACGAGACGTCGTTCACGTGAGCGTTGTTTATGATAAAATCCGCTGACGTCTTATAGGTAGGTATATCCCTGCTCTCAATAGTTAATATCTATGTCTATTATAAATGCGAAAGTAACTCTATATGTATATTTGAACACTGAACCGATTTTGATGATATTTGGTATAGGTATACGTTGAATCTCTAGAACGGATATATGCAGTAGCCTACAGTAGCCTATAGTAGTAAACGTAACCAAAACAAAAAGTATTTTGTTTTGAAAATAAGGGGGAAGGGATACAGCCCTTGAAAGTTAATATGGATTTTTTGCTTATTTTTTAAGTAGAGGTATGAAATATAGATCGAAACTTGTATTAAAGTATAGACTACTTTTTGTTTCAAATATTCGGGGAGATGGGGGTAAAACCGACCATCTGCTAGAAATGACGAAAATCACGAGTACGAAGTCGCCGGCGGCAGCTAGTTATAAAGATAGTGTATGTGTATTTATCCATACAAACAAACGTACACTTTCACAGCAAAACAGAGTAATGAATTGAATCTTAGAAACCATAATAACCTTTAAAATTGATATTACAAATTTGTAGGTTGTGTAACGCGACTGAGGCGCAACTTTGAATTGATTGAGGTCCAGGGAAGGTTCGAAAGGTTAAACATTATGGGAAAATATGCCTTACGATGTGACAGACAGACGGGACAAATAGTCAGAAATATTTTTTCAAGCAATAAAGAACTGTAAAAGCTGTATCTCATGTCGCATCCCACTAAAACTTCTGACATTGATTGACGTCGACCGAATCAAGAGAAAATCGCGTCGCCTTGAGTAGGGTCAACCGAAACATAGGGCAGGTGACATGTTTGGAGCCGACTCATGGATAGGTGACATGCTTCCAATAGTTGCCGGAACACGTGACAAAATTAGCTGATGTACGAACACCGAATCCCTAATTCGACCATTGATACGACGCGATCCCTTGAAAGGTCATTGAAACTTCTGCTGTGGAAGCGACACATCCAATATTTAATAGGATCTGTTTCTGGACCATTCGTTGGAAGTCTGATATGAAATAAAATTTCCTACAGACTTAAATATTGATTACCACCTGATTGCTTGATATTCTATGACATATTTTTGTTCTGCATGAGTCTTTGCATGAAAAATAAAATATTATGTTACGGACGGAAAGTAAAAGATGAGATATCTTTCATCTTTAAGCTCACAGAAGAGATCAAATTTTGAATAGACAAAGAAAAGAACAAAAACAGCTAAAAATTAACAGACATAAAATAAAACGGTCATATAAAAGAGTCAGTAACGAGTATTATCCGTGGTTGGTTGTAAAAACTACAAAATTTGTTTTGCCTAACGGTCTGTAACTGTCTGATCTTTATTTATTTCCTTAAAAACGCCCGATGCAGTCGGTTGTAATTCTCTCAAAAGACGCCGAAGCCATACATTGTAACAGCATCCAATTCCGGCTCACTACCTCTCTTCCCCGTAAATACAGGCTCGGACGTAGGCCTCCCAAACTAAAGCATTAAATCCACCTCGCAGCGTCGTGTTGCAAGACGTACTGGCGGATACGTCTGCATTACCACGCTGCCGTGACAGGACGAATTTAAACGCGGGGCATTCCAGAAAATCGCTTGTCCCAATATTAATGGTCGGAACGAGCTGTTGATTTATGTATTCCGCAAGGAATCCGAAGAGGCGCAGCGACCGGCTGGCAACAAGCCAACCTACTAACTGCGACCAAACACGGGATCTCGCAATTTGAGAACGCGACCACATTACGGCTGGAGTTCCGGGGAGGAGATGAAGCGGGTTTTAGGGCAGATGGAATAGCAGATTGGGTCGCACAATCCACGAATCACCATGATATTTTCAAGAAACAGAAACAATTTCATCTCCCATTGCTGTATAGGATTCGAACCTTCACGTATCGCGCGTCCTGCTCTTCCAACGGATCTAACCGCAAGTTATTATAACCGTAGGTGATGATTTTTTCCATTATTATTACCTCTTAGCCTTCGGCAAGACCCTTGCTGTATGAGTTAAAACTACATACATAGCTTACTAATCAGCCCGTGATAGATTTGTTGCAGAAATGTCTGAAAACTATGAAATGGAAGACACCTTGGTATCTGAATGTATATTTTTTTTAATTCATCACGCCGCACTACCAAATTTTAAAAAATGGTCTCAACTATGAAGCAGGATCTGAAGCAATAAAAGAATCCTCTTGACAATATGATGTTGGATTGATAAGAAATGATCAGCAGATGAAAACAAGTTAATAAAGCATGAGAAGAGGGCAACAAATTGTAACTAATAACTTAAATACACTAACCATTGAACTGGCAAATATAACATCTGAATCAGATTTGAGAGACAACATACTGGACTTTGTAGAAACATAATCTAGACTTCCTATACTTTCCCAATCGCTTCAGCCCCTGACTTCTACTGGAGCCAACTCCGCGACCTTATAACGAGATACGTAAGCCTCGCAGCTCCTAGGAGCAACTATTTATTGTTTCCAGTCGCTACTAATGACGCGGCGGCTGAACGTTCGCTGTTAGCCGGCATGCTCGGGACTGGGTGAAAACAGCTTATTCCGTTTCAGCTTGCTCGTATGCTGGAGGGTAACCAGACCCACCTGCAAGTTAAATATCAGGGCGGGTTCACCTTAGAGTAAGTTGCACCAATTAAATTCAGTTCGACCAACGGTTGGACCGTTATCGAATTTCAAAAGATATATGGGATATGATTCCTTTGATCAAACACTTTGTGGATGCACTGCGACCTAAAAATGGCAACTGCAATAAGATTTCAAACAGTATTGATCCTTCTCTCACACTATTCGTTTCATGACATGACGTCAAAAATGATTTATTTCGATAATTATCTCAATAACATAAGTTTTAAATAGATTAGACTAGATGACACTAAAAGCCTTTTTGCAATTTACATATTTTTACACATTCTGATGTATTATCTTTTTTTTTTATTTTTTTTTATGTACAGTCTTGTTCATGTATATAGTTCTGTTGTTTTTCTTGTATGCTTAATAATCATAAAAAACTACATTTAAATAAGTACCTTAAAATCAAATCAACACAAGATACATAACACCTAGTGTATAAATACAACAATTATTTACAACACGGCTGCAGAGTTTGACTATCGAATAAATGTGCGTTAAATACAACGTGCAAGCTAACAATATCAGAGAGTTTGAAGCAACAGCATTTAAGTATCAAGTTTGAACACCGCCGGAGATGAGTTTTATTCCCGCCAGGGGGCGCTTTATTGGTCTTGATGAGTTAACAAACTGAGCTGCTATGCTAAACTAATTTGTTAGGTCTCGCTTAGCCCTGCGAATGTCCTAACAGCCATTCATGATCGTTGGTTCATAACTAGTCAAATGTAGAGTTACTGTCAAGTAATGCGTTGGAATCCATACTAATTTTAAAATGCGAAAGTTACTCTGTCTGCCTATCTGTCTGTCTGTTTGTCTGTCCTGCTTTGACGCCTAAGCCGCTGAACCGATTTAGATGAAATTTGGTATAGGTATACGTTAAACCTCTAGAATAGACATAGGCTACTTTTTGTTTTGAAACTAAGTCCAGAGGGGATAATACCGCCCTTGAAAGTTTATATGGGAAAATGTTTACTTTTTAAATTAGAGATATGAAATTTGTCACAAATATAGCTCAAAACTTGGATTAAAATAATAATAATATACTACTTATTTTTTCGAATACAAAAAGTGATATGAGAAAACCGACCATGAAAATATGTAGTCCACGCGAACGACGTCGCCGGCACAGCTAGTATGTAGTATAAACGCAAAAGTTAGTATGAATGTGTGGATGTCTATACGTATGTTTGTTACTCTTTCATGTAAGAAATGCTGAATGTATTAAGATACAATTTGGTAAACATTATACATGAGATACTACTACTAGATTAAGATACATTATGTTAATGTATTCTATACAATACCACACTAATGCACACGAACAAAGTCTTAGGCAACAGCTAGTATTGATAGAAAAATGGACCTTCCCGGTATTTTTAATGAACAAACCGTATGGTCAAACTAGTATATTTTGCCTATTTTTAAAAAACTATGTCGTGACAAATACAAATGCAGCACATTCAAGCATTGCTTTTATACAATTTACTTATATGCATCACTTTTTATTGTGTTCAACAATGATTAAATTGTTATAATGTAACCTTTTTTTTCTGACGAGGGGAAATGCTTTGACGCACCGTACCGTCGCCTGAGGGAGGTGACGGCGTGTGTGGGACTCCCTGCCCTTATAACGGCAGGACTACCCACTAAAACCTCATCGCCTAAGTGGTGGTGCTGTGGGAAATCGGATCGACCTAACACAACAGTTATAATGTAACTTAATAGAACAAAAATGTTTTGACGTTAATTTTAAATAAGAACATTCGAATCATTTCGATTGTACAGCGACAAATAAATTTAAACAAAATTCTTTCGAAAATATTTCAATTAATACTCGCACTTCCCGCATAAACGTCACTCAAATTATGTGAGCAAATTGCTAAAATCACAAAGGCCGCAGCGAGCGAAAATATTTAAACTGCAATTTCATAAGAAATCGTTCAAATAATTTTCGCTGTACAGAGGTAGCTCGTACCATAGACATGACAAGAAATAGATATTCGCGAACTATTTCAAACTCTTTCGTGACTTATAGGATTGAGTTACCAAAAAAAATCATTGTATCGTCATGGATACATAAAAAAATTACTTTAATTTTTAACATAGTTAAAATCTCGATCTCGTATCAATTGTTTACCTAATTGTTACGTAATTAATTATTCTACCAATATTATATCTTAATTTCTTAATATTTCTAATAAATTCTGTCTTGACCATCTGTTTAATTTATCTCAATAAAATGTATGTAACATTGTGACTTTCATAACATAACTAGCGAAAACATTGACATCAAAATAAAATTGTCAGCTAAATTATATAAATGTACTCTTATCGTTTAATTTTGTCTAGTCAGATATTTCATGTTAGGCATTATGCCGGTGGCTGGGAAATTGATCTTGGTGAATAACATACAATTGATAGGTATTAAAAAACTGTTTCGCAGCTCCATAGGATAAATGTATGTAATCCACGCCTTGTCACATTATGTTAACAAGCATATCCTTTAACCTTTTTGTTCTCGCTTATCCGTATCCTGTGCTGCAGGGGGCTCAAGACTTCAGAGATGGTTACGTGGCGCCAGTAATTTGTACAATAGATTCCATGCATGTGCATACGAACATATAAAGCAATATATCTCGCTCTTAATTTTTAGTCCACACACTGGCATCATATACTCCTTGAGGTATAAACATATGAGTTGACAATGAAAAGAGTAAATGTCGAGTTTCTTGCCGGTTCTTCTCGACATCATCAACACACCGCGGTAGAATACTTAATTTGTACAAACGATTCATGAGTGCTTTTGTAAAGTTAACATGAATAAAGATGTTTTCTATTATATTCTATTTGACTCATTTGATTGAAATAGTACCATAGCGGCCTCTACTCGATTTCAAAGTCTACGTCAG
Source organism: Glyphodes pyloalis (assembly GCA_037074685.1). Lineage (NCBI taxonomy): Eukaryota > Metazoa > Arthropoda > Insecta > Lepidoptera > Crambidae > Glyphodes > Glyphodes pyloalis. The sequence continues at coordinate 1,008,739 of JAYKKO010000030.1, read as the reverse complement.
CTACACAAATTCAATAAGTCTCTGCCGAGCAGTTGGGTCACGTAGACAGCATCGCAGCACCAGACTTAGTCTAACTGCTCCTTAATGATCGCACAAATAGATTTGAGAATAATTATGGTTTAAAATCGTGCTAATTCTGCATTCAGTTCACGGGATTTCGTTCGGTTAGAAAATCGTGACTTAACTTTTGCATGTTTTATCGATCAAGTTAGGAGATATAAGTTAATCTAGTATTTTAGACTTCCCAACCCTAGACGAGCTTCCAATGCCTAGACGAGTGCGAAAATGTGAACGATATGAACAACAGGTTTGTGGAAACTGTCCACACGGTGGGGTCGAAATTCTTCAGGACCCGCCGTTCCCATAGAACCAAAAAACTCTCGGACCACACCCTCGAGCTCATGGATCGGAGGAGAGAGATGACGGTGCAGTCTCCAACCGCCTGGACTGAGCTAAGGCAGCTAAATAGACAGATCTCGAAATCGGTGCGACGCGATATTCGCCTCTACAATACAAACCGTATTAAGGAGGCGATCGAGCGGAACCAAGGCTCCAAAGTGTTCGCAAAAGATCTGTCTATTGGGCAGAGCCAGCTAACCAGGCTGAAGACTGACAACGGCACTGTCGTTTCCTCCAAAGATGAGATCTTGAGTGAGGTCGAGCTGTTCTATGGACAGTTGTACAAGACATCCCATATTCCTGTTGTCGACTTGGTCCAAGATCCACGATCTAAGTTAACCCGACACTATACCGAAGACATCCCGGACGTCAGCCTGAACGAGATCAGAATGGCTCTCAAGCAGCTTAAAAACGGTAAAGCACCGGGTGATGACGGAATCACAACGGAGCTTCTGAAGGCGGGCGGCAAGCCGGTTCTAGTGGCCCTTCAGAAGCTATTCGATTCTGTCATCCTCGGGGGCATCGTTCCAGAGGCGTGGACCAGGAGCGTGGTAGTGTTGTTTTTCAAGAAGGGTGACAAAACCCGCTTGAAAAATTATCGACCTATCTCGCTCCTGAGCCACGTCTATAAGTTGTTTTCGAGAGTCATTACAAATCGACTCTCGCGCAGGTTCGACGACTTCCAGCCTCCCGAACAAGCCGGTTTCCGAAAAGGCTTTAGCACCATAGACCACATACATACGCTGCGTCAGATTATACAGAAGGCCGAGGAGTATAATCGGCCTCTGTGTCTAGCATATGTGGACTATGAGAAGGCCTTCGACTCAGTCGAGACTTGGGCGGTGCTGCAGTCCCTCCAGCGGTGCCAAATTGACTATCGGTACATTTAAGCGTTGAAGTGTTTGTAAAGAAACGCCACCATGTCAGTTCGAATCCAAGATAGAGGCACGAGACCGATCCCACTGCAGAAAGGTGTCAGACAGGGGGACGTAATTTCCCCGAAACTGTTCACCGCTGCATTGGAGGACGTCTTCAAGCTTCTCGATTGGACCGGACTCGGCATCAACATCAATAGCGAATACATCACTCACCTTCGATTCGCAGACGATATCGTGGTCATGGCAGAATCCCTGGAGGACCTTGGCACAATGCTCAATGACCTCAGCAGTGTTTCCCAACGGGTTGGTTTACGGATGAACATGGATAAAACCAAGGTAATGTTCAATGTCCATGTGACTGCGGCACCAGTATCTGTTGGGAATGCGATTCTCGAAGTTGTCGATCATTACGTATATCTGGTACAAACTATCCAGTTAGGCAAATCCAACTTCGAGAAAGAGGTCAACCGACGAATCCAACTCGGCTGGGCAGCGTTCGGGAAGCTTAGGCATATCCTCACGTCCAAAATTCCCCAGTGCCTGAAGAGAAAGGTCTATGACCAATGTGTGTTACCAGTGATGACTTACGGAACTGAGACGTGGTCTCTGAATGTTGGCCTCATAACGAAGCTCGAAGTTGCGCAGCGTGCTATGGAGAGGGCTATGCTCGGCGTTTCCCTACATGATCGGATCCGTAATACGGAGATCCGTAGAAGGACCGGTGTATCCGACATAGCCCGAAGAGTTAGCACGCTGAAGTGGCAGTGGGCAGGCCACTTCGCTCGTAGGACCGACGACCGTTGGGTGAAGAGGGTCCTCGAGTGGCGACCACGTACCGGACGACGCAGCGTGGGGCGGCCCCCAACACGATGGACTGACGACATCGTCAGATGTGCGGGGAGCCGCTGGATGCAGATAGCGCAGGACCGCGCGTTGTGGCGTTCTGTAGGGGAGGCCTATGTCCAGCAGTGGACAAAAAGAGGCTGATGGATGGATGATGGATGAACCCTAACACGGAAAAATTCCAGACTTTCCCACAACTACGCAGATTTGGCCACAAGGAGGCCATAGACAGTGCAAAATACCAGTGACATAGAGAGCGATTTCCCCATTGAAAAGGGGGCTTTGTACCATTAATATACCTAATATGACGCATGTAAGTCCTACACAGTTAATTTAATTTAATTTTCAAATACTTTTGTTTTTTTTTTTCAATAATAATTGATTTTTAATTTTATTTTACAATTGACAAACTAACTGTGTGTCTTAGTGCAAAATTAGTAATAAGTGTAGCTTTCATTTGTAAAAAAAACTACTGAGTTTCTTGCCGGTATCATCTCTTTAGTTATCCTCTGCTCGGTCCCTGTCAAAATGGCTGACTTAGCACATCTGTCAAATCCTATACGAGTGATTTATTACTTAGGTGGCGCGTGTCATTAAAATGGCAATATCTTACGAATTATGTATAAAAAGTATATAAAATAATATGTTGTTAGAATCGTGGTTAAGGAACCTAATATAATACGTATAAATATGTGTGTTCCCCTTTTTGATATTAACTTAATTGGATGGGTAAAAGTGCTAAAATCGTTTTTTTTCCAGAAAGTTGAATAAAAAATTAAGTATTAAAAAAATAAAGCATTTATTTCGGTAATTATTAATTTTATATACATGAAAATAACATACTTTACAATAATGGATAAAAAAAACACATCTCTTCAAACATTTTTTGTACACCCCAAGCTCGACAAGAATGAGGGCCACTTAAGACGACCCAAAACACTTACAAAAAATGGCACATTTTTTACTTCAATATCGACGACTCCCGAAGCACAAGTGGTTTTAAATCTTAACTTACTTTATAGTTTGGTCTTTATTCTTATTATTAATAGTTTCAAATATTAAAATTATTAAGTAATTAAGATATAAAAGAAGGGTCACAAACACTTGAAAAAAATGACCTCAGAAACATGCCCTCAAACTTTTGCATTTGTAACGAACTATTTTGCAATTTATTTACATGTGAGTGTATATTCATAAATTTAATAACATTTTCTACATAAAAAAACAAAACAAAGAGAGTCCTTTCATACAAAATAATATTAGAAATTAACTACTAAAATATACAATTTCACCACAAAAAGTACCAAGAGTGACGTAGTACCAAGCTATGCTAGTATGGATATGCCCAGTGGCGACTTCTTTAATAATTGTAAATATTGTAATCATTGACATAAATAATGAAAATGAAATACAAATAAGTTGTTTTGTCTTTTTTTTTTAATTAATACAATCTATTTTTTTAATACAATGTTATTATTAAAAATATATCGACATTTAAAAAATAAGGAGTTTTCATTTTAATAATTTAATAAAGTGGTCTTAGCCTAGTGATATCCTGCGTGCGAGACTGATAATAATGACAATAAACAAAGTACGCGTTAGCTTGTAACTGGATGGGTGACCATTACGAATTTTGAGGCTTTTCCAACTTATGCACCGCAACGAGCTAAGGCTTATTGCTTAGCAATAAAAAGTACTACGTAAAAAGCAATCTCTTTCAGACAAAATTATCTATACTTATATTATAAAGCTGAAGAGTTTGTTTGTTTGTTTGTTTGAATGCGCTAATCTCAGGAACGACTGGTTCGAATGGAAAAAATATTTTTGTGTTGAATAGACCATTTATCGAGAAAGGCTTTAGGCTATATAACATCAAGCTGCAACTATTAGAAGCAAAGAAATAATGGAAAATACTAATATTATAAAGCTGAAGAGTTTGTTTGTTTGTTTGAATGCGCTAATCTCAGGAACGACTGGTTCGAATTGAAAAATTATTTTTGCGTTGAATAAACCATTTATCGAGGAAGGCTTTAGGCTATATAACACCACGCTGCAACTATTAGGAGCGAAGAAATCATCGAAAACCTACCATACCAAATTTCATCAAAATCGGTTCCGAGGTTTAAGCGGGAAAGCGTAACAGACAGACAGTCTCGCATTTATAATATTAGTAGGGATTAGTCCCTACTGATAGAGTTTCGCATTTTAATCACTATATTTTAGTGCCAAGTACGGAGCAATTGCTTATTTATTTACTATAGTAACTAAGTTCGCAGAAATTGACGAAAAATAAGGCGGAAATATTGCAACCTGGTATTTTATTTTACTGGCCCGGTACAGGGTCGCGACCCGGCATATGGGAAACACTGAACTAACTAATATGTTTGTTTGTTTGTTTGTAATGAATAGGCTCCGAAACTGCTAGACAGATTTCAAAAATTCTTTCACCATTCTTTTTTCACGTGCAATAAAATAATAATATCATGCACACACAATAAAAATAAATCAAATCAAATGAAAAAAAACAAATAATAATCCACACCAAACATTTTCATAAAAATTATGCACACTGGCATTCCCAAAACCGTATCCATACTATTTTAGCCTGTGCACCAAAATGGCGGATTCCGTGGCAATGACCTCACGACCCGTGACTGTCCCGCGACCGACATTTGTTTCTTTTAGATTTACGAAATATTCAATCAAAATCGCACAAATATAATGAATGTTACGTTTGTAGAAAAGTATGTTAATGATATTAAAACAATTTTCACCATTCACAAAGTACTTTGCATTCAAAACAATTGAAATGAAAATGAACATGGTATCAACATGGCGATCGAAATGGCAAGCAATGTTTGATAAAATGTATCAATTTATGTACAAATCCTAATCTAATGTGTTGTATGTTAATAGAAAAGTATTTATTACTTACCCAGTCATGTTTATTTTCAATATTTCCTTCCAAAACCACTTAAAACACTTTAAACTTCGCGCGTAAATACGGCACACCGCGTCACTGACCGAACAATTGAACGGGCTAAATGTATTATTATTTTACAGCGTCTATGGTTCTTTTAAGACGCGAGCGTGACATTGTTTGCTATCTTTGTTTAATTATCTGCACGTTGTACGATTTAGAGAGAGATGAATATACATTTGTTACGTCTTTTTCGATCCTAAAGTTTATAAGTCGACAGCGACCACCTCGTGGCTGTGGACAGATGGGCATTTTTTGACCGCGACCACGACGTGGCTTTGGACAGACGAGAGGTTATAGGTTCCGAACCGGAGGTAGCTTCATTTGTTTTATATAGAGACTATTCATAAGTATTACTAATGTAATCTATGTGAATAAAAAAGATTGACTTTGACTTTGACTTTGACAAAGTCTCGTAACAGCAATGGGATGAAGTTTAATCACCACGCTGCTAGTTCAATACGAGTTAATGATCATGACAAAATTGAGCTATATTCGAAAAATCCCAACAGGTTACCTATCCTCATCATTTTAACCCGGCACTTACCTGTAAAGTATGCCATTGAAGTGTGAAAATAATAATTGTACTGTAGTTTGTCTGTGTCATCTGTTTATATTTTGTGCAACAGGTGAAATCTTTTTAAAACAATAAAATGAGGAAACGTAACACAGACAAGCCTTGCACTTGATCAGCTTTTCTTTCCTACTCCATATATAAAAATTCCGAACCGATACTTGAGTTCCAATGACAATTCAGAAGGGTTACCTTCTTTAATGTAGAAGTATTTTATTTCATTATTTAGCTAGCTATTAATTTACGAAGTAAGAGTATATCCTATTCGAATAAGAAGAATAGCCTACTTGAATGACAAACTATTTAATTGAATGGTTTTGAATTACATTCTGGCAGCATGAACAAACACAAAAAAGTAAATGCTAAGATGACAATATGAACTTTAAATTTGGAACAAGATAATTAATAATTTACTCTAAAGCTATGTTTGATTGGATCCGAATTGAATCAAAATAGCCTTGACTGGTAATTCGCGCAGCTAAATTGTTGCAATCGGCGAGTGCAAGCAAAAAGAAGATCCCGCGGGAATGCAATCTCGAGAAGTCTCATTTCTATTCCAACGCCTATAAATATGCAAAAACGGGACGATAAGATTTAGCTTTTTTAAGGAAGATTTGTCAAATGCGTTTTTTTCATCGTTAGCAGCAAGACTGTTACAGAACGCCGAAACTGTCACATTTAGACATCCGAAATAAAAAATATTCAAAACCTAAAGGCCAATCTATAGGTTCAATACCAAAAATAAGTCGTACAGTCAGCGTCATTCGTTTGTATACACCTCAGTACCTTGTCACGTTAAAGCTCGTAAGCAAATGGTACGTTATCGCGTCAGTTAACGTAATGTGACAAGGTACTGAGTTGTATACAAACTAATGATGCTGACTGTACAAACGATAGGTTTAGTTTTTGAATATTAAGTCGGCAGTCAAGTATCAAAAGTCGGGAATGAAAACAATTTTTTTTTACATATTTGTAAAAACCATTTTAGCTAGTGCGGCCTTATAAAAATTGTTAAAATCTATTGATTTTATCGCTTTATTCGCATTTGTAGTGATTGGGTTGCATTATTCGATATTTCTAGTTTTTAACCGACTTCAAAAAAAGGAGGAGGTTCTCAATTCGACAGTATATTTTTTTTTGGTAGAAAGCTTCAAAAACAGAATTGAAGGTTTTCATAAAACCCTAACGCGAAAACACTTTCTTTAATAACACTTTTAATTAGATATAACTTAAATCTGAAACATTTTTTTATAAAATGAATTATACATTGAAAATTATTTTTACAAAACTGCCTTAATATCGATGTCAAATAGGGGCTTAAGTAGTATTATACAATATGGTAAATATAAAATCCACGATGCGCATTATCACATCGATATTAATCGAACAATTTATTTTTCGATTACTACTTTCTACAAATTCAACTCTATCCGGCTAACTATAAGATAGAAAGTTCCATATTCCACTCGTACACTCACAGAAATGTATGTTTATGTAATGCTAGTTGCAAACTTTACTATATTATCCTCTCCGTATCTGCATTTAAGTATTTTATTATGGCCGAGACTGACAATTCAAATATTTATGCTTGTGAACGTCAATATAATCGTAATTATTTCATTATTTGTACGTTTTGAGTATGAAGAACCACCCTACGGTATCTACTCTGCGCGTCTAATCCAAATGTTTTGGATGACAAACGTAATGAAAACCGTATTCTCTGAAAAGCTCCATCTTAAACCCCTGCATTCAATAGGCAGCCTGTTGAGGCTTATTTAAATATATTCCGAGGATCCAGTGCTCTTAGACAGAAAGCCTTCAATTGATATTCTTTTTTGTTTTCATTTGTAACAAATGAAAATTAATCAGATTCAACCCGTGGGAACGCGCAACGGGTGAGAAACAAAACAACACACATCTGTATTTTGTTTTCGTAAATTTAATGTTATTCCATCTCATATGGTTTCAACGTTGTGCACAGATTATACTGGACATTTTCTCAAGTGGAAATTTTAAAGCATTTTGAATTTGCTGCGTATACTTGTAATCCGATGAAGAGGTGAATATTTTGACAACTACGTTAGACATGTTTTAATTTTTTTTGTTTCGGTCTTTACTTAGGGTTTTTTCATGTTCGATTTTTCATCTAGGTTTCCAGTACCATTATTAAATTGTTTTAGTCTAAGTGAAAATGAAAATGAAAAATGCAAGTGTCCTTTTTAGAAGACAAACACGATCTTCAGTTATAAAAAAAGCTTCTGAGTCAGTTTTAGAAAAAGACGTAAAATTTAAATGTCAAAAATGTGACGTGAGTAACAGCATTCATCATGAAAATGATCATTACGCAACGGAAGATAATTAAATTAAAAACAACAACTGCCAGTGTTTTTTTCTAAGTAGCTCTTTCCTTTTCCTTCTCGGCTTTTCATTGTTATCATCAAAATACTTCACGGATTTAACCAACAATTTCACGCCACGTCCCCTTTTAGATTTAGGGATAATAAAGTTGGGGTGCAGACAAGCGTGTGTTGGAACAATCAGCATTATTCGTTTTTAAACACCGCAGTACTGTGTCATAATAAACCTCTGCATGACTAAGTTACTCAAATAGACAAATCATCAAATGTGACATGGTACTGAGTTGCTTACGAACTACAGCTGCTGACTTCCTGTAAGGATCGACTGTGTTTTCTATGATTCTGATGAAATGTCACGATCTAATACATTGTGTGAAAATGTACTTTTATCCTGCTACATTATGGAGTGATAGTTACGTTAATTCAGAAAGAGTCTCGTGTACTAAATATTTATATATATTAACCTGATTCCGAAATAAGTTAAACACGAAATAGATCAGAACTATACGTGGCGCACTTGTGCCGGATTCTAACATGCCTTTTTAAAATATATATATATATGCCTATTTTGAGGCATAGGTTTGACATAAATCTCGTTTGATGTCATACCGCGATCGTTGCGCACCAAACTCATTACTCCTTGATCCATTCCCACTCCAACTGCTTATGCTAACGAAGTTTTGCAGCGACGGTGGAGACTCGAAAGTCTTGTCATAACTTTTTCTGAGGCTGCAATGAACTAGGAAAACACTAAAGTCCTTTCCGATTTGAATTTAAAATAAAGCTTAAAAGAGAAACTACTGTTCGGTAAACAATATGCAAATAGTAATATTATCGAACATTATTACATACCTACTATGTATTTGATATCCCAGAGTAGGCAGCTCAAGCACTTCTGTTATGGAAACCAAAACCAACCGTAGCTCCACAAAATATACTTAAATATGTAAATGTAATAATAATACTTGTATAAATCAAAATATTATATTTTACGGCCCCATAACACAAACACCATGACGCTTCAGGTCCGCGTCATTGCTTATTAACTCAATTTGATAGATTCATCAAAAAGTTTTCTTTGAAATAAATCATAATATAGGTATATTATTATAATCAACTAGCTATGCCCGCGACTTCGTTCGCGTGGACTACATCATTTCATGGTTGGTTTTACCCCTTTCTCTCCTAATATTCGAAACAAAAAGTAGTCTATATTTTAATACAAGTTTTGAGCTATATTTGTGCCAAATTTCATATCTCTAACTTCACCTTACCCCATCCCCCCCTTATTGTCTAATAAAAAGTAGCCTATGTCCGTTCTTGAGATTCAACGTATACTTATACCAAATTTCATCAAAATCGGTTTAGAGGTTTAAGCAGGAAAGCGTAACAGACAGAGAGACAGAGTTACTTTCGCATTTATAATATTAGTAGGGATATTAAAATCATTCATTATTTTCCTAATTAAACGGTAACTATCAAATTGTATACTCGCGTTACATTTTAAACACTTAAAATAAGTACGGGTCAATACGCGACTCCATTTTTAAACGTGAACTCTTTTCCTCTATCCGATATTTCATTGAAGCTAGTCTTGTTGGTATTGTACTTCATTTCTTAAACTGGTTCTATAACTTTGTTTATGTAAACTTACATATAAATGTATTTAGATGACGACCTCGGTGGCGCAGTGGCTAAGGTAGGCGCCCAAAGCGCGTAAGGTCCCGGGTTCGATTCCCGGTCAGGTCAATTTGGAAAACGAACTTTTCTCAATTGACTTGGGTCTGGGTGTGCTGGGATGATGCCCCCAGTTAGTATCCGTCGTCTGGTACTCATATTACAAGGGAAAACCTTAGTTTGAGACCAGGTGATTGGTGTGATTGTCTGACGCATTTATTTATTTATTTATTTAGATTTTTTCACGTCTTTAAATATTTTAAATTTATATTTTGGACGGGCGTATGCTATATTTACTATTTCCTTTACTAGAAGGATTCCGGGAAGAGATTGCTTTCTAATGCATTTGTATTACATACATTAGAAATAATACCATCTACGATACCAGCACATCCAAACACCGAGGCAATATATTAAAATTCATTTTCCATATTCACGCGACCAGAAATTGAATCCAGGACTTCAAAGATGGCGCGACGCCAAAGTCCTGCCCGCTCGCCTCTCAGCTAAGGAGGTCGTCATTATTAATTAGTAGTGATCGCTATTAGCATGCTATACTTTGCTTCGCATCTGTGTATTTAAGCTTTCCTTTTGTTAGCAAGTGGGAAATGCCTACCCGCACCGTCACTCTCAACGGGGAACAGAGAGTGGTGTGTCAGCGCAGCGACTTAAACCCCCTCGGTGGCCGACGCTGCGCAGTAGTGGGGGAGTCGAGATCCTTTGCGAATTCCACACAGGCTATTTAAGTTTCCCTACATCAATTTCTATACCAAACCCATTTCCGAAGCAAGAACTCCAAATGCACCGTACATTTTTCTCGAAGAAAAGATTTTTCGAAATCTGTCCCAATATATCAGACGTCACACCGGCCAGGCTAAGTCAGAACGCCCGTTAAATATTAACACGCCCATTTTTATTGGCCCACGGTCGAGTGGTAACGACTCGAAAACTTTTAGCACTGAAACTTTTATAGCCTGAAAGCGGTATTTTAAATCTTACACGGAATTAGCTTTCGGAAGATTTTTGTCGCAATTTTTGTAAGTTTTTGGGATTGTTGTGAATACTAAAAGTAACATCATTTAATCCGGAATTTGGTGAGAAACTAAGGTGTCAATGACTAAAAAAAAATTTTGTAAAAAAAAACTGACATCAAACGGAAAGTAATAAATTTAAAATTAAAATTTAGGTAACACGAAGTAATACGTATTTTGAATTCGGTGCCAAGTAAATCAATATTAAGAAACTTGTACGTATAATCAATCTTTTTCTCAACTCTACAAACGTTAGCACATGCATGAAGGCAGACGTACGAAGTCGCGGCCGGAAACTAGTATCTAATAATCTTGTGTAGGTGTACTTATTCACTTGTCATTGTAAGAAAGTTATTTTTGGTCTGTACAATACATATTTATATCATAAAAATAGTTTAATTACCGAAAAACATAGTTACAAATTATTGCATTACAGTGGGTCCCACCACATCACCATGAGAAGTCCTGTACCGTGGGCATTCTAGGAAATTGTAATGAAAGGGTGTGAAAACTTGAGGTTAAACATTAATATATTATTTTAGAGATAGCAGAGCGTAGTACAGAGTTATAGGTAAGACAATGACACAGTGTAAACAACAAGAACAAGACATTATAAAAGTTTGAACTTTAATTTAGAACTCATAACTTGCCAGTTTGTTTTTTTCTTTGAACACGGTGATCTCAAAAACTATTGGATCAAATGGAAAAAAATATTTTTGTGTTGCATAGTCCATTTATCGCTTTAGGATATATGACATCACGCTGTGACCAATAGGAGTGGAGAATCAATGGCAATTGTGAGAAAAACGGGGACAGCACGCGTGTACGGTATGACCGTCGGCCAAAAAGTCTTCTACCTACTGATTCTAAAACACGGTCGGGCCGAAACAATTGAGTTGATCATTGTACTGTTGACAAAATAAACGCTGCGCAGGCGTCGGGCCGGCGCGGCGCCTGTGTAGCGCAGTCCTGGCGTTCGTCATTTCGACCCCGCTGCGCAAGCGTTGCGTCGGCGTCGCGTCGACGTCGCGTCAGAGTTGCGTGGGCGTCGACGCTCAAAGAACGCTAGTGTGGGGTTACGCACAGCCGCCATCAGTCGTCTGCCGGTCGATTTAGCTTACGCGTCGTACGAATTATTAATAACCGTAACTAGAACGGATCTTTTTTCAAATATTGAAACCGGGCATCATACTATTTGGTAATTTAACTGTTCGTCCAAAAATAAATTTCAGTCATTTACCATATTGCAGGCGCATTACAAAATTCATGCTTTGGATGGAAGTGGTTCGCTTTCCCTTGTACCATGCTTGTTAGAAGCGGCGTGCAATTAATCTCAGTCACCGCTGATTAGTTACGAATTTAAAGCGCATAATGAGAACCCGCGACGGTTGCTCGTTCCGCAGCGCTGGGTTGTTAGTGAGTTTTAACCTAAATTCAAATGTTACATGGCGCTGTGACCTATAACTGTATTTGGACAGGAATGATTTGTGTGACATAAGTACTTCGAGTCATCTTCGACAGTATCTAATCTATTGTTCTACTAAATATCATCTCAAACCATCCAGTAGTTTTTGCGTGAAGGGCTAACAAACATACACCCAAATACATTTATAATATGAAAAGGATGCATAAGTGTAGTAAGAAACATTGCATTAAAATTCAGCACAATGGCACTTCTTCGTACTCCTGAAGGCTATAAAAATAATTTCATATTCCACATTGGCCCGGCCGAGAATCGAACCACTTCAGAGATGGCGTGACATCAAAGTCTGGCCCGCTCATCTCTCCGTTACAGAGGTCAAGATGTTCACGAAAAGAAAAACTTAAGGAAATTCAATAACACACCATTTAATAACACAATATTCACATTAAGTACAGGATAAATACTTGTAAACATACCTACTAATATTAAAAAAGTAACTCTGCCAGTCTGTTTGTCTGTCCCGCTTTCACGCCTAAACCACTGGAACCATTTTGATGAAATTTAGTATGGGTTTACTTTTTGTTTCGAAAATAAGGGGGAATGGGGGTAATATCGACCTTGAAAGTTTATATGGGAAAATTTTAATTTTTTGAGTTAAAGATATGCATTTTATACAAAAATAACTCTTTAATTGGATTAAAATATGGACTTCTTTTTGCTTTGTATATTATGGGAGATAGAAAATACCTGCAGTATACGTGAACGAAGTCGCGAGCACTGCTAGTAACTAATAATGAAAAGCACATTCTCATTGATTTCCCATCAAACCTCACGCATAGGGGAATATAAAACCTGTCTCGATTGATGAAAGTCGCCCGCCCTCGCGCTCACAAAACGCGCCGCAAATTTGTCGCCCTCCCCTTTCGGAAAAATTCAGGCCAGCGTGAACCGCATTTGGAACTAGGGTTCCTTAGAAAAGTGTACATCGTAGTAAGTGTTTAATAGTTTGTGTGCTTTGACAAAACAAGGAACTTGAATCTCGTTTTATGCAATCCTATTGGCTAATATTTCTCCGTATCTCCGCTCCGCTTCGGCGGACAGGCAGCATTATGACCTTCAACAGTTTTACAAGTGAGAGAGATGAAGAAAAAAGAAGTAAATCAAAAAGAGACCTATAATTGTTCATCGAAAACAACACGACATTATAAAAGTTTGAACTTTAACCTAGAACTCATAACTTGCCAGTATTACGAGTATCAAAATAGGTATAATTTACAGGCACCCACAATTTAGGCAATTTACAGGTTTTTTTTTGTTTTAGACCAGTGTTGTTAATATGTCACACAAACCATTATTATCCAAATAGTTATAGGTCACCACGCTAACTCATCTGAATTTAGGTTAAAACTACATTACATTACATTTACAGTTTTAGAATAGTACTGTCATTTGCTTTTTTTTAACTTAGCGAAGATAAGAGTAACAACAAATTCAAGATCTCCACTGTCAAATTCTATGTATCATGATATGGATGTAACATGCTTATGTTATCAAACTAGTTTTATTAACAAATGTATCTTTCATCGCTTTTAAAGATTATTATTTTGTAATCTGAAACAAAAAACGATTTGCAAACGTACAGCCAAATCTGGTTTTTTGATCGTATTGTTTGTAGTGTATTAAGCCAATGACCGACCTAATAAATTTACCGATTTTACATTCCCCGCCGGAACCCCAAACCCGTCTACCATCCTCGCCGACATTATTAGACCATCAATCATTACTCGGTCGCCAATAGCCGATCAATCCGCCGTCACAGGCCGTAGTTTAATTAAAACCCGCAGGCCTTTGTCGCTAATAGGCCTTTGTTTTTTACGCGGCCTAACTGCGCCATTGATTGGGCTGATTGATGGCTGGCCAGTCAAATGACGCGCTTTTTGTCGGATTAGGCCTTTCGTTTGGTACTTCATAAATCGTGTGGGAATGTCTTTGCCATGCAAAGTCCTGCCGTACTAGCGCGTCGGAATTCATCGACTGTCCGTGAAAGACTCGTGGATTTTGGTCCAGCCGTATGACCTGATTTTTTTATTTTGGTAATGTATCGCGTGTACATCACTATACATATAGTAAAAAAAATACGAGCCGATAGTCTTTATTTATTTCTGTGTATAGATGTAGCTAATAAGGTAAGGTAGATCTCTGATCCACAAACGAAGCATCCACCTGGGACGACATAAAGCCCAACCGGATGAATTAAAAACCCTGAAAGCTAGGAAAATACTAGACTTCCTAGAGTCGACCCGGCTAAAGGAGTTACTCTAACTGGTGGCGAGTCACAATAGATCTAACAGGTCGCAGTGACCACAGTTCACTAGAACTGCATAGCCCCAAGTACCCTAATAATAATAATAAATAAGGTAGATTAATTTGTTTTATATCGAGACCATATGAATAAAAAAGACTGGCTTTGACTTTAATAAATCGTGGCTTAGTGGTGCAGTGTCAACGATTCGAGAATGATAATGATTAGAAATAATCCATGCTGCTTTTAGTGTATGAGTGATCATTTCAACTGACGAACATCTTCCCAGAATCTGCTTCCTTTGGAAGGCATGTCAGGCCGTTGTCTTCGCCTCTTTTAGTCCAGTCATTTAATAGATATCAATGGAGATAGCTGAAATTTCTTCGGTACTTTTGAAAATGGGATTTTTTAATGATTTCGGTGTGCTCTTTTCGAATATCAACTATGCTTCCACTTATTTTGTGTGCTCACACCGCCATTTTGGAAAACGGAGTATTTTTGTGCAGTTATGTGCATTGTAAATAAATGGTCATTATTTAATCAACATTTAATGAAACCTTAGGCATTTCCTGACCGACAATTATTTGAGTTACACCAATAAATTATCGTAACATCGCAAATTCCTAATCTAAAATAATACGCACCAAGCGTGGTGATTCAATCACAAATCAGTTTCTGCTACGCCGCCCGGCTTATTATGTAAATTATATTCACGAATGCATCCACTAAATCATCACAGAACAAATGGAGGCATTAATTATCCCCCCTAATTAATAAAACAAAGTTTGACAAATACCGGGCAATCGGACGAGGTGTAATCGTTATAAATAATGGTATTCGTAAACAACTGCTATGCAGTTTTCAAAAGGCGTATAATTTAGACTTCGTTGATTCTAGAAAATACGCATTAATTGAAAAACAATTTCTTTTCGGAAAGTCAATATTTTGTTTCCGCCCAAACGTATAAGATAAGAAAGAGACAAAACATAGTTTCCGTATTCGAACTAGATTCTAGATTTTGTGAATTACATAGGTATGCTAATTAAAAATACAAGACAAGTGGTTTTGGCAGTCCTCTCGTGATACCATATGATGAAAGAGACTAAAACAAATGAAATCATCATTCAAATTTAAACTTTGATTTATACCTACCTACATAAGCCAGCCAGATATTAGTACAAGTTTTATATGCGAAAACGATTTTCTCAACCTAATAAAACAAATGTATGTAATTACCTAATATATAAACCAAATAGTACGTCATCCCTCGTGAATTCCTCATTTTCGGACATTCATTATCGTATCATTTAGCTTCTATATTTACATGTTTATATTCGTTTGCAATATTTTACGTTTTTTTAAACGACACACAGCGCCATCTCCAATCCATCCATCAAGCAAACTATATTTTTGTTTTCCCTCGAGAATATCAATTATTTCCGGGATAAAAAGTATCCTATTATTTAATCCGGACTTCTTACTTTACGTCTGCAAAATTTCAAAGCAATCGGTTCAGTAGTCCGTGAAAGCGGAACAAACAAACAAACAAACAAACTCACTTTCCGATTTATAATATTAGTAAGGATTAAACATATAGTGATACTAATGCCTATGTTAATTCAATGGCATACACTCACACATTGAAACTTACTACAATAAACAATAACATTAAAATGGTAGCTCGATAATTATGGGGCAACCGCGAATAGTCCACTGATTTATCGGGCGGTTCCGGCCTCAGATAAATTAGTTAATTAGCTGATCGGGTTAAAGGGTAACAATTGGGATGTTAATTAGATGGTTAGTACTTGGGGGCTGTATTTACTTCCCGTTACATACAATTTAAATCTATCGACATTCGGTTGTATGGTGAAATGTGAGCACTGAATTTTAGTTTTAATGTGACAAAGACTTTGTTTAACGTTATTTTTAGACATTTTAAGTCCATTTTTGCCTAACAAGATCACATCTTTTAAATTTAAACGATTTCATTAATTTTTTTATAGATTAAAAAAAGATAGAGGCTGTATGTTCGGTTGCAATGCATGTTTTTTGTGACGCAGTGAGGCGTCCGTCCATAAAAAAATATAAGACGCATATATTTTCTTTGTTTTATCATGTGAACAAAAATTTACATAATATACTTCAACGTTTTTGCGCAACGTCATTTCTTCGTTCAGTTTTACGAAATAATGACGTAAACTCAGGGTGGGTCCTCTGAACTTTGTTGCGCTGTATCGTTATCAATTTTAATTCGTTTGTTGAAACAAAAAATACGTTTTCATTGTATTTTGAAAATCTAACTGACGGACTTGCGGTAGCTCGTTACGTCCCACAGTTGGATACAAAATGTACTCACTAATGACGTCATCTGATAATTCAATGTATCGCCGTTATTTTTGAATAGTTAAAAAATGCAAAAATTCGTGTAACATCTATTCTTAGATAATCTAACAACCGGATTAAAACCAATTTGTAGTCCGCCTCTCTATTACAACAGGCGACAAACTTTGTGAGAATAGTAAGAAAAATAACAGAAAACATCTTTACTCATGTCAGCTTTGCAAAAGCATGATGAATCTATGAATATATTAATCGTCGTTACGAATTAAGTATTCTACCGCCGGGTTGTTGATGATGACGAGAAGAACCGGCAAGAAACGAAGATTCTCTAAACAATCAAAGTAGATGTCACTCCACAAATCAGCATAACATCGCAGGTCCCACATAATGGAACGGCCGCTCAATACTCAGCCACTAGAGGGAACCTTAAATAATTACACAAACAAAATCCCTTCGCAATGACTACCTTCGGACCCTCGTACACTATCGAATGTATTGCGTGTTGGGACAAGTTCGTAGGGTCGTCAAAGGGAAGATGCACACTGTATTTTTTCCATTGACAACATCGCATTCATTGCTCTGATGCTGTGGTGCTTAAGCTAGCACTTGTGTTACAGAGATAAGAATCAAGGGCGGTACCAGAACACCCAAACCCTAGATAATATAGATCAATATGGGAAACGAACTTTTCGGGGAAAGTTTCTTTCCGGGGATCAAACACGGGACATCAGAAATGGTGCAAGTAAAGGGAAAGAACAAAAGAAACTTTTTAACTTATCTAATTTCTTAAAACTATCTATATATTATATAGTTAGGCATTAGAGGTCGTGGCTTCAAATCCCGCGAGGAACACTTTCACTTTGCGAACTTTTCCGAGTTTAGTACGGGACATGGCAGGCTTGAATCACCCGATCTCAATGTAAGAGGCACATTTCTGGTTACCAACCAACAGTGATACTATAATACTTATTTAAATGAATATATAAACGCTCAGACACAGAACAAACACAAATGACTATGAAGTTGCCTATCGCTGTCGCTAGTTTACGTCATATCAATAGTATCGATAGACTATATATATATTTTTTTAAATATAGATACTATCCATATTGCTTCAATCAATAGTTTTTCTTCATTTGTCGATACAATAATACAAATATACAATATCGATATAATCGCAGTATCGATATTCAGGCCTAGCATGCACCACGCGACTAATTTCATCGCGTTCATAACAAACGTCAAAATGGTTTAAGGTCAGCTGGTGTTTGACTGAAAATACGAGTGCGGTGTGCTATTAGCCAATCAACAGCACCGAACTTTTCGTCTCATGCGATAAATTTGACATATTGCGCATGCTAGGACTACCAGTTACTAGTTTTCAAGGTCAGGTATCGATAGCGGAACTCTCGATAGTTGGACAACACTACGGAGTACGGAATCCACTCCTTGCTTCAACAGTCATGAGCCTCAACCATGGACTCATCAAGCCAGCCATACAAACATACCAGCCAAAGACATAATACTATTTTTTGCTCCACCGTAGTCGAGTAAATCGTTTTATCATTTTAATCCTCTAATTAGCGACCAACCCTATACCGGCCAGTCATTGTAATTCGGCGTCTGTATAGAAATTTAAATAGGCTCACATTAAATTTGTTAATGTCGGAATAGTGTGGTGTCGGCGTGCGGTTCATTTGGGCCCCAAAAATGTACGGAACCCGCTGTAATGGCTGTTATTGTTGTTGATACAGTTTATCGCGTATCTCTATTAGTTTTCGGGCAACTTTATTAGGGCAATGCGAATAAAGTTAGGCACATTATCACAATATTTGTTGCGGTTTTAAACTACGAATGTATTCGATAGTAATCAATGAGACTTAGGCTTTTAATGCTTTTTTTGACGCCATGCGACTGAATCAGTCTTTTGATGTTGAGTTTTATTTAGTTAAGGCCGTTGACGTTTAGCAGCTCAAACGACATAAAAAGCTTACGACTTAAACTTAAAAACTTAAAGGACAGGTCCTTTGCGTATAACCTTATACCTCATTACAACTCAGGACAACTCACTAAAACCCCCCCGGTTGGACCTCATCGCCTGGGTGGTGGTGCTGTGAGAAATAGAATCAACCTAACCAACCACAACATCACAGCAACATGTCACATCTAGGAATAATTTAGTTTAACGCCAATATTTTACCATCTTCAACTGTATTAATATAGAACGGTAAAAGCAAGTTAAATTCAACAAAAAATTGTAAGCAGCACGAACTATCTTGTTTCAAGTAGGAGGACAAAATCGTCTTACACTCTTACTCAAGTTTTAGTGGAACTTATAATTTGTTCACGGCATTGTCGCTGCAGTGTCCGGGCCAGCTTTAACCGGCCTTTGAGCTACATTTAGCTGGAGAAGTCAAAATAAGACAGTATTGTGTGTACAATCAAAGAAACGCATATCCTCTTTAGATCTGTGGTTCTTAACTGGTGGTCCCTGGAAGCATCCTAAGTGGTCCATAAAGCCACTTTGATCGGTCGGTTTGTCGATGGCATGACACATTTAACATTTTTCCATAAGTTAGAACAACCTTGTATTTATTTACATTAAGGTACAGTTGGAATCACTACATAAGAACTAAAATCAAACTGCAAGTGATTACCTTTATGGGTTCTTAACGGTTATTTCAATTACTTACTAACGAATAAACCAACTCGTTGGTCAATAGTGAGACAGAATTTTAATCGATCCCATATCGTTTTAAGGTTATGAACCACTGCTTTAGATAGATAGATAGATTCACAGAGATATAAACAGAAATTGGTTTTACAGACATATTAAGTCGCAACTTTAGAGTGGAAGAATATCACTTAAAAATTTTATTGCACAAAAAAAGTACAACAGGAGGACTTAATGCTTGAAGCCTTCAACCCTTGGTTCATGCAGATAGTCTATATATGCATGTTCAGTTTCTAGGGGTCTCTCGCCGTCATATCCCCTGGGTGGCGAAACATGCGTTATGCGTTTCCCAAAATCAGGCAAGTTTGCGAGGTGAGGATATTTTTGTCTTTTGGCCCGTCTAGTGATATTGTTCTCTTAGTGTCCGGCCGAACTAATAACCAAAGTTGCCGCTGCTACTGGACGGAGTTTGATGCTGGCGCGTGCGAACGACGAGAGTCCTGGTTACACCAGCTCAGCGGTTTTATGAAAGGGATTTGGAACAGGAGGATAGGAAATTGTGTGTTAAAAAAATGAGTATGTAAAAAACAGAAAGTATCATAGTTCAGGAGTGTGAAAAAAAGCATAAACAAAGTGATATTCATAATGTCAATAGTCAATTTATTCGTTTTTTTAGACTACAACAGTAGTAACATTTATGAATAGATTCTATACAATCAATAGATGCTTTCAAATGGATCAATTAAATATCAGTATGTTTGAAATGATTACGCTGTCTTATTTTAGTATTAACCGCGGATTCAATAAAAACATGTTATGTAACTGACACTTGCAACCGACATTTTATGAAGATCCACTTATTATAAATATGTCCATATTTTTAACACCATGGAAGATAAGTGGTTTGAGGTTATGTGGTCAGTGCAGCCTGGGAGCTGATTTACAACCATTAGAATAGTTTCCGTTTCGAAGTCTATGTTTTTGAATCCGAATCTTATACCGACGTTTTGTTAATAAGTATGATGAGTTCGATTTTCAGGTTGAGTGGAATAAAATATTTTACAGATTTTCTGAGCTCGAGTGTGAGATTACCAATTAGCATTTGTCAAGCAGATGATTATGCTAGTACTATTGTAACGAGAACTTTATTTTATTGATGATTTGCCTTGTACAAAGATATTAAAATTACAAAATTAACAATTATTTTTGAAAGAAAGAAGAAAGAAAGAAAGAAAATACATTTATTGACCACTACACAGAAGATACAAATTTACACAAATAAAATAAAAACTAGAAACAAGAAGAAGTACAGAAAGAAGTAAAAACAAACATTAAATAAATCGCAACAAAAACAAAAAACAAAACAAAAGACTTAATGGGTAAGTGGTCAACTAGGCCACACCTCAGCTATATGCTGCAGCGACGCAAGGCTGCTGCAGCGCTGGTATTATGGTGCAGCCTATTTGAGTGACGCCTAACATATACAAAGAAGAAACTAAAATAAAAAAAAAAAAATAAAAAATAATAATAATAATAAAAATTTGATTAAATAACAAAGAAAAAGAAGACAAACCAACATAACAAAAATAAGGAAAAAGAAGAAAACGCTATAGTCTATGGTGCCACATATACCATTTTGACGTAAGCAAAAATCTGTCTGATTTTAGGTTAGGTTATGCAGATTCATTCATTATGTAGATTGCCGATGTAATTAAAAATTGTGTGGGATATGTAGTGAGGTTTAGCAAAAAGAAGAGATTACAGTAATATAAATATGGAAAGCGAGTTAAAGAATGACCGGTATTATTGGCTCTGTACAAGTGGCTGCGCCTG
This sequence comes from Glyphodes pyloalis, assembly GCA_037074685.1. NCBI lineage: Eukaryota > Metazoa > Arthropoda > Insecta > Lepidoptera > Crambidae > Glyphodes > Glyphodes pyloalis. The sequence goes on along the minus strand of JAYKKO010000030.1, from coordinate 987,425 downwards.
CGATCGCCCGCCTCAACGGTGCCAGGACATCGTCCCCGACGCTTGCGTAGCATGTCGTGAGAAGCCCGAGGGTAAGCTCAAGTTCCTTTGTTCATTGATTAGGTGTTTTCTCAGGCTTTTCCTAAATGAGTATATTGTTTTCAGGTCACGCATTGGCGGGGGAAGATCGTTCCAGCACCGCGAGGCAGCGAATCTAAAGGAGCCACGGAATGCCATCGTCCTGTGTTTGGGAGTAGCGAAGATGTGAGTGCAAGATCTTTTTGGAAACCTACTGAGATCCTTCGCCCATATCAACTTGCTGAACAGATAGGGTGGCCGTCCCGAGCTGATTATCCCGAACATTAACGTGGCTAGATGTAGTTTCCGGCGGGCCTCCATTCTAAGGGTGTTAGTAAGGTTAAGTGTTGGTGTGACGTGCGTTCTAGGTGGAATATGGAAACAAAACCGAGCACAAGAGTTTTGTACCCGCTGAATCAGCTTAGCGGTTCTACTGAGTATGCAGGGACCATAGACAGTGTCGCAATAATTCAACTTTGAAAGAATGAGAGATTCGCAGAGTGTTACTCTCAGTTCCTCGCTCAGATAAGGTCTTATTTTATAGAGTAATTTAAGCCGGTAAAAACAGTTTCTGACACACTCTGCGATATGGTCTTCAAAGTTAAGCTGGCTATCTAACTTCAGCCCTAGGTTCCTAACCGTGTTAACACGCTCCACTGTCTCGCCTCCGATACGGATGTCCAGGGTAGTCCCCTCAATCTTTCTAATGTTCCTACTGGATCCTGTTATCAATAGTTTTGATTTTTTGGGGTTGAGGACCAGACTGTTTGCTTCACACCAGTTTGATATTCGCTCTAAGTCCTCGTTGATTTTTGTAACAGCATCTGAGTAGTCAGTGGGCCGAAAGGAGTACAGTAGCTGCAGGTCATCAGCATACAAATGGTAACCGCAGCTGATAATGTTGTTAGTTATATCAGCACTGTACAGGGCGTAGAGTATAGGGCCCAGAATTGATCCCTGGGGCACGCCGCGATTAGTGTTTTGTGAGGCAGAGCGCGACCTGGATCCATCTGTCATCGTTAGCTCGACCTGCTGCCGTCTACCGTTCAAGTAGCTGCTGAACCACCTTATGGAGGTATGATCAACTCCGTAGTATGCCAGCTTAGCAATCAGAAGTGCAATGTTGATGGAATCAAATGCCCTTGAGAAGTCCAGTAGGATGAGAACACTGATTTCTCCTTTATCCCTGGCTGCAAGCAGACCGTCAACCACATCTGCGAGGGCCGTGGCTGTGCTGTGACTCTTGCGGAACCCAGATTGTAGCCGAGGAAGAATGTTGTTATGTTCTATATAAGCAGTCAGCTGCTCCGATACTATCCTTTCCAGGACTTTGGACAGGCAAGGGAGCAGACTGATTGGACGCAGGTCACTCAGAGAGGCGGGATCGTTGGTCTTAGGTAGTGGCTTAACTAAAGCCATTTTCCAGCTATCGGGGAAAACACCTTTTGTGATAGAGAGGTTAATGATGAATGTGATGATTTTTAACGATTGGGGGAGAGTTAATAGAATCATATCGAGGGACAGACCATCGACACCCTGGGCATTTGACTTAAGCCCCCTAATCACCTTCAGTACCTTGTCCTCAGATACTGTGCCCAAAGAGAAGATTTCAGAGCTAAATCTATGGTACTCAAAGTATGTTAAAAGGGATATGGACACCTGACCATTTCCAGGAATGTTAAGAAAGTGTCTATTTATTTGGTCAGGGTTGTCAAAACAAGATGGGATTTCTGAGGTCTTTCTTTGATCAGGAACTACCGTGTCTTTGAGGTTTTTCCAGAGCTTTTTAGGGTTTCTTAAGTTACAATTTATATTATTCTTGAAAAAGGATTTTTTCTCACTTTCAATGGCCTGTATGACAAGGGTTTTCATGGTTTTATAACTTGCTCTATGTGTATTTGTCTTATGTTGCCTGAATTTGTGATGGTACTCATCCCTAATGCGCATCATAGAACGAATGGTGTCAGTAATCCAGGGATGAGGTGGATTTTTGAATTTTACTTTTTTTACTGGAGCATGTAGGTCAAATAGTTTTATGAGACAGTTGGTGACAGATTCAGTCAGAATATTGATGTCTTCCAATAGATATAGGCAGCTCCAGTCTATGGAATTAAGATCCGATTCAAACAAATCCACCATGATATTGTTGAGAGGCCTAAAAATGACCCATTGGGGCAGAGTCTTGTCTTTTTTGATTTTTAGTTCAGCTGTAATCATTGCATGGCCTCCCAAATCTGGGGTGTGTCTAATCAAAACTCTGAGAGTACGGGCATCGGTGCAAATAACATCAATCAGACTAGCACTGTGTTCAGTGAAATGGGTTGGCTCGGATACTACCTGAGTAAGATCAAAGCCATGTATGAATTGGAGTAAAGATTTACTCTTGCGACTATGAATATCCAGTAGATTAATATTTAGGTCACCGGCCATTATCAACTTATCTCGTTGAGGGAAAGAGGCAATGGTCTCCGAAATGGAGTCAAGGAACAAGTCAACATCTTGCCAGGGAGGTCTGTAAGCTGTCCCTATAACGACAACCATACCATTTACACGGACTCTCAGCCACATCTGCTCGACCTCAGGATGGGAAGCAGGGTTGCAAACCTGAGCATGCACTCCTTTGCGGATGTAAAAACCCACGCCGCCGCCACGGCCACTACGGATATGAACAGGTCTCGGTTTATGTCTCAGTCGGTAGCCAGCTAACTTAGGAGCCTTGTCATCTTCACCCATCCTAAGCCAAGTTTCATTAATAGCTAAAATATCAGGTTCCATCTCTTCCACTGCCACAATGAATTCCTCATGATGAGTACTTAGAGACCCAGCATTGTACATACCAATTTTAAAGTTAGTTAGAGGAAGCATTTAGAGATGTGTGTATTGTATATAGTATATAATAGTTTATGTAAATAGTGGTTATAGTATAGTGTGTAAAGAGATGAGTAAGTGTTAAAAGAGTTATCTAAATATATCAATAAATTAACTGTCAAAAAATTTATTAGGTGTGTTCTGTTCAGTAAGGGGTAGTTTTTGTACATAATGATAATCATAAAAATTGTGTCTGTGATTTCACACACTTGTTTTTTTGTTTTCTTGTAAATGGTTGATAATATAATTAATAATATAATAGTTGTAGCATAATAGTTAGTAGGTTTATGTATAGTGTATAGAATGTGTGAGTTATAGGTGTAACAATCTAGATAAATAAAATCATCTGCATAAATATCCAACAGGCTATCATTTCCCTGATTATAGTGAGTTAAACCCAGTATCATATGATTAAGAGAAGGAGAGGGACTAATTGATGATGAAAATGCCACTGGACCCATCAATAGCTTTGGTAAGTTACACATTTTTACTTTGAAATATTCTTTATCCGTGGCACTTTTTAACACAACTAATGTCTGTGTATTATTGTAGATGGACTGCAGTCAGATTTCCCGTGGGCCAAACAACCGAACGAGGTCCTCGTCCGAGCGAAGCTGGAACACAGGTGTCCCGTCTCCTTTTCGTACGAAGATGCGCCCCCGCTTGGTCCACGAGTACCTCCACTGACACTTCCGGCACTCCTCGCGTGCACGGTGAAACAGCTGTCGATTAGGGCGGGTGAGACGCTCGTTCACGAAGACACGCCCTCCAGCGGCGCCCACCGCGGCCGAGCGGCGCACGCGAGCGGCGCGCAGCAACTCATCGCGGAGGTGGCGGCGAGTCAGGCGCAGCACGACGCGGCGCGGCCGGCCGCCGCCCTCGCTGCTCGGGGGCGCGCCCACGCGCTCCGCGAACACCACGTCCCTTTCGTCCAGGGTCACACCCAGTCGCGCAGCCAGTACAGTCACAGTGTGCACGACATTTTCACCCTTTTCCTCGGGCAGTTGTCCAAGCTCCAGATCAGAGAGGAGAGCCTCCTGGTCGCGATCGTTCAGCTCTAATCTGAGCTGCGTGATGGTGCGTTCCAATTCAGCTGCCCCCTCGGGTCTGTCACTCGATTGACGTTGCTCCAATGCATCAATCCTCTTCTCGACGCAGTCCAGACGAGCGGCCACCGCAGTAAATGATTCCCGGAGTTGGGCCATCTCTTTGCGAAATTCCCTCATCTCCATGATGCAACTGGCAAACTCCTGACGAAACTCTGACATTACTGAGGTCATATCAGTGTCATCGGTAGCGGCAGGAGGTGAGCCTACCATACGGCGCTTCTGTCTTCTACCAACGTACTCCTGAGCAGTGTCATCATGAGAACCAGATGGAATGTCTGTGTCCGAGGAGTACTTTTGACCACTTGGTGGTGAGCGCTGGATTTTTGGCATTTTTTTTTTTTTTTGTTTTTTTTTTTTTTCTCTTTGTTACTCAAGTTAAAAATGAAAGACGACAAAGAGATATATTGAATGAATAAAAATAAAAAATAGTAAAAAAGAAAACGACACTGCTAGATTCGAACCCTCGACTCTGGAGATGTGTGTATCTAAGGGTCTAACCGTTAGACCACAACGTATTTGAGAGAGAGCAACGAAATGTAGGACTCGATTAGTGGAGCAACAACTCTGTATTATCTAGAGGTCGGTTACCGAGTTTTTTACTATTCCGGACTACCTTGCACTGGTATAATCACTGGCCTAAAGTACTAACGATTGTAATTTTAAGAAATGTTTATGCTGGTAAATAATAAAGAATTGAGAAACTGATTTCACCAAGTCACTTCATAGTTTAACTAAATTAAATTGTTGATATCACATACACTCTATCTTCCCGAATTTTAGAAGTAATTATTTAATTACTGAGGAGCAACAGCAGTACTGTGTTTACACTTGCGCAGAGCTAGAGCTATTTAATTATTTTAGTAAAAATATCGTTCATCTTATTCAGTACAACCGTTATTCTAAAAACAAATCAGCAAGATACACGAGCAGTCAGATAAATTTTACCTCTAAACCTTCCTTTTAGCTCTAAAATTCGAAACATGCCGAGGTGCGAGTCCTCTGGGCTATTTCACAAATTTTCACTTAAAACCGCCGCCTAAAGACATCTTATACGCCTAAATCTAATAGTCTGCGAATGGAGGCTCCTATCGGGTAGAGATGTTCTGTTACTGTGGCGTTATCTTGGATTAGTTCTGTACTAGTACAGTATAAGATGATTTAGGTTACTTTGTATGTGTTTTTTACTTTTCTCGGTTTTTCCGGCCATAATAGAATGCTACAATACGTAGTTTCGAGCAGTGCTCTTTTGCGAGCCAATTGTGTTGATATCCTTTCTCTACAGCCGCTTTAAAGATTATGCAAATGCTTTTGAGTATAAAACTTCAGTGGTAAAGATAGTTCGCATTTTATTTTTGGTTTACCCTAGTATTCGTACCTCGTACTGCTGCTAAAATTGTTTAAATTTAACTCACCTCTATAAAGGATTAAAAATCTCTGCATATTAATAAAGTATAAAAATAAATCAAGTAAGTACAAGAAGTTACTTCATCGTTTCAACATACAAACACTTTTAATCACAATGCATTTTAAAGTATCTCATTAGTGTTGAATATCAGTTCAATAGTTCTCCAAAATTTTGTTCAGCAATGCATTCCGTGTGCGGGAACGGTTTCCGATAGTTCACAGTGAATTCGCTGACATCTACTGTAGGACGCAGCCTGGCGGCAACTTTTGATCTAGGCGCAATTGCCGCCAAATGCAATCAGTCTGGGTCTCCATGCCATCTGGTAGCTATGTGTATTAGTCTAGGCGAAAGTGGATTGGCTCCATGCGACGGGATAATGTGAGCCGAGGTGAAATTATTGAGTCGCTAAAGTATGGTTAAATAATGGTGTCGCTAAGGTTCATTATAGAATAATGGAAATATTTAATTTATGTAAATTCCATATTTTTTTTGTATTAATCACGTTACGGTATTTATGTTTTCTGTTAATGTTTTCTCAATTAATATTTTAGACGGCCGTACCCGATTCTCGATATCTACTTTTTCCTCTACCTAAGGGTTGTCTGGAAGAGATTGTTTTCTAGTTATAAGACCGCTTAATTTATACTTGAATATGTCTGTAAAACCACCAACCAAAAATTAAAGAAATGTAATCATAATAGTTTAATTATATTCCCATGGCGTCAATAGCCACTGAGAGGTGCGGAATGCCTTTAGTGGGTAGTCTCCGCTCTAATCAAAGCGGAGGAGTCCCACACACGCCGATGTCTTTTTTTCCAGGTAGCAGCAGTACGGGGCGATAATGCATCTTCCTCGCTTAAAAAAAGATAAAATGCAAGAACAAATTTCGGTCAGTCTTTAATAACTAAACATCAGCGCACTTTTGGCTTACCGTCGCATTTTTCTCACCTTCCCCTCTGTCAAAGAAATTTAAATTTCAGCGGTCGCTCTTCATTATCGCTGCACCTCTGCCCGGGTTAAGTAATTAAACATCATTAAACATCAAATGCAGTCCGCCCTGTAATTTGCTCGGCAGTGATTTAGGGGCTCGGAGATTTATTGTGAGTCGCGACGTCACCTGGTGGTGGAAGCTTATAAATGTCGTAAAACTTGGCTGTACCAACAAAAGCAAACTGTACGCTTTGGACTTTGTCGTTCTTATGCCGTTGGCTTAAAGACTAATATCGAAAAGCAAGCGTTTGCCTTGACACGCTGTCAGACGTACTTGTAGCGGTGTAATTCTCACCCAAATTTGCTAGGAAGGTTTTTGGATGTTGCTTACTGTGAAACTGTTTGTATAATTATTGTTTTTATACGTTGCCTTTTATTTTGGTCATTGCATTTAACTGTCAGAGTGGAAATAGTTTTTTTTTTATAAATGAAATGCGTAAAGAATAAGAAAAATAAAAACTAAGATGAATAGGAAAAGGTCATAAACACACATAGATCTATAAAAACGTAAAAATTAAAATATGTATACATACATATACAATGTGTCTACATAAATACAAACATACGTTTACATCTATGAAAGAGTTTTAGAATGTATTTGAATGAAAGGAATAGATAGAAAATTCTAAACAGAGTCCAATCTAAAGGGTCTAGACATGATTTTGAAGAATTTCTGCTGAGGGCAATGAAATGCTCAACCTAAGTGATCATTTGAACCTTTTGATAATTTTCCTTTTAGAAATTTCACTTTTACAATGTTACAAACAGTCATTTCGGGAATATTAGAAATTTGTCGAGTGTAATATCACTCACAACACAAAACCTTCGTCTAAAGTGCGCTACACACAGCAATATGTTAGATTCTGCTACTATAACTAATCAACTTGTTTCTTACCGGGATTTTCTCAGTATATACTTGTTGAACCAAAAGGTAAGATATAAAACCTAAAACTAGATACTGCTAGTTCAAACCTCCATAGGCCCAGGTAACAAAGAAAATTGTTGTTGTTAAAACTTTGGAAAATAAAGGTGTGTTTTTACTGAAATCGTTTTTTATTATCAAAACCAGTAACAACCAAATTATACAGACCGGTCCAGGGTTAGCAGACGCATATTAACTGAATACGAGCAAATCAATTCTAAGGGACTAAATCGCAGTCGCGAGTCACCGCTAGTGCTTAAATACATCCCTTCCAATTTACCACTCAGCTATTTTGGACAAAGCTGAAGCTCTAAAGCCGTCTACACACTATAAATGGAGGACTATAATATGTAATACCTACTTTACTTATGGAGTGCAATGAAGAATATGAATATGAATATGACTTAACACCCGAATGTCCGATGAGACAAATTGTCCAGGCTTTTAAAAAAGATAGGCTTGTAAAACAGAGGTAACCTGCACCTGAGCTCCCCTGTCGTGTCACATCGATTTTTTAGAGTGAAAGAAGAAATCGTGTCTTGTGTATTTTTTTTTTATATCGCACTTCAAGATTGACCTCATCCCACCTGATGTAAAGTGGTAATGATGTCCTAGCTTAAGAGCGACAAGTAAAGCATAATAAATCTGTTACTGGACTTGTCACCCTTACCTTGAAGGCTCAGCTACTAATGTAGCACCCCCCAGGAGCTCTGTAAACCTTACTCACACGCAGGAACACAACAACACAGAAGTGATTGTTATTCGGCTGCGGTCTTATTTATTTATTTAAAAACTTTATTGCACAAATAGGTACAACAGGTGGACTTAATGCTAGGGGCATTCTCTACCAGTCAACCCTTGGGTCATGCAGATAGTTTGTATATGGGTGCGGTAACAGGGGAGAAAAAAAAAGAAATCATTTTAAACAACAATAAATTAAGCATTAAAAATAACATTACGGTATCTTTTAAATAAACGATAATAATACACATACTATATAAATAAATTAGAATATAATATATAAAATATGAAGGTATACTTATATTAACATAATATTGATAATTTATATATAAAAACAAATATCTACATAACTATAAATTCAGAAGATAAATAAATTGGTTCAGCAATTGACAAATTCATGACTACGTCAAATACAAATCAAATACGTAAATATTCATGGTCTTACGTCAGTTTATCACTAGTTGGGCTACCCTAATTCGACCGATAAATCGCTATGCCCTACCTCTCTTACTGGTTAGAAATAACTTCTGCAAGAATATATTAACAAGCGGTCCGCCGCGGCTTTGCACGCGTACTATCTCCGTTTTTTCCACATTTTTTACTGATTCTTCGCTCATTTTGGTTGCAGCATGATGTTTTATAGTCTAAAACGAGACTCACTCTTAGCTAGTTATTTATTTCAATTAAAAAACACCTTGTGCCTCCTGATACTCCAAACATAAGTGTTACTGATGTAATATATATGAATAAAAAGATTTAACTATTGAATAACGCTCGTGTGCTCCCGCCCTGCGCTACAAAATAATAAACAATCCGCATTGTATGCTCTTCATATTTTATTCGAGACGTGGTTACTATAAAATGTCGAAATTAAATCTCCATCTTGGAATAGTTGGATTTAAGGGTACAGTCAACTTGTCTGGGGCGAGTTCTTTTGAGCGAACCGTCGGCGAATTTAATTTATAATTACGGCTTTGCCTGTACCACGTTTAATTTCTAAAGTTGAATGAATTGATTGCGCAGAAATAAGTTAGTTTCACAAGTATCTACTATCAAAGAAAACACATTTTGATATTAAAAAGCGCATTTAAGTTACAACCCGCGGCTTCTTTGATGTTCTTAAATAAATAATAAATAAATAAATATTGGACAACATCACATACATTGCTCTGATTCTGCGGTAAGTAGCTAAAGCACTTGTGTTACAGAAATCAGAAACAACGAAGGTACCACAACACCCAGACCCGAGACAATATAGAAAAGTTCGTTTCCCATATTGACCCGACCGGGGATTGAACCCGGAACCTCAGAGATGGCGCGACGCCAAAGTCCGGGACGCTTGCCTCTCGGCTACGGAGGTCGTAAAATATAAAATGAAATTAATAAAATTTACCAAAAATCATGTTTTTACAATTACAGCGAAACAATGACTTTCATCCTAACACGTAAGGAGTCACATCGCATGATAAAAATTAAACCTACATTAGCATGTATTGACTAGTGCCAAATAAAGTAAATTTGTATTATACAGGAATATTTTTTAATTACCAAAAAAATTTTAACCACAGTATCAGTATCAGTTACTTATTACATTTATGTATTTATAAATAAAAAAACGGACTAAGTAATTTATCTCTTTAAAAGAAGTAAATAGTAGGCAATCTATCATTTTACTACGACTAGCGCGCATCAATACTACGTTTTCATTGAATAATCGCATCGTTTCCCTGTTTACGCACACACACTCATAACGCGGGTGTGTGGCGGGAGAGACGCAGCGGGGGCGAGGCACGGCTCGGGCGCAACCCCTCAACCCCGCGCCCGCGCAACCTACTAGTTTCATCTTGACCGTTGACCGTGACCTACTTAACGTCACATGACGCGCGCGCGCGAAATTAATCACTGGACTGAGAATTATTTCTTGTGGACCAGGCCACACGGTTCGTTTTACGGGAGTAGACATGCTCAAGGACGAGGAAGACCGGCGCTCTCACAACACTTGTACGACGACGTGGTTGCGTACTTCGAAGAAGACCCGCGAGGAAGCACTAATGATGCCGCTCGTCAGTTTGGCATATGCTCAGTACTCCGCCTGGAAAATAATTCATTCGGACGGCTTGCATCCATACTATTACCAAAAAGTACAACAGCTGACGTCCGTGGACCGAGCGCCAAGGATTGCTTTGTGTAATTAATTGTTAAACAATCCTAACGCCAATGTATCGTTTTCGAATGAATGCCTGTTTACGCGGATTGGAGTCATTTTTTTTATTGAGATTAAGTGAAGTGTTTATGTTAGTGAACCAAACACAGTTGAAGTGTTAAAGCAGTGAATTTTAGACGCTTTTAACCAAGTGCGACAACAACAAAATGTCCTTATTTCTGTAAAAGGAAACTGACATAAAAGGGCGCGCCTGTGCATTGATAATGAAGGTAAACATTTTGAACAATTACTAAAATCCGTGTAGGTAGATTTTGTGTAGATTTTAGGACAATACAAAAGTAATGCACACAATAAATAGTTCTTTAAATACGCCAAGATTCGTTTCAATTGTAGGTTAGTAGCTACCTAGTTATGAAAACGTGAAATTTTCGACAAATAAGTAGATAACTAAAACGTAACGTAACGTGTTGCAAAACGTAACGTGTCTTTCCTATGCTAGAAAAAGTATTAAGGGAGAGTTAGATTACAAAATGAAAGTGTTTTGACTAATTTGATTATTATTACGCTTACGCGCGGAAGCGCCCTTTTGGAGAACTCAGCTGAGTGGGCGTTGTCAGTGCACTTTCAACCTTATTCCGATGAAATGGGAACTTGTTTTTCTTTGAGAAAGGGAAGTAACCTGCGATAGTGAGACAAGATGTCGTGCGTATTTCATTGATAGGTAGGTATGTTGCGTGCCAATAGTTTCATTGAGTTAAAAGACGGATGTCCACACATTTTTTGTCAATTTCAGTAAAAAACAAAGCGTAATAACTCAGTCATTTTTAATCGAAAAAAAAATCGGTTTGCACTTTTACAATTAAGACCTTTGTCTACATACGTGATTAAATTTTTTATGGTGAATAAAAAATAACGGTGTATTTTATTGCGTGCATTTGTTGAGTGTGTATATGTGTATCTGCACAAACCGAGGTGTAATTATGTTACTTGGTGTACAAGTGCGTAAGGGGATTAGTGTGTGTATGATTAATGTAATGAGATGATAAGTGTATGAGAGTACAATTGATGTGTCTATCATCAATTAATTAAGGACTTAGAAGTTGGGTTCGATCCCCACCTATAACAAACATACCAATAATGTATATTTGTTTTCTGGGTCTAAGTTTGTATTCAACCATGTTTTTGGGTGATGGTTCCCATAACAGGGTGTTCAAACTACTTATTAGGGATCAGGTCAAATATTTAGTTTTTTTATGACTAGCTTTGCCCGCGACTTCAACGTTATTTTGGGTAAAAAAATATCCTATATGGTAATCTGGTATCTCTACGTAGTTCTATCCAAATCGATGCAGTAGTTTTACGTGAAAGTGTGACACACATATATTATTAATTGACGACCTTCGTAGCCGAGAGGCGAACGTGCCGGACTTGGCGTCACGCCATTTCTGAGTCATTGACAGACCGAGGATCGAACGCGGATCCTCGGTCTGTCAATATGGAAAACGAACTTTTATGTATTTTCGCGGGTCTGGGTGTTGTGGTATCGTCGTTGTTTCTGATATTTGTAACAAAATTGCTTAGCCACTTTCCACAGAAACAGAGCAATGTATGTGATGGTGTCCTATGCTATCGATAATATTCGAAACAAAAAAATAGTCCAAATTTTAATCAAGTTTTCATATCTGTAACTTAAAAATAAACATTACATAATTGTTTTAATGGTTTAGGCGTGAAAGACGAACAGACAGACAGAGTTACTTTCGCATTTATAATATCAGTTTTGATTATTGATTTGAGTCTATTAACATTCAACATTCATACAAACTTAATACGAGAGAACCGGACGGTTACAACTCAACGGAGTTATGGACCCAATCTGCAGATAGCTTGGTCGATCTCCGGCTTCACGTCCAAATGTGAGCTTTTATAGGGCATAAAATCCTTGCCTGATGTTACTCTGGTACCTACTTAATGTTATTTTGTTGAGCCTAAATTACTTCTGGAAGTTTTGTCGCGGAACGTTTAAAGTTGTCATAAGATTCTTAGATACTGAAATTCTGTCTTGATTTATTACCATACTTATTTCACGTAAGGCGGCCACTAGACGATCAATTATATTGCGCAATATTTCGAATTGTGCAATATAATTGATTGATTAGGCTGAATATTGAAGATTGTGCAATGATTGAACAAAAGTTTGAGCGATTTTAATTTTTATTGTGCCATATTCTTATATTGTGTAGAGCCAGTATTGTTCAATATTTTTTAGTCTCGGTTTCATCCTGACGCGGAGAACACACACGCGCGCTACATGGCCGGAAAAGATAATCTATAAATTAAGGACTTTATCGTCGAATGTATCAAATTATACAGATAATTACCATCCCTGTGGCATGTCAGGAGCAAAGAATAGCATGTCCGCTTTATAAAAAATGCTGCTCTGTTCGTTTACGATTAGCCATAAGCAACAACACAGCTGCAGCTGCATCTTGTTCGGACATGATGCTCCAACTGAACATGAAAACATTGAGCAGTTAGTATTTTTGTGCATTATAATTGATCGTTTGGATGCAAAGCACCTTTCAATCTTATTGCACAATGTTATTGTAGGTCTAGGGGCCGCCTAAGGTTTAAATTAGATTGGACTATGTGACATTTGTTGATATCCACTTATGTCCGTCATGACGCGAGGGCAATAATTTGTTTCCATGTTGCATGGAATTGTGTGTCTTCATAATCTTTGAAATTATGTTTTGTGCTTTCAAAAGGTCACTTTTCATAGATCTCAATTCTCCTGCCACACGGGCGATACACACGTTAAAATGGTATCCCGGTTTGACCCGTCAACTTACTTTAAATGTTTAAGATTGAAAATCCTGTAAAATTAGGTCCTGAACCGGTTGTCGCTTCAATTCAGGCTTGTATTCATTTTGACAATGCGTAAGTGGAATTTGTTACCAACATAAATAAATGAATTGATTATTATGAGTATCGCTTCTTCGTAGTCTAGTACCTGATCCTAATCGCTAACACAATTCATCTGAACCCATTCAGTTTACACTCATCAAATGTCATGCGGGCCAGTATGGCAATGATAACGGATAGAATACTACGGTATCAAATCTTTTTTCATCGCGATGTGGGTTCCTCTCTTGCTTGCCACCAGGCTGGAAGGGGCCAATATATTACTTAGCTACTATAAAAAAACAATGTTACTAGGATTTTTTTTCGGGCCATAATTATCACTCGACAAGATCTTACATTTTTTTTTAATGGAGAGTCCATTAAAAAAAATCGCGTCTCTGGATAACGCGATGATTCCGCGAATGTCAAGTGTTTAGAGAGACACGTTATTTTACGTAAAATGCGCGGTGGTGAGAGCGAATTCATTTCTTAACCTAATAACCGCCAACTACTTCTATAGAAGTTCAGGATTTTCGTGCCGTCAACGCCACTACTTCTATAGAAGTTACTCATTGTACCTACTTTAATTAAATACCTTTACGGTGCATTAAACATTTGTTTCTCTTGTAATTTTGTAAGATGGACAGGATTGAAGCCCATTTTTGTTATTTCGCCAGAAGAAACAGGCTTTATAGTGTTTTAAAACAGATAAAAACAAAAACGCCTGAAATATTTTGGTGTCCCATACGCCAACGACTTCATATCAAGTAGGCTAGTGATGTGACGCGATAGTTGCATTCATTACAATCCAACATGTTTACTTTGTTTTGTTCCATACAAATATTCATAGATTTTATGATTGACAATTAATTCCGGTCTGAAAATAACGTATTACATAATAAATATTAAAATTAATTTATTTCACGAAGATCCTTACTAATATTATAAATCGGAAAGTGAGTTTGTTTATTTGTTCCGCTTTCACGACATAACTACTGAACCGATTGCTTTTAAATTTTGCAGACGTATAGTTAGAAGTCCGGATTAAATAATAGGTTCCTTTTTATCCCGAAAAAAAAAACTGATATTCCCGAGGGAACACAAAAATATAGTTTGCTTGATGGATGGATTGGAGATGACGCTGTGTGGCGTTTTAATCAAGGTAAAATATTGTAAACGACTATAAACATGTAAATTTAGAAGCTAAATGATACGATAATGAATCCCTGAAAATGAGGAATTCCAAATGACGTACAATTTATTTTAACGCCTAAACTGATTTTTACATCTACTTAGGTATATAATATAGTGTACTATTCAGTTTTTGTTTAACAACTAAAGCGTTTTTCCGTGGAAATGAGAAGTTTTCTTATAGTTGTGCTTTATACTGCAATATAACCAAATTCCAAGCGGGCGAAGCCGCGGGCGGAAAGCTAGTTAATTTACAATTTATTTAGGATCTTCGATATTGCAACACCCATCCCTACGCAATGACAAGATTTCAGTGCTACGAGCGCCACCAACTTCTATGCAAGTAAACCTGTGACGTCATAAGCGTACAGGTGTCAAGGTCATTGTGTCATAGTGCCGGCCGTTACAAGCGTGCGCTCGTCTGTTTTTTCTTTCGTACAATAAACATTAAATATAATTATCGAAAATATAAAAAGTAAAATATCGAAAGGTAAACTTACACAAACTATAAAAAGTTATAAAATATACGAATAATAACTTACCATTCCTTCTTTTGTCTTACTTTTCATTGTAACATACTTGTTATAATTTATTACTACCGTACAAGAGCCGTCTTTTCTTAATCAAATCGTCTAGAGAGATAAAGAGAGATTCAGTCAAGGTGAAGAAAGAAAATCATAGACAACACTTCTATTTGAGATATTTATCTTGCCACGAGCGCCAACGACTTGATATGAAGTCAACGGACTACGTTATAAAATGAATAGTGAAGTGCCTTTTATAATAAATGTGTTGCAAGATTATGCATGTATTTTTGTCTATGATAATAGATACTCGTTTTTCATACTAAAAATGTTCATAAAATAAAACAAATTACTATTATAATGTATCAGGGTTTATTTATATTTGCAAAATTTAAAAATAAATCTTGATTTAGACATCAATTTTTTATATCGATATGACGTTAAGCCACTTCCTTGCTTTCGTACTATAGATACTGTTATACATTTATACGTTGGCGTACAGCGGGCCACTACGTTTAAGATAGCTGGGCTGGGTAAAGGTTAAATGAGATCTTTATTCTCGCATAACACCTAAAACAGACAAGTACAACACAATATAGACAGCCCAACATTAGTAGAGGAACAGAGAGAGAGAATAATTATTATAATTGAATATCATACAAATAAATATATTACACAATAATTTTACAACAGAAAGCGAAGATAGAGTTAAAAGATTAGTGAAATTAACGGGACGAGGATTCCAATATTTACTTCGAAACATTATTAAGTTTTGATGGCAATACCAAGACGTGTATATGTGTGTGTGCGTCTAACGTTGATATGTCATCGTGTGTACGCGGGACTTTGATCTGCTTGTTAAGAAAGTTTATATCTTTGTTTTCTCTGTGTTTCCCGAACTTTGGCTCATAATTGGTGCAGTTAAAACAATTGTGTCATTAAAAGTTCTCTGTGTTCGTGAAAGTACTTTCTTTAATTTATCGGTCATTATAAACTGATGTTCTTACAAAAACAGTGTGAAGCGCCGTGCATTTCTTGTTTGTGAACACTGCCTTATTGCGTGTGGGATGTAAAAAGTAAAGTGTCAAGACTTCGTCATTGATATCAAGTCATTGCCGCTTAGGATTCGCAACGCAGGTAAATGTTAACACTTGACATGGGCAGATTTTGTCTAAAGACGCGAGATTCAAGTCTATAAAAAAAATTACCGCGCTCTTAACAATCGATAAAATTAAGTGTGGAAACTGCTGATTGGCTGGAAATAGGAGTGCCGTGTGCTATCAGCCAATCAAAAATATCGAAACTGTTATCGACTCATGCGAGAAATTTAACGTATTTCGCATGCTTGTGGGATTGTGTGTGCGATTTAAAAAATAAAGTGTCACGCCTTCGTCATTGATTTAGTCATGTTTACAGTAAATGCGGTTTGGTAATGACTATAATAATTTATAGTAGATCTGCAAAAGAAAAACGCCGAGAGACGAGCACGCCTAACTTTGGGGTCCTGGGTCCGATTGCCGGTCGGGTCAAAATAGAAAATGTCCTTTTGTAATTTGTATATTGTCTCGAATTTGGGTGTTGCGGTAAAGTCGTTGTTTCTTTGTCAGACAGACACGAGTGCTTTAGCTACTTACCACAAAATCAGAGTAATGTACGAGTATGTAATAACTTAGCAGCATTTGCTGAGGTTGAACCCAAATTTACCTAACAAGGCTTTTTAAGTTTTGCGTTGATTGTCTTGCTTTGTGCTCGTCTGATAATTTTGTGATGGTCAATGAATGTATTTCTTTCTTTCTTTATTACTAGCCATTGCCCATGAGTTCGCCCGTATTATTTCTGGTCTAAAAGTATCCTACATGTTAAATCTAGTATGTCATCTTTCTTCTTAAAAAAATCATCCAAAACCGTTCCCTAGTGTATACATACAAACTTCCGAATTTGATATCAAAATAGTTTGGCCACGCCTAGGCCTGTCTTTTTGGAACTCAGTACAGAACCAAACTTTATTGTGTACGTCATACGTCTGAAAATTGAGATCGCATAACCGAGTTCAAATGCAGTTCTTACTTTACGTACAATTAACCTTTTTCTCGGCAGCCGCGTAAATGCATCCAGCACACAATGCGGTACAAGTTACTCCTCATCTTCGCTGCGATATAAACACTTTTGTTGCGCCAGGGTTGCTGGATCCAAGACTCGCTTGCGCTTGATGAGATTTTAATTTTCTTTCCAGAATGGATTTCTCTTTTAAGATGCAGTGATGCATGCACGAAGTTCTTAATTTAAGGGTACGTTTATTAAGTACTAGCTTTTATCCGCGATTTCGCTCGCGTTTAATTTGGAGTAACACGGTTCCCCTTTCCTGGTTTAAACCACAGAAGCGAACTCTAAACAGAACAATGTTTTAATACTATTTTATCATTTGGGGATAGAACTCAATGATTCTGGGCATTGTGCACACGCGAGCACGCTACATAAACTTTTCCATGCATTCGTTTGTCATAAAACCTTTTATTCATAGAGGGAAATGCCTACTACATCGTCACTCCCTGCGGGGAAAACCCCCTCGTGACCGGGGTAATGGACGCCGGGCTTACCCCACGCCTGGCGTCTTCGGTCCCAGCATTGGATTTGCTGTTCCGCTTCACTACCTACCGCCATTGCAAACGCCCGCGATTCTAACTTCAGCTCTTTTTCCGAGCCAAATGGAGTGCTGAGACCCACCGGCCGCAGAGGATAGGGAGGCCGACAAACGCAATACCGTATCCTCCTCTTCCTCGGCGGCCCCACCACGACGCGATTCGCGCCCTGCGTGGCAATGCGCCAGCCACTGCCGGGTCGTGGAGGACTGCCTGTCCTCTTCTTCCTCCGCGATCCACCTCTGCCCTTGTGAGCTTGTCGCAGACAAGACTGGGTGACAAGACCAGCCTCAATGCACCGGGTCAAAGGGTTACTGAGCCCCTAATCGATACAAATGCGCGTTTGCGGCGCAACAAAATTATTGAACATGTGCAATGGTATACTACTTTAAAGCGCCTTTACGAATGTCATCGATGCTTAAAAAATACGCCAAGTGTACAGACTCTTGTTGATTTATTGAACTGTTCAAAGTTCTTTTACTTTGGATATATGTGTTGATTCGTAACAGGATTGCTGTGTTTGTGCCGAATTTAAATAGTGTAAAAATGCAGCGTACGGGCAACCCTCGAGAGATATCATTTCCTCGGCGCGGCGCAGGGCGGGAAACTGATATTAATTTCCAACAGTTTCATTTCATCGCTTTGTACTCCATTGTTTATTCGCCAGATATTTTTTCATCGTTTCGCGAGCGGCGGATTTAATTGTTGTTTTATTGTGGGTTAAATTGTTATGCGGCGAGCGTAGGTGCCCCCTGTCGGAGGAAATAGGGTGCTGGGGTTAGCTCTGGGGATAAAGCTTTTTAATTTATACCTTAAAGCGATACATAAGTATGCCAAAGTATAAATTGTCAAGGATTTGGTGCAGGTAAGGAAAAGCATGGTCGATTGGATTGATGAGTTTTGAGTTATTTATTGCTAGCTTACAACTAGTTATAAATAAATCACCGAATCCTGAGATAGCTATAGAACACCGAACACCTTTGTACTATTGTAAAATGGTCAATTTCTTCACGAGATTGTCAGAAATAGACTTCGCGGAAAAAGCTTAGTTGCCATCTAACATAAGCCAAAGTTATCACGTTTTGCCACGTTAATTAATTTAAAACTAGACGACCCACGACTTCGTTCACCCAAATAAAAATGGTTCTATACGTATTGTCAAATCTTAACTATCCTTTTACCAAAACATAACCTAATCATTCGGTAGGTTTTGCGGGAAATATTATAAAGAGAGGCAGGGCATAGCGATTTATCGTTCGAACTGGAGTAGCCCGACTGGTGAAATACCTCCACCTTACAGTAGACCGCAGCCAAATAACAATCACTTATGTGTTGTTGTGTTCCTGCGTGTGAGTAAGGTTTCCAGAGTTCCTGGGGGGTGCTAAATTAGTAGCAGAGGTCAAGCCTTTGAAGGCTTGACCTCTGCTACTAATTTACTTAATTAATTTTTTACCTTGAGGTAAGGGTGACAAGTCTAGTAAACAGATTTATTATGCTGTACTTGTCCTTAAGCTAGGACCTCATTACCACTTAACATCAGATGGGATGAGGTCAATCTTAAAGTGCAATATAAATAAAAATACCAAGAACACATTCAGACACCCAAACATTCTTAGAGGCTTTCGCGTTTATTATATTTGTAGGCTATGTTAAATGGAATGGATAAATAAAGGATACATTAAATATGTTAAATGGAATATCAGTAGGATATGGAATTAAATGCAATATTCAAAATGGAACGCGAAAGTCCCTAATCCTACAATGAAGCTTGAACCGCAAACAACTCTGTAAGGGCTCTAAGTCACCGGTTCATTGTGCATTCCTCGCCAACTGCAACTGTAGTGCAGCAATAAATTGTGCGCCGCTTTGATCACGGTCGCAGTACCAACTAATGTATTGCGGGAGGCGAGCAATGCAATTCTTAAATGTAACGATGCAGACGCATTAAGACGATCACTCTACGACACTGTTCAGTGTTTGCAACTTTGTAAGACCTAATTTATGGTAAATCTACTTGCAGGTATAATTCATTTCATTTCAAACCATCGGCAATGCTGCTTGAGATTACAGTCATATACTATAACTAGCTTTTACTAACTAACTAGACGAAATTCGTAGCTGAGGAGAGCCAGCCGGATTCTGGCGTCGCATCATCTCTGAGGTCCCGGGTTCGATCCCCGATCGGATGTGGGTGTTGTGGTACCGTCGTTGTTTCTGATTTCTGTAACACAAGTGCTTAAGCTTCTTACCACGGAATCAGAGCAATGTATGAGATGTTTTTTATCTATCGCTACTAATATTATAAGTGCGAAAGTAACTCTGTCTGTCTGTTACGCTTTCCCGCTTCAACCTCTCAACCGATTTTGATAAAATTTGGCATAGGTATACGTTGAACCTCAAGAACGGACATAGGCTTTTTGTTAGAAAGTAAGGGGGGGGGGGGGGGTTAATGCCACCTTTGAAAGTTTATATCGGAAAATGTTTATTTTTTTAAGTTAGAGATATGAAAGTTGGCACAAATATAGCTCTATTACAATTTGAGACAATTTTTTTGTTTCGAATATTAGGGGAGATAACTAAAATCACTCTCGACCTATTTATTTATATGTTTGGGAGCTACAGTTCCCAGATAAATTAATTAGTGTTAGTTATATAATTAGGAGGGCCAAAAAAAACAGTCATTTAACTAGACTGCGTCTGTGTGTGTCACTGTACCAATAATATGTATGTATATTACTTTTGTGGATGATACCACATAAGAAAACGGCTCTGAAAATAAAAAGTGCTACCCACTATGACCCCCTCGCACTCTCTCCCTCATCATAATCATAATCATCATAATCAATTCATTTATTCATGGTTACAAGTAACACTTATGCATCGTCAAAATGAATATAAACCAAAATTGAAGCTACGTCCGGTTCGGAACCTAATCCTACCGAGAAGAATCCGGCAAGAAACTCAGTAGTTATCCTAATCTTTACAATATTTGGAACTAGAGAACTTAACAATATGGTGTGCGAGCGAGCACACAATCATGTCCATATATGTTTATCATTGAAATATTCATCAAGTTTGTAGTACCCTTTTTTCATTAAACATGATTTAACATAGACCTTAAATTTTTGCATGGGTAAGTCAATAATATCTTGCGGTAACTTGTTTAATATTTTTATACTTAATCCAACGAATGTTTTACTGGTCTTGCGAAGCCTATGGTTTGATCTCTTCGTCTATTGATAGCGCTTTGATAGCGCTAGTGAAATATATTGAAACTATAGCTGCCACTGTTGACTTGTTTTCCATTATAAAACTGCTTCAGCTGCGTCGACTTATGCAATCTTGTGAAACTTTACGTTAAATCATATTTGCTAATTACCCATAAGAAGTTACAAAGGTCTTGCTCTACCAAAAAAAGTTTCTGCCCTGTCTACTAACAGCGTGATTCGTGACAAGGTAAGTCCTGCGGGGACCGGTATAAAAAGACGCCCACTCGGCACGGGACGTAGATTAATGAGTGACTGGCGACAAATTCTCGCAGCCGTAAGTCTCCCCGGCTTGGTTAATGACTCGGAAGCCGAACCGACTGTAGTTTACTTGCTGAGGTGGAGGCGGGGATGTTAGGACTTAGTTTGAGAACGTTGCACTGGGTTGGATGCAATTTCGATGCAGTGGTCCTGTGGCAAAGGCAAGTCTTTTTTATTAATAAAGATTACATAAGTAATACTTATGTATAGTCGAAACCTCCGGTTGGGAACCTATAACTACCGAGAAGATACCGGCAAGAAACTCAGTAGTTTTATTTTTAGTAGAAAGATGAATGCATGGGCTAGCCATTTTTAAGATCGTTACCCAAAAAAAGGACCCTATTACCTAGACTTCGCCATATGTCCGTCTTTAAGATGATTTCAGATTTCATCCAGATGTTTAACTTTTGACAAGATTGTATTTTTTTACTTTCCTACCTACAATGCTATGAAGTTTGTTGGGGTGAAGGAGTATTTGTAATTTAATTTAAAGTAGATATATAGAACCGATTTGGCTGAACTTTTGCAAGCATGTGTAAATCGGATGGCCTATTACTCCATCAAATGGAATGCCATATTATTCCATTTGATGGAGCTAATAGCTTGCTCTTGCTATCGAATTTGGGCTTATTTTATTCGTTTTGAGAAGTTCTTAGGTTTTAAATTTATGATCAAGTTAGAAGGTGGACATTTGAAATCTTTGGTAAAACATCACCCAAGTTAATAAAACAAATGCGATAAGAGTAGTACTTAATTGCAACCCAACTAAAATTATTTCCCAATAAACTACTGCGAATGTTAACGCGTTTATGGAATGCCATTTTTAAATAAAAAGAGTTAAATATAACAGTCATGGCAGAAATGGTATTCCATTTTTAAACAAAAAAAGTTAACGAATGGAATGGAATTTCAATAGTTTCTAAAAATGTGAGATTTCTGTGACTGAAATTCAGCTGGTTAAGCGAAAAAGCTTACAAATGCTTTAAACTGACAGAATAAATGTCTGTCTCTGTGTGTTTACACGATCTCACAATAAACTACGAACACCACAACTAAGATCTTTCCATTTTAATTCCACAGAAAATGGACTTACCTAATTTGACAACGAAAATGCAGCAAGAGAGAGATGTGCAAAAACATAATTAGAGATAAGACATGTACGATTTAGTTGATGGACCTGAAAAGTTTCTTATTTTTAAAATAAAATAAAATAAATTCGCCAGACACCACACCAATCACCAATGGTTTCCCCTTGTACTACGAGTACCAGACGATGGATACTAACTGGGGGCGTCATCCCAGCACACCCAGACCCAAGTCAATTTAGAAAAGTTCGTTTTCCAAATTGACCTGACCGTGAATCGAACCCGGGACCTTTCGCGCTTTGGCCGCCTACCTTAGCCACTGCGCCTCCGAGGTCGAAACAACGATTTGGCTACAATGTTTGACATCCTTCGCAGTATTTTGGATAATGATTGAATAATTCCAGCCTTAGGAACCAAAAAACTTATCGGTCCGGCAATTTAAAAAAAATCATTTGTTTACACTTTTACAGTTCAATATTAGTTCTGTGCACGACATAAGCGCGGTGCAAAGTTAGATTTTTTTTTCTGTACAATAGGTACACTGACAAGATCCACGATCTAAGTTAACCCGACACTATACCGAAGACATCCCGGACGTCAGCCTGAACGAGATCAGAATGGCTCTCAAGCAGCTTAAAAACGGTAAAGCACCGGGTGATGACGGAATCACAACGGAGCTTCTGAAGGCGGGCGGCAAGCCGGTCCTAGTGGCCCTTCAGAAGCTATTCGATTCTGTCATCCTCGGGGGCATCGTTCCAGAGGCGTGGACCAGGAGCGTGGTGGTGTTGTTTTTCAAGAAGGGTGACAAAACCCGCTTGAAAAATTATCGACCTATCTCGCTCCTGAGCCACGTCTATAAGTTGTTTTCGAGAGTCATTACAAATCGACTCTCGCGCAGGTTCGACGACTTCCAGCCTCCTGAACAAGCCGGTTTCCGAAAAGGCTTTAGCACCATAGACCACATACATACGCTGCGTCAGATTATACAGAAGGCCGAGGAGTATAATCGGCCTCTGTGTCTAGCGTATGTGGACTATGAGAAGGCCTTCGATTCAGTCGAGACTTGGGCGGTGCTGCAGTCCCTCCAGCGGTGCCAAATTGACTATCGGTACATCGAAGCGTTGAAGTGTTTGTATCGAAACGCCACCATGTCAGTTCGAATCCAAGATAGAGGCACGAGACCGATCCCACTGCAGAAAGGTGTCAGACAGGGGGACATAATTTCCCCGAAACTGTTCACCGCTGCATTGGAGGACGTCTTCAAGCTTCTCGATTGGACCGGACTCGGCATCAACATCAATGGCGAATACATCACTCACCTTCGATTCGCAGACGATATCGTGGTCATGGCAGAATCCCTGGAGGACCTTGGCACAATGCTCAATGACCTCAGCAGTGTTTCCCAACGGGTTGGTTTACGGATGAACATGGATAAACCAAGGTAATGTTCAATGTCCATGTGACTCCGGCACCAGTATCTGTTGGGAATGCGATTCTCGAAGTTGTCGATCATTACGTCTATCTGGGACAAACTATCCAGTTAGGCAAATCCAACTTCGAGAAAGAGGTCAACCGACGAATCCAACTCGGCTGGGCAGCGTTCGGGAAGCTTAGGCATATCCTCACGTCCAAAATTCCCCAGTGCCTGAAGAGAAAGGTCTATGACCAATGTGTTTTACCAGTGATGACTTACGGAACTGAGACGTGGTCTCTGAATGTTGGCCTCATAACGAAGCTCGAAGTTGCGCAGCGTGCTATGGAGAGAGCTATGCTCGGCGTTTCCCTACATGATCGGATCCGTAATACGGAGATCCGTAGAAGGACCGGTGTATCCGACATAACCCGAAGAGTTAGCACGCTGAAGTGGCAATGGGCAGGCCACATCGCTCATAGGACCGACGACCGTTGGGTAAAGAGGGTCCTCGAGTGGCGACCACGTACCGGACGACGCAGCGTGGGGCGGCCCCCAACACGATGGACTGACGACATCGTCAGATGTGCGGGGAGCCGCTGGATGCAGATAGCGCAGGACCGCGCGTTGTGGCGTTCTGTAGGGGAGGCCTATGTCCAGCAGTGGACAAAAAGAGGCTGATGGATGGATGGATGGATAGGTACACTGACATGACAGTCAAGAGCATAATATGAGTATCTCAACATAGTTAAACTGATTGGATAAATATACACATCATGACAATTTTTGTGAGTGATTTAATATTGAATAACAATCGATTAGTTAAATATCCGTCAGAGAGAATTTCACAATACTGTAATTATACTTCAAATAAGCTTTTAAAATAAATGTTACCACCAGACATAGCTAGAACATAGATTATTTATTAACATGGTCAAATGAATTGATTATGACAGTGGTTAAACCGACGTTATAGCAAAATTTGTATTTATTCCACATACTTCTTCTGTACTATCAGTAAAAAATATAAATATTATGAATTTGGGACAGCAGATCTTGATTTCGACGGTAAATACAATTCACACGTTTAGTGTTAACAGCAACGAGTAAGCCAAAGGACTTTTTTTATAAAAGCACAGCATATTGGCTCCTCCCAGCCCGGTGGTAGGCAAGAGGAACCCACATCGTGATAATAGAGGATTTGATACCTGAATATACGGATAGGAATCCGTTAGCATCGCAACGCTAGCTACGCAACATGTTTCTTAACACCCCTTTAGAAGAAACCATATGAGAGAAAGATTTAAGACTTTTGCAATTTAGAGTAGGTACAAAGTTACCAAAGTCGGAGGTAGAAAGGATCTATCCCCGATCCAAAGAATGCTAGAGATGAATGAAAGAAAGATACCGTATGTAGAATGAATGCACCTGTAGTGTATGCAAGAACTTGTATGAAAGAGTAGATACAGACAAACTGTTAAAATAGGCTTCGATAAATGTTGAAGGCAGGCGTTAAAAAAAAGTAATCCGGCTTCCAGCGCCTACAACTGCCCTGAAGCCAATCGTCTGGACAAAATAACTAAACACATTCCAGCTCATTATCCTTTGACGAAAACAAAGTCCGAAATCGCGTGGCACCTCGACTCGTATCTCATTTAATTTACCAAACAGTTTTTCAACGTTGATGACCCACGTGGGAGCACCGCGACGCCCTGTTTGTGCCCAATGATAATTAAATCCGTTGACATTGGACCGATTTGTTTTCGAGTAATTTGGCAACGTATTTTCGACTTTAGGCTCGCGTACGTGCCGGCCATGTTTCGTGGGAAACGAGGACATAGCTACACAGTGGGTAAGTTATCAAGTGTGCATGTTCCATATTTGTTTTTGGCCCTGAATGGGCCAGTGAACGAAAAAAATATGGAATAAATCATGTCAAATTAATATCAACCGAACGTAATATCTACCGTTGGTAGATAAATACATAGATACACTGTAATACACAGAAAGACACAGAAAATTGGTTTTGTTGGTAGCCAAGCAAAAAAAAATTGGACTAGACTGCGCAACGTAATTATCACTGCATAATCTTGTATCATCCTCCAATAGCTATTTCGTCACGGTATAAGAAACTACTAAGACAGGTTAATAAGAAATACATGTTTGTATACTATACTATTATGTTTTATTTAAGCTTTCAAGAAGTATGTACTTGTTAGATCTCACAGGGTTTCGTTAGTGAACATTAGATCTTAGATCTACATGAAGTTAGCCACCCTTCTATAGGGTATTTAACATGTCGCTGAAACCAATAGGCGCGAAAAATCAGTGGATAATCTGAAAAAAACTGGTATAAGCATGTGAAGCTACGGCGGGCCGCTAGTTTTATAAAAACACAAATATTTATCAGATCTATTACTTCAGATAGCCTGTAAACTGAACTTGTATTACCAAAACGTATAACCCAAGTTAATGTATTGTTAGGTATCCTTAAATAAATGAAGTCCTTAATTAAGTGTAGCCATGCGCTCGTGCGGTCACTATAACTGTTCGCTAACGAATGGCCTCTATTAATTTTTTCAGTCAATTTTATTATGTGAATTAGCTCGCGTCTTCAAATCGACCATTATCGTAACCCTTCTGGAGAACAGATTCAAAGTCAAAGTCAATTCATTTATTCATGTAGGTTACAAGTAACACTTATGCATCGTCAAAATGAACACAAACCAAAATTGAAGCTACAGCCGGTTCGGAACCTAATCCTACCGAGAAGAATTCGGCAAGAAACTGGCAAGATTTCTGCTACCAATACATACACACTTTACAAATACGTATATATGTCATTGTAAAATGGCTCCTAGCTTCGCTATACTCGCAAAAGTGCGGATTCATGTCGCAACAGTTTTGAAGTGCATAATTCCCGTTTGACGCGGCACAGCTGCTATGAGAGCCGTTTTTGACACGTTCCGACAAAAAGCTGACTTCGTCACACAACGCGTCAGAGTTGACACTAATAAGTTTTGTCATTGTTTTAGTCATGCACAAAATGTCCAATTTCAGCATAAAACTTAGACGTGTCGACGCACTTATCTTACTGCCTCTGTAGTGTAGCGGTTGAAGTATTGAGTCATGAACATCGTGTCCAATATTTTTTAATAACTCATCCCTTAAGGGGGTACATAGGGGGTTTGGAAGTTTGTATAACTTTATACTACTACTAACTTAAAATAACTGTTAGCAGTGCTATAGTATGAATAGCTTATCAAGGTAAATAAGTGTTAAATATATTTTGTTTATGTCTAAATTATTAAAAAATCCACTAATTGACAAGTCTATGCGAACGAAGTCGCGGGGATGTAAGTTTATTTATATATATTATTAAGGCAAAATTTATGTTTTCATTTTATTTTGTAAATCTACTTGATGAACTAAATAGGATGGTTGTTTTTCACGGAGCCATCGCCATTATCAGTTCTATATAGACTATTTCACGAATTCAGAAACAGCCTGAACTGATAATGACAGCATCGTCGGTCCCTATCAAATAATTCACAAGCAAACTGAGGCAGAAATTAATGTAAGTTACCTCTCAACGGTTTCCAACCTAGCCCAGGAAACCATTCTCACTTAAGAAAGTTCCAATGAGCGGGAGTCTTTGTTTCGGAGCCGTTCGGGTTATAGAAGCGATTTGTCATTGTCGATGGTTCCGCCGCCATGTTTTATTTATCGGCACCCATTATGGACCCCGTCGAAATATATGGCGCCGCAATGGACCACTGCTCGCCGAATGGACGATTTAAGTTGATTTTATTGTTTATAGCGCCCCCTAGCGGTTGATATCCGACATATTGGCGCGTATTTTGGGAAAGATTTAATACAATTTATGTTTGCGAAATAAATGAATGGCGCTTTCCGAGTTTTTACCGCTTGCTTGTTCAATAACCATTATTTAACCACTAAAAGCCCACTCGTTCGCATATCCGTGAAGCAAGTGCTATTTTAAACTCTGTTTTATTTTAAAATTGGAGCTGCTTTTGGTTTTTGTGTAATGGCTGTGAATACACAAAAAATATTCAGATTTCTGTTGAACTTTTTCGATGGAGGTAACGTTATGATGTATGTTTTGCAATTTAAAAACTACACGCATGTAGAGGGTGAAAATGCACGTATGACATGATGTGAAACTTTACATTGATTTTTAATTAGGTGTACTAAATTGACAGCTGTCGGCAAAATATATTTTTTTAAATGTTGCCAACTGTTGTGGCATGAACTATTTTACCAATTCAGTTGAAATAATGTGTCCTCATCGTAATTAAGTTTTTTTACAAATATTATTACAAAATACATGTTATTCGCAATAATATCTGTAAATTAATGTTTGACTTTGACATAATACTAACGATCAAAATATAAATAATAAATAAATGAATATTGGACAACATCACATACATTGCTCTGATTATGTGGTAAGTAGCTAAAGCACTTGTGTTACAGAAATCAGAAACAACGACGGTACCACAACACCCAGACCCGAGACAATACAGAAAAGTTTGTTTCCCATATTGACCCGACCGGGGATCGAACCCAGAACCTCAGAGATGGCGCGACGCCAAAGCCCGGTACGCTCGCCTCTCGGCTACGGAGGTCGTCAAATTTTTGTATATGTCACCGTAAGATTGTGAAAATCGTTAGATTACAATCTATCTCGCATGATTGTAAACTGTCGACAGATTGTGAACTGTAACTTAGGATTGCAATTTAACGCATTATTTTTCGCTTCATTGTAATCTATCGAAGTGAAACCGTTAAATTGCAATCTGTCCCGCGTCAAACTGTCAACTGTCCAAAAGTTCTTTCTGATTGGTCGGTTTATTGTATGAGCGACCAATCACGACCAGCCTTTCTATGTCCCCGTAAAGTTAAGAATGAAATTAAATTCAAATCATTTCTTTTATTTAAAGAAATATAGATGTCGTTTAAATTAAATAAATGCAATTTTAAAAAAACTTCAAGTATTTATTTACTATTAAGTAGGTAATCAATAATCCTAACATACGTTAAGAAATAATTGTACCGAAATATTTATTCTTCAAACACTCAAAATTTTAATTGAAAATTACAAAAAAAAAAAGGAAATATTTAAGAAACTCTTATAAAAAGAATATTTAGTCTTTTAAACATACCATACATTAATAGTATTAGGTAAGACAACAAACGAAATGACAAACAAATATGGCGAATGACGAGGTGGCGCGGGGCACATAACTCTCAACCAATCAGCGCGCGAGATGCATTTCGTTCTACGTCAGTTCACAATTTGACCGATTCCCATCGATAGATTACAATATAGCGAAAAATAATGCGTTGAATTGCAATCATAATGTTACGGTTCACAATCTGTCGACAGTTTACAATCTCGCGAGATAGATTGTAATCTAACGATGTATATGTCACCGTAAGATTGTAAAAATCGTTACATTACAATCTACCTCGCGAGATTGTAAACTGTCGACAGATTGTGAACCGTAACTGGGGATTGCAATTTAACGGATTATTTTTCGCTTTATTGTAATCTATCGAAGTGCAACCGTTAAATTACAATCTGTTAGGCGTGAAACTGTCAACTGTCCGAAAGCTCTTCCTGATTGGTCGGTTTATTGTATGAGCGACCAATCACGACCAGCCTTTGTATGTCCGCGTAAAGTAGGAATGAAATTCAATTCAAATCATTTCTTTTATTTAAAGAAATAGTGATGTCGTTCAAATAAAATAAATGCACTTCAAAAAATCTTCAAGTACATATTTATTTACTATTTACTAGGTAATCAATAATCCTGACATACGTTGAGAAATAATTATACCGAAATATTTATTCAATAAACATTCGAAATTATAATTGAAAATTACAATAAAATGAAACAATTATTTTGTCTTTTAACACAAATTAAAATTGGAAAATTTTAAGAAACTTTTATAAACAAATATTTAGTCCTTTAAACCTACCATAAATTAATAGTATAAAGACAACAAACGAAATAACAAACAAATATGGCGAATGACGGGGCGGCGGGGGGCACATAACTCTCAACCAATCAGCGCGCGAGATGCATTTCGTTCTACATCAGTTTACAATTTGACCGATTCCCATCGATAGATTACAATATAACGAAAATTAAGGCGTTAAATTGCAATCATAATGTTACGGTTCACAATCTGTCGACAGTTTACAATCTCGCGAGATAGATTGTAATCTAACGATTTTTACAATCTTACGGTGACATATACAATCTTACGGTGGCATATATAATTTCAAGTTGTGTAGTTTGAATCTGTAACTTAGAGTGCGATATAATGAATAATTTGCTAAATTATCTATTTTACCGAAAGATTTTGAATAAAACAAGTAAATAAAAAAATATATGTTGAACTTTTTCAATATTTGGCATATATTCAATGATCATATAAAAATGGAGCGATGCGAGCATCATTGTATATTTAAGTACCTAATCGTAAATCATTATAATTTTATAAAGAGTAAGAGTCTAGTTTCTTGTCGGTTCTTCTCGACATCATCAACATTCCGAACAAGGCGGTATAATACTGAACATGACTAAGCTGATGATTCATGAATGCTTTTGTAAAGCTTACATGGATAAGTAAGTACACTTTCTATTCTTCTAACCATCAGAACGTCTTGATATTTATATCGGTAACGTCGGTTTGCTAGCTAAATCAGAGCTAGACGAGGCACAGACAATTGACTAGATGACGTCACAGTTCAAAGCTGACCTCAATGCGGTAGGCAGGCGCCGGACATGGATAGGAAATTGGTTTAGCTGAATGAAAGGTTAAAAAGATGTTGGCATAGACAAAACGACACTAAGTCCAGTACTTTGGGTTTAATTTGAAATGTCATTCCATATACACTAACATTATGAACGTGAAAATTTAGAAGAATGTCGGGAGGGAATAGATTTGCTTACTTTACCGCTTCTGCGGGGAAGGCAACCCATATACAAACTCTCTGCATGACCCAAGGGTGGACTGGTACAGAATGCACCGCACCTAGCAAGCATACCACCAAGTCCACCTGTTGTACTTCTTAGGCAATAAAGTATTAAAATAAAAAGATAAATAAAAATGTGGCGTGTGTGGGACTTACCTGCTTTGAAAGAACGGGGACCACCCGAACTAAAAACAACCGGTTGGACCTTACCACCTTTGTGGTGGTGTTATGGGAAATCGTATCAACATGACCAGAACACAACTGGCAAAACAGCTGTATATACAGCCTTGTCTTCTCCCAACGGTGGTCAGGGAGAGAAGGGATGGCCTATCCCATAAATTTTAAACTTGGCGAAACACTTCTGAAGTTTTCTATGTATTTCCTTTGATTGAAGAATATCATCTCCCCTTGAGATTTAGAATTTGCATCCACGACCTTCACTTACCTATTGCGCGTGCTGCTCATCTGCAAGTTATCTTAGGCGATGTTATGTCTGTTTTATGAAATAAAACTAAACTTAGACTTCCATTAGTGCATTAGTTGCAGAAATGTTTGAAAAAACGCGGAACCTCGGAAACCTTGTCATCAGAATAGTTTTTTCAATACTTATGCGGCATGAAGCTCTATAAACAATTGTTAAAATCTATATCCCCTATATCTCTTATCAAGTCTTTTCGGATTATCGTGTATAAGCATCGTACATTAAAATGTATACGTTTACGTATTTCACCAGAAATAGGTAAACGTATTTCTGGTGTAATAACAGCAGTTCCATTTTGCTTGCCCGTAATCAATTGGCAATCAAGATTAGCCAATGATCGCTTCGCATCGTTCGTACATGGAAAAAAACACAATACTCGTATGTGCCCAGGTGAATTGTAACTGCGGAATTCCTATTTCCGCAAAAACAAGTTTCTTTAAAATATAATCGTAAAATCATCGAACTGAACTATAATAGCTTTTCCGTTAGATCCCACGCGGACGAAGTGCATAACGAATAGGTTTCATCCCACTTTGAGATTGCATGAGTTATCATCTACATGGATTGAGTGTAGATTCATTGTCCAACCAACCTTTCTTACTGTCACGAACATTCGAATGAATTGTAAATATTAAAACAGAAAATGTTTATCTCCCCTTGCGGTGCGGGAACCGAAGCCACGACTTTCACGTATCGCGCGTGCTGCTCTTATCAACTGAGCTAACCGCAAGTTATCGTAGGCGATGAAATTTTTCTGCTGTATCAACCGTTAGCCTCCGTCCGTTAGGTTAGCTCAGTTGGTAAGAGCAGTACGCGCGATACGTGAAGGTCGTGGGTTCGATTCCCGCACCGCAAGGGGAGATAAAAAAATAATGTTTCTAATATTTAAAGTTCGCTAGTACGGCGTAAAGTACTATAGAAATAATAGAATCGTTTAACATTCGAAACGTCTTTTCTTGTATGTGTAACGTATTCGCGACCAATTATTGAGTTACTATCTTGCTTTAACGTTAACGACTCGTATGAAGATACTAGCGGCCGCCCGCGACTTCGTCCGCGTGGATTTCGGTTTCTATACAAACTTTCACCCCCCTTTTCAACCCCGCACGCTACGGAAGCCCTCAAGGATATTTTTTTTCACATTTTCCATTATTTCTTCGCTCCTAATAGTTGCAGCGTGATGTTATATAGCCTAAAGCCTTCCTCGATAAATGGTCTATTCAACACAAAAATATTTTTTCAATTCGAACCAGTCGTTCCTGAGATTAGCGCGTTCAAACAAACAAACAAACAAACTCTTCAGCTTTATAATATTAGTATAGATACCAACAAAACGTGTACTTTGAACCATAAAATTGTCTGGAGTTTTGCCGATCTAGATCATAATATACAACAAGCAAGTCACGTAGTTTTAATGGCGTTGTTTTCTTTTACACATATATGACAGGCCAGTGAAAACGCAAATTTAAGACGCACCTCTGAATTGCAAATGCGGAATTTCCACTTTCGCAAAAACAAGCTCCTAGCCGAAGAATGTGCCGCGCGCAATTTGCCGCAGTAAATAAGTCGTGCCGGAGTCCAAATACCGAGCATGCGAGGCGCCCTACTGCTTTCTTATAAAGCACGGAGATTTGTAGTTCCTCTATACAGGAACTTGTTCATACATTTTAGTTTTTTCTTAAAACCGTAGCATGAGTAGGCACCCGGAGCGACATTGACGGCCCTCAAAATAAAACGACAAATAAGTACTAAACATGCTAACTTTATTATTGTTTACTTAAAATTTACTTTTTTGTCCTTTTTATCTTAAAATTAATTCTTATTTCCGTTGGTCACACCATCACGCGTGAACGGTTGGACCAAGTTCACTTTTTTTGTTGTGTTTGTTAGCGTCAGGAGAAGGTTATTATCAAAGAAAAAATTAAAAAAATACATAATTAAATAGTCGTGGTTAAGAAAGTCTGTCGGGTCAGCTAGTGGACAATTATATGGTAAGGCTGTTTTAGGGGATTTCAAATCAAACAGCCACAAGCAGCCCGACTGGTGAAATACCACCACCTTACAGAAGACCGCAGCCAAATAACAATCACTTCTGTGTTGTTGTGTTCCTGCGTGGGAGTAAGGTTTCCAGAGCTCCTGGGGGGTGCTACATTAGTAGCAGGGGTCAAGCCTTCAAGGTAAGGGCGACAAGTCCAGTAACAGGTTTACTTGTCGCTCTTAAGCTAGGACTTCATTTCCACTTAACATCAGGTGGGATGAGGTCAATCTTGAAGTGTAATATAAAAAAAAGCCAGTACGTAGTGTAAATAAATAAAGCGATATTTACCTATTTGTTATAATTACCTAATATACTAATCGTTACGAGTATTATAAATGCGTGAGTTGTGACCTACTTTACAACCTTTAAGACATTGCGTCATGCTGCTGAGCTGATAGTCGACGTTAAGGCACTCTTGAACAGTAAGTAGTCAAACGATAATATGAACACCCCTATTAAAAATAGTCTAGCATTTTTCAACTGGCTGAAACGCAGGAAGTCATGCTTTTGAACGAATAATAGAAACCACAGCATCCCTAAACGGCTTGAGCAAAAAATGCCGTTCCTCATAAGTAAACGAGTATTTATTCTTGGTAGAAGTCAGTAAGTACTCTGGGTGGAAGTCTTCATTGTCATGATTCTGATTAATGATGAAAGCCACTACCCAAAATTTAGGAGTTACATTTATTAAATTCTCCGTACAATGCTACACCATTTGAATTGTCGATTCCCAAAAATCTATTTTTATCAAGCCTCAGAGTACTAAAACATATCAAACCTTCCAAGATCAAAGGAACAGTCCTCATTGTAATACAGACTATGAGAAAGCCTTCCATGATCAAAGAAACAGTGTTTTTGACATTTCGCAATTACATAACATGATTTGGCAGAAACATAAAGACGATTATTGAAGGACCACAAATGTTTCGACTTTACAACATGCCTCTCTTATTTTACTTCTGCGAAAACAATATTGCGAACTTAGGATCTTGGGAAGTAATACTACGCTGCGGAACGAAAGACGCCGTTAAGGAATTCAGTGAAAGCCAGTCACAGTAGCAGTATCAGAAACTCAGCAGATTGGTTACAGTAGTAGGTCGTGCTTTTTAATCCCCGAAAAGAACAATAATGTACAAAAAACAACTGTATGCGTGAGTGTGTGTCTGTTTAGCATCATAACTCCCAAACGGATGGACCAATTTCGATTCAGTTTTTTTGTTTGAAAGGTAAATTAGTCGGAAACGTTCTTAGCTATGTTTCATAGAAATCGGTAGGTACAAAATGTCGGATCGCATATTGTAACACAATTCCTTTAATATAGGTATTAAAGAAAAGGGCTTGAGTAGTACTTTCCATTGTGATGAATATATTTAAAATGCGTCAATATCAAACTGTCCTTCTATTTCCTCTTTTTTTGTTACTATTCGGTACATAATAATTTGCCTGCTGAATAGCCGGCCTTAACCCCTTAATGGTGTTCTAATTTCGGTGTCACAGCTATGTATTTCTTAATTTGCGAATGCGGAATTTTCAATTCCACAAAAACAATCTTCTGAGCAAATACCGCAGTAAATAAGTTCGCGTCGGAACCGAATACTGGAACAAGCACGTGCCTTGCTGCTTGAGTACTTTACGAGATTTAATCTCAGTCGTTGCTATCTTAATAAAGACTTAAAGGAACATCTTATCTCAACTGCTTCCCAAAAACTAATACATCGGCTTTTAGGTACTGTTAAAAGCAGTTCAGGTCTATGTTAACTCATGTTTCATGAAAAATGGGTACTACAAACTTGATGAATATTTTAATGATAAACATATATGGACATGATTATTTGCTCGCTCGCACACCATATTTTTAAGTTCTCTAGCCCAAAATATTGTAAAGATTAGGATAACTACTGAGTTTCTTGCCGGGTTCTTCTCGGTAGGATTAGGTTCCGAACCAGCTGTAGCTTCAATTTTGGTTTATATTCATTTTGACGATGCATAAGTGTTACTTGTAACCAACATGAATAAATGAATTGATTATTATTATAGATACGATGTTGCCCGATAAAACATTTTGACAGAGGTAGGGCATAGCGATTTATCGCTCGAACTGGAGCAGCCCGACTGGTGAATACCTCCACCTTACAGAAGACCGCAGCCAAATAACAATCACTTCTGTGTTGTTGTGTTCCTGCGTGTGAGTAAGGTTTCCAGAGTTCCTGGGGGGTGCTACATTAGAAGCAGGGGTCAAGCCTTCAAGGTAAGGGCGACAAGTTCAGTAACAGATTTATTATCCTGTACTTGTCACCCTTGAGCTAGGGCCTCATTACCACTTAACATCAGGTGGGATGAGGTCAATTGCAATATAAAAAAAAACATAAAGTAATCTTTAAGTGTTTTTGAGCTTTATATGATTGCGTATATACTCGAATCCTCACAAAATTCTAATTTAATTCTTCAGAAAGTTTTAGTTTGTGAATCTCTGTTAAATCAGAGGTCAACGTCTTGGTAAAAACAACATGATTTTTAAATAAAATGAAAACGTATTTTTGCTTTAACAATTAAATTAAATTTGATGATTTTTGTAAAGTGCTGACGGATTGATGTGTTAACGTCACTATTTTGTGAAACTGTATGAAGAAATGCCGTCATGCTAAATTTTATCGCAATGGGAATAAATAAAATTTCAGCAAATTCTTGTTTACATGATCAAAGGGAAAATGCGTCATAAGTATTTTTTTTAATACGCTAACTGGCCTTATCATAAAGTTTAACCCTATTTTAAAGATATTTTAAGAAGTCGAAATACACGCGTGCTAAATAATTTATAATTTTATTTATAAGTTACTATTACATAAATGCTACGTCATGTCACTTTTTGTCTTTCTTTCTTTCTCTAAATGTTTCAGAGCGTCCTAAATTTTACAATAATGTCAGATTCGTTTTCTTTATGTTAAAAATAATTTCAGCATTATTTATCCTCTATTTAACCTCAAACGCCTCCATAAAGATGTCAGTTAAATTTATTTTATTACCAACTTTAACTCTGATACTGTGGTTACTAAACCAATTTTAAATTCCCAAGAATCTAATTTTAATCTAATGTCGTATGGTCTGCTCTTATGGGGATCTGCGGCCGACCTACAGACTATTTTCGTGTTACAAAAGAGGGCCATCCGAGCCATTTACAAGCTAACACCACGTGACTCGCTGCGAGAATTATTCAAGGAAATCAACATCCTAACAGTCGCATCTCAATACATTTTTGACTGTCTAATGTATGTATACAAAAACTTGCATACTTTTCCTAAAAAATCTGACACTCATAGCATCAACACTAGAAATAAACACAAGCTTGCTGTCCCTAAACGTAGACTTCATAAGATTGGTAATTCATTTGTTGGTTTAAGTATAACTTTTTTGAATAAATTACCTCAAGTTATTGTTGATTTACCATTGAATAAATTTAAGCTAATTGTTAAAGGTTGTCTTTTGAAAAAAGGGTACTACAGAGTAGAAGACTATATTAATGACAAAGAAGTGTGGACCACTAACTAGTCTGTTCGCCCTCACATGAAAAATTTCACTAATTATATTTACTAATTGTATTTCTATTTATACAAACTCAGCAAGAGGTACCTATTTCTTTACGTATTTGTCAACTCGCAAGTTGGCAAAATTCTTATTAAGCACGAATGTGCATTAGGACCTACAGTTTGTTTAATTTAAATATATATATTTTTTAATTTTTCTTATTACTTTGAATCAATGAATTATTTTTTACAATTTACTACATTATTTTATCTAATTACTACACTGTATGTCTTAGTGCAAAACTAGTTATAAGTTCAGCTATATTTGTAATATGAACGACAGAGTTTCTTGCCGGGATCTTCTCTGTAAGTTATAGGTTCCGAACCGGAGGTAGCGTCATTTGCATTATATAGACGTTTCATAAATATTACTGGTGTAATTTACATGAATAAAAGAATATTGAATTTGAATTTGAATTTGAATCATGCTTTTGTT
Source organism: Glyphodes pyloalis (assembly GCA_037074685.1). Classification (NCBI taxonomy): domain Eukaryota; kingdom Metazoa; phylum Arthropoda; class Insecta; order Lepidoptera; family Crambidae; genus Glyphodes; species Glyphodes pyloalis. Next base: position 950,343 of record JAYKKO010000030.1, on the reverse strand, counting down.
TTCGACGAGAATACCTTGCTAATACTTTGAATAGTTTTGACGTAGGTCGAGGTCTCAAATAGGCTTAAACTGGAAGGTGGTTTTGAAATTAAATTAATTTATTCTAAAAACCTTTCCGTTTAGTTCGGTGCGGAGTTTAATCCTCTCCTAGTGAGGTAGGTCCATAAACATATTTCAGTTTTTAACGAAGGATTATTTCCATAGCTTGAACAATTTTTAACATATATTTTTATCGGTACTTTACATTCTCTTTTGGTCGTTACATTCCCTTCAATATGGTTGAGTGAATTGACGACTAGCATATGTCATGCTTGTGAACAGGTGCCACCTTTGGGGACTGGTCTGCTCCAGCTTACATCTCATAAGTAAATATTATTACTTAAGATTGATGAAATAATTAAGTATTGTTTCATCACTCATAAAAACCAAACCATATGACTTGGTCCAATGTGCGCTACACATTGTAATAAATTTAACACTGCTACTGTAATCAATATACCGAATGTTTGCTACATTGACCATATATAGTTTTCGCTGATTGGGTCTGGATGTGGTGGGATGACGCCCCCAGTTAGTATCCGTCGTCTGGTACTTATAGTACAAGGGAAAACCTTAGTTTGAGACCAGGTGTTTATTATTTATTAGCTTAAAAATCCGATTTTAAATGCTATGAATGTATTTAATTGTCAGTGTGTTAATAAGCGAAATTGTGACGTCACTCTTTAATTTAAGAAGAAATCTTGTTTTGACAGGTTCTTAAAAGTACGACTGGTTAGGCTTCTGAGGTATTTTATAGAGAACAGAATCTTACGAACATCCCAACACTACGGAAGTGATACGCTTTGAGTTCCAAATGGTAGTATATTAAGCGAGGATTGGAACGCTTTTCCCGCTAACATCAAATGTTGAGCCCAACTCAAATGCCGAGTTCCTAGTATTGGCTCGGCATCGGATACAGCGGTTAGGGTATAGTATGTACCATGTGTCAACTGAGATGTAATAAATATATACTGTGTAACCTAATTATGTACCTATTTAATGTACGATCTATTGGAAATATATTCAGTATTAACTCAACAGTCTTGGCTTTCATTCGTCTCTTAGGGTACCACATTACATGGCGACCCTGCCAGGATTACACATTACACAACAGTCGCACTTGGTGTTTCAAGTTCAATTAGAGTCACAGTGTCCAGCTCCGTGAGCGTGTATATGTATGTAATCACCAAGTCATGCTTTTGGTGACCAGTTTATAGTTTATAATATCTCTAGCAACCCGCCCCGGCTTCGCACGGATGTAATGTAAATCCTTAGAAATATTGGCTTTTCTTTTCTTTTTTGCTAACAAAAACCTTCCTCCGGAATCATTCTATCTATTTAAAAAAACCGCATCAAAATCCGTTGCGTAGTTTTAAAGATTTAAGCGTACATAGGGATATAGGGACAGAAAGAGCGACTTTGTTTTATACTATGTAGTGATAATAATAATATCATGCCTGTAATTGTTTCTGGACTGCGATAAGCTCATACTAACAATATAATAACCGCAAATGTTTGATTGGATGTTTGTTACTCTTTCAAGCAAAAACTACTGAAGAGATTTGGATGAAAGTTTAAGGGAAGAAAGATGATATAATGAATTAATGTATAAGATACTTTTTATCCCAAAATAACGTGGGCTTAGTAGCGGGCAGTAGCTAGTTAAAATATAATCAATACGCCATTTACATCCCACTGCTGACACAGGCCTCAATTAGATGGAACAGACTATACTTGATTGCAGTCCAAGGCGCCGTCCTCGAAGTTGTTCAAAAATATGTGTACCTCGGGCAAAAATTGCAGTTGGGTCGAAACAACCTAGAGGACGAGGTGAATAGAAGGGTTCAGCTGGGCTGGGCAGCGTTTGGGAAACTACGTCGAGTCTTCTCATCGTCCATCCCACAGTGCCTAAAGACAAAAGTCAATCAGTGCGTTCTACCTGTTATGACATATGGAGCCGAGACGTGGACACTGACGGCACGACTGGTTCACAGACTTAAAGTCACTCAGCGGGCTATGGAAAGAGCTATGCTCGGTGTTTCTCTAAGGGATCGAATCCATAATGAGGTGATCCGGCAGAGAACTAAAGTCATCGACATAGCTCACAGGATTAGCAAGCTGAAGTGGCAGTGGGCTGGCCATATCAGCCGCAGAGCCGACAACCGTTGGGGTAAACGAGTTCTGGAGTGGAGACCACGCCTCGGTAAACGTAGTGTAGGACGCCCTCAGGCCAGGTGGAGTGACGATTTGCGCAGGACGGCTGGCAGGAGCTGGATGAGAGTCGCCGAAAATCGAGCGAAGTGGCGAACATTTGGAGAGGCCTATGTCCAGCAGTGGACTGCAACAGGCTGATGATGATGATGATGATGATACTTAAACACGTCTTCAGGCCCCAGTGGAGGATTTGCGTTCTGATAGGGGTAAAACCGACCATGAAAGTATGTAGTCCACGCGAACGAAGTCGCGGGCACAGCTAGTTATTCATTATATTTCATTTCTCAGTCAAGCAGGGCTAACGCTCTCAAAACAGAATAAAAACCTACTTCAGCGATCACAAAGTTCGAGTGGCCCATAACATTTCACAGTTGAAATTATTTCCATTCAACGTTTTCCGTGACGACATAATAAGCGAAGAAAAATAAAAAACAAACAACTCCAATATCAGCCTCCGCTAGTTCACCGCGAACAATACAAGACACAAACTGTCCAATACATTGTTTCGATTGTGACATCGGAGCTGTAACAAAGAATTTGGTCGTTTCAACGGCACAAAGAAAATATTACAGTTTAACGAACCCCAGTGGAAAGAGGGAAGCGGCTTGTGCGAGGGTCCCGTGGGTGAGCGAATTCCATTTTCGTATGGTGAACCATAGAAGGATAGATTTTGTAGAGTAGCTCCTTTTGATCTTATTAACTAGCTGTACTAGTTCGTTCGCGTGAACTACAGGATTTTGAACTTAATTTTCTCAAATAAAGGTGCTTATGTCGCCCGCCGCCGACTGCCGTTGTAATCGTGAACCCAACAAACCTATTTTGTTGCGGAGCTTTTTCAAGTAGCCTAAGTTACAGCTTATTAAATGAGCTACCTCCCAATAAAAGTCCCGTAAAAAATGGTCCAGCCATTTCTGTGATTAGCAGGAACAGACTTTTTTTAATGTGATTTTGGTGTATGTACCGTATATCAAAAAGCGGTTATTTCAATATACCAAACAGACAGTCCAATTAAATAGGGCTGTATTTAATTGTATATATACTTAGTGGCGACGAAAACTCTGATATCGCGATGTAGGATATCGATGTCACGCATTACGTATGGAGCGTTGTTTACTACGCCAATTCTGCTGACGCTGTATTTGTGTCGACTTGTAGGTCATGTCGTAGGTCGGCACAGTACTCCCCCCCTTTGGAGTCCAAGCACGTGCCCGATGCGTGTAGTTGCAGGGAGGCAGCTGCTGCTACGCCGGTGTGGACCAATGACTCGGTCGTAGGGCTGCGATGGCCTGCTTCATTACACGGGCCCGGAACCAGGTGGCTTTGTCAGCTGAGGTGGTCCGGTGCTCTTGTCGGGGCTAAGCTGGCTGTTGAGGGTATGGAGACATGGCCTGATGCGAAGGCTCCGTTCTTCAAAGGCTGCTGATGTTCAGCTCAGTCGGGGTCACCAATGTAAGGAACGTATGTTCTTTACTAAAAGTGGAAGTACTTCCGCCGAGCTAGGTGTTATCTGCTCGGGGACCAAGGCCCAACTACCAATCTTGGTTCGTTGTATATATACTTAGTGGCGACGAAAATTCTGATATCGCGATGTAGGATATCGATGTCACGCATTACGTATGGAGCGTTGTTTACTACGCCAATTCTGCTGACGCTGTATTTGTGTCGACTTGTAGGTCATGTCGTAGGTCGGTACAGTCAGTATTTCTGTCGCCCAAATTAACAAAAAGGTGCCTGTGAAATTTCTCAATTAAATACTTCTGAAATTTGTAGTTCAAAGCTTTTACCACTTTAACGCGAACGTTCTAGTCGATCATTATAATACAATTTACTTTAACTAGTTTGCAAAATAACGAAATAATAGTCGCCAATTTCAATAAGCCAAGTAAATAATAAGAATAGAAGCATAAATCAATAGAACATATTATTTATTACTCCCGTTCGTAAACGCCTGATGGAAAATGTAATAGTCCTTTATCTGAAGAGAGCAGGCAGCAATAAAGGTTGGCAGTAAAGTTTAATGGCTCCATGACATAACATAAACAAAGACAGGCTTGAAACCTCTAAATGACAAAAAAAAGAAATATTTTTATTAATGTAAATTAATGAAACACATCAATAATATTAATGACACGTCAACATAAAACTGAAGTTATCGCCAGGTGGGAACCTATAACTAACTAGAGAATTCTGGCAAATAACTCAGTACTTAGTAGTTTTTAACCAGGAAAAGTTTTAACGTGACTAAAATTGGTGCCAGCTAGCGAGTGTAGGCGTCATACAGAGTGAACATGAATAATATGACAGAAGCCACATGGCTACCTAGCTCAACTCGGAGCGGACTGAATGAAAAATACCAGATAGTCTTTTGATCGTTAAAAGCTACTGAAAAAAAAAATCTAAATATATAAAAAACTAGCTGTGCCCGCGACTTCGTTCGCGTGGACTACATCCTTTCATGGTCGGTTTTACCCCTTTCTCCCCTAATATTCGAAACAAAAAGTAGTCTATATTTTAATCCAAGTTTCGAGCTATATTTGTGCCAAATTTCATATCTCTAACTTCAAAAATAAACATTTTTCCATATAAACTTCCAAAGGTGGTATTACACCCCTCCCCCCTTTATTTTCTAATAAAAAGTAGCCTATGTCCGTTCTTGAGATTCAACGTATACCTATACCTATAACAAATTTCATCAAAATCGGTTGAGAGGTTTAAGCAGGAAAGCGTAACAGACACACAGACAGACAGACAGACAGACAGAGTTACTTTCGCATTTATAATATTAGTAGGGATAAAAAACGATGCCAAGTTGCGGGGCTTGTTACGTCGCTCGTTACACACGTTTTTAGGTGGAAAATGCTCAAATCGAATTTTTTGTTAGCTTCCCTATTTAAACATCGCAACCATCGTAGCCACGATAACTTGCGTTTAGCTCCGGTGGAAGAGCAGCACGTGCAGGACATAAAGGTCGTGGTTTCGGGCCCCACACCACAAGGGGAGGTAAAATTTCAAAAGTCCTCTTGTGCGGCACTTAAAAAATTGAAAAAAAAATCTATTATTTTCCCACTTCACTGAAAGTTTTTCCTCATGAATCTTCTGCATGGATCCCCAAATATGACGGAACAATAGCACAACGCTAATGGCGTGTCAGTGTGACAGGTCGCGTCAGCTTCCTTCAGATCGGCTGTCAACTGTCATCGGCAAAGCTGTTGTGATCGCGGCAGTACTGTCGTGAACGCGTGGGGAATAACTGGTACTTTGGAAATTGGAATTGACTTCGCTTTTGATGCAGGTAAAGTTTTAGTAGTGTTTTTGTGAGGTAACAAATTGGCGTTAGAAAAAATTAATAAGAATAAACAGAGATCAGGATCGAACCCAGGACCTTTCGTTCTTCGCGCGACAACCTTAGCCACTGTGCCACGGAGGTCGTCTCTATTTATTTATCCCATATTTCAATGCAATTCCCGAGACGAAAAGATTACTGCAAAAAGTCATCTGGCTCTAGATCAATCAGATTCTGAAACCCCAACACAAAAATAGGCTATGTTTTAAGTTTGACATCCATGTTTATGTGTATTTATTTGTCTGTAGCATTGTAATCATAATCATAATAATTTATTCATTCATTCATAAACATAGGTAAGTTTATACAGTGGTGTTAGTATATATCCCAAACAATTAAAATTATATAAAACAATAATAGTCAGTACAGTACAATTCACAATAAATGTCAACTAATACAGGGAATAACAAATGTCAAGCAATATAAGAAAAATAAATGTCAATAAATACGCATTATAATGTGTTAGTCTAAGTCATTATTTAATTAAATTATTTATCATTTAAAAATATTCGAATGTTATAATACGTCTTTTCAATAAGAAAGTTATTTAACATGACTTTGAAACAGTTATTATCTTTCACTGACCTAATGGATAAAGGAATTTTATTGTATATAGATGGCGCCATACAATTTACACTTATTTTTCGGAGAAAAGGTTTACATTTATGAGTCACTCTTAGTGTAACTCTCTAAATAACGCACCGATTTTGGTTTTATCATTCCGAAAGCCTATTTCCTTGCAGTGGTTCTAAGCCTTGTTGGGTTAATATGTATTTTAATATTAATCCAGCAGCAATAGGTCATTTCCACAATGATGTAAAGCATTTTAGCGTATGTTTTCATGATTTTTTGTAAAGGGGTTTTTACAATTTAATTTAATATGAGCAGCATATTAAAACCACTATTCCATCTTTCACTCCATCTTAACTTTCCAAACATTGTTTCAATACAACAAGATATACAATTGAACACTAATTTGTCGTCCCTTTCCTCTGCCTGTGTGCGAGGGGGACAAAGCACTTATTGACATTGCGCCCATTCAAATCGTCAAGGGCGACAGTTTGATAGATGCCACAGTTAATTAATTTGGCCCAGCTCAGCCCTTGACCGGCGAGAGTAAAGGCTCAGATACTTATCTTCTAGCACGTATAATTTGTATCTTTGATATGGTTTGGGAAAGAGATAGGTATATTATTCCAGAGCTATCATTATTGTCCTTTTAAGTAGCCATTTTCTTTGTTTAATATGACTGAGGTTAGCTACATTTCTGTTGAAGTGCTATCTGAATACCTATTATTTTCGTGCGAGGGGAAATGCATTAACTCACCGTACCGTCTACCGAAAGAGGTGATGGCATGTGTGGGACCCACTAAAACCCCCCTGTGGCCCTCATCGCCTTGATAGTGATGCCAAAAAAACAGAAGACCTACCACAACATCACCGGGTCTGAATAGCCACCAAGGAATCTAACAGTTTTCGTTTCCAGTTTTGTTTTTATTTCAATCTTTGAATTGAGTTATTTTCCAAGCCGATTTCAAACATGATGTGTCTCAAATTGACAATATGTAGGTGTTATTTCTTTAATTGTGGATAGCTTAGGCGTGTATGAACTATATCGCAGCAAAGTCCTCGTTAAATAGGCAATCTGCTGTATAAAAATAATTCGCGTTTTCCTTCCCGACGCTATAACCCCAGAACGCACGAACCGATTTCCACAGTTTTTCCATTCGTTGGAAAGGTCTCGGGCTCCGTGAGGTTTATAGCACAACAGAAAAGCGGAAAAGTCCTCTAAGGCGAAACGAAGTTCGGCGGGACCGCTAGTATTTATATAAATACAACACAACAATATTTTTTAAGTAGTTAGTTTTGCACGTAAAATTTACTGAATGGTTTGGGATACGATTTAGTATGTCGATAGATTAGACACATAAATCTAGGATTCTTTTTATCTCAAAAATCACTAATTACCTTGCATAAATACAAGCACATTACTGTCTGATGTTTCTTAATCCACGATAAACCAGCCAAACCGCACCGCAAACTTTACGAGCTCGCTTAATAAACACACGCGCAGTCATTTCATTTCGTAACATAAAACAACTCAAAGCGCTAGTGTTGCCGTTTCATTTTAATAAACGGTCTTATCGATTAGACAATCGATAAAATTCAGTGCGTCAGCTGCTGAAAATACTTATACGGGGAGCTATTAACCAATCAAAATTAGTGAAACTAGCGCCTTATGCAAGAAATTTGACGTATTGCGGAGGGTAAGATATTATAGAATTTAAAACTTTCTCGTTCCATTTTAAACGTTTAAAAAAGTTAACGGGTCAAAACGCGACTGAAACCTTACTGTCAGTTGGTGCAACCTAACCGAAACATCCGGCAGTAATGCCCCGTTCCAATATTTGGAAAACAATCCGTTTTAGTTACGTATAGTTATAAATTATACAAGGCGTAAGCTAAAGCCGGAGAAACACGGATTGTCATTTTTGACACAAAACGATTCGTAAAATATTGGAACAGGGCATAGGTTGTTTGTATTATCCACTAAAAAATGTCGCGTATTGACCCGTTAACTTATTTTAAATGGTTCAAAAATTATCGAATGCCTACTTTTCGCGATAGTATCGACTACTGAAATGACGTTTATCGATAGTCGACAATCAAACCACAACGCTTTAGGTTGTCAGTTTCCCAAACTGTAACACACAACTCAAGTAAACACAACATCAGTTCACGTGTTCCCGTTCTGTGAACTAAGAAATCCACAATAGTTCACTTGGCTCTTAAGAATTCATTTCGCCGGGTTCTTAGCGTAAAATTATTCAATGTTTCCGTGCAAAATGCCTCCGCGTCCCGCGCTGTGGCAAATGTATGCAGTCGCGGAGTTAAATGTATGTTCTACTGGATACTTCAATTGGCCATTTGAAAGTTTTTGAAAAAGTATTGTACAATGTGCGCCCGTTTATTTTATAACCCTAGCAATTAGATTTATCTGGAAAAAATGTAGTTACCAGAGAAAAATAAGCTTTTGTGTAACACTTTTAAAAAAGTCGTAACTGTTGAAATTATGACGTCAACGTTCTATTCAACATAACGGTCGGTCAGAACGACTTAATTTTATGACAATATCGAATTTTGACAATATTGAATATGGTTAGCGACACAATAATTCAATTTAATCGGTAAAATCATCATCATTTCACCACATTAAAATAAATAAAGTTCTTCGACAGCTGTCATTTGCGAATAGCAGTGTTTTGTGACATCACACAAATGGTGATTTCCTTTTTGGTTCTTTTGTTCCACAGATAAAAAAAGTAAATTTTATTTTGTAAAAATAAAATACTAACTCTGCTTTAATTAAAAACTTAAAATGTAAAATTATATTATAAGCTAACATATCTTACACTTTCATTTTTTATTGTTTACACCATATTTAATTGTTAACACTGTCAAGTAGCCAATTATCTCCAAGTAGAAAATCACGTCGATTCGTCCCTCCATTTTGGAATGAAAGACGGATAAACAGACAAACACCAATTTCACATTTATAATTTTAGTATGGTTGTTAAATCCAAGAGGAGTTATTGAATAGAACTGAAAACCCCTAAGGGTTTTCGCAAACATATATTTTAATTCTGTTAGGCAGAATAGTGGTCCATCTAGTACGCGGCACATCTTGGTGCCTGCAGAGGTGATATTCATTCAGTGCTTCTCGGCCGAAGCTTGCCGTCTTCCGCGCCGGTGCACTCCGAATTATTTTACTAGCATAATTCCTACGCCCCGAACTGTGTGTGGGGCACTGGTATTTAGGTCTTTAGGTTCCGTGGCAAAATTGCGAAGAATCCATGAGAGTTTATTGATGAAATCGTGAAATTCCCTCTATTAGTGGCAACTTAAACCAGTTGTTTTATTTACTATCGTAGCCGAGAGTGATATATTAATAACTCCTTTTAAGTTAGGAGTTAAGAAATTTTTCCTGTCTTATATAGATTGCTCGTTTTTATTCTTTGCAATTATTTTGGTAGACGCGGTGAAAGTATTAATTTTGTTCAAGTGAACACTAAAACCGCCTTTAAATAATTTCAGAAAGTTAAGAAAGTAATTCTATAAGTAAAATAGAATAGAATATAAAACATCTTTATTTATGTAAACTTTACAAAAGCACTTATAAATCGTCAGTACAAATTAAATAATCTACCGCCGTGTTCGGAATGTTGATCATGTCGAGAAGAACCGGCAAGAAACTCGACACTTGCTCTTTTCAATGTAACAATGTTTCCTTATACTAGGTACTTGAAAGTATTCAAAGCTAGATTTCCAAGAATTAGGTTATTCTAGACCCATACATTTTCTAGAGTCATATAAGCTTCTTCAGCAGCTTTCCTCTAGGCTCATTTCCAGTCTATTAGCAGAACACAACGTCGCACCCACCTCAGCCAACTTCCTAAACCTCGATACATTAAAATTCATAATTCCTCAAAGGAAACTTTCGGGGATTACTGGATAAAGGAGGTGCCCCCGGGACGCTGGTTTTGTCTCGCTTTGTTTTTTTGCTGAAAGGAAGTTAATGCATAATATTAGCTTTAATTTCGGACATTTATACTTCTGCCGGGGATTTGTTAAATTAAAAATGTTGTGGGGTGTCTTCTCGGCCGTGCCGTAATGGCTGCTATAAATAGGTATGACGTAAGTTACCTCTGCTCACAAAACACATGCGAGCATCATGTGAAATACCTCCACCTTACAGAAGACCGCAGCCAAATGACAATCACTTCTGTGTTGTTGTGTTCCTGCGTGTGAGTAAGGTTTCCAGAGCTCCTGGGGGGTGCTGCATTAGTAGCAGGGGTCAAGCCTTCAAGGTAAGGGCGACAAGTCCAGTAACAGATTTATTATGCTGTAAGGATCTCATTACCACTTAACATCAGGTGGGATGAGGTCAATCTTGAAGTGCAATATAAAAAAAATCATACGGCTTAGGCATACTTTGTGTGTATGGTGCTTCCGCATTGGATAATAATTTTCAAGATGATACAAAGTGACTTGCAACATTTACCACTTATGGTGGGACTATAGTAAAAACCAATTACCTGTAGGTCCACTGACGAAAACAATTCAGGCCGGTAGAGTAACGGGTACAAAAACAGGGCTATTTTTTGGGGGACAACCGGTAAGAGACGTTTTTTTTCTATCTAATTATAGGTGCAAAACGTTATCATATTCTTTACCAAACTTTCGGAGTAACAGAACGATGTAAATGAACTGTCCTACGTAACTGGTTGATCTCAATAAGATAATACATAATTAGATACGCCAAATTATTTGTCACATAATATTTTCAACCAAATGACAAAACGTACCTAAGTTGACAAGACAATTTCGCTAAACGCAAAAAAAATCTCGTATGAAGCAAGCAGACTTATGCCGCGCACCCACGTGATGACATATGGCGTGACAAAGGTCATAGGTGATATTTAGCAAATTGTTACTACGTAGATTTTTATTGTCTCGGCAGATAAATAAGTATTTTCAGTCAAGCATAGTATTTGACTCGAACAAGGAGATAATTAGGTTTACTCTAATTTTAGAGCACAAATAGAAATAGAACTGATGAAAAGGATGTTAGGGTCACAACTAGTCAGTTTGCCCGAACGTTTTGTTTTTTTTACCAGTAATCCATACTAATACTATAAATGCGAAAGAAATCAGTATGTCTGTTTTTACGCCTAAACAACTGAACTGATTTTGATGATATTTTGTATAGGTAATCGTGGAACTTCTAGAACGGACAAAGGCTACTTTTTGTTTTGAAAATAAGGGGGGATGGGGATAATACCTCCCTTGGAAGTTTATATGGAAAAATGATTGTTTTTAAAGTTAGAGATATGAAATTTAGCACAAACATAGCTCGAAACTTGAATCAAAATAATGGACTACTTTTTGTTTCGAAAATTAGGGGAGATAGGGGTAAAATCGACCATCCATATTTACTGCTAAAAAGACTAAATCCACGCGTACGAAGTCTCGGGCACAGCTAGTTTTACAATATCATGGATATGGATTCTATAATGATACAGAAATCGGAAGTAATTTTAATCTGACCTTCTACAACGTTAATAAAACCTGACCCATTCATTCATTTTTCACGTTTTGTAGCTTGGAATACCTTTTGATCGGAATATCTTTGTAATAATTTACTCGAAACATCCAGCTCGCCTTGGTTTTAATATTTCAGCCTAAGCTTCCATAATCAATTCCCAACCTGTTTATTGAAAACCGACCTTTTCCTAGCATTGAGGGTTCAATACTAAGATTTGGAAGCATTAATTTTATAATAGACGTGCCGGCGACGTAATAATAGCCCTTTGGGTAGAATAGAATAGGTCTCAATATTTAGTGTCTTGTTGCAAACTTATATAAAATTCAAATAATTATTTTCATGCAAATTTACATCCACCATTTCCTAGATATATTCAAATAGAATACATATTTAAGGGGGTCCCCATACAACAAATGGGATTTTTAGCCGTTTTTTGCTTGATGTCAAATAACAGCATCAGATAGACGGTTGAAATGTTGACAGAATAATTAGTTCAAAGTCAAAAAATAATAAATGTACTATTGTTTAATAAATATTTTTTTTGTAACAGATTTATTATGCTGTACTTGTAGTACCCTTAAGCTAGGACCTCATTACCACTTAACATCAGGTGGGATGAGGTCAATCTTGAAGTCCAATATAAAAAATAAAAAAAAAAGAATAACGGTACGGAACCTGTCGTGCGCGAGGCCAACTCGCACTGGGCCGTTTTTTTCATATCTGTAACCTAAGTACTTATTAGAATCGGAACAATATTGTTCGAGATGTTTACAATTTTATTTTTAGCTTCTGCCTGCGTCTTCTTTCGGGATAAAATAGTATCCTATATACAAAATAGCATCTCATCTGTTACCAAGAACACATTTATTTATTTATTTATTTATTAAGCAACATTGGTTTACAAAGACACATCGAACCATTCATAAAGTCAAAATTACGATTTTGAACACTCGTAGATAGATAGATACACTTTATTGCACTGAAAAATTTACAGAAATTGGTTTTACAGACATAATTTAATTTTTATTTTATTTCTTAAGTACACATGACAAATTACAATCAACAAAGAAATAACGTATTAAAGTATACAGTTTTAAGCTAGACTTCACAAATATGTGTACACATGAAAGTGTAGTGTCTTGGCAGCAAATAACAACCTTAGCTTAACATAAAAGTGCGAGAAACAAAAAAGAAAAATATTAACACGATTATGTAAAAGTTATTCACATCGTTGAGCAGATGTGGAATAATTAAGTACAATTTAGGCGGTCTTATTGCTAGAAAGCAATCACTTCCAGACAACCTTTAGGTAGGAAATAGTTGATATCGAGAAACGGGTGCGGCCGTTGCAAAATATTTATTGAGAAAATTTTAACAGGAAATATAAATGAAAAATGAACATCCACAATGAATAATAAAGTTAATGTTATAAGTTTTAACTGCAAGAATGTAGTACGATCGGTGGAATGTGTGCGGAGATTGTGTCGCTCAGCCGACGTGATTGCTCTGCAGGAGACCTGGCTGATGCCCCACGACTTGGCGTACTTGGGGTCAATTGACGACAGATTTGCCTATACGGGCACATCTGCGGTGGATACATCGGCGGGTGTGCTACGTGGTAGGCCGCACGGCGGTGTGGCCTTACTCTGGAAGAAATCAGTGTTCCATACGGTGACTATCGTAAAGTGTAGTAGTGTGCGTCTTGCTGCAATTAAGGTTGTGTTAAATGGGCGTAGTATTATGATTTTTTCTGTATACATGCCTACGGACTGTAGTGATAACTTGATTGAGTTTACGGAATGTCTCAGTGAAATAACGGCCGTAATTGAGAGTCACAATGTGGAGTCAGTTTTTATGGTAGGGGACTTCAACGCACACCTCGGTGAGTCGTTTGCTAATGAACTTTTGTCCTTTTCTGCTGAGCAATCATGGAGCTGTGTAGACTGGGAGTTATTACCGACCGATAGTTACACGTTCGTGAGTGATGCACATGGATGCCGGCGATGGCTAGATCACTGTGTTGTGACTAGTGCGGCGCGGCAGTCGGTACTTTCTGTTTCAGTACTGTATGACACTTACTACTCTGATCACCATCCGATTTCTATTGAGTGTAATTTTAATACAGTTAAGCCAAAGATCACGATACCTAGCAAGTGTGTAAATAAGGTTACCTGGGGTGAACGTGATGCTTCACAATTATCAAATTATCATGATATTTGTCATTCTAAATTGCGTAAATTAGTTTTTCCTTTAGAACTTTCCTATTGCTGTGACGGTATGTGTAATGAAAAAGGTCATCATATTGTGATCGATGAAATGTATGATAAGATCGTTTCTATACTGTCTGAGGCCGCTGTGTGTAGTTGTAAAGTGAGAAAGAAACCCAGTTTTAAACACATAACAGGATGGAACAAGCACGTCCGTGGCGCTCACGGTAAGGCTCGATTTTGTTTACAAGAGTGGCAATTATGTGGGAAACCCGTAACTGGCCGAGTTTATGATGAAATGTGTGAATCGAGACGAATTTTCAAATCAAAATTAAAATGGTGTCAGAATAACCAAGTACAAATTAAAATGAATATAATTGCCGAAAATCATGCTAAAAAGAATTTTGGTCAGTTTTGGAAATGCACCAATAAATTAAATCACAAGTCGTGCCTACCCGTGAGCGTGGCGGGGGCGCATGAGCCCGGCGAGATAGCCAATCTGTTCCGGCGGCACTTCGAGGTAAAGTCCCCGCTGGGGGCGTCGCGACGGGCGCCTGATGTTGGGGCTGGAGGTTCAGTGCGCAGTGTTAGGTTCCCCGCGAAACAAGTGGCGGCGGTAATTAAAAATATGGTGACGGGTAAATCACCTGGACACGACAGCCTCAGTATCGAGCACCTGAAGCACGCAGGTGTGCACCTGCCAAGGGTGCTGTCTATGTTGTTCACAATGTGTTTAGGTCATTCATACCTGCCTGATAAATTAATGCGCACTATAGTTGTACCAATTATTAAAAATAAAACGGGTGACTCATCTGACATACATAACTATAGGCCGATATCCCTTGCCACGGTGATCGCAAAGGTACTGGACAGTCTGATTGGTCAGCACTTAGAGAAGCACGTCTCACTGAACGACGCTCAGTTTGGTTTCAGGACCGGCCTTTCCACGGAGAGTGCTATCATGTGCCTCAAGCAGACTGTGCAGTACTATACCTCAAGAAGGACGCCGGTATATGCGTGCTATCTCGATCTGTCGAAAGCATTTGATCTCGTGTCATACGATATACTGTGGAATAAAATAGAAACGGAAGCAAACAACCTGCCTAAAGAGATTTTATCTCTGCTTATGCATTGGTATAATAATCAGAAAAATTATGTAAGATGGGCAGGCTCTCTATCGGGGGAGTACAGGTTGGAGTGCGGGGTGAGGCAAGGGGGGCTGACCTCACCTACGCTCTTCAACCTTTACATGAACCGGCTGATTGATGGGCTGGGCAGCACCGGCATCGGTTGTCATATAGACGGAGTCTGCATCAACAATATAAGCTACGCCGACGACATGGTGCTTCTAAGCCCATCTATTGGTGCATTGCAGAAGCTGCTTAAAATCTGCGAGTCCTATGCAGAGGTCCAAGGACTCAAGTACAATGCGAAGAAAAGTGAAATAATGATATTCAGACCGGACAAGACTCGCTACAAAACGGTTCCTAATTTTTCACTGTCTGGTAGTCCCTTAAAAAAGGTCGAGAAGTTTAAGTACTTGGGTCATTGGGTCACAGAGGATCTCAAAGATAATGTTGATGTTGAGAGGGAGCGCAGGGCTCTGTCTGTCCGATGCAATATGTTGGCCCGCCGCTTTGCACGATGTACCAAACAAGTTAAGATTACGCTTTTTAAAGCATACTGCCAATCATTTTACACGTGCAGCCTATGGGTTCATTGTACTCGGAGGGCATTAGAGGACATGCGTGTCCAGTATAACAACGCGTTCAGGGTGCTGGTGGGGCTGCCGCGATACTGTAGTGCTTCCGGTATGTTCGCTGAGGCGCGTACTGATGGTTTCGCCGCCATCATGCGTAAACGCTGCGCCTCTTTGATGCGTCGCACGCGTGACAGCCCCAACACCATCCTGAGTGTGTTGGCGGGCAGATGGGACACGCCGATGGTGGGTCGCTGGATACGGTTACACGCAGTCAAGTAGACATGCTGCCCGCCAGCGGTCTGTCTAGTCTGGTCCGTTCCCTTATTTAGTTATTTAATTTATTGTATTTTGTTTGCTACTAACACTAGTTGTAAGTTTAAAATGTTACTAACAAAATATGGGTTACAAACCTGAAATAAAGTTTATTATTATTATTATTATATTATAAATACCATAATTATGATAAATAAAAAATAGCACAAATAAATAAATAAATGTTATAGAACATAGTAATCCACTTTGTAGACACAAAAAAAGTAGTTCGCCGCCCTTGAAAAACGGTACCCTAACCGTGTCCATTACTCACAAATAAAACCCGAGATTAAAGAAACCGTCTGCTCAGTATTCCACCGCCGGGCTCATACCCCGGGGCCGGTCGCATTACCCGGCCTCAAAGAAGCCCCGAGCCGATACCGGGTTCTTAGATGTCCTTTCATTACCGGGATTGCATAGAACGGAGGAGAATGGAAATATGGACGGGCATTGGCGAGGTGCGGTGATTTGAAATCAAAGGCCTGTTGTGTTTCAATGTATTTCGACAGTATAATATGAGTTTGTGATTGGCCGTGATCTCTTAGAGGGGTGTTGTAAGTTGGGTTTGGAATATCGTTAAACATATTAGCTTTATTTACGTTACCTTTGCCTATCTGAGAATGGGTGTTACAGTACTATTATAACAAGTAAAGATATACCGGTACAGTTTCTTTATTAACGTTATATTCTTATATTCTAAGAGAGGTAAGGCATAGCGATTTATCGCTCGAACTGGAGCAGCCCAACTGGTGAAATACCTCCACCTTACAGAAGACCGCAGCCAAATGATAATCGCTACGGTGTTGTTGTGTTCCTGCGTGTAAGTAAGGTTTCCAGAGCTCATAGGGGGTGCTACATTAGTAGCAGGTGTCAAGCCTTCACGGTAAGGGCGACAAGTCCAGTAACGGCTTTATTATGCTGTACTTGTCGCCCTTAAGCTAGGACCTCATTTTCACTTAACATCAGGTGGGATAAGGTCAATGTTGAAGTGTAAATAAAAAATAAAAATTTTAACGGTACGTTATTAATCATATCGTTAAATGTATCGATCTATTTTATCGTTACTTCATAATCTAAATATATAAAAATAAATCCCTAATTCCTTTGGTCACGCCATCACCCGTGAACGGTTGGACCAATTTCACTGTTTTTGTTGTATTTTTTTATTGTCAGGCGAAGGTTCTTATGAAAGAAAAAAAATAAAAAAATTGCACCGAAAATTAGCAAATCGTCGGTGAAAACCAATACAAATACCGCAGCCAAATAACAACCACTTCTGTGTTATTGTGTTCCTGCGTGTGAGTAAGATTTCCAGAGCTCTTGGGGGGTGCTACATTAGTAGCAGCGGTGAAGCCTTCAAGGTAAGGGTGATAAGTCCAGTAATAGATTAATTATGCTTTACTTGTCGCCCTTAAGCTAGGACCTTATTACCACTTTACATCAGGTGGGATGAGGTCCACCTTGAAGTGTAATATAAAAAAGAAAAAAAAAACAAATTAAATAGTAGTCTTCAAGACAGGACAACGTCTGTCGGATCAGCTAGTCCTGGATTAAACAACCCAGACCTAGAATATTATTACTATGAGTGTTATATAATTCTTCTGCTCCCTCTTTACATACAATTGCAAGTGTTGAATTATTTTACTTATATATTATGTTTTTTATTTACCGTGTTCATTAGTATGTGTATGATTTAAAACAAGTTTTTTGTTGTAATTTATACATCCTTTTTTTACTGTTACCGCGCCCATAAACTAACTATCTACATGACCAAAAGGTTGACTGGTAGAGAATGCTCCAAGCGCTAAGTTCACCTATTGTATTTTATTTATTTCAAAGTCAAAGTCAATCTTTTTTATTCAGATTACATTAATAATACTTATGAATAGTCTCTACTTATATAAAGCAAATGAAGCTACCTAATTTAAAAACATTATTTGAAATATTTAAAAAATGTAAGGAACGTATGTTCTTTACTAAAAGTGGAAGTACTTCCGCCGAGCTAGGTGTTATCTGCTCGGGGACCAAGGCCCAACTACCAATCTTGGTTCGTTGTATATATACTTAGTGGCGACGAAAACTCTGATATCGTGAGGTAGGATATCGATGTCATGCATTACGTATGGAGCGTTGTTTACTACGCCAATTCTGCTGACGCTGTATTTGTGTCGACTTGTAGGTAATGTCGTAGGTCGGCACAACTTAATTGCAAAAAAAAAGTACAACACGTGGACTTAATGCTAGGGGCATTCTTTACCAGTCAACCTTTGGGTCATTCATACTTTATTTGATTATAAAGTTTTAAAGAAATAATACGTAACGAGCTTATTTAGTAACACACAGTTACTAGACTTGCCATTTTGCGTTTTCTTTCGCTCCCATCATTGTTCGAACATTTATCATTGAAGAGTGCAAATAAAATGCTTAATTATCTGTTGGCTGCAACAACGAGACCGTTCATTTGTTTCGCTGAAGTAACTAAAACAAAGTAAACAATTTAAATAACTTTTAAGAAGAATTAGTTAGGTTTCGAACAGAATACTTTCATTCTGTTCGAAAATAAACTTGAGCAAAGTAAACAAAATAATACGAAGGCGTATCTATTATGTTTTCAGTTATAATCTGACAAAACCATTAATGAAATTAAGATTTATTTAAATATGCAGTAGGCTCGTTTTTAGCAGTTAGCATTACGAATGTAACTTATTGGTGATTAATTTTAGATTTTTAGGAATCAAATGAAATTACCTAATAAGCTGGAGCAGACCGTTCCCCTAAGGTGACACCTGTTCACGAGCATGACGTATGTGCCAGCCATCGCTTCACTCAACCATATTGAAGGGAATGTAACGACCCGCCACATAACGCCACCACCCCAGTGACGTTTTAGTGAGCATGACTAACTCCCAATTCCACTTACGACTTCGGTGGCGCAGTGGCTTAGGTAGGCGGCCAAATCGCGATAGTATTTGGAAATGAAGATAAATCTGTTACTGGACTTGGCGGCCTTAGCTTGAAGGCTCGACCCCTGCTACTAACGTAGCACCCCCCAGGAGCTCTGGAAACCTTACTCACACGCTCCTGCGTGTGAGTAAGGTAGTTGTTGTGTTCCTACACAACAACACAAAAGTGATTGTTATTTGGCTGCGGTCTTCTGTAAGGTAGAAGTATTTCACCAGTCAAACTTGGCGTTTTAGCTATTTACAGAGCGGGGAAGTCCCACACACGCTGCTGCCTTCCCCTGCTTTCCTCGATGCAGCGGTACGATACGCTGTTGCACCCCCTTTCCAAAAATAAATAAATAATAAATAAATACAACAAAAGAAAGGCCGGACAGTACTATTCAACTCAACTCATTTGACCATTCAAACAGCATAACTGACATAAGACGTGTATACTTATTTAAAACAATTTCCATTTCATTAAAAGTCCAGCGCACGCTCAGTGATTCACGAACAGCTCCGGTAAATATTTTTATTTCGCCGCCGAGGACTGAGGCCATTATGTTCATACGTTAAACCCTTCGCGTGATCCTGTTAAGTGGAGCCTGTTTTGCGATGTAAAAATAAACCTGCGAATTATTTGTGGAAGTGGGCCGTGTTTGGGGCGCGCGTCAATGGGTATTCAGCTGAGCGGTTCTTAGTGTGGTATGGGGAGATTAAAGTAATGATGACGAATAAAGTGCCTGTTCATATAAAAATCTGCCACAATTTTAAGACTAAAAATAAACACAAGCTTGCTGTTCCATATCTAAGACTGCATAATATAAGTGAAGAAAGAAAGAAAGAAACATTTATTACTTAAAGACAGCATACCATTGTCATATAAGTACACATCAGAAAGGAGACAGAAAAAGAAAACAACAAATAATAAATATAAAATAAAACGTGAAAGTCAGCGTTCTCCTCGTCAACCTTGCCGACCATAACAAGTCATAATATCTTAAATAAAAGGGCCTCACACGGCATAAGGCAGACGCTGGTTTTCAGTGGTTCCTGCCGAGTGATTATCCACGGACGCCAGCGACGTTGCACAGTGACATACCTATCCATATTGGATTTGATAAACAAAAAAGATGTAAAAGTTTATACATATATGATTCTTTAATATACCAACACAAATCATACCTTTGTGAGATCAAGTATCTGGATAACGTTAAGGTCTCAAGATGGCCAACTAGGTTAAATATTAGATTATGGTCCCGGGGTCGAGCAAGTTGTTTTATGGATTATTCGAACATAGGTCTGGTTTGATCATCACCAATCCGCAAGCAATTGGCAATCACTATGCGTACTGGTTAACCAAGCCGCAAATACCCGCTGTTATATCGACCACTGGATTTCAGTAATAAATGTCTTTTTCCTGCGGTCATACAGTAAAAAATACATTAAATGGTCGAGGTGTTTAAGCTTTTGAAACATTGTTTCGGTACTGAACCTTTCGAAAAGTAAAAGGATTCATAATAGCGAAGTAAAGCTAGAAATGATGGAAACGAATCCCTTGGTTATTAAGTTTGATTGGTGTTTTTTACAAATATTCAAATCGCTCTCAAAAGACTTGCGATGTTCCTACTTAGAGCGGATTGTAAAAGTCAATTATCCCAATATGTCAATTTATTGCGGCGTGGGGGGTAAGGCGTGACGTCAGCAAACTTCTCGGCTAAGGTGTCGATCGGAAAACCACGCTTCCACACTAATTGATTTGGGTCGGTCTGCACTGGGCAAATATCGCCGGCAGACAGCCGCGAACTATCCCAATGGAGAGGAGGCAGCGGGTAATAAATAACTAGATATTAACCATTAATTATTAGGCTGATAGTTTTAATCTGTCTCTTTTACAGCCTTCACAACGTTAATTTTATGAAGCTCTACATTAATTAATTATTTGAAGAACACTTATGCATCGTCAAAATGAATTTAAACCAAAATTGAAGCTACAAGTTTATTATTAAAGAGGATTTAACATGAAACTTAAACCTATGCATGGGTAAATCAATAATACATTGCGGTAATCTACTGGTTTTACGAAGCCTGTTGTTTGCAATAGCGAGCTTATATTATGTTTATTTCTTGTGTTAAAACGGAGTATATCGGATTTCTTATAGAACAAATTAACACACATGATGCAGTCAAAAATGAATTGTGAGGCTACGGCTAAAATATTAATTTCATTAGCTTTAACCCCTAATCTATTATCCCATTCACTCTAATTTTAGTAGTTAGTACCCCTCTTCACCCACGGTCAGCTCCTCCCTTGCACCCGACATTAGCACAAGCCGTAATTAACGTTAGTCTACTAACGGGCCTCCAATTCGCTCTGACGGACGTTTCAAGTCGATTACAAATGTAGTTTAGTTGGAATTAAATAGAAATTATACGCTCCGTATGCTCTGCTAATCTGACAGCGGTTCTGGGGACCGCTGTCTGATTGAAAACGTCCGATAAATAGTTGCCAAATGGTTAATGGTTTAAAGAATTTAATCGACTTGTGAATGGGCGGGGTGGAGGACACTCAAAAATACAGGAGTCAGAACGTCTTATAAAAAGGGGAATGGTACAGAAATCACCAAAACAGGAGATACTGTGGAGCTTGAAGATTTCGAAAATGAAAAAAGAAAGGACGTGGGAGGGTAGTCTAATTTCATTAAAAAAACAATGACGGGTTTACTGGTACAGAATGCTCCGAGCGTTAAGTCAAAGTATTGTACTTCATTCGTGCAATATAATATTTGTAATCAATTGAAACTAAATTAGGAAGTGCGTGTAGATTGAAAAAAAGAACTGATATAAAATTTCATGTAATCCTAAAGGACACATCTGAAAAATATTTAGACCATCAAGACCTCTTGTCTTGATGATCTAAGGGTTAAATAACGTATTATGATATAACGGTCCAATGTTTGGTTCCCGAATAGAACAAAGTATTTATCAAAGTTTTCGAACATAGCTCAGGTTTTTGGTCACCAAACCGTATCTGTACGCGTGCTGATTAAGCCAGTGACTATTATTGAAAAGATGACTAATTTCAACGGTGGAAGCTTTAGCCCTACAAAGGGGCAAGTAATAGGCTTACGTTTTACCGCGAAGGTTTTTTTTATTAACCAAGTCAGTTACATCACATACTGAAAGAAAGGTTCATTTGGCAGTAGAATAGTTTGGCAAGTCCGTGGGCTTACCTCATAATATTTTATGGGAGTTGTTTGAACTTGCGCCGCTAGTCTAATGGATTCGAGGGAAATATAGTAGGGCAATAGGAAATTTCGACAATTAACATTGTTATGAAAAAGTTAAATTAGTACTCAACTTTTAAATAATGACCTTCGTAGCTGAGAGGAGAACAGGCCGTACCTACATAGTCGTTGCGACATCTCTGAGGTCTCAGGTAAACCAACCGAGAATTCACTCTCGGAATGTGGCAAACAAACCCTTCATGATATTATTACTGGCCTGGTGAAGTGGTACCGTCATTGTTTTTTAATTTTGTAACACAAGTGCACTAGTTACTTATAGAATAAGAACAATCTCCAGCCGAGCCGCCGAGGAATAATATAGGGTGACGATGACTCATTTGCAATTGAAATTGAAAGATTTTTTTTTATATTACACATCAATATTGACCAACATTCCACCTGATATTAAGTGGAAATGAGGTCCTAGCTTAAGGGCGACAAGTACAGCATAATAAATCCGTTACTGGACTTGTCGCCCTTGCCTTGAAGGCTTGACACCTGTTACTAATGTAGCACCCCCAATGAGCTCTGGAAACCTTACTCACGCGCAGGAACACAACAACGCCGTAGCGATTGTCATTTGGCTGCGGTCTTCTGTAAGGTGGAGGTATTTTACCAGTCGGGCTGCTCCAGTTTGAGCGATAAATCGCTATGCCCTTCCTCTCTTGAAATATATAATAATAGATATATAATATACTTATTATAGATATATAAGATATATAATAGATTTTTATCATAACAATTGGTGTCCGAGAACTTTTAATACTTTAGTACTCTGATTACTTTTATAAGCAGTTCCGGCAATACTAAACTTTCGACATGTCAAATAACTTCCTATCTCAAACTCTTCGAAAATTTATCTCAAAATAAACATTCCTTATTATTTAATTAGTTCGTATTAAATACTAAAAAATGTCGTCGCGTTTTGACCCGATAACTTATTTTAAATGTTTACAATGGATCACAAAAGTCTTACATTCTCTAATCCTTTCATCGGCTATATTTTTCAGTTCTTAGTAACTTTTCTATGAAAACTATTTCATATTTCAAGGAACTCTTTCACATGAAACATTGAATACATTCGAGTAAAACTCGCAAACTGCATTTAGTCTTTTGTTGCACAATACACTCTCTGGCCGTCTTCAAAGGCCGGGTCAAGATGGTGTGTTTATTGTCTTATGGTGCACTGATCTTTTACAGAAGCTTTCTATTCACATTGTATTTTGCACATTAAGTCCTTAATTTTTTTTGTTATGCTCTTCAAGATTGACTTCATCCCTGATGTTAAATGGTAATGAGGATCTAGCTTATGGGCGTCAAGTACAGCATTATAAAGCGGTTACTAGACTTGTCGCCCTTACCTTGAAGGCTTTACCTCTTCTACTAATGTGCCCTTCCCCCAGAAGCTCTGGAAATTTAAATTCTTGGTCGCGCAAAGTATTTCAAATCTTTCAAAGATTGTTAGGATTTGTGGTCAACAACCCTCATTTGGCTTGCGTGGCTAGATATGACAAGACGCAATCCAACGTAGGTAAATAACATATTATTACTTTCACTATTACTGTTATAAAATACTTACATAAATTATTACTAATGTATAAATTATTGTTATTAAAAATGGCAAACTTTCATACTAACGTTAAACAAATTTACAAAGATCCTTTCTTAGTACTCCCTTATTCTATTTATTAAATTCCTGCAACGTATGAAACGTTTCTAACCTGTATAGTTCAGGCTCTTATTGATAGATCAGTCAGTCAGTAAGCAAATTTTAATTGGTGGTATCGATTCTCAATATTCAGATTTTGTGCTTATTCGATAATAGGTTAAAGTCAAAGTCAAAGTTATTTATTTGTAAACACAGGTTACATAAAGATGTTAATTGTAATATAAATATTCCCGCTATGTTTGCCTAATAAACGTTGTATATTTTGTCCTCAAAGTACCTTCAAAAACATTAATTGAACAATACAGGCTGTGTCACAGCTAAGAGCGATTTCCAAACCCTCAAACACGGCACTACAAGTTGGCCGGTTGTGAACTACAGTTAACCGGCGCTCGCGAAGTTCGCTCCTCGCTAACTCAACGGGAGCACTCGGCGAAGTCCAAATTGATTTCTTGCCGCACCGCCCTTTTGATGTAGCCAGGTATTGGAAGAATTAAAGCAAACTTGCTACGGATTACGGGGAATGGCGGATGTTAATGATAATGATACTAGAATGTTAACCTTCAAGCGATGGGTGGGATGGGAAAGTGAGTTACAAATTCATTTATCCAATTGATATTTAAGTGACGTGTACAAAAATAAAATTAAATGAAAAATTAATAGAAAATCTTAAAAAACCCCGAAGCACTTTTATTTGATACCTTTATTCAGGGAAATGTGACTTTTTTTTATATTGCACTTCAAGATTGACCTCTTCCCACCTGATGTTAAGTGGTAATGAGGTCCTTTTTTTTTTTTTTTTTTTTTTTTTTTTTTTTTTTTTTTTTTTTTTTTTTTTTTTTTTACGGGGGGAAATGCTTGATGCACCGTACCGTCACCCGAGGGAGGGTGACGGCGTGTGTGGGACTCCAACCTACCGACCTACCTCGGACTACCCACTAAAACCCCCCGGTGGACCTCATCGCCTTAGTGGCGGCGCTGTGGGAGATTGGTTTAACCTTTTCATCCACAACACCGCCGGCGGAATGGCCTCTTACGTGGCCCCAACACTTCCCCCCTGGGTGGTAGGGGGGGTGAGCGGGGATGGTCGATCCACTGAACCATCCCCGCCTCGCACTGGAGACCGTGGGTGCAATGCCGACTGGGGTGCCCTCACACCACCAGCCGGCCGGTCACCGTGCGGAAGAACGGCGCGGTCGTAGCGCCGCCGCGCCCTTGCTCTTCTGCGCCTTCTTAGCGCTGGGGAGGACGGGTCGTCCTCCCTTTGGCGCTCTGCCTCCTCCTTCTGCGAGACGACGTTCTCGCAGAAGGAGGCTACCGCCGTCCAGGCGTCCTCGCCCCCGAGCATGGCTTGGACGATGCTCGGGAGGGAGAGATTGGCCCCTATTACGGCCGTTAGGGCAGCTCTCTGCTCGGACCACGACGGGCACGAAACCAAGGTGTGTTCCGCCGTGTCCTCTTCAAGCCCGCAGTGGGCGCAAACGGGCGTCTCTTCGCGCCCTATTCGGTGCAGGTACTTCCGGAAACAACCGTGTCCGGACAGCACCTGCACCAACCGATACGAGAGGAAGCCAAACTTCCTCTCTAGCCAGCCGTCAAAAACCGGACCGAGCGCCTCCAGGGTCCATTGGCCGTATTGAGACTCAGCCAGACTCTGCGCCCAGGCGATGCGAAGGTTTTCTTTCGCCTCCCGCTGGACCCTGGCGAGGTCCTCGGGGTAAAAACGGACCCCTGCCGCTCTTCTTTCGGCCCGCCAGTTGTACACCGTCGCCAGGGCTTGGGCTTCTAGGTCCCATGGAGGCGTCTCCGCTAAGGCGCACGCGGCCGCATGCCCGACCGTGCGGTACGCGCGGGACACCCTCTGTGCTATGGCCCTCTGGGGCCGTCTGAGGTTTCCTGCGTTCTCCCTCTTGTTGAGGGAGTCCGCCCATATTGGGGCCCCGTAAAGGGCCATGCTCTTTAAGATGCCGGCGTAAAGCCGCCGGCATTTGGCCTTTGGACCGCCTAAGTTTGGAAGTAGCCATCCAAGGGCATCGGCAGCTTTCAAAAGACGCGATGACAGCCCACTAAAATGTGGGACAAAATTCCAACGCGCGTCAAGGATCAGACCCAGATATTTTATCTGGGTCTTCACCTGCACGCGGACACCGCCGACCACAATGTGCGCGTCCTGGTATGATGGCGGACGCTGACGGGGCGCTGGGAAGTATATTGCTTCCGTTTTCTCTAATGCCACTTTGAGGCCCAAGCGACTTATCCTGCCGGCCACTAGACTGCCTCCGGCAGAGGCCAAACAGACTGCGGACCGAAAATCCCTCCCCCGGCAGGTGACAAGGGTGTCGTCAGCATAACAGACGACACCCATGCCGTGGAGAAGGCAGCCCCGTAACACCCAGTCATACCCGATGTTCCACAGGAGGGGCCCCAAAACAGAGCCCTGTGGAACACCGGATTCGACTCCCCGACGACAAACTATTCCCCGCCTGTTGACATATAAGACCTCTCTGCCCTGTAGATAGTCCTGGAGGATTGCTCTCAAATAACTCGGCAGCCCATGGTGTTTTAGGGCCTCAAGGATTGTGGAGTGGGGAATGGAGTTAAAGGCGTTGGCTATATCAAATGATATAGCCAATACTCCACGCCCCTCCTCCCATGCTTCGAAGACCGTGGTTTTGAGGCGGAACAGGGCGTCTATGGTGGACCGCCCCGCCCGAAACCCGAACTGATGGTCGGAGAGATCCCGTCCGCTCTCCCGAAGGTGGTCGGTGATCCGCGTCGCAACTATCTTTTCAAATAGTTTACCGACCTCGTCCAAGAGGACAATAGGTCGGTAAGCCGAGGGTGAGTCCATTGGGCGCCCGTCCTTTTTTAGCAGGCAGAGTTGGCCCTGCTTCCAGGGCTTAGGGAACTTTCCGACGCTAAAACATGCGTCGAACAGTTCCCTGAGCCTTTCCCCCATTTGTACTGCGGCCAGGGCGACAATTTTGGCGGGCACCCCATCGGGGCCCGGCGCCGTCTTTTTTGCGCGTAAACAGAAAGCCGCCGCGTCGAACTCCTCCCCGGAGATTTGCGGGACTTGCGGGACGGGTTCTTCCTGCAAGGACACTCCTCGCCGTACCATTGCCGGAGGAACAAACGCGGACGCTGCGGGAAACAGCCCGCAGATGACTTCTTCCAGTAGGGCCGGCTCGAGGGTCTCTGTAAGTGGGGGACCAATGGGGCGCAGTTGGTTGCGCGCCGCCCTGTACGGTCTCCCCCACGGATCACTGTCCAGAGCCTCGAGCATCTCGGTGCGAGCCCTATCTTTCGCTTCCCCTATGCTGGATTTAAGGACCCGCTTAGCCTCAACATAAGAGGCATATAAGCGGGCCTCATTGTTTGGGTCTCGACGGGCGCGGCGTCTGCTACGGGTGTAGGCGCGCCGGGCTGCAGTGCAACTTGCTCTGAGGTCGGCGAGCTCCTCCGACCACCAGTAGCACGCTCTGCGAGGAGGTGGACGCCGCGACCGCGGCATACACGCGTCGCACACCTCAGTCAGGGACTCATTTAGTTGCGAGGCGCAAAGGTCGATGTCTGGGCCCGTGAAGGGGGCAGTGAGCCAGTCTTGTACGAAGACGGCTTCCCTCGCTACATCCCGATTAAGGCGGGATAACGCCCACCTGGGGAAAGGCGAGGAAAGAATATGTCGAACCGCCGGACCGCCTGTGGAGACCTCGAACCGAACGTATCGGTGGTCCGATAGTGTCTCCATCAGGTCGACTTTCCAATTCTGCACACGTGTTGCGAGAGCAGGGGTGGCGAAGGAAATATCCACCACGGATCCTCCCTGCTGTCGCACACACGTGCACACTGACCCCCTGTTGAGGAGGGACAGGCCCGACGCAGCGGCCCAGAGCTCGACCAGTGGCCCCCTTCTGTTGCAGGAGGCAACCGGATTCCCCCAGGCGAGCGCCTTTGCATTGAAGTCGCCCATTACTAGAAGGCCACGACCTTGCGACACAAACCTACCCACGACCGCGGTGAGGACCCCGAGAAAGTCCTCAAAGTCCTGTAGGGGACGGTTTGGCGAGAAATAAACGCCGACTATCCCCAGATCTCCCCATGTAGCGGCCACGTATCCTGATCCTCTCTCTTCCAGCGAGAGGGGAGGGGAGTCCGTGCTTGCCCGCCGCACGACTGTGACCGTGCCATCACAGTCACCCAACCAGCCATTTGGCACGGAGTACGGTTCCGCGATCACTGCTACATCAACCATGCAGTCGGCCATGGTCTGAGAGAACAGATCCTGGGCCGATCTGCAGTGGTTGATGTTGCCTTGCAGTATGTTGTAGTGACCGACTCTAGACATTATTTTCGTTTTCGGTCACTACAACTTCCATATCTGCCTGAGACTCGGCAGCCTTGGGAATTGGCCGGTTTGGGGCCCTAAACCTTCCCTTCTTCGGCGGGGGTCTGCAGTTCTTGCCGCACATGATGTGATTCGCAGACCGCCCGCTGTCGGCGCAGACTGAGCAGCGAGGTATCTTCTCGCCGCAGGAGGCGGCTTTGTGATCCGCCCCCCCGCAGCGATAGCATTGCCCTGCCCTGACCACAGTTGAAGGGCACAGAGCGCTGGTGTGACCTAGCCCAAAACATTTGTAGCATCGGAGCGGTTGCTCCTCCAAAAGCCGCACCGATGCTGAGCTAAAGCCTACTAGTAGGCGACGTCCACTCTCAAAGAGAACTTTGGCGGCTGCTACTGGGCACTGTAGACGTAAGGTGCCCAGACCTCCCCGACCCGATCTTATTTTTCCGGCCTGGATCTGATCGGCCGGACAGCCGCCAACTGAGGCCACCTTCTCAATGACCTCCGACACGATTATTGTGTCGTCTAGGTCCGAAACGACGAGGCTGACCCTTTTGGTGGGCCTCACCACCTTTGCCACTTCCGAGCCAATAGCTTTTCGGAGCTTGGCGGCGAATGAGTCGGCCACCGACGCCCCTTCCACCCCCGGGAACTCAAATTTCCGAGCTCCGGTTTGGGTGGGCTTAAAACGGTAGGACGAGACCCCCATTTGACTGAAATCAATGGTGCTGCGAGCTTTCCCCAGCACCGACTGGTAGGTCTCCCCTTTCTCTGCCGCCTCCGGGGTTATCGTGATTACGACAGCTGCGGTTTTCGGAGGGACCAACCTTTTCTTCTGCGTCTTTTTCGTCTTGGTCCCCGACGTTGGGGCCTTTTTTCCCGACGCATGGGCGACGGCACCAGAGACTGCGGTTGCCGGCAACGGTGTCGGGACAGATAAGGCACCGTTCTTCTTACCTCTCTTCTTCTTAACTACCGTCGACCAGCCCTCATTAGCGGGGGTGGTCGAAGGAAGAAGAAGGTCTTCTTCTAATGCAGGAGCTGCTTTAGGTAGCTTGCTTGGCCCTGCGGTTTTGGAGGGACCAGCTACGGTGACAGGAGCGGGGGCGGATGTTGCCCCTAACGCCCTGGATCTTGTAGCCCTCTGTGGTTTCGGCGGCTCTGGTACCTTAAAAGGCTCTGGCAACCTTTCCAGCACCATCACTGGTTCCCTGTTTTTGTCAGCCGCAAGAGATGGGCGAAGCTGTTTCGCAGGGAGTAGACGGTCTTGGATGCCCTCAAAACGGGCATCCATTCGGGCACAGAAAATCGCCCGTTCCTCTTGCATGAGTCGTCGGAAAAGCTCCTCCATGCTCGACATTTCCGGAGCCTTTTTTGTTGTAGAAACCCGAGCTGACTCCACAACATCCGTCTTTTTCTTCTTCTCTACTGGAGCGAGGATCGGGGCCGGAGATTTGCGGCCAGCATTGGTTAATTCGGCTACGGCTGCCTCCAGTTCAGCCACTCGCCTCATTTGTGCCGTAAGCTCAGACTGTAGACGGTCAACTGTTACCTGCAGCCGTGTCGTCTCTTCTGAGGAGGAGCGCTTCAGGGATTCTTGGCAGATCTCCCTCATGTTGCCGATGCTTTCTTTTAAGGCCTTCTGAAAGGTCCCCTTAAGGTTAGAGGACTTTGAAACCATGGCAGCAGACCCGCTTGCCTCTTCCTCCATCATCAGGTAATGAGGTCCTAGCTTAAGGGTGACAAGTACAGCACAATAAATCTGTTATTGGACTTGTCGCCCTTACCTTGAAGGCTTGACCCCTGCTACTAACGTACCACCCCCCAGGAGCTCTGGAAACCTTACTCACACGCAGGAACACAACAACACAGAAGTGATTGTTATTTGGCTGCGGTCTTCTGTAAGGTGGAGGTATTTCACCAGTCGGGCTGCCCCAGTTAGAGCAATAAATCGCTATGCCCTACCTATCTTAAACTCTTGCTGAGGGAGTTGCGTTAAAAAATGCAATCCATAACTTTGTGACGGCGGTCACCTTGGAGCGTTTCCTATCAAACAGCTAAAAACACTCCCGACTATATAATTCACCTTTCAAAAAAAAGACAACATCTAAATTTGTTCACCCGTTTGCTAGCTACGATTGCATACAGACAGACAGAAAGACACGTCAAACTAACACCCGTCGTTTTTGCGCTAAAAAAAAGTAAGGATTCCCAAAGGCATAAAAAGAAACATAAAATTCAGTCAGTTTCCTCTCGTAAGTTAAGAAGTAACTTCAATCTAATTTCCAAGTACATCGTAGCATAGGTACACGTGATACGCAAAGTTGCCTGGCAGTAATGAGCTCAGTTAACTGATGAGCGAGACTACCAGTTGAGGAGTTAACTTGTTTAACTTCATTTGTTAATATTTAACATTATCAATTTACTTTATTACGCAGTAGAGGAAAGATGAAGTCGTCACGTAACACATTCCTTCAGATATGGATAAGTAAAGCTTAACGCTTGTGAGTAGGTGCCACCAGCAAGCATAGGTCCAGTTGACCATAAACTGAATTGTGTGAATAGATTTTTTTTTTTTATTATCACGCCACGCTAGCGAAGTTTTTAAATATTTTGAAGAAACAGAAAAAGGATTAATCTTCAATAATTGTTAAAATCTATTCAGATTCTAAGTCAAACAATCAATAAAATATTTTTTATATTAGAAACAGATTTTTTTTTATCTCCCCTCGCGGTGCGGGAATTGAACCCACGACCTTCACGTATCGCGCGTGCTGCTCTTTAAGTGGGTTCAATTCCCGCACCGCAAGGGGAGATAAAAAAATCTGTTTCTAAAATTTAAAGTATAGTACTATAAAAATAATAAAATAAAAATATTTTTTTATTCCAATAGGTTACATGTTACAGTTTTGAATCGTCATTAAATACAATGCAAACTGATTCTACTGCCGGTTCGGAACCTATACCTAGCAGTATCTAACTTAACTATGATGTCTAGATCACTTTGGACCGTCATATAGTTTCGTTTTGATGAGTGAAAAAAATAATAAGTACCTATTGATTTTAAAAGGTAAGCTGGAGCAGACCAGTCCCACAAGGTGGCACCTGTTCACAAGCATGACGTATGTGCCAGCCATCGCTTCACACAACCATATTGAACCATATTGTGACGACCCGCCACATAGCGCCACCACCCCAGTGACTCGGCCATCGAACTCAATATCGTAATGAGCTCTTTCGCGTCAACGTGCATCGATGTTAATAAGTATAGCAGTAAAGATCAATTGCATCGAAGTTCAATAGTATCGCAGTAAAGGTCTGTAGCGGTGACGTGCATCGAAGTATAGTGCATTGACGATCTTTCGAACTAA
Organism: Glyphodes pyloalis; assembly: GCA_037074685.1. Classification (NCBI taxonomy): domain Eukaryota; kingdom Metazoa; phylum Arthropoda; class Insecta; order Lepidoptera; family Crambidae; genus Glyphodes; species Glyphodes pyloalis. Next base: position 918,809 of record JAYKKO010000030.1, on the reverse strand, counting down.
CGTGCATCGCATTTTTGTAGCAGAGAATTAGCAGTATAAATGTAAATATTGGACAACATCACATACATTGCTCTGATTCTGCAGTAAGTAGCACTTGTGTTACAGAAATCAGAAACATACTGTCGTAGTTATAACACCCAGACCCGAGACAATATAGAAAAGTTCGTTTCCTATATTGACCCGACTGGGGATCGAACCCGGGACCTCAGAGATGGCGCGACGCCAAAAAAAGTCCGGTCCGCTCGCCTCTCGGCTACGGAGGTCGTCAAAGCAGTCATTGATATTTTGGACGTCGACATTCAGTATTCCGTATTGACTGACTTTGGTTTAGTGAGCATGACTTACTAACACTAACAGGTGTCTTATTCCGTGGTTTTCAACCATTTCTGCAACGAATGTACCACAGGCCGTTTAGTGTGTAGTTCGAAACTCAATGCGTTAAAAGGCACTCACCGAAGGCTAGAAGGCCACAATAACTTGCGGTTAACTTAGTTGGAAGAGCACGCGCGATACTCGTCGGCTCGAATTCCATACTGCAAGAGGAAATTACTTTTTAGGGTTGCGTACCCGAAGAGTAAAACCGGGACCCTATTACAAAGACATCGCTGTCCGTCCGTTCGTCTGTCTGTCACCAGGTTGCATCTTAAGAACCATGATATTTTGGCAGCTTTGTTAGGCACAAAGCTGCCAAAAAAAACGAAAGGCCTGCGAACTCCGTACCTACCAAAGTGAACGATGATGATTTGACATTGTACTTTTTGTAAGTCATAATAAATATCTTTTAACTTAATCGAATAACACGAATTTTAAAACAAAGATGCGTCGAAAAGTCCCCCACACAACTAAAGACATCAATGACTCAGACAGACTAAGTGGCTAGGTCCCGGCAAACGGGACTTTTTAATCCGCGTTGAGAGCGACAAACATAAGAAATATTATAATATTGGACACCATCACATACTGTTACGGACTTCTTTGTAGGAGCCTTTTAATAGTTTTTATTATAAAGAGTTGAATCTGTCTTTTTGCTATTGTTCGTGCTGTTCTGTCAAAATTCCTGTCTCTTTCAGTTTATATTTTTATTATTTTCCTTTATTATATTTCCTAAAACTACTCTGAGTTCCTTTTCTTTCCCTTCGCTCCGTAACACATACATTGTTTTGATTCTATGGTAAGTTGTTAAAGCACTTGTGTCACTGATTTCAAATCCAACGACGGTACCACTACAATAAAAATACAATAAACAGACCTGAGACAATACAGTTACGATCGTTTTCTTTATTGAGCCGACCGGGAATCGAACCCGGGACCTCAAAGATGGCGTGACGTCAAAGCCGAGCCCGCTTGTCTCTCGGCCACGGAGGTCGTCATAAGGCAAATGATACCAAAGTGCACATGACTCGCACGTAATTTCTCCGGACGCTTTTATGAGCTTCACTTGTAACTATGTACATAAGAAAATATTGGAATCTTAATTTGACCCACTTCCCGGTCTTCGATTAACATGAAATTTTGCACACGCCCTGAGTTCTGATAAAAATACATGACTAGCTAAGAAACTTCATTACAAATCCAATATGGCGGCCTCCCTAAGATGGCGGACTGGCTGTTCGAAATTAAAATTAATTTTTAGTGCGTGCTAAAAGCATGTTTTTAATATTTTTAATTATTATTTATATTACAATTCATCACGAATCGAAACTTGTCCACTGAGGCCAAAAGGACTTCGTCTGTGCATATCCCTGTAAAAGCTAATTTCCTATTCCATTTAAAGTGAAAATTAATATTTACATCATTTCTTCATTACCTACTTATAAACGTTAACCTTCAACCTGACTTCATAATTCCTATGCCATTTAATCCCTAGGACGAATAAAAATCAACGCCTTGGAAACGCGTTAAAAGTAACACCTTCATTGTCAAAAATACTCATTTTAGATAAGGGAAAGGGTCCAATAACTTAAAAATCACAAACGACCGTTGCATAAAACTGCTCGCCATTTGCCCAAGGCCCAAGATACGCTTGGCTCGGCAAAAACATTGACCTATTTTTGGGGTTAAATGAGGCTCAAATCTATATGCTATCCTTTCTATATATACCAATTTACTCTTCTTGCTGCCTCTGTGGTCTAGTGACGGATTTAAGTTGGTGATCCAAAGGTCGTTGGTTCGATTCGCGCATTAGCACCATTTTTAAGCGACATCAAAAAAACAGCAAATTTTTTATATGTTGGCGTATTTATGGATCAATTTTGATTATCTATTGTAGGAAAGGAGATATTTCGACAGTAGTACCAGATAAGAAAACCGAGATCTGATGAGGGCATCCCAGAAAAATCGAGGCGAAGTCGAATTTTTTGCTAAAAATTATTTATCTTTCTACAGACGGGGCTGCTATCAAACTGAACACACGCTCAAGATATCCTAGAGGATGGATGGGCTTTACCAGAAGATGCCTTTTTAACCTGACCGTAAAGAATGAAGGTTTATATTCATGAAAACATGCATAATATTGTTTGTTGTTTCCAGTTTCGATAGGATATTTTCGGATTAATCATCTAAACTCTCATAAGGAAAAACTACCCACAACATTCACACGACATCACGATTGCAATAACCAGAAAAAAAACCTAAAGATATGTAGTTAGATTTACATCTAGGATACTTTTTATTTCAAAATAACGTGAATAAATTTTTTGAGTAAATCTGCAGGATTGTTACCTAGAACAGTGACCTCTCTATTTAAAATAGTCAGTTTACGCCTACTTCACGATCCGAGAATCGCATTACATTCCATCGGCAACTGACCTCCGCAGCTCTCCGCCAGATTAGACGAAACAATATTGCCCCGAAGATAATTGTCCTGTATTTTATTTCATCGTCCAAAGGCAGTCACCCGAAGCAATCTCCCTACAATCAGGCCCGACACTCATTCAACGGATTACTTATCTATTAAGCCGAACTCCGTAAGACAAATTCCCTCCGATAACGCCTTAGGGCGGTAATCCTTCCAGTGTTGACACTTTCGACTCATCCCTCATTACACGGAAAAAATACTCCTCAAAAGTTAACGAAGGAAAAAGGGCTCGTAATACGATAAGCCAGATCTCCTGAGAAATGTTCGACATGCAGAGCAGGAAAACCAGGTGCAGAATTTCTGATGTCTGTTAAACTCGATGTGGTGTGTTCGGGATTCTTTTAGGCTGTGACAGTAATTTCTTTTAAGCACCATCGTAAAAAGTAAGAACAGGACATCTTGAGTTCCCAGGTATTGTATGAAAAGTGGATCTGCGTGAGAAATTGGCGTCGGTGTTCCACTGGCATAAATTGTTATGTCCCTTGGAATTCCAGTGGGACAGTAATTTGGGAATTATTTTAATTAAAACTCGCCTCCCGGTTTGAGTTCGAAGCCACAATGGTGCAGAGTAAAATGGAAAGATAGATAGGTTTACTTTATTGCACGAAACATTCATAGAAATAAGTTTTACACGCAAATTATAGTACAACTCAGTTTTTTCGATCACTTGCAAATAGCCTTAAGTAGATGACGACAAATGGGTACGGCCGGGGAAACAAATATATTGATATTTTATTTATTTTAAACTAAAACGGATCTCTTTTGGCGAGAAATCTTTAAGACTTTGATACGAATAGTTACCAGAAGTTGCTAAAGTTACTAAAAGTTACTAGGCCCCTTCTATACCGAACAGAAGGGTTGTACATTTGTTAACTAGATTCCTAAGCGACTTTAAAAAAAGAGGCGATCCTCATTTCGACGTACGTTTTACGGAGTAGGTACACTACTGTTTAAAGTCTTAAGTTTAATTAAAATGTTCTTATTCATCATAATTCAATTTTCAAAAAGAGCTGACAGATACATGCGGGATAGTCAAATTTAGTCGATTAAAAACTTGATACCTATTACGCGTAGCTTTTGTATCTTCTTTAAAAGCGAAATAAGAGGCCTAAATCTAAAACCTTAATAAATCCTTTTTCAATGGCATTACCGCGAAAACTTGTTAAATATTTTACAAAACTTGTATTATTTTAAAAACAAAATTAAAAACTTAATTCAAACTATTTCAAACGGGCCATCTATTCAAATTAAATTCGTGGTAGATGCAATGTAATCCAAATTACCAATTTGCTATTCTCACCGTCCACTAATCCCTCATGAATGGTGATTGTGGGAGATTCATTACTACTCGTCAAGGTTGACCCCGGTAAGCAAATGGTCCCGTATAACAAAAATAATACGAGAATTTTCATGTTTGTTTAAGCGTTTAAGATCAATTATGAGCTTATTTATAGCTGTGCCCGCGACTTCGTTCGCGTGGACTACATCCTTTCATGGTCGGTTTTACCCCTATCTCCCCTAATATTTGAAACAAAAAGTAGTCTATATTTTAATAGAGCTATATTTGGGCCAACTTTCATATGTCTAACTTAAAAAATAAACATTTTCCCATATAAACTTTCAAACATTACCCCCTCCCCTTACTTTCTAAAAAAAAAGTAGCCTATATCCGTTCTTGAGGTTCAACGTATACCTATGCTAAATTTCATCAAAATCGGTTGAGAGGTTTAAGCGTGAAAGCGTAACAGACAGACAGACAGACAGACAGAGTTACTTTCGCATTTATAATATTAGCAGGGATACGGACGCCGAGTCGCTCGCGTACTGTCCCTGTTTATTCCACATTTTCTATATATTCTTCGCTCGTATTGATTGTAGCTGTTGTATAAAAATAAATAGTAATAAAATACATTTATTTCCAAGATAAATACACGTTAACAAATAGATATTACTGATCGCCACACTAGGCTGAGCCTGTCCCTTGGTGTAGTGAGATATTTAAAATTACGGATTATTCTAGTATAAGTACGGTACGCATTTTTATTACGAAAAATAAAAATAAAAAAAGGACAGCATTATGTTGAACAAATATCTTATTATTTTAGCCTTCCTCGATTTGACTATCCAACACAAAAATTAGCCCATTTAAACAAACAAACTCTTCAACTTTAGTCGTTAAGTATTGTTTTATATTTATCTCATATACATAAAGCTAAACTTTATATCTTCTTTTTATATTGAAATGAATCGGCGTTTGTTTGTCTCGCTAAAATTCGAGAACAGCAAGACCGATTTGGCTAATTTTGGTTTTGGAATCATTGTAAAGTTTCACCACGGATGGTTCAAAAAGAGACTAAACGTTACGCCGGAACAGCCAGTAACTAATAAATATCAATAACGATTTGTCAATTTTATATGTATATGCTTCCACTCTGGAGATCATTGTTAGAGCTGTTACAAGGGTCCAACAATGTTAAATGGCAATAAGACTTCTTAGCGAAGTCAGTTTCTGCCAGAGTCACGGTAGGTCGGCACATTATACATACCTACAGACGAATTGACAAACTCCGCCTTTTTTAAAGTCGGTTAAAAAGGCTTTTGCTCGGAAAAAGGATCCCGTAAAACATTCTATTTTATTTATATGAACAAAACAACGCTAATGAATGATGCAGTATCGCTTGGATAACAAAAAACATTTTTTCCGCTTAACTATATAAAGGTTAACATTTTCTATTACAATTTCAAGCCACTGACCCCTAGCTAGCTTTAAAGCTGACAAATGCCTGATTCTATCGCAAGCGAAAAACCCGATACGAGTTAATCCCTTGAAAAATACCATTGAAAACGACTAAGCTGCGTGTCTCATTTTGATATATTGACTGTTATTATTCGAGTGGAATTAATTAGTGTCGTTGTACGAATACACGTCTCGTGTTTAATATCATTTCATTAGTGTGAGAGTAATTGAAATTTGGATACCTTTTTTATGGTTCAACACATCTTCAGACAATTTATTTGGATTTTGCAGATGGGGTCTCATTTTGATTAGTATTCACACTTACATTTTTATTCACACTTAAATTAAAAAATACTTAATTGGTTTTAAACATGTTTTGTCACTGAGGAGAATTAAATTCATCATCATCTCTAAGGTTCTGTTTAGAATAGAAATTACAAAGAATTTTTGAGCAATATATTAAACATCATTCACTTGAGCCCAGATCGGAACCTAGCTTTTTTTTTTAATATATTTTCCTTTTTTTTTATATTACACTTAAGATTGACCTTATGTAAAGTGGTAATGAGGTCCTTTTTTTTTTTTTGTTGACGGGGGAAATGCGTTGATGCACCGTACCGTCACCCGAGGGAGGATAACGGCGTGTGTGGGACTTCCTGCCCTGAAAAGGGCAGGACTACCCACTAAAACCCCCCGGTTGGACCTCCATCGCCCTAGTGGCGGTGCCACGGGAAATCGGCTAAGCCTTACCCACCACGACACCGCCGGCGGAATGGCCGCTTACGCGGCCCCGCCTGCTCCCCCCCTGGTGGACGGGGGGAGATTGGGGACGGCCAATCCAACTGGACCACCCCCACCACGCTGCGGAGACCGTATGTGCAATGCCGACTGAGGTGCCCTCACACCATCAGCCGGCCGGTCTCCGCGCGGAAATTGTGCGCTGGCGAATTGCCGCCGCGCTCTGAGCCGCCTGCGCTTGCGGCATGCAGGGACGGATGGGTCGTCCTCCCTGACCCTTTCCGCTGCTTCTTTCTGCGCCATAACATATTCGCAGAAAGAAACAGCGCCTCTCCAGGCCGTCTCACTCCCAAGCATAGCCTCGACCATGCTTGAGAGTGCGAGATCCCCCACCACAGAAGACAACAAACAGCGTTGTTCTGTCCATTCTGGACATATGAGCAGAGTGTGCTCGGCGGTATCCTCTGGCGCGCCACAGTGAATGCACGCCGGAGACTGCTCCCTGCCAATCCGGTGCAGGAACTTGCCGAAACATCCATGCCCCGACAAAACCTGCACCAGATGGAAGCTTAGGAATCCAAGTTTGCGCTCGATCCAGCGCAAAATAACTGGCCCGAGCGCATCTAGAGTCCACCGACCCGACGTGGACTGTCGAAGATGTTCCCCCCACTGCCGAACCATGTTCTCTATCTCCTCGCGCCGGACTCGGGCCAAGTCCTCCAGGTGGAAGTGTTCCCCGGAGCCTTTTTTTAGGGCCTGCCAGTTGTACACCCTGGCCAACATCTGGGCCTCTAGCTCCCAGGGGGGTGTCCCTGCGAGGGCGCACGCAGCGTCAAAGCTGACAGTGCGGTACGCCCTACACAGCCTCTGTGCGATGGCCCTTTGGGGGCGACGGAGCGACCTAACGTTTTCCCCGATGTTAAACGAGTCTGCCCAAATAGGCGAGCCGTAGAGGGCCATACTACGTAATATAGCGGCATATAAACGCCGGCATTTTGCCTTTGGTCCTCTCAGATTGGGGAGGAGCCACCCTAAAGTGCCCGCCGCACTTAAAAGGCGCGAGGACAATAATTTAAAATGTGCGCCAAAACGCCACCGGTTGTCCAAGATGAGACCCAGGTATTTCATCTGGGCGCCTAGTACAATTCGTACCTCAGCGACCACAATATATGCACCAGGTGGACAGCGCTGCCGAGGCCCCGGAAAAAAGATGGCCTCAGTTTTATTTAATGCCACCCGTAAACCCAGTAAGGCAATGCGCCTAGCAACCAGAGTGCCCCCTGCCTCTGCTAAACGAGCAGCCGCACCAAAGTCCTTCCCCCGGGCAGTCACAAGAGTATCGTCAGCATAACAGAATACTCTCATGCCCGGGAGGAGGGCACCGCGCAACAGCCAATCATACCCGATGTTCCACAACAAGGGGCCCAACACTGACCCCTGTGGAACACCGGACCGAGCTCTATACCGACGCAGGACACCATTTTTGTCGCAACATACTACTTCTCGATCAGCGAGGTAGTCAGTTATTAACTCCAGCAAATAGGAGGGCACCCTATGGTATCGGAGTGCCTCTAAGATAGTTAAATGAGGCAGGGTGTTGAACGCATTAGCTATATCAAAAGAGATAGCTAATACACCCTCCCCCCTCTCCCGAGACTCCAAAACAAGGCACTTCAGACAAGACAGGGCGTCGATGGTAGACCGCCCTGCCCGGAAATCAAACTGACTGGCGGAGAGGTCCGGACCGACCTCCCGAAGATGGTCTTTTAAGCGAACGGCCACGATTCGTTCCATCAACTTCCCAACTTCATCGAGAAGTACAATAGGCCGGTACGCCGATGCGTCTTCAACCGGTCTGCCTTCCTTGCGGAGAAGGCACAACTGCCCCTCCTTCCATAGCTTAGGGAACTTCCCGAATCGGAGACATGAGTCGAAAAGCTCCCTAAACTTCTCGTCTATTAAAATTGCCCCTAAAGCAACAATTTTAGCAGGGACCCCGTCTGGCCCTGGGGCCGTCTTTTTGGCACGGAGGCAAAGTGCCGCCGTACCAAACTCCTCCTCTGATATTGGAGAGGCGTCGAAGGGAGCCGATGCCCGCTCCTGCTCCAAAGGGGCACTCATTGTCGGCGGGACGAAACCGGGGTCACACTCCGGGAATAAAGAATGGTGGTAATGAGGTCCTAGCTTAAGGGCGACAAGTACAGTATAATAAATCTGTTACTGGACTTGTCGTCCTTACCTTGAAGGCTTGACCCCTGCTACTAGTGTAGCACCCCCCAGGAGCTCTGGACACCTTACTCACACGCAGGAACACAACAACACAGAAGTGATTGTTATTTGGCTGCGGTCTTCTGTAAGGTGGAGGTATTTCACGAGTCGGGCTGCTTCAGTTCGTGCGATAAAGCGCTATGACTTACCTCGCTTAAAAGTGGCGCCATCTATAGACATTTCATGGTATTGTTTGGTTGGCTTTATTGAGTTTATCAGGACATTGATGGAAATAATAATACCAGTACTAGACACCGACTAGAGCAGCATATCAAGCATCTTAACATTTTAGTTTTTATTATCATCCAACGGTTAGAATTTAGCGAATCTTGGATTTGAATTTTTCATAATTTCAAGTACTTATTAAGCTCTTTTATTATATATATTAAATTAAGGGTATTGTATTAAAATGAGACATCCGACTTTTGTGGCGAACCACTTTGGACCGATTTCTATCACACAGCTAATCACACTATGGACTTATTCACCTTTCAAATAAAAACAAAACAAAATTAGTTCATCCGTTTAAGGAGCTATGATGCAAGACAGACAGACACGTCGATATTATAACACTCCGTTAATTTTCAATCGTAAAAAAATTTGTTATGATACGAGTAATGATACTTTTTTTTCACACAAACCATATAACCTCCATTTTACGAAGTCGGTTAAACATAGTCCGCTCGTGAATGTGAACGAAGTAATCTTTGCTCTTGTACTATTTTAAGTCACCCAGGCCCATTAGGATTTAGAGGGACCCCACACTAGCGTCTTTCGAGCGTCAGCGTCTTGCCGCGCCGACGTTGTTTGGGCGTTGCGTCGACGCGGCGCCCGCTCAGCGTCGACGCGGCGCCCGCTCAGCGTCGACGCGGTGCCCGCCCAGCGTCGGCGCGGCGTTTGAGCGGCGCTTGCGCTGGGCGTCCTCTGCACATCGCGTTCGAGCGTCGCGCCGCGCTGACGGCATGTACAGTTATTTCGAAAATGGAAATGTAAGATTTGAATAACGCACAATATAATGTTTTATATTGCAGTGATAAATTAATGCTTTCAACTTGTAAAGGAAAAAATATATTTTACCTATTTGACACATGGCACGAAAAGGCAACTTTAGCATTTATTTTCTCGAAAACTAAAAGTACTTAATTGAAAATGGGTTTCTTCGGCAATATGAGCTAGTATTTTATCAGCTAAAAAGTCTTCTACCTACTGATTCTAAAACACGGGCGGGCCGAAACAATTGAGTTGATCATTGTACTGTTGTCAAAATAAACGCTGCGGCACGCGTCGGGCCGGCGCGGCGCCTGTGGAGCGCAGTCCTGGCGTTCGTCATTTCGACCGCGCCGCCGCGTCGACGTTGCGTCGACGCCGCGTCGGCGTTGCGTCGACGTCGCGTCGGCGTTGCGTCGACGTCGACGCTCAAAGAACGCTAGTGTGGGGTTACGCTTAGGATGTACAATACGTCAAATTTCTAGCATAAAAACGACAAAAGTTTCGATGCTGGTGATTAGCTGATAGCACACCGTTGTCGTATTTTCAGCTAATCAGCACTTGTGAAACTTAATTTCATCGATTTTGACATTTGTTCAGAGCGCCATAAAATTTACTTTCGAGGCGCATCGTAAGCGGAATGATGTCGCCAAATCGCTGGAGCAAAAAAAGACTGGGCAAATTTTATTAAAATATTCTTTCATTAAATACGAACTACCAACTTTGAGATTTTAACAGTGTAATGTAAGTATGATAATAGGATCATCCTCTACTTGAACGCTGAATATTCATGTATGTTATGCAGATTATCTGAGCTGAAACAATTTTACTTGTATGAAAATTCATGACAGCGGTAGGAGCGCATTTTTGGACTTTTTGTTTCGTTTATTTTTGTTTCGCAAATTCAAATTGATGTTAAATAAATCGTTGGCAACTTTACAGCAAATCGGATCCATTACCTACTTAAAACTACTTTTGTACTCTGATATTTTCACACCAGCTTTTATGTTGCTTTTAATTTCCACAGGAATTATCAACCGAAAGATCTTCACACATAAAACTCAAACTCAAATACTTCTTTGTCCAAAAAAATTACATTTAACACTTTTGAATCATCATTGAATACAATTCAAAGTGATTCTACACGTATCTTACACTGCTAACGTAAATGTTTACTTGAGCGCTTAATTATTATTTCATCACTCATCAAAACAAAACTATATGGCTTGGTCCAAAGTGGTCTATACATAGCTAAAAGTTAGATAGGTACTGCTACTGCAACTAATCTGCTGAGTTTATTACAGTGGAATCATTTGCATTGTATTAAATGACGATTTAAAAACGATACATGTACTTGAATAAAGAAATATATGATTGATTGTTTTACACTTATAAACTTAAAAACTTTAGCGTTCCATTTTAAACATTAGGAATAAATGAACGGCGTTTTGACCCGTTAACTTATTTTAAATGTTTTACACTTAGTCGTCCCATGACATACCAAGATTATATCGTCCTGAATTTTACATACCATATACTTAGTGGAACATACATGGGACAGCATGTGGCTGGTCGTTATAAATAAGGTTATCAGCCGGAGCTTTCCCTCGGGACGTAAGAGTGATTGCCTAAGAGGGACGAACATATCTGTGAAGCTTTTTCTAGACAATCATACGGTACCGTAGAGATTCGAATCATAGGTAAACCCGAAATCTTTCAAAGGTTTGATTTGCAGTAAGACATCTGGACATTCTCCTTTACACAACATAAGGATTTAATTGGTATTAGTAACGTATACCCACAGCGAAATAACGCGAATGATTTTTGAAAACCAAAATCAACAATTGATTTTGAGGAAACCATCTAAATTTTTCAAGAGATGTTCACTTAATTTTGCTTATACATCAAACAGAAAGGTTGCATCCATGTTTTGCGAGATCAAATAAAATCTGTGTTTTGATAATAACAATCTAGTTATGCCAATAAAAATCAACATCGAATTTCATCTAGATTAATTGTGTCTTGGTTTCTTGAAGCAAACGTAGGCATCGTTCCCACCACTTTGATTGTGCGCCGCCGACAGTGTGCGCGCGTTACGTAGTTTATCACTTTTTATATATTTAACTTATCGTTCACACCAAACGAGAAAGCATACTCACTCAAAAGATGGCTGGCAGTGGCTGGAAGACCTGAATAGACCAAAGTCGCGAACTATTTGAAAGGCCTACATCCAGCAGTGGACTGCAATAGGTGGATGCTGATTTTTGTAGTATCTATAAGTTATTGGAAGATTACAGTGATCAGAAAATAATGCAATTATGTCAGAATGAAATTGTTTTATGAACTTGCTGAAACAATCGAGCGTTATGATAAACGGTCATTGGCATTTTTAAAAGCAGGAAACTATGTGACAGGTATGAATGAGGTGTTTATTCGATGCATTGTATAAAAAAGTCATTAAAAGTAAAATATCGACTATAACAGTTCTATCAAACTGATTTATGGTGAATATCGTTTGCGCTGCATATCGATGACGTATCGATTATTTATTTTGTCACCAACTTGTTATTAAGTTTAGGTTAGTATTTTTAGTTGCTCGATTAAATATAACCCATATGTTATGTCAAGTATTAAGATGCAACTAGTCCGTCTACTTAATTTTAATCAAGTCTTAATTACCCCGAACGGGGGCAAAGGCCTAGCGGGGACGCCAATAGGCTGTTAGCCACAAAACAACAGCAATCCTCACATTAACCGCTGAATAAATACGCGTACATTGGCCTGTGTCCAAATGGAGAATACTGTGGACATTTGTACTCGACGAAACTACTAACAGACCTATAAACTTATTAGCTTGAATAAATTGGACTTAGCCGTAAGCAGCGTCCAATTAAAGTCAGCAGTTGGGGCCAAAACCCACAAAGGTTGATGGCTACGTCATTGATTTTTAAATGTCTGTTAAGTATTTCAGGAAAATTTAATCTCCCCTTGCGGTGTGGGGCTCAATATGATTTTTTTTTATTTCTTACCGTTAAGTAACCTTTGTGTAAATCATGCTGTGTATGCTTTTTATGGATAACTGTTATAGACTATTATATTTATCTGACAGTAATCTGTCTGCGTACCCTATATTAAATAAATAAATATTTTTTTCTGTTTTTAACCCCTCTGTTTGTGTGTGTGTTAGTGCAGTCTATGGCATCGCACCTCCCGAACAAATGAACCGATTTTGATTTTGATAATTTAATAAGTCGGGAGTGATCTTAGCTATGTTTGGTAAAAATCGATTCAAGATGGGCGCCGTCACTATGTTATTTTTAAATAAAACAAATATGGGGGGCTCCAGAGCATAACACAATATTTTGAGTTTTGTTCCAATAAATGGTTTTAATAAATAAAATCAGATATCGTTACTCCAAGCAAAGTGAGGAGCTAAATAATTTGTGAATTGGTAAATAGATAGATAATAGATAAATACACGTATAAACAACCAACATTATTCATCACATGAATTTTTGTGCTGGGTGTGAATTGAACTCACGACCCTTCAGGTAAAGTGAAGGGCCACATTAAAAGAGAGTGAACCAGTAATGTACTTATAATATAGGTAAGTAAGTACTAGACCTAATCACTGGTAGAATAAACATCTATGATTTTTATTTAGAATAGAATAGAATAGAAAAATGTTTATTGACACACAATAAAAAAAAAACCGGCCAAATGCGAGTCGGACTCGCGCACCGAGGGTTCCGTACAAACCTGCAAGGTTTACAAAGTTCGTTCATTACGACAATCGAGTCATAACTATGGTATTTTTATTGCAAAATGAAATTCATAACATTACAATGGGGAAAGATGGAGGAGCATAAATATTTTGTAATGTAACTAAAAATTTAAGGTTTTCGGAATTTTTCCTTTATGTGTGCTATAAAACGTTGCTTCATGCCAAATTTCAAGATTCTAGGTCGACTGGAAGTACCCTTTAGGTTTTGATTCCCTTGCGAGTACTTGCGAGTTTCAAAATATGCAGCTTAAATTGCTGTTTCTTTTGATTACGTTGACATAGAAGTTTGATTTTGTTACAGCTTAAAGGTATTATAGACCTGAGTATTTGGTATGAATTTCAATTTAATACCTTTACGCGTTTATGAGGAAATGGGTAGTAAGTTTAAAATTATTAAAAAAATATATATTATGTGATGTAACTAAAAATTTATGATTTTCGTAATTTTTCCTTTATCTATGCTATAAGACGTTGCTTCGTACCAAATTTCAAGATTCTGAGTTCACGGGAAGCACCCTGTAGGTTTTGATTCCCTTGCAAGTGTCGAAAATTTGCGGCATAAACGGCTGTATCTTTTGATTGCGTTGGCTTAGAAGTTTGATTTTTTCACAGCTTCAAGGGACAGTAGACCTGAGTAATTGATATACATTTCAGCTTCATACCTCCACGCTTTCCTGAGAAAAAGGGTCTTGACAGACGGACGGACAGACGGACAACAAAGTGATCCTATAAGGGTTCCGTTTTTTCTTTTTGAGGTACGGAACCCTAAAAATACAGAAATACACACACACACACACACAGAACATAATGTGGTCAATTAGGTTCCACCTCAGCAAATGCTGCTACGGCATTATTTCTAACACCGCAACAGCGCTGGTATTCTGGTGGAACCTACCTGCTTAGAAAAATAACTAAAGCCGGGGCTCTTGCTATTTCTTCACGCAAGCGAGTGGCCACAGTATTATTATGATTACAGAGAAGGAAATAATATAAAAAACGATTATTATTTTAATTTCTCTATCATTAATTAGCGATACAATCAAAACCACTTAAAAAAGTGAGAGGTTATGAATTTTTCTGCTCTTCTCAGTCTACATAGAATTTAATTTGTTAAATTAATTTGCTTTATTTATTTACTAGTTTTTTTTCATAACTAAATATATTTAATACATTATTATTATTTTATTATGTACGTATGAATATTCTATTTTGGTGTTTAGTTCATTGCTACTTAGTATTATTATTGTAATCCATACACACATTTTTGCTGTTACCGCACCCATAAACTAACTATCTGCATGACCCAATGGTTGACTGGTAGATGATGTTACTAGCATTAAGTCCAACTTTTGTAATTCTTTTTGTGCAATAAAGTTTTAAATTAAATAATAAAAAAAACACTTAGGACAAATGATATGTTACCTTTTCACTGTACCTACAAAGAAGGTAAGCCAAATTTCGCCTAGTCGTAAAAATCGTAACTTGCTGAAATGGCAGCTAGAAAACTTTGATACCAAAAAAGTTCTGAGATTAGCATGTTTGTGACGTCAGCTTTCACTGCGAGGAATCAAAACATGTGACGTCATTGAGCACCGCGTTAGGATCTCCATTACCACTATTACCCGAGTAATGTTTGGGCTATAAAAGTAAAGTATGTGTGTCCCCACGAGCGGGGGCTTTGACAAATTATCCTATTTAACTTGCCATTTTGGACGCCCACGAAAATATTTACACGCCAAACTTTTAAAAATACAATTGTTTACCTATGCTAGAAACTTTTCAGCGTTGTAATATTACAACGCTGAAAAGTTTCTTTGTTTTAAACCACTAATCTCAAGAACTACTGGTTCGAATTGAATATTTTTATTGGAATTGGATAGCCTATTAATTGAGGAAGGCTTTAAATAAATAAATAAATAAATAATGGACAACATCACATACATTGCTCTGATTCCGTGGTAAGTAGCTAAAGCACTTGTGCTACAGAAATCAGAAACAACGACGGTACCACAACACAAACAGGGAAAATACACGTGCGAAGCCGCTGCCGGCCGCTAGTATTATAAATCCCTACTAATATTGCAAATGCGAAAGTAACTCTGTTTATCTGTTACGCTTTCCAGCTTAAATCTTTCAACCGATTTTGATGAAATTTGGCACAGATTATCTTTAGACCCTGAGAAAGGACATAGGCTACCTTTTATTGCGAAAAAAAGACACTGTTTTTCCACGCGCACGAAGTCGCGGGCACATCTAATTTACATATAAATATCTTACATTTCACACTTGCATATTAATAAATATACTAATACTGTGGGAAGAAGCTCATCTGTAAATATTTTTAAAAAGAGAATTATGATGTACCTACTTGGAAACTGCAACGTAACTATTAGTACCCACTACTTCTACTTATCAAGCTTAATTGTTAAATAGTTAACTGTTATGTTATTTTTGAGAAACAAAATTCTTTGAACCGAAATAGTACAGAAGATTCGCTACATAAGCAACAAATCTTCGCTCAAAGTTGAAGATACATATAATATTACGTATAATTATACTTCCTAAAAATAGTGTCCCTACGGGAATTGAACACACGACGACAGTTTTCACGACACGCTCGGACCACTAGACCACGGAAGCAGTTACAATGCACATTATAAGTCAAAGTACATACGACGTCACTCATGGCACACGTTAGTGACGTAAGAGCGGCCATTATGACTATAACCGGCTAATGCCGAGGCAATAAAAGTAATTCATGTGCGTCCATTCTTGGTCCCCATCAGATTTATCTGGTACATTACGCGTCTCAAATAAACTCGCTCTATGCGCATACTTTATTTTTTGAGGTAAAAAGAGTGATAGGCCAACCGGTTAGATAGTTGAGTGAAGCGATGGCTAGTACGGTAAACACTTGCAGCTCGATATTAGATCTTATGTGCAAGAATTAAGGGCGAATTAAGCTTGTTAACAAGTGTCACCTTGCTCCAGCTTACCATAAAACTACATACGTACCTAATTCTCACTTTACTATTCAAACTAAAACTGTGTGACTTGGTCCAGAGTAATTTCCGAACATAGTAAATAAAGCAAACGGCACAAACTTAACTAAATGTTTGTGCTTTCATTGTATGTAAAGAGAGAGAGGTAGGTCATAGCGATTTATCGCTCGAACTGGAGCAGCCCGACTGGTGAAATACCTCCACCTTACAGAAGACCGCAGCCAAATAACAATCACTTCTGTGTTGTTGTGTTCCTGCGTGTGAGTAAGGTTTCCAGAGCTCCTGGGGGGTGCTACATTAGTAGCAGAGATCAAGCCTTCAAGGTAAGGGCGACAAGTTCAGTAACAGATTTATTATGCTGTACTTGTCACCCTTAAGCTAGGACCTCATTACTACTTAACATCAGGAGGAATGCGGTCAATATTGAAGTGCAATAAAAAAAAATGTAATTGAACTGTTTAATTATGACGACATTTAAAAATTACCGTGCCAATTTAGTTCTGGTAATTAAAGGAAACGTACTAAACGTGACGTAAACAGCACACAAATTTAGTTTAATTTGCACCGTAGTATCGTTTGGACTGTAGCTTTAATTTTGATAATGCACAAGTGTTACTTGTAACCAACATTAATAAATAAATTATTATGATTTGATTACTAACGGACTTACCACCACTGCCTATTTTACCTTTTCTAAAGATATTAAATAAATATTGGACAACATAATTATGTCGTAAGTAGCTAAAGCACTTGTGTAATCAGAAACAACGACAGTGCCATAGCATCCAGACCCGAGACAAAACAGACAAGTTCATTTCCTGTATTGACCCGACTGGAGATCGAACCCGGGACCTCAGAGATGGCGCGACGCCTTAGTCCGAAACGCTCACCTCTCGGCTACAGAGGTCGTCATATTATTGATTCTAATCGACCAGATAAAAACATATCGTTCAGTAAAATCTAAATGTTTCGGAACAAATCAATACTAAGTAAAAGATTTCTCATCACAAAATCTCCCACACGGGTAAAGAATTTTCTCCAAAATTATGACAATTACAAGCTTCCGTTTGTGACTGTAATTTTCATTCTATTTCAAACTATAAATACTTGAATCAAGAACGTGCAGGAAAGACAGAAAACTTACAAGTTCTCGCTTGTTTTATTAAAAATATCCCAAAAAATACCTAAAGCATTATAAGGCATGACCAGGGGCACTTTCGACGGACTAAATCCCACGGGAACATTTTCAACTCAACACCGACGCTGAAACTCGATATTTTTGTGAAACAGCCTACGTTCCACTCGAAACTAAAAATGGAACAAGACTGTTTCGTTTTTACGCAGAAATGTACATACGAGTGCTTAATACCCGGTACCAATATTTAAAAAACGATCGGTTCTAGTTAAGAATAGTAATAAATTATGAAGCTAAAAACGACCGATGGACGACTGATGACAGGTGGTATAGTAAGTAAGTAAGTCATGGAACGGTATTAACGACTATTAGGCGGTTGGAGAAAAGCGGATAGTCATTTTTCAGACATTACGAATGGTAAAATATTAGAACCGAATATAAATGTTTTAATTTTAGCTAGCTCCTCGATATACCTACCTGGCCTTGTCCTGGTATTTGAGTACCTACAAACCCGACAAACTAGCACAATCAAAGAGCTCATCTTCCGCAATAATTATTTCAACTTCACCCACGTCTTAAGCACCAACAGACAGATAATAGCGGGTGTATTCAATTAATTTTATTACACAGGATGTCTCGGAGCGTGAAATTCAAATGAAGCACCCTCACGGGGTTGGCCCCTTAATAACCGATGCTAAAACAATGCTTGTTTACATGAAAATGAGCCCCGAAAACGAACAGAGGACACAGAGTAGAACAACAGAGGCGGCAGAAGAGGTAGGTAATTGTTAAACTATTATCTGAAATGGTACAAATATGCGTCAGGAGTTAAAGGATGCAAAGCCCATATGAATTATATGATATTGTTGTAACATCTGTAATTCAATGCATCAATTAATTGAATAGAAACGTCAATGCTATATAGTATATTTAATTTCTTGAGTAAATAATCTGATGTTCTCTACAACATTGAAAGTTTTGGATTTTAAACTAAAACTGTTAGGTCCTACTAACTACTAGTTTGGTACAAAAACGGATATAGCTTAAAAAAAAACTACTTTAATTAATACATTGATCCGGTTTATGAAATTTTCATCCCTTAAGACATCATTATAACCACAAAGACGAAAAATAAAAAACGGTACGTAAATAGAATGATTTGTAGCATGCCTCATGTGTAACACAAATGGTATTAAATTGTTGACGACCCCCGTAGCCGAGAAGCAGGCGGGCGGCTGAGGTCCCGGTCTCGATCCCCAGTCGGGTCAATATGGGAAACGAACTTTTCTATATTGTCAAGGGTCAGGGTATTGTGGTACCGTCGTTTTTTCTATAACACAAGTGCTTAAGCTACTTACCACAGAAACAGAGCAATGTATGTTATGTCCAATTTTATATTTATAAAAAAAATGTGCAGTATGGAATATCTATTATTGGGACCAAGGCCCAACTACCAATCTTGGTCTGTTGTATATATACTTAGTGGCGACGAAACTCGGACATCGCGATGTAGGATCGATGCATTACGTATGAAGCGTTGTTTACTACGCCAATTCTGCTGACACTGTGTTTGTGTCGACTTGTAGGTAATGTCAGCACACTATTAATCTATAATCAGTATGAAACAAAAGAATAACAGATAATAACAAAATGGTCCTTCGAGCCAGATAAACAAATGCTTGTCTGCGATTTACTGATCTTGCTCTGTCACCATACTCACCATGGTCTCTCCCACATCAGCACATGCCCGGAATGAGTTCGGACAATATTGAAGTACGCGAACCCACTTCAAGCCGCCACGTTTAAACAATCTAAATATTATCGGAGTCTGGGAGCTAGAAACAAATTTCTGTAGAAACTCACTCAGACCCGAACCGCACATAATAAAAAACGCTTATATAGTTCGGTACACATTAGTATGCAGCAACCGTTTCGAATGAACGCCGCAAAACAATTTAGAAAAGTAAAAACTACCTGCAGTTCGATATGACCGGTTCTTGAATTTTCAATTTGCCATAATGTGCAGTCCTACTCAAATCCATTCGTATTAAGGACTGTGTCAAAATATAATGGAATCGAACCTTTTGTTTCCTATCAAACATAGCTAAGAACACATGCGACTAGTTCACGTTTTAAATAAAATTAAAATCAGTTCATCCGTGCAGAAGCCCGATGCCACTGATTGAACTTATTTTTTTGCCAAATAAATCTAAACTTAATACTAATTTTCACTTAATTTCATGGAAATCGTTTATTTCTTCTACATTTCCTCCCTGTAGTTGTATCATGTGATGACGTGCAAAGACTAACAAACATTTTAACATTCAAACATTAACGTAGAACAATATTGATGAATTATATTGCACCCTCTAATTAGCCCTTAGCGTCGGGTAATTGGTGCATTCACAACTGTTATTGTAATTATATGGACTGTGAATTGCAGCTTAATATCGGCAAATTAACGGCACTAGCTAATGTGCCAATCAAATTAGTTAACAATGATGAATTGACTCATTGACTCTGCTTACGACCTGTGATGACTAGTGTTGGGACAACTCTTAGTCAAAAAAACCTGACAGTTTGATTGTATGACTTTGAAGCTGTCAAAGTCCAAACTGTTACGGCGACCATACGCTATTTTGTGAAGGTGGCCATCTTGCATTTGAAATTTGTCTGTATAGTACTTATCAAGCCCTTTCATTTAATATCTTAATTGAGGGAGTAGTGCGAAAATATGTAATCCGACATTTTATGGTTATGTATTTATAGTAATACTCCCGGCTAATCCCACTTTCAAACAAAGTAAACAAAATCATGATCGGTTTATCCGTTTCTGAGCTACGAGACAGATACTATATTTAAGCAGGTTCCAATAGACGTTAGAATCGTCACTGAATTCAATGCAAAAATAGGACTTACAGAGGTAGTACCTATATGTTTCCCGTACAATTCAAACTCCCAAAGACACTTCAAAATGGCGTAGTGCCATTTTGAAGTGTCATTTGAATTTTTATGTCGCAAAAATCGCGTAGTTATTTATATCATAAAATATGTAAAATACTTTAAAAATGTCTTTCCGCCTATAATTTTGATATCAATTACGGGACAAGTGAACTGTCTCTTGTAAGTCACAACACTAATGCTGACGCTTGCTGATTCACTTAACTTGATCTGAGTTATGGAGTAGTCAAAGTGAAGAAAGTAACATATTGAAATACATAAAAAAATATTTACCAA
The DNA here is from genome assembly GCA_037074685.1 of Glyphodes pyloalis. Lineage (NCBI taxonomy): Eukaryota > Metazoa > Arthropoda > Insecta > Lepidoptera > Crambidae > Glyphodes > Glyphodes pyloalis. Next base: position 898,064 of record JAYKKO010000030.1, on the reverse strand, counting down.
ATATATGTCATCATAATAAAACATCGTTCTGATTCTGTGGTAAGTAGCTGAAGCACTTGTGTTACAGAAATCAGAAGCAACGACTGTGCCATTACACGCAGACCCAAGACAACATAAATAAGTTAGTTTTCCATCATACCAGAAATCGAACCCGTGACCTCGAGATGCACCGAAAGTCTGTTCGCTATTCCACTCGTACTGACATCTTTTTGAGTTGGTTAAAACATACGTCGCGTCAAGCGAAGCGTATGGTTGGAGTCCGCCGCGCTCACGCGAGTGAGCGATGCGTTTTTACGCGCGACCGAATTATGCAGTTACATGTTTAGACGCTTTGCGAGATTTGCCGGCCGCTTGCACCGGAATTGGTTCGCTTCTTTACAGCAATTCACTGTTTTGGACAAGTTGTAGCGGTATAGTAGTCGGTTGATGCTACGTACATACAACCAGTTAAACAGTAGTAGATGCTTGAATCGGACCGTTTCGTAAGTAACCCAGAATCTTTGTGATTGAAGGTATGTTAGAAATTGCATTTTATAGCATTGATGGTATATTTTTATATTCTCGCAAGAGTTTTTTTTGTATTTTTAGTGCTATCAAAACATAAACCCGCATAGATTATCGCCTTCCTCCGTGTTCAAACCTAATAACAATCCTAACCAAGAATCTTGGTGATCGAAGGCATGTAAAAAAATGCAATTTATGGCATTAAAAGTGACAAAGTGCAATCATTAGGTTCTAGTTTTATTTTTGGCGCTATCAAACATAGATCCACATAATTTGCCGCCTTTCTACAAATATAGGATTCTGACAATTAAAATTACTTTAATGAATAGTCAAAGCGTTATTAGTCAAAGTTTTTTGACGAAACGCTCAGCTGCCTTATGTCTTTTCAGGCGTTTAAGCCTGCTAGCATGCGCACCGCGAGTAAATTATATCGCGCTCTTAAGAAATGTCAAAATCGATGCGTCAACATTGGCTGAAATAACGAGTACGGTGTACTATCACCCGATCAACGGTATAGAAATTATGTCGTCTCATTTGATAAATTTGACGTAAAACGCATGGAAGGATAAGACGTTGAAGTCGTTTACGTCTTTAAATCTTACACGTTAATTGACTGAGTCGTTGAGACTTACGCTTAAAGTCAAAGCAAGTGTGAAGAGACTACTAGTCTTAATTTAAACGATTTAAAGGACTTAATAAATTTTAACAATTGTTTTAGTGCTTCACGCCGCACTAGCGAACTTTAAATATTGACCTTTGCACATGAAGAAGTTTTTCTGTTTCTTTAAATATTTAAAGGAGTCTTAGTCTCTTCAAGCACTACTCGTAGATAGTGGAATTTGTATGAAAATCACGCACTCAGCTGTTTCCACAGCAGCCGTCAGCTAGCGCAGTTAATCCTTGGCTCCCACTGACGGAGGACGACAGACGTCAGGGCCGGCTTATATTGGAGCGAGTGTCAGCTGCCTGGAGGTGGAGTCAGGGGGACGATGAACACGTGTTTTGCGTTAACGGCCGTTCCTAATTTAATCCGAATCGTTCGCCTATTTGGAAACTTATATAGTGGCGGGTCGTTACATTCCTTTCAATATGTTGAGTGAAGCAATGGCTGGCTCATACGTCATGCTTGTGAACAGGTCTCACCTTTGGGAACTGGTCTGCTCCAGCTTACCACTCGAAAGTAAATACTTACGTGAGTACTTAATTGTTTCATCACTCATCAAAACAAAACTATATGACTCGGTCCAAAGTGAGCAATAAGATAGATACTGCTACTGTAACTGATCTGCTGAGTTTCTTACCGGTGTCTTCTCGGTAGATGTAGGTTCCGAACCGGAAGTAAAATCACTTTGCATTGTATTTAATGACGATTCAAAAGTGTTATATGTAACCTACTTGAATAAATAAATATTTGAGTTTGAGTTTATTCTCACGTGACACTGGCAGAAATAGATTTAGTTAAAGAAGTCGCGTCCTGTTTAATGTAAAAATACTGAAATTTAAACTAATATATAATTTGGATGAACAGATGTTTGTAACTCTTTCACGCAAGGACTGCAATGGATTTGGATGTAGTAGTATGCATTAGGTACTGCATGCAGCTTGCATGTTAACATGCAAGAGATTTTTTATCCCGAATTATTGTAAACAAACTCGGCTAACACCTGGTTGTTTTCGACAGTACAGTTTAAGCAAAAACTAATGTAACGAACCAACCGTGTTGTATTGTGAAATCGACAATGAGATAATGCAAAGGTTTGAACCAAGTGCTGCCTAGGAATGTAAATTGGTCCATTGGTATTGTCGCATTAACAAAGGATATAAAATGTTTAGAAAAAAGTGAGAATATAAAGAGAGGTAGGGCATAGGGATTTATTGCTCGAGCTGGAGCAGCCCGACTGGTGAAATACCACCTCCTTACAGAAGACCGCAGCCAAATAACAATCACTTCTGTGTTGTTCTGTTTCTGCGTGTAAGTAACGTTTCCAGAGCTCTTGGGGTGTGCTACATTAGTAGCAGGGGTCAAGCTTTCAAGGTAAGAACGACACGTCCAGTAACATCTTTATTATGCTGTACTTGTCGCCCTTAACCTAGAACCTCATTACCAATTAACATCAGGTGCGATGAAGTCAATCTTTAATTGTAATATATAAAAAAACAACGTTCTTGAAATATTTTTTATTAAAAAAATTTAAAACACCTTTTAACAATTAGAAAAATAATTATACAGTGGAAATTCTGACAGATGTTGTGTTTTGCCTCTAAAACACACTTGTGAACACACAATTGTGTTTTCCATAATTTGTTGTTTTGAAATATAAGGAAGGGGCTATATAAACACCACATAGCGATAGCAAAGAAATAAAAGCCCAAAAGGAATTAATTTGATCAATTTAACTTTTTAATGTCTATATATGAAAACAGATATTTCTAATTAGCTCTAAATTATGTCTTATAACTAGTCGTTGCTAGTAACTAGTACGTCAGTGTTGGGTGATGCGCAAGTTAAATCACGACGGAGGCTTAACTCATCATAATGATGATTAATTGACTCGCTCGGTTGCGCCCCGGAAGGGATCCTGGATCAATACCAAGTTTTCCAAATTAGATGGTAATTTGTGGTGCCAAGGCAGCCTGGGATTAGTTATAAAGAAACAGTTCTAGTTTGGAACTCATGTCAATTTGTCCCTAATTTACTAAAATAACAGTAGCAATAGTTATCCAAAGATGGCGATACATCAGCAGTGAACGTTAATACAGAGGATAATAAGCAAATCTGTGTAGTGCTTGGTCCAGAAGCTTTACGATTGAAACATATGTCAACAAAGTAAAGGTCCATAAACTTCATAATTCGGTTCGTTGACAGTGCCATCAAAAAGTTTCATGAATACTATGAACTACTGGTAATAATTTACATCATTAGTTCCATTTAAAATGGACCTCGAAACAATGGGACTAGTGTCAATGTTGACTTGTAATTACGATTAGTACCATCCACAGTTCCATGTTGGAACTACTGACAGCCATTTGTAACACCAGTTGATTTTGTCCCAGTTGGTTCCAATATTTGAAAAACGGTTCGTCATAGTTACGGGTAGTAATAAATTATACGAGGCGTAAGCTAAAAACGTCCGAAGGACGACTGATGACAGCTGATATTGAAAATATATTAAGGTACGGTATTAACGACTCTTAGTCGGTTGGAGAAAAACGGATAGTCATTTTTGACACATCCCTACTAATATTATAAATGCGAAAGTAACTCTGTCTGTCTGTCTGTTACGCTTTCCTGCTTAAACCTCTCTACCGATTTTGATGAAATTTGGTATAGGTATACGTTGAATCTCAAGAACGGACATAGGCTACTTTTTATTAGAAAATAAGGGGGGAGGGGGGTAATACCACCTTTGGAAGTTTATACGGAAAAATGTTTATTTTTGAAGTTAGAGATATGAAATTTGGCACAAATATAGCTCGAAACTTGGATTAAAATATAGACTACTTTTTGTTTCGAATATTAGGGGAGAAAGTGGTAAAACCGACCATAAAAGGATGTAGTCCACGCGAACGAAGTCGCGGGCACAGCTAGTTAAACATAAAATATTGGAACAGGGCATAAATCCATTTCATATTATGTAAGTAACTATGTGGCACTTGCGAAATTTTTCGACTGTGGAAAAACTTAATGAGGTAAAAAAACTAGTTTTAATTAAAAAAATTAAATATTAATCAACATACTCACACGTTTTATGTTTTTTTCAGCCGATTACATCCCACGAAAACCACTACATCTCGCTACCAACCCACACAGTCATGTCAACCGTCGGAAACACCCGAGTCCTTAGATTTACGCCTTACTGAATTTTAGCCAAAGACCACCGGTTTCCAAAGTAATGCAAACAGCTATTTATTATATGGACATCATGTTCATGATACTAATATATAAATTAAAAAAGATTTGATTGTTTCATTTGTGTTCGTGTAGTTTGAATAAGCTCCTAAACGATTGAACCGATTTAAAAAATCTTTCACAGTTTAAATATATCTATGGGTACAGCATGCGCAATATGACAAAACTTTTGATATTGTTGATTGGCTAATAGCAATCAGCAGCTGACGCACTGACTTATTTATTTTTATTTAAAAACTTTATTGCACAAAAAAACTACAAAAGGTGGACTTAATGCTAGGAACATTCTCTACCAGTCAACTATTGAGTCATGCAGATAGTACGTTTATGGGTGCGGTAACAGTAATATCATGAACCTATGTATGAATAGAATATTCATACATAGGTTCATGATAAATAAATATAATAATTAAAATATATATATAACAAAATTCAATCGATTGACTTCAATCGATTTTGACGTTTGTTACGAGGTCGTTAAAATTTAGTCGCGAGGCGCATGCTAGGCTTGATAAGACTGTATTATAATTAGAAAAAAATACGGATCCTTATTAAAACTTCAATAACCCAAGGCTACCTTCCCATGCAAAGGCAGGGTACACATTCTTCATAAAAATGTGGAACTTTATACTTTCACAGAGTTAGGTTCCTATCTACCAAACTTGGTGTGTTAGTAGAGTGGCTCGGTAGATGTCACAGTATTCCAAAATAATATAAATCTTGCTGAAACTTTTTCTTTCCATGTGTGTTCTTTATGGCTGAAGGCCGAGCCTGTATTCAAAGTCCAGCTGTTTCTACGATACGCTCGACTCCACCTTTTTAAGAATATTGGCAAATTTGAGTACAGGACCTTAAAGATTTCAAAATACCACCAGTGTCGATTTTATTAGCTCGTTTTCGGGCGATGTACCCAATATGAGAGATTCTCACATGTCTTATTTTGGCAGAATCTTTACTCAACATAGCCAGACTGTTTATTCGTGACTTATAAAAAAAAATGTACGTATAAAGGTTCTGATAAGTCATGTATGAATAAGACCGGAACTGAATTCGAAGACTTACATAACTGATTAGGGTAGATGGAACTGAATGAAATGATGAAATAGAATAGAAGATATAGAAGTATATATTTCATGTCAAATATTTCTAAACAATTTCAAATAAAGAGCTTAGGTGTCTTGAGGTATCGTAGGGCTGCCATGCCATGCACCTAAAGTATTAGTTTCCTCCTAAAACTTTTCAAATAAATTTCGTTGCTGCACGAAACAATCGTTAAAATGCTCTTTCTGTTTGCATTTATTCAACTGAGACCATTTGCTCATTGCACCAATTTACGCCAAGATAGATACTAAACTAGTTAGTGCGACATAAAAGTTTGGGAATCCTCGCCTTAGAGCTCAAGCAAGCGAATAAACTAGACCGAGTCTAGCCCACATCAAACGGCTGTTTCGTGTTTTTGTGCTAATTCTACAAAAGAGTAGTGACGTTTTATTAGCTACTCAGCTGCTCGGCTTCTGATGAGGGTATAGGAAGACACAGTATGTAAAAAAACAGAAAGTTAGATTGAAAGTGGTAATGAAATTTTTGGAAAGCGCTTCTTCTGCTGTTTCTTTTACTGAGATGGATGTGATGTATGAAATTCCAAGGTGGACATGAAAACTCTAATGGGAGTAATGAAAAGATTATTATCAGGCTTTTTTTCCTCCCAAAGGTTCTTTTTAACCGTTGATGGAATCCTGTTTTTCAATATTACATCACAATACAGGCGGGCTCTTTAAACGGACAAATTAAAAAAAACGCTACGAGAAAAGACAAATAAACCCTGATCTGTTACGCCAAGGCATGAGATGCGACGGTGTATGATTTTTAAAAACTTTACAAAACATCTGAACATCATCCGTTTCATAATTTTTCTTTAATGGCTGGTAAAAATACATGAGTTAATGGAATTCTTGGTGTGTATCAATACCTCATATTTTTAATTGTATGTGCTATCTATAAATGGCGCTGGCAACCGGCTTCAAGCAGTATTGAGCCTTTTTTTACTCTCATAACGCGGGGGTTTTGATTTATTCGTTTTTTTCATGGAACTCTACAAAATCTTTGATTTACGAACATAACATGTTTACTTCTACTTTACATATCGCCTGCTCATTGTCACTTTAGTTCTGATTATTAAGAGGTACGTCGGTGACCTCGTTTCTAAGAATTTTCTTGTTTTAAAAAGCAAGCTAGCAAGCTACTGCGTCTTTGGACAGGAAGCTGTGGCTCCCCAGCAGTGACGGGCGCGCTGGTGTGAGGCAGGGCTGCGCCATTAATTTCCATTTATTCGCTCTGACAGCGGATCGGTAACGTGTAACCGTACGCTGTTTAGAGACCCTGAAAATTCAGCTCCGCCATGTTTTGTAACTCCGCAGCGTATTGTTGATTAATTGAATTGGCTGACGGATTATTGTATACTGTTCATATTATATTTAACTAGCGAATAACACTCTTAAGACAATGGCGTAGGAGTTGGCTTCGGTTTGTTGCTACTTCATACACAATGAGTGTTAGGTTTAGACTCTAAGATGGATGGATGTCCTTGAGACGTTATTTTTTTAAATTAATGTTTCAAAATCAAATATTAAATTAATACAATATTTTAGGGGATATCATGTTCAAAGTTTCCTTCTGAGGATATTTTTGCATATTATTGTATTCAAAATCCGATAAGATGTATTCATCAAATATATTATGTGATGGTATATTGATATTTGGTAGACTAAATCTTATAAAATAAATTGTTATTTGTTAGTCTCGCTAAAACTCGATTTGGCTAAGGTTAGTTTTTGAAAATTTGGGAAAAATAGGCGGAACGACGTTTGCCGAGGCAGCTAGTTGATAATAAAAGGGTCAATCGATTTTGAAAAATCTGTCAACGATGTGTCAGTGTCAGTTATAATCGAAACGTTATGTATTATGTCATTTTGATTTTTGATTGATATGTAAATATTGTTATATTGATTTCGATTATGGACAGAAACGTGTTTTCGTATTCTAAGATAATTTTTTTCGCTGTATAACTAATGTCATAATATATCTTTAAAGAAATACAATTTTTTTTAATTTTAGTTTACGCAATAAACGAAGGTCGTAGGTTTGTATCCCACACTGCATGAGTAGGTGACATTTTTCTGTTTCTTAAAACACATTAAGTTTCGCTAGTGGGGCGTGTTCATCCAACATTAAAATACTACACAAAAATAAGTTTGTCGAAACGTCTAAATTAGGCAGCCTTAGATTTAGAATTAAATCCAATCAAGGAAGATTCCATTCGCTTGACACCGAGTTAATGAAAAAGTATACTGTCTTAAATACGCCAATCTTCATCAAGCTTACTGGCAAATAACTTTCAGCGCGCATAATTAACATTCATACTCCGGATAAAGTTCCAATTCGATTCCGGCCGCAATGATGGATGATGCAAGTAATTAATCCTCTTGTTTTATCCTCTGTTTATCATGCACATGGTTCAATTTTGAAATGGGGTAAAGCAAGTTCAGCTTCGTTGATTGTTACAGTCATTAGGAACTTGAAGATATTTTGAGAATCTCTTTCTTAACTAGAATACTGTCGATCTGCAATTGGTCTTACAGACAGCGATCTAAACATTTTGTATAGCGAAAAAGGTATGTTATCGAACTTCATTGTACCAAATTTAAAAACAATGTTGCTTATTAATCGATTCCGGGTAGGGTTATTTTGGAAACTAACTGTTCTAAAGTCTATGGTCTGGATAGCGTGGTTATTTGACATCTGTAACACAAGTGCTTGAACTAATTTCGAAGAATCAGAGTAGGCATGTGGCATGTGTGTGATTTTGTCTGATATTTATTTATTTATAATTCAGCCTTTAAAATCCCACTACTGGTCACATGCCTCACTTCAACTATGAGAAAGAATGGGTCTCAATCCACCACCTGCACCTACAAGTATCAATAAATGCACATTTAATACACGTTTAACACTTACACAGTTCAACATTAATTCTCATGCTGATCACATAAGGGTGACAACACAATGACGAGCTCTTGACTGTACTTACTTTATGCCTTCTATCTACATATAGTTCGTAAAAATATAAAAGTATCTTTATCTTATATAGTTTTATGTTAATCCATTAGGTAGGTTTTGCGTGAAAGAGTTAAGACGTACATTAAATTCTTATAAACTTTCGCATTTATACTTCCAGCAAGATTATTATGAGTGCAAGATCATTGCACCCCTAGGTATGCAATGATCTTGCACCCCTGGGTAGTGTTCCTACATCCTCTGCCAAAGACTTTCCAGCTTCAAACGAAAGCCCCGGACAAAAAATACTTTTAAAGTTGGTCCTTAGTTCTGGTAGCACGCTTCCCGAGGGTTAATTCCACTAATAAATTCACGAGTCTATCTTACAAAAGACGGAAAGTATCAAACAGTCGTGATATTAATTCATGGGGCTCTTTGACTCGGGGCCAGAGGGCTCGCGAAGTCTCCGGCATATATCTTCTATTTTATTACTTTCTCCAAGTTCTTTCGTGAAACAAGAGCTGGTGATGTTGGGGCTCATCCATCGATTTTTTTAACATCAAACATTGCTTAGATAGTTAGTAGCTCAGGCACTTATAGTACGGAAATCAGAAAGAGTGAGAAGGAACCACAACCACTAAAACCGATACCATTCAATGCAGTTACCCCCGAAAAAAATGCCCGAGACCATATAGAAAAGTTCGTTTTCCATATTGACCGGGTGGTCGGGTGGCCAGGAATAGAACCCAGAAACTCAGAGATGGCGTGCGGATTTTGGTGGTTTTCTTTGGCAAAAATACTGAAGAAAGATTTATCGGTGTACAGAACAAAATTGTAACTTAAGATTTGTTGTGTCTAACTGATGTTGTGTCTAAATGATTAGGTACTAGTCATGTTTTTTTGGTCATCTCGTTTTGCATGAAATTCGATTTTTAAAAATCTGAACGATTTTGGATCGTTGTCTATATAATATTTATTGTATTCTGAATGTATGCCCTGTATTTTTACAGGTAACTAGGATATGAAATCATAGACGGACATACTTTATTGTACAAAACATTAGCCTTATCATCTTCACTGAACATTAGGGGTAGCGGAGGGCTCTCACCCTCTAATTTGTGATGTACAGTCAGCATCATCAGTTTGTACAAACCTCAGTACCTTGACATAATAAACTTACCCGTAACTCAGGAAGTCTGATAGAAAATAAACCTAATGTAATAAGGTTCTGAGTGGTATACTTACTAAAGAGGCGGACTACAATTATTCTATTTTCAGTCAGAATGTGAGTCCCAACTTCACCAGCGCTCAATCTTTCACTTTGTTAGTGTAAGGGCAGCAGAACGATGTTTTTATTCAATCTTGTTTAGACGAAATGAGTTTTTAATCTGGATATTAATGCTAAGGTTTTATTTATGGACACACTCGTGATTGAAATCAAGTGAAGGAATTTTATTATTTTTGCTGAGGCTCGGTAAATTGTCTTGTTTGATTCGTTCAAAAGTTCGAAGGCAGTTGGCATTTTTCTTTTTTCTGCTCCAAATTGATTGTGCTATCTGGGCTACAAATGAAGTACGTATTTTATGAACCTAAACGAAAAATATTTCAAATTTAATGTCGTTTGTAGGTGAAATTTTGGACTTAAGCGTTTTATTGTTTTACTTAAAATATTTAACCGGGCTGCACAAAGTTCATAAGCTTATCATTGACATATTTTTCTTGTATAAAATATAGCTGTTGTAGCTTGACATTATTGTGATGAGAAGCGCTCTTTTAATTATCCTTGTCAACCACGTTTATTTTTGAGTGTATTCAGTATTTATTGAATAGTTTTTTCCTATTCGTGATTTTATTATGTCTTACTTATCAGAAGCCCACCACTATTTACTCTTTTAAATTATTTAGTTCCACGTCAATAATAATTTGAATCTCAACCATCGTTTTTAAATCTGTGCATATCTGAATTTCAAATCAAAAATGTTATTATTTCCGCCAAAATTACAAAAAGTATAACAAATTATGTTTACATATTTAGATGGAATGGAGCTTGAGCTAGGATAATCCTGTATTTCCTGAAATCCTGGAGTCCTGACTCCAGGTCTCAAGTCGTGGTCAAGGTGATGGTGGGGATATGCAGTGGAGATGAGTCAATAGCAATAGCTTCACATAGTCTTTTATGATAAAGAAGCAGCAGATTAGGATATAATTGGCTTATGCGTTAGTTAGAGCCTTGCTCGGACACTGCAAATAAATAATAAATAAATGTGCCAAACAATCACACCAATCACCTGGTCTCAAACTAAGGTTTTCCCTTCTATTATGAGTACCAGACGAAGGATACTAACTAGGGGCCCAGTCCCAGCACACCCAGACTCAAGTCAATTTAGAAAAGGTCGTTTTCCAAATTGACATTAACATTTTCTAACTAAAATTAATATAAGAGTCACGCCACATTCTAAATCTTTTTGACAGGACGAAGTCTGTCGGGTCCGCTAGTAATAAATAAATATGATACAATTTCGTGTTATGTAGGGCTCAAAATACAAAAATCTCATTAAAAAAAGTACCCACCATACGTACACATAAGGTCTAAATACCAATAGGTCATCAATAACATTCGCGCCGCGTCAGACCGACGCATTGTCGGCGACACGCGTTTTTACGCTCAGTAATTACGCGGTACACGCCTCGAGTGATTTATGACGTCATCAGCTGTCACGTCACCCTTGACGAGAATACGTGACGTTTCTGTGGATATGCTAAGAATTTGCCGCATAGAACCCAAAAGACTTAGCCAAAAGAGTTTATTAGAAACTAGCTGTGCCCGCGACTTCGTTCGCGTGGACTACATCCTTTCATGGTCGGTTTTACCCCTTTCTCCCCTAATATTCGAACCAAAAATTTTAATCTAAATTTTAATCCAAGTTTTGAGCTATATTTGTGCCAAATTTCATATCTCTAACTTCAAAAATAAGTATTTTTCCATATAAACTTTCAAAGGTGGTATAACACCCATCCCCCCCTTATTTTCTAATACAAAGTAGCCTATGTCCATTCTTGAGATGCAACGTATACCTATACCAAATTTCATCAAAATTCGTTCAGCCGTTTAGGCGTGAAAGAGTAACAGACAGACAGACAGTTACTTTCGCATTTATAATATTAGTATGGATAAACCCAACATACAGGCCTAGCATGCGCCACGCGACTTAATTTAATCGCGCTCTTAACAAACAGTATCGAAAGTTTTCTCTTCTCATGCGAGAAATTTGACGAATTGCGTACGCTAGGCCCAATAGTAAACTTCACGTCACGATAAACACTTGTAGCTCGATATTAATTCTTATGCTAACAACATAAACTGTGTGTTGCATTGTCCTAAGTGTTTGACGTGCTCGTACAATGTATAAATTAAAATTTTGAATCCCAAGACAGTTTGAAATTAGAGCTTATATTTACATCATAAGAGGTCAAAATCTAAAACATTATTTTGACTAGTGTACAATATAGTACTGCCCTTTATGATCTATATTGAAATGAAATGAAATGATTTATTTCTGCAAGTGGATTTACAATAAATTCTTTTGCACGTCAATTATTTTTTCCTACCAGCGCCTCGACGTTGGTTCTGTTGACAAGAGGCGCCGCAACAAACTCAACAGATATCCTCTTTTAAAATAAATTACAAACATTAGGCATTAAAATATTTGAATTAATAATATAGATTATCTAGGTGCAGAAGGACATTTTAACAATTCCACATATTGAGAGAGTTGTGACCAAAAATGTTATCCTACATTATGAAATGATTGAAATAATGCTGCGAAGTTGGTCCTGTTGAGAAGAATCTCCGCCTAGTAGTAGTTGAGAAACGTAAAGAAAGAAAGAAAGATAGCTTAGTAGCAATAACTGAAAAAGACAATTTTTAGATCTACTTTCCCACAAATTATTGTCATGAAAAAACGAATATTGAACTTTGATAAGTAAGCCTCATTTCATTCATAAATTTTGCTTTAATAATTATGAATCAGTGCATAAGCAACTCAATAATTATTTTTGGGTAATCACATTTTTAAGGATTATACTTATTTGCAGCTTGTTTTGGGAAGGCCAGGTTTTGTTCATTTCTGCTAACGATGATGATGAACATGACCAAACAAATCAACAAACAATAATACACTAAACAATTTTATTTACAGGCTACCTTGAAAAGAAAATAAATATGTAGTCGAAATAAAGAAATTTGAATTTGAATTAGTAATAAACATATTTTTATTAAATTTGCATTTTTTAGTCTAATTTTAAGTTAAGCACTACTCTCCTCAGTTGTCGTACCCGACACTTACTATACTTAAAGAGTGCAATAATCTTAATCTGCACGATTTTGCACTCTATATATTTTTATTGTAATCCGTCTTCTATGATGATGAATAAATGAATAAATAAACAATATGAATATGATGTAAAACGCGAGACCACACAGCGACAAAACTATCAGAACTATGTTCTCGCTTCCCGCTGCTCCCCAACTCGTTCCCAGTTTCAAGCTTTGTTCTCATCTCGTTCATCATCGGCTGTGGGGCAAGTGCCAATCGGCAGATACACTTTTGGAAAAATCTTTACTCCCACACAATAGGTTAAATTACCAAAAAAATAAAACTTTATTTTTATTTCTTCGGGTTATCTTTACTAAGGTACATTGGATTAAAATATAGCGCGACGTCACTTCTTTGCACAAGTCGTGATTCCACTCGGCCTAGATGCGCTGTATCATCGTATTTTTTTTTATTTATTTGTTCAAACGAAAAACACCTTTTCATAGTTGTTTGAAAATCTAACTGAGAGATTTATAGAATCCTTGTTTTATACTAGTATCCCAATTGGCAGTCTGACAAGATTTATCGCAAAACCGATTGTGATTCCTAGTATATTTCACTCCCGTACTCCGTAAAGATTAAAGAAGACAATTAGAAAAATAAAATTACAAACCAGCTTTGTTTTTTACCAGATCGGTGCTAACCTAAAATTGATACAGCAAGGTTTTGGGTAACGATTTTAAAAAACTCTTTTCTATTTTCCCAGTGTTCCCTTTAAATTTCGATTCCAAAGTAAAGAATTTAAGCAAACTAATGTGGATTTGTTTTTCTGAACAATTTAACAGCACGACGAACCGGATACTGCAGATTGCCGATAACATGAACGAATAATAGTTAGCTGAGAGAGGCTAAAACAATTCCGATGTAGCAACGCTAAAGAGAAACGTCGTAAACCGCTTACGTTGTGTAGAGATATTTTATTTAACCTTATTTTACGGAGATCCAAGTTACAAGACATTAGCTTTCATTGTTTGTTTCATGGCTTCAAAAAATTACTTGACGATTATAGCATTTAAATTAATCGTGGATTTGCTTTTATTTCATGAACCTACGAACACTATTGGTTGTACTAAAAACAGATGATTTTTGCTTTAAAATGTTATTAAACCGTAGTGCAGTATGAGCACTATGAAATTAAAGTTTAATTCGTTTGCCATTTAGCGATAAAATCCAATAAAAATTACCAACCGAATAATCAGAATAGTTCCGTAATCTTACAAGTGTGAGTACCAACTTCTTGAGATATCAAAGTATAACCGTATTAATATTTTTACCCGTTAAACTTAATCTAATTAATATCATGTAAGTCATTAATTCCGCTGCTATAGTAAATATAAATACCATACTTTTTACCGGTTGAACTTAGAACTCGGGTTCAAATGACTTACCTAGAACTTGAACTAGAGTAGAAATTGGCAGCTGAAAAGTACAATGGTTCCACATTATCATCAATAAAGAATTTACCCTTCCATTCAACGTCAGCTAGCGCTTATTTCTTGGGCCACCTCAACCCAATCGTTGGCGCCGCCTGATAGAAGGCTTCTATTTTTGTTTAAAATTTCATTTTACTCGAGCCTTTGGCCTCAGAGGGAAAAAAATGTAATTTAAACTTTCAATGTTCACCGGACCGTTACAATGCTTAAACGCTCTCCGGGGCTATATTTTATGATGAAACAAATTTCCTTAATAATTTGGCACTTCCCCGGCACGATTGGCCCCAGGAATCAATTATGGGCCTATTTTTAAAGGTAACCAAATTTTTGGGGCACACTAATCGAGTTTTGTTTGAAGGTTGATTTACTTTTGTACGTATAATGTAATTCTTTCCAGTTTTCTTGGCGTAGCGTAGGAACTTATTTATAAGATATTTACTAGTTAACTATACTTTTTAACTGTCTTATTGGCTCCCCAGTTACAAAGAGGTTAACTACATTTTTTTTTATATTTCACTTCAAGATTGACCTCATCCTACCTGATGATAAGTGGCAATGAGGTCCTAGCTTAAGGACGACAAGTACATACAGCACAATAAAGCTGTTACTGGACTTGTCGCCTTTACCCTGAAGGCTTGACCCCTGCTACTAATGTAGCATCCCCCAGAGACCTTACTCACACGCAGGAACACAACAACACCGAAGTGATAGTTATTTGGTTGCGGTCTTCTGTAAGGTGGAGGTATTTCATCAGTCGGGCTGTTCAAGTTCGAGCGATAACTCTCTATGCCCTACCCCCTACCAAAATTGTAACTAATCTCCTGAGTTTCTTACTTGACTGTTCTTGGTAGATATAGATTCCGAAGCATCAGTAGTCACTTTCTATTTAAAAGTGTCATTAACCTGGAAATACAATTTTGCTTGATTGTTTATATGCCAACTTACTAAGCTGTGCAGCTACAAATGACACCGACTGTACCAATGTTGATATTTGTTTCCTTTACACAATGTGCCACGCTACTTACTTTGGAAACAGGTCAATAAATATGATGTTGTATGATATTTTATTTATTTATTATAAATAAATGTAGATCGGAATATTTGAATGATTATGTCGAATTAAGCTAATAATTTTCTGCTTAGGAAGCACTATAGTGCAAACAAAACGTTTTCGCTAAACGTTGTGGCTTTGTGTGCTCAGAACCAACAGTGGGGTAATTTAGGCAATAAAGCTAAACAGCAGCCATCGCGAATCGTCACTAATCCATATTTATTTTAATACTATAATTAAAATAACTATTTAGGAACATAAGACATAAAAATAATAATTTTTTTTAATAGTAATAAGCTAAGATTTGCATTTAATAGTGTCGGCTAGAGCACAGATGTTAAAAAATCTGTAACTTTTAGAATCCAACATCCCTGATGAACGGATTAAATATTTTCAAAAATTAGGGATCTGTACGAAAACGTTATTATGCAATAACCTAAGGGTTGTAAAAATACTAAAGACTTTCTGATAAATCTGTAAAAAGAATTACCGTGATCAGTTCCATGGGTTTCGAATGTTAATTAATTGCAAGACTCTCAGGTTCTCTAAAGATAATAAAAAAGATATTTCCTGCAAACAGAAATCAGAGAAAATTGGTATCCCAAAGAAAGACATATTTACTATTTCCTCCTTCCTTGTCAACCGGACGGAAAAGCGGACAACGATTAGTCATGATACCTAAAATAAAAAGGTCTTACTCGGCATAAGCCATGGCCCACATCGCATGCCACGGACACCTGTTTTCATTGGACCCAGCGTCCCTGCCTGTTGTTGTATTTTCTATGACAATTTCACCGCAAAGCATACGTCTACAAAAACCACAGGTACTGTGTACATTACGCACTAGCCAACACCTAAAACTCTTCCAAACACTAACTTTCCACCCCACATTGTACGGCTGCCCGTAAATCGGTGACAGTCCGACGGAAAAGGGAATCACCGCCGCTAGAGGCGAATAAACTTCACGCTTAACCTGCCTGAAGAGAAGACTAGTGCGGAACCGTGGAGCTGAACTATAAGAACAGTCCTTTAGAGCACGTAATGACGCTAGTACTTATAAACAAGTAACTAATACTACCACCGTAGCCTTGCAACAGAGCTAGCATCTCATGCGCGTTGCCACATCTATTTAGTTCCCGAAGCACCCCATTTTGCATTTGCCTGGGACGTACGTTATTTGTGTAGTTAGTCAAGCTAAAACACAATCAGAGTGAGATGTACTTTATTAGGTTACAATGTGAAACTAAAGGTTACCTCGAAAAGTATTATGAATTTCGTTCTAACCTACAAATTTCAATGAAATCAATGCCATAGTTGCGATTTAACACTTAATAAAGGTTACTATTGTCGTTATACAATTATAGGTGTACAATAAACGTAAAAAGTTAAAGGTTTTTGAAACACCCGAATTCTGATTCATGATGCACAAAGATGTTGTATTTTGTTACTAGAGACTCAAAAAATTGTATATTTTGTTATTGTAGATTTCCGTTAAGAAGCTTAGGTATACCTGAGTTTTAATAGTTAACAAAATGTGAACTACATTACGGATTTGGTACTACAGTACTACTTAACTGATACACTACATGATGAATAAAAACTCCGTTGACTTAGGTCAAAAAGATATTTCAAAACCTTTTTATTTTAACTAATTGATTCTTGTGATAGTTTTTTATAGATTTGCTTGAAATACCCCGATAGTTGACACAAAATAAGATCGAACATGAGAAGACAGAACCTCAGTTAACCGGTCGGTCTAGTACCAATGTGCTAGTACAGAACGAGCCCAACCGCTCCGTTACAACACAACTACAAACTTGATGGTCCATTAAATTTGCATCGGACAATTTTACACCGTTTTGTTGGCCTGGAATGCGCGGATGTGAGCCAATAAAAAAGTTGTTAAATGCAAAACCTTTTCCTGTGAAACTTTCATGGTGAAATAAGAAGGACGGAAAGTCCTTGGGGTGTGGTAGAATGGCGTAGTGTTTTTTTAACAGGAGAAATGCGAGACACGTCTTGCTGTCACCCTATGAGAGATGACGACTTGTGGGAATCTCTTGCCGTGAAAATGGCAGGTCTACTCACTAAAATTCCCCGGTTGGAGCTGATTACCCAGAATGTGATGTCATGGGAAGTTTGAATAAACCAGGTCCAACACAGGAGTCTTTAACCACACTTAATCAATAGAAAAAGTGTATATGTGAAAACATACATCAAACGTCAAGGTTTTTATAGTGAGTTGTAAATCAGGAGTCTAGTAACTATATGTATAAACCACCATTTACCTTTAATTCAATCAACTCCAATATAAACTTTAAATTGTGTTACTTGCTGCTACGGAACCCTGCATGGGTGAGTCCGACTCGCACTTGACAGGTTTTTTACAGTAACTTGTAAATCAGGAATATATTATTATAGAGGCTTAAAGTTCCTACATAGTAAATAACATTACATTCATTGTGACGAGTTTTCAGTTCAGAATTCAGTTTGACAGAAACCAAACAAATTATCCATTTTTCTTTTGTAGAATTGAAACTCCAATAAAAAACGTATTTTATTATGAGTCAACATTAGTGATAAAGATGCATGCATCTTTGACGCGCATTTAATTTCAATCTCCACTACAGAATATACCAACCCAGACAAAACCGCCATAACTTCAGATCCAGTCTCGTTACACGCGGTACGTTTTGCGCACACACGCATCCATTACCATAAAATACATCATTAGATTCAATCTTTACACCCCAAACGTTGGTGCAACCACCAAAGACCACAGCGCAACAGTTGTCCTGACACTATCGTCGAAATACTCCAGTTGTTTATTTTACCGTGCGTTACTTCTGTAGCCTGTGACCTCAGAAATGTTTAATTTCAAACCTTGTTTCGGCTAGCGTAATTTGCATACTAATAATGTGCGTGAGCGGAAAATTCGTTCAACCAACAAATATGGACTTAATTATAGCTCGTGACGTGTCGCCCGTCTTGTACCGGAACGCGACGGAAAAATGAGGATTTACATTCTGGCTTATACATTTTTTAATAGCTTTTTTAGTGAACACGTTAAGAATTTTCCGTAGTTTTTGTTTTATTACCACGGGTTGGAATAAAAATGTAAGATAAGAATACCATTTCGAACAGAACTATAAATTTAAGTGTCACGTTTTGTTATATCTATGGATGTAAGGCATTTCCTCTGATTGGAATATTAGCATTGGGAAATGTTTCTTAAGAAGATAACGTACGACTATGGTGCTAATAAAATATCTTAGACTAATAAGTACTTTATGTACGAACTATAAGCCTATGATAACAATGATGCAGTGTAGTGTATGGAAAAATAGTTTTCATTGAAAAATCACAAGAACGAACAATTTTCAACACTAAATAACTTGACCTGAGTATATGAACAGAATGTTTTTTTTATACATAATAGCACAGTATATTGGCTTCTCCCAAGCAAGGAACCCACAGCGCGATGTCAACTGATTTGATACCGATACATCCTATCCGTTAGCATCGCCATACTGGCCCGCAAGATGTTTAAATTTTCTGTGCAATAAAGTGTATCTATCTATCTATCTATGTTTCTTCACTCTCCTTTTGATAATTCCTTTATTCGCGTAAATATTAGCAAAACCATTTATAAAAACGTCAGATTGAAGTGAAATTAATGCCGTATTCGGAATATGATTGCTAGCATGAAACACGAAATTACTTTTTTTAAGAATTACAATCAATGGCAATTTTTAAACAGAAACTGAATAGTATGCTCAGGTATTTCAGTGATCTTCACTAGAAACTGAGCTACTGAGAACCAAAGAACTATTTTCTAACTAGCCGTTTCCCGCGACTTTGCGCACGTTATTTCTTGGTCGGGTTTCTATCTCCCCTAATATTCGAAACAAAAAGTAGTCTATATTTTAATAGAGCTATTAATTTGTGCCAACTTTCATATCTCTAACTTAAAAAATAAACATTTTCCCATATAAACTTTCAAAGTTGGCATTACACCCCCCCCCCCCCCTGACTTTTTAACAAAAAGTAGCCTATGTCCGTTCTTGAGGTTCAACGTATACCTATGCCAAATTTCATCAAAATCGGTTGAGAGGTTTAAGCGGGAAAGCGTAACAGACAGACAGAACAGACAGACAGACAGAGTTACTTTCGCATTTATAATTTTATATATAGTAGGGATATTAGTAGGGATTAGTAAGGACTAGCTGTGCCCGCGACTTCTTTCGCATGGACTACATCCTTTCATGGTTGGTTTTACCCCTATCTCCCCTAATATTCGAAACAAAAAGTAGTCTTTATTTTAATCCCTACTAATATTATAAATGCGAAAGTAACTCTGTCTGTCTGTCTGTCTATCTGTCACCAAAATCGGTTGAGAGGTTTAAGCGGGAAAGCGTAACAGACAGACAGAGTTACTTTCGCATTTATAATATTAGTAGGGATAGTAGGGATTAGGTTTCTACTATGCTATATCCACTTAACAGTACATACTACGTTAAATTTTGTGATTTTCGTCGTCTACGAGTCGTTTGACGTCCTCCTTCAAACATTAACACTCAGCCATTAATCTGACGATAATTTGGAATTTAATTATTTAATAATACACGGGGCTCTTTCTCAAGTTTGTTTCAAGTGCAATCCACTTTGGTGGGTTAGGAATACTCAAGAATCTTGGGGGCATAGGGCTGTGCCTGATGGTAAAGACTTTTCTCAGTATATTTTTTAAATATTTTTTCAGTTTTACCTCAAATGTCCTCCACAGCCAAAACGTGAGCGGGCCGGACTTTGGCGGCGGTTCCGGGTTCAATACCCGATAGGTTCAATATAGGAAACGAACATTTGTGGGGCTGTTTCTGATTTTTGTAACACAAGTGCTTCATATACTAACCACAGAACCAGAGCAACGTAAGTGATGTTGTCCAATATTTATTTATTTGCGAGATCAATGCCGGCTTCCTATACCAATTTCATTTTTTATCTATTACATAATAAGTAAATATGAGAAAACATCTAAGTCCAGACGAGCATACAAGGCCCAGTTTTGTAACACGAGGTCTGTTCTACTCGTACCAGATTATACGACCAAATACCGTCCAGATTTATTGATTAAGAATCATAAGCGGAACAGTCGACAAGATAGTTCTTTATAAACTTGATTGGTGATTCATAATTTGCAAGAAATTACCTTTTTTATAGTTAACTAGCGGTCCCGGCAAACTTCGTTTCGCCTTAGAGGATTTTCCCGCTTTTCTGTTAAAAATTTTCCTGAATTTTCCTTGCTATAAACCTCACGGAGCCCGAGACCTTTCCAACGAATGCGAAACCGTGGAAATCGGTTCGTGCGTTCTGGAGTTATAGCGTCAGGAAGGAATACCCGACTTATTTTTAACCGACTTTTATATAGTAGACTAGCGGTCTGTATCCGTTTTTTTAGAGATTTTCTGTTCACCTTACTAAATTTTTCCATTTCTAATTTTAAAAATAATATCGCTTTATTCCATGGTTGAGAGAGCCGCAGCAATTCTTTAAGGTATATCTAATCGTTACTTTGGTAGAAACTTTAGTTCTCGTAGTAAACGGTTGCTCAATAAGTTTTCACATCGCGTGTCTACTCATCCTGTGGCTGCTCATATCTACCCGCCCCTACCCGTACAAAGCAATCCCTTTATATAGTTAGGGCCAAATCAAGTTTTCGCTAATTGCATAAGCCGAGCCGGCGCCGAAGGGCCTCATTAGGGTTACCACTAGCCCTTTCGGCGTAATCATGATTTTATTAGGAACGACTATTAAATTATGCTGGAATAGAAATATTTATAAAATAGCAAGTTGTGTGTAATTTCGTTAGGAGAAAGTGTGCAATATTTATTTTAAAGCAAAATGGTACCTTTGGCAACTTTTTCACTGCCCATGATCGTCATTTATCTTGATGACTCAAGGCGTACAAATTAAAACGAGCTTACGAATTTAACTGAATCCGTCTGCAATATATTCAATGTCTTACCATGGACTGAAACAAAAGTTGTTTCTTAAATAAAAAAATTATACTAAAATGATAAAATATTAACACAAACCAAAATAAAAACCGAAAAAATAAGAATCATTGAGCGGGAGAGAAAAAATGCCAAAAGAAAAACAAAACAAACCATATTTTACTTAAAATAATTAAAATGATATTGCATTATACCTGGCCTGCCGTCGACATTTATCCTATTTAATGGTTCATTGTCCTCATCAGTTTAGCAACTTGAAAATAAACTGAACTGACCTAGCATGTACTTAGATTTGTAGTGTAGTTACTACTGTAGCAAATTACGCCAGCTTAGCAAAATAAATAAATAATAAATATAAATAAATAAACATTGGACAACATCACATACATTGCTCTGATTCTGTGGTAAGTGGCCAAAGCACTTGTGTTACAGAAATCAGAAACGACGACGGTACCACAACAGCCAGACCCGAGACAATACAGAAATGTTCGTTTCCCAAATTGACCCGACCGGGGATCAAACCCGGAACCTCAGAGATGGCGCAACGTCAAAGTCCAGCACGCTCGCCGCTCGGCTAAGTAAAACCTGTAGTGTCCCGTTGTTTTTGCGTCGAAGTTTAAATAGCGTTTGGTATGATGTGTAGTTTAGTTACTACTGTACCAAATTACGCCAGCTTAGCAAAAGCTATCAATAAATATCATGCATACCAACCAGCCCTGGCAACGATTCGAGGAGCAGTAATTTCGACCTGCGGCTAGCCCATAATGTGGAATAAATGTAGGTAAATAATGCCATAATTCCATTTGCCTCTGAGTTTCCGTGGATTGTGCGCGGTTAGAGACAAACGGACGATTTACTTGGGTTCCTTCCATTTGGCTAAGTAAATGTTTCGGAAGACTACAGTCCTACAAACTACAAATTGAATTAATTTGTTTTACCACAAAAACAAACATGACGTTATATTTTTCATACGCGAATATTAAGAACAAGAAGTAGTAAGGAACGTATGTTCTTTACTAAAAGTGGAAGTACTTCCGCCGAGCGAGGTGTTATCTGCTCGGGGACCAAGGCCGAACTACCAATCTTGGTTTGTTGTATATGTCGCAGGCATATTGAGTAAATCCGCCGTTTACATACGGCGTCGTCAGTTTAAAAACGAATGCTGGTTTGTAAAATGCCGAGTACAAAATGTCATTATGTATAATGACGCGGCAAATTGAAGTATAGCTTGACAAAGCTAGGGTGACCATACAATTTGGTTTGCAAAGGACAGTATTATTGAAATTTATAAAACTATAGAACTGTAAATTTAATAGTGTTAAAAATATGTAATGTTTCAAATATATATGAAATCCCTAGTAAATGACTTTCCTACTGTTTTATTTTTTAGGGCTAAACATGGCGCTTCGCCGGCCGCTGCCGCGGCACGCTCGCTACGCTCGCTCGGCTTGCGCTTCACTTTATTCACTAGCCTAACCTAACCTAACCAATGAAATCGCTAATTACTTCAATTAACTTTAGGTTAAATAATTGATATTCACAGGACTAAACAAAATATGTGTCGTTAATAGTAACTCTGACAGTTTAAGTTTTTGAAATGTGTGTTGGAATAAACATGCAAATACCACGGCGTATTGTAAACAGGACATGTCAGTTTAAATTTAAAAAACTGCCGTCACGCAACCAACCAAATTAAGTTTCTTACCGGTATCTTCTCGGATACGTTCCGAACAGACAGTAAATGTACAGTCTATTCTCACTATGCATTGTTTTCTTATTAAATGACGATGACGAAATGATATAATATGGTCAACATTACAGTTTGAACTTCGACCGCTTTTTGTAGTACATTTGCAAGCTGTCATAACACGGCAAAACGAACATTGAACTGCCTTGTCTCGCTTTCCATTCTTATAGAAGCTCATAGACATACAACTTCAGTAAATTCAAGATCGTTCATCAAAGATCTTGATATGTGATCCTCCCGTAAACTTCTCCTTACATTCCCTTCTTATACTTCTGGATTCACCAAACAATTTTTCACAATTCGGTGCATACCCTTTAAAAATATTGAAATCTAAGTGATCAACGTCATTCGGTTACTTCATATATCCCTTAACCAGGCCTGAAGTATCGAAGTTAGTCATTGGTTTTCGCCGGTAGGTCAAGTTCATAAGGTTGAATTTAAACTGGTACCTATTTTTCCATTGCCTGTTTAAGGGATATGCAACCAGTCTTCTCGTTTACAACTAGGCAATATCGCTTTCAGCTTCCAGCACTGAGATAAAAACGATTCTGATATTACGTCTACACACGTCTAGAACGCTCAGTGTCCCAGGTATTAACGGTAATAAGGTTGAGTTTTGTACAAAATAAAGTATAAACTTAAAACTCAAATATCTCTAAACAAAGGACGCTCATCGTTACTGCAGTGGACCCTTCAAATATTTCATCTACTGTATATCTACCTATTCATCTAAAATCGTTTTACAAAGACAGGAGGCACAAACAAACGATATTTCACGCTACTTTTTCCTTACATTTACGTTGCCTGTGATTCGGTTTCCCTTCGTCTATGAAGGACGTCGATGGCTGCCGACAACTTCCGGTTCTGCGTTGAATTTATTTCCTTTATTTTCCCAGACTACATATCGCGCTGTAGTAACTCTCTCATATTTTCTTTGATGCTGTTATTCATAGACCGAGATAGACGAAGCGTATCGTTATGAGTTACAGTTAGATTGGCCCGATGAAATAATAGTAGGCGGCGGACTATTGCAGCCAAATAACAATCACTTCGGTATTGTTGTGTTCCTGCGTGTGAGTAAGGTTTCCAGAGCTCCTGGGGGGTGCTACATTAGTAGCAAGGGTCAAGCCTTCAATGTAAGGGCGACAAGTCCAGTAACTGCTCTATTATGCTGTACTAGTCACCATTAAGCTAGGACCTCATTAACACTTAACATCGGGTAGGATGAGGTCAATCTTGAAGTGCAATATAAAAAAAAACAAGGTTCATAGGTTCGATACCTGCCCAGGAAAAACGTTCGTGCGACAACATTCGTGTTTATTCTGTGTCTGGGTGCTCATACAAGGAATAATGACGAAAGGCGACGATGAGGTCTAAGATGGTAGGCCTAGGTGTCTCCACTTAGGGCTTAAAGATGTCCGCATTACTACGTTTCGTGTGTGGGTGTTTATAAAGGTACTGAAGGATTAAGGTATCATCGTTTGGTTCTGATTTCTACAACACAACTGCTTAAGATACTTACTTTTAGATCAAATCAATGCATAGATGTTACGTTACAGTACTTCAAATGTGCTGCACATTGAAAATAACAATCAAAGAAACGGGCCTTCATTGCCTCAAAATGTCAGTATATAGCAAAATAATCAAATGGAATGTTACATACTTATTTATTTATTGAGAACAACCAACAAAACTTACACTAATACATTTTTTTTATATTACCTACACTTCAAGATTGACCTCATCCCACCTGATGTTAAGTTGTAATGAGGTCCTAGGTTGAGGGTGACAAGTACAGCATAATAAATCTGTTACTGGACTTGTCGCCCTTACCTTGAAGGCTTGACCTCTGCTACTAATATAGCACCCCCCAGGAGCTATGGAAACCTTACTCACACGCAGAAATACAATGCAACACCGAAGTGATTATTATTAATTTATCTTAGATCTCAAGTTAGAACCCGATTCCGAGGTTTTGTGAATAAGTAAACAGTCCCCAAATGTGGCATGACGTTTGTGCCAGACATTGCTTTATTTTAATTCCAACCATTTATCTATTTTTATCCCGTACTAACCATCAGTGGTCAACCGTAGCCCAAACACGACAAAATTGTAAATTGTGTCCCCAAATTGTAAAAGATCTGTCAGCTCGATTGAGTTTAAAATTACCGTAGTTATTTGCGTCGAAATTACCGTGCCACAGAATCTGATATTGCCAGAACTTTGCCACGCCCGCCACTAGCAACTGCACGGTGAAACAACCTCAGTCGACAATAAAAGTGCAATGCGGTGATTTGCAACAATGGACAGCGAACAATTGAACAAGTGCGTTCGCAAACTCACCTCGGAACGTAATTTGATCATTATGCTGTGAGAGTGCTGCAGGTATGATGGTATTATGATGCAAAAAATATGGAATTCTAGAGGGAATGCCTAGAGCGCAAATGATTGCAAGGTCAACTGTAGCTGCATTGAAAAAAAAATCAGAGTTTTTTACATAAGATATCTTAGTGCCAAATTAGTTAAACGGGGCCAACCCCGGTACGCTAGTCTATACGAATATTTCAAAACAGAAGAGTTTGTCTAATTTGGTTATAAGTAGCACTAATTAGCACGGAATAAAAAGCACGCCTGTTTTAGGTAAATACAAAAAACTATATTTTTCATTAAACATCAATGTCAGAAAAATATAAAGTAAAACATAGGGTATAAAAAAAGAGTATAAAATCTAAAACAGGTGCAATCTTGCACACGTTGTTTAAAGGAACGCGCTAATCTCAGAAACTACTGGTTCGAATTGGAAAACTCTTTTTTTTTATACAGAATTTATCAAAGAAGGCTTTGGGCTACATAATATCATGCTGCGATCAATAGAAGCGAAGAATTAAAAAAAAACAGAGATAGGGCCCTTCTAAATAAGAGAGGTAGGGCATAGCGATTTATCGCTCGAACTGGAGCAACCCGACTGGTGAAATACCTCCACCTTACAAAGAGACCGTAGCCAAATAACAATCACTTTTGTGTTGTTGTGTTCCTGCGTGTGAGTAAGGTTTCCAGAGCTCTTGGGGGGTGCTACATTAGTAGTAGGGGTTAGGCCTTCAAGTTAAGGGTGACAAGTCCAGTAACAGATTTATTATGCTGTACTTGTCGCCCTTAAACTAGAACTTCATTACCACTTAACATCAGGTGGAATAAGGACAATCTTGAAGTGTAATATAAAATAAAAAACTCGATTACAATGACAAGGCGAATCATTTTAACTCTAAAATGTCACCGCAGCCCGCCATAGGTACATTAATACTCAACATTACAGTGCAATTCTTTCAGATTTACAAAATCCCTAATGAAGCACGCACAAAAGACACCCTATCATCCATTTCCTTCGGCCTCAAGTCAAACCGGCTCTTCCTTTATTACTTCCCCTTATTTTTTGTTAATTCCCCCTCTTTGTACGAGGAAAGTGTGTTTCTTTACCCATTCATCCTTTCTATAGCTCCTCTAGGCACGTTAATGAACATGGGATTCTATTAGGGAATAATGCGAGCCATAAAGGGAGTTAACTAGCACTAGGGTTATGGATTTCTTTTTCTCTTATTGGTTTAGTTGAATCATAATTATACCTAAGAAAGGCCATTGATAGTACTAAACGAAATATGTGTCTTTAATAGTAACTCTGACGGTTTAAGTTTTTGAAATGTATGTTGGAATAAACATGCAAATACCACGGCGTATTGTGAACAGGACATGTCAGTTTAAATTTAAAAAACTGCCGTCACGCAACCAACAACCAAACAGCAAATACTTTGACCATCTCAAAGATTCCTTTTATAAGACAAAACTGAACAGTTTTATAGCATTTAACAGCTTTTTACAATTTTAATAGTGCCTCACGTCACTTTACAAATCTTAGTTATTTCAAAGAAACAGAAAAATTTCATCTCCCCTTGCGATGCGGGTCCCGAACCCACGACCTTCACGTATCGCGCGTGACGCTCCTCCAACCGTGTGTCGGCCGGCCGCAAGCTATCATAGACGACGAAATTGTTCTGCCCTTGCGGTGCGGGAATCGAACCCACGACCTTCACGTATCGCGCGTGCCGCTCCTCCAACCGTGGGTCGGTCAGCCGCAAGCTATCGTAGGCGACGAAATTGATCTGCCCTTGCGGTGCGGGAATCGAACCCACGACCTTTACGTATCGCGTGTGCTGCTCTTACCAACTGACCTAACCACAAGTTATCGTAGGCGATGAAATTTTTCTGCTGTATCAACCGTTAGCCTCCGGTAAGTGCCCTCTGCCGAATATGTTTAGAACTACATACACACTTTCTTGTTTTGTTTCTAATATTTAAAGTTCGCTAGTAATGAAACTGTTCTGTTTCTTTGAAATTGAGTTTGAATGCTTGCGATGTTGTCCAACACATTCACAACAAGATGTAAGTATGTAAATCGCGAGCATTTGTTCGCGTTCACGCAACGCACCGCACCGCGTATGACGTGTCGCGCGAACACATTAGCGGCGCGACAGGAGCATTAATAACCGTCGCGACGTCACGCGACAGCGGCGCGTGTCGCCGACGTGTTGTTGCGCCCGCTCTTCATATATCACGCTGTTGTCTGAATGTGGGGGTACAATATTTATTCTTTATTCATGTTACCAAATTTACAAGACTCGAAAATGGTGCGAGATGATTCTTATGTTGTAGTGCACGATTATGAGTACGTATTCTTGTGTCGTGCGCATAAGAACTAATATGGGTAGGGCATAGCAATTTGTCGCTCGAACAGCGAGAACAGGAGCGAACTGGGGTAGCCCGACCGGTGAAATACCTCCCAGAAGACCGCTGCCAAATAACAATCACTTCTGTGTTGTTGTGTTCTTGTAAGGTTTCCAGAGCTCCTGGGGGGTGCTACATTAGTAGTCTAAGCAACAGTTTCATTATGCTGTACTTGTCGTCAATAAGCTAGGATGTCAGGCTTAACACTGGGTGGGATGAGGTCAATCTTGAAGTGCAATTTTATAAAAATCCTCCCTGGACCCCCCAATATTTCAAAACCAACAATAGTCAAATCGATCTAGCCGTTTGTCGAGTTTCAGCGAGTCCAACGAACAGCGATTCATTTTTATCTATAAGAATTAGTAGATTTTTTTATTGGTGGGATTATTTAATTTCTTTCATGAGACAGCAGGTTATCACTTAAACTGAATGATTATTTTTACCAGATCAAACTATCTTAGAAAATTAAGTAAAGTAAGTCACCCAGGGTCGAAATCAGTCCACTCATTACGGTAGCCATTAGTAATGGCGTATGCAGATAAACCCATACTGTACGCAATACTGCTCCAAAGCTAACGCTCGTTCCCATTGGCATACTATAATTCTTGCAGCTAGGGTTTCTAGGCGTCCGGATAAAGCCGGACATAAAGGCTTGATTGAGGGTCCGGCTAAAATAAACGGTGTTCGTCTTGACCCGTTCCCATTGGCATAATATATTTATCTTGCAGCTGGGTTTCCAGACGTCCGGATAAAGCCGGACATAAAGGCTTGATTGAGGGTCCGGCTAAAATAAACGGTGTTCGTCTTGACCCGTTCCCATTGGCATAATATATATATCTTGCAGCTGGGTTTCAAGACGCCCGGATAAAGCCGGACATAAAGGCTTGATTGAGCGTCCGGCTTAAATAAACGGTGTTCGTCTTGTCCCGTTCCCATTGGCACACTTTATTCTTGCAGCTCGGTTTCCAGGCATCCGGATAAAGCCGTCCGTACATTTAGGTTTAGGTTTGAGTTAGGTTTGATTACGTGTCCGGCAAAAATATACGGTTTGTAATATAAAATTTTAAGATTTTCGCGTTCCATTTTAAACATTTAAAATAATTTAACGGGTCAAAACGCGACACCATTTTTATTTAGTAGTTAATACGAACTACTTACTGCCCGACGTTTCGATCACCGATCGCCACTACCATACTAGGATAGTACGTGAAGCTATTGAAATCAAAAAGTATAAAAATTTCAATAGAGAAGACGGATTTAAGTTATCATCAGCATGGAATCCAGTGATTAATAAATGTTTACCGCGGTTAGAACGATCAAAAACAATTCCGGATACTGTCAGTGTAGTGTGTCGAAGTGACTTCAATAATATTTTGTTATGTGACAATGTGCGGGTGGATGAAGATTTGCAAGCTCCCCCGAACAGACGAAGGCGAGCAAGACCAGTCAGCTCGTGACCACGGTTGGTGCAACCTAACCGAAACGTCGGGCAGTAAGTAGTTCGTATTAACTACTAAATAAAAATGGTGTCGCGTTTTGACCCGTTAAATTATTTTAAATGTTTAAAAATATACGGTCCGTCTTGACTGGCATTTGCTAGATGTTTTACATTTTGCAAAAGAGCGAAGGCCGAGAGTGAACGAGTCTACTGTCGATTTGGATACTGAATTTTTTACCCCCAATAATTTAGGGTGTCCGGCCTTTTTACCCAAATATCCGGCCACAGTGACTGGTTTGTCCGGCTATACCGTTCAGCTACCTGGCAATCCTACTTACAGCGGTCTAACACAGGCCTGCAAACGAGTCTCTCAAGAGAGCGCAATTACCGACTGTATTGTGGCTCACACGCGTTTGCGCATCGGACGAGCGGGAATATGGCTGATACTAGGTATTAGAGTCAGATAATTGTCTCTTGACAAAGTACTCGATTTGGGTCTTATTCCATAAATCGGTAAATGTTATCGAAATATCTCAATGCTAGAAGCAAGGTTTTAGATTCCAGTGTAACTACCGGTCACAAAGTGCTTTGGTTAGGGAAGTTATGCAAGTTATACTCGTTGCTTCATATGTGTTTGTGTGAGATGATGTGAGAATCGTTAGTATCTATTTCTTAAAAACTGTAAAGAGAAGAAACGTCGCGCGTCATGCTAAATTTTAACGCTTAGAAAATTATAGCTTACATGATGAATTAAAAAGTATATTTCTTATATTTTTTGATAATGAAAATGATGAACCAAGCAGAAATAGTAAGTCATCTAGGTACGTCTATCTATCTTTATCATGTATGTCTAGGTATCTAGGTCATGTGATTCCTCCTTCCTTTGACATGGATTCCTTCAAAAGTAGCGTGAAGAAACATCTTGCAGGCCAGTATGGCGATGCTAACGGATAGGATATTTCAGTATCAAATCCGTTGTCATCGTGATGTGGGTTCCTCTCTTGCTTACCATCAGGCAGGGAGGAGCCAATATACTGCGCTTCTATAAAAAAAAAGTACCCTATTGACAATCGCAAATATATATACCTTACTCGTTTTCAGGAAAAAGGACATCCATTAAGACCAAAGGCGACCAACTAATAAATCAGTTAGTAATCAATTTCCTTAAGTTTGAAACACGCCCCTTCAAGTCAGATTGGCTGAGAATACTTCTACGCGGAATTGGTTTTAGGCGTTTACTTTGTAACGATTTCACAAAGCCGCCGAACAATATTTCAACAGTTCCAAATTCCAACATCAATCAAGGCTTTGAGTATTAATACGACTGGAGTTAACGATTGTATGTATTTTCTGCGCACTACTAAGTAAACTATACTAATAACATACCCATACTAATATGAAAACGCTGAAGAGTTTGTTTATTTGTATGTTAGAATGCGCTAATCTCAAGAACTACTGCTTCGAATTAAATTTATGGTTTTGTTTTGGATGGTCCATTTATTGAGGAAGGTTTTAGGATATAACATCAGTTATATTTATATTAATTGGTCATAGCGTGATCATTATGACCAATAGGAGCAAAGAACCAGTGGAGAATGTGGAAAAAACAGATATAGTATAAGAAATAGTCTGGGAAAGTGTGAAAGGAAGATGCAAATGCACTAGTTAGGCGGAATAAAACACCAACTTCAATGGACTCATCAAATCAGGAACTACCATCTCTATACTGACGTTTCTAGGTCACATCTAGAGAGGGTTTCCTAAAGGAAGATTAAATTTATTACGAGAGATAAATTAAATCTTATATGTTATTTATACAAAGCCGCTTAGGATGAACAACGCGAGTAAATTTTATCGCGCTCACATGTCAAAATCGATTAAGAGAGGTAAGACATAGCGATTCATCGCTTGAACTAGAGAAGCCCGAATGGTGAAATACCTTCACCTTACAGAAGGCCGCAGCCAAATAACAATCACTTCGATGTTGTTGTGTTCCTGCGTGTGAGTACGGTTTCCACAGTTCCTAGGGGGGGTGCTACATTAGTAGCAGGGGTCAAGCCTTCCAGGTAACGTCCAGTTACAGCTATAATTATGCCGTGCTTGTCGCCCAAGACCTCATTACCACTTAACATCAGGTGGGATAAGGTCAATCTTGAAGTGCAATATAAAAAGAAATCGCTGCTGATTGCCTAAAAATATATCTAGTGTCGAAATTTTTGTAGTCTCAAAAATGTTTGTTGATTGATCGGTGATTTAAATGTCATGGTGGCATGTCTGTCAATGTCATGTAAACTATGACCAATCACAAAACAGTAGAACCTCACGCCTAAGTATCGCCATCTGGTGGATTTTTCGAACGCGAAATCCCTCATTGTGACACAAGTTTAGCTCACGTTTAATGAGAAAAACTGGTTCCATTATAGCTCTACTAGCAATATTATCTAAACCCGACCTTCTGAGCAGAAACAAGGCGGCAGTTATTGATAAAGGTTAGGACACAATATAACATCGGTGTTGGGTAGATGTTAATTAATAAATTGGCAAACATTCTCATCTCGTTTCAAAAACAAAACAATTCAAGGCGGCAGTGAGTGGTACGTAAAGCAGTGTAACAGCAGTATATTAGTCAGTAACTGAGTAATAATTACGCAGAGTAATAATGTGACAAGGTACAGAGGGTATACAAACTTATGATGCTGGTATTGATGCTACGTATGTACGGTGACCGGCACATCAATGTAAACAGTTGCAGTTCGGTTTTAGATCTTAGTAGCTGCGGCCGCGACTTCGTTCGCGTGACTACAATGTTTAGAATTGTTTATTTCTAAAACAAAACATTTTTTCTGAAATCGAAATAGCCTAACTTACTGCTTATTATATCAGATACTTACCAGTAAACGTCCCGTCAAAATCCGTTTATATAATTGTTCCGGCTAATCATTTCAGAGATTAGCCGGAACAAAATGACAAACAGATAGACAAAAATTGTAATAAAAATAATAGTTTAAAAAGAAAGCGTGGAGCGTTTATGTTATCTTTACTCTTTTTGGACAAAACGCTCCACGCTTTCTTTCTTAAATGTCTGAATTATTTTGTAATTTTTAGTGCGAGCTAAAAGCGTGTTTTTTAGTTTTTTAAAGTATTATTTTTATTTTCTACTTTTTAGTTTTCTCATGTATCAATAATTATATAATTCTTTTTCGTATCCCATTCAGCAAACCCTTTCATTTAATACCCATATCATAGGGGTGCATTTCAAATAGCCTGTCCGTTATCTTGGACGCCCGCCATATTGGATTTGAATCACGTGACTATTTTTTTCGTATTCCTGACAGCAAACCCTTTCTTTTGATACCCATATCATGGAAGTGCATTTCAAACAGTCAGTTCGCCATCTTGGGGAGGCCGCCATATTGGATTTGTAATGACGTTTCTTAGCTAGTCATGTATTTTATTATTTTTATAGTACTATACGCCGTACTAGCGAACTTTAAATATTACAAACAGAAAAATTTTATCTCCCCTTGCGGGTTGCGGGTCATGTATTGTCATCAGAACTCAGAGCGTGTGCAAAATTTCATCTTAATCAAAGACCGGGAAGTGGGTCAAATTAAGATTCAAAGATTCCGTTACATACATAGATACATACAACCCGAGCTAATAAAAGCGTGTTAAAAAACGTTATTTTGGTGTTTAATATAATATTACAAACAGACATTCCAATTTTATTGTAGAGATGAAGAGTATAGTCTGTTTCGACTTGGATTTTTATATTCATCGTGCTTTTGATGTAAGTGAAAGAAAGTACAATACTCATGAACTATGAAAAAAATCCATGTCCTGCGCCGGAGAAAAATAACTTATAATAATATGAGTTTATTACTCAATAAAAAGCAATTTATTAATTACTGCAAAGCGGTAATCATCGAGTTCTAGGGCTGTATGTTTTAATTGTTACTTCGCCATTTTGATATCAAAATAGCAGGACCAGAGTGGTCCTGCTGGTAGCTCATTGTACATTTCTAGATGATCTGAATTCAAAATAATATTTATTAGACTTATCTTATGTAGGTACATTTATATTTAAAATATAATTATTAACAACAGAAGTTGAGCTGCAATATTTCTTAAAACGACATTAAAGCTTGCTCGTGAACGTAGCATTACAAACAGTTTTCCAAAAGACCGCCCCCTAAACAAGCAAACAAGTTCGTAGTCACAACTTGGTACACTTTTAAATAAACTATCGTACTACTGAATATAAATCTTCGCATCAGTCAGGATCCCGGCTGTCGGCAACATTCGCGAATGGATTTTCCTTGTCCCCTTTCAACTCGACAAAATGTTCCAAACATCTGGATGTACCGAATGGATAGAAATAGACAATACACTTGGTTTATTTACTCTCGTACTATCTAATCCCTTGTATAAATTGTACGGATTGTTGTTTTGGCAATCAACACTTAAGGCACTCAAATTAAAGCTGTTTTGTATTAGCTGGTAGAGTGGTTTTGTAGAGCTAATTAAAAGTCAAAGCCGATCATGACACTCAATTGACTGAAGTGTGGTTCTGATGAATAAACAATGGTGAAGAATGATGAATACATAATTAAAAACCATGGCTTTATATAAACATTCGATTATCAATAGTAGGAATCGATAGAAAAACACACTGACATGAAACAATAATATACAAAAGAAAATAACAAAACAATAGGAACTTTATGTAAACTAATACCATTAACTTCTAATAATTGTTAGTTCTACTACCTTTTAGGATACTGTTCCCACAGAATTTTAATGATCTGTATTTACATTCATATGAAGACTTTACATAAATAGATTTTTAGGCACCTTCTCGCAATTTTATTCTTGCCTACGTTTATAAATTATTGTTTGTTATGTTTTTTATAATGTTGTATTTTTAACCCTTAGCATCGTAGCTCTCAAATGGATGAACCGATTTTCATTTTGTTTTTTTCGTTTGTAAGTTGAATAAGTTGACAGTGCTCTTTTGCTAGTTTTGATGGAAATCCAAGATGTATATGTAATCGGACACAACTCTTTCAATAAGGTATCAAATAAAAGGCTCGAGTTGTAAATAAAAAACTTCCTTTTGAATCTCACTATATAATAAACAAACCGTACCGTTGCATAGTTGTAATATCAAAGCATTATATATATAGGGACATACAGAAAAAGCTACTTTTTTATACTATGTAAAGATGAAAAAATTTAAGCGCTAATATTGACCTGTCTGGGGCATTTTAAATTTCTTATTTATATTTTTATCTATAAGCCATCAGAATAGGTGCAATTGCTGTGTAATCAACCAAGCGAAAAGGTCATTGACTTTATACGGGTATACCCTAATAAACGCAACACAACCGCGAAAACTTGTCACTGAAGTAACTTGGTCGAGCGACTAGGAGTGCAGCAAGATATCCTCAGTATCTCGCCTTTCACTGATGAATGAAGCGCTCTGGAGCTTTGTACTGCAAACGCTACCTGTAGTTAACTGCTCTGACTGAGATACAACATTCATCTTACTCACCGCTTCGTACTTTCGGAGGTAGATTGTAGTTCAGTTTATATTCAGTAAACAACTTCAGACCTGTTGTTGTTTTGACATTTTAACTTAAATTGGGTAATTAGCCGCCACAGCAGCCCTAGAAAGCTATTGTGTCCTTACGAAAATATAAATACTGTTCAAACCTTCATAGTCCGTCTCGATGTATTATTTCAAATGACATTTTTGTTTTTTTTATTAAGAAAGTAGTAGTTGTCAAAGCGTTAGAAAATATAGGGTAAAGTAAGGTATATTGGTGATATAGGTAACTTGATGATAACTTTTTAAACTGATTGCCACAAAATTCCCTATGCGAGCACATTCATGAGACAGCGCTAAGGAGGTTGCTACGAGTGTAAGCAATTGTGTTTTATTTAAATTTTAAATAAAATTTAAATTTAACATTGTGTGGCAATCAGTTTAAAACGTTATCATCAAGTTACCTATATCACCAATATACCTTCCTTTACCCTACATGCGTTTTTCTCAAAATGTTTTTTTATTATTAAAAAATAAACAGCACCCAAATATACGGACCGGAATTCGGAGCGGCGTTAGTACACGCGTATTCATGATCCGCCTCGTAGGACCTGTGATTATTTTGAAAAAGGGAAGAAATACTACTACTGTCCTGCAGTTAAGTACCTGTACTTTAAGCATTCATAATAAAGCTGCTCAAATCCTGTAAATACGTAAACGTTGACGGATCGCGTCAGAAAAAGCGACAAGTACAAAACAAAGCACTTAAATGATTATAAAAGCAATCTCTGTTTCCACAGACGTGGATTTGGATCGAAAACACATTTGTTAGGGCCACGGGCCGGGCTTACATGCATTTATAAAGACACACCGCCATTTCGTGCGGACAAAGCGCATTTCATTTTGGCGCGAGCGGCCATGATGGATTGCGCCGGTTGACAGGTGAAGCGCGGGACGCGACGCCATTTTGTAATTCGTTACGTTCCGTTCGCACGAAAAGAAAAAATCTATTTGATAGAGTGAGCTGTGGTCGTTTTCGTGAGTGGATTATGTGTTCGACTCTGCTATTCTTGGCTCCGAGTCCATTTTGTCGAGTCAACTGACTGCGTTGGATTCCTATTGAAACAAGTTGCATTGAAAAATTCTGTATCTATTCGCCGGCTATTGCGGAACTAGGCGGGCGACTGTTTGCACAGTGTTCGATCGCGATTGGTAGTGATTGACGAGTCCCTCGCGTTTTCTGTTATCCCAGTAGCTAACTGACCAATTTCAAAGTCCATTTACAGTCCGATGCATAGTCCGCTTTTAAACTAGGATTGGTTTGCGTCTAACTAATCGTCGTGAATCGCTAACTGAAAATACGACTTTTTTAGGTTAAATGGCTACTGGACTTCTTTAGTGAAGTCTAATTCTGCCCATCAGGCCTATCATGCGCAATACGTCAAATTTATCGCATGAGACGACAAAAGTTTCGGCACTGTTGATTGGTTATTACTCGTAGCACACCGCACTCGTATTTTCAACCAATCAGCAGCTCACGCACTGACTTCAATCGATTTTGACGTTTGTTAAAATCGCGATAAAATTTAGTCACGTTGCGTATACTAGGCCTGAATGTCACATGAGAATCGACATACTAACACCATAGAACATGAGTATTTGGTGTTCTCGAGCAGTCTGCCCTCATGGGATGTACATTTGCAGTACTTATTGCTACGATAATAGGTATTACAAATAGTTGTGCAAGCCTTTTGCTCATTGATAGAGACTTAACTTGAGGCACATTGTCCCTGTTTAATGCTATCAACGACTGATTACCCGACAGCAGTTACAACAATTTTAGCTAAAAGCCTTTGCCTTTGCCTCAACTGCTAAATTAATTTTGCTAAGTAGTTGTTTATCTGATTATGCATCTGTTATTATCTGACTTATGTTTTCATTAAATGTAAGTATGTACATTGTCGTCTTTTTTAAACCATCAGCCATGATGTATTTGATAACCTGGAGTCTAGCATTATGATCCGTTTTGTATAAGTTTAATTACAAAAACAAGTTACAAGTACAACTTGAACAAAACAATGTGGAATGTTAAGATACTTCTAATAAGCAACAAACCTTCCTTCCTCTTCTTGCCCATGCTTACCCAATGCATATCTGAAATACGTAAATGAATGTGTAATTGTATTTGCAATTTCATCCTCCATACCACCGCACACCACATCAATAATAAGACGTGATATCACGTCAAAAAGAGGAAACAATGAAAGAGCCGCTCAACGGAGCATAAATCTCTGCTCGGTATTCAGACGTCCTATTAGCACATACCATTACTCGCGCCAATAATCCTCGAGCCGGGAGACAAATACAAGTCGTTTGGAGCATTTGCATTTTTACTTCTGAGCTGCGACTAGTGACGTCATTTGACGTTATGGAACGCGGCCATTGTTTGATTTGTTTTTTTTTTCAAATACCTAATAGTGAAGAAAACTAAATTATGATATTAAAGAAAGCTTTGGTAGCTCTGTAACGTTGTAAGCTTATACAACTGATACAACAAAGTCAAATTACGCAATAAAAAAAAGGTTTGTTCTAGGTTTAGGCAAATAACCATTCGTGCCCATCGAAAAACCGTTGCTCGACGCGATCATATAGCTATATGCATAAATTCATAACCAATTCTATTTTGTAATTAAGAAATTAAAACATTACACTTATAATGGCCATATATTCTTGCAAAGTCTAAGCATTTACAAGAAAAAGTAATTTTAAACATCGTCGTCGCCAAAATAATCTCTATTCTTAATCATTAATCGTATGACTAATAATATTGTGTTACTTGACTTTTTATGGCAGAGCATTAGTCAAGCACTCAAAAAATTTACATCCACCGGAAAACAATTAATAGCTTTCCATCTACAAATCAGGTAATTTAAGTAACGTTTCACCGACCTTATTTCGTAACAATAAGAACTAATATCGTACTGCAAGGATTTACGTTTTCGTGCTGTAGACTGTACCTACAGCTATTTACAAGAGTGATCAAAGGAAAAGCTACGTCCGCAAGTAGACGTATATAGGCGTGCCGATAAGTACCCGGGGCGTCACACAAAAGGCAGTTTCGTGGAATCGGGAAAAACCCGTTTTAATAGCATAGAGGTTGTCTCCCTGGATGAAGGGTTGGGCTAAGGTGTGCTCACACTAGTGTTGCCGTCGATTCGATTGTATATCGATTATAATCTACTATTACAAAAGAGGCCTAAATAATCTAATAATCGATATGAAAATCGATAATATCGATACCTATTAGATATAATCGATTATAATAGATTCATCCATTATAATCGTAGTCAAATACAGTATAATCGATATACTCGATTATATCGATATCAAGTTTAAAGCGATACTATCGATGTAATCGATTATATCGATATAATTTAGGTAGGTACCAAGAATCAATCAACACAACTTAGCTATCACGTTTTATGACTAAAAAGCAGCGTAAAATAACTTTTTCACGGTTTCATTTTGAATGTGTTATGTCTAAGACATAATATGAATGACGATTAAATCTAAAAATAATTGCAAATTAATCAATTGCAACATAATAATCGATATAATCGATAGTATTGGCTTGATTTCAATATCGATTTAATCGATACTATTGTCTAATTTAAACAATTATAACCTAATAATCGATTTTAATCGATTATATTGCCCTAAACTTAATATCGATATATCGATACTATCGATTAGTACAATCGGGGATTGGGGGGGATAATCGATTATCCGGCAACACTAGCTCACACTGTGGCAAGTAATACACTATTATACTTACCACATTTTTAACAGGGCCCTACACTAAGCCAAATACTAATGCTCGGATCCAATATTATACGATTCGTAATGAGTCAAAAAAGACTATCCGTTTTTCTACGAGTCGTTAATTTTAATTCAAATTTACTTTCCATATTTGCTGTCGCTTGTCGTCCGTTAATCGTTCTTAGCTTACGCCTCGTATAATTTATTACCATCTGTAACTAGAGCGATTAGTTTTTAATCAGATCTATTAAGATCACAGAAAAAAACCTTGGGTGCTTTCGATTCCGTGGTTTTCAAACATTTCTGCAACGAATGTACTATGGGCCGATAAGTTTGTTCTAAACTCAGAGCAGCAGAGGGCATGTACCGAAGGCTGAGACATTAGTACAAACCTCACGCGCGATATGTGAAGATCGTGGATTCGATTCCCACACTGAATGCGGAATCGATTTTTTTTTTGTTTCTTCAAAAATATTTAGAGTTCACCACAGCGGCGTGAAGCAGATTAATACACAAATGTGTTATGATAACACAAAATTCATTTTTATCAGAGCAACAGCTAGTACTATCATAAAACGGTTTAACAAACTGGAAAATCGAAATAATATTACGTGTCAAAGTATTTTTCATTGATAAAGAATAACCGTCAAGTCCATTTCTAGCTTAAACCAGTTCCGATAATTGCAGACAAGAATTTCCAACGGTCCAAAGTAATTTCATTGAAAATTATTCTTTAAAAATTGTGCACTAATGCGGACCGCCCTAACCGCGGGATAAGTCCAATTTGCTCATATCACGCGCGCGGCTGCGTAGGGAGATTTTAAAACTGAAACTCCTTAAAAATGCCGCGGCATTTTCCCTCGTAGAGAATATCTAGAACATTTATTTTAAATCAGAACAGATGAAGAGCGCTTTTTGTTGGTATACGAGTACCTGCGGCAGGCGTAGTTAAACGAGCGGGTGTTTTTAAATACGAAAGAAAAAAGAAACGTTTATAAGTTTGATGTCATGATTCATTAACAACGTGTATGTGTGAATATTTCTGTGGCATCTTAGCTCTTAAACGGATCAATTTCAATACAGTTTTTTTATTTTGAAAAATAGTGGTTATTAGCTATGCCCGGAGAGTTTATCAGTCTGTTAGTAGTAGAGAGTCTTTTCAAAAATGATACAAGTATTTTTTGGCACATGATTACTAGAATAAGTAACAGTTTTGAATTTTGTTATATTGAATTTATTTTTATTACGTCAGGCGATTTAAGTATCTATAACTAGCTGTACCCGCGGCTTCGTTCGCGTGGACTACAGGGTTTATTTTCGCAATAAAAGGTAGCCTATGTTCTTTTACAGGGTCTAAAGAATGTATGTGAAGCAGATTAATACAAATGTGCCAAATATCATGAAAATCTGCTGAGATGTTTCAGTGGGAGAGCGTAACAGAAAGACTGATGAATTTTGTAACGCTTGATAGTTACTATTCTCGTGTATTATGTTTTTATTTTATTTTTTAGATTACTTATGCACTTTGTCACTATTACCGCACCCATAAACTAACTCTCCGCATGACCCAAAGGTTGACTGGTAGAGAATGCCCATAGCATTAAGTCCACCTGTTGTACTTTTTTTTGTGCAATAAAGTTTTTAAATAAATAAATAAAGACAGAGTTACTTTCGCCTTTATAATATTAGTTTTTTTTTTTTTTTTTTTTTTTTTTCTCGTCTTTTCAAATCAGCAATCGACTTAATTTAGTCATAATCTGATGTGTTCTCTTTGTTGACTCTAATATGTGGCCAATGCTCCAGTGAACATTATGCCAGTCTCAATCACTAGTCTAGGGCTAGAATCTGTTTTCTCTTAAGTCTCGTTACATCCTCTTTACCATCTAATAGATTTTTGGCAAGTATATTGCTGTGTTCCTTAAGCCTTTTTAGATATTTTATACTATAAGCATTGAGTGTTTCCTTTATAGTATCTATTTTCAGGTGTTCGTGTATTTCAGAATTTCTGACAAACCAGGGAGCACGGGATATGGTCCTTAGGGCAATGTTTTGAAATCTCTGTAGTATTTCTACATTTGAGTGACTTGCTGAGCCCCAGAGTTCAATGCCATATGTCCATATTGGTTTAATAATGACTTTGTATATTAGGAGTTTATTATGCAGAGATAATTGTGATTTGCGTCCAACAAGCCAGGATATATTCCTAAGGTTTAGCTTTGCTTCATTTCGCTTAGTCTTTATGTGGTTTGCCCATGTCAGTCTTCTATCCAGAGACATACCAAGATATTTCACACAGTTACTTGTTGACAGTACTTTGCCTCCCAGATGTACAGGTGCACATTCTCCTCTTCTAAGAGTGAAAGTAACTTGTGTAGATTTGGTAGCACTGCATTTTATCCTCCATCTGCATAGCCATGAATCTATTTTATCCAGCTGGATTTGGAGTTTCTGAGATGCTTTCACTGGGTCCTCGTCGCTAGCAAGACATGCTGTATCATCTGCATATGTGGCAGTCTCTACATCATTTGTGTTCGGAAGATCTGAAGTGTATATTGTGTACAGCACAGGGCCAAGTACAGATCCCTGTGGTACTGAGGCGTGGACACTTCGCAGGTTAGAAGTTTCTTCTTCATACTTTACTTGGAATTTTCGCTCCTCTAAGTATGACCTAAGAATCATATAAAATGAGTTTGGTAAAAGTGTTTTGAGTTTGTACAATAGCCCTCCATGCCAGACCCTGTCAAATGCCTGCTGAATGTCTATAAAAGCTGCAGAGCAGTATTGTTTTTTTTCAAGTGACTGCCTTATCTTATGTACCACCCTATGTACTTGTTCCACAGTTGAATGCCCTTCACGAAAACCAAACTGATGGTCTGGAATTATTTTCTCTACCTCTAATATAGGTTTAAGTCTGGTCAGAAAAATCTTTTCAAAAACCTTTGATATTACTGGGAGTAGGCTAATCGGTCTATATGAACTGAGCTCGGAAGGAGATTTCCCTGGTTTTGCTATCATGCATATCTGTGATACTTTCCATAGTCTCGGATAGTGTTGTACTCGAAATATCGCGTTAAACAACATGTTTAAAAAGACAATTGGTTTCCTTGGCAAGTGCTTGAGTATCTCTGAAGTAATGAGGTCAAACCCTGGTGCCTTTTTATTTTTAAGTCCTCTTATCGTTCTTTGTAGTTCCTTTGGTGTCACTAGTTTTAACGGAAGACTTAATTGTTGGTCACTAGCTAACATCTCATTCAATTCATGTTCAAAGTCATCCGTATGAGACTCATTTGGAGTGAAGACTTGGCTCAGATGTTCAGCAAACAATTCAGCTTTATCAAGAGCATGCCGGGCCCAAGTTCCTAAGGGTGTTTTTATAGGAGGTAAACATTGCTGTGGTCTTTTAAAATCTTTTGTAACCTTCCACAAAGAATAGTTATCCTTCTTTAGTGCTGACAGAGAGGATATTTTCTTCTCAAAGGTAACGTTTTTGTTGTCATATACCATTTTCCGGAGTTGTCTTGATGCCCTATTGTAGTTAGCTTTATCTTCGTCCAATCTACTTAACTGCCATCGTCTCCGTAGCTTACGTTTTTCAACAAGCTTAAGGCGAATTTTTAAAGGGATGTTATTTTGAATGTCATTGGGTTCTGGGTATGGAGTTGAGCGCCATGCGGCTTCTTGTATGATATTAGTAATGTAGAAGGTTGCCTCCTCAATATCCTGTTCAGTTTTTAGTTTTACTTTGAGATTAACTTTTCCCTCAATGTATTCAGTAAATGCATTCCAATCTGTTTTAGAGTTGTAAAGTGTCATTTTTGGTTTCTTAAAAATTGGTGTTGCACTTAGTGTAGCTATGATTGGACTATGGTCAGACAGAGTATCAGTTGACGACTTGACATCCAAATATGCATCTGATAGACCTTTTATAATGAAGAAATCTAGTAGGTCTGGTGTTCGATGTGTATCTGTGGGCCAATATGTCGGTTCTCCTGTTGACAGTGAGGTTTGCCCAAGACTATCAATACATTTTTTTAGTTCTCGTCCACGAGTGGTGGTCAGTCTGGATCCCCAGTGCAGGTGTTTGCAGTTCCAGTCCCCCCCACACACATATTTATGTCCAAGAGTACCGAAA
The DNA here is from genome assembly GCA_037074685.1 of Glyphodes pyloalis. Taxonomy (NCBI): domain Eukaryota; kingdom Metazoa; phylum Arthropoda; class Insecta; order Lepidoptera; family Crambidae; genus Glyphodes; species Glyphodes pyloalis. The sequence continues at coordinate 855,266 of JAYKKO010000030.1, read as the reverse complement.
TATTGGTTGAGCATATCTTCTTTGATTTTATGTTTTGGTGGGCAGTAGACAGCACTGATATTGATAAAGCCCATTGTCAGACTCACAGTGACTGTAGTGGCTTGTAAAAAATCTTCCCTAAACTTACTATGTAGGTGATGCTTAATATTCTTTTTTATTATTATTGCTGAACCTCCATGTGAAGTATTGCCTGGGTGGTTTGTTGTATATACACAGTAATCCTTATATTTGACAGATTTTTGCTCATTTAGGTGTGTTTCCGATATTAATGCTATATCTATCTTGTTTGCTTTGAGCATTAGTGCAAGTTCGTGTTGATTTGGTATTAAACCATTAATGTTCCAAGCAATTATACGTAGGGATGCCGTTTTTACTTTTTATCCATAAGCTTTGTGATTAGGGTCAGCATTGAGCCCACAAGTGCAATAAGTTGATCTATCTTTTCAGCTTGTTTTCTAATGAGATCTTCCAAAGTACTCTCTTTTTGCCAGGTTATATGTGATCTCTTTTCTGCATCTTCAGGTATTTCTTTACAATGTGTGCGCTGTGACTTGTCTTCATCAACATTTCTATTTTTAAGGATTTGATTCTTATTGTTCGTGGATGATCGCGGGTATCTTTTAACCACGTCATTGTATCTTTCTGGTCCATAGACTTCGTGATTTTCCTGTGCTGTAGATTGAGGTTCAGGTACGTTGGTCACTGGGAAGTCCCGTATATTTGGTGGTATCTTTTCTTGAGCTATGTAGGGTTGTCTTCTGAAATTCAGTTTTTTTCTTGCCATTATTTCCTTATATACTTGACATCCTTTGTAACTTGCTGGGTGGCTTCCAGAGCATAGAGCACAGATTGCTGGGGTATTTTTGTCTATTGTACAGGCTGTTGTCTTGTGCGGACCTGCACATTTTACACACCTGTATGGTCTCATACAATTATTTTTTGTATGACCATATTGTTGGCAGCGTGTACACTGGGCTATTGTATTTTGTCGTTTTGGATCTTCTATTATTACTGCTTGGTGATATATGTGAGTTATTTCTTTTACTAATTTGTTCTTGTCACTGGGATAAATATTTACAAAAAATAGGTTGATTGGCTCTTTTGTACCTTTTCTACGGGCAGTAACTATTTCGCCCTTAACTTTGTTTCCTGTGGCTTCTATGGCTTCAATAATTGCATCTTTTGGTGTACTTGAATGTAGTTTTTTGATAACAATTCTTGGACATCTCTCTTCTTTATGTGTAAAAGTATGTCCGATCAAGCCTTTGCTACGAATATGGTCTATTATAATTTTATATTTTTCGATAGATTTTGTGGATATGACTAGCTGATTCCTTGATATAACCTTATAAGTATAATCGTTTTCACTTACCACTTTTTCAATGAATTCTGTCAGTTTTGTAAGGTCATCAATACCATAAAGGATTATAGCTGGGGGTTTTGTGACATTTTTCTTTAAGTTGGCTGTGTCAGCATCACCGTCTACTGCCAGAAGTGAGAAGCTATTTGATATTGTCATATCTTCTTGATAACTGTGGTCTAAGTTAATGCCACGGACCTTATTTATAGCTTTGTCACGTGAAACTTTTGTTTTAGGCAATTTCGACGTTTTATTTTGTTCTTCCTCATTCGGCGAGCGGGTTCTCTTTTGGTTCATTTCTGGTATTCTTTGCCAGGTAATGTTTGTATTGTCATTTTCTTGTTCATTGTCCTTATGAAGTGCTTGATTAACAATTGTTTGTTCTCGTTGGACTTGAAGGACATCACTGAGTGAAGATGACCTAGTTCTATTAAATAGTCCAGGATGGAAAAGCTGCTGAGTTAAAACTTTATGCTGCTTTGCTGAAGTAGGTTCCGCTTGGCGTGGCAAAATTTTGCCCCCCCCAGAATACGAGGGGCAGCCTGAGCATAGCTCAGGGAGGGATTCTCCGACTCGGTCGGTACCCTCCTGGGGTAGTTTCTCTTGTAATCTTGCTTCCATGCTGTAGTTTGTTGTTTTTAATTTCAGGGTTTTCTCCCCTGCTGATACCTCCTAACTTTACTCGAGTCATTTTAGGGAGTATTTAGTTCCCAAGGCTCGCTGTAGCCTCTTCTAACCAATTGCTTGATTAGGTGTATGGTTATACCGCCGTTGCTCGGTCGCCAGAGCCTCGTCTGTTGTCTAGCAGGGAGCACCACAGCAGCCAATTAGCTGCTGCCACCATACGGTGCGGGCAGGTGAGGTTGACAGTAGGGCCGGATAAGATGGTATTTCCGTTCTCCCCTTACCCCCCTTTCCGTTCTCCCCTTACCCCCCTTTCCGTTCTCCCCTTACCCCCCTTTCCGTTCTCCCCTTACCCCCCTAAATAATATTAGTAATGATTAAAAAATTGCCAAATTTATGTGACAAACATTTCTGTGAAACAAACTGCCTTTTTTGGAACTCTATAAAATACCTGCCCTTCGGAAGAAAAGTATTGAACAACGCCAAGTTACGGAATATTCTGGAATCGTACCTACCTACAAACACATATCAAAGGCAACCAGTTATTCTCATCACACTTAGATACTATTATAAGAATCAGGGCAAAAATACAATGATCTATCACAGAATCAACAAAAAGAAACGTAGCTCACTAAATCTGATATTGGTGTGTGATATCGTGTCTAGGTGGTGAGTTGGTGATTAAAAGAAACACATGTTGATGGTTCTAAAGTCAGAGTTATAATTCCCCAATCAAACATACAATTTAATAAAACTTATTCTAGTAATATCTAATGCTAAGTCAACACTTTTAACATGCATGTAGCAGTCAATAACGTGAAAGTTAATGTTACAGTACAACATAGAAATTGGCATACTTCACCTCCCCTGAAAAGTACACTGTTACACCCCATCGGTTTCAGAGAAAAAAAAAAGAATACAATAATACTTTTTTTTTTAATTATCGCTAAACAAAATGAACTTTATTTAACATCTAAATAATTTTGTATTGTTTTTATGAGTAACATATTCTTTATTATATTTCAAAATCTTTACATTTGGAGAACAATCTTTAATAACAGTAAATGGACCTAAATAAATTTTGTCAAGCTTATCTCGCACCTGATTTTTTAATAATACAAGATCACCTGGTTTATATGATATTGGATTAATATCTTTATCATAACATAGTTTTTTATTTTCCTTGCTAACTAGAATATTATTTCTTGCATCTGATTGTGCTTTTTGTAATCTGAATTTCAATTGTAATGGGTAACTACCATAATTATACAGAGGTTCAATGGGTACATTTTGAAGATTACTTGGTAAAGTACAAAGTTTTCCGAAAACTAGTTCATACGGCGTATATTTTGTCTGTGTATGTACACTGGTATTAAAAGCAAAACACCAATATTGTAACCATGAACTCCAATCCTGTTTATATGATTCGCACTGAATTCTAAGAAAAGCACCTAAATTTTTATGTGTGTTTTCTAGTGCACCTATAGTTTCATGGTGATAGGCTGTAGATTGTAGTTTCTTTATATTTAAGAGCTTGCAAATTTCTGAAAAAATTGACGAGATAAACTCGGTTCCTTGATCAGTTAGAATGGTATGGGGAACACCATACCTCAATATAAAATTTTCAACAAAAGTTTGAGCTACCGATTCTGCATCTTTTCTTTGCAGTGGGTACGCTTCGACAAACTTAGTTAAATTACACTGTAGTGTTAAAGCATACTTATTACTAAAATTATCTATTTCTAAGGGTCCTAATAAATCTAAACTTATTACTTCAAAAGACGAATGTGCAGTTGTCGTAATGACCATTGGCTGCTTAGTTTTTTTGTTTGTAAACTTGCTTATTTGGCAATGTTTACATTTCCTTACATAATTTTGGACATCATTATCCAATCCTTTCCAAAAATAATATTTTTTTATGTTATTAGTCATCCTATTTATACCCGCGTGGCCGCTCGTGGGTAAAATATGAAAGTCATTTAAAATTAGTTTTTTGTCATCTTGATTACTAATACGTACAACGTCCTTAATAACAACAAATCGTGGTGACTCTAACGGTCTAATTTCTCTCAATAACATATTAACATCGTTCTTATTACTTTTATTTTTTATAATCATGAGCTCATTTATTCCTTTCTTTCTACACATTAATTCTATTTCTCTCATCAGCACTTCGTAAGTAGATGACGATCGAGTAAATAGATACATACAACATTCCGTTGGCACGTATACGCAATTGCCTGAATCACTCTTTATGAATTCTTTTTTTCATGTAATTATTTTCATAGTAATTAGAACTTGAACACAATATTAATTCTACACCATCCGTTGGTTTTTTCAGAAGCTCAACGACTTGAGGTTGATCAGGCCTTTCGACCGAAGAGTTCTGGCTAGGTAGATCCGTGTTTATAATACCTTGATTATTACTTAATTTCTGTCGTTGTGCTCTAGTTAAGACGGACACAACTTTTTGGTTTAACTCTTTTAATTCGCTACTCGTGAACCCTATCCTACTTAAGGCATCGGCTGCTACGTTTTGTTTACCTGGAATATGTTCAATACTAAAATCGTACTCCTCTAAATGTAGTCTAAACTTTGTCAATCTACTTGACGGATCGGTCATACTAAATAAGTAAACTAGAGGTTTATGGTCTGTAATAATTTTGAATCGTTTTCCGTACAAGTAAGGTCTAAAATGACGCACAGCCCACACTATAGCTAGCAGCTCTAATTCAATGATTGGATATCTTATTTCAGCTTGTTTCAATGAGCGACTGGCGTAAGCTATGACTCCTCCTAAGCTATTCGATAACACGGCTCCTAGTCCTGTTTTTGATGCATCCGTTTGAAGGATAAACATATTATTTGATGAAAAATCAGGATATTGCAAGATGGGCGGGCTACTAAGAGCATTTTTCAAAATATTAAATGCTGATTCACATTGAGGTGACCACTGAAAATATGTGTTTTTCTTACAGAGTTGATTTAACGGGTAAGCTATACTAGCGAATTGCGGAATAAATCTCCTATAATAATTTGCAAACGCGACAAATCTTTTTATATCATCTGTGTTTGAAGGTCTTGGATAATTTTGCAAGACTTGCACTTTAGAAGGATCAGGAGTTATGCCTTCAGACGTTATTTTATGTCCCAAGTACATTATTTCTCGTTGTAAAAATTCGCACTTTAAGGGATTCAATTTTAAGTTTACTTTTCGAAATCGTTCTAATACTGAAATTAAATTTTTATTATGATGTTCGATGCAGGTTCCTATCACAATACAATCATCTAAGTACACAAAAGCTTGGTTATAATTTAACCCTGACATTGCGACTGTCATTAACCTTGAAAAGACGCTAGGGCTGGTTTTGAGACCCATGGGACATCTCTTCATTTGATATATCTTGTCCGTAGTAAATGCTGTATATTTACGTGAATCTTTATCGAGAGAAAGTTGGTAGTATGACTGCGATAAATCTAATTTTGTGAAATAAATACTACCTGCCAAAGAGTCTAAAATTTCAGAAATATTAGGTAGCGGGAACTTATCATTTTGTATTACATTATTAAGCTCTCTGAAGTCGACTACAAGTCGCCACTGTTTATTACCTAACTTGTCACACTTTTTGGGTATCAGTAACACTGGGCTGGACCATTCGGAATTCGATTCCTCAATGATGTCATTATCCAGCATCTCTTGGATTTGCCTTTGCACTTCCGATTTCAGTGCATGTGGTAACCTATAAGGCTTTTTATACACTGGTGTAACGTTGTCATGTATTTTAATCGAATGTTCCATAAGATTTGTGACAGATAATTTATCACCCGGAAGATGAAAGACATCGGCATATTTCGCACATATGTTTTCGATACTTATTTGTTCCTCCTTATTCAAATATGAACTTAAGTCAAGTAACCCAAATAATGTTTTGACTCTATCTACTGAAATAGAACTATCGTCAAAACTACATATCTCAAAACTATCCAAACTATGAAAATCTAAAAAAGAAAAGTCTATAACTTTCTCCTCTTCAGTGGTATTCAAAATTTTTATTAAGATGTTCCCATTTCTGGGCCTTGCAATCATGCTCGCAACAAAAATACCATTGTGCGATGGTATTTCACCAGCCAAAATTACACAATCACTTATTAAGTTAACGGGAATGCGTTTAATCACTTCACAACGCGGCGGTATAGTATGCAAATATCCTTTAAAAATAGGACTAATAATTGACTGATTTTTATTCGTCAAAGTTAAAGTGCAGTTTTCATAACTAATAACTGCTTTATAAGTCGATAAGAAATCCTGTCCCAAGATTCCATTGGTTGTACACGATATGTTCTCAAATATGTAAAATTTCTGTGTAAATAGTAGGCTATTAAAATATAAGTCTAAGAAAATATAACCTATAGAATAAAGATTTCCGCTGATTCCCTTAATTTTTATCTTACTATTTATTATCTTATTCTCTAATTCCGGAAAATTTCTTAACCAATCGTACTTAATTAACGAAAGACTGGCGCCAGAATCTACTAATAAATCTATACCTAAGTTTTCCTTATCTACGCGGCAAGAAACTATGCAACTATTATTATTAAAGTTCAAAACTAAATTATCTGTGCATTCATTGCGATCGAAAAAAATCTGATTTCTCAGGAAAGTGCGCATTATTAATTGCACTCAATTCAGGTGAATGCTGAGTATGCTGAACGCGCGGCGGCAGCATGTTGCGCGATCGCGTTTCCGCTGGTTTCGGGTAAACACGACGCTGAGCGGTAGAACCGCTTTGATTATAATTACCACAGTTGTTACGCCTGTAATTAATATTTGAAACATAGCCTGATCGTGTAAAATTACCGTAGTTCGGCTTATTTCTGTAAGAATGAGAATTGTTATTTTTGTTACTCTGGTAATTCGACCTAAAATAACTCGACCGATGACTTCCGCTATACCTAGGATGAGGGCCAAAATTGGAATGCCTTACCTTCATAACCTCGTGCTCAGAGCTTGTTGTCATGGATTTCTCATCCAAAGCTGTTCTGATAGCCTCAGGAAGCGATGAAAACTGGCGGGAGGCTACTATGGTGCTAAGTCGAAGGTCTGACAGACCGTCCGAAAATCTCTTAATCGCAGTTTTCTCATTGATTGGACGCAATATTTCATATGCGCTGTCATCACCGTCAGCTTGAGCAATAGTGAGGTTAACAAATAAGCTCTCTATCTCACTACCGAATGCTTCGATAGACCTATGACCTTGTTTGGCGCGCTGTAATTGAGCCTGAACTGCTACAGGAGATACTTTTTGTAACAATTTAGATCTCATGTCCTTTACCAAAAGATTAGTGCTCTCATAATTAGACAAAAGACGTAATTTTGCGCTTTGAGATAATCGTGTTTTTAATACAAAACTAATTAACTGTTGTTGAGAGGCTTTATTTATCATTGTACTGTATAATTCGATGCTATCGATTAACTGCTTGGTAACTGACTCTTGGCCTGTCATAGTAGGTAAAAGTGAAATTGCGCTTTTAAGATCAAAATTAGGCAAATTTTCCGTAGCCATTTTGGACACTACTTCGGTTCTCATAGGCTCACTAACTAATGAAACAATTTTACGATATAATATATGAATATCTTCTACTAGCTTATTTATTAAAATCGTATCTTCAGAACTTATTTCGGAATTCTCTATTTGTAAACACACTTGAGACAAAATATACGACAGTTTATCGTATTCTGATTTTGCATTCTCTAACTTTTTATTGCCTAAGCTAGACTTTCGCTTTTCTGGACCTAACTTTACCAAGTACTCTTTATAGTATTGCAATACATTTTTCAATTTAACTAACTCATCTGACATAATAATGAACTAATCATTTAAAAAAAAAACCATATATGTATATGTATGCCGCATTAAAATATCTACTAATTAATCGCAAAATAACCACAAAATAATAATAAAACTTAAAGTAAAATTACTCTTCGTACCTCATTATCCGTTTATAACCAAATGGTTACTGGGCTGATTCATCTAAGTATTCCTGGGCAGCTCCAAAAGTGGGACACGTAGCTTCTATCTTCTCGTATTGCTTCGTTACCTCGGATGTTATTGTTGCTGCGATGACTGGGCCGGGCTTTACCCTGGACTCCGTGGGCTGGATCCGCTTGTTTGTTAGGCTGTTGCTGCTGGCAGTTCGTAGGTCGAGGCGTTGTTGTTTGTGAGCTGGGTCCTGGTTAGTTCACGGCGCAGCACTTTCACTGCTTGGTGTCGACACTTCTTGTATAGGTAGTACGCAATCGACACAATTAGTAGAACCACGACGACAATGGTGAGAATTTCACTCAGATTCATGGACTTGGATTCTGCGCTGGAGTTTCCATTGCCAGATTGTGCAATTACAACTTCGTCCTTACTCTGCTGACCTCCCATTTCACCGTCGTGAATGACCGGGGTAGGTATTCTTCTGGAACTTCTTATGATGTATCTTCTTAACCTCATTCAAATCTTCTTGGTATTTATATTTTCTGAATAATTCCTTTTTCTTTTGTTTTTTTTTTTGCGTTTTTTTTTTCTTATTTGCTTCGTTTACATTTTTTTTTCTGCATTCTTCTTTACTTCTAATTCCAAGACACGTTGGTTCGGTTTTCGGCAAGGGTCGCCATCTGATATTGGTGTGTGATATCGTGTCTAGGTGGTGAGTTGGTGATTAAAAGAAACACATGTTGATGGTTCTAAAGTCAGAGTTATAATTCCCCAATCAAACATACAATTTAATAAAACTTATTCTAGTAATATCTAATGCTAAGTCAACACTTTTAACATGCATGTAGCAGTCAATAACGTGAAAGTTAATGTTACAGTACAACATAGAAATTGGCATACTTCACTAAAAAAAGTTGACTACAACTTCACAAATCAGCTAGAAAAGAAAAGTGGAAGCAAAAATGGTCCACCCGCAAGGCAGCACTGTACAGTTACGCACTAATATTAATCCAACTTCAAACTGAAGTGAACTTTATTCTAACGTCGTAAGAGCTCGAGAGATACATTTTATTGCTCGTGACTGTACGCAAACAAAATATTTGTCTGAGCATTGTCAACGGGCTGAGAGTAAGAAAAATCCGGAGCGAGCAACAAATTATTAGCGTAACCCGCCCGAGTCTGCACAAAACTACAACAATATAAGGGTCGATGGTCCAAGGAGCGGGAGACAGCGATGGGTACATGGGCTATTCATTAATTTTTAACATTAGCTTATTAGTTTTGACATGACAAACGACGACGTTTAATAACTCTATACTACGGGCTGCATGCACGAAAAAGACGGCCAAGACGATTCGGGCCTAGCACGCACCACGCTACTAAATTTTATCGCGCTTTTAACAAACGTTAAAAGCTGCTGATTGGTTGAAAATACGAGTGCGGTGTGCTACAAGTAATAACCAATCAACAGTGCCAAAACTTTTGTCGTCTCATGCGATAAATTTGACGTATTGCGCATGCTAGGCCTGTATGTCCCGCACGCTCATTGTAGCGAACCGCAAGCGAGAACGCGGCACGAACGAGAGAGAGGCATGATCGGCTCGAGCGTTCGGCTCAGTTCGGTTACGTCGGTAATGTTTGAGATTGTCAAGTCTTTTTTTTCTCCTCTTTTTACCAAATTTCATCCAAATCCGTTTAAAATAGTTTGCGTGAAAGGTCTGTTTGTTAACAGACATCCATACATTCTTACAACTTTTCGCGTTTATAATATTAGGTCGTAAGACTAGCGAACCGGCTTCGCATGGATGCAACACCACCGAACTCCTTTGGAATAGTCTCCAATGTAATACTAGCATTTTGCGTAAATAACTTCATTCTGGCATCGTTACCGAACCGCGGAGCACCTCCGTAAAGCAGTAGATAGATACGCTTTATTGCATAGAAAACTAAAAGAAATTGGCTTTACAGACATGTTTAAGTATAATTTAGGCGGTCTTATTGCTAGACAATAATCTCTTTCTTATAGTAAATTTATTAAGAGCGCAGGCTTACCAGCTATACGCCAAATTTGTCACGTGAGACGACAAAAGGTACGATACTGCTGATTAGCTGAGACCACACCGCACTCGTTCTTACAGTCAATCCTATTGAACTAATCGATTTGGACGTTTGATAGGAACGTGACAAAATTTACGCGCGTTGCACATCTTAAGCGACCAAAATGCCATTTTTTTGTTTGTCTTCAGGAAGTCATCAACTGATATGGGCCAGTCTTCGAAACCTTGAATCGTTTGAAAACCGCCATTCTATCATGAGTCGCGCCGCAGACATGAAAGACGACTGAGAGGCATATGAAGAAAGTTTGCGAGCATTCCGAAGTTGTCGAGTGGAGCCGAATGGATCTTTCGGCGCGGATCTTCGTTATGTGTTGGCCAATTGCGGGCTTGCGAGCGCCAGTCGACTATGTAATTGGTTCAACGAGGGTTTTCTGGCGAGTTCGAGAGTCATCGGCACGTTCTGTTTGAGTGAATATTGGAGTTACAGGTTCTTTAGATTCCTTATGCCGCATAATATGCGCCATGCGACTAAAGTTTATCGAGCTTTGTCGAAATGTCAAAATCGAGATAATATAGTTTGACCATTTGATGGTTGGCTGGAGATAAAAGTTTGGTGAGCTATCAGCCAATCAAGAGTATCCGAATGTTTATCGTTTACGAGACACGAGACATTTGACTTATTGCATACCCTACCTCTAGCAGCATAATAAAGAAATATTGAGGCTATATTTAACGGCCTTACAAGTTTGTTACGAAAAATAATAAACTCAACACTTTTGAATCGTCGTTGAATACAATGCAAAGTGGAGTTACTGCCGGTTCAAACCTATATCTACCGAGAAGACACCGGCAAGAAACTCAGCAGATTAGTTACAAGTAGCGGTATCGAACTTATACATAGCTACGTAGACTATTGTAGACCACTTTGGACCAAGTCATATATTAAGTACTCAAGTAAGTATTTACTTTCGAAAGGTAAGCTGGAGCAGAACAGTGCCCAAAGGTGGCACTTGGTTATGAGCATGACGTATGTGCCAGCCATCGCTTCGCTCAACCATATTATAGGGAATATAACGACCTGCCACATAGCGGATTAAAAGTATCTATCTATAATAAGAGTCTGGTTTGTGTTCTATTGGAATCTTGTGTCATTAGGGTTCAGAATTGAGTGATTAAGTATACATGTGAAGAACAGGCTATCCACTAAATTTCTTGCCCGATTGATCTCAATAAAATTCCGTTGTTAGTGGTAGCGTCAAATTTGGTTTACCTGTGATGATGCTTTTGTGTCGTCTACATGAATAAAGGAACTGAGCGTTGAGACATTAGTTCTAAGCCATACTTAATACATAAATCTATGCGTGGTTCACGAGGTACCCATTGGGTGGAGGCTTGGAGACACAAGTGGGTGTGGAGTTGTGAACTGCCCGCGGAACAATCTAACTCGCGAACGCCATTACCCGAGCTCACCTACACGCAGACAGTTTCATAACACGGGTATCACAACTCCGGCAACTAAGTTAATGGTGTGAGACTTTAAAGTTCGTATGTAGCTATAATGGGTGCAGTAGTTTGCTAATTCACTTGTGACGCGGTAAGTTCATGCGAGTTTTCATCTTCTGTCAATGGTAACATGTAAATGGGGACGTGTTCTGGCGGTTTTTAATGTTCGCTTGCGGCGTGATGCAAAATAAAAAAGTCAAGACCAAAAACTTGTCAAGAATGGATTTTGTTGAGTCTAAACATAGTTATTTATCCGCTACTGCCCAATAATGTGGTGAAGTGTAAGGGAAGGTTCCTCCACTGTCGCAGTAGTCTCTCTGTCCGGCTAGACGGATGCACTCTCATCAAGTGACTAATGCCAGGCTCAGCCGCCGGCCGCGCGCAGATAAGCGACGTGTTGCATCAGCCGCGTGTACAATACGACCTCGTTTGTCACGTGACATTCGTATTGAGTATACTCGTCCCAGGCATTTTGTGGGATTCCGCCGTTTACATACGGCGTCGTCAGTTTAGATACGAATAGCTTCAAATAATACTGCGATAAATTGAAGTTTTTGTTTTTCTTACCTGACTATCGATGATGGCTGCAAATCCTTATCATCTTCACCGAGCTTTCGGGGGAGCGCAGATGGCTTTCACACCTTTAATAAATTAAAGTATAATATTAGCTGTGAAAGTAGGCAGTAACCAGTGAAAGTTGCACCATTTTTACTAGCTTCAAATTAACAGCGATATTTAACCGATACAAAAAGTAGTTACAAAACAGTATGATCTGTGTCGAAAAATCGAAAAAAAAAAACGGAAAAGGTCGATCGCTTCCACGTATTTAGTTGCTGGCACTTTGGACGTCCACAAGTAGGTATGTATTCTTATGGGCAGCATAAAATTCACAGCGATATTTAACCAGTTTCAAAATAGCATGTCTCGGAAAATCAAAAGAAAATTTGATTTCAAAAATTGTGATATCACGAGGTTTTTGCAATAAATAAGCAACAAAATATTATGTTTTAATTAAGCATTTACGGGCATACCCTGTTGGGTGCTAAAATGCTTACAGCCTTACATTCAACCTCTCTACTGAACTCTGCAGTCCTCAATATTGTAAAGAATAGGATACCTACCTACAGAACATTTTGCCGGATTCTTCTTGGTAGGATTAACCTCTAAACCGGTGGTAGCTTTCTAAGAAGCAAGCAAAGAAGCTGCATAGGATGTATTAATTTTGCCGATGCATAAGTGTTACTTGTGAGTGTATCCTACATGAATAAATGACTTGATTATAATTATAATGATAAGTAGGCACATGTGGCAAGTCGTGAGCTTCCGCAAAACGTTGTCCCCACAACATGGTCTCGCAGCGGCCATCCATCATCAGGCAGATGAAACGAGCGCGCCGCAAGTTAATTTGTCACCCGAATCTGTTTAATAACTAGGCTTATTAGAAACGGAATTCGTAATCACGCAACAGGCCCGTTTTTGGCGCCGACTGACTAATGAGGGGTGTATGTGATACCAAGAATTAAATACCGCGTTTGAAGCGTTTTGTTGGATTTTGGGTGATGATGAATGATGGTGGTAATAATGAGGTCGGGCAAGTGCGAGCGGGCGCGCGTCAAGGGTTGCTAATATTTTTTTTTAGATGGTAAATTAATCATCTTGGCCATAATTTCTTAAAAACTGTCACACGTTTAGGTCGAATGCTTGATACCTACTTAACTGACTTTTTTAGCATGTGACTTAAATAGAGATATCTTAATAGCAAATTTAAAAGAAGAATGTACTGGCTAGCAAAACAATAAAAACTTTTTAATGATTAGTTAAAGAAATCAATTTTTTTACTGAGGCTCTAACTACTTACATGACTGACGGCTAAGTTGGGTCTCCGGCAACGATGGCGCCAAATAAAAGCACAAATAAACCACAACACTGAATTCACTTCACTCACCTATATTAAAATACACAATCAGAACACTATAATCACATAAAAAACATAATATTGCGTAATCTCCTTAACTTTTTGAAACAGAAACACTCACGTCTTTAACTGCGGAGCCATTTTTTTTATTCGCAAACTGCCAACCTACTAAAAATCGTAGTGATGCTAACTTCGTGTCGTGCAATGTTTTTTGTGTGATTTGCCAATTGGTATTTCCGGTAGGAAACTATTATTAACTTTTTATTATTTTTGTGTCATAGAAATTAAAATATTTATACTGTTCATACAGTTTCTACGCAACGTTTGAATCTTAATCCTAACAATTTTATTTATTTATTCATTTCGATAAATTTAATACATGTTACATTTTTGCTGGTCCTCACACTAGACTAAGCCTGTCCTGTGAGGAATAGTACAATAACTATGACACTTGTACGTAAATAAATGAAATATGTTTCTTTAAAAAGTACTTGAAAAAATTATAGGTAGGTATATCTACAAAATAATAAATTATATAAAGAAAGACGGGCATCAGGGATTGTGTGTGTGTTGGTAGTAATACTAATATAAGTAGTAATACTTATACTTAGTTACTCACGTTCAATTGCTAAATTGTAGAAATAGTTAATACCTACTTGATTAATCGGTGTCATTGACTTTACAGAAGCAAGTGAATGACCTGGAGGTTAGTTTTATTTTCAAGTGTTCTGTTTTTAAGAAACACAACTTCACGCATCCAAAATGCACTACGGCTTTTGTTGTTATACCGCGAGCTTAAGTTTGAGAGCTAACTTCTGACGCTAAAGTGTGATAAGTTCGGAAAGATCTAGAAACTTTTCTAGAGCAAACAAGGAACTAGCAACAAAACCCATTTGTTGGATATTGCTTTCTGGTTGGTGGATCGTGCAGGGTGCAGATTTCTTTAACAGTACCGAAACAACTAACCAATACACATTTGCGCGTAGATATGGGCTAAGTCATTGTATTTTTTCAAACATTAAAGATATTTAATATTGTTATGGTCACTATAAGGGGTTATTAGGTTAGATAATAATACCGTCACAACATAAGACAGAAGGTCCCTTAGAAATGAACTGAGTGAAATAATATCCAACTATTATTTCAGTCCAGTTTTACATCTCACAACTTTTTATGGTATAACAACTGACTCAGCGGAACTTGGTTTTTTAACAAGTATTGTTGTTCCTTTTACTCGGAATATGGGACGATGACTGACTAGTCAATTGAGATACTTTTAAATTAATATAAATCAAAACACTGACTTCTTCATTATTCAATGCACGGTTCCAATACTTTACGATTCGTAATGTGTCAATAATTATTATCTGTTTTTTCCAACCGACTACGAATCGTTAGTACCGTTCCATAATTCACTTTCCATATCAGCTGCCATCAGTCGGCTGTCGGTCGTTTTTAGCTTACGCCTCGTATAATTTACTACAACCAGTAACTAGAACGGATCGTTTTTCTAATATTGGAACCGGAAATAGGTAAACAAATGGTTCTGTGGAGTTAAGCATTTAACTCGGCGTCAGCCTACTGACTATTGAATAAGTAACTAGTTTTTGTGGTGTCAGAAGGCATCTTATTCAGACTTTTTGGTTCACTTTTTAATTTTTTTTTATTGTCACTTTCGTCGATTGGAAATAAGATTACCAACGAAAAACGTGTTTTAATACAATTTATTCCCAATTTTACCAAAATTCAAATTACATTAATCGCACCAAGTGGTTTATAAAATTGTTTTTTAAAAGTAACTTCGAAAACATAATCATTATCCCAAATACCTATACATTTAACAGGTAGTAGTTTAAAAAAGCTGTCCCCGCTTCTTTGTTCGAGATAATAAGTAGGTTATGGGAGAGTGCATCTCGACCCTCTCGGTGCATACAAGTAGTTAGACTGCGGAGCGCGCGAGTTTCGCGCCGGTTATATTTATTACCTCGCATCGAGAGGTCCGAGCATACCACCTCGCTCTAATTCCGTGGCTCTCTGCCCGGTAACGCCTGACGTCACAGACGCCACCTGACTGGCTAAAATGTAGGCCCTGTGATTCGTACATATTATTGTAAATAATTATATCCAATAACGTAGTTCTAGCTTTCTGTAAATATTTTCTCCTTTGTTCCAATTTGTGTAAATGTAAGCCTTTTGATTTGTCCTCTGTAATTAGCCAATAAGAATGTGTGTTTATTTATTTTTACAATTTGTATATATAGTCGTAAGTTTCAAAATTAAAGACATTCCAACATCCAAATCTGAACACGCAACATTACTACGCAACCTTCTGACCCCTACAACTGGTGACCATCGACGCTGAAGAAATGGCCGGAGGAAAAGAAAACCACCAAGAAGCGCGAATCCCTGCTCAAGCACCTGCAGAAAATCCGCAACAGTCAGACCAGCAGATGGCTCATTCCCATCACGAGCTTGCCGGAGTCTCCGTCCAGTCAAGATTCCTTCCATTCTGGCGTGAAATGCCAAGGGCGTGGTTTATTCACTTCGAGGCTACAGTCGACCCGCTGCACACATCCGACGCACAGAAGTTCACCTACTTGCTTCAGCAACTTCAAACAGTCGACCTACACCATCTCACCGACATCCTGTACAACCCGCCGGCTACAGGGAAATATCAAGCAGCAAAAGAACGCCTTCTCTCCACGTACGACACGTCCGCAGCGAAAAACTTTCAAAAACTCATCAGCGGACTCGAGTTAGGCGACCAGAAGCCCTCACAGCTGCTAAGGAAGATGAGAGAACTCGGTAGCGGTATGATCACAGAAGAAGGTCTCAAGATCGAATGGCTGAACCAAATGCCAGCGCAGATACGAGTCGTGTTATCGATCAACACGGAATCAACACTCGACACTCTCGCCGCGATGGCTGACAAGATGGCAGAGTACGCAGAAGCACCATCTATCGCCGCAATATCAAACACAACTACGCCGAGAGAAGCAAGCCAAAGCGACGCGTTATCAACGTTATCACGGCAAGTCGAGAAGCTCGCGCTCGAGGTCGCTGAACTCTCGCGCCGCGCCTCTCAGCCGCAGCGATGGTATCGCCGTCCCTTTCACTCACGTTCTCGCTCCCGCTCGCACTCAAAGCAGCGGAACGAGCGCGACGTGAAACCAGGCGATTTTGCAAACAAAACATGGTTATGCAAGTACCATTTTCGATTCGGCGATCAAGCGAAGAGATGCGAATCACCGTGTAGTAGAAGGCAACAAGACGTCTTTAAACTAACGTCGACATCGACAGTGGCGAGTGTCGGTGTCTCCACTTCAAGCAATCGCCTATGCGTCCACGACCGCAACACTCACGAACGTTTCCTCGTGGATACTGGCGCTGACATCTCCGTACTAGCTGCAACATCGAAAACAAAGAGAACAATTAACAAGAAAGATAACGCCTACAGATTATACGCGGCAAATAGTACGCCGATCGCAACGTACGGAGAAAAATCGATCAACCTAAACTTTGGTTTACGTCGCAGTTTCCAATGGACATTCATAGTGGCAGACGTCAAGACATCGATCCTCGGAGCAGACTTCCTTCGTCACTACAAGTTGCTCGTCGACTTAGACAACAAGAAACTAGTCGACAAAATCACCGAATTGTCAGTTAACGCCTTAGAAATCACCACACCAGCCGAAACAATCTGTATCATCTGCCCCGAACAAGACTACCATGGCATACTGGCACAATATCCAGAAGTCTTAAGACCAATGAACTTGCAAAATCCACCCAAACACGACGTCGTCCATCACATCGAAACAACAGGCCCACCGCTCTACGCACGCGCGCGCCCTCTTCCGCCGGACAAGTACAAGGCAGCCAAAGAAGAGTTCGACCGCATGGTAAAGATGGGCATATGCAAGCCGTCTATGAGTGCCTGGGCCAGTCCACTTCACGTGGTTAAGAAGAAAGATGGGGGACTACGAGTTTGCGGTGACTACAGAAGACTTAACGCAGTCACGCAGCCAGACCGATACCCAATACCACGCATCCAAGACTTCACGTATCAGTTACGTAACAAGAAACTGTTCTCAAAACTCGATCTCAAAATGGCTTACTTCTGGATACCCATCAACAGCGAAGATGCAAAGAAAACAGCAATAATAACACCGTTTGGTCTGTTTGAATTCAACTGCATGACATTCGGACTCAGAAATGCAAGTCAAACATTTCAACGTTTCATGCACCAAGTCTTGCATGGCCTAGAAGGAGTATTTTGTTACGTTGATGATATTCTTCTGTATGCTGATGACGAACAAGAAATGAAGCAAACTCTGCACCAAGTTCTCAAGCGCCTGACACAATATGGCGTGACCGTCAACATCGACAAATGCGAGTTTGGGAAAACAAGAATCAACTTTCTGGGCTACGAAGTATCAGCTGAAGGCATCAGACCGACTGAAGAACGTACTCAGGCAATATCTTCGTACCCGAAACCCAACACCATCATCGAACTACGACGCTTCCTAGGCATGCTCAATTTCTACCGAGACTGCCTACCTCATCAAGCCGATTTGCAAAGCGAACTCAATAAGTACCTACATAATAAAAAGAAAAATGACAAGACACCGATCAATTGGACGCCCGAAGCTGAAACCGCTTTTGAAAAATGCCGCCAAAGCATTTCAGAAGCTACCACACTGGCCTATCCATCCAGCGGCAACGAACTCGTCATCATGAGCGACGCCTCCGATACCAGTCTCGGCGCTGTACTACAACAAAAGATCGATGAAGTTTGGAAACCACTGGCATTTTTCTCCAAAACAATGAGTACAACGCAACGACGATACAGCGTATACGATCGCGAATTACTAGCGATGTATTCGGCTGTCAAACACTTTCGCCGACTAATAGAGGGATGTGACGTCACAATATACACCGATCACAAACCTCTCGTCCACGCATTATCCAGATCAGCAAGTAGCAGCGACACACCACGACGAGAGCGACAACTACACTTCATCAGTCAATTTTGCACTAGTATCAAGTACATACAAGGAGAAGAAAACACAGTTGCCGACGCCTTATCTCGTATCGAGGAGATACATTGCCCAACTACGATCGACTACAATCAGCTGGCCATCGATCAAACTAACGACGAAGAACTCAAAACATTGAAAACTCAAGACAATTTGAAGTTTAGCGCTATAACGCTGCCTGGACTCAGCCGACCAATCACGTGCGAGGTCACGTTATCTACGCCTCGTCCCTACTTGCCTGCGGCATATCGTTATGCAGCCTTCAAAGCGCAACACGATCTGTGCCACCCAGGCGTTAGAACAACGCGGAGGCAGATGACTTCGAAATTTTTCTGGCCTTCGATGAACAGAGAAGTCACTACTTGGACAAGAGCTTGCATCAACTGTCAACGTGCTAAAGTTAGTCGTCACGTCGTTACACCGTTATCATCGTTCCCGCCGTCGCAACGCTTCGAACACATCCATATCGACATAGTCGGCCCACTACGACTATCAAACGACTATCGATACTGCATTACTATCATCGATAGGTGTTCAAGTTGGCCCGAAGCGATCCCAGTACGAGAAATCACCGCAGAAATCGTCGCTAAAGCACTGTACGAAAATTGGATAGCACGCTTCGGTTGCCCGCTACGCATATCGACCGATCAAGGACGTCAGTTCGAGTCGCAGCTGTTTAACTCTCTCATGAAGAAATTCGGTATTACTAGAATCCGAACTACCGCTTTTCATCCACAAGCCAATGGGAAGATAGAGAGATGGCATAGAACCATGAAAGCAGCGCTCATGGCACGAGGCGCAACCACTACGTGGACTGATGAGCTGCCCACAGTTCTTCTGGGACTACGCAGCGCAATACGAGACGACAACAACCTCAGTCCCGCGTTGATGACTTACGGAGCTACACTACGTATACCATCTGATTTTTTCGTACCTACTCAGTCGAACATTGAAGATGCAGACTACGTGCGTCAACTCACGCAGACAATGTCGTCCCTTGCACCCGAAAAACGCACACAGACGAGCCGACAAACGTTTGTGTACAAGGATCTCGCAACATGTACACACGTCTTCGTGCGAAACGACACCGTGCGAGCACCGCTCACTCCACCATACGACGGGCCCTTCGAAGTACTTCAACGCCAGGACAAGCACTTCAAGATACAACTACCGAGTCGATCAGCTGTCATATCGCTCGACAGGTTGAAGCCCGCCTACAGGTGCAACGAACAAACGCAAGACGCAGTAGCAACGCCTACAGCTGACGTCACGGCGAAGAGCAGAGATTGCACTCCCGCCTCTTCATCGACGAGCGACGGTCTCCCATACATTACAAGAACTGGTCGAGCCGTCAAGAAGAACGTACGCTTCGCTTGAGGGGGAGTGATATGGGAGAGTGCATCTCGACCCTCTCGGTGCATACAAGTAGTTAGACTGCGGAGCGCGCGAGTTTCGCGCCGGTTATATTTATTACCTCGCATCGAGAGGTCCGAGCATACCACCTCGCTCTAATTCCGTGGCTCTCTGCCCGGTAACGCCTGACGTCACAGACGCCACCTGACTGGCTAAAATGTAGGCCCTGTGATTCGTACATATTATTGTAAATAATTATATCCAATAACGTAGTTCTAGCTTTCTGTAAATATTTTCTCCTTTGTTCCAATTTGTGTAAATGTAAGCCTTTTGATTTGTCCTCTGTAATTAGCCAATAAGAATGTGTGTTTATTTATTTTTACAATTTGTATATATAGTCGTAAGTTTCAAAATTAAAGACATTCCAACATCCAAATCTGAACACGCAACATTACTACGCAACCTTCTGACCCCTACAAGGTATTCTTTTTTTTTTTTCTTTCAGCTTTTATTGCAGACTACAAAATATATAGGCAGTCGCTTTTAGATTTATCGAATCATTAACATCAATTTATTCGAAAAAAAAACCAGTTTTTTTTAAATAAAAGAATGGCATTGACATCAATGTTTCGACGTACGTGTACATACGCGTACGTTGAAATCACGTCAGACTGCACACATTACATTTTTACCGCTCTTATTTCATGAGCACAAGATCTTAAATCGAACTACAAATGATGAGCAAGTCCCCTTAACTAGGACCTCATTACCACTTAACATCAGGTGGGATGAGGTCAATCTTGAAGTGCCATTTATAAAAAAAGTCATACAGGTAGTTTTGTTTTGATGTGTGATGAAACAATTAAGTACTCAAGTAAGTATTTACTTTCGAGAGGTAAGCTGGAGCAGACTAGTCCCCTGCCACCTGTTCACAAGCATGACTTATGTGCCAGTCATCGCTTCACTCAACCATATTGAAGGGAATGTCAAAGTCAAAGTCGATATTTTTTTTTATTTATATAGATTACATTAGTAATATTTTTGAATAGTCAGTCTCTTCAAAAAATAATTGAAGCTACCTCCGGTTCGGAACCTATAATATTATAACTACCGAGAAAATACCAGCAAGAAACTCAGTAGTTTGTTTTACAAAAGCTAATCTTACTACTCATTTTGCACCAAGGTATACAGTTAGTTTGTCAATAGTAAAATAAATATATAATCAATTCATTGAAAAATGAATAATAATACTGTAGGACTTAATGTGTAATATTACTTAAGCCGCATTTTATACATTTTGGCCCACGTGACACTGATTGAGGAAAGGCAACAAACCTGTTCAAAACAATTTAAAAAGCGTATGTATGTAATGTAACGACCTGCCACATACAAAAAGTATAATATATGTTTAGCTAGGCACATCCCCCTCATCTCCCTATATGATAGGAACTTATTACGTGTGTATGTATAAGTGCAACGTCTTACACGACGCCTATTCCGGACATAATTGCATGTCGATGTTAACACGCCCACCGAGCTTGGCCTGAATTGATTTTAATTGCTCTGCACTTCACCTAATTGTAAACCAGCTTTAATCTTCATGTGCAGTTGGGTGCACTCACGTTGTGGTTGCTACAGTTAGGTACTTGAGTTGAGTTAGAGTATATAAAGAGTTCTTGAGTTTTAAGAGTAACAATAAGACTAATTGTAATTGTTTTGGTAATTTGCCGTGATTTAAATATTATTCTGATCTTGATAATAAGATTTGATGACCTGGGTCGCGCCATCTCGATCTCCGGTCGGGACATTATGGGCCACGATATTTTCTATATTGTCTCGGGTCTGGGTGTTACTGGGTACAATTGCTTAAGCTACTTACTACAGAATTTTGAATAACTTCGTTGTATCCAATGAAATTTCCATTCGCATTCGCAAGCCTTCTCTTTCGGCCCCAAAACTTTATTCGAGCTGTCTTTCCCGAGTATGAGTGTGTTTCGCCCCAGATTGCTCGTAATAAAGCGTTCTGCTCCAAATCTGTCGGCGGTCAAGCGGACACATTACCGTAAATTTACTGGACCCAGTCCGGACGACCGGGTGGTCGGGCAAACATACGTCCTCTTAATTTTAGTTCCCTAACGCTGAAATTAAACATAATTTATATGCTCCATTTTGTATGGTAGCCTTTTTACTCAACTGCCGAAGAATGGAGGGTAATGTTTTTTAAGAATAAGTATGTGTAATAAATAAGTCAGAGACAAATATTTCTTCATTCAAGTAGATTGAATATAACACTTTTGAATCGTCATTGAATACAATGCAACGTGATTCTGATGTCGGTTCGGAAAATAAGTATATTTAGGTACCGAAAAGACACCGGTAAGAAACTCGGCAGATGAGTTATGATAGCAATATCTAACTATTTAACTTATTGCTATGTTTAGACATGTCATAATTGTTTTATTTTGATGAAAACAGAAACTTTCAGTATTTATTTTTAGCAGGTAAGCTGGAGCAGACCAGTCCCAAATGGTGGCACAGGCATGACATTCAAGCCATCGGCTTTATTCAAATAAATATTGGACAGCATTACATACCTACATTGCTCTGATTCTATGGACATTATATCTGAGCTAGAGTGCGTGATAAATAACTCGGAAGTAACGACGGCACCACAACACCTAGTCCCGAGACGATAAAGTTAACATCAGTTTCCCACAGCATCACCTCGCAGGCGATGTTCCGGGAATTTTGTGTTTAAAACATGGCTCTTTGCTGTCCCCTAAAATTTGTTGCTTTATGGTTTCTACTAGCTGTGCCCGCGACTTCGTTCGCGTGGACTACATCCTTTTATGGTCGGTTTTACCCCTTTCTCCCCTAATATTCGAAACAAAAAAAGTAGTCTATATTATAATCCAAGTTTCGAGCTATATTTGTGCCAAATTTCATATCTCTAACTTCAAAAATAAACATTTTTCCATATAAACTTTCAAAGGTTGTATTACCCCCCCTCCCCCCCTTATTTTCTAATAAAAAGTAGCCTATGTCCGTTCTTGAGATTCAACGTATACCTATACCAAATTTCATCAAAATCGGTTGAGAAGTTTAAGCAGGAAAGCGTAACAGACACACAGACAGACAGACAGAGTTACTCTCGCATTTATAATATTAGTAGGGATTAATATGCGAATATGAGAACAGCGCCATCTACTTATGATCAGATAAAATAACACGTCTGAAAACGACGCGGCGCTGCAAACAACATTTCTCGGAACTAAATCCTAAGTCCATGACTAAATCCTACTTTTAAAACATATACTGCATAACATTATCTATCTTA
This sequence comes from Glyphodes pyloalis, assembly GCA_037074685.1. Taxonomy (NCBI): domain Eukaryota; kingdom Metazoa; phylum Arthropoda; class Insecta; order Lepidoptera; family Crambidae; genus Glyphodes; species Glyphodes pyloalis. The sequence goes on along the minus strand of JAYKKO010000030.1, from coordinate 832,097 downwards.
CATAGGTACATTTCAGAATAATTTAAATCTTTGAAAACAAACAAAATATTTTGAAAACTAGTTGTGTAACATAATTTGTACGATGATTTAAATAAGTACCTACATAATTTTTTTATAGCTGGCAACCAGAAACTAACCGGCCGAGATAAAACGCCATCTTCAATCTAATTTATTTTCCGGCCGGCTGTCATTTTCAAGCCATCGGCGTGCGAGTGTGTTGTCTGGTTTCCTGAGTTTATCTACTTTTTACATGTAAGTGCTGATTACTCACTATTTCCAATTTCATTTCCCACCTGTAATTTTGTGACTTTAAGTTTAAGACTCCCAAATTAACGTGTCATTAACAACGTGTTGCAATGGAACTTCCTGGTTGTTAAATCTACCTTTTGTCTCGAGAGAATGGATACGTCTAGAAAAACGTAAGGAACGCGTCTCGTTTAGCCATGACACGTTAAATATGAACTTTTACCTCGGTTAAAACTAAGTTTATGTACCGGCACCAGGGCTTGATCTTTTAATAAGCATAGAAGGTAGAATGCAACGTCAAGTGAAATTGCCACGCAGTTTTGTTTTAACCCATGAGATTTTATTACTTTCTAATTCGCCAATAAAAGTGCTTTTTTTGTTTTACTTTAATAGATATCATTCTAAAAGTGAGAAGATTTTTACAGTCATCAATTTAGACACATTGTTATGGTTAGGAAAAATATAATGGTCAAAGATTTCTAATGTAACAGTTTAGAATCATAGTTTTTTTGTTCTTGATTTAAATAGTCACCTCGGTGAAAAATGCAAAACGGAGCGAATGATAGAAAACGTCTTCGCAGTGAATCTGATGATGAAATCAGTGGAAATGTAGCTAAAAGGCTAATTCCTGAAAGGTATGACACCTTGGTTTCGGGATTGGCATGTTTTATGCAAAAGCTTTATAATGTAAACAAAGTTTCTAATAAATTTTATACAGAACAAAGTTATCGGTCTGGTTTTCCTGTTGACAGTTATAATATTATTATTTTCAACATCCCTTCATTGACCAACTCTCTACCTAATTGATTCTACATGTAATTGTCCATCTTTGTTATAAAGGACCAAATTCATTAAATATTCATATTTATGTAATGCTTTAAATTTATAGTTTTAGGAATATCTTATTGTAATAGCATGAATGCATGGGTTAGCATGAAATGGTTATTATTGGTTCTAATTAATGCTCACATCAGAAGGCCAGCACAAAGTCCAAATTGTATTCTCTGACTTGCCTTTGACTGCATATACTGACCTAATATAGTTAGTGTATCTATTGAAAGTGAACAAATGAAATAGTTTTTTTATCATAATATTATACATATGAGATGTATGGCCATTTCATTCTTTCCATATTGGAACAAATGCAAAATCTATAAAAAATGGAGTATTTCTCTTAAAAGCGCTTTTTGAAATCCAGCAAAGGTAAAATTGGCAAGTGTCAGCTGACAAGATGTCGATGGAGCACAAGTGTTACTGTCGCGGTGATGAGGTCACCAGCCAAGACCTTGACAGGCCCGAGCACCTGATGCCAATGATGAGACCTTTCTCGCTGAGGTTATTGAACCAACTATTGTAGAATGATGTACCTAATTGTAATATTTTAGAACTAGTTACAGTAAATTAGTACTAGTTGGTAGATAGAGTATGTTTCATAGTAGTTATGGGGTTGCATCAACATAATAAATTATTGCTGACTGACCGGTAAGTTAGAGTGAAGTTGGTAGGTACACTTGACAGACACAGACTTGTATCATTGAAGTGATTGATAGCAATTATAAAGCAGTAATATAGTGAGAGAAAATGACTCTAAATTTAACAAATTATATTAATAAGTCTTCATAACTTGTTATTTTTCTTATTTGTTTTGAAAGAAAGAGGCATTCTGACTTGTGCACAATGGGGACTATCCTATATGAACACAGCTGTGTGGTGATTTGAGATTCAAATGTCATTGTCACATATGTACTAATGTGATATCCACAGTAGGTAACCAATTATAATAGCAGTTAGGCCTCATGCTCGCACATTGCCACCTATTGGATTAATTTTATACAGTAGTCCCCAGTGAACCAGTGAATTATTGATTCAGAATAATGGATCTAAGTAGGTATTGTAGGAAGTTGTGAAGTGGCATCACATGTTATCTGTTTTAGTTTGAGTATGAAGGTTTATATTGCAGATTAAGTATTTTGTAGATAATCTTATAGAGAAATTTTGCAAACTATAGTTAAGATTCTATTTATTTCAGGCCTATGTATTGGTTCCGGTAAAAACATAGGGGTTTTCAATTACATGTTGCGACTTATTTTTCTTTAAGTTAATAGTACTCATTAAGAATTGTGTTTTTGTCGATTTTGTTTCATAAGTGCATTCGTTTAGATTCCATTATTTTTTTCTACTTACGTCCATTCACAAACAATATCAATTAAAAAAAACTTGTACCTATTATTATTGTTGACTGGGCTGTTAATATTTTTATTGTATTTTTTCAATTCGTTTAAATAACAATGACAATATTTTATTTAACAGTCACACCAATGCCAGCATCTTTTACAGACGGTATAATTTACTTTTTAATTAGCATTGCTTTAACGCCAATATTATACCACAAAGTTTCAAACGATCCCATGAGTTATTTTATAAACTCGCTAGGCGCGGGTACGGTATCTATTTTATTCGTATTGATTATGGGTAGGTTTTAACGCGTGGCGCTTCTCATATGAATTTTAAATCGTTTCTAACCAGTTATAAATCGATTTAAAAGCATTCTGTATTCTGGCACAAGGTCGCTTGGGTGGGCACCATGATTTTTTTTACATGACTTTTTTAAACGCCCCAAGCTGATTAATTATTCGCTAATTAACAATTCTAGTTAAATTACCCATTAATTTAATCAGGTAGATCCCTGTTCATTTCAATGATATAAAATTGATTGGTTGCACTGTAATTTGAAATAAATAAAAAATCTTATCTAAATTTGCAATTTTATCGCGATCCTAGATGTTTTAAATATAACAATTAATAAAAATCGATTAAAGCTATTGGATATAGCACTAACATCACCTTAGAAAGAAAAAGATTTGTATTATGTTCAAATTCTGACCAAAAAGTGTTTTATGCCCAGTTTCAATATTTTACGATTCGTAATACCTACCTACCTATGTCAAAAATGACAATCCGTTTTTCTACGAGTCGTTAATTTAAATATCAAATGTACTTTCCGTGTCAGCTGTCATCACTCTTTTCTTTTTTTTTTATAGTAGCGCAGTATATTGTCTCCTCCCAGCCTGATGGTAAGCAAGAGAGACCCACATCGCGATGACAACGGATTTGATATCGAAATATCTTACCCGTTAGCATCTCATACTCGTCTGTGCTTAGCTTACGCCTCGTATAATTTATTACTATCCGTAACTAGAACGATTCGTTTTTCAAATGTTGGACTTTTATCTGAAAATCTAATTACCCTTAAAGTTTTTATCGAAATTGGTGTTCCATATCCGATCGTAGAACGGGTCTTCAGATTTTTTAATCTTCAATTTTAACAATATTTAAGGCTAAAAGGAAATAAAACTAAAAAAATGTTAATACTACGTACATTATCTTATCATATCACCATTCTATATTGCACCTGAAACACGAAGCAATCACGTATTGATTGTAAAAAATTAATCGCACGTAGTAGACGGGTATAGATTAAATAGTATGCATAATGATTAGTCATTAACGATAAAAAGCAGATTAAAACACCCGAAATGAGGGATTGTTCCGTCTAGACTAGATTGCTAATGGAATTTGGGATTTATTTGATTAGATATATTTTTACGTGAAAATTTTACTTTGACCGATGTTTTAGCTTAGTTCATTAGTGCAATTTGGTTTGAAAGCCCTTGAGGCTTTAAGTAAGTTAAATTTTTGTTTGTAGATCTAAGATAATTAAATGTAAGTACCTACTGCAGTAGACATTCGTTATAAAATAATAATTTACATTTTAATTAAAATTAATTACAGAAGGCCAACAACAACATATCAAAAAGGCATTAATTTCGAAACTGGGTAAACAGTATAGGGATTTACGCGGAACTATAGATTTCGTTTATGAATGATGCCCGATCCAATATTTTACCATTCGTAATGTGTCTAAAATGACTCCGTTTTTCCCCAACTGACTACAAGTCGTTAATAGTATTCCATAATTTACTTTCCATATCAACTGTCATCAGTCGTAAGTCGGTCGGTTGCAGCTTACGCCTTGTATAATTTATTACTATCTGTAAGTAGAACAGTTCGTTTTTCAAATATTGGAACCTGGCCTGAATGGTAAAGGCCGAATGGCGAAATAAAACTTTGTAGCCCACATATTTTCATTGGATAGCTTTCATATATGAAACAAAAGACTCATTTTTAAATTAATTAAAAAGGTATTGTTTACAAAAGAATAAACCTTATCCCACAGTTAAAAGTGTGAGAATTCGGACGTTCGAGATCTTTTAACGTAATGGAGTCATTGTCAAGGCGTGCATCTGCCATTATATTATTCTGTCGTATAATATTTTACCGGTTTCCCAGGCAACGTGTCAAGGCAACCGTTTTTAGCTTTCATTGAAGTTGAGCGACACCGTTGTTGAGTTTTCAATGGTTGCCTATCTCACTGTTTAGCTATTCCATAGTTGGGTCGTTGAACCATGATGGATAGTAATGTCACAATACTCGTGTAATGCAATTGTGAAGCAATTTATCTTGCGGTAATGTTTCCAAATATTATATAAAATTATTTAAATCTTCTATGCAACCAATTAGTTAAAACGCCTAGTATGTTACGCCTATTAGAGTGTTTGAAGAATTGTTATTGTGTCTTCTTAATGTACTTTATTATCTTTTCTTATTACATGGTTGTCACATCAACGCATTTTCTACCTTTCTTTTTGACTCGTCCGTTATATCGAGATTGATAAAATTTGACCTGATTGAGAACACTGTTAGTGTATGGGGGAGGCTTTTGGCTTTATCAGTGGGACATATTGACTACATAAACAGAAATATATAGCATGGCGAAAACTCTAACCATCTCTATCGCACTCATAATCTAGGCTATTTGAAAGAAATACATATATTTATTATGATGCGTCACAGCGCCTGGTGCATAATCCGTAATCGTTCTATCACTGTATAATAAAATGCGTACTATGACAATGTGCAGTACCTACACGCCAGCTATGAGTTGTATTGACAACTTGTTTGAGTTGTTTGAGTATTGACTCAGGATGGATTCTTTACGCGTGTCCAAACCACAACTAACGCGAAGTGTTCAAAACTCAAGATATAACAGTTTTGCCACGACCGGTTTGGTTACCCAAGTCGTTTCAAATTCCCAGGATCACAAACCTTGAGACGATACTTAAGAACATGTTTTCGTGCGGTCTCTTGACGGACTACCTGTACCGAGGGAGGGGCAGTTTGCTCGTTGGTCTCTGGAGGAAGACCGGGAGGCTGGGCTGTGAGGTCTCGTTGTATGACACTAAACATCTGCCTGGTTCGTTGGGATTAAGTTATAGGTCTGTTTAGTGGTTCTACGGGTAGCGTTGGGAGAGTAGTTACGACATTTTTAGTATCTGGTAGCTCTTATCCGCGTTTGTCGGGTAAAGCGTACCTATCCTATATTTATTCTAGGTTGAAGTTTCTATATTTGCTGCGAAATTTCGGCTGCTGACGTTTCGGATACAAAATGTTTGGACAGCTTTGAACTGAATTTTTGAAAGTGTTCGAATCGTTACCAAAAGTTATAAATGTCGAAAGTGTCATTGGAGCAGAATTTTCTGTGCATATTGTGTCCGATATGGTCCCAAGCCGAATTTTCATCTTTATCCATTCCGTAGTTTTTCCATGATAGAGGAACATATATACGAACTTTTACGTTTATTGTAGGTATTCGTAGCATAATAGGACTATGTTTCGTTGGTGTTAAGCGTAATTACGTCTAGGTTGATCTTCTTAGCGTTGCATTAGCCTCTAGTCTACAGAAAGTCGATTTGTAAAATTTGGTAGATTTATGGTAGTTATAGTTAAAAGTTCGTTATTTTTAAGTCAAAGTCAAAGGCATAGTGGACTATATGAAACTAATTTTGTAATCAAAACTCGTTCTATGTTCGTACACAGTACCTAATGGTTAGCAACTACAAAGATACATCGGGTGTAAATCGGGAAAAAACACCTTTGGTAAATTTTTCAGAAGCTGTCCCTTAGACCTAGTATACACTCAGACATAAAAACAAAAGAAAACACTGAAAACCCTACCCCTAAACCCTATTGTCATATAAAAGCATAGCGAAAAGATGGTCGGATCACAGATTTCGCTAACAATTTTATTTTATTCAAAGAATTGCATAACAATGTAAAATGAGGTCAGGTACTTAATTGCAATGTAAACGAATTCGTATCTTATTAACTACGAATAAAGTTGGGTGATTTGCAAAAGTTTTATTAATGTTATTGCCTTGTTTTGAAATCAATTAGCTCTGTTTGTATAAACAAGTTAACTGGCGCGTGATCTTTGCACTCTCTCTCATGTAACGTGAAATTTAATTATCTGCTCACAATAGGTACTTTGTATTACGTAACGATATGACGATTCGTTGGTATCGAATATTCAAGAAGTTTTGCAGATAATTTACATATTGTTCGGATATCCTTTGATCTCTCATACATCACATTTTGTTGTCATTGCTCCATCCGTTTGTGGACCACAAACAAAATTCCATTATGGTTGCTTATTTTTTTCATGTTGTAACTTGCGTATTATTGTATGACTGAGCAGACGTGCAATTTCGTAATTCGTGTTCTAACCAAATTAATTTCTTAAGTTCTTATTACGAACTAGTTAATTTAATTGATAGCCATGAAATCTGATTAGATCGGTACCCATAATGACATCATGTAGTTTTAGGAATCAAATCTTCCTGCCTAAGGAACACCGTTTTTTAAATGTCTTTAAACTTCCCCGGTTTTTACGCAATTTATTAGTCAAGCCAATTGACGTCATCGGCCTATAATTAAATGTCAGACTTCATTCAAACGTTTCTTTTATGAGCACAATATGAATTCTACTAAAAAGCCATTTTACTAAAATTCAATGTCCTCGGTCAACAAAATTCAAATTCAAATTCAATATTATTTTATTCATGTAAATTACACCAGTAATATTTATGAAACGTCTATATAATGCAACTGACGCTACCTCCGGTTCGGAACCTATAACTTACAGAGAAGATCCCGGCAAGAAACTCTGTTTACTCTATTATTTACATAGTAAATGAACTATAAGAATTAATTTAGTTGTAGCAGAAACGGCCGAAAATTAATTTAAATAGCCTCCAGATGTAAGGTTCGTGGTTCGCTTTATGTACGGGTCGTGGGTTTAATATTAAAATTTAAAAAAAAATCACGTGGCGAGATACATATTAGAGATCAAAACATATCTATTTCTTTTAAGTGACAATAACCTTATATTTAAATAATACAAAGGCTGGTTAAAATATCTGAATTCATAAACGTATTGGTGTTTACTATAAGTATTTTGTTTGACCTACTTCACTCGTCGATTTCGTAATCTCTGGTTTCATACGTCATTCTTTGCAGACAAATCCCGTTATCTGCAAACAAAAATATTATTTAACACTGAGCTTTACGTTAGTAGTAGTAAATCGTTCTATCTTAAACTTGCCATCGACAATTACATTTTTAACTTTACGTGTACTGAATTGAAGGTAATTTTTGCAGTTTCAACAAGATGCCTCTGCAGCTGACTAAGCCCGCTCCCCAGTGGAAGACCACCGCCGTCGTCAACGGCGAGTTCAAGGACATCGGCCTATCCGACTACAAGGGGAAATACGTCGTACTGTTCTTCTACCCGTTGGACTTGTGAGTTTAACTTTACATAATAAACAATAAGACACAATTTCTTAAAACCATACATAACCGTAACCAATGCTGTTGTGGTGGATCCATACATGCCGCCGGCTTTCCTAATACGTGTCGAAGAAGCATGCCGGCGGTATGTACAGATGCTCCATTAAAGAAAAATTCCTGTCTCAGTTCTGAGTGATTTCAACTTCGTGAATTATGAAGTTCAATTCACGAAGATGCGTCCCACTACTTTTGATCTCGGGCCTCTGCGGTGAATGAGGACATCACCGATTCGCAGATATCTCACGAATTTCTTCCGTCAACACATCCCTCCTCTGAACTTAGCGTATCACCATCAATTTTAATTCATTTGTTGGAGTAAAAAATATGTGTCATTTTTATTTGTAAATCTAACTGACGGAATAGATAGTAATATTGGTTTTTACACAATCATCATGCCCTTTTTTGCTGCCCCTTTGATGCCATATGGTTTTCATAATTTCCGGATTACTAATGTTTGTATAATGTCTCGTTTCACGTTTCCCAACAAGTAATGTAGATTACACTTCACAAATATTTCATTATTTGTACAACAATGTCGCCTCTGCTTATCTTTTCACATCAGCTTGTTATTCTAAAACAAAGTTAACTGAGATTTAGTACAAGTTATTCTCTGTTTTAATCATTTACTTGCGTCTCAAAAAGGTGAAATCCTTACTGATGATAAATGTGCGCACATAGCGGTTAATTATATTTGAAATTGCAAGACTTCAATTTGCTGCAGCATTAAACATAGAGGACTTTTGAATCATCTATCATATTATGGTGAGACCATAATGTATAATGACACGGCTATATACATTTTGCCTTCAGCGTTTTACAAATATTTCTAAACTGACGATGCCCTAAACGGCGGAACACAATATGCCTGCGACGCAATGATCATCAACGTTACAACAAATAATTTTGCATCATTTTCCTACATTGTATGGGAATACTTTAAAGCCAACGTAGGTATTACGGTATCGTTACTGAATCTGGTTTAGAATTTATCTTCTGATAAAGGTGGTGTTAAAGTCTTTATATGTTGTGAAATTGTATCAATAATTGCAATCTTTTAAATTCAATTAATCATATTATATAGCTTTTTACGATAGGAAAATCCAGCAGATTATGGAATAGGCTTCAATGTAAAATGTGTTCACGAGTCGCGATATTTAGTCGATTAAGTACTTTTTATCAACTTAAATAAGGGCTTCCTTATTTCAGTTGAAGCCTACTGGGTCAAAAATATCAAGATGGTTTTAGCTTTGTTAAATAAATTAGAACGGAGTTTTTCGTTTGCTATATTAATAAAAGATACTTAGATAAAACAATGCCAAGTTGCGTCGTGGGGCTTGTTACGACACTGGTGGGTAAATAAATGTACCCAATAATGACATCATGAGACAGTTAAATTCAAAGTCTCGCAGTTATTTTTTGATTAGATGCAAAATGCAAAAATAGGTGTCTACTACTTTTGTATAAATTTAAAGGCGGGCTAAAAATACTTGGTTTAGCGTGCTTCCCTATTATACGCTTCAACTATTTTGACATAATATTTTGTAAAGTTCCATATTGTACCATGATTACATTCTATGATCTATTCTCGATTGGCAACCATGGAAAAATCCTATCGATATTATTTCGTTTTCAGAAAGAAATTGAAAAAAAAGAAGACTTGTATGTTTTCTTTCTTAATACCCTCGAAGGAAGGCAAACGGTACATGAGCCCATTTGGGGTAAGAGGTCGTGGTTGTCTGTCCGTTTGTGTGTATGTATTGATACTCTCGATTGAGTTCTATATTTACTTTGCTTCTTAGTGGGTTCTTGTAAATGTTTCGTAATTGAAAAAACAGGAAGCGTCGTATTTTATGTTTCTACTGTCAAACAAAAAAAGTTTTTTCATTAAAATGTGCTTATAAAATTTTGTTCATGAGGGAGAAAGGCTTTGGTTAATGACGTCGACAATCAGCAAAATAGTATTGGCCTAATTGCTGCTTTAGCTTGCCTGCATATGCCGTCTGTATACCTACAATAAATTACGTATGTTTATCTTTATTATGTGTCAGATTTGTTTCTACTACGCAATTAAAACTACTGTTTACTATACTTTGCATCAACAAAAACGTTAATAGAGTAATGTACTTCATTAGTTAACCGGCAATAGCGTTACTATAAAATCCATACTATTTTACTTACTCGGTATGTAATACTATTAGACAAGATGTGTATAGGGGCTGAAGGATTCTGGTTTAATATTCAATTAAGTAAATAAACATTGGCCGGCGAATAAGAGGAAAAGTCGGTATTTGACTCTTTGATAAGAATTTTATCTGATACACAAATCGCTAGAGCTGCCTGTGGTATCTAGTTAAAGTATTATTGACAGATGAAAAGCGCTCACCCATCATGTTAGTGTATATTTTTAATCAACAATTCAACCTGTCATTGGATTACTTTTATCAAACTGAAAACATTCGGTTAACAAAGTAATTGAAACATAATATGATCTCGATGTATGTTCTACTTTTAATCGGGAACTGTTTTAGTAAGTACCTAATTCGTATAAATATGATAATTTATACGGAACATTTAGTTTGGCCCCTGACTCCTCTTATCAGTACATAGCGAGTTATGTGTCGTACTGATTCCATTCTAATCATTAGAACGTTTCTATGTTAATTTAAATTCTATTACCACTATCTATGACGAATAGATTTCGTATAACTTGTGCAATACAATCGTTAGTCCTAGAACTTGGCCTTCAATTTACCACGTAATTTTCTGATTGAGGTCATCGAAATAATCGGCAAAAAGTAAACATTTTTTTTTTAACAATTATTCGATTACGATAATCACTTTTCAAACTCATATCCGGTAGAAGTTCGTTGAAATATTTGTTTAATGACGTACAGTGGGTAGCCTGTACGTTCAAAATAACGTCAGACTATACCTTGGACTTTGTACCGCTCTTATGTAACGAGCATAGGAACTGATATCGAACTGCGGTCTTTACCTAGCGTTCTGTTGGACGTACCAGATCTAAAGCAATGTGTATCAGCTATAATAATCAGGTGCTTATTGCACTAGATGAGGTCAACTCTTGCTTATTTAGAGTACAAAATGATTTATGATGGAATAAATATATATATTTTTTTATAATGGGACGAATCAGACTATGCAATTATCACACTATCATGCACATTTGTATATTTTGATTACATGTTAAGAGTCTTAATTTTAACATAAGAAGAACAACAAAATATAATGATAAAATTAATTCCTCGAATTATTCTGTAAATGGGTGCTGCTCACAAATATGAATTACGTGAAAACATCTCTCTGTTAATCAAAACGGGATTGTATTTTTAGCAACATTTTTTTTAAGTTGGCTTGTGACCACGGCTGGTGCTAACCGAAACGTGGGGCAGTAAGTAGTTCGTATTATATACTAAAAAATGTTATCGCGTTTGACCCTTTAACTTTGAAATGTTTAAAATGGAACGTGAAAGTCTTAAACTATAAAAAAGAATCCATTTCACGCTATGGCGGGGTGTGGTTGTATGAATAGTTTTTAACAATACGCTAATTGTTTATGATCCTTAGATTTGCCGCTGCTTCTTTTCAACATGAAATGTCATGGTCAAATATGTGATGATGACCTAAAAGCCCGTTCACTTGTAGCCAATCATATGTAATTAAAGTTGCGGTGTTTTGTCTGTACGCAGCGGTGTGCTGGGCTAAAGATAAGTTTAGGTATTAGCTGGTTAGATAGGATAAAGGTCGATTTATAAGGCTGGTACAAAGTATAAGGGATTACCCGATATTATATTCGCTACAATCTAAAAAGTAGGTATATGACAGCTAAGAATGACGATGTATTATTACCTATTCGAGGTAAAATAATCTTGTTGATTTTCCTCTTTTTTTTAGTGTTATCAAAAATAAGCCTGAAGTAGTTAGTGTAGTAGTTAAAGTAGCCTATCGATAGGTTATCGATAGTTGACGTCATTACAATTGTATCGATAGGCTATCGATACAATACCGATACTATTATTATAATGGCGAGTAAACTCTCGGTTCTATTAGAGTATCGATACTATCGATAGTTCAAATGCAAACCTATTGATAGTTCCTTATTTTTCGATAATACATTTTGCTTAGAGTTTTAAGTTAAACTAAATTATACAGCATTACAGTCACATTGAAAAGTAAGTGTTAGTAATTAACGTCTGCGGCTTCCGTTTACCGATTATTAACCCGGCGTCATTGACGCTGGGTCAAAATGACCCGGGCCGATTTAAAATGGGTATATGTTTTTTTTCTGCCAACCGTTTGATTTGAATGTTTATGTAGCTGGAGATACAATCTTCTTTTAGCTATATATCAAGTTTGCGAAGTGCGACGACGTTCGCGGAAGGAGATACACTTGCGTAAAGTTAAAACGGGTAAATATGACCCGGCGTCATCGACGGCGTAGTGTTTTCATGATTTAGCTTCTTTTCATTTATTTGCTGTTTTTATCATAAATATGTATAGTTTAGTCATAAAATGTATTTTATTTGGTTCTTTCTTAGTTTTTTTGTTGAAAATGGCATTAAATAACTATCTAGGGAGAATTTTAGCGGTGTTAGAGGAATCTCAATCGGAACAAGGAAAAGATGACGCTTCGGATGTCAACAATGTAGGGTACATGTCTCAACGCGTATTTGATACCGGCTTGCAATTTTAAAAATAATATTAATCGAAATAATTACAAAGTATGTGTCATACAAACTTAGAGCAACTTACGATGTGAGCAGAAATTCAAAAGAATGGCCTCTGACGACTTTTTTGCAGTGCTAAATAAATCGGGCATAAAAACAAACATAATATATCTAACTAACAATACTGATACTCGCACCAAATGGCAACAGTTTCTGAAAAACCTCGGGCTTGAATAGACTCAAGATCATTTACGACTTCCTAAGACACATGTCAATTTACATACTAGATTTTACAATAAACCTTCAAAAAAGGTTCCTAGAACTCGCAGAACATATTTGTTATGTCCGTTTAAAAAGGAAAAGAAAATTTTTCTCACCTATGCATCATCCCAAATCAACATAATGTCCAGACCATGTCATTTTAATTTCCAATAATTGCAACATTTCCAAGTCTCAGATAGAATAGTTTAAAAGCTTTTCATTTATTATTATTATTACTAAATGTTTTAATAACATAGCTATTTCCATGTAACATTGAAAAATATAAACATTATTAAGAATACATGTAGAAAAACTGACATAAATACGGTAGTTATGTTTTCGTAGTCGATTTTGCATATGCTTTTTTTAAGTCAACAAAAAAATATTTATGAAATACACTTGCATTATTTATGTTTTTCGTTATGCACAAAGAACCCATATATCATAAATAATTTTGAAAATCAAGATAATCCTTTTATTTTGATTACAAACCATTGCTGAATTTTGGGTCATGATGACCCAGCGTCACTGCCTGCGTAATTATTTTCACGTCATCGACGCCGGGTTAAGGTGATATCTAGCCATAATAATGTCGATACTATACATATATTGCAAGTCATCAAAAGTATGACCCCAATTTGGGCTATCGATTATGTATATTTTAATTTGTTTGAGATTTATTATCCTGTGCTTGTCACCCTTAAGCTAGGACATCATTTACACTTAACATCAGGTGGGATGAGGTCAATCTTGAAGTATAATATACAAAGAAATTACGGCCCTAATGTTATTAGGGCCGTAAATTCTTTGGTAGTAGGATGGTCCTATCGATATTCTAAAAGATTTTCGAGGTCAACTATCGATAGAAAAACTTGTTCGGCAACGGCTAGTGTTGCCTAAAAAGTAACTTACATAGCTTTTCAACTGAAATAAAACGACAACCTTTATAGGCTTAACATAAGTCAACACTTAGCTGTTGATACCGCCCTTATGTCGCTGGCATAAAAACGATAATCGGACTGCAAGTTTTAGATACCTTGATGTGTTGTCCACCATGCTAACGTGTCGTCTCTCTCCCTCTTGCAGCACGTTCGTATGCCCGACAGAGATCATCGCGTTCTCTGAGCGCGCTGATGACTTCCGCAAGATCGGCTGCGAGGTGATCGCTGCCTCCACCGACTCGCACTTCACACATTTGGCCTGGATCAACACACCGCGCAAACAAGGTACTGTACAGCAAAACATGTCAGTATTGACTTTGCATCGCCCTTATGTCGTTCTTATAAGCTCTAAAATCGAACTGCAAGTGTTTACCTTGACGTGCTGTCGCTCGTATATTTTAGATTAATAAAAAGCCTATAGTATTATACATATACATACATAGTATAATACCCGCCTTACGCAACGATTTATATACATAGTCAAAATTTAATGCAAACAATACTGATAATTTTAGTGAGTCACTTTATTTACACATATTGATTCTGGGATTCCAAAATCTTTTCTCAAAAAATTGCCTCTATTTCCTATTTTTAACACTTCTTCGATTCCCAAAGTAGCTTTTTGCTCTTTTTGCTTTAATTGCGGATTCTTTAACCTGGCGTTAAATGGTATATGTATCTCCAATAAGTGTTGAAGCATAAATAAATATTGGACATTATCAATTTAATTGTCCTGTCCTGTGGTAAAGCATTTGTGTTACACCTAATTTAAATTCAGAGTATTAGTTTAAAATAAGATAACGTGTCAAAACGCGACACCCTTTTTATTTAGTAGTTAATACGAGCTACTTACTGCCCGACGTTTCGGTTAGGTTGCACCAACCGTGCTCACGAGCTGACTACGTAAGCTGCTCTGCTTCGTTCGTATTAATTACTAAATAAAAATGGTGTCGCGTTTTAACCCGTTACCTTGTTTTAAATGTTAAAATGGAACGCAAAAATCTTTCAAGTTTATACAGTACTAATACTTTATTAAATTCCGTTTAATTTGCAGGCGGTCTCGGCCCCATGAACATCCCGATCATCAGCGACAAGTCGCACCGCATCGCGCGCGACTACGGCGTGCTGAACGAGGAGACCGGCATACCCTTCCGCGGGCTCTTCATCATCGACGACAAGCAGAACCTGAGGCAGATCACTGTCAACGACTTGCCCGTTGGACGGTAAATAAAAAAATAAAATAAATGCGCCAGACAATCACACCAATCACCTGGTCTCAAACTAAGGTTTTCCCTTGTACTATGAGTACCAGATGACGGATACTAACTGGGAGCGTCATCCCAGAACACCTATATACAATTACTAGCTGTTGCTCGCGGCTTCACTCGCGTTATTATGGGATAAAAGTATTCTATATTATTATGTTAATTTCAAATCCAAAATCAAATATTTCTTTATTCAAGTAAGTTACATATAATAACACTTTCGAATCGTCATTGAATATAACGCAAAGTGATTCTACTTCCGGTTAGGAACCTATATCTACCGAGAAGACACCGATAAGAAACTCAGCAGATCAGTTATAGTAGCAGTACCTACCTATCTAACTTATAGCTATGTGTAGAACACTTTGGACCAAGTCATATTTTCATGTTTAAGTAAGTGATAAATGAATAAAACATTAAGTAAACACTTTTGAGAGGTAGGCTGGGGCAGACCAGTCCCCAAAGGTGGCACCTGTTCACAGTAGTGTTGCCGAATAATCGATTACCCCCCCCCCCCCCCCCCATAGTCACAAACTTTCCCATTTATAATATTAGATACTGTTATAGTAAATAAACTAGCAAGTAAATAAACTGTACGGCGGAAAGCACTATAAGAATTCAGATTCAAAGGTATCTTTCTACAATGAACACACCACGGCCGATTAGTGCGTAGTTTTAAAATCGTACGGCAGAGGGCACTTACCGAAGGCTAAAAGGTGAATACAACGAAAATTCAGCACCTACGACAATTTGAGGTTAGCTCAGTTGGAAGAGCAGCACGCGAGATACGGTCATGGGTTCGAGTCCTACACCGCAAGGGGAGATAAAGTGTTTCTGTTTTAAAATGTCTACTTATAAATCATTTATAGAAACAGCAAAATTGCAGATTTAACATGAAAGTTCGAGGGTTGAATTCCACAATACAAGTGAGGTGAAAATTTTCTGTTTCTTATATTTTTTTTAAATACTACTGGTGCAGTCCGGTTCCTCATAAGTACATAAATAATGTACACCTTGTTTTACAGTAAAGGAGGTTTAGTAAGAGCAAAAAACCAAAATTACAATATCTTTTTAGGCCTTATTACACCCAAAATCATGTCACAATACGATTATCATTAAGATATCGGCATTACGTTTGTATTATCGACTTGCAACGGTAATAATCACCTGCGTGATTGATAAGAGTAACGGCCGTCCTTGAAGATCAGCCATATTCTATACTACAATATTGTACCTATATACATTCGGTCTGCGGTATACTTGTGTTCTTATGAGTCATGCGGGGTGACGCAATCACAAGTATAATAATTAAATTTCGTATAAAGAAGTAGAAGAATCAATATGTATAGTTTATTAGCTGTTCCCGCGACATATGCGTGGATTTTGAATTTATGTTTTTCTTAAAGTAGCCTAAGTTACTCTTTATTACGGCAGCTAAAAAAGTTCTAGTCAAAATCAGTCTGACCATTTCAGAGATTAGCCGGAACAAACAGAACAGACAGTTTTTTTTTAATAACATTTCTTATATGCAATCTATGTTAACCTTTGTACTCCTGCTATGTGAATAGGGCATTACCAAGTTACTAACCAACCAACCAACCAAATCTTTTTATTCATAAGTTACAATTATGCATCGTTTCTATACAAAGCAAAGGAAGCTACCTCCGGTTTGGAACCTATAACTACCAAGAAGGTGCTGGCAAGAAACTCAGTAGTATATATTAATAGAAATGTATGTTCCTTTTGCCTCCACAACCGTGTACCTCTGTATACAAAAAAAGGCGACTACAAACTCGATAAATATTCTTGTCGGATTCAACTCTGTAGGGTTAGGTTCCTAACCGGCTGTTGCTTCAAACTTCAAATTATGGTTTATATGCATTTTGTAAGTGTTACCCGCAACCAACATGAATTGAATATAATTACAAGTAGCCACAATATTAACAACACTAACATAAACAATTTCTCCCACAGATCAGTAGAAGAGACCCTCAGACTGGTGCAAGCGTTCCAGTTCACGGACAAGCACGGTGAGGTGTGCCCGGCCAACTGGCAGCCCGGCTCCAAGACCATCAAACCTGACACCAAGGCAGCGCAGGAGTACTTTGTTGACACCAACTAAAGATCCTCGCTTACCTAACTGTTATGATATACCAGACATTTTGTAAGCCTATGATTTTGGCCACTTTTTTATCATCTACTCATAATAATGATCACCTCTTTGGTAAAAATGTGTTTTTGAAATCCTGAAGGCCTCCACGTTAAAAACTATAGAACACTTAACACATGTGTTCTACTGTTAAATTATTTCTAATTTCAAATCTTACTGGCACAAATGGACCTGGCTGATAAGTATGGTTGCCATTTAAATTAAAAAAATACCTCCAAAGTGGATAATTTGATTACAGAATATATCACATGTCATATGTTTGCTAATGCCTGGTATTCCAATACAATATTAGGTAATTAATGTGCTAAATATCATTAGATGTGGTTATAAAGATCAACTATAGGGTATGTAGCCAGCGAACTAATATCATCGCTGTCTGCCTAAAGATTGTTAGTGGAAAACATATCTCAACGACGTCTATAAAATTAATTGACAATTCCATATCAGCGCAGATATTTAAAATATCTTAAATTCTGTTGAACGGAATTTGCCTTTTATATTGTTATGGAGTTGTCAAGTTAGTGTTAAATGTAATGTAACCATCATAGTTTGCGAATCTCAGCGCAAATACAGTCCGGACAATAAGTACGCGTCAATACCTCTCGCACTGATCAGTATTTACAGAGATCCTAACTATAATATGTGAATCGAGGCTGTAATAAATGCTAATGTTTATGAATTTGTTTTATTTATTTACTTATTTATTTATTTATTTACTTACCAACAACTTACGCACTAATACATTATCGATATAAACAAACATATTCTAAATATAAAATCTGAGTACATAGTCAATTATAGGTAAATACCTCATTCAATGAGTATCAAAACTATATTTAAAACTAATAAGTAGGTAGGTGTACTTTACCACTCGGCCAAACCAATCGAGCCAATATAAAACATACGCCACCAGCGCTAAACTAACATGACCGAGTAGAAAATAGACCCAACGGTAAAAGAAAATTAAATTAAATAAAAGAAAACAGAATTAACATTAAATACTTTAACATTTCAGTGGTGTGTATCAAGAAGAATCTTACGGAATATTTTATTTAATCGTAAATGAGTCTTGCCTACATATACATATTTAGTGCCCGTAGGTTATAATTGTCCCATTTGCTTGGTAAAACACACCAACATGGTCTCTCGATTGACATGCATAATTTTTTTTTCTAGGAAGGCTTTCACTTTGTGGCTATCCAACTATTATAACACTTCTCAAAATTTGTTATGAACATTATAATGAATTAATGAAATAAAGGTGCATATTATAAAATTCGACTACAAGGAAATTAAATTTAGATCACTTCTTCATTTAGATTAAAAATTAAAACAAATGGAAGGTAGAAGAACTATAGGTACAACCCTCCGTACATATGAGAGGTATACCTACCTCCCACATACCTAAATTACAGAGGTAAATTTCTACCTACTCTTACTGTATGTTATGTATGGGAGGGAATGCATTGGTGCTTCTTAACACTGGTTGGGGGAAAAAAAGCGGTGTGTTTTGGACTTTACGCGCTAAGAAGAGCGAAGAATACCCATTACCGTACTCTTTACTATTACAGAATTATTATATCTGTACTATTACAAAGTAAAGTAAGTCAGGTTACCATTTGCGAAAAATCTGTACTAAGTGCGTCTATAGCGCTCATTATGCAAACTAGAAAAAGCTAAACGTATGAATCAATGTATTGCCATGAAAGAAAATTAGATTTTCTTATTCAATAGAACATTATTATGTTCTATTGAATAAGAAAATCTAATTTTCTAATCTTAATTTTGGAGTAGGTATGTAAAATAAAATCTTGGCTGAAAAGTTGTTTGAATAATAATAATAATAAATGCGCCAGACAATCACACCAATCTTCTGGTCTCAAACTAAGGTTTTCCCTTGTACTATGAGTACCAGACGACGGATACTAACTGGGGGCGTCATCCCACAAAAAGTTTTGTCTGGTTTAATCTTAGATTATGGAAAGTAT
Source organism: Glyphodes pyloalis (assembly GCA_037074685.1). Lineage (NCBI taxonomy): Eukaryota > Metazoa > Arthropoda > Insecta > Lepidoptera > Crambidae > Glyphodes > Glyphodes pyloalis. The sequence continues at coordinate 812,795 of JAYKKO010000030.1, read as the reverse complement.
TTATATCTGGGTTTAATCGTGGTAGCGCCATGGTATCGACGTGGACTAAAATTAAAGTAAATGCGTCAAAGAGCATGCTACTGGAGCGACGTGATTTCTAGACAATTATTATCTGTTTTGCTAGATGGCGTTGTTTGCCAAATTAGCCAGAATTTACCTTGATTATATAAATAAATAAAAAACATACTACAAAATGTACCTACTATTTCAGGTATACATCAATTAAACATGGAGTAAAGAATCATCATAAAAAATTATGTAAAGAAAAATACGAGGGTTCCCTGGTCAAACCCGATAAGTGACAAAAATTGAGAATTTTAGTTATAAATGCAGTTAAGATGCACTTTTTTTGCCCTTTCTAATGGTATAGTCCAATAAGCCGAGTTTCAATTTATCACAAAGATACGCTTCACTAAGAACCCAATAAGTGCTACTTTTTTCGTTTTGACCAATACATAAACAATATAAGTCTACTTAAAGGAAACTTTTTAAAATTTAATTAGATGAAGAACCCAATAATGAATATTTATTGGGTTTTAAGAAAAATATATTTTAGGAAATTAAACTAAGTGACTTAAGGTAAGACAAGTTATTTGCACTTATTGGGTTTTTATACCAGGGAAATTCTGAAAGCATGAAGTTTTACTTAAAACTAAAATCCATCAACACATTTTGTTGGGTTTTACTATTATAATATTAAGTATGCAAACAAATTTAATCATTAAGCTAAAACCCAATAAGTACTACTTATAGTGTTTTACTTCAAGCAAATATATTAGAAATGACATATGAAAACCATACTTATCGGATACTTGCACGAGCAGATATCAACATCGGACTGTAATTTTATTTGGGGAAGAACCCAATAAGTAGATATGACAGTAGACATAACATTAGACAGGTGGCGACAGGATCGCGAGCGTTGACCTTCGTTTGATTGCATTGCGCGTAATTTTGACAAAATAATTATACTTTCCGATTATTGAAACGAAATAGCATCATCTAGACTCCGGAATAGGGAACTTATTGGGTTTTACCTCTAACCAATTTAGGTTACAATATTTACGTACTTAGAAATATTTTTATTGGAAGGATAGTTTTTGGGTTTCACGTCTTACTTTTTATTTTTGTTTTACATATTTATAATTACAAGGTTTTGAAATAATATTACACTTTTTATGTATGAATAAGAGGATGCTTTCACAAACCTCAGCATAGTGTTCCCTTAGAAAATAAAAATATCAGCATTGATGTGCAGATTCATATCAATGGTACTATTGTTTGCATGGCCTAAATTTAAATATATTTTTTGAAAGTATTTATTGACACCATTATGCACTGTTTTCATTTATTCAGCAAGATCAGAGGATTATTTATTTTTCTCACGTACTATGACCCTGTGCTTTTTGGGGGCGTGATCTATTACAAAGCTCTAAATACGTTTTTAATCGGAATTTGGTCAATTTTACTGTACCTATGTTCGTGGCATATTGTTCTGCTTTCTCCTCGCAAGATTATCTTTGGCGCAAATACAAATTACTCGTCAGAACTTGATAAATCACAAAAAGATATTGCCATGCAGATGAATAGTATCATCAAGCATATTTTTTTTGGTGACAGACACATGTAATTTTTTTAAATCATGTTATATGCATATAATGTGATTGTGCCAATATGATGTTTATTGGTAACTTTAATTTTACCTTTGTTTCCAAGATTCAGATGTAATTTTTTTTATATAAAATGCGGTGTATTGTCTCCTTTCAACCGAATGGTAAGCAAGAGAGGAACCCACATCACGATGACAACGGATTTGATTTCGTAATATTCTATCCGTTAGCATTGCCATACTGGCCTGCATGATGTTTCTTCACGCTCCTTTTGAAGGAATTCATTGGACGGAGGAAACACATGAGCCGGCAACGAGGCACATTTTTTAATGGTACGTCAAAGATTAGAGTTAGCAAACTTTTTGGTTCGCGATGGAATATTTTCCACGGTGAAGTGATAACATCGTTGGCCAGCTCTTTTAATTTTGTAAAGGAAAAGAGAAGGCGGCATAAGAGAAAACCGTCCCAGAGATACAAGCAGTAGTCAGTCCAGACAGGACTTGACTTGAGTCTTGTATAAAAGACAAAGCTGGTCCGGCGTGAAAAAACAACGCACTCTATTCAGAATCCCCTGTTTTTTGGATGCTAATGAGATGAAACTCTCCATATACTGATCTTGGTTAAGGTTGCAGCGGATATCCATGCCAAGCATGCTTAGGCTGTTACGCAGGCAGAGGGGAGTGCCCTGATGAATGGGAAGCGGAATGAATGGGGATGTTTTTGTCGAAAATGTGCACTCTTGGGTTTTCTTGGCATTAAACTGGACCTGGTTATTTGAACCCCATTGGCTCGTGAGGCTTAACACCAAATCCTGTTCAACGACAAAATTTTCCCGTACCTCCTCCATTACTGCGCTGCCAGTTCCGAAGGTCAACCAAGGTTTCTTCCATTGACCGTACTGTGATCAGCATAGAAATGTATGTTTCCAAGCAGTGGTATATCATTTATATGAAGAAGGAAGAGGGTGGGCGATAAATAAGTATAAACTGCTCGTATCCGTCAGACACTATGTGAATTCTACGTCACGCAGAAAGCCGGAAATCCAGTCACAAAGCCGAGTGGGTAGTCCATATGCCGTAAGCTTGGAAAAAAGAGCATTGTGCCAGACCCGATCAAATGCCTCGGCAATTGTCTCCCCCCTGAGATGCATCACATACGCTAGAAGATCAACCGTCGATTGTTTCGGCCTAAAGCCGTGTTGGAGATCGTTAATTAAGGAGTGATCCTCTAGGCAGTAGACCAACCGGTTATAGATGATCCGTTCCATGACTTTGAACAGCACTGAGGTTATGGTAATAAGGCGGTAGTTTGATGGGTCTAATCGGTCGAAAAATATGTACACGAAACAAATCATTCCCGAAGAAAATAATAACTGGATAGAACAATAAATGAAAATTATCCTTAAAATTTAAACAATAAATAAGTATATAAAAAGAGTATAAAGTAATTAATAACCTAATGCAAACATAATTACAATTGAGTTTTGCTTGGAATTGATAAAAACTTAAGTGATTAAATCGTTTTTTTCTCTCAGGTGAAACCCAATAAGTCGGTACCCTTTACCAAAAAAAAAAATTTTACAGAAAAAATGTAACCATTAGAAGTAAAATAAATATGAAAACCAAATCTTTATGAAATATCATTACTAATTAAACTCAAAATTGTGGACATTTACTTATTAAAATGCACTTTTACTGCTTACAAACCTTTAACATCGATTATCTCAGAAGTATGTTTTTGGCACTTATCGGGTTTGACCAGGGAACCCTCGAATAACATTTAAAAAATCTGCTACCGGTATTTGTGAGCAATGACCCTGAAATATTTTTACTTTTGTTCCATTGTCTTTAGGTTCATTTTTGCCATTTTTGTCGAGGGTCCTTCGTCGCTTTTCGGGATTTTTATCAACCAACCACGAGCGACTTGTCACAGAATCGAACCAATACAAAATCAGCGCGAACGCAACGGAACTTAACTTTTGTTTTTTTTTAGTCCTGCTTGAAACAGTGAGCAGGCAGGACGCGTCTCGAGCCGGCATTCAAAGACGCGATTTGAATTTTCGAATTTCGAATTTGTGGCAAAATGGTGTTCAATAACAACTCCAGTGATTACGGCAGTGGCAATTGTTCAAGCGATTCTGTAAGTCAATCTTTTGTTTTAATAAAAAAGGTAGATAGAGATTATTTTAAAATTTTATTTACTTAATCAACAGGTCGTAACTTGTTACCTACAGTTTAATTGTTTCTTCTCGTAATATCGATTTACAACATGTTGATGATTAACAGTTAATAAAAACACATTTTTTATTTTATTGCACTTTTTAGGTCGTTCGCTATGTTTACATTTTACTTATCTAGGTACCTACCTATCTACTATAAAAACTAGGTAGATTGAAATCTTAGGTTGTATTTCAATTCATTGCAATGTGGGTAGAAATTAAAATATGTGCATTATAATGTAGGCTGTTCTAAGAACAGTGATTTAAATAAATTATGCTGTAAAATGTAGGTAGTTAGGTATTTTTATATAAAATATTGTAAAATGCACGTTTTAATATGTAGTTCGTAATTCGATAGACGGTATTCTAAACTACCGTCTAGGTAGTGAAAAACTTATCGACAGATTAAAAAAAATATAATAAATATTTTAACGAAATCTGCGATCGTAAGTACCAATAGGTAGGTAGGTATAATTCATATATCAGTAAATGGAGTAGGTATGATCTACAGCAAGTCAGACTATACATTATAATAGCCTTCGCACCGCCCTTATGTCGTACGCATAAGAACTAATATCGGTGTGGAAGTGTTTTCCTTGTCGTCCTGTCGACAGAACCTACTAGAAATTACTCCCAAACTAATATAACTACCTAATTCTCGACTCGACTCTGTAAGTTAAAGCTCAGGATGAGGTAAGGCATTAACGAAAAAAACAGCCTGTTGAAATCAAGACATAGCATTTTAGGAAGGTACCTACCTGGGCATGGTAGGTATATTAAGTTTATTGTGGTTATACAACACTGGCCTAACTACGTACCTACCTATGTACCTTCGTAAACATGCCGGTGTCATGCAATGATAAAGCCTAGGGTCCTGGAGTAGAGTGAGTGGAACAGTCACCTTAACCGTAGATCACTAGCCAAAATGGCGCCAATAGGAGGAGGAGGGAATAGGGGGCACCAATTTCCGCTCCATCACTCCACCAGGTCAAGCTTTGAGGTCGGTGTTGCCATGCCACACTCTTACATATTTAACTCCGTGGTCTCCTCCCCCTACATCATACGTTTGCTATTTTCCCTAAATTGTCTATATTTATATCCTAATATTGACATGACCATCTGAGGCCACCTTCGAGCGAAGGGCTCATAATCCCAATTGTTGCCAATGCCATCTCATAAAAGCATCAGCCTAACCAGCTGTTTCCATCAAATTTGTTCGTGTTACATCGGGAAAAATTGTATCTACTTATGTGCTATTTAAGTCATCATCGTTCTAGCTCCCATATTCATGCAAATCCATTCAGTAGTGTAGACTAACAGACTGCCAGACATTCATACATTCTCACATAATTAGTTCGAATTAATGTCCCACTTCAAGGCTAAGATTAGGTAAATAAATATTTGATTATGATTTTTTTGCCGGATTGTTCTCAGTAGAAATAACTGACTGCAAACTGCAAATGGAACTGCAAACTGAAAGACACCGATTTCACATGAAACTGGGGGTCACCAAGTACTTTAATAATAATTGGAGTGAGAGCCGTCTGCGCTCCCCCGGAAGCTCGGTGAAGATGATGAGGCTTCGCAAATAGTCACGTAGGATTATTCTTATAACCCACGTTTGCTAAAAGCAGATTGCCGATCATAAATTCGAACAATGTTGTATTCAATTCCAGTCGATGTCATTCGGCGGGCACGAGCGCTGGTCGTCGTACCAGCCGCAGCATCAGATCCCGAGGCCGCTGCCGAGGAAGGCTTCCAGCTTCACCGACCGTGAGTACCAACTATTATTCAGTTTGATCATTCATACTTAAGTACTGTTTCTGAACTGTCTCCTTGGTGTAGTGGTAGAGCGTCTGCCTTGCAAACCTGGAGGTCCCTGGTTCCAATCGAAAAAATAATGTTTGTGTTGAATAGTAGAAAAATATTTATTGGTGAAGGCTATAGGCTATACGAAATCACGCTGACTAGACCTAAGAATCAGTGAAAAAAGCGGGGATAGTAGACCAGGTACGCGACCATCGGGTCGGTCGTTAAAAAATAAGTCGTGAACACTTCTTCTTAAAAAACGCGTAAATCCTTTAAAGCACGTGCTTGACGTATTTACACTTGCATACTCGACTTTGCCTCTTCAATGCTTACTTAAGCTAATAAGGGCTTTCAGCCTTACGTCTCGTACTGTAAAATAAACAAAATCATTTGACACCATATTGGAACAATTATATTTGACGCGCGTCTTTGTAAGGCGAACTGACCGCATCGTGCTATCGTAAATATTTAGCCGAACGGACGAGGTAGATTTAGTTAAGTATTACGTAGTACGATAATTTTGTTTCGTTTTGCTTCTATGCTGTCAAAGAAAACTGCGTCGTTATTAGAAAGAGTGCGGGCTAGTCCCAACAGTATCCTCAAGACTGATGCGGAGAGATATTACTCTCCTGTTATGAAGCATTTCGTCCATTTACTGAAGTCTACTGCTTAGATTAGTGCATTTACCCATGTAAGTAGCAAATGGCTAATACGACAGGCCGTCCGCTATTCCGCCCCCGCCGGCGAGGGCCAGCGCCGCGCCCTCCCTAAGCAGCAGGGTATACCTTTTCACGTTACGGGCACGTGCCGGGTCGTTTATCTCCCCAAACGTACGTTAGGTTACAAAGTCCCGGTAGTCCGAGCCGAGGTTTGAGCCCCGTTCAGTAGGCGCCCTCCGGTTGTTGCTTGCTCTTTGAAGATGATAAGGCTTCGCAGCCGTCATCGATAGTCAGGTAGGAAAAAAAACCTATTTTGTTTGTACTAACCTTATTTTAAGTCACACTAACACAATTAGGTCTCTGTAATGTTGATTTAAAAAATAAATAAATAAACTGTTTACAAATTTGGACTCAGTACAGTCGCAATCACAATGGGAAGGCATGTGCGGCAAATAGTTGCTGTTCGATATTAATTACCATAACATCAGGGTGATCAGACGTCTGTTTCCAGTTGTGATGGGCAGGTGCACGCTCGAAGACGTGATGCAGGAGTTCCGACTGAACGGTTCCGACTCCCCCTACACTCCTGACGAAGATAACGCGTGGTCTCATCGTGCAGGTATGCATCTCGCTTCAGAAATATAGGTACACCAATATAGTAAAGAGGAAAGTTTGTATTATTAACACCCATTGGTGTACCAAGCTTCTAGCCATTGGGGGAGGCAAATCAGCTGTTTTATCATACCTACACACTATACAAAGACACATAAAACTTTAGGTTCACTATGTTGTGGCGAGTTCATACATTTTCTGCGAGATTTCAAGGAAGGGGGTCATCTCTCGTGCCTAAACATTATTACGAAGGTCTTTGTTATAAACTATTTTAAATATAAATATATATAATGGACAACATCGCATACATTGCTCTGATTCAGTCGTAAGTTGCTTCATCACTTGTGTTACATAAATCAGAAACAACGACGGTACCACAATATAGGAATATAGGAAAGTTTGTTTCCAATAATACCCGACCGGGGATCGTACCCGGGAGCTCTAGAGATACGTATCTAGAACGGATCGTTTTTCAAATATTGGAACCGCGCATGAATCAAGTTACTTTGACAGGTGCTTTAATATTGGATAAAATTGTTATTATTGTGTGTTGCAGATGAGCTGATAGGCATGGGCCCATCAGGCGCGTACCTTCGGCAGAAGTCGTGGCCGGAGCCCGACCGCACGCCGGTCGCGAAGCTGCCGACGCCGCCCTCGCAATGGCTGCCTTCCACCGCTCTGGAGTACACACCAACTGCACCAGCTGAAGGTAAACTCACGGTCGTGCTCATCCAAGCACATGCCCTACTAGCATGCGCAAACGTTAAACGATGAAATTTGTCTTCGAAAGTTTTTATACCTTCTGTTGATTGGCTGATATAAATACACTTTAAAGAGGTAACGTTGCCAGCATCCTGGGCACCCTTGACACCGGAGCGGACCACGTTTTGTAAATATTCTGTACATTTTCTGTTATATCCTCTATAGTAGGTATTATATTTTTATTAATAAGTTAGTTAATGATATAGTTTCAGTCTTTCTATTGTATTTTTGAGATAAATATTTTATTCTTTACTGCAAAGACCAATTTACAGAAATTGGTTTTACTACAATACTTATTCAAGTACAATTTTGGCGATCTTATTGCTAGAGAGCAATATCTTCCAAACAACCTATAAGTAGAGGAAATAGTAGATATCAAGAACGGTTACGGCCGTACAAAATATTTATCGAGAAAATAAACAGAAAGCATTTTTAATACATAACGTGAGCAATAAAAAAACATAAAAATAAAAAAATAATAGCATAAATTAATAAATATATAGATATGGTTTAACCAAATATAAATAATAAATATATGAAATCAAAGGACCCTGCATTCGTTTTTTCAGCCAATCAGCAGTTGGCGCACTGAATTTGAGCGACAGAAATACTGACTAAGCCACTAGGCGCCCAAGCTCAAGTGGCTTACTTATTAAATACTGACTAAGCCACTAGGCGCCCAAGCTCAAGTGGCTTACTTATTAAATACTGACTAAGCCACTAGGCGCCCAAGCTCAAGTGGCTTACTTATTAAATACTGACTAAGCCACTAGGCGCCCAAGCTCAAGTGGCTTACTTATTAAATACTGACTAAGCCACTAGGCGCCCAAGCTCAAGTGGCTTACTTATTAAATACTGACTAAGCCACTAGGCGCCCAAGCTCAAGTGGCTTACTTATTAAATACTGACTAAGCCACTAGGCGCCCAAGCTCAAGTGGCTTACTTATTAAATACTGACTAAGCCACTAGGCGCCCAAGCTCAAGTGGCTTACTTATTAAATACTGACTAAGCCACTAGGCGCCCAAGCTCAAGTGGCTTACTTATTAAATACTGACTAAGCCACTAGGCGCCCAAGCTCAAGTGGCTTACTTATTAAATACTGACTAAGCCACTAGGCGCCCAAGCTCAAGTGGCTTACTTATTAAATACTGACTAAGCCACTAGGCGCCCAAGCTCAAGTGGCTTACTTATTAAATACTGACTAAGCCACTAGGCGCCCAAGCTCAAGTGGCTTACTTATTAAATACTGACTAAGCCACTAGGCGCCCAAGCTCAAGTGGCTTACTTATTAAATACTGACTAAGCCACTAGGCGCCCAAGCTCAAGTGGCTTACTTATTAAATACTGACTAAGCCACTAGGCGCCCAAGCTCAAGTGGCTTACTTATTAAATACTGACTAAGCCACTAGGCGCCCAAGCTCAAGTGGCTTACTTATTAAATACTGACTAAGCCACTAGGCGCCCAAGCTCAAGTGGCTTACTTATTAAATTTATGGCCAACCTTTTTTTTGGTTAGATAAGGCCTTCAGTACCGTAGGAATTTCCGGAACAGATTTATGGTGTACTAATGAAGCTAAAAGAGAAATGTTATTGAATTTTTTTGGTCGATAGCTACTGATTTAAGAAATTGCATAACTCAAAAACTGCAATATTTGAGTTAGTTCTCTTTAGATCTAGGTGTGCGATGTGTCCAATTCGTAATTTATTCAACGGCTTGACTGTAGTATAGACTAGTTTCAAAAGACGTCTTTAATTCTCAGATGTACATTAATATTCCCTGTTAGTTTCAGCTCCTCTCCCAGAGGCGCCGTTGACGAAGACAGAGACCATTACGGAGGAACAGCTCCGTGTGCTGGCGTCACTCCCTAATAATGTCTTGTACTCACTATTGAGGGAGCTGGAGCAGAGCCGTGAAGACCAGAAGCCGGTTAAAGCGAAACGCCATCCAGAGGTTAGTGATTTAAGATTTGATTTCTATGGCCTGGTGCTAATAGGGTCGATATCAATAATCAATATAAACATACGCTCCTTCCTAAAAAATCAGATACCCATAGATTTAATACAAGAAATAAACAAAAGCTTGCCGTCCCAAAACTCAGACTTCATAAAAGTATTAATTCCTTCATGGGGGTAAGTATCAAAATATTTAATAAGTTACCGCAAAGCATTATTGACTTGCCCATGCATAGATTTAAGACTCAAATTAAAACATGGCTTATCAATTATTACACTGTACAAGATTTTTTAATGATAAAAATATGTAGAATTGTTAAAATGTCCATCTGCACCTAGATAATAATTTATATTATTAATTCAAATATTTTAATGCCCAATTGTGATGTTTGTAATTTATTTTAAAAGAGGATATCTGTTGAGTTTGTTGCGGTGCCTCTTCTCAACAGAACCAACGTCGAATCGCTGGTAGGAAAAAATAATTGACGTGCAAAATAATTTATTGTAAATCCACTTGCAGAAATAAATCATTTCATTTCGTACTTTGGCCCTTTTAGCACCAGGCCACAGATTTGTACTTTGTATTTCCCGTATGTCCAGTGTGACAGAATTAATATCGAAATAATTTATTGCTATTTATTATTATTCATTTTGTTGTAATCCATACTCACATTTTAACTGTTACCGCACCCATACACGAACTTTCTGCATGACCCGGGGTTTTCACAAATTCGACACGAAAGACTCGGCACGAAAGTCGGCACACGTGTGTCTAGTTGTTGAATTTCAAAATTAATGTGACTTATTATTTCGTCATCTGGACACGCTAAGATTTTTACGTGTGTCCAGATAGTGAAACATTATTAAATCACTTTTATGTTTTCACTATCTGGACACACTCAGGTATTTTTAGAAAAAAGGTAGGTACAATCAGATTATTAATTGTCTTGTTTCAAAAGCCTATTTTGCAAAAGTGATCACAACTGTATTATTTGGCAAATCTGTGTCGTTGCTCAGGAACATTGTACATATAGTAAGTACTTATATAAGGTACATTTATGTGCCAAAACGTCTCAGCCTCAGCATGAGCTGCTGCAGCGCAATGCTGCATCAGCGCTGGTTTTCAGGTGAGACCTTGTGGTGAGTGGCGCAATATAAAAGTAACAAGAAAAGTTTATTTGAAAACAGAACAAAGAAAAATAACAAATATTAGTAAAATATACGTAAACAACACAGAGTTAATATATTATACAATGTAGTTTTATACACTTAACACATTTGGGAAAAGTAGAAAAAAAAAATCATAGTTACAGTATTAAACAATTAGGTCACAACAACACAACAATATAACATTACTGGACATACAGTATCAAAGGAGTAAGAAGAAGAAGAAGCGAGGTGGAACAAGACACCTCTAAACGAACGACTTGAGTTACAAGTATTGAAGACTGCTTTTTGTTTCGAATATTAATATAAAGTATTTATATAAAGGCAGATAATATATCTCATTTCACTAAACTAAATGTAGTGCAATTAAGAATATTGTTGATGAATAAGTAGTAAAACAATATGAATTTAGTCATATCCGTAGGTAGGTAGGTATTTCGTTTCGACAACCGGTATCTCGGAACCACGATCAGGAGTGCTGGTTCTGCAAGAACAATAGTAATAGTTTATTTTCTCAGCACAAAAAGGTTAACACTGTTATTGTTAGAATAATGCATGAGTAAGCTAGAGCTAGAACCTATGTTGTTGTGTGAAACTGATGTCTTAAATAGGTTTCCGAAGAAATCTGTGACACAGGTAACCAGGTCCTTCTAGTGTGGTGGTTGTCTGGCGCATTTATTTATTGAATGTGAATGTCCAGGAGTGCCGTTTCTGCAAGAACAACGGCGAGCGCGAGTCGTACTACCGGTCGCACGCGCTGAAGGACGCGGGCGGGCGCGTGGCGTGCCCCGTGCTGCGCGCCTTCGTGTGTCGTCGCTGCGGCGCGCGCGGCGACTCCGCGCACACCGCCAAGTACTGCCCGCTCAGCACCAACGAGGGTACGCTGCCCCGCACATACCGGCTGATCCCGCCCTTAAAAAGACCGCCCTAACATACCATTATATTTCCCTCCCTTAAAAAGAAAAAGGTTGCCTTTCCATATCAATTCATATTTCTCCCTTAAAAAAGGCTGGTATCACAGAGCAATGGTTTTCGTCCTTTTGAGCCGGCTCCACAGACTACTGCGTTTCGCTTGAAAGTTTATACAAATAGAAAAATGTTTATTTTTGAGATATTAAATTTGACACATATTTATCACGAAACTTTGTCCAAGTTGTTCCAAATACGTCGCGTGGACTACATTTCGTTTCGAATATTATGGGATATAGGGGTAAAACCGACCATGAAAGTATGTAGTCCACGCGAACGAAGTTGCGGGCGTAGCTAGTAATAAATGAATAATTTTCCAGAGCGCATCAAGTCTGCCGCCATGATGCGCAGCGTGCGCCTCGCGTCCGGCCGCCGCCGCGCGCCCGCGCCGCTGCACCCGCTCTGGGCCGCGCTCGAGCACAAGCTGACCCTGTGACACCTGCGACACCAGCCGCGACACCAGCCGCGACACCAGCCGCGACACTGCGCACAGCGGCCTGGGGGCACCACACGCTCCTAGCCGCCCCGACCTACTCCCAAACGTAAGATAACTAAATAAATGTGCCACCCTACACCAGGCGCGACTGCTTGCTACCCCCTGACCGAGAGCGCCACTAGGTTCCTATGTTTACACAATACCCCATCAAGCAACCCCTGGAAGCCTGCTCCCAACGTAAGAGACTTAAATAGATGTGACGTCACAATGCAAATAATAAGGTCACGTGGCTTAATACACTTTGTCCCACCACGCCCCGGAGTACTGCTCCCAATCGCAAGAAAATTAAATAAACGTGATTTCACAGTGCCAATGATAAGTCAAAATTTTAATATAATATTACAATATGAACAAACCCAAGTGACTGGCAAAAAAATGTTGGGGCAACTTTAATTCCTTGTGGCAAATTTTTAGAATGATTAGATCAAGACTCAGCCTTCAACTCAGTATTGATTACTTGAAAGTTTACATTATCGCACTAGATGGCGCTGATACCTACTATTGCTAACAAGTGGGAATTTGATTTAATTTAATTTTACTCTACAATTAATATGTAGAATTATAATGTTTATAAATGTTAAGAATTGACTACGCATAGACTTATTGCTGACTAGAATTTATAGAATCGTGTTGTTAAGATATATTTCGTATTAATTATTTTATAACTAAGATTGTTTTGTCCGGGTCATATTAGAACTTCTAATATACGGTCAAAACTATTATAATCATTTAGTATTGTTGATTAGTTTTTAAAACTTAAGACTTATTGAAGTTGTGTAATCAATTTATAATATAAGCAGACTTTTCATAATTGTTATTAGAATACTTAAAAATCAGTTTATTTTGTTCTATAATATCAAATTTAAATCTCATTTGATACATTGCCTTTTTTAATATGTATGTGACATGAGCGGTTTTTAAACTGTGAATCAATGATAATTCAAACTATATGAAATACTCATTTGCGTTTTAAAATTAATTATCACAAACTAATTTGGGCATTTGAAAATAGCAATGTTGTATCGCATTTTTATTTCCTATGTCCAACTAATGAAATAACTTAACAATTGTTTATTTGTGAAATTAACTTATTTTACAAGCAAGAGCAAACAAACTACAGAAAATGTGATAATCTCCCGGCAGATGTCGCTACGAGTTTTGAAATTAAAATATTTCACAAAATGTGTTCATAATTTTGTCAATAATTATGTAACTTATTTTGTTCGACTTATGTTTAAGGAATAAATTTTTTTCGCAATAAAATACCGCATGTCACTTTATCAAAAAAAAAAACAATAGATTTACAGTAAACTTTGCTTAACATTGAAGAAGATAAATTCTTACTGTTTATTACATACATTTTGTATGATACAAAATATAAAATTGCAAAATCATTTTACGTTTTTTATATACTGAACATAGTCTGCGATTGGTATACAATTAGTATAATGAGAGGATATGTTTTGTTGATTATTTTATGTTGATAATTGAAATGTTTAATTGTTTTGTTTTCACAATTCAAATGTGACTTTGATGTAAGGTGACGGTTTTGGGGTATAATAAAAATGGATCAAGAAAATGAAATTGTTTTATTTCTCCAAAAAATGTGGGTAGTGCTTTTATATTCAAAGTGTAACAAACACATTCAAATATAATGACATTAATGTAACTTACCTGAGCAAAGCGACTCCACTGAAAAACAAAAACAAATATCGGTCAAGTGCCAATCGCGAGCACGCAATCCTTGCTAAGCAGTAGAACATTAAAAATCTTTATTTCATTTGAATGCCTCACTTGACACTGGGATTGCTCGTTTATTAGAGAACTAGCTGTGCCCGCGACTTCGTTCGCGTGGACTACATCCTTTCATGGTCGGTTTTACCCCTCTCTCCCCCTAATATTTAAAACAAAAAGTAGTCTATACTTTAATCCAAGTTTCGAACTATATTTGTGCCAAATTTCATATCTCTAACTTCAAAAATAAACATTTTTCCATATAAACTTTCAAAGGTGGTATTACCCCCACCCCCCTTATTTTGTAATAAAAAGTAGCCTATGTCCGTTCTTGAGATTCAACGTATACCTATACCAAATTTCATCAAAATCCGTTCAGCCGTTTAGGCGTGAAAGAGTAACAGACAGACAGACAGAGTTACTTTCGGATTTATAATATTAGTATGGATTAGATATTTCATGCTTTTTTTTTACGAAAGAGGCCAATGTCCAGTGCAGCTAAAGTAGGGGCAATAACTTCCCAGTCGTCTCCGGGGGTAACTGGGAATTTTCATTTCCATTTGCTACCGGTGGCAATCCTTATGGAGGCAAGTGGGAATAAACAACTACGCTGAAGAAATCTCAGACGTCATTAAATATTAAAAAAACTGTAACGCATGTTGATTGTTCAAATTTTTTTTTAATTTATAAAAATAAAAAATTTGGGCCCTCAAGCCAGATGCACACGATACATTTGAACTTTCTGGGTTCAATTTTATTATTTTTTTTTTTAAATCTTAACGGGTCTCCAATACTAAAAAATATCAAATATAAAGAAGATACGGGTATTTAGGGACATAAAATTAAAATATTTACTTAAACAAAAACATTTCTATTAACACAATTTAGCATTTTTTCCGTGTATCGTTTTGCAAAAACTCGTGAGCAATTTTTTGTAGTACGTAGGTATACATGTCAGTGGAAAGAAACTTTCATAATAAAAAAAATATCTGTATTTTCAAGTTACGTGGAACGCTTATTTTTGCATAAAATTGTTTTACAGCCCAAATTTATTTTTTACTGTTTGGTATATTGAAAAATTATCGAAAACAGTATATAACATCAAAAATTCCCCAATCGTGAATACCACCTATGATAAACTTATAAAAAAAATCATTCGTCCAAAGATAGTAAAAGTTACGAACTGTGCCAACGAAGCCATTGCGCGTACAATGCTCACACAAACACAAACAATTAAAAAAAAGTCGCACGCGGCAGCCGTCTCAATATGCAAACTACGCTTTGACACACTCCGAAACATACCACCAAAAAATTATACACTCTAAACCGATGCAACAAGATCCAAACTCGCATTCACAAAAGCAAAAGAAGCCTTTTAAAAATCGTCCGAATTTAAACTCACGCATCAAGACGCCGCATACCGTTTTGAATTCATTGAGTGAAGTTCCTCTTTAGCCGATTTTCCACCTTACTTCGTTAGCTATAAAGCCTCCTTTGCTTGCTAAGGCAGGCTGCAAAGGAAAGTAAAGTGTAACTTGCAAGCTCTAAGGTTTGTTCTCGGTTGTGCGGGTAGTTCCAAAATATGTAGTTCTCAATCCGGTTGATTTGGGAATGTGTGCCATAGAAGTGGGACACGGGTAAGAGGGACAGGTGAAAGGGGCGGAGGGGGTGTAGTTGAGATTATGCAGATCTGTGTAACGTATAATGAGAGGTTTAATGGCTGGCGTCTCGGGGAAATGACACAGGTACAGTTCTAGAGGCCGTTTGAAAATTAAACGTTATTGTCGACCTTATTTTTTGCAGCATAAGTGAGTTCTATTAACCCTAATTATTATGTGGGTGGTCACATAATAGTATGCGTGACGCTTTTGTCTAGCAATACTGAGGGTACCTACTTAGGAAATCATTTGGAATTTTTCCTGTCACTGTGTTGGTACGAATATTTTAACAAGGTTTTTTTAGTTAAACATTCATTTAAAGTCAAATTAAGGGGTAAAAGCTGTTGTTCCCCGAAGTGTGGTTTGGTGAAAATGATAAAGTTTTGCAGTTTGGTGCCAGCATCGACAGCCAGGTAAGAAAAACAAAACTAAGAGATCTTATGCCCAGTTAGAATATTTTACGATTCGTAATGTGTCAAAAATGACAATCCGCTTTTCTCCAACTGACTACGAGTCAGGGGGTCTATTCCCAAAAACGAAACGAACAGAACAAACGAGAGGTTTCGTTTATGTAGATCAATTAAAAGTTAATCAATTAATAATCAATTAATCAGGGGGTCTATTCCCAAAAACGAAACGAACAGAACAAACGAGAGGTTTCGTTTATGTAGATCAATAGCAATAGCAATTTAAATATTAGAAGGATATAATTTGTGTTGGTCCTACTATGGTACTTAAACGATAGAATACTCTGTGGGTCAATTTCCAGAACGTTTTCTTAACAGCTCAATGCCAAACAGGACTTGTTATCAAAAACGAAACGAACAGAACAAACGAGAGGTTTCGTTTATGTAGATCAATGAAAAGTTTCCTTCGTCATCGGATCTGACGTTTCGTTTTTGATAACAAGTCCTGTTTGGCATTGAGCTGTTAAGAAAACGTTCTGGAAATTGACCCACAGAGTATTCTATCGTTTAAGTACCATAGTAGGACCAACACAAATTATATCCTTCTAATATTTAAATTGCTATTGCTTCCAATGCTTGCTAGCTAGTAGGTGAAATAGGGTCGCCGCCATGGGAGACCAACTACCAGAAATAAAATAAACAAACGAAAGGTTTAGTTTTGGAGATATATCGAAACTTTCGGAATTAAAACGTGATTTTTTATTAGGCATAACTCCCATTTTGTTTTTTGAAAACGCTTTATTCCCATTCAAAGCTAATTGGTTACGATTATAACAATTAAAAATTGTTATTCGACATCGGATTCGATTTTTAGAAATAGGCCTTCTTGAACATTATTTACAGCAATCTACGTTATTTGCCTCGCAAAAAACAACCCGATATTTTAAGATCACTACGCGCGTCAAAACGTTCATTGTGAAACGTCGAATCCGTTTTAGTAACACATATTATGCAAATGAGCATGAATATTTAAATCTCAAACTTAACGATGTGTAAATTTGTATCTCAGACGTGGGCTGCTAATTAAACTATTGACCTGGATATTACATACTCACAATGATCTTTCCTATTGTTTAGTCATCGTGATGTCATTTGAGAAGGACTTGGTTTACAGTTAGTTTTGTTTTTACAAGTTTGGAAGATGGAGTGACAAATGTTTGGTTAAAAATGATTAGCGCTTCGGCTATTCACAAAACGTTGAATCGGATTCGAATTCAAAGACTAAATTTTGTCTCTTTCTTAATAAACTAGCTGACCCGGCGAACTTTGTTCCGCCTTAGAGGCAATAAATGACTTAAAGAAAAGCAACTAACTCCCCACCAATTTCCAGCCAAATCTGTTCTGCCGTTCGTTTTTTTTTATATTATACTTTAAGATTGACCTCATCCCACCTGATGTTAAGTGGTAATGAGGTCCTAGCTTAAGGGTGACAAGTACAGCATAATAAAGCTGTTACTGGACGTGTCGCCCTTACCTTGAAGGCTTGACTCCTGCTACTAATGTAGCACCCTCCAAGAGCCCTGGAAACCTTACTCACACACAGGAACACCACAACACAGACGTGATTGTCATTTGGCTGTCTTCTGTAAGGTGGAGGTATTTCACCAGTCGGGCTGCTCCAGTTCGAGTGACAAATCAATGTGCCCTACCTGAGTTATTAATAGTGTAACTAACACGACTTTCTTTTATATGAAAGATAATTGAATATAATAAAAGCAAAGACTTTTAGAATCAGTATTGTTCCTGACGTTTGTGAATCAGCTTCCTGGCAGTCGAATTTGAATTTTCTATTAATATTAAAAAACGAAACATTTCGTTCGTTTGGTTTTTGGTAGAAGGCCTAGAACCTGCTGGAATAACTCCAGACATTGTTCTCTGTTTAAACTGAAATATGATGAAACCCACTTGCTTTTTGCAAGGCTTTTACCACATGTCACATTTTGGGATACGTCCCTGACATTTAAAATTTAAGTCTTTTCCAATATTTGAAAAACGATCCGTTCTAGTTACGAATAGTAATAAACTATACGAGGCGTAAACTAAAATCGACCGACGGACGACTGTTGACAGCTGACATGGAAAGTAAACTATGGAACGGTAGTAACGACTCGTAGTCGGTTGGTGGAAAATGGATGTAATTTTTGATACATTACGAATCGTAAAATATTGGGACCGGGCATAAATGGTCGTGCGGTTCTCACCAAGCATGGCGGCTGAACGCTAATGATGACGTATCAGCCGGGGAGCGGATCTAAGCCAACTCCATCTGGCTGCGCCCACGCAGGCTCGCTGTAGGGTTACCTGCTCCGTAACTGGGTTAGTCTTTGTGTTCTGGTACATAACGTCACTCTTGAGATCATACACGCAGGTGCCGTTTTGGGGCCTGTTGGTCTACTCACAAAAACGAGCAAACGTAAGGCTTCGTTTTTAAAGATCATTAAAAATTCCAGAATTACAAAGTACTAGGTTCCGGAAATTTCATAAATTCCAGAGTACGTGGTTATTGATTTGCATACATATTATGTTTTCTGTAAACGCTTGGTTCGCATTCGAAAGATAAAGATAAAGAGAAATAATGGAGATCTTTCGAATGCGAAATCCTTTTTAGTTTAGATGAAGAATAAAATTTGCTATCTGTCATTGGACCCCACATATATCGTTTTTTGGAGTTCCCTCTGCTCTCATGTTTACGGAATGTCAGAAATGGATTTGAATTTGGAATTCTTACTTTGACTCTTTCTTAAAATAAAATAATAATCATGTCTCATTTAGTTAGTGTATATATTTTCATCTTTATCATTTTGTAGATGTGCTCAGATCATAGTAATGTTCTGTGTAGATGTGGCTTCAAAATATATACGGTCAAATAGGAAAACGTCCTCCTTATTTGAATTCGGTAAAAAAATGACATTGGCCAAACAAGGCATAAAACATTTGTGCTGTTGACTTTTTTATAGTGCTTCACGAACACCAATTTCTCTAGCGTCCTTGAATACCTATAAAAAAAAACAGTAAAATTGAAGGAATATGAACATTTTCTTTTTGTATAAAACATTAATGTGCTTTGTTTCGCGCTCATTCAAAGTCAAAGTCAAAGTCAATATTTTTTATTCACATAGATTACATTAGTAATACTTATGAATAGTCTCTGTATAAAGCAAATGAAGCTACCTTTCGAATTTTGAATTCGATTAAATTGTAAGGATTCTTTGTGCGATTTTTTATAGTTGAGCGCATCAAGGTAAACACATGCAGTTCGATATTAGTTCTTATGTGCACGACATAAAGGCGGTACAAAGTTCAAAGTAGGTAGTTTGACGTGCTTCGGTCTGTACCTATGTAATGACGCAGGGGCCAATAGTTTGTTTATATTTGACGACCTCCGTGGCCGAGAGGCGAGCGAGCTGGACTTTTTCACGCCATCTCTGAGGTTCCGGGTTCAATCCCCGGTCGGGGCAATATGGAAAAAGAACTTTTCCATATTGTCTCCGGTCTGGATGTTGTGTTGCCGTCGTTGTTTTTTATTTCTGTAACACAAGTGCTTACGCTTCTTACTACAGAATCAGAGCAATGTATGTACATCACATATGTCCAATATTTATTATTTATTTATTTATTATTTTGTATGTTCAAGTTCAACATTTTCGGTTTGTTTATTCATGTAAGTTACATCAGTACTTTACATGAATCGTCTATATAATGCAAATGACGCTACCTCCGGTTCGAAACATATAACTTACAGAGAAGATCCCGGCAAGAAACTCTTTCGTTCATATTACAAATAAAGCTGAACTTATAACTAGTTTTGCACTAAGACATATAGCGTGGTGTGTAAATTGTAAAAATTAATTAAATGTGAATTGCATGGAAATAGGATTGAAGTTTTGTTTTTATTTGTATCTGCATAATAGAAACTTAACCTATTCTTGTGTATAATTATGATGATACTCTATCAAATTATAAGTACTAGACCAGCAATTGGAAAAAATCTAATTAAATATTCGTTCTTCGCAAATTGAGCTCTTACAACTTTGTAATCTAATTATGTACGTTTAAATCGATCGCTACTTGATTCGCGTTTCAGAGCAGTACTGACTAATAGAGGAAACGCCTCTGGAGCGCGTCTAATCGTCGAGACCAGTTGAATGAGGGGAAGCGAAGGGCTTGGATGCAGTTATTAACTAAAATGTTTTGTCTTCATTACCAGAGTAGATTTTGCACGGATATTTTCCGTTACAATTGTAGCGGCGGTCCATTAGTTTGATTTCTTGAGAAACTTTGGTCTATGTTCTATTCCAGACAACAAATTACTTGTAAACCAAGAATTACAATAGGTGAATGTACATAAGAGAAAAAAAACATACATACAGTTGAACACAGAACCTAATCCTTTGTCGTAGTCGGTTAAAAATAACCATACACTTGTTTTGGTATGTAAATATTTCTTATCTAGGCAAACCACGGATACAAACATTTCTGCCTTAAACAATTATTGCACGATACGAGTAAATTCAAGTCACACGGTAATTTAATCCATACTAATATTATAAATGCGAAAGTAACTCTGTCTGTCTTTCTGTCTGTCTGTCTGTCTGTCTGTCTGTCTGTCTGTCTGTCTGTCTGTCCGTCTGTTACTCTTTCACGCCTAAACGGCTGAACGTATTTTGATGAAATTTGGTATAGGTATACGTTGAATCTCAAGAACGGACATAGGCTACTTTTTATTAGAAAATAAGGGGGGGATGGGGGTAATACCACCTTTGAAAGTTTATATGGAAAATGATTATTTTTGAAGTTAAAGATATGAAATTTAGCACAAATATAGCTCGAAACTTGGATTAAAATATAGACTACTTTTTGTTTCGAATATTAGGGGAGAAAGGGGTAAAACCAACCATGAAAGGATGTAGTCCACGCGAACGAAGTCGCGGGCACAGCTACTTTGAAATATATTGAATCCTTCCCATTCGTAATTAGTAGCAAATAATATTGGTCAAGTACTGACGCCACACAGCTTTAGAGGCTGTCAGATAGCCAGAGCTCAAACAGATAACACACTAACTAAATAAGTTCGTTTTACAAGCGTACATTGATGAAGTGGACCGGTAATATAAATTGATTTCATTGGTCGGTAATATAAATAATTATATCAGTAAACTTGAGGTCAATTATAAAATGTAGTATGCAGAATTAATCTCTATTCTCTATGTAATTAAGCCTATAATTGAGATGTTCGCACTATTTTTAAATTGTTTTTAAGGTATCAATGCCGTAAAAGGAGACTTTATATGACATGCGCCATATTTAATTTTTGAAACTTTCAGTAAAATGCTCTTTTAATATCTCCACAACTATTAAATAGTCTTTGTAATGATATCTAAAATTGTGATGTCACAGTGTGCTGTGTTTATAGAAAATACTAGCTGTGCCCGCGACTTCGTTCGCGTGGACTACATCCTTTCATGGTCGGTTTTACCCCTTTCTCCCCTAATATTCGAAACAAAAAGTAGTATATATTTTAATCCAAGTTTCAAGCTATATTTGTGCCAAATTACATATCTCTAACTTCAAAAATAAACATTTTTCCATATAAACTTTCAAAGGTGGTATTACCCCCCTCCCCCCCTTATTTTCTAATAAAAAGTAGCCTATGTCCGATCTTGAGATTTAACGTATGCCTATACCAAATTTCATCAACATCGGTTGAGAGGTTTAAGCAGGAAAGCGTAACAGACAGACAGACAGACAGACAGACAGACAGACAGACAGACTGACAGACAGACAGAGTTACTTTCGCATTTATAATATTAGTAGGGTCTAGTAGGGATATGAGGGACTGTGTGTATTTAAAAGTATCTTAATATACAACATATCTCTATCAGCAATTCGTACAAGCACAAGAGCAATAAAATTGGTTGTCTATATAGTCGGTTTACGGACGGTAGTATCATGACATGACAACGCTGAGCCGATCATGCCTCTGTCTTGTTCGTGCCACGCTCTCGCTTAAGGAACGCGACAATGACGTTATCTTTTTCGTGCATGCAGCCCGTAGTATCGAGTTACTAGACGTTGATACGTCAAAAAAAAAATGGGCGCCATTTTTAGTTAGGTGCGCTGCACAACCCTGCGCGCGCGCAGCGCTGCAGCGAGAGAAATGGCGTGACCTTGTTTGTTGACCCACTGACGACGTCGCCGGCTGCCGCGGCGGCCATGATTGACTGCTCGTTATGTGGGACCGAGGAAAACGCGAGTTTACGACGGATCTCTGGACACCACCAACCTATCAACAGGGGGTCTATTCCCAAAAACGAAACATGTCCGATCCGATGACGGCGAGTTTTAATTATTCTGATTCAAAATTCAAATTCTAAATTTATTCAGTAACACACATTACATACAGCAAATTGTGATTGGAGCTTCCTTTAAAGCAACAGATTTGCTTGTATGTATTAGGAAACTCCGCTCTTTTTTGAATATACTTACTTACGTTGTGTTTGGACTTTCCTTAATTTTAAGTTAGGTCTAGTTAAATAATAACATTTTTGCGTTTGTGAGTATGTGTTGTTTGTGCGTGTGTTTATGTGTGGGCGCGTGTGTTTATATGAGAGATAATAGGTGTATTTAGTGATGTATGTGTGCCCGTTGCTTAATGATCGGAAGTAAAAATTTTGCAGTATGTTTTTTTGTAAACAAGGTATTTAAATGAACTTACAAGTATGAATATGTATGAAATACAGTTTTGTTCCTTAATTTTAAAATGTGGTAATTAGGTTAATACATTTAAGATCCTTGTAGTTAATTGTTTTAACCAATTTATCCAGAGTTTTTAGCCTCTACATAAAATAGGGAGTAAATTTTTTGTTGATTTATTTGATTATGTGGTTTTACTGGTAGGTCTCATAATCGAAACCAATTAAGCGTCATTTCGAATGAAAATTAAGCGTTTTCAAAAAACAAAATATTATTTATGTATAGCAAAAACCAGGCTTTCATTCCCAAACTTTTTATTTATCTTCAAAAACGAAACCTTTCGTTTTTGGGAATAGACCCTCAGGAATTTTCTACTAAGTAAGTTAAGGCTTACCTACTAAACAAATTTTCGCGGTACTATGTAATCACTCGAGTGATTTCGGTAACCTAATCGATGGGAAGTTCATCATCATCTCCCGATTTCCTACATCAGCGCTACTTAAGGTCGAATGAAGAGGTATTGTCCACTCATTTTTAGGGCAGGGAGTTCCACACACACCGTTACTTCTCGCGGGTGACGGCAAGGTATTTCTCCCAACAAAAAAACTAGAATTTCAAGATATCCTTGGTCAGATATGACATGACAACGGTGTACGGAACGGTTGTGCCAACTAAAAGATAGTTGGCACAACTCCTCTCTGCTGATCCGTTGACCCTACATGACTTACGATGTCACTCAAGCCCTAACTATGTTGGCTGCAATGTATCGAGACGAGACCACACAGACGGTGCGTTTGTGGTATTGTGAAAAAATCGCTTAGGAGTGCGTTGAAAGCAAAGTCGACACTTGAATAAATAAACACTCGTATAAATTGACCACATACAGTACACGAATTCTGTAGTAATTAGGTAAAGTCTAAGTCTTAAATTGTTAAACAAGTTTCCGAAAATATTATCCAGATACCTAGAGAAAAAGGAGCTTCTAAATATATAAGACTAGCTGTGCCCGCGACTTCGTTTGCTTGGACTACATCCTTTCATGGTTTATCCCTATCTCCCCTAATATTCGAATCAAAAAGTAGTCTATATTTTAATAGAGCTATATTTGTGCCAACTTTCATATCTCTAACATAAAAAATAAACATTTTCACATATAAACTTTCAAAGGTGGCATTCCCCCCCCCCCCTTACTATGCCAAATTTCATCAAAATCGGTTGAGAGGTTTAAGCGGGAAAGCGTAACAGACAGACAGACAGACAGGTACTTTCGCATTTATAATATTAGTAGGGATAGGGATAACTTCAACGGCGTGGTCACGTGAACGAAGATATTTTATATTCTACTCTATTCTAAAGTAGGTACTCGTGTTACAAAAATCAACAAAAACGACGGTACCACAATACCCAGATCCGAGACAATAGAGAAGAGTTCATATTTCATATTTGGGACTTGGAATCTAACTTGCGACCTCAGAGATAGCGCGACGCCAAAGTCCGGCTCTCTGCTACAGGGGTCGTCAAAAAGACTGAAGCGTTAAACATTCGAGATTATAAGGCTTACTATCGTCAAAGACTCAGGCTCCAATGCTTGAGTTCCATTGTCAAGCGTTACCATTTCTCATCCAGGATATGTATAATTATTTCATTCAAGGATATTCCGTATTAATTTTCTCAGTACAGAAATAACAATCATAATTTAAAAAACACATTGTTTCTTCACATACGTGCTTTTTATTTGAAGCCAACGCTGAAGCATTTTAGAAATGAAGACTTACTACTAATAACGAATTATGTCTGATCTGATGACGAATAACAATTTTAATTCTCATAATCGTAACAAAGTCACTTCAAATGCGAATAAAGCGTTTTATAAAAATATAATGATATTTATGCGAATAAAAAACCACGCTTAAACTCCCGAATTTTCGATTGATCTGCCAAAACGAAACCTTTCGTGTGTTCGTTATGGTTTTGGTACTGACTCGAGTCCCGACTTCAGCGTTTCAAAACTGCTTCAGAGTTTTGTCACCTTCTGGAGCAGTTTACAACACTAGCGTTTGGCACATCAATTATTATCGGTGATTCTACGGAATAAGATCGTGGAAACAGCAACTCACGCATATCGCAGGTCACAAAATTTGCCGATCACCGATCAAACGTTTATTAATTTGCCAGCAGCCGTACCCGGCGGCACACTTTCGCGTCTCAAGCGCACAAACGCCTTTATTCAGCTTATTGATGGCGGGGCTGCACGTGTGCCGAAAACCCATTTCGCGCTAATGAATTGCAAAGGTTACGGGTTTCTGAGAAGACTAATGTCTGGCGTTGGTCTCAACTGGTGTCGGGCAGGACCTAGCGAGAGTCGAATGTCGCAGACAGACCGGTCCTAATAAATTTGAAGAGTGGTGTCGATTTTTGCATACTCAACTGATTTCTTGTTCTCGAAGACGTTTACATGAGAATCGGCTCGTGTAGGGATAAAACGATACAAGTAAATACAAGTACATACTCGATATTTTTTTCCGATACCAAGTATTTTAAGTATCGATACTTTGATATTAGGCATCGAGTAGGTATCGGTTAAAAGTACTCATTACTCATATCAGTATCTGCATATGCCAAAGTCAATATTTCATTTTAGCATTGATTATGATTATGAAAATTTTCGAAAGCTGATGAAGTATCTATTTATATAGCTAACCCGGCCTGCGCTTTAAAATCTAACCCATTGGAGGAGTGGGAAGATTGAAAGCCCGTCTTCCCAGCATTATATAGACAAGCACGTATTTATTTAAATATAGTAGGTACCTCAGTGCCTTGCGAAAGGCTCTTTTCTAAGGCTGGCGCAACCATTACTATGTCCAGAAATCGCCTAACTGGCAGACACTTAGAAAAATTACTATTTTTAGGGGGCACTACAAAAACTGACTTCTTTAATTAAAAAAAAAATTAATAAAGAATTTTAACATCATTTTTGGTTTTATATTATTTTTTTCCAAAAACTATTCGATACGAGTAAGTATCGATACTTTTAAATTGATACCGAGTAAGTATCGATACTTGACGACCGATACAGTATCGAGTAAAAGTATCGATTCCTCAATGGTATCGTTTCATCCCTACTCGTGAGGACGGTTGGTGCAACCTAACCAAAACGTCGGGCAGTAAGTAGTTCGTATTAACTACTGTTGTCGCGTTTTGAGCCGTTAACTTATTTCAAACGGTTAAAATGGAACGCGAACGTCTTAACTTCTATACGTTTGCATGAGCTCAATGGCACTGCAATTAATTTTTAAACCATTTTACCCCCATCCATGAATGTTGTAAGTGTAATCCATAAAGTGCACTGTTTGTTTACCTTAAAAATACTAATTATAATATATTCAGATTTCTTCCTTCCTTTCATTTCCCATATACTAAATTTTTTTCCCATACTTTCAATTTACCCTCCTTACCGCGCAGGCGATACGCGAGTTAAACAGTCGGGCTATACGAGAACTTCCCCGTTGGAACAATGGCCGTGGGTTAGATTCCAACGTATGATAAACATTTGAGTTATTCCTATGCCTGGGTATTATAAATGGATTTAAGGATATATTTTGGTACCACTATTGTTTTTGGTTTCCATTAAACAAGAGCTTAACTTACTTCGAGGTTAGGTATGTGATGTCTAATATGTTACATAATTTTTCCATTAATTTTAAGTCCCTGTAAAAATATAAACAAAAAGAGAATGAAATGGTACTTAAGACACAAAGATCCCGTGTATATGTCGGTACAAGAACCTGCTTATTTCTTAGACGGACGAAACGGCAACTCACTCACCGTTCTCTGAGGTTTGCATATCACGGATGATAATTTTCGCGTGCGCAGTCATTACTCAGTTTATTTTGATGATGCGGACTTCGTCGTGTGCCAAATACCCATTCCGTGATAATGAGCGGCCGATCAAAGGTTACGGTTTCCAGCCAACTACTTTTATGTAGTAAATTCTAGCTTCATCGTGTGCATGTTATATTACATATTTTTTATCAAAATTGAAATAATAGTAACCAACAACGTTCTAAGCACGCTAGTAGGTTTTTAGACCGTGTAATTTCGGATTTATCACTATTACCGCACCCATATACAAATTATCTGCATGACCCAAGGGTTGATTAGTAGATAATGCCTTACCATTAAGTCCAACCGCTGTACTTGTTTGTGCAGTAAAGTTTTAAATAAATAAAAGTATCCTTCATATTAATACAACAAACAACAAATTTAATTTAAATCAATTATGTGTATTTAGCGTCCTTCCACATTATGTCTGGAAGAGATCGCTTTCTAGCGATAAGACCGCCTAAATTGTACTATAATCAATCTGTAAAACCTATTTCTGTAAAGTTTTTGTGCAATAAAGTATATCTATCTATCTATCTATCTATCTATGTCTAAATGTACGAGTATGTTTGTTATCCCTTCGTCACACCTAGACATACGTCATTATGTGTATGATTGTATATGTGAACCTAAGAAAAGCAAATTATTTATAAAATAGACGATCGTATCCTTCTGTTTCGTGTAAAATTTGTTAATTTACTTTTATTTTTATTTGCATTTTTCTTTCATTTATTATGCTCTATGTCGTGCAGATAAGTACTAATATCGACCGTACGAACTAAAACTGAAGTATTATTTTTCTAGCCATCCGCGGAAACACATCTGTACATGAGAATGAGTAGTTTTTATGAACGAAAATAATGTTATTATTTCTTAGCAGTTTTCTTCTTTATATACATATTCCTCTTGAACTTGATCATACTGCACGTATCGTGGACGTGTGCGCAAGGAAAGTTGCGCGGCCGTTAATGATCGATTGTGCGCCTGCGCATGCCGTGTGATACGAAGCAAAGCACCGCGGTGATCGCCCGAGACTGCCTTTGTATGCCGACAGATACTCACTACATACATAGATAGAAATAAATACATTTATTTCCTTATTGGAAAGCCATTAAAAATTACATTAGATAATACTTAAAATTAACTTATACAATTTGTGTAACATATAGAGTTAAGTTATCAGAAAATATTGAGACCATTTCATAGATTCCGGCTAGCCGAAATTCTTTCCCCCAAATTAATATGTAAGCATTGGTTATTTTATTAATGAACCCCAGTTAATTAATACTAGCGGTCCCGGCGAACTTCGTTTCGCCTTAGAGGATTTTCCCGCGCATTCGGCGAAAGACATTTTAAGACTCATTTTTCTACACCTTCGGTAACATTGTTCAAATTTTACCAAGGATCCCTAATTTTGTAGCCTATGTCTAATTGGAAAAATGTAGCATTCTGTTGGTGAAACAATTTTTTAAATCGGCCCAGTACTTTGTGAGCCTATTCATTACAAACATACAAAAATAGGTTTAAGAGTGGTAGGGCATAGCGATTTCTCGCTCGAACTGGAGCAGCCCGACTGGTGAAATACCTCCACCTTACAGAAGACCGCAGCCAAATAACAATCACTTCTGTGTTGTTGTGTTCCTGCGTGTGAGTAAGGTTTCCAGAGCTCCTGGGGGGTGCTACGTTAGGAACAGGGGTTAAGCCTTCAAGGTAAAGCGACAAGTCCAGTAACAGATTTATTGCTGTACTTGTCACCCTTAAGTTAATATTAGTAAGATTTAGAAAATGTAGTTTGCTTACAATTACAATTACAATTACAATAATACAATTACACATAATTAAACCTCATATTACCATTACGTACCATAACAAAAAAGTTTTTTTAATTTCCTCATGCTAATTATTAAGGACGCGTATTTAGTTATTAACGTATTAAGTGGTATGTGCTTATTCTTAAGCATTTAGTTAAGTTGTTTACTTTCTTAATTATTCATAAAAAGTTAAGCGGGACGACGTTTTCTTCCTGAATTCCACAATCATCAAAAATCTTTCTGGCCTATTTATTGATTTTGTTTATTCTTAATTTAATGTATGGTAACATGAAAGCTGATTAAAATTCATGAACACAGAAACCTTGGCATAAGCTAAGGTAACCCTAAGCTAATGGGTCGGTGCTTGCTGAAGTAATGACATGGTGTTACCATCACGCGCGATGGGTGACGCTCGACAGACCGACGCATGTGAGAATCGCGTCATACAATCATGGGTTTCACGATTCATGAGATTCTCAGAAAGGGTGGGAAGTTATCGATAGCTTCTCCTATAGCGTTTATATTGCTTGTCTTGTATTGGTATTTTTTTGTAGTAAGTTGCAAATAGACGGGTTCAATGTACTAGTAGATCTGAATTGAAGTGTTTCGGTTTTTTTTGGTCAATTGAATTTAACCTTTAAAAATATTTAACGGGTCAAAAAGCGACACCATTTTTATTTAGTAGTTAATACGAACTACTTACGTGCCTACGTTTCGGTTAGGTTGCACCAACCGTGGTCACGAGCTGACTGGACTTGCTCGCCTTCGTCTGTTCGGGGGAACTTGCAAACCTTCATCCACCCTCTGTGCACCCTCATTTTCACATAACAAAATGTTATTGAACCGAAACGTCGGGCAGTAAGTAGTTCGTATTAACTACTTAATAAAAATGGTGTCGCGTTTTGACCTGTTAAGTTATTTTAAATGTTTAAAATGGAACGTGAATTTAAACTGTCAAAACACGATTCCTTCATGGATAATAAGTTAAGCTTTCATTTGTAAAAAAACTATTGAATTTCTTGCCGGTATCTTCACTGTTATAGGTTAGAAACCGGCTTCATTTGCTTTATATAGAGACTATACATTAGTATTACTAATGTCATCTATATGAAAAAAAAATATTGACTTTGACTTTAATATTAAGATAGTAAGTAATAAGTAGAAGCAATCTGTAACGTCACAATTTAAGATTTCAAAACGATTTTTATTATTTTTTTCATTATTACGATAAAACTAAAAAAATATATAATATACATTGCTATGCAAACGTACACCGTAAAATGGTTTGAACAAGATGTACTAAGTAGTTTTTTTACTAATTACATCTTAAATCGTAAACCGAAATTTACCTTTCATTCAATAAACTGTATTAGTAGTAAACTTTTATATTAGGTATATTACTTGCTGCTATGGAACTCATCATGGACGCGTACGACTGGTACTTGGCCGGTATTTTTAATAATTAATATACTCGTACATAGTGTCAACATCCTAACTGGCTTTCTTGGAAGCTAGATGATTATATATAATTAGTTGTCCAATATATATAAATAAAATAACATAACATCACATACATTGCTCTGATTCTGTGGTAAGTAGCTTAAGCACTTGTGTTACAGAAATCAGAAACAACGACGTTACCTACCATTTACGGATTGAAATCAAGACATCATATAACATGAAGAAATTAGAAATTACTGGCAATTATCTTAAATGTAGTACATGACTATATTATTGTGTTTGCTTCACACACGGCTAACGGATTGGTTGCCAATCATTATAATTTTTTGATTGTTATCTTCTTGACTGAGTTGATCTACAAACGCTACAGTTTAATAAATTTCGGGTTTTCTGTTGGATCGATGTGGGTGTGAACTAAATATTGGACATTTTTATTTGATTCAACCAAAACCTGCGGTAACTTTATACGTTTATTGAACTTGGTATAATTCGCCATTGTGTAGGTGATTATTATCGTGAATACCAAAACAAACGGTGTTGCTGACCACACAATACCCACCACCTTAATATATCTTTCATTCATACGATCTTTGAATGAGTTTATTTCAATTCAATATTTTTTTGTAAGTAACCTAGCTCATTATTAATGGATATGCTTTTCAATTTAGTTTTATATGTTTTTAAGAGAGGTAGGGCATAGCGATTTATCGCTCGAACTGGAGTAGCCCGACTGGTGAAATACCTCCACCTTACAGAAGACTGCAGCCAAATAATAATCACTTCTGACTTAAAGACGACCTCGGTGGCGCAGTGGCTAAGGTAGGCGGCCAAAGCGCGAAAGGTTCCGGGTTCGATTCCCGGTGGGGTCAATTTGGAGAACGAACTTTTCTAAATTGACTTGAGTCTGGGTGCGCTGGGATGACGCCCTCAGTTATTATCCGTCGTTTGGTACTCATAGTACAAGGGAAAACCTTAGTTTGAGACCAGGTGATTGGTGTGATTGTCTGGCGCATTTGTTGGGGGTGCTACATTAGTAGCAGGGGTCAAGCCTTCAAGGTAAAGGCAACAAGTCCAGTAACAGATTTATTATGCTGTACTTGTCACCCTTAAGCTAGGACCTCATTACCACTTAACATCAGGTGGGATGAGGTCAATCTTGAAGTGCAATAAAAAAAATATATATTTGTAGGCGAAGGTCATGTGAAGACTTTGTGTAGTTTTATACAATTTTAGACAGTGCTTCACGCCGCACTTGAAATATTTTGAAGAAACGGAAAAAAATCATCTGACCTTGCGTTGTGGGATTCAAACCCACGATGAATTTTTTTTTTTAGTTTTGACCACGACTGAGCATTGAATATGTAGTAAAAACTTCTTGTATTTTTATGTAATGGTAAAATATCATTTATATTACGCTATTTGTAATTTTATTTAGTGCCTTAAAGATTGATGATTACAACAACGTATATTACGTTGTTGTAATCATCGTTGTAAAGACTATGCTATGTTCAATCGTTGTAAAGACTATGTTTAAACAAAAACGGCTAAACATTTGAAATAAAGTTAAGGTTCAAACCGTACACTTTTAGCGCTTAATGCAAGCTACTGTCTACATCAGTTTTGACTCGTTAACTTGTTTTAATTGTTTAAAATGGTACGCGTTACAATGGACTGCAAAATTGACGGACCGCCATTTTTAAAGCAAAAAATCTTTAGCCGTTTTTTATGGATCAGCCTATTGTATGATTTATAGGCCATACTCGTTATAGGTGTCCAATCATCTCGGTTTAAAGACACGCAAGTGAAATATTAACGAGAAGATACAAAATACGCGTTTGATAATGTACCGTAGTAATAATGACCACTTATGTATTTATGATGAAAAAAATGGTGCAATTTTAGCGTGTGCTAATGTTTTAATGTAGACATTTGCTTCTCAAATAATTTACCAGTTAAATTGTTAGTATGTTATGATGTCATTTTGAACGGTATTATTCGATTGGCCATTAGTAAGACGTCTTACGCCCGGTTCTGATATTATAAAAACGATCCGTTCCGAGTTACGGGTAGTAATAAAATATACGAGGCGTAAGTTTAAAACGACCGATTGACGACTGATGACAGCTTATATAAAAAATAAATTAGAAATTAAAATTAACGACTCTTAGTCGGGTAGACAAAAACGGGTTTTTTTTATATTACACTTCAAGATTGACCTCATCCCACCTGGTGTTAAGTGGTTATGAGGTCCTAGCTTAAGGGCGACAAGTACAGCATAATAAATCTGTTACTGGACTTGTCGCCCTTA
Organism: Glyphodes pyloalis; assembly: GCA_037074685.1. Lineage (NCBI taxonomy): Eukaryota > Metazoa > Arthropoda > Insecta > Lepidoptera > Crambidae > Glyphodes > Glyphodes pyloalis. The sequence goes on along the minus strand of JAYKKO010000030.1, from coordinate 780,525 downwards.
CCTTGAAGACTTGACCCCTGCTACTAACGTAGCACCCCCCAGGAGCTCTGGAAACCGTACTCACACGCAGGAACACAACAACACAGAAGTGATTGTTATTTGGCTGCGGTCTACTGTAAGGTGGAGGTATTTCACCAGTCGGGCTGCTCCAGTTCGAGCGATAAATCGCTATGCCCTACCTCTCTTAAATATATATATATATATATATATTTAAGAATAATAAAATATATACATAGTAATTTTTGACAAATTACGAATCGTAAAATATTGGAAAGGCATTAATTGTCAATAGTGTTGATTACCTGACAACATACCGTTAATTCGCAAACTGTTTTTTATTGATTTCGACATTTATAAAGAGCCCTATAAAAATTTACTAACGTGTTAAATGAAGTAAGAATTAGAATTAAATTGCGTCGATGATGCATCGTAAGTTTACTTTTCGGTCAAATGTTGACTACATCGCTTAGTGTACCTAAAATTGGTTGTAATTCAGAACGGGAGGGGGGGTGGGGAAGAGGGGTGTGTAAATATATTTTTATTTTCTCATCCCTCTCTTTCCTTCCTGCCATTTTTCTGCTTCTTTCTTCAGTTCTTTCTTGTGCGCGCCACTCTGCTTAAGGTTCCGCCAGAATACCAGCGCTGCTGCAGCATTGGATCCAATGTTGTAGCAGCTCATGCTGAGGCTGGGACCTTGTTAGCTGCGCAATCAATAATGTTATTCCATTTTTTGTTTGTTCATTTTACTGTTTACCTTTTGTCCGTGTTACTTTAATGTGTATGTACCGTGTATTGATTGTGTGTGCTAATAAAATATTTTCTGATTCTTATTCTCGACATCGAAGTAACCGAAAACTTTTAATTTTAATATTGCACATCAAGATCTAACCTGATGTGAAGTGGTAATGAGGTCCTAGCTTAATGCCGACAAGTACAGCATAATAAAGCTTTTATTTTAACACAACAAAAATCGTCAACTGTTGTATGCTCAGTTCGAATTATATGTTTTATATTAAGGTCATAGGTTCAAATCCGACACTGCGAGGAGACATTAATATATTCCAAACCTTACCCCGTAAACAAACTAACAGTGTCTAGTACCTTTGACTTAAATACCACCTATTGTATGGGTATGAGTATACTTGTACTCGTCAGCCTACAGCGGGTCCACAAGTGGGCCAGGCCGAGAGCGAAGGCAGGTACTGTTAGCGGACGACACGACTTTTACTTTTACCCCTCCCCGGAGAGGAGAGACATAAAGAAGGTAATGTTTTGATTTGGGCAACGGACTTGCTAAAATAAATAAATATAGATATTGGACAACATCACATACATTGTTTTGATTCTGTGGTAAGTAGCTAAAGCATTTGTGTTACAGAAATCATTAACAACGACGGTACCACAACACCTAGACCAGAGACAATATAGAAAAAAAGTTTTGTTTTCTATCTGTGATTCTGCTCATGTAGTTCAATTGTAATGTCAAATGATATAAAAAGATATAATTTTCAACAAAAAACAAATTCCCCTCGTTTTCTCTGGGTTACCATCAAGTCCTTTTCTTTTCATGGTACCATATTCAGATTATTTACTTTTCAGCAAAAAAACATCAATATCGGTCCAAGGCTAACGAAGTTATCTTCGAACACTAAAAGAATATATGAATACGGTCGTATTGAAAAATCTCTTCCGTTCCTTGAAGACGGTTAGCAACTAAATTAAACATTTTAGTGTGAATATTTTATTTAAACCATAAAAAAAAATACTTGAGTTATGAATTACATTCTTATTTTATGTTTTTGAGAAATTTATTAATTAAATCCGTGGAACTTATGACATTCAAGATTTTAAATAATCAATCAAGTAAGCCTTCGAACCTATAATTTGTTATTTTCTGACTCTTTGGGAATAAGTTTTCAAGCATTTGATAATTAAGCAAATAGCATTCGAATCCAAATAGAAAACCAATCATAAGCAAGAAAAAATATATTATTGTTCTCAGTGAGCAAAAAGCACCATCATTAATCTGCGAGATAAAATCACGACCCCATAATTAGTTCGCCCAACTAATGAAAACAAAAGTAAACCACCATTCTTTGTTCTATGGGAGGCTCATGTATCTGCTAAAATATCAAGAGTCATCCTCGCACGCGACCCACATTTGAGCACAAGTAGGTCACAATATACATATATTAACAGTTCGGAAGCTTCTTTTGTATTCGAAATTCCCTATGCTGTATAGGGCATTTCGACTACAAAATCCCCACGCATTGTTTAACGATAGGATACAGTAATGAAACGTCATGCTCTTCAGCAACCCCTATGACTTTGATATAACATGTTTTTATATCAACCCAACCCCTATGGGTTGTCCATATCGCAATTGTCCATAATGTGTACTCAATTAGTACACATTTAAAAAAACTGTACCTCTGTGGGTTACAGCGTACAATTATTATTTTGGGGAGATGCTGTCCAGCAGCCCCATATTGAATTTTAGGTAATTCTAAGCAAATACTAAGAATTCAGTTAGCGATGGGTTATTATTTAAATGTACAGCTGCTCTAATAAGGGTAAACCATTCTAATGACTTAGTTTCATTTAAAAATTTGTATTTATCTCATATCTGTATTTATATCAACATGTTATCAAAGCCATAGGGGTTGATGAGGAGCATGACGTGTAATGAAGCCGAAAATGCGGTTTGTTATTTTGAACTTACGTTTATTTCGAACGTATTGGTCAAACTTGCGTCATTAATAGTGAGAATATTATTTGACGACCTCCGTAGCCAAAGGGTAAGCTATAATTTTAATAAGAAAGAGTTTATTGTAGATCGACTTGCACAAATAAATCGTTTCATTTCAGTGAACAGACATCTTTTAGCCAAGCTTGTAACATCAGCGGCTTTATCTTCGCCTTGGGTTAAGGTCAAAAGAAGACTATTTATTTAATTATTTATTTATTTATATAGGACAACCAACAAAATACAAACTTGAAACAAAGTCTAAGTGCAGCTTCATTTACAGGCTGCCACGCCTTGCAAATGTGAGGTATTAATTTTGTTATAATATAAGTGTGTACTGTGTTTAGAAAGGTAGGTAAAGATATCAATTAACGATCTAAATATAAAAAAGGTTACAGTTACTGATCAAACAAAGTTAATAAAAGCTATGAGATAAATAAAAAACATATACATATAGTGTTAACAATTCAGATAGTGTCGATTTTTCATACGCATATAACTTACCGTTTTTTTTTACTTATAAATACGCTCTGCCATTGACTGTTCACTCTTATCCAAAACGTCTAACTTCCAGACTTGAGTTATTTTTAGATTGTACGTGTACTACGCTGCGCAAGCGCATAAAGGTCACCGTAGCGCGTAGATGCGTGGCTACGGCGTAGTAATGGGGTTACCTATTTATCTGTAGGACTCGTTCGTAGCGTTACACAAATGGGGACTTGTAGCGTTGAAGTCTTTTGGTCCGAGTTACATAGAGTTAGTGTAAATTATTTTTTAACATATTTATAGTGCTTCATGCCGCAGAATATAGCGAATTTAAATATTTTGAAGAAACAGAAGAAAAAGAACACGAATAGCAGCACGCGTGATATGTTAAGGTTGTGGGTTCGTTCGAATCCCACACCGCATTAAAAACACATATTACGATCCGTAAATCAATGAATTAACTACAAAATTACTAATTTGACATCAACTTCTCTTCCATCAGGAAAGGACAAGAGTCTTTTAACAATGTTAATGAAGGGCTAGAAATATCAAGTGGTTTTTGTTTCTATTATTATTTAAGTGAATATAATTTCTGATTCCTAAGCTCTAAGAAAATAAAATTCGACTAAATCATTTCAATTTTCTTAATTTTTTGTGTAGTAAAGTGTTTCTGTATATCTATTAACCACGAGACGAGCTAATCAAAACGTCGCAGTAAGTAGTTCGTATTAACTACTAAAAAATGTTGTCGCGTTTTGATCAGTTAACTTATCTACTATATAAAAATAAGTCGGGTTTTCCTCCCTGACGCTGTAACTCCAGAACGCACGAACCGATTTCCACGGTTTTGTATTCGTTGGAAAGGTCTCGGGCCCCGTGAGGTTTATAGCAAAGAAAATTCAGGATATATTTCAACAGAAAAGCGGGAAAATCCTTTAAGGCGAAACGAAGTTCGCCGGGATCGCTAGTTTCAAATAGAGATTTAATCTTCACAAAACCTTTGGAATGTTACAGAAGACCAAACTCTCCTATTATTCATGCAAAATTATCTTTCAACAGCAGAAATATACTTCATTTAGTTTTTGTTCTCATTTAAAAAATGACCTCGGTAGATTAGAGACGAGCGGGCTGGACTTTGACGTCGCGCCATCTCTGAGGACACGGGTTCGATCCCGATGGGTCAATATGGAAATCGAACTTTTATTATATTATCTCTTTGGGTGTTGTAATACCGTCCTTAGTTTCTGATTTCTGTAACACAAGTGTTTTAGCTACTTACTACAGAATCAGAGGAGTGTATGTGATTTGTCCATTATTAATAAAATGAAATACAATCCACCATTTACCGTTTACATGAAAACTCGTAGGGAAGAAGAGAAAATGCCACTAAGCTGTCGTATCTTTACAATAGCAAACACTGGCACTCAGTGTTGATTGCATCCTCTAGTTAATTGGACCTATTACTGCTCGTGTGAAATGCTTGAGGCTGTGCCTAGAAAAGATTTGTGTTACCTTGTTAGACGACGGTTGGGGTCGTAAGAAATCTTGGTGTATTTAGAACGTTTAGCTGCTTAGGACCGTCAGGCTTTACACTTTGGACTTTGTACTGTCCTATGTCGTGGGCATACGAACTAATATTGAGCTGCAAGTGTTTACGTTGAAGAACTGTCGGGTGTACAAAATTATTTCAGCATGTCAATGGCTAAATAAGTAATTTATTTTTCCGAATTATACTTTTTTTGAAAGTTAACTAAATTATTTAAACTTGTGCCATTTAATTGAACAATATTTTAAGTTGGTATGAAAACTATTTTCCTCTTTAAGGTACATATTAGTTGATACCAACAAGTTGGTTTGGCAAGAAATATTTCAGCTACCAACGACGTCCGGTTATAAAATAGATAAGAGCTATAATTAGATTATTTTCTTTTATGACATTGGTTTTGAATAAATGTCGCTATTTACACGATTGGACGACAATTCATTCTTTCGCATTGACATGCCGCGCACTATCGGAGATCTCTTTTTCACAATTTAATTTTATTGATAAAAGGAAAGACTAGCTGGGGATTGGATATTAATGTAAGTTATGGCTCCTTACAGGAAGTTCTGAGGATGTATTGTGTATTCAGTGATTTTGAGACATGTCAACAGAAATACATCTGCAGAAAAGGTGTTCATAATAGTTTTTCTTTGTCAAACCTCTATTACATAATCTAACAGCTAAAAGTATGTACCAAACCCATTTAGTCAATTTTGTGTGAGCCTTATCCAAAAGCGCTAGGTAAATCTATTACTCTCAGAGCGCACAGTCACGAGAAATCAAACGTAAACACTTGATCCCTTATGATTTTACCATAAGGTTCGTTTTGATATTGTATTCATATAAGTGCAGATGATTGTACAAAGTCGAGCACGCTGCGAACGCTTCATCTACTTGGCCTGCGCCCGCGCAGTCCGTATTTACGGATGTGGTGCGCGCGCGCGAACTGTGTCAGCGGCACACTTTCCACTAGCGACGTCTCGCTCGCACACTACGCGTAAATAGGGCTGCCAGATAACATTTCTTCGGAGGTCCAGCAAATTAATAACTAGTATTCCTTATTATTATACTTCTTCCTTTTTGTTGCAAAAATAAACATGATTTTTAACTAAAAAACACTGCTTGCTGATCTCCGTAGAGGCGAGCGGGCTGGACTTTGGCGTCGCGCTATATGAGAGGCCCCGGGCTCGTTTCTCGGTCGGGTCATTACGGGAAACGGACTTTTCGGGTATTGTTTAGGGTCTGGGTTTTGTAGTGCCGTTGTTGTTTCTGATTTCAGTAACACTTTTCTTTTGACTGTTTACCAAAGAATCACAGCACTACGTGTGAAGCCAATATTGGTTAATTTCTTATATGGATAATCAAATTTTAAAATTTCCATGTTACTCTAGCACTAATGGACGCAGCCTATTTTATAGTATTTTTGTTAAACGTCCTGTTTTGAATTTTTTAATGTGTCATAACTTTTTAAATAGCAATGATATAAGATCAATGCAGTTTCATTATAATTTTTAAACTACTTGCAATATATAATATACATCACTTATACCCTGTTTCAATTTAAAAACTATACATAAGCTAAAACTAAAGGAGGACTGATAACAGCTGATATATAAAGTAAATTATAGAACGTTATTAACGACTCATAGTCGGTTGGAGAAAAAGGGCTAGTCATTTTTGACATATAACGAATAGTAAAATATTGGAACCGGGCATTAGTTGTTGGTTTTCTTATGGTTTTCTTTCATCTCCAACTTTACAGCTAAAAAAAAGCGGATGGCAGCCCTAATGGTACATACGCGCCGCCCGCGCCCGCGCAGCTTCCGCCGACGGAAGTGAGGTTATGGCCAAGGTTATGGGTTACGAAGACTTTATTGTCTCACCTTACTCGGGTGTCAAGTGGAAAAAAATGGTGCGAGCACGGGGAAAGTTCAAAAGCGTGCCTGCGATTGGCGAAAATTGCACGGCTCGGGAGATGCGCAAAGGTAGAGCGCTGACGTCAGATCTGATGAAGACAATAGATGGTAATCTTACTATTTTAGATTTCTAGGGCTTATATTATACTACTTCGCTAATCACTTATTACTGATGTAACAAGCGATTGATATGAGAATAAGAATGGGAAATATTATTTATTCATATAAACTGCATCAGTAATAAGAATAAGAAGTTCTTTATTAGCACACACAATCAATATATACAGTACACGGACATTATAGCGACACGAACAAAAGATAAAGTAAAATAACAAAAAATATATATATAATAATAAACGGAAAACATTAAGATTGCGCGGCTAATTAGGTCCCAGGTAATGTTAATGAAACAATAATATTATAGAATACTGCCAACAATACTGCCAGTGCCGATCTATATAAGAATGAGAAATCTTTTTTATTCATATTAATTACATCAGTAATGTTTATGAGACGTCTATATAAAACAAATGAATCTACCTCCGGTTCGGAACCTATAACCTATAACACAGAAGATACCGGCACGAAACTCAGCGCTGACGTTACATCTAATGAAGACAATAGATGCTAATCTTACTATTTTCTATTGCTGGGGCAAGCTAGTATTGCCGATCGATATGAGAATGAGAAATCGTCTATATAAAACATGAAGCTACCTTCGGTTCGAAACCTATAACCACATAGAGGATACCAGCAAAAAAACTTAGTAGTTTCTTTTACAAAGCTAAACTTAATGCAAATTTTTCACCGGATTTTGATTTTTTTGGTCTGAGCTTACAACGAATGTAGCGTACTGTTAATATCACTTATGAAAAGTAACTACAATTCGAAAATAGATCTTATTATCGTATCATCAGTCCGTTTGACGATCTACATAGCCGAGAGGTGAGCGGGCCGGACTTTGGCGACGCGCCATTTCTGTGGTCCTGGGATCGATCCCCGGTCGGGTCAATATGGCAGAACGAACTTTTCTACATTGTATCGGGTCTCGGTGTTGTGGTGCCGTCGTTGTTTCTGATTTCTGTAACACAAGTGCTTAAGCTACTTACTATAGAATCAGAGTAATGTATGTGATTTTTTCCAATATTAAATATTTATTTATTTAGTGTTGTTTCTGTTTTTTCAATTTATTTAGAGAATATGCATAATATATAAATATGTATTACTTAATCTTAATCTATATGATTAAATAAGTAATACATATTTATATATTATTAATCTATATGAAGAAACCGGTGGAGGCAGATCGTCCGTTCCAGATGCAACCAACATGCTGACCACGATCCTCAGATATGAGGGACCGACCAAAGAGAATCTATATGAATAATAAGATTTGCTTTTTGACTGTAGATCACATCTCGACAGCCCCCACTATAGTCTGTACCAGTTCTAGAATTGAATTCCCTTAATTTATCGGCAACTCGTTGAGGTCTGAGGCCTGACCCTAGCGGCAGCGATCAGTCTTAGCAATTAATCACTAACCAAACTGGGACGTGGAAAGGTCGCATCGCAATGGGACCAAGTTAATGGCGGCAGCGTTACCGCACCTAATGTGTTCCCAAGAAAATTCGCCTTGTTAAAGTTTCCACCTCTAACCACTTGCTACTACCCTGGTACATTTTTCCAGTTTGCATGTATTTTAGTACCAACGAGATAACATTGTACCTATATGGGCATAAATAGACGCAAGAAATAGAGCGAAACCAAACCATTTTATTCGACAATGCAAAACGATGGGTTGTTATTTATTGATGTATATATCTGTCTGTCTGTATGTGGTACCGAGGCTTCCAAAGAAATGAACCAATTTTGATTTGGTTTTGTTTTGTTGGAAAGGCTAATTATTTGGGAATACTTTAACTAATGTTTTATGGAAATTAGTAGTGTTGGATTACATTTTTTTTCACATTTTATCGAGTTGCCGGTACATAATTAAAAAGTTTATTTTTTTGTGTCTTTATTATAATCTTGAACGCCTTTTAAGTTATTTCAGCAGAATTTATCTACCTTTTTTGATTGCGGACCCCAAAAAAACCCAAAACCTTATTTATGGATAGTAATACTTTATACGAGGCATTTGCTAAAAACGTTTCAAACTCGTAGCCTGTTGGAAAAAAAAACGTGTAGTAATTTTTGACACATTACAAATCGATAATAATGTATCAAAAATTATTATCCGTAATTTAGAACAGATAGTTTTTCAAATTAAATGAATCTGCACTTTTACTTTGTTTAAAGTTTGTACGTAAAGTAATTTTTTTAGTGGAAGAATTGTTGGTTGTCCTATGTAAATACAACTAGCAGTCCCGGCGAACTTCGTTTCGCCTTAAAGATATTTTCCCGCTTTTCTGTTGAAATTTTTCAAATTTTATCAAGGATCCCTAATTTTGTAGCCTATGTTAAATTGGAAGAATGTACCATTATATTGGTGAAAGAATTTTTAAAATCGGCGCAGTACTTCTTGAGCCTATTCACTACAAACATACAAAAATAGGTACAAATCTTTCCTCTTTATAATATTAGTGTAGATAAAACAAAAATCACTTCATCATATAAATTTAGGCCAAAGATTCTATCTGAAATTTCATTTTGGTAAAACATCAAAGGTACATGCTATCAATTTGTGGTATTAAAATTCGTAAGTGAAAGACCGCAAGACATGTGTGATAACGCGGTCGCACTTGAACTTGCCGATAACAGCTCAATTCGGTTAACCTACATACATTCGCATTCGGTCGCGACTTGGACGAGACTTCATACGCTAATGGTTAGGGTTGCCATCAATTGGTTTTTAAAACTGGGACTGAATGGGATAGTGGGGTGAAATGAACCACGGAGTGATAGGGTCATTTCGGGATAGGAGTGACAGTGTTTTTAGTTTGGTTTGTGCCAATAGAAAAGGAACCATTATTTAGAAAGTAACCTTAAACATTTTGTCATAGTCTAAAGTTTTTTTTGTTAAAATGAAACCGATCCATCCAATTTATAAGGGACAGATTTTTTTTCAACTTAAGATTTTTTTTTCTTATTACGATAGCACCTTTGGGATATCTCCTTTCTAACTAAAAATAACCATTAAAATTAATTCGTAAAAGAAGAAGTTACCCGCGAACACTCATTAAAAATATTACGACTGAATCGAGATACCTCTTATAATTTTTTGAGGTCGGTTAAAAAACATGCTTCGCTATACATATATAACTAGCGACCCGCCCCGGCTTCGCACGGATGTAATGTAAATACTAAGAAATATTGGCTTTTCGATTCTTTATTACACATAAAAACCTTCCTCGGGAATCACTCTATCTATTTAAAAAAACCGCATCAAATCCGTTGCGTAGTTTTAAAGATTTAAGCGTACATAGGGATATAGGGACAGAAGAAGCGACTTTGTTTTAAACTTGTAGTGACGATGTAGCTATCTATCCCAATATATATACATACATATCACAACCTATTTTCTTTTAAGATACCTACTGGACAGACTTCCTCCTACTTACTCTTAAATGTTTTAAATTTTTCATATATAAGCGACTAAAGTATATAAGTTTTTGAAATCTAAAATTTTGATTATCAATTTTCCACTTATTATAAGGGTTAGAACCAAATCTCTGTTTGATATTTATTTTAAAAATTTAATAAATTTTTCACACCCTGTCTTGGCTTTTTTAAGTCTTGTTTAACTGTAATGTTTTAAATACATTTTATACTCAATACTTTTTTGGGTTCTTGTCACTTCTAATGTTTGAATGTTTGAACACAGACAGGGGCAATAAAATAAAAATCCGCTTTTTCAGACCAAAATCTGGAAACCCTAGTCGTGGCCTGCTGAGCCTAATTAACTTGTGCATTCATTTTAATTTGGCCATTGTATATCTTATGATACCTCATTCATTGGACTATAAATGGTTAAACCTGTCAAATCTGGGTTATCCGACCAATTTGAGATATTTGGTGCGAGCGAGAAGCTACTCGTGATTTATGTAGTTTGATTTTGTTTATTACAATAAAGCAATAGGGATTTTGAGTGGCTAGTTAATTGAAATACTTTTAAATCCTGTCACAATATAACCTATGACGTCACAATTTATTGTGTCGATATGTGGGGTGTTCCAATAACAAAATTAAAGTAATTTGTCACCCTTGACCTAGGACCTCATTACTACTTAACATCAGATGGGATTAAGTCAATCTTGAAGTGCAATAAAAATAAAAATGGTATTACAAAAAACAGTGATTAGTCTCCAACCTCAAAGATGACGTTATGATAAATGTTGACGACGCTCGCTCGTCATATGTTACGCAATGTCAAGTTCAAGAATAAAGGTAGATAACATTTGGTCGTAAAGTTGAGCAACTGTTTCTGTGGTCGGTCGGTCGTGTATGCGTCATTTGTACATGTTTTAAATACTTATAACGACAAATTCAACTAAATACAATTATTTGCGATGATCTCTTCATCGCTTTAATAGAATATTTTTCCTTTTTATATCCTACTAATATTATTATAAATAAATATTGGACAACATCACACACATTGCTCTGATTCTGTGGTAAGTAGCGTGAGCACTTGTGTTACAGAAATCAGAAACAACGACGGTACCACAACACCCAGACCCGAGATAATATGGAAAAGTTCGTTTCCCATATTGACCCGACCGGGGATCGAACCCGGAACCTCTGAGATGGCGCTCGCCAAAGTCAGGCCCGCTCGCCTCTCGGCTACGGAGATTACAGATAGATTAAAACTTTAATTCTAATTTAAATATTCATAATTAGTAATTTTTGTTAGTTTCGTCTAACTTATTTAAATAATTATGGAATCGTATTGTTTAATATTACTCTCATCCCCTCTTATTTTCTAAGCAGAAGTAGCTTATATCTGTTCTAGAGGTTCAACGTATACCTATACCAAATTTCATCAAAATCGGTTCAGTAGGCGTGAAAGCCGAACATACAAACAGACAGACAGTGTTACATTCGCATTTATAATATTAGTATGTAAACTGTCCAACTTTACCCATCCTTACCCGACTTCACAGCAAGCTGGGATAGATCAATAAGAAACAGATAAGCCTCCTATATTTGGCGACCAGTTGCGCCCAGTGGTAAGTAAGTCTCAGCGTACAACGAAACATTACAATTCTAATTAACGGTGAAGACTACGCAAGTCTTTTAAAAAAGTAGCAAGGCTAGAATACTAATCATCATCATCATCATCATCAGCAGCCTGTTGCAGTCCACTGCTGGACATAGGCCTCTCCAAATATTCGCCACTTCGCTCGATTTTCGGCTACTCTCATCCAGCTGCTGCCAGCCGTCCTGCACTACGTTTACCGAGGGTGGTCTCCACTCCAGAACTCGTTTACCCCAACGGTTGACAGCTCTGCGGCTGATATGGCCAGCCCACTGCCACTTCAGCTTGCTAATCCTGTGAGCTATGTCGATGACTTTAGTTCTCTGCCGGAGCACCTCATTATGGATTCGATCCCTTAGAGAAACACCGAGCATAGCTCTTTGCCCGCTGAGTGACTTTAAGTCTGTGAACCAGTCATGTCATCAGTGTCCACGTCTCGGCTCCATATGTCATAACAGGTAGAACGCACTGATTGAAGACTTTTGTCTTTAGGCACTGTGGGATGGACGATGAGAAGACTCGACCTAGTTTCCCAAACGCTGCCCAATAGAAGACTAATACTGAAGTTTAATTAGTCGAGGTCCTGGAAATAGGTTACTTTTCGTTATAAGCAATATTGATTATAAATATAGCTTATGTAACGCAGGGTGATGCAGCTTTTCAGTTTATTATTTATTTATTTAAAAACATTATTGCACAAAAAAAAAAGTACGGAAGGTGGACTTAATGGGAGCATTCTCTACCAGTCATTCGTTGGGTCATGCAGATAGTTCGTTTATGGGTGCGGTAACAGTAAAAATGTGAGTGAATAATTCATAACAAACATACGAAAACAGAAATGTTTCCTCTTTACAACGTTAATGTAGATACATTTCATGCATCGCCACGATAAGCTCGGCTCAAATCTGTGCAACTTATGCCAGGTTCCAATATTTGAAAAAACGATCCGTTCCTAGTTACAGATAGTAATTAATTATCCGAGGTAGTAAAAACTACCAACGGACGACTTATGACAGCTGATATGGAAAGTAAGTAAGTAAGTAAACTTTAAGGGCATTTGATTTTCAGATAATCATTCATTCCAATATTTACAAAACGAATCGTTCTAGTTATGGATAGTAATAAATTGTACGAGGCGTAGTCTAAAAACGACCGACTGACGACTGATGACAGCTGATATGGAAAGTAAATTTAAAATTAACGACTCGTAGAAAAACCGATAGTCATTTTCGACACATTACGAATAGTAAGATATTGGAATAGGGCTTTAATGCTTGCCTTAATTCACTAGGCATTAAGTTATCCTGTTGGACTTGTGCATTTTTTAAAGTTGTTTTTTGTGCAAATTAATATAGATTGTTTAAGAGAGGTAGGACATAGCGATTTATCGCTAGGAGCAGCCCGACTGGTGAAATACCTCCCCTTTACAGAAGACCGCAGCCAAATAACAATCACTTCTGTGTTGTTGTGTTCCTGCGTGTGAGTAAGGTTTCCAGAGCTCCTGGGGGGTACTACGTTAGTAGCAGGGGTCAAGCCTTCAAGGTAAGGGCGACAAGTCCATTAACAGATTTATTATGCTGTATGTGTCGCCCTTAAGCTAGAATCTCATTGCCACTTAACATCATGTGGGATGAGGTCAATCAAGTGTAATATAAAAAATAAATATATATGAATCAATCAATACTAGTACAGACTCTACTACTGTACTTTCTTCCTTACAGCACTAGCCGGGCCTAAGCCTCAGTAGCGCCGTGTAAAGGTCAGGTGCAAGGCGCGGCACATTTCACTCGTCGTGTGTAAAGGTCACACTGACCTTTCTCCATTCATATTCGAGACCTCAGAACCGATGTTTGTTGTAAATCTTTGAGTGTAAATGTCAGGGACCGGTTTGGGATGGGTACTGGGTTCAAGTGCAGGGAAGTGTGTTAAGGGTTTTGGTAGAGGAGTGTGGCTTTAATGTTGTAAATAGTAATGATAAGGTTGGAACTGTCTGATAGTATTGAGTGTTCTTTTTCATATTATGGTCATTTCGAAGAGAGGCGAGCGTGCTAGACTTTGCTTTCGCTCCTCTCCGAGGTCCCGGGTTTGATTCTCGGTCGGATAAATGTGGAAAAAAGAATGTTATAAATTGTCTCGGGTTTTGTGTTGTGGTCTCGTCTTTATTTCAGATTTCTGTAACACAATTGATCTACTACTACAGAATCAGAGCAATGTGAGTAATTTATTGAAATTATATGAATTTCTGTAATAGGAGAGTGGGCAAAAATACCATATTATTTTTAGTACCTTTAACAGCTATCAATAAATATAAGACACATATTTTTCATTTTCTTAATTTTTTTTTTTTTTATAAATAAATAACTAATAAATAAATAAATATTGGACAACATCACATACATTGCTCTGATTCTGTGGTAAGTAGCTAAAGCACTTGTGTTACAGAAATCAGAAACAACAAAGGTACCACAACACCCAGACCCGAGACAATATAGAAAAGTTCGTTTCCCATATTGACCCGACCGGGGATCGAACCCGGAACCTCAGAGATGGCGCGACGCCAAAGTCCGGCACGCTCGCCTCTCGGCTACGGAGGTCGTCGTGTAATTAATAAACAAATACTTTAATAAAACGATGCCATGTTGCGGGATGGGGGGTTCGTTACGCCATTGGATAATAAATACCTATTGATAACGTCGTGCAACAATTCAATTCAATGTTTGGCGTTATTTTTTAATTGCGTAGCAAATTTGACGACCTCCGTAGCCAAGAGGCGAGCGGGCCGAACTTTGACGTCGCGCCATCTCCTGAGGTTCCGAGTTCGATCCCCGGTTCGGGTCAATATAGGAAATGAACTTTTCTATATTGTCTCGGGTCTGGGTGTAGTGGTACCGTCATTGTTTCTAATTTCTGTAAGACAAGTGCTTTAGCTACTTACCAAAGAATTAGAGCAATGTATGTAAGATGTGGTCCAATATCAAAAAAGATGTAATCATATTTTTCGATAATCTAACAGACGGACTAAAAATATTTTTTTAGTAAGGTTGTTCTATTGTTAAGTTCGATAAGTATGATATTTGTAGTTGTACTATATCAACCTTGACGGAACACCACCGATGCTTTGAAACTCCTCCGTAGCGCGTAGACGCGGCGCGTACGCAGTGCACTGTATCAACCTTGACGGAACACCACCGATGCTTTGAAACTCCTCCGTAGCGCGTAGACGCGGCGCGTACGCAGTGCACTCTATCAACCTTGACGGAACACCACCGATGCTTTGAAACTCCTCCGTAGCGCGTAGACGCGGCGCGTACGCAGTGCACTCTATCAACCTTGACGGAACACCACCGATGCTTTGAAACTCCTCCGTAGCGCGTAGACGCGGCGCGTACGCAGTGCACTCTATCAACCTTGACGGAACACCACCGATGCTTTGAAACTCCTCCGTAGCGCGTAGACGCGGCGCGTACGCAGTGCACTCTATCAACCTTGACGGAACACCACCGATGCTTTGAAACTCCTCCGTAGCGCGTAGGCGCGGCGCGTACGCAGTGCACTCTATCAACCTTGACGGAACACCACCGATGCTTTGAAACTCCTCCGTAGCGCGTAGACGCGGCGCGTACGCAGTGCACTCTATCAACCTTGACGGAACACCACCGATGCTTTGAAACTCCTCCGTAGCGCGTAGACGCGGCGCGTACGCAGTGCACTCTATCAACCTTGACGGAACACCACCGATGCTTTGAAACTCCTCCGTAGCGCGTAGACGCGGCGCATACGCAGTGCACTATATCAACCTTGACGGAACACCACCGATGCTTTGAAACTCCTCCGTAGCGCGTAGACGCGGCGCGTACGCAGTGCACTCTATCAACCTTGACGGAACACCACCGATGCTTTGAAACTCCTCCGTAGCGCGTAGACGCGGCGCGTACGCAGTGCACTGTATCAACCTTGACGGAACACCACCGATGCTTTGAAACTCCTCCGTAGCGCGTAGACGCGGCGCGTACGCAGTGCACTGTATCAACCTTGACGGAACACCACCGATGCTTTGAAACTCCTCCGTAGCGCGTAGACGCGGCGCGTACGCAGTGCACTGTATCAACCTTGACGGAACACCACCGATGCTTTGAAACTCCTCCGTAGCGCGTAGACGCGGCGCGTACGCAGTGCACTGTATCAACCTTGACGGAACACCACCGATGCTTTGAAACTCCTCCGTAGCGCGTAGACGCGGCGCGTACGCAGTGCACTGTATCAACCTTGACGGAACACCACCGATGCTTTGAAACTCCTCCGTAGCGCGTAGACGCGGCGCGTACGCAGTGCACTGTATCAACCTTGACGGAACACCACCGATGCTTTGAAACTCCTCCGTAGCGCGTAGACGCGGCGCGTACGCAGTGCACTGTATCAACCTTGACGGAACACCACCGATGCTTTGAAACTCCTCCGTAGCGCGTAGACGCGGCGCGTACGCAGTGCACTATATCAACCTTGACGGAACACCACCGATGCTTTGAAACTCCTCCGTAGCGCGTAGACGCGGCGCGTACGCAGTGCACTATATCAACCTTGACGGAACACCACCGATGCTTTGAAACTCCTCCGTAGCGCGTAGACGCGGCGCGTACGCAGTGCACTATATCAACCTTGACGGAACACCACCGATGCTTTGAAACTCCTCCGTAGCGCGTAGACGCGGCGCGTACGCAGTGCACTGTATCAACCTTGACGGAACACCACCGATGCTTTGAAACTCCTCCGTAGCGCGTAGACGCGGCGCGTACGCAGTGCACTGTATCAACCTTGACGGAACACCACCGATGCTTTGAAACTCCTCCGTAGCGCGTAGACGCGGCGCGTACGCAGTGCACTATATCAACCTTGACGGAACACCACCGATGCTTTGAAACTCCTCCGTAGCGCGTAGACGCGGCGCGTACGCAGTGCACTATATCAACCTTGACGGAACACCACCGATGCTTTGAAACTCCTCCGTAGCGCGTAGACGCGGCGCGTACGCAGTGCACTATATCAACCTTGACGGAACACCACCCATGTTTTGAACTTGAGACCATTTTAAATTATCAACTTTATTCGTGTGCGCAAAAATACAATTCATAGAATATAAAATGAATGCCTATTTCCCTTGGTCACGCCATCACGCGTGATCGGCTGGAACAATTTCACTTTTTTATAGTTGTGTTTGTTATTGTCAGGTGAAGATTCTTATGAAAAAAAAAATATATAAAATTAAATAGTCGTCGTTAAGACAGGGCAACATCTGTCTGGTCAGCTAATTAATAAAATGAACTTAAAATTAAAGTTCAGAAATATGTATATTTGGATGTTTGCCAATATCTAGTTTTATGTCGTTTCAAAGTATTGTCGAGACTGAAGTAAATAGTTCACTTTAACAAGTGACTTGACCCTCAATGTGCGGATGAATGCAGTCGAGATATTTAATTCATCATTTACCTACTTTACTTCATCTTATTATTAAGTGACCAACTTATTTATTGAGCAAAAAGTGTTATGTCTATATAATGTACCTATTATATCATTTTCTGTATTTCGTTTTTATGTAACATATGACCAAACACCCTTCTTTTTACATCGGTGGTTAGAACTAATAGTCAATTAAAAAAATCAGCTCTATATCTCCATTCCAAGGTTGACTCTTTTTATCCGCTATAAATGTACTTTTGTATTCATTTCTGCTTTAATTCCATTGACATTATTTGCTCACTATGTACTTACTCACAATAAAACAGATGACGTCAAATCTCGTTTCAAATACTTACTCAAGTCCACAGTATAAGCAGTCGTCTGCTTGCTATCGCCGGCTCGGTGAAATCAAACCTCTCCACGTAAGTGGGTTGGTGAAAGAATCCACGGTGTCGTGCGTGCGCGCAGCGACACTTTTTGTGCGCGGTTGACATACGCAGCTGGTTTAGTGTTAAGGAAAAAATTACTAATGGATGAGATGTGGTGCTTGAGGCGTGGTGGTGGCAGCGGAAACGATGCGATCAGCTTCCTTTGTAATATAAACTAATAGCCCAAAACTATAATACTTACTATACTTGTATGAAATAGTTGTAATTCGCTGTGTGTATTAAGTAAAAGTAATAAGGTTTTTGATGGTATTTAGTTAGGTATTCACAGTTACCTAACATATTAGGTTCGTTTATGCCTTGTTATTTCAATTTATTTCAATAGTTACGGATAGTAATAAATTATACGAGGCGTAAGTTAAAAACGACCGACAGACGACTGATGACAGCTTATACGGAGAGTAAATTTGAAATTAGAATTAACGACTCGTAGAAAAACGGATTGTCATTTTTGACACATTACGAATCGTAAAATATTGGACCCAGGCATTAATTTATAGATAGTTAAAGAAGAAAAAAAATTCGTAATATTTTTGTTCGTAGTACATCACGCAGCACTTCTTCAACTATTTTTCTTTAGCGAATTCGATTATACTTTGAAGCAATATCAGTTTATGCCAAAGTAGCGATCGAAGGAATTTTGAAGGATTATATAGCCTTAGCTATTGATACAATTAAAGTTCAGTTCAAGGCACAATCGGGTATAAACTATTAGTGACTCTTGATGTCATATCAATAAGTTACAATATTATTGATACCTCAAAACCAGTCAATACTATTAGACTATCAAATAAAGATTAACTAAGAATTTATAATATAGACAGTATCGAATCTAATGTATCGACCGTCTAAAACAATAGATATTATCTTTCGTGATAGTCATTTTCAGACGATATCCATTGAAAATTCCGCAACACCAATTCTTATCTCAGACTGAAAAGTATAACTTATTGATCTAACTCTTTAAAATTATAAAAAATGCAACTATGTTTGCCTTAATTTCATAACAGATTGCTGCTAGCTTTAATAGTGCTAAATTCACACAATTGAAGAGGATATTGGTAATATTTCGTTTTATTATTTGCAGACTTCCTGTACTAGGCACGAACTGACCGAGTGATTTGGTAAGTTAACTGTTATAATCATGCTACTGATGATATTTGATTGAATCTTATTGACTAGCCAACAATATTTTATTCAGCGGCAAACAATCAATTACAAGGTAATTTTAGGATTCCGTAGCCGAATGGCAAAAAACGGAACCCTTATGGATTCTTCATGTCTGTCCGTTCGTCACAGTCAATTTTCCAAGTTTCCACACCACTTATATTGATTTTTTTTTATTAATTTTAGTTTGAATTTTTTGTAAGCTAGGTTAGGTCTAGGTGTTATCTTAAGTTTATTTGTTTTGTTTATGGTAATTTTAATTTCAATATATATTTAAAATATATTGTTTTAAAATATTCATAAATGTTTGTTTATAAGTTTGTCATTCTTGTTTCAATGAGTGTTAATAATCAGAAATAAAAAAGAAAGATTTAGCTCTTATAGTTACGGAAATTAACTATAGATTATAGATAATAAATAAACGTACGTCACATACATTGCTCTGATTCTGTGGTAAGTAGCTTAAGCACTTGTGTTACAGAAATCAGAAACAACGACGGTACCACAACACCCAGACCCGAGACAATATGGAAAAGTTCGTTTCCCATATTGACCCGGCCGGGGATCGAACCCGGAACCTCATAGATGGCGCTCGCCAAAGTCAGGCCCGCTCGCCTCTCGGCTACGGAGGTCGTCAAACAAACCTTTTCAAGATAACAACGATCACAGTTAATAAACCAATCCAAATTGAACTCTGTAATAAGTTTGATTAGACTCGCAATTACCACTTCTTTTGAATAAGCACTAGGTTATGAGAGCCCCAGTCTAACCTCAAGCTAAGGTCAAATACAGACGCTTGGATTACATAAGTGTCTCTGGCGAGCCATGACCAAACGAACAAATTATTGCTGATCAGAATTAAGTACCTGATTAGTTTGTGCAATTTTTAGCTCCTGACTAATGAAAAGGTGATTAACAATAACTAATCGTGTTTGGCAGTAAAACAAAGGGCTTCAACGAGTATTTGGTTTGTTGGTTTTTACAATTTTGATAACTCAAACATTTCTTTATTCAAGTAGGTTACATATAACACTTTTGAATCGTCATTGAATACAATGCAAAGTGATTATAATTCCGGTTCGGAACCTACATCTACCGAGAAGACACTGGTAATAAACTCAGCAGATTAGTTATAGTAGCAGTATCTAACTTATGCATAGCTATATTTAGACCGAGTCATATAGTTTTATTTTGATGAGTGAAAAAAGCATTAAGTATATAGTGTGATAGTGCTTTACGCCGCATTTAAAATATTTAAAGATACCTGCAGAAAAAAGTTTTAATTTCCCCTTGCGGTGTTGGGGTCGAACCCACGACCTTAACGTATCGCGTGTGCTGCTCTTCCAACTGAGCTTACTGCAAGTTATCGTAGGCGATGATTTTTTCTGCTGCGGTGGGCCGCTATTACATCAAATTTACGGAATAATAAGAAACAGTCCGCTAACAGGCCTAGCATACGCAATATTTCAAATGTATCGCATGAGACGACAAAAGTTTCGATACTGTTGATTGGCTAATAGCACACCGCACTCGTATTTTTAGCCTATCAACACCTGACGTACTGACTCCAGTCGATTTTGACGTTTGTTAAGAGCGCGATTAAATTTAGTCGCATTGCGTATGCTAGGCCTGTAAATCTCTTGTCAAATCCTTTTCATGTAAATTATTGTACATTTCAAAATTTTCAAATTTCGTGTCCTGTTTATAAAACTATTTGAAATTATGTTTACTGTTTGTATTGTTTATAATTTACTTATATTTGCTGTTGTTCTTTGTATGGTTATGTAATAAAACTAACTTGACGTAACTTTTATACACGCCACTCACAAGGTTTCGCCTGAAAACCAGCGCTGATGTGGCACTGTGCTGCAGCAGCTCATGCTGAGGCTGAGACCTTATTGGCACATTATCATTTAAATAATTTTGAACCTACTGTATGTAAAAAGTTTGTGTGAGCCAATAAATGTTTTTTCTTTCTTTCTTTCTTTCAAATGTAATACAGTAAATTATTGGATTGCGTTAAAATATAAACCAAATTCGAAAGTTATTAATGTTTATATTGAACGATTTGTATACCTCGTATCTTGCATCTATTAAACAGTTGTCTTGCAACGAAGAAAGAGGAAGCGATACTCGTAAAATGATATTGATCGAGCAATTAAGCGCTTAGCCGACATTTTATGAACTAATAGAAAGCGCAGGCATGGTTGTATTTGTCTGTCCGTGCATATTCGATTCGTTTGACAAGAATTGACCGTTTCATGTGGCTTGAGAAGTATTGGCGATTTTATATTATTTTGACACGAGTGGACACATACCAATAAGTTCGAAACTGCTACTATAACTAATCTATTGATTATCTTACTTGTGTCTTCCCGGTAGAGTAGGTTCCGAACCGACTGGAGAATCACTAACTTCGCATTGTATTCAATGGCGAATTACAAGTGTTATATGTAACTTACTTGAATTAAGAAATATTTGATGACCTCCATAGCCAAGAGGCAAGCGGGCCAGACTTTAGTGTCGCGCCAACTCTGAGGTCACGGGTTCGGTCCCCGGTCGGGTCAATATGGGACACGAACTTTTCCATATTATCTCGGGTCTGGGTGTTGGGGTACCGTCGTTGTTTTTGATTTCTGTAACACAAGTGCTTATGCTCCTTACCTCAGCATAAGAGCAATGTAGGTATATGATGTTGTCACATATTTATTTATTAGTTAGTTCTCACTTTGAACCCTACGCAGAAGGCAGGGCTACCAATAGCACCGCCAATGCAAACACATCCCTACCCATCTATTATCTAAGCCATTTTTTATTTGCCCTCCATCGAGAAAGCGCGGCTCCGCAAAAACTGCGCTCTATGTCAATTTTCACATCCGACTTTCTTCGCCTGAGAACCTGGTCTCGCGTCTTTGTTTGCGACCAAGGTGACCCACTTACGGGGCTATTTTTAGAAAAGCTGGCATTGAGCGTGCGAACTGATCTATTGAAGGACGCAGTTGATCACCGATTGGATTGTGTGTTATTGTTTTCTAGGGAAAGAGTGCTAGAAAAGGTGCGATGCATAGATATCGTAAACTGCGAACTAAGAAAAGTAAGTAATGAGGTCCTAGCTTAAGGGCGACTAGTACAACCAATACGTAGGATAAGAAAACATTCTTGTACATCCTATTTGCCCAACCTGAGGACATTCAAGCTTAAAATTATAGGAAAAAACTAAACATTCTAGAATTCACCCGGCTGAAGGAGTTACTTTAAATAAGAGGCGAGTCACAATAAATCTAATAGGTCACGATCACTAGAACTGCACACCTTCTGTTCTTTCGTTTGCGAGCTACAATGCCACAGACAGACACGTCAAATTTATAACATCCCTCTCGTTCTTCCGTCGGGATGTAAAAGAAGGGTTACATTGGATGGATTTGTGTTGTATATATCTTTTAATTCAATAACTGATCGCGAAATTCGGCGAAGCAGAATGTTGCGACCAAGTTTGGTACTTTCATCACTGGTGTAAGGTATAAATTACATTAAAAAGTACTTACTTTTCTCTCGAAGACTTGTCTTCTGCCGTGTTCGTGAAGTGAATTGGGATACAAACCTTAAGATTATACGAACAAGCTCCAAGTTTTCCAGGATGACGTAAAATTTTTCTGTTTCTTTAAAATATTTAAGTTTGTACGAGAATTGGAACCAAGAAATTTCTTTGCTTGGATTAAATGGAAGGCCTCGCAGATCGTAGAAAAATGCAACTCTTTAATGTTATTTTTTTTGTTTGCATATCATTAAATATCACGATATCATTAAACACTGTATGCGTTACATAAGTAAGGTACGAAGTATTTTATAAAGAAAACAGTTTTTTCTAAATATATCTAACCTTTAGTAAATCTTTATCTTGAGTTACTACATACTAGCAACAACAAGATTTTTTTGATTATGTTGATCATTCTAAATCCTACTGATTTAAATTTTTTAATTAACACCAGAAAACCATGATTTTATTACTCATTTTCGTATTATGGAGTTTAATGAAACCCAAAAAGTATCGTTAACAAAAATCTCGTTTATTTTACATTAATTTACAATTTACTTAAAATGGAATTGAAAACCTCTTTAAAAAATATAACATTTTTCATCTTAATTTAATTGTAACGTATTCCAAAGTGCGTAGAAGCGCCACGCGAAAGGATTTACAATACGAATAATTACAGTAATATTACAATTAAAAATAAATACTTACGGCTAACATCTATCAGCTAGCAAAAGGTACTTTTAAGGTCTAACTACACACGCCGAGGTAAACGCCGCGGGTAAAACACCGCGAAGCAAGCGTTTTTAAAACGCTTGATCGAGCGAAGTTATTTAACATTATTTAAAATAGGGTACACATTTTTGCGCATCCAGTTGTTATTATAATTAATGTTTTTGAGATTTATCAATGTTTTGTGACCTATCATGATTTTATCAATGTATCTTGGGTTAAAATTGATATGGTTACCATATGACATACTATTAAATTTGCAGATATTTTTTTTGTTAAATAAAGCGAGCGAACGTTTAACAACCGCGTATTTGCCTCAGCGTGCATGGCAACCGCTCTCTACCTGCGAAGACAGCGCTAAAAAGCGCGTCCCGACGCGTTCAGCCGACAAAAGCGCTGAGCTAAGCGAGCGAGCTGAGCGCTGCTATGGACTTAACTTTTCATGAAAAAAAATCTGGCTTATTTTATGTAACATTGTGCTAAACGCACTATAATAATAAATTACTGGCTGGTAAGAAAAAGCTTACAGTAGCACAACAAATTGGCAGTGTACACAAGCCTTTTTAAAGTCAGTCATTTTAATTTTACAACGCACTTTCACCAACTGAAACTGTAGCTTTGGAAGTCCACAATCATTTTCACCGGCTGAACGCATCTTTTTAACTAAATCCACCAAAACAAATGAAAATGGAATGTCTAGGAAGCTTATAATATAAGGCGATAATTTCCTATGAATAAATTCATGAGTGTATAAGTTCATTAGTTGAAAATGAAATACATTTGTTGATGGAGCAATACGTCAAATAATGAGTATTGATGAAGTGTTAATTTAGTGAATGAATAATGGTCAATGAGTAGGGATGAATGAATTAATTACGTCTTAGTGTGATGTTTATGTATGGGTTAGTAAAGGTAATGATAAATGTTAATGTCATGGTTTTAATTAGATTACATCTATGAATTTCATTTAATTAAGTTTTTTAAGGGCTCACACAAAGTGTGTTAGGGAATTGATTATTTTGTTTTTTAGCCTTAACTCTAGAATAAATCAAATCTATAAAAAAGGCTATCAATCTGTTTAAATTTATTTTCCATGCGTGTTTGGCCTTCTTTTTCAGCTATGCAAAGTTAGTGCCCATGAAAAAATATAAAAAATGTTGCACCACATTTTAGGAAACCTACATCAAAATATAATATCGGCTGGCTATTTCTGTCGATCGGAACGCGCACGATGATTAAACACTGTCCTAATTGTATGACGGCGGTTGTGCAATAGCGGATTGGTACTATTAGTGCAGTGAATTTTATTTTTTTTCCGTCCGCTTCCCGGACGCGAGTTCCGCCCGTTTGCGTGCGCCCGCGCATCGCGAAGGACTGAAGGTACGCTTCGTACGCTCGATTGATGAGTGATTATTTAATCATGTTTTTTTTATTGGATAAACATGAGATAAAATTACTGGTTATAATGATGGGATTTAGTAAAGGAAATTTAAAAAAGAGGAGACGACAATTGAAATGAAAGTTTTCTAAATTTGTGATGATATTGTTTCTTAACAAAACGATGATTGCTTATCACTTTATTTATCAAAATTTGCAATTAATTTTGTGGCAATGAAATGTTAATAACTGTTGCTGTATTATATTATTTTCATGAGTTAAAATATGAATTTCATTACTTATTACTATGATGCAAAATGTGAATTGTGTACATTAGCGTGATTGGCTTCAATGATAAATATTAATAACCATTTTTCGTGTTGTAATATATAATTGTAAAGGATATCCATTGCATAGCAATTACTAAATATAAGTGAAAAGAAAATCATGTTAATGATTTAAAAATACGAAAATAAATGGTATTTTAATTGTTTTTGTTAATGCGGTCAAAAATTAGCACAATTGTAAATTAATATTAATAACAATACAAGATGTATTGTTAGTGCATGATATTTTCTAGGAGTCTACTGAATATTAGCATCGTAATTATTCATTGTTTGAATTGAAACTGAAACTCCTTCAAGACTGACTTATTTAATTATTTATTGAAACGTTTGGTGTTAGCTTTATTATGAAGTTTACTTTAAAAGTTTTACCTTTGTGTAGAATATTTGTGACTGAGGTTTTTATGCATCATACGCAGTTTTCATTTAGAAACTGTTAAAAATTAGAAATTGTGAAGATGAACGAGTTAGGAGATTAAATAATGATGAAAATGAATTGAAAGTTTAAGATTAGATGAAATGGTCTAAGAGAGTTTGTTAGTTAATTATACGATAATTATAATCAGAGAGTTAAACTTTAGCCTCGCAAGCTTTGTCATCTTTGTTTCATTAAATATAATTAAGTACTTAATAATATACAACTGTAAGACTATAATAATAATTTGACTATAAGTAGGTAATCGGAGTAACCATTCACATAAAAAAATATAAATAAAAGATAATATTTCGTTTACGTTTAGTTTTCCTCTACAAGCACATTGTTTTAGCGAATGTCTTATTCCGAGGAGTTTTAAGTACAAACATAAAACCGAAATACTAGAAAATACTTAAACTAACCAGACGGATTAATCTATACAATAATAATAAAGTGGAATGAAAAACTCTAAGTCACAACGGCCATTCATCACACAACAACATTTATAAACAATTATCTACATCAAAATAAGTCTGAAGATCGCTTAAAACTAGTTAACATTGCACTTGTCCTTAGGAATGTTATACTAAGGGTTATTATAAAATAATAATATCTGAACATCGCTCTTAACTAGGTTAGAAGACAATGAATCGCCACGTACGCATGTACACAACTAATAATCCTATAATGAGATTCTACACGAAGTACACCTCAACGCACATTCACACACACAATTAATATCTATAGAAATGCTTCGTTTGAGCTAGTGAGTACTGCAGTCCGCTAGTCCCTCCCGATCCTCTTATGAATCTGTTGATGCTTTATGAGGTGCGCCTTTTGCCGGAACGCCTTCGCGCACACGTCACATCTGAAAGGCTTCTCACCTGTGTGTGTGCGTAAGTGCACCTTTATGTTAGACTTGTTCAAGAACCCCCTATTGCAAATACCGCAGCGGTGCACCGGCTTCTCTTTTCCAAGCAAGCCGCTGAGCTCAGCCGCTGTCGCCGAAGGAAACGCTAGCGAACTCCCGTGAATACTACCGCCGTTGTTTCCTTGCTTCTTCCCTGGTCTGTGCCTTTTGTTACCTTTGATTGAGGGCGTCACTGTCGTCGTGTGTGCGTGAGTGTACCCCAACAACCTATCTGGACTGCATAGACCATCGGGCTTCAAGCCGAGCGCGTAGTGCGACGCATACCGCCCGTTCAAGATGCTCCCGACCCCATCAGTAGTTGACACAGCATTCCCAGGTGGAGAAGAAGTCGATATAACATCCATCCCGTAGCTGGTCGAACTCGGCGCCTCCTGTTTAACTGGTGGTCCATTTTGTAACCGATTCTGAAGCAGCGGCATGTAGCCATGCGTCAACAACGACTGGAGTGTCGAACCTGCCTGGCCTAAATTCTTCTGGAACAATTCCTGGCTTTTGGCGAAATCTTGTCCCGATTTACACGAGAATTCTAGCCCGTGATGGCCCTGTTGTGACTGTGGGGGAGGAGACGTTGGGATGATGAACTCGTTCAAGTCGTGGGGGACGATTTTATCGCCGTGCTGGTTGCATGCTCCCGCGATCCACGCATCGATGTCCATCCAGCTGTCTCTTGAATCGTTTCTTTCAGGGTCTTCTGGCTGTGATGGTACAGTCGTGTCTGCAATGGCGGAGCCAATAATCGCAGCGATGTCCTCTATTGAGCTGATGTCATACATCTCTTGCTTCGGGTTTTCGTCCAAGAGTTTCGCTGGTGGCGAGCAAGATGCAGCGCACGAATCTGCCGCAGACGCTGTGGTCTCGGCGAAAGGCTTCGTATCAGTCAGGAAGGGTTTGACGTCCTCTAATATGTCTGGGGGTTCTGCGTCTCCGGCGCAGGTGGAAGAGGTGACGACATCGTTCTCTCCCCCGTAGCCGCTTTGCGTGGGATAGTTGTTGTTTTCTTCTGGAAGGCGTTGAGCGATCGCGTGGAAGTGGTGGCCTGAGATGCCGTTGATTGAGAGATGTCCGGTGTACCCGGTGAAGGGGGGGAGGGGTTTGAGCTCCGCCAAGGGGGGTGGGGCTAGGAGGGAGTCGAGGAGCTCGTGGCAGGTGGGTGGTGGGGGGGAGGCGTCCAGCTTGGGGTCGAGCCAGCAGGCGCCGAGCAGCAGCTCGTCGGCGCCGCCGGCGACGCCTGCGCACTTCATGCCGCGCCTCACCGCGACACCGGACCCGAGGGACAGCCCGCCACCGCCATACTTCGACGCCGCCACCCTGCCGCGCTATCTGGAACAATTAAATAAAACGTTTAAATAAATAAACATTGAATAACATCACATGAATTGCCCTGTGGTGAGAAGCTAAAGCATATGTTAAAGGTACCACAAAAAACGACGGTACTACGACACCCAGTCTCGAGACAATATAGAAAAGTTCGTTTACCATATTAACACGATCGGGGATCAAACCCGGGACCTCCTAGATGGCGTGATGGCAATGTCTGGACCACTTAAATCTAAAAATTGTATGACATATGAGAGCTAGTACCTTAACATAATATTATGCTGTAATTTGTTTAACATGTCATTGCTTTAAAGGTTCATCTAATAAATACGGCGATTTTTTGGATTTGAAATCCGCCGTTCTGAATATTATACTAAAGTGATAAACCAAATCTGACACACGATTGGTGCAGCGACGACCCGGTTTA
Source organism: Glyphodes pyloalis (assembly GCA_037074685.1). Classification (NCBI taxonomy): domain Eukaryota; kingdom Metazoa; phylum Arthropoda; class Insecta; order Lepidoptera; family Crambidae; genus Glyphodes; species Glyphodes pyloalis. Next base: position 752,495 of record JAYKKO010000030.1, on the reverse strand, counting down.
TTTGAAATTAAATCATTTTAAAACGCAACAGATGAAAAACAGACACTTATTACCTTAATTAGGTACACGTCCAATGATTTTAAAGTGTGAGCGTACTTATTATCTTGTTAATCAGATACCTTATTGGAAAACAGTTTTTTGCCCACTAAAGCAACCTTAGCGCAATAGGCGAGTCACTAATGGCTTCCATTTAGCCGGCGCGCGCCGCTCCGCTCCACCGACCATCGGTGCTGATATGCCAACCAAACTATTTCTGTTTGACTACAAGGCCTATGTTGAGCAAACGAAGGACAAAGCATATTTTTGGCGATTTTCATCACGGCTGATGTAAGATGATTGTGGCAGGTGATGGTGAAATTTTTCTCATGAAGTTGGTCTAGTTTTTTCAGTCTTGACTTTGCCTTTATCAGACAAAACTATTCGATTTTCTATTTCTTAGCTGTTGTTAGCGATTTCGTTTGTGTTAATTCTGGATGAAAAATCCTTTCTGTTCTTTTATCTGAGTAAAAGAAGCGCAAAATACTTTGAGAGGTAGGGCATAGCGATTTATCACTCGAACTGGAGCAGTCCGACTGGTGAAATACCTCCACCTTACAGAAGACCGCAGCCAAATAACAATCACTTCTGTGTTGTTGTGTTCCTGTGTGTGAGTAAGGTTTCCAGAGCTCCTGGGGGGTGCTACGTTGGTAGCAGGGGTCAAGCCTTCAAGGTAAGGGCGACAAGTCCAGTAACAGATTAATTATGCTGTTCTTGTCGCCCTTAAGCTAGGACCTCATTACCACTTAACATCAGGTGGGATGAGGTCAATGAGGGACCGAGGTAGTGGGGCGTGTCAGGTGGCCTGACACGCTCCAGCTGCGTATTTGCGCGGCGAGATGGGCCTTTTGGCGGTAGGCACTGTGGGGGAGCCTGTGTAGAATCCGCAAGGAATCCCGACTCCCCCACAACAGCGCGTTGGCCACCGAGGGGGTTTTAGTCGGTGCGAGCCCGACACACCACTCTCTGTTCCCTGCTGAGAGTGACGGTGCGGTAGGCATTTCCCCCTCGACAAAAAAAAAGAAAAGGACCTCATTACCACTTAACATCAATATGAACATTGAAGTGTAAAATAAAAAAAATAATTATGAGATTCGTTCATTGCGACACAATTTATCGTTTTGTCTCGAGATCAATCTGTCGTCAAATGTGTCACGTGCGTTTTCCTAATCGTCTCCTTTTCCGATTTGTCACACACGCACAGATAAAAGCACGTCAGACTACACTATTTGGACTTTGAACCAACCTTATTGCGTTCGCATAAGATCTAATATCGAGCTGCGAGTGTTTACTATGACTTGCTGATGACGTATCTTAGGCAGTGACTAGCGTTTCCACGCGCACTATAGTACCTCGTCTATATATCTACGAAATTTCACTAAATTCCATTCAAATTCAAATTCAATATTCTTTTACTCATGTAAATTACACCAGTAATATTTATGAAACGTCTTTATAATGCAAATGACGCTACCTCCGGTTCGGAACCTATAACTTACAGAGAAGATCCCGGCAAGAAACTCTGTCGTTCATATTACAAATATAGCTGAACTTATAACTAGTTTTGCACTAAGACATAGCTTAAGATAGTACGATGTAGCTGTACTCTAGAGAGCTTATGTAATATCTTTGATAGCATTAATTATACATGTTACTATTTTTGTATGTTTTTGAAAAGAGTAACTAGCGAGTTTGTTGCCGTTTCTTCTCGATAGAAGCAACATTCCGAACACAGTGGTCTGATCTGACGATTCATAAATGCTTTTGTAAAAGTTTACATGAATAAAGACATTTCCTATTCTATTACTATTAAATTCTATCTTTAGCCCATCTTCATTCGACGAAATTTCAGGTCCGACGAAAACATTGGGCAAAAATAAAATCCGCTCGTTTATCAATTAAATTTCGTTTATCATAGACGATTTTAAATCTTCTTTTCCCTTTATGTTTAATGAATAACTTTTACAATAATTGTTATAGGGCAAGTAAGACCCAACTTCACCCTTATAACAAGTAGCCAAACACCCTATATATCTGGGGCGTGCATGAGTTCATTATATTTAGGAACACCTGTGTATACCTAATTTATTTACCGGTTCAATTTGCTTTTTGCTTTAAAGTGAAATCGAAAATTGACGCTACTTCCGGTTCCAAACCTATAACTTACAGAAAAGATCCCGGCAAGAAACTCTGACAAATAAAGCTGAACTTATAACTAGTTTTATATATGTACAATGTAACTACAGTGAAACCTGGTTAAGTGAGACATCAAGGGACCTGCAATGTCGTTTCACTTATAGAGGTATTCCACTTACCCAGTGTCTCAGATATACAGGTATAAATAAATATCTGTCTCATTTACAGAGGGTTCCATTAATAGAGGTGAGAATACAGGTTATTTCAGTTATACAGGTGCGATCATTAAATAAAATAACGTTTTATGTATCTTGTGCCTTTTCTTTAATGATCGGTCCACATACCGGAATGTTTTTGTTACGAAGTTGCTTAACCCATATTAGCAAACACTGTTCAATTCAGGATATTCTGCTAAACGTACACATTTTTGTTTTCCTTGTCCTTCAGAACATTGTGATTCAATTTTATGTTTACTCTGAATTTCTACAAAGAGTAGATTTTGGCTCACGTATCTTCCCACTTTCATAAATGGATATTAACTTCAGTTTTCCACGTAATGATAACGATTGTAGCTTTCGTTTGGACATTTTTCAAATAAACATCTGTATGATAGTAAAGCGAAACTAAAACTGAAGGTAATTGAAGCTCAAAATTTGTACTTACGTACTTGGAATTACGTGTGGAATTTGTAGGTGGAATAAGAATGAGTAAACAAACAATGTTATCTCAGTTACAGAGGTTTATGCATATAAAATTTACTCGCTGACTCAGTTATAGAGGTAAATATGATGATAAATCGAAAGAACAAATCCCAGATATAGAGGTTTACCTCGTCCCACTAACAGAGGTAATTCAGTGCCAAAGTGTTGGGACGGAAGCATGAGTTCCAGTTATGGAGGTTTCTCACTTATCCAGGTCCCACTTAACCAAGTTTCACTGTATAAGGCTTCCAGAAATATCACAATGGTTACAACTACTAGACTCTTTTTTTCTACTAAACAATCGATAATGGCTGCCAAGCCTTATCATCTTCACCGAACTTTCGAGGAAACTTAACCCTAAACTACTACACCCGTCAATAAACGTTAAACACGAATTAATTATAATTAATTTTTCAATTAATTTAACCGTTATCGTCTATAAGCACGTAGCGTATCATTACAAAATGTTTTATACGTCAAAATAGCCCATAACAAAGGCAATTGCCGATGCACACAGATAGCAGCGATCCACTTGCACACGTACGAGTGCTTGCAATTAACCGAGTTATATGAGTTGACCGCGTTTCTAACGTGGCCTGTGCAAAATAGTTATTAGAATAGCGCGTTTGATGATAACCGCTTGTGAAGTATCTTCGCACTTATAAGACTGGTTGGAGGGAAAATGTACGATTTTTTGTCGTTTTAAAATAACAACTTTTACTACATGCATATGAATATACCTATGGGGTGGTGGCCCTATGTGGCGGGTCGTTACATTCCCTTCAATATGGTTGAGTGAAGCGATGGCTGGCACATACGTCATGCTTGTGAACAGGTGCCACCTTTGGGGACTGGTCTGCTCCAGCTTACCTCTTAAAATAAAATAATACTTCATGCTTTTTTCACTCATCAAAATAAAACTATATGACTTGGTCCAAAGTGTTCTACACATAGCTATAAGTTAGATACAGCTACTGTAATTTATCTGCTGAGTTTCTTACCGGTGTCTTCTCGGTAGATATAGGTTCCGAACCGGAAGTAGAACCACTTTGCATTGTATTCAATGACGATTCAAAAGTGTTACATGGAACCTACTTGAATAAAGAAATATTTGAGTTTGAGTTTGAGTATTTATGGTACAAACCTGAAATATTTTTTTTTTTTAAATTGTCTGAATACCGCCTCAAACCACTCAGACTCGAGTCAATTTAGGAACTTTCGTTTCTTATTCTCTTATTCATTTTAACTGTGCCCGCGACTATGTTCGCGCGGACTCAGGATTTAGAATTTATTTTTGTAAAATAAAAGATTTTTCCCAATAAAAGTACTGGAATTTATTCCTTATACCAGCTAAAAACAGTCCCGTCAAAATCTGACAGACATAACAGACAGCGGGAAGTGACTTTTGTTTTAAACTACGTAATGATAGATGCGTTGGTATCCAATTGTGCTTAGTCTAGAAATTTCATCATTGCAAATATCAATGATTCCGAATTCTCCCAGTAAATACCGTCTTATTTTTTGCAAGTGCTTATTAGCTGTATTTATTGCAGCTAATATAACTGTTACTGCATTGTTCGCCCATTCTGTGCCACGCTGCCAGCTGCCAAAATAGCTCGCAAAATTATAGATTATAACAAAAAGTGGACAAACAAAAGGTTTTTTACGGCTGTCACCTACCGCGGTCACGTTCGGAACGCAATCCGGAGTGCAATTTATTATTTTTTTCGGTTCGCCGCTGTTTCGCCACCGCCACGGGCCGTTGACCCGAGCAATCAGTCTTTATTCGACTAGCGATTTGCGAAAATGCTTGCCAAGGCCGCGCTCTTGGCAGCCGAGACAAATCTATATTTTAATAGTATTTTTTACGATATTATTGCAGGCGGTTGCGTGCCCGCGTTGGCTAACTGAGTGCGTGGCTCGATTTTCAATAATGACGAAAGAAAATGCCGGTCAGAAGGCTAACAGTAAGACGCAGTACTTGTAGCTGGGTTACAGTATTTCATTTAAGCCTTCATGATTTTACGAATTGGGGATTATGCATGAATTAAAAAAAACGTTCTTTTGACAGAACAGGTAAGAAAGAAAACAAAAAAAAAGAACAAACAAACAAATGGATAGTAAAGAAATTAAGGCATACCTTCTTTAGCTTTTACTGCACGATCAACCCTACAAAAGTATATTATGTGAACATGTGTACAAACGTATAGTTATCTGGGTGTATGTATACTTTTTTACGAAAAAATTACATGTAATTGATCTTTTGTAGGAAAACAGGTAAGATGCCTAGATTTATATGTAGGATACTTTTTATCCCTAAATATGATGAAAGAAGTAGCGGAGTACACCCAAAAATGTTACACAGTATGAATTTGAATATTAACGATGATTCCTGAAGCGAAAATGATTTCACCTTACACATTGGTATAAGTTAAGTTTTCTATAAAGTGTCTAAAAAATGCATGTCACAAAAATCAGAAACAACTCCGGTACCACAACACGCAGACCCAAAACAGTATAAAAACTTCATTTTCCCCGACTGACCGTGAATCGAACCCCGGAACCTAAGAGTTGAGGCAACGCCAAACTCCGGCTCGCCTCTCAGCTACGGAGATCGTCAAATAAAAAAGTTCCGATAAAATTCAATTTCTTAGATCATGTTTTGTTGATGTTAAAAAATAAACGGATAGACTTAGCAACAACTTAGCAACTTAGCATCTAAAGGAACACCTGCTTTTGAAAGCCTACTATACCATAAAAGATTTTTTTTAATGATAAATCTTAAAAAAATTGATACATAAGTAGAGATAGGTAGATAGTTAGTTATAATTATAGTTAAATAGATTAATTCATTTGTGAGTCTCTATTGCAGTGCCCCAACGGGGTGTCATGTGTCGAATGTACTTCCTTAATTGTTACACCTTATGTACCATGTGACTAGCAAATAAATAAATAAATAACATTCAGCTCGACAAACAACACGTGAGATCGGGGTCAAAAGCCCATTTACAAACGAAACGAATACGACAGTGTTTATTTGCTCGCTTTCAGATGAACGATGTGAATTTTCAGAGATAAAATAAGTATGGCGACCGTGGCGTAGTGGCTAAGGTAGGGGGCCAAAGCGCGAAAGGTCCCGGGTTTGATTTTTGGTCAGATCAATTTGGAAAACGAACTTTTCTGAATTGACTTGAGTCTGGGTGTGGTTGGATGACGCCCCCAGTTAGTATCCGTCGTCTGGTACTCATAGTACAAGGGAAAACCTCAGTTTGAGACCAGGTCAAAAGTGTGATTGCCTGGCGCATTTATTTATTATTTATCATTTAAAATATCCATAAATTAATTCTTTTTGAACCTTAAGCCAACCTACACAAGCTAATTTACAATACTTCCTACCCGAATTGACCTAATCGAGAATTGAATACAGGACTTATCGCTTTGCCGCTCTGCTTAGCTATCTAGGTCAGAAATAGATTAAATACACATTTACTGTCACTTTTTATTTATTGCAAACTGTTTCACAGTTCAAATTAGCGTCATGCTTTTGACACACTTATTTGAACTATACCGCTATAATGGCTGCCACAGTCACGTTACCCACGAGGATAGTCCACACGTGGTGTTAATTCTGATACATACGTCTTAATGTACAAAATACACAAAATGTGAGATATGACTGAAATATCAGAAGTGTATTTAGCATTCAATCGTGTTTATATGTTGGCATAAAAATAAATAGTGTACAACAAAATAACTGTTAGTATGAAATATTGAGCAACAAATAAACGAATTTAATTTAAATTTAGTTTAATTAAAAGAGCCATTTCATGTCTGTTTTGTGTAATATTGTTACAATATGGATTAAAAAGATAATAAATCATCTGAGAAACTATTCACTGGGTGTATTTAGCCTTCCCGCCCGCTGTAGCTTCAATTCTAGTTTGTATTATCTTTTACGATGCATATGTGTTACTTGAAGGTAACACACATGAATAAATGAATTATGATTATTATGATTATTCTGGCTGTCATATGTTTATTTAGATATAGATTTTTTAAAGTATATAAATTGATTCAAGAGATAGGTTTGTATGTATAATACATACATATTGTAGCATCAGAAATGTCAAAAAAAGAATTTATATTAATTTGTAAATTAGCAGTTGGATCATTGTCTCCCCAAGTGTAGTAGGTATTTGTTGCTATAGCGGCTATCTTAATACATAATTTGTAAAAAAAATGACCTGTCTAGCTATCGCGGTTCTTGTTATTCAGCCTGGTTATAGACAGACAAACAGACAGACAGCGAAGTCTTAGTAATTGAGTACCGTTTTTACCCTTAGGTATGGAACCCTATTAAAATAACTGCGTCAGTCCACACACTGTAGGTGCGACACGAATGTGCCATGTCTCGTGATCACCGCATTGCGCCGGCCAATTGGCTACTTGACAGTTTTTGAAAAAGTATTGTAAAATGTGCGCCCGTTCATTTTGTATCCAAAGCAATTCGATTTATCTGGAAATAATCTAAATAACCAGAGAAAAATAAGATTTTGTGTAACACATTTAAAAAGCGCGCGAAAACGCGTAGTCGCGTCACTGTTGCAATATGACGTCAACGTCCTAGACAACGAACCGATACGCATAGGAACGACTTAATTAAGATAAACGGAAAATGTTTCAATAAATTCTTTATACGATTAGAGACAAAATAATTCAATTTAATCGGTAAAATAATCATTGTTTCGCCACATTAAAATAATTAATTTTTGCCGACAGCTGTCATTTCCGAATTGCAATGGTGGTTTCCGTTTTGGTTCTTTTGTTCCACAGATAAAAAAACTAAAATTTATTTTGCATAAATAAAATACTAACTATGCTTTTAATTAAAAAGTAAAATGTAAAATGATTACTTAACTAATAAGCTAACATATCTAATACTTTTCATATTTTATTGTTAACACTGTCAAGTAGCCAATTGTTTCGCTCCAAAACTTCGCGTCTCCGAAATACGTTTCTTCGCGTTTCGTTAAATTGTCACAGTCCCCCATTAAACGCTCCGATGAGTCGCCAGCGAAAGTTGTTATGATAAATTGTCATTTTCATATTTCGTCTGATGCTGTAGGCAACGATGTCAATTCGAAATGTATGGGATCGAAAAAGTAGGTTCTAAGGCGTTCGTTTTTTTTTCATTAGTACGGGACTTATAAGCTTACTTTTGTTTTATTTCATTGGATTTCGTTGACGTTCGATAAACATTAAAGGACTCTTAAATTACCTTTTTAATTTTGAATAAAATTGACCATATAGGGATATGTTAATCCCGTATGTCATCCTATTTGTGTATCACATTACATCTAAATGCATATAGTAGTTTCTACGTGAAAGAGTTAAAACGTTTGAGAAAAGAAAAGACGAGAAGAGAGTAGAACAGAGAAAAAGAGAAGAAGAAAAAAAAAACCTTTTGATAATTATATTGTTAGGAAACCTGCTTCTTAATTGGTATGCGTGCTCATTGCCCTCAAACAAAAGAAAATAAAACATTAAAATAAAGTTTTCTTGCATGCGTTGTTTTTTTATTCGGAAAAGGCGACCAATTTCAATTAATGCCTAGCTTTTTCACATACGATTAAATTGATTACAAAGCTTGTAACTTGGTACGCTCAGGCCTCTTACAGCCCATTTAATTGTTTTCTCGTAGTTTATGGGTTCCGCCAGAACAGCAGCGCTGCGCGGTGTTAAAAAATGCCGTAGCATCATTTGCTGAGGTGGAACCCTAAGGCTCACTAGGCACTTTTAATTTTATTTTTATATTGACTGTCTTGTATTGTAATTGTTTGATAATTATGTGATGGTCAGTAAATATTTTTTTTTCTTCTTACAATTAATGGAAAAGGTGGAAGTGCAGTTCAAAGGCTAACAACTCCATGTCGGCCGGGCCAAGGCCGTACAAGGAGCTGTTTAGGTTTGGGATACAAGTGCTTTAGGCGCGCGTTATCTTTCTACTACTTTGAAAACCACTCATCCAGGGTTCTTCAGGGCAGATAGATTTGAGCCAAAAATATCGTTATTTAATGACACTTTTCACCACGCAAGTTAACGCATTTTCTTCACGAGTCAATCATGCATTTGAGGAGTTATAATCATTGATCTTAAAGAAAATTTGCAAAATTGTGAGAAATTGGAAATAATAGTTTGGGTGGCGTCTCGTCTGTCTCGGTACTTTTTATTTATCAAGATACAATTAAACTAGTGGTTTCTGATACATTTACATCAACTCTCTTAAAAATCCTAAATCATTTATGTTAAATATGAATATTTTAGATGACTTTTTCATAAATGGACATGCAGTAGTTGACATGTTATTTTAAATAAGTTACTTATAATAAAACGAATAAATTAACGTCTCGCAAAATTAACAAGCGTACAAGAGAAATGTTAATTACAAGTACTTTGTAGATCGCGAGAGATAAAGGAATGTTATCCGTGAAACTGACATTTACAAATTTATTAATACGAGTGTCAGTAATTTGAAACATTTTAATGGTGCTATTTATTCTACAATATCAGTTTACTTAATTGAGAGCAAAGTCATATAAGGCATGTTTAATATTGTAAAATTTTCGGAAATTAAGCTAATTACTATTATTGTTACTTATTTTTAGCAATGCGATGATTACAATAAGTTTTAGTTTTTTATTCTTATAGCATTAGACAGAACAATTTAAAAAAAATACGGTATCTAGGAAGAGAATCCGTAAGGATTTAATAAGTAAAATAATCTTTAATGTTTGTTAAAAGTATTTTTATTTGAATTCATAACTAAACCAATCGATAAAAGCGAAGCAAAAATAAAAGCCAGCCTTGAGGTAGGTTTTGAACTGAACTGTCTAAGTAATCGTCAAACAGAAGCGGACATCGCTATTGTCATGAATCAGCACCGTGAAAATCGAAAACCGACGGCGGGCCGAGCAAATTGCGACCGTAAAACGTAAGGTCAAGGTTGAGTTCTGTGCGTTGTACAGTCGGCGTTTGCGGCCAGCCTGCTCCGGCGCACGTTTTACGCCACTGACACACTTCCGCGTGCGTACCGTTAGCCGGCCCCGTTTCGCTGCAGTCGTCTCTTTCACTCTCGTTCGGATCGTGCGCCGTCTCGCTCGGCGCGCGACAAATTTTCGATGCGGGGCCCGCGTGTGAGATGGCCTAAAAATTAAATTCGTGATACGTTTTTTTAGGTTGCTAAGGGGGTGGGGGGGGGGGGGGGGGCGGTCAGTGGGTCGTGGCTTATGGCGCTTTTTATGGTCTATTGGAGATTTACGTGCACTAGATACGATTAATAAATTTGTAAGCTTATTGATTTAATTAAAAGTTGCCGTGGAAAAATCTGATTAGAGGCTGAGAGACGCGGCAACTTTTACCAGGTCAGAAATAATACTATGTTCGCACCAAATTTTACACGTGGTAGGTATTAAGTTTGATAAATTCGGTTTTTTTTATTGAATAAATAAATAAATGCGCCAGACAATCACACCAGTCACCTGATCTGAAACTAAGGTTTTCCCTTGTACTATGAGCACCAGACGACGGAATGTGTGTAATTTGACACGTTTGACAGCAAAATTAAAATCAAGATGGTGCTTCGCAATTAATATTTTCATAGCCAGCTTCAGCTTAATAATGCCAATTTAGGTTTTACTGTATCAATCTACGTATAATGATACATGATATATATAAGAAACCCATTTTGTTAACACATTGCTGCACACAAATATGATTTGAAACTTGGACTAAAATATGAACTTCTTTTTGCTTCAAATATTAGGGGAATTAAGGGTAAAACCGACCAAAAAAGTATGCAGTCCACGCGAACAAATTAGCGGGCACAACAAGTTCAATATGAAAACAAGATGCTAACGGGTAGGATATTTAGATATCAAATCCGTTGTCATCGCGATGTGGGTTCCTCTCTTGCTTAGCATCAGGCTGGGAGGAGCCAATATACTACGCTACTATAAAAAAAACATGAAGTCTAGTTATCATTGAATATGCTAATGTGAGTTTTAGACGACCTCCGTAGCTGAGAGGCGAGCGAGCGAACATTGGCGTCGCCTTCTCTGAGGTTCCGGGTTCGATCCCCGGTCGGGTCAATATGGGAAACGAACTTTTCTGTATTGTCTCGGGTCTGGGTGTTGTACCGTCGTTGTTTCTGATTTGTGTAACACAAGTGCTTTAGCTACTTACCACAGGATCACAGCAATGTATGTGATGTTGTCCAATATTTATTTATTATTTATTAGTTATTGCACTATTGGCAGCGGCATCTCAAAGGCACTTTTATTTGCTTCCCGACAGCTTTGTAATGCAAAATAACCGAAGTAATCTGGACAATACAAATACTTCGCATGTTATCTGTTGTTTCGGCCCACGCACCGTATTTTAGTGCGTTAACGGTGCACCGGAATTATGCCCGAGATTAACTTTTACTGCGGGTATTGTTCGCGTCTCTTTGGTCCTTACGCTAATTGGTTAATAGCGGCAATCGTCTGTACAGTGTTATTTAACGAGGTAATTTTTGTATTACTTAACTATATCTGGGTAAATTTTAAACATACTTCAAAAGAGGTGGAGATATCTCCACGGTATATATATTTATTTATTTATTTATTTGGAAGATTTACAGTGTAAATAGATATTATAACTACGTTTACATTAAATAGATATCTATACCAATTACAAATCTCCGCATATGGATTTTAAAATAAAAAAAAGCAAAAGTGTTGATGAGGTTACAATACGAAATATTATAAAAATAAAAATATTAAAGTAACATTCGTATTATTTATAATAGAAAACCAAAATTGTCGTCAAAGTTTGCGAGTCTCAAAGTATGATTTAGTCAAATTTCGCCTCATAGACGCAATGCTGTCAAAAAACAGGTCGATATCAATGGAAATTTATACAAGTATTTATACAAGTATTTAAGAATAGCGGCCCGGGACAACTTTGCACTCGTACTAACTCTTTTTTTCCACATTTTTCACAGGTTTGATCTATTGGTTGCAGGATGAAACCTTCTTCGATAAATGGACTATCTGACACAATATAATTCTTAAATATGAACAATAATTCCCGAGATTAGCGCTTTCAAACAAACTCTCCAGCGCCTTAAATGCAACGGTTGGTAAAAATGTGTGGACGTTCACACACACATACAACATGTTTATTACTCCTTCACGCAAAATCTACTGAAAGGATTTGAATGAAATTGGATAAAAAGAAAGATGACACGTACGATCATTTTTATTAAAAAAAACGAGAAATGGTTCTCGTTTTTATTGATTTCTGGTTTCGCGGATAAATTTGTAATTTATGAAATGATTTTTTCTCGTTGGAGAAGAAACAGCCTATTTACCATTTAGCTTTACCGAAGATTGAAGTCGGGACTTTACGCGCTCCGGCTATTAAGCTACTGCACCACGGAGGTCGTATCTATGTCCTATTACCCGCTAAACGAATTGGGTTAGTAGTCGAATGGCAAAAGTAGTAGTACGCGTTTAGTTCTTGAAGGAGTCGATTCGATTCGATAAAAACACATTCGTGCGAAACGCCTACCAAAAAATATTTTTATTGAAAGGGGCCAATTCGCACGTTCGGGCGAAGTAATTTCGTGCCAATCGACTACTAACCCAACGAATTCCGTACAAATCTCCAAAAAGGCTAGACAAGAGGTTCCCACACGGCTCTCAACCTTGCGCCGCGCAACGTAGCGCGCTCCCAAAAAACCCGTTGCGTAGCTATAACGGTACTGCGCGCGGGCAAACGGACTTATATTAGGCAATTAGGTGCAGGACCAAACACGCCGCCTTGTTAAACAATAGTTTAGGTAGATCTAGGGGACAGAATACCGTTGCAGCGGTGTCTTAAAATATTTACAAATTGTTTTGAGAGGCAAACGTTTGTGGCGTTTCGTTGTTTACCTGCGATATTTCGCTTAGTGTAAATGCATGGAAAAAATTAAGTCATGTCTCGAGTTACTCAGGAACCCGATTAGCTTACAAAAAAAATGATGTTGACTTTTCTGTGTTGTGTTAGTGTTTGTGTATATCTATCTGTCTTTCTTTTCAATTGTCTTGGGTATATTGTTGCTTAGGATTTGAGTTTTAGTTTCTACAATGTTAATTTGATAATTGCTATTGTATTAGGTTTACGAGTGTGTAAATATCGTAAGAATAAATATTTTGTGTACTGCTTAAAATGAAATAAAATCCAAAAATTTGCCAAAGTAATATCTAAAAAGACCAGGTGATGGATTCCTAAACGAATGGTTTTAGTAAATGTGGGTTATTAGTAAAAACATATTTAAATCAACTTTACGATTAATTATCCGGGAATACACTTTACAAAAAACAAACAACAGTAATGAGAAACATTAATTTAGGGAATCGTTTTAGAATAATTTGTTGTAATAATGTCACGTGTAAATTGATATGCTCAATAAATTAAAAATTGGAAGGAAATAATGTACAATGGGCTCGAAAAGGCCTAAGGAATACGAATTTTCAAGGCCTTTTTACCCTTAGTAATAAAATTTGCATAAAAATGTGTAATTTTGAACAACTGGAACCAATTGCTTACGTTCAAAGGAAACTAAGAATAGTTGAAAAAATGTTTATGATAGTCCAAGTTTGCTTGTAAATTTTAAACGGGTTAATTTGTGTGTTGTTATTGAAATGTTATTTGTCTAATGAATATTCATGAAGTTTCTGGTATATTTAGCGTCTTAATGCATTTGTCGGAAAGTTTGCGGTGTGCATAAGTGTAAGTAGCTAGTAGTAGTGTTTGAACAAGATTAAAATCGCCTTCAGAAATCATTCATCATCAGCCTTTATCGTTCTTTTGCTAACAGGTCTCTACCATAAGCACGTGAAACAGGTAGGTTTTTAGTTCTCTTGTCTGTCTGTTGTCCTAAAAATATCGTACTCGCCCTATTAACAGGGGTGAATGAAAAATACAATCGTCTATAAAACATAACTTAATATGCCATTATTTCCTATTGCCATTGTTACATAGAACTTTATGTACAAAACAAATCCAACATATTGGTACAAATACAAATACAAAATAATTTATTCGTGATTCACAGGTAGTGTCGCCACTGGGTGTTGATAATAAGCATATTGTATCACTGTAATCAGCCATATCGGCGTACGAATATGGATATAATTATAAAATCCTGACTTTATCAAATTAATTAATTGGTGACGCCTGAATACTTTTGTTTTTATAAATTGAATGATTACAAGAATATAATATATTACAAGATCTGAGTAAGAAATATATTTGTTTGAATTTGATATTATTTTGCCAGCGTCGACATTAACTCCCAAATCTTGTCCTAAAACACGATATTCCTTATTCATTGTTGGCACTGCCTTGTCCAAATTAAGTTTGACGAAGCAATATAAACTTACTCCTGCTAAAAATCTTAGTCTCAATGTCTTCATAAATCAACATTATGAGATTTCTTTACAGAGGAAGTAGTATTTATAACTGACTTTGCGTCAAGATTGTAATGTAATCAAAAGCACGATAGCCTAAACACTTTGAACTATAACTGCACTTATGACGTGGGCATAGAAACTAATATCGAATTGCAAATATTTAAGTCGACGTGCTGTGTTGCCTAAATTGTACTTGAATATGTCCGTAAAACCAATTTCTGTAAATTTTTCTGTGCATTGAAGTGTATCTATCTATTTGTGTGACTGATGCCTGTTAATATTCTGGCAACAAATACTACGTCTATATCCTAAGTCAGGAGTCTCCCTACATCCCGTTACGTAAGTCCTGCGCTCCCGAGCGGATCCAAGGCCGAGATGGGAGGTCGATCGCCCGGCCAACGACCGGTAACTGTAAACGGTCCCGAAAAACGGGCCGACGACCCCAGGGGTGGGCCAAGGACCCTACCGGGACGCACCGGGATAAGACGAGCCTTCGCGGTCAGTTCTTATCGTTAACTGATGTGTTTACTATGAACACGTGCTGTGTACCAGCGATGGTCTAGTGTTTTAATTGAGGGAAGATGTCATGTATCGTGGCTTCGATTCCCGGATCGATTAAAGTAAGTGTGTTTGGGATTTTTCGAGCATAATTCGGGTTTGCGATTACTACACGTGTTTGTCTAGCGTTTGATGAAACCAGTATACATCATTGTAACAATGACTTATTTCAATGATGAAGATCCTAGCTCATTTGAGCATTCGTTAGGTTGATAAAATAATGTTTAAGAGGCTTATTTTTGTATCAGGTCATTGAATGTAATGATGTGTATTAATACCTATTATAACGCGAAAGTTTGTTTATTAATTTTAAAAACTTTATTGCACAAATAAGTACAACAGGTGGACTAAATGCTAGGGGCATTCTCTGCCAGTCAATAAGTATAGGGTCTTTTCTATGCCAAAAAAACGCGAGTGAAGTCCCGGGAAACAGCTAGTTTGGTTATAAAACTAAATCAACCTGCGTGTAACCCCTGTTGGTCCACAGCTGGTCTATTACATATATGAAGCTAAATCGACCCGTCTGCGTGTAACCCCGCGTTGGTCCTGTCACGCGCGCCGCTTACGTAAGAGCCGATGCGCGCGCGCATCCAAGGCCGTTGAGGTCGCTCGCCCCGCGACCACTTACGTAAACTATTCACTACTCTACATTGCGAAGGGGGTAAGGAAATCTCTGAGGAGGTGGAAACTGAAGGACCCTTATGGTTTTTTCCAGATTTTGTACATCGCGTAGAGGATGTGGGAATCTTCAAGAAGGTCCTAGATCGAAGATCCTTAATTAGATTTTAAGGTTGTATTGCGAAGATGGTATAGGATGTGATACAAGCACATAGCTAGATTTGAAATTCTCATGTGGTGTACCGTATTTATATTATACTTTACTCCAGTATTTCTACCACTTTTTTCTATATTGCTTTCCTAGTTTGAACCCGTTTTGATCTAAAAAAGGGTTACAGATTATAAAATCGACTATGTGGATATCAATTTCGATCAAAAGATTGAAGCCTACCCGGTAGCACTAGTCAATGTTTGTTTAAATTAAGTCGAACATTTACTGGGAAAACTTCCAAGTATTGCGTAGATCTATGTATTACTGTATATACTATTAGAATCATTAGTTTATACCTATATACCTCAGTTGTCCTTGTCTCACTAAAACTCTGTGGCACAAGTAAGCCAGATAAAGAGTAAACTTAATAAGACAACGTACTGGGTTGCTTACAATACAAACTATAGCGTGTACTGTCAGCATCATTAGTTCGTATACAACTCAGTACATTGCCACATTACGTTAACTGACGCGATGACGTACTATTTGCTTACGAGCTTTAATGTGACAAGGTACTGAGGTGAATACAAACTTATAATGCTGACTGTACATACTGTCCAAAAAAAAAAAATTATGTGAAAAAAAGTTGAAAAAAATTATGATTTGAATAACAGCCATGCATCTCAACACGGTTCCTACTAAAACCAGTTTGCAAGAAAAATGCCAGACGAAAGTTCTACGTAAAAGTATTTCTCCAAACACTTAACTAAAGGCTAATTCGATTCTTAGAGGGACTTTATTAGGGCGGCGCGCGCGCAATATTTACGAGCATAAAAAGTACCATTTCACCTGACGACACACACGCACGCAGCGAGGCCCACAGTAAAACTGAAAGCAGTGATCCCAAATAAGTTTTATTACTTTGCTTCTTCATTAAGAAAATAATGACTCATATAAATAAGATCAGTAATATTTACGAAACTAGCTTTTGCGTATTTATGAAATGTCAGTTATATTTATATAAAAAATGAAGCTCCTTTTAGTGCTTCTAGCGTGCTTCCATTACAAAGCCTAAAGTTCAATATGCCCATGATTCGGATTTTACGTGACCATATTTAATTAAAGTGATTTCAATATTTGTTGATGATAACTTGTAAATGAGTTATTTGTATATAAGATCTATTATATAAAAATAAATCGCAAAATGTGTAAGCGCATAATTCGACAACGTTTGGAGCAATTTTGACAATTCTTTTTTTAAAATGTTCGTTTAAGTCCAAGGGTAGTTTTTACGGAAACTTGAGAATAATTGCCGGGAAAACTCTAAAGACAGCTTTTCTTTTTCCAGTACAAACATTTTCTAACTAAAAATTTAGAGTAAAGCCACATTCCAATTTTTTGACAGGACGAAGTCTGTCAGGTCCACTAGTAATACAATAGAAATGTACAGTTCAAACTGTTTTTGAATAAGTCATACCTATCTAAAACACTATTCAATTTCAGATTGTTTATGCATCACATATATCCTCACGGGTATGTGTGCAAAATTACCCAATTTTTTAAGAGAGAATTTTACGCAATTGGTTTATCACTGCGGATGAAAACCAGCATAACACCGAGTTCTTTACCGTGCTGTATTTATACTATTCCAGAATTGTATACAGGTGTATGTAACGTGCATATGTGTGGCATACGCATCGAGACATGTAGTGCGCATGCGCCGGTGGATATAAATGAAATAGGGTTGCCAATCGGCCTAAGAGCAAAATCTTTAAAAATAGTGTACTCCTGTTTCATGTACATATAAGGTTCAAAATTAAAAATAGTCAGGGCAAGACTGTTATGTTGTTAAGCATTGAATGCAAGTTTGTGTGGTGCACCCGTTTAATTAGCATATTACAGGCTTAATTCGCCTCATTGCCTTATTTGATATTCCGTGATTTGGCTTACTAGCTGCTCTAGTTCCCGAATTCGAGGAGTAATTGAAAATGAATGGTTTCTTGACGTACCAAGGAGTCATTTGGATTTGGAATGGTTAAGACTTGGTTTCCCTTGTATGGGTTGCAATAGTTGATCAGACAGATGGCAATTTCTCCAATAAAAACCAGAAGGTCAAGTGGCAGTTATCGAGCTTTGCTTACGTTACGAAAAGATCAAAGTGTATGCGATTAATATTCCATTTTAAGAGGTTAAGTGATCTTGAAATGCTATGTCAAAACAGGATCCTAGTCGTTGTTGGAATTCTTATTGCTCAACGTTGAAAGCAGCAGAAATACTTGATTAGGTTGTAATAAATTTATTTCAATTTTTTTAAATTGTATTTATCTACTAAATATGAAACTAACTACTATAAATACTTTTCTATAATGAAAAACTGTTTGCAACTTACTTGTACACAGCTAAATTTAGTGAAAGATAGGGATAGAAAAGTATGGTACTGACCATACTTACTGAACATACTGATGTTTAATAGGTACATATTAACATAGGTTCATTTTGCGATGTAATTTGTTCCTCATACTGTCTATATAGGTACCGCATCCAAACTTGCATCAAGCAAGTTATCATGTAAACAGCTTGCTTTGTTGTCTCCAGAATCCTTGCACTCGTGTTTTATCGTCAAATTGACATTGACATTGGACTTCGCCGAAGAAGTGTGGTCACTATTTGAAATAAAGAAAAAGCTTAATACCACGTGATATCGTCTAGTTTTGTGCCCACAACCTGTATTCATACATAAATTGTCTACATTGAAGTTAAGTTGCTATTTGACGTAAAAAAGAAGCTTAGTGCGCCGTGATACGGTCTAGTATCGTCCAAACATCAACCCAAGGCGATCGGTCCTGTGACGCACGCGGCTCGTGACGTAGCCAGGTATCCCGACCCCTGGCCACTCGTCTTATTGTCTCGGTCGTTCACCCCGTTTGTTTTTGTCCCTGTGTGAATGGGCCGAGCGATTCGCTTCTGATTGATGTCCCGAAGGGGATTCCTTTTCTTAATTCATTTTTTTTATTGATTTAGAAACGGTTTTATTGAAAACTTGGAGGGTTATTGATGTCGCGATTTAAGAGGCACGTAGTTTATCAGATGAGTGTGAGTATTTTATTTATTTAAGGATAGCGAACAAGACA
Organism: Glyphodes pyloalis; assembly: GCA_037074685.1. Taxonomy (NCBI): domain Eukaryota; kingdom Metazoa; phylum Arthropoda; class Insecta; order Lepidoptera; family Crambidae; genus Glyphodes; species Glyphodes pyloalis. The sequence goes on along the minus strand of JAYKKO010000030.1, from coordinate 733,663 downwards.
TGCAATAAATACGTATAACACGTTCAGTTCAAAAACTAAAGTGTGCAGTGTTGTCTAATAAAAAATATTGATTTAAATTTTATTCCTTGTTAGGGGCACAATTAATAATAGTAAATATTGATTTAACTCTGATTCTGTGGTAAGTTACTTCAGCACTTGTGTTACAGAAATCCGAAATAAAGACGGGGCTTATTTCTGGCAGGAATCGTCATTTCTACTATCGAGAAATGACGATTCCTGCCAGAAATAAGCCATGCAGGCTTATCAGGCTCGATATAAATCTTCAGCTGCACCAAGTACTGAGTGTAAGGTCGGAAATGTCTCAGCAGCAAGTCGTTATTGTTCCAACATCAGTCAGGCTGGTCGGTCCACGGCCCGGTACAGTTAGCCATTGTCGGATACCGTCGTAGATCACAGTTCTGCGTTAGCGGCTCGTGTTACAGAGGACTGACTTCCTTTCAGAGACACCAGGAGTGCGGTAGCTTTATTGTGGAGTACTGTTTTACTATCGTACACTGTTTTACTGTAATACGTTTTATGCGGAACGTTGTAGATAGCTGCGTTGAATAATTAGTGTAGGTGAAATTGTAGATTAAATAACTCCGTTGTTAAGAGGTCAAAATTCGTTTTTAACCAAAATATACATTTTCATTGTATTTTGAAATATTGCTCATCAGTAAGATAGTCCATCTACTAATCAGAACAATTGTTTTTAAACAGCGCCATTATTCCTAGATACTGCTACTGTAACAAATCTAGGTACTGAGTTTCTTGTCGGTATGCTCGATAGAGAAAGATTAGACCGTTTCAGGAACCTTTTTCCTGACACTACCATCTATTTACATTTTGTGTTGATGTAACATACTGAAATAAAAAAAATGGTTAAATACATATTTATGCAAGTGATTGTACTTGCCTGTAACGCATTGAGTAAACTAACCCGAACAGTTCCTAAACATGAAAAATAACTATTTGTCGGTTCTTTTTTTTCTTTTTAGGCTCCTCTTAGCCTGGTAAGCAAGAGAGGAACCCACATCGCGACGACAACGGATTTGATGACGTAATATCCTATCAGTAAGCATCGCGGCATCGCCATACTGGCTCTTTTTTCTCTCACAGTATTCAGATGTGAGAAAATTTACTCATCTTCTTTATAAGTCATAAGCAATCGCTTCAAACTACCTTCTTTAAGTAAACTTGATACTTCTTGATTCAAATCTCAATTTGTTAGCTATAATATGAAGTCGCTAATTAATATTACGTTTGCCGTGTATCATAATTAGTTGACGGTAACATACGGTCAAAAATTTTTTCAAGGTAGACACTTGCAGCTCAACATTAGTTATTTTGCTCACGACATACGTGCGGTTCTATACTTAAAAGTTCAAAATGTGTAGATCTGTATTTGATACGGTCAAAGTAACATGTACCAGCCGACCAATTAACGTAATTAAACCCGTAACTCACATACTTCATCAAGCCAAAATCATTATTCATGCTCCTAATCTTAGCTCTAACTTTAAGCGGGCCAATCGCTTCGCTTGCTAAACTGAACTAAATTTGGCGAGGCGCTCGCTGATACAAAATCTATCGTAAATTTTAATAATGATAAAGTTTGGAATTCCGCATGAGTTCATCTTTTAAGTGTCAAATCAGAAATTTTGAAATTTCGCAAAGTGTATTTTGAAAAAAAAAAAACATTGTCCTAACGATTCACAAACCACGGAGTTACATATGCCCGAACACACATGACACAGCTTTTGATTTCAAGAATTGGTGCTATTTTTAAGATGACTAGAATAAGTGTGGTTGTTATTTTTATAATAAGTTCGTGTGCAATTTTTTAAATTAATCTGTAAAATAAAAATACTTGTATTCGTTTAAAAGATTTGTGCTTCTGTAAATAATAAACTCAAAAACTACTCGACACAATAAAAAATATGTTTTCCATTAAAAAGCTACATTATTGTACAAAAAAAATCTGAATGGATTTACATGCTATTTAGTATTTAGATAAATTAGACAACAGAATAAGATTTAGTTACTTTTATTCTTAAATAACCCGGACAAATTCGCGAGTAATAGCTAGTCTATTCAATTTCAACGAAAACCAATAGTTCATATTAAAATATTGACGCTTTTATGAATGTGTCCTTGTGAAGCCGAAAACAGTGTTGGTTTAACGATCGCTTAATTAAAGAGTCATTAATGGTTGGCAGGTCGACCACCTTTAAGTGAGTGTGGTGTCAGCCGGGGTGCGCGCGCGCAGGTGCGTGGGTACTATCCGCGGGTAGTGAGTTGCTTTCATGCTATTTACTTAAACTATTATGTGACAATATATTAGGTTTCACCTAGGTCAAACATAATGTTTGTCTGTTCGTCTTCACGTTAAAATTTTATTTATTTCTGTTCGTACAAATTCTATAAATCGTACTTATTGCTTTAAAATGAAAAATACTCGCAAGTTGACAAAATGTTAGGGACATTTATTTATCCTAAGTTTATATGTTTGAAATTTTTGTCATTCCTTTGAGACATTTTTTTATACTCTACATTGCATGTCTCAGTGCAAAACTAGTTAAAAGTCCAGCTTAACTTGTAATATGAACGACACAGTTTCTTGCCGGGATTCTCTGTAAGTTACAGGTTCCGAAAATAGCGTCATTTGAATTATACAAACGTTTTATAAATATTACTGGTGTAATTTATAATAATAAATAAATGATGAACTTTGATTTGTATGTTTGTGAACATTTGACAGTCAGTTTGGTAAATAACCTATTCCAAATGATCCTTGTATCATATGAAATACAAATTCCTAAACCGCACACATTATTGATACTAAACATCTTTCGCTATGTGTAACGACACTTTTACTTGGCAAATAGAAAACTAATCTCGTGAGCCTTATTACCTCTGCTTAGGGTTCAAAGTATAGCAGGCTGTGAGTCGGCGACTTTTACATTTCGCAGAGCGACGCTAAATGTCTGTCTAAGGTGACTTTTCACTGTGTATTCGTTTGTAAATATTATCTCGACTATTTTGACGGAAATAGAAAGCGTTTTTTTCTTTATAAATTTATGACGCATGGTATTTGAATATATGTCGTAGCCTTACCTTTTGTTACATTGCATCTATCTTTGAAATGAGTTATCATTAAAAATATGGCTACTTAGGTTAATATTAAAGGTTACTGAATGCGGATTGTTGGTGATTACAAACCTAAGCTAAGTAAGAATAATCGGTTACATATATTTCACCCCGGTTATCAAACCTAGAACTTCAAGACTTTTGTCCAGATCTAATTATTACATATATAAATTTATACATTGTTTTAATTTTCAGTGTTAGGTTAACGGTTAACCTAATTATCTGCTTACATTTATTTAGATAAATAAATGTTCTAGTGTCTAGGTAGATACATACATGCAAGTAGGAAATAACATGATGGCGATGATGAAGCATGATGGATACATCCATAGCCGAATTTAAAGGAACGTTAACAAATCTGAAATAATAAATAAATATTGGACAACATCACATACAGTGCTCTGATTCTGTGGTAAGTAGCTAAAGCACTTGTGTTACAGAAATCAGAAACAACGACGATACCACAACACCCAGACCCGAGACAATATAGAAAAGTTCGTTTCCCATATTGACCCGACCGGGGATCGAACCCGGATCCTCAGAGATGGGCGACCAAAGTCCGGCACGCTTGCCTCTCGGCTACGGAGGTCGTCAAAAGGCTGAAAGATTATATTAACTACGGGTATATTCGAGACTTGAGTGCAATGAAGCGCGTTCGTTGAAAAAGACATCAACGCGCTCCAGGGTACACACAAAGTATAGAATGATTTAATAGTTGAACCACGTTATTTTGCTGTTATCGTTATTACTTTCATATTTTATGTTATTTTTTGTATAAGTACTATTACTTTCATTAGTCTTTCATTAGTCTATACTAATGAATACAAAAAGAGAAGCAAGCATGCTTTATTGTTCTGTGATATGATTTGTCATTTAAACAGTACGTTAATAGTACGTCATACTATACATATTGGATTTTACACCGCACTTAAGACGTTGGCATAAGAGCTAATATCAAACTGCAATTGTTTACCTTGACGTGTTTTTTTTTTTTATTAATTTGTATTATTAAGGCACTTTTCTTTTATGTTTTGCGGCACTTATAATTTCTTTAAATTTCTTATGTTTGTATATCCTGCAAATGATATATAAATATATTTAAAATATAAATATGTAATATATATATATAAAGACTACCTTGACGTGTTGTTGACTACTACTTTGAAAGTAACGCCTTTTTTTTAAGTTTTAATATAATTAAAAATGAAATCTGATAACCTTTTGATTTGATATATTTGTTGTAGCAATAATTAATTGAGGTTTTCATGTTATAAATCGTTTTAAATGTACGCCTATATGTTCTGATTAAAATAAAAAAAACAGTCAGCTATGTATTTTCTCAAAAAAAAATTAGGAGCATTAGTACAATAAATTACAATGATATAAAGAGGCTTGTATCATACACCATACAAGGATGACATACTACATGTTCCATTAAATCACTACTACAATGATTTATACTAACTTATGCGTGTCTGGTAGTGTGTTTCAGACATTCCGACAAACGAATTTGTCGGGAAGTAGACAAAAGTGACGCTTGTTATAATTTACGGCTATTTTTTTCAAAAGGTAAGTAGTTATTACAAAGAGTAAATAATGATATAATTTTTAACCTGAATGGTTTTGACAAATTGAGTATAATTGTATTGAAAAGGTTAGGTAAAGAAAACGTTTTAATGATTTCCTTCCACTTTTAGATATATTCGATTTTAGATATAACGGATAGGATATTTTGATATCAAATCCGTTGTCATCGCGATGTGGGTTCCTCTCTTGCTTACCATCAGGCTGGGAGGAGCCAATATACTGCGCTACAATAAAAAAAAATATCCCAGCGTGCTGTGGTCACTACACAGTATAAAACTAACTAGCTGTGCCCGCGACTTTGTTCGCTTGGACTACAGTGTTTTTTTTGCAATAAAAGCGCCTATGTCTTTTCTCAGGGTCTAAAGATTGTCTGTGCCAAATTTCATCAAAATCGGTTGAGAGGTTTAAGTGGGAAAGCGTAACAGACAAACAGAGTTACTTTTGCACTTATAATATTAGCAGGGATTTACAGCTTTCAAAAAGAGCAACAGGTTTTGATGATGTTCTCAAATTGAGTGATTAAAAATAAAGGTTGCTATGTACATTACCTACTTTTTATATGTATAGTACAGAAATACAGTACGATTTTATTTAGATTAATGTGTTAGACTTCCGTATTTGGTATCTGCCATCTGGTAATCCTAATACGAGGAAAAATCCTTTGTTTATGGTAAGCTGATTGGTATAATTGCCTACCGCATTTTACAAAGGTAACTAACTCTCAATATCTTGATTTAAATAAATAAAAAAAGTTGTATTTCATAAAATTACTCAATCAATTGGTTGAAGTATTCCTTATTATTCATCTACTATTTCCTCTACCTTAAGGTTGTCTGGAAGAGATCGCTTTCTAGCGATAAGACCGCCTAAATTGTACTATAATTTTTCTGTAAAACCTATTTCTGTAAAGATTTTGTGCAATAAAGTATATCTATCTATCTATCTAAGTATATAAAAACGGCGTTAAACATATATTTTACTGTTTAAGAGGAACAAGTTAAAACACATGTGCGTATAATGAAGTCGTTACAAATACAGTATTTTAAAATACCATAAATTATCACACCTAAACACAGCGTGTTATAAGTTAAAAACATATATTTTCAAAACTAATTTACTAGGCTGTACCTTTGAACTTAGTTATTACTAAAATAGTGTGAGACAGGCTTATTAAAAGGGGTAATAAGTGAGCATTTCACATTTCTTTTCTCACTGACCTGTAATTGTGAGCCTAAAGTCAAGGCTATTTGTATGCCATAGACTTGTCATTTGTACGCGTTGCGTGTTAATTGTGGCATGTTTGATGATAGTGATGTATATTTTTGAAGCGACTGCCACGCCTTGGCACTGTATATAACTATACCAGCGGCTTCGCACACGTATTATCTCCGTTTTTTCACTAATTCTTCGTTCGTATTGGTTGCAGTGTGATGTTATATAAACTAAAGCCTTACTCGATAAATGGACTATCCATTACAAAAAAAAAAATATTAAATTCAAATTAGTAGTTCCTGAGGTGAGCATGTTCAAACATACACAGAAAAAAACTCTTCATCTTTAGAATATACGATATAGATAAATGGCTTTGAGTTGTCACCTTAATACAGCGCACTGTGACTTTTTTTATCGTACGGTTAGAAGCACGTCAGCCATATACACTTTAGAATTTGTACCGTTATTATGTCAAGGACCTAAGGACTAAAATCAATCTGTAAGTATTTAATTGAATGTGTTATTCAGTTTACTGCATACATAACTAAAACTACTGTATGAATACATGGAAAATAACGTCAAACAAATTAGAATAAGGAATACCCATACTAGTTGCTGCTCGCGATTTCATTTGCGATTTTGGGATAAAAAGTATCGTGTATAGTAATCTTGTATATCATGGTAATCTTTACCATATTCAACCCTATCTATTTGGTAGTTACGCTGCCATATTCTATATTTATAGACGACCTCGGTGGCGCAGTGGCTAAGGTTTAGGTCCCGGGTTCCATTCCCGGTCAGGTCAATTTGGAAAACGAACTTTTCTAAATTGATTTGAGTCTGGGTGTGCTGGGATGACGCCCCCAGTTAGTATCCGTCGTCTGGTACTCATAGTACAAGGGAAAACCTTAGTTTGAGACCAGGTGATTGGTGTGATTGTCTGGCGCGTTTATTTATTTATTTGAAGACCAATCCCACTACGAGTAATATTATAAATTCGATAGTTTGTAGGAATATATGATATCTGGATGTATGTTTGTTACACTTTTACGCAAAAACTACTTAATGAATTTAATTAGTAGAAAAATAGCTGATATTCTAAATTAGCACATAGAGAAATTTGTGTCCTGAAATAACGTGAAATAAGTTTCGGCTAGTGTTTGAATCATTCACAAAAATGCAATGAATCGTACACGTGAACTGTCTGCGACTTCTGTCTCAATATCAAGGCGACTAACAGTAAGGTCACCATTTCGCGATCTGTGGCAACAACTTTCTTGATCTATGTCATACTATGCACATTTATGCATGAGAGTGAACGCGTGTGTGTGCTAGTGCTGTCAAACAATCGATTGATTCGATGTCGATAGTTTTTTTTATCGATAAATCGGACAGAGCTTGTAATTTGTGTGAATCACCACACAGTAGGAAAAGAAAAAATCATGTCAAATTAATAAATGGAAAGTATCGATTTGGTGATATAAAATACCAATTTTATAACTAATAGCAAGTTTTAATCTACGGAGATATGTTATCTCTAGATACGGAATTTTATCTCTATGGCAATAGTTTTAGTTATATTAAAAGATTTAACAGTTCTAAACCTTTTATTTCTATCAGATTAAGAGAGGTATAATAACTTTCTGGAATACGTCAGTGTTTACATATACTACCTACATATGTTTACATAATAACATGTAATGTTAATATGTAGACGTAGAGAGTGCAAAAGCATTATGCTAATGATAGTATCAAGTTTTGTCTCTTAATTCACAAAAGAGCGATGTTTTATCTTAACCTATAAAGGCAGTGATAAAAATACTTTTCGTATCAGACATGATTTTTCCGTTTTTGAATAAAGGAGCCCCTTTACTAGCCAGCAATATAGTAAGCACTAAGTAAGTAAGTTTATTGTGTATGGAATAAGATAAGTTACAATAGTAGATATTAATATTTTGTTATTACTTGTTAATAAGAGTGCATATTTCTATTTAAACAAGTGTATACACAAGGCATAGTAATTGCGTCTCTAATTTTTACATTAAGAATACAGTGTGTTTTTTTACTTATAACTTGACACTACCGATAGATATACAACCGGCCGCTTATCGACAGATGTGCTATCGATCAGCGTCACTAGTGTGTGGCGACTTTCATTTGCGATATGCGCGTGCGCCGCCCAAGAGCAGTCTTGTACAGACTCGGAACGTCGTCTGTGTGGTTTGTAAATGAGTTTTGATATTCTAAAGGAGGTTACACATGGTGACTTTGCAGAAAGTTTAGAGCGACTTCTACACCCATATAAATTATGAATTATTGATTTAGAAAGCAGACGCAATGGAAAAACTTGTGCAAAGTCAAAGTCAATCTTTTTTTTATTCACATAGATTACATTAGTAATACTTATGAATAATCTCTATATAGCAAATGAAGCTACCTCCGGTTCGGAACCTATAACTAAAGAGAAGATACCGGCAAGAAAGTGCCATACCAAATCTCTCTATAATATATTTATTTAAACCATATTATAATCCCAATCTGATTTTTCGCTTTTTAGCGATAAGACGCCCTACTTAAATGTATCTATTACTAATTTTGCCTTCAAATTATTTTCGGTGTAATCTAATGATAGACTTCCCTATTGAAAATTCATCTTTATAAGCTTGTACTAATTTTTGTTACTTAATTATCACCAATAAATGACGTGTAATTTTTTTTTTAATGGTATAATAATAATAGATGATTAGAAATGACAACAAATTGTCTCCTCGGTTCTGAATTTGGAATAGATTTGAAATATACCAAAAATGTAAAAGAGCTGGATATTTTAGTCGAAACAAGTAAAGATTTACCTTTGTACAAATTTAAGACATTTATCAAACGTTGTCTTTTGAAAAAAGGCTACTACAAAGTAGAAGAGTATTTGAATGACAAGAATGTGTGGATCAATAACTAGTCTGCTCGCCTGTACTTACGTGTTTTATATTATTTTAAAAATATATAACGCATTTTCTCAGTCAGAATTGGGCCTCGATGACGCATGTAAGTCATACAGTTAATTTAATTTAATTTACAAATACCTTTGTTTTATTATTTTTTTTTAATAATTGATTTCAAATTACAATTGACAAACTAGTTAGTTTGGTATCACACAGTTGTGTGTCTTAGTGCAAAATTAGTAATAAGTGTAGCTTTCATTTGTAAAAAAAAACTACTGAGTTTCTTGCCGGTATCTTCTCTTTAGTTATAGGTTCCGAACCGGAGGTAGCTTCATTTGCTTTATATAGAGACTATTCATAAGTATTACTAATGTAATCTATGTGAATAAAAAATATTGACTTTAAAAAATATTGACTTTGAATCCTTTACGAATTGAAGGAGCCACTTATCTATCTTTCCTTTAAGTCTGACCAAATGTTCTAAGATTAATCTAGTTTAGTTCTTGTACACTTCCTGCCAAGCACCTCAAAATGGTTACATCTTTAATTAGTTAATAAACTACCGAAGGAGGTCAATTGAAGCCATCAAACCATAAATATGTTGATTCTCAGAGCTCAGCTCCGGACACACCCACGCCGACTGTTTTAACGATAGGATACAAATACGAGCAAAAATATGGGCTTGCTTGTAAAATCATAAAAATGCTTTGGATACTCAATTGGGGCAATTGACACAGTTTTTGATTTATACATTTGTTATTTTATCTACCTTCTTAATGTTAGTTGTGAAACTTATTCAGAAGTCACGAGTACAACAGTTACAATTGTCATAGATTTTACAGTGTATTTTGATACTTGAGATTAATTTTATTTATTGCAAAAACTATGAAAGCTAGATATATTTAACGATTTGTATTAATATTTTGCATAAATTGTAACATATTAAAAAATAATATATTTAAAAGTTTAATGAAATTTATCCCAAAAACTAACATATTGTGTTGCTAAATCTAAATTACGTATTACCAATTGGTTGCTAGCCACCAGAACCATTTAAATAAAATAACGTCCTTAGTTGGCTAGTTTGACATATGTAAATTAAAATTAGGATAGCATTACATTTGACACAATTGCGATTTTTATATTGCCCCATTTCTTTGCTCGCCAGTGTCCGTAGATCGTGAATCAAAAGCTCCAATTAAAGCTCCGGCCGATAGACTCGTCGCGCTAAGAGACGATGACAAACTACACCGAGATTAATTGCGCAGATCGAGATATCGATCTATCGATGCCAGACAGGGCTGGCGCAAACGATTCTTACCGATATTTATTCTCTCATATGCTTTTGAGATTTTGAACATTATACAAAAATATATTTGTTCGAATTAATATTGTTCTTAAAGGTTTCCTCGTAATTGAAATGTTATGACTATGAGATTGCTACCTACAGCTGTGCATATTACACACGCTAAGTTATATGGATACGGTAGGGTGATGCTGTGGGAAACTGGTCTTGGTCAGAACTACAGAAGCAGAAGATGAAGAATAAACAACAGCGGTTTTACAGAATAAGACGTCAATTAATGTTTGCTGTCTATATAGCATACGAGTATGTTTATGTTTTAAATAAAATTTTGTTCATGTATGCTAACATTAAATTAAACTTGTGACGAAATTTGAAACCTGTATAGTAAATAATTAAAAATAAAAAGGCTTTTTATTTCCAGTTAATAAATGTATATCAGAAACCTGTATAATAAATGCAAAATATTTCATGAAAGTTAACTGGAATCATTTTGTTTAAAAAAATTAAGAAATAAACTTTAGAATTAACGAGAATAATGCTTATTAATATTAAGGCATTATTATGAAAGATGTATGTATTGTGTATATGTTCAAACTGCATCGTTTTGTTACAGCCCTATTCTTGGAAGCAGACTTAAAGCTGATGCAATAAAGATAAACTTGACCTTACACCGACAATAAAGGGATTATAACTCCTTTAATATTCGCCTGTAGTAGTGTGTTAGATATTGTAATACCTTTTGTAGTTACTTTAAGAAACAAAGGTATTTCAAGGGCGGTTTGGCGACGAGTATATATATATATTTGGTGCGCTAAAAGGGCCTCAATAATTGCTTTTAATGGTTTTTGAGCTGATTTTATATTAACAGGGATTTTGTACGTATTTTATGTATTTCAAAATTTCCTGTTGTTCCTGAGATTAGCGCGTACAAACGAACAAACTGTTTAGCTTTATTATTAGTATAGATTGCCAACAGGGCACAGTTTTAATTGCATCTACTTGTGCTAATGGCATTGCAACCCAATTCGGGTGTTAAGAAAGTTATCTTTACAACCCTACAATACTAGGCGATTGCCAATGAGAACAAACTTGACCCCACCTCACGCGGGAGTAATGGCTCCTCAGAAATTATAAACACGCAAGTGACCTGGTTCGGTTCCTTGTTCATCCACACTACTTTATTGATGGGGCATACCTAGATCTGTCATCATAAATCATAGATTAATGAATGGTAATCTATGCGTCAAATGCCGTGTCTTGTCGTAAATATAGATCTGCAAATTTTTATTATGGAGTACCTCTAAGCAAGAATTATATACTATATAGGACATTTTAAAAATTGAATTGATATTTTTGTAGCTAGCTGTATCATATTTTTCAGTTTTTTTTCATAAACATTATTAAACAGAAACTGGCATTGAATTAGATTAGATAGAAAATTGTGTAGTTGAAGAATTTTATTGGTATCAAATTTCAAATAGTTTCAAATGATCATAACGAATTCATTTTAAATGTTCAACCTAATTTAGGGCCAAGTTTATATTTCATTAGTTGATATTTATTCTGCCGGCGTTAATTTAGCATAAAAAGTCATAGATAATATTCTAGCCATACAGTAGCATTTGTGCCAAAAACTAACAAATATCTATATATCCATTTAACCAAAGTATATATATTTATATAGTGTTAATCGTTAAAAGTAACTAAATAATTCAACATAGTTGACAGTTTGACGCGTCCTGTCAAAAATCATCATGTGTCAGTAGACATTCCAGGCATTTTTTTTTTAATGAAATCTATCCCACTTTTACAAACAACTCAGTGATTCCGCCAATGTCAACTATTTAAACAGATATGTCAAAAAGAAGTCTACATAAAACTTTAACTTACTAACATTAAGCAAAACAAGCAAGTCTTATCAAAGGCTAAATGGAAGCCAAATCCTGAGTGCTTATCGGTTGTAAACTCGAAGTTTGGCGTGAGAAAATCGGCGAGCCGTCGAGATATAATTAAAGGCGGCCGTAAACCAATACCGTAACGGTTGTGAGGAATGCCTGCTCGTCCGATGGGCCCTCACCGTTATCAGCGCACATTTTGGCAACGATGGCCGCCTTGTACGCTATCCTGGGCTTTTTAATTCCATGATGAGATGTATTTTAGTGCATAGAATTTAGATAAATTTGTTTTACAGACAAATTAACTAAGTAGGCATATGACAGCGAAATAGCACTAGCTGACTGACTGATTTATCTAAGAAACTATAACACTTACAGGCAGGTAGGTTTCTTACGGGGTTGTGGAAGTAAAGGCTGAGCTATCTCCCATAACACCGCCACTAAGGCGATGAAGGTCTAACCGGGGCTTTTTTGTGGGTAGTCTTGCCCTTTTCAGAGCAGGGAGTCCCACACACGCCGTCACCCTCCCTCGGGGTGACGGTACGGTGCATCAACGCATTTCCTCCCGGCAAAAAAAAAGGTTTCTTACGGGTTGTAGATATCCACTATGGACGGATTTCACGAAATTTTTGTATTAGTCTTTTATATATATGCTTTTCAAGTAAGAAACTTTAAAGTTTTCGCTAAAAAGCATTCTCTTCCAGAATTTTAGGTAAAGGAAATGGTAGATAACGAGAAATAGATACGACCGTGCAGAAAACAGGGGAAATACTGACTTCGACTGGTCTAAGGAACAGCTCCTTTCTCTAATGACGTTGACGTTCTATTCGACAGTTTGATGCGACCTGTCAAAAATCATGATGTCAGTAGACATTGTAGAGAATCCTCATGCTTGTACGTTGCTTGTGATCGTGACGTCACTCATTAGTGCTGAAGGTGCGTGCGCACGCCCGCTGCATAGCAAAGTGCGTAACGGAGCTCACACTAAATCCTATGTAATTGGGCGCCGGTGTACTGTTAGAGAACATTTTGGCGACCGGCCTGAGCTATGAGAGACTACATTCAGACCTCTTTAGAGATAGTTCGAGAGAGGTAGGGCATAGCGATTTGTTAAAGGTAGGGCATAGCGATTTAACGCTCGTACTGGAGTAGCCCGACTGGTAAAATACCTCCATCTTACAAAAGACCGCAACCAAATAACAATCACTTCGGTGTTGCGGTGTTCCTGCGTGCGATTAAGGTATCCAGAGATAATGAGGGGTGGTACACACTAGTAGCAGGGGTCAAGCTTTCAAGGTAACAAAAATCTTTTATTGTTCATTTCAGCGTGGTTACCGGCGAGTGGGACTACTAGTAATTAGTATTGTGGTACCAATTATTGGATGGCTAAATTTTAATATTTTAAATCCGGCCATTGGGGCTACTTATACTTGTCAAATAAATTCTGTTATTAAAATTAAACCAAAACCATTAAATATACAGAGTACAAATTACGGCTTACTTATAATAATCTATTTGTTATTTTTGTATACTCGTGTTCATTTGATGAATGTTGTGTAGTCGTTACTGAGCTTTGCTTGATTTGTTTGTGTTTCATGATAACATTATAATGATAAAGTATTAGGACATAAGTCCCCGTGATAATTAACCAGGCAACTACTGAAAACTGGTCTACAATGCAAAAGTATCCGATATAATTTTAACTAATTTCTGCTTTTCTATACATGCTAAATACGATTTGATAAGTAAAAGTAATTTATTAGTTTAAGTTTTCAAGATACCTCATATCTCACAAATTTTACGATTCTACCCTCATTCAACTTGACAGTGTTCATATTAACTTTGTTATTTGGCAACAAACGTTAAAAATATCGTACTTTAGTGCTACAGAACAGATTCTGTATTACTAAATAATAAATGTGCTAAAAGTGAAAAAAAAAGTGAAACTAAAAATTATTTCATAACATAATGTCTCGGAAATGTGTAAATAATCCCGACAATTTTTGTTACATTTGCGGAGAGGTAATATTTAGTAAACAAAGGTGTTCTATATCGCCTATGATAAAAAACGCCTATTCTTACTACTCTGTGCTAGAAGGTAAAGAAAAACAAGCCTGGAACGATTTTCGCCTTGTGGCAAGGAACTTCTTGGGAAATAAAAGAAGTGACAACTATGCTGAGCTTGTCGAAAATATGTTATCATACCAAAAACTAGGTTGTAATATGTCCTTGAAAATACACTTTTTACATTCTCATTTGGACTTCTTTCCGGATAATTGTGGGGCTTTAAGCGATGAATATGGGGAGCGTTTTCATCAGGACATCGCAAACATGGAAAAACGATATCAGGGCAAGTGGAACGTTCCAATGTTGGCGGATTATTGTTGGACTATTTATCGGGATGTTCCAGAAGCAGAATATAAGAAAGCTGCAAAAAAACGTCGTCGAAATTCTGCTAATGAATAGAATAACAGTAATTTTTTTGATATTTTTGCATAATTTTGTATTTTTTAATTTCTAATAAACGGAAACTAATTTATATATATAATTATTGTTTTCGTTATCAGCATGTGAAGATAAATAAAAAAAACTACTTTGCTCGAAGAATACTTTTTTAGAGTCAAAATTTGTAGACCAGTGAAATCAGTGCCGCCGTACGCAGCTAAAGGTGTCAAGACATTTTGCTAAGTTGAAAACCATATTAGCACTTTCTACCGTAATTTATTTAATTATTTATGTAATTATGTAGTATTTTTGTGTTCTAAATCAATGCTTTTCTGTTTCTAACAATTTGCAATGTCAGACGCTCTTCTAAATAAACAACTAAAATTATCATTTTCACCAAAACACATAAGTTATTATTTGTACTGTACCTCTGAATATTTCTTTAGTCGTGTTCCTCAATGCTGAGGATCGTGGTCATTATGTAGTGTGTCACAACTCTATTTACCTGTAACAAATAACATGATCATTAATAACAAAACTAAAACAACATATCACAAATTATGCACTAAAATATGGGTCAATAATTAATATCGTTCGCGGTCAGTTTGCAAATAAAATGACTGTGATGGCAGAACGTTTCTTGCGCACGTATACAAATCAACTTAAGCGAAAAAATATACTAATATTATTAATGCGAAAGTAACGCAGTCCGGCTTTTTTGCAAGAACTGCTGTACCAATTTAGATGAAAGAAAATTGGAAATTTGTAACGAGTAAACTCAAAACAACCGATACAATTTAAACGTTATTTTGGGATAAAATATCTTATGTGTTAATCTTGTATGTTATATCCCTTTCTGCCGAATTTGATTCTATCCGATAAGTAGTTTTAGCGAAAAACATACATCCTGGCATTCTTACAAACTTACGCTTACGCGTTTAAAATATTAGTATGATTAGAAAAAAAAAGAAAACAATATGTTATGTGCTAAAGTCAAAGTGAAGTTGTTATGCCTATCAGTTTCATTATTAACTTAAAAAAAAATTGGATGGATATATTAAGGGAGCGATGAATATATCAATTTTTAATTGAAACGCAAAAAAACACAACCCAAAAATGTTTGCAGTGTGCATCAAGCTTTTGGCCCTTTTATTACGTTATATCGTCCACGTGCTCATTAGATCTCTACAAGTAATCTTTACTTGCAAATCTGTTCGCCTCATCTCACTCGACCGACCGCAAAGTGAGTCCGGCTAAAGACGAACTTCATATTGTGGTCCAGTGGTGCCCAAAAACAGTTGATTGGGGTCGTTTTTCCCGTTACCCCGTAAACCTGTTCGGGATCGCGACACGGGAAGCGATTGTTTGTGCTCGACATTTACATCTGTGAGGCAGTATGCTGGGATTTTGTGTTTTGAAGGTTCAAGCCGAAGTTTTGTTGAGCATCAGCTATAACTTGAAGCGAATACTGAGAAGCACCTAAATTATCTCTCGAAGCGTACAATCTCCTTAGCTAACCAATATATCGTATGAGCACAGAACGAGTTTCATTGTTAATATAGTTTCATATAGTGTACTTTTCCATTATATTTTGGCGCTACCCTGTATCATCCACTAATGAAGTTACTAACTAGTCACACGCGGCAGCCGATTGCCGCTTGGGTGTTTAAATAAAATAGAAAATGTATTTACTTTATATACTTTTAAAATCGTCCAATTAAGTTAAACTATTGAAACGTTCGGAATGTTGACGCTATCGAGAAACTCGATGGATACTCTTCTTGAAAATAACAAATATGAAAACATCCAAAAAAGAAAAAATACAAATAATACGAGTATTTTAAAGAAACAGAAAGGTTTCCCGCACCGCTAGGGGAGATGAAATTTTTCTGTTTCTGTAAAATATTTAAAGTTCGTTAATGCGGCACTATAAAAAACATAAAAATAATACAAATAATGCTATCAAGTCCAAATATTTTTGGTTTTTATGTATTTTTTTATTTTATAATATCCTATTTTCATGAGATATTTTTTATCTGGTACTAAAATAAATATATGCATAGCTAATGCAATAATCTTTTCAAATATCGGAACTTTGATGTGTTGTTGATCGTGGGCATGGAATAAACAACAACGTGGACAGCGGAAAGAATAACAGTTCTTTCCGCTTTTGCATTATAAATACCCGTAGCTACCAATGTACCTAAAAACTAGCCCAGTGCTCTATTTAAAAGAAGAATCTAAGCGCCAACGATTAATATCTCAGCGAGTTTAAACAAGTGATTGAGACAAAAGCACGTGACATCACTTTGGAATTTATACCGCCCTTCTGTCCTACGCCTAAGAGCTAATATTGAACCGCTTATCTTACTTTGTCGTTTGCTGTCAGAAAAACATAAACAAGATGTACACTACAGATTGCTTTGCACAAAAAGGTGCCACTATTAAGACTAAGACCTAATTCAGAGATCCTGTTGCAGCTCATGACGTCACCAGAGAAAGTGCCGGCTACCCGGATGGCCGTAACGGTGGATTCTGCGGCTCAGTAATGGGTTTGAGGAATTTATTTTTTAATACCTTACCAATTCAATACATAAGGCAGTTGTATAGTAAAATAATATATTTGTTACGTTTTTGAAAGAAACAACAATTTCTCTCCCTGCGATGCGGAGCTCGAATCCACGACCTTCACGTATTGCGCGTGCTGCTCTTCCAACTGATCTGACTGCAAGATATCGTAAGCGATGTTTTTTTTCTGTTGTGTCAACCTCTTAGCCTCCGGTAAGTGCCCTCTGCCGAATATGTTTAGAACTATATACTCGTCTCTTTCATTAAATTACTTAAAGTTAGTGTGGCGTGAAATACCTACTATAAAATTGTAAAAACCTATTTTGTTTACGTTTTTATATCGCACACCTGTTCGCTTAGGATAGGCTTCCCCTTTTTTATTGCCCTTTTAACAAATGTCGAAATCAGTGCGTGAGCTGTTGATTGGTTTAAAATACGAGTGCGGTGTGTTATCAGCCAATCAACAGTATCGAAACTTTTGTCGTTTCATGCGAGAAATAAGATTAAACGTATATGTTTTTTTAAATATACCTATGCCTTTTTTTTATATTGGACTTCAAGATTGACCTCATCTCACCTGATGTTAAGTGGTAATGAGGTCCTAGCTTAAGGGTGACAAGTACAGCATAATACATCTGTTACTGAAGTTGTCACCCTTACCTTGAAGGCTTGACCCCTGCTACTAATGTTGTACCCCCCAGGAGCTCTGGAAACCTTACTAACACGCAGGAACACAACAACAGAAGAGATTGTTATTTGGCTGCGGTCTTCTGTCAGCTTTGTCCAATATAAGAAAAACTACTTAAACATTGTTCTGATTGACTCGGTTGATTTATGTGAATCAGGCAAGTATCATCTCTTACACCGTTGTTTTTAAGTCCATAAATTATAAACAACATAATAGTCGTTTTTCATTTCGCTACGCTAAACAGATTTGATGTACTGATAAAAATCTAATCTCGGTACAGTACGAGGCGCAAAAAATCACAATGGCGAACAGTGAGTGTAATAAATCATCAAAACAACTCGACATCGATCATTGCAGCCATCGATCGAATACATCAATTAAAGAGCATGACCAGTGATGGGTGGCCGAGTTGGTACGACTTAAAATGGTATTGGAAAAAAGGCGGTACAAGTCATTTAGGATAAAAATGGTTTTACGAATTTTTGGTATACTTCTTAATTACCATTATTAGTCAATTTTATGTTAAATTGGTTCTATTCTAGTTTCTTCTATAATTTTATTATTAATTATAACAAATTCCAAATAAGGCATAATTGCCTTGTTTTGTGATTTTTTACTTAAAATTAAAAGTGTTTCATATTACTTATTTAACAATCATTTTAGACGCTATTGACTGTAAGTCTGTATGATTCATTATTTACGTATAAATTGAAGACGTAATTTGAAATCAATAGAGGTAGTATATATGGTTAAAGATACTTTATTTCTCATAAGAATACAATTCACTTACTGAGAAACTTAAAAATACAGTTTAACATAAATTGTATGAGCGACATAGACTCCACTAAAATTATTAACAAAAAGTCGGTAGTCTAAAAACTAAACACAGTCACAACGCGAGCTATTCACTGCGAACATTTGAAGTAATTTGAAGTAAACAACTTGAACATGGATGCATAATAAACGACCAAGAGTAGATGTGGCATTGTTGATATTGTTATGGCGAAGGTGTTTTCAAAAGATTTATTATGTTTAGTTTATTTTAAAATAATCTGTTGATTAGTCTTTTTTACTTTAGAGATATATATTCAAATATATTTTTTTTTTTTACCGTTTGTGTTAATTAGAATAGGTTTATGTAGTTTATTCCGATATACTCATCCATGTATTTTTATAACGTAATTATATTTTGTATGCATAAAGATTTTTTTTTTTTTTTTATATTTTGTGTAATATTTTTATAGGAACGTTTATGGTTGAGTATTTTAATGCTCATTTATTATTTACGAGTAGCTTGTACATGTGCTTATAAGTTGATATAGTAATTTAAATATTCACTTGACTTACAACGAAGGATTTTAGTTGCCGCTTAAAGCTGCCAATACATTCGCATGATTTTAAATTATTTGGTAATTTATTGTAAAACTGTATTTACTCATCATCCATGATTGTTATTATTGCCCGATACCATCTTCATATAAAAAATAATAAATCAATAAAATGAAGCCATATCATGGCGACATATATATGTCGCAGTCATCTGGTTGAAACAGCAATTTGATTGAATCACTAGCGTGTTTATTAAATGACGACGTTTAATTGAATGACTAGGCCGAACGTTGAATGAATAAGACTCACCGAACGTCCAACAAGTTAGCGGATTGTAACATAGCCCTTTGAACATAGCGGACGTAATCAGTCAGGTGATTGTAATTTAGTTCTTTTTTTTTCCACTGCGGCGTTAGTGCTCATCAAAACAAAGATGGCGTCAAACAGCTGGTACAGATATAATCGAATAACACTGTGTTGATAATTTTTAGAGTGAAATTGAGATATAAAGTGACTTATTCGTAAAAAAATATTTTTTTAGCCTTATTGTCTTAAGACTTAAAATTGTTAAAACATATTAAAAAATCTTATTAAGGTGTGTTATGTCATGTCTGTCAGCTATATCCCATTCAACGACTATGCTAAATGACGTTCAGTCAAGAAGTTGAACGTTATATTAAACAATTTGACGAGTTGTCCTTTAGTCATTCAATTAAACGTCGTCATTCAATGAACGCGCTAGTGATCCAATCAAATAGCTGATTAAACCAGATGACTGCGACATATACACATAGAGTCGGAAAGTCTATGGTATGAAGACAAATCAAAGTCCATCCATCTCATGATAATTATTAAGCAGAAGACGGATTGAGAATGACAACTACGCATCTATTTTTAATATATTCAAGCTTTTTTAAATTAAACCTTATGGTATCGCCATAAGAGCTCCTGCACCTATTTGATACTAAGCCGTGAACATTGGTACACCAATGAATCGCTACGCCTAACATCACTGACAAGCGATTTGGGCAAAACACCAATTAACAACTCTGAATCAACAGTCTACAGTTAGCCGTTTCACTTTCAGCCTGGTGCGCCACTTCCCCCCTCTATCCCCCCCTACAAAGGCTCCATCGAGTGCCCTCGAAACCTCGATCTTGACTCTGTCAAGTGCGCCCGCGCAACTTTTATCCGATTATTATTACGATTTTCGAACGCGATCCGAGATATTGGTTTTGCTCGCATTTTTTTTGCCGTCGGAAACTTTAATGGAGTTTCTTTTGTCTTTTTATCATTAGATGAAGTAGAGGAAAATGCTTCGGATATCGGCATTTGGATCAATATACCGTAGTCATGTTGATTGAGATGGTCGTTGTTTGATTGGAAACAAATATCTGTGAGATTTTTTTGTTTGCCATTTATTGGGGCCAAACTGTTTTTGATGGAAGTTAGTAAATGGAAATATTCGAATTAAGATGATGTCAGATATGCCCATCTTTACGTAAAGTACTCAAGTATGTATTTCTTTTCGAGAGGCTAGCTGGAGCAGACCAGTCCCCAAGGATACCACCAGTTTACAAGCATGACGTATGTGCCAGCCATCTGTCAACCATATTTTTTTTT
Source organism: Glyphodes pyloalis (assembly GCA_037074685.1). Taxonomy (NCBI): domain Eukaryota; kingdom Metazoa; phylum Arthropoda; class Insecta; order Lepidoptera; family Crambidae; genus Glyphodes; species Glyphodes pyloalis. The sequence goes on along the minus strand of JAYKKO010000030.1, from coordinate 712,921 downwards.
ATTTATATTGGACAACATCACATATGTACATTGTTCTGATTCTGTGGTAAAGCTAAAGCACTTGTGTTACAGAAATCAGAAACAACGAAGGTACCACAACACCCAGACCCGAGACAATACAGAAAAGTTCGTTTCCCATATTGACCCGACCGGGGATCGAACCCGGAACCTCAAAGATGGCACGACGCCAAAGTCCGGCACGCTCGCCTCTCGGCTACGGAGGTCGTCTATATTGAAGGGAATGTAACGACTTCGTAGTCATCATCAATAGTATATAAGTAAAAAAATATTTCTGGCTCAGTTAAACATTATTTCTAACCATCGTACTCAGCTCCTGTCTTAAAATCTTGGATGATACCGGATCAGAGATCAGTATAAAACGTGGTATCCTTAAAGCGGTCGATGACGTCAGCAATAATCCTTCCTCAAAGAATTTTTAACTGTATTAGATTCTTAAAGGCGCCTCCCGCGCATCGCCGCTATAAAATACTACAGTTATCCAGTTGAGCATTCCGAAAAGAGGCTCAACTCAAAAATTTAAAAAATTACTAAGCCTATACGAGTTACACCCACCTTGTCATTATTGGATATGTCTATTCGATAGTAGTAGTAGATGGCAGATTGGTAGTACTACTAAAAATAAAAAGACGACACGAAAGGTTTTTTTAAAAAAATTTAAAAATTGGGAGTGGTTTATGGTTTGCGTAAAAAATATTGTGTGTTATAAACGCTTTATTCACATTCGAATTGGTCACAGTTATGAGAATTACAAATTGGTATTTTTTGTCTGGTAGTGGGCGTCTAAGTTTCGAATCAATGCTTGCATCAATTGGGTAATAAAGATACGGTTTCCAATTGTTACTAATGCACAATCAATCATGCAATAGAAGTTTTCCTTTTTAAAGTACATGTTTTTGTACTAAAATATACCGTAACTATTAATATTTTGAGAAAATTCACAAGGGGCGTACCGTTATTTTTTTTTTGAGATGGGGAAAATACTTTTCCTACCATACCGCTACCGTGAGGACGACAGCGACGTGTGTGGGACTCCCCCGCTAGGAGCGAGGTCTACCCGAACCAAAAAACCCATCCACCTTCTCATCGCCCAGTGACACAAGGGGCGTACCTGCGATAAGGTGTGAATGGGTACTTTGATAGGCGGACGAATGGATACTTTTAGGTAAAGGGTTGACAGATAAGAAACTACTTTGAGTAATTTAACGTCTGGTGGTTGTATTGATCTCCGTATATGCCACGTACTTTAAGTATGTATTATCTGTACTTACTAACATTATAAAGCTGTATGTTTGAACGCGCCAATTCTATTAACTACAGGTTACAATTGGAAAATTCATATTTTGTTCTATAGTCCATTTTTCGAGGCAGACTATAGGCGTATACACGCTACGACCATAGTAGCTAAAAATCTGTAGAAAGTGTGCGCTAGCTTAATATAGACGTTTTGGTGAGTTCGGGACTAAATGGCGCTGTCTAAAAGTGTATCAATGAACGCACATTTATATAAAATCCACTTTTTTATCTCAACTAAATACAGTTTCCGTTTAAAATGAAATCTGTAGCGAACCATTCGCGAAGCCCGCTCACTGACTCGTAAATATAAAATTAACCTTATTAATCACAGCATGTCCGTTACTTATTTTTGTATTTGAGAATGATTTCAAACACAACGTCGGCCCGAACCGGTACTCGAACCAGCAGAGCAAAGAGGTGCTCCACTAGACCAATGAGGTGTGTTAATGAACTTGTTGCACTGAAACGGGCTGGTATTGTCAAATTGATTGATAAGCTAGGAGTAGAAAGAGATATAAAACTAGTTAACGGGTCAAAACGCGACAATATATTTAGTAAGTAATGCGCATTACTTACTGTATTAAGATTATTTTAAATTAGCTTTGCAGGCAACTGAGTTCGGTTGGAATACAGAATTTGCCTAATCACAACAGCTATCCAATAAAAGTCCCGTTAAAATTTACCATTTCAGAGATTATCCGGAACAAAAAGATGGATAAAAATAGTTAAAAATGCTATTTTGTTGTATGTACCGTATATAAATTCATGTTCAAGAAGTAAAAAGCAGTTATTTCAATATTAAGAACAGACAGTACCATTTATTCATACTGACATTGAACTGACCAAGATATTGCCATTATGGAAAAATAAAGTAAGCAAACGCTTGATTGAAACGTTTTTAAATGTGTCAGCCAAAACCTTTTACTGTAGCACATGCAAGCCGATATAAAAGCACAGTTTTGTCCAAACTTTTTGCGACACAATTCGTGTCTTTGCAAAAAGTAGCCTTTTTCCAACGACCGCATCGAATCGTCAGTCGGTCAGGCTGTAATGACAGGCCGCGCTGCTCATGTCACCGATATTGAGTCGTTGAGACTTTTCCCGGTACCTGATGTATGTTAATAGCGTATTTTAAGAATTTCTTAATGATACAGTGTATTTTTTGTCGCGACTTTTATCGGTTTTAAAAAATTTAAGTGCTGCTGCAGGTCCTGGGATTGATATCGGAGCTGTCATGAAATGTACCGTTTGGGTCTTTGGATGGATTTTGCGAAACTGCTTGCCTTTTTTATTTTAACAAAAATCGATATTCATTATTTATAGTTCGTAGCTCAACAGCGGCCCGACGCGGCTGCGCGCGCTATTCCCGTTTTTTTTTAATTTTTCAGTGATTTTAATTATTCTCTCTTTTAAGTCGCAGTGTGATGTAATATAGCTTTAAACCTTAGATGATAAATTGGATACCTAACTCCAATACACTAGACCGATAATTGAACCTGTGGTCTTACGCACTTTGATCGCCCACTACTGCACTACAGAAGTCGTGTATTAAATTCTAGAGCTTTGCAACTGTGTAAGAATACTTAAAATACATAATTAGCAATTAAAAAAAACACTTTTTTCTTTTTTATATCTTTTCCAGGTAAAAACCTATTCATCAGAAATTTAACAAGTCAGTGTTGAATTTTTTGCCACTTCTGAACAAGAAGTGGGATACATGCGTTTTCTATTTGATTAAGATAATCTTACAAAACCATAAAAAGCAGCACTATTATTAGGAAAATTATTAATAGTAAAATTCTTAGCTGTCTATCTTACGGATTAATCCATGTCCACGGCATAAATAACTCTTATTAAGTAGACTTTCTCTAGCTCAATGGAGCGGCGGCCATAATAGCTTTGTCCGTGAAGCTAGGCGTATCGTCTACAAGGTGGTTTGTCTATGCCAAGGCATATTCTTAACTAGCGACCGCGCGCGATTTCGTACGCGTGGACTTATACCCGGGTCCAATATTTGAAAACGAATCGTTTTAGTTACGGATAGTACCTAATAAAATATACGAGGCGGGAGCTAAAAACGACCGACTGATGACTGATGACAGCTGATATGGAAAGTATATTTGAAATTAGAATTAACAACTCGTAGAGAAACGGATAGATATTTTTGACACATTGCGAATCGTAAAATATTGGACCCGGGCATTAGTCTTTTCTAGCAATAAATATAGGTTAGGTTTTACCCCTATCTCCCCAAATATTCGAAAGAAAAAGTAGTCCACGTTTTAATCCAAGAAGCGAGCTATATTGGTGCCAAATTTCATGTCTCTAACTTCAAGAATAAACATTTTCCCACATAAACTTTCAAGGGCGGTATTACCCCCATCCCCCCTTATTTTTAAAACAAAATGTAGCCAATGTCCATTCTTGAGTTTCAACGGATACCTTTAAAAAATTTAATAAAAATTGTTTTAGTTGTTTAGGCATGAAAGCTGGACAGACAGACTGAGTTACTTTCGCATTTATAATATTAAGTAGTATGGATGTGAAGGCGTATCTTTGGGTGACACGCCCTGAACTTTCCCGCTACGCTTTGTAAGCAACAGTTGCACTCAACCTGTTGTTCTAGAAACGAAAACTATGATTGGTGTGATTCACAACTGGAATTGTGTTAGCTTATTCTTTTTCACCTGTTGCTAAGTGACTTGTCAAAGCTGAGTGACTTCCGACCAAGTCAAAAATTTGAACCTAAATATCATGATCATGAATTCAAAATTTTAAGACGAGCAGAATTAATTAGATTTAGATCCTACTAATACTATTTTATATACGTTCCATTTGTTTTTTTTCTTCATTTTAATGTCATTAAAACAGAAAGAAAGCAGAAATATTTTTTTGTATGAACTCAAATATGGACTCAAAATTCTTATATATTAAAATCCATACCAATGGCATGCACAATTTGATTAAAAACTGGAGACCCTCAGCGCAGCGGCTTCGCACACGTACGATCTGGTCAATTCAAACAGCTTTTTCTCCCGTGAGAACCATCCTTGTATTTCAATGAGTATTCTAAAAAAAATATTAGCAAAAACGGTTCAGCATTTCTCGAGATTTGCGCTTAGTAACATATTTAGCTTCAATTTTAAAAATAAACATGTAGATACATCTGATTTGCAATTAATTCATGCTAGATTTCCCAAGGATGATTTTCCTCCTCCTCCGTTGCCTGTTTGATAAAGCATCTGATTTGCGTGTGCTTTATTCAGCGGCTATCACGGCTAGGGCACGGATGGGTGGCCGCGACGTCACTAACTGTACCGCGCACGTGGGGTACCGGTGCGCCGCGCTCCACCGCGCGCGACCAGCGCCCGCGCTATTTACGTGCACACCGTTTCGACATGAGTTGCGCGTGCGCACGAATTCGGGCCTATGAAAAAGTTAGCACTGCCCGCGACTTCGCACGCGTGAAATAACGACTGAGAGTATGATTTTTAATTGTTTAGGCTAATAGCTAATTAAACCATGGCTTTCTTATTTTTATATCGATATAAGCTGTGCCTGCGACTTCATTCGCGTGGACTACAGGTTTTTTCATATATTCACTTTCATGGTCGGTTTTACTCCTATCTCCCCCAATATTCGAAACAGAAAGTACTCTACATTTAAATCCAAGTTTCGAGATATGTTTGTGCCAAATATCTTTAACTTAAAAAATAAACATTTTCATCCCATATAAACTTTCAAGAGTGATATAAACCCCATCCCACCTCATTTTCAAAATAAAAAGTAGCGTATGCCCGTTCTAAAGGTTCAACGTATACCTATACCAAAATTAGTCAAAATCGGTTCAGTAGTAAAGGCGTGAATGAAAGCCGGACAGACAAACAGACAGACGAGAGTTACTTTAGCATTTATAATATTAGTATGGATAGGATACATTATGAATATTACATACTTAATCCAAAAAAGGAATCGTATTGATTACCAGAAACGAAGGTTTCCTTGTTCAATATGGTCTATTCTCATCATACCAAAGTGTATTACTCAAGTACTACAGTACAGCAGAACTAAATAGCCATTGATCCAACTTAAACTACATATATAAGCGATATTTGTTACATTCTTAAACAAGTGCTTAACCATCGAAGTACTAGCGGCCGCAATCGCGTGGCTGCATACAGAGTAGTGACGTCACGCGGTACCGGTGCGCGCGGGCACCGAACGTCCTTGCGGCCCGCAACTGCGCCTGCGCCTACGTGACGCGACCCGCTATTGGCTATTTGTTTACAAAGGCTAATCAGTCGTCTGTAAAACGTTAGTGCTGTTACATAGAGGTAGTGTCGTATTTGGGGTCATTAAATAATTACGTTTGAGATCTGTTCCTGAATTTGAGTTGGATGGCAGTCAATTTCCTACGGTAAACAAATAAGCTATGTGTCTCATGGCGCCGTTACTAGGCGATGCGTGGGGTTTGCGTTTAAGTGCCTAAAGCACGTACGGTGCGCTAATACATATCTCTCCCTCCCCCCCCCCCCACTTTAAAAAAAGGGTAGCTACGTAACCTCTGCGGGCTAATGGTAATGATCCTAGGGTCGGGCTCTAGAGGTGGTAGGTTAGGAATATCTTTATGCTTTTTCAATTGGTTCAGAAAACTCAAAAACAAATATCAGAGAACAAATACAATCTACGGAACCTCAGAGATGGCGCTCGCCAAAGTCAGGCCTGCTCGCCTCTCGGCTACGGAGGTTACAATAGAACGCGTGTTCCTTAGGGGTGAAAGCCTTCCGCTCCCCCGCAAGCTCGCTGAAAATAAAAAGGCTATCTACGGCCATCATCTAGTCAGTTAGGAGAAAAGGACGCGTGTCCAGTTAGTGAAAAACCTCGAATGATCACCCTATAACATCTGTAAGCCCTCACAGGTCGACTGCTGTTGTCAAAGCTTCCTGCGCTCAATGAAATGTAGGTCAAGTTTATTGACAAATCAGGACGTTGCCCCACCTCTCTCGGTCCCACACGTAGCGCTGTCCCTCTCGCACGATCGAACAGAATTCGGAGAATGAAACGGTTGACTTTTTGTGCTTGGATCTTTTTGTGGGCGGTTCGAGATTTTGAATTGAAGTTTTTGCAGCCTTTCGGATTATTAGGTCATTGGTTTCGGAAAATGTTCTTTATTTAATATTGAAGTTTTATTGATTTTTTAAGCAATTTTTAACAGAAAACCATAAAATACCTACTATGCAAATTTAAGTAAATCTATGTGGACCAAGATTTGATTATATTTCTATAACACAATTGCTAGAGTTACTTTGGGATCAGGTCAATATAGATGTTGATTTGCGCGATATTTTAAATTTAATACTAAATAGCTGTTGCTTGTGATTTTTTTCTAATAATAAAAGGATAAAAACTAACTCATTTGTTAATCTAGCATGTGATCTCTCATCCTAGCAAATTTCATTTAATTCCGTTACGTAGTTTTTTCATGAAAGAGTAACAAATAAAGATCTCAACATCCATTATTCTCCCAAACTTTTGTGTAAAAATAATAGTTGGATCTAGTCATAAATTGATTGGTCAAATAATTTATAAAGCAAGGAGCTATCTTCTTTCCAATTTTTAATGGGATCCACTGAGTGCTAAAAAACCGAACAAGTAAACTAATGAATTGAACTAATTTTTTCTGCATTCGTAGAACTATGTTCTTCCTAAACCCATCATTACGTCTCAACAATACTATAACAGCCATCTTGTTTACCCAGGTTCGGGCCCGGACCGGAAATCGGTTTAATAAACGCCGGAAGTGATATCATGTGTAACGTGACGCTTTGCATCCTCTGGGTTAAAGGGTTGGAGATTTTTTTCTCGAATTTTACGAAAAAAGTCCTGTTAAGGCGGTAAATATAGGGTTTGAGTGGATCAGGTGTCTCGGAATCTTGTAAAGTAAATCGTGTGAAAAAGTTAATGCTGCGATTTTGGTTGAAAGAAAAATGTCCATATAAAATTCTAAATTTAAAGTTTTCGGCGGTTTTGGAACCACTTTTACACTTATTTTACAAAGCGAAATTGATTTATTTGTTTGTTTGTTATAAACAGACTCCGAATCTCCTGATTACACAAATTATTTTGCTTTTGAGAAACTTCACTATCGGAAGGCTACATAGGTTATAACTAATTAAAAAAAAATGTGATCCTTACTGAAGTAATGTAGAAAACAATCAATCAGTGAAGTTTTTCACTGATTGGACGGACCAATAGTACTTTATAAGCTTATCGAAAACTACCTAATGCGTTTTTATTTAAAACAATTTTGCTGACAATACCAAATACAAAAATAACAAACAAATCACCCCACTTAGGGCAGTTGTTCGAAATTCATTCGCTTACATTAGAGATTCCTCTTTAGTTTTAACGCAAAAGTCAAGATAACAAATTACAAAACGTACTCTATTTCACAATTACGTCATCATTGTAGATTGCATTCAACAAAGACATTATTGCGGGTAAAGTGACCAATTTATGGCTGAACATAAGCAAGTTAATTTAAGTTTCTAAACAAGATGCAGACAATAGGAGTAACTGGTGCGAAGTAATCAATCTGATGTTTGAGCTACATTTTGAACCTTTCATTTCGCACTATTTGTATTAATTCAGAGTTTGAATTTTAATCAAAATCTCAGTTATGCAGTACTTTTATACGGTAGCTAAAGGTAGCTTAATTTGTTTCATATAAAGTTGTTTGTAAAAACCGGTTGAAATCGGCGTTAAATTGTTGAATGTCGACGAAATAATTTATCTTTATATGTAATTTAAAACGACTTGCTTTTCGTTTGTCTTGCTAAAACTCCAGATCTGCTACGAGATTGATTTGGCTAATATTTGTTTTGAAATACATATGTAGGTATAGAGAAGGTTTAAAAGGTAAGAATATTTTAAAGATAGTAGCGGCACAACGTCGAGATAGCTAGTTCAAAATAAAATCTCTGAATCTGTATTGTACACTAGTTTTTGTAAGAATAAACTGTTACCAGTTTTTATGGGCCGGCCTGAAATAAATATATTGAATTGAAATGTTACAGGTGACATTTTAAAGAAATAACACAATAAAACATCTCTAACACGAATCAACAACCCTTCCAATCTTATCAACCCCATAAGCACCACTAACCTACAAAACCAAAGCACATCATTGCAGGTACCCACATTCTCACGACGCGCAGATGTCTTTTTTTTTCTCTTTATCTGCGTTAAATTCAAATATTGACTGATTGAAGGGTACAGACGCATCTGTCGGAGCTTCGCGGGGAAAGTTATGGGAAAGCTCCGCGAAGCTCCGGCAACATGTGCGTCGTATTGTTCACCCACATGGCTTTGAGCAAGGTGTTATTAAGGTACCGAAATTTTGTGCTTTCATTGTGTAAGGACCTTTTGAGACGAGCTGATGGAATGAGTGGGACAACGGTTTCTGGGTTTCGTCGTCGGTACATATACATCAGACAACAATAAGGTAGGTAACTTGTAATTTGTTTTTTGGGCCAGTGGTAAGACTTTAAAAAAATATAAGACACGTGCTTTTTCTTTCAATATGTACATAAACAAAAATGTTCTAAAATTAAGCGCAAAGTAACTTTTTACAAATTATTTACGAATAAGTGACGTAAACACACCTCTCCACTGAATTATTTTTGATGCGCTATATCATTATCATTTTTTATTTCTTAGTTGCATCAAAAATACGTTTTCATTGAAATTTAAAATGTAAAAGGCGGACTAAATATAACAATTGTTCTTTTCACAGACTTCTCATTTCTAATCTTCTTATAGTTTTGTTTTTGCAAATTAAAAAACGTGCAGTGTTCCAGTCAGCCCCACAGATTTGATAGGAAAAACTCAACGTTGACCTCAAAGCGAGTACATTCAAGCACTTGTGTTATGGAAATTAGACTCAACGGTGGTATCACATTGTTTACCTAAATACATTAATAAGCACCCAAAACTATACTACATTTTTGTTTGTATGTTCCATCACTTGTATGTGTGGAGATCAAACTTAGACCCCTTGGTTCAACAAGCAGGAGCTTAACCATTCTTCCAACGGGCCAGTCATGAACATACAAACACGATTCACGGATTTCACCGTGACGTCGTGGCTTCTTGTAGAAGACATCAACGGCGTCTTAGTCTGAATACTCGATTTAATAAAGTTGATAAACTTATAGACATAGAAAAAATATAATTGTTTATTTTTATTTCATTAAAAAACTTCGTAGTCGGAAACGTGCTTAATTACACAGTTTTAATAAAAAAAGTAGCCATTAGGCTTATATTAATGTTTATTGAAATGTTATGATGAGTTAACAGAATTAAACACTATTACTTGTTAAAACTGGTTTGATGAATTTCCTACTTTTTTTAAAAACAAATTTATAATATCTTAAAGAGGAAAAAACATTTTTGTTTGTAACGAACAAAATAATTTATAAAATATTTTTTATTTCAAATTTTTTGTTTAATTGAAGTACAAAAATGTACATTGAATGACCAGTCAGCCCCTAAAATTCGAGCGGAAAATTCTTCTGCCATTCAATTGCTACATGATTCTTTTAAAAAAAGCTATCAAACAAATCAACATAAAAAGCTTATTAAAAATCATGTTCTATTATGTCATAGTACATATAAGAAGCAATAAAGTATACCTCATCAAACGATCATACTGTTGAGCTGAATGACAAACAAGAAATATACGCAAGCATCAATCATTAATCTCGTAAATAGGTCAAAGGCGCTCTCTAGTCTAGAATTAGGTCTAGCTGTCTAGGGGGGGGGGGGGGGGTTAGGTGGGGCGGTGACAGTTCGGCTTTCACCTACGCACGCCGAGTGGGGTGGGTGAGTCACTTACATTATTATCAACTAGCTACCCGCCCCGGCTTTGCACGGGCGTTATTAGCCTACATGTTTTGTCTATCGTATCGCTTAAACTTGAAGTATTTCTTCAGATTTATTTTATTACTGTATCACGCCGTATTAGGGGGGCTTTAAATATTTCAAAGATTAGCATATTGTTGTAGGGCACTTACCGCATGCTAAGAGTTGCCTGCGATTTGGCCTGCGTTATTGTGGAATTAAAAATTCTTACATATTAATCTAGAACTATGCCATTTCTTTTCTTACCAACTTTCACGCGAATCTTTTTTTTTAGTTTTTGCGTGAATGTTTCACAAACACACATCCAGACATCCAGACATTCTGACATCCTAAGATTTGTTAAAAGCTTTTGCGTTTATTACCTATATTAGTATGATACCATTTCGTGAGTTAAATATCTATTATGGCAGTTCATTACAAACAGATAGATACGCGCTAAGTAGGTTTTAGCTTTGTTTATAATGTACTAGCTGTGCCCGCGACTTCGTTCGCGTGGACTACATCCTTTTATGGTCGGTTTTACCCCTTTCTCCCCTAATATTCGAAACAAAAAGTAGTCTATATTTTAATCCAAGTTTCGAGCTATATTTGAGCCAAATTTCATATCTCTAACTTCAAAAATAAACACTTTTCCATATAAACTTCCAAAGGTGGTATTACCCTCCCCCCTTATTTTTTAATAAAAAGTAGCCTATGTCCGTTCTTGAGATTCAACGTATACCTATACCAAATTTCAACAAAATCCGTTCAGCCGTTTAGGCGTGAAAGAGTAACAGACGGACAGACAGACAGACAGACAGAGTTACTTTCGCATTTATAATATTAGTATGGATGTATACACGTAGTGATGTTGATGTTCTTGTGCTTGGGCCTTTATTTATTTAATACTTATCGGCGGGAGAAAGTGCCATCGGCGGATTTGATGCTAAAGGTATTCTTAACGAGGCAGTGAAGCATGAAGCGGGCGTTTTCTTATGTTCAGTGGAGGCAAAGCAAGTCGGCCCGTTTGAAGGAAAGCTGCCGTCAGTAAACGAACAGTTAAAGAGAAGTAAGTAAAAGTTTCAGTAAAATAATTCACAAGACTTTGGTTTTGTTTTAAGAAAAATGTATCTAAGAGGTAGGGCATAGGGATTTATCGCTTGAACTAGAGCAGCCCGACAGGTGAAACGGTGAAATACATCCATCTTACAAAAGACCGCAGCCAAAAAACAATCACTTCTGTGTTGTTCCTGTGTGTGAGTAAAGTTTCCAGAGCTCCTGGGGGGTGCTACATTAGTAGGAATGGTCAAGTCTTCAAGGTAAGGGCGACAAGTGCAGTAACAGCTATTATTACACTTGTCGCTCTTAAGCTAGGACCTTATTACCACTTAACATCAGGTGGCATGAAGTCAATCTTAAAGTGCAATATAAAAAAAACTTTTGTTTCGTATAAACTGCATTTAGTAATGTTAGGTAATGTCGTAGGTCAGCCCAAGAAACAATGAAAATATAACGAGTATCGACCATTTAGCTGGTTGGTGACAAGTTTAAGTTTATCTAGAATTTTCCTTACACTTCTCTAATTAAATCAAATTAAATCGGTTGTTTTAAAAGATTTGTATTGCTTAATTAAGTTATTTGTTAGCAAGAAAGTGGAAAACAAAAAACAGTTTTACATATGTCAATCGTTTTCTGGTCAATCTTTCGCGTTAACAATATAAGTTTTGTTCATTGCTCAAAAATGTTAACACAAGACCATAATAAACAGATTCCAGTAGTCCCGCAAAACAAAGTCCCATTCTCCCCGCGTCCGGGCGCGCCACGGCACGCTCCACACATGTAGTGCGCGCACGCAACTCGAATGGCAACGAAGCGCGGACGTTGGCCGCGGAGAAAGCGCCCAGCTGATCGGTACCGTTCGGAGTGAACCCGGGCTACTGGCGAATTTGCTCTGTCATCGAATCAATCAATTAAAATTAGATCTTATCTTCTACTTCCTTGAGACAAATCCAAGGTACTGAATTTAGTATTAAATCGGCATAGTAATCAACCCTCGTAATATGTTGATTGTTTCTAGATAAAATTGTTCGACTGGATTGAGAGAAATTTTTGGTACTGATTTTAGTATTAAACCAGCTAACTAATCAACACTGATAGTTGATTGTTTCTGCATAAAATCGTTCGCCTGTGAACCCGGGCTACTGGCGAATTTGCTCTGTGATCGAATCAATCAATAAGAAGTAGACCTTATCTTCTACTGGATTGAGTCAATTTTCAGTACTGAGTTAAGTATCAAACCAGCAAAGTATGTAATACATGTATTATTCTTGTAATTTGTCGATAGTTACTACATAAAATAGTTAATACGAACTACTAATGGCCTGACGTTTCGGTTAGGTTAGAAATGGAACGTAATAGTCTTAAATTCTAAAGAACTATATCTTAAAAGTAAGAAAACAATCAATTATTAAGATCAACTCTTGCCGCATGTTCATGTCGAAATCATTGCAAATTGTCTAGAACATTGCCACCGGATCTAATGTTAGACCAAGGTAACGGACCTTGGTCTTCCCCAACAAAAGTAAGGTCGGGAGACCAGGCGGGTCAGTGAATCACTGCCTCAGCCACGGCTTATGCAAGGAGGTGACTACTGTCGGTGCTAATTGCTTACGTGAATTCTGCGCATTGAGGAAAAGTTGTAGCTTGCTTCTATAATGTTTGGTACCAGTTCAGAGAAAAAATTTAAAGGGCAATTGGTCATGAAACTAGAAAACATGATAATATGCATACAAAACTACAAATTAAACTAATTTGGATCTAAATGCGTGAGATTAATATAATGTAGATAACATTGACACAGGCGATCGCGCAAATTATTTGAAAAAGATGAGGATTGAACACGAAAATAAATAAGTAATAGAGGACATCACAAATGTACGATAAACTGATCTTAAAGTAAATATACATTGCATTTATTTTATGGAAACCAGAACTAACTACCATGTTAATAGGAAATCACACATGTACATACAATTAACTGATCCCAAACGAAATATTCTTTGTATTTATCTAATGGAAACCAGTACTTAGCACCATGCTACTGATACCACCTACCTATTGTTGATAAATGCATTTCAATATAGCCGAAACAAACGCAAATGTTCATCAAACAAATATTTGTACCGCGTTGGGATCGAACCCATTACCCCGAGCTCAACAGCTAGGAACGCCGACCATTATTCCATCAGGCCGAATCTCAAATAGAAGAGCAAAACAATTTCGCATCGCACTAGTAACAGTAAAACGCATTAAATAAACTTAATAAAATAGAGAAATCTCGGCTGCACTTGACATTGGCTGGTGGTCATTGTCGCGCGCATCTCCGCGAGTGAAAGTTGCACTAGCGCAGCCCGCCCCCTACACCCGCGCGCCGCGCCCCGCCCCGCCCCGCCCGCGTATATGTGTCACTTAGACCTTTGCCGTTCTAGATCCATTCGACACGACTTTCATTTGAGTTTTGTGGGCTCGTTTCTTTAGATGTGTGATTATTTGGGTATCGTTTGGTTAGATCGTTTTTGCGGTGGAGGTATTGCGATCTGAGATGGGTAGTAAAGTTTTTTTTTCTACCAATCGATGCGTGCGCCCTTCAACAATTTAAGCAACAGATTGGCAAGTCCTTATTTGGTAAGTAAGCATTTAAGGGTACAAGCGATGATACAAATTAAGAAAATCGAGAAACACCCAATTGAAAATGCAACCAGATCTGTTACACCGAGGCATTTTCTTGTAGCGTGAGAGCGCATGTTTTTTAAACGTTTAAAAAACAATTAAACATCTCAAGTTTCATATTTTTTGTTGATGCAGGGTGAAAAAACAAGAGTTAATGTAACTTTTGGTATCATAATCTGATTTTTCGAGATTTATGTGATATTGCTTGTTTTTTGCCTTATACAGTCAGTGGCTTTAGTTCGTGAACAGCTCTGTACCTTGCCACATTAAGTCACTGTCTGTCTGACATGCTTAGTTACGCGGAAATTTAATATGACAAGGTACTGAGTGAAACTATACGAACTAATGATGCTGGCTGTACCCTTCATTTGTAACTCATTCATTCAATTTCTTGTAGACATATTGTAAACTGTACGTTACACAAATTTTGTCTGTACAATTTTACAATATATATTTTTTTAAAATGATGACAGAATGTTATTTATGAAGTCACTAGCTGTGCCCGCGATTCCGTTCACGTGGACTACATCCTTTCATGGTCGGTTTTACCCCTATCTCCCCTAATATTCGAAACAAAAAGTAGGCTATATTTAAATAGAGCTATATTTGTACCAATTTTCATATCTCTAACTTAAATAATAAACATTTTCCCATATAAACTTTCAAAGGTGGCATTACCCCCCCCCCCCCCCTTACTTTCTAACAAAAAGTAGCCTATGTCCGTTCTTGAGGTTCAACGTATACCTATGCCAAATTTCATCAAAATCGGTTGAGAGGTTTAAGCGGGAAAGTGTAACAGACAGACAGACAGACAGACAGAGTTACTTTCGCATTTATAATATTAGTAGGGATTGAACGCTTTCAGGCTAAAATCACATCAGCAAACATTGTTTTAAACATCCCACCTAGCCGGAGGTCATCCAACACTTCTTTAAGAGACAAACTATTAAATAAATACTTTTGTTGCCTTTAAAATGACAGTTAGATTACCACAATATGTAACACGCGCAGTTTTTCCTTTATCATCATGGCAACTAAAAGATACTTTGCGTTAAAATGTAGCGTCATGACGTCACTTCTTCGTACGGTGTAGACGTATTATTTTTTTATTTTTATTATTGACGTAAAGTCAATATTTTTTTTCACATAGACTACATTAGTAATACTTACAAAAAGTTAGTCTTTATGTAAAACAAATTAAGCTACCTATATTTATCACCTCCATACTAAACCACATATTTACAAATATAAAAACATTACAAAAAATAAAAATCTTCTAAAATTGGGCCTTGTGGGATCGATCCCAAGACGCTGGCAGCATTACCTCGCTGAATAGCTAACGAAACACGCTGTGCGAGGTAAGTGCCAGCCCTGGGATCGCCCGAAGTATGGACCAGCTTTTTTGCCAAAAATCCGTACAAATTTTTGGCAAATTAATTATTTACCTTAGTGAACACTGAACTTTGATGCGCTGTCTTATCATGTCTATGTACATATATCAAATGTACATTTGTAAAAGCAAAAAATACCTACGTTTTCATTATAAACACTAAATAGAATAATAGTTTTTTTATCGATTCGACATCTCTATGAAAAAAATAACTCTTAAAAGCAGTTCGACAACGTGATACAATCGAAGGGAAACAGAGAGGTGATACGAATCGTTTAAAGGTTCAGAGGAAGTGTTTAATGCAATGCTCTTTACTCACTAATTAGCGTGAGCGTAAATTGATACGACCAGAAGCCGTCCATTGTTCCAAGTGCACTTTTCAGGGAGTACTTGTTATTTATTCGCGACACCCTTAATACAACTGACCTTATTAGCTTCGGTTATCTGCGAGTACTTGTTTCTATCTGACAAGATGATATTGGCCGTTTCTGTCGAAATACAAAGGTCTGTCTAAGAGACTGGTAGTTAATAGGTCATGATTATTTTTGTTCACTATCTAGCTTTTACAATATAATTAAGAGGCGTTTTTCCACTTTGATCTGTGGCGAGTCCATCTTAAGATATTATTGATTAAACATAATTTCAACTTTAAGTAGGTATATTTATCGTTGGGTGTACGTTATGTAAACTTCATGGATTTGTTTTGTAGATTATAATTAGTAAATTTATTAATATATTTAATATATTTCAAATCAATTGATTATTAATTTTAAGAAAATGTATTGAAATATGGTTTATAATCACTCAATAATGTATGCATTTTCAGTATATTTTCTGTTCAAATTCATGTAGTTCTATGATAAAACGCGTTTTATATTTATTTGCTATGTGAAATAAAGTTAATACAGTTTATCATACTCTAATCACAAGATACTTGAAACTATCACACATCATGTGGAAAAAAGCTTTATCCTTAGTTAATAATAAATATTTAGAAAGAAGAAAGAAAAATTTAATCATTTTACTTTTGATTGAATATTGATTATTCTTATTTATTAATGTATGATGATTTATTTATGTAAAAAAGTATTTATGAGAAACATTCATTGGGGTTTACCGATGCGTTTAAAAGATTTGTCATCAGTAAAGTTACAACTTATAACAAGGTTTCGTTACAAACAAATTTAAAGTCTGTACAGGTAAACGATTGCATTATTTTGCATTTTACAATTTTGTTGCCATATATTTTACGCAGAATTGAAGTAAACATTTCGTATTCACCCATATTTTTATATGTCATATTGGTTATTGGACACAATCCTTTTCATATATTATAAAGCTTCATACAAAACTTTAAAGCCAATAGTTGAGTATGTCTAAATTATTTAGCGTACATGGGTTAAGATTGAAAAATCTAATAAACGCGTAAAAACAGTGCCATTCTCTTATTTACAAAAATACCACCTGCTCAAAGTACATGATTAGTTTAACGAATAAGCAGAAACAGTTCGTCATCTTTTTGTTTAAATCGCAGTTAGGGAGGAGTAATAATTACGAGCTTCATTACGAACTCACTCCACACAAACTATTATTTACATGCGTTACTAATCTGCAACCTTCGGTAAGTCACCCAAACGGGTCCTACACACTTTTTTGGAATATGACGGTTTTTGTTCTCATCGATATTACAGTTAGAAGTAAGAAATTAAAACATTTACAAAAACAATTCCGAATTCGCGCGAAAACGCTTGCCGCCATGTTTTGACGTCACTGGGAAAGCAAACACAGTAAAGAAAATACATAGTAGTCAAAGATATATTTGTCTATGACTACTACGTATTTTAAAGCTAATAAGCTTTCTTATTCTAAGGTAGTAGCACTAACTATTGATTTATATGTGGCAAAATTACAATTCGTAGGTGGACTGCCAACTAGAAATGTGCGAAACATCAATGAAAAGTGTGAATAAATTAATTGCGAGTTAAGGATATGTTAATTTATCTCTAGTTCAATTAGATAATTTAGTTTTTTTTATTGTGTTGTGAGAGCCTGTGGACACCGCAAAGTGAGATTAAATCTGTTTCTATTTTTTTGTTTAAAGTTAGCTGAAGGAATACAAAAATTGTAAAATGAAATTTAGTAGAAACTAAATTAGTTCTAAAAGTGAACGAAAGATGCAGATAGACTAGTTAAGTAAAGTACTTCAATTGAGTCATTCATTCAGGGATTACTTCTTAAACCTAATTACTGATTAATAATGATTCTAAACTGATAATTTCAAAAAGTTTATTGTTTTTTATTAACGATAAGTTAAATTGATCTTGTAAAGAATAGACAACGTAATACTACAACTCATTTCGTTTCTGCGAACAGAATCGCCACCATTTTTTTCTACTAGCGAGAATTACCATATTCCGTTCATATTTTACAAAGTGTAAAAGCCGCTAACAAAAAAAGCTTACTAATCGAAGGTCGATGATGCATCCTTGCTACGTAATCAGTCGTGCGACTTTGACCTCTAATCCTCAGAGATAAGGAGTAGTAGTATGATTCATTCTGTGGATTGCGGTTGGGTAACGTGGGTGGAGTGCGGAACCACGAATGCGAATGGATGTGGGTCACTAATTGTGGCTGCCTTGGGCTAAGGTGCCGTTCAGGGCTTATCTAGTGCGGACTGGTAGTAAATTTTACTAGATAGATAAGTGTATCTAATTTTTCAATTGTAATAAAGTGTTATTGCACAAAAATATACAAATTAGTTTTACAGATATACCTATTCGAGTACTTATTCTGACAACCTTTAGGTAAAAGAAATAATAAATATCAAGAAATGGGTACGGGTACGGGTACTACTTGCATGCATTGGTCGGTCGTTTTGTTCATATGAATGACTACCTATTCGCCCCGGCTTCGCGCGGGTGAATGAGAGTGAGAAATATTTTTATACATGTAAATTACATTTGTCAATGTAACAAGAGATGATTAAATTTTTGATACAACAAGTATTCTCGATTTAGCCTGTCGGTTTGGTTATTTAAGTACTATAATGAGAACGTATTTTTGCTTCGGCAATGAAATAAATAATAACTAAATACAGGGCGTCAACCTTCAGTAGGAAGGGTGTGTACATTTTTATTTAGTAAACTATACAAAAAAGTGATATCTCGCTAAATTTTCGCAGTACCTTAGTAAATTGTTGTTTACATGATAAAGAAAAAAAAGATTTTTTTAAAACATGCCTAATGACTTTCTTTGATGATGTTACTCGGAAATAATTTAGCATTCTAATGGTAAAATAAATCTTTAATTTAGTCCTGTTATTTGTAAGCTTATTTGTTACAAACTAAAATACCAGTCTTTTCTCAAAATGGGATTTATTAGTAAGCATCAGTGCGAGCGACATCTTTACTGATCTTCTTTGAGCTAAGAAAAATGAAGCCTCGTTTTTACGATAAACATTTTAAAAGTCCTGAGATCCCTATTTCTTTTTATTTCAATACATTATACAATAATAAACATTTATTCTATTCTATTTTATAAATATTTTTTTAATTAATTTATGATGTAGATAAAAATCTTAGTAGTTTCAAGCAGGTATTCTTAAATCTGTACATTTTAAATTGTGAGTTTAATAATAGAAACAAAACAAAAGAAGTGGAAATTAAACCGTCAATGTTTTTCGTTTGATTAAATCCTAATTAAACTATGACAAAATTAATAAAAAAAAATCACATTTGTGATTTCAATAAAAAAATATAGCATTAAACACCGAGCGATTGCTATACTCAACAAAACAAAACCGATAAATTGCAAAATCCATTCGAAAACTTGACAATTGCAAATACTCACCAAGCAATTCTGAAGCAAGAATTCTGCGTTCGTGTATTGTCAAATCCGAAACATTATAACGCTGGTCCACAATCTAGCGTCTTGCTTTGTCAACTTTGATAACTATTTTGTCAATTATTGCGGCAACTTTTATAACTTTTGTCAGCACTTGGATGCCTTCAACAGTGCACAGAGGAGAACCTTGGGTTCGGATAATAAGAAAGACGGGACGGGGACTAGAAAACAAGAAAAGTTCACGATTTGTACAGCCAATAGAAGGAGCTAACTCGACCCGCCTCGGATTGTCACTGAACAATTTGTAACGCCTGATTTTTGGGTTAATTGTACTTAATTAACCAGTTAACCATCATTAAATTGTAATCGATTACAGATAAATTGGTTTTGCAAAATATTTTGTAATGCTAAAATTTTGTTTCAAAAGTTACTAATTGAATGAGATTGAAGTCTTTAAAAATTGCATGGACTTTTCTTTATCTTAATGTATAGTGTCATTATAACATGATTTTTAATTTGCATAAATGAACACTAATTAGCAGCACCTATTAGTTTTAGCGAAGGTAAAGCTTATTAAGATTAAAATTCAAAATCATTAACTAAGCATATCTTTTTAAGAGTGCTTACTCGAAATGAAATTAGCTCGCTAAGTTGCGTGTGCTGTCATCATCATTAATTATGGATATCATTGTTAGTTTTTTTTTCAATTAACGAATTGCTGGTGTTCAAACAAATGTGAAAAACAAAGAAATGGGCATTAATTCGTGTCGTTGCGGTAAGCAGGCGCCGTTAAAACTGTAAAAAAACCAGTTGGCCGACCTTCGCGCTATCAGCCGAAAACCGAACTCGCGCGCATACTGATATACTGAGGCCCAGTTTACCGATTAAAACTACAATAAACATATCGGTAGTTCCGACACCGGTACTTTGGCTTTGTTTTAGAAATTTCGTCAAGAGAAAAACGGCATGCGGTTAGTAATTAAAGTTGCGGTTATTAGTAAACTAAACTACGGAAGAGAAAAAGAAAAAAAAGGAAAAGATGTGATTGGCATAAATAAAGTATTTGAACAAAATTTGTTTGGAAAAAAAAATATTCTTTCGAATATTTACAAAGAGGGTAGATGCTAAAAGATAAATAAAAAAAAATAGAAAAAAAAAACTGGCTTCCGTAGTGCTTCCACTGCGTCCACAAAATCACTGTCACGTCACTTTACAATGCCAATTACAAACATTTCCCAAAACACATCGTGCGTTCCGATTTTCAATTATTTTTTTTGTCGGATTCACGCCGTGTTTTTTTCTCTTTTTCGAATTTGGAACGTACACTGTATTCGTCCGAGCGTCACTGTGATCTCAAAAGAGTCCGGTAGGTATGTTGGTTCACTGCACTCCCGGGCGGGCGGCGGCCGCGCGATGCTTCGACAGACTGGTGCGCGAGCGCACCCCACTTACTTCCCACCAAAATTTCTACCACCACTGTAGGGCAGGGCGGGCAAACTGCGGCCCGCTACGGCGCCGTAGCTAGCAGTGCGCGCGACGACCAGCCGGCTGGTCTAGATGCCGCGTTTGAGCGATACTGTGGCGCGACTAGCGGTACTTTTGAATTGGTCCTGGTTTAATCATTTGACGATAGATAATGTATGCTGTTTTAAGGTTTCATTTTTACCTATATATGATCTGTACACAAAAATAGGTTTTAATAAATAGCAATATTCTGCGTCAATCGACATCTTTATTTAATATTTAGAAATGCTTAATGTTTAGTTAAAAAAAAATTTTTTTTTTGGTAAGATAGGTAGTACAACAAATTAAGAAAACGTGTTTATTAAGTAACACAACATTATTTTACTTGCATTTGGTACTTACTTTAATACTAAGTATTCGATATTTTACCTATATTAATAAAACTAAATAAATAACCACGTGTTATTTATTATTTTCTTAAGAAGTTATTTTTATTTAAAGTAGTAAACAAATACATTTCTCTTTTATAATGTTATAAAATATAATGCTTTTTAATTATTTGGATAAAACAATAAAGTTTCTAAATGCCAATCACAGTACTTTTTACTAATAAAAACACAAACGTAGCATAGTATGTAATTAAAATAACTTGCACAATAAAAAAGATGAAAAGTACAAAAAAAACTCACATAAAATGTAAATGAACGCAGCGACGCATTTCTCTTAAAGTTGAACGCCCCTGGTGCCTGCTATCTCCGGTCTGCGCACACGCACACAGACGCGCGCCCACACAGCCACGCCAGGCCTACAGACCTACAAACGGCGCTTTCCCGCAAACTCACTCATACCCCTTTCACCTTAAGTTATATTTTCCGTCACCAGCGCTCACCTCGGAATTTGCCTCTACTCCATAAGTAGGTCAACCAATGATTTTCTTTATAGTCCCTACTGATCCTCGTTAGGTTACAGACGATAATGTTAAGGTCACTAGTGGTAGATTCATTGAGCTAGGAGTTATGACTGTGACCTGTAATGCAGTGATGTGTGTGACGTTGCATGGGAAGGATTGTGTAGGCTGTACACTTTTAGCTAGATATATATAATTTACTGTACAAAACTTTAAAGTAATGGGTTATACTATTTTTAAGAAGATTTTATCGATATAATCGCCAACACACATTAACTCCTAAGTTCTTATGTATATGAAACATAATATTTTTTTCAAATTCAAATTCAATATTTGTTTATTTAAGTAGGTTACATATAATAACACTTTCGAATAGTCATTGTATATAATGCAAAGTGATTCTACTTCCGGTTCGGAACCTATATCTACCGAGAAGACACCGGTAAGAAACTCAGCAGATCAGTTACAGTAGCAGTATCTAACTTATAGCTATGTGGAGAACACTTTGGACCAAGTCATATAGTTTTATTTTGATGAGTGAAAAAAAGCATTAAGTATTATGTTATATTAAGAGGTAAACTGGAGCAGACCAGTCCCCAAAGGTGGCACCTGTTCACAAGCATGATGTATGTGCCAGCCATCGCTTCACTCAACCATATTGAAGGGAATATATAGTTATATGTAATGTATAATATAAATAATATAATAAACTGTAATATATTATTTATAAATTAAGTAGTTTCTGCTCAAACTATTATGAAGGATTAGTGTCATTTGCATTATATAGACGTTTCATAAATATTACTGGTGTAATTTACATGAATAAAAGAATATTGAATTTGAATTTGCAAGTGTATGAAAAATCATTTAATTTCACAATTATACTTTTCATACGAATCGTCCTTATACTTTGAGAGATGTTAGTATGACCTACATTAAAGTAGACAGTGATATAAGTTAAAGTTAAGCAATGAGAATATATATAAGAATTAAAATTATAAATGTCCTAATCCAGTCTTATGTCTGTTACTGGACTTGTCGCCCTTACCTTGAAGGCTCGACCCCTGCTACTAATGTAGCACCCCCCAGGAGCTCTTGACACCTTACTCACACGCAGGAACACAACAACACAGAAGTGATTGTTATTTGGCTGCGGTCTTCTGTAAGGTGGAGGTATTTCACCAGTCGGGCTGCTCCAGTTCGAGCGATAAATCGCTATGCCCTACCACTCTTCGATAGTCTCGATGAAAATATTGTTTTATCTTAGATCCAGCTTATCAAAAGAGTAGTCATACAAACCATTGATACATACGCACATTTTCACTGTTACCGCACACTTAAACAAACTCTGCATGATTCAAAGATTGACTGGTAGAGAATGCCCCTAGTCAAGTCCACCTGTTTTACTTTTTAGTGGAATAATGATTTTATATCACAAAAATCTATTAACAGTACGGAACCTAATCCCATAAAAGCACCGGAAACAGGCCTTTAATGGTTAAATGTCAAATTCAAACAAGTTTATTTAATTTCTTTTAAACTTTATAAACTCATTTTACCAATTCACCAGTGCTTAATAAGATGCATATCTTCACATCCAATTTTAATTCAAATCGAACGAATCACGTTAAAACCTGCTTATAATAGCACAATTTTATTTACGCCGTTACAAAAATGCTAATATGATTTAAATTAAAGTGGTAGCAAAAATAACAGTTCATCTAAAAAGTGCTAAATTAGTATTTTGTATTCGTTTGAACTAAAAATTTGTACTAAATGCTTAAAAAAGCAAAAAAATAGTACGTTTTTGAAGCAAGTAGTATAATTTGTTGCTATTTGATGATTACACTGAAATTTATGACTGTACCTAAGATACTTGAATTGTCTTGTAATTCGTGAGATATCAACGTGGTGTGTTAAGGTGAAGATACTACAGACAAGTATTTCTATACAAGTACAGTTTAAAACACGTCACACGATATATACATAAGGTTTCGTAGCGTCCTTATGTTGGGGGCACAGGAATTAATTTCGAACTGCAAGTTATAACCGTATTTTGCTTTTACCTGGGGGTCTACTCCCAAAAACAAAATGAACAAACGAAATAATAATATTAATGTCTATTTATTTTCCCCATAAACAAGAAAATATAACATAAGCAAAGACACAAATTAATGTCGGCAATTACGTGTTCATGGAGACTGACCCGTGATAAGTAAAAAGTAGTAGAAATGTTTAGTTTTTGAAGATTTATCAGAAGTTCTGGAGTTAAAATGTGGTTTTTTATTCGTATAAATAATATTTAGTTTCATGAAAGTCTAATTCGCATTCGAAGTGAATAGGTTGCGATTATGAGAATTAAAAATTGTTATCCGTCATCGGATGCGGCGTATTTCGCTTTTGGAAGTACACCCCCTGTACTAATTTATATTATTTATGTACGTAGATTATAGAAAGATACATAGTCTTTAAACGTACGATAGTACGTATGTTTAAAGACTATGTTCTAAGAAAGTTCTGTTAAAAAAAATGTTTTACAAAATTAACGCAAGTTTTTTGCCTGTTAATTCTTAGCACATCAACATTATTTACCTATGTTTCTAGGAGTTTTTAATTAACTGTACTGTTAATACTTTATTAAAAAATATGTAAACCATTATCTATGCAAATATATAAAAAGATAGCAAAACTGTTTATGTAAATTAATCTAAAAAGACCACAACAGCTGAATCATCCAAGTTAGATCCGATTGATGATAACATATTTAATTACATGCATCATACTTGTTTGAACATAGCACAGTAGCCGTGATTGTTTATTTTTAATTTAAGTTGATCGTATAGTACATCCAAAAAAAGATTTAGCCTATAGAAATAATTTTGAAATAGTTTTTTTCTTCAGTTTTTTGATGCGAAATCATAACCAATTACATATCAATTTTTTCTGAGGTACCTCTTTTATTTAAAATACACTTTGTGACAAGAAGTGATTTTTTTATTATATTTATAATGTTCGTTTTTAAATTTTACATTTGCTTTAATTTTGATCATTGCATTTAGATAAATAACAGTTTTAGAATAGACAAACTGCCCTCTATGTCTTGGTGCAAAATTAGCTGTGAATTCCGCTGTTTTTGCAGAGCTTCTTGCTGGTTTTTTCTCTGTGGTTATAGGTTCAGAACTGGAGGTAGCTTCATTTGTTTTAAATAGACAATTCATATATATTATATGAATACTATATTATAAATTATATTTCTCATTCCCTCATTCCCATAAGTTCGTATATGGTGGTGATCAAAGCAGAAAATTATACCTAACAAATTTTGCACCCAAACATACTGTGTAGTGCCAAATACAGTAATCAATTTTATAAAAATAAACAATTTCTCCTCAATTTCTCTGGTTTTAAAAACCCTAGGTCCTAGAACAATTTTTGTGCTTAAACTAAACTTTCGACGCACAACATCGCCTTAACTCCGTCTCTTTTCGCCTCGCAACAAAATCGTGTTATGATAATTCGGTGTCTAATTACGAAGGTGCTAATTGTGCAAAGAGACGCACAACATCATTCATTGTTTGTACCGTTCGCGCTCGGCAACTGTACCGGGCCGCAGAGCACGTGCTTTACACAATTTAAAGTCTATTGACATTGGTGCGATCAAAAGCATGTCAGACTATACAGGACTTTGCATTGCCCTTATATCGTGTGCATAAGAACTAATATTTTAAAGTAAAAGAAATATTATATCTCCCCTTGCGGTGCGGGAATTGAACTCACGACCTTCACGTATCGCGCGTGCTGCTTTTTCAATTGATTTTCAAACATTTCTGCAACGAATGTACCACGGGCCGATCAGTATGTAGTTCTAAACAAATTCGGCAGAAAGCACTTACCGAAGGCTAACAGGTTGATACAGGAGAAAAATTTCATCATCTACGATAACTTGCGGTTAGCTCAGTTGGAAGAGTGCTGCTCTTCCAGCATGGTCATGGGTTCAATACCCGCGCCGCAAGGGGAGATAATTTTTTTCTGTTTCTTTAAAATATTTAAAGTTCGTTGGTGCGGCGTTAAGCACTATAAAACATAAAAAATCATAAGAACTAATGTCGAAATGCAAGTGTGCACCTTGACGTGTTGCCGACCATATCTTGAGTTAAACGGTGCGAGCTTAAATTGCGATAAGATGCTTTGAACCAAAGGAAAACTCATACCGCCATGTATTTAAATTAATAAGTAAACATCATATGTGTAAAAAAAAATATATGGCATACATTCATAGAATGATCCTAAAGTAATTTAAAGTCTGAGACCTTGATCAGATTAGAAATTTGCCCAAATTAGTGATTTGTTACAGGGTTAGGCTATCAAAATTATATTTGCATTACTAAATTACACTTCTGAGAATAAAATCGAATCTTTCTTCTTTATTTAATTCAAGATTCTTTCTTATCACAGTATTGGTGTGATTAAAATTAGGGAAAGTTTGTAATATAACTTTAAAATTATTGTGTTTACTCCTCATAAATGAATACTGAGTACTTTAAATCCCTTAGAATCAAATATCTGAGGGTTTGGGAGTCTTCTGTGCTCGTTCGGATCCTAATTCTACCAAGAAAATTCCGGCAAGGATCTCAATAGTTATCCTAATTTATACAATATTTAGGACTAGAGAATATGTTGTGACAGCGAGCAGACATTCATGTCCATATATATTTAGGTATTGTTTAAATATTCACCAAGCTCATAGTTGCCTTTTCTCATTAAATATGATTCAATATGGACTTTAAATCTGTGTATGTGTGTGTAACACAATAATACATTGCGTTAACGTGTTGAATATTTTTCTACAAAAACCAACGAAGGTTCTGGTACTGTACTGTAGGTACTGGTTTTACGAAGCCTATTTGTTGAAATAGCGAGCTTACTTTTATTTTTTCATTTCAAATAGGGGAACCGACTAGATAGAATACCGTTTTTTTTAGTTTGTTAGATAGCAATATAAAACATATTTGACAAATACTTTTTAATTTACTTATTTGATCATAAGTTAAATACTTAGATAAACGGTGGCACTGGTGAGTAATAAATGTACCTACTAATGACGTCATACGACAATCGATTCAATGTATCGTCGTTATTTTGGCATAAGGTGGAAAATGCAAATATACGTTTTCCCATATTTTTAAATAATCTAACATTCGGACTGAAAAGTCCGCTTTCCTATTAACGTCGACGAATGAGCATTATAAGTGTCTACAGTCCACAATAGAGGTATAATCCCGGATCTTCATTACACCAGTATACATTGTATTTAGCCCGCGCAGAGGCCTTAATCAAAATACTAACAAGGTGCGAGCGAGACGCGTAGAGCAGGACGGAGGATAAGCATGTCAGTGTGCCGGCGTCATTAGATACAGCCGAATTCATTGCCGGCCGGTGAAAGGTAGGCCGACAATGTGATGGGCGGTAGCGGGAGCGGGAACTGGTTGTGGCGGAACGGGAGGCACGAATCTTGATGAAAAATATATCGTGAATTCTTTATTTCCAAGAGTAACTACGATTTTGCGATTCCCGGTCAGGTCAATTTAGAAAACGATCTTTTCTAAATTTAATTGGGTTTTGGGTGTGCTGGGATGACGACCCCAGTTAGTATCCGTCGTCTGGTACTCATAGTACAAGAGAAAACCATAGTTTGAGACCAGGTGATTGGTGTAGTAGTCTGGCGCATATATTAATTTATATACTTTTAACAAATCTTTCATGATAAAGGAGAAATTTATATTTTTTATTCATAATACTCCGTAGTCAGGGGCGATTTTAACGTCGCCTCATCTCTGAGTTCCCGGGTTGGATTTCCAGTAGAGTCAATATGGAAAACGAACTTCTATATCTTTATATTGTCGTAGTACCGTCGTTCCTTCTGATTTCTATAAAACAAGTGCTTTAGCTACTTACCATAGAATGGCTGAATCTGACTTACAAAATATCGTACACTGTATGCAATATATTGTATTGCATAGCATACAGTGTAGTGTAAAAAAAAAATAGTTCTGAGGTAGCCGGTTAGCTGTGATCATGAAGACATAAAAATATTAACATTCCTTTACATTTACAAATTATCCGCTAATCTTCATACAAACATGGCTTCCTAATAGTATATTACTAGTTGTCGATTCGCGAGCCATCCGTCTTTGTAACGACCGCTACCACACAAAGCGCCGATGTATGGACCCAGGCTAGGGTCACCAACTCTCAAATCGATTGAAATTACATTATTAATCATTACCTCCTCCATCACGACCTCCGTGGCCGAGAGGCGAGAGTTCGATTCCCGGTCGGGTCAATATAGATAACGAACTTTTCTGTATTGTCTCGGGTCTGGGTGTTGTGGTAGCATCATCGTATCTGTAACACAAGTGCTTTAACTATTTACCACAGAATTAGAGCATTATATATGATTTTGTCTAATATTTATTTATTTTATTTTTTTATTTTAAGAGTTTGGCATTCCATTTGAAATATTTGAAGAGTTTACGGGTCAAAATGCTCTGAAGTTTCCGGGTTAGAACGATCTAAAACAAATCTGGATACTTTCAGGGTGGTGTGTCAAAGTAACTCCAATAATATTTTGTTATGTGAGAATGTGAGGGTAATACGTATTAACCACTAAACTAATCGTAGTTTGATCCGTGAACTTATTTTGAATTCAAACAAATCAAGATTTTGAATATTAAAAATACACACACAATATAGAACTGCCAATTAAGTTCTATTTTAGCTTGGCATCGTCATGAAGAATTAAACAATCTTGAAGACTTTTTTGACTTTAAGAAATACTGTACAAAAAAGCATTTATTTCTTCCATCAAGCACCTGAAAATTTAAAGTTTCACTAAACAAATTAGGAAAAAATTTAAATAAGCATCAGAATTCTCCAATTCTTTATTTGTACTATTTTTGTCATCCAACCTCTAAATTTTGCATTCATGGAAAAAAGAGCTTGCTCTAGTGTATTATGCTTAATTTACCACTGACTGAGTCATCGAGGGTGTTTTTCGGGTAGAAAGAGTCGGAGTATAGGTATGTATAAAACGTAATATTTTTTTCTTTCAAGAGCCTACGTTACCTTCTTGATTAAATATGAATAAAAACGTTCTAAAATTAAATAACCCTGTTTTTTTGTAACAGCCGGAGGTATCCCAAGGGCTCCGGAGTTCAAATATATTTCTTGGGAAGACTGGCAACCCTAGCTCAGAGTAACACAACGGGCCGATAATTACTGCGAAATATTACAAGTGTATAATTCGTATTGTCGTCTAGCGGCACATCTTGTAATTTGATTTGATGAATTGTTTTTTTCGCATGTAACGTACGCAAAGGGGCCGTGCGGAACAGCCAAGCCATTAAGATGAGTAGGTAATTTTAATATCGTTACCGTTGGCTTCGCAAATACAATTTTGGGTACTAGTGGGACAGGTTTTGTTACTTTTGTTGTAGACAATTACTTACGCTTGAATAATACATATTTTTTGTTACATGCAAACGAGCAACTCTTGTATATTTTATACAAAATTAGATCCAAATAGTCTTTGGCTGAAAGAATAAGAAATATCCATAAGTTCTTACAAACTTTTGCGTTTATAATGTAAGTAGGATTTACCTTAAGGTTGCCTGGAAGAGATTGTTTTCTAGCGATGAAAATAGCTAAATTGTACTATAATGTACCTGTAAAACCAATTACTGTAAGTATTCTGTGCAATGAAGTATATCCATCTATCTTCATTAACAAAAAACATTTTTTTTTTAATTGGACAACATCACATATTTGCTCTGATCCTACGCTAAGTAGCTAAAGTACTTGTGTGACGCTACCCTAACACTCAGACCAAAGAGAATGGAGTTAGTTTTCTATATTGACCCAACCAGGAGTCGAACCAAACACCTCTGGTATGGTTGAGAGATAGCGCGACCCCAAAATCCGTCGTAACGTGTATAAAGTTTGAAAAGCGGTCCACTCTCACGCACCTTTACTATAAATCTCAAAATCTGCGAATCAGCGGGATGACACCGCAAAAAGGCCTCAGTATTTGGCGCCTGCCCCCCTAACCTCATTCCTAGGCGTCGAAGGAGGGGGGGGGGGGGCGATGACGGCGAGTTGTGCAAGAGATGACTCGTCATCACAGTCCCGTTACTCGCCGAATATTCGCCGGATCGACGCCGCGGCAATGTTTGTCCTCATTTCTATGGTTTGACTTTTACTTTTGATGCTATTACCGTCTGCCACGAGGTATGGAACCCTTTGTGAAGATGCCTCTTTGTATCATAAAACATGTACAAGCATACTTATATAACCAACAAATCAATTTGTTGGAGTACGAAGTACGATACTTGAAAACAATTTATTTATTTATGTAGGTTCCAAGTAATGCTCTTATATACAAATAACAAATGAAGAATCCACTGCAGTAATGACGAATGCCCAAAAATATTTTAATCTAAGTCAGTCTAATATTATAAATTTGAAGAGCTACTTGTTTTTTTTATTTAAAAAGTACCCAGTATAAAACCTATACAGGTGTGCAACAGATTACATTACACGTAGCAGAGAACCCTTATTATCAAAGATATTTAAAAACTAAAACAGACCTATTACAAAAAAAACAATTAGTTTAAGCACAATTGAAAAAAATATGTACAATTAGTAATGTTTATATTTAAATATATGTAGTAATTTTTGGTTTACATGATAAGGAATATCTTTTATATATTTTAGTTGCCTAACTTTTAGACCAAACAGAAATAATTAGTAATCTCCCCTATTGTATTATGTTATTTGTTAAAAACTGTGAAAATGTTTAATTCGTTTCTTTAGTTTATTTAATTTCATCAACGCGTTGTAAAAAATTTTCACCGCCGCTTGAATTTATTTTCTTAATGTGTGTTCCACCCTAATTTTATTTACTAACAAGTTAGATTACCTAAATATACTAAAGTAAAGTAGAAGTTAGTAGAGCTACTAGGTTTTACTAAAGTAAAAATTCTTACTAAAGTACAACCTCGTAACTGTTGGTTCGTTCAATAAGTTCGTTGTCTTATTGCTCCACAAACATTTACTAAGGGAAGACATCAACGCGTTATAAGTATGCTACGAAGAAATTAAATAATTGGCGTTTAATAATTGCAACAATGATTTTGTTGCACACAAACCAATTGCTGTTTTAAACTTAAACCGGCGCAGGGAAGCCGAATCTGGCTGTAAAATACGTCTATCACCTATAGTTAGGAGTGTTCGCAACGGCTACATTTTGCCAACGTGATATTTCGTGACGCTATAATATTTTAACCTATTATTTTTTAAGCTCTAATATATTAGTTGAAATAGCTATTAATATTTTTGTATTAAAATTTCGTCGAGCGTTACTTGCGAAAATCGTTCGTTACGGACGGTGTATGCTACTGAAGGTTGACTAATATAACTTAATATGTGATTTTAATATTTTTTACCGACTTCAAAAAAGAAGGAGGTTTTCTGTTCAGCCTGTATGTATGTATATTTGTCCCGATTATCTCGCGTTTGGCTTAACTGATTTTGATGCGGTTTTCAGAAATCTTCATAAACAATTATGTGCTTTTGTTTTAAATTATTTTTTTAAATTAGATATAGTAGTTTTAAATGACAGACTTTTTTACAATATATACACTCAGCCTTTTTGGCAACCAGTCCACAATATTAAAATAGTTCCAAAAATGTCCCTTACGCGGCATTTTTCCTCACCTATTATTTAAATCTAAACCTAACTAAAACTAAATAAACTCTATTAACAATTTAACTGCAATAAATTAATTATTGAATTAAGGCCCTATACGAAGCAATTGACATTACCCGTTTCGCGGCGAACCGCGCGCCATCTATTGAACGCATTTGGCATTAGCTCGTGCTAGCGCAGCACGAGTGTGCGGTGCTAGTACGAGCGAATGCCATGTAGTACTAATACAATAGAGACAGCATAGCGTACGTATTAATTTATTAAATCTTACTACTTTGTAATATTAGTAAGTACCAATAGATTATCAATTTTGTACTTTATTCGTTACATACATACAAACATATCGATGGCTCCAACGAATAAACGTGCAAACGAAAAAACTACAACTTTTCAGGAAACCATAAAAACGTTTGAAATCACATTACTTTAATGACGTAATGAATAGATATATTTAATGTATAAATTATATTAAAGGTTAAACATATTTCAGCTCATATATTTTTTAAGAAAATAAATCTATCGATTTTCTCAGTATTCAAGAAAAAACATATAATTTTATTATTCTAGTGAAAAATTTGTGACTTGTTAACAGAAATGTATCACTGCACGTTTATTCGTGTCATAAATGAAGCATAAACAAGTGTAGTAAAACGGTGCACGGTTATTCTACAGATTAGTAAAAGATAATAATTCTATATTAGGATAGCTGTATTAAAATTTTTGCGGTCTGCAATTAAGCATAACTAATAAAAGTAGCTTCCATTTTTACACGAATAATCGTGTATTTTTTTTTAAAAGGAGTTATTACCCAGAGGAAAGGTTAGACACAAGCGGCAGATTGATTTAACACGTTTATTTTGGTGTACTCAAAGAAACAATTATATTCAATAGACGCGTGTTTTGTTATTCATGTGATATGAAGGTATTTAATTTACCTACAATAAACGAATTTTGTGCTATAAAAGTCTTATTATAAGTCCAAAATTTACAAAAAAAAATGTGTAGGCGTATCATAGGCCATTAAAACGAAAAAAACGAAAAAAAAATGTTTGGGCAAGAGCTCTTACGTACGAAAAATAACTTTACGTACTTTGTTTGAAATTATTGTTCTTGTGAGTCTTACAAAATGTCGTTGTAAAAATTGCAAAAATTAAAAACTTCATTCTGTTTTCTCCATAGTGGGGGTTAGGTCCTGAGTGTGTTAATTCTTACTAGACAATTCCAAGCAGTCAATCATACCCCTATGATAATATATGACATTATTTGCCGTCTCTGTGTTTGCACTTACTCTGTTCATTATTTTCCGACTCGGTTGTGATATTTCGTCGACTCGCGTGCAATACCGAGTAATGACATTAACCCGTTAGTTCTAATTTGGATTGAAATAATATGAAATAACAGACAAATTTAATCTTTATGGCAAATGCTACATACGCGGTATTGCACGCGCGTCGACGCCTAGAAACGTATAAATGATCAGTTTGGCTAATGTAAATAAGTAAAAATCCAGCCTAAGCAGCCTCCCAACAAAAAAATATTATTGTATTGTAAAATACTACAAAAAATATAATTTCAAAATGGAATTTTCACAATTCGAGCTGCGTTCTTGTACTAAACTCTTTTTATTTTAGCTCTTAGGTAATATTTATTTCTTTTCCTAACATTATTTCACTGTTATAGTCAATACAGACACAATTAACTAAAATCCCCTTACACTAGGTACACATCGGAGCGCCTGATATATTTATAACGGCAAATTTTTATATTTGAAAATAAACGGCGTTTGTGTTTTAAATGAATTATTTTAATAACTAATAGATTGTATCGAAAATGAAGAAGGCGGCGACCTCCGGAATCACAATCCTAACATGTTTTAGTAAAAATATTTCTTTCTAAATTTATATTTACAGAGTTTTGGAAGAAAAATAATTTTACGATTTCAATTTTTATCATTTTTTTTAACTGGTATATTTTTTATATATTCATTTATTTTAAAATTTCAAGAAGGCGGCGACCTTGTAAAATATCTGAATAAACGTACAAAAAGTGATTTAATGCTTAGAATTACTTTAGGTCATAGTTCTAGTGAACAGACATACATGAAGTTTCGCAAATTCTCTTCGTATTGGGCCTTAAGACAAATAAATATTAGTCCACAAAAGAAAACAAGACAGCAAACCAATGTTAAAACCTCGAACGAACTGTTTTTGATTTGAATTTGAAAAATATTACCTACCAATCCAACGTACCACTCGAATCATACGTTAGAAATAGTGTGACAAAGACGCCGTCATAATATATTATGATTATGTCTCGCTCTAGTCGTGACATCATCGTGCCTGCTTTTTTATCATAAAACAATTTTATTTGACTACAGCGACATCTTCTGTTCAATCTATAAATCACTTCATAGACGACTCCATCCAATATTATCTCAATAGCCGCCATGAAAATCTTAGTTACTAGTTTACGCAAGTAATGCTAGATGGCGCTGTGCTCAGTTATAAGAAAAATATTTCGGTACTACTATATTAGTTAAGTCTAGTTATTTGAATATATTCGAATATATTAATAAAACAAAATATTAGTAATATTTATTCTGCTATCTAATATAACGAACACTCCTACCTATAGTTTCTGATATATTTCACTTCAAAATCTTTAAAACAGCCTTTTTGGGTCTACTTTAAACAGGTTTAACTATTTAACTAATTATTTTTGGCTATTTTAAATATCTGCCAAAGGAAGCAAAGACTTTTTCCATGGAATTCACAGAAGTTTATTTATAAATTTAGTTTAATTGTGAAAATATTTAAGTTGCCCTCAGCGGTGTTATTTCTTATACAATTTATTAGTATCATTCTATATGGAAAAAATGTTGCAGTTAAAATCAAGAATTACTTCACAAATATTTTATTTTATTTTATTTTTATTTATTTATAAGCATACAAACATAATCTTTACAGGCTTACCCTAATACATTAATGTCGTTTTTAATAATGCTAGACTGGTAATTTAAATTATATTTCAAATAAGATAAGTATTTGTTAATTTTGTAATATTCAATTATAAGTT
The DNA here is from genome assembly GCA_037074685.1 of Glyphodes pyloalis. NCBI lineage: Eukaryota > Metazoa > Arthropoda > Insecta > Lepidoptera > Crambidae > Glyphodes > Glyphodes pyloalis. The sequence continues at coordinate 678,532 of JAYKKO010000030.1, read as the reverse complement.
AACTTGCTCGAAACAGTCTACAGACAATAGTAAAATTATTGAAGTTCGTTTTTTTGATGCAAGATTACCATACATTTCGAGGTGTTAGAAATAAGATAATACTAGATTCATGTACAGCAGACAAATAGCTACAATAACCGTCGACTCGCTTTAAAGCAACATACAAAACATACAATTTTGCCTTGTGAATTTATTTACCTTTTATTTATACGATACTTTGATTTAATTCCTTTTTAATACTTATGCTGCAACTACGAGCATAATAAACATCAAATATTTTGAAGAAACGGAAAATTGCATGCCCCATTGCGGTGGCGGGTTCGAACCCACGACCTTCACGTATGGTGCGTGCTGCTCTTCAACTGAGCTAACCGTAAGATAACGTAGGCAATTATTTTTTCTGTTGTATCAACGTTTTTAAGATACAAAACAAACACATGATTGATAGGCATCTCTTTGTGCCCGTGATATAAGTTTTAATCAATGAATCTTATTTTTTTTTAATTTAAAATTAAAAAAAAAAAATTCTTTTACGCCTATTTGAAAAAAATAAATCAAACCAACATTTTTGGAATGCACAAATAAAATGAAACATGCAGTAACTGCAATTAATTATGTACCTCCTATGTACAGGTTACCTACACCCACTATTAACAGTTTCAGTGCTGGGTGTACTGAGTCACCGCTTACGGGACCAGAGACAAAAACGAATCGCTGAACAAGTCGGAACATGATCCGAGAACTGTGAAGAAAATAAATAATTACCTATCTGAAGAGTTTGGTGGCCTACTTAGGTAAGTACTGTACATTTAAGCGCTTAAACAACCTAAATCTCTAAGAAAACCGTTAATAGTAGTTTGCAACCTAAAATGTGTACAAATTTTAAAAAGTAAACAGTTCTAAGCTCCTTAACTTCGACGATCTCGGGGGTCCCGGTGTCGATTCCCGGGCAGGTCAGTGTGTAAAACGAACTTTTCTATTCTCGGGTCTCGTCGTTGCGTGCCATTGTTGTTTCTGATTGTTGGTACTAAAAAATACAAGCGATATAGGGTAGGGGGTTAGTTATAAGTACTATGTATCACCAAGGGGGAGGATTAAAAAGGCCAAAAATTCATCAAATTACCATCCTACCATCAGGTTTTGAGGAACCATCAGGTACTGAGCTTCTTTACAAAATAAAAAACTTGGCGAATACCTACACGAGTAGCAGTTACTGGCATCTATCACGCGAGGCAGTAGCGTGCGCGCGCGCATCCCTTGGTTACGTAACTCGCTCGCAATTAGCTAATGCGCTTCCATTTCGCGCCCTTGAGGGAATAAATACTTAATCGGTACTTAGATCATTATACGCCTGAAGGTGTTTTTGGTTTGCGAATTATAATCTAATATAGATAGATAGATATACTTTATTGCACAAAATGTTAACAGAAATAGGTTTTACAGAAAAATTATAGTACAATTTAGGCGGTCTTATCGCTAGAAAGCGATCTCTTCCAGACAACCTTAAGGTAGAGGAAATAGTAGATGGCGAGAAATGGGTACGGCCGTGCAACATAAATACAGTTAATATGTAAGCTAATATGTTTGGAATGTATATAAATCGCAAAGTAAGATTAAAAAACATAAAGATGTGTTGACAATATTATTGTAGTCTTACCTACTTTTACATTTTCATTAATATAAACTTTATTCAGTGGCATTGTCATCATTTTTTCTAAAATATTTACTCTTTTTTCGCTTCTATTAGTCGTATCGTAGCGTGATGTTGTATGGACTGTAGCCTTCCTCGATACATTGACTATACAACACAAACATATTTTTTGATTTCGATCAATATGTAGTTCCTGAGATGAGCGCGTACAAACAAACGAACAAACTCTTCCGTTTTATAATATTATTAAGTATAAAAGTCTGTTTTTCATACTGTCCTGACCGGGAATCGAACTGGAGCTCAAAGATGGCGACACCAAATTCCAGATAGCCTCTCGGCTACGGAGGTCAAAATCATACGAGGTATAAGTACTCAATTCAACTTTGCCAGTAAACTGCCTCCTTACATCGTCTACCTATCGCCTGTTAAGTTTTTTACCTGCTGTCAAATAGCACAAGACCTGTTGACCGTTACGGTAATTTTATTACTTGTTTGGATAATTCCGAAATGTATTGTTATACTTTTTATGAGCCGATGAGGTGTCGGCACTTTGATATTTGTTATAGGGCCGGTCATATAACAGTTACAGCTGGCTTAGCCCGCCCAGAGCGGTCAAATATTTTGTTTTTTTCCCACAGATAATATTTTTCCATAGATCAACTGAAGTTAGCGCAATGACTTGATATATATGTAATGCTAGCTTTTCCTGCCACTTCATTTACGTTAATTAAATATTAAAACTAACGTTATGTAAAAACGTTTCAAATATAACTTAAATACAGATTCCTATCATGTTTATCACACAAAGATATCACCCATTGCAGGATTCAAACTCGAGGCTTTAATTTCGGAGCCAGGGTCAGAAAACGAGAAGAAGTCAAACTGTACATAAGTTTGAATCGTATTTTCTGATTTATTTATTTAAACTATTTCAAGTCTTTAGTGCCAGCTAGAGCGACCGAAAGAGATATTGAGCAATGAGTATTTAGTTAACTAATGGATAAAAAAGCCTTTGTAAACTAGCGTGATATTTATATATTAAGAACAGGTAATTACAAAATATAGGTAACAATTTTTCTGATGTTAAGTCAAATTTTCATGAGCAGAAACAAAAAGTTGGCGACAGATCTGGCAACCCAGCTACTAGGCACACGTTATCTGTTGCTAAGGGCTTTGTTACTAGAATTGCTTAGCAACAGGTTTGGTGTGCCTCGATTTTTCCTTGTATTTAATATTGTATTTTTAGCTTATTATATATTTTGTCCTTTTTAATTGGGTTTCTATTTTATCGCTAACACAAAATAAATAATATTAACTAAAATCTTACGTTACAAATCAAAAAATGTATGCCGTAAGAATAACGTCAACTTATGGTAGCATCGAATGATCCCTATCTCAAACGAAATATGGGTAGTTAATTAACCTTTTGATAGCATTCACAGCAAAAACTGTTAGGTAGGTAATTTCAAATCGAACGGTAAAGCAAACTAGCGTTTAAATTGTGACTTGGCTATATTATTCCGCCATTCCTGCCAATCGGGCCCGCTTGGCGGCTAAATTTGGGCGCGGCTGAGATAACAGTACAGCCCTTGCGAATCGCCAAACTGACTACACTGTACAGTTAAGTAAGATGTCGCCTCTTTGGCAATTTGCTAACTTACCATCAGACGAGAAAGGGGACATCGATGTTTTGACAAAAAAATGCTCGCAGAGTGGCGACCGGTGTGGGTGAATGTTTTGTTGAACCAGTGAGCAGCTGGTTTTAAGGATTAATCGCTTTCTTTCCATTGGCAACCATTGCGCAATAGTTCTTTTTTTACAAAACTTAAATGTTTTTTCGGTCACTATTCTTTTAAACTTCATGTTTCAATCATGAGAAATAAATAACAAGCGTTTTTTATAGGTAGTAGCTGAGTATATTAGCTCAGCTCATATAGAATAGGTATAAATATGTTTATTGACACATAAAATGATGTAGCAACAATATAACACACACAGAACATATAGGTATAAATATATTTATTGACACATAAAATGATGTAGCAACAAAATAACACACACAGAACATTATGTGGTCAATTGGGTTCCACCTCAGCAAATGCTGCTACGGCATTATTTCTGACACGACAACAGCGCTGGTATTCTGGTGGAATCCACCAGCTTGGAAATATAACCGAAGCTGGGCTCTTGCTATTTCTAAACGCAAGTGGCAACAGAAATGTGTATACTGCACAAATCAAAACCAAATTCACAATATAGGTAACCATCACGTAACGAATCACAACAGACGTTTTATAAATATTACTGGTGTAATTTACATGAATAAAAGAATATTGAATTTCAATTTGAACATGGTTCACGTCCCAATTATAAATGTGTCAAGAAACTGGCCACTTTTAATTTTTTTTTTGCTTTAAATCGTGCCCAGCACATTTGAGTTGCGTACACGTGTCAAGTATAATCTATACTCGAGTTAAAACAATGAAAATTACTTCAAAAAAGCGTACAGAGAAATGGTGTTTACTTTTCAAAGACCCTTGTATTGAAAAGAACAAAAAGCAATAATGAGAAAACCATTAAAAAGATAAAACAGTGCATTATGACCCGTGATGAATGCATTTAAAAAAATCCACACACGTGTTTTTGGTTCAACCGTGAACATTTTATGGCCAAAACTGGTCAAAACATATTTGCCGAATGTTTTAACACAATATTATTACAATGTGTGCTTTGTCCCAAAGAAAGATAATTACTGTATTTATCTTTTGCTCGTTTTGGTGAAAGAATGTCTTTCGTTTCGATATGCCGACATCTGTTTGCAACGAGCAAATGTTTCCTGTTCGTGACAATCTGAAAACGAAACATCAAATTTGGAAGATTTGTAAATTTTATTCGATACGAACATGGGCACAAATAAGTTTTTACCAAAAACTGAACGAATAAACTAAAGGTGTAGTCTTTGAAGATTAATCGAAAGTTCGGAAATTAAAACGTGGTTTTTAATTTACATAAATTATATTCTGTGTTTTTTTTTAAACGTTTTATTCAATTATGAGAATTAAAATTGCTTCACGGCATCGGATCCGATATACATTTTGCATTTCGACATATTCCAACATACTACCTTTGAGAAGTAGGCCTCAAGGAGTGTCATTTTTGTTTGCTTAACTGTCAGATGTGTAGATTTTAAAGTACTTATTCTAAGTCGATTTTATTATTTTTATAGTACTATACGCCGTACTAGCGAACTTTAAATATTAGAAACAGAAAAATTGTATCTCCCCTTGCGGTGCGGGAATTGAACCCACGACCTTCACGTATCGCGCGTGCTGCTCTTACCAACTGAGCTAACCGCAAGTTATTGTAGGCGATGAAATTTTTCTGCTGTATCAACCGTTAGCCTTTCGGTAAGTGCCCTCTGCCGAATATGTTTATATCTACATACTTATGGGCCCTATATTCTACATAATTGGTAAGAGCAGCACGCGCGATACGTGAAGGTCGTGGGTTCAATTCCCGCACCGCAAGGGGAGATAAAAATTTTCTGTTTCTAATATACTTATTCTAAGGTTCCAATATTTTACGATTCGTAATGTGTCAATCCGTTTTTCTACGAATCGTTAATTCTAATATCAAATTTACTTTCCATATCAGCTGCCATCAGTCGTCCGTCGGTCGTTTTTAGCTTACGCCTCGTATAATTTATTACTATCCGTGACTTGATCGAATCGATTTTTAAATATTTGTACCGGGCATAAGTTTATCATCTTTGATTGTATTGTCAAAGACACGTGTATCCTAAGGGAGCTAGCCTGTATAACCTGGTTAGAAGGTATCCAGAGCCACGCCCTGAGCGACCAATCGTCTTTTAGGTTTCCGTAGAATACCAGCGTCGTGGTGTCCACAGCGTCACCACGACGTATGCTGAGCGGAGACCTTTTAGGTACCAACTACGTTAGTTCCTGCACATTATATAAGTTAACTTTGTATAAACAGTGTGTACCTAATAAGTATTTTTCTTTCTTTCGTTCTTTCTTTCGTTCTTTCTTTCTTTCTTTCTTTCTTTCTTTCTTTCATCCTAGAATCAAGTTACCACAGTTTAGTGGACCCTTGATCACCTTCTGGCGGACCACTGCAGTGTGCAGTCATCATATTAAGAAGACCTGAGCTCTAACATTTGTGCCAAGACTTTCTTGCTACGGATTTAAGCAATAAATCAGAGAAAATCCTATGACGAGAAATGTGATTTATTCCAACTCAATAGAACAGCGATCTGTGTTATTTACTCTAAAGTTAGGAAAGGATAAAATGGAGGCTATTGTCTGGAATGAGTGAAGAGATGTGCCTTTTTTTTTGAGCGGGGGAAATGCATTGACGCACGGTACCGTCACCCGAGGGAGGTGACGGCGTGTGTGGGACTCCCTGCCCTTATGCGGGTAGGAACACCCACTAAAACCCCCCGGTGGACCTCATCGCCCTGATGGTGATGCCATGGGAACTGAAGACCTACCACAGCATCACCGAGAAGAAATGTGCCTGCCACATTTAGCGAATAATTTGCTCCAGTTTATCTCTCAATAATAAACACCTACTTAATATTTCTTTATTCATCAAAACTAAACTATATGACTTTAAAAGTGGTCAACACACAGCAATAACTCAGCTACTGCTACTCTCATCTATTGTCTTTTCGGTTGATATCTAAAGTTCGGAATCAATTTACTACATAATATTTTATCTAATTACTACACTGTATGTCTTAGTGCAAAACTAGTTATAAATTCAGCTATATTTGTAATATGAACGACAGAGTTTCTTGCCGGGATCTTCTCTGTAAGTTATAGGTTCCGAACCGGAGGTAGCGTCATTTGCATTATATAGACGTTTCATAAATATTACTGGTGTAATTTACATGAATAAAAGAATATTGAATTTGAATTTGAATTACGATCCAAAAGTGTTATACGTAACTTGATTGAATAAAGAAATGTTTTACTTTTCTTCATCGGCAAAATTGCTACTTATATTGACGATGTATCAGATTGTTGGATGCTATGCGCGTGCGCTCTCCGCTTGAGGGCGCGCGCGGTATGGACGCCGGGCATGCGCCGTACGTATTAATGTATCGCATAATTAGATGTACGCAAATTACTACAATGGGATTACTTGGTTGAGGATGCATCACTTCACAGTATCACTCGAGCGATATTGCAAATACAAGTAATTATGTGGTACACGCGACTTCGTTTTCGAATTTCGAGATACCATCAAACTTTTTTTATATTGCACTTTAAGATTGACCTCATCCCATCTGATGTTAAGTGGTAATGAGGTAACTTAAGTGCGACAAGTACAGCATAATAAAGCTGTTACTATCAAGCCTCTCTGGTCAAGCCTTCAAGGTAAGGACGAATCCTTACCTTGAAGGCTTGACCCTTGCTACTATTGTAGCGGCCCCCAGGAGCTCTCGAAACCTCACACGCAGGAACAATACAAAACCGATGTGACTATGTGAGTGTTACTTCGCTGCGGTCTTCTGTAAGGTGGAGTTATTTCAGCAGTCGGGCCGCTCCAGTTCAAGCGATAAATTGCTATGCCCTATATTTTATCCAAATCCATTCGGTAGTTTTTGCATAACCGAGTAACAATCATACCATACATCTGTACATCCAGACATTACGTACATTCTTACTTTATCGTTTATAATATTTTTTTTAGTAAATTGCAAATTCCAGTAAGTTCGTTTCTAAAATGTAATGATTGTTATAGAGGCTAATATTTAAAAAAGGTTAGCGGGTCAAAATGCGAGAAATTGTTAATACGAACTACTTACTAATTACTTATTGATGCTCCCCACGGGACAGAATTAGACTAGTCTGGGGATCAGTCATATTTGTCTAACGTGTATCTTGGAAATAAATGTTTTTTTTTATATATTTTAAATGTTTAAAATGGAACCCGAAAGTCTTGAATTCTATAAAATTAAAGCTTATATATACATTTTTGTATGTAGGTTTATATGAATTGTGCTATTAGCCTGCAGGAGGATCTGTAGGAGTGGTGGAGTGGGCTGGCCGCGGTAAGTGTGGCAAGTCCGCTAATAATGGATGCCGCGCTCTGCTTTGCCGTGACCAATCAGCGCGCTCTCAATTTCGGCAAAATTACAAGCATGGGACACACTGAGTGACTTTTGACCGGAAAATTTGAAATTCATTTGTTCAGTCAGCATCATTAGTTTGTATACAACTCACTACCTTGTCACATTAAGTTAACCGACGCGATGACGTACAATTTGCTTACGAGCTTTAATGTGACAAGGTACTGAGGTGGATACAAACTTGTCTTGGATTATGATTTATAATTATTAAAACACTGTAAAATATTTTTAAATTTATTTTATTATGAACAAATAGTATCTTTCTTCTATTTTGTCAACCCTGAAAACGAATAATAAGTTTGTTCGTTGAGTTTTTTCTTACGATCAACACGGCGCTTGTAGTTCAATCTAGTATTCCCTCGACAATAAGGTATTAAGTACGGAGTTCAATATTTTACAAATGCCATAAATGATGGTGACTAATTACAAGTTTTATTTGTTTCAATTCAGTCCATTTTCAAACTAGGTACATGGAACTCGTTCTGGTGGACGCGCTCGGTGTGCCGCCGCGTTGCGCAGGCGCAGGCTTCGAGTTCCGAATTGCCCGCAACCGTGCCGCGCGCTCCACTTGCATTCCGGGTTAAGACGCCTCGTTGACACACTAACTGCGCGGTCTGGGCCGCCGGCGTCGGACCACTGTGCCACGGTGGGTGAGTTGGCCTAGGTTCATGAGAAACTATTTTAACGACTAATCGGGTCGTTCTATCGGCCTATGGGAACGATTCAACCTGTAGAGGTTCGAAGGTAGCTTCGAAGCCTTAATTCTTCCTTTATCCTAGTTTTACAAACCTGAAATTTTGCAAGTCCGCAAATGGTAGTTAATCAATACTCGCGTAAACGGACCGAAGAACTGCTACAATTCGGCAAGCCTAGGGCCAGTGGTGGTTAAAGCCTGTACCGGACATTGGAAACTAAAATGACACCAGTTTCACTTGAATCTGAGTGACTCTAATGTATGCAGATTTTGCAAAAAGGAAAAGGAAACACACCTTTACCTCCTTTCTGACTATAATCTTTGATCCACAATCCGAGTTCATAAATGACTTACAAAATGAGAAGCAGGAGGTTGCGGCATCCCAGACCTTATGTCTATTTGAGGAACTTATAGGTAGTGTGCCCAATCTTGTTCCTGATACACCTGACATGAACCCAACGGATTTTGAGACTGTAGACCTGATACGGGAGGATACCCTGTGTTCTGTACCTTCAGCGGGAATTGTCAAATGTAGTAGGAATAAGCTAAAAAAATACATTAAAATTAATAGGTACATTAATAAAACTAAAAAATTAATTAAGAAACAAAAGTGTTCATGTAATAAAACTAAATGTATTAATGAAAGACGTCGTTTAGGTGATGAATTAGATTTATGTTCTTTAACAATAAATAATAACATCAAAACCTATGACAGTAATTTACTAGAATTAGAAAATAAAATACAAATGTTAAAAGTTTCCTTGGACAATATGACTAAGGGATTTTATTCAATGTTTTGAGTGTCTTAATGCATTGAATTTAAATCAAATTGTATTGTTTACACTTCCATATAGTAAGTGTTTGTCACAGAGAGAAAATGACCTTAGGTATAAAATTAATACAATGATGAGCACATTGACATGTAATAATAATTATTCAGAAAAATTTCATATGATTGATATTAATAATATGACATTTAATTTTACAAATAAATTGACATTTAATTCAAGTTTTTATTCGACAAAAGATAACTTTTATCTTTCTAAATTTTATAAGAGACAGATAGCAATGTCGCTATCATATTTTATAAAAATTTCAGCCAAGAAATTGGCTACTCAGGCTGCTTCTATTGAGCAGAATCATGACATTATAAATGAGACTTTGGAAGTTGTTCCAAATAATTTAAATTATACCATAAGACAATAGAGGATAACTCTAGCAAATTAATTTTGACAACTAGAAAATCTAATTATTTAAATATCATACACCAAAATATTCAGGGCTTTACTGGCAAGGAACTAGAGTTAGAACTATTTTTAAATGAATTCAATATTCATGTGTTGTGTATTACTGAACACTGGTTTCGACAATATGAATTATTAATTAATATTGATAACTTTGAGCTCATTAGTTCGTTCACTAGGGTGAATGCTGTTAGAGGTGGGTCACTAATTTTACTAAATAAATCGTTAACATCAAAAAATCGTAAAGATATTGTATCACTCTCTATTGAGCGCACTATTGAACTTTCGTGTGCAGAGCTTGAGCAACATATCATAGTCTGTGTATACAGACCTCCTTCCAGTGACTTTACTGTATTTGAGTCTACCATGGAAGAGGTTCTGAGAAAAGTGTGTAAAAGCAATAAAAAAGTAGTTGTATGTGGGGATTTTAATATTAATATTTTAGATAAAAATTCACAATACTCGGTTAGGTTCTTAAACTTATTTAAGTCTTTTGACCTACATCACCTTTTTGCTGAACCAACTCGAGTAACGCCCACGTCAGCTACCTGCTTAGATAATATATTTTGCAACTGTAAAGCATTGGAAAAATCAATAATAAATTTTGTAAGCTCGGACCACAGCGGGCAGAAAGCAGTGCTTGAGCATCATCATACCTTAGCTTCTTCAAGGTTTACTTGCAGACCAATCAGTACGAGTCGCGTTGAGAAGTTTGTGAAACATATTCGTGATGAAATTTCCCTTAGTCCAATAATGAACAACAACATTGATCAGTTGTACGAAACATTATTCGATACAATTATAGACCAATTTAATTCACATTTTCCTAAGAAAGTTATTAAAATAGACAATCCTAAAATCAAATTTAGTGATTGGGCGACGAAAGGTATTTATAAAAGTCGAAGAAGACTTTTTGAATTATATGATATTAAACACAACAGTACCGATATTAATTTAATAGAATATATTAAAATGTATTCAAAACTTTTTAAAAAGGTTTGCGCAATAGCCAAATCAAATTTTTTTAAGGAAAAAATTAAGAAATCGACTAATAAAATAAAGGCCACTTGGAACATTATTAACAAAGAGACTTGTAAAAATAAAACTCGAGAAAACAAGTTCTCTCTTAAAATTAACGAAAATACAATTGATTCTGACAATGAAGTGGCCAATGCATTTGAAACATATTTCTCGAAAATTCCTACAGTTACTACTAGTGGAATAAATTCTAGCCCGCATCTTGCTCAATCTCTCCTCCAGTCTAATGTATGTGAATGTCTAACCTCCTTCAGCTTTACTCACATTAATCATCATGAAATTGTTAAAACATTCAAAGAGTTAAACATTAAAAAGACTGAGGATTTATGGGGGATTTCTTTAGAGATAATAAAAAGTATTATTACTACTATTGCCCCTCATCTAGCTTACATATTTAATAAGTGCATAGATCTGGGTCAGTTTCCCAATCTAATGAAATTTAGTAAAATCATTCCCCTTTTTAAGTCAGGGGTAAAAAGTGACCCTTCTAACTTTCGACCCATCTCCATACTACCAGCACTCAGTAAAATCTTTGAGAAAATTATATACAATCAATTAATAACACATTTTAATGAAAACGATCTACTACACAACAAACAATTTGGCTTCACCAAAGGTAGATCGACCACTGATGCCGGAGTGGCACTCGTCAAACATATATTGGATGCGTGGGAGAGAAAGCAGGATGTCATTGGTATTTTCTGCGACTTGTCAAAGGCGTTTGATTGTGTCAATCATGAAACCTTGCTTTTGAAGTTGCAACATTACGGTGTCTCAAGTCCTGCTATATCTTTAATCCAATCTTATTTAACTGGCAGAATACAAAAAGTTAATGTTAACGGAATCATTTCTTCTGGCGCACCACTAGTCATGGGAGTGCCCCAGGGTTCTATATTAGGACCTCTTCTCTTTTTGATTTATATAAATGATCTTCCTCACTTTGCCAAAAGTCTATGTGAGATTGTGTTGTTTGCAGATGATACATCTCTGATTTTCAAAGTTGACAGGCATAAGCAATCCTATGACGATGTAAATAATACGCTCTCACAAGTTTTGCATTGGTTTACTACAAATAACCTCGTCCTCAATGCAAAAAAGACTAAATGCATTAAATTTACAATGCCAAATGTAAGGCAAATAAAAACTGATATAGTTATGAATAATGAACAAATCGAAGTCATAAATACAACAACTTTTTTAGGAATCACTATAGATTCGAGGCTACAATGGGGTCCTCATATATGTGCTCTGGCAGGAAGACTTAGTTCTGCCGCATATGCAGTTAGAAAAATTAGGCATCTTACTGATGTTGAAACGGCGAGACTAGTTTATTTCAGCTATTTTCATAGTTTAATGTCATACGGTCTATTGCTGTGGGGCTCAGCTTCTGACATACAAACTATATTTGTATTACAGAAGAGAGCTATTCGATCTATTTACGGCCTTAGATCGCGTGATTCACTTAAAGAATTATTTAAAGAAATTAATATTTTAACTGTAGCCTCCCAATTCATCTTTGATTGCATCATGTATGTACGTAAAAATCTTCATTTGTTCTATAAGAAATCCGACACACATAATTTTAACACAAGAAATAAACATAAGCTCGCTATTTCAAACCATAGGCTTCGTAAAACCAGTAGAACATTCGTGGGATTAAGTATAAAAATATTCAACAAGTTACCGCAATGTATTGTTGATTTACCTATGCATAGATTTAAGATCCATATTAAATCATGTTTAATGCGAAAAGGATACTATAAACTTGATGAATATTTAAACGATAAACATATATGGACATGATTGTCTGTTCGCTCGCACACCATAGTTTTTAAGTTCTCTAGCTCTAAACATTGTAAAGATTAGGATAACTACTGAGTTTCTTGCCGGATTCTTCTCGGTAGGATTAGGTTCCGAACCGGCTATAGCTTCAATTTTGGTTTGTATTCATTCTGACGATGCATAAGTGTTACTTGTAACCTACATGAATAAATGAATTGACTTTGACTTTGACTTTGACAAACGAAGCATCCAATAGTCCCAAGTGGATAATATAGCCTAACCGGAGGATATAAAAATCGTAAAATCTGGATTTTACTATTTTTAATCAATAGGTACTAGATTTTCTAGAATTGACCCCCCTAAAGGAGTTGACTTCAAATTGGCGGCGCGTCACAATAGATCTAAGAGGTTGCAGTGACCACAGTTCAGTAGCACTGCACAGCCCCAAGTATCCGACCCTAATATTAAATTAGTCAACTTGTGACCACGGTTAGTGCAACCCTTATATATAAAAACGAATCGCTGTTCGTTAGTCTCGCTAAAACTCGAGAACGGCTTGACTGATTTGGCTAATGTTGGTCTAGAAATAATTGTGGAGGTCCAAGGAAGGTTTAAAAGGTAAAAAAAAAGGTGTTACGAATTTCGCCGGGACAGCTAGTTTTAAATATTTAAAACGGAACGCGAAAGTCTTAAAGTCTGTATTCGAACAATCTTGTTTATCGGATTATTTGTGTTTCAAAACGTCGGATTGTGGATGTGTAAATTTAGTATTTCCGTAATGGCGGCCTCTAAATGAGGAAGGCTTGTAACTGTCTCAGGCCCATGAGGGCTAACAATGGGCAGAAGTGCTGTTTCTAACAGCATTGTCGATTGTTCGGCGACCGCCTTTCGTCTGTCCGTATGTACAGAAAACAGCACGTTAGGCTATACGCTTTGGACTTTGCACCGCTCTTATGACGAGCGAATAAGGATTAAAATGATACTGAAATTGTTCACCGTACTACTAAAGCTTTGTACTTAGCAAATCAGTGAAACAATTAGGTATACTTATTTTGCTATAGCGCTTTTGGTGGAACATTGGTTAATCTTCGTTGTGAGCCCAAGAGTCGTAGGTTCGATACTCATTCAGGACATACAACATTATCTGTTTGTTGATAAATAAAATAAATCTAATAAAAGTTGACGATTTCCGTAGCCGAGAGGCGAGAGGACCGGACTTTGGCGTCGCGCCATCCCTGAGGTTCCGGGTTCGATCCCCGGTTCCAATATACGAGGCGTAAGCTAAAAACGAGGATTTAACGTCTTGAAGTCGGTTTGAGAAAAACAAAATTTAAAATATTGGAACTGTGCATTACTTCTTAAATAAAGAATGGGCTGTTCATTATTTTTTATATTACACTTCAAGATTGACCTCATCCTGTTTAGTGGTAATGAGGTCCTAGCTTAAGAGCGACAGGTACAGGATAATAAATCTATTACTGGACTTGTCGCCCTTACCTTGAAGGCTTGATCCCTGCTACTAATGTAGCACCCCCAAGTGATCTGGAACCTTGCTCAACAGGCAGAAAAGTAAAATCAGACCTTAAAATAAACCAACTGCTTTTACGTTGTACCATGTCTTGATTTTACTCGCTTCTTTTTGCCGCAATAAAAATGCTGAACACCGTCACGTACTCATAGACTATATTTTTGCCTGGAATTGTTCCCGATTCGTTCCCAGAAGCAAGGTAGGTTTTTGTCTTTGGTCTAATACGGGGGTTGTACAAAACAAGTTCATTGTTTATGACGAGAATGCGACAGGTATTGTGATTGTTACAATATTTGTTAGGGTTGGCGATTTTTGAACGCGTATTTAAGTAGTCTAGTTATATATTGGCATTTTTAGAACTTAGCGGAGGTTGGTAATCAAACCGCATTGGGCGAGTGTGGTGATTAAGCCAGTACCCATAGTTTTGACGATGACTTGGTATTAATGATGGCGGCCTTAGCCCTGCATTGGCGCATTAAAAGGCTGAACGGAACATCTATTAATAGAGTGAGATACAAATGGTAAGGAGGTCCGATTAAAATCACAAGGGTGGGGTTTAAGGAATATCAAGTGGTATTATCGAAGCTTAAACACATTTTTTTTTTCAAACTAACAACGCAAATCAGATACCAAAACCATATGCAACCTTAACATTTAAATGCTTATTGTTAATTCTTGACGCAATTTTTTTTTTATATACAGTTGCTTAATTTACCAGTTATACCAGGTATAGTTTTTCAATTAAGGTTCTTTAAACGTACCTACTTCTAAATATTTGATCTATGCATATACTCTTTGACTACGAGTAATATCAGTTTGTTATCATAGCAGTTTCTATATCCCTGTAGCCTGCAGGAACAGAGCATGGCAGGGTATCTAAATTGTATTTTTTAATATATTATTATTTGCACGCCCGTTTGTGTCACGCACATGGTATTTTGTGCAAATTATTGTTATTCAGTTAATTGTCAACCCTACAAATTGTCATCGCAGGTACCCGTCATAAACGTGGATCGCAATAAATCTGACAAGGGCCCATCGATTGGCAGCACGGAGCCCTTTGTAAGGGTACAAAGGGACAGAAGCTATTAGAGGTAAATATTTTGGTGGCGATTGACTGACGACATTGAGACGCAGCAGGAAGCATTGTAACTCCTGTTTAATTTAAGGGGAATACCGCTTTAGTTATTAAGTCAAAGATTTTTTTTGAGTTAACTCACTTCGAATCGCATCTTAATTTTTAACAATATCTGATAGCCCAACGCACTTGTACTTTCAGCCAATTAGCACCTCACGCACAAATTTTAACGATTGTGACACTTTAAAAAAGCTCGAAGAATGTACCCAATCAACAATGTCGAAAATTGTATCATCTCTTGCGAAAAATTTGACGTATGGCGTACACAAGTGGGCTATGATATAGTAGTATGTGATACTGTCTGACATATACATATTTTTTATTGTATTCATTCCTTATTAAGATGTTTAATTAGGTGATTATTATAGAGCTACTATTATAGAGCTATTTATATTAAATGGTTAGAAATTAAAATAAGTTATTATTTCCATATAGTCACAGTGAAATAATTATGAGGAATTGAGGTTGCTTCCCCTTAACTCGTCAAGTGTTGCTGCACCTTGCACTATTCGGTGCAACAGCTCAGGTGCGGCGAACGCACCCCCGCGGTGCATTGTCGCACTTGCAACTTAGTGAAGGGATGCGCCTTATCGATTCCACATGCTACTATTTTGAGCTCCACTCTACCGTTTGTAATCTATTGAAGACGTGCGGCTGCCCGCTTTTTGCATTATTTCGGAATAATAAATGATGGTCTCCATCACATACATTGCTCTCATTCCGTGGTAAGAAGCTTCAGCACTTGTGTTACATAAATCAGAATCAACGACGGTACCACAACACCCAGAACCTTTTATTTTACTAAATATATATCTATTCATCTTCCTTCCAAATATAATCGAAATCAATTTAGTCGTTTTTTGCGTAAAAGTGTAACAAACCTACATTTGTGTTAACTTCAATACTTTTGTATTTACTAGCCGCTGCCAGCAACTTCTCTCACGTTATTTCGGAATGAAAAGTTATCCTTTAAGTTAATCAAGTATTTAAATTCTCTTCCTATCAAATTTCATTTAAATCCATGCAGTAGTTTTTGCATGAAAATGTAACGAACATACATTTAGACATCTAGCTAACCATATTATATTTTTCCAAACTTTCATGTTTATAGTATTAATACATTTTTTTTATTAATCCTATTAGCCAATTTTTTTTTATATTACATTCAAGATTGACCTCATCCCACTTGATGTTAAGTGGTAATGAGGACCTCATTAAGGGCGACAAGTACAGCATAATAAAGCCGTTACTGGACTTGTCGCCCTTACCTTGAAGGCTTGACACCTGCTACTAATGTAGCACCCCCCTATGAGCTCTGGAAACCTAAATAATACGCAGGAATACAAGAGCTCGAGATATAAATCGCTATGCCCTATGCCCTACCTCTCTTAAATATCTCTTACCAATGTATTAAATTAAAGCTCTTCTGGGCTGTTGGCCTCTAGGCTACTGGCTTAAAATATCGATACGAGTAGGTTGTTCATTGTGCATCACTCTGCACTGTTATTGGTGCAAATTGCGCAAAGAGGTGACGACGAAGCGACACAAAAGATCTAACTTACAATACGTATTGTTGTAACTAAGATTGTACCAGCTACCGGCCGTAAATACGATTGTCGGACCGTGCATGTAACTAATTGGGTGATCTTTAAATTGAGTGTGAACGTTACAATGTAAAACCGATTGGATGTGGCATTTTTTTGGAGAATGGTGTTTGTTTTTTTTATAGTGTTTGTAACGTAAATAAACGCTCCACGAGTAATGTAGGTGTTCTATCTCTGGTGATAGGTATTAAATGCCATCTTTTATTTCAATTAGAATTTTCAAATTCAAAACTGTAAACGTTTAGGTATTCCCTTAAAATACTGGACTACTAAAAAAACATATTAAGGCGTGTAGTAATCGTTAATATCTTTTACTTTACTTTAAATATCTATTAAATTAATTCAGTTTTAGTTAAAACTTCCTAGGTTTATATGTAATTAGCTATTAATTTAGGTTACGTTGAATAACTAGTTGTTATGAAGTTTGCGATCAAGATGTCCACAGATATGTTTGTATTTCGATAGAAATCAGGAAGGATATAGAAAATATCTTTATTGATATAAGCAACAACATGTTGTTTTATACGGAATGTTGGGTAGATGGTTTTGATATGTTAAATATTATACGGACTTTGGCGTTGCGCCATCTTTGAGGTTCCGGTTTCGATCCCCGGTCGGGTCAATATGGGAAATGAACTTTTCTGTATTGTCTCGGGCCTGGGTGTTGTGGTACCGCCATTGTTTCTGATTTCTGTAACACAAGTGCTTTAGCTACTTACCACATAATTAGAGCAATGTATGTGATGTTGTCCAATATTTATTAATCATAATCAATGCATTTATTCATGTTGGTTACAAGTAACGCTTATGCATTATTATTATTATTATATATTAGTACTTAAATCTACAAGTTATTATGTTAAAGAAAAGCCATTATTATGTACGTTAGGTATACGCCTACGACCAAAAACAAAATGAACAAACGAAAGCTTCCAATTTTATAGATTAATAAATAATGCGGGAGTTAAAACATGGCTTTTGATTTGTTTCAATTTATTTTTCAAATCGTTTCATTTCATGCGAAGTGAATAGGTTGCTTTACAGCTTGCTTCACATATTTCGTTTTTGAACAAAATCAAACCGCGAAAACAAAATGCCGTTTCTACTTGTAGGAAGCATGATTGGTTATATAAAACCACAAGCTGGGCCCACGAATTCGTTCGCGTAGACTACATACTTTCATGGTCAGTTTACCCCATTCTCCTTCTCCCAAAATTCGAAACAAAAAGGAGGCCATTTTTTAATCCAAGTTTCGAAATATATTGGTGCCAAATTCATAACTCTACCTTAAAAAATAAATATTTTCTCATATAAACCTTAAAGGGCGGTATTACCCCCATTCCACCTTATTTTCAAAACAAAATATAGTCTATATCCGTTCTAAAGGTTTAAAGAGTTATTTACCAAATTTCATCAAAATCAGTTCAGTGGTTTTAGCGTCACAGTCGGAAAGATGAACGTACAGACAGACAGACAGAGTTACTTTCGTATTTATAGTTTTTAAGTCAAAGTCAATATTTGTTTTTATTAATGTACATTATAGTAGTACTTATTAATAGTCAGTGTCTATTTTAAACAAATGAAGCTACCTACTATATATTAGAATGGATCATCAAAAGCTTGTTAATTATCACAATGCGAACCGCAAGTACCATTAATTTACACACCACTTCGACTCCGAACTGACGTTTCACGGGTCCATTAATTACATCAAAAAAAATCATTTGTCGGCGCGTCTGTCCATCTCGTAAGGCCTACCTTGTTAGCGAATGGGGTCCGACAAATGGGGCGTAGGCCAGGGCTGGTGGAACACCATTTTATATATACATATAGTACCTCTAGTAGAAAACCAAGCCATGGTCGGCATTACTTATGAAAATAGAAAAATTTGACAACATCGTATAGATACATTGCTCTGATTCTGTTATAAGTAGGTTAAGCACTTGGACAGACATCGGAAACAACGACGGTACCACAACTTCTCAGTAATTTCCTTCAGTTGGTTCAATTACTTAAATATGTACAGTTATTTAATTACCTAACGCTAGCCAAATGCAGGTTAGTGATTATCACAAGCCCGACCTAACCAAATTCATATTGATGAACACAAAATCGGCAAAAATTTATTTCACTCGACCCGGACACGTAAAAAATGAAGGTATTCAAAGATTATTTGTTATCAATGATTGAATTTCATGGTCATGTTTACTTGTGTCATTTGTAATTTACATAAATAACTGAATTTAATATCAATTTGTACAATCTGGTAACCCTACTAAGTGAGAAAAAGCACTCGATTAAGGCATCAAGACCTCCTGTGAGGGTAAGTTGATTGAGCATTCGTGGGCAGTCATTCGAAAAATTAGGTTTAAACCCAGACAGTTAGTCTTTACTTATGAATGCGATTGTGCCTTTTGTTTCGAATTGGCACAGGATGCGAAAATAACTGTTTCGGATGTAGCTACCAACTTAGCTAGCCAATTCGATACCTATAATAGCAATCGACAATTTGTATCTATGTAGGTATAGCATTACAAACCTTTACCTACTACGCGAAGTTGTGATAAGAGTGATTTACTATTTAAATAAATTTAAAATAAAACACTGGAATGAAACAAAAAATATATTATTTACCAACCAGAATTTGGCTAATGTAACAATAAGGCGGTATCCAGTATTATATAGATTCAGTATTTGTGTAGTTCGAGAAGTGACAAGAAAAATTATTGTAAAATTGAATTATGCTATCTGTGGTTAACGCCTTTAGCCCAATTAACTCTTACGTTATAATATGGTGTAAAAATTGTGATTAGGGTGGCCAGTGGTGGTTTTAGTATATCTGGCGCCCTGGGCCAATTTCATGGAGTGCCCCGTCTAGTGTGTGAACCAAGTTTTTAGTTTGGAGGTGTCCCTGTAACATAAGATTTCCGGCACCCCTTTAGGGCTGGCGCCCTGGGAGGTCGCCCTACCACGCCGTATCCTAACCCCGGCCCTGAGTGTGGCAGTTAAAAACTTAAATAAATAAATAAAAAAAATCAAGTTGTTACTTCTATAATCAAAGCCATGGTGTGGTAAATTTGTACATAACCAACCTCAATTACCTATTAATCGTAAACATTGACTGCCAAACACAAAGGGCTGAAAACTTTGTAATAATTAAATTAAACTTTGTACGTAAGGTTAAAACAACGTAATCGAAAACGATTAGAATCATAAAAAACTAATTTAAAAAATCTTAATTTTAAATGTATGGTAAGAATTGGTTCCGTCTTTGGTGGAACAACAAAAAATACAGGTTTATATTTAACGCCTTACACATTTGTACTAGCAAAGTGTCATACATATGTTTTTAAACTGCCAGCTATTCTTCCTGGAACATGGTAGATGCATAGTTTCGAAGGGATAATAATTATAATAAATAAGTACTTGTCAATTGTCTAGTGGTGGTATCATGTGAATGAAAAGGTTAATAAGATTCTTAAGTCACTTTTTGCTACTATTTTACCAATTTGTGCAGGCATGAATTTTGAAAAAACGAACATATAAACTTTCATGTATTCTAATAAATTACGGGCTTATAATATACGCTTCTTTTGCACTTTAAATAAGTGCTACCAAGTAAAGGTGTTTTTAATAAAACATTATAATTATTACCTACTTATTAAAAAAACTAAGATTGGTTGACACGCAGCCAGCGCCATCTCTTTGAATTTGGTAACATTGCGCAGCGTTTTACACCTTCATTGCGGTCCAGCGTGAGTTTCTAGTTCAAAACTATTTTTGTAGATGGCGCTGTTACACAGAATTCACTACCATTAATTATGACACCATCATCATTAATTTATTTAATTTACCTGTTACGTCTGTGATCATTCTGATTTTATATTGACATTTAATTTCGTTGGGTTTGGTTTAGTATTTGTTACTTAATTTTTCAAACGACAACGTCGCCGTTGTCTGGTATCGATATAATAATTGGGGAAAACCTAGTTTCTGACCAGATGATAGGTGTGATCATTTAGCGCAATCGTCATATATTTACATTGACTGTAGGTATAATTTTAATTCACAAAGGCGCACATTTTGCTGGGCCCCAGCAGTTGTAGGTAATTTAAGGTAACTATTTCTAATAAAACAAACTTTGTATTCCATTTAGAGCCCCCGATGTTAAAACAATAAACATAATACAACTACGTCTTTATTGACATTTTAAAAGGGTCCGTCTGTTGCACCAGGTTGCACCATTACCTTTAATAGGCAACGGACGATTTGACAGCTGTCAAAACTGTCATAACCCATACATTTTGTGCAAAACCGTCAAATAGTCCGTTACCGTCAAAATTAAGTTCATGCGACTGATCATAACTGTATGAATGGTTATACGAACAAAAGCAGACTGAAACAGCACAGCAAAAGCACATCAGACCACACACATTGGACTTTGTACCGAGCCCTTATGTCGTGCACATAAGATGCATTATCGAACTGTAAGTGCTTACCTTGATGTGCTGTAACCATACCTATTCTGTGCGAAAACGACTATTTTTAAACAGGATTCACAACTAAAATTGTATCACAGAGCCGTTACGATTATCCGCCAGATAAAATGCCTTGACTCGCTGTTTTTGTGGATCAAAATAATCCCATTGTTTCGAGCACAATGCAATTCATAATAATTTCGCGGCGTAGTTCCGGATACATGCGAAAACCATGTTTTAGCTCAGGTTAATGGATGTTGCTGCTTGCACCTACCATTGTGATTAAAACACATTTGGATGTAGGTGAGCGTGTGTTGGTGTTCAATAAAAAAATGCATGAATATAGTCGAGGCATAGTTTTATTATTTGTAGCTCTGACCGCGACTTTTATTGCGTGGCCTACAGGATTTTGATTTTTTTTCTAAAATAAAAGTAGGTATCCTACGTTTTCCTTATTACATCAGCAACCTGGTAATAAAGGTTCCGCCATTGGTCCAGCTATTTCAGAGATTAGCTGGAATTAACAGACAGACAAACTGTTATGTAAATAATAAAAAGCAGTCTTTTCAATATTACCAACAGACACTTCAATATTTTTTGTTGACTATCGGTGCCAATTGCAGTGGCCGAACCGTTCACTAGGATATTTAACAAAAAAGATAAATAATCGCGTTTGTTGTACGGGATCCCCCCTTGAAATTTTTTTATTTATATTTTTAGTATTTGTTGTTATAGCCTGTAGTAGGTATATTTATATAATACATCATTTGTGAACATTTCAACTGTCTAGCTACCACCGTTCTTTAGATACAGCCTGGTGACAGAGGGCCGGGCATACAGACAGACTGACAGTGAATTCTAAGTTCTATTTTTTGTAAGGAGGTCGCAACAATGGCATGCCAGAGAAATCCAGGTGAAGTCGATTGTTTGCTGAGAATTACTTTAAAAATATAAATAAAAAATAAATATAAATATTGGACAACATCACATACCTACATTGCTCTGATTCTGTGGTAAGTAGCTAAAGCACTTGTTTTACAGAAATCAGAAACAATGACGGTACTACTACACCCAGACCCGAGACTATATAGAAAAGTTCGTTTCCCATATTGACCCGACCGGGGATCGAACCCGGAACCTCAGAGATAGGGCGACGCCAAAGGGCACGCTTGCTTCTCGGCTCGTCAAATAAATATGTATGCAAAGTATGTAATTGATATAAAATACTGTCTAATTATGAAATATGTTACCACGAAAGAACGTCACAGTTAAAACGGTTTACGACAATCATACGTCATGATCTAATTGAATAAAAACGATTCCAGTTCCTTGGAACCATTACAGTGAGTACCTGTGGTGGTGGCATGATCGCCACTGGTGTTGTGGCCCAGTCACCATGGCTACGACCCGGTTCGGCTCCCGGTCGCGACCCGGCCGTAAGAATCGATTTGGGAGTTTCAGGTATTAAGCAGCCACTTGAGTTACGAAGAATGTTCAGAAATCAGAAATCGGAATTTGTAAGAATTTATTGCTATACCCAACATGAAATGGTCTTAAATACTTACACAGAGTACTATATACTAGCGTAAATACTTATTAGATAACGAAGAACGTTCTAAAATCAGAAATCAGAATTTTTTATTGATTTACCCAACATGGAATGGTCTTACATACTTATAAGATAACGAAAAATGTTCTAAAATCAGAAATCCGTTTTTTTTATTGAAATGGTCTTAAATATTAGATAATAAGTATCGTACAGCTACAATTTACCAAGTCACTTGTGGTATATGTTATTGTTTGTTGTACTTCACATACATTGCTATGAATCTACGGTAAGTAACAAAATCGCATAATGTTATGTGATATTACAGAAAAAATCGTTTTCCATATTGAACCGACCGGAATTAAACCCGGGAACAGAGAGATGGCGTGAAGCCAAAGTCGACCACTCTTTAAATCTATATATCTCTATTTTTAACACTCAAATGCATATTGTATCGATATTGATACATCGCATTCTAATAGTTTTAGCTACTGTGATCCTTCACAGTCTTTTGGGTGTGCATTCACTTTACTATTCATTTATATTAAAAAAAGTTTGTTAGAATGTATGGATGTCCTGTATCGTGGATAGATGTTTATTACTCTTTCACAAAAAAAAACTACCCAACGGCCTCAATGGATTTTGATGAAATTTGGTGAAAAATAAAGATACTATAGATAAGATACTATAAATAAAGATAAGATAGATTTTTATCCCAAAATAATGCCGAACTTGGATACAGATTGCCTTTTTTTTTTTTTTTAACTTAGCCTACAAACTGTCCCACTGCTGGGCAAAGGCCTCCCCCATACATTTCCAGCGCTCTCTATCAGGTGCCAAGTCTTGCAAACCTTGAGAAAAACGGTCCAGGTCGTCACGCCAACGCATTTTCGGCCTTCCTCTTGGACGTCGTCCGTCTTCTGGTATCCATTGGGTAACAACCTTGGCCCACCTCTCTGGTTACATTCGGCACACGTGTCCGGCCCACTCCCACTTGAGCTTAGAAATCTGCACACTCACGTCTCGTAAGCCTGTTGATGAGCGGATGATGGCATTGCTGATCTTGTCTATCCTTTTTATACCTAATATGCTCCGGTCCATGGCTCTTTGGCAAACCTTGAGTCTGAACCTCCGACTTTTAGTCAAAGACCAAGTCTGGGAACCGTATGTTAAAATGGGCAGGATACAAACATCCATGAGTTTGCGTTTAAGGGAGATAGGAAGGTTTCCCTTCATGAACGCCTTCATGGACCAGTAGCTCTTCCAAGCATTTTCGATACGACGTTCGATTTCTTTATCTTGTCTGTTGCCGAAGGAGACTATCTGGCCCAAATAGATGTATTCATGGACGTAATGTATTGACTGCCCATCAACATTAACTGGATCTTCTAAGCTGTTAGTCATTACTTTGGTCTTTGTCATATTCATCTCAAGTCCAACCCCAAGGCTCGCTGTGCTTACTTGGTTCAGCATTTCTTCCAGGTCTGCAGGTTTTTCAGCAAACAGGATGATGTCGTCTGCAAAGCGGAGGTTTGTAAGTTGTCGATCTCCAACTTTTACACCTTTCGTTTTCCAAGAGTTTTCGAGTGTGCGGAATACTTCTTGCAGACTGCTCGTAAATAATTTTGGTGAGAGTGGGTCACCTTGTTTAACACCTTTTAAAATCCTGAATGATGGTCCGGGAGAATGTAATTTAATATTGGCTGTACTCTGTTGATAAATTAATTGAATAAGTTGAATGTAGGTACTTTCTACGCCCTGATTACAAAGAGCAGAAAACATAGCAGAATGGGTTAAATTATCAAATGCTTTTGAGAAATCTATGAATGCGAGATATAAAGGTTTGTTGAATTCATTGTATTTTTCTATTATTTTATTAACTGAATGTAGATAATCGGTGGTTGAGAAATGTGGTCTGAAACCTGCTTGTTCTGGTGGTTGGTGATAGTCCAACTGATCGGCTATTCTATTTTGTATAATTTTAATAAAAAGTTTGTAAATATGTGATATTAAACTGATTTGTCGGTAGTTGTTAATGTCAGAATGATCACCTTTTTTATGCTATAAAACTATATTTGAGTGACAAAATTTTTGTGGTATTTCGCCAGTTTTCAAAATTTTATTAAATAGTCTGCAAAGATGTGATCGCAAGTTTGGTTTTCCAATCTTTAGGGCTTCTGAGGTAACATAGTCTTCTCCAGGACTTTTGCAATATTTAAGACTCTTAATTGCTGTATTTATTTCAGCTTGCCTACTGGAGCTTGCCTACAGATTGCCTACTGGATTAAAATAAAGAATACTTCTGAAATAATATAGGCGAAGTCATGAGCAATAGCTATGTTAATATGTTTCAGTTTTCAATTTGTTTTATGTCAGTGTGTGTGTGTGTGTGTGTGTGTGTGTGCTTCAGTATCTATAGTTGCTAAACCAATATTATTTGAATAGTTATGAATAGCCACATTGTTACTTTGGCAATCAATTAGATTTAACCCCACGAGACAGGCTTAATCTTGTGTGGGGGTTAGTGATTTTTGTGCGAAATGTGAACTATGACTTTGTAAAATAAATTACTTTTTTATTGGGAACAGTGTGGACTTAAAAATAATTAAATAAACCGTTTGCTTACAAGAATAAGACAAGTTCATTAATAATAAACTACAATAGACGCATGGCTCTTGAATTAAACGTACAAAAATTAAAAAAATACTTGCTTGGATATCAGTTGAATTTTCATTTACAGGGTTGGGACCCTTGTTGTCTAATATAGATTTATTGTTAAATTAACAAATGAGGTAACAATTAAATAAAGGTATTCTTTAGGGTAAAGGTTTATATAAAAGTAAAAAAAAATCAATACATACGGTCGAATTGAGAACCTCCTCCTTTTTACTGAAGTCGGTTAATAAAGGCATTATTTAAGACCTCATCCTTAATTATTTTCTTTTAGAAATCAAGAGACCTCTTTTGTATAACATTCCACATGTTCATCTAGACATGTCTGGATTTTGATTTAGAAGCATTGAAGGACGCTGATTGAAGGTACAGTATTAAAAGGTAATGATATTGGATAAAGAGATTTTTGTTCTTCATACATAAACATACCCATATTTGATCCATAATCGGCATCTTTTGATGACAAAAAGGGTAGGTAGGTAAGTAAGCTTCTCCAAAAGGTGGAGAGTACAACGACCCTTAAAGCCGAAATCCTATCCGTCCTTCGTTAAGGCTCGTTTCTTTGTGAAGATTTGTGTTCCAAGCAGAGCCTCTGTTTAAAGATCCGCCCAAGGGCTCGACCCTACTTATGATAACACTTATAAATTGCTTGCCATTTTGTTTCGTCTATGGTAAGGTAGCTTTAATTTTCATAAATCTACGCCTTCAATTTTGTGAACCTACTTACTTATTTTATCTTCAGTTATAAAATTAAAATATACCTGTACGTACACCAGATTTATACAACTAATAAGGCCTAGTGTGATATAACAATAAGTAAATTGATAAAAAAATTGGACGAAGTATGGCGCCTTAAATATTTCCGTGCTGCCTTTATACAGCAGTTAATCGTCGTATATTTAATCGTACCTAACCCAGTAATAGTATTGGTCTATATGCTAAATTACATTTTATACTTATTTAAAAGACTAAGTAATCTAATTGGATTAAATATACATTTTAATCATATGCCCTATACGACATCAAAATTGCATAGATAATTAATTTATAAGTTATGTTATTATTTAATTATTTCAAGTTTTGTGTTTATGAAAATTGTTGAACTATATTCCGTTACATTTGACCTGTTTGTAATTTTGATTAGCAAATAACTATAATCTTAAAAACGAATCGCTATTCGTTAGTCTTGCTAAAACTTAACAACGGGTAGATCGATTTGGCTTATGTTGATCTTGAAATAATTGTGGAGGTCCAGGGAAGGTTTAAAAGGTTAGAAATTAAAAAAAATAGGCGTTACGAAGTTCGCCGCGATAACTAGTCATAGATATTGATAATTTTCAATAGTTTTACTTCTAACAAGAATCAATTTGATTATGATTTTGCATATGAGAATTATAGTCACTATGCCATAGTTTGATTGCTACATCAATTTTATTTACCTTACTAAGATCTGATTATCCCACAAAAAGGTTACATTATCTAATTGAGATTTATTTGTTCCCATTACTGTCTTCAAAAGCACATTGGACTTTGTATAGTCCTTATGTCCCGGGCATAAGAGCTAATATGGAACGGCAAGTTTTTACCTTAACCATACCTACTCCACGTGTAAGTCCCACGCTGGCTCTCCAACATGCCCTCTGACGTCATAATCTCTAGACCGCTGACGTAACGCTTCGCTGGCGCTCGTTCCTGGACAACGACATGTGGTGTGACGGTTTTAAAACTGTTCTGTTGGGGTATTTTTGTACCATTGACACGCGATTTAGGATTAAGGTAGATGTGGAATATTGTTAAACGGATTTCTATGCACCAATATTTGTAATTCTTTTGACTAGGTATATTTTGATAAAGTCCAATCTTTGGGTATGTTGTATAGTCTCTTTTCGAAGATATACAGCAGAATCACGATTATCCGGTTCAAATAAAGCCAGGGGTATTCGTCTTAATCGATTTCAAAGCATTACATAGACAATATTAAAATTGTTATATTTTTTTTTAGGGTTTTAAAATTTCAAATCGTTTGGGTAAAACGATATACAATTATTAAAAATTACAACTGGAGCAGAGACAAATCGAATCCGAAAAATCGGGTCCCATAGTGTATGTTCGGATACTCGGATGTTCGCATAGTCGATGGCTGGATAATCGAGATTCTACTGGGCATGTAGGTTAAGTAATATATAACCATAGTTTTATGTAGTTAGTATATTTGTGTGTAAAAAACGTGCCTTGTATACAAACATCATTTATTTAATTTCGCCTGATTACAATATTTTAGCAGACGCGTAAGTTAATCTGTAATCCTGTATAAATAAATAGTTACTTTTACTTTAAACTACGTACGTGATTGTAAAGATAGATTTCCATATGTGTAAATATTTTATACTGAAACATGTCTCCTAGCCCATTTACTTAAAATACAATTTATATTACGAATATTATTTTTTGGCATGAATACTACCATCATTGGTACGAATATTTACCTAGTAAGTAATGGGCTCAGGTCTCGTCTCTAATTATGGAAAGGGTAAAATAAAACATGATCATATATTTCAGTTTTTATTTCCACCGAAAATATTCCTCTCTATTGAGACTGACGAGTGGCCTGAATAAAGTTACATGGAATGTGTAAGTACCTACAGACCAGTGTAATGATGACGTCATAAGTGACACCAGCTAAATAAATACGGATGATAAACAACAAAACAATAATGGCCGTGATCTCTGATCTACTGCAGTAACTACAAATATACATGAAACTTTAATAAAATCTCTAGAAAATTATTTTAGGTCAACTTACATTATACAATATATACAAACAATTAAAAGTAATAATACATTATCTGAATAAAGTACATCGTGTACCCTGTTATTTACAAAACTAACTCTATAGTTACACTAGTCTATGCTACATTTATTCATTTTAATCTACGCTAAGTGCATTGCTCTGTTATTTTCAAGATCTCTTCAAAATCGAATGATTCCAAAAGATTAAATCTAAACCATTATAGTGTTACCGATGACACTGTCTTTCCCGTTATCTAGAAGCTCC
This sequence comes from Glyphodes pyloalis, assembly GCA_037074685.1. NCBI lineage: Eukaryota > Metazoa > Arthropoda > Insecta > Lepidoptera > Crambidae > Glyphodes > Glyphodes pyloalis. Next base: position 649,944 of record JAYKKO010000030.1, on the reverse strand, counting down.
GAATATCCAGATTCATCGCTGCAAGCACTGTCATTGTCTCCAACGTTCTTGAATACCTCAGTTTCAGTGCTAGAGTTCAAACTGTCGACATCAGTCAAATTGTCGACAAGCGGCTCGAATTTACCATCGAAACCGTTGAGAATGGTGGAATCAGCACCGAGCGGCGGGTAGGTAGACCTTCGACGGAACGTGTTCTTTTCGCCAATAGGCACGTGGTTCACTTCCTCAGAAGCATTCAAGCTGGGGCAGTCACTTCCAGTACTCAAAGCGTTGATGGTGTTCGAGTAACTTCTGACAATTCCCCTGGTTGCAGGCTCGTAATCCACAAAAACGGGGTTCTCTTCCTCGCTTTCAGAATGTTCTTTCAGGATTTCTTCTTGAGGGAAGTTGGAAGGAAGGGATGATGGTTCATTGTCGGATGAGGTCACCGTGCTCGCGGTTTCGCATCCCGAAGAAACGGATCCGTCGTCGCTGTCCGTGACGAGGAAGTTACTTTGAGGTAGCAGTTGCATTTTGCTTTCGCCATCGGATTCAACCTTCATCTCGTTGGATTCCGCGATGGCTTCAAGCGTTTGCAATCTCGACTCCACGTTCTCTTCGATATGACTAGTTTCGTTTTCGGAGTGCCTTTCGCTGTCCCTGACGAGGAGGTCGATGAACTCGTCGGTGACCGGTTCGTGGCTTGAATCTGAGACAGTCCGAGTCCTCTCCATGACGCCTTCAGGACATGACATCTTGCGCGGCGATTTCATTTCGGGTCGTCGCCTATCGAGGGTTTGGGAGTTGAAGAAGGTGTCAATGTTTTCTTTGAGATTATTACCCGTCCAGTTGTTGCAGATTGTTTGAGTGGCGTTCATCTCGGCCTCCTCTTCGTCTTCTTCCGAGCACATTTCCTCGATTGCGCCGAGTTTAGGTGCCGATTTTGACCGTTCCAGTGGAGGTCTGTAGTTTAAAGCTCCAACGCTGAGAAGGATCTTCCTTCTTGGCATGCTGGGGTTGTCGTATATGCTGTTTGCGAGGCTCAACCTCGCGTTCTGTTTACAGATCCTGTCTTTCTTGAATTCGACTAGGGCCTGCTTGAGCTTGATTTGTAGTTCCTCAGTGATTTTCTTTGATATAGATTCTTTGGTGCATAAGACGGCGTGGCAGCGAAGCTCGTGTTTGAGCTTCTTTCCTTCGTGGCGATAGACCCAGCAGAAGAGCTTGGGGTAGTGGGGCGGGCTGGCGCAGTAGGTGACGCGGTGGGACCAGTACTCTGTGAGGCCGTGCTCTTTGGTGAACCCTTTTAGGCCGGAGTTGGTGACCGACAGTTTCATCACGACGTCGGGCTTCGTCGACTGTTGGTAATTCCTCCAGAGTGTTGCCAGTGGCTTCTCTATGCAACTCTCACCTGAAATAAGAGAAAACAACATGTTAGCAGATTGTTAAATTTACACGACCTTAATGCTTATTAAAATTTAAGCTGTGTTTTGGTAAGCACGAAATTCTTATTAAGCACGAATGTGCATTAGGACCTACAGTTTGTTTAATTTAAATATATATATTTTTTAATTTTTCTTATAACTTTGAATCAATGAATTATTTTTTACAATTTACTACATTATTTTATCTAATTACTACACTGTATGTCTTAGTGCAAAACTAGTTATAAGTTCAGCTATATTTGTAATATGAACGACAGAGTTTCTTGCCGGGATCTTCTCTGTAAGTTATAGGTTCCGAACCGGAGGTAGCGTCATTTGCATTATATAGACGTTTCATAAATATTACTGGTGTAATTTACATAAATAAAAGAATATTGAATTTGAATTTGAATTTGAATTTGTAAGTAAATGCAATATTTTACACAAGAACCAACTTTGAAATTAAAAATCTCTGCTCAACTTTGTATTTATGGCATAGACAATAGGCATCCATGAAAATAAAGTCATCTTTGCAACGATGGATACTAGTTAAAGCACCATATTAGCTAAATGTAGGTTGGTGTTCACATATCCGAGCTAAATCTGGAACACACCCGGGAGTCGAACCCAAGACCACAAGATCATAGCCAGTGCTTAAAATCTAAACTATAGTGTTACATTAACGTTACTAACGTAGGATCGTACAAACAGAAAAATAGCAAAGATATCCAATGTAACAGGAAGTTTTGCAATGGAATCAAATAATTTGTAGATACCGACGTAGCTTGTTATCGACGGGGTCATTAATCTTTGTTGTTTTGGCCAGTTCTGCAGGTTTTTGTAAATCGTGACTTGATTTGGTAAAGAACAAAATATTTGTAGTATATTTCACTAATTTTAGTGATGTCATATATTTACTTTTAAATGGAAAAAAATTGTCATTATCATTGTTTTGCAAAAAATTGCTGGAACTTGAATAATTTTGCCTTAAGACTGTGAAATATTGTTTACGCATATGGTTTATCTCAGATAAGTTTCTTGTTTTGTTTACCGAGATAATAATATATTTTCCATTTTTTAGCTTATGCAACTTTTTATTAATTTTTAAATGCAATTACTAAATTGGTTCAAGGTTCAAATATTTGTTTTCCTACTTATAAATAGCAAATAGCCCTCGTAATTTCAAATGCTATTTTCTCGCTTGTGATGCCTTTGTTTCTAAGGCATCACATTGAGACATTGAGGTCCACCGGCGAGTTTCATTGGGTATTCCTGCTCTTGTCAGGCAGTCAATGCATTTCCCTCCACAACAAAGTGAAATTTTCATAAGTGAAGCCTATCTAGAAACGATTACATAATATACCAAAGCGTTTAGTTATGTCACCACAGGTGTTACAGAGCCTTAGACCGTAAATAGATGAGGGTAAAAAGTAGTTCGCCTACACATCACGGGCTTGCATTTTCAATCGAGGTGAGCGAGTGAAGATAACTAGTGTCAACGCGACTAGTTTTACGAACTCAAGTGAACGTATGAGTTTTTTATGTTGAACTAGCATTTGCCAGCGACTTTGTCCGCGTTATTTTGGGATAAAAAGTACCCTATATGTTAGATTTTTTATTTTTAAATATTAAAAACAGAAAAATGTTATCTCCTCTTGCGGTGCGGGAATCGAACCCACGACCATCACGTATCGCGCGTGCTGCTCTTCTAACTGAGCTAACCGCAAGTTATCGTAGATGATCCAATTTGTCTGCTGTATCAACCGTTAGCCTCCGGTTAAGTGCCCTCTGCCGAATATGTTTAGAACTAAATACATATCGGCCCGTGGTACATTCGTTGCAGAAGATCATTGTAATGAAATTGACGTAATATTAATTAAATCTTAATTTTTAAATCTGATTGACCATGCTTTTCCTTCTCAACAAGTCAACGTTTTGTTATCCCGACGGTGTAAAACATTTGAAACGAAACATTTGCAAATACTTTTGTCCATTCACCTAAACTAGTTTTAAATGTGACTCCAAAAACATATTTTGTGTCACACGGCCTTTGTAATCTGGAAAGTTATTTAAGATATTTGTTTTGAGAAAATTTAAAATAACAAACATTCCTATGATTGTATGTTTTCGACTTTGAGCATGATAATGATTGACAGCTTTTCGTTTTAACTTAATTAGTGTTCAGGTAATAATACCTGTTAGTTGTGTGTATAGAAATTATTGACTAGCATCTGCTCAAATATTATTGAAGTAACGAAAGTTCAGATATTAATAGTAACTTGTGGTGTATGGAACTTATTGACATTTTTAACTGTTCAGAAGTAGTTATTTGGTCACTTTGTTGACGATTGACGACCTCCGTAGCCGTGAGGCGAGCGTGCCGGACTTTGGCGTCGCGCCATCTCTGATGTCCCGGGTTCGATCCCCGGTCGGGTCAATATGGGAAACGAACTTTTCTGTATTGTCTCGGGTCTGAGTGTTGTGGTGCCGTCGTTGTTTCTGATTTCTGTAACACAAGTGCTTTAGCTACTTACCACAGAATCAGAGCAATGTATGTGATGTCCAATATTTATTTATTTATTTGTCTCGTTAAACCTCCGCATGTCCAAGTAAGTTGGGTAGACATTGAACTTCTTAAGACAAACTCTTCAACTCAACATTAATAGATAAATTAGTAAGTACTTGGCGTATTACTTCAATCTGGTGACCGGAAGATGTAACTATTTGTACGAAGATGCCAATTGGTCCGGTTTAGTTGCCAAATTATAAAGTTTTATCAAAAGGCGAGGTCGTTTCAATTCGTGACTTGACGCGATTTCCGAAAGGTCGTATCTTAAAACAGGAATATGGATATTCGTATATCACTTGGTATGTTTGTTATTACAATGCATTAATATTGCACAACATCACATGCATAGCTCTAATTCTGTGGTAAGCAGAGAAAACGCTCGAGTTACAGAAATCAGAAACAATAACGGTACGAGTAGGTGCAGTGTACATTAAACACGTATTAGATATTAGCTCTTATTAGCACGACATAAGGAGCAAAGCCTAAAGTGTAGTCTGACGTGTCGATGGCCGTGACAATTGTATCACAAAGGTATTGACCTAGACATGATAAAGAAAAGCTCGTTTTACCATATTGACTCGGCCAGGAACCGTACTCGGGACACCAAACATCTCTGACGACGCCAGAGTCCGGCCCGCTTACCGCTCGGCTAACTGAAGATTAATTATGTTTTTTTTTCTCTTATAATTAACTGACAGGATGTTTTTCGACGCATCAAAGCAAAAGCGAGTCTACAAGTGTCATTTTGTTTTCTAAAATATATTTAGTTTAAAACGGTTAAAAATAAATTTTAAGTGAACAATTTCAAGAGGAGATTAAATGTTTTTGTGTCTTTTCTAATTGGACATAGTAAGAATTAGTTGACAACACCAAAATCTTGAAAAATCAAACCTGCGATTCGTTGATATTCTATCAAAATGTGTTTTATAATTTCCGTCGCTAGCTTAGTGTAAATATTGCGAAAGAAAGTCAACATAATTAAAGTTGCTCTTAATTTATCGATACTCGTAAATTAGCAGCATGCGTGTAAATTATTTCCTGGCATTGATTAAACATTTATTTACCTACAACTGTACCCCCTGTATCGTTGGCGCCGACCGCTCGTTAACCGTCGCTTTTTTCGCTTACTTCGCTCGCTCGTTTCGCTCTTTCCGCTCGTTTCGCAGCGCAAATGTTGTAAACACGCTTTCTTGGTTTTACGACGGAGTTTGAATACGACTTGGGAATTTGCGAAACATATCTACAATAGATGCTAGTGTCTACTCCTAGACAATTGATAAGTGTTCACAAACGGCTAGAACTTTAGAATAAGGAATGATATATCTATGGCTATTGTGGCTAGAACTATCTAAAACCATTCCGAATACTATCAGCATGTCAAAGTGACTTCAATCAATATTTTGTTAAATGAAAATCTGGAAGATGTGTATCGAGAAATTTTGTCTATATCGAGTAAGTACATACAATTTTCATTTTGGCATTAATAAAAATAAAGTGAAGAAGACATATGAGTTAGCACGGTAAAACCTTCCTTATGCTAACAGCTGTTAAATTGGATATCCTGCGCATCATTTATCTAATACCGGTAATTAAATCTGCTGTTTCCTTGAAAATTACAAAATATCCTGGAAACAAATTTCGCGGCCTTTACGTTTAGATATTTACATCAAGGACTTTCAATATGGAGATTTGCATTTCAGAACTCAACTCAAATTATGGGGGTAGCATCCCTTATTTTATCAATGTCCCCACATTCAGTAACCACCGGTGAGTTCAAGACGGTACTGCCACCCAGCCTCGGATACCGCTCTAAGTGTGAAAAGTCAAATCGGATCCCAAGGGTGGTGGAGATCAGGTCACAGCCTACGTCAAGCCAGCAAGAACAGAGGAAGAAGAGAACCTCGGCGTTACGTTGCCTGCCCAGTCCCAGCTTCGTGTTGGGTCCATGGAGGAAGAGGGGGATGCGGAATTACCTTAGCCGGCCTTCCAATCTCACGAAAAAGAAATATTTAGCGACATCAATTGCAAAAACCGGTAGAGAAATCAGCATCAGGCATCATTGATGAGCATAACTAACCAACATCATGATCAACTAATCGCACAGGTGCACTGACCTCACTTATACTATTTGCCCTAATAAAACCATTACGCCAAATTAAGTTTTTATTACCCAACTCATTAAATAAAGCTGTAAGTCACTTTTCCGAACCAATTTAATTATGAACGGCCCCCGGTCGACCATATTCGGTCATGACAGTGAGCCTTATACGAGGCTCAGACGAGTCTTTAGTTTTGTAACCCGGCTCGTTACGTAAGCTCTGATCGTAAATCTGTTCTATATTTTATGAAATACTTATTTATTGAGTTGTTTTGCGAATTTTTTTTAAGCAATTTGTATATTGGGCCTCATTTGTAGCCCGTAGGGTCGTATTTCAAACTGGAAGCTATTAGTGTCTTCTGTCTAATTGTCAGTAAAATAAATTGTGATTTCCGACTTATATTAATTTGAAGTCGATTTTTAAATTATAGTTTTAATTGCGTTTTCGAAGTAGAATAGGTACTTAGGCTTTTTATGATTATGTTTTGTGATTATGTGAACATGCTAGAATTATAACTGTCCGTTAGTGAACAAGTATGTATTTTATATGTGAAGCTAGTGATTTATTATAGAATCACATTTATGACGTAGGTACGTAATAAGTGGAAATTTACAAATACACAGCTAGTAACTACACAACTCACTTCTAAGTTTTGAATCAAAATTTACAATCGTGATTCTATAGGTAAATTGAGACATTATAAATGTTCAGTTAAATACGTATCTATTATATAAAAAAAACGCATTTAACTCGAGATAGTTTGAACTGTAAAATGTTATTGTAAAATGTTGTTAGGCTTGGTAAAAGTTGAGCACGCGATAAAAAGCAAAATGTGGTGTTTATAATGGGTACCTATAACAAACAAAAATGCGTTTACCATGAATGTATAGAAATTTTTAAATTCTGCTTTGAAATTTTCACTCATCATCGTATTGTTACGTGCAATCAAGTTTAAGTAAACAAATAAGTGTTTAAGGCAACGGCAACATTGCCACCGTAAGTACCATTTGTTCAACCACCAGGTCCACATAATAAAATAAAAGGGAACAGTCCCTACAACGGAGTTATATATCTACTGTGCTGCGCAATTGCGTCAACTCACTGATCTGTAAGCGCCATCAAAGCTTTTCAAAATGAGTTGGCGCACAGCGCTGTGAAAGGAAAATTTAATGCCTATTCTTTACGGAAACTGCAGCCAAGTTTAACGTAAATGTAGCGCTAAGGACTCTTCTTTTTGTCATTTCACTACATGTTCAGGCCACGAGGGTTTTATTTTTATAGTTGTGGCTTTAATTGGCGTGTGTACTTTTATTTTTCTTGTTAATTTTTTGTAAGGTCTGTATTTATGATGTTGGTGCACGGTAAACAGCACGTCAGGTTAAAAGCTTGCAGTTAGACATTCGTTTTTATGCGCACGACATAAGGGTGGTCCAAAGTCTATACTTTCAAGACTAGACTCTATAGTCTGACGTATTTTTGCTTATAACATAGATATGGTACAAGCAAAAACAAAAATTAACATGAATTAAGACGTTTTGTTTTATTTTTATTCTAATATAAACTTTAATGAGCCATGACGCTATTTTGTATAAGCGCAAATATTCATTGCAGTAAATTGAGTTAGCGCAAATCAATTCGGTGTGTTACCCGTGTCTACAATTGACATAGCAAGCACCAGCCGGGCACCGGCGCAGACGCATTACATCACTCTTGCGCAACGCCTGCGTTACAGCTCGTTCTACATACATCGGTACAATCGGACGCGCATGCTAACACAATGTAGAGGACCTCGCTTGTTGATGTTGCATCGGACACGGCTCCGACTGGTAATTCGTCGGGACCAACAACCATAGGCAAATGGTTTCACAATGAGAGGCAAACGACCTGTAGCTGTGGTCTGTGAACGGAATAGAATGTGCGAGAAGGTTTGCACAGGTTGTGTTTTGGATATAGAAGTTCCGTGTTTTAAATCATCTTGCGGGCAAGTATGGCGATGCTAACGGATAGGATATTTCGGTATATTATGCATCGACGCGGAAGTGCATTCTGGACAACAATGAGGCGAAGACAATAAAATTCACATCCAATGGATCGAATAGGAAACGATAGCGATCTGTTAGCGACCTTGCCGCTAATGTATGCACACTCGTTCGGGTGACCGACTTCCCGATTCGATACCTGCTATCGATGTTAGCCCCCTTGCCCATATACGGTACTATGATGTATGATTGAAATGAGTATTCGGAACGCGTTATGCCGAAGCGCTTTTATATAATAACTACCGATCAGTGCTCTTCTTTAATGATTGAAGCTTAGTTACACTATTTCACTGGGCGGATGTAGGATAACTGATCATTTAACTATCGGAAATGATGTAATTGACTGGTAGAGAATGCCACTGAGCAAGAACTCCACCTTATGTACTTTTCATATGTATACGTGTGTAAAAATGTGCATTCAAATTGGTGTTCGAATTTTTTTTATATTTTGTAAAATTTATGCACCATCATCATTTATACACCACCACAGTATTTTTGGCTCATATCTGTGGGCCTGATTAGTAGAGATTACCTCTAGGAATTAACTCCGCCTTTAGCACATTTTAATTCGTGTAATAACATTTAAACAAGTATTTTTTTAATTTTTTTTGTATACATTTCATGCTTACCATGTTATTTTCGCCTTAAAATCTTCGAGATTGACTGGTAGACCACTAGTAGATAGACGTATGTATACGACGCCTTATGTACTTTTTGGTACGTGCAATAAAGTTCAAAATGCACCAAGCCACCTCGTGCGCGAGTCCTTATTACTTGCACAGTTTGTTTCTTTACAAATTGCTATCATCCACACAGTTATTATCACAAGTCAGTATAAGTACTGCAGAGCTTGGTAGCCACTGCTGGCGCGACGTATTTCAATATCAAAGTCCCGGGAAGAATGCTAATGAATCCGTTGATTAGGTATGCGCATATTAATCGCTCCAAGACGTGGAAACATATTATTTGTGATGCGGGAATACTTAATGAGGCAAGTTTGAACTATATCAGCGGTTGGGATATACAACTTAGGCTCGTAAGGAAAATAACGAAACCAAAGTTTGTTAGAAGTTTGGACTAAGTTTTTGGGTGAACTTTGTTAATCAAACTTCAAAATTTTGTATTTATCTTACAAACAGAGAAGTTGATAATATCTTCCTAGAAAGGCTTTTCAAATTACAAGCTGATTTTTTATTTAAAAGTGAATTTATCATTTAAGATCATTATTGTTGCTTGATGATCTCTAGCTGAAAGGCGACAAGTACAGCATAATAAATCTGTTACTGGACTTGTTGCCCTTACCTTCAAAGCTTGACCCCTGCTACTAATGTAGCACCCCCTAGGAGCTCTGGCAACCTTACTCACACGCAGGAACACAACAACACCGAAATGATTGTTATTTGGCTGCGGTCTTCTCTAAGGTGGAGGTGTCACCAGTCGGGCTGCTCCAGTTCGAGCTATAAATCTCTATGCCCTACCACTCTTGTACTGTCGTTTTTTATAATCAATAGCATGTCTGACTAGACACTTGGGACAGCCCACAGCCTTTATGTCATGCGTATAAGGACTAATATACAAACTACAAGTGTTTGCTTGACGTGATGTTAATAAATAAATGCGCCAGACAACCATACCAATCACCTGGTCTCAAACTAAGGTTTTACCTTGTACTATGACTATAACAGACGACGGACACTAACTGGGGGCGTCATCCCAGCACACCCAGGCACAAGTCAATTTAGAAAAGTTCGCTTCTAAATTTACCTGACCGGAAATCGTACCCGGGACCTTTCGCGACTTTGACTTAGCCACTGCGCCACCGAGGTCGTCGAGGATGTTGACCGTACATATCATTTACATTGACGTGTTGTCGACCGTACATATCATTATATCAATTTGGTGACAGCGGGAAGTCCACAATTACTAGTTTAATATCATGACATGGCGCTAATACGTTTTTGATGGTCCGAACGCTTCCTACATTATTTGTGCATCCATCACGATTGCACATGAGAGAGTCGTGAAGAAACGTGTTGTGCAAATGAGTTCGGTTTCCGCCTTTTCTATACTGAATGATGGCCTGCTCAGTGGCTGAAGCTGCTCATTTGTCTGTCATTAGTGGTAATTAATATGTATACAAATTGGCATCATATTTGTTGAGTTATGCTTTAAGACGCATTAAATTCTGTTAAACTACTAGAGGCCCGCAGCGGCTTTGCTCGCGTAAGATCAGTAAAATCACATTTTTTAATTGTTCTCTACGTAAGAACCATCCTGTTACTTTAAAGAATATTCTCAAAATCGATTCGCATTATGCGTAACATAAATAGGAAATTGGATGTAGAGATACCCATACATCCATAATTTCTTACAAATTTTCGCGTTTATAATGTGGTCAAATAAATACAAGGGTAGTTGAGTGTAGTTCTTTCTAATTACTTGTAATTACTTACTATAATGTTGTAATATGTATATATATGTAGTCTAATATCTATATCTATACCTTTTAGTATAACATATTAAACATTTTGACTTTAAAATACAGTAAATTTACTTGTAACATCCATTTTAGCATCAGCGATGACCTCAAAAACTTGCATGACTCCGTCTCCAATCTTCAATAGGTATTATTCATAAATCTTGACAATTCGTTAATGGAAAAATATTTTTTGGAAAATAAACAAAAACCTTTTACACTCTGTATCTGTGAATACTTTTGTTACGAATATGAAAAAAAGAAAACCTCAAACGAGAGCGGTTATAATCATTTTCCACGAAAGAAAAAAAACGACTACTGGGAAAGAAATTAAGCGATTATGTACTCTATTGCTTGCAAGTTAAAGTTGGTTACTAATTTAATTACTTTGCAACGGTTTCTCGATTTTAGTTTCATTCGAATTTTCGAATGTAAATTAGGACGTAACTAGTAACTAAAATTCAAAGTAAAGCACCTTTATGGCTGATCGTTCGTGTTAATTAACTTAATCGATTTGGGACTTCCCATCTAATAGGTGAATTGTTTGCCAATTCATCGGTGTTAATGTTCAAAGACGAAACGTTACTGAATAAATTATCTTAATTGATAATAATTTTCACCTAATATCCTTTGAAACTCCTTCGTAATAGAAATAAAAATACATTGGTTTGAGGGTGTGAAATAAACAACGTAAGATTATTCTGATTCTGTGGGAAGTACCTTAAACATTTATCAGAATAATGCTGGTACTGCAACACCCAGACCCGAGATATGGTTGGGAGTCAAACCCGGGACCTCAGAGATGGTGCGACGCCAAAGCTACAGCTAAAGAGGTCATCGAATAATTTCTAAAATGATTAAGATCAAAAGTTGTTGATACTTTTGAACCCCATCATGTCAAAGTCATTATGTAAACCAGGTTCCAAAATTGTCAATTGCAGTTGATTTTCGGGCAAAAAAACCACCATATTAAAAACCGAAATGGTCGTAAAACCGAAAGCTTATTCTTCGATAATAATTTAAGTGTTACTATCATACATTTATATAAACTTAACTAGTATTGACTTTTATCTGGCTCGAAGGACCAATTAATGATAGGGCGTACGCTCTGAATTTTTAATTATAACTCTGGTTACTTAAAGAGTTCAATTAATTATTCTGATGATGTTAAAAATTTATACAGGGCTTGCTTGATGCAAATTACTGAATGGATTTAGATTAAATTTAAAAGGAAAACTGATGAAATACTAGATTAATATTGAGGGTAAACTGTTTTTTTTTATAGTAGCGCAGTATATTGGCTACTCACAGGCTGATAGTAAGTAAGAGAGGAACCCACATCGCGATGGTAACGGATTTGATATCGAAATATCCTATCCGTTAGCATCGCCATACTGGCCCGCAACATGTTTGTTCACGCTCCTTTTGAAGGAATCCATGTTAAAGGAAGGAGGATACACATGAGCCGGCAACGACACTTCTTTAAACCTCAAAATAAAGCATAAAAAATCGCTCTCAACAGCAAGATAAGTATAAATATAATAAAATTACTTTTTATTCTTGAATAAAACTAGAATATAACGTCGTAATGACTTATAACAAAAGGCGAGATAGTTTGTGCTCTCATCTTTTCGTATTCATTACCGCATCTGAATTGGACAAAAGCCCCGTAATCCAATTACATTATAACGAACCCACCCGTCAATTAGACCGGTAAGAATTTCACATGACGGTGTAAATCATTCAATCTATGTTAAGACCGTTAATGAAACAGACTAGTGCCGAAAATTAGAGAAATTATAAACGGTAAAAAACAAACGACGACGTATTCCATCTCTAAGTACCCCGATGGTCTAGTGGATCCAGTACGAATTTACGATTTTGGGGTCCTGGTTCGATTCACGGGTCGAGCGAGGAATTTTTCGAACGAAACAAAGATATGAACACGTACTCCGCGCGCAGTTCCTACTATAGATTTTTCATTGTTAGTTACGGAGTAGAAAATATGTGATAGACCCTTCAAGTAGGGCTCCTATTTCCGTACTTGAAGGGTACATTTAGCAAAGGTACATTTAGCTACCATCTCCCAACAACGGTCAAAGCCCCCCGTTTTAGACTCCTTGGTTCTCATCATCATCCTTGTGCCTTACTTTAAGATTTTCAGTCTTTTGTATTCTGTGATTTGACATTACTCTTGATCTTTTCTATCGATCTGTATTTTTCATATTTATTTCCATTTAAAATATATTTTTCATTCCTCTAATCTGAGTTCCTCCTCCTATTTCTTACCTTTGTAACACTTACTATGGGGTACCGCTCCAAAAGTCCGGTGAAGATGAAAAGACCATGGGTGGTCATCGTCAGTTATTTAAGAAGGGGGTAACTGATCTCCTCCCAAGCCACACTCAAATCGTGAGAAAATCAGGTGTGATCAGCTAAGGTTTTCAGGATGGTAGACTACCCCGAACTCTTTTCATTCGCTTTTATTGCAGATATTGGCTCTTAAATCATCATTAATTCAGCAAACACTTCCCTGATGACAAAAGCACGCCAGAATTACAAACTTTGAACTGCATCGCTCTTATATCCTGCTTATAAGATCTAATATAGAAGTGCAAGTGTTTGACATGTTGTTGACTGTACTTACATAATTTGTAGTTTAAATAACAGCTTGACTCAAAGCTTAACAAAGTGATATCAGTATAATTATACCTATAATAAATTAAATAAAATCTTTTTCCTTATTAAATTATTTCCAACACAATATGTTTCTTATCTTTGTGAATTAAGCATGCTTTTTTGCTCTGACAGCGCTAGTGTGCCGTGTATGCTCTTGACATCATAACATCTGCGTGCGCGCAGTACATAACTTATGTAAGGTGTACGAGCGGACAATTAATTTTTATCGCCTTTTATGAACCACTTTTATTCTGTAACTTGATTTAAATTAAATTCTTTTGTAGTATTACTTATTTTTAGTTATTATTAGTAGTAAGTATTTTTTTGCAGCCATATAATTATGACACACATTATAAATACAAGCATGAAATATTTTAGGATTATTTTCCTTGGGGTCTATATTGAGTTTACTTGCGTAAAAGTATTTCTCCGGTAATTTAGTATCTCACCTACCTTTTTGCAAATTTTATTCAAATGCATCCAGAGATATACATTACGCACTTTCGAGTTTATAATAATGGTAAGAAATAAGATGACATTCATCGATTGACGTCTTATCTTTATACTTTTGTTCTGAGGTCCCCTCGCGCATGCGCATGGGGTAAGCGGGAGGCGCGGAGAGTATAAATGCCAAATCTCAGTTACCCCATTAATTCTGACAATGTATTTAGTGTGCATGTGCACCCATTAATAATGCTAATGATGATCTTCTTCTATTATATAAAAATGAATAGCAAAATGTGTTGGTAAGCGCATAACTACAACGGTTAGACCAATTTTGACAATTTTTTTTTAATGTTCTTTGATTCCAAGGATGTTTTTTACGGCGAGAAAAATAATTCTAATAATTTCTGGAAAAACTCTAAAGATAGCTCTTTTCTTTTTCCAGTAAAAATGATTTCTTACTAAAATTTAGAGTCAAGCCAAATTACAAATCTTTTTGACAGGACGAAGTCTGTCGGGTCCGTTAGTCCTTACTATAATAATCCATACTAATATTATAAATGCGAAAGTAACTCTGTCAGTCTGTCTTTCTGTCTGTCTGTCTGTCTGTCTGTCTGTCTGTTACTCTTTCACGCCTAAACGGCTAAACGGATTTTGATGAAATTTGGTATAGGTATACGTTGAATCTCAAGAACGGACATAGGCTACTTTTTATTAGAAAATAAGGGGATGGGGGTAATACCACCTTTGACAGTTTATATGGAAAAATGTTTATTTTTGAAGTTAGAGATATGAAATTTGGCCCAAATATAGCTCGAAACTTGGATTAAAATATAGACTACTTTTTGTTTCAAATATTAGGGGAGAAAGGATGTAGTCCACGCGAACGAAGTCGCGGGCACAGCTAGTAATATTATAAATCCGAAAGTGAGTTTGTTTGTTTGTGTGTGTGTCAATTTATCGAGGAAGGCTTTAAAAATGTGGAAAAAACGGGGGAAGTACCCACATGAAGCTGCAGTGGGCTGTTAGTATAAGATATAGAAAACAGGTGGGCCGCGTATTCGTTGCTTGAACTACCTATAGCACGGTGTCGTGAATGAATAAAGGATAAAAAGAGAAGTAACAAGTTACGTCCATTACGGCCCTAGCTGTCGAGTGTCGAGTGTCGGCCGGCACTTTCACTCGGGGCCACTACTGGTATGATCGGTCGACGACCGCTGACCGCTCGCCATCATCGCTTTGTTTCCTTGTCTCACACTTGTATTCGAATCTTATCGGTCTAGCGATGTGCTTAGGTATACTACGGGCTGGGCTTAAGGACTGAACTAAGTGAAATTGTTTGTCTGCAAGCTCACTGTTTATGTACAACGTCGGTTGAATATTATGAAAGGTTAGTTTGAACTGGATTAACTAGTCAGATTTTAAAATCTCTTCCTGTTCGTGAAGTCGGCTTGACTATTTTTTACAATTATATTTTATTGCGTGTTTGAGCGAAATGCAGATTGAGATATATTATATACGTTTTAATTTTTAGCAAGTGTGAATACCGTGCCACGCTATACATCGTGGCAAATGGAATAATGTGGTTTCTGTCGACCCTACCTGCAGAAAATCATGATTGTATTTGTTTTATAAGTGGGGTTCTGTAATTTCGGAGTCTTTTCATACAACATCACATACATTGCTCAGATAGGTAAGAAGCTTAAGCACTTGTGTTACAGAAATCCGACGCAACGACGTTACAACACCTAGACCCGAGACAATATAGGAAATTCGTTTTCCATATCGGGGATGGAACCCGGGACCTCAGAGATGGCGAGACGCCAAAATGTGCCGCGCTCGCCTCTCAGCTACGGAGGTCGTCAACAAATCTGTCCTTTATATAATAGTGTTAGGAGTTTATGTTGAATCTTATTCATGTTTGGTATTACACCTCAAAGGGCATTACATTACGCTGACTTTCTCCTCACTTCCTTCAACACCGGACTTGTTTCCTTTGTCCCAATCGCAACGAGCGTCTCTCATCGATCACTCGCGCTTTCAACGGACCGCCTAATGCAGCGTGCACTTTCAGATTATGCAACCTTCGATTAATCTTGTTTTACAAGGAAACACTTTGAGAGGGCCGTCTATAGAGGAAATGTCAGACTAATGACAGGCACAAACATGCTTGATCTGATCCCAATAGTTTTTAAGCAAAGATAAATAACATAAATATAAATAAATACTTTTTTGACAACATCACATACATTGTTCGATTCTGTGGTAAGTTGCTTGCACTTGCGTTGTGCACAGAAACAACGACGGCACCACAACACCCAGATCCGAGACAATATAGAAAAGTTCGTTTTCTATATTGACCCGACCGGGGTTCAAACCAGAGAGTCCGGCCCGCTCGCCTCTCGGCTATGGAGGTCATCAAAATCGTCAACCAGAAAAATGCTATCTCTTCTCTCGATATTGGATTCGAACCTACGTCCTTCGCATATCGCGTGCCGATAAGTACGTAGTTCTATGTTCTAAACGTGTATGCGTCTGCCATATGGCAGAGGGCACCGAAGGCTAAGAGGTTCAACAAAAAAAATCATGGCCTACGATAACTTGCGGCCTGCTCAGTTGGAGCA
Organism: Glyphodes pyloalis; assembly: GCA_037074685.1. Classification (NCBI taxonomy): domain Eukaryota; kingdom Metazoa; phylum Arthropoda; class Insecta; order Lepidoptera; family Crambidae; genus Glyphodes; species Glyphodes pyloalis. The sequence continues at coordinate 633,611 of JAYKKO010000030.1, read as the reverse complement.
GCACGCGTGATACGTGAAGGTCGTGGGTTAGAATCCCATCTTGAAAGGGGAGATGAAATTGCAATTTCTTTAACAGTATAGGAGAAGAGAACAATTCTACTATCTTTCAGAAAACAATACCCACAATTGTCCATACAAATTAAAAAAATACTTTGATGTTAAGTCGCAAACACCAGACCGTCAACACCGTAACAAGATTCATGAAGACCACAGGTTGAGTATCTAGTTCAGACTACCTAGTATGGTCTTCGTAAGTAGGCCACCTGCTCATATCATTGTGCAACCTTCGACTCATAACACTTTACCAGGAAACATCAGCTCAGTCCTCAGATTACATCATGAGCATTCTGGCGATGTTTGCAGAATCCATAATTTATGAGGAAAATGTTGTTACGAAATTGGCAACTTAGCGCGACCTCTAAACTACTTAGTAGGTATATTATTTTAACCATGAAATATAGGTTTTAATAAACGTAATTACATACTTATACGTTTGCTAATTTAAGCTGTTTCTTATTTAGATTTACCATTTTTGAGTTAGATCCAACTTTTAATTTGCTGATATCATTTTGTTTCTTGATGCAAATGTTAATGACGGTGTAGAGAAGTTTATTAAACTAAATTATGATTTTTAAATTAATCAAAGTCAGAAATATTATAACTTGTAGGTAAACAGGTGCAGTTCGATTTTAATTCTTATGCCCTCGACATAAAGGCGAAACAAAATGCAAAATGTGTTATAAATTTTAAGGCTTTCGCGTTCCATTTCAAACATTTAAAATAATTTAACAAGTCAAAACGCGACACCATTGCGAGCTGAGTCAGCTCGTGACCACGTCGGCCAGTAAGTAGTTCGTATTAACTACTAAATAAAAATGGTGTCGCGTTTTGACCCGTTAAATTATTTTAAATGTCCAAAATGTGTTGTCTGACGTGCTTTGTCCTTTGTGTTCTTTCTCCTTATTTGTTTATCTATCTCAGACATAAAAATCTACGAGTAGCTGTCCAGCTGGTCTAAAAGTGATTGATTTTTATTCGAATTGTAAACTACGTCCCATCGACATCAGCACAGTCTCGACCAAAGAAATTTGAACACTGGAGCTCTTCAGACAACCTTAAGTTTAATTTTAGAATACAACTCACTAACTTAAGGTTCATTTTAGAGACGACCTCTGTAGCCGAGAGGCGATCGGGCCGGACTTTGGCGTTACGCCGTCTCTGAGATCCCGGGTTCGATCCCCGGTCGAGTTAATATGGGAAACGAACTCTATTGTCTCGGGTCTGGGTGTTGTGGTACCGTCGTTGTGTCTGATTTCTGTAACACAAGTGCTTAAGTTACTTACCACGGAACCAGAGCAATGTATGTGATGTTGTCCAATAATTATTTATTCATTTCTACTGTTTAATACATATATTGGGGCACGTAGGCGAACATTAGTAATTGATAAAATATATAAACAGAATTCAAAAAATCTTGGATGAGGTGCACAATTTCCTGATGAACTGAAAACCATTCCATTTACATTAAGTCGACTATCGCTTCTACAAAAGTTACGTCACCTATCTGGGCAACCAAGTAAACAGTATCATGAATATCGACGAATCTCGAACGTCATTTCGTATTCATTGCGCGTCCGTTTACGAGAGAGTTGCATACAGTGCAATTAGAGGAAGCAACGAACGTGAGACACGTATTTGCGTCGTACTTCGCGTTTTATTTATAGCTTGTCTCGCGGAACCGAGGGAAGTGTTTATGGAAAAAATGTTTTATTGAAATATACAACGTATATGGTTGGTCATAAAGCGGTTTCCTGGTGAGAAAAAAGTGTTTTATTGCGAGTGATTCAGGTCAATGTCGAGGATAGTTGGCGGTCAAGATAAACGTGACATATTCAATATCACAGTGTTGTGCCTTACTAGAATAAATGTTTTTTTTGTTTTTTATTTATTCTATAGAATATATTATGGATGGAGGATATCAAATTCTATTACAGAATTTCCAATTTGATTTCGAATTACCGACCTTAAGAGAGGTAGGGCATAGCGATTTATCGCTCGAACTGGAGCAGCCCGACTGGTGAAATACCTCCACCTTACAGAAGACCGCAGCCAAATAACAATCACTTCGGTTTTGTTGTGTTTCTGCGTGTGAGTAAAGGTTTTCAGAGCTCCTGGGGGGTGCTACATTAGTTGGAGATTCAAGCCTTCAATGTATAGCTTTATTATGTTGTACTTGTCGCCCTTAAGCTCGGACCTCATTAACACTTAACATCAGGTCAATCTTGAAGTGCGATATAGACTTAGAAAACAAAATTGGAAGGGATTTTATTTATGGGTAGGTACGCCTTATTTTAAGTCAAGTCAAATAAGTATCAATTTGAGTTTTATTCGAGAAAGTGCATGTCCACACAGCTATATAACCCTTCATGCACAAACTTCAACATCACAGGCATCAGTTAGTGTTGCTGATCAATAGCCTATCGATATTTGATATGGAATTAATCGATCCTATCAATTGCATTTTTCAACTTTCGATACTATCGGTTGTATCAATTGTCTGACTATCAATAATAATTGACATATTTACGACAGATTCGTTACAACGACCCGGGTTCGATTCCTGGTTGGGTCAATTTGGAAAACGAACTTTTCTAAATTGATTTGGGTCTGGGTGTGCTGGGATGACGCCAGTTAGTATCCGTCGTCTGGTGTTCATAGTACAAGGGAAAACCTTAGTTTGAGACTAGGTGATTGGTGCTTTTTTTGATTGATTGTATGCCGCATTTAATTTTCATTTAATTCAATCGATTCGAGCAACTACACTGTCTATAGTTTATTCTTCTTGACGAATATTTACAGATGAAACACTCGTAACTATGGTCCGTTCTACAACACTAGTCAGAGTACCTATTTCACAGTAATACTGGAAACTTTTCATAGCGGTTCAACTTAGCACGAGTTGTAAATGTGACCTTGCAAGTATAGTCGCGACGGCAAGTCTTCAGAACAGGAGTGGATGCACTATTTCCTAAATATAACTGCCATTGTCCCCGCTTCGAGATACGCACTCCTGGAGACTGTAGTGTTTATCAACGTCTAGACGGTGACGGGGCGATTATCGATATCGACCTTTTCACATGCACAAAACATCACTCAAAAATAAACTTTCAAGTGGTGAGAGAATTAACAAATCAATTCAATCGTTTTGAGCTTATTGAACAAAGATATCATAAATATATGTATCCCCTTGTAATAAAATAAGAATAGATGTAAAGAAACAAACTATAACTGGAGGAGAATATTTTCAGATTTCAATTATAAAAAAAAGATTTATGGTGTTCATGAGTGATACAACCATGACTCTGGAAAACCATTAAAATTCGGCAGTAAAGTTATAAAAATGTTTTTAAAGGATTCACTTTTAATTGACTGATAAAAATAATTAGAGTCAACAAATATAATAAAGCTGATTGAACTGAGGTAGTTTTACTCTGTCATCAAAATATTATGATATCCTGTTGTTATCATGTTAAAACTAATACTTTCAGCTGCATATTAAAATTTTAATGAAATAGCCGTAAATGTAGATTTTGTGATCACTAAATTAAAAATTTGTGTTGTAAATAATGTAACTTTACAATATTCCAGATAAAGATAATATTTTCTCGACCAGATTACACGAAGGCTTGTGGAAAATTACTTTTTGCTTATTACGGCTAGCCGTTTGGGTACAGTCAATAGCACGTTAAGTTACGGTTGTAGTTCAATATTTTTTTCAATGCGCACGACATAAATGCGGTGCAAAGTCCAAAAAAGTAAAATCTGTCCTTTTGATCGTTTTTTTTTTACATAAATATTTTCGTATAACGATATAAATGTAACGTTTACAATAATAAAATCAAAGATTTTTTAAGACTACTGTGCTTTAGTTTGTCGGCCATATAATTGTTTTAAGTAGCTTCTATAATTGTTCGAACAAAGATCTACAAGGTTTTCAAAAGAATAAAGAAATTCAAGGAAATTTATACTAAGGCGTTATCGACAATATACGAATTAATAAGACATAAAAAAGTTTTTTAAAAATACGGAAAACGATTAGTAAAATAAACACAATTTTTCGTTCGAAATCCTTTAATTGTGTTTTTTCGAGTAAATACATCGTAAGTTGGAATTAAAAAAACATCAGCATTAAATTTGCATATCGTTAATTGCACTTAAATACAAACTGATACCGCGGTCGGTTTCCGGTTTCAAAACGTGACAAATGAAATGATATATGTGTGCAAAAGTGCTTATTAGTTTAATGTGTTTTTTTTTCAGTTGATTCTTTATATCTGCAGTATTTTTTTTTTCGTGATACTTTATTTTCATGTATTACCATTTTCATTTGTTACCGTAACATTGATTATTTTACACTCTGATAGAAAGTATACAGAGGATATTATTAAATACAAGGTTAGCTACGCAGAAAATACCATTGTTTACTTCTAAAATTTGTAAAATGAACTTTTAGCCTAAGTACAAATCAGCAAATTAAATTTAGGTCCCATTTAAATAGGTAACAAAACTGCTTCAAAGAAATCGTTGATTAAATTGATTTAATGGTTCTATAATTTAATGGTATAAGAAATATCTTATGGCTACGATATAAGGGCTAAACAAAAGTGTTAAGTCTGTCGTGCTGTATAATTTTTGTATTATATCTCAGTTTTGGTTTATGGTCGACTAACATTTTCTGTCCTTAAATTCCAAATATCGATAGTTCGAGACACGTCACATCACTACAAATCTCGGAGAAAGCTACTGGCATCTCGTCGCCTACTTACGTTTGGCAGCGGAGCCGACAAGTGTTTGCCACTCGAGGTCGTCATATACACGCGTCTGCACCACAGACCTATGCTATGCTGATGGCAGTATGGAGGAACTTTTTAATGACCTTGGGTATGCCTGTAGCAGTCAACTATCCCTGTGTAAGTAAATAATCCAATGGTGCTTGATTGTTTCCAGTTCATTTTCGACCTAAATGATATAGCAAATAATAGTAGCAAATATAGGACATCACATACATAGGTAAGTAGCTAAAGTACTTGTGTTACAGAAATCAGAAACAATGACGGTATTACAACACCTAGACCCGGGATAATGTAGAAAAGTCTGTGTTCTATATTTACTTGACCCGGAATCGACCGGGGACCTCAGAGAATGCGCGACGCCAAAGTCCGGCCCTCTTGCCTTACTCTTCAATTATTAGCAAATAAAATACAATAGTCATTTAAAACTTTAAGAAAGGGACAAAAAAATCAGAGTGCCTATAATAACTGTAATTTGCTTTAATTTCCGAAGGATTTAGGATTGCTGCCCAGGAGTTAAAAAAGAAGATTGATGCCTCTAACTATCCTTTTTTTAGGAATTCAAGCTACAGAAAGGTCTAGCATATAAATATAAATAAATATTATATTACTAATCTATGAGACATGATGTTATCATTGTGTACAAGCTAGTATATGGCAAGTGCTTTCTGGAGTGCAAACTTCAAAATCTTTGATACACATTAATCTAAGTTCCACTTCAACTTATAATAACAGGAAGATGATATTTACAGACTTCTAGAATCTAGACGATACAAAGTGTATTACGACATACAAAAGACGTAACATAGTAATGTACGAAGCCGTATACCAATCCTTTATGTCCATGTTTCGTGACCTCTCGCTGTGCCAATTTTGAACGACGACCCGACAGTTAAGTATAAATCTGATTACAAATCCTTTACGTAATCAGCGAATTCTGCCACTGGGTCGATGAGGTCTCCAATAGTGTCATCTCATACAGCTGGTCAACTTTCGCTTACTATTCAGGCTTCATTATATCTGATCGAAGGTACGTCGTTAGCTGAGTCGGAAGCTTGATATGATGGCTTTGGTATTTAGGTTTGGATTTGGTGATTTCATGCCGCTTGATTAGAAAATCTTAGATGATTTCGTGGAGGGCAGTAGAGGGTAAAAGTATGGTTGATACGAATAATTGGTTTTCTTCTATCATTTGGTAAACTTTCAATCAGAATTTTGCTATGTGAGAATGTAAGGGTGGATGAAGATTTGCAAGCTCTCCCGAACAGACGAAGGCGAGCAAGACTAGTCAGCTCGTGACCACGGTTGGTGCTACCTAACCGAAACGTCAGGCAGTAAGTAGTTCGCATTAACTACTAAATAAAAATGGTGTCGTGTTTTGACCCGTTAAATTAATTTAAATGTTTAAAATGGAACGCGAAAGTCTTAAAGTTTATATTATCAGAAGCCTTAGTCCGTCCACTGTTGAACATAACTCTTTAATTCGCGACACATGTGTCATCATTATCATTTGACATTTGAATGTGCATTGAGTGTCAAGTGGCTTATCTACGTTGATACTTTAGACTTGTACCTTGAAATTAAATTATTGGCCACCACGGAAAACTTGGAAAGCTTCAAGCACCGAACACTTGTATTCCAGCGTAAAATTACGTTTATTCTTACGCGGCATTAGAAGAAATATACTGCGTTTAAAAATGTATTGTTCGCATTATGACTAGAAGTTAAGAATAAGTTTGCAGGTTATTACCGTGTCATCCAAAGCAATTGTACAATTTGAAAGCAGAGACCAATTGTCAATTCTGTACACACAGCTATTGCATCATAAACAAAATACGAAAAGTAATCGAAATAAGTCTCGTACGTTTCTTGTTGGATAAACTACAACAGATGCTGTAGGTAATTTAGAAAGACTAAATTAGATCTAGAGGCCTGCAAAGCACATTCGTAGAATATACGAGGAGATACAGATCAATCAATACTAGTCATCAAGATAATGGCCTCTGAATATTTGATGGCCATATTCGGAATTCAGCAGTTAACTTGATTAAAAAGTGTGGACTCGTCACGGTGCCCCACTTTCATCAAAAACAGACCCATTCAGTAAATGTTAGCTATCTTTTTTCGTCGACGACCTCCGTAGCCGAGAGGCTAGCGGTCCGGACTTTGGTGTCACGCCATGTCTGAGGTCGCGGGTTCGATCCCCTGCCGGGTCAATATGGGAAACGAACTTTTCTATATTGTCTCGGGTCTGGATGTCGTGGTACCGTCGTTATTTCTGATTTCTGTAACACAAGTGCTTAAGCTACTTACCACAGAATCAGAGCAATGTACATATATGATGTCATTGATATTTATTTATTGATATTTTTTTGTAACTGCGATCTGTCTATTTTTACCCGACTTTAAATGTAATATATAATATTTAATACTTTGACATAAAAGCGGTATAAACAACGTCCGAAGTCAATATCTGACTTGATTTAAACAATTTATTTTATTTCATATAAAAGTAGATACACCAACTCCAAAGACACATTGTATTCACAATACCCGTTTAAAAGTGACCATTATATAAATGTTTTAGGTATAGGCAACAATCTCCATAACAAAGCAAGCAATAATTTAAACAAATATGCGGATATCAATATTTTAGTTTATTTATAGTACAGGAACAATATAATACGATGCAATTAAAGACAGTAATGTGTATTCGATTTAAAATTAGAATTAATGGCATTTAAATCTGTGACCTTATTTAAGCGCCAATGATATCATCATAATACAATAGAAATTACTTGACCATTTGTTGTAAAGAGGGCGAGAATGAATCGCTCGAAATAAAGACGTGCGAAAAATGGCGCGAAACAATAGAGGTTTAGACGCTTTGATGGCTGCTAACGGCCGCTAATCATATTTCAAACAATGGCTGGTAAGGCTCTGCGTCTATTGGGACGTAAGATAGTGAGGCAGTTGATACGATAAGCTATACTTGTAAAGTTTAGGTCGAACAAATTGAAAGAAAATTGAGTTTTATGACACATAAAACGGTTATGTTGGTGGAATAGAAAAGTAAAATAAAATATCAAAAGGTTAAGCATTGAATTATGTAATTTTTACTGAAGACTTGTGTTTTTCAAATAGAAATACTTTGTTGTTAAATCTTGGTCAACATCACATACATTGCTCAAATTCTGTGGTAAATAAGTAAAGTAGGTACTTAGATTACAAAAATCCAAAACAAAGATAAAATACCACAACAAGTTAATTTGCCTTGTTGACCCGGCCTAAAATCGAACCGTAGATGGCGTAACGTCACCAAGCCCGACTTTAGGGGCGAATTAACAAATGTCAGAAATGATTCCGATTCGAAAAGTAATATGTTGTCTCTGTCCAATGGCTTCTTATATTAAAAAAGAGATGGAACATAGAATCCGGATTCAAATCAAAACCACCGTTTAGTAAATAGGTAGGCTGTTTGCATCTCTACGGAGGTCATCAAAAAGATTTTAAGAGATGAGAAAAACGAGATACTGACTTCCCATTAATAGTTTTAACAATATTTGAAATGTCTTTATCTACTTCAAATGGAAAAGATTAAGACCTTATAAGATTTCGTCTAGTTTTAATTTTTAGGTGCTATCTTCTGAAACTATAGTTGCTCAGAAGACACTAGACCCAACAATCTTGAATTAAGGCAGCTAGAATCTGGCACATCCTAAATACAATAATTGTGACACAGAACTGTGTCCTGAAAGCCACGCAGCTGTCTAAGTGCTACAATTACTAGTCATTTATACAGACAAAAGTTCGTCAGAACTTAAGACTTTGCACTTATGTCGTCCGCATAAGACCCAATATTGAACTAACTGCAAGTCTTCACCTTGATGTGCTGTTGTCGTGCCTTGTATGACTGATTCAAAATAATCCATACTAATGATATAAATGCGAAAACTCAACATAACTCTATCTCTCTGTCTGTCTGTTTGTCTGGCTTTCGCGTCTAAGCATGAACCGATTTTGAATAAATTTGGAATAGTTATACTTTGAATTTCTAAAACGCACACAGGCCATTTTTTGTTTTGAAGATTAGGGAGATGGGGGTAATATCGCCCTGGGAAGTTTATACCGAAAACATTTATTTTTATGTTAGAATTATAAAATTTGGCACAAATATACCTCGGAACTAGGATTAAAATAGTGATTATTTTTATTTTTAATATTAGGAGAGATAGGGGTAAAACCAACCAAAAATATACATATGTAAAAAAATCTGTAGTTCACGCGAACGAAGTCGCGGGCACAGCTATAAAATATAATGTTTATGCCACAAATACGAGAACACAGTAGACTATTTGTGACTCACACACTTTCAATTATTTGTGTTTGCAATGGCGTAATTCAAGAATAGAAAAATATATGTTACAAAATATTACAAAATTGGCAAATAATTTGGAAAGCAAGAAAAGTACTCAAAATAATTTAAATACTCCTCTCTTCTTCTTAGTTGTGCACTCTTGACAGAGTGGTCGTGGTCACAATGCATCGCTTTTCAGTGTAGCTTTTGCCAGTTGCCTCCATCTACTCCTATTGTTTGCACTTCTGCAACACTGATTCAGAGAAATGTTTGTGATACATTTAATGAGGTCCGTCCATCGAGTTGGTGATCTTGTGATCTTACGCGCGAGCGACTGCCCTCGACATGCCCCTGAATGACTCCTCTAAGTTCTAATAAAGTGCAATTAATTAATCTTTCAGACAAAGTACGGTCGAAAACGGACTAAAATCGAAGCGAGTGTTTACAATTATGTGCGGTTCATCTTACATCTCAATCCAGTAAAACTAAATTGACACGCGATGTAAACATGTTAATCAAATATCCTGGTATTTAAACTAAGAAAGTATATCTAGGTTTTTAGCACTGCAAGCAAATATCAGTAACATTAATTTTCAGAGTCAGATCTCTGTTTGATCATGTTCTAAATACTTAAAATATAATCTTGTTAACAACGGATACAAAGAGATTTAATCCTTTAGATGAACAAATAAACTTAAGAGAACATAATATAGTAAACTATAACTAACATAATATTTAAACTGAATTTAATAAAAAATGAATCAAATCCTTTAGATTATTTTGTATTACTAGTTTGCATTATTATTTTTTTTTTTATATTGCACTTCAAGATTAACCTCATCCCACCTGATGTTAAGTGGTAATGAGGTCCTAGCTTAAGGGTGACAAGTACAGCATAATAAATCTGTTACTAGACTTGTCGCCTTTACCTTGAAGGCTTGACCCCTGCTACTAATGTAGCACCCCCCAGGAGCTCTGGAAACCTTACTCACACGCAGGAACACAACAACACAGAAGTGATTTGCATTAGCTACACAGAAATGCAAATGCAAAGGAAAACAAACAAACAATATCGTCTAGTGTATATAAATAATGTTAACAAATTCAAACATTTTGTATTGTATAAAATGTATATATTGTATTCTTACTTTTATTTTATAATAGACTTTTTTCATGAGATAATTTTACATTAACCTAACTCTATGCGTACGTAATGCAGTGAGTATCTTAGTTAAACAGTATTGTTCTTTTGTAACCGACTCTTATGAAATTAAATGTCTTACTAAAATATTATTACACAGGAAGTTGTTAAATATTATGCGTGTAACATTACATTGATGTCCAGCATCTAATGGCTAGCGTTTTAATTGCTATCTTAAAATTTACTAACATGTTTATTCAACGAATGTGAGTGTAGTGCAATAGTGATCATTGTAAAATAATAACTACTATGCGGAACTGTTAATTGTCATCGTAACATAGTTATTACTTTATTTTATGAGCCTACGCGGTGCCCACCCACAACGTCATTCGTTATAAAAAGTCTGAGTACACCCAGACTTCCTTATAGTCTTGGCTCTGAACGCTTAGATGACTCAAATTATTATGTCTGCACATAGTAATTACTATGTTCCGCGACGTCTGTTTGGCTGTGGGGGATAATATAAATCCAATAAGGGTATAATCTTTAGAGTACCCTGCAGTAGTTTGTTGAGTGCTTGCCGATTACCGTCATATACTATCTTACTAAGCCGACTCATATTATAAACGCGACAGATTGTAAATATGTATGAAATACGGATATGGTTGAAATTTGGTACAAGAAGATGAGATGACTGAATAAAATACAGGATACTTTTAATCCTTAAACAACGCGGGCAAAGCAACAGCTAGTTCCCACATATAATATCTCAAACTCAAACTCAAACTCAAATATTTCTTTATTCAAGTAGGTTACATGTAACAATTTTAAATCGTCATTAAATACAATGCAAAGTGATTCTACTTCCGGTTCGGAACCTATATCTACCGAGAAGACACCGGTAAGAAATTCAGCAGATAAGTTACAGTAGCAGTATCTAACTTATAGCTGTAGAACACTTTGGACCAAGTCATATAGTTTTATTTTGATGAGTGAAAAAAGCATGAAGTATTATTTTATTTTAAGAGGTAAGCTGGAGCAGACCAGTCCCCAAAGGTGGCACCTGTTCACAAGCATGACGTTTGTGCCAGCCATCGCTTTACTCAACCATATTGAAGGGAATGTAACGACCCGCCACATAGCGCCACCACCCCAGTGACATTTTAGTGAGCATGACTAACTCCCAACTCCCTTTGGAAAGTAATTACAATTTAAGTCATCAAAATCGATTTCTATATTAAAATAAATAAAAGTTCAAAGTTGTTTATTTCTAAAATATTCGATTCAGTGTTTGAACTAAAATGAAAACTTTTGGAATGTAGGTAGCTTACTTTTCATTACCTATTTTCGTAGTTGTATCAACCTAATGATCAATACCTTACATTATTGGATCTGTTTGAAGGTTTATTACTTTTTCATTTAAATTAATAATGTCTTGACTACTAGTATTTTGATGTATGAATGTTACATTATACCTGAAAACAAAGATGTATGTTTTTGGTTTTAACAAACGCAACGCCTTCATAGGGATGAAGGCGTTGCGTTTGTTAAAATATCCCTACTATCCCTACTAATATTATAAATGCGAAAGTAACTCTGTCTGTCTGTCTGTCTTTCTGTCTGTTACGCTTTCCTGCTTAAACCTCTCAACCGATTTTGATGAAATTTGGTATAGGTATACGTTGAATCTCAAGAACGGACATAGGCTACTATTTTTTATTAGAAAATAAGGGGGGAGGGGGGTAATACCACCTTTGAAAGTTTATATGGAAAAATGTTTATTTTTGAAGTTAGAGATATGAAATCTGGCACAAATATAGCTCAAAACTTGGATTAAAATATAGACTACTTTTTGTTTCGAATATTAGGGGAGAAAGGGGTAAAACCGACCATGAAAGGATGTAGTCCACGCGAACGAAGTCGCGGGCACAGCTAGTAACCTATATATTCCATTCTATGACCTGAGAGCTGAACATTAGAATAAAATACTCTAAAGCTGCAGCTAAACTGAAATATAAAAAAGTTAAGAAACTCGTGCCTAGCCTCCGATGGTGAAGTACCAATACCACCTAACTATGAGTGTCCAATTTAAGTAAAATATGATTTATCTGGTTAGAAATAAGGTTTTAATTATTTCTTTAAAAATATACAGTTAGGTGGTATTTGCACTTCACCGTCGCTACGTAACAAACACTTGCCACGTGACCAATACTGAACGCGTCAGGTGAACGAACCTGGTATCAAAAGTAAACGCATGTAACTACAAATTGAGTTAGCGTATGACGCAACTGACAATGGTAGGAAAAGCCGCGGTAGGATACTGTCTTTATTGTACCTTGCGTAACTTAGCGCATTTAGTTGAGACATTTTTAAGTTTAGACAATGGGCAGATAAAATTAACAGAGCTATAGGGAAATTAAACGGAATTACGACACACTTTTACTGTAGGAGGAAATTGAGTTAAGTGCGAATGTGAGGTTATTTAAGTTAAAGCTTGTTCTTTTGTCTATGTTATTTGTAGCCGACCAAGCATTATTTGTTAAGTAAGTACCTAAGTGTTTCAGAATTAAGGAAGTCACCGAACTTAGTGTCAGATATTATTTTACTTAGCTATTATTCAAAAAGTTTAAATGTTTGACGTTTGGCGTAATGGGTAAGCTAGTCGCCTGAAGCGCGAAAGGTTTCGAGTTCGATTATCGGTGAAGCTAATTTTAAAATAAATGTTTGTTTTTATTAAAATAAAACAATTTTGAATAAAGTTTTCACAAAAACAATTTTCTGAGTACGGTTTTACTTCCTTCAAATATTGGTTCTTAATTGCATTTTTAGACCTTATTCCAATGTAAATAGCTTAAGCACTTTTGTAAGGGAAACCAGAACCTACGGAGGTACCACAATACATAGTACATTCATTTATGTACCTGCTTCTATAAAGGCTGAAGTTCATGCAGTTTTCTAAATATTGAAAGTTCTTATATTAACACGGCTGACGAGAAGAGACGAGAAGAGACAAGACATAAGTTGAATGTAAATCATATATCACCCATCGATTTATATATCGATAATCGGACATCGATTTGTCAAGCATTAGGTATACCGTGCTCAATACATCAACCACCTTTGAAGTCCATCCGCAGGTAATCGTATCTGTGCATCCGCCAACTAATCGGCCATAATGTGTTTGCAGTAAACAACAAACACGACCCGGGCTTTGTTTAAACACGGAAAGTAAACAAAACAACTAGTGACGGTGGAGGTTTTGTATCTTTATTTTTTAAGAAGATTTAGAATGCCCCATACTTTTTTTTCATTAATGTTTTACGATTGGTAATGTGTCAAATGACAATCCGCTTTTCATTAACAGAGTACGAGTCTGGAAATGCTTACGCCTTGTATAATTTATTGCATACTATTCGTGACTAAAACGTTTTTGAAATGTTGGAACCAGGCGTCAATCTATACATTAGTATTATAATATTAACTAGGTGACCCGGCGAACTTTGTTCTACCTTAGAGGCAATAAATGACGTTAAAAAAAAGCAAAAAAAAAGTATCCTATGTCTTTCTCCTGGTTCTAAACTACCTCCCTACCAATTTTCAGCCAAATCTGTTCAGCCGTTCTTGAGTTATAAACAGTGTAACTAAAACGACTTTCTTTTATACTATATATAGATTATATCGCTGAAGTGTTTCTTTGGTTCAACGTGCTAATCTCAGGAAGTATAAGTTCGAATTGAAAAATATTTTTATGCTAGACAGTATGTTGTAGTTATCGTATTAGTTTATCGAAGTCTTATGGTTGTAATACGTCATTGTTTAAGTATAACGTTTAGTTTTTCTTGCGTAATCCAACCTCCGCGAAAGCCATTAGGTTTTTAAAAAGAAAAAGTATAAAAAAAGAACAAACTGTCACTTGAAGGATATTGTTGTAAACGAATTCATTGTAATAAAGTTTTAATGAAATAAATATTGTAAATGTGTGAGTAAGCTGTTTCAATGCAAAAATAAGTCAAGAGATGATTAGAAGCTGCTGCAATTAATATTATACATCAAAAATTTTGGCGAGGAGTCACCTTGCGACCAATGGGAGCGAAGAATTCATGGAAAATGTGGAAAAGGGGGGATAGTAGGTGTACTGTTTGCAAATTAATTTAAATAAAAAGGGTACATATCGGCTCACTGCCTCACACACCGTACGCCCGTACGCACCTCCTCCCGCCCCGTAGCCGTCAGGACATTCCATTTTTTTTTTTCTAAAGGACATGTGATGATGGCCTAAGATGGCCTTTTCATCTTCACCGAGCTTGCGGGGGAGCGGAAGGCTCTCACCCCTAATAAGTTAGACAACTGCCAGAGGGCGTTCCATAGTGGAACTCGAACCTCGGCTCGGGCCGTTGTTGAGAGTAATAACTATTCTAAGTTTTTGGGGACAGACAAGACTCGACACGTTTCGAGATTCTTAAAAGGTACCTACTACTAGTGGGGATCGCGTCGCGGGCCCTCGTCGGATAGACACCGATGTCACGCCATAGACAACACGCAGACTCTACAGAGGGTACAGTATAAGCCTTCATGCTACATCAGCGTACGGCACATAGGCATGAGACGACAGAATAAGTTTCGCATACACTACTTACAGTAGGTACACATGCAAAGCAGCGGCAGGCCGTTATTAAATGTTACTCATCATCTGAACTTAAACTGATATTTTAAGTAATAAATACCTTAAAGTGTATCTAAACCTCAACATTAACGTCAGACATTTTTATCTCATTAGTAAGTTTGGTATGTTTGATAATAAAACCGGTTTACCTACGTTTATAATGCTATCAAATAACATTCTTATCATCTTACGGATTATTACGTAGCAATAAATCATCATTGCAAAATCTTATCTAGGCACATCTATTAAGATGGATTATTAGTGTTATCTCGGCAAATAGTTTACTCGCCTAGAAAATTATAATTTTGTTGGTATATCTATATCATTTTTTAAGCGGATTATGACAGTTTACTGATTTAAAGTCAACGCACTATACTACGATGCGATGTTGCTAACTCGCCTTACTTGCAAAACAAATCTATACTTATATTATAAAGCTGAAGACTTGTTTTGTTTGAACGCGCTAATTTCTGGAACTTCTGGTTCGAATTCAAATGAAACTGTATTGGTGTCCATTTATCGAGGAAAGCTTAAGGCTATACAACATCTCACTATGACCAATAGGAGCGAATAATCTCTACTAATATTATAAATGCGAAAGTAACTCTGTCTGTCTGTCTGTCTGTCTGTTACGCTTTCCCGCTTAAACCTCACAACCGATTTTGATGAAATTTGGCATAGATATACGTTTCGAACGAAGTCGCGGGCACAGCTAGTAATAAATAAATGCGCCAGACAACCACACCAATCACCTGGTCTCAAACCAAGGTTTCCCCTTGTACTATGAGCACGAGACGACGGATACTAACTGGGGGCGTCAACCCAGCACACCCAGACCCAAGTCAATTTAGAAAAGTTCGTTTTCTAAATTGACCCGACCGGGAATCGAACCCGGGGCCTTTCGCGCTCACAAGAAAATGCCAAAATCACGGAGATAGTACGCGTGTGAAAACGCTATACGTCCGGTTCCAATATTTGAAAAACGAATCGTTCTAGTTACGGATAAGTTATACGAGTCGTAAGCTTAAAACGACTGACAGACGGCTGATGACAGCTGATATGGAAAGTAAATTTGAAATTATAATTAACGACTCGGAGAAAAACGAATAGTCCTTTTTAACACATAACGAATCGTAAAATATTGGAACCAGGCAATACACGTATACGCGCAACTAAAACCTGCCACTGCTTAATCCTTAATTAAAATATACGATAATTTGTTCCCAGCCATAGACCTAATAGCTCTAATAGTTACAACGAAATAAATCATGTTTTTTGGCTTCATACTGAACGGATCAAGTTCTGAATGCATAATGGCGACTAAGTCTACAAAGGTTACTGTCTCACGCGTACGGCGCCTGCGCAGGCGCCGCGTGTGGGGGCCGATATTAGGCTCACTGCATACAAAAATAGGTAAAAAATCCAAATACTGCAGAATCTTTTATAAACGCATGTAACTCAGTTGCAGAAATTATTTATCGAGCAATTTCATATGAAATATTCTAGTCTACTTCATGCATTGGTAAGAAAACGAAAGTTTTAAGCAAAAATAAACTAATTAAATAAGAATATGTAACTAATATAAAATACTTGATTTTTTTACAATTATCAAGAATACTTGAGTATGATAATATTTTTTCCTCAAAACCACTTAATCCGTGGCATAGTTTTAAAATCTATTACTTTATCTGTTCGCTATCGTCCCTGAACTATTTGTAGACACAATGGATGAAAAAGGCTCTACAAATATCAAATATAGGGGACAATATCAGTATAAATATAAATAGCACATATAAACATAATAAGCACATAATACGTAAATAATTCAGAAGCTATCAAATCTATACCAGACATTTTCAAAGCTAAGCGTATTTGAATAAATGTGTCTCCGGCTGTGCAAGTTTCTACAGACAAATGTTGTAGTAAAAAAGCTGCATTTAAAATACAAAATTAAATAATTTAAAACAAATTTTCGACACGATGATATACTCTACCCTGATTCTGTGTTTAGTAGTTAAATCACTTTATTTAGTTAGAAAAATTATAAACAGTGACCACAACACCCAGACCCACTAAGACATGCTTGAATTCCTTTGAAGCAAGCCTGCATTTCTATAACTTTACTCATTCAAAATATGCCAAATCCTCAAGTTATACAACTGTTGAAACTCCAGCCACGTGCTGTCGTGTGTCGCCCGCCTTATTCAACAAAACTTAGTTAATACGATCGAATTAAACAGACACTAGAGCTTAATTTCGCTTGCTTCTATACCGAAAATCAGTCGTCATGGTAGAATATAAGGTTCACTTTTGATTAAGTGCCTATGTGTTGGCGATTAGCGGCGAATTCCATGAGTTTGTTTACCTTGGCATACACGCAATTGATCATAGCATATTATGTTGTGTTAGGTGTTCATGTAATATGTTTTAGCGACGCGAAGGAGGTAATAATTATCGTTCGTCTTTAATAAATTATAACACACTTATATAATAAATTTCATGGGTATTTCATTTGGCTAACGGTGTTGAAATTCACGTTGGTAACAATACGAGTAATTTATATGTAACCTTGTTAAGAAATTGTCTTTCTTTAAAATATGATAAAGAATGTCGTTACATTTTTGTAACGGGCTTAACTAGTAAATATTTTGTGATTGGTTAACACAGTTAATTACTAGTTGTAACTAAATATTTTTGTACATTACCAATATTTTTTTGCACAGGATATACGAGTATTTTCATCAATATAAATTATGAAACGTACTTATAAGTGAAGTTCGATCGTTATTATGAGTTGCATTATTCGAAGATATATCTTTAACTACCTTGTAAATAATTATATCAAGGAATGAAGCGACAAAATATAAGTATATTGCTGAACAAAATTAATTACGTGGCTAGAGAACATATTTTTATGTACAAGGGATGAGCCTCCCCCTCACTTGATGTGAAGTGAAGATGATTTTGAGAGCGGGGCTCGGTGGCTCAGTGGTGAAGAATATTGGGTAGAAGTGAGAATGGGCCATATAGTGGGTTAATTGTTTTGAAGGTACTCGGAGCGTATTTTTCCGGAAATACAAACGCATGGAGTCAATTCCACTCCTTAGCAGTGCGTATGAGAAAAGAAAATGCTTCGTGCACACAAGGTGGAGTATCTAAGAGTAAGGTTGCCTGTTTGAAGTAAAGAGAGTAAAGTAAGAGTAAAATGCGAGATGGAGACTCAATGAGTCGGAATCCTCTTTGAACAGTTCCATTGCCAGTGCTCAATACGACAGATTTTTCTGTTTGTACATTCCAACCTAACTTAAAACAAAATGGCTGACACGATGTTTCTAAGTACGTAACTAATTGCAATTTTTATTTTTATTTACAAGAGTGGGGGGTATACGTAGAGTAACTACTCTACGTATCAGTAACTACTGATGCCAAAGACTGTAAATGTACTAAGGTCAGCATTTGTCTTTTTAAATCCATAATAATACTTACCTTAACTGATTCTTATATTCAAATGAACCGCATGCTTACCTGTAACAAAATAATCAAATATATTAAAATTCAGAATAATATACATTTCATCATAACTCCACAATATACTTCACTCAACCCGAAGTGAATAACCGGTTTTTTAATAATTATCAGCTCATAAAGGCGTTATCATCGATTTACGAAAATAATACTCAAATGTTTTGAAAGCTTCATTCGTTATTAAATGAGTGAGTACATTCGTTAAGAATTTAATATTGCAATCCATCATCAAATCTGAAACATTTAGTTTTTGGTGGTAGGCCTCGTGTTCCGATTTCAATATCTTATACCTTTTGTCATTAGTTCATTGACTTAAACTTACAATATGATCGAAAATTAACCGCAATGCAACTTGCCACAACTGTAAGGTCGAAATTATGTTAGACTACATACTTTGGACTGTGTCTTACGTCGCGAGAATAAGATCTAAAATCAAAGTGCAATTGACAAAATTTTGGCAAAAACAACTTAGTACTTTCGATCATGATTAATATTGTTAATGTTTGTAACAAGGCAATAGTTAACAGGCAAATCTTTTTATGCATATAAAACATTCTAAATTAAATGAACTGTAGGAATGAATGTCAAATATTCAAATACATCATTTTATACATTTTGGCCTACATGCGTCAGTGTACCCTTATTCTGGACTCAAGCAACTAGATACCTATTTTTTTTACGAAAATGTATTGCACCCATAAAGGTATAATATTTAGTAGCACACTCTACCAGTCAACAACATTGTAAAAGTTAAAAAATAAAACAAAAAAATATATGCACTCATTGTTTCAAGAAAGAGAGATTTATATCATGACATGTGACATTAAAAAGACTTAATAACGTCATTCATTAAATTGTACAAACCAAAAATTATCTCGCTCTTAAGACAAATTAGAGACAAATTGCTCATTAAGATAAGTACTCTCCTAAACTCTAAATTGAATAGAAGACCTTTGACTTAGCACTTTAAGCGAATCAGTTATCTTGGGAGCAATGAACTGCTAATAAAAATGAGTATTTAGGTAAATTGCTAATACATTGTATAATTGTTACAATAAAAACAAAATAAACCTTGTACTTTTTAACCACTGAATCAAAGCAGAAGTAGATAATTAGAATAAACCTCATGCGTTACCGTTTTTGATAATAACCAAGCAATTAAACAACTGTTATTAACGTAATTATTTCCATTGTACGAATTTGTTAGCAATAGATTTAAAATCAACATTTATAACAAGAGGGACTGTAACAGAAATTTTATATAATTTTGAAATTAAGATGTTGCCGTTGTATAAACAAACAAACTCTTTAGTTTTATAAGATTAGTAAAGATTTGTGTATCTAATCTATATAGCTATGTACCAAATTTAATACAAATGTATTAGGTACTTTTGGCGTGAAAGAGTAACATATACCAGACTATTTGCAGAATAAGATTCTGATATTCCGATTACAATAAAATGAATTACCATGCAAAGCGGAGCCTATTATCCAATCAACATAAAAACCAGTTTCCTTAAGGGGATGCTATTCACGTTTTCCAAATGGGAACGCTCTAATTCAGAAGACTTGTTAAGGTATGTTTGCAAAAGTATTACACACTTACGTAGGTGGTATAAATGGATAAAATATATTTTATCATAGTGTTAAGTGAAAATGTGTACGCATGACGGCTCCAGAAATAGACTTTCGTAGATTTATGATATCTTTTTATAAACGGGCAGTCTGCCCGGGCTTCGCAAAGGTAGATTAGGTTTATTTTACAACTTGGGTTACAAGGTTGCCAAGGATAAACTAGCCAACACCTCGGATAGTGTAGGTTACCGCACTTACCTAACGAAACGAAATAACAAAATAATACAGAACGTAATCAATATATATGTCACCGTAAGATTGTAAAAACCGTTAGATTACAATCTATCTCGCGAGATTGTAAACTGTCGACAGATTGTGAACCGTAACTTAAGATTGCAATTTAACGGATTATTTTTCGCTGTATTGTAATCTATCGAAGTGAAACCGTTAAATTGCAATCTGTCCGGCGTCAAACTGTCAACTGTCCGAAAGCTCTTCCTGATTGGTCGGTTTATTGTATGAGCGACCAATCACGACCAACCTTTTTATGTCCCCGTAAAGTTAGTAATGAAATTCAAATCAAATCATTTCTTTTATTTAAAAAAATAGAGATGTCGTTTAAATAAATTAAATGCACTTCAAAAAATCTTCATGTATTTATTTACTAGGTAATCAATAATCCTGACATTACTTTGAGAAATAATTGTACCGAAATATTTATTCTTCAAACACTCATTTTAATTGAAAATTACAACAAAATGAAACAATTATTTTGTCTTTTAACACAAATTAAAATTGGAAAATTTTAAGAAACTCTTATAAACAAATATTTAGTCCTTTAAACATACCATAAATTAATAGTATAAAAACAACAAACGAAATTACAAACAAATATGGCGAATGACGGGGCGGCGGGGGGCACATAACTCGCAACCAATCAGCGCGCGAGATGCATTTCGTTCTACGTCAGTTCACAATTTGACCGATTCCCATCGATAGATTACAATATAGCGAAAAATAACGCGTCAAATTGCAATCATAATGTTACGGTTCACAATCTGTCGACAGTTTACAATCTCGCGAGATAGATTGTAATCTAACGATTTTTACAATCTTACGGTGACATATATATATATGCCACGTTTCTTTGTTATTTAAAAACTCAATAACGGGCTTACCTATCCAAACCAAATGTTAAGGCTTCATTCGAACTATTTAGTAGATGGTTTACGTGAAGTGTTCACAAATTTTGATCTTAATTAATCCATTTATTGTAACATATTAATATGCGTGCGTACGAAGCCGCGGCAGGCCGCTAGTATAAATTAAAATTTTCAACCATCCTACCTTCGACAGTATCCAAAGTGGCTTAGCTTTATTGAAGCTAAGAAGTTGTGTAACTTCGAAATTACCATTATCGGATTGGTGGCCTTTTAAGAAAAGTCATTGACATATCCAATATAGCTCCGTCTGCATACATATATAGGAGCATGGCCAAAACTAATGGGCATTTCGCAAATAAATGGATCTAGAAATGAATGCGATTTATTCAACTTACATATAATTAAGATTAATGAACGCTTAATGCTACGAGTGGGAGGCGTTACGAAACAAATAATTTAATTCTAAAAAGGAGATAGAATGCCTCTGCGTCCTGTGGAGATTTTGAATAAATGGTATTTTCATTGGGCGTACAGCCAAATACTTTTTTAAATGTACGAGTTTAAATATCTTAGCATTTAATTAATTAAAGAGCAAATCCCTTAAAGTATTTAAATTTAATGTTTAATTTGTGTTTGTGGATTAAACTTAAGAAAAAGGTTTCTGATATTTGGTGCATTAAAAGTATTCGAAAATTATACTTAAACAAGGTACTTATTTTAATTTATGTTTCCTTATTTGATTAAGTGCTTAAAAATGTGTTCCCCCCCTTACTTGTTGGCCCAGAACTCGACTATATCCATGTTCTTTAACGGAGATAAATCCGATTATGACACGTATCAGTGGTCAAAAAGGCCATACAATTTCCATAGAAAAATCTATTTTTGAACTGAACATAATTATTTGCTTTAAATGGAAATAACTCGTTTAGTTTTTGGCAAAACACAACTTTGTGTGTTTCACGATGAATAAGTAAAATGACTAACATTTTTTCACGCATATTCCATTATCAACACTTGTTCTAACATTACTAAGACGTGCAGTCTAAATTCAGAGAAATCCAGGACTTGTAAGGAAGACATATCTAGTCTGTGCAAATGGTTACTCAGAACGCAAACACACTTAATGTGGTTCTGAGTCACCTGACTTGAGTCAACCTGGATTATCTTCTTGGGTCGCTCTTAAAAGGAATACACTCCTTATTTGTATAACTTATCCAAAATAAGAGGCTTGCAAACTTAGGCTTTTTTAGTTTTAAATGTCTAATTTCTTACTCTGGGTCTAAATTCATTATTGTATCGACACGTAAAAATGTTAGCAAGTAACATTTCAAAAATAAGTAACTTTTTAATGTGTAGGGGAGACCGGGGTTGGTTGACTATAGGGGTAGGTAGACTAACTATCAAAAACTCGCTCGACGTAATAACCTTGAGCCAACCAGTGAGGCATGCGAGTTCGTCACCTCCCCCCGCTCAGTCACCGGCAGCGCGGCGTGGCGCACGCATGTTGTTTGAGAGAAGGAGCGTAAAATCGAAAAATACCACACGTAAGTAATTTTTTTTGTCGTCATGTAAATTGTAATAATGCCTATTTATTCTTGGTTATTGATTGTCAAAGTATTTCTAACGAATGTTTGATTCATGTTCTTACTTTTTTATATCATTCGACTTGATTTCCTCGCAGTTTTAAGGTTATGGCACGTGTTTAAAATTATAAGGTAACTCGGGGCTGGTAGACTAATGTATAACAGGGCTGGTTGACTAGCCGGTCAACCAGCCCCATAATATTTTGGATGTTTTACATGTAAAATGAAGTCGGTATTTTCGATATTTTATCCAAAAAATGTTGTTTCAGAACCATGCGAACATATAAAAGAAAGACTAATAAAGGGAGTACACCCAAAGATGTAATAAATAGAGTGTGTCAACAAGTTATCTTTGACAATAAAAGTATAAATTCTACGGCAGAAGAATATTCTATACCGTATAAAACACTCCAACGCCACTTTATAAATATGAAGAAAAAAATAGAAAGCAATCCCGAATTATCGAAAGCCGAATCAATTTTGGACAGCGTTGGCTACAAAAAATATTAACATATATATTAATTTAACTATATAAATATTTAAATACTTAAGTAAAATATTTTAATACTTAACAAGAATACTTACCAAATGATAAAAATAATTATAATAGCTAGATGACATTATTTGTTACCAAATGAGTAAAGTTTATAAAAAGTTGTTTCGTTTTGTTTTAAATAGTTATAAGAAAATACGCTTGGTTTATTTTTAGGTATACAAATTGCCAAAAATGTTTAAACATTGATTGTTTATTCTTATTTGATTTTCATTGTGTTTAATTGAAGTGGCGGAACCTCGCATATTGATTTCAATAAAAATAATTAGTAATACACCGGTGTTTTGTGCCTTTTATCCTATTTCCTAGCAGATTTTTGCCCTTACAACTTCATTGGTCAACTTACCCCAGACAAATAGTCAACCTACCCCATTCCTGGGGTAGGTTGACCAGTTTTTCCTATTATACAAAAACTGGTCTGTACTCAATATTATAATGAATAACACGCTTTTTGCCACTTTTTTTTAAAGCTTAATAGTAAAACTATAAACTGAACCCATTTTTAAATTAATATGCTTTATAGAAATAAAAATAAAAATATTTAAGCTGAAAATTGGTCAACCAACCCCGGTCTCCCCTAATGGTTCGTAGCCCCCAGACCCAAATCCAAATGACATAGACAATTGTTCATCGAGTTTACGAATTAATAATTTATTGTAAAACTAAATGAAGTTGCTTCTCTTCATTTTACAAGCATATGATCCTATAATCAAGATACAAGAACTTATACAATATACAGACCTGAAATAGAAAAACTTTGTTTCCATATTAAGTCCGGAAATCGAACACGGGACCTCGCGGGAGAGGGCGCGACGTTAAAGTCCGGCTCACTTCTCGGTTGCGGAGGTCGTCGAACTTACTTTGGGATCAATGTATGTGATGCATTCTAATATTCATATTTTTATTTATTAGGTTCTTCTGAAACGAATTTAACCTTTTGTGTCAAGTTCCATTTAGGTTTTCTAATAGTTGCCTGGAATTTATTAACTTTCATGAACCGCTAATTAATTATTCACAAGTCGTAACTCCGTTACCGTTGTTACTTCACCGGTGTTGCAACAGTGCACCGACGGAATTACATCGAACACGCACCCGTATCCTCTAGTAAGCCAAAGAGGCTTACCACTATTCGGCATTCTTGCGGAAAATATCCAATAACGTTGAAGTTTACGAGTCGCACCGAATGGCTGGAATGCCGGCTAGTTACGAATGACATTAGGTTTTACACTAAAACTAATAAAAATGTATGAAACCTACTAGAAAACTTTTTAAAAAAGTTAAAGGGTCAAATCGCGAATAATGTCTTTAATGGAAATCAATCCAAGATGGCCACCGCCACAAAATGTCGGATTACATGTTATAAAAAAATATATACGGTCCAATTGAGAACCTCCTCCTTTTCTTTGAGGTCGGATAATAAAAGGGCTCGAGTAGTATTATTATCCTCGATAGCTGCGGTTAACTTCAAAGCCAAGGTGCCCTGTTTTCGACCTGTCAGCGGTTTTAATTATTTTTATTTATTTAAAGTTTTATTTACCATTAGGTACTAGAACGAATATACAATTTTTAGAAACGTTCAAATAGCAACGCTCCTTTCAAGTTTTTTCATCACAAATAACAAGTTCAATCTTTTAGTACGACTTTATTGGCGCTCGTAAAATTGTCGGGACGTTAAAAACAAGAAAACATATAACTGCGAACATTACAGTTACGCTGTCGTAAACTACGGGATTACACGTACATTCCGGAGTGCTAATGAAAGTCTACGACGCAGAAATTAATATCGTATTTGAGCATCGCGGATTATCTTCACAAGTTATAGCGTAAATCCTAATTAAAGAACAGCAATAGCAAGTTAAATTTCTACAATAACTTATCATTTGACGACCTCGGCGGCGCAGTGGCTAAGGTAGGCGGCCAAAACGTTCGATTCCCGGTCACGTCAATATGAAAAAACCTTTCTAAATTTATTTGGGTCTGCGTGTACTAGGATTTGGGTAGGATGACTCCCCCAGTTGGTATCCGTTGCCTGCTACTCATAGTACAAGGGAAAACCTTAGTTTGAGACCAGGTGATTGGTGTGGTCTGGCGCATTTATTTTTAATATCAGTCATTTATTTAGGTTAAAGTTACAAATGAATGAAAATATGTTTCCGTTCAAATCAGTTGCTTTAAAGAAAATGGGGCAAATAAGGTAACAAAGTAATAAGCAAATACTGATAAGCCAAGATAACGCCTCATTTAAATAATTCATATTTGTTAACAAATATTAGTAGGTACACAAACTACTGGCTAATCTAAAACACACATGAGTAACGGTGATAAGATAAATCCCTTTTATTATTTAATTGATACAATTTGCGACTATTAGTCATAGCGATGTTTACTGATGTTGTTTGGTCCTGTTCACGCAATGATTTCCATTACGACATGCTTTTGGGGTAATAAATAATATTTTTTGCTGAAATATGAAATAAGGGACATAAAAATTATTGGCGACGTAAAATTGTTAAATAAAAATACAGCTAGAAAGCTTGAATTTGAACAATTAAATTTACTGTAGAAACATTTATTGAATAAAATCAACTTAAATGTAAAAATATTTCTTGAGTAGAATCAGGATACAAAGTCAAAGTCAATATTTTATTTTATTCATTTAGATTACATTAGATACTTATGAATAGTCAGTAGAGGATACTTGTCAGAAGCTACCATTCAACCCGCATTTTTTATTTTTTTATATTGCACTTCAAGATTGACCTCATCCCTCCTGATGTTAAGTGGTAATGAGGTCCTAGCTTAAGGGCGACACGTACGTACAACATAATACATCTGTTACTGGACTTGTCGTCCTTACCTTGAAGGCTTGACCCCTGCTACTAATGTAGCACCCCCCAGGAGCTCTGAAAACCTTACTCACACGCAGGAACACAACAACACAGAAGTAATTGTTATTTGGCTGCGGTCTTCTGTAAGGTAGAGGTATTTCACCAGTCGGGCTGCTCCAGTTCGAGCGATAAATCGCTATGCTCTACCTCTCTTAATATATCATAAAGTTTTATCAGTGATCCCTCGAAAATATTTTATTATCCCAGGATAAAGTTATATGTAACTCATTGGGCCGGCAAATTTATTTCGCAGCAAAAGTTCATTAGACAATTGTTTCTGTTTGGAGATGTCTAACATAAACAAAAAAGTTTAGTTCAATTTCAAAATGCAAATGCAAAACGTTTGCTGTTTTAGACAGCATTGATTGAAATGAATAGGAAAACTGTGTTCAATCAAATCTGGAATATGTTTGCACACAAATTATTTTATCTAATTAAGATTGTTTGATTTATGATATCCAAAGATGAAAGAATGAAAAACGCTAATACGCCAATGAAACTCAGAAGCGATTATTCGTAAGTCAATGACATTAAAATATTCCAGAGGTACAATCTTAAAATCAATCCATTAATCAATTATTATTAACGCGAAAGTTTGGATATAATTTATCTTTGTCACTATAGTAACAACTAAATAATGGATTTGTATCAAATTTGGTAGTTTTACTTAATAGACGTTAGAATAATATATAAGATACTTTTTATTGTGAAATAACTCAAACAAAATTAGCGGCAAGAGTCAGTTATTGTACATCTGGCTAGCTAGTCATCTTTGTCTACAGGACCGGCGTTAGGGTGGGGCGCGGTTGGACAACAGCCCAGGGCGCTCGGACTTGAACATGCGCTAGAAAGCTACCCAGATGTATTTCCCTAAATCGATGTATTGGTATACGCTTTTACAGGGGCGCTGGTGGAAATTCGTCCAGGGCGCCAGTAATGCTAGAACCGACACTGTTTGTCTATCTGGCCAAAAAAAAAACGTACAGACAAAAACACGTCACACTTACGCCCACAGATCATAATAATATGCCCACGGCATTAGAACTGCGAGTATTTACTTTTACGAGCGGTTGACCGTAAAATTCAAAGTCAAAGTCAATTATTTCGTTATTTAAGTAAGTTACTTCCGATTCGGTACGTATATCTACCTCTCTTCTCCTCCAGTTACTGTGCCCTAACAGGGTCTGATGTATCTTTTACTTTGTAAATGAAACATTATTGTGCAATAAAGTATTGAGTATCGAGAAGATACCGATAAGAAACTCAGTAGATTTGTTACAATAGTAGTATCTATCTATCTGTCATATACTTTTACTGTGATTAGTGAAGAAACATTCAGTACTTATTTTTAATACATAGGTAGGCGGGAGTAGACCAGTCCCCAAGGCACCTGTTCGCAAGCATGACGTATGTGCCAGCCATCGCTTCGCTCAACCATATTGAAGGGAATGTGACCCGATGAATACAATAGTAAAAATAACTCAAAACAAACTTCACGCATAATCTGCTAACAGGCTCCGACGTGAAAGTGGCACAAATGAATAGATACACTTTCTTTGGAGCATCGCCCATGAGAACTCGCGACCTCTCGTTTACCTAGTCAGGTGTGAGGTGTCCTGGATTTAATAACCTAGTCACAAAGAATTTAGACGACTTCGGTTGGTTTAGCAACTTTTTTAATGACCAATCTCTTAGTTTGTTTCGTTATCATTTCATATGGTGGTATCGACGGATCAATTGCCGTTCAATCTTCCCGTGAACTTCTCCTTACTTTCCCAATTCATACCTCTGAATACTTACATAAACTCTCAGTGTCCACTCTATTCGCTTATGGAATTCTCTACCTTTGCCTATCAGGGAATCTGGTTCCTTCCCATTTTCAAATGAAGATGAGTAAAATCCTTTTTTATTTCTCTTTACTAAACGTAAATTTATATCCTTTATTCATGTTTTTCATTTAAGCTAGGCTTGTTGGTATTTTCCTTAAATTGTGACTGACTGACTCGACTCCACATCTTTATTTAAATCGTAATGTACGTAATCATTACTAGCAGTACTATATGTATATGTAAATGTACAAACAAACGTATGTATATGTTTATATTTTAATTATGTTTTTTTTATTTGTATGCATTTTGTGTGTTCAACACGTTATGTTATATTTTATCCTAATTTCCTCTGGTATTTTTTACGGCCATACCCGTTTTTCGTTACCAACTATTTTCTCTGCATTAAGGTTGTCTGGAAGATATTTTACTACGAGTATAATGTGTCTGTAAAACCAATTTCTATATGTCTGTGCAATATAGTAGGTATATCTGCCTATCAAAATGTATGAACCCAGGACTCAGAATTGTAAATGTGTTTTGTTTTCGCAAGAGGATATGCCGGCTTGATTTGCTTCTCAAATAGCGTTCAACCTACTACCTAATGTTAATATCGAGTATGCATGTAAATAGCTGGCCGGAGTCGTATTTCAATAGAACGCTCAAGGGTGATGATAATATTAGAAAACATCACATCGCTGATACCAAAGCGAGTAGTTTACGCTGTGTTATGAAAACCAGAATCACAATTTCTACTTAAATCTATATCTACTAATATTGTAAAGCTGAAGAGTTTGTCACTTACTACGCACTCACTGTTAATACGCACTAACCTCAGAACCTACTGGTTCGAATGTAAATGATGTTTTTGTATTGGATAGTCCACTTATCAAAGCAGTCTTTAGGCTTTAATATCATTGACGAATAGGAGTGAAAAACCAGTTGAAAATGTGGATAAAACAGGGATAGTACGCGTGTGAGGTACATTTATGAACACTTAGTCACATAATAAAACGCAGATGTTTATCATACGAATGGTTGGTTTGAGTAGGAATCGAACTACTGACCTTTAGTTAGTTAGTTTAGCCAATACCTCGAACTACAGTTCCACCCAACCATTGTATTATATTTATGATATTTAACAATCAATCATCTTTAAGTTAAAAAAGGTTTTTTTCGCAATCAAACATTACTCATAGCAAAATCATCTACAGATGCGAAGATGGATGGTCTTGTTTTGTATTGTACATTAAAAAGTGATAAGTAAAACCTATTGAGATGCGAGCGGCATACTAATTGGTACTGTAATCACCATTATGTTCAAAGTCGGTGAAGGAAAACGGCATAGTTCGAGTGGTGTCAGATGGATAGGTGCTCCAAAGACCCTGATATTAGCTTAAGCATTTTGCTAAAGTAGATTTATTAATTACATCTGAAGAAAAATTATATTATTGTCTACGTTTTATTTTTATTACTTGTCTTCACGATGACTATTTTATTATATTTTTTTTCTTTCATAAGAACCTTCTCCATAACAAAAAAACAATTATCCTTCCTTTGACATGGATTTCTTCAAAAGGAGCGTGAAGAAACAAACATCTTGCGGGTCAATGTGGCGATGCTAACGGATAGGATATATCGGTATCAAATCAGTTGTCATCGCGATGTGGGTTCCTCTCTTGCTTACCATCACGCTGGAAGGAGCCAATATACTGCGCTACTATAAAAAATATATATTAATTGGTCCAGCCGTTCGGGCGTGATGGCGTGACCAAGGGAAATAGGGTTTTCATTTTTATATATGTATAAGAATGTCCATGCCACACTATTGAGCTCAAATATTAAAAATACATTTCACCTCCTAAGCAGAAAACACATTTTGAAATGTTTCTGTTTCATTAAACATCTATTTTCATTGTTTGTTTATTAAATCAGTTCACATCTAAAAATAAACCAGATTTTATCTGATCTTGCTGTCATTCTTATCAGCAGATGTAGAAAAGCAAACTCTTTCTTTATAAACATTCAACTTGTTTATCAGTTCATGTTATCATTTACAGATCTTCTTTCAAATCGTCTATCTATTTAGGTCTGAAGGCGATTCAGATTACAATTTAACCCAATTTACTGTTAAAATAATTTTACTGTCAATATAATAATTTAAGTTAATCGATTTTTATTATTTTTATAGTGCTTTACGCCGCAGTAAAAGCACGCGCGATGCGTGAAGATCGTGGGTTCGATTCCCGCACCGCAAGGGGAGATAAAAAAATCTGTTTTTTTAAACACGAAGTTAATGTTTGTGTACTCAGTTAAAGTTAATCAGGATAATTAATTTAAATACAATTCTTGTTTAAGTACCTACTAAATGTATTAAGGATACAAAAACTCTTTTGGCCTATTTTTACTTGATATCAATAGTGCATTTTAAATGTTCAATGAAATTTGTGCACTTAATATTGTTTACCTAATCAATGGTACGGAACCCTTCGTCTGTCGTCGTGGAGTCCGACTCACACTTGGCCGGTTTTTATTCGAACTTGTTATTTTAATCATTGAACCCGTAAAAACAATGAAACTCAAAGTTTTTTGGAACGGTCTATCGTTGTGTGGGATGATTTGTTACTCTTTGTTATTGTAGCATTACCTTTGTTCTAGTTAAGGTTCTGAACTCACCTCAGATAACAAAAACCTTTTTCCTTTCTGATGAGTTTGTTTTGGAAAAATAAAATCCTTGTATTTTAAAGACCTTTTCATTTTCATTCGTTGTCTTATCTACTATTAGAGATTCTAATTATTTGTCTCTAAGCGAATACTTTCTGAGCAAGTCCTTACTTTACAAGAGAAGCAAGTTATGTCTACTAAAATTTTTGAAAGGAAAATTTGTATTTGGATATTTGATGTTGGCACATACGTCATGCTTGTGAAGGTAACTGGACTGGACTGCTTCAGCTTAACCCTCTAAACTATTTATTTACTTAGATAATTAAATTTAAAAAAAAACAACAAAAATGTTAAACATTGAAATAATTTTGCTATAATAAACATAAGTGTGATTTAGGTAGGCGTCACTTTCACCCAAATTTATCTATATATATATTATATAATCTCAATTTATTTAAAATTAGTTAACGAGTAAAAACGATGAAATTCTTTGCCCTAAGTTTCGGTCAGGTTTCACCAACCGCGGTCACGCGCCGACTAAGCTGTTAGTATTTACTATTAAAAAACGTGTCGCGTTTGAAGCCGTTCATTTATTTTAAATGTTTGAAATGAAACGCGAAATCTATAAATCTTTGGTTAGGATTGGAGAGAGAGAGATTCGTCTTTAAAAACTACCTACATTAAAATGACTGTGCAAACCTTAGATTCTAATAGCATAGATAAACATGGTGTTATAAAACGATTTGTTCGTTAACGGCCTCACAAATCCTGTCGCATACAGCGGGTGTTCAAACAATAGCCGCTCACGTGTGCATCACGTTGCACTGACTCTATGCAAGCATGGCTCACTGCAACTATTAATCGGTATAATGCACAGTACTAGAAAATCCGTTGTAAAATTGAAATGCGATGATCCGGAGAACTTATGACAGACTAAATTCAATTTGTTTTCCAGATAAAAATATTCTAATGTTGCACTTCAGTTAAAAATAAATAAATATTTAATCAAGTAACGATACATTTAATGCCATTAATCGGCTAAAGGAGTAACTTTAAATTGGTGGGTCTGAATAGATCTGATAGTTCGCAGTGATCACAGTTCACTAGAACTGCATAGCCCCAAGTACTTTAATATTTAATATTAATCATAAATCGCTGTTTCTGTATGTGCCTATGTATGCTTAGATCTTAAAAACTACACAACGGATTTTTATGCTATTTTTTTGATACATAGAATGATATTTTTTTTTATATTGCACTTCAAGATTGACCTCATCCCACCTGATGTTAAGTGGTAATGAGGTCCTAGCTTAAGGGTGACAAGTACAGCATAATAAATCTGTTACTGGATTTGTCGCCCTTACCTTGAAGGCTTGACCCCTGCTACTGATGTAGCACCCCCCCAGGAGCTCTGGAAACCTTACTCACACGCAGGAACACAACAACACAGAAGTGATTGTTATTTGGCTGCGGTCTTCTGTAAGGTGGAGGTATTTCACCAGTCGGGCTGCTCCAGTTCGAGCGATAAATTGCTATGCCCTACCTCTCTTAAATGCTATGCCCTACCTCTCTTAATTGCTATGCCCTACCTCTCTTAATTTGTATTTATTTGCACCCGTGCGAAGCCGGTAAAGATAAATTGATTGATTTTGGGTCGCATTTTGGAATAGTTTTCATTGTAGCTTGTCAGGTGTATTATATTGTCTTGATATTCATTTATTATTATTCACTTATTGTCGTTCTCACGTGTGTATGTCACGTTGCGAATGTTGCTACGGTCAGCTTCCATTGAGCCGGCTCATTACATTACACACCATTCATTACTTGATGTGACGCACGTATTAATCTCTTAGATGGTTTGGCTTATTACTGTGTCATAGGGCTGCTATATTGATGAAAAGTCACATATTGTCAAACACTAATCGGTTTTAGTAATGTGGTTAATTGGACTCACATGAAAAACATTGCAGAATTGTCATTAAAACGGGTTCTTGGTACAATCAAAATACCTCTGACGTCACATTTGGACATTGGTCCGCCCTTATGCCGTAGGAATAAGAACTCATATCGTATTGTAAGTTTCTACCATGACGTGCTGTCATGTCGTCCATATATATTTCATCGTGTTGTTTATATATTTGACGACCTCCATGGCCGAGAGGCGAGTGTGCCGGACTTTAGCGTCGCGCCATCTCAGAGGTTCCGGGTTCGATCCCCGGTCGAGTCAATATGGGAAACGAACTTTTCTGTATTGTCTCGAGTCTGGCTGTTGGCACCGTCGTTGTTTCTGATTTCCGTAACACAAGTGCTTTAGCTACTTACCACAGAATCAGAGCAATGTATGTGATGTTGTCCAATATTGTTTTTATTATTATTTATATATATTTCATCATGTAAGATTTTACTTAAGAAGTAAAGACCATTTGGAAAAAAAAGAAGCATTCTACGCTTAATCTTTCGATTTGCATAAACAAGTAAAAAGGGAATGTTTACAACAAACAACAATTTAAAAATAAGTAAATATAATTAGGAAAATGCAAATATCAATGATGTCATTATAAAACCTTGCAGTGGTTGATAACTGCAGTAGATCAAATCAAGTCCGATTCAATTTGTCTGACGAATAACATATCCGTTTTCAAAATAAACACAGACTACGAAAACATTCTTATTTTATTAATCGTCCTCGGTGGCGCAGTGGCTAAGGTAGGCGCCCAAAGCGCGTAAGGTCCCGGGTTCGATTCCCGGTCAGGTCAATTTGGAAAACGAACTTTTCTCAATTGACTTGGGTCTGGGTGTGCTGGGATGACGCCCCCAGTTAGTATCCGTCGTCTGGTACTCATAGTACAAGGGAAAACCTTAGTTTGAGACCAGGTGATTGGTGTGATTGTCTGGCGCATTTATTTATTTGAATTGAACAGAATACAACTATTGATGGTTTTCTAGCATTGCCAAGTAAAAAGATATTTTTCGAATTAAGATTTCCTTTACAAGTGTAGACCCTAATGGCGGTATGCGCGTGCGCTTAGTCGCGTGACCCGCACCTTGCGTTGTTTTATTAATTTCGCAAGCACGGCCCCAATTAAAAGGTCAAGTCTAATCGAGCTGATGAAGTGACTCAGTTTATGCAAGGGGCGAGCAACTTGGCCAGAAAACCCACTATGAAACAAAGTTTTTACCGAAACAAAATACTTTACCGCGATTTCCCTGGGCATCATCAGATCCTAGTTTCACATCATGATACCACCGTCGTAATTTATTCTATTCTATTCTAAAAAATCGGTTCATAAATGACAAAAAGCCGAATTAAGAAAAATTTTTTTAGTCTGTTAAAACAAATTTAAACTAAATGTGAAATGTACCTATATATGTATATCTATGTACAGATATACATCGATGAAAAAATAAGTCTGACTAAGCAAGAAAATTATGCTGCCATTTATATGACAGAAACAAATCGACAGAAAAACTGGTCATGACGATTCTTTGTATTTAAAGTTAATATCTTGATTTCATTTATAAGTAGTAATAATAAATTAAAAAAAATATTTGTCAACATTATGTACTTTCATCTGATAAGGTAAGCATTTGTGTTTAAGAAAATCAGAAAACAGCGACGATATAACAACACCCAGACCCGGAAATCGAACCACGGGACCTCAGATATGATAAAGCAAACATTGAAAGTTAAATTTCATTTCATTTTCAATGTTTGTATACGTAAACGGAAAAACAAGATAATATTTATCACAGCTTACCCCATAATATGTTCAAAGATGTAAATATCATTTGTTTTGATGTAAAATGCACGTTGTTGACACAAATGCTCTTTGAAAGTAGGGATGTGCCAATCCGATTTTGTATTTCTAATGTTTT
This sequence comes from Glyphodes pyloalis, assembly GCA_037074685.1. Classification (NCBI taxonomy): domain Eukaryota; kingdom Metazoa; phylum Arthropoda; class Insecta; order Lepidoptera; family Crambidae; genus Glyphodes; species Glyphodes pyloalis. The sequence continues at coordinate 598,947 of JAYKKO010000030.1, read as the reverse complement.
TTTATTCAATATTTTACCATGTAAACAGACATTGTTTTTCGGCCAAGACAATAATTAAAAAATACTTACTAGATATCGTTCAAACCAATTTTTGGTGGAATTATGTATGGTAATGTACAGTCGCCGCCAAATATATCTTCTGAACAGTTAAAAATGTCAATAAGTTCCATACACTACAAGTTACCATTAATATCTGAACATTCATTACTTCAGTAATATCTGAGCAGATGCTAGTCAATAATTTCTATATACACAACTAACCATTTATTGGTTATGTTAACCATTTATTAACGTCAATATGTGTTCTGCATGTCATATGTTTCATTTGGTTACCTGTGTAGATGAGTGTTCAAACATTATTGGTTATGAGGAGCCCATAATATTTAGTTTTTTCTATTTTTGTGAAATCACAAATTTATTTACAGACGAAATTCCAACAGTATATAGTTTCGGACAAAAGTGGTTGTAGCATACAGATGGACAGACAGACAGACAGACATGACGAATCCATGGTTCCGTTTTCCGCCATTTGTCTACGGAGCCCTAACAACAAAGGCTGAATTGATAACTTATTTTTCACCAAGAGAGAGTGTATTTTTACAGTATTACAGTGTAACGAACATTTCACACCCCTACAGTAGAACAAGTGTGTCCGCGGAGACAATGCGACCGTGAACACAGAACAGGTATGTGTCGTGCCGCGACACACTCCGATTTCCGATTCGTCGTAAATACAAGTCGCTTCGTCGATTATATTAGCAGCTTCGAGATAGACGCGATAGAATTGAAACTGAGGTATCTGTTACACTGTCGTATAAGTAAGCTACACGTATATGTCATGCTTGTGTACTAGTGTTTTTTTTTTTTTATATTGCACTTCAAGATTGGGATGAGCCACCTGGTGTTAAGTGGTAATGAGGTCCTAGCTTAAGGGTGACAAGTACAGCATAATAAATCTGTTACTGGACTTGTCGCCCTTACCTTGAAGGCTTGACCCCTGCTACTAACGTAGCACCCCCCAGGAGCTCTGGAAACCTTACTCACACGCAGGAACACAGCAACACAGAAGTGATTGTTATTTGGCTGCGGTCTTCTGTAAGGTGGAGGTATTTCACCAGTCGGGCTGCTCCAGTTCGAGCGATAAATCGCTATGCCTACCTCTCTTAAAACATCACATTTAAAAGAAAGAAAGTAATAATATATATAACACATACATAGACCATTTTATGTTGAATTGGGTTCCGCATCATTATTATTTATACAGAAACAGCGCTGGTGTTCTGGTGGAATCCACCTGCTTAGAAAAATAAGTAAAGCCTGGGTTCCTTTCATTTCTGCACAAAAGTAAGTGGCGACACAAACTTAAAGATTAAATCTTAAAATGAGGAAGAAATAATACTCAATGGACCGCCCATATTGTATAGCAACACATCAGTTTCATGCATGTTTCCCCCCAGGAGCTTTGGAAACCTTACTCACACGCAGGATCACAACAACACCGTAACGATTGTCATTTGGATGCGGTCTTCTGAAAGGTGGAGGTATTTCACCAGTCGGGCTGCTCCAGTTCGAGCGATAATAAATTCATTCATAGCATAGTAATAAATTCGAGACTGCTACTGTGAAATATTTACCAAGTTTTTTGCCGGTATCTTCTCGATAGAAACAGGTTCTGAACCAGTGGGGTGACAGTCACTCTGCATTGTATTCAATGACCATTCAAAAGTGTTCTAATGTAACCTACTTAAATAAAATATTTAAAATTGAACTGAGGCGTACATATGTTTGTGGGTTTCTTGCACTTACATACTTCGATCTAAAACTTTAAAACAGGTAAAGAATATTTATTCACATCTTTTCACGACCGTCACTATAGTTTAAGATATTAAATAAGGTTTAAAAAAAACCTTTATCGAAGTCTATTTCTGCCAATGTCTCGATAAATTAATTTCATTTTTGCACTTGGGTGTTGGGTGTTCTGTGGAGGCAAGTGATGCAGGTTAAACGCGTTTCAAAATATAATTAAGTGCAAAATAAGCCGCTTGACACTCAAAGCGTTTTAATAAGCGGACCGCTTTACAAATTAGTTTTATGTTCAATTTAGTACTAAACTAATTACAACACTTAAATCTCTATTTCCCTTGGTCACGTCATCACGAGTGAACGGCTGGAGACAAATATTACTTTTTTTGTTGTGTTGGTCATCGTCAGGAGAAGGTTTCTATGACAAAAAAAATGTAATTAAAAAGTCGACGTTAAGACTGGACAACGTCTGTCGGGTTAGAATTGATAGAAAGATATCGTCAAGTGCACTAAGTGGGGGCAGTGCTCATAACAATGGTTATCAGTCGCGGCCTCGATCTGCGCGCGCGCAGCTTTCTACGCGGCAAGCATTCACGCGTTGCGACAGACATCGATTATGACCTTTTTAGTGGGAAATGTGTAAAAAGAATTTGAATATTTATGCGAAATACGACCGATTTTGTGTCATGCCGCGACCGGCTTTGGTTTTGCTAATGTAAATGGATACGCTAGCACCAAACCTCACTCGCTTCATGTTGTACTGAATATGATGAATACTAGTAAGCCAATTTATTGGAACTGTTTATTTGAAAATTTCGCACTCATAACTTACAGTTAAAACTCTAGGTTCACGGACTCTTAATGCATGGTTCTTTTTTTAAAGAGCTATCAAAACGAGTAAGTACAATATTTTGCAAATCTTAAATACTCATTGAGCAAAGTAATGCTATCATTTTTATTTTGAATTTAAGATTTCATATTAATTATTTCACAAGTTAGTTTGTATTCATTTTTTAATTTATTTTCATTGCTATAAAGTTATTATATTAGTCGTATTTTTGGTTCCATTTAACTAATGTACCAAAAATAGTTAACCCAAATATTTGGCATTAAACTTTAGACTTAAACGCTTTAGAAATTATGAAAATCACAAACCTCTTCAGTCTGACAGCTGATCAAGTTCTAGTAACGGTTAAGTTGCAACCATATTATTGTGCAAGTGAGCTCGTCCGGTTTTTCTCTATAAATAAAGTTGCGCAAATTCGAGATCCGAGCTGCCTTGATGAAGTAAACTTTAATCGATTTATAAATTATGCGATCATCGATTATATTAAAAACCAATAGGACATCTATTTTGTTTTTCTATAGCTAACTTATGTAACGTTATCTAGTTTATATGGATAGATTTCGCAGGTAAGCTCTTTGCATCGATAATAAGCGGTGTAAAAGAAAATGACGATTCAGCTTTTTAAAAGTAAATAAGTAAAACGTTTTGTAAATAATTAAAAAGAAATGATAAAAAAAAATATTTTAAATACATACATCAAAACAAATAATTGCAAACTTTTTAGATATTACCCTAAACTATAAAATAATTCAATTGAAATTTACACATGTGATCATCTATATCAAAAAATATGTTTTAATAAATAATTAAGACACTTGTATTGTAATATGCAAACTCATTTAGAGTTTTAAATTTAAAAAAAGGTAATGATATACCATTCTTGCAACAAGTATCTTAGCGGGGGTAAACTAAAATGGTTTTAGAACATGAACAAGTGTGTAGAATAATTAATCTCAATGCTCATTTTAGTCTAGAGAGTAACCTTAATGAGATTTTTGAAGACAATGCACGCATCGCGAAGTAAGTAGTCCGTATGTGTGAAATGATATAATATGTAGATAACGCATAATCTAAACATAAAACGGCGTGATTACGCTGAGCTATAAACATGTGCGATAAGTAATGTGTAATTAAATTAAAAATAAAGTTAATGAGCTCCAAAGTTATCAGTTTGGTTTTGTAGGTATTTCATGGAGTATGTTTTTACAAATCTTAAGAGTTGTTTTGTCTAAACGTAATCTGACTTATTGTGTCAGTAAGTATGTATTTTTTTCTACCTTACTATGGTTAAAGCGGCTGTGCCTTATCATTTTCACCGAAATTGGAGGGAGGGTAATGTTAACGCTCGATAGTTTACCCATAGTTCAACTAAAGCAAAAGCATTGATTTCCCTATCGATACTATCGATAGCGTCGATACCATCGATAGTATCGATAGAACCTTGAGTGTCAATACTATCAACACATATCAATAACTAACTAATAGTAGATAGATACATTTTAAGTCTTCATCATCACCATCCATCGAAGGACGACCAATTCTAAACATAGGCTTCCGTTAAAATTATCACAACACTCACCATTGCAGCAGTTTGCAAACAATGACCCTAACTTATCTGTCAAACATGACAACCACTTTTTATCAGTTTATCAGCTGTCATTACCGAGTGACTTGTAGTTAGGCTCCGGAAATCACGTGTGGACAAGACGAGCGGCGCCGCGCACTTCCGTCCATAGCGTTATTGAACAGACACGATTTTTTAAATCGATTAATTCCAGACATTAATTGATTAGATTAACACAGATCGTGTGCTGCACTTGCATTGAGTATGTAGCCTTTAAGAGGAATAGCGATTAAGATGCGCTACAATATTATTTTACATATTATTTTCTTAAAAGTCTTGTGCAAATTCAATAAATATTTTTAAGGTCGTCTTACTAATTTATGTTTTACTGATTTGGACATAATATGTGGTGGATAGGTTACCACTTTTTTATAAAAACTTGCTTAATAGAGTTATTACTGAAACATTTTTTTAATGAATGATCTGCAATTAAAAATTCTTAAGAGCGTTTCTACAAATAAACACATCATCAAAATAAAAATAAAAATTATCTAAATTGTCGGTGGTCCATAATAAAAAAATACAAAAATCTGTAATCAATACACAAACCCACCAAAATTATAACCTTACATTAGGATTATACACGTATTATTGAATCACTGTCTTCGGGGTATAAATAGATTGATTTTAAACCAAGGTCGCTTCCGATACCTTTTCTATTAAAAGATACTTATTTTTTAGGTAGCGGTGTCAAAGCAAATTCTTTAACTTCACCAATCCTTAAAAACAAATAGATCGAAACCGGTCTAGAGCCACAGTGATTAGTGTAATGTCGTGCCCGATTATAAAACTATCAACTAATTGGTTTGTGACGCCATTCTAGGATTTGTTTTCTGTTTACTTTTTGCGTTTCAAATATTTCCAGTTCATTAAACAGATGATAGTCCATGCCATTATGAATTGAAGATAAAGTTTACGATGTTTGCGTAAAATGTAAACTTTGAAACGAAGAAATCCATCCGTTAGGTCTATGATAATACATTTGCACTTGTTTAAATAAGCGTGGATAAACAGATAGACAAATATATGTTCTATTGGGTGATGATCTCATCTGTACCTTCGGCAAAATATTATGCTTAAAACGAAAGGGGATCCGAAACATAAGCTTATAAAATTAGTGAATTAAATGAAATAAGATTGGAAAACAAAGAATAAGAATTTATTAACAAACAATTCGTAAAACACACTATTAGTGTTGCCTAAGTTCTAGTTACTATTGAAAAGTTAAAAATATATTCAGAATTAAGACGAGTACCTAATGAGTTGTACAATAATCAGATTTTTGTATTCAAAAATAGTTTCCACGATTTATTTCGCATATTCCTCTTTGTCAGGTATCCAACAATAACAAGTAAAATGATGTGTGTTTTTCACTAAAAATTTAGTAGCCATCACTCGAGTGATTTATTGGCTAGAGGTTTTTAACCTTGACGACACGAGTCAACCTCTTCTTGAAATTTCTGGAAAAGTTTAACATAATGCGCAAATGTTTTATCTCCAAAATTGGCTTATTATGTGTAACCGGATAGCTTATTAGGAAAATCATATCGTATCAACTAACAAAAAAGATTAACATCATAGAGTGGCGCTAGCTCTGCGCAAGTGTAAACACAGTACTGCTGTTGCTCCTCAGTAATTAAATAATTACTTCTAAAATTCGGGAAGATAGAGTGTATGTGATATCAACAATTTAATTTAGTTAAACTATGAAGTGACTTGGTGAAATCAGTTTCTCAATTCTTTATTATTTACCAGCATAAACATTTCTTAAAATTACAATCGTTAGTACTTTAGGCCAGTGATTATACCAGTGCAAGGTAGTCCGGAATAGTAAAAAACTCGGTAACCGACCTCTAGATAATACAGAGTTGTTGCTCCACTAATCGAGTCCTACATTTCGTTGCTCTCTCTCAAATACGTTGTGGTCTAACGGTTAGACCCTTAGATACACACATCTCCAGAGTCGAGGGTTCGAATCTAGCAGTGTCGTTTTCTTTTTTACTATTTTTATTTTTATTCATTCAATATATCTCTTTGTCGTCTTTCATTTTTAACTTGAGTAACAAAGAGAAAAAAAAAAAAAAAACAAAAAAAAAAAAAAAAAAATGCCAAAAATCCAGCGCTCACCACCAAGTGGTCAAAAGTACTCCTCGGACACAGACATTCCATCTGGTTCTCATGATGACACTGCTCAGGAGTACGTTGGTAGAAGACAGAAGCGCCGTATGGTAGGCTCACCTCCTGCCGCTACCGATGACACTGATATGACCTCAGTAATGTCAGAGTTTCGTCAGGAGTTTGCCAGTTGCATCATGGAGATGAGGGAATTTCGCAAAGAGATGGCCCAACTCCGGGAATCATTTACTGCGGTGGCCGCTCGTCTGGACTGCGTCGAGAAGAGGATTGATGCATTGGAGCAACGTCAATCGAGTGACAGACCCGAGGGGGCAGCTGAATTGGAACGCACCATCACGCAGCTCAGATTAGAGCTGAACGATCGCGACCAGGAGGCTCTCCTCTCTGATCTGGAGCTTGGACAACTGCCCGAGGAAAAGGGTGAAAATGTCGTGCACACTGTGACTGTACTGGCTGCGCGACTGGGTGTGACCCTGGACGAAAGGGACGTGGTGTTCGCGGAGCGCGTGGGCGCGCCCCCGAGCAGCGAGGGCGGCGGCCGGCCGCGCCGCGTCGTGCTGCGCCTGACGCGCCGCCACCTCCGCGATGAGTTGCTGCGCGCCGCTCGCGTGCGCCGCTCGGCCGCGGTGGGCGCCGCTGGAGGGCGTGTCTTCGTGAACGAGCGTCTCACCCGCCCTAATCGACAGCTGTTTCACCGTGCACGCGAGGAGTGCCGGAAGTGTCAGTGGAGGTACTCGTGGACCAAGCGGGGGCGCATCTTCGTACGAAAAGGAGACGGGACACCTGTGTTCCAGCTTCGCTCGGACGAGGACCTCGTTCGGTTGTTTGGCCCACGGGAAATCTGACTGCAGTCCATCTACAATAATACACAGACATTAGTTGTGTTAAAAAGTGCCACGGATAAAGAATATTTCAAAGTAAAAATGTGTAACTTACCAAAGCTATTGATGGGTCCAGTGGCATTTTCATCATCAATTAGTCCCTCTCCTTCTCTTAATCATATGATACTGGGTTTAACTCACTATAATCAGGGAAATGATAGCCTGTTGGATATTTATGCAGATGATTTTATTTATCTAGATTGTTACACCTATAACTCACACATTCTATACACTATACATAAACCTACTAACTATTATGCTACAACTATTATATTATTAATTATATTATCAACCATTTACAAGAAAACAAAAAAACAAGTGTGTGAAATCACAGACACAATTTTTATGATTATCATTATGTACAAAAACTACCCCTTACTGAACAGAACACACCTAATAAATTTTTTGACAGTTAATTTATTGATATATTTAGATAACTCTTTTAACACTTACTCATCTCTTTACACACTATACTATAACCACTATTTACATAAACTATTATATACTATATACAATACACACATCTCTAAATGCTTCCTCTAACTAACTTTAAAATTGGTATGTACAATGCTGGGTCTCTAAGTACTCATCATGAGGAATTCATTGTGGCAGTGGAAGAGATGGAACCTGATATTTTAGCTATTAATGAAACTTGGCTTAGGATGGGTGAAGATGACAAGGCTCCTAAGCTAGCTGGCTACCGACTGAGACATAAACCGAGACCTGTTCATATCCGTAGTGGCCGTGGCGGCGGCGTGGGTTTTTACATCCGCAAAGGAGTGCATGCTCAGGTTTGCAACCCTGCTTCCCATCCTGAGGTCGAGCAGATGTGGCTGAGAGTCCGTGTAAATGGTATGGTTGTCGTTATAGGGACAGCTTACAGACCTCCCTGGCAAGATGTTGACTTGTTCCTTGACTCCATTTCGGAGACCATTGCCTCTTTCCCTAAACGAGATAAGTTGATAATGGCCGGTGACCTAAATATTAATCTACTGGATATTCATAGTCGCAAGAGTAAATCTTTACTCCAATTCATACATGGCTTTGATCTTACTCAGGTAGTATCCGAGCCAACCCATTTCACTGAACACAGTGCTAGTCTGATTGATGTTATTTGCACCGATGCCCGTACTCTCAGAGTTTTGATTAGACACACCCCAGATTTGGGAGGCCATGCAATGATTACAGCTGAACTAAAAATCAAAAAAGACAAGACTCTGCCCCAATGGGTCATTTTTAGGCCTCTCAACAATATCATGGTGGATTTGTTTGAATCGGATCTTAATTCCATAGACTGGAGCTGCCTATATCTATTGGAAGACATCAATATTCTGACTGAATCCGTCACCAACTGTCTCATAAAACTATTTGACCTACATGCTCCAGTAAAAAAAGTAAAATTCAAAAATCCACCTCATCCCTGGATTACTGACACCATTCGTTCTATGATGCGTATTAGGGATGAGTACCATCACAAATTCAGGCAACATAAGACAAATACACATAGAGCAAGTTATAAAACCATGAAGACCCTTGTCATACAGGCCATTGAAAGTGAGAAAAAATCCTTTTTCAAGAATAATATAAATTGTAACTTAAGAAACCCTAAAAAGCTCTGGAAAAACCTCAAAGACACGGTAGTTCCTGATCAAAGAAAGACCTCAGAAATCCCATCTTGTTTTGACAACCCTGACCAAATAAATAGACACTTTCTTAACATTCCTGGAAATGGTCAGGTGTCCATATCCCTTTTAACATACTTTGAGTACCATAGATTTAGCTCTGAAATCTTCTCTTTGGGCACAGTATCTGAGGACAAGGTACTGAAGGTGATTAGGGGGCTTAAGTCAAATGCCCAGGGTGTCGATGGTCTGTCCCTCGATATGATTCTATTAACTCTCCCCCAATCGTTAAAAATCATCACATTCATCATTAACCTCTCTATCACAAAAGGTGTTTTCCCCGATAGCTGGAAAATGGCTTTAGTTAAGCCACTACCTAAGACCAACGATCCCACCTCTCTGAGTGACCTGCGTCCAATCAGTCTGCTCCCTTGCCTGTCCAAAGTCCTGGAAAGGATAGTATCGGAGCAGCTGACTGCTTATATAGAACATAACAACATTCTTCCTCGGCTACAATCTGGGTTCCGCAAGGGTCACAGCACAGCCACGGCCCTCGCAGATGTGGTTGACGGTCTGCTTGCAGCCAGGGATAAAGGAGAAATCAGTGTTCTCATCCTACTGGACTTCTCAAGGGCATTTGATTCCATCAACATTGCACTTCTGATTGCTAAGCTGGCATACTACGGAGTTGATCATACCTCCATAAGGTGGTTCAGCAGCTACTTGAACGGTAGACGGCAGCAGGTCGAGCTAACGATGACAGATGGATCCAGGTCGCGCTCTGCCTCACAAAACACTAATCGCGGCGTGCCCCAGGGATCAATTCTGGGCCCTATACTCTACGCCCTGTACAGTGCTGATATAACTAACAACATTATCAGCTGCGGTTACCATTTGTATGCTGATGACCTGCAGCTACTGTACTCCTTTCGGCCCACTGACTACTCAGATGCTGTTACAAAAATCAACGAGGACTTAGAGCGAATATCAAACTGGTGTGAAGCAAACAGTCTGGTCCTCAACCCCAAAAAATCAAAACTATTGATAACAGGATCCAGTAGGAACATTAGAAAGATTGAGGGGACTACCCTGGACATCCGTATCGGAGGCGAGACAGTGGAGCGTGTTAACACGGTTAGGAACCTAGGGCTGAAGTTAGATAGCCAGCTTAACTTTGAAGACCATATCGCAGAGTGTGTCAGAAACTGTTTTTACCGGCTTAAATTACTCTATAAAATAAGACCTTATCTGAGCGAGGAACTGAGAGTAACACTCTGCGAATCTCTCATTCTTTCAAAGTTGAATTATTGCGACACTGTCTATGGTCCCTGCATACTTAGTAGAACCGCTAAGCTGATTCAGCGGGTACAAAACTCTTGTGCTCGGTTTTGTTTCCATATTCCACCTAGAACGCACGTCACACCAACACTTAACCTTACTAACACCCTTAGAATGGAGGCCCGCCGGAAACTACATCTAGCCACGTTAATGTTCGGGATAATCAGCTCGGGACGGCCACCCTATCTGTTCAGCAAGTTGATATGGGCGAAGGATCTCAGTAGGTTTCCAAAAAGATCTTGCACTCACATCTTCGCTACTCCCAAACACAGGACGATGGCATTCCGTGGCTCCTTTAGATTCGCTGCCTCGCGGTGCTGGAACGATCTTCCCCCGCCAATGCGTGACCTGAAAACAATATACTCATTTAGGAAAATCCTGAGAAAACACCTAATCAATGAACAAAGGAACTTGAGCTTACCCTCGGGCTTCTCACGACATGCTACGCAAGCGTCGGGGACGATGTCCTGGCACCGTTGAGGCGGGCGATCGCAGGCGCAGCCACTTGTACAGAGGCAATAATACCGGTCATTCTTTAACTCGCTTTCCATATTTATATTACTGTAATCTCTTCTTTTTGCTAAACCTCACTACATATCCCACACAATTTTTAATTACATCGGCAATCTACATAATGAATGAATCTGCATAACCTAACCTAAAATCAGACAGATTTTTGCTTACGTCAAAATGGTATATGTGGCACCATAGACTATAGCGTTTTCTTCTTTTTCCTTATTTTTGTTATGTTGGTTTGTCTTCTTTTTCTTTGTTATTTAATCAAATTTTTATTATTATTATTATTTTTTATTTTTTTTATTTTAGTTTCTTCTTTGTATATGTTAGGCGTCACTCAAATAGGCTGCACCATAATACCAGCGCTGCAGCAGCCTTGCGTCGCTGCAGCATATAGCTGAGGTGTGGCCTAGTTGACCACTTACCCATTAAGTCTTTTGTTTTGTTTTTTGTTTTTGTTGCGATTTATTTAATGTTTGTTTTTACTTCTTTCTGTACTTCTTCTTGTTTCTAGTTTTTATTTTATTTGTGTAAATTTGTATCTTCTGTGTAGTGGTCAATAAATGTATTTTCTTTCTTTCTTTCTTTCTTCAAAAAGTAGCAAATAATATGACATTACTGTGGTTAGCTCGCTCATAATATGTTATTTTTGAGGTTACCGTCAAAACAAATAATTGTATGATCTCAGTTGCACAATTTATTTACTTGTAGAGAAATATGGACGTGCAAACATTAAAATTTAACACAAGAGTTTCGAATGCAAAAACACGTTTGTTAAAACCCCCGGTTTATTTGCTCTGTGCTTTGCGTGCGTACAGTCATGTGCATTGATATGTTTACACAATCATTCTAAAGTGAACCTTATAGTAACTTCATAAGAGCTCAAGTGTTTACGTTTCATTGCTCGTGACTGTACATGAGAGCAAACATATGAACGAAGTGAACTGTACTTGCGAACATCCAGTTTAATTCGGAATCAAAATAACTCATTGATTTGAAAGAAACTAGTAGCATAAATGGTCTGTAATACTTTTGAATGTGTCACAGCTGGGTGTCTAGAAATCTAGCACTAGACCTGTTAAATTAATCGACGAGTTAGTATTGTATTAACTTAGGAAAGAAATCCTATAATATTGTATGAAACAGGCTTTCAGAAACACACGTAAATCACACAAGTATAAATATGTTTTATGAACACAGTTATGAGACAATTTTATTTTATAGCTTTATTTGCAGTTTATAGTGACATCTTTAACACGAAAGATTTTGGGTCTTAGTGGTATGTCAATGAACTCATGAAGTGGAACTTTGGTATTTCACATTATTTTGAAAGTCAGATTGATCATTAATAAAACTTCGGATGCAACTATGAATCGAAGGAAAATGGTTGAATTTAAAAATACGAAATCGCTAGGACGGATGCATGTAAGGCAAGCGAATCGTTGTTTTGTTGTTATTGAAAGTCAACTTGGCATGATCCGCACGTTGTATGCTAATTAGTCAAGTGAGAGCTAGTTATCTCCGTTTGTAGACAATTGAACGAACAAAAACTATCGAAAACGTCATTCGCTTAGGATCCAGTCAATGATGCATTGTTTCCTAATTTGATTTAGATAATTTAGTTTTTTTGTTGGTTATCTCGCATTGTTCTGATTTCTACTGTATAGCAAAGTGATTTGTTCAATTTTGTAAATTAGAGAGATAGATATTGCTCAAAAAGTTTGAATAAATCATTTTTTAAATATATTAATGATTACATTAAAGTATAAATTAATTAAGAAATAATTTTACATAGAAATACTGACTGAGCCACACGTCGCCTAAGCCCAGGTGTCTCTCTTATTATTTAGGTTAGTTAAAGTTAGTATTTTTTTGATGCTCGGTTAAATAAAACAAATTAATTTAGTATAAAACAGTACGAAAACATTCATCTTGTCCCGCTTTAGGACGCAAAATCCACTTACGGTTTAAGATATTTATTTACTCAAAAGAATTTACAATTCATTTGTTTGAGAAATACAAGAATATTTGTTAGTATCGTTGGTGCCGGAACGGCGCCGCGGCGTATGTTAGTTAATATTTAAGTTTTTTTTTTTTTTTTTTTTTTTTTTTTTTTTTCTTTTTCAATACAATATTTCAAAACAGAAACCAATTATTAGTAGGCTTAAGAACTACTGTATACTACATAAACTTCGAGACTAACTCAACAAAACATTATAGTGGGTAGGCTTACAATGAATTTCTTAAGCGGTTCCATGCTAGGTGTCACCCATTACGTATCGAATGGCCAGTAGCCTTATCCTATCTATTGTTTAGATCACTTCGTTTAGATTTATCATGTTTACTCACACACGAAAGTAAAGCAACAAACTTAGCCACACTAAACCCTAGCTGATGGCTTTCACCATATCTTAATGAGAACACGAGCGTCCTTCAAAAGCAAGGCCAGACATTCCACGGCTCCACACACAAGTCGCCGAACGTAAGACGACGCACGCAAATATTTGCCTAGGCCGAGTTCAAACAAAACAAACACAAATTGCGTACACGTGCTTTATTTGGACGACACTCTAGGTAATTTCCGAAATCTTGTAACCACAAGCTTCTAAAGGAAAAGACGCGAGCGACTTACTAACGAGATTATGGAGGTAAAAACAAATTCTGTAAATGCGAATACAGTCTTAAAAGCTTAGGCCAACAGACAGCCGACTTATGCCCGGTCGAAGGATCCATTCTAGGTACGGACAGTCATAAATTGTACGATGCGTAAGCTAAAAGCGACTGACGGATGATTGATGACAGCAAATATCGGATTTAAATTACAATTGACGACTCGTTGTCGGTTGGAGAAAAACGGATTATCATTTTTGACACATTATAAATCGTAAAATATTGGTAATTGGCATTAAATAGATTCATGTAGTTGTGTTCGTTGTGTTGTATGTAGATACAATATAAATTAAAATCTAAGTTTTATGATTTCAATTCATAAAGTAGTGGGTAACAGGATTTTTTGTATTTATTATGTTCACTGTGTTAATCATTGTGTAATGTCACTGCTTCTAGCTGGGGCGTGGGTTAGATCCCAAGAACCAATATTCGTGTCAACAAATATTTGGATTTGTTCTGTGTCTGGGTGTTTATAAATGTAATTCAAGATATATTGTGGCCACCACCACCGTTGGTAACACAAGATTACCTAAACTATATACTTACTTTTGAACTAGTTCAATGTATGTGATGTCGGCTTATTGTTTAATTAAAACTTGTTAAAACTTACTTGAGTCGTTGCTGTGGATGTTATATGTGTTTTTAAATTACATACCTGTAACAAAAAAACATCATTATATAATATTTGTTTGAAGAAATAAAAATCAGCACACTAATGAAGATAGAAAATTAGTTTAAAAATACTACTACAAAAGTAGATTTTCGAAAATGTTGTTGTTTGATTTATTTAAAATATTCATCGATATTAACACAAATTGACAACAAGCATGGTTAAATAACAATATTGACCAAGTTCCGAAGCATCGACGGAAACCATAATTACGATTGCCTATTTTAATGAAATAACAATTAACATTTTAACTACGCAGTTAAAGCAAACATCCTGAACAAGTACATGCTCAAAATAAGTTATGTCAGTCATGGTAATGCGCATACATTTGAAGCGGGGTGATTCAAACTTGATTAATTAAAATTCTTAACTACCCAGCGTCTCTTATTATTCATAAGCCATCGACTATGAATCAGATTTATGGCTAAGTGGTTGCAAGTGTTCACAATTTAGATACAAAGTTCAATATTTACACTTAAACGTAACATGGTAACAGGTTTTATCCATTTTATCTTACGACTAGGTCACACGCGTATAATACCCACATTTTCACCGATTGTTTGCTCATATTGGTCATAGCTTCTTTAGGCATATAATTTAATATAGCATATAGACTTCCTCTATAAATGGACTATCAAATAAGTGGAAAATAATTTTGTTGTTATGAAAACAACATTTAATTGTTGGATAAAGTCACAAACTCTTCAGCTTAAAATATTAGTATAGGTTAAACTGAAGCAAGAGTACCTATATATTTATTTACTTATGATTATGATGTCATATTAAACACATTGTTTTCACTTTCCTAATAGAAAATAAAAAAGCGCTGCCATTCCCACTAATATAATGTTACCAATACTATACCGTGATTTTATTTTTGTAATTGACATCTATTCTTCTTTCACGCAAAAATTACTTCATGTTTATTCAATTTGTTAGCAAATAAGATTATAAACTAGAGGAGGCCTATTTAAATGAAAAAAAATTGGCTGTTATAAAAAAGGATCAAGATAATTTCAATTAAAAAAAAGACAACATACATAATTTACCTACCTACAAAAAATACACTTGAACTAGTTCAAGTTATTCCTAATTGTACTATATTAAATATAATCGGATTACAGTATCCAGTAATGCCATAAAATGCAAGTCTGGCCTTATCAGTTCCATTCGGTCTCCGGAATGCGCGAGCGCATGGCAGCAGTACGTGTGGTGTGACGTCACACTGCACTTAGACGTGTCTTACTTTCACCGCCTTCCGTGGCTTGATCTCTTGATCATACCCAACTGGGACTATGACCAGATCTGTTCAATCATACGTGTAATGGCTAATAATAACGACGTAATAGGCACTTATCCTAGTCTTTTTATAGCACCGCTAAATACATGGTTTGGTTTGTACTGATGAATTGAAAATTTCTATTTAAATTTTAGTTATGTACCTATCTAGAACACTGTATTGAAATCAAAAATCTTCGAGCTCACCGATTTTTTTCTATTCAAAAAAAGAAAATTATAATTTTGTTGGCATACAATTGGGATAAAATAAAGATTTACAGTTAAAATTACAATTTACTAAATAAATAAATATTGGACAACATCACGTACATTACTCTGATTCTGTTTGAAGTAGCTTAAGCACGTGTTTTGCGGAAATAAGAAACAACGACGGGACCACAACACCCAGACCCGAGACAATGTAGGAAAGTTCGTTTCCCATATTGACCCGACCAGAGATGACCTCAAATGGCGCGACACCAAAGTCCGGCACGATCGCCTCTGAGCTACGTAGGTCGTCGAAAATGAATCAAATTAATCAATTTGAGCAAGATAAGTCATAAAATTATCGTATATTAACGATTATTTTATGTACCCAAACATTTCTTATATTATTATAATATATTAAAAGGCCCTTTTCTTTTTCAATAACAATATAATGAAATTTTATCTGAAATTGCTGCTTATCATTTGCAAAGTTATTACCTTATTAAATAAATTCATAGTGAAAAAGGCACCGTGTATTTTGGTAAATTTCATAACCTTTTTATTTCTCCATAGATCGTCTGATGTTGTGGTTTATATGTAGTATTGTAAAGAAGGGAAAACAATCGCTTTTAAGAATTACGACAAAAGGAAACGTTTAACAACGCGAATGATGCCTCATGAAACATTTCACAATTTCTTCTCGTAAACGGTTTTAATCACCTGATTGATTCGATTGAAAAGCTAATTGTTTCCTGTAATAAAGTCGACTTTTTAACGCTAGGAAGTAATACCATTAGCAGAATCACTTAGAGTTACGTTACAAAACCTTCTAAAGGTCTTAAAGCTTTAACGATTAAATACATCTGTTGTTGATCAATCAACTTACCTTGTTTGTTTCAACGACATATTTTGATCAAATTATGAAAACAACATTTAAGGCAAACGCATTAAAACACTTTGGCTCATCATTGAAACAATTCAATGTGATTCTTCCGCTGATTCTTTAAAGAAGATACCGTCGGATACATAATATAAATATCATAGTATAAGCATATATCTTATTCTAAGTGTTGCCGCTCGATAGTCCACAGTGGTATATCGATAGAATATTGATAGTTGGGCAAAAGCAATAGTATCGATGACACCATGAGTGTCGATACAATCGACACGCATCAATACTATCGATTTCGATATTGGTTTTCAATACTATCGATACTGTCGATAGTATTATAGATGATTCCCGAGGTCATCTATCGATAGTTTTGCAACACTACTTATTCCTATTCGTGAACTACTTACCACATAATCATACATATACCTATATGTAGTTTTGGTTTGACTAGTAAAGACACAACCAAAAAATCTGGATATGACGTCTTTAGACAACTTTTGTAGCTGACAAATAATTTAGAGGACCGAGATACACATAATTACAAGGAGTTTAAAAATACCTTTATAGAGATGAGGATACATCTCTAATGAGGGTGTTCGCAAATAAAAAATCCACTAGATGGCGATGCGTAGGCGTGAGGTCCAACTGCTACGCGATTGGTTAAAGTTTACATTACATTGACAGGCATGTCACCATGACATTTACATGACCAATTACACAGCAGATGGACCCCGCGCCTACGTATCGCCATATAGTGGATTTTTCATACGCAAACACCCTCATTGGAATGGAATCATCTCATATGAGTATACCAAGAATGTAACGAGTAATGCCAATTTAATATCTCCGGCTGACAACGCAGGCTTCATGTTGCAGTATAGATATAGCAATCGGAAGATATCTTTGAAAGCCATCTTCAATGAGGGGTTTTCGCGTTCGAAAAATCCACCAGATGGCGATACGTTGGCGTAAGGTCCAACTGTTGATTGATTGGTGATTTAAATGTCATGGTGACATGTCTGTCAATGTCATGTAAACCATGACCAATCAAACAGTAGGACCTCACGCCTACGTATCGCCATCTGGTGGATTTTTCGAACGCGAAAACCCTCATTGAACGGTTGCCAACTGCATCACCATCTGCAAGCCCGCGCCGCCGATAAGTCTTAAATATTTACTTTCCTCCAACATTTTTCACGAATTTATCGTCAATGATCGCGAATGTACAAGAATACTCTCTTTGATGCACTTTGGAATGTGATATCGTTTGGAGGAATTCTCGGAAAGTTTTTTGATTGCGTCAATAGGAATGTTTTGATTTATCGCTCGGGGATATTTGTGGGAACGATGAGATCAGTTTCGTTTTTTCATTTGCGCATAGATATCATAGCTTTGAAATAATTGCTTTTAGCAATCGAGGACAGTTTCTTTGATAAAGTAAAAATAATGGAACAAAATATTACATTTATTTTTAATCAAATGAAATAACAACGTAATACCTACCTACAAACGGAATACCTTTGATTTGGTGGAGTTTTCGAAAATCTTTATTCTTTTTTTTTGCCACAACCTATGTTCTGCCTATACATTTTTTAAAGTATTCACGATTGTCTTATGTCTTTAAAACGTTACAGTTTTTGTCTCTACAATTTTGATGGGTAGTATGGCTTCTTGGCTTAAAACTCATAATTTTACATAAAAAACAAGTGGTTGCGGGTTCGACCTCCGCATTATTATCTACGATTAAAATAAGATACTTTATTATTAATATAACATCTGTTAAAATAATTACACTAGAATTCTAGATAATATTATCAGTAGCATATTTTACTAAAGTATCGTCCGTAAAATAATCTCACTGAACACGATTCCTGTGTTTTGGTGTTGGACATCGCAACGCAAAACAATTCACTTTTGTGCGAAACTTTCATCTCCATTTCGCATTCTGTTCAGATCTACACTTGGAGACATGGCATTCGGAAAAGTGGTGTTTATGTAAATTTCAAAATAAAATTAAGGAACTAGTTATATATCCGCACGGGCACATTAAAATACAACCGTCACATTTTTATTTTGAAGCTTTTTTTTATACTAATTTGATTAAATGTTTTTATTTATTTTGCCTGATATGCTAATTCTACAAAGAAAAATACAACATTTATTGAACGAGTTAATATTTAGTGTATCTACGTACCTTCATCAGTATAAACAAGCATTTAAAATCAATCAAATTTGAATCCCATCAAATGGACATGAGACTTTAAGTACATACAGTTCAGTGCTAAATTATTAAATTTAAGTTATAAGACAAGGAGATGAACCCCACACACATATACACCACAGACACACACACTTGTGAGTATCATGCATGCCGATCGCAAATCACGACCTGTAGAACTATTTATGTAAATGTCTTTTTTTTATCATGAGTCCCAATTTTCGGGGCTCTCCTGATTTATCATCTGCATGTTTTAACAGAGCCTTTTTCTACTTTAGTGTTATATTTTTTTCTTACTCTCTTTGTTTACGGCTTGTTTCAGTATATTACGTATGTTAGTAATTACTAACTAGATTACTTAATAAATTAAAAATCCTGTAACAAGTTAAAATACAAGGAAGAAGTAATTAAGTAGCAGGTCCGGCATTGAACAGAGTTAAACCGTTTGATTTAGAGCGTGTATAGGCTCTAGTAACCTTTCGAAGCTCAATAAATAGTTAGGGCCGGGTCCAGGAATCTGTTACCGTTACGCTGGCAGGGCCGGTCGCGGCTCATTCACTTTAGCTAGGTTGCTTTAGAATTGCACTCATCAGGGCTAGTGTGGGCTGTGTTCTCGTAGTTACAGGTTCAGAACCGTTGTTTTATAATTTGAAGATTTAAAGTCTACTGTGTAAGCATCGCTCTCTTGTTGCATTAATTTAAGCCGCGCGTCGGATGTTTTACGTCATTATAAAATTGAATCAGCTGAATACCAAATTAGAAATATTATTGAGCTAATGCACAGGTCAATGCACTGCTCTTGTACGACCTTTATGTCGTGGGCGTAAGGTCTAAGATCGAACTGCAAGTGTTTACCACGTTCAGCTAATGTACTAGTTTAGATAAATGAAAATGGTTTCACGAATAAAAATCGATTTTCGCAAAAAAAACCACTTCCCCTCAATTTCTATGGAATTCCATATTCAAAACCAGGTTTCCGTGTCATGGTACCACCGTAGGGATATCTTCTGTCCAGCAAAAAAATCAAATCAATTCATAAACGATGTAGTTATCTATAGACTATAATATATATACTTGTAAATATTCAAACAAAATGAGAAACCTCCTTTGTTGAAATCGATTGTAAAATGGTGAAGGTTTATGAAGCGGAAAACAAATATTTATAATCTTATGCGAGGGTACTTAGTATACCGGTTAAATACTGCCACGATTCTCGATTAATATTACTAATACACACTCTTCAATCCATATTAATTGAATTTCCTTTTATTATCTAGACTTTTTTATCTTTACACTATCAAATCTGTGGACACAAATATTTAATGTTGGCTTTGACGTTGAGAGTAATAATTATAAAGCGCTACCATCTCAGGAATAGATCAGGGGGCCTGCTCCCATAAACGAAATATAAATTTTTAATCCTCATAATCATAAAGAAATCACTTCGAATGCAAATTAATCGTTTACAAAAACAAAATATTATTTATGCAAATCAAAAACCACGTCTTCATTCCTAAACTTTTGAATAATCTTCAAAAACGAAAGCTTTCGTTTGTTCGTTTCGTTTTTGAGACGGACCTGTTACGGACTCTTTTATAGTTTTTATAATAATATGTTGAATCGGTATTTTCTATTGTTCTACCTGTTCCGTCAATATTTATTTCTCTTCAGTTTGTATTTTAATTATTTTCTGATAGTATATTTCCTCAAAATACTCTGAGTTCATTTTCCTTTCCCATCGTTCCGTAACAAGATCTATAAAAATGTTGAACAACATACAACTCTATAAAGCAATCAGCTGATGCATTTGTTAACATAATATAATGAGAAACAAACCCAACCCGGATCCCGGCGTGAAACACGACAGACAATGTTTACACCGAGGAATATACAAAAGTGTGTGTTTTTCCGCAATTGCTTCAGCTATTTGAGATAAACTCGGTATCGTAATGACCTTCACCGTGGAGCCAGCTCCTTAGATATAATTAAACTGAATTAATTATGTGCTAGATGATTTTTAGTATCGATGCCGATAGGCATAGTACTAATCTTGTTGAAGTTTTTAAGATGTTGTTGATATTTACCGGCTTCCTTGTTCACAGAACGTAGGAATTGAACTTGAATTCGGACAATATGTTAATGCTTCGTTTCGCCAAAATTAGTAACACACTTTATGTATTAAATATAAATAAATAATAATATTGGACAACATCACATACATTGCTCTGATTCTGTGGTAAGTAGCTTAAGCACTTGTGTTACGGAAATCAGAAACAATGACGGCACCACAACATCCAGTTTATGTATTGAAATCAATCATGACGGTGAAGACTTTTATGAATTTCTTAGTGAAGATGCTGTATATAAATGAGACATACCAACAGAAATTTGTTAAAGAGTTTTTCAAGCTAAAATTTTCAAAATAAGTACATTAAAAGCATATCATAAATAACTTGAAAACTAGGCTGGAAAATGAATTAAAAGTGTTTCCTATCACATTACAGAAACTTACTTGCCGAAAACAATTTACAGGATTGGAATACGACAAACCTAATAATCTTTTTAATTACATAATTATTGCTAATATTTTAACTACTAACAATTTTCATAATATCAGATTGAGTTTCACCACAAATTCGATACCTTTGATTAATCCCTACTAATATTTTAAATGCGAAAGTAACTCTGTCTGTCTGTCTGTCTGTTACGCTTTCCCGCTTAAACCTCTCAACCGATTTTGATGAAATTTGGCATGGGTATACGTTGAACCTCAAGAACAGACATAGGCTACTTTTTGTTAGAAAGTAAGGGGGGGGGGGGGGGGGGGGTAATGCCACCTTTGAATGTTAATTTTTTAAGTTAGAGATATGAAAGTTGGCACAAATATAGCTCTATTAAAATATAGACTACTTTTTGTTTCGAATATTAGGGGAGATAGGGGTAAAACCAACCATGAAAGGATGTAGTCCACGCGAACGAAGTCGCGGGCTCAGCTAGTATACTATAATCAGCATAAAAAATGTGTATTTCTCATAGTTTTATTTTCACGAACGTGTACGATATTCAAGCTATCTCAGATTGACGTCAAAACCATGATACTCGTATAATTAGTTGGCATTTAGAAAAAACAAGCCAGTCTTCGCATTCAAGTCAGAATGTTAACAATGTAAAATTAATTTAAAATTCTCATTTAATGATGTAGATACAATGATCTGTGGCGGCTTGACACTACAATTTACATCTGATACATTTTAAGAAGTAATACGTCTTTGTAGTCGTAGTATATTGGTTTTTATGTTGACGACCTCGGTGGAGCAGTGGCTAAGGTAGACGGCCAAAGCGCGATAGGTCCCGGGTTCGATTCCTGGTCAGGTCATTTGGATAACGAACTTTTCTAAATTAACTTGGGCCTGGGTGTACTGGGATGAAGCCTCCAGTTTGTATTCGTCGTCTGGTACTCATAGTACAAGGGAAAAACCTTAGTTTGAGACCAGGTGATTCGTGTGGTTGTCTGGCGCATTTATTTTTATGTTAATTTGCTTTTGGAATCAATCTACAAAAAGCCTTAGGTATTTGAACATAAATATGTTTTAAACGATATCACGCGTAGATATGTGACATTCTACGAGTATATTGATTACAGTTATGTAAATGACCACAAAGGCCTAACCTACAAACGTTTAGTGATGAATGCAGCAATATATCAATAATAATATTTATATTGCTCGTACACGACCTTCAAATCGCATGCTGTTTGAACAATGAAGATTTGTTTACAATACAATTGTGTAATAAGCCATTACTGTAATATCTACGATCGTTACGTACGTAATACGTTTACATCAGTAGGACATTATTTTTTTCATGATTTTGCCACATTGTATACACTGTACTATAGTTTTTGGTGGCAATATATTAAAAATAGCAAATTTAGAAGAAAATAAATACTAGATCGGAAATCATCAACAACTAGCTGTGCCCGCGACTTCGTTCGCGTGGACTACATCCTTTCATGGTCGATTTTACCCCTTTCTCCCCTAATATTCGAAATTAAACATTTTTCCATATAAACTTTTAAAGGTGGTATTACCCCCCCCCCCCCCCCCTTATTTTCTAATAAAAAGTATCCTATGTCCGTTCTTGAGATTCAACGTATACCTATACCAAATTTCATCAAACTCGGTTGAAAGGTTTAAGCAGGAAAGCGTAACAGACAGACAGACAGACCGACCGACAGACAGACAGACAGACAGAGTTACTTTCGCATTTATAATGTTAGTAGGGATTAATCAGGATTCAAATTTAGTTCGGAATAATAAGGACTATGAGATATCCTTACATCGTCAGATTACACAATTTGTTAGCATTTATTCTTTGGGGATAAGATCTATTTATCGACCTGCAAATGTTTACCGTATTTGACCACATACATCCGCTGGATGTATTTTTCATCATTTAATCATTTATATGAATTGTATCATCGTGATCTACATATAGAAATAAGGTATAAGCGACTACTATGAAATATGTAATGAGTTTCTTATTTAGGCTCCGAAACGGCGGTAGAGTCACCTTGCATTGTTTTTGATGACGATCAAAAGTATTAACAGCAACCTACCTGAATGAAGTTATGTTATGTTGATTGAGATACAATTAAGTGATCATATTTAGCGATTTGCGACTTTCCCTAGATTTCCTGAGCTGTCATCATCATGTCTAGTCTTTTGTATCATAGTAGGTACCTATAGTTGTCTATACATATAAAAAAGCACATTCGACTACATACTTTGCAACGCCGTTATGTCGTCCGCATAAGGTTTAATATCAAACTGCATATGTTTACCTTAACGCAACCGTACCATCGTCTAAATAACTCTTTACCAATAAAAAATACTTTAAAATCGGTTCACAAATGAAGAAATTATCGGCAAAAACACGTAAATAAACGATACGGTCGAATTTATTGAGCGGTAAAATTGAAGTGTTCAATGTTGTTTTTTAATATTTACATTGTACTTAGTTTTTTTTTTTATTTCAATACTTAATAAAAACCTCTGACAGTGAAATATGAACGGAAAATTTTCAGAAGCTATTAACAAATGACAAATTTAAATTATCAATGAATAATTTAGCACTCGCTCGGTAGATGTTAGCTAGTCACTTGTCTCCAAATAAAAAACTCTTATCGCCGCTAGACATGCAAACTAATTGAGACAGTAGTCAATTTAAATTTTGTTCTCCAATTTCAGGGCACTTGTGAGATATTTCCAATGTCATATAGATTCATTTGTAAGGTGAATGTCATGCCATCGTTATTGTCATTAATAGATTTATGGTCATGAGCCCGTCCTGACGTTTTTTTGTAGGAATGTTGGTAGGAAGGCCCAATAGAAATCAATTTGGAACCCAAAGCTTTAGAGACTTTGGTCAAGTAATCTATAATATAAAAACTATTCGCCAAATATGTTGGTAAGCGCATAACTCAACAACGCCTCGTCCAATTTTGCCAATTCTTTTTTTTAACGTTAGTTTTATGGCGAGAAAAAATGGACAGCCCTTTTCTTTTTCCCATACAAACGTTTTCTGCGTAAAATGTAGAGTTAATTTGAACTTTATTGCTATTCAATAAAGTTTATAGCAGAAATGTCAAAATTTAATTGGAGATAACACATGAATTAAGGTAAATTACCAGATCTACGTTGTTGCAAAATATCTTAATTTACTTCGTTCACTTTCAAATATTTCGTCCCTCTCTCACGTGTGCGTGCAAGCGAGATGCAAATCGCAGTATTGGTGTAAGTGACAATATCCGGCTGCGAGTGACAGCCCATCGGCCTAGATTCGCCCTTCGAGGTCCTTCCAATTGATTTAAGCCTCTAGGGAATTGTGCTATATTCATTAACAGCTAAGAAGCTAAGAAGTCCTGTCATTGTTGAAATCGAACGTCATTTATTTCTCTTTTTGCTATGGATTTTTACACGTTTTAGGTATGATATGTCTAGCCAGCTCTGTCAGCCAGTCAGAGCGAGAAATAAACACAAACTTGCTGATCTACATATAAGACTTCATAAAAGTAGTAATTCTTTTGTGGGGTTAAGTGTGAAGATTTTTTATAAGCTACCAGAAAAGATCATTGCATTACTTATGCGTATGTTTAAGTCTCTGATCAAAAAAAATCTTTTACTATTGACTATTGTACAGTGAAGGCAATGTTAAAATAGAAGACTATGTAAATAACAATAATGTTTGGACTTTTTAGCATTATTTACGTACGCTAGACATCATCTATGTCACAGAGACTATGTGCTGCTTAGGATACGCCACACGTGTACATTTTATCGCGCTCGTAACAAATCTCAATTCTATAAAATCCCTGCTGATTGGCTAAAAATGCGAGTGTGCAATCATCCAATCAACAGTGTTGAATTATTGTCATCTCGTGCGAAAAATTTGACAATTTGCGCATACTTGTATTTTTTTTTTTTGGGTGAATAACAGGAAAAGACAAAAATGTACTAGGATATAAGAAGTAACTAGAGCTTCTAGGCTAACAAACAAAGTCACGGTGTGCTAAACCAGTGTAAATTTTGACTTTCGTGTAAAAAGATAAGGCATATTTCTGTTCGGCACCTAAAATCATTTGCCGTACCGTCTCGAATATAGGCGTCCCTTTGGCATGGACAATGAGTCTGCCAATAATAGTAACTAAAGATATTGTAAAGTATGCTACGCAGCACTAACTTGACAGACATCTCATAGAAAATATAACTAACAAAATAATGATCAACAAACATTCAAGCAAGTTTAAACAAACACATTCTGGAAAGACGCAGTGCCTACAAAAAGCCGGTTTTCCTGGACAACTTTTGGTAATTAAGGTGAATATTTGAGAGTCGTTTGAGGACGGCAAAAAGCAAAGTCAACATTGCTATATTACTGTTGGTGATGACGTAGTTTCGTATACGAAAGGAAAACATACTTGAGCTACAAAAACTGAGACAAGTTTTGAACCTTAAGATGGTAGAGTGAAGCGATGGCTGGCACATACGTCATGCTTGTTAAAAGGTACCACTATGGATACTGGTCTGCTTCAGCTGACCTCTGAGAAATAAGTACTTAATGTTTCTGTACTCATCAAAACAAAACAGTATGACTTGGTCAAAAGCAACACATAGCAATAGGTTAGATACTGCTACTGTAACTAATCTACTGAGTTTTTTACCGGCGTCTTCTACCGAGTATAGGTTAGGAACTGGCAGTTGAATCACTTGGCATTGTATTCAATGACGATTCAAAAGTGTTACATGTAATCTACTTGTATAAATATGAATATTTGAGTTTGATTACATGTTCAGATTCATACGTCATTATTTAAATTATACTTTTTACTCCAGTTGCAAAAAGAGGGGGTACTAATATTAAAAAGCTTAAGAGTTTCATTGAACGCTTTAATCTCGGGAACTACTGGGTCGAATTTAAAAAAAATATTTTTGTTGCAATCAGAATAGTCACTAGAGAAACTAACATTATATTCAGACTTAAATAATACATTTGATTCGTACTCAGTCCATGTATTTTGCGATAAAATCTGAATGACAACACATTCTGAAATCTTAGCTTTAACATGAATATAGATTAAAAAGCATATTCGCAATGATAGTTTTAACAATGGGATATTGCAAACGTTTCGCAGTGTCCGCTACACAGACTCATTGTGTTAAGACAACTCGGATTTCGGGCAAAACAGTTATAAAATTTTAAATATGCATAATACAATGTCAGTTAAATTTTGATATAAGAATAATAACTACGTTATTTATGAGCACACACAATCAATACACAGTACACAGACATGAAAGTAACACGAACACAGGACAGATAGATAGATAGATATACTTTATTGCACAAGAACTTTACAGAAATTGGTTTTACAGACTAATTATTGTACAATTTTGGCGGTCTTATCGCTAGGAAGCGATCTCTTCCAGACAACCTTAAGGTAGAGGAAATAGTAGATGGCGAGAAAGATACAGTAAAATTAATTAACGAACATAAAAAAACATTTATTGTCAATTTTTTGATTTTATAGTGATTTACACCGCACTTAGCGAATTTTAAATAGTTTACATAGATAGATAGATATACTTTATTTCACAAAATCTTTACAGAAATAGGCTTTACAGAATGATTATAGTACAATTTAGGCGGTCTTATCGCTAGAAAGCGAGTTTAAAAAGGAACAGATATATTCCCGCACCGCAAGGGGTAATATTTTTTGGTTTCTTTAAAATATTCATTGCGCCGCTAACAAGGTCCCTGCCTCAGCATGAGCTGCTACCACATTGGATCCAAAGCTGCAGCAGCGCTGGCATTCTGGCGGAACCTTACGCTGAGATGAGATTTGAAATTATTATAATTTTGTACCAACTAAGCCATCATGTGATTTAAACTTTTTTATACAACGCAAAGTATTTTGTTTGTTAATATGAATAGTTCTGCAAGGTCAATGCCTGTCATTAAGAGCCTACGTAAGTGTTAGAATTACAATGTATTACTTTAAAATTACGACATTTTTGATGTATTCTTCGAAAATGCATAATTAGTGGATGTCATCGATAGTCGACCTTTTTTAGTATCGATAGTACTCATCGATAGTTTGATGATATCTAGCCATAATTATATCGATTCTATCGATTGTATTGCAAGTCATAAATGGTTTTATCCTAATTTTGGAATATCGATATTATAGTTTTTATACAACCAAGAAAATTCGACATGGGTTCAAAAATATTCGAGTAATCCTTGAACATACATAAAAAACCCAATAAAATAAGACCTTCCTCGTTTTTAACTGACTTCAAAAAAGACCGAAAACCTACTAAAAAAAATATATATACCTACGTATATATAATTATACAATTAAAAAAAATACATAATTACTAGTTGATCTGACAGACGATGTCCTGTCTTAACGACGACAGTTAATTTTCTTTTCTCCTGGCGATAAAAAAAAGTGAAATTGGTCCAGCCTTTCACGCGTGATAGCGTGCCCAGGGGAAATAAGGATTAATTTTTATAATATTAAGGTAATCAAGGAATTATGTACATAAAAAATATTATAAAATTATCATTATAAACCTACAAATAAAAAAATTGTCCCAGGTCACTGCCAAGGTAATCATATCTATAATTTTTAAAGTCATTTAATGAGGAGAACTAATGTAAAACGTAGTCTCCACGAGTAGTAAGAGGGAGCTGACGGATGACACGTCGTAAGGCCGCCCGGTCAGCGGTGACGTCATCGATAAGGACTCGATCTCTGAACACACTATCGGCGAGATTGATGATTGTTGTGATTAATGTTTTAACGACAGTGTAAACAAGGCGTTAGGTAATCCGAGAAGAGATAATGGCGAAAATAAATGATACTTTTGAGGTTTAATGTTAAAAATACTCGCCCATAGCCTGAAAAGTCCCAAGTTCGACTCTCGGTCAAGTCAAACTGAGGAAAGAAATTAAAATTATTTACTGGTTGGTACTCATATTACAGGGAAATCTTAGTTGGAGGCATTCAATTGTCAGGCGAATTCATTTACGCATACTTTGTCTGAATAAAATAAATTATAATAAATAAATATTAGACAACATCACATACATTGCTCTGATTCTGTGATAAGTAGCTAAAGCATTTTTGTTACAGAAATCAGAAACAACGAAGGTACCACAAAACCCAGACCCGAGTCAATATACAAAAGTTCGTTTCCCATATTGACCCGACCGGGGATCGAACCCCGGACCTAAGAGATGGCGCGACACTAAAATCAGGCCCGCTAGCCTCTCGGCTACGAAGGTCGTCAAAAAAAATATTCTTAGTTATTTTTAATACGACAAAGTATGCGAAAATGAATAAAGACAGACCACAACTATACCTACAAATTCTAAAACAAAAATATAGACAAAACTATTGGACAATCGGCTATCTATGCAGGAACTTCGTTAAAATTCATCTTACTTTAAACTGGTCCGACGTTACTCGTAATTTAAATATTTTTTATCAATTTGCGTACCTATTTGAATTGTGAACACTGGCTTTTTAATTATATACATAATACGACAAGTAGGGTCATAAGTGATAGGCGCACAATGAAAGGCCTCCTTTGATAACATCCTACTATTACATAAACGCAAAAGTTTGTAAGAATTTATGTATAAGGAGCGTGAAGAAAGATCTTGCGGGCCAGTATGGTGATGCTAACGGATAGGATATTTCGGTACCAAATCCGTTGTCATCGCTATGTGGGTTCCTCTCTTGCTTACCAAGACGTTAGACTTTCAAGAAGAAACAACTAAATAAATTTGGATAAAATTGACTAGAAATATCTCGAAATTACGCGAACGAAGCCGCAGACATTAACTAATTGAAAACTTATAATTAATTATGCAAATTAATTTTCTTTATTGATTTTATTATTTCAGTGTTTCATTTTACCCGACCGAATCGGAGTACAAGAAGAGGTGCAATTTTTGTACTTGCATTGTGTTTGCATGTATTTATCTCATATTATGCCTTCTTTAAACGTTTTTCCGTTCGAGAAGACATAAGACTTTTATTTCGATAATGCTTGTAATTTTGTTTCGAACTGAACTCAAATACAGCTGACTGCCCGTCGCTCAAACCAGTTCCAAAACGAAAACATGAAACCAGTTACCATTTGTCTTGACGGATTACTGTTTAAAGGCTAGTATACAAGACGGATATTTTCAACAAACCGAACAATTACATATATTCGTCGTAATTATTGTTCAGTTGTTAGAATCAAGAAAAAGTTGAAAAATCTTTGAAGATTAATAACCTATTAAAAAGTATGTTCGTACTCGTAAATTTTGTTACTAACCATGGTAGCTAAGAGCCAAAGCTTCAAATTTTTTTATATTTATTATTTAGAGATAGACAACGCAAAGAAAAGAGTAATGGAAGTCTGCTATACCTTAAAAATTAATTTATCGTAATTCATGTTGTCATGGCCTCGATGTGAATTTCGTGGCACGGGTTACCACATCTTATAAAAATATTTCGAAATATGATAACTCAGTTTTTATAAAAAGATGTCATTAGATGAAATAGTCGTTTGAAATTAAGTATCAATATTGTAAGGAAACAGAAACAAAATCTCCTATTGTAGTGTGGGATTCAAACCCAGGACCGCAGATAGACATGATGCTCTTTCAACTGATAATGATACTTTGGTGAGAACCACTATAAAAACATGTAAAAATCGAATAACTTATGTTAAATGGTAATACAACCCACGTTCGCAAACGAAAATTCCAAATAAAATGAGAAGATTAAAGGCCTATATCAAGATATAGCCTTTATCAAGATATTACATTCCAATTTGGTATAATGTACAGTCTCCGTCAGATATATCGGAGCAGAGAAAGTGACCAAATACTTCTGAAGTTAAAATGTCAAAATGTTCCATATACCACAAGTTACCATTAATATCTGAACATTCATTACTTCAATAACATCTGAGCAGATGCTTGTCAATAATTTCTATACACACAACTTACCAATAATATCTGAACACTCATCTATACAGGTAGCTAAATGAGACACATGACGTGCGTGACACATATTGACGTTATGAGTGTTCAGATGTTATTGGCATCTGTTCAGATATTATTGAAGTAATGAATGTTCAGATATTAATGGTAACTTGTGGTGTATGGAACTTTTTGACATTTTAACTGTTCAGAAGTATTTAGTCACTTTGTCTTCTCCGATATATCTGACGGCGACTGTACACTTTGAAAACTATCTTAACACCTTATCTATAAGTGCCAAATCTATTTGATATGGTACACGCTGATAAGGCATTCCGATCAATCATAATTTGCTGATGACGACAATTAAAAGTTCTCATCGCAAATGAAGTACACTGACTTGATAAACGTTTTGTTATTTTACACTTATTGTTTGATCCTATGCAAATCTATGGAAATATTCCTATAAATTTTCAACCTAGTTCAAAGCACATAAATTCTCATATCAAATGAAGAAAATAATCTAGAACCACCACCTTACACAAGACCGCAGCCAAATAACAATCACTTCTGTGTTGTTGTGTTCCTGCGTGTGAGTAAGGTGTCCAGAGCTCCTGGGGGGTGCTACATTAGTAGCAGGGGTCACGCCTTCAAGGTAAGGGCGACAAGTCCAGTAACAGATTTAATATCCTGTACTTATCGCCCTAAAGTTAGGACCTCATTACCACTTAACATCAGGTGGGATGAGGTCAATCTTGAAGTGTAATATAAAAAAAAATCTAAATCTACACTAATATTAAAAAGAGGAAAGATTTTGTATTTTTGTCTGTTTGTAATGAATAAACTCAAAAACTACCGTGCCGATTTCAAAAATTCTTTCAACATCGTAAACAACTCCGTCGGCGAAATAGCTGCCCCTATGGGGAGAAGTATCTTTCCTAATTATGCACGGTTCCAATATTTGAAAAACAATCCATTCTAGTTACGAATAGTAATAAATGATACGAGGCGTAAACTAAAATCGACCGACGGACGACTGATGACAGCTGACATGGAAAGTAAACTATGGAACGGTAGTAACGACTCGTAGTCGGTTGCTGGAAAATGGATGTAATTTTTGATACATTACGAATCGTAAAATATTGGAACCACCAGTTTCCTAATAAGATGACTAGTATGCGAGTGTCATCAAAATACTAAGACTTGAGCAAATTCTTATCATCCATCTTTATGTTTGTTTCTAGATATAACTAATCTTTGTAAGGAAGGAAATAGGATACGCTCATATATACTTGACCTGCGTGACTGCTTAATAATCTCGCCCTTGTCCTTAATACAGTTCCTTATCGTGAGATCTTCTACTAACTGGGCTAATTTCGTTTCAGGGCCCTTTCGCCTCTTGAGGAACGGATTTATTTAGTACAGGCCAAAGCACATGAGACAATTTTTTTTAACATTTCACCGCTCTTATGACATGGGGATAAGAACTAATATCGACATGTAAGTTTACCTTGACGTGCGTACATTCTATTAAGAAAACACTGACTCTTCACTATAACTACCGAAGATGTACAAAGTTTTTAACAATCTGACCAATGAATTGAAGTAGTTTCCTATTAAATAAGGTGTGTGCGAAAGGCTTAAAGACAAGAAAAACTGTAACTTGACAAATAATATCACAAACAGAACTACTTTTATAAACATATTTATTGCTTCAAAAATAACAAAGTGTATTAAGGAGGGGAAACTTCATACCACTTATTCCAATACCAATGTGCTAGAGTAAACGATTATCATATTCACACACTCCGTCATAAATCAAACATTTTTTTGACAAGTTTAACAAGTAACCAATATAACTTAATAAAAGTACACATTGTTTCCTAGAGTCGATCTTATTCGTACGAACTTTCATAGGTACGTCCTGCAGGCCTACAAATGGCAAAATCGATTGAAGTTAGTAGAAAATACACAAACATAATTTTTAATTCGTAGTTCCTGTTAATAGCGCGTTCAAAGAAATAAACTCTTCAGTTTTATAATATTAGTATAGATTTTTGATAGCACATGAAGCCAAATTTACTAATTACCTTCTATAAAACCGCGCCCGCGGGGCGTTTTGTCACCAGCTAGGTAATTACATAATTTTAAGTTCAGGTATTGTTCGCTATTTCAGCCTGGATGTCGAAAATATGACTTGCAATGTTCGCAATTAAAATTATCATTTTCCAATTTATCGCTACATTTAAAACCGGCGCAGCGAAGCGATTATCTATGAAAAATTTTTCATTGCAAATCTTAAACAATACAGTGAGACTGGCTCAGTGAAATAATGGTTAAAAGCTCTTGGCTGTTAAAGCAAAGAGTCGTGGGTTTGATCCGCATATACGTATGAAGATACGTGTTTGTTTTGTATCTGGGTGTTTTATGAATATATTTGAGTATTTATTGTGTATCTTCGTTGGTTCAGGTTTCCATAACACAAGTTCTACTTATGAGCACATTGAGATTAAGTTAAAGTATAAAATATTATCAATTAACAGCCCTTTTCATCATTTGGAAAAAAATTATGACTTTTATGAGTTTTCTTACATTTCTACTAGCTTTGTCTGCGACTTCGCTCGCGTTAGATCGGGTTAAAAAGTGTTTTATACTTGAATCAAGCGTGTCATCTCTCTTCCAAATTTCATTCAAATACGTTCATTCGTTTTTGCGTGAAAGGATAACAAACATACATCCAGACATTCTTACATTCATACTAACTTTTGATATTATAATATTGGTTGGTTTAATGCTTACCTTTATGTTTCACAGTATTCGCACAAAATGAACTCGCACGGACGGATAAATGTTCAAAGTTGGAAAAGTTAAAGGAATCCATTTCAGTCAAATTGACACCTAGTTCCGAATTGTTTGTTTGGTGGAATATAAATATAAGTAAAGTATAAAAGTTTCGTACATTGTGGCTGTCGAGTCTCTTCCAATACACACAGTGTGTTCGGACTTTTGACGTTCGCTCGCATTTCGGGAACTTGCTACTTTGTTCTCAAAGTTTACGGTTCAAATTCAATTTTTCACGTTATTTTTACGAAAAAGTTCATTTGAGCTAAAGTATAGAACTTGTTTCTTTTGTTTTCAAATTCAAACTTCAGATGCTATTACCTCCATTGAAAGAATAAGTACTGAAATGTGGACTTTCACGAAATAAACATGCGCAATTTTGTTATTTGTTAAAAATAATCACAAAAAAATAAAATGGAGCTCTAATATATGTAAATTGGGGTCAGCAAGATGTTGATACAATTTCTATTTACCTGTTTGTAATATATTGGATGAATCAACCAGGCTTAAGACACTCAAACCACTTATGGCTGAATATTGTGATGGAACTGTTACAGTCTAGCAGGTTTAGGGCCCTAATTGGACACAGCAAACTAAAAAGACACCAATTTCACATAAAACTGACGGACTCTGATGAATGCAGATATTGCGAAGAGGACCCTTTCACCTCTTATATAAACGAAGCATCCACTTGGGACTACACAGAGCCCAACCGGAGGAAATAAAAACTCCGAAAGTTAAGAAGATACTAGACTTTCTAGAATCAACACGGCTACTTTACTTTCAATTAACGGCGAGTCACAATAGATCTGATAGGTCGCAGTGACACAGTTAACTAGAACTGCATAGCCTCAAGTACTTTAATAATAAGAATAAATAATTATTAGATTGCAATCTGAAGCGGTTTAATTCATCGCAGATTAACAATAAGTTAATATCTGTGTTTATCCATAGCCATAAATACATTTTTAACTTTCCAACCTTAACTCGCTAACATATTGGAATAATATAAGATCGAATATCTTTTTAAACGCAAGACACAATTGATTTTCTATTATGTCAATCATATAGGTACAAAGTAATAAAAAGTCGTCTCACAATTTATGAACCGCCGTTTAGTAAAATACCACAAATTGAGGAAAACTAATACTAACTTTATAGGAGTTCGCAATCATGTTTATTATGAAGTTCGCGAGGACGTTATAATATCAAAGTCATTTCTGATAAAATAATACCGATGGTGAGGTTTTCGGGCTACAATACTATGCCTAATATTATATATTATTAATGTTAAGCGATATGCATAATATCATTATGCGATGAGAGGTGCGGGGGGGTTTTAGTGGGTAGTCTCACGGGTAGGAGGTAGGTAGAAGTCCCACACACGCCCAACGCAACGGTGCGGTGCGCCAATGCATTTCCCCCCCTAAAAAAAAGGTACTTAACCATCTATCAAAATTCATGTATTGCAAACCTCCACGATTATACGAACAAAAGTTTCTACTAACCTCATAATTCATGCATGTAAAAACCTTATCTCAAAATCAAATATAAAATATACCTACCGGGAAATGTCGACTCAAATTAGCCGCCATACCTTGAGAACCTTGCTAATTGAAGACGTATTAACCTTTATTAAAACCGAATAAGAATACATAAAGTCCATTTTAATAGGGAAAAAATTATCATGATAAAAATATCCCGAACTTTTAACAACGCAACGTTCAGCAGGAAATATATAAAAATAAATAGTAGGTACGGCGAAATGTTTTTCTCTTTATATCCTGACATTAAGAATTACCTTTACTCTGAACTGTTAAAAGGTTTTTTGACCTGCCAGATTCAATTTCATCCATGTCTATAGTTAATTTTATCACAGTTATTCCCATTGGCTTCCTGAATTGTCTTAAATAAATCATGAACAACAAGTATCGAACTGCAGATGTTTACCGTACATACTAGAATTTGTGAATCACATTTGTGTTTAAGGATAAATCGAAAACAATGTTCGATGTATACGGAAAATTGGGTAAAAATTAAGATGTGGAAATTGTTTCGGGTTTTTAAGAAATGGAGATTGTTTGTTTTTTGGGCACAAATGTTGTTTGAAAGTGTTGTCCAATAAGTCAAAGTCCAGATTTGAAATAAACATGTTAAGATTTCAAATACTACGTGAATAAAATACATTTTAAGATTTTTGTTATCATTGGAAGTATGTGTGAGAGGATGCATTATGGAACTACTCTATGTATTGGAGCTGTTTGAATCCCTACTAATATTATAAATACGAAAGTAACTCTGTCTGTCTGTCTTTCTGTCTGTTACGCTTTCCCGCTTAAACCTCTTAACCGATTTTGATGAAATTTGGCATAGGCATACATTGAACCTCAAGAACGGACATAGGCTACTTTTTGGTACCACCTTTGAAAGTTTATATGGGAAAATGTTTATTTTTTAAGTTAGAGATATGAAAGTTGGCACAAATATAGCTCTATTAAAATATAGACTACTTTTTGTTTCGAATATTACAGGAGATAGGGGTAAAACCGACCATGAAAGGATGTAGTCTACGCGAACGAAGTCGAGGGCACAGCTAGTTTACAATAAATGTACCTGTAGATAGATTCCTAACATTCTCTCTTAAAATAAAACCCTCTAAAAGTTGTTAATAAATGTAACAATCGCCAATAGAGAAAGTAAAATAAAAACAGTACATTGTTTTTGCAGTTCTCTCCGGTATCTTTACTAGTCAACTAGATAGATGTATTTCCTTTGCTTTTATATTGCATTTTCTGCTTTCCACCAGTAAATGTAATGAAAAAAAAAACAAAAGATAAGGAAAAAGATTATGGAGTATTCGATACGCAAGTCCGACTCGCGCTTGGCCGTTTTTTTACATAGCTGTCGACGCCCACGGAATTTGAAAAGCTCGCCGCCATGGGCTCATGGCGCCGGTATGTGTGTCGTCGACCGGCCAAGGTTGCCCGCCAGAGGGCGTCCTACCGGCCGACCTTCGCCGATGATCGGCATTTAAGACTTCACTTGACGAGACAATTGGGGAATTGACGATAAATTGTTTTAAAAAAAAATCGAAATTTAAATGCGACGCAAACCAAATACTTTTTTAAATTGATTACGAACTACTTATACAAATTTGACTTAGATTTTTATTAGGACGTGTTTTTTGCAATTAAAACAATCCTTAGTATTTCTAATTGCTGATTTAATATAGACTACTTGTTGTTTCGAATATTAGGGGAGAAAGGGGTAAAACCGACCACAAAAGGATGTAGTCCACGCGAACGAAGTCGCTGGCACAGCTAGTATATAAATAAAATAAAAATTATTTATTGTCTTTTTCCTTAAACTACTACATACTACATTTTTACTTAAACTATCTTACGCTACTACACAGGAAGACAAAAGGAAGTGTATATCATGCTTCGAGTACAAACTCATGTTAGATAAATGCTTAGTGAGCATAAATTGATACGAAGTCATCTTCTTACTAATTTATGCTCGTTAGTCGAATTCCCACAGTATTAGCCTATTGAGCCAAAGGTATTTCGGACAGAATTAAAATAAATTCCAACAAATTAACAATGTAAATACCTCGGAATGTCCAAACAAACGCACCTCATAAACCTACTTCGAAGCATTAGTATTGCTAACCAAACTTTACAGTCACGTACACTTATTCGTATACAAGCTCATTCTAAAGCGAACCTTTTGGTAACGTCATAAGAGCTTAAGTGTTTACATTTCATTGCTCGTGAATGTACTTTGGTCGTGAGCCGCGCGCCTATCACTTACATAATAATGTACGATAAAAAGCACGTCAGACTATAACAATTTAATAATTCAATATATACAATTTAGACTTTGCCTTCCTTATTTTGTTGGCATAAGAATTAATATCGAACGAATAGTTGTGCCCCTGACTTTATCCACGTGCATTATTCATTTATATTTAGAATAATAAAATTAATCTAAGTTACATAAGCTACTGCCAGTCCGTCAAAATCAATCCAGCAGTACAAGATAATAGCTTAGTAAAGACAAAGTATTTTTTTTTATTCATGTAGATGACATAAGTAATACTTATGAATCGTCTCTATACAATGCAAATGATGCTACCTCCGGTTCGGAACCTATAACTACCGAGAAGATACCGGCAATAAACTCAGTAGTTCTTTTTACAAATAAAAAGCTAAACTTATTACTAACTAGCTGTGCCCGCGACTTCGTACGCGTGGACTACATCCTTTCATGGTCGGTTTTACCCCTATCTCCCCTAATATTCGAAATAAAAAGTAGTATATATTTTAATAGAGCTATATATGTGCCAACTTCCATATCTCTAACTTAGAATATTTATAAACTTTCAAAGGTGGCAATACCCCCCCCTTACTTTCTAACAAAAAGTAGCCTAGGTATATCCGTTGTTGAGGTTTAACGTTTACCTATGCCAAATTTCATCAAAATTGGTTGAGAGGTTTAAGCAGGAAAGCGTAACAGACAGACAGAGTAACTTTCGCATTTATAATATTA
Organism: Glyphodes pyloalis; assembly: GCA_037074685.1. Taxonomy (NCBI): domain Eukaryota; kingdom Metazoa; phylum Arthropoda; class Insecta; order Lepidoptera; family Crambidae; genus Glyphodes; species Glyphodes pyloalis. Next base: position 561,306 of record JAYKKO010000030.1, on the reverse strand, counting down.
GTAGGGATTAGTAGGGATTTTGCACCAAGACATACAGTTAGTTTGTCAGTTGTAACAAACAATATATTGAGGCGTATGTGCTATTTATTTTAATACAACAAATACGAAATTTTATTTTATTTATCAAAACAGATACATATGTTGAGAGTGGGTGTTATAATCATGTTAATTAATGAAATTAACGTCAACTTGTATTTATTATTTTTTAATATTCAACCTCCCTCACGCACAGAGGTCACTGGCTCTTTGTTGAGGGGGAAATGCTTTGACGCACCGTACTTCTTGGGATGGGGGCGTGTTTGGGATTCCCCGCTTTGAAATTATCGGGGAATTTCCCACTATAACACATCACAATCACAAGGAATTAATCTAAAATTGTCTGCCAAAATGTCAAAATGGAAACTGGACTTTTTCGCACCTCTATAATCGTTTAACACCCGAATCAAAAAACTATTTTGACGTATCTGTCTGTAAGAATGCATCGCGTAAATAGATTTTGTAGGTAAGTTTACGATACAAAAAATGATTCAATTTTTACAATTATATAAATTGATTTAACCCCACTGGCCAACCGAGCTGTTTTTACTGTTTCTTTAAAAACACAATTAATACTTTCTTAAAAACCACTGACAGTTCGGTATTAGCCCATCCCGTCACTTGCGTGTTACACTTTTTTTTGGGAGAAAGGACCTTTTTAATACCTATACTAAAGGAAGTGTGTAGTGTGTAATGTAATATAATAATCGCATACCTATTTTGTGACTGGCGCCCATCTTAAACCGATTTCCATCAAACATACCTAGTTATAACTAGCGGTCCCTGCGAACTTCGTTTCGCTTTAGAGGATTTTCCCGCTTTTCTGTTGAATTTTTTTCTAAATTTTCTTTGCTATAAACCTCAGAGTCCGAGACCTTTCCAACGAATGCAAAACCGTGGAATCGGTTCGTGCGTTCTGGAGTTATAGCGTCAGGAAGGATAACCCGACTTATTTTTATATAGTAGATAGTCGCGACTAAATTCCCATATTTCGTTTACAAAAAACAATCTGTTCTAGTTACGAATAGCTATGTACACGTAGAAAAACTGATAGAAATTTTTGACACATTACGAATCGTAAAATATTGCAACTGGGCATTATTCACCTTTGAAACAAAATGTTGTTCATGAACTATGCCACAAATAGACACACAACAAAGCTCAAAAAATATACCTTCGTGTTTCATAAAAGCGTTAAAATCTAATAGATATTATGATTTGAAGGCGGAAATCGATTTACTCAACAATCCGTAACAAAGTGTAATGAAAATGTATGACCCGTCGTTACTTAAATATTTTTTGTTTAAATACAATCCTGTTATTCTTCCTTGCGTAATAGAGTCTAATTCTAAGACGAAACGTGTTTGTCATACAGTACAACTCGCGTCTGACTGAACAGTTTTGTAGACTTTGTACCGTGGGAATAACAACTAATATCAAACTGAAGCTGTCTACTATGGTGGGCTGACCATACATTTAATCTCCATCTGTGATTCTCACGGGCAACGAGGAATTGTTTTCCATTTCATTATTAAGATTCACGCAATGATAGCCGAGTAGACACAGTTTAAAGCGAAGTTTTCGTCACTCAATTAAAGTTCATAACTCGTTTAGGTAAGGTAATTAAGACAGCTAAAGAGGTTTGATGAGGACAGTTTGATGGAAAATATTTTGATCATTTTAGTATCCAAATACAAGTTTTCGTTATTAATTTGTCCTACAGAAGTCAGAAGCAACGATGTTACCATAACACTCAAGCCAAGGAAAAAAAAATATAGTGTGTGAGAAAATATAGAAAAGTTCGCTTTCCATATTGACCCGATCGGAAATCGAAACCAAGGCCTTAGAGAAGGCTCGACACCAAAGTCCTGCCCGCTTACCTCCCAGCTACGTTAAATTAAACGCTTTATGAATAAACCGTAACATAAAAAACACAGCTATCTTTTTTTAGATACGAAGTTGTAGATACCTATTAGAAGTAACAAGGCTAATTTTTATGCGGAAATTCTTTTAAAATAAAGGTCAAAAAGTCAATCAAACAAAATCGCTTAAAAAAACTAAGCACACGAAATTTTATGTTCAATTTGTGATCCAGTTTTTACAATTTTTCAAGCTCAGAAACTAGTATTGAGAAACAAGTTTCGCCTTAGTTGACCCTTATTCACAATGCTGTGTTAATGTTGTATTTAATTGCAATCATATATTTGCAGTTTCTTGTTTTATATACTGTTACAACAAAACGTCATCAGGAAACCGATATTCGTGTAATTTTATTATTTTAACAAAGTCGTCGTAAAAATATAGGGATGCAGAAGCCCATTGGTACCTATTTGTGATGCTGATTGATTAATGCTTTTCTGACATAGTATTTCTACTTTCATTCTAGTATCTATCATATTATATTTTAGTATAAGAGATGTAGGACATAACGATTTATAGCTCGAACTGGAGCAACTGGTGAAATACCTCCACCGCACAGAAGACCATAGCCAAATAACAATCACTTCGGTGTTGTTGTTGAGTAAGGCTTCCAGAGCTTTTGGGGGGTGCTACATTAGAAGCAGGGGTCAAGCCTTCAAGGTGAAAGCGACTAGTCCAGTAACAGATTTGTTATGCTGTACTTGTCGCCTTTAAGCTAGGCTCATTCCCACTTAACATCGGGTGGCATGAGGTCAATCCTGAAGTGTAATATATAAAAAGAATACCTGTCTTATCTTAGTTTTTCATAGATCAGTCAGTCTGTCAATTAGTTCGTTCACGTACAGACAAGAACACTTCAGACGCATTTCGAGCTTTGTACCGCCCTTTTATCGTGCGAATAAGAACCAAAATCGAGCTGCAAGTATTTGCCTCAATGTCCTGTTCACCGTACAATCATCGTGTCCATTAATACAGCGGTTCTTAGCAGAAAAGCGGAAACATTAAAGAGTTGAGCCTTTAAAGTTCACCGCGCTCTTGAACCTTCAATTAAGGATCAGAATTGAAGTCATGACCTCATCTACATTCATTAATCTTTTATGGCCAGTGCCCCGAGATTAACGTATAATTTGAGCCGAGGTGATATCTAGTTACCTCTGGTAATAAGAAAGTTTAAAGGCCGATTGTTAAGAATAATTAGGAATAAGAGTATTTACCTACATATATTACATTTATCTATTATAAATGTAACTAAGGTCTATTAAACAGATCCAGGTGGGCTTCAAGACCTATAGTTTTTTGATGAAAAGATTTTCGATACCGGAGTAGTCATGCTGACTAAAATGTCAATCGGGTGGTGGCGCTATGTGGCTGGTCGTTACATTTCCTTCAATATAATTGATTCAAGCGATGGCTGGCTCATACGGCATGCTTGTAAACGGATGCCACTTTTTAGGGCTGGTTTGGTCCAGCTTACCTCTCAATTTTTTTTTTTGTTTGAGTTAAGTACTTCGTTGTTTCATCACTCATCAAAATATTATAACAATGGATATGATACACCACATCAGAATTGATTGGAGAGGTGAGTTTACGTCTTTAATTCGTAAAAAGATGTACAAGACTTCACTTAAGTCGCACTTAATAGCAACGCACTGCCTCATTATAAAAGAAAAATACGTGCTTTTTTTTGTAACCTAATCGTTTCATATACCCTATTTTGAGTTGTTCATTGTAAAAGGACAATGGTTTCATACAAATAAAGACCCAGATACGTACAGCTTATTACATATCTTTGTAGTCTTACATATTGATAGATTGCAAAGACCACTAATCACCGATAAAAATATCATAGAAAAAAAACATAATTACGTTATCGGTATTGAATAAATCACACAGAATTTGTATTATGCGGCCGCCCACGTTACTTCCTCATTTTGCTAACAAGGAAATGATACACAGATTGAAATAACTGTTCATTATAGCGCTTGAATTTGCTCTGATACATATATATGTAAATTTGCCATACTCTACAACTAACTAACATTTTGTAGCGAAAAGAACATTGTACAACATATTACGTAAAGCTAAAGATACATTTGTCAGTTATCTGTGTCGGTGAGCAACAGACCTAATAATTTAACGTCAAATTTTAGAGTCTTCATGAAACGTGTTATTATACAAACCTATAATTTGTTGTGCCGGTACAGTCAAAGTAAAATATATCATACTGACGGGCAAAGAGATACAGAAAAAAATTACCTGTTTGATAAATGAGAAATGGAATTAAAAATAATGACAAATGAAAGTACTGATCATTTTGTCCCAGATAAGATTGTTTAAGATTTTGTTTGTAATTAATAAAGCCAAAAACTACGGGACCGAGTCCAATATATATTTCACAATTCGAGTGCTGCATTATCCTTGAGTAGCACAGTTATTTTTCTAGTTTTTTTTAATTTTTAATTATTTTTTAAAAAGTCCACTCGGATGAAGGGACTTATTAAAAACTCAAGCAGACAAAAGGTCAAAATCTCTTTCTAGAATAAATAATACTTACTCTTCCAGTAATAATCAAAATAAATCCTTTTAGTCTGTAATTCTTTCCTACCATGTTTAATATGTCTATGAAAATTTAAAAAAACTATTCATTTAGTTCCTTTTAATAAAATTATTCCAACGTTCCTTTAAAATGCAATGAAAGTTTTTGTAACTTGTACTAAGTTGTATGGTAAATAAACATGAAAATAAACGTTGTTTTTTTCAAGCCAATTGTACCTCCATTACGTTAAAAGTGTGACCGTTACAATGTATCATTCAAAGCATTACGTAGTATTGCCAATGTAGCAGAACATAAAAATTATCGCAGATTTTTATTTCCTTCACTCATGTAACAGTTGTATTGATTTGTAGCGGAAGATTACTGTTATAGAGAGTATTTTAATGGCATAGATGAAACAGCTGAGGTAGATCGTGTAAAAATTTAGGACGAGTTGTGTGAAATAAATATTAGTTCGTTATCTTGAATCTTGCTAAAGCTATACGTGGAATAGTACTACACCGTCGTACTTATAAATATGTATCTTTCATTCTTTCCTTTAAATAACGCAAAGAAATAGCACTAGGTATTATTAATAAAAAGGTTTGTTACGTATCCTTTTAATGAATGGATGTAAAGCTAACTTATAACCATAGCAGTGTAAAGTAGTAACTAAAACTAAAGTAGTTGTTGAAGTATTTACTGTAATAGTTACCTTTGCCCGCAATTTTATTCGCGTTATTGCGGGTTAAAAAATATGCTTTACATTTTTGGAGATTTTAACTGTCTAGCTATCCAATTTAAATATAAATCAAAAACTATGTTATGGAGAACACATTTATATACAATTAATCTATTGATTGATCATGTTTAAAATATTAGTAATATTCAATTGTGTTTTGAGTAAGTTCTGTCGATATTGAGAGTTCCAACTCGTTACAAAGTAAGTAATAGGGCTTCAGAAGTTTATAAGACGTCATTAAGTACTCTTGTTTCAAAAATTTGGGGTACTTCCACTCTTCAGGTTGCGGTTTGGTCCTTAAACTTGCTTTGGGAACCCACACCGGTGTTTGAGTTGGAGAAACCTTACGAGTGTTTCATAAAACGATTACGTATTATCGATTCTTGAGCAATAGACATTAATGAGTGAAAAAAATTAAATCCAGTAAAAGATTTATTATGTATTTGTCACTCTAAAGCTAGGACCTTATTACTAGCACACACGGTCTCTGCAGCGAGGTGGGGGCGGTCCAGTTGGATCGGCCGTCCCCATTCTCCCGACCACCATAGGGGGAGCAGACGGGGCCGCGTAAGCGGCCATACCACCGGCGGTGTTGTGGTAGGTAAGGCTTAGCCGGTTTCCCAGAACACTGCCACTAAGGCGATGAGGTCCAACCGGAGAGTTTTAGTGGGTAGCCCTAGATAGGGGGTAAGCAGGAGAGTCCCACACACGCCGCCACTCTCCCTCGGGTGGGGCGGTACGGTGCGTCAGGCATTTCTCCCCGTCAAAAAAAAGGACCTCATTACCACTTAACTTCAGGTGGGATGAAGTCAATCTTGAAGGGCAATATAAAAAAAAAACAAAAAAAATGTCGGTCGGTCGGTACATCTATGCCATAAAAAGCCTACACTTAGCATCGCCTGTGTTTAAAGGCACTGACGAAAAACGGAAACGTTGCAAAATCCAAGAAAGATTCATCCAATTATTGTGTCGTGTAATTAATCACAACGTGCAATTTTACTTAACTACAGGCTGTACACGCGTACAGTCAACAGCGCGTGAGACTAAACACTTCGCACCACGTTTATGTCGTGGACATAAGAACTAATATAGAACTGCGAGTGTTCACCTTGACGTGCTGTCTGTACGTGAGCGGTTACAAAACCAAATTAGCATTCCTTAGGCTTGTTGTGTTGAAAAAAGTTGGTTTCGAAAGCGAAATCTAGACCTCTGTTAGATACGCTTCAAAAACATTCGAACCATGTGCGTACTCTAAAACTGGTAGGCTTTCCACCAAAATTCTTTATTATTTTTACAATTTACACATGACACTGTATGTTTTAGTGAGCAATAAGTAAAAAATTTTGCTTTATTTGTAATATGAACGACAAAGTTTCTTGCCGGGATCTTCTCTGTAAGTTATAGGTTCCGAACCGGAGGTAGCGTCATTTGCATTATATAGACGTTTATATTATAAAGAACTAGCTGTGCCCGCGACTTCGTTCGCGTGGACTACAGGTTTTTATATATTTATACTTTAGCCGGTTTTACTCCTATCTCCCCTTATATTTAAAACACAAAAGTAGTCCATATTTTTATCCAAGTTTCGACCTATATTTTTGCCAAATTTCATCTTTTAAAATCGGTTCGATGTTTTAACCGTGAAAGCCAGACAGATAAACAGACAGACAGACAGACAGAGTTACTTACGCATTTATAATATTAGTATGGATAATATATTTAATATAGAATTTAGAACTAAAATCGAAACGTACAAATGTATGGTTTCTTTTATGATGATTAATAAACAGTTCGCGAGTACGTTGTACGAGTAACGTAAATGTTGTGGTGGTAAAACATAATTTTGAACGAAAGAAAATGAACAATAGAGTGATTGTATTCTTTCAATTTTCAAATGATGGATAATTTGTTCTCTATGCAAACAATCGTTCTGTTCATCTCTATGAACATAAAATAGATATTAGCAATGTACCATCATAGACAAAATGAACAGTCTAAAGTGGTAATTGACACATTACGTCACGAGACAAAAGAAACACGTTCTAAATAACTTGTTTCCAATATCAGGCATTGGTTTTAAAGGAATGTATTTTAAATGCAAAACTTTGAAATTATGTAGAGATGTTTGTATGTACTGTTTGTTGTTACTCTGTCACACAAAAACTATTAAACGTATTTCCATAAAATTTGGTAGGAAGATAGATGATCAAAACAATAAAGAAGAAATAGAAAAAAATTAACTATACCAATATCCCGTTTAAATTTACACTCATCAGGTCCCCTAGTAATGTCCATTAAAATCTATAATAAACTACCCGAATCAATAAGGAATATATGTCAAGAACACTTATTTATTAAACATCTTAAAGAACTTTTAATTTAGAAACATTATTACACAATTAAAGACTACCTACAGGACAAATTATAATTATATAATTATCATATATGTACCAACAAAATTACTAATTACAAAAAAATTTTTTAATTTATTTAATTTTTCACAAATTGTTCTCTAACATAAAACTCAATCTTCCCCTCTCTTATCTTTGCCGTGCCCACCAGGGTCCATAACTTGTACTTTTAGTTTTTAAGAAACTACATATATGAATATGAATATGAACAAAATTATGTGACTTGGTCCAAAGTGGTCTGCACATAGCAATAAGTTAAACACTGCTACTGCAACAATTCTTACCGGTATACCAAGGGTAGATATAGATTTGCGAGCAATAGCCAGTCACAAATAAAGACATTTCCCTACTTAAAATACTCGGATGGACATTTTTTTATTATGCGCTTCATGATTGACCTCATCCCACCTGATGTTAAGTGGTAATGAGGCTCCAGCTTAACGGCGACAAGTACAGCATAATAAAGCTGATACTGGACTTGTCACCCTTACCTTAAAGGCTTGACCACTGCTACTAATGTAGCACCCCCCAGGGGCTCTGGAAACCTTGCTCACACGCAGAAACACATCAACACTGAAGTGATAGTTATTCGGCTGCGGTATTCTGCAAGGTAGAGGTATTTTACCAGTCGAGCCATAAGTCGCTACGCACTACCTCTCTCTGTTTTCAAATTAAACAAATATTAAGCCTAGTTTGTAGTATGATGGCAAGTATAGGAACCAAGTATAAGATAAATTTTATACCGAAATAGCGCGGGCGAAGTTGCAAGCAACAGCTAGTCTCAAATAAGGATACTTCCCTACTTTAAATACTCGGATGGACGTTTTGATACATAAACAAAGGTTAAGCTTATTTACAGTTTTATGGTAAACTAGCTGTGCCCGCGACTTCGTTCGCGTGGACTACATCCTTTTATGGTCGGTTTTACCCCTTTTTCCCCTAATATTCGAAACAAAAAGTAGTCTATATTTTAATCCAAGTTTCGAGCTATATCTGTGCCAAATTTCATATATCTAACTTTAAAAATAAACATTTTTCCATATAAACTTCCAAAGGTGGTATTACCCCCCTCCCCCCTTATTTTCTAATAAAAAGTAGCCTATGTCCGTTCTTGAGATTCAACGTATACTTATACTAAATTTCATCAAAATCGGTTGAGAGGTTTAAGCAGGAAAGCGTAACAAACACACAGACAGACAGACAGACAGAGTTACTTTCGCATTTATAATATTAGTAGGGATATAGGATCCAAGTATAACATAGGTACATTATATGCCGAAATAGCGCAGATGAAGTCGTGGGCAATTGCCAGTCTCAAATAAAGACACTCGCCTACTTAAAATACTCGTATGGACAAGTTTTCGTATATAAACAAAGGTGAAGCCAAGTTGGCAGTATGATGGCAAGCGGAATGTGTTATATCACGGCTGCATGTGGGTTAACAGCCGCGATAACCGCTAGGTTTATCTGTCGATGTGTCGCGGCGCTGTGCGAGATACGGTTTATTTTGAATCGACTAACATTATTGCTGTTTGCAATGCCCAAAAAAGATAATGCGACAGTAAAAGAAGTCGAAAAAGTCGAGGTCGATGTAAAAAATATGAATGTCGGATTTCATATGTTGACATGATTCCCTCAAGTTCCTCCTAGTTGTCAAAAAATAGCCCTAGAGTATTTAAATAGTATACACCATTACATTCCATTTGAGAACCCCAAGGCAATGTGACTGTAGTAGAATTTATTAACGATCGTTTTTAATTCCCGACACAAAAAAGGGAACATTTAAAAAAATATGAATGTTGGATATTATGTTTTGACACAGTTACCTTAATAAAGGTATCAAATAAAACCATCACATTTTTTCATACTTTTAAAAAAAAAATTAACACTAATTTATAAAATAATACGTCATAACTTAAAAGAACACGCTCAAATTAATTCGTTAGAATGTTTAATCAGTTTATGGAAACTTAAACCCGTAAAACTGAAGTCCGTTCCAGTTAAGTCAACTTAAACAACGCTTCTAGCCACTTCGAGAAACTCCCAAGAGCGGCAAAGTGTCCGCGACACGTCGATACGAACGTATTCCACTTTATGGCGATACTGTGTCCCAGGCGAGTGGTTCTGCTACAACCTGGCGTTGGAACAGATTCCTCGGATTTAGGTCTGATCCGATTTGTATGGACCATTGCTATCTATGTTACGGTTCAGGTAAAGGTAATAAAAAATGGTTGAAGGTGCTTGTTTTCATAATTAAGTTGCAATATAAATTTTAAGACATTTGCGTTCCATTTTACACATTTAAAATAATTTAACGGGTCACGGTGATTCAGTCAGCTTGTGACCACGGTTGGTGCAAGCTAACCGAAACGTCGTGCAGTAAGTAGTTCGTATTTACTACTAAATAAAAATGGTGTCGTTTTTTGACCCGTTAAATTATTTTAAATTATTAAATTGCAATGTTCAACCAAGAGGTTGCAAGTTAAATGAAAGCTTGAAAAATTTGGTTATCTTAGTAATATTAAAATAAAAATCAAATAGACGAATCATTTTTCAAAAAATGGATGGATGTCTATACTTATGTTTGTTACTCTTTTACGCAAAAACTGCCGAACAGATTTATGTGAAATTTAGAAAACGAAGAGATGACATACTAAATTAACATAAAAGGATATTTCCAAAAAATGCGGGCGAAGACGCAGGCAATAGCTAGTATTATTATAAACGCGACAGTTTGTATGGATAAATAAATATTGGACAACATTGAATCATTAGATCGACCCTTAATGGTGATGATTCTGAGTTTTGGAAAGCTGTTGCTCAGGACCTAGAGCTTAAATTGAAACGGGCACTAGAGGAAACTAAATATCTGAAAGATGAAAATAGCCAACTCCTAAAGGAACGAGATGAGAATGAAGAAGAATCTATTCAAATTATCCAACACAATAATAAATTAAAGTGTGAACTCAAGGAATTGCATTCCCAACTCCTGGATGTGACTGGACAACGGGATCAGTTACTCATTACTATCAACAATTTTGACCAATGCTGTATCACCTACGAGCGGGCCCTAGTACGTATTCAGGAGCTTGAAGTGGAGCTGCAGGACGCCAACAAACTCTTGCAGCAGTATGAAGAAGAGAAACGGTGTCAAGAGGCCTCACATGTAAACAGTTTATACGAACAGCTGATTGATTCACCGGGGGGGCATGTGGAGTCTTTAGGTCGCATTTCTTGTATTGATAGGACTAGGAAACATTTTAATAGTAACAACAAAATTAGGAAATATGTTAAAATCACTAAGTTTATAAATAGGACAGAAAAATTGATCAAAAAGCAAAAATGTTTTCACAAAAATGTATCTCTAAGAAAACAAAGGCTAGATCTATTTGATACTGTAGAATTATATAGTAAAAAGTTAGATGAAAGTAGGCTTAGGCATGAAAAAGATATTCAGGGGCTGCAGGCTGATATGTCACGGTTGCATGAGTCCTTAAAAACCATGACTGGCAACTACAACTCTGCCCAGGCACAACTTAATGAGCACATTCTTGCTACAAATAAACTAATAGACTCTTGTAGCTGTAACCAAAATTTTAGTGACGTGGACCAGCACCAAACTGATGACAGCCAGCACCCTCTGTCACACAACATAAAAGATCTGTCTAGCACTAAATTAAATAGTAAAAATGTCATACTATTCTCTGATAGAATTGGAGTTGGCTATGGGTCTATTCTCAATGAAAAATTGAAATGCAATGTTATTAATTATTGCTTACCAGAGACACCATTTTTGGAAATATGTATGAAAATAAAAAAATGTAGTTATAATAAGGACTCAATAATTATAATTATGATGGCAGAAGGCTTACATACTTGCAAAAGAGACATTTTAAGAGGTTTTTCAATACTTTTAGAACTTGATGTAAAAAAAGTATTTTTGTGTGCCTTTCCTTTTTGTAAATATTACACTTCTAACCAGAACAACTGTATTCACATATTGAATACTCAATTATACAATTTGTCATACAGTCATAGCGACAATTTTGTGTTTTTTGACACAAATAAATTTATTAATAATAGATTAATGACTGGCAAAAGTTTTTATTTGCCTTATAAATTTAAAAAACAATTGGCTAGCTTGTTAGCCTACAATATAAATATTATATTTAATCAGACATTGGAACTCGTTCCAAATAATTTAAATGCTTGCTTAAGACAATAGAGGACCACTCTAGCAAACATGTGACCAAGGAAAAGTCCAATTACCTAAATATTATTCATCAAAATATACAGGGCTTTTCTGGTAAAGAATTAGAAATAGAGATATTTTTAGAAGCAGAGAATGTTCATGTCTTGTGTATTACTGAGCACTGGTTGAAACAGTATGAATTAATGATTAGTATTCCCAATTATAAAGTTAGTAGTTTTTTTACCCGAAAATCCGCGATAAGAGGCGGATCACTCATATTAGTACGTAAGGCCCTTAAGTCTAAAGAACGAAAAGATGTCGTTTCTCTTTCGATTGAACGAACAATTGAGTTAGCATGTACAGAGACAGAGCAACATATTATTTTATGTGTATACAGACCCCCCTCATCTAATTACATGATCTTTGAGTCTGTCATGGAAGATGTTTTAAAAAAACTTTCTCAATCAAATAAAAAAATCATAGTGTGCGGAGATTTCAATGTCAACATATTAGATACGACTCAAAACTCAACAAGGTTTCTGAATCTTTTTAATTCATTTAATTTGCAACAACTTTTTAACGAACCTACCAGAGTTACTCCCACAACAGCAACTTGTTTAGACAATATTTTTTGCAATTGTGTTGTGTTGAAAAAATCAATCATTAACTTTATAAATTCAGATCATTCTGGTCAATTAGCTGTTTTTGAACACCGATATGCCCCCTCTTCGTTAAGTATTGTTTGTAGACCAGTCACCGCATCGCGTGTAGACAGATTTAGAGAAAAAGTTTCTAATAAAGTATCTTTTCTAAGTTTCCATGGTAACAATGTTGATCAACTATATGGAAACCTATTTAATATAATTGAAAATGAAGTTCGTGAGATTTTTACGAAAAAAACAATTAAAATCAGTAGCACTAAATCAAAATTTTGTGAATGGGCTACAACAGGTATATATAAAAGTAGAAGAAAATTGTTTGAATTGTATGAAATAAAGGCGAACTCAACCGATCCTTCATTAATAGATTATGTTAGGAAATACTCAAAAATATTTAAGCAGGTATGTTTATTTGCGAAATGTAACTATTTGAAAGGAAAAATAATATCTGCTCCTAACAAAAGTAAAGCAACATGGAACGTTATAAACAAAGAGACTTGTAAAAACAAAACACAAATTAACAAGTTATCTCTCAAATTAGACAATAGGCGTTTTGATTCCGATTCAGATGTTGCAAATGTATTCGAATCTTTCTTCACAAATATACCTGTCACTACGACGAGTAGCTTAAACTCCAGCCCCCGTCTTGCCGAGTCTCTCCTGAAATCTCATGTAGATAAGTGTCAAGCTGATTTTAACTTTACTCATATTTGTCCTGCGGAAATTATAAAGAGTTTTAAGAGTTTAAGTATGAAAAAAACTGAGGATTTATGGGGCATTTCCATTGATATACTCAAAAACATAATTCATGGAATTGCACCTTATTTATCCTTCATATTTAATAAATGTATTGACGCTGGTGAATTTCCTAATTTAATGAAATTAAGTAAAATTATTCCACTTTATAAATCAGGCGATAAAAGTGATCCGTCTAACTTTAGACCAATTTCCATATTACCAGCACTTAGCAAAATCTTTGAAAAAATTATTTTCAATCAATTATTAGCTCATCTTACAGTTAATGCTCTGTTACATAGTAAGCAATTTGGATTCACTAAAGGTAGATCTACTACGGACGCAGGTGTGGCACTTATCAAACATGTTTTCAATGCTTGGGAGAGAAAACAGGACGCCATTGGAGTTTTTTGTGATCTGTCAAAGGCATTTGATTGCGTTGATCACCAAACGTTGCTGATGAAGTTGAGGCATTATGGTGTTGTAAGCACTTCACTGAGTCTTCTACAGTCTTACCTTTCTGACAGAACTCAAAGGGTCAATGTGAATGGAACTAACTCTTCTGGTGCACCTCTAGCGATGGGAGTGCCCCAGGGCTCAATATTGGGACCTCTGTTGTTCCTTATTTATATTAACGACCTTCCTTACTTTGCGAAGGATCTCTGTGAGATTGTGTTATTTGCTGATGACACTTCTCTCATCTTCAAAGTTGATAGATGTAAAGAATCATTTGAAGATGTAAATAGTTCTCTCTCACAAGTGCTACATTGGTTCACGAATAATAATCTCCTGCTTAACACTAAGAAAACGAAATGTGTCAAATTTACAATGCCGAATGTTAAAAAAGTCAACATCAAATTGTCCATGAATGGTGAACCTATTGAAATAATTAATTCTACAGTATTTCTCGGCATTACATTAGACTCTAAATTGCAATGGGGACCCCATATTGTTGCCCTGGCAGGAAGGCTTAGTTCAGCTCCATACGCTGTAAGAAAAATTCGTAATTTGACTGATATTGAGACTGCAAGACTGGTTTATTTCAGTTACTTCCATAGTGTTATGTCATATGGTCTCCTTTTGTGGGGAACAGCTGCTGACATTCAGACTATTTTTGTTTTACAGAAGAGGGCTATCCGCGCCATATATGGTCTTAAATCACGGGATTCTCTCAGAGACTTATTTAAAGAAATTAACATACTTACCGTTGCATCTCAATACATTTTTGATTGTATTATGTATGTACGCAAAAATTATAATCTACTTTTTAAAAAATCTGACTTCCATAACTTTAACACTAGAAATAAACACAAGCTTGCTGTTCCATATCTAAGACTACATAAGATAAGTAATTCCTTTGTGGGTTTAAGCGTTAAATTATTTAACAAGTTACCTGAAAATGTTATCCAGTTGCCCATGCATAGATTTAAGTCTCATGTTAAAAATTGTTTAATAAAAAAGGGCTACTACAAAATTGATGATTATTTAAATGACAAAAATGTATGGGTCTAGAATAACTTAATTCTTTGAAATCTTACTATAGCTTTGTATACTTTATTTAAGTACCTAGTTTAAGGACACATTGTTATATTTGAAAAGAGTAAGTGTCGAGTTTCTTGCCGGTTCTTCTCGACATGATCAACATTCCGAACACGGCGGTAGAATACTTTATTTGTACTGACTATTCATAAGTGCTTTTGTGAAGCTTACATGAATAAAGATATTTTCTATTAATGGGAAGCCGTTGGTCCTGCTAAGGTCCAAATAGGTCTGGTTTCAATAACAAGGGTTAATGATGTCAGTTGTCAATCGCTCCAATGTAAGAAGTAGATTTAGCCATATCAAACCTCGGACCCCGTAATTGATGTTCGCCAGGAAAAAGAAAAGAAAGGTTACCTACCTCAAGATGAGAGAGGTAGGGCATAGCGCCCGACTGGTGACATACCTCCACCTTACAGAAGACCGCAGTCAAATATATATAAAAACAAAAAGATGATCCTTCCAAATTGTTTGGTTAAAATCTTAGGTTCATTATAAATAACTTGAACAATTCCAAACATTGCAGTGTTTATAAGATATTCCGTTTTTATGAGGCGCTAATAATGGCACCTTGGCAAGGTCACGGGTCTTTACCTGTTTTTGCAGAGTTCAAGAACAAGGAAAACATTAAACGATCATCATGAT
Source organism: Glyphodes pyloalis (assembly GCA_037074685.1). Taxonomy (NCBI): domain Eukaryota; kingdom Metazoa; phylum Arthropoda; class Insecta; order Lepidoptera; family Crambidae; genus Glyphodes; species Glyphodes pyloalis. The sequence continues at coordinate 545,894 of JAYKKO010000030.1, read as the reverse complement.
ACAAAGAGCAACATACCGATAACTTACCCAAAACTGACATTTTCCAACGAAAATAAGACTTCGTACGCTTCTGATTAAGTCTAAAATTGTCGGTGAAGATCTACCGCATTATTATGTGTCGTAAAATAAAACATCGTTGAAGGAATAAGGATAAGATGTTTAATAACAAAATTAATCATTTTCGAAAAGTGTCAGAGTTGAAGAGTTTTTGTTACTGGTGCGTTTGTTTTTTTAGGGTCTTTGCATTAAAATAAACAAGAATATGTTTTATTTCAACATCTTGGACTTTTAAGGAAATAATCGAAACAGCTCGTACTGTGTAAAATAGTCAATTGACTGAGCCAAAGTAACAAAAGCAAGAAGCAGAATATGTAAAAATAATTGAGAATAAATCTTAACTAGAATATTAAATTATGTATGTATTGACGACCGCGGTGGCGCAGTAACTAAGGTAGGCGGCCAAAGCGCGAAAGGTCCCGGGTTCGATTCCTGGTCGGGTCAATTTGGAATATGAGCTTTTCTAAATTGACTTGAATCTGGATGTGCTGGGATGACGCCCCCAGTCAGTATCCGTCGTCTGGTACTCATAGTATAAGGGAAAACCTTAGTTTGAGACCAGGTGATTGATATGATTGTCTGGGGCATTTATTATTATTTATTATTATTATATTATGTAATTACTTCGTATTAAATTATAAGTATGTACATTTTAAGACTTAATACAGCCTGGGCATCCTACTAAATTGTAAACGCGAAAGTTTGTTACTTTGTATGGAGGTAATGAATGTTTGTTTCTCTTTCACGCTTAACCTACTGATTGGATTTTTATAAAATTGGGTATAAACATAGCTGATATACTATGTTAAAATATGGGATACTTTGCATATCGAAATAACGCGAACGAAGTCGCGGCCAAAAACTAGTAAGAATTAATATCGAACTGGAAGTGTTTCTTCGTTTAGGGAACATAATAATTTAAGTTTGGAACTAATTAGAAGTACCTATTCTATTTATGGTATCCTCCAAATTGTTATTCCATCCAATCTTACTATCACTATATAGTACGAGTATTTAAACAAAGTCGCTTTTTCTATGATCTCTACGTACGCTTAAATCTTTAAAACTACGCAACGGATTTTGATGCGGTTTTTTAATAAAGTCAAAGTCAATCTTTTTTATTCACATAGATTACATTAGTAATACTTATGAATAGTCTGTATATAAAGCAAATAAAGCTACCTCCGGTTACCTACACTACAGAGAAGATACCAGCAAGAAACTCAGTAGTCAATAGATAGAGTGATTCAAGAGGAAGGTTTATCGTTCACAGTTTTTTCTGTAGAGTATTTAGTATCAGCATTGCATCCGAGCGAAGCTGGGGCGGGTTGCGAGTCTAACTATAAAATAACAGAGATAGCATATCTCTTGCATTTATCACTTCATCCGACCGAACATTTATCCAGAATAAACGCTAAAGAACAAGTAGGCTTAAAGCACCATCCACTATCACCAGGCAAACGAATCTAAGCTTTATACCAAAGATATAGAGATGGTGTTAATAGTAGAGCAAGTCATGGGAGTCTTGGAGCGTATCGGTGGGAGCCGGCGTAACAATGATTGTCGGAATGTGAGGAAAAAATGGTCAGGTGTGAGGCGAGCTCACTGACAAACGTTCCGAACTTGCTTCAAAAGCACAGTGGTTAAAGTGCGAAAGTTTCCAGATTCGATTCTCTGTTAGGTTGATTTGGGCAAAGGCTTTTATTATTTGGCTTGTGTCTGGGCGTTCTAGGACAACCCTAGTGTCTATGGTACTTATGATGCAAGAGAAAACCTAAGTTTGAGCTCATTTGGTTGGTGTGTTCGTCTGGCGCATTTATCATTTATATATATTTAATAATCCTATAATCACTACATAGTATAAAACAAAGTCGCTTATTCTGTATGCCCTATGTGTGCATGCAAAGATGTTTAAAACTATGTAACGGATTTTATGCGTTTTTTTTATAGATAGATAGATGTATGAAGAAGTTTTATGAATATGTATCCATAGAATGAATATACAGAAAAGCCGAAAGCTTCATTTGTATTTACTTCACCTGTGCGAAGCCGGGGCGGGTAGCTAGTCCTTAGGTTTTGTCCACTATTAACGACCATAATTTGAACCTAACTCCCTTGAAGTAAGAATCAAAACCAATGAAAAATAGTAACACGCTCTGCTGTATAAAGGATTAACCTTTTGAACACGGAAGAATTGCAAAAAAACGAGTAAGTATCGAGATATTCCATTAATCGATGTCATCTTGCGAGTGCTAAAGAATAAAGTGCTCATCGATTATCTGAACAAATAAAGACAGCTCTCAGGTCTCGAGAGCGTAGGTAAATGTGCAAAAATAAACTTAATCCTCGATAATATTTTTATGTCAGAACACATCATACTTAAGTAGGTTTCTCAAGATAAATCCAATGAAAAAAGTGCATTTATTAGAATGTTCTCGCAGCGGTTTGACTGTCGGTACTGACTAACAACCAATTTATTAAAATAGGACGCAATAATTAATACAATAATGTATTTTATTAATTTGATAACCAATAATATAATGTTAATGTTAATTGAATGAAATTGATTATGATATTTAATATGATTCTTCTTTATTTGTAATATTACCTAATGTATTTTTAGAGAGGTAGGGCATTGCGATTTATCGTTCGAATTGGAGCAGCCCGACTGGTGAAATACCTCCACCTTACAGAAGACCGCAGCCAAATAACAATCACTTCTGTGTTGTTGTGTTCCTGCGTGTGAGTAAGGTTTCCAGAGCTCCTGGGGGGTGCTACATTAGTAGCAGGGGTCAAGCCTTCAAGGTAAGCGCGACAAGTCCAGTAACAGATTTATGATACTGTACTTGTCGCCCTTAAGCTAGGACCTCATTACCACTTAACATCAGGTGGGATGAGGTCAATCTTGAAGTGTAATATAAAAAATAAAAAAAATGTATGAATATAATGTTGAAATAAGTGATATCTAACTATCTATCTATTGGAAGGCCATTTCACTTGTTTTCTGTGCGACTGCCGTATAATCGAATTAAAATGTTAACACATTATGTTAATAATAGATTTGTACGTTAAAGCGGTGACAATTTGTTTTAACTGACGTCATGATTAAAAAAGTACGATAATAATGAGTGCGGAATTACCAATTAACTATCTGTACTCTGGTACACAGTATGACTTTGTATCGTTCTTATGTAGTGCGCATAAGAACTATAATGCAAGTGTTTACCTTAACCTGTTGACCGTACATACATAAATTGCAGAGTTCGCCGCAAAAGTCCTAGAACCATCCTCGTACTTCAAAGAATATTATAAAACAAATAGCGGCATCGGTCCAGCTGTTTTCAAGATTCGCTTAGCAACGTATTTAACGATTCATTTTCATATTAAAGATGATTTTAATATTGTATCTTACGCGCAGAAAAATTCTAAACAAATTGAAGTTGCAAAACGCAGTCACTTTCAAATCGCCATTTCCAACGCGATGAGCAAAATGGAATCAATCACAAGTTCAACGGTTAAAAGACGTTATCAATCAAACGAATGAGACGTGTCCACAGCACAATCCTTTGAAGTTTCGGTGAGGAATACTAAAAAGTGCGACGGAGAGGCCGATGTTGAAAAGAGACGCAAGATAATGACAGTCGACCGCGCTTCCTGTTGAGGTGAGGGTGATCCTGGGACAACAAAGGAAACATACAAGTGCCAGCGAGACAGAGAAGGTAAACTTAAAATAACTGACAATTAGAATGTAAGCCTTACGCGTTCGTTTTTAGGTTCTCGTACTTAAAGCGTAGAAACGGGACCCTATTACTAAGACTTCGCTGTCTGTCTGTCACCAGGCTGTATTTCAAGAAGCTAGAGAGTTGAAAGTAAAAGCAAAATAATATAGTTATTTAAGCGGGGCTCCCATACGACAAACATGATTTTTTTGCTGTTTTTGCTCTATATTAATAAAAACTGTCGTTAGATGTTTGAAATATTCACAGAAGTTGTATATTTACTCAAAAAATAAATAATCTACTATATTAAAATATGTCGGGTTTTCCTTCATGACGCTATAACTCCAGAACGCACGAACCGATTTCCACGATTTTGCACTCGTTGGAAATGTCTCGGGCTCCGTGAGGTTTATAGTGTAGACAATTCATAAAAAAATTCAACAGAAAAGCGGGAAAATCCTCTAAGGCGAAACGAAGTTCGCCGGGACCGCTAGTTGTGTATAATATTCAACAATATACACAATAATGGTACGGAGCCGAGTACGACTGGCACTTAGCCGGTTTATCTACTTAGTATTTTAACTCTCTAGCTATCACGGTTCTTGAGATACAGCCTGATGACGGACAGACAGCAAAGTCTTAGTAATAATCCCGTTTTCACCCTTTGGGTGCGGAATCCTAAAAAATCAAACGAACCATTTAAATCATGTGTTTAGAAAGCCAAAAGTAACAGAAAACCCCTGTGCATAAACGAATTAAATTAAATTCTCAGTCATGCAAAATAATCCAGCAATATCACAAAGACTTCGTTTCGGCCATAAAATGTTTATCGAACGAATTAAATTTACCTATTATTGTAATTTGATCGGATAACGTCATTCGTTTTAAGTCTACCTAAAACTCTTTTTAATCGACATTACATAACAAGTAACATCCAATTGAGTCACTTGAACTGACTAAATTTGTTAGTTATTTTGTTCGTATTAATTAGTAATTCTTTGTCAAGTACTTTAGTTTTATTTATTCGATTTCGTTGAACGCCACTCGAAGATATTTCGAGTTTGTTTCCCGGAAATTCATTCAGATCGTGCCAGAACCGTTTGTATTAAATATATTCGACGAAACATATTAACGTATTAAATATATTTTAATTCTAATAAATGGTAATCGTACATCTTGTGAGAGTCTATAGTCTCAAAACATTTTTAATCGATTTAAATCAAAGACAACATCACATACATTGCTCTGATTCTGTGTAGCTTAAACACTTGTGTTACAGAAATCAGAAATAAAAAAAAATGATCGAAGATTTTAATAACTAGAACACATATTATGCCAAGGTTATTTTCAAGAGCATCCAAAATTGTCTGTTTCTGTGTCAATGCTAGGTCATAGACTCTTTATGGCAGAAAAAAAAACTTCGTCATCTAAACAGCTTAACGGAATTTAACCTTCATATTAATACTGACCATTTGTCGATAATTTATTTAAAAGTAACACTAAAAATATTTTATTTTAACCTAAAACCGTAACCTAACTTTTAGGATAAAACAACTAAGATACACTAAGCCCTCAAAGTAAATCAAATTTATATCTATGCATATAAACCCCAGAAATATGGGCATCAGATACTTCAGTCCTTTAATGTAGTTCTCAAATATTAGTAATTAAGTTAAAATAATTTTCGTTAAGGAACGTCGTCGTCCAAATTGTATACGGTTGTGAGAGACGCACTGGATAGAAACCGGTGGAGGCAGATCGTCCGTTCCAGATGCAACCTACATGCTGACAACGATCCTCAGGTATGAGGGACCGACCAAGAGAGAGAGAAGATTCGTTAAACCCTCAAACCTTAAATATAAAGTCCAATTTACATGCCTTGGCAACCTTAAGGTGACACTTAGTTTTAACTCATATTTTTTTTTGCCATGGTGGTTATCCCAATAAATAAAAAAACGTTAACACCACGGACCAAATCTGTCATAAAATTATTAAAATTTGTTTACTTGTTTTCTAATACCCAAGACTCAGGTAAATAAGTTCCGCTTGTCCCAGCCTATATCGTGTTATCGCTTTACTTATTTATACTCTGTATGAATTTTGAACAAAACTTTACTTAATCCTTAAACGGCAGATTAACCTCTAAAGGTCATTTCGCCTTCTTTCCTAAACGCAATACCTACAGTTGGATCATAGCTCTGAATCAGCCTTAATCCCAGTTCATCCTCAGTACAGCTTTAAGAAGCCTCACTAATCTGCAAACACTGCCTGACCTTGCTCTTGAATGCTGCGCAGTAGCACTAATCTCGCTAACGTCACAGACATGTACACATCATCACACTAAACCTGTCAACCATGAGTGATCCGACCCTTTAAACGGTTGTTCGCAAACAAAACCGTCAAAACATGGTACTGTTTTTTTATATATATTGCACTTGATTGACCTCATCCCTCCTGATGTTAAGTGGTAACGAGGTCCTAGCTTAAGGGCGTCAAGTACAGCATAATAAAGCTGTTGCTAGACTTGTCGCCTTTACCTTGAAGGCTTGACCCCTGCTGCTAATGAAACATACCCCAAAAGCTCTGGAAACCTTACTCACACTCAGTTACTTCATAAAGGAATATTCTTGGTCGAAAATTTCAAACGGCTTCAGTTTGCTCATAACTTTTGTTAAGTGCATTCGGAAGCTGCAAAATTCAGTGTACCTCACAGATATAACTCAAAAGACCTAACAGTTTGCCTGAAATGTAACTGACACACCTACAATAAGAATTCGTTTATTACTTTAATTAGCTACAGAAAGATTCTGAAGAAACGTTGTATGTGTTATAAAAATATCATTATTATTACTTCGTGTTTTATTTGAATACATAAGTTTTTTTTATAATAAAAATACAAAGCAGGATAAGTCTTTGCAATTTAATAAACACGTCGTCAAATCAAAAGTTTACGAAGATAATGCTTTCACTATCTCAGCTTGACCTCTGCTTGATCTCGCAATGTCTTTGGCTAGAAATAAATTGACTTTAATTCGCGGTTACTCTTTCTTATTACGACTTCACTTTCATTGTTATTATATTATTATTAAGGTAACCAATTTATTTACTAACAAATTATGCAAAACTAACAGTTCAAACATCGCTCACTTCATAATCACAAGTTATGAAATGCGTCATCCTTATTTATTTTAATTTTGTAAAAGTTCCATCATTTGTTTGATGTATAATTGACTCATGTTTGTAATTAAAAACTGTGCCATCAGTTATTTTTGATCACCGCAAAACTATTTTGAATGCTACTGCACATAATTATATTGTTCATAATGTTGTCACAAGAACATGCGATTTTTTAAACTGTAGTATCCAAATCAAATTCGTATATATTTGGTCATTCGCTTTTATATTAGTGACAATCAAGATGACCTACAACTAGTCTCTTTGTTTCTTTATAAAGAACACAATTTACAGATTCCAACTGCTCTACATACGCATAATAATAAGCAGATTCGTTTTCTCTAAGATTGTTTCAGATAATTCTATCATTACACGAATCTTGGCGCATGACAGACGAGCCACGAAATGAAAGTCAGATACTAAGAGAACGTCTCTGCTATTGATAGCACTCCTTTCTCCCAAAGTTAGTGAATCTTTTCTTAAATTTTGATAATCAATAGTTTTACATCTTTTGTGTTTATTATTTTCATTGTTGCCTCTCAATCATCATTGAACTTAACATGCGTTTAGAGATATCAGAAATATTTGTTGAACAGGTCAAGTCAACTAAATTCTTGAAATAAGGTACGTAAAATAATTTTATGTAATATTCGAGCGCAAACTTCAATAAATGTTAGGAAAACAGAATGCATCTTCAATGTTATGTCATTACTAAATTCATCAACTTGGAGAAAGGAACCAAACTTTGATCCAAACATAATTTTCTATTGAAATTATTAGTACACCGCAACATCATGATCAATTCAGTCAGAGAACGATCACCGTGGAAGATAGTTTTGCTACAAAATATAAAATGTACATTTTGTGAATCTTCTAAGATTATAGCACTTACAATAAACGATGGTAATAAAACAAAGAAGTTGTTAATGCTCACTAAATAACAGAGCATAGAAAAGAATCGTAACCGTGAAGAAATATGAATATTACCAACAACCAAATTTATTTTCTTTTTCATCTGTTGTCACAAAATACAAAACGAATTAGTTCCATATTAGTCTAAAATCAACCGAATCGGAAATCTATTAAATATTTAAATTAATATTGGTAATCAAAAGAGCTCTCAAATGAAATTAATTTATTCGCAGCTTAATATTATTACTCTTCTTGGTAGATTCACCTTGAACCATTTACGCAACAATATTACCGTTTTCAACATTTATGGATATGTCATTTTTATAAAACATAAACGCTAGTGAATAACATCATAATTATCAAACACATTTACATTGAATAGTGAATCGGTAATGACAGCTCAGTTGCTATTTACAGTTCGCTACAGATAATGCTCCTAATTATAATTTTCCCTTCGTATTTCTATTTGCAGTAACTTTGCACGGTTTATCAAGCAGAATATCTTTGAAGATGTCGAAATGCAATCATTATGCCGTGTCTTGCAATATTTATTGCGCGGTCTGCTAAGCAAACGTTGCACACAACAGGTGAACAGACCACTAGTAAGGAGCACAGTTATCATTAAGAGCAGATAGCCTGTCAATTAATTGTTGACCTATTTATCAGAGAGATAGCGAATATATCGGCACGCAATTACAAAGTGGACGCAGATGGCAACGCGTGACCTGTCGGAGGCTATCGCTTGTGTTTATTATTTTATCGACATGATTGATGACCTAATAAGGAAACAAGTGCGACTTACCTCTAGCCCAGCCGGTGAGCACATTGCCGAGGTACGCCACTTTGTAGACGGGGTCTGGTTCGCTGATGCGGACGCTGTTGGTGCGCCGGAGCAGCTTGCCCAGGCCGCGGGACAGGCGGCCGATCGCACGGGCCGTGAAGTCTTTACCGGTCACTCCGTCAGCCAAGCTCACTTCACCCGGGAGGATCGACTTGCTCTGCCCGTTCTCCTGCACTTTGTGGCTGATCAGTCGCGGCATCGTTATCGGCATAGACTTCTTCCTCTCCGGCGTCAGCGTCTTCGCCTGATTCACGCTATAAACGTTGCAGTTTTTCTTAAAGCTCTGATTGTTTACATCTTTGGTTTCCTCGTTCTCAGTCTTATCTGACTTATCGTCAGTCTTGAAAGTCAGCCGGCCGTTGAGGTTCTCGCTCAAAGAGTTGTTGTTTATGTTATCCCCTTGGTCACTGAAGCGCCGCTCGGTGCTGTAATGCCGCTTCATCAGTGAGGGGTTTCTGAGGAGAATACTTGTTTCGCTGGAGCTCCTGTTCTTGAGGATATGTATTTTTTTGACGCGAGAAACGGCGTAGTCGACCTCATCGGCGCTCACCGTCCTCTCGGTCTTCCCTTCCTCGTCCAGGAAGCGCACTCGCAGCCCGTTAGGCTTAATGTCGGCGCTCAATGTTTTTTCCGCGTCTTGCAGACGGTCCGGTTGACTTTTTGCGCCAGTGTCTAAGCACTGGCGCTCGTTTTCACTGAGTGTTCCGCGAGCCATTCTTCTCTATTACAATTTAATTTTTTTATTCGAATCCAATCACATCGCGGACATGGATTCTTGTGAAACAGTAGCTTCAAACGTCTGTTCTACAACACTGTACTCACTTCCCTCCACAAAACACACACAGAGTAGTACACTCGTCCATTAAAGAACGACACCGGTTTGGAATGTAGCCTTCTCTACACTTACTCAATGCACTTGTCCGTTTAAAGGAGAAACTGTTCACTTAAACTGGTTTTTGTTAGAAATATTTTTATAGCACGTTGATGCTCTACGAATGTATGAGCTTGTGTTTGTATTTTGTAGTGTAACACAGTCACATATGTCACAATTTCGGATGTTTGCGTAGGAGCGTTCGCGACGCGTGCGCTCTGCGCGGGGCACTGCGGGGCAATGGCGGCGCGTGAGGTGCGCCCGCGCCGCTCGCTTGATCCCGACTTTGATTTAATGATCCAATAACTAGTATTGTGGCGTTAATCGGCCCGTTGCACCGCTCTGTGGACAACAACACACAGTTTTTAGTTTTATATTCTTACAACGGTTCTTCTTCTGATAGGTATTTTATTTGCGTTATAAATAATTAATAACGTATCAGTGAACTGGTGTGCTATGAAATTTTATCATTTCATTCAATACAAAAATATCAATTAGGTACTATTTGATTTGATAAGTAACTTATGAGCATTAAGAGTTTGCAATCAGATAATAATTGCAAGCAATTATACATGTGTATTGGAATTTTTGTGTTCCCAAAACAAAGCAGTCACTTGTTTTAGGAAGGCAGTTCAAATTAGCATAAACAATAAAGACAATTACAACAAATACCTACCTATTTTCATTATTTGGAATCGAAAATAATGACTCGTTTCTTGTTACTTAGACAGGTTGGGCACTTCCTTGTTAATAAAATAAAAATTTGGCTTTACTCAAAATTAAGATACCTACCTATCAGCGAAATGTGTAGGTAGGTATAATCAATGTGTGCATGAGTTCGCAATATTTTCAAGTTGACTTTGGGCGTAAATACCTAAATTTTCATGAAGCACTATTTGTACGTACGTGAAATCAGTAACGTAATTTAAGCTTACAAGATCAGTTAAGATATTGTAACATTAATAGGTTTCACAACTCTACATTGTTAAGATTCTATAATGGCTTAAATTTTCTCCCCGTTTTAGCCAAAACCTGCCTGCAACTGTATAAAGGTACATTTTCTTATTTTTTTATGAGCTATCTCATAATCCAAAAGATTATATTTTTACTAAAATTAGCATCACAGTGATACCGTTTATTGAATAAAGAATTAAAAAAAAAATAGCTCGAAACTACAAAAAATCGCAATTACACGGGGTATTAGCGGGCACGCCTAGATGGCAGGTATCAAAAAAAAAATTACTGCCACCTTTCGGGCCATCCTGTATATATGGCATATTAAAATTAGACTGTATTAACAATCCTTGTATTTCAGAAGTGGACATAGTAACCTTCTCATGTGATGCCCCAAAACGAATTGTGTGCGGAAGCAAACGTCTGAGGTGACCAAAACAAATCAGTACCATGAAAAAATGTAATTGTTTGTATAACTTGACAATGAGAAACACCATCTGCGATTTCGGAATCTTTTCTTAGAGTTTGCAAGGCTTTTACACATTGGATATTCCGTTTACTACAATATAATTATTCTAAGTTAGTGATAGGTACCTGTCGATGCAAAGAAAAGTAGGTATCGATAAAATTAAATACTTTTAAGCAAATTACTTACCATTTTTTTATAGATCGATTTGATTAAATGAAGAAGATTTGTATTAAAAAGTGTTTTTGCTTATGATATGAATAGGTACAGACGATGTCATTTTAAGGTAAACACTTGCAGTGTAATATATATATATATTTTTTATATTACACTTCAAGATTGACCTCCTGAAGAGTGGTAATGAGGTCCTAGCTTAAGGGCAATAAGTACAGCATAATAAAAATGTTACTGGACGTGTCGTCCTTACCTTGAAGGCTTGACCCCTGTTACTAATGTAGCACCCCCAAGAGCTCTGGAAACCTTACTCACAAGCACACAACAACACAGAAGTGATTGTTATTTGGCTGCGGTCTTCTGTAAGGTGGAGGTATTTCACCAGTCGGGCTGCTCCAGTTCGAGCGATAAATCGCTATGCCCTACCTCTTCTTATGGCCATGACACAAGGACAGTATAAAATTCATAGTCGATCGCGCTTTTGACTGTAGGTACTGCAGTATATTCAATTGGAATAAAAAAACAATCTTTGTTGGGACTCCATAGATTGCCGCCTTTTGTTTCTGACCTACACCTATATTAAAGACTGACATTACACCTATACCAAATTTCATCAAAATCTGTTTAGTAGTTTAGGCGTGGAAGCTGGACAAACAGACAGAGAGTTATTTTCGCATTTATAATAGTAGTATGGATTTAGTTATCTATGTTTATGTATATATAATAGTTACTGCAATGTATATATAATGTTTTGTTTATTGTTGTTTTCATAATGTTTTTTTTATTCCTTAACCACTTTTTCACCATTATTGTATTTATATATGTCGCAGTCATCTGGTTGAAACAGCTATTTGATTGAATCACTAGCGTGTTTATTAAATGACGACGTTTAATTGAATGACTAGGCCGAACGTTGAATGAATAAGACTCACTGAACGTCCAACAAGTTAGCGGATTGTAACATAGCCCTTTGAACATAGCGGACGTAATCAGTCAGGTGATTGTAATTTTGGAAAGTTATTTGTCTGGCAGGAAGGTTGTGTTTGTAGGGAGAGATGGCTGTTTCCGGCGTGCTGACGTTGAATCTGGTGTTCCACAGGGGTCTGTGTTAGGGCCCCTCTTGTGGAACATCGGCTACGACTGGGTTTTGCGAGAAATTCTTCTCCCGGGCATGAACCTCATTTGCTATGCGGATGACACTCTAGTCACGGCCCGAGGAAGAAACTATGACGAGGTCACATTTCGTGCAGCTGCTGGTGGGACTCTTATGGCAGAGCGCATAGGCCGCCTAGGTCTCGGAGTCGCGCTTGAAAAAACCAAGGCCATCTACTTCTATGGGCCTCGACAGCGCCGTCCCCCCTCAGACGCTCACATTGTCGTCGGGGGTGTGACCATTCGGGTGGAGGCTGAGACGAAATATCTGGGTATAATGTTGGATGCGCGGTGGACCTTCGAGCCCCATTTTAAAGGGCTTTCACAACGCCTTCTCGGGGCCGCGGGTGCGCTTGGACGCCTCCTCCCAAACTTAGGCGGACCGAGGGCCAAATGCCGACGGCTCTACGCCGGAATCCTCAAGAGCATGGCCCTCTACGGCGCCCCCATCTGGGCAGGTGTCCTTCACCGGCGAAAAAACGCAGCCTACTTGCGGCGGCCACAGAGGGCCATTGCTCAGAGAGTGGCCCACTCATATCGCACAGTGAGCTTCGATGCTGCTTGCGTCTTGGCTGGTACTCCGCCTTGGGCTCTTGAGGCAGGTGTGCAGGCCCATGTATACTGGCAAATATCAGAGAGGAGGGTACTTGGGGAACGACTCTCCCCAACTGAAATAACAGCGGTTCGCCGAGAGGCTCAGCAGGAGATGGTTTCATTGTGGGAGGTGCAGCTAAGGACGGCGCAATCGGGAAGGCGGATACTAGACGCCGTCGGACCGATTTTAAAAAGGTGGTTAGGGCGAGATCACGGATTTTTGTCCTTCCGATTGGTGCAGATGCTAACTGGGCATGGTTGTTTCGGAAAATACCTGCATCGAATTGGGCGGGAAGGGACGCCATCATGCCACTCCTGCATTGCGGCGGAAGACACAGCAGACCACACCCTGGGTGTGTGCCCGGCCTGGGTAAGTGAGCGGGCTGAATTAACCGCGTTTGTTGGTGGAGACTTCTCGCTTCCAAGCATGGTTGAAGCTATGCTTGGAGGCGAGGAGGCCTGGACGGCGATCGCTACCTTCTGCGAGCAAGTCATTTCACGGAAGGAGGCAGCGGAGAGGCAGCGAGAGGACGACCCTCAAGCACCACCTCACCGGAGACGCAGGAGGCTACGAGCAAGGCGCCGCCTTGCTCCTCCTGGTGGAGACCAGCTGACCGCGGGTGTGGGGACACCCCGGTTGGCCTTGCACGGTCCTCCGCAGATTCGCGGGAACGGCTTATCGCCTTCGGCCGTTCCCGCCAGTCCCCCGACCATCCAGGGGAGACTAGACGGAGCGGTCCCCTAGGGGGCAGCTATCGCCGACGGCGCTATGGCCGTTATGGTTCTTCAGTTTCCCATAGCGCTGTCACTGGGCGTTGAGAAGGTGGATGGGTTTTTTAGTTCGGGTAGTCCTCGCTCCTAGCGGGGGAGTCCCACACACGTCGCTGTCGTCCCCACGGCAGCGATATGGTACGAAAAGTATTTTCCCCATCTCAAAAAAAAAAAAAAGGTGATTTTAATTTAGTTCATTTTTTTTCCACTGCGGCGTTAGTGCTCATCAAAACAAAGATGGCGTCAAACAGCTGGTACAGATATAATCGAATAGCACTGTGTTGATAATTTTTAGAGTAACAGACTTATTCGTAAAAAAATATTTTTTAGCCTAATTGTCTTAAGACTTAAAATTGTTAAAACATATTAGAAAATCTTATTAAGGTGTGTTATGTCATGTCTGTCAGCTATATCCCATTCAACGACTATGCTAAATGACGTTCAGTCAAGAAGTTGAACGTTATATTAAACAATTTGACGAGTTGTCCTTTAGTCATTCAATTAAACGTCGTCATTCAATGAACGCGCTAGTGATCCAATCAAATAGCTGATTAAACCAGATGACTGCAACATATACAAACTCTCTCCTTAACCCAAGGGTTGAATGGTAGATGATGCTCCTAGCATTAAGTTTACTTTTACACATTTTTGTGCGATAAGTTAAAAAAAGCAAATAAGGTCAGTACTTTTGTAAATTATATATTATTTCACACGTTCTCCCCGAAATGCTAATAAGCCTAGTGACGCCATTATTTTAGTATGTGGCGATGCTCTAATTTTACTGAATCTTTCACACGCTCTCCACAAAATGCTCTTTGCCTAGTGACGTCAGTATTGTTTTTATAAGTGTCGATGCTCTAATTCGGGTGACTACATCGACTTTGCTTATCGAACGGCATACTTGTCGCACCTGCAGCGACAAGTGTCTCTGGCAGCAGCTCACGTCCGCGCGATAGCCGGACGCGGAGGCATCCGCCGTCAGCCACTGATACGCGTTACATACCGAGCAGTGCTGTAATAAACTGACGTGATATATCGATAGTGATTGAAAACATGCGCAAATTTGATGACCTTGTTAGCGCAGTGACTAAGGTAGGTGGCTAAAGTGCGATTGGTACCGGGTTCGATTCCTGGTCGAATTTGATAAACGAACATTTTTATATTGACTTGGGTCTGGATGTGCTGCTATGACGCTTCCAGTTAGTATCCGTTATCTGGTGATCATAGTACATGAGAAAATAATAGTTTGAGACCAGGTGATTTGTGTGATTGTCTAACGCATTTATTTATTTATTTTATTTTAGAAAGGTAGGGCATAGCGATTTATCGCTCGAACTGGAGCAGCCCGACTGGTGAAATACCTCTACCTTACAGAAGATCGCAGTTAAATAACAATCACTTCGGTGTTGTTGTGCTCCTACGTGTGAGTAAGGTTGCCAGAGAACCTGGGGTGGTGCTGTATTAGTAGCAGGGGTCAAGCCTTCAAGGTAAGTTCACTTAAGTCATTCATTCAGGGTACCTATCCAAGTCCAAGTCTTTTGGTTCATGCATGGCTAGTTCATGTCCTATAGTTGATTTTTAGGATATCAGTTACGGTAATATACCTACATGTTATTATACTACTGTGGTCAATGACAAGAGGTGGCCAAATAAGCTGAGGTTGAGGACCTAATTAACAATCAAATTAAATACCCGGTCCTGAAAAAAATCTCGTTAATACCTGTCTCAAACCGTAGTTTGAATACTCGACTAGGAAATACCCAGCTCACACTGACCCAGGTCTATTTAATTTAATGAAAATTGTTAATTTTGCTTATTAGCTAGTCAATTTGAATTTCTGAAAACATTTTTACCCAGTAGGTTGGTTGTTGACAAAGATTGCGTTGTTTAATAACGCGCTAGAACAACGTGCAATCTTTTTCACTAGCTATAATCCGTTTTAGCGTTCCGTGCAAAATAAAAGGAACGTAGGTATTTAAAATGACAGCAATTTAAATATTTTCGTCATGTACTATGCACTTGTTTTTGTTTCGTGTTGTGGCACATTTCTGATTATTTGTCTATCTATCTTTGATTTTTTTTATCGACTCAAAAAAGGAGGTAGCTCAGTTCGACTGTATATTAATATTTTATTAATTTTTTTATGTGTATTGGTCGATAGTTTCGTCGTTTATGAAACGATTCCGATATGAATATGGTCAGAAAATAGATATTACGATAGTCGACAGTGAGACAGATACTAGAATCTGATGATGGTATCTCCGAGAAATCAAAGTTTAATATCTGTTGCAAAAAAATGCTGTAGTTTTTCGTTTAGGATTAAAAAAAGGATTTTAAATAAACAAAATAGTATTTATATCTTACAACAAACATAAATGAAAAAAACCACTTCCATTTTGTTAAACTCGTAAAAAATGAGATCTCAAAGCTACCTGTCTAATATTTCGCGTATTGTACCTATCAGATGTAAGTTTACCATACCGTCCACATACCATAGTCGTTTAGGTATTATACAAACGAATTCAAAATCTTTTATGTATATAAACCTCAATACTGCTTACGAATCGTCAATAAATAAATTTCTTTTCAAAATATTCTCTAACTGAAAATTACAATATAATGCTCATATTATAAACAAAGCATAATCCAATCAAACATATAATAATAAACATATTTCCATATGAATGTATAATTATTTCAATATTTACATAATATTCAAACAGCTTGCGTTTTTTAAATAGGTACCTTTTGCTGTTTTTTAAATTGTACAGAACCCTTCTTGCACGAGTCCGTCTCGAACTTTCGGTTTTTTTTCTTACAGTATAATTATTAATACGCAGTATGGACGCGTTAAGTAGAGCATACTACCGCGTTAGTCCATCGGTTTCACTGCGAAACTAGATACTAGTTTTGCGGCTATGTCATCATGGTAATTTGAGTTACTTTAGTAACAGCATAATTTTTATGAGCACAGGTAAGTACTTGTAGTGCGATTTTATCTAGTTCTTACGTCCACGAAATAAGGGCGCTGCAAAGTCTAAAATATATACTCTGACGTGCTTTTGACCATTCACGAAGACCTTCCTCGTAGACCTAACTATTTCTTCTTTGACAGTGGTAAGCAGGCTTCAAAAAAGTTAGTTTTCCAAGTGGTTTATACGTGGTTTTTTGACGACCTCCGTAGCCGAGAGGCGAGCGTGCTGGACTTTGGCGTCGCGTCATCTCTGAGGTTCCGGGTTCGATCCCCGGTCGGGTCAATATGGGAAACGAACTTTTCTATATTGTTTCGGGTCTGGATGTGGTACCGTCGTTGTTTCTGATTTCTGTAACACAAGTGCACAGCTTTGGCTAGTAACCACAGAATCAGAGCAATGTATGTGTTGTTGATGTTGTCTAATAATATTTATTTACGCGGTTTCAGAATCAAAATACAAAGAAATACAAAGTCGGTCGGTATTATGTGTCACACATTCATTGTGTATTAACAAGAAAAATTTTTAACTTGTATTGTAACCTTTGTTTGTTTGTGTTGAGAAAATAAAGATTATTATTATTATTATTATTATTATTATTATTATAAAATATTTCCACTTTATCGACAATCGGTTCAAGGAGCTATGCAACCATTTTACCCGTAGTTTGTAGCTCTTAAAGTATTTATTTATTTTATTTATTTAAAATCTTTATTGCACAAAAAAGTACAACAGGTGGACTTAATGCTAGGGGCATTCTTTACCATGTAGTGTGTGACGCACCTCTCCACACATGTATTCATCTAGTATATAAGTATTAGCCGTAAGTAATTAGAGAGACAATTAAAAGTATACTCGAGTTGACAACACGTCTTTCGATCACTCCCGGTCCCAACATTACATGGCGACCCTGCCAGTGCTGCCTCTGGGCAGTGCTGCGCATGGATTTTTTTTAACTAGTTAAATGTGAAAAGTAATAAGTGAAACCGGACTACAGAATTTAAATATAAAGTTTGATTAAAAATAAAAAATGACAGTTCCTGATAGCGAAAAATAATTGTGTGATGTTCCTCGGCGTCTGGCAAATCGTGGCACCAGACGAATTTTATTAATGTGCTGTGTGCTGCAAGTGATGATGTTGAAAATGAGAGAATGCTGGCAGCCGGGAGAGTACGTGTCAGAGGTTTGAATGTTGCTGGCTGCCGGGAGAGTCGGTGTCTGATGAGATGATGTCATGAAGATAGAACGCGCCGGGAGACACCAGACCATGACACCGACACGGGATTTTTTTTTTTAATAATATTTACTTTTATCTTTGTCATTTCTTTTATTTAAAGATTTAAGGTGGTTAACTAGCTGTAGTGTTTAATTAATGGGCCCTACCTTACTGTTATCTGCTTATATTTTAATGATTTTTTTAATAATTCCTTTTTTAATAACATTTTAAAATGTAACATCCATAATAGATACTCTCAATTCATTAAATTGAAATTTGAAATAATAATTAACATATATATGTATTTACCTAATTCATTCATTTTTAAATGAATCCTAGTTTTGTGTAAATTTAAATAGATTATTTCAAATTACAGCAAGTTTTTGTAGATGTTGATAATTTTGGTACAGAAAGTTAGTAATATTTTAAATTTTAACTACAAGTTTTACATGACAATGATGTGTTTGTTTTATAATTAGTTTAAACATTACGTTCTTAAGTTTTTCATGATTTTTTTTTAAATTATCATACATAATTCGTTTTGATAAAACATTATTTTTAGTAACCGTAATTGTTTTTTTGAAATTCTTGAGGTATCTACTTAGTTTAAAATCACATAGCGCAGTCCATAGTAACATATTGAAATTGATGACCTTATTAGCGTACAAGTTATGCGCTCTAGTAAATGACACCACCTCCGAATAAGGAGCGTGCTTCATAAACATTGACGACTTGTGCACTGTTTATCGATTGTTTATATTTTGATGTACTAATAATTTTATCTTGTTAATGTTCGAGATCAGGCTTTTGAGACTTTTCATTGTTTAAAGAGTGTACAAGATTTAATATAATAGAAGGAAACGTAAATGCTGGATTAAGAACTGAATTTATGTATATTTTTTTTTGGTTTTATGTGTATTTCATTGATTGATTAAGGTATGTTTTGGATATTGAGTGTTATGAGTTGGGAATGATGTATTTTAAATATTTTGTATTACAGTTGGACTGATCACCCAAAAGCAAACAAAGTATTTTTATACTGAAGGATTAGGTCTTTTTGGAGGTATACGGATGTCTCAAATAATGAGTTAATGTTATAATGAAGCTGGGGAATAATATAAATGTATAAAAAAGGTACAGACTAGGGCTCAGATCCTTCATTTGATCATTGGTGTCGACGAGTTTCGCTCCGTGAAAATAGTTGGAGATCAGTAAATCTTAAACCTGTTGACCCTAAGAGTTATTATAAAATGTGTAAAATGATAAGTGGAATAAATAATTGTCTGTACCGTAGGAATATAATGATGTTAATGAGAAAAATGAGTTCGGGCAAAGCCAGCCTAAATTATGATAGGAACCCCAGGAGATATGATATGAGTAGCAGATATAGAAATATGAATGTAATGGAAAGGAATTAATAGAGGAAGAAAGTAATGAAATAACACAATAAATTAAATACATATGAGGTTTAATAAACTTTGGTTTAATAGGCTTTGGTTTAACTTTACGAGAATTGTAATGCTATGTGTATTTGCACTCTGAACAAATCAAGTTTTTTTTTTTACCAACACTTGTCTTGTTCTGTAATATTCAATCAATATTTTTTTTGAGCAAAAATGTTTACTATTTGTAACTTTGAACAATATGTAGAATAATATTTGGATAATGATAGTATCTATCTATAAACTCATATTTTTATATTGCTTAACATTATTCATAACTTTTTTATTTAAAAAAAAAAGTAAAGTACTTATGTTTTTCTTTTTTTTTTCAATAATAGGGGAGGTGTAGTGTGTGACGCACCTCTCCACACATGTATTCATCTAGTATATAAGTATTAGCCGTAAGTAATTAGAGAGACAATTAAAAGTATACTCGAGTTGACAACACGTCTTTCGATCACTCCCGGTCCCAACATTACAACCAGTCAACCGGATCTACCAGTGGGTCATGCGGAGAGTATTATATTTATATCTATGATAGTTTATCCATAATCTACTCGTATCAATAGTATAAAGTAAGTAATACTATCAATAGTTTTAAACTATCGATAGTCATTTTTAATTCAATACTATTGTTTTTATTTTTATTAAACTCTACTTTATTAACTCAATCGGTTATAACGCTACACGTAATTCACGGTAGTTGCAAACGATAATTACTAAGACTTTTTTACTTTTCTAGCGGTAATTGTGTATAATTTAGTTTAATCTAAAACTCTTCGATACTATTTTATTGTTATCCAGATTCACATTTTTACTGTTACCGCACCCATAAACGAACTATCTGCATGACCCAACGGTTGACTGGTAGAGAATGCTCCTAGCATTAAGTCCATCTTTTGTACTTTTTTTGCGCAATAAAGTTTTTAAATAAATAAATAAAAACTATTGATACAGTGAATAGTATCAACAGAATCGATGGTTTCGATAGTCCAATTGATATTTTAATGGTTTTCGATATTAACTATTGATAGTTTAGCAACACTATCTTAGAGCTATGTCGCAAAATAATTTGGGTCTGCTGCGGATATCCACTTTTTTTTCTTTTTGTATATTGCACTTCAAGATTGACTTCCCACCTGATGTTAAGTGGTAATGAGGTCCTAGCTTAAGGGTGACAAGTACAGCACAATAAAGCTTTTACTGGACTGATCGCCCTTACCTTGAAGGCTTGACTCCTGCTTATAATGTAGCACCCCCCAGGAGCTCTGGAAACCTTGCTCACATGCAGGAACACCAAAACACCGGAGTGATTGTTATTTGGCTGCGGTCTTATTTCTTAGTCCAACGTATAGAGACATTCGTTCCTATTTAAGGAATATTTATTTAGCGTATTGCATAAATTATTAGCCAGTAATTATCTTCCGTTAAACCTTGCAAATTGTTATCAGTGTACGTTTGATGTGTCACGATGTAAACATGTTTTACGGCCGTCCCTGATCGTAGCTGTTTGGTTCGCTCACGAACGAAACCATTTCGAATCAGCTGAAATGCTTCAGTCTTACAAACTGATTTGGGATGGCGATAACGTTGCAATGTCGTTTAAGTTTTGTAGTTACATCAGAGTAAAACAATGTGCCATGGTTGTGATTATTCTTATATTAAATGCATGCAATTTGTTACCTAATTTCTTTTCCACCTGTGGGTACTGGTCTTCTCCAGTTTGGCAGAGGGCACTTACTGGAGGTTGAATGATTAATACAACAGAAAAAATCAACTAAAATTTAAGAATTCCGCGTTCCGTTTTAAACATTTAAATACCTAGGTTTTTAATGGAAGATTTGCAAGCTCTCCCGAACAGACGAAGTCGAGCAAGACCAGTCAGCTCGTGGCAACGGTTGGTGCAACCTAGCCAAAACGTCGAGCAGTAAGTAGTTCGTATTAACTAGTAATAAATGTGGTCACGATTTGACATTTTAACTTATTTTAAATGTTCTGAAAAATTCATCGCCTACAATAACTTGTGGTTAGCTCAGATAGAAGAGCAGCACGCGCTATAAGCGAAGGTTGTGGGTTCGAGCCGCGCCCCTCTCTTCAACGGGAGGTAAAAAAATACTGTTTCTTTAAAAAATATAAATTTTTGTTAACATCACGTAGCGCACACACACTCCTCAAAAGCCTCACAAATCGAACCTTTAACGCTTCTTAATATGATAACGCGAGGAAGCACACATAATACCTATAGATTAAAATCATTACGCTCTTTCTGAGTGCAGTTAAGACGAATGAAACGTAAGATAACATACGTTCACGCATTCATAGATATAGCACTATTACTGGTAACAAACAACAAAGAATCAGATCTGTCGGCGCACGCGCACCAAGAATGCCGCAGCCGTAGAAAAGCGATTGATCGGCGGTGATTCACAAAGAAACACTGTTTGCTATAAATACCTGCCAATGTTCCGTGCCTTATTATTTTAGCGTCGGATTCCAGAGATATTTCCAGATAAATCAAGAGTCCGTACATCTTTGTACTTTAATAAGACACGCTCGTCCTTTCGTCATGAAGGTGTAACAGTAACTTACAAGTAGTACGAATAAAAACAGTACCGGTCTGCTAATAGCTTACCTCAGAACTACTTACTACTGTACCTATTTTCTTAAATAAATAAATAAATAGATAAATAGGTACACTACTGCACAGATAATTTACAGAAATTGGTTTTACAGACATATTCAAGTAAGATTTAGGTGGTAAATAATGGACAACATCATATACATATCTCTGATTCTGTGGTAAGTAGCTTAAGCACTTAAAAAATAAATTTAAATCAACGATGGTACCACAACACCCGGACCCGAGACAATATAGAAAAAGGTGGCAACTGTTCACAAGCATGACGTGTGTGCCATCGCTGCACTCATCCGTAATATCTAAAGCAAATGTAATTACTATCACATATTAAAGAGAGGTAGGGCATAGCTATTTATCGCTCGAACTGGAGCAGCCCGACTGGTGGAATGCCCCCACCTTACAGAAGACCGCACCCAAATAACAACCACTTCGGTGTCGTTGTGTTCCTGCGTGTGAGCAATGTTTCCAGAACTCCTGGGAGGTGCTACCTACATTAGTAACAGGGGTCAAGCCTTCAAGGTAAGGGTGACAAGTTTAGCAACAGCTTTGTTAGGTATGCTGTACTTGTTGCCCTTAAAGTAGGACCTCATTACCACTTAACATCAGGTGGAATGGAGATATTTTATTTTATATTACACATCAAAATTGATGTGTAATATAAAATAAAATATCTCCTGATTATCCTACCTTCCTAACAAGCTTACTTCAGTTGCAGGCTACTTTGTTGTTTTTGGAATTTGAAGCGCTAAAAATTCATACTTAACTTTTACCATTTTTAAATTAAGACAAGAAATTTGTCGAAGAAAAAACGAATACCAACATAATTTTGTAATCCTTAGAAGCTGTCAACAGATTCCGCGCCTCATTAACGTCACAAGGATCTAATGAGACGCATTAATACTGATTATGCCATTAATTAAGCTAACCACTTCGACACGAATTTGCGCCGTGAGACATCGCTTACGGGATCGGTATATAATGGTGGTTATATCACATGTTAATTGAACTAATTGTAGGGTACACATTTTAATGGGATGATCAAGTATTATGACGAGATATGGCCAAATATGGAATTTTACTTGGCTCATTTCTAAATAAGGAAATATTGTGTTTCAAATGATACCTATAGCTAATATATTACTATCTGTTGACAAAGGGTTAGTGTTAAGTTAATCGAATGTCTCGTTTATTAATTTAATTTGAATTTACTAGTATGTAGGAAAAACGATTTTAAATCCATTCACAATTGACGGAGCAATTGATTAACATTCATAAATGGAAAAATGACGTGCAAATGTTAAAAAAAAAGACATAAACAGTGGCAAAGTGCGAGTCAAAATCGAATTAAAATGGCTCCATACCATTACCTACAAATATGAAAACTAGGAAGCAAATCAAGCAGGTTCCCCCACAAAAATGAACCGTTGTCATTGAATTCGTCGCTTGATCTCTCTTATAATCCTAAGAGATTCAAATCTATCTGTCATCACTCGTTACTCGTTCAGAAACATTCACAATCTCACATAAAACGGCAAATAATATGCCTGTTGTATAAAAACCCCAGATATATTTGTCTCTGAAGTCCCAGGTTCCAGTCGGGTCAATATGGTAAATTAACTTTTTTATATTACCTCGGGCCTGGGTGTTGTAAACCATAGCCTTCCTCGATAAATGGACTATCAAACACAAAATATTTTTTTAAATTCGTTCTAGTAGTTTCTGAGATTAGCACATTCAAATAAACAAACGAACTCTTTAGCTTTATAATATTAGTATAGATTCAAATTAAAGTAATTAAACCGGCCAAATGCGAGTCGAACTTGCGCATGAAGGTTTCCGTATCATTATCTATTCTATAATTCTAATTATTTCTTTTTAAAGCAAGTGTGAACACACTAAATATTTTGTGAATATTGAAAGCGTCTACCTGTTACTGTTATTTAACATCGAACAAAAAAGGCTAAATATACGTTTAAACATAACGTTTGTTGTATGGGAGCCCCGCTTGAATATTTCTTTCATTTTAATTTTAAAATTATTTTTTAAGTAAATGATAAGTAAAAATATTGTCCACCCGTCCGGACAGACAGCGAAGTCTTAGTAATCAGATTCCATTTTTACCCTTTCGGTACGGAACCCTAAAAAAGTGGTATTGTAAAAAGAAGGCCTCGTGGAAAGTTTTAACAGAGCCTCTTCTACTAATTGATAAGAAGGACATTCCATCACAAAAGTGGTTGAACATGCTTTTACGTACATTCGTGATGACGATGATTCTCCACGGGTCAAGGGGACACGAATGAGGAGCAGGAAACAATTACCTCCTCAACTTACACACAATTAACTCGTAATTAACCGACGCGTGAATGGGAAGTCGTCTGTTTACTTACCGGTAGACATGATCGCTCGTTTTCATGTTGTTGGTTGATTATAAACTAGCGGCCGTCTGCTACTTCGTCGTGAATTCGTATTTAGATCTAGACCATTGGTTCTTAACCTTTTAGTCATGAAGGACCATTTTACCAAATATTTGTCTTGCCGGGGACCACCTAGTAACTACAAACCTAAAATTCAGGTAAACCAACTGTGGTCCCCGGCAAGACAAGACCCCTTAATATAGATCCTAAATTAAAGGTTGTTTAATAAAGAAAACCAGCACAATTTTATAATTCATTTCATAAGACTCGTTACGTCACATCACATATTATTAAAATGACTTCGCGGACCACTTGGAATGCCTCCAGGGACCACCAGTGATCCGCGGACCACCAGTTAAGAACCCCTGATCTTGACGATCGATATCTAGACAATTTTTTTTAAATAATGCGGTTTAATTTGAACATTGATGTATGGGTGATCTATTATTGTAGTCCTATTATTTTTTTAATCAATACCTCTAACGTATTTAACTCAATAATAAAGGGTTCTATTTATTCGAGCATCAAAAAATACCAACATAACCTAATCTAAATAATAGCTGGCCACAAATTTAATAAGTAAGCCACTTGCGCTTTGGCGACTTGTGGCTATTTCTGTAGCCCAAATCAATACAAAGTTGCTTGTGATATTATTTCTCAATAATAAAGCTGCTTTATGACCGCAAAAGATTTTTAGAATATATCTGTCCGATAGTTTCATAGTTATTCCATTATAAACAAAAATATAAAATGTGTCTTCTTTATATAAAGTAAAGATAAAAATTATAAGTTCATCTACCTCAAGTATTTCATCCAAAGTCATTCTGTTTTGTATAAACAATAAATAAATACATAAAAACTTCAACAGCATGAATATCACTCAGAACAATTTGAGCAAACGATAAACAGTCCAAAAATAGCATTAAATTAGTAAATCATCTTATTAGGCACCAAAAAACGCCGTCGCAATGACATGACACAGTACTGTAATTGCTCGGATGATATTCATGGGTCGTGACTGATGAGTGATGATACTAAAATAATGATGGAGTTGAAGAGTCATTGACCCTAGACATTATCTTGTGAATAATTCCAGTTTCGGAAATTTTAAGCTGTATCCAGGTGAGAAGTGTTTGGCGCTAATAAAAACGTTAATTAAACGATTTATAAATAAGAATTAACTTCAATGTTGGTTTGTATTAATTTTTACGATGCACAAGAATAAGCATCGTCAAAATTAATACAAAACAAAATTGTTTGCAAGATTGGTTTGCAAAATTGGTTGCAACTTGAATAAATCAATTATTATTACGAAATGTATTTACGCGCATAGCTCCAGAAACACTGGATCTACTTTTTTTGGAAGATTAGTAATTGTCAGGACAAAGTTTAAAAAAAATATTTTTTTTTATATTACACTTCAAGATTGACCTCATCCCACCTGATGTTAAGTGGTAATGGGGTCCTAGCTTAAGGGCGACAGATACAGCATTATACATCTGTTACTGGACTTGTCGCCCTTACCTTGAAGGCTACCCCTGCTACTAATGTAGCACCCCCCAGGAGCTCTGGAAACCTTACTCACACGCAGGAACACAACAACACAGAAGTGATTGTTATTTGGCTGCGGTCTTCTGTAAGGTGGAGGTATTTCACCAGTCGGGCTGCTACAATTCGAGCGATAAATCGCTATGCCCTACCTCTCTTATATCTTAATTATATACGCTAGTTTCAAATAAAACTCAACCTGCTTATTCATAAAGGTAGAAAGTGACACTAATGCATTGTTAAATTTAATTTTAACGAAATTTAAAGCGACCTATTATTAAAGCTAACATTTTTCTTCCTTCAAAGTGTTCTAATCTACAAACAATATAAATTTTAGTTACTTACCAATCTTTATATAGTTGTTATTGGTATTAATTTAATGGTCAAAAGCACGTCATACTACACACTTTGGGCTTTACACGGCCCTTATGTTGCGGGCATAGGGACTAAAATCGAACTGCAAATGTCATATGGTCTGCTGTTATGGGGATCTGCGGCCGATATTCAAACTATCTTTGTATTACAAAAGAGGGCCATCCGAGCCATTTACAAGCTAGGACCGCGTGACTCGCTGAAAGAATTATTTAAGGAAATTAACATCTTAACAGTCGCATCTCAATACATTCTCGACTGTTTAATGCATGTATACAAAAACTTGCATACTTTTCCAAAAAAATCAGACAATCATAGCATTAACACCAGAAATAAAAACAAGCTTGCTGTTCCTAAGCGTAGACTACATAAAATAGGTAATTCATTTGTTGCTTTAAGTATAAAAATGTTTAATAAACTCCCTCAAGTTATTGTTGAGTTACCTTTATACAAATTTAAGACATTTGTCAAACGTTGTCTTTTGAAAAAAGGCTACTACAAAGTAGAAGAGTATTTGAATGACAAGAACGTGTGGATCACTACCTAGTCTGCTCGCCTGTACTTGCGTGTTTTATATTATTTTAAAAATATAGTATGACACATTTTCTCAATCAATGTCAGTATTGGGCCCGTTGACGCATGTAAGTCCTACACAGTTAATTTAATTTAATTTACAAATACTTTTGTTTTATTTTTATTTTATTTTTTCAATAATTAATTTTTAATTATTATTTTACAATTGACAAACTAACTGTGTGTCTTAGTGCAAAATTAGTAATAAGTGTAGCTTTCATTTGTAAAAAAAAACTACTGAGTTTCTTGCCGGTATCTTCTCTTTAGTTATAGGTTCCGAACCGGAGGTAGCTTCATTTGCTTTATATAAAGACTATTCATAAGTATTACTAATGTAATCTATGTGAATAAAAAAGATTGACTTTGACTTTGACTTTATCTCGACGTAATAAATTAAGTGTAATAAAATATAACGCTTATAACCATAACTTTAAAAGCGTTAACCCTCTAAAAGTAATCCATTAACTGGCACGAAAATGTTACTAATGATAAAAGATTAGAACAGGTACGGATTTAAAGTTTTAATTGCTAATCATCCTCGTGAACCCTAGCTCGGGTGTAATTCGCCCGACAGATAGACAGACAGTCAGCTCCTTTGTTGGCAAACGGATTATAGCTTCACAGCAACCTCGCATAGAGATAAGCGAAAATATACTTTTAATAAGCGAAAAGTTATGAACTTTTCACTAGAATAGGCGATTTTAGGGTATGCCAGATATTAAACAAATATAATTATTTAAATATTAGAAACAGAAAAATTGTATCTCCCCTTGCGGTGCGGTAATTGAACCCAGTTGGTAAGAGCAGCACGCGCGATACGTGAAGGTCGTGGGTTCAATTCCCGCACCGCAAGGGGAGATAAAAATTTGCTGTTTCTAATATTTAAAGTTCGCTAGTACGGCGTATAGTACTATAAAAATAATAAAATATAATTATTTAATTCATAAATATATGTTTACGCGTATTTCACAAATTAAGTTAAATAAGATGAACGATTTATTGCTTGAAGCGCAGCCACAGGAAGCAACACAAAAGTGTGATCTGTTTATTAGATTTGAAAACAGCAAACCAACAATAACTAGCTATTGCGCGCGGCTCCGCCCGCTTTAACCACGTAAGACCGAATATCCTTTTAAAAGCCAGACACAATTTTTTTTCTATTAAATGTGGATTTCAGGATTTAACGTCCGTTAATTTGTGCATAAAAATATGGCCTATATCATTTAGGAAAATTTTTAATCTTTATTTGGTCAAAATTGGCTTAATTTTTCTAAGGTTATTTATAAAAACGAACTTGCTTCTACGTCTTTGTCTATTCAACATTGTTCCAATATGAACCAACGAATGGATATAAATAGAATATGAAAACGATTCAACAAAATAATCTATATAAGGGCTTAGAACCCTTCAACCCAGTACGACAATACAGCATGGGGTTTGGTGTTTAAATACGATTGTACGAGTAGGGGGTACCGAACCATACCTCACGTTGTAACAATTAAACGGTTCCAAATATCAAGACTGTACGAGCTCTGATATCAATAGAACAGAGCGTGTCACACCCATCGCATTTACATAAGGACTTTATCGCACTAGAGCACAAGTGGTCTAGCAACCAGTCAGGAAACTTTATCAAATGCCCACTTTACTGTGCAACTAATTTGGTGGCGGTGACAGAGTTACATCATCAATCAATCAATCAATCAAATATTTATTGCAAACATGTTATAAATGACATACATCACATAGTTTTGTGAAGAGCTGCTTGTCATTTCCAGCACGCGACTACCAAAGACGATCAACCACGGTCTTACTATCTCATAAGCCAGTATAATAAAGAATGTTGAGGTAAGCCCAACTTCGAGAAAGGGGACAATCGACAATCCGTCGTGGGTGGGCTACATTCAGAAAGTGACATATTTTTCTTTTCGATATAATTATCTCAATATTTCATCATAAACTACTGAGTTTCTTGCCAGTATCTTCTCGTTAGTCATAGGTTCCGAACCGAAGGAGGCTTCATTTCTGTACAATTTTGTGGGACTCTGCCTATTTTATAAACTTATTTGTTTTTCTTAATAGATAAATAAATAAATTTGCTTTATATAGAGACTATTCATTAGTGTGTAACATCAGTGTATAATCTATTTAAATAAAAATAATTGAACATTGACTATTAAAAGTTGATCAGTGTGTGCGTGCAGCTAAGATAAGATACGGGAAATATTACTGATGTAATTTACATTAATAACAAGTTTTCTGATCCTGCACTGCTCAGCGAACAGAGACGCGACCTGTCACACATGGAGTCTCAGTGTGACATTACCCTAAGGCTATACATACACTGATACAAGAGAGGTGGTGCCACACAATGGATTTCGACGTCACGCAGTGTCGTGACAGGAATAAACAACTCTGGGTGGCGGACTTACGGCGTCTTCTTCTGGGGAAGCCCTGACCAATGACCTGGCCTTCGCAGGCCTGTGAAACACCTGTCTTGCTAAACTGATATACCACCTAATTTAAATGCGGGAGTCTCTTTAAACGAACGTGCCAATTACCGGCAAGATGGATTGGTATGCTCTTGAAATGTCAAGGATTTGGATTATCTGTATGCAGTATTAGTATGATGACTTCTGTGGTACTCCGTCAGGGAAAACTTTCTGAATGAAATCGGTCTTTCTGAATTAGCTTGGGTCTGAGTATTCCTACTTTGGCGCCCGCAGCTAGCATCCTAATACAACATTTTGCTTATGCTTTGATTTTTAACTCCAAGGGCAAAGGTTTTGACCACAGGCAGACAAAAGGACACCTCAACGTAACGATTTCTATCTGTGATATCGAAAACGGTTTAACTGATTTTGATTTTGTTCTATTTTGTTGGAAATCATAATTCTAAAGACTACTTAGTTATATTTGTTCAAGAACATTCATGTTTGTTTTTCGTTTGTGAATCGTTCCAAACTCCTTGCTCACAAGTTCGACTTGCACATGGCCGGTTTTTTCAGAAACAGTTCTGAAAAGTCAAAGACCTACTTAGATCAGACAGCCAACAGAAAAAAAGAAGATAACTTGATACATATAGATTATATTACAGATGCTCGATATCTTACTCGACGTCCCGACATCCGACTCGTGCTGCCCTTTACCGAAAAGTCTACAATTTCAGTCTTGCAGATATTTTTGTATTCCCCACAGAGACCTATTTCCTCCTTCAGATATATTTAAGACGTCTTCAAATGATGTTGTAATACTCAACTTCTTTATTTGTGGAACGTTGAGATTCTTGTTTTTTTTTCCTTTGGGAGTTGTTGAGAATGATGAAATTGTTGTAAGAACCTCAAATCGTATTTTTAGCTAGGTTTTCTTTCTTTGACAATTTTCGTAGTATTTTTGGCGGTTTTATTAATGATTGAAGGTTATTTCGGGGTTCCACCGCCAAAATGTAAAGCAGATCATATTAGGTAGTCAGACTGCACAGCCCATTAGTTTGTCTATCTGTCACCGCGTTTAATCTGAAGCGTGATAGATAATTTAAATTTGAATTTCTATTGCAATTTAAAAAATAAATATCAAAAATTAGAAAAGATATTTAAAGGAACCTATTTTGCTTGTTTTATGGGATATGAATTAATAAGATTACCAGTTAGAGTAATGCAATTATTTGATATACCTACGTTGCCATGTCCAGCAAATAGCATCCAGTCATTGGCCGTGATAATTAGCTATCACCAGCAAATTAAATTATACAGGAAAACGCTGAGTATAATCACACCGCAATACTTGCCAATTACGAGTGCAGGCGACGACCATTAATTACCAGTAGTACTATAAATTTGCTTGCTACTTCCCAACCCTTCCTGAGTATAATGGGTGGATTGGATTGGCTCAATGGCTTTAAATTAATTTTCGTGTTAATGAGAGATTGAGTACTTAATCTCACAAAAGTTAGGTGGTAGCGCTATGTGGCTGGTCGATACAAAGTAATTTTATGCATAATTATATAGCCATTAAAATTAATACAGGAAAAATAATAGGAGAATGAGATAAAAATAAACGAGAATGATATTCAAGAGAGACAACAATACTAGAATAATACGCAAACATATAGGATAACTACGTATTTTGAAATGTCAAAATATAAAACTTGTTTAAATGCTTTAAGAGAGGTAGGGCATAGCGATTTATCGCTCGAACTGGAGCAGCCCGAAAGGTGAAATACCTCCACCCTACAGAAGACCGCAGCCAAATAACAATCACTTCTATTTTGTTGTGTTCCTGTGTGTGAGTAAGGTTTCCAGAGCACCTGTGGGGTGCTACTTTAGTAGCAGGGGTCAAGCCTTCAAAGTAAGGGCGACAAGTCAAGTAACAGATTTATTATTTTGTATCACCTTTAAGCTAGGACCTCTTTACCACTTAATATCAGGTCGGATGAGGTCAATCTTGAAGTGCAATATAAAAAAAATTGAAGTTTGACATTGCGACGTTAAAATGTCGCAGCGGCATTTGCTGAGGTAGAACCCAAATTGGCCTCACACAGTATTTATATTATATCTGTTTTATTTGTCTTGCGTTGTTTGTAAATTTTGTGATGTAAATAAATGTTTTTTCTTTCTTCTTTCTTTCTTTATTTTCCACTTGGCTAGATCTCCTATTATTCGGGTTAGTATATCGTCTTTTTATGGACAAATATTAAGTGATCAAAGCGTTATCGCTGATTTATGCTAATCTGTATCAATTAGAAGCAATTGCACGCAACCCGTTAGAGCCAAT
Organism: Glyphodes pyloalis; assembly: GCA_037074685.1. Taxonomy (NCBI): domain Eukaryota; kingdom Metazoa; phylum Arthropoda; class Insecta; order Lepidoptera; family Crambidae; genus Glyphodes; species Glyphodes pyloalis. The sequence continues at coordinate 514,261 of JAYKKO010000030.1, read as the reverse complement.
GGAACATTCTAGATAGATCGCAGCTCATTCAATATCTTCAAAGTGCCACATAATCACACAGTCAATAACATACGCAAATCACATACTTATTGTCTCACAGCTCTGCATAGATTAGCTAGTACAGAATGGAAACATTAATGCCCGGTTTCAATATTTTACGATGCGTAATGTCTCAAAATTGACTATCCGTTTTCTCCATTCGACTATGAGTTTTTAATTCTAATTTCAAATTTACTTTGCATATCAGCTGTCATCTGTCGTCCGTCAGTCTTTTTTAGCTTATGCCTCGTATAATTTAAAACTATACGTTTTTTTTTATACTACACTTCAAGATTGACCTCATCCCACCTGATGTTAAGTGGAAGAGGTCCTAGCTTAAGGGCGACAAGTGCAGCATAGTAAATCTGTTACTGAACTTGTCGCCCTTACCTTGAAGGCCTGACCCCTGCTACTGATGTAGCACCCCCCAAGAGCTCTGGAAACCTTACTCACACGCTGGTACACAACAACACAGAAGTGATTGTTATTTGGCTACGGTCTTCTGTAAGATGGAGGTATTTCACCAGTCGACCTGCTCCAGATCAAGCGATAAATCGCTATGCCCTACCTCTCTTATCCGTAACTAGAACGAATCGTTTTTTCAAATATTGGAACCGGGCACAGCACGTCGGACTACACTTTGGACTTTGTACCGCCCTTATGACGTGCGAATAAGAACGAATATCCAACTGCAAGTATTTACCTTGACGTGCTGTCAACTGTACAAAAGAAAACGAAAATTAATTGGAGACCTGTTGATTGGCGTGATTGTTTCGCGCATTCATTTGAAACTTACGAATAATAAGATCCAAAATAATTTCCCAATAATTAACCTTAATGAAATTGATGAAATTGTGGACACTCACAGAAGCCATGTGTAGCAAGGTAGAGGCATTTGAAATGTGGGTGTACAGACGAAAATTGCGAATATCGTGGTAGGATAAAGTACGGAACGAAACTGTACTTCAAAGAATGGGTAAATCGCTCGAAGTACTTACAGCGATAAAGAGACGAAAGCTTGAATATCTCGGCCATATTATGCGTAATCCCAAGTACGAAATACTACAGTTGATCATCCAGGGGAAAATCCAAGGCAAGAGAAGTGTGGGAAGAAGAAGAATATCGTGGCTAAAAAATCTACGCCAATGGTTCAAAGTCAGCACTCGGTCGCTATTCAGATCTGCTGTATCTAAAGTGCAAATCGCCAATATGATTGCCAAACTGCGGGAGCAGATGGCACCTTAAGAAGAAGAATAATGAAATTGATGAAATTTACAACGATCTGGGTCTATTCCTAGTCCTGCCCTTACTATTGTTGAGATTAGGTTTCTTACCGAATTTTTCACGGTAGTATTAGGTTTCGAACTAGTGGCAGCTTCAATTTTAGTATAAATTAATTTTGACGATGTACGAGTACTTGTTACTTACAATATTAAATTAATTGATTATAATTATAATTTAAAATGTACTCTCTGAATGTTTAACCCAAATCATAATAATGATTTATGGATAGCAAGTATAGTAATCATAATAAACGTTAACAGGAACCGATGAACAAACATATTTTCCATGTTTATTTGTTCAGTATAATAAGCAGACACATGAGAAATCAATGGATGGATTTCATGTTTAAACACTAATTCGACGACCTCGGTGGCACAGTGGCTAAGGTAGGCGGCCAAAGCGCGTAAGGTTCCGGGTTCGATCCCCGATCAGGTCAATTTGGAAAACGAACTTTTCTGAATTGACTTCGGTCTGGGTGTGCTGGGATGACGGCCCCAGTTAGTATCCGTCGTCTGGTACTCATTATACAAGAGAAAACCTTCGTTTGAGGCCAGGAGATTGGTGTGATTGTCTGGCGCATTTATTTATTTATAACTAGCGACCCGCCCCGGCTTCGCTCGGGTGCTATGCTGATACTAAATACACTACAGAAGAACTTTGAACGCAGGCATGCTCCCGCCGCCCCGTCCGGCCGGTACCTCCGCAAACGCTACGTCCCGCAAGTTTTAAATCTGTAATATCTTCGAAAATATTCACTTAAATCATACGGTGTAAAGGGCCATATAGATCTATATTAAATGAACAATGTATTCAAGGTATTTAATTGGTGGAGGATTAATGCTGTATTGGTTACATTCGCTTCGAAAATTAGCTATTATTTGTCATAAAAAGTAAATGACAAAAAAAAGTTATTGTGGGTTATATAAGAGATAGACATATACCATCAGGGACTTTTCTGTAGACCTTTTCAATGTGTACAATACTTAGTACATTATTTCGATAAAACTCGTAGGGTTCAGCCTGCGTTTGCAATGTAAGCGGAAAAAATGAAATTATTTACGACATCACATTAGAAACCTCAAAAATAACAATACTTCTCCACTGTTTAATGGATGTTATCCCTACTAATATTATAAATGCGAAAGTAACTCTGTCTGTCTGTCTGTCTGTCTGTTTTGCTTTCCTGCTTAAACCTCTCAACCGATTTTTATGAAATTTGGTATACGTATACGTTGAATCTCAAGAACGGACATAAGCTACTTTTTATTAGAAAATAAGCGGGGGAGGGGGGTAATACCACATTTGAAATTTTATATGGAAAAATGTTTATTTTTTAAAGTTAGAGATATGAAATTTGGCACATACATAGCTCGAAACTTGGATTAAAATATATATATATATACTATTTTTAGTTTCAAATATTTGGGGAGAAAGGGGTAAAACCGACCATGAAAAGATGTCCACGCGAACGAAGTCGCGGGCACAGCTAGTTATACATATAAACCTTCCTCTTGAATCACTCTATCTATTTAAAAAAACCGCATCAAAATCCGTTGCGTAGTTTCAAAGATTTAAGCGTACAAAGGGATATAGTGACAGAGAAAGCGACTTTGTTTTATACTATGTAGTGATTAGAAGAAACTTTTCTGTCTATCTCGTTTTTCAGTGATATACCTAGTAGATACAAACCTGACTTTATTTAGGTCCTATTTCTTTCTACGATTTTCGCGGTCACCAATTTTGTGACGTACAATTGGTACTTATTCCTTTGAATTAGGCTACAACGATTTATATCTATTATGTGGAGTATTGTGACAGCTCTATTTGTGGCGACACACAATTCAAATTGGTTCACAAAACATGAAGAATGGAGCATGAAAGTATGTCGCATGTTTTTGTGATTCTGAAACTCGTAATAGCCTGGCCTTGATATTCTAGGTAGTAGAAAATTAGTATACGGAAGATGACACAATAAATAACAATGTTACTGTCGCAGGCATATTGAGTAAATCCGCCGTTTACATACGGCGTCGTCAGTTTGAAAACGAATGCTGGTTTGTAAAATGCCGAGGACAAAATGTCGTTATGTATAATGACGCGGCAAATTGAAGTACAGCTTGACAAAGCTAGGGTGACCATACAATTTGGTTTGTTAAGGACAGTATTATTGAAATTTATAAAATTAAAGAACTGTAAAAATATGTAATGTTTCAAATATATATGAAATCCCTAGTAAATGACTTTCCTACTGTTTTATTTTTTAATGATTATAATATTATTACAAATGAGCTAGACATGGCGCTTCGCCGGCCGCTGCCGCGGCACGCTCGTTACGCTCGCTCGGCTTGCGCTTTACTTTATTCACTAACCTAACCTAACAATGAAATCGTTAATTACTTCAATTAATTTTAGGTTAAGTAATTGATATTCAATAAAAGTCCTTTTTGTTACTTGAATATTTTAATGAAGTAGGTCTAATTTATCCAAACAGTGTTTTATTCATGGTCACCCCAAAACTACAACAAACTGTTGTCATTTTGCCTGATTTTGCATTCGGCATATTACATATCAGCGAGCGTTTTTAAACTGACGACGCCGTATGTAAACGGCGAATTTATTTAATATGCCTGCGACATTACCACTTTGTTCGTTAGTTCGATTTTAAAAATATACTACTAAAATTCCAAACGCGTTTTGACCCAATAACTTACTTTAACTTATTTAATTTCAAGTTATTTTTTATATTGGCCTTCAAGATTGACCTCATCCCCCCTGATGTTTAGTGGTAATGAGGTCCTAGCTTAAGGGCGACAATTACATCATAATAAAAGCTTTTACTGGACTTGTCGCCCTTATCTTGAAGGTTTGACCCCTGCTACTAATGTAGCACCCCCCAGGAGCTCTGGAAACCTTACTCATACTCAGGAACACAACAAAACCGAAGTGATTGTTTTTTGGCTGCGGTCTTTTGTAAGGTGGAGGTATTTCACCAGTCGAACTGCTCCAGTTCAAGTTATCGCTATGCCCTACCTCTCTTAAAATTGTACAATTCTTTGCCCGTCAACTTGCACGCGCGATCAATATTCAATACGAGTCATGTTAAGCAAAATGGGTCTACCCAATTCACAATTTATTGGCCCAAAAATAAAGTCCATTTCGGCGTGACAAACGGATCTGTCACCCGCAGGGACCGAGACAATGCCTTATTGGCTGCCTTTTGCGTAAGTACAGTCGCGCCGATAAGCGTTCCGCAACAACATTGTAGCGACACAATCGCGGTGGTGACAGTTGTGACGTTAGAGAATTATCGGCACGAACAATTTGCATGTTAATTGTATAGACGTTAATACGTTTTGTGGTGGAAATGATAACTAAGGTGCTAAAACAAGATCAAGACCCAATCTATCGGATTCTATTGCATTTTTGTACAATTAGTTGGCAGTCGCACTCGTATGCTTAAATATATAATTTTAAGTAAACCCATTTTGGAGAAGCAAAATACCAAATAAACGTGTATTTCATTAAGAAAATATACATCATTGAGTATGCTTTTTGCTCGATGAGTTTGATTTATTGTTTTCAGCAACAATCCTTGAACTGTTTGAATGTTAATGACCTAGCTGAATGGTTGTTAAATCCCATTAATCACTACACGTGTACTGCCATAATTCAAAAACATCTCATTAATCTTACAAAAAGATTGCTTGTGGGCATTATTTTTCAATCGTCCTTCAACACAAAGTTAAAAAGTTTCCAAAACAAAATTTACACCTTACAGAAGACCGCAGCCAAATAACAATCATTTCTGTGTTGTTGTGTTCCTGCGTGTAGTAGTAAGGTTTCCAGAGCTCCTGGGGGATGCTTTTTTTTTATATTGCACTTCAAGATTGACCTCATCCCACCTGATGTTAAGTGGTAATGAGGTCCTAGCTTAAGGGTGACAAGTACAGCATAATAAATCTGTTACCGGACTTGTCGCCCTTACCTTGAAGGCTTGACCCCTGCTACTAGGTAGCCTATACGGAACATTAAATCTATTACTTAAAAGGTCAGGACAATCTATTTTGTTGTTCAGTTTTTTATACAAAAAGGTGAGATCTAACAAATCTCTGCGTTTTTCTAATGATGTATATCCAAAGTACCCCAGCCGATTTCTGTATGAAAACGGTTTACCACATTTTCTTGTTGAAAAGGCTAGATGTCAGAGATATTTCTTTTGAATTCGTTCTAACCTTAGAGAGTGACTTGCATAATGTGGTCTCTAAACAACAATGCAGTATTCTAGAATGCTCCGGACCAGGGAATTGTACAGTATCCTTTTTGTTTGTAGCCTACGAGAACCACTAGTTACTTGAAGTCTAGCATTTTAGAAGCTCTTTTTGTAACATTTTCTAAGTGGGGACTGAATGTCAGCTTTTTGTCAATAATCACACCAAGATCTTTAACGTGATCAGTTTCCTGTATTCGCACACCCTCAATTTCATAACTAGACTTGATAATATTAAGTTTCCTAGTGAATTTAACGTAAAGACATTTATCAACATATAATGGTATATGCTCAGGCGAAATAAAGACGAAATTGTGTTTTCTGAAATAACAAAATTCTTTTATTCATATCACACTTATACATAAGTTTTACTACAATTAACATATTTTAAACAGAATAGCTTACCTGAAATAACAAAAAACAACATTTAAAGCCTTTACTTCTAATTTAAATAATATTATAACTAATTCTCTTTATAATATTTTCCACGATTTTCTAAAGATCACATAACCTCACTTTTACCTCCTAAAATTTATTGTCGGTGTCACTCACGTCACACTGACAGCTAATAGTTCCATAGATTATAATAATCTCATACACATTAGGAAAAAGGAATGCCACTGGCGTAGGTAGTGGTATCCTTTACATCTCCCACCCTCGCAGAGAACAACACCGTGGTGATTGTTCGGTCAAGAGCTACTCATTATTGGAGTTAGCTTCGTGGCATGGTAGAAGTTTGACTCCGCCTTCTTATGTCCAACATCAACTTCATAGATAGAATTTGAAATCTTCCTTAAGATTTTATATGGTCCAATCCTTAATTCATCCATTTTCTTCCTATTTAGCCGGTTTCCATTTTCTACATATACTTTATCACCCACTTCAAATTTATATTCTTCTCTTTTTAGATCATATATTTTTTTATTATAGTTGTGGGATTTTATTGAATTTTCCAATGCTAGTTCTCTGTCTTTTTTTAGATCTTCTATTGTACATCTTGATTTCAATTCCAGTGGCAAAATATCCGTTTTCTCTCCTTCCAAAAGATATTTTGGGGTAAACTTAGTAACTGTATGTTCTGTTTCGTTGTATCTTTCTACACATTTTTGTGCAATAGTTGTCCATGCTGTTTTCTTGTCCCCTTCATTTATTTTACACCTTATCCTATTGGTTAAAGTTTGGTTCAGCCTTTCATTCAGACCATTCGAAAATGGCGCGTCCACAGCAGTAAATACCATTGTTATATTTTTATTTTTCAAGTAGTCTTTAAATTCTTTGGAATTTATGCCAGGATATTGGTCTGTTAATAGTATATCTATATTATTGTTTTGTGTCACTTTTTCTACCAATTTGATAAAAACATTGGAGCTCTGATTTTTTGATGTCAGAATATATGCATATCGTGTAAAATGATCAACCAAGAGATGTAAGTATTTTTTTGTAGACCTTGATCCTCCAAAGCCTCCAATTGTGTCAATGGATACAATTTCGAAAGGACGTGTTGCTGGACCTAAATGGGACATCAAACCAAACTTTGGATTCCTTCTTGATTTGTTTTTAATACAAATATCACATTCATCACAGAGTTTCTTAATATTTGAGATGATATTCTTTGCTGTATAGAAAGGATGTATTTTATTTATCATTTGTGTTCTCCCAATATGGCAATAAGTGTAGTGGACATTTTTAATTAGTGTTTTGCTAAATGCTTCTGAAAGTACAATTTTTTTCCTTCTTTTATTCTTTTTGTAATAAATGTTATTTTCAAGTATAAATGCTTTTGATTTTCTGTCTTGTATATTTAGATTTGTGTCTTGGTCCTTTTTAATATCTTGCATGTTTATTAAGTTTACAACTTTCAAAAAATCTTCAGTATTCTCACTAGGTTCCAAGACTGGATTTCTACTTAAGCAGTCCGCTTCTTGATTTGACTGTCCTGGGTTATATTTTATCTTAAAATTGTATTGGGATAAGTAATATGTCAAATCACCCAGTTCCTCATCAGTTCTAGACTTGATGTTAAGATTTTCTAGTGGTTTATGATCTGAATATACTATAAATTCTTTATTCATAAGCCAGTGTTGCCAATATTTTACAGCCTCTTTAATCGCCAAGCATTCCAAATATATTGCCTTTTTTTTCTTTTGAGTGTCCGTCAATTTCTTTGAGAAATAAGCTACAGGTTTAGATATTCCGTTTTCATCTTCCTGTTTTAACACAGCTCCCACTCCTTGAATGCTGGCATCAGTGTATATTTTTATTGGTTGTTCTGGGTCAAATATTTTTAGAATTGGTTTCGAGCATAGTAAATCTTTTATTTTATCAAATGATTTTTGGCATTCTCTGGTCCATATAAATTTAACATCTTTCCGTAACAGATTGTGTAATGGTTCCAGGATAATTGCATTGTGTGGTATAAATTTATGATAAAAATTTACTTTTCCCAGGAACTGACGTATATTTTTCTTTGTTTCTGGAATGGGGAAGTTCCTGACAGCTGTTAAATAATCTTTGAGAGGTGTAACTGAATTTTTTTCTATTATGTGTCCCAAATACTTGGCATGATCGTTTGCAAAGGTGCATTTAGAGAATTTCAGTTTAAATCCTTCTGTTAATATTGCGTCAAGTAGTTTCGATATATGTGTTATGTGTTCTTCGAAATTTTTAGAAAAAACCAAGATATCGTCTATAAAATTTACTGCAAAATTTGAGAGATTATATTTTCTTATTATATTTCTCAATATTCTCTGAAAAATAGCTGGAGCCGTCTTTAAACCAAATGGGAGGCATGTCCACTGAAAATGGCCTTCTTGCGTGACGAAAGCTGTCTTAGATCTATCTTGAATTCTCAATGGGATAGACCAAAATGCTGAGTTTATATCAAAAGTGGAATAATACTCACAGTTAACCGTCTTTACCATCAAGTCTTCAATCAACGGGAATGGCTGTGATTGAGGGACAACAATTTTATTCAATTCTCGGAAATCGATACACAATCTTGATCTTTTCCCATCTTCTTTCTTGTATGCTAAGGTGACTGGAGCAGCAAAAGGGCTATATGATTCCTCAATTAAGTTATTCTTCAATAGTTTTGATATTTGGTTCTCTATTTCTTTTATATCATCAGTTGTGCATCTGTATGGGCGTTTGTAGCAGTATCGATCTACTGTCAAGTCTATGTGAGCTTCATAACCTCGTACTGTACCCACGTCATATTTGTCCTTAGCGAAGACTGGTTTGTATTTCTCTATTAATTTATCGATTTCAGTTTGTTTACATATATCTAGATGGTTTACTGAAATTTCAAATTTACTTAAATTTATGTGTTCATTGAAGTTTATTTCACATTGGTTTAAACAGTCAATTTCTTGTTTCCATACCTCAGAGTTTAGAGTCACATCTTGTTTATTTTTTTCACTTAGTACATTAGGAATTTTGACATTTAAAATATTTGTTTCAGAGTATTTATTTTTGTTATCCTCTTCATTTTGGATTTTATTCTCTCTAAGTGAATTATTACACTGTATGATATTCAATCTTTCATCTTGCATTAATCTAAATTTTTTGATACAATCCAAACCAATGAGAAAATCATAGTGAAAATTTTCATTATCTATCACAAATATATTCATTTCTCTTTCAATGTCATATATTTTTATTTTTAATGTAACCATACCTTTTGTTTTCTTCTCACCATTAATAGTTTTCAAGTTTGCTGTTTGTTTATTAAATGTATCTTCTTCTTTTTTTTGTATTTTCAATAACTTTGCATTAATTAATGATACATTTGAACCAGAATCATAAATTGCTGTAACTTTTAAAGTGTCATTTAACAATAACTTTATTTTTATTAATGGTGATACTTCTAGTTTTTTGGATTCTCTTCATTAAGTTCAACTTCTAATTCAGAGTTATTCACACTTTTCACAACATATTTTTGATTCTTCGTATTGAACCAACAGTTTTCCTCAGGATGAAAACGTTTCCCTTTTTCCTTATTGACACAAATTTGGCATGGTTTCTTTTCTTCATTTTTTTTTGTTTTTATTTCAGAGTGCATGTAGTATTTTTTTTCATATTTGTTCTTCCCAACAAGATGTTCTAATTTGCCTATCTCATTATAGAGATCTTCAGTTTGTTGTAACATCTCTCGGTCAATTTTGTCACTCAGATAGTTAGGCAGGCCTGCGGCTATAAGGTCTATAAGAGTACCTGTATCAATCGTCTTCCTAACCTCTAATAACAACTTCTCTTTTTTCAATGCATATTCAAGTAATGAGCCTGATTGATATTTAAATCCAAGAGCATATCTGATTGGCGACCAACCTTTGTTTCCGAATGTTTCACAGAAATTTTTTTCCCATCTAATCCACTCTGATTCTATTGTAAATTTTATTAACATACAACTGTACCAGTTTACACTTGAATATTCTAAAAATTGTTTTAAAATTTTAATTTTTTTTCTGTCTTCATCAATATGGAAACGTTCACATTCTCTGTTGAAGTCCTTAATCCATTGGTGGGCGTTTACGTTTTTACCGGTGAATTTTTCAAGCGCAAAGTCTTTTGCAATTTTTCCCAAATTTTGAGTTTCAGATTTTCTTTGCTTTTCTTCGAGTAATGTGTCTAATAGTTTCTCCAATGTTTTATTTGAGCTTTCAGTTAATGGTTTTGAATCATTTATGTTTTCACTAATCTCTTCAAGGTAAAAATCCTTAAACTGTATATTTTGTTCTTCATCTAAATATACCTTTGATATCTCATCAGTTAAAGTTATCCATATTTTCCTTGTTTGATGTCTTTTATTCAATGTTTTTCTTATCTTGGCGTAGTTAGATGTATCTGTTATAAGTTGGTGTAAGTTTGCAGGTTGATATTCGGCCGGTATGCCAAAAATTTGGCCATCAGGTGTTCCTATTGAGGTTATGCAAATAGTGTTTGATTTTCCATCTGCTGCTGTTTTCACACAAAAATCAAATCTTAATTTCTCCATATTTGTTGTATTTTATTGCGAAAAATGTTGTTTTATAATGGTATATGCTCAGGCGAAATAAAGACGAAATTGTGTTTTCTGAAATAACAAAATTCTTTTATTCATATCACACTTATACATAAGTTTTACTACAATTAACATATTTTAAACAGAATAGCTTACCTGAAATAACAAAAAACAACATTTAAAGCCTTTACTTCTAATTTAAATAATATTATAACTAATTCTCTTTATAATATTTTCCACGATTTTCTAAAGATCACATAACCTCACTTTTACCTCCTAAAATTTATTGTCGGTGTCACTCACGTCACACTGACAGCTAATAGTTCCATAGATTATAATAATCTCATACACATTAGGAAAAAGGAATGCCACTGGCGTAGGTAGTGGTATCCTTTACAAACATTTAATTGCATTCCATTTATCTTGCACCAACGACAAAATTCATTCATTATATGTATATGCATAAGTTTTTTATTTATATTAGATATTCTATTTTTTATTCTTATGTTTTCTGTTAATATTTTCTCAATAAATATTTTGCACGGCCGTACCCGTTTCTCGATATCTACTTTTTCCTATACCTAAAGGTTTTCTGGAAGAGATTGCTTTCAAGCAATAAGACCGCCTAAATTGTACTTAAATATGTCTGTCAAACCAATTTCTGTGAATCTATCTATCACACGTGTCCAAATATTTCCAACGAGGATATACGTTTAAAAATAAAAGTTTGATTGCTAAAGTGTACTTTTCCATCACTGCGCAGGCGCGTGACGCAAGCGTGCGCGTGCGTCGAATGTGCAACGAGTTTTGGGAACACTCGCCTCAATCACGGAAAAGTTCTTTATAAAAGAACTAATCGATTCAATTATTGCTTTATTCAAGTAGGTTGCATAAAACACTTTTGAATCGTCATTGAATACAATGCAATGAGGAACTGTTGTGTTCCTGCGTGATTATTATTTGGCTGCGGTCTTCTGTAAGGTGGAGGTATTTCACTAGTCAGTCTGCTCCAGTTCGAGCGATAAATCGCTATGCCCTACCTCTCTTAAAATGTGATGTCGTCGTCTATTATTATTTTATCCATAACTCATCCATGTTGCTAAGTCATCCATATTAAAGCTATCATTAAATGATAATGTTTCTTTTTATGGAATATATTTTAACTTAACTGGATTCCTGTGCTGACGTCAAACAGAAAACTAATCGCAATTAAAGTCGAGTTTGAGAAACTGGCGAGTTACCAACTCAATTTCAAAGATCCTTAATGTGTTTTAACCGACTTCAAAAAAGGAGGAGGTACTATGATGTTCGATATTTACGTTTTTTTCCTTTTGTGTACGGTCAACGATTGCACCGTCAATTGTACGTAGATTTAAAATTTTATAAGAGTACCTATACTTCTGTGGTGGTCTCATTTTCACCAAATCGGGATCTGATGATAGGGTTTCTAAGAAATCTAAGAATTTGACGACCTCCGTAGCCGAGAGGCGAGCGAGCGAGGAGGAGATCTCTGAGGTTCCGGGTTCGATCCCCGGTCGGGTCAATATGGGAAACGAACTTTTCCATATTGTCTCGGGTCTGGGTGTTGTGGTACCGTTGTTGTTTCTGATTTCTGTAACACAAGTGCTTAAGCTACTTACCACAGAATCAGAGCAATGTATGTGATGTTGTCCAATATTTAATATTTAATTTAATTTTAATTTAAAATCGCGAGAAAACCTTTAGTCGTATAAGGAAGCATAGTGCGTTTATTATGCTTTCTTAAAGTATACTTGAATAAGTATTTGTATCTGGAAGTCATGATCTGATGTTGCTGACCTGATGATAGAAGTCACACATAGCACTCCTTGTTATGATTGCATGATTTATTCAAGTGTAGTAAACTGTTATTTCATTTCTCTCATTAATTATCAAACATAACAAATTCTAGCCAACTGTACAAATATTAACGCCACAATGGAGATAATTCTAATGCAGCCAAAGGCCAAAATAACAAAAAGCTTTAAATCAAATAACACCAAATCAACAAACGCTGATGAACAAGTTACTTAGTCGTTGTTTACTCGTTGTTCAGTCTGTTGATGTGTTGTTTGAAGCAACTTTGTCAAACCAGTGAAACATGAAACGTTTGCTTTTATAATTTACGAGTAATTTGAATCTCCTTTGAGTACTAAGCTATCCAGCTTAGTGTGGTGCTGACAAGAAAACTTTGCATGTGTAATAGAAATTTAAAAAAGGAAGGTATATTGTAATGCGATTGATGCATCATTTAATAGTATTTATTGTTATTTAAAAACTTTATTTTACAAAAAAGTACAACAGGTGGATTAATGCTAGGGGCATTTTTTACGATTGCCTATCTCACACATTTTTTTTTCAATTCGAACTAGTGGTTCCTGAGATTAGCGTGTTCAAACATATAAACAAACAAACTCTTTAGCTTTATAATTATGTGTATAGATTTTAAAAGTTCCAAAGTTCAAACATGGCCCCTTTTCACAATCATGGCCATTTATAAGCCATCGTTTATTCATGCATACACTGACCATAATCAATAAATGCTGAAATTGAAATGAAATTGAAATGATTTGAAATGATTTATTTCTGCAAGTGTATTTACATAAATTCTTTTGCACGTCAATTATTTTTTCCTACCAGCCAAGTGCCAATGAATTTTAATAATTGCATCAAAAGTTAACTTAATATTTACCTCATTTTTTAAACGGTTTTATTTAGCTCATCCCGTTTGTTTTATTATTTATTCTTGGGTCAAATTTAGTAGATAATTCAAATTTCATCCTCTTCCTGCCGCCCTCTATCCTGCGATATACGGCTTTGTCTCCGCTCCGCTAGACCGGGACATATGCTTGCACCATTACTAATTGCTTACCCTGAACTTTTTATAGACTATAGCAGTGAGCGGCTGACTCCCACCAAAACCGGTTCTAGTCGGCGGTGACTCACGAAAATTGATTAGAGTTTGTAGTTAACTCAAATTTCAGTTTGCCACAAATTTGCGGCTAACTCAGTCGGCCGCTAACAGTTTTCCTACTGGACACGGCCTAGAGGGACCCCACACTAGCGTCTTTCGAGCGTCAGCGTCTTGCCGCGCCGACGTTGTTTGGGCGTTGCGTCGACGCGGCGCCCGCTCAGCGTCGACGCGGCGCCCGCCCAGCGTCGGCGCGGCGTTTGAGCGGCGCTTGCGCTGGGCGTCCTCTGCACATCGCGTTCGAGGGTCGCGCCGCGCTGACGTCATGTATAGTTATTTCGAAAATGGAAATGTAAGATTTGAATAACGCACAATATAATGTTTTATATTGCAGTGATAAATTAATGCTTTCAACTTGTAAAGGAAAAAATATATTTTACCTGTTTGACACATGGCACGAAAAGGCAACTTTAGCATTTATTTTCTCGAAAACTAAAAGTACTTAATTGAAAATAGGTTTCTTCGGCAATATGAGCTAGTATTTTAAGCTACATCCATATTTGCTATCAGCTAAAAAGTCTTCTACCTACTGATTCTAAAACACGGGCGGGCCGAAACAATTGAGTTGATCATTGTACTGTTGTCAAAATAAACGCTGCGGCACGCGTCGGGCCGGCGCGGCGCCTGTAGAGCGCAGTCCTGGCGTTCGTCATTTCGACAGCGCCGCTGCGCAAGAGTTGCGTCGACGCCGCGTCGGCGTTGCGTCGACGTCGCGTCGACGTTGCGTCGACGTCGACGCTCAAAGAACGCTAGTGTGGGGTTACGCTAAGTGTTGCGTATCGTCGTCGCTATTAATAAAAATACAATTCCACGAAGAATACTATATTTATAAAACTATAAAATACTTAAATTCAAATCTATTATTTACAAAAACCTTTTGTCAGTCCCTGTCATGTCAGTTTTGCCTATATTAAACCTTCTGCCCTAGTCACGTCATCGTCAAGTCGCCGTGCCGATGACAATAAGTATAAAATTCAAAGCGCTAAAGCGGTGCTACATCGTCCTCTGTACAGAAAAGCGAACTATGGGCAGCAGCTTTGCCTCCGCTCCGCTAGACCGGGAAATGTGCTTGTTCCGCTACTAATCGCTTACCCTGAGCTCTCTATGATAAGGTTTAAGTGGAGTATAAAATTCAATGCTGTAGAGCGATGTTAACATCGTCCTCTGACCAGCAAAGCGAGCGATGGGCAGCAGCTTTGTGTCCGCTCCGCTAGACCGGGAAATGTGCTCGTTTCGCTTTTATTCATTTAGCTATATGTGTTATCAGGTTCTACCAGCCCGGAGGTTTGCAATAAGATTCTATGCGAAGGACTTTTTATATAATATATTTAATAAAAATAAGAACTGAATTGATACAAACTTACTATGAAATAAAAATAATTAAACAAAGATGGTCCCTGTGGTAAGGTACCTAAAATGCTGGCTGTATTACCTTGCTGAATGGAGATTGAGAGACGCTGGGCGAGTTACATAAGAATATTATATTTATACATATTTGTTCAAATTATTTCATTACACATACATATATACTATATTTGACCCTAGTATCTAATCTTCGGAATAATACATTTGGAAGTTCAAAGGGTAACTAACATACATGTATGTTTTATTTGGAATTTATATGCATATAATGCGCACCAAAAAACGGTGGTACAAAGTCTGAAGTGTGCAGTGTGACGTACTTTTGACGTTAAATCAAGGGGTCAAGCCCTCAAGGTAAGGGCGACAAGTCCAGTAACAGATTTATCATGCTGTACTTGTCATCCTTAATCCTGACCTCATTACTACTTAACATCAGGTGGGATGAGGTCAATCTTGAAGTGCAATATAAAAAAAATAATCAAGAATTGTGAAAATTTTAATGATATTAAATATAACCATTATGGGCAAGCCGGTTTATTTATTCTAAGCAAAAATATAATATCTTAGCTCTTTTCGCAATTTATAGTTTAATAAATAATATCCTTAACTTCCTCAGCTCAGTCATTTATCGAGTTCGTATTAATAACGTTTCCATTGTTATGATCAAATAAAAAGAGAACACTGATTTAAAGCTGAAGAAATTGAAGCAATTTCTTTAATCATTGAGATGCTTCAGTAAATATTGTTATTTTGTCATTAATTGATGATCACCGTTTTTATGCTCGTTATCGATACGAGGAAATATTAAAGCGATTTACCTTGGCAATAATGATGCTATTTTTAAACGGGAAAACTGTGAAAGGTCAATCGCGTTACTTGAACTAATATTTCCGAACTCATGGTAAAAATATAGGGGTAAAATATTATTGGACGCTTAATATATGTGGGCTAATAAAAAAAAAAAAATTGCTACCGTCTGTCTACTGTGCGATTTATGAGATATTTAAATGGAAGGCGTCCGTTATCTCACCCCTATAGCCTGCCCACAAGTTAATCGTCATAGTTAATAGTCCCAATGTGAGTATGGATTACAACAAAATTAATAATAATAAATAGCAATAAATTCAATTTGTTACTCTTTTCTAGTCACAAATATAAATCCAATGTTTCTCAGGGTGAATGTAGCTTTCCAATGTTGCAAGGATTTTGAAATCGACACAATTTTGAGTTTATACAAACACAAACACACACAAACAAGAAATCTTTCCTTTTTATAACATTAGTGTAAATTAATGTATGAAAACAAGAATACTGTTATCCGCTACAAAATGTCAAAGAGCATTAAAAGGTC
This sequence comes from Glyphodes pyloalis, assembly GCA_037074685.1. NCBI lineage: Eukaryota > Metazoa > Arthropoda > Insecta > Lepidoptera > Crambidae > Glyphodes > Glyphodes pyloalis. The sequence continues at coordinate 497,970 of JAYKKO010000030.1, read as the reverse complement.
GTATTTTATAAAAAGGCAAGGCATTATGGGAGGAAAGGTCGTCGCGGAGGGGCACTTGACTCGAACACTTCACTCGAACTCGTCACAAGTATTGACGAGCTATACGAATATAAACGTAAAACTATTAGAATCTTCGTTGAGTTAAGTGTAAAAATATTGGACAAGTTACCGCAATGTACGAGTATTATTGACTTATCCATGCATAGGTTCATATTAAATAGTGTTCAATGAAAAAGGCTACTACAAACTTGATGTATATTTAAACGATTTTTTTTTATAGTAGCACAGTATATTGGCTCCTTCCAGCCTGATGGTAAGCAAGAGAGGAACCCACATCGCGATGACAACGGATTTGATATCAAAATATCCTATCCGTTAGCATCGCCATACTGGCCTGCAAGATGTTTGTTCACGCTCCTTTTTAAGGAATCCATGTCAAAGGAAGGAGGAAACATATGAATATATATAATATGATAAACTTTAGGATATGACTGTGTGTCGCTCGCATACTATATTTTTTAGAATAGAATAGAATAGAGTAGATCTTTATTTGCCAGAATGAGGTACATACATTAACAGGTGTTAAATACAAGGGTTCGTGCAAGACATATTCACCCTTCAGGGCATGCAAATTTGATGTCAATGGTTTTAGGTTTTAGTTCTCTTTAATCTTAAATATTCTAAAAATTAGGTTAACTACTGAGTTTCTTGCCGGATTATTTTCGTAGGATTAGATTACGAACTATAGCTATAGCTTCAATTTTGGTTTATATTCGTTTGACGATATTCATCTAATATATCACTTTATCAGTATGAACATATAATTTAACTGGAAAACTTTGCCGCCAAGGAAATTGAACCCACGACCCACAGTGGTAGTTGATGAGATAATACAAACAGCGCAGTAGCGCTTCATCGGCACGGCACACCTTGGATTATAAGGAAAAAGGACAGAGAAAGGATGATGCAGGGAAATAGATGAACGACGAAGGGTAAGGCATAAGGATACTAGTATCTTAGATCTTGTATTTACACTAATCATATTGATGATTTTTATAATAAAAAGGAAGAGACATACATTACACACAGATGTCACAACACAACCATACAAATTTACATAAAAATTTAGGATTAGTTACCAGAGATACTTATGTAAATAGGTACATTTATATTTGAAAAAGTAAGTGTTGTTTATACATTATATTCTTCCAAGAATGGTCTATATAACCTATGTATATTAATTTATAACAAAATATCCCTATTACCTTTCCTTCTTTCCTCTTTTTGTGTTTGTTATTGCCAGACAAAGGTTCATAAGAAAGATAGAAATAAAAAAAAAGATATACAATTAAGTGGTCGTCGTTATTACAGGACAACATATGTCGGCTGTGGTCAGCTAGTAAAAAATAAAATTTGTTGTGCTACATGATTTAGAACCTTGTGTAAACAATAAATTAAATGAATAATGGAAAATGAACTCGGCATTGCTTACTCATATTTTCTTAAACAGTAAAAAATAATACCTTATCTTTAAAGGAATATAATTAAAAGTTTAAATTATATGTGAATTAATTATTATCGATTGTCAGAAAAAGTTACGTTAATCGTCTTACATTAAAATAAAAGATTATTTACGTACGTTTGAATATTTTAGCATTTATCAAATGCTAAAATATTCAAACGTACACAAAGAACTAAGTTTAATGTTATTTATGAAAGTTTAAGATATAAATTTACTAAAAATCGGAGTTAAGATGATATCATACTATCGCACGTTATTATAATAAATGACATCTGAAAGAGAAATAAAACAAAAAATGTATAGTAATGTCTGTTTTACACGTGAAATGTCTATTTATATTACAATAATCTTCTAATTTTATTGAAGTTATTACGGTAAACGATCATTATTTTAGTTGTGAAGGTAACCGATAAAAATAGTTAAAGTATGCAAGTCGAATGTAAATTACGTATTTTAAGATTTATGTCATATTAAATAAGGTTTCTTTTAATAGTAGATATTAGTGTTGTCCTTGGAATTGATTTATTTTTGTAGTACTAAAAAGAGCAACTCGTGCATTAGTGTTTAATAAAAAGGAATGTTTATTTTATAAATTAATTATTATCGTATACAAATAATATTGTATCTAGATAATGATTGTAACTGACGCAAATTTCATATTGAGTCTTGTTAAACTGAACACTCTGGACTTGGTATCGCCCTTTTATTGTGGACATAAGAACTAAAATCGAACTCCGAGTAACCTAAGGGCACCGAGTACCGACTCTGATAGTTATCAGCCTACATGCACCGCATAATACATCGCTTCCTCACTTCCGACGGGTCAAGGATACCACTGGACGGAGCCAGTGATGAATGACTGCCGCATTTAAATTGAAAATAGTTTTATTAATGTAAATAACATCAATAACACGAATCACGAAATAATATTTACATTTCCATTTTAAATTTGAACGTCTCATGGCATAAAAAAAAATAATTGAATGCATTGCGGCACCTTACCGCCACGTGAGGGGTGTAAATAAATAAATATTGAACAACATCACACGTTGTTCTGATTCTGTGGTAAGTAGCTTAAGCACTTGTGATACATAAATCAGAAACAACGACGGTACCACAACACCCAGACCCGAGAAAATATTGAAAAGTTCGTTTCCCATATTGCCCCGACCGGGAATCGAACCCAGGACCTCAGATAGATTTTTTATAGTACTTTAAGCCGTACTAGCGAACTTTAAATATTAGAAACAGAAAAAACGCTTACGATAACTTGCGGTTAGCTCCGTTGGAAGAGCAGCACGCGCGATACGTGAAGGTCGTGGGTTCGATTCTCGCACCGCAAAAGGGAGATAAAATTTTCCAGGACCTCAGAGATGGCAAAACGCCAAAATCCTCGAACTGGAGCAGCCCGACTGTTGAAATACCTCTACCATACAGAAAACCGCAGCCAAATAACAATCACTTCTTTGTTGTTGTGTTCCTGCGTGTGACCAAGGTTCCCAGAGCTAGGGGGTGCTACATTAGTAGCAGGGGTCAAGCCTTCAAGGTAAGGGCGACAAGTCCAGTAACAGTTTTATTATCCTGTACTTGTCGCCCTTAAGCTAGGACCTCATTACCACTTAACATCAGGTGGGATGAGGTCAATCTTGAAGTGTAATATAAAAAAAACTGCCCCTACAAGGTAACCGCGCTTCAAAATTTCTGCGTTTCATGTAGGCTGTGAAACTCTGTGGTTATAATCAAATTCTGCTGGCGTGGCACATTCCCAGACGTACTCTTAGCAATATATGAAGGATCTCAGACCATCAATTATGCAGTCCCCACGTCAGGCATGCCGACGCGTGTCTCGCGACCTTCGCGCGGATGATCCTACGATTAAACCTTACGCACTTGAACTTACCCCGACCCGACATATCCTGGAAAGGTCAACGGCGGCTGGCAACGGAGGTCAATTTCCTTTTCATACATACTTTTTAAAAAGTCTTTGTAACCGGTGTTCTCGACTATGATCCGAGAAAAACATCTTGCGGGCCAGTATGGCGGATAGAATACTACGGTGTCAAGTCCGTTGTCACTACGATGTGGGTTCCTCTCTTGCTTATATCAGGCTGGGAGTAAACTGTCGTCTCTCACGAGGACCAAAGAAGTCCATAATCTTCTACTGCACATTATGAAAAGGTCCATTGATAATGGTGGAACTTTCTGGCTGACAAGCACGCGGTTCACCTGATGGTATGTGACTTCCGCTGTCTATATACATTAGCAACACCAGACAAGCTACAAATGCGCTGCCATTCAAATAAAAGCACGCTCTTTTTTTGAAGACATGAAGGTCGTATTGATCCGGAAATACCACTGAGGACAAAGTGTTCTGCAGTCTGGTTATATTAGGCAGATAGTTACGAAAAAAACCCATAGTTGTAGACTGCCAAACATCTAGATGATTTATACCTAAAGTACAATATATGAAGCGGTACAAAACATATGAAATGAGCTGTTAAGCCAGAATAAACATTGGTGCTCATGGCATCGAGCATAGTGTATCATTGCCACGTTATTTTGCATACGTAATTGAGTAAACACAACCCAATTTGTACACATTGATGCTGGCTAAGGGCAAGTTCACACTTTTGTTAACAATTTAATATTACTAAATAAAAAGAAAAAAAGGAATACATTTACTGACCATCCCAATTAATAATATACATACGGTTCTTCTTGATAGAATTAAGAATCCTAATCAAACGGAACGAAATGTTTCTGTAAAAGTTTACATGAAAAAAGACATTTTCTAATATTATGGCGTCGCGCCATCTCTGAGGTTCCGCGTCGATTCCCGGTCGGGTAAATATAGGAAACGAACTTTTCTATATTACCTTGGTTCTGGGTGTTGTGGTACTGTCGTTGTTTCTGATTTCTGTAACACAAGTGCTTAAGCTACAGAATCAGAGCAATGTATGTGATGTTGTCCAATATTTATTTATTATATTTTATTTGTCTGTGCCTTTGTTGTGGTTAAGTGGTCATTATTACATTGATGTTAAAGACTAAACACACCGTTTTAATTGCCAAAATGGTAGTACCATTGGAATATAGGTAAATAAAACAGGCACACGCCTTTCAAACTTAGCCTAGTCGAGCGTGTAGACTGAGCCTTACCTACCACAGACGATACCGAAACAGCTATACGCTTATGGAGATAGGAGAACGTTAAACGAAGCAATCATCGCGCAATTAGTGTTCTGAATTAATTTAACAACTTTATACACTGCGCGCCTTATGTACCACATTGCTTTGGAAATAGTTAACGAAGTATGTATGTTAGACATATTCCAAAGTATTGCACATGTTTATTGTTCAGTTATTTATTTAAATCATTAAGAAGTGGAACTCGTTGCCGGCTCATGTGTTTCCTCCCTTGATTTGGATTCAAAAGGAGCGTGAAGAAACATATTGCGGGCCGATATGGAGATGCTAATGGATGGGATATTACGGTATCAAATCCGTTGTCATCGCGATGTGTTTCTCTGTTGCACATACGTGCTTTGAAAAAAAATTACAGCAGCGGTAGATAATGTGAAGGATTTTTTTTGTTATTGTAGAGTTTTAAGCCTCAATGTTGTAGCAGTGAGATTCGGCATGAAATGTGATATCATTGTAAACAAACGCCATACAACATCCAGAGAAATCTAGATAATAATTTGTCTGATAGCTGGATTTATTTGTATGTTCAACTTTTAATTAAAACAGTTTTGTATCTGGACTTACTTTTAATAATCTATGTTTATGTACGATGGTTTAATATGCCAAGTAATACGATAATTTATGGTTATGAATAAGATATTATTAATAAAAATATAATGTGTGTAATATGATAGAATGTTAAATATAATATGGAAGAATTGATCCAATAACCAAAACTAAAAATGCGTTATTGATAAATACAATTTTAGTCATTATCAAGAAATATAGATCCCGCAACTAATTATTTAAAACCGAATTATCTATTCAGATTCTTGAAGTGAAGTTACTACTTGGTAAACAATCGACTTGTTTCTGGAGAAAACCTTATTTTGTTGCATTATTTAAGCAATTTCAATAAATTACGACTAATTACTAAAATCTATGTTTAAAATTTTTTTTTTATATGTACGGTCAATGGTAAACGACGACACACTTTCTGTTAGATATTATTTCTTATGCTGGCGATATAAGGGTGGTATAAATCCCGAAGTTGACACGTAGCCTGACATGTTTTTTTTATTTCACTTCAAGATTGACCTCATCCCACCTGATGTTAAGTGGTATTTTTTTTGTCGAGAGGTAAATGCCTACCGCGCCGTCACTCTCTGCAGGGAACAGAGAGTGGTGTGCCGACACACCGTGTGCCGAGCCCGAGCTCACACTAACTAAAACTGCCCAGTTGTGGGGGAGCCGAGGTTCCTTACGGATTCTACACAGGCTCCCCCAGAGCAGCGCCTACCGCCAAGCGGCCCACCTCGACGCACAAATTGCAGCTGGAGCATGTCAGGCCACCTTACACACCCCACCCCTTCGGGACCGAGGTAACGGACGCTAGGCTTACCCCAACTCTGGCGTCTGCGGTCCCAGCAGCGAATCTGCTTTGCGGCTCCGCTGCCTACCGCTACTGCGGACACCCCAGGCTCTCACCTAGCTTAAGGGTGATAAGTACAGCATAATAAAGCTGTTACTGGACTTATCCTTATCCTGAAGGCCCGACCCCTGCTACTAATGTAGCACTCCTCCAGGAGCTCTGGAAACCTTATTCACATACAACAACACCGAAGTGATTGTTATTTGGCTGCGGTCTTCTGTTCTGAGGTGTTTCACGAGACGAACTGCTCCACTTCGAGCGATAAATCTCTTAGGTTTTTTTTTATAATGCACTCCAAGATTGACCTCACCCCACTTGATGTTAAGTGATAATGAGTTCCTAGCTTAAGGGCGAAAAGTATAGCATAGTAAAACTGTTACTAGACTTGTCGCCCTTACCTTGAAGGCTTGACCCCTGCTACTAATGTAGCACCCCCCAAGAGCTCTGGGAACCTTACTCACACGCAGGAACACAACAACACAGGAGTGATTGTTATTTGGCTGCGGTCTTCTGTAAGGTGGAGGTATTTCACCAGCCGGGCTGCTCCAGTTCGAGCGATAAATCGCTTTGCCCTTCCTCTCTTAGGTTGACTGTACTCTGATCATGACTGTACAGACAAAAGCGTGCCAGACTAAACACTTTGGGCATTGCATCGCCCTTATGTCGTCCGCTTTAGATCTATAATCGATCTGCAAATGTTTACCTTAATGTGCTGTCGTTCGTACAAATACGTACTTGTTGATTGGCAGTTAAAGTCAGACTTGTATTTTTTTCTTCTTAAGAACTAAGGAGCCTTTACTGAAAATTAATGAGAGATAAATGCCAATCATCAGGTCAATGACTTCAGCTACAGAATTTATCTTTAATGTCAAGATAGTTTGTCCGAGGTGGCTCGGGTTACAAGTTATTTAAAGCCAACCCGTGTTAACTTGAATTTAGTCTCGCATTTCTCACTCGAGATTTATTCAGATCTAGTTGCTTTAAAATAAATGCCCTCGAAAACACGCCTATCTATTAATTTTATAAGATTACATAATTTAAAAAATGTTTGAATTTTATCCCCAAAATAGTATTAGTATGCGTTATACAGAGAAATGCTACAAAAATGTAAGTGGATATAAATTTACTAATTTACGTTCCGAATTAACGCTTCAAGATGTGAAGGTATAATAACGTCTTCAATTAGATAACATAAATTAAGTTAACTCATTTGTTGATAATTTGATGATCGATGATTCATTGTAAAACGAGGTAGGTACCTATTTTTATACATATATTTTTTGTCATTTTATTTTGAGTTTCATCACTAATTTCGTTATTTGAGTAGTACTATCTAAATAATTTCGTAAAACGGTATGGATTCACAAATCCTGGGGCACCTGGTATAGACCGAGTGCCGTCTGCGAGTTGATTACGGCGTGCGCAGGCGCCGCGCTTCGGCCAAAGATGATAATTATCTGTGACAATGGTGTTTTTCCTTACAATTAGTCAAAGGTCGACAGACTCGTGCGTTTATTTATGTTACTACGGCAATACCATTAAGATTTCTGTATTTTTTTTTGTTCAATGGCAATCACTTAAATTTTATATCCAGCCACTTGCATTTATCGTGGCTCTGTAATCGTGACGAGGTTGTGTGTTTATTATATGGGGCGAAACGCATCTAGTTATCTTAGAAATATCCTGATTTTTTAGTTTATTACATTAACTATCAGATACCCATGATTAGAAACCATGTTTGCTATCTCGCTGTAGTGTTCACACTCGTATTCGTATCGTATTACAAAGTTAAAGTGTTTGTTTGTTTGTTTAAACGCGCTAATTTTAGAAAGTACTAGTTTGATTTTTTTTTTATTGGATATTCCATTTATCGAGGAATGTTTTGGGCTATATAACTGTTAACGTTGCGACCAAATGCAGCGTGGAATCAAAGAAAAATGTGAAAAACCACGGAGCTATACCCGAACACACATAAAAAATAAAAAATCTTTCTGGTCACTCCTGGGTCTCAACATTACATGGCGACCTTGCCAGGTTTTTAAGGCGATCCTAGCAGAAGGTTTATGTCTTGAGGTTCTAAGATACTTCGGACAAAAAGATAAATAATAATAATTAATTAAATAAATGGTCCAGACAATCACACCAATCACCTGGTCCCAAACAAAGGTTTTCCTTTGTTTTATGGAACACCAGACGACGGATACTATTTGGGGGGATCATCCCAGATATTCTTTCCAAAGGCTCATTCCAGTTGGGTTCGTCCATCAGATTCCCTTTCAATTTCCTCGTGCGTCAGATCGCTTGTCCATCGCTAAACGCGAAATGCACAAAGCCAGTACATGTTGCATCCTGCATTGTGACAGTGACCTCGGCGCAAGGCCGCTAGGTGCAGCATGCACAATGCCTGCGCCTATTGTCAGCTCTGACGTGCGTAACCGATACTGTAAACCTCTTCAAGGTTTATGCGGCCTTGGTAGGTTCACCAGTCAGCAATGCGTCCTAGCTTCGGACTACAGGGACATTTATTACTATTTTCAAGAAACAGAAATCTCATCTTTCAAAAAAATAAATCATCAAAATGTACAGGGGCCAATAAGCGATGTCAACAATTGAAAAAATCGAGAAATGCACATTTGAAAATACAACCTGATCTGTTACACCACTGACCGTACCCGTAACTGCGCGAGGTTTTTTATTTTTGATGCATGGTGAAAATACAGGAGTTACAGTTAATGTAATTTTTGGTCATATCCTTCTTAATATTTCTTTTCAAAAATAAAAGCCGTGACGTAATAAAGCCACGAGCACTGGTATTATGCTGGTAGCTTACGGTTAGCTTTATTAGCTTCATATTCATATTATTTATTGCACTCCATAAGTAAGTAATGATGTTACATGTAGTTTCTTAAAAACTAAAAGTACAAGTTATGGACCCTGGTGGGCACGGCAAAGATAAGAGAGGGGAAGATTGAGTTTTATGTAAGAGGTAGTACGTATCTCCTGGAGCAACACTGATCTTCTTAGACGGCAGGCATAGGCTTCGGTACTCATTGTACCTTGCAATTTTAAACTCCATAACATCATAATAAAAAGTTACCAAACTAGGTCCGGGACTTGAACCCAGGACCTCAGAGATAGACTCCAGGCACAATCAACTACGGAGGTCGTCCAACTTTCAAGACATCAAATAAGTTAGCAAAATTTGTAAGCTTCATTGTAAAATAAAATTACCCAACCTAAACTAACAAGAAAACCTAAAAATGGGACTGATTACTTGCTTTTAAATGAAATATTGGCAAACAGTAAGCCTGATAATTATGTTGACAGACGAAAAAAGGATTTGTTTCGCTCGAAATACGTTTTTGATTGCTCAGGATCGCTTTACGCAACAGGAAAAAAAAACAATCCCTTAATGAATACGTAATGGGGGGAGAGTTTAAAGAATTCAATTTAGCCGTGCTTAAATGCTCGTTGCGTGGGTGAAGCATTTGTAAGAGGTCTCTGGTTGAAAAGGTTACATAATAGCCGAGAGTAACGAATCATTTTTATTTGAAAAACGATCAATCGAGAAGATTTGGTGGAAGGAAATTACTCTCGATTGATTTCTTATTATCATTATAGTACATTTTCAGTAATATTTAAGATATAATTAGACAATGCTTATAAAGTAAACCGTATTCAAATATGGGTCGAAAGCTAAGCGTCGTGTCCACGTGGCGAACATGCTTCAGACCAATATATTGAATTCATTGAAAGGATTCCACAGCATCCTTGGTGTAGGAAAGCCTCCCACGAAACGAAGTAAATTCTATCGCGATATTGGCAGATATAGATTTCACTATAGAAGTCTAATTGCAATTCAACGCATAAAAAAATAAAGAAAATATTTAAACACGATTTTGTGATTACACGTGTCATGGTCCTGAAAGGGCTCGATCGATTTTTAATTAAATGATCTAAAATCTAATAATAAAAAACTGTATCTAAACACACAAGTAAGATGAACTCACAAAATATAGCAGTCAAGCATGGACATTTTTTTTTATATAGAAGCGCAGTATATTGGCTCCACCCAGCCTGATGGTAAGCAAGAGTAGAACCCACATCGCGATGACAACGGATTTAATACTGAAATATCCTATCCGTTAGCATCGCCATACTGGCCCGCAAGATGTTTCTTCACGCTCCTTTTGCGTCGTTTTGCGTCGGAGGTACGAAAAGGTTTATCTGAATCCACGGAACGGTGAACCTATTGGTAAAAGGTGAAGTATTTAACGACGCCATTAATTGATGATGAGCAAGTTTTTCTCTCAAACTCAAATCATTACGTATTATAAAGAAACAGAAAAATTTCATATTCCTTTGTGGTTTAGGATTCGAACTCATGACCTTCACTTACCGCGCGTGCTGCTCTTACAACATGACTTTTTCTGTTTCTCTAAAATAAACAATGTTTAAATCTATCAAGTCATTAATCCCAAGTCAGAACGTACATTTAACGGATGGTGTCAGAAGATACAGGCTAAGCCTTTTTAGGAGCCCCTGGTAATTTATTGGAAAGGCGTATATAGTTATTAATGTATTTAGTTTGTTTTAATAAAGATATCTAGTTTTTTATTTTCTTTTAACCTGAACGACATGTCTCACCAGCTTGTTTTTCTAATAAGAAATTTTCTTATAGCTGACCTTTAGAGAGTGCACGGTTATTAGCGTAATGGGTATCTGCCGCACAATAGACCGACATTGTCGAGATTATATCACCACCGTGACATCAGCCGGCTGCGCCCGGCGACTTATTGTTCGCTCGCACAGACTGACACTCGATATCTGACACATTATGGAAAATAATGAAAAGCCTGACATGAAACACCGACATAACAATATTTTGTTTTCGCGATCATCTCTAAAATTAGTACTTTCAATAAATGTCGGGATATAATAATTCAACATTGTTTATAAAAGTACTAATAAGTACCTATGTACGTAAAACAAAATATTGTTTACGAAATGTGATGTTATTCATAGTTCAAGAAATAAACATAAGCTCGTTATTTCAAAATAATTAGACAACAACATCACATAGGTACATTGCTCTGATTCTGTGGTAAGTAGCTTAAGCTCTTGTGTTACAGAAAATCAGAGACAACGACGGTACCACAACACCCAAGCCCGAGACAATATAGTTCGTTTCCCGTATTGACTCGACCTGGAATCAAACCCGGGACCTTAGAGATGGCGCGACGCCAAAGTCCGTCTCGCTCCCTCTCGCCAACGGAGGTCGTCATTTTATTTTCAATATATTCTGTTTACTATTTCGTCACTGTAAGATTTTTTTTATGTTACGTAGCGATTAATGCTGTGCAAAAATAGATATGATTACGACATAGCACGAGTCATTGGTACTCTACAGATTTCTAAGAGTTTCATTGAGTTAATTCAGCCGGTATATGATTGTTACTAAACAGAATCAGGTCTGAAGCCAGTTAGTCCACGTGAACAAACAATTTTATGTTTAAATTGCGCACTTCAAAGTCTCTACTAACAAACTACAGTTGACTGAATCTTCCGTATAAATACAATTAATCGTTGAATTGCACACATTTGTACCTATATAAGATGGGAGATGAAATGTTTCTGTTTTCTTTAAAATATTTGTATAAAATTTCTGAACCAAATGCGATAATTCCTTTTTTGTTCGGTTCGTAATAAAATAAGTCGAAAGCTTTACCTATGCCTCAATATTAAAGTTGAAAATTTATCGAGACTGTATGCGAGCGAAAGGAACAAGCTACTATTTGAAAATGAAAACCTACGATTTTCGTTCGTCATTTGATCGTCAGTGCATTCTTCTTATGTACCCAAATTCTGTGGGAGTTAAAGTAAACATTTCATGAGTGACATTCATTTTAAGTCCTTAAATATAAGATTACTAGCTGTGCCCGCGACTTCGATCGCGTAGACTACATCCTTTAATGATCGGTTTTACCCCTTTCTCCCCTAATATTCGAAACAAAAAGTAGTCCATATTTTAATCCAAGTTTCGAGATATATTTGTGCCAAATTTCATATCTCTAACTTCAAAAATAAACATTTTTCCATATAAACTTCCAAAGGCGCTGGGACAGGCCCTATAAAATGCTTTTATAAAAAGTAACCTGGGACTATCATCAAAATCCTCGACTGGAATATTTTACCGTATCCTTTTCACGTAATATTATCATACGTCGTGTTATAATTATTGTTTTCAACCCGTTGGGAGTCATGTAATGCCCGGTGACCGTAATGGCAGGTAACCCGGAAGCCATACAAAGTATAAAACGGGTAATTATACTTACACAACGATTGCGCGCACAATTAAATCATATGCTGATACTTATCTGTCAAGGACTAAACAATTTTGTTTAACATCAAAGCAAAATAAAAGTGTCAGAAACGAATGTGCATATAAAAAGCTTTAATACTTAGATAGAAACGTATTTATTTTTTCAGGTAGGATTCTTATAGGGGGTAGACATCCGCTAAGAACGGATTTTAAGGGGTTATAAACGGAGACAGGAAGAGTCTATTAAAGTCTTTTATTTTTAAAGTATATGTCGTTTTAGATCATATAAACAGTCTCGAATATTTTTTTTTATAGAAGCACAACATATTGGCTCCTCCCAGCCTAGTGGTAAGCATCGTCGCGATGACAACGGATTTGATACCGTAACATCCAATCCGTTAGCAACGCCATACTGACCCGCGAGAGGTTTACTCACGCACCTTTTGAAGGATTAAAATAAAACCTAAACAATTCTGTGAAAAAGATTTAAGTTACTTAATCTCTAAAGATACCATTATTATCTCCACTCACAACTTGAACTAATTTTGAATGTTAATCAATCAAATTGTTCAATTTTGGGGAGGGCCCTAACATGTACTACTAAGAACTACTTTGTACTACATTATACTACTAAGTACTACTTTCTCGATTTTATTATTTTTATAGTACTAAACGCCGTACTAGCGAACTTTAAATATTAGAAACAGAAATTTTTTATCTCCCCTTGCGATGCGGGAATCGAACCCACGACCTTCACGTATCACGCGTGCTGCTCTTACCAACTGAGCTAACCGCAAGTACAAACAAAGTAAAAACAAAGTAGTAACCGCAAGTTTACTACGATAACTTGCGGTTACTACTTTGTACTACCACGTTCAATACTTAAAACTACGTTAGTTTTTCAAAGCAGAAAACGACATCTTTTATCATGCACGTCCATTATTCGAACATTAGTCAGTATTTCTCTTAACCGAAGTGTTTTTTCGTATTTCCTGGTGTCACAAATGTCCTGTAGGCATTCGCCCTTTCTCAATGAGCGTGAAAGTTATTCTCATTTCGCTGTCGGGTCGCCGACGCGACGAGCGGAGTACAGACGTTGTGAAAAATACTATTTATGTTTTATTTGTTCTATTGCTTCTCAAACCAAAATAATATAGAGCAGTAACACTGCTAGATTGTTAAATCATAATCATCAAATTACATGTGAGAGTTCAATTGAAAATAATTATGCCACTATTATTTATCGAAGCTATTTTTAACGCAAGACGCAAATACGATATTATGTTATCATTTTGATATGTTTGTCTATCTGTCTTTGACGTAGCTCCCGATGTACCAATATTTGTTTAAGAATTGTTCAATAATTTGAGATAAAAATACAAATTTGAAAGTATTTTAGTTTTTAGAACAATGTACCACAATCAATTAAAAATTGATTCTATAAACTTGTGTATAAATTTGTGTATGTCTATAAAGTGGTAACAGATTGAACATTTCAAAATGGTTCAAAAATGCAGTTCAGCTTTTCCGGGCTCCTAAGAAAAAATTTATAGCATAAAATGTATTTTTAAAGAAATAGAAATCGTACTCTTTAATATGACGTCATATTTCTTAAAAAAATAGATTTACATCGTAGCGACCTCGGTGGCGCAGTGGCTAAGGTAGGCGCCCAAAACGCGTAAGGTCCCGGGTTCGATTCCCGGTCAGGTCAATTTGGAAAACGAACTTTTCTCAATGGACTTGTGTCTGGGTGTGCTGGGATGACGCCCCCAGTTAGTATCCGTCGACTGGTACTCATAGTACAAGGGAAAACCTTAGTTTGAGACCAGGTGATTGGTGTGATTGTCTGGCGCATTTATTATTTATTTACATCAATAAAGAGATTTATGATTACAAATTGAAAAAAAAACTATCCTCATTTGTCGCATCGGTGCAAGTGTAACGAACACAATAACTGACATTAATACTGCTACTACCAATATACATCTCCATTATATCACGCAGGATGTTCACGACTGTACCATACATAATGTGTTCGCGTGATAAATGTAAGTGGCGAGTCGTGTACTAATCGCGTCTAAACACGTCGGGCTTGAAAACATTCGTTGAAGGTACCTTGGTACCTATATGTTATCTACTAAGATACTATATGTTTCCCTCGGGAAATGCTAGGAAACATATAGTATCTTAGTATTGATAGCGATACTAAGATTTATCTAATACTAGCCCGCTGCGCCGTTTTTCCACATTTTATGCTGATCCTACGCTAATATTGGTTGCAGCATAATTTTATATAGCCTTAAACCTTTCTTAATAAATGGAGTACCTAACACAAAAATATTTTTTAAATTCGGATATATAAAATAAATAAATGCGCCAGACAACCACACCAATCACCTGGTCTCAAACTAAGGTTTTTCCTTGTACTATGAGCACCAGACGATGGATACTAACTGGGGGCGTCATCCCAGCACACCCAGACCCAGGACAATTTAGAAAAGTTCGTTTTCCGAATTGACCTGACCGGGAATCAAACCTGGGACCTTTCGCGCTTTGGTCGCCTACCTTAGCCACTGCGCCACCTAGTTCAAACAAACCATCTCTTCAGCTTTACAGTATTAAATGTTTAGAACTACCGATAAGTATGTAGTTCTAAACATATTCGGCAGAGGGCACTTACCGAAAGGCTAACGGTTGATACAGCAGAAAAATTTCATCGCCTACAATAACTTGCGATTAGCTCAGTTGGTAAGAGCAGCACGCGCGATACGTGAAGGTCGTGGGTTCAATTGCCGCACCGCAAGGGGAGATAAAAATTTTCTGTTTCTAATATTTAAAGTTCGCTAGTACGGCGTATAGCACTATAAAGATAATAAAATCGGTTTACAGTATTAGTATAGATTAGCTGTTGCTTGGGACTCATTTTGCATTATTTCTGACTAAAAAGAATTCAATATGTTATTTGAGTATATTATTAAATATTAATATTATGAAATTGAGTAGCTGTGCAGATAAAATACTATGTCTGCACAGCTACTCAATTTCATACAAATCGATTCACCAGTATTCCGTGATAATAATAAACAACCGGAGGTAAAGTTTCAGGTATCCTGAAACAGAACATCTTTCAGTTTCTTGTACACAACTATCCCAGGTCCTTTCGTAGTTCAATGGTGCTGTCGAATGGCTTTAGTTTCGCTTTGTTAAACTAAGAGAGTTAGGATTAACTATTTTTAGGGTTCCGTTGTCAAATAACGTAAAACTGAAGGCTTGTGGATTCGTCATGTCTGACTGTCTGTGCGTTCGTATGTCACAGTCACTTTTTCCCGAAACTTTAAGACCTATACTGTAACTTTGTATGTTGTGTAAACTTCAATTCTAATATGAACTTTTTTAATATGTAACTTGCTGCTGCGGATCCGTTAATGGACGAGCCTGACTTGGCGGGTTTTTTTAAACAACGCAAAAAACATTAGAGAAAGTTACGCTTAGTTAAAATATTAGTAGAAATCGACAAATTAATGTTAAATAAGTAGCTACACATACTTTTTATTAGTTTTTCAATTGTTTGCAATGTACCAGACACATTCGATAAATCATATATTGTGGTTAACTTTAAGAACAAATTAATTAAAAAAACTGTTCAAAATGCGTACTACTTACATCCCAACGTTTCAGTTGATTTCAGTTGTTAATGACAACCGTAAAAATGCTATAACTAAGTTTGAATTCATTAATTATTTCAAATGTTTAAACTGAAATGCGCTTAAATGTTTATTGTCAAATAAATTTTTAAGTTTTACTGTTACACTGAATTGACTATCTGAAAATCGAATACGGAATATACACGTTTTTGCAAATCATCAACAAAATAAGTTAAAAGAAATAGATTAGCCTGAATGTGAAAACAAAAATAATAAAATAAAATAAAAGTTAAAATATTTTTATTTCAATAATTTTTTTAACTATTTTTCGAAGCTTTATAAGTTTTAATGATTAATCAAGCCATCGCCAAAATAAATTCTGATTTGCACTTAACACAGTTTTTAAATATTTTTTATGATTATACGATAATCTTTAAAACCAAAAATCTTTTTAAACTTAATTTGCTTACCTAATCGGTCATTATATTCGACAATTCTCAATAAATAATTAATTTGAAACACCAGTACTTACAGTTTCGTTCGGTTCACGTCGAAGTCGTAGCCCCCGCGTCGATCGTAGCGACTACGTCGTAGCGCGCGCTTGCTACGGTGACGCCGCGCGACTGAGCTCGTAGCGGGACTCTGCTACGACTCAACTCCTACCTACGCACAAGCGACTGTTTAGTAACTATAAACTATGTATAAGTTTGAGTTACTGTGACTCATACTAGGTATACTGTTTACATTAGGATCCAAAAAAAAAAATAGCATGTACAAGTAAAGTTTGTATTCTTCTTCTTAATTTAAAATGGTAACTGGAAATTCTGTGGAGGGAATATTGAAGCTTGTTTTAAGGCATAATCAGGACTAAAGTAATTTGTTGAGGTGGCTAGACAAGCGATGCGCGTTTGAATGAGACACACTTTGTTGATCATTTTTTGTATCACTTACTATTTAATGTTGAATACAAGCTACTAAATTGGATCAACTATGCTTTTCCATGTTTAAATCCTCCACCCTAATCGAATATAGCTTTTGTATGTCGTTAAGTCCGTTTTGGAACGACTTTTAACAGGCGGTATACAGTCAGCACCTACAATTTGTGTCCATCTGAGTGCCTTGTCATAGTAAACCTCCGCATAATTAAGTAAGTCAACTAAATGTAACTAGGTACAGAGTTGTTTACAAACAATATGCTGACTGTACGTTTACATTATTTCAGTGTGTTTAATATCAGTTGCTAAAGGCGTTGTCTTACGACAGTGTAGTCTGTGCTTAGTAATCATAGCTGAAGGCTAATTTTTTGTTATATCATTATAGATAGATAGATACACTTTATTGCACAGAAAATTTTACAGAAGTTAGTTTTACAGACATAATCAAGCACAATTTAGGCGGTCTTATTGCTAGAAAGCAATCTCTTCCAGACAACATTTAGGTAGTGGAAATAGTATATATCGAGAAACGGGTGCGGCCGTGCAAAAGTTTTATTGAGAAAATATTAACATTATTTTTGATATTGTATGTCAGTATGTTTTTTTTTACATTTAAAGCATGGCAGAGTTATGAATATATAGTTCTCACACACCTTTTTTTTATTTTTTTTACGGGAAATAATTCTTAGCGCGCCGTACCGTCGTAACCCGAAGGGGTAACGCTGTATGTGGGACTTTTCTCCCCTAATGTAGACAGACCTACCTACCAACGGAGGATCTCATCGCCTTAGTGATGATGGTGTGGGGATCTGAAGAACTACTACAATACCACCACTAAACGTTTACACGCCCTAGTGCATTTATGAGTAAAGTAGTCGTTAGACTCGAGACAATATAGAAAAGTTCGTTTCCGATATTAACCCGACCGGGGATCGAACCCGCGACCTATCGCGCTTTGGCCGCCTACCTTAGCCACTGCGCCACCAAGGTCGTCATGTAATAAAATTATTTCGTCTACTTGCCAGGCACGCAGTCTATGTAGAATAAAATTAATTTACGAAAAATTGGCAAAATATAATTAAATAAAAGTTAAAGTAACCACACATCCTTGCCATCACATTTGACGACCTCGGTGACGCAGTGGCTAAGGTAGGCGGTCAAAGCGCGTAAGGTCCTGGGTTCGATTCCCGATCGGGTCAATTTGGAACACGAACTTTTCTAAATTGACTTGAGTCTGGGTGTGCTGGGATGACGCCCCTAGTTGGTATCCGTCGTCTGGTACTCATAGTACAAGGGAAAACCTTAGTTTGAGACCAGGTGATTGGTGTGATTGTCTGGCGCATTTATTTATTTATTTATCAGTAATATAGTCTTCAACTACAATATAGTAGCATTTTTCCAACAGATAACATGTAGGGTATGTAATATAAGTCTTAAATTTGCAGAAACGCAAAAATGTTTAGACACTAAATTCATTTGACAGATTTAGGCACATTTGGCGCCGCAGTTAATACTAATTACACATTTTATTGGATTAATTTAACAACATCTCCAGTCGCAGACATTGTCTTCTACCAAACGGAGGTACTTGACCTTGGTGTAGCTGTACGACCTCCAGGCGGCAGACTGTCACCTGTTCTGTCTGTTTATTTCCCACACACAGTAAAAGTCTGATAGATAATATTATTATAACTAGCTGTGGCCGCGACTTCTTTCGCGTGGATTTCTTACTTTAATTTTTAAATTTTTACATTTTTTTGATGTCATTTGTCTTGGTGCAAAATTATTTTTAAGTTCAGTTTTTGCTTGTAATGAAAAATGCAGAGTTCCTGTCGTTATAGGTTCCAAATCGAAGGCCCAGAGGAGGGCGGAGGATGGCAAAAGTTCGGTCCACTTGTCTGTGGTCTAAACCAGGTCATATCTGAAAACGTGTTTTTAAAAACATATTAAAATAAAAAAATTTAAGACTTTCGCGTTCCATTTTAAACATTTAAAATAATTTAACGGGTCAAAACGCGACACCATTTTTATTTGGTAGTTAATACGAACTACTTACTGCCCGACGTTTCGGTTAGGTTGCACCAACCGTGGTCACGAGCTGACTGGTCTTGCTCGCCTTCGTCTGTTCGGGGAGCTTGCAAATCTTCATCCACCCGCACGCCCCGCACCCGCGTTTTGACCTGTTAAATTATTTTAAATATTAAAATAAAATATTATTAGTCCCAATATTTTTAAGGTCAAATTTAATAGATCCTGAAAACGATAATATCTTTTGTACTCACTCGTCTTTAATCCAGTTTTTTAATAATACCTATCAAGGAGAGAAATATGACATACAAAGTATACATTGCGTATCACAATCTGGAAAACTGTTATTACAAGTACATTACATTTGAAAGGAAAGCTAGAATCACATCTATATTTTTCAGTACGTGCTTGCAATAATGTTAAATAAACTGCGCGAGTCGCCATAACGAATTCACTCAGCAGCATAAATATTAATAAAGTCAAGTTTTAAAAGCGGGCAACTGGAAATTTACAGAGACCTGGATTCAATTCTGAATAATCCTTTTTACATTTTGTGCTACAAATAAATTAACGCCAGGTAACAAAACTTTGTATCGGACTCGGAAAAGGTTGTCACTGAATTATATGTTTATCTTAACTTGATAAAAGCATCTCTAGAGACGAGCTTTCGCAATATTATATGTTTTAATTGATTATGCATTAAAGTTCTATGTTTTTGTGTGCTTGCGGATAATTTCATCATTTATAAACCGATTTTGCTGTTTTGTTTGTTGCAAAAGATTTATCGATATTGGGATGATTTGTGAAAAAATATTAAAAACGGCAAAGTTTCATAATAACTTTGAATCACCGTTTTACCACGTTGGGGGAATTTACAAAAAAAATCCTTTCTTATTTCTCCTCTGTGATAAAGAAAAGTTCGAGTTTCTTGCCGGTTCTTCTCGACATGGTCAACATTCCGAACACGGCGGTAGAATACTTAATTTGTACTGACGATTCGTAAGTGCTTTTGTAAAGCTTACATGAATAAAAATATTTTCTATTCTATTCTATTCTTAAAACCACTGTGCAATGGTTCAAGTTTCTAACCCTTATAGTTTAGCATTGATAGATCAGTCCAATGAGTCAGTCGGTTTGTGCTTATATAGATTTAGATACATGACACGACATATAAACGCAGTAAACGCCATGAATGAAATTATTAATGAACCAGGCGACATAGAGAATACTTCAACATACGTATGAAAACTCTAGCGTTTGCACGTGTAATTCACTCTGCACATTAATGTTTCAAAGGCTGATTTATTCATTGTTTCGTTTCATTTGTAGAATGCTTACTTTTACAAAAGGATCTGAACACTGTTGTGGAATGGTGCAAGACGAATAATATGTTTCTCAACATTAACAAGTGCTTTATCATATCATTCACTAATAAACGCTTTAGAGTCGTTAATGATTACACGATTAACAATCAGGTTCTCTCAAGATCTATTATGGCAAGAGACCTGGGAGTTATGTTTGATGATAAACTATCGTTCCGTGCCCATTATCAACATGTAACAAACAAAGCTAATCAACTTCTTGGTTTTGTTTTCAGATCCACGAAAGGTTTTAAGAAACCTCGTTCTCTGTTATACCTGTTCTATACCCTTGTTAGAAGCATCTTAGAATATGGTAGCCCTGTTTGGTCACCTCATTATAAAGTACATACTGATGAAATAGAGAAGATACAGAAAAAATGTTTAAGAATGTTATGCTACCGTCTACAGCTAGGTCGTCCGTATCTTAATTATGAGGCTAGATTGACCAAATTTAAGGTTCAAAGGCTGGAATCACGTCGAAAATGCTTTGATTTGGTTTATTTTTACAAAATAATTCACTCTCTTGTAGACACCCCTGATTTATTATCTGAAATATCTTTCAATATTAAATACAGCGCGCGTAGGTCCAACGCAACAAATCTTTTTACTTTAAAGACTTACCAAAATAATACTTCGTTTTACAGTCCCCTTGTTAAAATGGCTCGTCAGTATAATGAAATGGCACGAGACAACCAGGATTTAGATATTTTTACCCCGAAGCTCACACTTTACATTAAAACACTCAAGGATATCCTCTATGCTGCGCCACGTAAAATTAACACGACGTTGTGTTGAGTGGAATACTCTCACTGTTTTCCACATCTGCTCAACGATGTGAATAACTTTTATATAATCGTGTTAATATTTTTCTTTTTTTGTGTAAAGCTAAGGTTGTTATAATTTGCTGCTAAGACACTACACTTTCATGTGTGCACATATTTGTGAATTGCAGTCTGGCTTGAAACTGTATACTTTGATACGTTATTTCTTTGTTGATTGTAATTTGTCATGTGTACTTAAGAAATAAAAAAAAAAAAAAAATAAAAATAGAACGCGAACGCGTTGCAGTTCAACAAAAGAGAGGCATTTAAATAAAAGACCTAAATTTAAAACGATGATTGGTTGGTTGGGGAAAAGTAACTTATGGACTAATTAATGAACAGGTTAGTTTACCTCTATTATTGTTATCATTGCAGCTACTGACCTGCATTAGGAACAACGTGCCCACTACATAAACACGATATGATCTTCGAACACGTTGGTTGGTCCTCTTCCGCCCATAGCGACGGAAGTTGCCTGCTCTGCCTAGCAGATTAAAATAGACTCCGGTCACACTGATATGCTGACATAAACATAAACAAAAAACTTCGGTCAAAGATTAATCGATAATCGATTATTCGGCAACACTAGTTTAGAGCTTAATGATGCTGCGTTTTTACACAGTATATTAGTCTGAGGATACTTATTAACCTCCTCAATTATTGTCTAAAGTAAATCATACGATGCTTACAAAAGTGTTATGAAGCATCATGTCGGAGTATCTTTACTATCTATTCATCGTACTGTGAACTTTTTAAATCACTTATTTATTTATGTATTTTTTATATATATATTGCACTCTAAGATTGACCTCATCCCACCTGATGTTAAGTGGTAATGAGGTCCTAGCTTAAGGACAAGTACAGCATAATAAATCTGTTTACTGGACTTGTCACCCCCACATTGAAAGCTTGACCCCTGCTACTAATTTAGCAGCCCCCAGGAGCTCTGAAAACCTTATTCATGCGCAGTAACACAACAACACCGAAGTGATTGTTATTTGGCTGCGGTCTTCTGTAAAGTGGAGGTGTTTCGCCAGTCGGGTTGCTCCAGTTCGAGCGATTTATCGCTATGGTCTACCTCTATTAAAATTATATTTCTAAATATATATATTTAGAAAACAAGCGGACAAAAAAGATACTCAATTAAATCAACATGACATTAAAATAAGTTAACTAATATTATTTCCCGCTATTTTTTGTCCAGTAAGTGTACACTGCAACACTCTATAATATAATTCTAAGCACAGTGTCCGGGTGTTACCGCTTCCTAAGCTTACAGGTAGCATTACAGATCCGCTGGATCAGGTGGACAGAATCCCGTGGAACTTGGAATTTCTAATTAGTGGCACATCATGTTGAATTAGTTATTAAAACCCTTCGACGACAGTCTTTAAGGTACATTCTATCATAATATATTTAAACGTGTTCTGTTCGTATTAAAAGGGTGCTTTTAGAGTTTAAAGCACATTCGACTAAACACTTTGGACTTTACATTTATCTTATGTCGCGGGCATAAGAATTAAAATGTATCTGCATCATATCATAGATCTTACCTAAACTAACCTAATTATATTAAATATCTATTAAACTGTGATGCAGGACCGTCCTAGGGAGCTGTAAGTTATTTCTTTTTTTTTTTAGCTCCTGACGTGTAAACGATGTGGTGATATTAGTTTGAAGGCTTGAGCAGTCGTATATTATACATTACTAGCTGTGCCCGCGACTTCGTTCGCGTGGGCTACAGGATTTCAATTTTTTTTATATAATTCAATTATTTTTCTAAAATAAAAGTAGCCTAAGTTATAGTTTCTAATATTTTGTGATGAATCAGTCAGTATGTGTATGGTACTTCGCTTTATACGTCTGTCAACAATTATATGTTGAATCGATCCCCTATTTCAATTTGGTTGAAAGAATAAATATTTATACGGTACCACAAGCAGCACGCTTTGGTCTTTTTTGGTGAAATCGTTTTAAATAAGTGTCAAGGATAACATTTAAATGCCATAAAACAAGAGCGTTAGTTTTTAACAAGTTCTCGTGAAGATAACATCGTCCTTCGACTCATTTGAGCCGACGCTACGCGGCCGCGCGGCCGTGAAACTGGGTCAGCGGTAGGGCTAGCCGCCGTATAAAATAACACTTACCATTATATGTGTGTATGAATTGAGTGAAAAAAATGATATGTTTATCAATTAGTAAAAGGTCTAAAACAATTGTAAAACCAATCTCATGAAATTAAAAAATACTAAAATGTCATGTGGGGTCAAGCCTTCAAGGTAAGGGCGACAAATCAAGTAACAGATTTATTATGCTGTATTTGTCACCCTTAAGCTAGGATCTCATTACCACTTAACATTACCAGGAGCTCTGGAAACCTTAAACACACATTTAGATGCTATTTTATTCTTTCAAACTCGAAAAAACGCAAACACAATCTTAGGTAACAGCTAGAAGTAAAAATAAATCGTGATAATTTGAGTCCCTAGAGGGCGCTGCGTCAAATTGTGACATTATACAAATTGTTCATGGCCTGATTCGGCGCATACACCCTGCGTACAGTAATCAGTGGGTTATTAATAATAATAATAACTTATTATAATCAGGTCAATGCTACGGCTGCCCTCGTGACTTACTGTATAGTTCAAACTTGACGAAAGGCATTATTATTATAACCAAATAGTTAAAGATCTCGGGTTTAATTGCAAGTCATAAAGTTAATGATGTTTTGAGTATAGCTATGAGCGTACTCGCGTTCTAGGCCAGGGGTTAAAGGGAAAACCAATAATTATTTTTTTAACTTCTACGCTAACTTCCTTGGTGTTTAATAAAATAAAAAAAAAGGATCAGTTCGACCCTATGTGTATATATAAACATATATGTGTATATACTCGCGGATCACTCCCTCGCTTATGAACCGATTGATTTTTTTTAACTCTCCGTGTACATCTCCACTTAATGTGATTTATGCAATATTCACTGTTGGAAAATTTTAAATTGAATGTGTTGCCTCTAATCTTTTTCAGATCGTCATTTCCTGTAACAGGAAGTCGTTTAACACATCCTTTGCAAAGTCGTACTCTCCACTATAGAACACATTTGCCCCAGCAGTTGGCTGTATCTTCGTAAGATATAGTATGGCTGCCACACAGCTAATTCTTGAGCAATATCGATAACTCAGTAGTAGATAGTTTTCAGCATCTTCAAAATGAAGGAGATAGAATACATCCGGTTACAATATTTGAAAAACGATCCATTCTACTTACGGATAGTAATAAATTATGCAAGGCGTAAGCTAAAAAGGACCGACGGACGACTGATGACAACTGGTATGGAAAGTAAATTATAGAACTGTATTAACGACTCGTAGACGGTTGAAGAAAATGAATAGTAATTTTCGAGACATTACGAATCGTAAAATATTTAACTGGGCAATAGTCAGACATAGTGTAGGATGCCCTCATACTAGGTGAAGTAAGGATCTGCGCAAGATCGCTGGCGGGGGCTACCTAGATAGATAAAAGTAGCGAACAATTGGAGAGGCCTATATCCAGCAGTGGACTGCAATAACTGTGATAAACATTAGATCCTCACAGTTTATCTTTAAAACAAAGACAGTAATGGAAACAATACATTCCTAGCCTGGAGTCATTGTCCGCTGAATAACGAAGGAGTTATTTAGCCCGTTTGACAAACAGTGAGACAATGGAATCCGTCGCGCGACATCTAGACGAATCAATTTCACGACAGTGAAGACCACTTACTTGTCATCTCGACGCGTTTGTGCGTAGTTTAATATATACTAGCTGTGCCCGCGACTTCGTTCGCGTGAACTACATCCTTTTATGGTCGGTTTTACCCCTTTCGCCCCTAATATTCGAAACAAAAAGTAGTCTTTTTTTTAATCCAAGTTTCGAGGTATATTTGTGCCAAATTTCATATCTCTAACTTCAAAAATAAACATTTTTCCATATAAACTTCCAAAGGTGGTATTACCCCCCTCCCCCCCTTATTTTCTAATAAATAGTAGCCTATGTCCGTTCTTGAGATTCAACGTATACCTATACCAAATTTACCTATACCAAAATCGGTTGAGAGGTTTAAGCAGGAAAGCTTAACAGACACACAGACAGACAGACAGAGTTACTTTCACATTTATAATATTAGTAGGGATTTCAAAGGAGTTTGATGGACGGTACACGAACGCAGTGGTAATCATCCGTTTGAATGGTTTTAATGTTTATCCGTTTGAATGGTTTTGTAATTGTCATTTTGTGTTGTCTTACAATCTAGTCTGAAAAGACTAATAAGTAATTTATATTTAACTTAGATTGCTAATGATAGTTTACTAAGAATGACGACCTCGGTGGCGCAGTGGCTAAGGTAGGCGGCCGAAGCGCGAAAGGTTACAGGTTCGATTCCCCATCGGGTCAATTTGGAAAAACGAACTTTTCTAAATTGACTTGGGTCTGGGTGTGCTGGGATGACGCCCCCAGCTAGTATCCGTCGTCTGGTACTCATAGTACAAAGGAAAACCTTAGTTTGAGATCAGGTGATTGGTGTGATTGTTTGTCGCATTTATTATTATTTATTTATTAATATATCCATTAACACTTTTCTTATTGTCTCTATTAAGGCGAAGACACTTTGTTTTTAATGAGTGGCACAAACTTCACTTTCTGTCACTAAGTTACTAGACTAGCTCAAAAGGTTTTGTCCTTTTGAGCCTCCTCACTATGTTCGTGTTGTCAAGGAGCTGGATGGCCTCAACATTTACGTGTTGTCTTTTGACAAACGTTTTTCATTTATAACCAACTTCAAAAAAAAGGAGGAGGTTCTCAACTCGTCTGTTTGTACCTATAATATTTTGTTATGTATGTCCACCGATATTTCCGTAAATTTTAGACGGAAATCAATTTTTTAACGTGTTCGGTTTTGTATCGCCGCACAAACAAATTATAAAAAAAATAAAATTCATTGAATCAGCACGCGCGACGTGAAGGTCATGGGTTCGAATTCTATTCAGCAAGGGTAGATGATTTGTTTCTATTGCTTTTGACGACCTTCGTAGCCGAGAGGCAAGCGTGCCTGACTTTGGCGAGCGCTATCTATGAGGTTCCGGGTTCGAACCCCGGCCGGGTCAATATGGGAAACGAACTTTTCCATTTTGTCTCGGGTCTGGGTGTTGTGGTAACGTCGTTGTTTCTGATTTCTGTAACACAAGTGCTTAAGCTACTTACCACAGAATCAAAAAAAAAATGTGACGTTGTCCAATATTTATTTATTTATTTATAAAATATATATATTAAGAGGTAGATATTGAAAAGTGTAAAATATCTGTAAAATTAAAACATTCTATTGTTCCTCTCAACGGTCACTCTATCATTATATAGATATCTGGAGTTATCAAACTCTAGATATATCTGCGACCGCGACCGCCTCCAAAGTGTGCCAATCCTTTATTCAGTTCGCTGTCCACAGCAACGTAGAGTTACGAATATGTGTGAAATAGAGTATCCTTTTAAATTATAAAGTATTCAACAATCAGAGCTTAATGATGTTACGAATACGACAGTCAGTTTTGTATTTGCTAAACTGACACCTGAATAATAAATAAGCAAATGCGCCATACTATTATATATTTTATCAGGTTGCCGTTGTACTATGAATAACCGCATATGCAAAATACCCGGGGTATAAACCCAGCACACCCAGACCGAAACCCATTTTAGAAAAAATATTTCCTCAATTGAATCGAGCTCGGTAGTAGTTTTATTTGACGTAAATTATTTTTTGCTTATTTATTTATTGTAATTCATGAAACTAGGTCTAACTGTAAAAATACGTGCTGATGTCAAATTCGTGGCAACTCATAACAACAACACCAAGTTTTTAAGCCAGTAGGACTCTTTTTAATTATTGCAAATCATATAAGCGTGCTATCGTTAGTTTACATTAAGAAACGTGTTTCTTATAACAACACGTGAATTAACTTGATCGTTTCAAATAAAAAGCTTCTCAGCTTCTAATATTTTTATGCAGTTTCCACTGAATTGTTTTTCAGAACTCACTGAATTTCAGGCGCTCACTCGTAAATCAGCGCTCGCGGCTGAATTATTGATGAGGAGCGATTTTTAACAGTACCCTGTTAGGGCGTGGTGTGAGTGAGCCCTTTGTGGGTCCTCGCTCGGATACATGGCACGTGAGCCGACTTGACAAGCTGGAAACTGGACAATATTTATGAAAAATTGGTCAAGTTCGAACCGTATTCGGACAAGTAGTGTTTCGTACTGGCTGTGGTGGCCTTTGGAGGTGGCGAATGGGGGAATCTATCTTGAGCGGCCCAAGGGGATCGCCCTGTTCGCGAATGAAAAGTAGAAAAAAATAATATCAAAATTACACGTCAAATTTAAAAACATAGAATAGTATATCGAAAAAGTATGTAGGTTCGGTTGGCCACAGGTCCTTCCATATGACATGATTTTTAGTCAAGCAAGTAGGTTCACAGTATTCTCTAACTACACCGTTCTTTTAAGTTTAACGAAAGATCCAGGAGTAGGTAGGACAGCCCATCAAGGTTTCAAGTTTCAGTTCAACATTATTGCTTATGCCAATATAATTTCTGGATCGACTTGGCAATTTTGTTTTTTGAAAGTGGTTGTGATTTTAATTAAAAATCATGATTTATCTTTCATCTGAACAGTGTAACATAATAAACTCAACTTATTAGCGGTCAGAACCCTAAAAGCCAATAAACTCTCTTCAGCCGCCATTGTGAGTTTTCACAATCTGATGTTAACCAAGAATATTATTTTATACATATCCTTTTTGGGAGACAGGTCAACCACCTCTGATGGATATTCGTACATTTTATGTACGGGGTAAGTCTTAGTATACTGTATGTATTGAAAAACAAACGGAATATCATACCTACCTGAGGTTGTCGTTATATTTGACTTAATACTTTAAATGATTTTAGGTAAGTTTAAACAGTTAAGTCTAAAAATATTTTATAATGTCAATAGTTAAAAGTAATATTGATGATTTATTTTCCAGTACGATACAACAGAAACGGTTTTATTAATTTTGCTTAAAAGAACGGAAGACGAACCAACGACCTCGCGAGCCTAAGTTAGACCACAGAGGAAATTAGTTTCTTACCCATACAAAAAGCATGACGGAAGGTTTCTTCAATATAAGTATTCAAAACTAAAGGAACACAAATGTTTCATGTTATGTATCGTGTTTGAAAAAAAAAATCTACCTAAATGACTCTGGTCTTCCTCTCACCCGAATACTCCAAGGAGTTTTTATAGAGAAAAAGTAAGTTAGTAAGTTTTTGTACACAACCGTATTTCCGCTAGTATAATATTATTTGAAGAAGTTAGATAGATAGATAGATAGATAGATACACTTTATTGCACAGAAAATTTACAGAAATTGGTTTTACAGACATATTTAAGTACAATATAGGCGGTCTT
This sequence comes from Glyphodes pyloalis, assembly GCA_037074685.1. Classification (NCBI taxonomy): domain Eukaryota; kingdom Metazoa; phylum Arthropoda; class Insecta; order Lepidoptera; family Crambidae; genus Glyphodes; species Glyphodes pyloalis. The sequence goes on along the minus strand of JAYKKO010000030.1, from coordinate 469,241 downwards.
ATTGCTAGAGAGCAATCTCTTCCAGACAACCTTTAGGTAGAGGAAATAGTAGACATCGAGAAACGAGTACAGCCGTGCAAAATGCTTGAGAAAAATACTAACTGAAAATAAAAACAAGATAAAAATATAAAAAAAAATACGTTAAGATAAATAAAACTATAATAAACAAATAAATACCTATATAATTTATTTATTTATTTATTTATTTATTTAGGTTTGCCAACAATTGTTACAATTTTACATTATACATAGGTAATTCGGTAGGTTGTGGTTTTTGACTAATTGCACAACTAATTACAGGCAAACACCACATGCAAAGTATATCTAAACGGTAACATTTATAGCTTAACAATATATTAGATAATAATATAGGAACATTTTAGTGTGAATCCTATGCAACTCTGCGTAAACAAATCTAAACTTAACACAAACATGTATTGTTAGTATCACTAATTACTGATCTACTATGGCTTCATGCAAATGCCGACGAAACAGACCAAGACTAACGGCATGAATATCCGTTAACTTTCCGTGACAGTTCAGGAGCCTACTCACTCTGGGGATAAACGAACTTGAACCCAGCACTGTTGTGCGAAAAGGTGGAGGAGAGAGAGATAATGAATAAATATATAAATTTCCATAAAGTATTTAAGTTGTGTGTGATCTCGTCATCTAAGCTCGCGTAGGTACTATATCTAGCTGGACAACGTCTTGATTGCAATCTTAAAATAAACAATTTGACCTGAGCCTTGGAGTAGGGTCTCCATAAATTAGAACAAGGTCACTCGCCCAAAGGTCAGTTCAATCACCGCCAAACTGAGACACATAAACTACAAGTCGTGAACCAATAACGAAATAAAATCGCAGTAAACTTTAAATAGTAAAAAAATACTATGTACAGATAGTTGTATCATATCATTTTCAATAAAAAATTGATTTCACCTTGATTTTTGTGGAATGCCATCAGAATCTGGTTTTAATCATTGTCACCCGGATTCTATGCTATTTAAGTAGCTTCGCCACGGGTCTAGATGTTATGGTAATAAGAAACAATGACGGAATTGTTTCCTAATTTTGTATCTTAGCTACTTATGGTACCGTTACCATAACACCTAGACCCGTGGCGAAATATAAAGTTCGCTTTCCATACTGACTCAACCGGGAATCGAGCCTGGGTCTTCAGATATGTCGCGACGCCCCGCGTCTCGGCTACGGAGATCGTCAAACAAATACAATTTCGAGAACAGTTTACTACCAAAAACGAAAGACACAAACAAAAGGTTTCGTTTTTGAAGAGTTATCGAAAATTTCGGAGTTTCTTATGAAACTTAATATATTGCTTAACAATTCACTTAATTTAGTTTTAATCGCTTTATTCGCATTCGAAGTGAGAATTAAAAATTTGCTTTCGTCAGATCCCACATGTTTCGTTTTTTGCCCCGAGAACTGATAAGCATCAATGTGGGAAACCCCATTCCCATATTTCCCATATTGACCCGACAGGGTAAATATGGGAAACCATCTTTTCTATATTGACTCGGGTCTGGGTGTTGCGGTACCGCCGTTGTTTCTGATTTCTCTAACACAAGTGCTTAAACTACTTACCGCAGAATCAGAGCCACGTTTGTGGTGTTGCTCAATAATTATCCTTATTTATTTATATTATATACATTTTATATCAACCTGATACATGGTGATACATGGACCTTTGACACGACTTTTATCGTCTTCATGTGACTTATTACGTACTATCCATACAGAAATAGGTTTTTCAGATTGAGTATTGTACAATTTAGGCGGTCTTATCGCTAGAAAGCGATCTCTTCCAGACAACCTTAATGTAGAGAAAATAGTAGATGGCGAGAAATGGGTACGTAAGATTAGTAAGATTAGCGCGCTCAAACAAACAAACACTTCAGCTTCATATAATATCGGTATAGATCATTTAACCTGAATAAATGATATGATTCACACCACGACTGTTCATTTCCATCCCATTTGTCACCCACCCACGTTACTTCCACAGCATTAAGTGGTTTTAATCCTGACCAACTACACGCAGGGCCGTCTTTCCTCTAATGCCCTTGGGCACATGAGAATGATAAACCCCTATGATCATAATAAAGTACAAAAATCGCGATTCACTCTTTATATTTTCGCTTCATTGCAATGTAATTTAATACCTTAACTGTTGATTACGGAAACATAAATAATTATCCCTACTAATATTAAATGCGAAAGTAACTCTGTCTGTCTGTCTGTCTGTTACGCTTTCCTGCTTAAACCTCTCAACCGATTTTGATGAAATTTGGTATAGGTATACGTTGAATCTCAAGAACGGACAAAGGCTACTTTTTATTAGAAAATAAGGAGGGGATTGGGGTAATACCACCTTTGAAAGTTTATATGGAAAAATGTTTATTTTTGAAGTTAGAGATATGAAATTTGGCACAAATATAGCTCGAAACTTGGATTAAAATATAGACTACTTTTTGGTTCGAATATTAGGGGACAAAGGGGTAAAACCGACCATGAAAGGATATAGTCCACGCGAACGAAGTCGCGGGCACAGCTAGTTATAAAATAATTTAAAAGGGTTCGAGGAAAGGTTTAGGTATTAGCATCACACTGCGTCTAATAAGAGAGAATAATTAGTATAAAATGTAGAAAAAAACGAGGATAGTATGTGATGTGAGTCGCGGATATTCTTGTGTTAGTAATAATAATTATTTCATGATGTTCAGTGGCAATGAGGGCGACAAGTATAGGATAACAATAGCTTTTACTGGACTTGTCGCCCTTACCTTGAAGGCTTGACCCCTGCCACTAATTTAGCACCCCCCCCCCCCCTTCCCATAATAATATAAGGAGCTCTGAAAACCTTACTCACACGCAGGAAACAACAACACCAAAGTGATTGTTATTTGGCCGCGGTCTTGGATAGTGTGGAGGTATTTCACCAGTCGGGCTGCTAGTTCAAGCGATAAAGCGCTATGCCCTACCTCTCTTAATTGATACTTGGAAGCCTCAATACATCGGTGCCCTGGGCATGTGTTTAGCTTTCCCAGTGTACCCAGTGGGCAAAATGGGCCTGCCTACACGTGCCCCACGTGAGCTCCGTCACGCGACACGTCAGATGATCGCTCATCGCTTATGCACAATAATGCAGTAAATAACCGTAATCTATTTCTTTGTCCTTGGTAGTCTCGTGCTTGTAATGTAACTAAGACAACTACTCTACGATTAATGTTAACTCTCTTTGAAGACATGCACGCGGAGCTATGATTTCATATTTGATATGTTAGTTGAGGATTACACCGTTTGCACAATAAGATTTATTACAGTGCGTTTGTTTAATAAACTCCGCCTGACGACCTTCGTAGCCGAGAGAAGAGCGGGCCGGATGTTGCGCCATCTCGGAGGTTCCGGGTTCGAACCCCGGTCGGTTCAATATAGGAAGTGCCACTTAAAAGTGCTTGACTAGGACAAGCTTTAAATCTAATATTACTGGTGTAATTTACATGAATAAAAGAATATTGAATTTGAATTAAGATGGCCGCCGTCACGAAATGGCGAATTTATATGAGATAAGTCAATAGTCTGAATTTTGTCCGGTCTTATGTCGTAAATATAAGCAATAATATATTTTTTTCCAGATTTTTATAAAATTTTAATTTATATTCTACCAAGTCATCATCCCTATTTCATATAAATAAATAATGAATATTGGACATCACATACATTATAGGCGATGAAATTTTTTTGCTGTATCAACCATTAGCCTCCGGTAAGTGCCCTCTGCCGAATATGTTTAGAACTACATACTTATCTACATACTTGCGGTTAGCTCAGTAGGTAAGAGCAGCACGCGCGATACGTGAAGGTCATGGGTTCGATCACATACATTGTTCTAATTCTATGGTAAGTAGCTAAAACCCTTGTGTTACAGATGATTCCACAACACCCAGACCCGTGACAATATGGAAAAGTTCTTTGTTTATATTGACCCGACCGGGGCTCGAACCTGGAATCCCGGAGATGGCGCAACGCAAAAGTCCGGACCGCTTTCCCCTCAGCTACGTCATATCTTACATTCGAATCATTCTCGCCTGAATTAATCTCGATGGCTGGCACATACGTCATGCTTGTGAACAGGTGCCACCTTTGTGGACTGGTCTGCTCCAGCTTACCTCTCGAAAGTAAAAACTTACTTGAGTACTTATTTGTTTCATCACTCATCAAAACCAAAATTATATGACTTGGTCCCAAGTGAGCTACACATAGCAATAAGTTAGATACTGCTACTGTAACTTATCTGCTGAGTTTCTTACCGGGGTGTCTTCTCGGTAGATATAGGTTCCGAACCGGAAGTAGAATCACTTTGCATTGTATTCAATGACGATTCAAAAGTGTTATATGTAACCTACTTGAATAAAGAAATATTTGAGTTTGAGTTTGAGTTTAATGCTACAAAACATACCCAATCCAGCTATATATAGGCCCCGTAATAATAATGCATCGCTCGAGGTCGGCCAGATTAAATGGACGGTCAAGGATAAATGGAATTAGAAACTAGTTACTTAGCGTAATGTCCGTCTGTCTGTCGATGCCCCGGGGATAGGCTCGCCGCGGACGTCGCACGGGTCATTGGTGTTGCCGTCACGTGGGACTAGGTTAGGTTTTGAACGAACGAAAGAATATATTTTTACTTTCATCAATTGGGCACGAGAATACAAAGAAAAAATATATATATATATATACTTTGACGACCTCCGTAGCCGAGAGGCGAGCGGGCCTGACTTTGGCGAGCGCACTCTCTGAGGTTCCGGGTTCGATCCCCGGTCGGGTCAATATGGGAAATGAACTTTTCCATATTGTCTTGGGTCTGGGTGTTGTGGTACCGTCGTTGTTTCTGATTTCCATAACACAAGTGCTTAAGCTACTTACCACAGAATCAAAGCAATGTATGTGATGTTGTCCAAAATTTATTTATTTATTTATTTATTTATTATATATCGATTTTCTCGCCGGTTCTTCTAGATAGAAACAACGCTTGTCCATTCCTTTAGCCACTCCTTATAACCTAAAGCTTCAAGCTTCAAACATTTATTTCCAACTAAGTAATACACAGGTTTTTTTACAAAGTGTCGTACTCAGAACTATAATATTGGACAAAATCACTTACATACTAGCTGTGCCCGCGACTTCGTTCGCGTGAACTACATACTATCATGGTCGGTTTTATCCCTAACTTCCCTAATATTCAAAATAAAAAGTAGTCCAGGTTTTTTAATCCAAGTTTCGAGCTATATTCGTGTCAAATTTCATATCTCTAACTTAAAAATAAAAATTTTTCCATATAAACTTTCAAGGGCAGTATTACACCTTGTTCTTCCTTATTTTCTAAACAAAAAGTAGCTTATGTCCGTTCTAGAGGTTCAACGTATATGTACTCGTACCTATACCAAACTTCCTCAAAATTGCTTCAGTGGTTTAGGCGTGAAAGTCAGACAGACAAACAGACATCCAGACGGACAGAGTTACTTACGCATTTATAATATTAGTATGAATAAATATAACTAATAATAGATCTCTTGCGGTATATCATGCGCGTGCGCACGCGGTCGCGACCGCAGCGCCACCTGTCCTGTAACACCGGACACCGGCACATCCTCCGTGACAGGACACGTGCGACACTCGCTAATGATGATATTTATAGGAGCTGTGGTTAAAGACGATCATGGATGGTTGGCAAATGTGTCAATAAGTCATGCTTGTGAACAGGTGCCGCCTAAAGGTACTTCACACTTACGTAAACTGCAAGCTAAACGCAATTCAAAGCTACTACTTCACAAAGATTAGCCATGGATCAAGAAAGTGCTGAATATGAATCATCTGATTGATAAATTATAATTTTTGAACCCTTTTTAATTTACCCAAACCTGGGCATAGGCATGTCAAAGACAAAGTAAAAAAATATCTTCGAGTAAATTACAAATGACAATTTCAAACCTAGCGAAAAGTGAGGCTGCCTCCGCTTGGATCTTATATACCAAAGAATAGAAAGAAGTTTAACGATATAGAATCAAAAGCTCCGTAGTCTATAGATACACTTTCGACTGTGTACCGCCCTTGTGCGGTGGATATAAGAAGTAATATCTTAGAATGCAATAGCCTGGTAGAATTCAGAACCACATATCGAACAACGGATAGCATTAAGTATATTTACTAAAATAAAAAACCCCTACTAGTTTTCTCGGAGGAGCTTGGTTGCCAAGAATAGGGTACAAAACATCTCCCACACACTCTAAATAAACATCTTTGACGTCGAGTTGCGGAAAATATTACGCTACTACCTGCTAATAGCATAAGAGCTAATCGAACAATCAAATGTTTAACGTGATTGGCTAACGACTGTACAATTATAGCAGGAATGTCAGACATACTAAAGATTTTTGTTAAGTTTCAACGAATCTTGACTATTCAGGTTTGCAATTAAACGAGAGTTTGATACCTAGTTAAAATATACTTTGCGAATAAAAATTCATTGAAAAACGTTGGAAAATCCAAGTGAAATAAAACCCAATAAATAAAGTGACAACAAGTATAGCAGATCTTGAAAAAAACAAGAAAAGCTTTTACTTTTCAGTGTTGAAAGAAATTAAAACAATGGAGCTGTCCATGAGGTCACCCCTCACCACACAACACGTTCATGAGATCATGTTGTTTTTCACGCAATGAACAAAGATCGCATAAATACAGAAATAGACATCGTAACCTTATCAGGTGCAAGGTGAGGCAGATATCAAATTTACGAGATTGTTTGCAAAAGCGTCGGAGAAATTAACTGCAAAGTTTATTGAGTAAACAGCCTTTGTCATTCTATACCTAGTTGTTTACTGAGTGAGCTGTTGGTACAAAGATGCAATTTATTTTTTCATTTAAGAAATATTCTGACGTCTGCAATAAATATTTTTATTAAAAGTGTTTATGTTGCCAATCAAGCTTGATCATTCGCTTAGTACAGCCACCAGCGTTTCAAGTTAAGCACTCGCAGATTTATGTAGGTTCTTATTCCCATGACATAAGGGAGGTTTAAAGTCCAAAGTAAATAGTCTAATAAGCTTTCGACCGTACGATTGATAAATGAACTGCCTCTACATCCCGCGGGATTCAAACTTACGTGATACATAAGAGTAAAGACCCGAGAAGAAAACTTTCATTTTGTGAGGCTTTATTAGTTTGATATTGAAAATTTGAATCACCTGATTTTCTAAAAAGGATTTTTCTCTACTTCACAATTGAGTTGCCTTTAGGCATGCTAAGTCGTGGGTCCTGACTGGTAGTTTGGTATCATTTGTAACGGTTGGTGATGTTGAATCGCAATTACTGCAACTTGTGTGACATTAATTATTATTAGCAGTAGCCCACCTCGTTTAATTTTTCAATGATTGTATGCACATACAAACATACTATTGTTTTTATCTATAAGCTATTACTCAAAGACATTTCATTTATTAAATATAATATTTTACATACAGTTACGCTTGAAAAATTACACATACATATTATCGGTAAATATTATAACTCTCCGTTTTTGCTTCGCCATTGTCGAGTCTTCAAATCTTGTTTCAATCAGTTGGTTGAACGGTGTATCAGAAACTGTTATTGATTTCTCCAATCAAGGCATCACACAATGCATTACTTCGCCCCATTACATACAGTGAAAGTAATGACAGTGAAATAGTCAAGGACGCTTGAAAATCAATGGTGGGGATTTGGGATTTTTTGAGATGGTAGTCCTGCATCTATGAGGGGACAGGTGCGGCGTGCTCCTGGCGACAAATTGTTGTAAGAGAGGCAGGGCAAAGTGTTTTGCGGCTCGAACTGAAGCAGCCCGACTGGTGAAATACCTCCACCTTACAGAAGACCGCAAATAACAATCACTCCGGTGTTGTTGTGTTCCTGCATGTGAGTAAGGTTTCCAGAGCTCCTGAGGGGTGCTACACTAGAAGCAGGGGTCAAGCCTTCAAGATAAGGGTGACAAGTCTAGTAACAGTTTTACTATGCTATTCTTTTCGCCCTTAAGCTAGGAAATCATTACCACTTAACATCAGATGGGATGAGGTCAATCTTGGAGTGCATTATAAAAAAAAAACTTAACCGTCAAATCTACAAGTCAACATATCGCATGTCTAGATTAAAACACCAGAAAAACATTGTTTATTAAAAGTACAGCATTCTCAATGGTTAAGTTTTCTTCAGCTTGTTGAATAAGCTTATTCGTGATCTAAGTTTAGGTATTCGTGAGAGGCGCCGTGGCTGTTGATTGATTGATGTTGGTTGATTCCGTTTTACCATGACGCTAACCATAGGCGATGAGAGCGTGGGGGAGTTTTTAGTTCGGGTAGTCTTCACCCCTTCTGGGCGAGGTAGTCCCACACACGCCGCTGCTGTCCCCAAGGTAGCGGTACGGTGCGAAAATGCATTTTCTCCCACTTATAAAAAAATAAAAAAGGTATTCGTGAGAGGAATTTGAAAACGAGACTAACTCGAAGTGCATACGTATGGCACTTCGAGTTAGTCTCGTTAGTAGTTCGAGTTAGGAACTGTTTCTGAAGCTTTCATCTAGGAGTGTAATAGGTATAGTAAACTAAGTAATGTCATCGTGCTCATGAAAAATGCTTACCATGGACACTGTGGGTGAGCGGCTCGCCCAGATTTTATTCGACTCCTAAACATATAAATAACGACTGTTTGTCTATGGTTATAATTCTGGTGATTACAAAGATAAAATACGAAAATAGTAAGAGGAATGTATTTTTTCCCTAACTCGAAAAATTTAGAATCCAGCGCTGATGGGTATAATGAAAGAAAAAAAATATTCATTAGGTACATACTGTTTATACATAGTTAAATTAAATAATGTGAAGGAACTAACATAGTAGGTACCTAAAAGGAAGACCTTTTAGGCACTCAGCTCAGCTGTCGTGATGACGCTGTGGACAACACTAATATATCAATACAAATGATACAAAAATTATTATCAAATCAATAATGAACAAGATAAAAGCAATAACACATACAAATGTTATTGTGGTGACCCCGACGTACACATTAGGAAAGCCATTATATAACTACCGAGTTGAGATATTCAATAACATGTTAAATGAGGAAATGGTAACTAGCCACGGACATCTGACTGACGCTAATAAAGACCTATCCTTAGACATGTTCTCTCATCTCACAGGTAAAATTGCCCGTGTCGGAGTGCAAAAGATTCTTGAAAATATAACAGAAATAATATCTAATACGGAAACAGAAAAATACAATTTAGAAACAGAAACTAGTGAATACCGTAAATCTCCGGAAAGAGCAAATCAACAGTTTTTTCTTTTATGAAAATCTAAACATCCTTCATCAAAATATCTCGGGACTCATCTCAAAAAGAGACGAACTGATCTTACTCTTAGATGAATTTGAAAAACAACAAAAACCCGTCGATATAGTGTGCATTACAGAACACAACATGACACCGTCTACCGAATGCTTACTAAACATGCCAAACTTTACTTTAGCGACGAGTTATTCTAGGCGTAAAAAACGAGGAGGAGCTTGTATTCTTGTAAGAAGTGGGCTTAAATGTAAAATATTAAATAACATTGTAAAACTTTCCATAGAATGTAATACTGAATGCTGTTCAGTAGAAATATGTGACCACAACTTAATCATTGTTTGTATGTATAGAGTTCCTCACAATAATTGTACTAGTCTAGAAATATTTCATAATATACTCGAAAGCATTTTTAAAATTGTCTGTAATAATAATAAACATAAAAAAATTATCATCTGCGGTGACTTCAATATTGACATCCTACAGGAAACACCAAAAAGTCGAGAATTCAGATTTCATTTATTGAGCTACAATCTTAAGCTTATAATAAATGAACCTACAAGATTGTCTAGTGGGACTTGCTTAGACAATTTTGCGCATAATATTAAAGGATCGAAGGTTGAAATAATGGAAACAGGCCTATCTGATCACACAGCACAATTTTTTAAATGCCCGGTAAGAAAAACATGTAAGGTCAAGACGTGGAAATGTAGGCGCAGAGTTTATAGCTCTGAGAATTTGAAAATATTCAAAGAATGTATAGAAGCCATCAGTTTCAGCGATACCTTAAATTCCGACAATCCCAACAAGGCGTATAATTCATTTTTAGATATTTTCAAATTCCTATACAATCTCTGTTTTCCTCCTAAATTATACAAAAAATCTACTGAAATTAAACAAAAGTGGATTACTCGAGGCATTAAAGCTTGCTTCAGGAGAAAGAGAAGTTTACTTTGGCAATACAGATTAAATAAAAGTGGGGATATTAAATCTAAGTTGATAGGATACTCTTTACGACTTAGGAAAATCATACAATTTACACAAAAGTCGCTAAATGACCACTACATTAAGGAGTCACAAAATAAATCAAAGGCAACTTGGGAAATAATAAATAAAGCTAACTGTAAATTACCAAAGGAACCTATACTTAGAATAAAAAAAGATGACAAAACTATAACCAATCCTACTGACATTGCTAACCAATTTAACGATTTCTTTATAGATATGATAGACAAATCTAAAAATAATAATGGTTCAATCAAAACATACACACAACCAAGTAATATAAAATCCATGTTTATAGGGCCGGCGACCATTGAATCTGTGCTTGACATAATCAAGTCCCTAAAAAATACAAATAGTGTGGGATTTGACGATATATCCACTAAAGTTATCAAGTATGTTGGAAGTAAAATTGCGATACCTTTAAGTTATATAATTAACCTATGTTTGACTACTGGCATATATCCAACTAATTTAAAACCAGCCATAATAAAACCTGTATATAAAAAAGGCGATAAGGAAAACATGAAAAATTACAGACCTATTGCCTTGTTATCAATATTTTCAAAAATATTTGAGAAACATATCTATAATAACATGTATGATTTTCTCGAAAAACAAAAAATCTTGATTAAAGAGCAAAAAGGTTTCCGTAAAGACAGTACCATAAACTCAGCAATCTATGATTTAGTAAAAAGGGTAATTTTAAGCTTAGACAATAGAACTGCCGCGTGCGCTGTTTACATGGATATGTCAAAAGCTTTTGACCATGTTCGACATGATATACTACTAGAAAAGCTTAATCGATGCGGTATTCGAGGTAATGTCCTGAATCTCATTAAGTCATATTTACAAGATAGGGAACAATATACTGAATTGAATCAAATATGTATGTCTACAGGAGTGGAAAAAAAGTACGTTTCTAAACGCAGGAAAATTAGATATGGTGTACCACAGGGCAGTGTACTAGGGCCATTATTGTTCTTAGTATATATTAATGATATAACCACATGTACCGAATACCCCATGATACTTTTCGCGGATGACAGTATTGTTTATATAGAATGTAAGAATGATGAAAATTATGAAGACGAAATCAACAAAACTCTAAAAAATATAATTGAATGGTTAACTGCAAACAATCTCAATATTAATCTGGACAAAACTACTATAATGCACTTCACACAAAGAAAAGTTAGACCACAATTAGACATACATTATCTTGGCACAGACATAATTAGAACGACTAATAATAAATTTTTGGGATTGCACCTGGACAGTAATATGTCTTGGGGAACACACTCAATAGAGGTATGCAATAGACTCTACAAATTCTCTTATGCACTTTATCGACTAAGAAAAATAGCCAACCAACAAACTGTGCTTACTGCATACCATGGTTTTGTTGCCTCAAATCTGAGATATGGATTAATTTTCTGGGGAAATTCATCATATAGGGAAATTTTGTTTAGAGCCCAGAAACAAAGTATCAGAGCAATGTGTGGACTGAAACCCTGGGAAAGTTGTCGGCCTCGCTTCAAGTCGCTAAAGCTCTTAACATTGCCATGTCTTTACATTTTTGAATGTTGTAAATTTGTAAAATCAAATCCTGATTTATTTCAGGCAAGGCAGCCTGTTGGTGGATTCAACCTTCGCCCTAGAAAACTAAAAATATGCACAAACAATAAATGTAAGACAGCACTAATGCAAAAAAGTGTTATAGAAATGGCCCCAAAGATGTTCAATAAACTACCTGAACATTTTAAATATTTGGACATTCATAGGTTAAAACGAGAATTGTATATTTTTTTAGTGGATAAGTGTTACTATAATATTAATGAATATCTTATGGACTTTGACATGTAAATTTAATTTAATTAGAATGACATTTGTTAAAAGTGAATATTTCATATTTAACAATAATAATTGTCGTATGCCATTTGGCTTATCATAGCGATACTATAATAATTTTGTTAACACCTGTATGTACCCTGACCTGTGATAACGATAAATAAAGTATTTGTATTTGTATTTGTATTTGTATTTGACTAGTTTTGGCTTTATTGCACCGTAGAAGCGATTTTTTAAATAATTTTTGCAATTACTAAAATATCTTACCTATTTTTGTTTTTTTCAGCATTGGTTAAAGATAGAAGTCACCTTTTGAAGAAACCTATGTCTGTACTTGTTTAATTTCCTGTCGTAAATTACTTTCTGTCTTTATGTGGCTACAAGTTTCGATCAGGAATGCCTCACTCGTGTTTGTTCCATACGATAGAAGGTATCCCTGACACCGATACCCAGTTATAAATATCGACCACCGTCCGTCTGAAACATTCATACAGGCCGCCCTATTCAACCCCCATTTGAATACGTCTATCAAGTTCTGTAAACTTCTATTGTTTTACAGCAAACCGTCTTGAATATAAAGTCACAAATACATTACGTCTAAAGCCTGCGTCTTAGGTCAGGAATAACTTAGGGGATCTAATACCTTTACATAACTCTTACAACTATAACTATTTTACACTAAAAAGTATACATACTATAATAAAGAGAACGTTAGACTAATGTAGCAAATTGAAATTAGCACAGTTCTTTTAGTTTCAAAAGATTCTTATCTTCTTGTGAGGCTAATTTCATTTAGTTACGTCCACTTACTATTGTTTTTATGTGAAAATTATTAAATTTTCACACAAAAACAATAATGAGTTATGTTTAGCTATAGTAATCTATACCTAAACATAATTGTTTAGTAGGCCAAATAAAATAATATGCATCTACAATAAAGAATAATAATGTATTTTTTAAAGAATATTTTAATTTCGCATTTTACTCGTATAAAGAACGAAAAATATTTTTAATTAAAATAAAATAGTTATCTGTGGACTTCAGTTTTGCAATATATATGTTAAATAGCAAGTCAACTGAGATAATTTTAAATACCTGTCAAAAACAATTCCTTTATTTATTTCTTTTTATAAAAAGAGCAATCCATGACGTAACGTATTTATTAATATACTGACTATTAATTAGTTTCGGAGTATTTTAATTAGCCACTTAAAGACAATTTCTTGGAAGTCAATATGACCCATGTACTTTAGAGTCGATTTTTACGGCCTTTGAATTCTCGAAAGCTTTAGTTTACAAACGACTTTATTATCGAATTTAAAACATATATCCTTGCATAGCTCGCTTCATCGCGAGCTAAATGACTTTGAGCTTTAGCATTCCGCCTTATGCCCTACCTCTCCTAGATTATCGCGATTTATCGCTTGAACTGGAGCAGCCCAAGATACCTCCATCTTACAGAAGACAGCAGCCAAATAACAATCACTTCGGTGTTGTTGTGTTCATGCGTATGAGTAAGGTTGCAGAGCTCAAGGTAAGGGCGACAAGTCCAGTAACAGCTTTATTATGCTTAGTACTTAGTAGGGATGAGGTCAATCTTGAAGTGCAAAAAAATCTATACTGGAGTCATGGAGTGGCGTACAGGCGTGTACACACAGTGTCCAATCTATCCAATTTATGAACCTGAAAAATAAACGCACTTTTTTCTTGAGCGCTCTTATCGGGATTTCCAAAAGAGAGCATTTAATCTACGAAACCCATTGATTACACAAAATATGGCTTCCATTACTTACGCGAAAGCGCGAGAAATGGTGCGAAACGCGACACAATTAATCGTGTCACAGTGAAGTAACTGCGTTGATCAGTATATTCTTGTTTCTCAAGCCAAAAGGAGGCCAAAAGTAAAAGAGATTTAAAAAAAAAATGAATTCACAAAGGCACTTCTACAAGCATAATGCAAGAATCACGAGAGAAGAACCCAACGTAGACATGTCCACGGCCACTCTGAAACGGATTCACGAGTAAACAGAGAAAGAGCATATTAAGCAAAGAAATTAGTTTTTTTGTTGTTCATTTTTGGTTTGTAATTACGGTCCATTGTTGGTGCTTAGACCTATATTCATAGAAACTACTTAAACTAATTATGTAAGCTTAAAATGGTATTTCTTGTAAATCTCAAGGCACTGTTAAGATCTGTTTAATATAAAAACGATTTAATTGCATTACGTTAAGTTGAACGACTGTGTGGATCCAAAATAAATTAAAAAAATAAGACTTAGACACCAGAGAGGCAGGCTGTGAACATATAACACAAAGCCTCCTACTGGTATTGGACAGTATACTGTGCAAGTTACGCGTCACCGCGGCTCACTGGGCGCTCGCCCTGTCGGCTGTCACGGCAGCTGGAGTTGTAGGCACGCCTCTGAAAGCCTAGAAAGGGGAAACTAGGTGCTCTAGGAGAAATTATTGTCTCGTTTGTGGACCATGGGAATTATTCGATCATACAAATGGCATTGACACTTCGAGCAAAATACACAGAAGCTGTAAGGTAATTTTACGTTTACTATTTTAAAAGATTATTTTTCAAGTGTTTTGGCGCGATAGCGGTAACAGAGACGATTTTTAATTTTTTTTAGTGCAGCAAAGAAATATATATTTTAAAGAAAAAAAAACTCTAGTGAGCCTAGCCAAGTGTAGTCAAGTTAATCGAACTTAGAATAAGAAAAATGATAAATCTATGTTCGAAAATGTGAAATATTACTGTTACTTTTCAAAGTGAAATGTGCAATCCCATAAATTTTAAACTTGTCGAATTTGGACAATTCTCACTTGCATAACACACAAAACTCATTTACCAAAAGTTTATAAAAGGCCAGCCCACTACCACTTCAGCTTGATAATCTGGAGAATTGTATCGGTGACTTTGGTACTTTGCCGGATTATTTAGGGCACTGGCAGATAATGTTATGTAAACCTCACGTCGCTAAGAAACAATCGTTTCACAGCTGCTATTAAAAGTAACGAGAGGTTACTTCGTGCTATGCTAACAAAGGTGAGATGAGCAATTAGGGCACTAGCGTGTAATAGGGTAAATTAGCATGCTACACACCGTGCCATTTTAGGCTTTATTTCAAAAGGTTTAAGACTTTTTACTTGCATTGTTCAAACCTCACGTGAAGATGTTTATGTTGCATGTGTTTGGTAGAATTTGATCACGAGTTAGTTTGGTAAGACACGTGTTCATAGTAACATATTCTCGTGGACAGAAAAATATAGAATTAGCTATTCAGGCAGATACATATAAACAAATCTACTGATTAGATTAGAAGATATTCCTAAAACTAACTTAGGTAAACTTAGTACGTTGGCACACTGTAATAAAATATCGGAATAGCCTTAAAGGCCCTAAAGGAAGATACAGAAAGATATACAAATTTCAAGATGTTCTTAAAACTAAGATATCTACGATACTAAGAGGGTAGACGCCAGGAGAGAATGAAAAAACTTTTATACGCAGGTACAAAGTCCATCAATATAATAGTTATGAAAATATATAGAGCTACCTCCTGGTTCGGAACATATCACTGCAGATAAGCATATCTGATTCTTGCAAGTAGCAACTTGCAAGAATCTGTGCTGTTTTATTAGAAATAAAAGCTAAACATATTAACTAATTTTACGTCAAGACATGCAGGATATTTTGTCGATTCTGAGTCAGTTGTAATAGATCTGATTATGTGGTAAGTATCAAAATCACATGTGCTCTAGATTCATTTATACATCTTTGAATACGAGTGTGTAGGTAGCTATCATAGTTTTTGAAGAAGAACTACGAAGATTTATACCTACAGTATATTAGTAGTAAAATGTGTGGGCCATATGCATCTACAACCGATCTACCGTGAATCGCGAAACTTTTTGAATATGCAGCAAAGTTAAGCTGTTAGGTACTTTAAATTTACATATTCCATACAGGGAGCGCCATGATTAAAGTAAGTTTTGGAGCCAGGTGAGCTGGCTACGCCGCCTATACGCTAGTCTATATCATAGGATGGAAATATCGGTGCATTTATCTGTAAACTTTTACGAACTTTAAACAATGACCTTATTCATGGTCTTCAAAAAAATGTTCAATCCGGAAATTGAAATGCTGACTGACACAATCACAAAGCTTTAAAAAGTAATCAAACAATCGGTTGCCATGGCAACTATTATATTGTATAGTTTTCACATCACTTGTATGTTGTAACGCAAATTTTATTTTACCGATTAAATTGAATTATCGTTTCCTCAAGCTTCACTAAAATATTAATATAGGAACATTAAATATGAAGAAATACGTTTAATTTGCAAGGAAACATGAGAAATGACATATTAAATTAAATCTGCGAGTTGTACAATCGTTGTTTATGATTTCCATAAATTAACTGCTTTAGCTACCATATACCATACTACAGAATCAGATCACTGGTTCCTGGTTTGTTAATAGAGATATGTACTCTTAAAGACATGTCAGAACACGATTTCTTCATACATTTTCTGTGAATACACGCAATTTCCCCGCTCATCTGAAGCATGTCCTTTTTTCCTGCTATTAAATTATGTTGCAGCATCGTTTGATTGAATAATAGCACCCGAGGAGGTCACTTGCGCTTGCGCAGAATGAGTTAGATCCTGTTCCCGAATAAACAGAACTCGTGATGGGCAGGGCTTCCAATTATGGCACGGACTGTAGGACTTTTCGGTCACTGAATCTTTTATTTCAAAAAGATTTACTAAAAATTGTACCACTGTTTATAATCGTACCACCGTGTTCTGATTTCTATTCAAACGGATATAAAAATATACTAACAATAACGACTACCGAAGCTGATTCTAGATAAAAATCCATCAACTAATAATATTATAAAGGGAATTGTTCGTTTGTACGCAACAATGGGTGTTTTAAACATTTCCCGGAAAAACTTCTCATTGCATTTGCATAAAATATGGTAAGGATACATATTAGATAGTAGTAAAACTAATAGATTACTTTTTATCCCAAAATAAATAGAACGAAGTAAGCATTAATCGTTTGCTGTTATTATGGAACAAAAAATATGGTAACCCTAAAGTTATAAATGTAGCCGTGTTGGTCTATTTCTAGTATGGCCTACGTTTTCTCTGATGGAATAATGAGCGCATTATAAATGTTATTTTTGGAGCAATGACAAATTTAAGATGTCATGTTAATATAACATCTGTCGACGGCAGGCCGGTAGCAATGCAACCTTATTCGTTTATTATTAAAAATAATTTGTAAGTTCGAAAAGAACAGTTATTCTTTTGTTTTCTGCCTTTGTTTTTTCTCACGCGCTCCGTAAAATACGTCTTTTGGTTTTTCTCTGTTATTATTTAATTTTATTTTGGTTTGTGTTAACATTAATTATTTTTATATATATTTTACATTTTAAACAACCAGCCTTTCATTCATACAGTCCACAACATCATTCACGTTGATATCTTTAAAACCAACAAATAAATGATATTTTGTCTATATTTTCTCACAGTTTTTTTTTATATTGCACTTCAAGATTGACCTCATCCCACCTGATGTTAAGTGGTAATGAGGTCCTTCTTTTTTTTTTTTTTCGCAACAACACCAAAGTGATTGTTATTTTTCTGCGGTCTTCTGTATGGTGGAGGTATTTCACCAGTCGGGCTACTCCAGTTCGAGCGATAAACCGCTATGCCCTACCTAAAATACTCACACACTTTTTTTAACTCAGTCACACCTACATTAAATAAAGTTTGCAATTATACACAATACAATAATTTAATATTAACATCTGATGCAACAGAAGTACCAACTCAGCGTTTAATCTCCGTCTTTAGTTCGCATCGATCGCCTGAGGCGCAAGGTCGACGCTCATAATCGTCCTTTCCATCTCATCAAGCACGCCAATCGCATCTGGAATAGAGGGCATTTAAGAAAATTGACATTTTCCTCCACAAGGAGCGCAACTCTGATGAGCATTTTCCCTTTCTATGTAGATGAAGTACCTACTCGTAAAGCGCAATACACACGAAAGCCGCCGACAGACGTATAACGTCGTTTTTGTCTGCATTATGTACTTAATGGCTTAATTCACTACAAATCGGAAAACTTTGTCGGCTTGTTGTAATGAAAAGATACCGTTATGTTTTTTTAATACTTAATTTATTGCTGTTTATAATGATTTCTTTTTTTTTCTTCACTATTACCGCACCCATATACAAACTATCTGCATGGCCCAAGGGTTGACTTGTAGAGAATGCCCCTAGCATTAAGTCCACCAGTTGTACTTATTTCTGCAATAAAGTTTTGAAATAAATAAATAAACGTCATTACAGCACAAGTGTAATCGGGCAACTGAGCTCTAGTACCCTACTAATATTATAAATGCGAAAGTAACTCTGTCTGTCTGTCTGACTGTCTGTTACGCTTTCCCGCTTAAACCTCTCAACCGATTTTGATGAAATTTGGCATAGGTATACGTTGAACCTCAAGAACCGACCTAGGCTACTTTTTGTTATTAAGTAAGGGGGGGTAATGCCACCTTTGAAAGTTTATATGGGAAAATGTTTATTTTTTAAGTTACAGATATGAAATTTGGCACAAATATAGCTCTATTATTATATATAGAGATAGGGGCAAACCGACCATGAAAGGATGTAGTCCACGCGAACGAAGTCGCGTACTAAGCTAGTTCTTCATAAAGTATGGTCAAAATCCTTAATTCGGGAATTATACATTTTAAAACTTCATGTACTTTAATATTTTGTAAATTAATACTGTGAGCAGAATTTAATCACCTAATTAACTTTTTTGTTTGTAACATCATCTTTAACGTGACGACCTTTTTTAACATAAGTGTAAAAAATTAGGACAATCGTCAGTAATTTATTTTTTTTTTTAATTTAAAAAAGACGTATATTTGAAAAAATAACCAATTATTGTAAAATTCTATATTGAACGTCTTTTTTCCCCAAATCTTTTCAGTTCCCACTTTTTCCGTTTAGTTTAATATTCCCCTCAAAATGTCGGAATCTGATTCGAATTCGGGTGCTATGTTTTATCTCTTTCTTAATTTAAACGATTAGAAACAGAGAAAACATTGACTCTCCGGATCTGAAATCGTTTCTGACTTTTGCGAATCGGTCCCCAGTGTGTACTACACTTAATGTCCACGCTGTTGCGCAAAAGGTGTGTTGTGATCAGAAGCAATTGTATCGTAACATCTGATGTTATGCTTATGATACAATTGCTTGATCATGTAACGAGATCCTACCAATTGGATGGGTGACGTCTTGTATATCGGTAGATCGTAGGGCAGCTTACCGATTAGTGGGATGATTATTACGTAATGACTAGCTGTGCCCGCGACTTCGTTCGTTTGGACTACAGGGTTTTTCCAGTTATTTTCCCGCTAACTCCCGTTACCGTGGGAATTTTGCAATACCCTTTTGCAATAGCTTTAAGTTTACTAAGATACCTGAATGCCAAATTTCAAGCGTCTAACTTAAGCGGTTTAGATTTTTCATACAAAAGTATTTTCCCGCTATTCCCGTTCCCGTGGGAATTTTGGCAATTCCTTTTTTAGTGCACCTCCTTAGCTACGTCCCTTACAAATTTCAAAAGCCTACGTTTAGCCGTTTAGGCTGTGCGTTGATATGTCAGTCAGTCAGTCAGTCAGTTTCTCCTTTTATATATTTAGATAATACTAGCGGCCCGCCGCGGCTTTGCACGCGTACCTACTATCCTTGTTTTCTCTACATTTCCACTGATTCTTGGCTCCTATCAATTGCAGTGTAGCTATATGTAGTGTAGCTATAATTCAATCTTAAGCTAATTTAACCACTATTTAACTTAATGTTATTGTAGTTAAATATACCTTAAGATTGAATTAAGTAAAATTAAAATTAAATTAGCTTAAGATAAATTATAAGTTGTGATATTTTATAGTAATAATAATAATTATAGCATGATGCTATGCATTAGGAAATGATATGTCATTCATGAATACGTACGAACACAGTCATAAGTAAGAAGGTTCGTTGTTGCCAATTGAAATACATGTTTAGTCGAAGCGAATCCCGACAAAGGGTGTCTAAACTTGCTTTAGTTATTACTCCCAAATGTCCATTCAATGGCAGCGACTTGGCAGGCCAGGGTTGGCTCAGGCAAATCGTAGTAACTTTAATGGCTTAACATTAACTGGTCGGTCGAGGCGTACCGAAGGAGAAACCTAGCAATTAGATGTTATTAAAGACACACTTTGAGATCAGTCTGATTATATTAATTTGTTTCTTAATTAAAATGTCGATATGCACTACAGAAAAATTATAATTATCAATTCTTAGATCCTGTTATTTCAAACATTTGTACCGGGGCCTATATTTTTATGTAAGTAGTTCTAAATTCACTCACTTACCAAAGGATATTATAGGAATAGAAAGGAAGGCCGGGAGTCCAAAAAATCAAAGTATTTTAAAGAAACAAAAGAATTTTATTTCCCCTTGCGGTGTGGGATTAAAACCCAAGACCTTCACGTATCGGCGTGCTGGTCTACCAACTAAGCTAAGCGTAATTTATTTTAGGCATCAGAGGGCACGCACTGAAGGCATAGAGGTGTTTTACCAGCGGCCCGTCGCATCGTTACAAGCGTAATATCCCCGATGCTTTCACATTTTTCTACTGATTCTTCGGACGCAGCATAATAAATAAATAAATATTTAACAAAATCACATACATTGCTCTGATTCTGTGGTAAGTAGCTAAAGCACTTGTGTTACAGACATCAGAAACAACGACGGTACCACAACACCCAGACCCGAGACAATACAGAAAAGTTCGTTTCCCATATTGACCCGACCGGGGATCCAACCCGGAACCTCAGAGATGAAGCGACGCCAAAGTCCGGCACGCACGCCTCTCGGCTACGGACGAATGTTAGGTATATAGGCTAATGCCTTCCTCGATAAATGTACCATCCTACACAATTTTTTCAATTCGAACTTATAGTTTCGCGATTAGCACGTTCAAAGAAACAAGCAAACTCTTAAGCTAAAATATTAGCATTAGTATAGATATCAGAAACAAATTGAAATAATTTTCCGTTTCTTTAAAATATCTAACTGGTACCTTCTAGGGTTACCTTGTCAAACCGCCAACCCTTGTACAGACAGCATTCTGAACACAACGGCTTTGTTCGAGATGCGGCCATTGTGGACCTTCACAGCTGTGACGTGAAACACGTATTAATATTTGTAAAGCGTCTATACCAACGTAGTTGTAATAAAATTGTTACAGATCGATGTGTTGACATACGGACGAACAGCGGAGTCTTAGTAGGTACCTACCTAGTAGTAGAAATAAACAAAAGCTTGTCGTCCCAATAATTGTAATATGGTTTTTGACCCAATTACAGCATATGAGGTGAAAAAAGTAGTGCAAAGAATGAATTCTAAGTTATCATGCAGCTATGACGAGATTCCTATTACAATAATTCAAGATAACATTGACATTTTAGCTGAGCCCTTGAGTAACTTTTATAATAAATGTATAGATGAAGCTATTTTTCCAGATCAACTTAAGATTGGTAAAATTGTTCCAATACATAAGAAAGGGTCAAAGCAAGATCCAGCAATGTATAGACCGGTGTCAATACTTCCAACTAAAGGTAAAATATTTGAAAAAATTATAAAAAGCAGATTACTGCTTCACCTTAATAGTAATAAAGTACTGAATCCTGAACAGTTTGGATACCGCAAAGGTATTGGAACTACAGAAGCTATAGATACACTGATATATGGCATTGTATCTCAACTTAATGTTAAAAATAAAGTGGCTGGTCTCTTCTTAGATTTGAGTTCTGCTTTTGACATGGTTGATCACGAATTATTGATTATTAAATTAGAATATTATGGTATCAAGGGCAGGCTTTTAGATTTCTTCAGATCATATTTGACGAACAGAAAAATGTATGTTGAAATAAGAAACATTGACGTAAACAGAATAGAACAGTTGCATAAATCCAATCTGAGGAACGTGACAAAAGGGGTACCTCAAGGGTCCGTATTAGGTCCCATATTTTTTAATATTTTTGTCAACGATCTTATTAATTACATGTGCAAAACTATGTCTGAATCTATACAATTGGTACTTTTTGCCGATGACACAAATGCAGTGATATCTGCAAGGGACATTGACAGTCTTTATTGTAAAGCCAATGAGACCTTAAGTAGATTTAATGAATGGTTTTCAGCGAACTATCTGAGGGTAAATAGTAAAAAGACAAATATAATTTTTTTTGAACATACATTAAATGCTAAACAGAATCAGAATTTGAATGTAGCCCTAAATGGTGAAACGATAGTCGGAGCTGAGATGGTTAAATTTCTTGGTGTTCATATTGATAAAGCATTGAAATGGAAACATGAACTTGCAAGTGTGGAAAAGAAAATAAGTTCAGCTTGTTATGTGTTAAGAAGCCTTCGAGAAGAAGTTAATATTAAGCACCTCAGAATGGTTTATTATGCATTAATAGAATCTAGACTTAGGTATAGTATATTATTTTGGGGAGCCAGCTATAAATATAACGTTCAACGTGCCTTTGTTCTTCAGAAAAGGGCCATAAGAACAATGGTTCGAATTCCACATCATCATTCATGTCGAGAACACTTTAACAGTCTGAATATTCTCACCGTACCATCCTTATACATATTTGTTCTTCTATGCCATTTCGCGAAGCATATACATACATTTGAGAACGAAACAGACAGACGGATAAGAGAGGGTACCAGAAGAAAGGACTTCCAGAGTAAACTGATACCGAAGCTCAATGTGGTCAAACATTCATCATATTATCAGTCCATCAGACTATTTAATAAACTCCCAATAGAGTTGAAGGATATCTTTTATAAGAATGAATTTAAGAGCAAATTAAGAGCCTTCTTGCTGAAAAAGTGCATCTATAGTGTTGATGAATTTTGACATCTACATCATCTTTGATTAAAATGTATTTGCTTGGCATGTGAATTAGTAATTAATATAAAATTGATAGTGCAATCTAATGAATAATGTTTTGCTAGTTGATATAAATATTGTATGTAATAAATGTTTAGATAATTTTAGTTGATATGATATAATTTTTATTAAATTGTAAATGTAAATTTCAAACACAATTGTAATATTGTTTATGAATGAATAAATGAATAAATGAATGAATAAATGAATGAATAATTCTTAGGAATAAGTAATATTTAATAAATTGCTGATAAATATTGTTGACTTGCCTTAGATGTTAGATGCTTATTGGGTACACCACGCTTATTACACTTAACAAGATTTTTTTAAGGACAAAACTAGGTATGTGGAAAAATTTAATTGTCCATTTATTACCTATGTAATCTTTATCGTTGATTGGCATACTATGTTGTCATAAAAATACTTTTATTTTAATTTTAATAGGGGACAACGGTTTAGTTTGTTGCGGCACTTTTTCTACATTTAGGTATGTCAACAAATACATTTAAATGCGCTTTTAACAGTAAAGGTTCTGGACGCATACC
Organism: Glyphodes pyloalis; assembly: GCA_037074685.1. Lineage (NCBI taxonomy): Eukaryota > Metazoa > Arthropoda > Insecta > Lepidoptera > Crambidae > Glyphodes > Glyphodes pyloalis. The sequence goes on along the minus strand of JAYKKO010000030.1, from coordinate 445,402 downwards.
AATTGTTTAGCACGGTGAACCGAGATTACAGATACATCATGACACAAAAGTAAATGGCATTGTAATATTTGGGTGGTTGAACGGAGTCAGACGATTAATTCATATCGGAAATGATCAGCACCCGACAGATTTGCCATTAATAATATTAAAGCGAACTGTACAAAAGCACGTAAATCATATTTTGCTGCATAGACAAAGTTGCACTCGGTTCCGATGCGGAAGACGGAAGCTAGACAATTTAGCTTTTGTTATATTTTTATTAATGTGTATTTAGTCAGTAGTTAACAATTCATATTAGAACGTTGTGATTAAAATATCACTATTATCTATTAAAATAAAATTCTAAGTCAGGCACAACCATTTCAAACATTGAAGCCTGAATTTCAATATATAATCAAAAAATACGAGTAAAACGCCATCAATGCTCATCATCTATTCAAAAGTGATTTTTGATTACGTAATCCTGACTTCTAGAGGTTTCTTTGTATTTTCCATGCATCATACAGCGCACTATTAAGAGTCGAGTGCATCTGTAACGAGACGCTTTCATTGTGCACCACACAATTATATTATTTTATAAAGAAGCATGCATTTTACTGGTGATTTTCACGAGGCGAACGCATGATCAGGTGCCTCATGACTGAAGAAAACCTTTCATCCTTACCTCGGCGAAGTTTATGGACACATTGTTAGAAACTGGATAGGTAGTAACTAAGTATATAAATCAAAATGACTCGCCAAAATATACGCGCACTGTTTTAGAAATAGCAGATCAAATTGGATATACCTACTTATATCCTTTTGTTGTGTTCGCAATGAGGGTGTTCGCAAATAAAAAATCCACTAAATGGCGATGCGTAGGCGTGAGGTCCAACTGCTACGTACCATATCCAAATATGGTTTACATTACATTGACAGGCATGTAACCATGACGTTTAAATGACCAATTGGCTACTTGACAGTGTTAACAATAAAATATGAAAAGTGTTAAATACGTTAGCTTATTAGTTAATTAATAATTTTACTTTTTTATTTTTTTATTAAAAGCATAGTTAGAATTTTATTTTTGCAAAATAAATTTTAGTTTTTTTATCTGTGGAACAAAAGAAACGAAACGGAAACCACCATTGCAATTCGGAAATGACAGCTGTCGGCGAAAATTATTTATTTTAATGTGGCGAAATAATGATTATTTTACCGATTAAATTAAATTATTGTGTCTCTCATCGTATTAAGAATTTATTGAAACATTTTCCGTTTATCTAAATTAAGTCGTTCCTATGCGTATCGGTTCGTTGTCTAGAACGTTGACGTCATAATTGCAACAGTGACGTGACTTGGCGTTTTTGCGTGCTTTTTAAATGTGTTACACAAAATCTTATTTTTCTTTGGTTATTTAGATTATTTCCAGATAAATCGAATTGCTTGGGATATAAAATTAACGGGCGCACACTTTACAATACTTTTTCAAAAACTGTCAAGTAGCCAATTACATTGTCAGGACAATATTTGGACATTCGTGATCGTCCGCTTAAAAAGCCGAGGCAGGTGGGTAGTAGGTAGGTACTTATATAATAAAAACGCCAGACGATCAGACCAATAGCATCTGAAAGCATCCAGCACAATCCAATTTAGGAAAGTTGTCGTCTCCTAAATGGACCTGACCGAAAATCGAACCCGGTAACATTCACGCTTCGTACATCTTCGCCACTGTGCTACAGGGGTCGTATTCGAAACCGAAAACTTTACTATTCTACCCACACGATACTAAAACGTATAAGCTTGTTAAATGTTTCGAACAGAATTTCAACAAGATATTCTACTCCAATAAATTCAGACTACATTCGGATCTTACATTAAGTACATAGGTAGGTACAAGTAAAATATCTAAGTAGGTATTATAATTAACCAACAACCTTTAATGGAACTAAGCCTTTGTTCTAACAGATTTCATTAATTTTGAATAGTTATTCATAACTAAATTAATGTTGAATTTTTACTTGACTTCCTACATGATTATGTTGGTTTTTTGCACCAAATGGCACTGTTTTGTTATTCTTTTGATATAAGAAACTGTCTCTACCTACCCTCTACTGATGGAATAAATCTGGTGTTTTCAACGTAGCGATTGCATCGTGTCGTGATTAATATGGGCAGGCGGGTCATAATGACAAGGTAGGTATATTCTCCAACACAGTCAAGGTAAATGCTATACCTTAATACGTTACCTATATTACCATAGGTAACCATAATAGGTGTCACCTTAAATGTCAAAAGACAGTTAATCTCATACAAAAAGGTAATGGGGTTAAACAGGTAGCTACCAAACCTCAGCATAAATCATGAGTAGGTAGAATAATTTACTCGTTACTTCTGATAATAAAAAAAATATATATTATATTATTACGTTAGTGTTATAGAGGAGTCTAGTAAGTTGGTACCTACTTGGTAGCTACTCCTCTAGTGGGCCAGTCAGTAGGGCCCTAGAAGTGAAGTTAATTGGCGTGGAAACAGCTATTGTGCTCGCCACAAGAGCACAAGAGTTGCACCTGCAGAGGCTTCAGTTATTTTTGTTTCTGAAGCATATGCATATATAGTATCCAGGTGCATATATTTGAATACTATGCCGTAGCACAGGTCGTAGGACATACCTGTCTAGAATCCAAAAATGAGAAAATGTTGTTCCTGTAAATTAAATAATTGGACAACATCACAATATACATTGCTCAGATTCTGTGGTAAATAGCTAAAGCACTTGTGTTACAGAAATTAGAAACAACGACGGCACCTCAACATCCAGACCCGAAACAATACCTATAGAAAACTTCGTTTCCCATATTGACCCGACCAAGGATCGAACGGTCCTCAGAGATGGCGCGACGCCAAAGTCCGGCCCGTTCGCCTCTCGGCTACAGAGGTCGTCAAATTGCAAATTACATCAATTATATTTATGAACCGTCTATTTAACCAAATGAAGATACCTTTAGATCGGAACGTAAGTATAACTACAGAGAAAATGTCAGGAAGAAACTCTGCAGTTTTCATTACAAAAAAAGATAGCACCAAGACATGCAGAATAGGTGCCTACTTGTAGGTAGTTTGTTAATAGTAAAACCATAATTAATCCAAAGGAATGATGATTGGGATATTTTCATTTTTTGGTACCTACGCCCCGAAAAATACAAGTTCTGTGGCTGCTTTAGCATCGTAGGTATATACCGTCAAGATAATTTTAATTTGCATTGATCAGTTAGGCAAATAAGTAGTTAAATTAGTCAACCTCAGTGCTAGAATTCACTCCCGCAAAATGTTTGTTTGTTTTAAAATAAGTCATATCAAAATCGTAAACAAACAATCAACGCAAATGGTCGTATATTGCGCACTTGTTCACATTACAACGGTCCGGACGAGGCAATAAATCAAAGTGGCCACGAGCGGCCATCTTGTCGACACAATTGGCAAATGGCGGATGTTGTCGGTCCTGTCGCATCGCCGAAATAGCTGCGTTATGTAATAGACCATACCAAAGTATTTAGGTGGGCACCTACTTTATTTCGGGGACGCATGCCACAAACGAACAGTTAAACGATAACTACAATGAATCAGAGTGGTTCTGATTTAAAAGTTATTATGTAACCTACCTACCTACTATAGAAATTCAAAAGTGAATTACCTACTAACCAAGTATTTCAATGTCGTATTTAATGACGAACGTTGATGAGACATTATATAAGTAGATATTGGTAGGCGCACACTTCTTAAGTAGCTAGGTAAGTACCTAACTACTTACCGATCGATCAATATAAATGTTAGGAAAATGTTACTCTTAATTTAAGTAAGTATGTTCTACTTAAGTATGTAAATGTTTAAAATAAATGTCTTATTACAAACCAAATAAGTAAAAGAAACAACTTTCATGATGATACTTTAGTATCTTATGTAAACAAATTTAAAACTTTCGCGTTAGCACTAACTACTTAAAATGTTACCTACTTAAAACTATCTTTAAAATAATTAGTAGATAGGTACTTAACGTATTAAATGACCTGGGTTTTCAGTTTGTTTTTTACTACGTATTTCAAATAGCCGTTGACTCTGATTGGGCTAGTTAAATTAGGTAGGTACTTAATAAATAGTAGACAAGTACCTACTTACCTTGAATTTAATAAGTAACCTAGTTAGTATGTACCTAAGTAAGATATTTTTTATGTTTTCAAAGACACTCTTCAGAACTCTATCGTAATTCCGTTTTATGTGGGTCCATTCCACAGTTCAACGAACGCGTTATCTCTGTGGATACCTATTTAAGTACGTACTATACTCTGTCGATTCGTTGGATTTCCATTAATGAGTCTATTCGGTGGCTCGCTAACGAACAACAGTAAACAAGCGTTTACGGGGGTAGTTTATGTCGGGCACCTACTTTAAGTTGTGATTAGTGGTTTTGTCGTTAGGTACTTGGAAATGGCTAGCTAGTTATTTGATACTTATGTTATAAGCAATCCAACTTAAAATATAGATGTACAGTCGCCGTCAGATATATCGGAGCAGACAAAGTGACCAAATACTTTACATAGGTACAGGTTGACGAGACGGGCGTCGAAGCTAATTTACTTTTTGAATGATAGTTTTTTGATTTTCGTGGATTTATCTTTGTTTTGTGGACAACATAGATGCTCGGGCAGCCTCCACTTGCAGTTCTTCCACCTGACAAAATATCGTATACCTGCAGGATTGCACCTTATATTATAATCATGTACAGGTTGCTCACCTAGCGGGGCGTGACTTCGGTGACAACTAGGCATGCAAGTGCCTAGTTGTCACCGAAGTGACATCACATACTTCGTAGTAGGTTTAATGGAGTTAGACGAGATACAAGATACGTTATCACATTAGGCAGTGCTTGTCACCAAGATAATGATGTTGACTTAGGAATGTTTAGTTATTTTTAAAATATTATGATAAAGACGAGTAGGTTTAAGAAATAGAAAATGTCATGTTTGTAGGTACACTTAGATTTTTCAAAACATATTTTTATACGTTTTTTTTATCACTGAAATATACTAAAACGAAAGATAGATCATTAAAGGGTTGGATTGCAAGGTCCAAATACCCCGATATACTCGTAGGACGATTGGCTACCAAAGATCTAGATCTGGTCTTCAAAACCGCCTTAGTTAAATTCTTCAATGGCTTAACTTAACCCAGTCATGTTAGGTAAGGACTTACCTATTCCAAACTAAGCACACATTACTCGTAAATTATCCAGGTTCTGCCGTTAACCGTGATTCTAGTAAAAACACTTGAAAGTACCCATAGTGCACGAACATGACATTTTCTCGATTCGTTAGTTCCGGCATTACGTCATCAGCACTTACCTGGCCGGGATGACGAGGGCATCAAACTCGGCAACCAAGTGCCTCCGTATTATGCTCTTGGACGGCGGAATGCCGAGGGCCGTTGCCATCGTCTCGCCGGCTCTAAAACCACCAGGCCTCCGTGGACTCCGCTGTCTATATCGCATAAAGAAAGAAGACGTTGAAAATTTTCTACTCATTGGTTTCCAATCATATGATGTATCCAGTACCACGGACAGTTAAAATGTCAAAAAGTTCCATACACCACTGAACATTAATTACTTCAATAATATCTGAGCAGATGCCAATAACATCCGAACACTCATAACGTCAATATGTGTCACGCCCGTCATGTGTCTCATTTAGCTACCTGTACCTATAGATGAGTGTTCAGATATTATTGGTAAGTTGTGTGCATAGAAATTATTGACTAGCATCTGCTCAGATATTATTGAAGTAATTAATGTTCAGATATTAATGGTAACTTGTGGTGTATGGAACTTTTTGACATTTTAAATGTTAAAGTGGACGGCGACTGTAAGTGATTGTCAAGTGATAGAAGATATAATTACAATTTTTTTCTAGGAGCGTTCCTATAATTGGTCAGAAATAAAGGCATTGTAATAAAACTTATACCGAAAGAAAAGTAATTTAACAGCCTAAATAACACCCCGGGCAAAGGACATTTTCAATGAAATCAAGTCATCGTTTCAATAATGTCAATTGTTCAATCACATCGCTATTGAAGTGGTTGATCAAAAGTCAAGCCTGTTTAAAAAACCCATAAGGTACGTTCTTAATCCAGTTCTTAAACCACTGGACCATATATACGTTGTATAATTATTCCGCTGTAGCCGTAATCGTTTAACTATACTCTCATGGCGCTATTAATAGGCACTGAGACGTGCGGTATGGTTTTAGTGGGTAGTCTCCGCTCTTTTCATAACGGGGAAGTTCCACATACGCTGCCGGTTTTTTTTCCCCAAACAGCACTAAGGTCAGCCATTAAATTTCCCTTCCTTAAAAAAAATGCGTTGTGTACTGAACCTATTTCAACAAATTTCAATTTCAGACATAATAACATTCGGGCAGTGAGAAATAGGACAACCAAATAAGTGGTTATTGGGATAAAGTTACTAAGATAAAAAATTGTAATTGAAGACGTATGGAAACATAGATTCGTTTCATTTATAAAATGCAGAAATGTACTAAGATTAGCCAATGAAAATAACATAGTTCAAGCATTTCTAACGTTTTCAAATTCAAATTCAAATTCAATATTCTTTTATTCATGTAAATTACACCAGTAATATTTATGAAACGTCTATATAATGCAAATGACGCTACCTCCGGTTCGGAACCTATAACTTACAGAGAAGATCCCGGCAAGAAACTCTGTCGTTCATATTACAAATATAGCTGAACTTATAACTAGTTTTGCACTAAGACATACAGTGTAGTAATTAGATAAAATAATGTAGTAAATTGTAAAAAATAATTCATTGATTCAAAGTAATAAGAAAAATTAAAAAATATATATATTTAAATTAAACAAACTGTAGGTCCTAATGCACATTCGTGCTTAATAAGAATTTTGCCAACTTGCGAGTTGACAAATACGTAAAGAAATAGGTACCTCTTGCTGAGTTTGTATAAATAGAAATACAATTAGTAAATATAATTAGTGAAATTTTTCATGTGAGGGCGGACAGACTAGTTAGTGGTCCACACTTCTTTGTCATTAATATAGTCTTCTACTCTGTAGTACCCTTTTTTCAAAAGACAACCTTTAACAATTAGCTTAAATTTATTCAATGGTAAATCAACAATAACTTGAGGTAATTTATTAAAAAAAGTTATACTTAAACCAACAAATGAATTACCAATCTTATGAAGTCTACGTTTAGGGACAGCAAGCTTGTGTTTATTTCTAGTGTTGATGCTATGAGTGTCAGATTTTTTAGGAAAAGTATGCAAGTTTTTGTATACATACATTAGACAGTCAAAAATGTATTGAGATGCGACTGTTAGGATGTTGATTTCCTTGAATAATTCTCGCAGCGAGTCACGTGGTGTTAGCTTGTAAATGGCTCGGATGGCCCTCTTTTGTAACACGAAAATAGTCTGTAGGTCGGCCGCAGATCCCCATAAGAGCAGACCATACGACATGACGCTGTGAAAATAGCTAAAATAAACCAATCTTGCCGTCTCCACATCAGTCAGTTGCCTTATCTTCCTAACAGCATATGCCGCCGAACTCAGTCTTCCAGCCAGAGAAGTTATGTGAGGAGACCATTGTAATTTAGAATCTAAGTTTATGCCAAGAAATATAGTAGAGTTAATGAGTTCAATTTGTTCCTCATTAATTTTTATTATAGTGTTGACCTGCTTTACATTCGGCATTGAAAACTTTACGCATTTTGTTTTATTGGCATTAAGTAAAAGGTTGTTAGTTTTAAACCAATTGAGTACCTGGCTGAGAGCTAAATTAATGTCATCAACATTTTCATTTTGTCTATTAATTTTGAACATTAGAGAAGTATCATCGGCAAATAATACTATCTCACATAAATCATTGGTAAAGAATGGCAGGTCATTAATATATATTAAAAATAGCAAAGGTCCCAATATTGAGCCCTGGGGCACTCCCATTAATAATGGAGTACCGGACGAATTAACTCCATTCACACTGACTTTTTGAGTTCGGTCAGACAGATATGACTTAATTAGATCAAGTGAATTGTTAGATACACCATTAAACATGGCACCAAAATACTTAGTAAGGCATGGTGGCCGTGGTTAAAAAGTGAGCTAGCGGGGGTACACAGCAAGTCACAGGCGCGGACCAATGACAGGCTCGGACCAATCACAGCGCTTGTTCCATCCCAATCTATAAAATGACGTAACTACCTAACCCCGTCTATTTGTCGACCTTAATGCGTTAGCCTTAAAGCTTTTTTTAAGTGTCGATACTTTATGAGTGTTTATAACTATATTGCATATCTATTGCTTGTGTGCTTTACATTTGTGTTTTGGTGCCGATATTCTAATGAAGTTAGTATTATCTATTATTAGTATGACTATTGTTCCCAAAGATACACCTACATTCTGTTAAAATTTACAATTAGTGACATAAAAACACACCTCCACTGAACTTTGATACGCTATATCATCAACTTTTATTTCTTTGTTGAAGCGAAAAACACTTTTTGGTAATATTAAGAAAATCAAACTGGACAAACTAAAAGAATCATACTTTTATTTTCAAGTGATAATCCCTTTAACTCCTACATAAATATCACAGCAAAATTTCCAGCTTTATCACTACAATATCCACACAGGCGTTTAGATCCTTTGAGCTAGTTTCAGATTTTTCTACTCAGTCAGACAAACAGATTGTGATTCTACTAGAATAATAAAACCTAAGGACATTACCAGGACTTCGCAAGTACCAACAATCTCCTAAATGTCGTAATCTCATATCGTAAGTACCGGGTAGGACCTAGGAAATATTGTTGATCCTACTTGCATTTCATAGTCTGGTAAAACTAATTTGTCAACAGTTTATTTAATCATGTCAGAAGGCTTAAAGATCAATATTTTTCAGTTTTGAAATTAAATAGGTAAAGGGTTTTAAGCAAGGTCTATTGGTGGTGACGCTATGTGGTGAGTCGCTACAATACTCATAGATGGAAGAGTCAAGTTATGCTCTTCAGTAGAACCACTTTTATAGATCTTTCGGTATTTTATTCCGAACACTGCCTACATAACCATCAATGATGGCTGCGAAATCTCCACCGAACTCTCAGGGTAGTACTATTTTAGGTATATTTTTACTTCAACATTTTTGGACAAAGTTTCTGTGAAAATTTAATAGCAATTTATGAGAATTTGTCATTTTATCTTAAATATATCAAATAATAACAATACATAGGTATGTGTTAAAAATATAAACCAGCTTGACATAAATATCTGAGGGATTTTCGAGTAGGTTTATAACATAAAATAGTCTTCATGTTCAACATGATTACTTTATGTAATTATTATGAAAACATTTTAACTTGATAAAATATACGTCATTTCGAACCCCCCAGCCGGCAGGGGAAAGAAGCATGAAAGGAAACACCTTATTTTGGACTTTTTTATATTTTAGTCTTAAAAATAGTCAGGCTCTTAGATCCTGGAAGGATACAGCATCTGAAACAAGAAAAGAAATGATATATTTGATCTGTTGATAAAATTTTAGGTTCACAGTAACAATAATAATTATATCAGTTACATTTTGTCCACATTTAATTCAGGTTTCAAATGTCTAAGCATCATTTAAATAGAATATACATAAACAGCTGATTTTGAAAAAAAAAATATTAATCCTAAATTACAGAAACTATGATATTAAAACTACTAAATTACTTCAAGTATTGAATATCAATGTGTGTTTCAATTGGAAAAAAAATGATTTCTGTCTAACTTCATGAATAAACAAAATGACCAACAGATTTATGTTTTATGTCAATGACATTTTACAATTTTAAGTACAAGTGGTTAAAACTGCTTTTATTGGCATGGTAATTATTATTTCATTATATTTATTCCAGGATTAAATTTGTTAATGTTTATAAACAAAACTATTTAATACAAGCTATCATCCCTGTCTTCATTCACATAATATCAGGATAAAGTATCCTGAATATTAATCTAGTGTTTCATCAACCCATTCACAAATCTTATCCAAATCCATTAAGTACTTTTAGCATACTGATTTTGACATGTGAAATGGCTATACTGACCACTCGTATCCTGTGTCCCATAGCGTGTGCGGGCAAGTTGGACTTGAAGCGGGCACGGACACTGCCGGAGTTGCCATGCGGGCGGGTCACCTTGCCCCAGATGGCGCGCAGCTTGGTCTTCTTGCCACGGGGACCTCCAGCGATGGGGGTCCTTTTCTTGGCACGGTATACGTATACGCATCGCTTGCCAGCGTAGAAAGTCGCGTCATCGCGGTCCCGGGCTCCCTCAATCTGAAATGTAATGCAAACTGATTATTTTTAGCTCAGCAACCAAATTTCAATGGCAAGACTTAGAATTTTATCAGTAAATTTTTGTCAACACAAATGTTCAGGTTTCAAATGCCTAAGCATCATTTAATCTACATACGTTTTAGTACCCATGCTAATAATTGGCATAGTAAATTCATCATTGTTAGAGGTGATAAATGCTAAATTTTAGCAAGTTCATTTAAAGAAGGTTTCAATGACAATTCTACAAGTTCTACAACAGTTTAACATTGACACGCCTCTTTAAAACTAAATCAATATTATTTATAATCAGAAAAATATTCTATAATATTTTATAAATCAGACCCTTTTTTTTCCATAGACTCTGTCCCTCTGTCCATGGTACGCAATATAATAACATTTATAATTTAATTTCATACAGACTAATATATTTACATAAATACTTAATACATACGGGAAAAAAATCAGACCTTAATTTTGATGACAGACAACTAGGTACCATGTACATAAATGATTTAAGGAAGGTAATATTTAGTGTATCTCTATGAATGAAACTCTTCATACAATAATTAAGCTACATTTGAAACATTTTCATACATTAAAACAGTTTACTACAAATGAAAAACAATTCAGTGTGCCTTTGGGCATTTGATTATTTAGTAACCACAACAAAAGATTTAGTTAAAATTAACACAAGGTTTAGACCAATACAGTCCTAGTCCAGTCCAGCCTATAAATTCATGGAGAAACTTGTTTTCTTTATACATTTTATGTTTTTGTCAGAATTTGTAGGTTATTATGATATACTCAACTTGACAATTCAACACTACAATTAAAATTTAAACAACAGTACCTTAAGAAGAGCTGTGTTTTCGTGCTGGTTGCGCAGACCACGCTTGTAGCCTGAGAATACAGCCTTCGCGTACAGTCTACCGTGGCGAGGTTTCGACGAGACTTTGCGGACAGCCTTTACGGGCTCCGCAGGCGCAGCTGGCGCGGCCTTAGCGGCCTTCTCTTTGGGAGCTTTTGTTTTGGGCGCCTTCGCCTTAGGCGCGCTGGTTGCTGGCGCGTCAGCCATTCCTAAAACACCACCAACAAATTACCAATACACCAACTACAGAGGTTATGTTGACATCTAACGGGAGCCAATCTCAAAAAATCACAGTGACATTCGCCAATCGAGTGTATATTATAGCACAGGTGGATTAGGAATTATTACTACATCACAAATATAAACTTATTTCTTGTTTTAATTAGAAATTATCAAAATAGCTATCACACTAACCGGATTTATTTTCTTAGGAAAATGAAAGAACGGAATTTGGTGTTGCCAGAATATCGTTTGAAATTTCTCCCAAACCAAATTAGTTGTCAGAAAAACTACTATAGTGGGTACAAATTATAACGGTAACAAGTTACAGTTGGCAACTGTAAAATTGTAAATGTATGGGATATGACAATTTCCACAGCCGGCTACAGTTAAAGTTCAGTTGGTGCAACTGATCATAATTATTTCAACCAATCTTATTCAAAGTATTTTATTTAATTTCAACATATATGGACAATTTAAATTACATATTGTTATTTTGGCTTTCAATTCCAACGCACTTTCTTTAACATTACACTACTCCGACAAAACGTTACAAGCAGGTTTGCAGGTCTCAAGTGTAGTCCAACTATAACCTAAGTGGATTAGTTTAATCTATAAAGATAGGCGAAATATACTAGCGACCCGCCCTGGCTTCGCACGGGTGCAGTACTAAAATATGTACATATTATTTTACAAACCTTACACTTTTTTTATTACCTACATTGACTCCTTCCTTACCCCAATGACGCTTACATTGAGCCTACATCGCTGCATGCCTACATGCTGGCTAGCTGAGCACGGTGAGCGGCAACCACGCGACATTTTTATAGTACCTACCTTGCATTTTTAAACTCATTTTAACTTCCGAATTGAATCATTCAAAAAGATATATGAAGGTATTGAAGCCGTAAAAAGTATTTATTTTGATAAGGGTTAATACAAAGGTAAAAAAAGAGCCTTTTCAAGCAGTGGCATATTAATTAAATTTTTAGAATAAAAAACCGCTTACTGTGACATGACTATAATATTTAGATAAATCCTGTCACGACATTTTTTGCAGATAATGATGAGTTTTGCAAAGTCGTAGCACATGATTTTGTTCTATCATCAATAGTTTTCGCAGTTTGGGTTACATTATTGGAGTTTTAGTAAGGATCACTAACTTTAAAAAAATATAAAATATCCTATGTCACCCGAAGATAGTGTAGCTTCCCAACGGGGAAAGAATTTTTGAAATCGGTCCAGTAGTTTCGGAGCCTATTCATTACAAACAAACAAACAAATCTTTCCTCTTTATAACATTAATATATAATATAATATAAGTATAGAAGTATAGATTTAGATAAAATAAACATTTGTCGGAGTAGCGTAATGTCGAAGAAACGTGTGTTGTTCAGTTGCTATTCAGTTTTAAAGCTAAGACTAAGGGCTTTTAAGTTTACTCTTGCATTGAGCTTAATAATATAGGTCTATAATTAACGTTTAAATTGGTGCCCTCTTGTAGCTTTCATGAACTATCATGAAATAACTTATATTTCCACCACCGGCCTTAATAGATCTCTATTTACTTCATCCTCATAAATTATAAAATGTATGTTAAAATACAAACTTCTAAAATTAAGGAATTTGAGTTACATAGCAACACTGATGCGAACATGTTCGTTCTGAAATTTAATGAACTCAGGTTTAGAAAAGACAATTATTTTGTAATTTGATTAATGTGTTTAATGGTTTCAAGAAGGGTTTTTTGTGTTTTTAAATAAATTATTGTTTTTGATCTGATTTTTCGTTACGAAGGTAAACATTTTGATGTTAAACGCAATAACGTCATTCCGAAAAATATCTTTGCCTGATTTGGACCAATCAGAACAAACCACGAAAAGAGACGAAGGAAAAATGGATCGTCGCACTGTCAAATAATTAGTATTGAAATACAATTGCTGCTAATTCGCGTTAAGGACTGCAGTAACATAATTAGAATATAATAATGGACTACTTAGTGAATATCAACTGGAACAAAATCACACCATGCCTTGTTTTATTAGTGCTAGAACTAGTATTAGAATGTGTGTATCTTTTGACGGATTTAACCTAATAAAATATAGTTTTTCTTGCTGTTTTCTGTGTGAATGGTATCGGTTTGACCAGGTGTGGTACAGTTTCAGACTGCGCGACGCCGGCGGAGGTGAACAAACACCTGGAACTCGGTCGGGACTTCCTGGCACGAGGGCAGCTCTCTGACGCCTTGACGCACTATCACGCCGCAGTCGGTGAGTATTCCACCTTCAGGCTTCCACAAATAAAGCATAAAATGCCCACGTTCTATGTCAAGGCCACGCAGACGATAGCTCGCTTAATTTTAGAATAAAAACAAAATTTTACTTTGTTTACATCTTGTGTTTCAGATATGTAGGGCTTCTAATGACTAAGTAATGGGTTAAACTTGTTGTGAACACGTCTTATCCATCGTGATCTCATTATTTAGCCTCCTGAATAAAATTAACAGTGATAAGTTTTCAGCTAGGATAGCCTCATTTCTTTTTTCTTTAATAAAATTGTCTAACATGGGTGGTTCAATGTAGATTTCAGGTCAGCAGAGGACAGTATAATACAACTGTCTCATTATCATGAGTCTATTAGATAAAGGCAAACGAAATAAACATTATATCAATTGTTTTAGAACAGTAAATTAAAAATAGATAAGAAATTTTGTGATAATAATTAGTAAATGGTTTCTGATGCAACATTTGTCTGTCAACAGAGGGTGACCCCCATAACTACCTCACATACTTCAAGCGTGGCACTGTGTACTATGCATTGGGGAAAGCCAAATTTGCTCTGCAAGACTTTACCAAGGTAATTATAAAGATATATTTAAGGAATACTGGTTTTGTGGCATGAATACCAAGAAATTAAATTAAGCAATGCCTTGCTCACAATGTAGGACATAAAGACTTTCAACATAGTGTTCAGATAGCAGTTCATTTATTTTTGGTTTCTCATTGACTTTTGTTTAATAAATGGTAGCTGGCCAGTTTCCATATTTAATGAATAAAACCAGTAAAATAATACCTTTATTTAAAAGTGACAATAAAAGCGACACCTACTACATTTATTAGATTTGTTATTCTTATTTGTCAGTTTGGTAATGTTGAAGGGATTTATTAATGATTTCGAACATAAATGTGTAAGATATACTTGTCTAATTTCTTTTACTGCCTGAATTAAACTCTAAATTTGAACATGGCTTTATACCACATTATAAAAAAGTGTTTGTAAACCACTTATACTGTTTTGAAGATTCAACAGATCTAACTATAAAACACGACACGGAACGAGATAGACTTCATCTTGTCGGACAAGCGGCAAATATTCAATGATGTCTCGGTGATCAACATGGTGAAAACCGGGAGCGATCACCGAATGGTACGAGGCACATTGAATATTCGTGTCAAAGCCGAGCGGTGCCGACTGATGAAGTCTACCCTACGACCTACGTCTGCCGAGTGCGAAAACCCCGAAAGTTTTCAGCTCGAACTCGAAAATCGCTTCCAATGCCTAGACGAGTGCGAAAATGTGAACGATATGAACAATAGGTTTGTGGAAACTGTCCACACGGTGGGGTCGAAATTCTTCAGGACCCGCCGTTCCCATAGAACCAAAAAACTCTCGGACCACACCCTCGAGCTCATGGATCGGAGGAGAGAGATGACGGTGCAGTCTCCAGCCGCCTGGACTGAGCTAAGGCAGCTAAATAGACAGATCTCGAAATCGGTGCGACGCGATATTCGCCTCTACAATACAAACCGTATTAAGGAGGCGATCGAGCGGAACCAAGGCTCCAAAGTGTTCGCAAAAGATCTGTCTATTGGGCAGAGCCAGCTAACCAGGCTGAAGACCGATAACGGCACTGTCGTTTCCTCCAAAGATGAGATCTTGAGTGAGGTCGAGCTGTTCTATGGACAGTTGTACAAGACATCCCATATTCCTGTTGTCGACTTGGTCCAAGATCCACGATCCAAGTTAACCCGACACTATACCGAAGACATCCCGGACGTCAGCCTGAACGAGATCAGAATGGCTCTCAAGCAGCTTAAAAACGGTAAAGCACCGGGTGATGACGGAATCACAACGGAGCTTCTGAAGGCGGGCGGCAAGCCGGTCCTAGTGGCCCTTCAGAAGCTATTCGATTCTGTCATCCTCGGGGGCATCGTTCCAGAGGCGTGGACCAGGGGCGTGGTGGTGTTGTTTTTCAAGAAGGGTGACAAAACCCGCTTGAAAAATTATCGACCTATCTCGCTCCTGAGCCACGTCTATAAGTTGTTTTCGAGAGTCATTACAAATCGACTCTCGCGCAGGTTCGACGACTTCCAGCCTCCCGAACAAGCCGGTTTCCGAAAAGGCTTTAGCACCATAGACCACATACATACGCTGCGTCAGATTATACAGAAGGCCGAGGAGTATAATCGGCCTCTGTGTCTAGCGTATGTGGACTATGAGAAGGCCTTCGATTCAGTCGAGACTTGGGCGGTGCTGCAGTCCCTCCAGCGGTGCCAAATTGACTATCGGTACATCGAAGCGTTGAAGTGTTTGTATAGAAACGCCACCATGTCAGTTCGAATCCAAGATAGAGGCACGAGACCGATCCCACTGCAGAAAGGTGTCAGACAGGGGGACGTAATTTCCCCGAAACTGTTCACCGCTGCATTGGAGGACGTCTTCAAGCTTCTCGATTGGACCGGACTCGGCATCAACATCAATGGCGAATACATCACTCACCTTCGATTCGCAGACGATATCGTGGTCATGGCAGAATCCCTGGAGGACCTTGGCACAATGCTCAATGACCTCAGCAGTGTTTCCCAACGGGTTGGTCTACGGATGAACATGGATAAAACCAAGGTAATGTTCAATGTCCATGTGACTCCGGCACCAGTATCTGTTGGGAATGCGATTCTCGAAGTTGTCGATCATTACGTCTATCTGGGACAAACTATCCAGTTAGGCAAATCCAACTTCGAGAAAGAGGTCAACCGACGAATCCAACTCGGCTGGGCAGCGTTCGGGAAGCTTAGGCATATCCTCACGTCCAAAATTCCCCAGTGCCTGAAGAGAAAGGTCTATGACCAATGTGTGTTACCAGTGATGACTTACGGAACTGAGACGTGGTCTCTGAATGTTGGCCTCATAACGAAGCTCGAAGTTGCGCAGCGTGCTATGGAGAGGGCTATGCTCGGCGTTTCCCTACGTGATCGGATCCGTAATACGGAGATCCGTAGAAGGACCGGTGTATTCGACATAGCCCGAAGAGTTAGCACGCTGAAGTGGCAATGGGCAGGCCACATCGCTCGTAGGACCGACGACCGTTGGGTAAAGAGGGTCCTCGAGTGGCGACCACGTACCGGACGACGCAGCGTGGGGCGGCCCCCAACACGATGGACTGACGACATCGTCAGATGTGCGGGGAGCCGCTGGATGCAGAAAGCGCAGGACCGCGCGTTGTGGCGTTCTGTAGGGGAGGCCTATGTCCAGCAGTGGACGAAAAGAGGCTGGTGGATGGATGGATGGAACTATAAAACAATCTGTGAAACATACACACAGATATAATTTGACTACAGTTCTTTTTTACAATTTTTATAAATCACATCTCACTCTAGCAAACTTTGAATATTTTAAAGGAACAAAAAGATTTTTCTTGCACAGATAGCTTCCCAACTTATTTTACAAGAAAATAAAAAGTATGGAGAAGAAAAAAAGGAGTATTTAACAAATAGAAACGATTTTTGGCCCTGCATACCAGCAGACATAAAACAGTATTTTGTATGCTTTTATTTGTTCAGCAGTAAAAAGTTTAATGTATGGGACCCCTACCCACACATGGGATTCTTCTGTTTATATTCCATCTAGATGTGCTCATGAAAAGCCTAATACATTAGATGTCTGTCAGGTGTTGGAGTTGAAGCCGGACTTCACTTCAGCACGGCTGCAGCGCGCCAATGTGTACCTCAAACTAGCACAATACAGGGAGGCCAAGGAAGACTTTCTAGAAGTGGTGAGTTTATCAAGCTTAATCAATATACACAAATAAAAAATATTACTAAAATACTTGCAGCAACAACATGGGATGTATTATACAGACATATTTTTGTGGATCAAATAAAATAGCATGTTTGATTTATTAATTACAACTATATTACACACTAGCGGTCCCGGCGAACTTCGTTACGCCTTAGAAAATTTTTCCCGCTTTTCTGTTGAAATTTTTAAAATTTTACCAAGGATCCCTAATTATGTAGCCTATTTTAAATTGGAAGAATGTAGTATTCCATTGGTGAAAGAATTTTTGAAATCGGTCC
Source organism: Glyphodes pyloalis (assembly GCA_037074685.1). Taxonomy (NCBI): domain Eukaryota; kingdom Metazoa; phylum Arthropoda; class Insecta; order Lepidoptera; family Crambidae; genus Glyphodes; species Glyphodes pyloalis. The sequence continues at coordinate 427,581 of JAYKKO010000030.1, read as the reverse complement.
AGTACTTTTTGAGCCTATTCATACAAAAATAGTTACAAATCTTTCCTCTTTATAATATTAGTGTAGATAATTTAAAAGTACAAAAAGCGGACTTAATGCTTAGTGGGATTATGTTTTATTGAACCTTGAAAAATATATCCTTTCTGTACAGTCCAGGCATATGTATAATGTAAATACTTGACATCTTTCTCCATTACCATCCATACTAATATTATAAATGCGAAAGTAACTCTGTCTGTCTGTCTGTCTGTCTGTCTGTCTGTCTGTCTGTCTGTCCGTCCGTCCGTCTGTTACTCTTTCACGCCTAAACGGCTGAACGTATTTTGATGAAATTTGGTATAGGTATACGTTTAATCTCAAGAACGGACATAGGCTACTTTTTATTAGAAAATAAGGGGGGGATAGGGGTAATACCACCTTTGAAAGTTTATATGGAAAAATGTTTATTTTTCAAGTTAGAGATATGAAATTTGGCACAAATATAGCTCGAAACTTGGATTAAAATATAGACTACTTTTTGTTTCGAATATTAGGGGAGAAAGGGGTAAAACCGACCATGAAAGGATGTAGTCCACGCGAACGAAGTCGCGGGCACAGCTAGTAATGTATATTTTAAAATTATTTTATGTACAAATTGTACAAATCACATTTGTTAATAGAAGCTAACCTGGTTCTTTTAAATTACATCATACTAAGTTAATTTTTGATTATTGCATGTGCAATAGATTTTTTTCATTGTATCAGCAAGAGTTATCTAGATTACACGCAGAGGCGTAGCAAATCCAATTGATGTTAAATTTTTATATAATGTATGATTTTACGGTGGTTCCTATTTTTATGGTGATTATGCATGAACATTCAATCAGTTACACAATTTGAAATGTTGAGTATGTATGGGATTTATACGCTAGTATTTGTAGAATGTCACATCAAGTATATTATTATTATACTCACAATTTAAAATAATTATCAGTTATATACTTCCTGAGTACTATTCGTTGATATGCAGTTTTGTTCAACAATAGCCATGGTTGCTGCTAATAGGTAGGTAATGTGTGACCAATCACTTTACTACAATCACGCAAGGTGTTTTGGCTATTATCAAAACATGACTAATCATTGTTTCAACAAAGGATTATTAAGTTGTACATTGCACCATCCACTACAGTATTTTTAAGGTCAGCTTTTTTATTTTGTTAAGAATATACAGTCAACAGCACGACAAGTAAACACTGGCGGTACGATATAAGTTCTTATGCGCACGACATAAGGGCGATGCAAAATCCAAAGTGTGTAGCCGTCAAGACGTGATCGACGCTGCAATGGGATTGTTTTTAATTTTAATTCAATACAAACAGATAATGAGCATTCTTATGTAAGAAATGTTATGTTTGATTGGTTTTATGGCTCTTCTTAAGATAGGTGAGTGTAAACAAAAATATGAAATAGAGACGTCACTCCTGTGTAGCCATTTTAATTAAATACATTTAGACAATTCTAAAAATATGTGGTTTAAAAATCGTCATCTTTTAGATAGTTAAGTATTGTGCTGATAGTGATCCTTTCATATTAAGGATCATTTAAGAGCTGAAAGAAAATATAATGAATAATTATATTTTTAAGTAATGTTTTTCGAAATTCGAATAACTTTGAATACTACTAGTCAGATGTTCGTCGGTCTAAGATTTGTAACCACAGGTCGTCATTACAAGTCTAGTCTGAGCTATAGACAGACACATTTTTAAGTACGTTTTACAACAGCAACGAATGACGAACATACATTACGATTACTAAATTCAAATTAAAAGTCTGTAAAACATAGATTGGTATCTATTGTTACTCTATTCATATATTGTATCAAACCTTATCTTCAGTGAAAAAAATGTTCCGAAGGTCAATGTTGTGATTCTAATCGTATTATATATTATTTGCAAGATAAATTACATTTATTGTAACAGTTTTTACTAAATGTGTGCAGGCACATTTATCTTGTGATAAATATTCCTCGCTCCATAGTATAAAACAGCAGTGTTAAATAAATAATGTGTAGTTGAAGGATACCCATGTTTTCAAATTCTTAAGAGCCATTGAACTTGATTCTTCTACTAATTTAATACCGGAGAGATGTATGATGTATGTAGAGAGACTAGTAAGAAAATTAGGTAGTTATGGCATGTTTAGCATTTTTGTGCTTTGAAGACACGTTAAGCTGTTGAGTTAACATTAGTCAATAAGCCTAGTGATCTGACAGTACGGTTTATAAAACCACTACTGTTTTTAGTAAACTATTTTTTTTTTAAATCAGTCTTTGTGTACAAAAGAAAGTCGTGTTAATTACACTATTCATAACTCAAGAACGACTGAACAGGTTTGGCCGAAAATTGGTGGGGAGGTAGTTTGAAACCCGGATAAGGATATAGGAGACTTTAATATTATTATTATTTTTTACTTTTTTTTTGATGTTACAATGTGTCTGCTCATTTATTGCCTTTAAGGCGGAACAAAGTTCGCCGGGTCACCTAGTAGTGAATAATAGTACTTTGTTATTATAATGTTGGTCCTTATTTCAGACGTACGCGGACCCGTACAACGAGGAGGCGATCAACCAGTACCACCGCGTGGACGAGTACGCCGAGGACCTGCGGCTGGTGGAGGCGTACTACCGCGGAGGCGACCACCGCGCGGCCGTCGAGCTCGCCTCGCGCCTGCTCGACGCGTCGCCCTGGGCCGCGCACCTCAGGCAGCTGCGCGCCGAGTGCTACATCGCGCTGGTGAGACGAGACACCTTCTGGTGACCTTACAGAGTCTGCGAGCTCGCCTCGCGCCTGCTCGACGCGTCGCCCTGGGCCGCGCACCTCAGGCAGCTGCGCGCCGAGTGCTACATCGCGCTGGTGAGACGAGACACCTTCTGGTGACCTTACAGAGTCTGCGAGCTCGCCTCGCGCCTGCTCGACGCGTCGCCCTGGGCCGCGCACCTCAGGCAGCTGCGCGCCGAGTGCTACATCGCGCTGGTGAGACGAGACACCTTCTGGTGACCTTACAGAGTCTGCGAGCTCGCCTCGCGCCTGCTCGACGCGTCGCCCTGGGCCGCGCACCTCAGGCAGCTGCGCGCCGAGTGCTACATCGCGCTGGTGAGACGAGACACCTTCTGGTGACCTTACAGAGTCTGCGAGCTCGCCTCGCGCCTGCTCGACGCGTCGCCCTGGGCCGCGCACCTCAGGCAGCTGCGCGCCGAGTGCTACATCGCGCTGGTGAGACGAGACACCTTCTGGTGACCTTACAGAGTCTGCGAGCTCGCCTCGCGCCTGCTCGACGCGTCGCCCTGGGCCGCGCACCTCAGGCAGCTGCGCGCCGAGTGCTACATCGCGCTGGTGAGACGAGACACCTTCTGGTGACCTTACAGAGTCTGCGAGCTCGCCTCGCGCCTGCTCGACGCGTCGCCCTGGGCCGCGCACCTCAGGCAGCTGCGCGCCGAGTGCTACATCGCGCTGGTGAGACGAGACACCTTCTGGTGACCTTACAGAGTCTGCGACCCGATGTCGTAACCCAGCCTGATATAAAATGGTCATGTCGGCAACATGTGGATCTATTAATAAATTACGCAATTTCTTACCCATACCCACCAAAATTGCACTTATGCAGGCTTTACTTGATTATACAAACTATTCAAATCTTAATGAGATATTTCTTGATAAGCTTGAGCGTCTTCAAAACTTCTCCGGCCTACGCAAGTATGACCATGTCTCTAAATTTCGAGCTCAGCTTAATAAATAGCATCCTATACGTCGACGCCGTGACCTCTACGTTTCATCTCTCCTATTTAATGTTCTTTTTAATTCTCTTGCTCCTCCCAATCTTAAAGAACGATTCCGTTTCTTGCAGCCCAACCAGGTTCGTGATGTGCGGTCCTCCCGTAAACTTCTCCTTACTTTTCCTACTCATTCTTCTGAATTCTATTCCCAATACTTCACTGTCCAATCTATACGCTTATGGAATTCTTTACCTTTACCTATCAAATTATCTCAGACCCTTCCCATTTTCCCATTTTTTCCACAATGATTTATCATACTTCATGGGTATGATTTATCATACTTCCCCCACTTAATATTAATTTATATTCTCTATCCATATCACAGTTGGGCATGTTGGTTGTCAGTAAGTTTCAAACACTTATCCTACTTATTATCATTTTAATTTTTTTTGAGTAAAACTACTTTACTTGGTTTCTTCTCATTATCCCTGATGGGCACGGCGTAGGTGAATGTCGTGTTGTAGTTGTCAGTGTGTTGATTGTTGCAGAACGACCTGTTCTCGGCGGTGTCGGACATCAGGTCGGTGAACCGGCTGCAGCAGGACTCGACGGACGGCTACTACCGGCTCGCCACGCTGCTCTACCGGCTCGGGCACGTCAGCGACGCGCTCAAGGTACTTACGGGCACAGGGGCATACTTACTGTTGCAGGGGCTCACTTACTGTTAGAAGGGCTCACTTAGTGTTAGACGGGCTCACTTACTGTTACAAGGGCTCACTTAGTGTTAGACGGGCTCACTTACTGTTACAAGGGCTCACTTAGTGTTAGACGGGCTCACTTACTGTTACAAGGGCTCACTTAGTGTTAGACGGGCTCACTTACTGTTACAGAGGGCTCACTTACTGCTAAACTACTCATATTATGTTGTTATATGTGTATAAGCGTAACTTTTACGAAAACGAAACAATGGTCAAATGGTTTCAATTAATTTCTATATTCAAATCACTAAATAAATTGTTTGAATGTACATACATTGATCACATAATTATTATATCAAAATAATTGAATTACCTACACGTTACATACCATATGACGTAATGGCGAGACATCTGGTGGAACTCATTTCGATCACAATGGCGTCATTAAAGTGTATTTGTTTGTAATGTTTTAATAGGCTTTTGTTTTCGGATTCTACTATTTTTAGGGTACTGTACACGAAGTGTAAAAACGTGATTTTTTTTTGCCCCATATCAGTAACGGCAACAGTAACGTGTAAAACTGATTATATGAAAATTAATATCTGTTCGTTAATCTCGCTTGACAACTTGACAACGGCCAGACCGACCACCGAATACCACCTTTAAACGTTTATATGGGAAAATGTTTATTTTTAAAGTTAGAGATATGAAATTTGCCACGAATATAGCTCGAATCTTGGATTAAAATATAGACTACTTTTTTATTTTGAATATTAGGGGAGATAGGGGTAAAAACGACCATAAAGGATGTAATCCACGCGAACGAAGTCGCGAGCTGCTAGTCTATCTATATTAATAATTTCGTCAAGGGGTACGGTAGACTCGATCGAAACCTTGGATGAATAACAAAGCATAAAAAAATATTGATTTCGAGTCGACAACATATATCCGTAAAATTCGGATACTCCCTATTTCGTTAAATTCTAATAGCACTGACAAACAAACCGCAGCCGCCATCTTAGGTATGTACGCCAAGCCGTAATTGGCGTTTCCCGAAAATATTGTCTTGACACTTTTTTATGATAAACTCTTGTGATTTTTCGTTAAACCTAAGATTGGCCGATTGCAATAACAACCATAGAAAAAAAAATAAACATAAACGTAGAAGTTTTAGTTCAAATGTCATTTAGTTTCGCGAAGTGATTTACTTTGTTTGATGACCTATATCATTTTGTTAACCGCCATATCTTTATAATTTTTTTGTACAATTCAATATTGAATGTATGTTTTCAGGGTACCGTATCCAAAAGGTAAAAACAGGACCCTATTACTAAGACTTCGCTGTCGGTTCGTCCGTCCGTACGTGCATCTGTCTGTCACCAGGCGGCATCTCAAGAACCGCGATAGCTAGATAGTTTAAATTTTCAGATTATGTAGGTGTTTCTGTTGCCACTATAACAACAAATACTAAAATAAAAATACAATTATTATTTAAGGGGGGCTCCCCTACAACAAACGTAATTTTTTCGCTCGATATTAATAAAAACTGTTGTTCGACGCTTAAAATATTTACAAAATATTTAGTTATATTTTTACTTCAATAATAAATAATTATTGTATCTAATGTTGAAAAGATCTTCTGGTTTTTCACCGGATTTCACCCGAGCGAAGCCGGGTTTTCATCTAGTATTCGTATAAATTACCTACTGATGTAATGTACATGAATAAGAGTAAGTATGAGAGGTAGGGCATAGCGTTTTATCGCTCGAACTGGAGCAGCCCGACTGGTGAAATACCTCCGCCTTACAGAAGACCGCAGCCAAATAACAATCACTTCTGTGTTGTTGTGTTCCTGCGTGTGAGTAAGGTTTACAGAGCTCCTGGGGGGTGCTACATTAGTAGCAGGGGTCAAGCCTTCAAGGTAAGGGCGACAAGTCCAGTAACAGATTATTTTTGCTGTACTTGTCACCCATAAGCTAGGACCTCATTACCATCATATAGTAATTCAAGATTGATCTTGAAGTGCAATATATAAAAAAATATTTTGAGCAACAGTCAGCAAATTGTGTTACAGGAAATCCGCGAGTGCCTGAGGCTAGATCCGGAGCACAAGAAATGTTTCCCGTTCTACAAGAAGGTGAAGAAGGTGGACAAGCACCTGCTGGACTGCGAGCAGCTGAGCGAGGCGCGCGACTTCCGCGGCTGCCTCGCCGCCGCCGCCCGGGTGCTCGCCGCCGAGGACGAGGTCACGCTCGTCGTCTACGAGGCGAGGAAGTGGCTCTGCTCCTGCTCCGTTAAGGTCAGCTCTTCTAATGTACAACTTTGTGTTTATCTATTTTAAAGAAACAGAACAGAACGTTTTTCTGTTCTCCCCCTACCCCTTTCTTTTTCGAGGGATTCCGCAGAAACCGTAGGGAAACCAAAAAGGTTGCCAATTGGCTACTTGACAGTGTTAACAATAAAATATGAAAAGTGTTGGACGTTGTCATAAAGTGAGTGACATAAAGTGACGACGGTTTCCTTAGCAATGATTCTGGTTATTGTAAATAATATGTACTTTAATAAACGAGTGTTTTTCCGCATAAACAATTTATTTAACAGATGTTTTAGTTTATTAGTTAAGGAATAATTCAACATTTTTATTTTTTTATTAAAAGTATAGCTAGTATTTTGTTTTTGCAAAATAAGTTTTACTTTTTTTTATCTGTCAAAAGAACCGAAACGGAAACCACCACTACAATTCGCAAATGACAGCTGTCGGCGAAAATTATTTATTTTAATGTGGCGTAACGATGAATATTTTACTGATTAAATTGAATTTTTGTGTCGCTAACCGTATTCAGGATTTATTGAAAAATTTTCCATTTATTAAAAAAAATCAAACACTTGCAGTTAGCCATTCGTTCTTATGCCAATGACACAAGGGTGGTAATGATTCAAAGTGAAAAGTCTGACATGAATTTACGGTAATTTATTGATTCCATACAGCGAAAGAAATAAGTGGATATACCTCAAATCCCGAGATTTTTTTAGAAAGAGAAGAAAACATCTAGGACTTTATATGACGTTGTTAAATGTACATGAAGGACAGTGGCGTGCACACAGTTTTAAGACAGGGTAGGCAGAAAATTTCACTCACCAAAAACACTTTGGTTTTGGTTCATCGTCTTGTCGACTGATAATGTAGGTAATTGCCAAATGCTAGCTCAATATCCATAGATTTACTGATTTTATAGACATATCAATTTACGGATATCCGAAGTGGCCTTTCGGCGCGTGTGTATGATGTTTTGTAATGTTTGTGTTATTTGCAAAATTTAAATGAAAGCAGTGAAAAGATGGTGGTGTAAGTATCTTTTTTAATTTTTCCAAATACACACACCATCTAAACATCTTTCACAGACAATATTATCAATTTTTCACTCTATTAACAACGATCAATACTAAATATCTGAAAGCGTAGTCACAAACACAACACAAATCAAACAATATGGCAACTTTTGACTATTGAAATTAGTAGTAAAAAAGAGAAATATAATACGACAAAAAATATTGCCACCAAAATGTATAAAACTCAATGAAACGAATGTTACTTTCTAAAATATTTGCATTGCTTATCAAACTTTCATTCGGAAATGTTCGGTAAGAGTCGTAATTTTTCGTGTTACCTATAAGGAATCTACAAAAAAAGACACTGGCTTTTTATGCTGTTGTGTGCGTGATTTTTGTCATTGTGTGTCAGCAAAGCCCACGTAGCTACAGGAACGCACATACATTAAATCCGCATGACCGCGACTTACCACGAGAGCACACATACAAAATTTTAGAGATTCATAGTTTGTGTCTTTGCCGTGGCAAGGGCACGCAAGCGCGAGGCGGCGCTAGTGCAGCGCGAATCGGTGATGCTAAATAATCAAATTACATGTCGATCTTATCTTAATGATACCACCGGCAATCGATCGGTGGAGCTAATTTATGATTTAAGTTTTTATGTTATTTGGTTTATTGATAAATTAATATTGGATCTATTATCAGACCTTGGGTAGGCAGTGTCTTTCTGTCTTTATGAAACGCACGCCACTGATGAAGGACAGCACATATTCAATGTTACAAAAATCCAATATTCAGACCTCCACAGCTTATAAAATTATAAAAAACAATTCAAATGTGTGGCACTTGATTGGTCACACACGGGATTGTCCCTTTAAAAAATTCCGGAAAGATCCATATTAATATTAACATTTATATGCAAGTATTAACATTAGTGTATCCAATTTCGAACTTTAATTATATACCCAGTTAATTTAGCTTTATATAATATAGGTGTTTAAAGTAATGTTTTAGTCAAATCACGTTTTCGATGAAAAGTAGTCCTTTACTAAACGAACTACGCACAGGAAATAACTCATGATTGATTGAAATGCGTTCGAATTAGTTTGGGTTTCTAAGTTCAATTTTTATGTTTGTTGGTTACTAACGAATTAAAGTCGGATAAAAACTATAGTAAAAAAATTGCTACGACGTAATTTTTGTTTTTTTTTATTCAATTTAAATTTAGATATTGTTTTCGGATCTTACATTACACTTAATGATAGCGAACACAACACAATATTACAAATACAAGACTTTTTTGAAAAGCAACAGTTTACGCAAAAATACGAAAACCAACAAGACGTCTACAGTATTTTGTGGCTAACAAGATCCTTTGCGTAGGCTGCACCGACTTAGAGGCACAAACGCGTATTGATGCCTTATGGTTTTAATTTTGGGGCCGCCAACGGGATCATCCGAAGATTTCGTGTAAATGAAATAGTGATGTCTGTGTAGGAGGAGCTGTACACGGAGGCGTTGGCAGAGTGCGGCTCCGCGCTGCAGCTGCAGCGAGACGCGCGCGTGCTGTGCGACCGGGCCGACGCGCTGCTCGGGCTCGACATGTACGACGACGGTGAGTGCAGCCACACCTGTACCTGTACCGACAGCTGTACCTGTACCGACAGCTGTACCTGCAGCTGCAGCGAGACGCGCGCGTGCTGTGCGACCGGGCCGACGCGCTGCTCGGGCTCGACATGTACGACGACGGTGAGTGCAGCCACACCTGTACCTGTACCGACAGCTGTACCTGTACCGACAGCTGTACCTGCAGCTGCAGCGAGACGCGCGCGTGCTGTGCGACCGGGCCGACGCGCTGCTCGGGCTCGACATGTACGACGACGGTGAGTGCAGCCACACCTGTACCTGTACCGACAGCTGTACCTGTACCGACAGCTGTACCTGCAGCTGCAGCGAGACGCGCGCGTGCTGTGCGACCGGGCCGACGCGCTGCTCGGGCTCGACATGTACGACGACGGTGAGTGCAGCCACACCTGTACCTGTACCGACAGCTGTACCTGTACCGACAGCTGTACCTGCAGCTGCAGCGAGACGCGCGCGTGCTGTGCGACCGGGCCGACGCGCTGCTCGGGCTCGACATGTACGACGACGGTGAGTGCAGCCACACCTGTACCTGTACCGACAGCTGTACCTGTACCGACAGCTGTACCTGCAGCTGCAGCGAGACGCGCGCGTGCTGTGCGACCGGGCCGACGCGCTGCTCGGGCTCGACATGTACGACGACGGTGAGTGCAGCCACACCTGTACCTGTACCGACAGCTGTACCTGTACCGACAGCTGTACCTGCAGCTGCAGCGAGACGCGCGCGTGCTGTGCGACCGGGCCGACGCGCTGCTCGGGCTCGACATGTACGACGACGGTGAGTGCAGCCACACCTGTACCTGTACCGACAGCTGTACCTGTACCGACAGCTGTACCTGCAGCTGCAGCGAGACGCGCGCGTGCTGTGCGACCGGGCCGACGCGCTGCTCGGGCTCGACATGTACGATGACGGTGAGTGCAGCCACACCTGTACCTGTACCGACAGCTGTACCTGTACCGACAGCTGTACCTGCAGCTGCAGCGAGACGCGCGCGTGCTGTGCGACCGGGCCGACGCGCTGCTCGGGCTCGACATGTACGACGACGGTGAGTGCAGCCACACCTGTACCTGTACCGACAGCTGTACCTGTACCGACAGCTGTACCTGCAGCTGCAGCGAGACGCGCGCGTGCTGTGCGACCGGGCCGACGCGCTGCTCGGGCTCGACATGTACGACGACGGTGAGTGCAGCCACACCTGTACCTGTACCGACAGCTGTACCTGCAGCTGCAGCGAGACGCGCGCGTGCTGTGCGACCGGGCCGACGCGCTGCTCGGGCTCGACATGTACGACGACGGTGAGTGCAGCCACACCTGTACCTGTACCGACAGCTGTACCTGTACCGACAGCTGTACCTGCAGCTGCAGCGAGACGCGCGCGTGCTGTGCGACCGGGCCGACGCGCTGCTCGGGCTCGACATGTACGACGACGGTGAGTGCAGCCACACCTGTACCTGTACCGACAGCTGTACCTGTACCGACAGCTGTACCTGCAGCTGCAGCGAGACGCGCGCGTGCTGTGCGACCGGGCCGACGCGCTGCTCGGGCTCGACATGTACGACGACGGTGAGTGCAGCCACACCTGTACCTGTACCGACAGCTGTACCTGTACCGACAGCTGTACCTGCAGCTGCAGCGAGACGCGCGCGTGCTGTGCGACCGGGCCGACGCGCTGCTCGGGCTCGACATGTACGACGACGGTGAGTGCAGCCACACCTGTACCTGTACCGACAGCTGTACCTGTACCGACAGCTGTACCTGCAGCTGCAGCGAGACGCGCGCGTGCTGTGCGACCGGGCCGACGCGCTGCTCGGGCTCGACATGTACGACGACGGTGAGTGCAGCCACACCTGTACCTGTACCGACAGCTGTACCTGTACCGACAGCTGTACCTGCAGCTGCAGCGAGACGCGCGCGTGCTGTGCGACCGGGCCGACGCGCTGCTCGGGCTCGACATGTACGACGACGGTGAGTGCAGCCACACCTGTACCTGTACCGACACCTGTACCTGTACCGACAGCTGTACCTGCAGCTGCAGCGAGACGCGCGCGTGCTGTGCGACCGGGCCGACGCGCTGCTCGGGCTCGACATGTACGACGACGGTGAGTGCAGCCACACCTGTACCTGTACCGACAGCTGTACCTGCAGCTGCAGCGAGACGCGCGCGTGCTGTGCGACCGGGCCGACGCGCTGCTCGGGCTCGACATGTACGACGACGGTGAGTGCAGCCACACCTGTACCTGTACCGACAGCTGTACCTGTACCGACAGCTGTACCTGTACCGACAGCTGTACCTGCAGCTGCAGCGAGACGCGCGCGTGCTGTGCGACCGGGCCGACGCGCTGCTCGGGCTCGACATGTACGACGACGGTGAGTGCAGCCACACCTGTACCTGTACCGACAGCTGTACCTGTACCGACAGCTGTACCTGCAGCTGCAGCGAGACGCGCGCGTGCTGTGCGACCGGGCCGACGCGCTGCTCGGGCTCGACATGTACGACGACGGTGAGTGCAGCCACACCTGTACCTGTACCGACAGCTGTACCTGTACCGACAGCTGTACCTGCAGCTGCAGCGAGACGCGCGCGTGCTGTGCGACCGGGCCGACGCGCTGCTCGGGCTCGACATGTACGACGACGGTGAGTGCAGCCACACCTGTACCTGTACCGACAGCTGTACCTGTACCGACAGCTGTACCTGCAGCTGCAGCGAGACGCGCGCGTGCTGTGCGACCGGGCCGACGCGCTGCTCGGGCTCGACATGTACGACGACGGTGAGTGCAGCCACACCTGTACCTGTACCGACAGCTGTACCTGTACCGACAGCTGTACCTGCAGCTGCAGCGAGACGCGCGCGTGCTGTGCGACCGGGCCGACGCGCTGCTCGGGCTCGACATGTACGACGACGGTGAGTGCAGCCACACCTGTACCTGTACCGACAGCTGTACCTGTACCGACAGCTGTACCTGTACCGACAGCTGTACCTGTACCGACAGCTGTACCTGCAGCTGCAGCGAGACGAGCGCGTGCTCTGCGACCGGGCCGACGCGCTGCTCGGGCTCGACATGTACGACGACGGTGAGTGCAGCCACACCTGTACCTGTACCGACAGCTGTACCTGTACCGACAGCTGTACCTGCAGCTGCAGCGAGACGCGCGCGTGCTGTGCGACCGGGCCGACGCGCTGCTCGGGCTCGACATGTACGACGACGGTGAGTGCAGCCACACCTGTACCTGTACCGACAGCTGTACCTGTACCGACAGCTGTACCTGCAGCTGCAGCGAGACGCGCGCGTGCTGTGCGACCGGGCCGACGCGCTGCTCGGGCTCGACATGTACGACGACGGTGAGTGCAGCCACACCTGTACCTGTACCGACAGCTGTACCTGTACCAACAGCTGTACCTGTACCGACAGCTGTACCTGTACCGACAGCTGTACCTGTACCGACAGCTGCAGCTGCATTCGTGGATTATTTTGGAACATATTCGTTATTGTTTATTTTTTACATTTCTTGAAAATTAAAAACTCTATGGTAAAACAATATATCAAAACAACACTACCGCCGTTCCTATCACTTTTTTACGCATAATTATATTAAAAATTATAGCTGTTGCCCACGATTTAAAACATATAAAATATCCAAAATGTTAATCTATTAACACAGCCAAAGTATTGCTGTTAAATATTACCCAAATCAGTTTTAGTCTGAAAGAGTAAGAAACATACATCTAGACAGCTATGAATACAATCTTACAAATTTTCGCGTAATAGGGTTTCATTTCAACTTAGGTGGCCACATTCATTAACTACGGACTTAGTTTGACGTAACTTTCTACTATTAATCAACTAAAAGAAAACTTACACTTTTCAATAGAAACATTGTAATAAACAATGTATATTTGTCCCCCAGCCATCCACACGTTCAAGGAAGCCCTAGAGCTGGAGGAGGGCCTCCAGCGCGCGAAGGACGGCATCTCGCGCGCGCAGAAGCTGCAGAAGCAGTCCGAGCAGCGCGACTACTACAAGATACTCGGCGTCAAGGTAGCGAATTTTTAAATATGTATTGCGCGGTTGTGTAATACCGTAGAGTCTACGGTATTACTTTAAACTTAATCAGATTAAATTAAAATGGGCTTGAATAAATCAGCTAGATAATTCAACTAATCAACACTCTTAAACTGAAGTTTTGTCCTTATATTTGTTATGCCAGAAGACATATACAAGGTGTGTTCTATTCAATAAAATCTTCATTGAAAGGAAAATTCAACACATCCCTGCACGAATACCGCATATTGTGGAAATTTTATAGCAATAAAACGGAAATGTCAACACACACATTCTGTATTAGTATCGTGAATAAGGGGGGCTGACCGATAACGGAATCTTTTTTTTATATTTAGCGCTTTGAGAATAAGAGGCGTTTTCGTCATACTAAAGGAATATGTTTACTGCGGTGTTATAGCGGTCAGCCACTAAGCAGGAGATTATCAAAGCGTACCGCAAGGCTGCGCAGAAGTGGCACCCCGACAACTTCCAGGGCGACGAGAAGAAGCTGGCGGAGAAGAAGTTCATCGACATCGCTGCCGCTAAGGAGGTGGGGTTTTTGCAATTAATAAGTTTTACTTATTTTTTTTATTTAAAATCATTATACATTGAAAGAATAACATGGATATGCCTCAAATCCCGGGATTCATTTTAAAGAGCAAATTCTTTTTTTTTAATAAACATATTTGTTTACTTTTATACAATTTAAATTATTGCACGACGTTGCTTTTTTTTTTTATTGAACTTCAAGATTGACCTCATCCCACCTGATGTTAAGTGGTAATGAGGTCTTAGCTTAAGGGTGACAAGTACAGCATAATAAATATGTTACTGGACTTGTCGCCCTTACCTTGAAGGCTTGACCCCTGCTACAAACGTAGCACCCCCCAGGAGCTCTGGAAACCTTAGTCACACGCAGGAACACAACAACACAGAAGTGATTGTTATTTGGCTGTGGTCTTCTGTAAGGTGGAGGTATTTCACCAGTCGAGCTGCTCCAGTTCGAGCGATAAAACGCTATGCCTTACCTCTCTTAATTTGCTATAATAATATCAATGACATAGGTGTCCGAAATTTAAAAATTCCAATGCACGCGCGATTTTTTCATTTATGCAGTTCGTACAACACATTGGTATTAATCATAATGGGGTTTTTGCCGTCGGTTTAAGTATTTTATTTAAACCTGCCGCCTCCGCTCGCAGAGAGGAGCGAAGGCTACCCACTAAAACCCCCCCGCACCACTCATCGCCTAGTGACGGCGCCATGGGAATGTAAAGTATCTATAGCAGCCACAGCGCCGTCGGTGGAATAGGTGCGCCTACGGGGCGGCTCCATCTAGTCCTTCGTTTGGTAGGCTTATTGGGAGACCTACATTTACTGAACTGCAATGTTGACGTATCCGCAGGTGTTGACGGACCCGGAGAAGCGCGCCGTGTTCGACTCCGGGTCCGACCCGCTGGACCCCGAGGCACAACGCGGCGGCGGAGGACCCTTCAACAACCCCTTCCACCACTTCCAGCACGGCTCGCCCTTCCAGTTCAAGTTCCACTTCAACTAGACCTCCGAGGACCACTGCCGAGGCCGGGAGGGGCGCTGCCTGTCGATGCTCGTGGCGCCTCGAGGAACTTATTGTGATGTTGCGATCGACCGAGGAGACATTCTTTTTTTGTACTTCAATGGCCTGTTTAGTTATCATTTTCTACGTTGACGCCCACTCTTCGTGTGAATACGTTTCCTGTACGTGCAGGCACGTTTGGACACGTTTACGCCGGCTGTCGTCTTATAAAACGCATCGAAAGCACGTGGATATTAAACTTTCGATTTGATTAAGATGACGTGAAATCAATAATCAAGTGTCATTTTGAGTAATGATTTGGTGATGACGCATTTGTCGCATGCAAACTACCATAAAATGAATTTCTTGACATGATATCGCTTAATGTGTCGCTCGAAGCTACAAAACCACAGACTAACATCGACATCAGATTTCTAACACTTATTACATCGAAAGTTAAAACATCTTGCATGTTAACATGAACTATGAATACGATGCTAAGATCATTTTTAAACTTCATTTTACTCTACAAAAGTGATTTGAACTACAATTGCATACGTTTCTTCGGAGTTTCGCTCGGTAACTCTTGAATTGAATGAGAACTCTAAAATCGAATGTTATACCATTTTAGAACGTAGAATGATTTTTCATACGTCATCTACAAAACTTTCTTACAATTTTAAATTGACTTACTTTAGTATTTAATATATTTTTTATTATCTATTGATCAATCAAAAGCCCGTTATCATGAATTCGTGATACTAATACCTTACCTTTAATAAGTTTTAAAAATTAACGTATCTTGATCTCCAAAATAAAATTGTTTTAACGAATTTCTAAATAACCCATTTGTTAACGAATAGGATATCCATATTTGAAATAAAATTGGTAATTAGGAATGTCGAATTTAACTATTAAAATAATTAAATCTTATGATTTATCGGAAATCAAACGAGTCTAATGCCTGCTTACAATAAATTTACATAGAACACAATGTATTTCTTCTAACTTCATCTTGTTTAATATAAATAATTTTGTGACAAAGTTATTTTGACAAATGTGTCTGACTGATATAGGCTTGCCATTTGTGAAAACCGTTGATTTAAAACCGACTCGCCCTTTTTCGAGTCGCTGTGTGATGACATTTTTTCTTACTCGACTATCGATGATAGTTTATAAGAATTATGTATCATCTTCATCACTTTCTGGGAGCGGAAGGCTCTCACGATGACATTAAATGTCATTGTTGTGTTACAAATGAAGGGGTCGTTAACTAATGGGTGATGTTTGCGCAATAGGGACCAATCGCACATGAAATGTCCGCTGGATGGCAGCACGTATGTGTTAGTCAGACTTAACGTGATTGGTTATTTATGACTTGACATTGACAAGTATTGTCATCGTGACAAGTAAATCACTTAACAGGTGCACCTCATACCAACCTTTGTCAATACGTGTGGATACTTCATGAACGATAAGTCCCAATAGGAGTTTCGCGATCGAGAATTCCACCAGATGGCAGCACGAAACCGTATGTATGTTAATACTTAATGGCATATCAAAATGTTGTTATCAAAATGACCCAACATCTAAATCATGCTATTTGACGGGATCTTCGATCGCGATTTCCTTTTGGAATGTTGATTGAACTAATTGTATATTTATTTATGACAAGTACAAATAACCGTCTCGCATCAACTGATCCGTCGGCGCAAGCTTCAATAAAACACGCTGTTACATCGGTAATTGTATTTACTTAAAGCGACACGGTGTAATCACAATAATTGATATATAATAAAATAATTAAATCTGATAGTTAATAAACGACGACGGTTTCGTGTTTGAAGGAAATATGGTCAGCCGCTTATTGTATGTAGCTGATTGCTTGTAGAATTGGACTAATCGCAATGATTGTTGTCGTGGTACGAAAATACGGTATGTTAATATTGTCAAACAAAGCCATTTAGAAAAGTATTGCTATGCTCTATGTTATGGCATTCGGTCGTATATATTTTTGAACGATCATGCTTATTTTGATAAGTCCAATATCTGCGATCGACCATCTACAAATCTAGCTCGGGTTTTATCATGAAATTGTGTTCATCTTCCTAAGAATTATTGTCTTCGAAGCGGACAGCGAAATCCGTCGCCTGAATCTTACATACTTGAATTTTTATGGATATATTAAAAATCATTTTTACAAACAACTTATTACGGAAGCGCTGAACGGCTATCACATCGAGTATATCAGCACACAGTTTGACGATTGAGTATCGTTACACACGTTTAATTTTCATTTGACCTACGTAATACTTGATGTGGTAGCAAAATTAAAAGTGCCACTTTGTAAATAACACACGTTAGTAGAATTCACAAATTTAGAATGTAACTCTTTGTTTTGAAGTCGGTAAACATTTTACAAACCGACTGGCCATAAGCTACGCTTACTAATATTATAAACAGAGTGTTGCTTGCGATTTCATCTGCGTTATTTCGTGATAAAATTTATATTAAGCCTAAGCTTAGCATGCGTATAATACGTTAAATTTCTCGCATGAGACGATAAAAGTTTCTAAAGTTTCTATACCGGTGATTGGGTGATAGTACCGTATTCGTATTTTCAGCCAATCAGCAGTTGACGTTGATTTTGATATTTCTTAAGAGCGCGATAAAATGTACTCGCGTGGCGCATGCTAGGCCTGTATATATCTATTATCTCATGTCTACAAAATTCAAAATCCATTCAGCAGATTTTGTGAAAAACGAACACACTTATACGACGACTTATACATCGAGACATACATTCGTACTTACAAACTGTCATGTTTATAATATTAGTAGCATAGTAATATTGGTAAAATATATTCTCCTGATAGCAATAACAGTAATTTTACTACCGTGTGTTATATCCGCAACTGCTGTACTGTTACGGCTAGGGATTGCTTCGTCCGCAGCTGGCACATTCGATACATACCACTTTTCCCATCAGCACGACAATACTGTGGAAGGTTTGTTCCTTCGTTTGTAAGAATCCGCAACGGGGACAGTGGGATGTGTCGAGGTTATGTACATAGTAGCATACATAGCGAGCGATGGTCTCGCGTCGCGCGCACAAGTAGACTGAATTGTTAATAGCTCCCGACCGACCCCGCCGCGCCTGCTCCTGGCTCTCCTGGCGGGAATAGCCCTGGCCACACTGGCTCCTTACACAGTCCACATACTCAAAAAATTTAACGTCGTATCTCCTTGAATGACCTGCAACTATTGCAACCAATCAACGAAAAAAACATAGAAGCATTTCTATCGCTTGAAAATGGCACCACGAAAAGTACGGCACGGTGGGCGTGACTTAAAACAGTGAGCTAGCGCCGGTACGAATACCGTTTCCAAGGACTCCTCGAGTTATAGGCGCTGACCAATCATGGTGCGCGTTCCATCCCATTCTATGAGATGACGTAATTAACGACATCTTTGACGAACGTCTTTTGGTCGACCTAAACGCATTAGCTTTGAAGTTTTTTTTCAAGTGTCGGATGTTTTTTTTTACTATATTGCGTATCTGTCTTTTGTGTTTTACATTTGTGTCTGTTCTGTTGCCAATATTTGCTTGAAGTGAGTAGGACGGGAATTCTTCTATGTTTTTTTCGTTCACTGATTCACGAAATCATTTTAATTGTATAATCTTGAATAATGGATACTGCGTAAACAGGAGCCGCTGTGGACTCGGCTTGGTTTCCAATTTTAGCGGCGAGCGATAGTTCAGATTTCGTTCTGTCGCGGAATCATAGGAGTCAGTAATAATATAATATTTATTTTAAATAAGTTACTTTGTTGTAATTCTTATAACTTGTAAATATTTTAGAATAATAAGCTATTACGACAAAGCATCAATTTATTTTTATTTGTGTCACTACCCTCTTTAAAGTGCTTTTTTTATTTTTGGTAAAAAATATTAAAAATTGACACTTATTGTCCCTCCTTTAGCATCTAACAACTATGATCTTTATAATTACACAGAAAAGATTCAAAATGATTTATAACAAGTATATACCACTTAAGACGTAAATACACAATAAATTAATATCTTAAGCTTAAACAACACGCGAAGGCAGTTCTAGTTATTTCTTGACTTACTAGCGATCTACTGATACAGTATACAGTTGCTACAACTAAGTACTTATACCTATTCGCGGAGTGATCCAAACTATGTGCTTTCCATGTCCCACATTTGGAAACAATTTACAAAGTCAGAAAAATATCTGAAAGAGCTTGTTACTAGTTTAAAACCATGAATCTTTACTGCGACCAATCATGTATGATAAAATATTTCAGCCATTTATGTTCCCCTGTTGGATACACGTCTCATCACAACTGTGAGATGGAACAGGCCTAACTTCATGCGAGACCAATGCGGATTGGTTGCAGGATGTTAAGCAAGTCAACTAAATTCGATGTTATCCAAGCCTTCAAATGCATCTGACTAAACTTAAAAACTACCTAATATTGAAATATAAGTAATGACCACCTGCTTTTACCATGCCTCCCGAAGCACGGAGATGTTCGTAATGTTTAGTTTCATTAAATTCGATTGTATTTGTAATTCGGAATCATTTTCGAAATGTGGCAGCTACCGTGCCTTGAGAACCTCACTAAAAATTAATAGGCTCACCAATCACGGCTTGTTTCACTCCGCGAAATAGGTTTACAATTGGTTACCTAATTGCCCCCTGACCACACGACCCTCCCCCGCCTCACAGTGCTCCCCACGCTCTTCAGTTCCCTGGCGACCCTCTCAATCTCGTTACTGAGTTTCTCCTTGGCCTTCTCCTCGGGCAGCTCGCAGATGAAGCGGTGCCTCAGCGAGCAGTCCTGGCCGCGGTACACGTAGCTGGCAAGCGCGGGGTCGTGGACGACGGCGAGGCAGCGGCCCTCCCCCACCACTGTGGTGGTGGTGGGCGAGGTCCCGTTGCTGATGGTCGAGTTGTGCAGCACCGGTCGTGCTGAGTGCGCCCAGATCCACAGCAGGCCGGGGTTGAGCCCGCCCGTCCAGTAATCTGTGCCTGTCGCACCGGAAATATTAGGGTTAGGACTAACGATCAGGGACTTAAGACGTTTGAGTTCTCGAGGATGTTCTAAGTCGTACTCAGATTATTCAAATTCAGAGACAAAAAATAGCTACTTACTATACCCATGACTCTTACTATACCTACCTATCCACGTTCATCTACGAGTATATAATGTATACTCGTAGATGAACGTGGATCGTGTATATAGATGAACGTAAAAATCAAAATCTAGGACAGTTCTCGGTAATTCCTGCCACAGTTTTCCGCTTACACGTCTGTCCTATGAGTCTCGCATACTGTGTGGTCTCTCGATACCGTTTCACTGATGTAACACTGATTTTAAGATACGTTCCTTATGTTTACGCTACATGTTAAAGATCTGCTGGACAAGAAAGATCCGACGATTTCAGCAGTGTTTGAGTGTTACATTCTCAGATAAATAAAATGTCTTAATATACAAAATGTCTAGGTAGATAAGTAATTTTTGTGCAAACATTAATGAGCCTACTTTATCCTTGAGTTTGGAAGATTTAATTGTAAAGCTTGTCATACATTATGTGTTTATCTTCGCTCTTATAAAGATGAAACTCGACGACGGCGAGACGATAGTTTAGGCAAAGGGAAGAAAATTTGGAAAAAAAATAGGCGTTACGATGTTCGCCGGGACAGATAAGTAATCTGAGTTAAAAAGCTTTACCAACGACCCCGTCGGTACGCTTACCCTTCAGCTTGTTGTCAGCGAGTAGTCCCGCGAAAAGCGTCCTCTTCTCGTCGTCGGTGTCCAGCTCGAGCAAGTGCGTGCGCATCTTGCGACAGCGCAGGCTCGCCGCCTTCCAGTCGCCCGCGTCAGGCGAGAAGTAGTAGCAGCCGCTGCCGACGCGTGTGAAGTTTGACGCGCAAGGTTCTGGAACAAGAAGTGCACATTACAGAACTAAGGGTATTTACCGCAGCTCCAGACGTAATCATAATCGTATTTCGGGATTGCCTATTCGAAAAAATCTAACATTCTTTAAAGACTAAATAGTGTGTGGCTGAAGTTAGAACTCGTACCTTCAAATCGTTTCCCAACTAAGATTACCTAATGTACATAAGGTTTGATTTGTGGTAAGTAGCTAAAGCACTTGTGTTAAAGATATCGGAAACAACAACGGAACCACAACACCCAGACCTGAGACGATATAGATACATACCTAATTGTTTTTTTAATGACCCGACCGCGAATCGAACTCGGGACCTCAGAGACGTGACGCTGAAACCCAAATCACTTTGGAAGTCGATAAAGAAGGTGGGCGATAGTGTGGATACCAAGATCAGTTGCACCAACTTAATTTCAAAGGTAGCAAGCAAGTCGACGGGACTGCTCAAAAAGTATGGGGTATGACAGTTTTGACAGCTGTCAAATCGTCCGTTACTGCTTCAGTTAAGATGATGCAATGGCCCTAAGTAGGTACCAATGGACGTTTAACTAACTCGGAATTACCTACACGCTATGGACAATCTCATTTTGGACTTCGGTAGGCAGCGAAAGGACAATGATATTCGTAATACTCGCATTGCGACGAAAGGCATGTGCCATTTCATTACATAATTTGTTTACGGCGACCAGTTATCAGCAAGAAAGTGTGCGGCGTGCGAGATGCCACTTTCTCCGTGACATTCGAGCAGTACACAGTCTTACATGCTCGCGCGTTTTGATACGCATATCTGATGCATGATTTGCTATGCAAGTGAGAGCGAACATTGCCTTGCCTTATTGTACTCTAAGTAGGTACTTAGGCCAGCGTAAATGTCTTTGCCTCTGGTGAAAAATACAACTAGAGATAGATCTGATAAGAATAATTATAGGCCCATCTCACTGGCCACTGTGATTGCTAAACTGTTAGATAGACTGCTCAACGAGCACCTTAGTAAAAGTATGCATCTTAGTGATACACAGTTCGGTTTCAGGCAGGGACTATCTACTGAGAGCGCTATACTCACTCTAAAACATACTGTACAATACTATATCGAAAGAAAAACGCCTGTTTATGCCTGTTACCTAGATTTGTCAAAGGCATTTGATTTGGTATCCTATGAAAAGCTGTGGGAAAAGCTCGATGAGGCGGGTGTCTCACCTGAACTAAGAAATATTTTTTCCTTTTGGTATAGCAACCAACTAAATGTAGTTCGATGGGGTAATGCATACTCAGATGAATATATGTTGGAATGCGGAGTGAGACAGGGGGGGGCACTCCTCTCCGTGTATGTTTAACATATACGTGAACAAACTTATTGAGGAGCTCAGCAGTACACATGTGGGTTGCCATATAGACGGGCTTTGTGTTAATAATATCAGCTATGCGGACGACATGGTACTGCTGAGCCCTTCAATAGGGGGCCTCAGGAAATTGCTCAAAATTTGTGAGATATATGCTGTAAAACATGGTTTAAGATACAATCCTATAAAAAGTAAATTTATGTTATTTAAAGGTAGGATGAAGGGGCCTAGAATAATACCAACTATTGTGTTGAATGGGGTTCCTCTGAGCCAAGTTTCAAAATTTAAGTATTTGGGTCACATTGTGAGGGAAAATCTTAATGATGACTTTGACATAGAAAGAGAGCGCAGGGCATTGGCGGTGAGGGGAAATATGCTGGTACATAGGTTTGCACGGTGTACTGCACCAGTTAAACTTACACTGTTCAGAGCATACTGCCAAAATTTTTATACATGCAGCCTATGGTCTAACTTCACCCAAAGTGCCTACAATGCCCTGAGAATCCTGTATAATAACATATTTAGGACTCTGTTCGGATTGCCACGCTACTGTAGTGCATCTGGAATGTTTGCTGACGCGAGCACAGATGATTTTTATGCAATAATACGCAAAAACGTAGCATCACTAGTGCATAGAGTGCGGGGAGGCCCGAACGGAGTCCTGAATATGATAGGAGAGAGAGTGGACTCCACTTTACTCGGCCGGTTTCTCAAACTACATGTTTGGTAAACTGGCTGAGTGGTGGTAGTCAATATAATATTGTTAGTACTTAATGTCTTATCTTGATTTAAATATTAAAATGTAAAAATATCCTATGGGTTGTGTTACCTGAAAATAAATAATTTTTATTTTTATTTTATTTATTTTATTTATAACACTTTATTACAATCTATCTATCCAAAGATAGTTGGTAAAAAAAATATTTTTGCAAGTTATTTTATAATATGCGAATCTATACAGAGCTCCCTCACAAATTTAATCATTGTGCTCCTACTTTGCATCCTTCAGCAGCGAGTAACTGACAGAACTACTAGTTTTATTCAATCTTATAGTACGCGACTCCCTTTACCAGAAATAAACTGTTAACTTAAAAGTATCTAGGGACTTGGCAAACTCCCACGTCCAAAGATTGACAAATTTAACTTAAACATGTAAAAATGTAACTCGACAAGTGTACATTTTAACATGTTTAGCCCGCATATTATCTTCCTGTCAGTTTAATCCTTATTTGGTACTGTGGTACATAGGTTATACGTAGGCATGTGTAAATGAAAAAAAATCTAGATTCGAATTTCTTGAGACCTACTTGCTGAAGAAGAAACAAGAAATACTTAAGAAACCATCACTTACAATTTATCTCTTGTGAAATTAAATAAAACACACTCAATACCTGGTTTAGTCTCCTTCCCAACTACGAGGTAGTGCATGGTCTCCTCCATCCTGCGCAGGCGCTTCTCCATCAGATCGACGCGGTAGACCAGCTTCTCGATGGCGCTGAGCAGGTACAGGTCCGTCTCTGAGACCTGCTTCTGCGGGGCGAGGGGCGGCGCGTCCAGCCGGTCCGCGGCGGCCCCCCACTGCTGCTGGGGCAAGGGGATGGGGTGGCTCGGGGATGGTGGTGCCTGCAGACGGGAGTTCAAATGGGATGTTAATTTAGGTACCTACAGTTCCAGAAAATTTTAGGTTGCGTCCAAAACATAATATATAAGTACGGTTGAATTGAGAAACCTCCTCCTTTTATTGAAGTCAGTTAAAATGAGCTTAACGTAAGAATGTAAAACGCGTGGCTGAAAAGGTTTCATTCCTTATCTAGGCATTCCCGAAATTACCTTTGAACTGAAAATAAAGAGATAACTACGTCAATACTAACTTTATGGACTACTTAATAAACGAGTAGGTAGGTAATTTTAGTATAAACTGGTAGACTACCCTAGTACCATAGTAAGTCCGATCAGGCTGTTTAAAAAACAGTACGAGGATGCCAGTCATCCAGTACCTATCTAATATCTATTTTGCCCAATTCATTGTGAATTCTAAGACAAAAAAATCGAAGGTACCGACCTACCTACGCATAATTTGCTGATTATCCAGTTAAAACTATGGTGGAGCCGCAACTGTATTTAGAACACCGACGGGCATTATTACTCGATACTCACATAACTAGGTCTGAACTGGTCTTTGTACGGGTTTGGAGGCTTGTTGATAATCTTGCCCCCGGCGGGCGGCGGCGGCGGCGATGCCTGCCACTCGTCGTACTGCGTATACCCGGCCTTCTCTGGTGGGTTAGGATGCGACATGTGGTTCACGGCTCCGTTCTGTTGAGGGCCGGTATGCGCAGGCCCGCTGTGTGGGACTCCGTTGGGGGGAGGCCCATGGTGCTGGCCGCCATTGTGTGGTGGCCCGTTTTGTAAGACACTGTTGTGCGATGGCCCGTGATGTGGGCCACTGTGTGGAGGTCCGTTGTGCTGCCCTTTGTGGGGCGGACCGTGGTGGGTCGAGTGGTAGGGCGGCGGCGGCGGCAGCAGGTCGATGCGGTCCGACACGTAATAGCCCTTGGTTGGAGGCAGTGACATAACGCGTCCTGGAGTGTGAGACGGTTGAGGTCGTTAAAATTAAAGTTAATTCAATCGAAGGACAATTATTACGTCCTCGAAGGTAAACCTACTAATTAAATTTGTTGAAAAAGCTATATTTTATCAAATTTTGTTAAAAATAATATATTATTTATGAAAATGGTGATCGTCTGGTGTCGTCAGTAATTACAGCCTATTATTTATTTATTTATTTAAAAACTTTATTGCACAAAAAAAGTACAAAAGGTGGACTTAATGCTAGGAGCATTCTCTACCAGTCAACCGTTGGGTCATGCAGATAGTACGTTTATGGGTGCGGTAACAGTAAAAATGTGAGTATGGATAACAACACCTTATTATTATTACCTTAAGGGATGGAATACCTATCTACTACTGAAGGTTTGGCCTGCCCACTGTTTACATTAGACGAATATTGTTTTAAAATTCATTACAAAATACGATATCAGTTTCAGAATTCAAAAAACACTGAGGTTTGTGAACCTACTGTTGGATTAGTGATCCCTATTAAAATACAATAATTCCCAAATTTTAGACGTTTGTTGGTGTACTGTGAGATCTCACCGTGTCTTGCACTGTGTGCCGGCGCAGTCAGCGCCCACTCCTCGAGTAGGCCGCCCCACAGGCCTGACTCGCACACGTCTGATACCGTGTCATTGTTCGCACTTGCACCAGCGGCTACCATCAGCACCAGAAACACGCTTTGCCACGGCACCCGCATCTGAGGAATAACAAAAAGATTACATTTAGTTTTAGCAAGATGTTCTCTTTTGTACCACCGTACCTAACTATCGTTTCCCCAGTTCCCTCCTCAGCACGGTTAATGTGATTCTAGCACGTGTTTCCCGAAGATCAGAGCGCTTAGTGGCATTTCGACTGGTTTCAAGATCACGTTAAATTTTTAAGTTTAAAGATCAATTACTGTACGTACATTACGGCAGTTGTCGAAACGTTATCAAAAATTCGACCACTGCCAATTGGCTACGAAATCTATATTTCCACTAGGCGAAGGGAGGTAAGGGGGGATTTTAGTGGGAAGTCCCTGCTTCTTTTAGAGCGGGGACTCCCCATTAAAATCCACTAAAGTCCCACACACGGGGCTGCCTTAAAAAAAAGTTGACTGAGCCCGCAGTTAGGTCGCCACAGTTTATCTTTGAATCCTTACATCTGCACAAGTAATGCCGGTATAACACGTCAACGGAAAATGTGTCCTCGTATTAGGAAATGTTTCGCAACGGCCCCTAAATACTATCTAAATTTTAATCATTTGTAACACTGTAATAAACCCTTGGTACACAACAATCGTGCCCTGAATAACAATGCATCGTTATCTAAGCTAACGTAACGATTCAACGACACCGTTACGATATTGCAAAATCAAGAAGCATTAGGTATGACGCGTTCGCAAGGGTAAGATACTGGCACGTGGTCATCCTGGTACGTGTGCCACATCGGTTTGTTTCCAAACACCGTGAGTCACAGCAGTTTGTACTCGGTTACGTCGCTGTGACACAGCGTTACGTAAGCTGGAAGTCGGCGATGCGGCGCAAGCGACGCTGCAAGCCAGACGGTGCTCGCTTTTTTCAAATTTCTGGGTACTTAATGTGGTAAGAGGTCGGTGAGTAACAGGAAAAAAATGGCGGCAGAGTGTGTAGAAAGAACGGATCTAGGTACGGGCGAAAGCACGTCAGACTAAAAACCATGCACTTCTATCGTCCTTATGTTGCCGATATAAGAACTTAAATCGAGCTGCAAGTGTTTGTTCACCGTACTAGCTACATACACACTTTTGTTTCCTAATCCCAATAGCACATTTATCAGAACACGGGATCGCTATAACCATGGACCTGATTTCAAGAGCATCATCGCTATTATACTTTTGAGCGATGTACCAACGGTCACAAGAGAGCTATTTTTATTTAACAGCAACCTAATGAACGTCGGATATCAGTCCGATCTACGGCGCGCGCAGTGAAAGCAAGTAAACAAGGATACATATCTCCGCATCCGCCCGCGCTGACCAAATGCCGCTTATCGCGGGTTTTCCTTTTCGAGAAATGTTTATCTATGCTCAACTCTTAGAGTTTGAGTGCGACGTTCGATTGAGCATTAATTGTGTTTTGGTATTTTGTGTAGAAATTCATGTTTAGTTACAATTTAACAACCGGGTCTGTTCGCCCATCTAGGAACGTCTAAGTTTAGTAAGGTTTACCACCTTACAAAACTTAAAACTACATTATCATCTCTTGAAATCGCTGTTTATTCCGGTTCATGACATAGTCCATATTGTTAAACATATTTTTCAAGTAGTCCTTCGAGCCGGATAGTCAACTTTCAAACGATTGATTTGTCAAAAATTGTATGCATTTTATAAAATGTATAGTAGGTATATCACGCCGCATGAGCTAACTTTAAAAACATTCCGTCAGTGTAATTGCTTTTAAATATTTGAATGAAAGGAATTATTATTGTGCTTTCGCCGGGTTTACACCTACCTTTTTAATTCGATCTTAATTTTGATTATGTGGACTACCTATTAAGAATATAAATTAAAGTAGGGCATTATTACCAAGGCATAGGTTTTATGGCATATTCTAGTTTTAGGTTATAGGTACATATACCTATTTAAACTTTAAAGTTCGACTTACAACAATATTTATAAACAGGCGCTATGCTACACAAATTAGGCTCATAGTACTGGAAATTACATTATAATATTTTTATGTGTAAGCGTAAAGCCAAAATTAAACTGACTTTAACTTCATTGAGTCTTTTAAGATGACAGGCTAGGTCAATAACACAATGTGCCCTTAGCCGGGTCTGCTATAGCAACTTAACTTACTATAATAGAGGGAAGGCAAAGCCAGTCTAGGGTTTCCTATTGGTGGAGTATATTAAATATATTTTTTTACAATACTGCTGTATTAAAATATTACTAGTGAAAAATAAAAACGTAACTAAGTCAAACTTTTACGTAACGTTTAAGGTCTACGGCATATAGTATCTTTGCCAAGAAAATAAATTGAACGTGCTAAACCAACATGGTTAGATATACGTGCACTGTCAAGCCCAAGCAAGTCAACAAAAGGGCAAATTATTATGCTAAATAAATAAAGTGGTTTCTAAAATCTACCAGCAATTAGAACGTACACCTCCAGGAATTCCTTAACATATTTTCGCTTACTACCGAACAACAAAACAATATGAGGTAGATAAAAGTATTTAACTAGATCCATTTTTTTTACATAAACTTTTCCAGAACAAAAGGTACAGGTACTTTTAAAAGAACATTACTATATTAAATACTATAAACCTGTATATACCTAATAGTAAACAGGGACAATAAAAATTAGTTAAAAATCAGATATAATGAAATATATGTATGTATTTAATCTTCTCTAAAACCAATCACGATTATAAAAAACCGATTGTTTATGAAACCACAAACACAAACTTACCATCCACGAGTCTGTTTCCACAATATTAAATCTCTGCCGCAGATGAGAGCACTACACCGCGTTGTTCACTCGCAGCACGTTCACACAGCGAGCCACTCTTGCGCAGTCTGCGGCGGCCGTCTGGACAGCTCGAGTCGCCTTCGCGGGTCGGCGCGAGGCGAGGCGAGGGTGCGTGCTGTCGACCGCAATGCACTTTTGGGTTCCACACCCATAGCTTAAAACCTTTTTTTTCCCTACCTGACTATTGATGATGGCTGCGAAGCCTTATCATCTTCACCGAGCTGTCGGATGCGGCAGATGGCTCTCACCCCTTAAATTTAAGCAACAACCGGAGGTTAAATAGGTAAACCTATTTTAAGACTCCGATATCCGTCCGGCTGTCCGCGCACCAGGCTCAGTGTTTAGAACCGTGAAAGATATTATGGATGTTGATTGGCTACTCAACTGAGATACTTTTAAATTTGACTGGCTACTCGACTGAGATACTTTTAAATTTCACTGGCTACTCAACTGAGATACTTTTAAATACCTGTCAAAACAAGGTTATGTCACATGCTTTGATTTCACAATTTTGCTTATCAACACGACCCACGGAGGCAAGTGCCCTTGCCAGCGCCCAGGACTCACCTTCTGGCGAAATGCCCTCTTGTTCGGACAATGTGAAATCTAGTCTATGAAACAGTAGACATATTTTCGTCTACCATGGGTGAATTCGCAAGAGTAACACTAAGTATTAAGTTACCAAATTAATTATGAGATTAGACGTAAGATTGCTAAGCTATCGCTGTAAGGACAGTTGTTAGTTGTCGTATAATAACTAAAGTATCTGTCACTTTTCTAATGTACTTACTACCTGTCAGTTATGTTCTATTTACTAATTTTATTATTTTCTTAAACCACTAAAGTTCCCACTCTAGACGTATTTATATTGTGATCATAACGAAAATACTAAAAAACAGCTCTGATAAAACGAACGTAATTTTCCCCCATTTTTTTAGATGGTACCTACGGAATCCTTTGTGCGTGTGAATGACTTGCATTTGGCCGGTTTTTGCATTCTATTCGATTTAACGTTTTAGTTAAAAGTAAAAGAACAAACGTGGATATAGTTATTTAATTATCGCCACGCATTTACCACTGGAAATCCGGTTCTTGTAAGTCTTCTTTCCGGAATCAGTATTTTTTCCGGGTTAATAAATTTAGTGTTATTTATAAAGACATTCAAAATCCATTGAAGCGTTGATGCACGACAGTCGGTGATTTAATACAAAAAGATTGTCGCTGTTTCTTCGGAATTTTTTTTCTTCGTTTTAACCATTTGGTCACATCTCGTATTATCGATTCATCTTAAATCGGCTAAAAATGTTTTAAAATCTTAACATCGAATTGTGAAAGTGGGTAGAGATGCCTCACATTTCATCACATTACGACTTTCACACATACAGACACATATTTGAATATGATATCATGTTCGATGTAGGTAACTTTGGTAGGTATTACTTACAATAATGAATTTTATTCATCCTAATAAGGGTTGTTGTTAGACTTTTAGCAATCCAAAATCACAATATTACAAATCAGAGCACAGTAGGTAGCTTTAAGAAAGTATCGCACTTAGAATTTACATGAAGAAATTCGGAAGCAGAAACCGGTAGTATTTCTTGTTGCTGGAATTATTAATATAATTATAGTTGGTTGTGACACAATCTAAATAACAATAAAGTCCGCAAGTTGGTTGTAATGCATTACACGACGTATTGAGAAAGCTACGCGAGCCATACAGTGCTATATTGATTTCCGGCACCTCAACGCAGCCTGCACGCAACGCAGATATCCATCACGCGATGACCGAGGTAAAAATCCACCATTAGGATTGCATACAAACCTCACTTCTCTTAATTGAAGTTGGTGACAGTTCACTTACACTCCCGTGATCAGTGACCTCCTTAGTCGCCATTAACACGCACAGTGCTGCTAAGAGTGTGTTTCCACTTACACGGTCTCCTCATAAGCTGGGAATTAAGCCAGATAAATTAAAGATTCCCTGGGTAAGGTATAGTCAAACAAGGCCGGGGTCGTGGACGTGGTTTCCACACCGTGCTCTTTATATTTAACTGCTCTATTCGTATACCACCAGTTCAACAATTATTTTAATCGTAAACTACCATGTTGCTGTCTGAATACATAGTTTTAGCTGCTTTGTAGCTTCCGTACTGAGTTCGTATTTTAATACTGGTTACAGCGCGAGCTGCGCAGGCGCAGGCGCGTGCGATGTTGCGCAACCACTTTCATCACAAGGCCGCAAGGTCGTGGACTCTTCCACAGACACCGAACCATACATTTATTTCTTACTCCTCATACTACGGGCTTAGTAATTAAGCTCAATAGTATAAAGTGTCAAGGGCACCTTCATAATACAGGTAGCTTTTAAATAACAAGGTAATAGGTATTTACTACAACAGAAACACGCAACTGCTTTCATTAACATATTCATTGCCGAATATAACTAACAATGGTTAATCTATTGTTAAAACTTCGCGCGGAGTTTTACGGTTTTGAGAGTGCTAAACAGTTTTAAAAAATATTTAACTTTGTGATAAATAATGTGTACTTGTGTACAGTGTGGTTGACATTAACTTAGTTCTTGAGTAGTAGATATAGGAGTGGTATTAAATCCAAAGTAGTGCTTTTGACTGGACATTGGTGAGTCATGTTAGATCAGTGGCAAGTAAAGAACTAAGCTGTGCGTGTTATACGTTTGTCAATATAGTATTTTTTTGAAGTGTAGGTTATCCCATTTTTATTGAACAAAGAACATTTTAACATTTAATCCTATTCAGAAGTATTGATAATATGTATAGTACATACCTAAGTTTTAAAATCCCATTTTAAATTTCGAGAAAAACGAGAATGCGGAAATTATATATTATCTAACTGTATTTATGTTGCACGGCCGTACCCATTTCTCGCCATCTACTATTTCCTCTACCTTAAGGTTGTCTGGAAGAGATCGCTTTCTAGCGATAAGACCGCCTAAATTGTACTATAATTTTTCTGTAAAACCTATTTCTGTAAAGATTTTGTGCAATAAAGTATATCTATCTATCTATCTCTTTCATACCTTAAACGATTGGATAGAGACAAAACAAGAACTTTCCAGAGGAATCGACACAAAGGCTGACTCTACCTTGGTGTATTGGAAGGTCTTCATGCAAAACAAGTCAATTAAAACAGTTATTTGAACAATTCTTTTCTAACGCGTTCTTGAATATTACTACTACTAAAACATTCCTACGGAATAGGCGACGATAATGATAAAAAGATGATAAAGGGCAATTCACAAAAACAAAGTTTAGCATCAACAAAAATATAATAACAGTCCTTAACGGCTACGAAACATTCGTACATAATATTAGTGTAGGCGCTGACAACCAGTCTAATGCACGGTTTGAAAAACGATTCGTTCTAATTACAGATAGTAATAAATTATACGAGGCGTAATCTAAATGGAACGTTATTATTTAACGACTCGTAGTCGGTTTTAGACACATTACGTATCGTAAAATATTGGACCTGGCATAAGTTTTTACCGATATTTATATGTACAGTATATTAAGGTACGTTGCGGTGTTACAGACGTCAGTACTTTATTACATACCTACTCTGCTGGGAACTGAAATTGGCTGCAATTTCTTAGCAAATTTTAAGATAAGATGGTTATATTCTCCAATGTTCGTATTAAACCAGCCTCTTCAATTCAGCATCATAAATGTAGTGGACCCCGGGGTCTGTAATGGATGCACAGCTGGGATACATACAAAGATAAATATTGAAGAGCCTTCGTATAAATTTTCAGGTAAAAACATTGTTGGATGACGGTCGTAATTTTTTCAAATTTAGTGTAAAATAGGGCAGAAGTTAAACTGATTATCAGTGCTTACACTTTAAATTAATTAGCAACATTGGGGCATTATCAGTTTACACAAATTAATCGATAGATACGTCATTGATCTTAAACTTATGTCATATAGTGAAATTAAAATTAAATAAATACATTCAAGTTTTATATATCATTAAAGGTAAGGTTTATTGTATTCCTAAAATCGTAAAAATGTACAAAAACCTTTTTATTTAGGTAACTTATGTACTAAGCGCAGCACATCGATCTACCCAAATTCCAACATTCCCATATGTTTTGAACACAAAGTTCAATATATTTTTCGGTATTACCCGAATTTTTTTTTTAGCTACGGCAGTTTACTGTAGGTCGATATGTTGCCGTGCCTACATGAAGGCGTTTATTACAAAAACTACTGTACAAAACAAGACATATATGTATTGATTGTTAAAACCTACTAATTAAGTATATGAGTAAATTGTAAAATAACAATACTTTGTAAATTCCTACAAATACTGTTTTAACCATTTTTCCTATCCTTACTTAGAAGAGTATGTATACTATTTTTTACATTATTTGTTTGATGAACATCCCTTGCGGGTTAGGAATTATAAAGAAAAATAGTATAAAGCACAGATCGAAATCGTCTTGGTTAATAAATATCTTATTTAGGTACATATTCAAGCAAATAATAGTTTACGACGATTCAAATACATAACATCAATCCATTGCGTATATAGTTATGCACCCTTACAAAAACATTAGTTACGTAGAGACAGATTCAATCCATATTACAATTAAGTATGTTCATTTATTTGGCAAATATTTATTCTCCAATATGAATAAAAATAAAAGCTTAAAAAGAAATGTATTAACTAGTTATATACAGATATTTTAATCAATCGTCAAGTAATTAATAATAGTATAAGTATAACATAATTTAAAGTAAGTAGATGGAAACGTCACGCAG
This sequence comes from Glyphodes pyloalis, assembly GCA_037074685.1. NCBI lineage: Eukaryota > Metazoa > Arthropoda > Insecta > Lepidoptera > Crambidae > Glyphodes > Glyphodes pyloalis. The sequence continues at coordinate 394,323 of JAYKKO010000030.1, read as the reverse complement.
CGTCGACGAGTATTTTATCTGTAAAGTAGGTACTTTTCATTTTTAATTAAAATTCTTTAAAAGAAAAGTAAGATCGTAATAAACGAGAAATAGTTTGAATGTGACAGGAAGACGGCACAGCACAGTTTACGTACACTTTATTCTATATTTTATGTAAGCAGGTATCATGCTTAATCATATCCGTTAAATTCCATGAAAATAAATTAACGTACTTTAACCAACACTGAACCAATTAAACGCTTTTGTGTTGGTTATACAGGCTAACCGAGGCTCTGCTACCAAAATATCTTCTCTAACAACAGGTAACTAGGTTTTCTTAAAATATAAGCAACTTTGTTCTAGTAGGTAAATATATCAGACGCTCTTGATACAGCTTTAAACACACATCATTTGTTTTGAAATTGGTGTTAAGTATGTTAAGCAGCATGTCATGTAGTTTGACAAAAGTCCAACCAAAGAGCTTACACGAGAAATCTACAGCCTCTTATCACATAACGTCGAAATTGTATTCAAATTCGGAAACTACGTATCGTCTCTTTACTAACATAAACGATTAGAAAGAGGCAACATTAGTTATTGACGTTTGTGGTTATAGAAGCTGTAATTATTTCGAGTGTCCATAAAATTGGCTAAAACAGGCATTCCTTCTCCTTTTTGAAGTAATTTGGTATCAGTCTTTGGTTTTCGTAGTAGTATGACATTTATACCCGTAAATATAGGTGAAGTCAAACGCACTCAATATTGTTCGTTACGTAGAATTACCACTGAGTGTATTTTTGCTTGCTCAATCCTCTCCTCTATTACTATTTGGAATGGCATCAAATGAGGTAGACAGTATTCAAATTCGTGTTTGGTAAAATCTCAAAGCGGTTTGTAGTGGTGATGTCTCGAGAATAGCAGCGGACTGACTCGCTGCGTGCGCAGCTTGCGAGGGTCGATGCTGGCGAAGGGAGGCGCGCCCTCGCGGCAGCCCTCTGATGAAGTAGTCGACAGCCGGGGGGCGGTGGGGGGCGGCATGACCTCCCGAGGACTTTCTACGTGAGTTCTCATCCGACGATTTGGTTGAGGTTGATGATTAATAGGAATAGGGACATATTCCATAGAAGATTTAATCGGTGGAGTGGTTTTCTTGGCAGGCGATTTCGCTTTGATTACAGGTTTTGGCAAGCATTGAGGGTTGACGCCGGGGTTGTCGAGCGTGATGGGTATGTATCCGATCGGAGCGGGTGCATGAGGATTTGCGTTGACAGAGATTTTGGGCAGAACGTGTTTCGCCTTTTTGAGCTGTTTCACAGCGGATCCGTAGTTCGGATTTCTGGGAAGATTCTTTAGAGGTACCGGGATGTATTCGATTGGGGGCGGATGGTTAGCCGTTGTATTTCTTATGGGTAGCGTCATCATGTTGCTGAAAGACATGCTCAAAGGCGATAGAGGCGTGCACTCTAGATCCAAATATCCTGCTGGAGGATTGGTTGGTGATTTTAATTTACTTGCAGCTAAATGATGGTCTTTTGCGACGTCGTGGTTTGCATTGGGATGTCGAAATTTGGATGATGGATATCTTTCTGCTGTGGGATTGGAAGAGTTAGGATAGTTTGTGTATTCTTGAGGACTGTGTGGCAGTTGATTGTTATTATTTGTAAAATGTGTTCGTCCGATATGATCGTTTTCAGTTGCATTAACTGCATTCGGAAGCACTTGCCTAAACTGTGGAGTCTGGCCATAAGCTGATAGCGGAATTCCTATGACATTCTGTGGAGAGTAGTTATTCAAATTGGAAGTGTACTGCCTATTTTTGTCAGAAGGAAGAGGTTGAGCATATTGACCTGGTGGAGGGAGCTGCTTGTCCAGAATGTTCGAAAAGGGAACGCCTGAAGTGTGCGTCTGATAAAAGTTACTCGGTTGATCAGAATTTGGTAGCAGAGCGTGGGCTGTCGGTTGAAGGCTTTGGAAGTGCTGTAGATCATAGTACGGTAGATGCTGGTCAGGTCGTTGCTGTCCGTCGGGCGGCGGCCGGTCCCGCCGCGGCGGCGGCAGCGGCCTGTCTAGAAGTAGACGGTGAGGTTCATGTGGTCGGCGAGCGCGGGGTTGGTGGCGTCCGTCAGCTCGTCCTCCCCGCTGCCCTGCAAACGTACACATACTATACGTATCTATTTGTCTAATGGGTTAACTATGGAGTATGGTACTTTAATAATTTTCGAGGAAGCCCGAAGGTCTCCATAGTTTTATGTTCCACCCCAGCAGTAGAGTGCCCCGGACCATACCTTGTCGCCCCCCGGCTGCGGCTCGTCCCAGCTGAGCTGCTTGACGCGCGCAGGGATGGTGTGCGCGGGCCATACCTTGTCGCCCCCCGGCTGCGGCTCGTCCCAGCTGAGCTGCTTGACGCGCGCAGGGATGGTGTGCGCGGGCCATACCTTGTCGCCCCCCGGCTGCGGCTCGTCCCAGCTGAGCTGCTTGACGCGCGCAGGGATGGTGTGCGCGGGCCATACCTTGTCGCCCCCCGGCTGCGGCTCGTCCCAGCTGAGCTGCTTGACGCGCGCAGGGATGGTGTGCGCGGGCCATACCTTGTCGCCCCCCGGCTGCGGCTCGTCCCAGCTGAGCTGCTTGACGCGCGCAGGGATGGTGTGCGCGGGCCATACCTTGTCGCCCCCCGGCTGCGGCTCGTCCCAGCTGAGCTGCTTGACGCGCGCAGGGATGGTGTGCGCGGGCCATACCTTGTCGCCCCCCGGCTGCGGCTCGTCCCAGCTGAGCTGCTTGACGCGCGCAGGGATGGTGTGCGCGGGCCATACCTTGTCGCCCCCCGGCTGCGGCTCGTCCCAGCTGAGCTGCTTGACGCGCGCAGGGATGGTGTGCGCGGGCCATACCTTGTCGCCCCCCGGCTGCGGCTCGTCCCAGCTGAGCTGCTTGACGCGCGCAGGGATGGTGTGCGCGGGCCATACCTTGTCGCCCCCCGGCTGCGGCTCGTCCCAGCTGAGCTGCTTGACGCGCGCAGGGATGGTGTGCGCGGGCCAGGCCACGCCGGAGCGGCCGGAGCCGCGCGCGCGCAGGTGGTCGCTCATGAGCGTAACGTCACCCGCCGCGGGGCCGGACGCCGCGGGGGGCAGAGGGGCCACTTTGCTCTTGTTTGAGAAGCGCTGTGATTGGCGGCCGATACCACCTGCAAATAAAGATGTAGTGATTATAGTTTGATGGTTTATATTACAATTTTCTAATAAATACTTCTTTCCACAATCATCACTCACCTGAATTATTCCCGTTGTGGTCAGCCCTCAAGTCCAGACTGCTCGTCGAGTTGGCGAGTATCGTGCTCGCTCCGGCGCTCACGCTGAGTAGTGAGCCCGAGCCCCCGCCACCGGCTAGCGTGACCCCCCCGGTGGTTCCTCCGGCTGCGGGAGGTCCTGTAGCTGGGGCGTTGCCGGTTACGCTGGGGGGTCGAGGCTTTTCGTGGGCTACGAAGCCAGTGTTCTTGGTGTGCACCGCACCGCTCGAGGACTTGGAGCGTCTCCTTATAAAGATGGGAAATAAATATGGTTTAATATTGGATAGGTGCTATGGCGATAGAGTTCCAATAGAGGCTAATAGATGGGGTAAATGATCCATACTATGAGATTGTCAGTACGCTATACAAAGTAAATGGAATCAACAACGTGAAGTTAAAGGTATCGTTAAAGTACCCCTCAAACAAAATACTTCTAATTTCAGTAGTAGGAGTATTTAAACAACAGTCATATGATTATATTCAGGATGATAACCAAAAGTGCAATTTGTAAAATTTTTCAACAGTAGGTGTCATGCCAATTTAATGTGTGGCCCGAGTTCTTCAAACACCATAGAAACGTGCAATTTTCAATAACGGGCAGACACTTTTTTGTGATTGTGTTGTTTTTTGTGATTTATCAAAAGCGTTTGATTGTGTGGATCATAAAACAATGGAATTGAAGCTGCGGCATTATGGTGTTTTGAACAAATCACTTAGTCTTATTCAATCCTATCTGTCTGACCGAACTCAAAAAGTCAGCGTGAACGGATCAAACTCTTCTGGCGCTCCTTTATTAATGGGAGTGCCCCAGGGTTCGATATTGGGACCATTACTATTTTTAATTTATATCAATGACCTGCCCTTTTTTACAAAAGACTTATGTGAGATAGTATTATTTGCTGATGATACATCTCATATTTTCAAAACGGATAGACAGTGTGACAATGTTGATGTAATTAACCATGCCCTTAATAAAATACTTCATTGGTTTACATCTAATAACCTTGTGCTTAATGCCAAGAAAACAAAATGTATAAAGTTTACAATACCTAATGTAAGGCAGGTCAATACCCTAATAAAAATGAATGATGAACACATTGAACTTATTTACTCCACAATATTTCTTGGCGTAACTTTAGATTCAAAATTACAGTGGTCACCCCACATATCGAACCTGGCTGGAAGACTAAGTTCGGCTGCTTATGCGGTCAGAAAGATAAGGTATTTAACAGATGTGGATACAGCGAGATTGGTTTATTTTAGCTATTTTCACAGCGTTATGTCATATGGTCTGCTGTTATAGGGATCTGCGGCCGATATTCAAACTATCTTTGTATTACAAAAGAGGGCCATCCGAGCCATTTACAAGGTAGGACCGCGTGACTCGCTGAAATAATTATTTAAGGAAATTAACATCTTAACAGTCGCATCTCAATACATTCTCGACTGTTTAATGCATGTATACAAAAACTTGCATACTTTTCCAAAAAAATCAGACAATTAACACCAGAAATAAAAACAAGCTTGCTGTTCCTAAGCGTAGACTACATAAAATAGGTAATTCATTTGTGGCTTTAAGTATAAAAATGTTTAATAAACTCCCTCAAGTTATTGTTGAGTTACCTTTATACAAATTTAAGACATTTGTCAAACGTTGTCTTTTGAAATAAGGCTACTGCAAAGTAGAAGAGTATTTGAATGACAAGAACGTGTGGATCACTACCTAGTCTGCGCGTCTGTACTTGCGTGTTTTATATTATTTTAAAAATATAGTATGACACATTTTCTCAATCAATGTCAGTATTGGGCCAAGTTGACGTATGTAAGTCCTACACAGTTAATTTAATTTAATTTACAAATACTTTTGTTTTATTTTTATTTTATTTTTTTCAATAATTGATTTTTAATGTTTATTTTACAATTGACAAACTAACTGTGTGTCTTAGTGCAAAATTAATAATAAGTGTAGCTTTCATTTGTAAAAAAAACTACTGAGTTTCTTGCCGGTATCTTGTCTTTAGTTATAGGTTCCGAACCGGAGGTAGGTTCATTTGCTTTTTATAGAGACTATTCATAAGTAATTCACTAATGTAATCTATGTGAATAAAAAAGATTGACTTTGACTTTGACTGCACTTTCTCTCCTTGCACAGCACGAAAGCAGCAGGTCCATTTGTAATAGTGGGAAAGCCCGTGTCGGGGAAACCGTCGCATTCATTAAGACATATGATATTTATTATCAAGACCTTTTCTTGCAAACTAAAGTCTAGAGACGATTCCATGTTGCAACCTTGGTTCTTTAGGGGCTTCATGTCAATATAATCCTTACTGGTTTCCACCAGCCCCATTTTAAGAATCAAAGTCGTAGCCCCGGTCTCGCCTGTCGCACCTGCGGTAGACGTACGCGAGCAGCGCGCACAGCAGCAGCACCAGCAGCGCCAGGGCCCCCGCGCCCGCCGCCAGCAGCGAGCCGCCGCCCGCCGCCCGCAGCCGCCCGCCCACGTGCACGATCACCGGCACCGACGTCTGCAACCACACGACAACATCAACACTTCAGTTCGATGTTAGCTCTTATGCGTACGACATAAGGGCAACCATCGTTATAATGTAAACTCTGACGTGCTGTTTATTGTACAACCCACCACTCGTGTGGAATAGCTGCGGCAACGACACATTAAGACGTCCGTGGTATAGTCAGATCAGACGCGGTAACGGTAACGTCTTGTATCGTTCGTCCCCGCTTGGATTGTAGGTTACCTTTGTTTTGAACCAGGGGTAATAAAACCACAGAGATAAAATAAGTATACAGCAGAAATAGAAATAAAGATCGAGTGAACTAACCTGTCGGGGCGGCGTGCCGGAGTCGACTGCAGTGGCGACCACATGTAGCACAGATGAATTGAGGGCGCGCAGGGCTTCCGAACGCAGGAACACCTCACCAAGCTCGTTAACTTGCAGCATACTATTACAATAGACCATAATTTTCAATTAAAAATTTAAAAAATACTGTTTCAAACAGAATAACGTTGTGCATATCCTTTTTATCATCATAATCTTAGCTAAAAGAAGTCCAATGCTGAACAGGTTTCCATAATTCTCATCTGTGGCTCTTATTCCCATCGCATCGTGACCGCATCAGAAAGCTACGCTTTACTGCAAAGAAATTGGTTTTACGGACACTTCAAAGTACTATTTCATTAATAAAACACAATTTCGAAACTTGGGAAAATAAGCGTTAGGTATCTTTTGTGATTTGTCTAAGGCATTCGATTGCGTTGACCATAAAATATTGCTTAATAATTTGAAACATGATGATGTTGCATAAAATGCATTAAATCTGATAGACTCACACCTTACTGAGCGAATTCAAAAAGAAAATATCAACGGCACTAACACTTCTGTCGCCTACTACTCATGGGAGTGTCTTAGGGATCTATATTGGGTCCATTGTGGTATCTGATTAATTCGTATATGATGGTCTGCCATATGACTGACCTAGCATCAGGTCGGGCTTGTCTCCGTCGTAGACGTCGAGGCGGCCGACCGGCAGCAGCACAGAGTGAGACTGACCTAGCATCGGGTCCGCGCAGCGTGAGTGCGACCGTGTCGGGCTTGTCTCCGTCGTAGACGTCGAGGCGGCCGACCGGCAGCAGCACAGAGTGAGACTGACCTAGCATCGGGTCCGCGCAGCGTGAGTGCGACCGTGTCGGGCTTGTCTCCATCGTAGACGTCGAGGCGGCCGACCGGCAGCAGCACAGAGTGAGACTGACCTAGCATCGGGTCCGCGCAGCGTGAGTGCGACCGTGTCGGGCTTGTCTCCGTCGTAGACGTCGAGGCGGCCGACCGGCAGCAGCACAGAGTGAGACTGACCTAGCATCGGGTCCGCGCAGCGTGAGTGCGACCGTGTCGGGCTTGTCTCCATCGTAGACGTCGAGGCGGCCGACCGGCAGCAGCACAGAGTGAGACTGACCTAGCATCGGGTCCGCGCAGCGTGAGTGCGACCGTGTCGGGCTTGTCTCCGTCGTAGACGTCGAGGCGGCCGACCGGCAGCAGCACAGAGTGAGACTGACCTAGCATCGGGTCCGCGCAGCGTGAGTGCGACCGTGTCGGGCTTGTCTCCGTCGTAGACGTCGAGGCGTCCGACCGGCAGCAGGTCCGGCTGCTCGCTCGCGGCGGCGTCCACGCGGAACTCGTACTGAGGGTAGCGGAAGCGCGGCTCCCACTCGTTCACGTTCAGCACCGTGATGTTGATCGCAGCTGTGTCGTTCTGGTAAGAAACGTGTACTTTATTGAGTAATTCTAACTAAATGGTACAACTGGGCATCATTAATAAATCAGTTATTTTCATTAATCACTAGTTCTTTGCTAAAATAATAACTTCGTTAATTGTTAAATTTTGGAAAATTTTATGGACGGGTCACCACATGTTTACACATGTTTACACATGTGGTATGTGTAAATATACAATTTTAAATCGTTACTATTTAGTGTATTGATCTACAGTTATAGCGGTAGGAATCGCGAGCTGTTCAGCGTTGGCCACGGCGATCATTAGCCATAATGTGTCGGTGGGATCTAAAAGAACATTTCGAGGCCTACGTCTGCGTTGGTGGATTACGGAAGAGACATAGTCAGTGGCCAAGCCCAGAAAAATATTAGGTTGATGAAGAGCGACGATGCAAGGAGCGGTGTGGTAGGTACTCACGGAGACGCCGTCGGTGACCATGACCTGGTAGTGGTAGCTGTCCCGCGTCTCGTAGTCGAGCGCACGCCGCAGCAGCACCTCGCCCGCGCTGTTGATCGCGAACTTCTCCAGGAAGCTTCGCTCGGACACGTAGAACTGCAAGGGGCTCTGGGGAGAGTAAACTTGCTGTAGCTGACTGATACCCTGGACGCAGCAGGGTAGGTATTCAAACTGATTAGTAATCAATTTATGTATTACCCTAATACTTAATTTGACAGTAAGACAAACATGACATAGAAATTCGTATTGTTAGCCAAATAGTACCAGCTTAAACCAGAATTACGGATTTCTTGTGGCCTAAGTGGGTTTGAAGAGATATTGTTCAGAGAGCCAGACTTTTAGTTACAATTTTTTCACGACCAGAATTAATTCGTTATCTCAGCAAGTATGTAGGTATGAGAGAGCTGGAGCAAACTAGTACCCAAAAATGGAAGATGTTCACAGGCATCAGGTATGTGCCAGCTGGTGCCAGCAAAGTGTCCGGGCGTCGTACTGGCGGCGACACGTACCTGTCGCGCGAGGTGCGGCGGGTCGGTGTGCAGCGTGGCGAGCACGTGTCCGGGCGGCGCGTCCTCGGGCACGGCGGCGTCGTACTGGCGGCGACACGTACCTGTCGCGCGAGGTGCGGCGGGTCGGTGTGCAGCGTGGCGAGCACGTGTCCGGGCGGCGCGTCCTCGGGCACGGCGGCGTCGTACTGGCGGCGACACGTACCTGTCGCGCGAGGTGCGGCGGGTCGGTGTGCAGCGTGGCGAGCACGTGTCCGGGCGGCGCGTCCTCGGGCACGGCGGCGTCGTACTGGCGGCGCGTGAACCGGACCGGAGCCACGCTCGCCGCCGTCGGCAGCCGCGACAGCGACAGCGTCGCCAGTGCGTACCTGTCCGAGTTGTCCACTTGGCTAGCCTGCAAAGATGATACGACTAGTTTATATTTAATGTTAAAAATCGAGTATCAAAACTGCGATAAGCCAAATAGGTTGGAGCCTGGGGTAGCACATTTTTGGCATTTGAATTAAGGAAAAAAGCTAAAACTTGACTTTACTGATTAATGATTAACTGAACCTTACCTTGATAACTACTGTGATCGGCAGCTGGTGCTGCAGCAGCTCCTCCGTGGCGGCCACTCTGCCGGTGTCGCGCTCCACGACGATGAGGTGCCTGTAGTCGCCGGACGCCGAGTACTGGAGCGGAGCGTTGATGCCCACGTCCTGGTCCACAGCCGCGATCGGGCCAGGTGCTGTGTCTAGGATTGTACCCTGGAAAAAAAACAAAATACTGTGAATTGAGATTACTAGATATCAAAGATGGTTCCTTATGTGCCTGCTGAATTAATAAAAGGATTATCAATGCGTTTCAAAGTTAAAAAGAAGGCCTTAGTCTAAAGGAATAAATTTATCTGTAAAAATGACTTTCATGCTATCTGATGGTTATAAGTTCTATCCATTGTCCAAGAAACTTTCAAGAGTCGGCACGGCCTCAAAGAGTTACAGCGACGAAGTAATGAAAAAGATCCTGTTAATTTATCTCAATTCCCTTTATGACGGATGACCGTGAAAATTTATCTTAGAGTCCTGCTTAAATAAATTCTCCTAGTGGTTTTGCGCTTTTCGTAACCGAAACACAGGTAATTGAGGACTTTATTTGTGTCCTGCTGTTTTCATTCGAGAATGTTGGCCGTGAAACAAAAACCCCGATATACCTGCATTCAAAGTCATGTTAAATTACTTTTCGCTAGTATGTATACGCTTACCGGCTGTGCATCATCGGGGACAACTGCCGAGTAATGTTCGTGCGAGAACTTCGGGTTCTGGTCGTCGGCATCCAGCACTTCCACCGTGAGCGTGGTGTCGTTGTGCAAGGGCGGCGTGCCCTGGTCCTGCGCGCGCAGGGTCACTGTGAAGTTGCGCAACGTCTCGAAATCCAGCTGTTTCTTTAGCACCAATATACTGTCCAACTCGTTTAGAAAGCCGAAGTATTCCTGGAACAAAGTTACAGTCATATTATGAAGCTACAGAGAATTCGAAATATTTACAGCACCGGTCTGGATGAACCTCGGTCCAAAAACATACCTCCTAGCTCGGAGGAAGTATTTGCATTTTCATAATTGAACGTAAATGCATAATTGTCATTTTTAATGTAACACAGTTCCTTGCCAAGGGTATGTCAGACCTACGTTCACGTCTAGGTATCTTTAAAACATTCTGATTGTTTGATGTAAGACATATCTGATTACGTCATTATCTCGTGCTCTGATCTTCGGCACCATCCTTCGCAAACCTACTCAATAAGAGTTGTCCTCATGAGACTAAAGGAAATGATTACAGTAGCAGTTGAGATAATACACCTCCATACATACATTATCTCCCTTTTTGAAATTCCTAATGATGACTATCATTAATAGTATAGTATCCGTTAAGGCACAGTTATTTCTACCAGCTCATTGCGTTTAAAAATTGCGCAATGGCAGGTCCGGCGCAGTGCGCCCCTGACTTGCTGGCGCACTGCGCCGGCATCCCGTGGCGCATACTCACGTTGTGTTCCGGCAGGACGGAGTAGACGATGGTGGCGTGCGGGCCGGGCTGGTCGGCGTCGGTGGCGCGCGGGTGCAGCACTCGCGCGCCCAGCGCCGTCAGCTCCGACAGGCGCACGTGGTAGGGCCCGCCCACCCACGCCGGCGCGTTGTCGTTCACGTCCCACACGCGGACTGATACTGGGATTATGAAACTCTGGCGACGAAAACACAATTGTTTCTCAGGACCGATTTTTTAAATTTATATAATGGAAAGAAGGCAAATGTGCCAGAACACATCCCATTAGTTCAATGCCTGTCTCGAGATGTCACGTTTGTTAGGAGAAAGCACCTCTTAGAATATGGAAACTAAATAAATTATTGAAGCACTTGCACTTGATTTTACGGCGTTTTGACTCTGCTTATTGTGTGACTGGTCCCTCCTAAGAAATCCAATTCTTCACTGTAAATGGTCTTTTGGTAATAATGATATTTTTTCTTTCGTTCGGTTAGTCGTTGAGCAGCTAGCCGACCGCTAAAATGAGAGATCATAGGGGATAGAGTCCATAATAAAAAAAAAAGAGAGATCATAAATGACATTGAACTGTTGAGAAGTTGTTGAGTTGAGTTGTGACTGCATCGGTAAAAATTAGTGTAGAGCGTTTGTTATAAGTCTTTTTATTTTATTTTTCTTATTCTTATACATAAGACATTAATATCATAAAAGGATTTAACAAAAAAAAATTATGACATAGATGTTCTAGTTACAAATCTGTTTACACTTTCAGGCCTATGAGAACACATGCATATTGAGTATCTAATAAAAATCGGGACACCCAATGTCAGCAGCCTGGTACACGAGAACCTGCCAAAGGTAAGCGGCCTGTTACAACAACTACTGGCACATGTGAGCGGCCTGTTATGAGAGGACTAATGGCATAGGCCACAAGAGGACTACTGGCACGAGTAAGCGGTTTGTTACAAGATGACTAATGGCACAGGTAAGCACGTACCGGGTCGGTGGTGCGGCGGCGGTCGCAGCGCACGTTGACGTACACGTTGGAGGGCCCGCGCGCCTCCTCGCGGTCGAGCGGCCGCAGCAGCGTCAGGTTCTTGGTGCCGGGCGCGACGCCCACCGCCGCGCCCTGCTCCTGCAGCCGCAGGGTTATGTCGCCGCCCTCACTTGGGTCGCCATTCACGCTCAGCGTACCTGACAATGAAAGAGGGATTCATATGAGAACATATTTTCTGAGGCAAGTAACTCACTCGTGTTACTACACAGAAATAATGACGTTACCACAACTCTCAGCCCCAAGACAATATAATAAGGTTCTTAAAGAAACAGAAAAATTGTATCTCCCCTTGCGGTGCGGGAAACTAACCCACCTTCACGTATCGCGCGTGCTGTTCTTTTAAAGCACTATAAAAATAAAAAAATCGATAAAAAGGTTCGTTTTTCATATCGGTCCGACAGGGATCGAACCCGGAACCTTTGGTATAACGCCAAAGTCAGGCCCGTTCGATTCTCGGACACAGAGATCGTCGATACATACAATAAACATAGTAAGACAATGGAACAAAACTTCTGTAGTTAGGCACACGACCTTCTTTTAAATGGCTCGGAAATTATAAAACGCAACCCTTTTCGGGGAATTGCTTTACTAGCCCTCAGGTGTCATCTTTATTATGCGAAGTAAACATTCTGAACTTACCAATAATACTTCCTACGGGAGTATCTTCGCTGACGAAGAAGCTCTCCACCGCGCCGCCATTCATCAAGTAGCACCGGCTGTCCTGTATTGCTGGAATTCAATCAACATTCATATTTAAATAAAAACCTAGACTTTTTGATATCTTAGTTTCCAGAGGATTATGCTCAGTTTGAACAAACATAAACAATCTATTAATCTCTGCTCTGATTAGTAAAGCTCAAGCTCAACACCCAGACAGGAGACAATATGTATAGAAAATGTGGTTTTCCAGATTGACCCGATCGGGAATTGAAGCCGGGACCTCAGAGATAACGTGGCGCTAAAGTCCAGTTTGCTTGTGGTCGTCAATGTGTGTGATGTTGTCTGATGATTTATTTAATTTATTAAAATGACCAAAACTTAATAAGCACGTAATGACAGTAGCAAGTAGAGCAACGATCAAATAATGTAATTTGTATAAAAGGTTCATGCACACACCTAACACACAACGAGCACATTAGACTATTGTAATGGCGGTAACCCTTCCTAAGTTAATATCGGAATGGCTTCAAATCTGGAGCACTGATATCGACAGGTACACGTCGATGGTGGGCATCGAGGCCAGGGGTCACGAGCGGCCGGCACTTATCTATAGGGGGCGGGGATCAGGGCTGCTCCACTCGGCGAATTGAGCGTTTTGTGTTCCGGGACAAAATATGCCGCTTCCGATACGAGTGTCGCTTTCGCTGATTAATGTTCTTCGTTGTTATTAGGAATAAGTTGAATGTATTTTATCGGGTGTGGATTTTTATGTTTGATGTGCTCATTTTGTTGTCATCGAATGAAATTAAAAACGTATATTTGTAAACTACGAGTGCTTATAATATTAGGTACAAAATTCATGAAAATATTTTTCGAGGCATTTACAAAATATTTTGTTAGGACAGAAAAAGAGGATCTATATTACGAGTACCTTCTTTGTAGAAGAAACGTAAAAAAAGTATTGACTAATTTAGAAAACACATTTGCCATTGTATTTAAAACGAAAACTGCTAGCAATATAAATAAATGAATATAAATAAATATAGGACAACATCACATACATTGCTCTGATTCTGTGGTAAGTATTTAAAGCACTTGTGTTACAGAAATCAGAAACAACGACGGTACCACAACACCCAGACCCGAGACAATACAGAAAAGTTCGTTTCCCATATTGACCCGACCGGGGATCGAACCCGGGACCTCAGAGATGGCGCGACGCCAAAGTTCAGCACGCTCGCCTCTCGGCTACGGAGGTTGTCTATCACGAAAATACATTTTTATCTTTAATACACTAATTAATCTTAAGTAAGTACATACCTACTTTATAATTGTAAAAGATTAAATATGTTACAACGTGGTCATAGTCCTTTCACTTACTGATATAAAGTTTGATCAAAATTGTTTTGAAAGTAATCCCCATTTCATAGAATAATCTAAGATCAATTTAAGTAATCACTAAAACGAATTACCTTTAAATAACATCTGAGTTACATTAATTGGTTTACGTAGATACCTAATGTTGCTAATGCATCTCATTACAAAACGTTACAATTGAAAGTTACTCTCATAACTGCTGTAATGTATTTCAAATAGTAGTATTATTATAGTTTAAGAATTTAATTTAAAATGTGTTTCGTTTTCCAAATTGGTAAAAAAAATCTTGATATTATTAGCAATTACCTCAGCATCATTACCTAGTTGATTACCCAGTTTCTCTTCTAATGGTCTGACGTAACTAAGCAAGTATGAAATTCAATACTTGTATGATTGAAAAGTTCGAAGGAGTTTGATCGAGGTAATAGAAGTATATAATGGTCCAGTTCTGCGAATTAAGTTTTCATGTTATCAGCTCCAGTTCATTTTAATTGGGCATAACCCTTATGAGAACCACGAAAGAGATAAACTGTCTTGGAATTTCAAAATGATCAGAATAGACATACCTACAGCTAAACACAAAGAATTTCCGCTCTAGAGCTGTTCTAACATAAGTTTTTAGTTCTATGTGTCTATTCGTTCTATGGTATTAGGTTTTAGTTAATGCTCGCGTTTAATCGGGATTAAAAGTATCCTATGTATATTAATACACTTATCTAATCTGCGTAGCTTCTAAGTTTCGGCCATTTCCATTAAGTACTTTTTGCGTGACAAAGTAGCAAATGTCTACAGGCCCATACATTTAAACATGATTGAACATCAGACATGATCTGTTATAGAATAATACCTGACGCCATATTCTAAACAATTTCCCTCATAAGTCATTTTAAAAGGTGGCCCATTATAAACGATAGACCGTACTTGCGTGACGGCCTTTCCGATTTGGGCTCTCTCGAGTTGGTCTCACAAATGGCCTGTAAGCCGATTCGCCGTAATAGCTCGAAGACAAATTAGCACGGTCATTAGATAGACAAAAAAGTTTTATTGCGGCAAGCGTCCGCCGCGTGTGCACTCGACCACACACGCATGCCAATTAAGGATTCTTTACATATAATAATGATTGTTTTATATATTACTAGCTGTGCCCGCGACTTCGTTCGCGTGGACTACATCCTTTCATGGTCGGTTTTACCCCTTTCTCCCATTTGTGCCAAATTTCATATCTCTAACTTCAAAAATAAACATTTTTCCATATAAACTTTCAAAGGTAGTATTACCCCCATCCTCCCCTTATTTTCTAATAAAAAGTAGCCTATGTCCGTTCTTAAGATTCAACGTATACCTATACCAAATTTCATCAAAATCGGTTGAGAGGTTTAAGCAGGACAGCGTAACAGACAGACAGAGTTACTTTTACATTTATAATATTAGCAGGGATTGGCGTCTTTGCTACTGAGAAACTTACCAATCGATAAATAAGAATAATATTTATTTAAAACACTGCTTAGGATTCGTAACGTTTGATATGTTTGTTTGATTTTATTCTAGCATCTCTTGTGGTACGACTGCTGGTTCTAGCTTCCATCACACAAGTATTAGAATCAGTTAATGTATGCGATATTGTGCGATATTTATTTGATTTTTTTCATTAATTATTTTGAATTGAAGGCAGAAATAAAGGACTTTACGCAACCTATTTATTCTACATTCATTAGTCAAATTAAATTTATTATCTTTTATTAAAATACTCATATACCTAACAGTTGATCCAAGGGACCTTATTTGAAGCGAAAAAAATAAAATAGAACTAATAATAAATTAGATTCACTTTGACCTGTATCGATAATTTATATTGTATAAAATAACTTCTCCTTCGTAATTAAATAAAATAAAATATACCCACTTTTATGACGAACTCAATTACACGGGATGAACTACAAACTGAGCTTTTTCCCATGACCTGTGGCCCACGTAATGTTATAAAAACATCTTGTTCACCGAGGGCCATGATTACAGCACGATTTGCGGCTGCGGCGACCCATCACGGTTCGTCCTTAAGGCGGGTGTTGACTGGGGGCATTCGCGTGTAACGTTACAGCTTGGAATTAATATCAGATACACCTATATATTGTATGTGTACATTATGACGAGGAAATTACATACCTAATATTCATTCACTTTATACCAGTATTATATTCATATTATAGTTACGTTAAGTTGTTGATCTCTGGGCATATTCTTAATGCGTACGTAAGAATTGATCAGTTCTTTCTTACATTATTAATTAATTCTGAGATCAATTTTACATATAAGCAGTTCAATTTAAAAAAAATGAAATAACGCAATGAGTAGTTTAACGTTGTGATTTATTCATTATTACTTAATGCACAATAGACAAAATCCATTACGCCTTAATTAATTATTTCTAACGTGTGTTTATGTCACTATTTCTAAAAATAATATTTTCTTTACTATACAAACTTAAAAAAATATTTGAGTCTTCTACCATTTTATAATAAACCGCGAAAGGAGTACTGTCAATCTTTGCAGCGCTACCTAAAATTGAACAAAATTATGCTTGTTGTGCCATGGTTACTGTTATAAAATAATTGTATTATTACGAACTGCCTGTCGGTACCCACCTTTACGAGCGTAAATCACACACTCTAAACAAATCACGCACTTTGATATAGCACGTCAGTATATAGGTACGGTGCGCACCGTGCAATCTACGATAATTACGTGAAAGTCCACAAAAGAGTGAAATTAAATAAATAACGTCGTGATGCACCGATACGGCGACTGATACAAAGTAAAACAAAGCGTGTAATAAATACAAATTCTAATTGTGCTTTAGTGATGCGATTTTGATCTTAACATCGGAAAATGAAAGCAGTACTTGCATTTCCCGGATGGCTTCGACGATTTTCTTTCTAGAGGCCTAATTTGATGGCCGATTAAGGAAAAATATCGCGACCTTCTGGAAAGTCGATACTACCCTAAGGATAATTGTATATGCAATAAAATGTTAAAAGATTAATTGATTTAGCCTAGTAGGAGTATTGCATATATTCATGAATGGAGATTTGGTACATCATGATTTATTTGAAGTTTTTTCAACGAGATCTAAACCAAATAGTGAAATTATTGCTAGAAGACAGTACTTGGGTCAGTCCTCCTATATTTACAATAAAATAAATAAAACATTAGTAATATACCCAATGCTGTCTCACAATTGCGAGAATGCAATTACCAAATGGTTATCATCTCTGACGTATGATGAAGTTGAAAATCTTTTAATAAGAATTAGTTAAACTACACACAAATAAAATAACACTCTCTTAAACTCAGTCATAGACGGAACCTGTAAGTTGACTACTCGTACCGAACTTAAGAAACAATCAATAGGGCTTGCAAGTATCCCTCGGCTCACAATCACTTATCTATGAAAATACAAACATGAAAATAATTTAGTACTCGGACTTGCACATTGTACGCAATCGAACTCTCAACCCTCTCACTGGCAACCATTACACACGCTTACATACACACGTACACACATACACACACACACACACACACTCGCACACACACACACACAGTAT
This sequence comes from Glyphodes pyloalis, assembly GCA_037074685.1. Taxonomy (NCBI): domain Eukaryota; kingdom Metazoa; phylum Arthropoda; class Insecta; order Lepidoptera; family Crambidae; genus Glyphodes; species Glyphodes pyloalis. The sequence continues at coordinate 377,101 of JAYKKO010000030.1, read as the reverse complement.
ATGAGCATACTGTTAACACGCTATTTAGTAAAAACAGGATTGTATTTGTTCTACACTTAGTTATAGTTATTTATACTTCTTCCTGGCACCAGCCTCTTAGTGCTGGTAACCATAATGTAACTAACTTCATAATTAGATTACCTACAATATCTGTGGCTATCTGTAAGGGAAGTTGCGAGCCATTCCCAATACAAGTGTCATTAAGACTACTTACCGGGAAGACTCTGCAAAACATTGTAACGAAGATATTGGAGAAATAAAGATTTTATTATTATTTATTAAATTATTTATTTCCGACGAATCTATTCTCGATTTGTCATAAATAAGGCCAGACCATTCCACAAGTCTTCAATTATCAACCATCATTCTTGTTAATTGTGCAAGATAATTAAACTGAACTGCATTGTCTTATACATTACAAAATAAATAGAACGTTTACATGCAATTGCATTTTGCATTTTCTGAAAGTTACTTAATTTGCTTTCACTAAAATATCACAAAACATTACTCATACTAGAAATAGCTTCAAAGTTACTGCAGAAAACCCAACGTACTCGGCGCTGACAATTAAACTAAAATAATTATGCAAATGCTATGTGTAAGGGGGTGGTACATTGCCATAGGCGTAGCGAGAGCGATTTAAACGTAACATGGATTCTTAACACTTATGGACGAACATTTGTTCCAGTCAAAATATCGAATGGAATAGTCATAAATTAAAATAGATTCATTATTTTTCTTATTATATTGTTTGGGAGTTTGAAGACTACATATACATATACTCGCAACATTATCCTACAGTTTAGGTAACAATAAAAAGGGGTCTTAAATGTGTTTTCGTTACGCGAGGAACAAATGATCTAATTGGATTCGATTAGTTTCAAAAATAATCATTTGAATGAAAATAAATAATAATAATAAATAAATGCGCCAGACAACACACCAATCACCTGGTCTTAAACTAAGGTTTCCCTTGTACTATGAGTACCAGACGACGGATACTAACTGGGGGCGTCATCCCAGCACACCCAGACCCAAGACAATTTAGAAAAGTTAGTTTTTTTTCAAATTGACACGACCGGGAATCGAACCCGGGACCTTTCGCGCTTTGGTCGCCTTCCTTAGCCACTGCGCCACCGAGGTCGTCATAATTATTATGTGAATTAAACTACCGTCAAAGTTATTTTGAGTATTACAAAAGTTTGTAATTCTTATTTAAGTGAAAGATAAAATTATGAGACTAAACCACTTTCATCAAACTCAAAGCATCGAGTGATTGAAATAAATAAATAATTAAACGAAAACCTGCAAAAATTGCATAGGTTTCTACGTAGCAACTTTAACTGAACATTTTTCTACTAAGCTGGTACGCCGTACAATGAAAGTCGTTAAATTTGACACGCTCAGTAACTGTAATGTGTTGGCGGGCTAAGACATCCATTGACGAGCGGTTGTGAATGACGCAACGCGAGTCGACTGCAAGACTGCAACGGTGAGGGGCATGCGACGACGGTGTATGACCAGAAGCACCTCACTACAGACTCTTCGGACTTTGCACCTTCCTTATGTACTGGGCATAATAACTAATATCAAACTGTGTTTACTTGACGTGCGGTTGACCGTACAAACTGTACTGCAGTGAGTGGTCGGTGTCACAGTCTACATATACGCAGCTGGTTCAGTTCATGTTAGCTACTCTAAATTGTGTGCTACTTTCAATATCAAAAACAGTTCTGCCAATAGTTTTGTCTAACAACAAAATGAAAATCTTAATTTTTTTTTTTAAATAACAAGTCGAATAAAGCGTAAAACAAATTGCCTTTTCAGTTCAGCTAAAAGGCTATTTGATAAGTGAACCAGGTGCAAAAAAATAATAAAGGCAGCTACGGTGGAAGTCTACATCAGCAGTGGAGACTCACCCCGGGACCTGATCGAGAGCGCAATGGCGGCCACAGTGGCCGGTCGCGCCGAGCTCGTCACGGCTGCACAGTTACATGGATTGATATTGAGTACAGAGAAATATTTCAGTGGGATATTTCGTCAATTTTAAGAAATTAGTACATTATTTTACAACCAAAATACATCATTATACAAAATATGAAATTTAAACCTTTTAAGCAAATCATTTGTTTTGAATGGTTCTGAATGACCCGGCATAATATTGATAAGTCATTTAATGGCCAAACTTATTTACTGAACCTAAAAATGTATTGCATCTTATTGCACATGGTTTAGTACCTATTTAGTAGAAGAAGTGTGTAAACGAAGATGATTGAGCCGTTAACCACATTAATTCATTCAATAGTAACTGTTGAACGCTGTCCATTTGTAGACTGTGGCGTTCAAGGAATGGACGGCGGTTTGTAAGAGGGTGGCGCTCACCCCGCGCTGGTCACTGACACCAGTGCATACTGATTGTACTTATGTGTTTATTAATAACTGAATAATAATAGGCTACAATAAATTACGTTGGAAAATACTTTGGCCATTTTTGATGAGTGACTAAAATATACCTGTTCTTGACTACGCACGACGACTCAAGAAAATAAACCTACTGTTTGTTAAAAGTCTCTTAATTCCAATATTGGAAGTCGCCATTACAATTCAAAAGAAATTGATACTGAAAGTACCTAAAGTCAGTCAAAAAAATGATATAATATCTGAAATGCATGAGTATGTCCGTTCTAGATCGGCTTATATACAATTTATTAATTAATTTTAATTACTCGTCTTTTTTATCAACTGTATGTACCTATACTACACCTATTGCAATAACCCTACACCTTTTATAGTATATATGTAAAGCTAAAAACTGTAGTGTAGTAGAATGAAATGTAGAGTAAAACTTGTTTAATTGTTAAACTACAGATTGCTGAATAATACAGAAATTAAACGTTTGATTAATGTCCCCTTTGTAAAATAGACCATGATGTAAAATCTGAAAAAAAAAAAATGTTTCTCTTGTTACACTATTATGTCAGATTTGAAAGTTGTGAATTATTTCATGAGCAGAAATGAAACGAATGTGAAAGTCGATGTAAGTAAAGAAGTAGGATACGACTGATCATTATGTATTGGATCTTGAGACACTGTAATTTACCCGAATCAATCCATTACCGCTATCCACTCACAAACTTTTACCTCCTTTTGTTTATTTAATGTCGATAATCATAGAACACGATGATATAAACCATCGAAAGTGCATGAACGCAATTGAACTCAAACTACAAAATCATTAATAGCCTGATTCTAAGTTCTATAATAATATTCTATAATAGAAAGGGAGATTACATTGCATGTGTCATCCGTCGAATTCGTAAATACAAAAGCAGATTACTAGTTATCTGCTTCTTTATATTATTTTGGGTAGATGTTGCCCGTGGCTGCGTTATTTACTATTTTATCTTTACATCTACATATAGGATTATCTAAGGTAGATTAAAAAAACATTTGCAAATTGTAAGTATTATAAGCAAATAATTGTTATATTGGAAACAAAGGCAAATAACTAGGCTTAAATGGGTTTGTATCTTTAAAATATAGCCCTGAGACTTGAGTTACATATTTTTTATTACAATATATTAAGGTTTATTGTAATGTAGTCTAAGACAAAAAAAAACAATTAAATACTAGATAGTATTTACAATTATTAAAAGGTTTGCCTTTTAATATTAATTAACAAAACAATACTCTGCAGCGACAGCTACATCTCGTAGCGTGGCCGTCTACGACCGTACTAAAGATATCAACGTCTCCGTCTCAATTTTCCAATTTGCATTGAAGATCTTATCGGCTCCGTTCATAATACCAGCTCCGAAGTTTCCACCAGGTGCGCAGAGACAAGCGGCCGGAAGACGGTCTCGCAATAAATCCCCCCCCCGCACTTCCGGCTGATTTGAAATTCAAAATGGCCGCGGGTTGGCAGCCGCGATGTGGGGCGGCGGCCACTTTCAATTTCGCGGTGACCACTGACAGGGTAAAGTGACTATTTATCCTCTGGTTTAACCTACTTACTGGCCTGTGGTGCCTTGAGGATAGAGAGTCTTCATTAGATATGGAAAAAGACATGGTGACCCGATTTTGGTGCGGGCCAGGTCGTTCGAACTACTCAAGATGGCGTCTTAACATATTTTGCATCGCTCTATTATTACATACGATATTTACTCGTAATACATACGGCGATAAACGTCAACGTCTTTTTTTTTAATAAGCTTCAAAAAATAAGGTTGTTAGTTTGACTTGAATGTTTTTATTTATTTATATATGTACCTATATACATCTCGCGTTTGGCTGAACAGATTTTTAGAAGAACATTTGTCACATTTAAATGGCTTATATTAGGTATATAAGATATTTTTAGTATTTCTTTTGAAGACGGTTTTTTAAATAAAATTATTATCCTATGGTCAGATAAGCCTCGCATGTCACAGTGTCCACATTGCAATAGTTTCTGTCACTCTATACAAGTATCTATATTAGGCATTAGTTAGATGCACTTTATTCTAGCAGGTACTACATAAATATTTGATGACTGTTGAGGGAATTTGGACAGGTGGCGTCGATAAATCAGTAGGGGGACCGTGCATCAGTAGTTAGTCATCCGAGCAATCGTTCTAACACAGACAGTTATCGAAAGCTTGGTGATCGACGCGGAACGAGAAGGGGAGTTATAACGAAATGATCTGCTTAACACAATTTAGATGATAATACGAGATAATTTTATGCGTAAAAGTATTATCACGGTCAGTTGGCAGCTATTGTGTGTTGACGAGTTCATGCATTATCGTTATTTACCTGCGGAATAGGTTGAATGTGCAACATTTTTTTTGTTATGAGCAACTAAGTTTTTTTTAACAAAGGCCAATCGGATAATGTCACGAGAGAATCGATATACGTAATTTCAAGGTTTTTGGTAATCAATAGCTTTCTATTGATTCAGTGGAGGTTAATGATCCAGATTAAACTCTTTTCTAGGCACAATCAGGTCTTTAGTAAGTTGTCCACGAGGACAAGTTGTTTGTTCGTCTACATTACAGATATATCAATCACGGATCTATAAGATTTTGTTAGGTTAAATAATTACGTAATAACTAAGCCAGACCCTTGAGTAGGGTTTGAATAAATTAATAACCGACTTGGTATTATATGGATATCTCAATTTTTACGAGCGAACCACTGCGTGGCTACACTTGGTTTCTTTTGATAAGTATAGTGAACCATACAAATCAATATCATAATTACATACTAAAATATATTAAATCGATATACATTAAAAAAGAGAAACTTTTTAAGATTGTAATCCATACAATCTTAAAAAGTTTCTCTTTTTTTTATATCCTATGTTTATTATCCTTTCCCATAAAAACTATTGCCCGAATTTAGATGAAATTTGGTACATGCAAAGAGAAATGAGATACTTGATTAACTTATACGATACTTTTATCCCGCAAAAAAGTCGTTCCACTTTCCTAACTGAAATGAAATCCCGTAAAACATTTAAATCGCGCCAATAATCGGCGACGTCACTTTTAGGATTAGGGTCATTGACGTAGTTTTAAATCCTCGTGACTTACATTAATTAAGGTCACTTACAGTTGTAAAAGATTGAAATAGGTACAAGAATTGGTATACGGTTTGTGTGTCCTGTTCTTGGTTAAAACGTGTAGGTTCAACTAAGTAAGAGTCATGGAGACTGATTTATATAACACTGGGTATGATGGGGCTGGCATGCACCTAATTTATCACTACATAGTATAAAACAAAATCGCTTATTCTGTCCCTATATCCCTTTGTACCCTTAAATCTTTAAAACTACGCAACGGATTTTGATGCGGTTTTTTCAATAGATAGAGTGATTCAGGGGAAAGGTTTTTATTTGCAATAAATAATAGAAAAACCAATATTTCTAAGTATTTACATTACATCCATGCGAAGCCGGGACGGGTTTGCTAGTGAGCCAATAAATTGTATTGGATTAAAAGACACTGGATGTGGATTTATCAAATAATAAGAATTTTCCAGGTGTAATGACATCATTAGGATTGTAAATACAATACAAATTGAGTTACAAGTAAAAACATCTGGAATCTGGAAAAGTAGCACTGTAAGAAAATTTCAACTAGGGCTGGAGCCCAAGCAATTACATGTTTAGTCTACTGACAAACAGTTTATACCTTTGTTGAATTATTATTTACATCTGAATTATTCTTTTGATAGAGATAAATATAACAAAATTATAACTCGATTGTTTGTAATTCATATGTTAATCTGGTATCTAATTTATCTTTTTTCCAAATTTCATTTAAATCTATTAAATCGTTTTGAATACCAAATATACAGCCATTCATTTTCAAACATTTCACGTTTCTCATATTAAAACGAGATTTATTCTCTTACTTTTAAAATTGATAAAAGAGTCATTGGGATATTTATCTCAGAAACATACATCGTTAACGGCTACTACGGCGGACCTTTGTAAAATCTTAACACAATTTCTGTACAAATGATTCTAATTCTTATTGTGAGCGGTGTTATTAACCTTATTATGACGGCAGGTAAGTGTCGTGAAAGCGCAGGCCGCTGCCCCGCGAGGACTTCCTTCGCCAACGGCCGTGCATAATTGCAGCAACCGCAACTGACCCGCGGTTATGCTAAATGCTTTCATGTCGATCATTCGGCTCGGGACTAATTGTGCACTCTGAGGACGGCGTTACATTGAGCGCGTTATGTCTTAATGCTATGCGTAATGTAACTGGAAGTACACTAGCTAAAAGTACTTGTTTCACACTAGCGGCCGCGGCTCGCACGCGTGCTAACCCGGTTTTTCCACATTTTTTTTTATATTGCACTTCAAGATTGACCTCATGTTATGTGGTAATGAGGTCCTAGCTTAAGGGTGACAAGTACAGCATAATAAATCTGTTACTGGACTTGTCGCCCTTACCTTGAAGGCTTGACCCCTGCTACTAATGTAGCACCCCCCAGTAGCTCTGGAAACCTTACTCACACGCATGAACACAATAACACAGAAGTGATTGTTGTTTGGCTGCGGTCTTCTGTAAGGTGGAGGTATTTCACCAGTCGGACTGCTCCAGTTCGAGCGATAAATCGCTATGTCCTACCTCTCTTCTTTTCCGCTGATTTGTTGCTCCCAGTGCGTGATATTATATATAGTCCATTTATTGAGCCTTCCTCAATAAATGGACTATCCACCACAAAAATTATTATAGACTCAAAATAACAATACAGAGGGCTTTCTCATATCTAAAACATTCATATCTAAAAATGATGTGTTTGGGAAATTCTTACTTACTGAATTTGGTACAGCTAAAGGTAACTGACCTATATCAATAGTTGTACAGACACACACTAATGGAAATGGAATAAAAATTAACTGTAGAGGTACCTAAGTTTTGGAGGTTAGTAAAAAATGAAGTAAAATTGTCTAGGTCTGATTTATTTTCCTAACTGAATAGCGATGATGACTGCGGAGCCTTATCATCTTCACCGAACTTTTGGGGTAAGTCCTGAAGACTCACGCCCTTTCTGGGACTGACATTAGTCGTATAAACAGTTTTTTAGTGAGAGCAATATAAACGTTTTATAAGCATTTTTCATTACCACAGAAGAAGTAATTTGCCGTCATCTTCTTCTAGCGGCAGTTATGCTACAACTATGATCAACGGCTTTTCACAACATGAAAGAGTTCCTCGCTAAATGTAAACCCACTCACTCCCTCTGGTGTGAGTCTAAGGCTCTAAAAACGTTCTTAGCAAGTTCAATCCACGAAGGCGCTCGCCACTACTTTTGATCTTGATGCAGTTTTTGCTAAGCCTCAGTTAGTCCGTGACATTCTATCAATTTATCTTGAGTATGTGTGCACCCATTGCTAATTAATACCTATGCCATATAGAGTACTAGCTGTGCCCGCGACTTCGTTCGCGTGGACTACATCCTTTCATGGTCGGTTTTACCCCTTTCTCTATTTTAATCCAAGTTTTGAGCTACATTTGTGCCAAATTTCATATCTCTAACTTCAAAAATAAACATTTTTCCATATAAACTTCCAAGGTGGTCCCCCTCCCCCCCTTATTTTCTAATAAAAAGTAGCCTATGTCCGTTCTTGAGATTCAACGTATACCTAAGTTTAAGCAGGAAAGCGTAACAGACACACAGACAGACAGACAGACAGACAGACAGACAGACAGACAGAGTTACTTTCGCATTTATAATATTAGTAGGGATGGGACGGGATCTTCTTGGATTCAACTATCTACACCACTAAACCTACCGCAGGAGCAAATTATGTGCTGTTACATTATCTTATAAAGATTGAACTTAAAGATTGGTAAAATTGTATCACCGCGCTTCTTCTTTCTTGTATTCTCTAACAATTTGTGTCAAATCATCGTCGCGGAGAAAGGCGCTTAGATCGGATATCAATTTATCCAATTACAGACCATTGGCGCACTTGTCTCCGATCCAGTCCAGTGGTGGGCACTTATTACCATTCGTTGTGTAACCGCGAGATGTTATCATCTACTTACCGTAATTATCCATGCACTGATCAATCCCGCAGCGGACGCTGTCTTGACAGATTGGAGTTAATCGGTTAAACCATATTGCGAGGGAAAGTTATTTTGATTTAGTTACTGTTACTGGTTATCTTTAGGTATCGTTATAAGGCACCAGGCCTTTATGTAAGCCGGTAAACAAGTTCTAATAATTACTCGCATCTGATCCGGAAATATGCGCTTTGGTCAATAATCTCTTATCAAGTAGTTTTGAATACGTAACATGTACTGCCTGTCTCTTTAGCGAAGTGGTACCAGGTTTGGGCTCCAGGACTCCAAAGGTAGTGTGTTCAAATTTCGTTGGAAAAACTTGCACTGCGTGAGATTTGATTAGGACGTTACGGACTTGTCACCTGATTATCAAATATGAACTGAACACCCCGTGCTTTGAGAGGCATGATCCAAATCTGATTTTCTAAAGAGTTCGACGGCAAACACTACAAGGCGGAGCTTTGTTTTAAAAATCCGTTGCATAATATATTAATAACCTGGGAATCGAAACCAGAAAGATACCAGAGATATTGAGGCTTTGTTGAATCTATTTTCTACTAGTGACTCCGAGCGTTACCTACCGGGCCTTATATGTTAAGATAGTTTAACAACTTAGGTTTGTTGCTTTAATAAGGGTGCCTATTTTTGTGTTTAAAATATAATAAGCCATAAAATAAGCCGCACGAATACCTCGGTAGCTATACCTAACAGTGAGAGAATTTTGCAAATAAGCTCAGTTGCAATCAGCAAACTAAGAAACAATCTAATAATTCCTTTTCCTACGAAAAGTGTAAGTGTATGTGTACTGATTTTAATTTAAAAGTTTGCAAATTTATGGCAATAAAGAACTTTTAAAATAAAAAATCAACTTATATGTTGTCACTCATCTAAATGACAATATTTTGTAGATTATGTAGATGTGAAGTAGATGAAATATAGAATAGTAAAATAAGACCGACACGTTTATTATGGTGTTGTTCTAGTTCCAATGAGAATAATGTTGTATGACGCGTCAGGCGTTGGTAATTTTGATATGACTGATGATGTCACCGCGTAGTTAAATTCTTAAGTATCGGCTGATATGTTTTAGTGTAGTAATAAGTGTATCGTACGGTAGCAGGACTAGCAGGCGCTCGCGCAGGCAGGAAGCACGCACCGCGGCGCGCGACCCCTCGCCTCACTTGACGCACAATAGCGCACAGGTCTTAAGGATAGCGACGCGCGCCATCACAACTACGTGTCGCGACGATTTAAGAAATTCGCTCTTGTATGTATTTACCACACGGTGTACGTGTAGCTTTTATAAAGATGCATCTATACGGCAGATGATCAAACATCAAACACAATTTTTTTTAGATTACCAAATATAAAATACCATTTTTTTGGTTTATCATGTAAACTATATTTCACTAAGATACATTGCGTCAAAATAAAGTGTGACGTTATCAATTTGCACAGTTTTTACGACTTTGTGTCGTTAACACGGGGTATGTTCGTCTATTGAACTTTGATGCGCTTTATCATCATAATATTTTTTCGTTGTTCTTTGTGCATTTTGATGTCCTAGGTAAGCAATTGTTTTTTTGTAAGGGTAGTAATTTATCGATTATGTGTCCAAAACGGCAAAAAACAAACGTTACAAACAAATTTTTTGATTTTCAATAAAAAACCAAAGTTGATAAGTCAATATCTTTAAACTAGAGAACAAATAAAAGCGTTTATTATTGTTCAACTTTCTCATACTTCATCACTTCTGTGTTGAAAGTAAGAAATTTACACAAACGATTAAAAATGAAAGTGTGAACGAATACGAACTCGTAGTAAATAGCCACTTTACGCTCTGACTTAAATTTTCTCTCCACGGATAACTAATACAACTAATAACTAACTTCGATACGTTATACTCACAACTGAGGCGTGAGAAGTTCATTAAACATGCCAAATTGTAGTGGACTTTCAAACGCGTTGTAATTTTCTACTTATTAAGATTTTATTAGTACCTATTATTCCTCTGAGATATGAAATAGATTTTTTAAAGAGGAAGCACGTGTTTATCTATACACTAGCGGTCCCGGCGAACTTCGTTTCGCCTTAAGATAATTTTTCCCGCTTTCCTGTTGAAATTGTTCAAATTTTACCAAGGATCCCTAATTTTGTAGCCTATGTCAAATTGGAAGAATTTAGCATTCTATTGGTGAAATATTTTTTTAAATCGGCCCAGTACTTTTTGAGCCTATTCATTACAAACATACAAACATACAAAAATAGGTACAAATCTTTCCTCTTTTTAATATTAGTATAGATATAAGTAAATAAAATTGGAGATTCTGTTTGTAATATAAAAATAACCGCTTTTTAATACATGCATATGAATATATGTGTATACGGTAAAATCTTTTTTTTTATTGTATTCTGTAGTCCACGCAAACGAAGTCGCGGGTACAGCTAATAAGGTATCATATTTTTTTAAGTTGATAAATTTTCTTCCTTTCTTTCTTTCAGTGGACGTCCTGCTACTAAAATTATGATGATAACGATGATAAAATTATGAAATGAATACGTCTATTTTGCTCTGGCTTATTATTTCAAAATAAATTAACTAAATCGCTAAGAAATATTTTCAACCTCTAACAAAAGATTTTGCAAATTATTACAAGGTTCAAATGAGGTTCAAAAGAGCTGTTACAAAACGTTTCCGCTCCACATAGTCTGAGAGTAATTAATGTAAACAATGCTCCCAAACGGACGACCCATCAACACCATGCAAATCTATTGGACTTGCCCTGAATGTGTCGGCAACATCAGATGCGGGGCAATAGTTATCAGATCAGAAAAGTCGGAGCGTTCGGTGAGAAATTGAATTCGGTTTTAATTAACATTTAAATTAAGGTTTTTTTTCATATTTCACTTCAACATTGTCCTCATCCCACCTGATGTTAAGTGGTAATGAGGTCCTAGCTTAAGGACGACTAGTACAGCATAATAACCCCTGCTACTAATGTAGCACAACCCCAGGAGCTCTGGAAACCTTACTCACACGCAGGAATACAACAATACAGAAGTGATTGTTATTTGGCTGCGGTCTTCTGTAAGCTGGAGGTATTTCACCAATCGGGCTGCCCTACCTCTCTTATTTTTTTAATTATTAATGAATATTGGACTAACATTAATTAAAAAAATCAACCCGATTGAAAGTGCGGGTTAAAGCTGGTAATATCTCGTGTCACATTTTAGGCTACAGATAATATTTGTAATTTCATAAAAAAATTCCGATGCTTACTAAAACTCCAAAAATGTAACTCAAGTTGTACAATGGGCTTCGCTCGGATAGATAAACAATTATTCACTTAGTAATTAAATTTATGTTCACTCATCGCTGTAGCGGACATTACTGAATCTAATCTATTAGCGTTGCATTGTGCAAACAAAATATAGATTTCAATTAAAAAGAAACTATCAGATTGATTAATTCCGAGTTCATTTGTCGGATGCAACCAATGGTGAGGAAATGTCTCGAGACGAAACCAAGATGTACACTTTCAATATTTCACAGATAGAACCCAGATCTATCCGTTAAATATAGTAGGTAAGTTATCTTTTTTTACTGTTATTTTTTACAATGTAATATACGTCACTGAAAAACGGTTAATTTTATATTTTGTAAGTATTTTAAAAGTGCTAGTATTGAGGTACATTCATGATGCATGGAAATGTGGTAGATAATTGGAAGGACTGGAACCATATCTACCACAAAGAACCAAGCACCATACTTATTTCCAATAGTAAATCTTCTAAATTAAACATTCACAAGCTTTTATTTTAACATAGGTAAGTTATTGTAAATACAAAGATCAAAACAGTTTCCTGTATTCTCATATTCTACGGTAATAAATAACAAGGTAGTTTAAAAGCAACACAATTCGTCACTAAACAAACAATGAGCTAATAACTTGTCCCTTATCTCGTCGTAATTAATTTAATTAAGCGTTAGTCGGAAGTGCTAATAACAAATTGGCGAAGACACGGGAACAATGCGTTTCCGACATGCGCCTGCGCATCCGACACGCTCGCCGGACCTTTAGGGCGGAGGTCTCTTGTCAAGGACCCTATAGGTACGCACGTTCATCTCACAAATTGTCTATATGAACTTACCGGATACTTTTTTAGTTTACGGCAAAATGTTATGCCGCGACCAGAGGCGGATCCTTTAGGCAAACTATTACGGTCGGCATATAATTGCGTACATATGCTACCGAATGCATACACTGGACATTCTAAATGAAAACAAATCACACATAGACATAGCATCTTTGGCTAATCACTGTGAAAAAATACATTTTGAAAGTTAGTAACCTTTGAATATCGTATCTACATAATATGCTAACAGTTATTTTATGAAGAAACGCTAACGTGCTGGATTCTTATTGCTTCTCCTCAATCAATTTATGCGGAAACATTAAAATGTTCATATTTATCGTAAGCAACGTTCAAATGTATTGAAGTCAAAATATTGAATATTTCACCATCCTTATGTTCGGGGCATTAGCTCTTGTATTGAACCGCAATCTTTTAGAGTGATGTGTAATTGTTGACCTTACTTACTATTTTATTTCAATGCCTTCATAACAAGGAAGATTTCGTTTGTGGTAATGTATTGACTACAGCCTTTGTATCAGCCATTGTTCAATTCACTCGGCGTATTTGCGGGAAGTAACAAAATATCTGCAGAATTCTTTGTTAAGGATGCCGGATCCTATTTCACTGGTTTTCTTATTTCCTTTTACAAGCGCAACTCAACCAAAACGCTTTTGAATAAAAAAAAGGGTTCTTAACGATTTTTCATTGTTAGGAACGTTTGCTATATCACTTATCACAAATGCATCTATCTTCATTGATACTGTGATAGTATTCAAATTTAATTTCATTTCAAACTAGCTCGTGACTTTATTCGAGTAATTTAGAGGCAAAGAGCAGCCTTTACAACATTTTGTATGAAACAATAAATTTTATTTGCTAGTGCGGCATAATGCACTATAAAATCTAGCCATAATGTTAAGGTAGGTACTATCATATCTACCTATTCACTTCATTTCCTCTCAGCCTTTTTCCAAGTAAAAAAGTAACTAAAGAGAGGTAGGCCATAGCGATTTATCGCTCGAACTGGAGCAGCCAGACTAGTGAAATACCTCCACCTTACAGAAGACCGCATCCAAATAACAATCACTCCGGTGTTGTTGTGTTCCTGCGTGTGAGTAAAGTTTCCAGAGCTCCTGGGGGATGCTACATTAGTAGCAGGGGTCAAGCCTTCAAGGTAAGGGCGACAAGTCGAGTAACAGATTCATTATGCTGTATATTTCACCCTTAAGCTAGGACCTCATTACCACTTAACATCAGGTGGGATGAGGTCAATCTTGAAGTGCAATATAAAAAAAATAACTTCATGGATATCCAAATCCAAAAAAATTGTTGCGTTTCTAAGTCTCACACTATGCACTTATTACTGTTTCTTTGATTTCTATGAGCACTTTGAATATTCGTAGACCCGCGTGCGCATCACCGAAAGCTAGCGGCCAGTAATCAGCTCCGCTTGCGACTTAGTTAGCATTTCATAAGTTTTAGCGTACCGTGTCTAAGTATATTTGCCGATGGTGTATTATCGGCGCTGTTACGATACTTCCCGTTTCGCCACAGCTGTCGCCAATCTCGTCACGTCGTAGCCCGGCTAAATCGAAGGAAGTGCCGCCAACCGCGACGGGTCAAAGTGGACTAATAAACCTTTACCGCATTCTCTTGTTTTGCCCTGACTTCACAGTTGTATGCCGTTGACCTGATATTTGTGTAAAAACAGGCTACATCTAAACAAAATATGTTTTTACCGCTGTGTAAAGTATACAAAATTCAAATCTTATAAACCAAATCAAGACCCAACTGGTGAAATACCTCCACCTTACAGAAGACCGCAGCCAAATCACAATCACTACTGTGTTGTGGTTTTCCTGTGTGTGAGTAAGGTTTCTAGGGCTCTTGGGGGGGGGGGTGCTACATTAGTAGCAGGGGTCAAGCCTTCAAGGTAAGGGCGACAAGTCCAGTAACAGCTTTATTATGCTGTACTTGTCACCCTTAACTTTGAGGCTAGGACCTCATTACTACTTAACATCAGGTGGGATGAGGTCAATCTTGAAGTGCAATATAAAAAAAAGATACCAACGATTCAGAACTTTTAATTACCGAGATGATATTGTCATGACATTCAACACAAAGGAAGTTGAACTAATTGGCACCAAGTCATATGGAAAAATAATGTAATTTGTCAACTGTTAACTCAAAACTATTTTTCAAACATTGAAAAACAAAACCTAGGATTAAAAACGTGCAGTAGGTCCTTACGTGCAATGTGCAAATAGTCATAAACACGTTTGCTCTTTCCAAATTACCCAAGATACAGTCCATAGCATCTCAGTCGACGCATTTTTGACTTTGCACAGTCCTTTTGATGTGGGCATTAAAACAAAGATCGAACTACAAGTGTTTACTTTGATGTGCTGTAGAATGTACATTCATTCTATAATGATACCCCGTCGTCTGAATATAATCCGGTGTTGTGTCAGAGACACGGGAACTCGTCGATTACAGGTTACAGGCAGGAATCCGCAGCAATACGATTGTAGCAGTTATTAATGTAACTAAAGCAATCGGTGAAAAATAACTGAAATTGACGTATTCCGCCCTTTTTCCGTTCGCATAGAGACTCTATAATCACTGTCTTCCTGGAATATCATTCTCGATTAAGTTTTATGGTTGTTATTTATTACTATTTGCTATATCGTGTATGAAAATTTTAGTAAGTCATCAATATATCAATCTTTTTTTGATTTCTCAATGCAGGGTTAAGGCCGCCATAGTTGAAATCAACTAAAACCATAAAATTAGTTTCCCGATATCAAAAATTTAGTGGCAACGATGAATTTTACATCACCGTGGATAGATATGATTTTAATTGAATAAGTTTGACCTCTTCACTAAGCATTGGATAGAACGTCATATTTTCTTTTGCGTTTATTGATGCAATATTTATTATTTTCATTGTGTTATTTAATTAATGCCTTAATTATTTATCGCAGTGATTTCATTGCCGTGGATTCTGTGTTCAAAATTGTTTGCTGTTCCCGTTTGCTATTATTTTATATTTGCTTCTTTAATTTAACAATATGTTTTCCAGTTTTACTTAGATTAATTATTCTTATTCCTGTTGGGGAAATTATCTTCAAAGAGTGTGTAATTAATATCTCAGATCAGATTAGTATATGACGTCAAAAGTAAGTAATTTAATAGAGCACGAACTATTTAGGGTTGCACAAAAATGTAAAAAAATATCAGGAATATGCTTTTTCTTGTAAGTAATTTATATCGTGAACAAATCGCAGCGTTTGCATTAATGATAGACTTCTGTCAAGGTCTACGTAGAACTCGATTTAAGACAGAATCAAGACATAAAGTCTGCTCCTGCACGATTCAATTAAGCTTTGTTCATTAAGATTATTCATCATAATGTGTATCCCGATTTCATTTGTTACGTTCCCGAGGACAACGGTTCTCTGACGTTTATGATCCGGATTTGAGGAGCCTCATTATAACAGTGAACCCATTGCATCTGTCTGACGTCAGGAACATTTACAATGGAAACCAGAATACCAATCAGTATTGTAAGTAAAACTATGTAACAAAAGGTAGCAAAAATAAAATATGCCTAACCGTGGACTTTAAGTAAATTTAAAAACATATTGTTACGCGCCACGATTAACGTTCTTAGTAACCAGCGCCATCTAGTGTGGAAAGGCGGGACTACAGAGAGTCGAGACGCGTACGCCAGAATTTACTAGAACAATGACCTTGACCGAGCGCACGGCCGTTCAAGGCCGCACTGCGCGCGAATGTTCCGGATGTTTCTGCGTTGGAAGGTTCGGGAACGGCCGCGGCAATATAAAAGGCCGGGATTCACCGCGACCGGGACAGTATTGAATTAGCGATACAAGTGATTACTTCGAAAGCGATTTTGAAGTGCGACTTGGGAGCGATTGTTGTTTTAATTAGTGCGTTTTAAGGTTGTAATTAGTGGCGTTCAATTAAAGTGTGACTTTTGGTAATTTTTATCGGCTGTTTTTATTGTCACGAACCCGAAGCTCGTAACAATTGGTGTCAGAAGTGGGATTTAAATTATGCCGGTTTTACCTAAGGACGACACGGAGGGTATCCGTACCCGGAGTCAACGCCAACAGGAGACGGACCAGAGACGTTTTGGTGGAGCTTTGCCGCAGGAATCGGAGAGCCAGTTATTAACCACGGAGGCCGGCCCGTCCACAGCAACACCAGCAGCATCGGCAGCACCAGACCTTGCTGCTCTGATGATGATGCTGCAGGAGCAGTCTCGCCGACAGGAGGAACAGGCTCGCCGCCAGGAGGAACAGGCTCGCCGCCAGGAGGAACAGGCTCGCCGCCAGGAGGAACAGGCTCGTCGATTGGAAGAACAGCTTCAGCGGGACAAGGAGGAACAGGCTCGCCGCCAGGAGGAACAGGCTCGCCGCCAGGAGGAACAGGCTCGTCGATTGGAAGAACAGCTTCAGCGGGACAAGG
The DNA here is from genome assembly GCA_037074685.1 of Glyphodes pyloalis. Lineage (NCBI taxonomy): Eukaryota > Metazoa > Arthropoda > Insecta > Lepidoptera > Crambidae > Glyphodes > Glyphodes pyloalis. The sequence goes on along the minus strand of JAYKKO010000030.1, from coordinate 359,906 downwards.
AGGAACAGGCTCGCGGCCAGGAGGAACAGGCTCGCCGCCAAGAAGAGCAGATGCTTCTTTTGAAGGACCTTCACGCTACCTTCGGGAAAGACATAAAGGAGGTGAAGGATAAGGTCGCTCAACATGACAACCGCCTGCTGGAAGCTGAAATCCGGATCGACCAAGTCAATAATCGGGTTGACTACGTAGTGGCTGATGTGAAGAAGACCGTGATGGCAGACGTTAAGAAAACGCTGGATTGTCTTAAACTTGGAGAAGCTATCGCAGCTCCCGTAGCTACAACACCTTCGCTACGTGGATTTAAAGTGCCACCGTTTGACGGAACTTCTTCCTGGTCGGCCTACAAAATCCAGTTTGAGGCAGTCATGAAAGCGAACGGCTGGGATAAAAATCAGGCCATGACTGCCCTCACCCTAGGCCTTCGTGACCAGGCCTTATCTGTCTTGGAAGCTCTCGGTAAGGAAGTGACTTACGAGCAGCTACTTGAGGCATTGGAGGCTCGATATGGCGACGCTCACTTGGAACACGTGTTTCGCGCACAGCTTAAGGACCGCGTGCAACGCAGCAGCGAAAACTTGCAGCAGTGGGCCCTTGAAGTGGAGAAGCTGGTGCGTAAAGCTTACCAGTCCGTACCAGCGCTTATTGATGGGAACCTGGTGCAGGCGTTCATCGACGGCATCCGCGATATTGAAGTTAGAGCTGCTGTGAGGCTCGGGCACCATGGGACGCTTAAGGACGCCTTGGCCCATGCACTGGAGGTGGAAGCTGTGCGGCAGGATCATCGTTCCCATCGCATTAGGGAGGTTGCAGCGGCTACAGTTCGCGACCGCAATAAAGGATACAGCCCTAGGTGCTACGGCTGTGGGGAGAAGGGCCACCTTCGATCCAGTTGCCCTAAGCGAACTGCAGAAGGAGAAGATGGCAGTGCAGCTAAGAGCACCGCTCAGCGTCAGCAGCAGGGAAACGAGTAATAGCCAGGACTGCGGGGCGGGTGCTGGCTGAGGTTCAAAGAGCCCCAAGGGTTTCGATCAAACAAACCCAAGACGGGAACAGCCTAGTCATCCATGGCGAGGTAAACGGAACGCCGTGTAAGCTGACTATAGACACTGGAGCCTCTCGCACGGTTGTTAGTTCCCAAATTATGAGACGGTCCCTTGGGGACTCTGCATACAACCGAGAACACATTAATTTGGTGACAGCCACCGGTCAGCGCATACCCGTCCATGGAGAGAAGAAGATGGGGCTGAAGCTAGGCAACAGAATCTACCTGCATAGTGTCATTGTGGCGGAAATAATGGACGATTGCATCCTGGGCCTTGACTTTATGAGGAAGAATAGTTGCGAAATTGACGTCAAGCAAGGTGTTCTGAAATGTGGACAAGAGGAACTTTTCGTGGAAGGCGCGTTACCAGGGAATGTATACAGCCTTAAAAAGATTGTTCTTTCGCCGAGATCTGAAACGATTGTGCCGGTTAGTCTTCCTCGGAATCCTGGGCAAACTCAACGTTGTGTACTTGTGGAAAGGGTAGAAAATGACCTTCCATGGAAAGTGGCACGCACTTTGGTTAGAGCCACCGACATCTCAGGGGTACGTGTGCTGAACCTTTGTGACCAGGAACAGGTTATAGAAAAAGGCACACTAGTTGGTACTTGCGAGGAAGTGGATTGGTTGCGTCGATGCCAACATCAATCGACCGGGACCGTCAGCAAAGACACACAAACGAGAGTGACCACACTTTTAGAAGACTGCCGCAGCGCTCTGTCCCAAAACGAAATGGTCAAGGCGAAACAAATGTTGCTCAAGTATGCCAACGTTTTCTCGTCAAACGATGCTGACATCGGAAGGACTGGCTTAGTTCAACACAAAATTAACACAGGAGAAGAATTGCCTATCCGTCAGCGGCCAAGGAGATTGCCCGTAGCACGTGAAAAGGACGTGGAAACCATGATTGAGGGAATGGTGAAGGATGGTGTTATTGAACCTTCATCTAGTCCATGGTGTTCACCTGTAGTGCTGGTAAGAAAGAAAGACGGTAGCATGAGGTTTTGTGTTGACTATCGTCGTCTGAACGACGTTACGAAGAAAGACAGCTATCCTTTGCCAAGAATTGATGACACGCTAGACATGCTTACTGGAGTAAAGTGGTTTAGCACGCTAGATTTAAAAAGTGGTTACTGGCAAGTTGAAATTGATCCTAAAGACAAGGAGAAGACTGCATTCTCGACAGGAAAGGGTCTGTGGCAATTCAAAGTCATGCCGTTTGGATTGTGCAACGCTCCGGCAACGTTTGAAAGGTTGATGGAACTTGTACTTACCGGTCTGATTGGCGATGCCTGTCTAGTCTACTTGGATGACATAATCATCGTAGGCCGTACGTTTGAAGAACATCTTCTAAATCTGGAACGCGTGCTCATGAAGATCCAGAGTGCCAACCTCAAGTTAAGCCCGAAGAAGTGTTCACTATTCAAACGGCAAGTTAGCTTTTTGGGATATGTAGTGTCTGAAGAAGGTATCAGCACGGATCCAGAGAAAATCGCTGCTGTAAAGGATTGGCCAATTCCAAAAGACAAGACGCAGGTCAGAGCATTCCTTGGTTTGTGTTCCTACTATCGGCGTTTTGTTAAGAACTTTGCAGATATAGCAAAACCCCTGCATAAGCTAACGGAGGAGAAGCGACATTTCTGCTGGGATGGAAGTTGTGACATCGCATTCCAGGAGCTAAAGGACCGTCTGTGCAAAACACCTATTTTGGGATACCCTGATGTGAGTAAGGAATTCATAGTTGACACAGACGCAAGTGACATAGGACTTGGCGGTGTATTATCCCAGCGGAATGGCGATCAAGAAATTGTGATAGCTTACTTCAGCAAGTCTTTGTCGAAACCTGAAAGGAACTATTGTGTTACGAGACGAGAACTGCTTGCTGTGGTAAAGTCGTTGCAGCACTTTAGCAAATATCTTCTGGGGCGGAAATTCCACATACGAACTGACCATGCTGCACTGAAATGGCTTTTACAGTTCAAGAATCCGGAAGGACAAGTTGCGAGATGGATTGAATTACTGCAGGAATACGACTTTGTGGTGGAACATCGCAGCGGAAAATCTCATGGTAACGCAGATGCATTGTCAAGAAGACCTTGTCCTGAAGACTGCAAGCATTGTACCAGGCAAGAAAGTAAAGAAGTTGTTCCTGTGAGGATGCTCAAGACAGACCTTAGCAACGAGTGGAAGGAAAGCCTACAACGTGCACAGCAGGAGGATGCGGACATCAAGCCGATTCTAGAGTGGATGAAGGCCGGAGTTCCTAAGCCTAGGTGGAGCGACGTCTCAGCGATGAGTTCGATCACAAAGAGCTATTGGGCCCAATGGGACAGCTTGGTGATTCAGGATGGAGTTCTGTGCCGTAGATGGGAAAATGCTCGTGGAGACAGCTGTCATCTGCAAATGGTTGTCCCCAAAGGTCAAGTACCGGATGTTCTACAGCTGTACCATAATGGTTGTTCAGGAGGTCATCTGGGAGTAAAACGGACACTACTAAAGATACGAGAACGGTTCTACTGGGTCTACTGTCGGGACGATGTCGAGGACTGGTGTCGCAAATGTACAAGTTGTGCGGCTGTAAAGGGACCTCAGACTCGTAGTAGAGGTGCATTGAAGCTGTACAATGTGGGCGCACCATGGGAGAGGATAGCCCTTGACGTTGCGGGGCCGTTCCCGGAAAGTGAAAGTGGTAACAAATATTTCATGGTTGTGATGGATTACTTCACTAAGTGGCCGGAAGTCTTCGCCATTCCAAATCAAGAGGCCTCGACAGTTGCTGATAAGTTAGTTTATGAAGTCTTCTGTCGTTTTGGAGTTCCCTTGGAAATCCACAGTGATCAAGGAAGGAATTTTGAGTCCCAAATATTCCAGGAAACTTGTCGAGTTATGGGAACTCATAAAACAAGAACAACTTCTTACCACCCACAGTCGGATGGAATGGTGGAACGATTTAATCAGACACTAGAGAGGTACTTGGCAAAAGTTGTGGAAAATCGGCAACGAGATTGGGACAAGCACATACAACCATTTTTGCTGTCATATCGTAGCGCTGTTCACGAAAGTACATCGGTAACACCAGCGTTCGCAAACTTTGGAAGAGAACTACGACTGCCTGCAGACATGATCACCGGAATACCACCTGATTCCCCATGCAGTATAACAGATTATGCAAATAACTTACGGAACAAGATGAATGACATTTGTGAGCACGTGAGACAATCGGGCCAGCAAATGTCTGAAAGAATGAAAACCCGCTATGACCGCAAAATGAACAGTAAAGAGTTTGACGAAGGTTCACTAGTGTGGTTGCACAATCCAATCCGCAGCAAGGGGAAATCTCCTAAGCTTCAGGCGAAATGGGAAGGGCCGTATCGAATTGTGACTAAGATCAATGACGTAACCTACCGGATACAAAAAGGTGCGAGGGGTACTCCTAAGATCGTCCATGTGGATCGATTGGCGCGTTATTATGGAGCCGAAAATGCTCGGGACGAGCATGTCTTAGGAGGGGGCAGTGTTACGCGCCACGATTAACGTTCTTAGTAACCAGCGCCATCTAGTGTGGAAAGGCGGGACTACAGAAAGTCGAGACGCGTACGCCAGAATTTACTAGAACAATGACCTTGACCGAGCGCACGGCCGTTCAAGGCCGCACTGCGCGCGAATGTTCCGGATGTTTCTGCGTTGGAAGGTTCGGGAACGGCCGCGGCAATATAAAAGGCCGGGATTCACCGCGACCGGGACAGTATTGAATTAGCGATACAAGTGATTACTTCGAAAGCGATTTTGAAGTGCGACTTGGGAGCGATTGTTGTTTTAATTAGTGCGTTTTAAGGTTGTAATTAGTGGCGTTCAATTAAAGTGTGACTTTTGGTAATTTTTATCGGCTGTTTTTATTGTCACGAACCCGAAGCTCGTAACAATATGATAAGGACAAAAACTATATAGCTCAGACGAGGAGCTCTTGCGACTGAAGTAAAATCATAGAGCTTGTTCTTATTGGCCTATAGTTAAGTAGGTACTTGGTTGCAAATATGATGCTCAATTAAAACAAAGTACTCAACAGTAGCAACAATTTAGTTTCTTTGTAAGGTAATTGTGAATGTAACTCCAGCACCATAAGACGCCCTGTAAGGTCAGCAGGCTGCATAGTGCACGGGTCGCGTGCTCGCCTGCGTCGGGTTCGCGCCCGGCCACTCACCCTGATTACGTTTATCAATAACAGCGGCCGAGCTGCTTTGCATTCGCTTTATTGCGACTTGCCCTACTTTTACGTTGTTGACAGTTTTTGCTGTAAGGAGTTACAGCTTTGGTTTGTGCAGGATATTGAACTCGCTTTGTAGGTTTTTGCCAATTCATCACACATACAAATTATATTTGTTAGAATACTCTGTGGTGTGTAGGTGCATTTCACTATCCGACTATTCGATGTCGTTCTTCTGTAAGCCAAACAATATCTTCCAAATATCATAACAATGGTAAGGAGTAACCGATAAGGGTTGCATTAAAAACCAAGCTTCATACTAAGGCTGTGGAAGAGAGGACTTACCTATCCTCCGTAGACGGTGGGTCCAAAAACTACATTCAGGTATATCCGATAGAGGTGGAATAGGTGTATACCTCTATATACATGCCATACTGACCGAGAAAGCCAAACAGCTCATCTGGACCACTGCAGAGATCGGAAACGTCAGTTCAATGCATTCAAGGACCCACTATAAACCCAGAGCGGTTGGAACTTGGATGGTCATTTGATGATCAGGCATGAGGGCTCGAGTAACATTTTACGGGGTCGCTTTGAGGCAAGGGTGGTGACAGAACCTGGTGATCCCAATTCTACCATAATCACACGTCTTGGACCAAACTGAGTTATAATCAGTAGAGGTCTGACATAATCTCTCTGTTCTTTCTGATGATGTAGATTTATGATGGATTTACTCCGGAAAAATAAAAAGAAAAGTAGATTATATGATGTCTATAAAATTTCTTTAAGGAAAAGAAAATTAGTGATTTTTAGGTGCAGTAAAAATTAGAAGAAGATATGTAAAATGTTGTTTCTTTAAACATTGATGGACATGATTAAATAGTGTTTTCGAACGGTACTGTAATACTCTGTCGGCAGCACGCGATGGCTGCAATTAGGAACGAGTTTATACTAAATTCTTCGAGCATTCCTAGAAGGCAACAATTCAATGTATTCGCCTTCGAAGAATTCTTGACCCGTTTGAGCGATTTTGATAAGAAGGCTAACAACAAAATCTAAATTGTTTTCAAATAACTATACTTTGTCTTCATTTCTTGGTTACAACACCGTTAAAAATAAACTCGCATTTCTTTTAATTTGACTAGATATTACTTTTACAAGAACAGAAACCACTATGCAGTTTCTGGAAGGATGTGTCTAGGGCAAATGACAAACCTATTGTCAGAGGACTTTAAGCCTCCAAAGGGCTCTGAATTAGCTAACATCGAGATACGAGTATTAGTCAAATTTCGCTAATCATATTAGCATTATTTTGTGTGAATAATGACTTGAATGGTCCAATAGTTTTAGTTCTGGAATGAACCTAATCTGGGGGTCCTTGTTGCGATTTCTGGGTCGAGCATAGAGCATAGAGATAAGAGCATTTTTCTTATTTTTCGCACACAGTTCAGGCTTGTTTGTAATCTCCAAACTGCATTTGGAAAGCATGGTTTACGCATTGTGATAAAGATGACTAGATTTCAATGAGGACATTAATAGCCTGATACTTTACTTTAAAAGACTTTAGTTATGCTCAAACTGATCATTTTACATTTTTATTTTTATTTGAACTGATCAACAGAACATTCAATATGTATTGTTAGTGTTTACTAGACGCAATGTACAGTCAAAAGCACGTCAAAATACGCTTTAGACTCTGTACTACCCTTATGCAGTGAGCATAAGAACGAATACCGAGCTGCAAGTTTTCGCCTTGATGTATTGTTGGCCGAATTTTCCTGGTTCCGTCATAGGTCAGATTAATTTAGGAGATATGGTTTCCCTGATAGATAATTAAGCATAAGGGACTGAACGCCTTGCTTTTAAGTAGAGCGTTTCTAGATTGACCCCCATCTCGCATGACACGCGCTGCATTGTCACGCGACAGTCGCCGCATTGGTGCAACGTGCGTTACCCACTGCCATCAGTACCAACGATACATTCCGGCTATTAGGCGGACAATTACCTCGTATGCCAAAAGATATGACGTTACGTTCTTGCTACATGACACGGATCATTGCCCAAAACATTAAGACGTATGCTACGTTAACGCATGTTGACTTGACACGCGATGCGTCCGACTGGAGACAAGGTAGTCGCCTTAATTGCTGCCTTAATTAATATTTTGGAACTATTATCGGAATTAATTAAATCCTTAATTGGTTTTTATCCTTATCTTGGTAAACGCATCAAGTGCCGATGTATAAACGAGACTTGGGCCGCCTAGTACGTCTTTTCTTCTTCCTTCTAGCACGCGCCGAACTCGGTGAGGCAGTGTGGCTAAGATAGTAGGTCCCAGGAAAGGTCCTAATTTCAAAATCAGGGTATCATTGAACCGCACTGGATCTTAATCAAGTTTAAAACTTAAGAAAGTATTGAATTGCTTACGTTAACTGGTATTGGTAATACTGTTACTATTCGAATCGCAGAAAAATTGTTCAGAAATTGATTTAATTAATAGCTAGCTTTAATTACAGAGATATGACTGTTACAACGTAGACAGATTTCGCAAGATTGTGCGTAACGACGAAAAGAAAAAACGTTTTCATAGCGTGCAGTTCATTCAGTATTTAAAAGGAAACACTAAATCTACTGAATTGCAATATCGCATTTATATATTTCATTGCACATTTTTATCATTGACCTATCGTGTATCGGAACAGATTGGGACCCCGTTTTATATTTAACGTTGTTGAGAATTACATGCACCACGAAAGTGAATAAAGTGGTTAATAGGAGAATTATATTAGATGCGGTTTCTGTCGTAAACGGCTCGAGTACTGTGTCTGCTCTGATAATTTCTAAATGGGCAAATTGTTACACTTATAAGAATGGGTATCAAGCACGAAATGGAATACTATGGTTGGCTCTAGTCGTTTCAGACGAACCAGTGAAACTCTTGCTTGATCGGATGTCCTATTGTTGAAGGATCCTTAACGGCTTTACAATTAAGGAAGTCTTATTGTTTTTAAGTAGTATGTCGTGTAATTTGTATGAAATGATCATATGACCGTTTGGTGTAACAAATCCGTCGTGTAAGTGATTGAAAAAAAAAATGAATACATTGTGTAGGTCTAACTCTAATATATCAGCAGAGGCCGAGTGATTTTATGAAGCCTCGATATTGGACTAACCAAAACAAATATTTTTTTCTTTTCAAACTAGTAGTTTCTGAAATTAACGCATTCAAACTTACAAACTCTGGGCTGTATGAGTATGAATTTACCAAACCTTAATTACGGAGTAAACAAAGCAAAGAAACACGTGCTTGATTTATACCGCAAATAATGTCTAATGCCTAGTTCTAATATTTCACGATTCATAATGTGGCAAAAATGACTATCCGTTTTTCTACAACCGACTACGAGTCGTTAATTATAATTTTAAATATACCTTCCATATCAGCTGTCATCAGTCGTCCGTCAGTAATTTAGCTAACGACTCGTATAATTTATTACTATCAGTAATTAGAACGGATCGTTTTTAAAAAAATTGGAACCGGGCTTAAATGGCCAACTCGTAAAGTAGTATAAGTATGAGTTACCTTGAGCGTGAAGGGTGGTCGTGAGAGCCAGCAGCAGAGCCGCGGTGGCGAGCGGCGTGGCGGCCATGCTGCCGCTACCGCTTCGGCCGCATGCCGCGAGGAGACCAGCCGCTACCTGCAACAACACACACTCTCTTCAAATACAACTTCCTCCGAAGCCGAGAGGCGAGCGCGTGCCGGACTTTAGCGTCGCGCCATCTCTGAGGTTTCGGGTTCGATCCCGGGTCAGGTCAATATGAGAAACGAATTTTTCTGTATTGTCCCGGGTCTGGGTGTTGTGGTACCGTCGCTGTTTCTGATTTCTGTAACACAAATGCTTTAGCTACTTACCACAGAATCAGAGCAATGTATGTGATGTTGTCTAATATTTCTAAATGTACCTACTTTTTTAATGTACCTACAACAATATCACACTGCCACTGAGTAAAAGGGAAGATAATCTCTCCACGCAGTCCCTGTATAAATGCAGTATAAATCTGATATCATCAGCTTCTCTAGTGATAGGGCGATCTTCATACATTACGTTTGCTGATTTTTGCCTAGCCTCCTTGCTCAATGGCCATTTAGTTCTGCAGCAAAGTGTGCCGCGGAGCTAGGTATATACCTACTGTACCTATTACCTATATATACCTTCATTTTCTCTTTTGTTTGTACATATAATATAGCAGTATTGCAGTAAAATCATTTTGGAACTCAAGGAGCGTTCTGAACGGGCGAAGAATCTTATAATAACAGGTATAGCCGAAATAAATGATAAAAACTACAAAACTCGGAGCAATCACGACATTGAAAAGTTTTTGAACATATCCACGTCGGTAATTGGGGATTGTACTAAACCAAACAAATCGATGCGTCTGGGCAAATATGTTCCAGGGAAGGACCGGCCTTTGAAGATATGTTTTGATAATGATGTGACACCCAAATTTCTACTCAAAAACAAAGCGAAATTCCCAGAGAACATTAGAATTTACTATGATCAAACTCCAGCGCAAAAAAGATATCTTCAAACCATCAAGAGTGAGTTAGAAAAACGCCTTGAAAACGGTGAAACAGATTTGATTATTAAACATATAAAAGGAACACCTCAAATCGTAAAGGATAAAAACATCAAAAAAAACTGATTCCCGCTGCCACAAAATGCCATGTGAATAATTCTAAGTTATGTCATTATTTAGTTAATAAATATGAAGATCTGGCGCTCACACCTTCGTCGCTCCGAATTTTCTATACAAATCTACGAAGTATTCGAAATAACAGTAAAATCGATGAAATAAGGTGCATTATAAAGGCGATACCCAAGACTACTCACTTTTTAGTATTTACGGAAACATGGATCGTCTCTGAAGAAGATGCTAAGCTGTATCAAATTCCTAACTACACACACATATATAACTACAGAAAGAATAGCAAAGGTGGTGGCGTATCCATTTATATTCATAACACAATAGAATTTAATTTAACAGAAGATGTCATTGATAGCGAGAACCACTATTTATGGATTTATATAAAAAAACTGTCACTCAATATCGGAGTTATATACAAACCTGTTGGAGTTTCTGAAATCCACCATTTCCTCGAGATTTATTCAGCTCAATTAGAACAGCGAAAGAGAACTATTGTCTGTGGGGACTTTAACATAGATCTGCTAAGAAAAGATAAATACGTCCTCGAATACCTGGATAGGATAAAAGAAAGTGGATACAAAATTTTGAATAAAGTTGACCCCATGTATTGCACGCGAGAAACTAGTACAACTAAAACAATAATAGATCATGTGAGTACAAACATAAACAACCATTCTTTCAATTTGTCAATTATAGAATCGTCCCTATCAGATCACAAACAACTGTACCTTGAAATTGGGAAGCTGGCCCCACAATTGAATGAAAAACTCAAATATGTAGCTCTGGATTACGATAAATTATACGGAAATTCATTAAAATCATTAAACAGTGTTGAAGATGACTACTGTAGCTTAGAAAAACATATTTTACAAAACATTGACAGTGCCAAGTTAATGAAAACCAAAGTACTTAATCCACCGCAAAAAGACTGGGTCAATAAAGATATTTTAAATAAAATTCACTTGAGGAATCACTTGTGGAAAGAAACTAAAAGGAGCCCTACAGATGAAAACACAAAACAATTATATGAAAATGAGCGAGAAAAAGTACAAAGCATGATCAAGAACACTAAGAAAAAATATTACTACACATTATTTCATGAAACATATAATCAACCCAAAAAAATGTGGGAAATTATTAATACCCTTGCCGTAAATAAAGTAAAAAAAAGCTGTGCTCCCCCAAGTCTAGAATTGAATTCAGGATTGGTGACTGATGGCATAGAAATTTGCAATATGTTTAACTCCTTTTTCTCGTCAGTTGGTCCAGACCTAGGAAATAAAATACCGCATAAATATCACACTAACACCGAAAATGTCTTCATGTATGGTCACAACTACTCTCATGATATAACTTTAAGTGAACTTAATCCTTGTAGTACGGACGAAATAAAAAAGGTTATAGACAACTTAGATACTAATACGAGTTCTGGGTTGGATGGAATATCCACAAAAGCGATTAAATGCCTAAAGGATCTCATTGCTGAAAAATTAGCTGTTTCTATCAATAAATGTTTTGAAGCCGGTACTTTCCCAGATTCACTCAAGGTGGCCAAGGTTAGTCCTATACATAAAGCTGGTTCTAGAACTGACCCAAGTAATTATAGACCGATATCGGTATTGCCCATTATATCGAAAATATTTGAGAGACTTTTGTATAACAGACTAAGCACTTATCTCACTCAAAAACAATTTTTGATCGATGAGCAATACGGTTTTCGTCCAAAGTCTAGCACTCTTACAGCGACCATAGATCTAGTTACTAAAATCAAAACTCACATAGACAAAAAAGACATTGCATTGGGTATATTTATCGATTTGAAAAAAGCATTTGACACAGTCAGTCACCAAAAGTTACTTCTAAAATTAAAAGACGCAGGAATTAGTGGTTCAGCTTTAAAGATCTTTGAGTCATATCTACACAACAGATTTCAAATTGTTAAAATCGTCAATTTTGTGGGTAGTTCTCAAAATATCTCAGTGGGTATACCTCAAGGATCCATATTGGGTCCCTTACTTTTTTTAGTATATATGAATAATATAAAAATAATTGGATTGACTGGACATCTTACATTATACGCTGACGATACGTGCTTATTTTATTTTGGTCAGTCAATCCACAAAATAATCGCGGATGCTCAAAAAGACTTGGACTTGCTCAATGAGTGGTTGTTAATGAACTTATTAACTATCAATACGAGAAAGAAATCTTACATGATCTTAACTGCTAAAATAAAGTAATTCCTGAATATGAACCTCTGAGAATAAACAATGAATTAATAAATATATCTCACCAAGAAAAATACCTAAGATTACTCATTGATGAAAAATTAACGTGGAAACCGCACATTGAGCACGTCCAATCCAAATTAACATCCTTGCTAGGCGCACTACGTAAGATAGCCCACTGCATTCCTAAAAGGATAAAACCAATTATATATAACACTTTAGTCAAATCACATCTAGAATACCTGATAGAGATTTGGGGATCTGCTGCAATATCTAACTTAAATTCCTTACAGAGGACTCAAAACAAAGTAATAAAAGTACTATTCCACTATCCTTTTCGTGCTGCTACCAAACAAATATATAAAAAAACTAAAATATTTAACCTTCATCAAATTTACACTTACAACACATGCATTTTGATAAAAAAGATCTTAACAAATACCACTAAATCAAATTTGGATTTTTTTTTAATATAAAGGTCAATAAACATAATCTGCGGAATCAAAATAAACTAACACTAATTACTCCGAGGACTAACTACGGTAAAAAGACCATATTGTATGAGGGAGCACAGCTATAAAACAGATTACCAAATAGCATGAAGAAATGTGAGAGTATAGAAGCATTTAAAAGCAAGCTTAAGGAGCATATAACTGCGAGTACCGACGACTAAAATAAAATTATTTATTAATATTTGTTATCTCATTATAAGTGAAATGTTAAATTTCTTATGAGAATAAATTCTTTAAACCTAACCTAAAATATAGATGATTTAATGTACCGTTTTTTTGCGTATGGTTTCTCCTCCATGATCTTCAATCGCTGGTTGTAGAATTTGACACATATAGAATTCAATACTTCAAAACCCACTGTAACGCTCTACAATGTAGTCGCCGAAATATTATTGCGAAGTTACAAAAAGTACCTAGTAAATACGCGGTTGAATATCCTGAACAGCCTAATATCCTTAACGGTAAAAATCAGTTCTTGTGTATGAAAAAAGCTATATGTTTATGTTCTGTTGCTGTAACTAAAATTAATTACCTACTACCAATCAATATTTCCAAATATTTAAAATGATAGGTATACTGTGCCGCTTTCCAGTACCTACATATTACTATATGGCCTACTCATATCGACTTCTGGTTTTTCAGTTTTAAGAGCTATAATATCTGTTACGAAGCGAAGGGAAAGAAAAGAAACTCAGAGTACATAGTTTAAGGAAATATAATAAAATAAAATAATAGAAATACAAACTGAAGAGAATTTTGACAGAACAGACCGAACAATAGAAAAATACTGATTCAACTTTTATAATAAAAACTATATAAAGGCTCCTACAATGGAGTCTGTAACAATATCGGTGATTGTAGTTCGGATATCTTCATTTTCCATCACGTAGATTAACATCAAGTTTCTCCCTCACACTGTGACATTAAGCGAGTTGTTAAGGACGATGTTCAAGCACAACGCTTCCATCCCCGAAGTTATCACAAACACACACACACAGTGAAAATCCCGAAGTAAAGAAATCAAAAGAATGCTTATACACTACGTACAATATCTATGTAATCCCGCATTTTCTAGATATTTATCAAATAAACACCCACAATCGTACAGTAAATCGCTTTCGCAGTGTTCTGTTCACGCTTGCTAGGTGCTAAGTATTTTATCTTGTTTATGTCTGTGAGTATTTCTATACACTATTATCTAGACAGAAGACATTAAAAATGTGTGCTTAATTATTTTGCAAACTACCTATTGAAATTCTTTTCTTTTTTCTTAGAAATCAGAGTGCTGTGGTATCGATAGTCACAATCCGACGTTTTTCGAAGTGTACCTACTATGTTTCATTGTTCTGTTTCATAGTAAATGGTGTTCAGTATTTCAAATAGAACTTGGGTTTTTTATACTTAATTTTGCCTATTGGTATTGATAAACATTGAAATAAATAAAATATTGAGTTGCAAGATTCCACCCGGATGAACATACATACGAGTAAATAAAAGCTTGTAGAAAGCTCGTTTTTCTGTGCATACTATTCGATTTTCTGTTTATTTCAAAGTTGCTGTATATCAGTCGGTGCTTCTCCTATTTATAACACTTCTGATAAGGCACAGTGGAGCGTGTGTGGCGGCCTAAGCCTGCGCAGTTAGAAAGCGTAAAAGAGCGTCAAAATCCGAGGCTTGCTCGCCGCTCGCATTTCGCTTTCTACGCAACATTTGCATATGACCATTGTTTCGCGACTATCAATCACTGTTCTATCATATTGCAACAGATCTCGTTATGATTGTATCGTGTGATCTTTGGCGATCATTTACGTCAGCTTTAAAAAAGTACTTAGCTGAGGAAGCGTTGCTGTGGCGTGGTCAATTGTCTGATCCAAGTTGAACATTTTCTCTTGCTGGTCAAACTTATGCCCGCTATATACTTTAGTCTTCATAGAAACAATTATTTAATAGAACGTGCCTTTGGTTTGTACGTATGTACCTAGATGCAAATTACACTGGTGTATGTGTCTACTTGCTGGAACATGATGTAGTTTGCTAAAAGCTCTTGAAATCGTTTGGGTGTATGTACCTAAGAGTTTTTGAAATTAACATATTTGTTATTTAAATGAAACTAAGTTACATTTAAGTATCTATCATCATATAATAGGCATAACACTACATTTCCTTTTAAACAACTACACAATAAAATATACTCTCTCACTGGTTTGAAATCCACAATTTTATACCGAGTTTTTAGCTACTTACCACAGATTCAAAGCAATGTGTAATGTTATCAAAAATATCTGATGACCACATTACATATTAGTCATACGTCTACATCCATTATTTCAACGAAACTAAAGGCTATACAGAGTAATTCATTTTCGCAGTTCACTCGATACACTCCGCCTGTATGTGGGCAGTGTATCAGGATTTGTTCAGCCAGTCAAATGTTGACGAAAGTAGGGCAGACTTCCGGTTTTGTTTCTTTGGGGTTGACGTTTAATAAATATTCCGGGAGGGGGAACGTCTCCGAGGCCTGATTTTTTTACTTTCTGTTAACTTAATCATGTAAATACTTATAATTACTAACATGCCTAAGTAGGTATCAAACTTAATAATCAGCAGAAATTAAAAAAATGTGTTGTTTAGTATATTTTAAAGAAAATACTGTTACAAAGGCATTGCGTTTCGAATGACGTTTTCTAAAGTTGACCCCAATAAAATGTATTATCACGGCCCACGTAACGGGCTATAGATATAAATTGCAAGGTTAGTTACAGAAGTTCATTACACGCTCAGATTGGTGAAAGCTTAGCGTAAAATGGACCAATTATTTCAAATGATCCATTTCTATACACAAGCGAAAAGATTTTTCGTATGTTCATGGTTTTAAAGATAGGTAGGTACAGACTCATATATCAATTAAGTAACTTAATGATATCAATGTAATTTAATTTAAATTTTAATACAATCAGCTTTGATTGCATCATTCTGTTATACCGCACTCAATCTTTGTACAGTTCAATTTTAAACCGACTTTGAAAAAGGACGTTTTATATTTGACCATAGGATTTTCGTCGTTTAAAAACAGATTTAGATGATTTTTTTTTTGTTGGAAAGTAGATATTACGACGATGGATATTATTAGGAAACCAAGAACATCAAAAAAACATCACGTTGATTTGTTCAAAAGTTTTTTCCAAAGTACAAAATTCAGAAACTACATATACATAATTCATGAACAGTTATTTTTAATTTGTTCATCACTACATAGAATAAATCAAAGTTTCTTTTCCTGTATGTCCCTATATGTATAAGCTTAGATTTTTAAAATAATGCAACGGATTGTTATGTGATTCTTTTTTTAGATAGAATGATATATGAGGAAGGTTATATTTTTTCTCTATTATCCATACATATAAAAGCCGAAAACTTCATTTGTATTTACTTGTAGGTACCCGCGTGAAGCCGGGGCGGGTAGCTAGTTAAAGATAAAGTTTACTCAGATTACCTGTTATTGAAGTTTGTCGTTATGAGTGGACGGCGTAAAACAATATTATTGGGAAGGTCCCGTTGGGCCGGGTCACCTGCCGGCGAGCCGCTTGAGCGCTCGTCCAGGCATGGGGTCACGCACCACGGCCTTGCAACCTGACGCTAGCGCTCAGATTATTATTATTCATATACGTAATTAAGTCAAGACTTACGTGCATGTAGCAATCTCCATTAAAGCGACACATTCAGTTTTGTTAGATGTCCCTTCTAATATTATAAATACGAAAGTAACTCTGACTGTTACGCTTTCCCGTTTAAACCTCTCAACCGATTTTGATGACATTTGGTATAGGTATTAGGTATACGTTGAACCTCAAGAACAGACATAGGCTATTTTTTGTTAGAAAATAAGGAGGGGGGGGGGGGTAATACCACCTTTGAAAGTTTATATGGTAAAATGTTTATATTTTAAGTTAGAGATATGATTTGGCACAAATATAGCTCGAAATTTGGTTTAAAATTTGGACTACTATTTGTTTCAAATATACCGCCATGAAAGGATGTAGACCACGCGAACAATGTCGCGGGCACAGCTAGTTATAGGATAAAAAGCTTATCATTAGGATTTTTAAGTCCTGACTCATGAACAATTAAATAACTTGATTTGTCATTGTTTAAATAAGTAGTAGCAGTAGGTGATTACTCAGACCGCTACTTTAAATTTTGGTTTAATTTCCTAACAGAAGGTCATCAATCATGTCACTACATACGTAGGTAATATGAACTTCTCTAAGTTGTGACTAAGATAAGTATCAATTATAGGTATGCACTAGGATTGAACAGTACCTATTAGGCAGATCAATTGTTGCTTCAAGTAAGCAATTTCATCGTTGAATTCTGTTGAAATTGAAAAACTCAACTTTATCCATATCTTACTTGTTATTTACCGAGCTGTAATAGAAACTACTTCTAGTTTAGCATAACACACCGTCGTCACCAACCATGATCGTATGGTAATTCTCGTAAGGAGTGAGGTAAAGGCATGGCGTACAAAGCTCCTGCACGTAACAGTGGTTCCGAGTGAGTTGCGCGGGCGCCGGCGCGCGAAGCGCAACGCGCTCACGACGGCTCCGCACGCCACCACATGCACTATGCCATGGGTTTATGTCTGACCTCGTAACTATTTCAGATCTATTAATGCTGAATCTAAGATGTATCTTGCCTGTCTTTCTCGGTATTGTTGAACTAGCCACTGTATCGGCATAGAAAATAGAAACGTTTTTAATAATTCACTACTAAAATTGTGTTACCTAGTTGGTGTTACAAATAAAAAATTTCACATGATATAAGTAACTGATTATGAAACCTAATAATCAGTATATATCATGTGAAATTTATTTGAGAAAGTTCAAACTACATCGATATTTATGATAATATAAGTACACGAAGTACAAAATGATAATAAGAAATTTAAAAGAGTTGGTATTGTAACTGCTGCTCCAGTTCGAGCGATAAATCGCTATGCTCTGCCTCTCTTCAGTTGAATGAAACAGGCGATAAAGGTAAGCCAGTACAACCTTGCCGATTAGGAGCGGATGGCTGAAAATACGACGTATCGAAACTTATTTGTCTATTGGTTTTGAGGCATACCTGTCGCATTACAAGGGCCTGTGTCTTTAGTTCATGTTTCTGGGTTGTTATCTCAGATTGCCCCGGCTTCACAACCAGCTAAACTTCGACACCGATAGCTTATCTCCGTATCAGAGTGCGCGGTGGGTGCGCATCTGGGTGCCCCGTTGGGTGCCGCGGAGCGCAGAGGCGAGCTGTTTTTACTGGTCTAGTCCGCTAAGAACGTTGCATGTTCGAGTGCCTCTAGTAAACACACTTATTTGTTCTAATACAATAAGTCTGTACGTAAGAAACTTAAGGTACAGTCAGAATCTGTAATAGGTATTCATTGTTAACAATTGCAAAATTCTTTAGCTTACGTACTTGAACTGAACAGAACACTGTTAGCTATGTTAAAATGATGTTAAACAAGAAAACCGACCGCGTTTTTACCCTTTAGTTACGGAACCCTAAAAACGATACGAGGTAGATTTCTAGATATTTATTGAATCATCGAATCAAAAAAATATTCCAAACAAACCATAAATATTCAAGATGAATCATGGAACGAAAGTTAGATCTATACTTGTAATTTATCTACAAAGAAAGACAAAGGCAACAAAGTATTTAAAATTAGAAGATCTAACTTGAAAAAGAAAAGAAAAAACACAAATTTACTCATTCCTAACGATAATGCGCACTTTAAATTTTGTGATTTATTATAAATGCTTTGATATTTAACTTTTAATTGAATATTACTTTAACAATGGGCACACTGTTCAAAACAGATCTTATCTTATCTTAGCTGGTCGTTTTGGTTTATGAATTGAACCCACGACCCCCATACGATTCACACGACCTTGGAACGTATGTTCTCACATAATATGCCAAATCTACCTTATCTACTAATTTAGATTATGAAACATTTGTCACGTTACACGGTAACTAAAATGCCTCAATGGTCTAGAAGTTTAAGTAGGTATCTACTAATAAGTAGGTAATGATATCGGGGTCCTGGGTTCGATTCCCAGGTCGAGCAAAATATGTTTCAACATAAGAATCTTAACTCTAATAGGATGTTTATTTAAATAATAACGTTACATTAATAAGGATAACCAACCTATTTCAAATCAACATACTTAAGATATTATCTATCTATCATTTTTAAACTTTATGTACCTAACTGATCCTTGCAGTATGTAAAGATAATTGCAGAAATAGTGTTACATTTTTATTGTTGAGATACTCTCACGTGGAAAGATACCCACTTTTTACCATAGCATAGTCTAAAGCATGTAAAATTAATCACTTCGAACCCTGCTTTTTCTTTGGCTTAAGAATTTCTTAATACGGAACTTCAAGTGACGAGCTGTGAACCGTATTTGGGTACGGCGGGCCTAGAATGTGATCTAGCACTCATAACAAAACCTTGTGTGCAATCAAAGTACCTAACTGTAAGTTCAGCTTTTCTGCATAACTAATAACAAAAAGGGATCTAATTCGGAAACCACATTTTGTCTCGTTCTTGACATAAACGATTGGAAAGAGACAAAACATTGACGCTCTGAATTGGAATCGCTTGATGTTTGTGAATCATCCCCCTGTGTGCCTACTTACATACCAAAAAAACGAAATGAACAAAAAAAGTTTCGTTTTTGCAGATTAATCGAAAGTTCTGGAGATAAAACGTGGGTTTCGATTTACATAAATAACTAGCGGACGCCCGCGACTTCGTCCGCGTGGATTTCGGTTTCCATATAAACTTTCACCCCCCTTTTCATATTTTCCATTATTTCTTCACTCCTTATAGTTGCAGCGTGATGTTATATAGCCTAAAGCCTTCCTTGATAAATGGTCTATTCAACACAAAAATATTTTTTAAATTCGAACCAGTCGTTCTTGAGATTAGCGCGTTCAAACAAACAAACAAACTCTTCAGCTTTATAATATTAGTATAGATTTGTTTTTTTTAAAAAACCTTTTTTGCATTTGAAGTGAGTTGGGTAAACAAGGGAAAACCTTAGTTTGAGACAAGGTGATTGGTGTGATTGTCTGGCGGATTTATTCATTTTAATTAGAAATAAAATTTGCAATCTCTCATCTGATCTAACATTTGGTAGTACCTAAACCCTACTGAACTGATAACGATATAAATAGCAAGGCGGTGTTCAAACTTAGTCGGATAGATAATTTTTTTGGCAGTCCGTAGTATCTAATGTGGACCAATTGCCGCTCAAGCCCAGGGGGTGCAGTATATTGGCTCCTCCCAGCCTAATGGTAAGCAAGAGAGGAACCCACATCGCAATGACTACGGATTTGATATCAAAATATCTAATCCGTTAGCATCGCCATACTGGCCCGCAAGATGTTTCTTCACGCTCCTTTTGAAGGAATCCATGTCAAAGGAAGGAGGAAACACATGATCCGGCAATGAGTTCCATTTCTTTATGGTCTGGCAAAAATAAGAGTTACGAAACTTTTTTGTTCGTGATGGAATATTTTTCATGGTGAAGCGATGACATCGTTGGTCGGATCTTGTGCTTCTGTGCAGGAAAGGAGAGGGTGGGATAAGGGAAAACAGTTCCCCAGAACACTCTCCATAATAAAGCCGATAAAAGACGTCCCGAAACCTCCCAAAATCGAAATATGTCGGATCCTATGACGCATAGCATATTCTCATTATCGTAATCAACTCACTTCGAATGCGACTAAAGCGTTAAAAAATATTACCTATTGAAAAAGCACGTTTTAATTCCAAATCTTTTGATCTTTTTTTTATATTACACTTCAAGATTGACCTCATCCCACCTGATGTTAAGTGGTAATGAGGTCTTAGCTTAAGGGCGACAAGTACCTACAGCATAATAAATCTGTTACTGGACTTGTCGCCCTTACCTTGAAGGCTTGACCCCTGCTACTAATAGTATCACTCCCCAGGAGCTCTCAGGAAACCTTAGACACACGCAGGAAAACATCAACACCGAAGTGATTGTTATTTGGCTGCGGTCTTCTGTAAGGTGAAGTTATTCACCAGTCGGGCTGTTTCAGTTCGAGCGATATATCGCTATGACCTACCTCTCACAAATTTCAAAAATGAGACCTTTCATTTTTCGTTTCGTTTCTGGGAGTGGACCCCAAACTTATGATGTGTCGAATTTGACACCAAATCTCAAAATGTAACCCAATCATGTCTCGTGAAGTGGAACAAAAATTGAATAACCTGAGTTGGTGTGCAGTGAAACAGGTTGAACAGTGAGGGGTGGCGCATCGGAAGTGCGCCTCGCGCTCCCTCGCGCGCCCGCCGCTCTCGACAGGGAACTTTTTACTTACTTTAACCTTTTTTCGAGAAACAAAATATTCTAGACAGTTGTCGTCCATCCCGATGACACAAAAATTTAGTTGTGCATATTATATTTTGCCAAATAAATGAATTTAGTTAGCCTTTTAAATCAAAATTTCAAAATTTTGAAATTCAAAGTAGGTATTAAAAAACGCCAAAACATTTCATTTGAATTTATATTCAAATCTGATGTGAATCAATGAGTGTTTTTATTCTAGGGTAGTTTCAGACATAAATTGTACATAAGTAACTGATGATTAACTTAATGATACCTAATATTATATAGAAATTCAAGAGAAGAAACTATACCTACCGAAGAAAACGCTTTAGTTCTTTTCAACATCATATTTTGTTCTTACCTGTGATACGGTTGTTGGGCGCCAAGTCGCAAAGTTATGGTTTCCTCAAGAAGCACAAACCACCGAAAACCACAAAACTTAGCACTAATTTGTAAAAGTTTATCAAAGTAGCGACACCGATCACAGATAAATAAAAATTCAAAAACAAAACACACACAACGAGAGCGCAAGTAATTGCGTTCCGCGTGCTGAATTTGAAACTCGCGCCTTTTTGGAGTGGCAAGCGACTAGTGTTGGACTGGCGAGCGCCGTGTACCGAGTGCGTGGAGTGGTGGGTGGTGGCGGGTCAGCGAGCGCAAGCTGCGAGGGTGGGGCCTTCTCCACGGACCACTGCCCACCGCCACTTTGGTTACGGCTACGTGAAGCGTTCAACTCTCGAAACAAGGGGTTGTACTGCAGTCATCGATGTATTGTAACTGCACTCAACTACCACTCGCTTAGATGCCAAATTAGGTATTTTTTTTTTATTTAGCTTAATTTACACTACTTTAATACAATTACAATGTTCATAAACGACGATCATAAAGCTCCACTTTCATAATCTTTATTTATAAAAAATTGCACGGAAAATTAAAAACTTAAGAATACTATTCCCATCGTGGGTGAAAACCATTTCTATATAATTAAATAGTCGTCGATAAGGCAGGACAACGTCTGTCGGGTCAGCTTGTGCATCTTATTTATCTAGGTCACAATACGCCAAAATTTAAAAAAAAATCTGCTTCTATAGTACAATGCCAGCATTTAATTATCAAGTTATCAAGTGATAATTTCTAGTAATTTGAAAAAATGCGCTTAAGTCAGTGCTGGTGTGGGCTACCAACGACACTCCATAGATGGCGTTGTTTAGTTTGCATAATATACAATTAAAGACAAAATACATTTTGATTTATATGTACTCTTTTTAAATCATGCATTGTAAGAAATTTAACATGTTTTGTCAAAATTAAAGCAACCTAGAGTTTTAGGCATACAAAATCTGGAATCAAATCAGAGCTGCCATATTTGAGTCGATGGACGATGACCCAGAAATAAAAAAAGAACTGTCATAGACTTCTTGTTTGTGTGTCGACCTATCGAGTCAATTGCTTGTCACACGGCTTTTTGTTTTAACTTTTTGACTAAAATCTATTAAATGGTACCTAATATTTGAAAAATGCTTGATAATACTTCTGTATAATAGCAAAAAACTCATGAAGTAGGTTTCCCCGGTGGTCACGTAGCCGTAACGCAGGATGGCCGCGAGCTCAGGCCAACCCGACAAAAAACTGCAGTGCGATGTGCTGATCAAAGATGATCTAGTGCTGGGCATCAAGAAGGAGACTTTGGACGTGTCTGTGAAGCCGGAGCCGTACGAGTGCGTGGTGTGCGTGGTGCGCAGCGCCAACACATACGACATTTACGCCACCAGCACCAGTGCGTCGGGCACGGCGCTGCACCGCTTCCTGTCGCGGTTCACGAGCCACGGCCTGGGAGAGCCGATCCAGGGGCCCAGGTATATATGTAAGGGATGCTTTGACCTCATCAATGTGCTGGAACAGGCGGAGATCGAGTATACCAAGTTGAAGGAGACTTTTGAATCCATAATTAGCAAGAACCCGCTATTCGACTCCAATGCCGTGCCGCAGATCAGGCTTGATAAAGTTAAAAATGAGCTAGTGCCTGCCACTCAAGATGGCTTTGATGACTTTGAGATGGATTCTGAAGATGAGCCGCTGGCATTGGCTAAAAAGAAAAGGCGCAAACCAGAGAAGAAAAGAAAAAAACCTGCTACAGTTAAACGCAAGGCAAAAGTAAAACCAGTACTTAAAGAAGAAAGGTTAGGAATTGTATTGAATGTATTTTTGTTGAAATAAGTTTTAATTGACCCATGCAAATAGTGCTTAAATTATTATCCTTTTCAAGACTCTAGGCTTAAATAGCTGAAAATAATTTTCAGGATCCCCATTCATAACATGTTAGTTGACTAGTAGTTGTTTTAATAACCACGAACTCTTTACAGTAAAAAGTGCTTTTGTTGGGTGTAATCACTACATAGTGTAAAACAAAGTGGCTTTTTCTGTCCCTATATCCCTTTGTATGCTTAAATCTTTAAAACTACGCAACGGATTTTGATGCGGTTTTCTTGTTAGATAGAGTGATTCCAGAGGAATGTTTTTATGTGTAATAAAGAATAGAAAAGCCAATATTTCTAAGTATTTACATTACACATTACATTACATCCGTGCGAAGCCAGGGCGGGTCGCTAGTGTTTTATAAAATATATATTTTTTTCTTTCAGCTGGGAATGCAGTGAATGTGGCTTACAAGGAGAGACCGGAGGTGCAGCTGCTGAAGCTGCTCATAAGCTCTCGGTTCATGTACTTGACGATCCCAATTCTGTTCTCACTGACGTCAAGAAGGAGGATACAAGTGATGGGTAATTATAATTTATAGTATGAATGATAAATAGGTAAACTAAATGAAATTATCACTTATCAAGCACTTTGAGAAACTGGCTTGAGCCAAATTAAGTAATTTCCCACCCTTATACAATATCTGCACATGGATTTCAATTGCAAAAAAAAAGCCGTCAATACCAATACTCAATGGCTAACCACTTAAAATCAAGTCATACTATATTAGACTACCCGATTTGTGCTCAAAGCCAAGAAAAAGTGTTTGTCCAAAAGCAAATGGTTCTAATATGATCAAAAGCACGTCAGACTATACAGTTTGGCCTTTGCACCATCCTTATGTTGTGCGTATTTGAACTAATATCAAACTGCATGTGTTTGGCTTGACGTGCTGTTGTCCGTACATTGGGTAGCTATTATTAAAAACTAGAACATCAGAAATTGATACCTGAATAAATTGGAAGTTTCATTTTCCACAAATTATTATATTAAATATTATTTTCCACATATTATTTCAACATAATATTATTTTCCACAAATTATAATATTTGTAAAGAAATTTTGAATTTGTAAAAATTGTTTCAGATCTCAAAACCAATACAACAATGGCTTCGAACCAAAAGAAGAACTGGATGACTTTGTTGACGATGATGATGATGATGACGATGATAGCTCCAATTTTCTTCTGGAAGAGATAAGTAGTAGAGGAACAAAGAAAAAACTTGGTCGACCGCCGAAAAACAAAGCTGCTGTACAGAAAAAGCCTAAGAAAACTAAAGAGAGCAAAGTCTTACACAAGTGTGACCAGTGTGATGCCAAATATTCATCATTGTGTAAGAATGCACAGACAGATATATTTTTAAATGAACATTTCCAGTACTCATATAGAATATGAAATATTATTTTATAATAATTATATAGCCCTTGAAAGTTTATATGGGAAAATATTATTTTTTTAAGTTTAATATAAAACTTGGATTAAAATATGGACCCCTTTAAGTTTCGAATCTGATGAGAGGTATGCGTAAAACCAACCGTGAAAGTATGTAGTTCTCGCGAAGGAAGTACCGTACCGGGTACACCTAGTAAAGAAATGTGTCAAGTTTATTTTTTATATTACACTTCCAGATTGACCTCATCCCACCGTATATTAAGTGGTAATGAGGTCCTAGCTTAAGGGCGACAAGTACAGCATAATAAATCAGTTACTGGACTTGTCAACTTTACCTTAAAAGCCTAACACCTGCAACTAATGTAGCACCCCCCAAGAGCTCTGTAAACCTTACTCATACGCAGGAACACAACAACACAGAAGTGATTGTTATTTGGCTGTAGTTTCCTGTAAGGTGGAGATATTTCATCAGTCGGGCTGCTCCAGTCCGAGCGATAAATCGCTATGCCCTACCTCTTGCATTTGTAGAGCATTTGTTGAGTGTAATGGTTGTGTGTGTCGGCAGCGCGTCTGGAGCAGCACAAGCTGAAGCACGACGGCTCGAAGCCGCCGTACATCTGCGAGGTGTGCGGCGCGCACTACAAGCACAAGCGAGCCTGCGACATACATATAGCCTTGCATAAAGGTATATTTATTTATCATTATTAAAACTCACCACAAAGCTTTCTTCAATCATATTTTACTTTCTCCAATCAAGATTTAAATGCTTAATCATAGCCCTTATTGATTGATTAAAAATTTATTAACAATTTTAATTTATAAGAAATTTTGGTACATGACTAAACATGTATTTTTGTTCCTACAAGTTAATAATAATAATAATAATAAAGCCCTTTTATTCCGAACTATTTACAAATTTAACAATTATTAATTTCTTATAATATATCTCGCAGTTCGGCGTGCCTCCTGGCATAGGCCTCCTCCAGCACTCTCCACTGGCTTCGATCTTCTGCGACTCTGGTCCAGTATGGTCCTAGGGTTAGGCGGATATCGTCACTCCATCTTGTTTTCGGACGCCCCTTTTTTCTGGTGTCCCCTCTTGGGTACCATAAAGATATTTGTTTGCTCCATTTATTTATTTTGCAACGTAGCATATGCCCTGTCCAACTCCATTTTAGATGGTCTATGCGAGTAGTTATATCTACTATTTTTGTCTTTCTTCCTATTTCTTGATTTTGGATTCTATCACTAAGCCTGATTCCCAACATACTTCTTTCCATTGCTCTTCCTGTTTTAGCAAGTTTTTCTCTATGTTTTTCTGTTAATGTCCATGTCTCGCAGCCATATGTCATGCAGGGGAGAACACATGTGTTAAAAGTCTTTCTCTTGATATGCATGCCTAGATCTTTGTTTTTCAATATTTCTTTTAGGGACCAGTATTTTTTCCATCCACAGGCTATTCTTTTGTTTATTTCTTTGGACATGGAATCTACAGGAGATATAATTTGGCCGAGGTATACATATTCATTCACATATTCGAACTTGGTTCCGTAAACCTCAATGTCTTTTTCTAATGAGTTGGTCATTAGTTTTGTTTTATCTGCATTAATTTCTAAACCTACTTCTCTGCTTTTTTCTGCTAGGTCTTTTATCATGAGCTCTAGTTTGTTGGGGTCTTCTTCTAGCAGGACAATGTCATCTGCAAATCTCAAATGGTTGAGGCGGCTTCCGTTGATTAAAATGCCGTAGGTATCCCAGTCCAATCTTCTAAATGTGTGTTCCAGCACTGCGTTAAACAGCTTAGGAGATAATGGGTCTCCTTGTCTCACGCCTCTGTTTATTGGGAAGGGGTCTCCTTTTGATTCTAATTTAATGCTGCTTTTGCTTTCTTTGTAAATAGACTTAATTAGATCGATATAGACTTCATCCACTCCTTGTTCTTTTAAACTTAGCCAGATAAATTTGTGTTTTATACTGTCAAATGCTTTGGAGTAGTCTATAAAGCAGATGTACAATGTTTTCTGATACTCATTGTATTTTTCCACAACTTGTTTTATTGTGTGTATGTGGTCTATAGTGCTGTAGTTTTTTCTGAATCCTGCCTGTTCTATCGGTTGATTTTCGTCCAAAGTTCTTGTTACTCTTTCTAGGATTACTTTTGCGAAGACTTTATACATATTTGATATTAGACTAATTGGCCTATAGTTGCCGATGTCATCTTTATCTCCTTTCTTATGGAGGAGAATAATATGTGATTCATTCCATTGTTTCGGAATGATTCCCGTAGTTATAATATCATTGAATAATTTGGTTAGGATTGGGCATATTTCTTGTGCAGTGCCTCTAATAAGCTCGTTAGTTATGTTGTCAGGTCCTGGAGCTTTTTCTAGCTTCTGTGTCATGATGGCTTTCTGTACTTCCTGCAAGAGTATTGACGGAACTTTTTCATAACCCATATTACGATCGTTATTGGTGGTCTTGTCTTGTTCGGTGTCATTATTCGAGTAAAGGGTGCGATAGTAGTCTGTGGCAAGGCTCTGAATTTGTCTGCGGTTTGTTGCTTGTTTGGATCTGTTGCTTTTTAATTTTGGTATCCATTCCATTCCGTATTCTCTTAATTCTTTGAAAGCTTTTCTCGTACCTCCTGTTTTTTGGATTACTTCTTCTAGTTTTTTCATTCTTCTTTGTTTCCTATCCTTTCTTATGCTTTCTCGAATCTGTTTGCTCAATCTAGATATTTCGTTGCGGTTTTCTTCGGTTTTTGATTTGTCTGTTATTAGTACTTTTCTTTCTTCTAGGAGCTCTATCGTCTTCTCACTAAATTTTTTTTATCTTTGGTTACATTTATTTTCCTCAATTTTGAAAGTTGTTTGTCCATGTGGTCGTATTTTTCTGTGACACTTCTGTCCGAGTTAACCATTTCTTTTAGTGTGATGATGGTTGAAGGATCTATTTTCTCTCTATGTTGTTCTGATGTCGAATTATTTCTGATTTTACTTCTACCTCTTTTTGTTGGATGCTTTTTTAAAAGGCAGCGTACCATGCGGTGGTTTGTATTAAAATTAAAATTTTGAATAACATGTGTATCTATGAAGAACAATGGTTTATTAGTTATTATGAAATCGATTTCATTTTTATATTTGCCATCGGGTGATAGCCAGGTCCACTTGGTCTTGGGGTTTTTTTTGAAAACTGAATTTAATAATGTTAAATTATTTTGTAGTAGCAATTCAATTAGCCGATGACCATTTGCACTCCTCTTACCATAACCATGTTTGCCCATTATCAGTTGTTCGCCAGGTTCTCTGCAGCCCACCTGTGCATTAAAGTCACCCATGACTATGAGGAAGTTATTTTGGTATTTTTTTATAATGTCAGACAGAGTGTAGTAAAAGTCTTCACTTTCGCTTTCTAGAGCTAGTTCTGTGGGTGCATATGCTTGTATTATTGTCCACTTTTTCCTGTATCTGGGCATATTAATGTTGAGTATTGCTGTTCTGTCTGAAATGCCTATAAATTCTTGTATATAGCTTTTTAATGATTTTTTTTTTTTTTTATTAAAAAGCCCACTCCTCTTTGGCCCGCTGTTTCTCCTTTATGATATAAGATATAGTTGTTTCGTTCTGTTATTTTCTCGCCTAGCCTTCTCATTTCGCATATGCCCAGGATATCGAATTTTATATTTTGTAGCGCCTCTTCCAATTCGAGTAAGCTTTCCTGTGTTCGTAGAGTTCTTGTGTTGAGTGTTGCGATATTAAATGTTTCACTTCTTTTTGCTGGAGGGATTTGGTCTAGTGCTCCCGCGGAGACCACCCGTTGTGGGAGACATTTTATTTGACGTTTTTGGTTAAATCTGTTTGTTATAGCCGTTTCTGTTTGGTTCCGGATTTCTTGGGCCATAATTAGTTTTTTGAGGAATTTAGGTGGGGGTCTGGTCTTGTTTTTTCTACATATTTTAGTATGTTGGTTCTAATAGATTCATTTTTCTGTATTTTTGCGCGAGTTTGAGTTGTATTTCCGACTGAATTGTTTGAGATAGCTTTTTTCTGTGTTGTTTGCTTGGGAGAGTCTGACGGTTCTCTCCTTCTTTTTTCTCTACTATTTTCCTTCGTTTTTATCACTATGAGTTTGTCGTGTTTAAGATAAGCAATGTTACCCTTCTTTCTTTCTTCATCTACTTGAGGTTGAAGTTGTTTACGCTTTTCCAGAGTTTCTTTGGAGTAGTCCTCTTTGACATAAATATTTGGTGCGAAGTTTGACTTATTCTTGAGTACAAGATGCTTCTTCCATTGGGTTGTAAAGGAAGCCACGACTGGTCGGTTTTTGTTTTCTACCTTTTTTCCGATTCTATGCACGTTATTGATCTCATTACTGTTCATTTGCACTCCTAACTCTTCTATCGTATCTTTTATACAGTCCACTAATTCAAGCTCAGATTTTCCTATTTCCTCTAATCCAAAGAAGACGAGGTTGTTTCTTCGTTTCTCTCTATCTAGGGATTTGATTTTAAGTTCTAATTCTGATACTTTGTTTCTGAGGAATTTGTTTTCTTCAATTATTTCGCTCATTTTCTCGTCTATTGCTTCCGTAACGTTCTTGGTTACCGACTGGGTTATCAGATCGGCTTGTTTATCCAGTTTCTCGTCGATTTTTCGTAGAAGCATTTCCATATTTTTATCCATAGTTGTTTGTTATTCTGGTAAATTTCTAGTTTTATTGTGGTATCACTGCTCTGTGGGGGATTTTGAATTTCTTTGCTGGCCACACCGTTGTTAATGTCAACTAGCGTCACTGTCGCTAAGTTTTTGAAGGTTGGCAGTATGTAAGTGACGGTTCTATTTGTTTTCGCTTTTTAGGTTATGATGACGATGGTTAAGTTAAGTTTTTTTTTTTTTTTTTTTTTTTTTCTACAAGTTAGTTTACCAAAAAACACCTGACACATATATTGTCTGTTATTATCAACATAAATGTAGTGGAATGGGAAATGAAAGAAGCAAATTAGGTATAATCCAAATATATTAGCCAAATAAAATTAATTTATCACACACACGTCTTGCACATCGTCGTTCGTCGTTCAAATCTAACTCTGACATTCTCACCATTCGGATATTCATACGTACAGGCATCGCACATGCACAACGTTCGGATACATCCGCTATCCCACACTCGGCCATCCTGCAGTCATGTCTGTCCTCAGACATGCATCATCAAAAACATCCTACATTCGTAAACTCGTATACGTCTTTAACTCAAAGTAAACACAAAATTATAAACATCATAAAAAACAAAACAATCTACATCTTATAATATATACAACACGAAAACAAACACAACTTAATATAACATCATACAACTGAACATCATAATTAAAAGGATAAAAACTTCAAACTAAACATGTAACTTCCTCACACAAAATAAAAATTGAATTCCTTCGTTCTTCACATCTTAAATAACCATTAATAAAAACTTCATAGAAAAATAAAAACAAATCGTAAAACTCCTCTTTTTCCTCTTCTTATAATCCATTTTATTTACATCCTTTATTTCTAGATTCAAATTATTTCTTTTGATTTCTTTTACGCCTTTAACAAAAAAACCATTGTTCATTTTAATAATATTTTCGTCGTAGTACTTGTACTTAAAACATTCTTGGAGCAATACTAACGATATTGCCACAACTTCGTTTTCTTTAACTTGTTGGTCACTGCTATGATCTTCTTCACAGGTATTTTGTTTCGTGAGATTCAGGAGCCCAATTGTAGAGTCTAAAAGGTTTTCTGCTTTTTCTCGTGCGTCCTTTAACGAGCATGATGTTTTCTCTTGCATCACTGTCTCAACCTCCTGTTCCACGTCATCTTTTCTCGAACTTATTTCCTCAATCTCAGTATATTTCTGAAAATCTAATGAAAGTTCCAAGTTTTTGTTGACATTAATAACAACATTTTCGTTGTCATGGCAATATGTGTCAGTAGGCATATTGTCAATTTCAACCATAAATTCTTCTTTCAACCTCATTCTATCTTCTAGTATAGTAGCGCCCTCTATTGTATGTTCGTCATTTTTTACCTGATGCTCATCGTAATCACAATGCACTTTCTTCTCCTCATTATGCCTTTTATTCACAACTTCTGCGCGCCTGGTGATGTTACACCCGATTTGCGTACACTCTTTATACGTCATAGCGTCCAAATACATTTCTGCCATTTCCTGAATCTTCTCTTTGTAATGCTCCTCCTCGGTGAATTCGTCGTAAATAGCACTCTTAAACTCATCCCAACTCTCGTGTCTATCTTCTCCCCGCAACCATAACGCCGCTATTCCCGTTAGAGAGCGCCTAGCTCTAAGCAGTATTTGTCGTGAACACCATCCGAAATATTCCGCCTGATCCTCAACATCTTCCAGCCAATGGGATACAGGATACGATTTATCCCGTCCGCTGAACTCTGGTACCTGATATATAGTCAACATTTTCAACACCTTCGCTATTCGTCTTTATCTTTTTCACATTCGTCTGTATTTACTTCACAATCGTCTTTACTTTTTCATCAACATCACAATCGTCATTTCGTGAAAAATTTTTACGTCTTCAAAATTTTTCATTTCGTCGTCGTAATGGCGACCGTCGTTCCTCGTAAAATTTAAAAATTTAGAATTTTGGATGCTTTTTCATTCCCATCCCGGACGAGCCCCCAAATTTGTAGTGGAATGGGAAATGAAAGAAGCAAATTAGGTATAATCCAAATATATTAGCCAAATAAAATTAATTTATCACACACACGTCTTGCACATCGTCGTTCGTCGTTCAAATCTAACTCTGACATTCTCACCATTCGGATATTCATACGTACAGGCATCGCACATGCACAACGTTCGGATACATCCGCTATCCCACATAAATTTACTATGATTAATTGCATTCAAATTTTACGCGACGTCCCTTTTTTTTATTAAGAACGAAGTCGCGGGCACGTCTAGTTATATAGATATTTTCTTTCGCCGTTACAGGAATAAGTGATTGGAAATGTGAAGAATGTAACAAGTTATTCCCTTCAAAAGGGGCCCTGCAGAGACATAATAATATTCACACTGGAAAACTCAACTATCAGGTTTGATTCATTTTGTTGATAATACATATTACAAAGCACAAAAATCGAAGGAAAGGTTGGTAAGGTTTATGCTACTGATAGACCATTCAAATTTATTGTCACTATTTCATTTGCAATTTAATTTACTACAAATTTATTGTCCAGTGCTATTGCCGGTCTTCTAGCTCAAGGATAGATTGACGTTTGATGGCTTACGATTAAGTTCACTGGTTTCGTTAATAAATTTGAATTCGTAGACATACTCTTGCTAGTTAAAATATATCAAGTGTTCTCCTTCTATGTCAAAGTTTCATTGCTAATCAGATGTTATTATCGGTTACAGTGCGACTTATGCGGCAAATCGTTCATCCACACGTCCTCGTTCAAGATGCACAAGCTGTCCCACTCCGGCGTGAAGCCGCACGCGTGCGACGTGTGCGGCCTGGCGCTCATGACGCGCTCGCACCTCAAGCGGCACAAGCGCGTGCACAGCGGCGAGAAGCGACACGAGTGCACCGTCTGCGGGAAGCGCTTCTCCGAGAGGTGAGTCGCGAGCGAGTGATGCACAAGCTGTCCCACTCCGGCGTGAAGCCGCACGCGTGCGACGTGTGCGGCCTGGCGCTCATGACGCGCTCGCACCTCAAGCGGCACAAGCGCGTGCACAGCGGCGAGAAGCGGCACGAGTGCACCGTCTGCGGGAAGCGCTTCTCCGAGAGGTGAGTCGCGAGCGAGTGATGCACAAGCTGTCCCACTCCGGCGTGAAGCCGCACGCGTGCGACGTGTGCGGCCTGGCGCTCATGACGCGCTCGCACCTCAAGCGGCACAAGCGCGTGCACAGCGGCGAGAAGCGACACGAGTGCACCGTCTGCGGGAAGCGCTTCTCCGAGAGGTGAGTCGCGAGCGAGTGATGCACAAGCTGTCCCACTCCGGCGTGAAGCCGCACGCGTGCGACGTGTGCGGCCTGGCGCTCATGACGCGCTCGCACCTCAAGCGGCACAAGCGCGTGCACAGCGGCGAGAAGCGGCACGAGTGCACCGTCTGCGGGAAGCGCTTCTCCGAGAGGTGAGTCGCGAGCGAGTGATGCACAAGCTGTCCCACTCCGGCGTGAAGCCGCACGCGTGCGACGTGTGCGGCCTGGCGCTCATGACGCGCTCGCACCTCAAGCGGCACAAGCGCGTGCACAGCGGCGAGAAGCGGCACGAGTGCACCGTCTGCGGGAAGCGCTTCTCCGAGAGGTGAGTCGCGAGCGAGTGATGCACAAGCTGTCCCACTCCGGCGTGAAGCCGCACGCGTGCGACGTGTGCGGCCTGGCGCTCATGACGCGCTCGCACCTCAAGCGGCACAAGCGCGTGCACAGCGGCGAGAAGCGGCACGAGTGCACCGTCTGCGGGAAGCGCTTCTCCGAGAGGTGAGTCGCGAGCGAGTGATGCACAAGCTGTCCCACTCCGGCGTGAAGCCGCACGCGTGCGACGTGTGCGGCCTGGCGCTCATGACGCGCTCGCACCTCAAGCGGCACAAGCGCGTGCACAGCGGCGAGAAGCGGCACGAGTGCACCGTCTGCGGGAAGCGCTTCTCCGAGAGGTGAGTCGCGAGCGAGTGATGCACAAGCTGTCCCACTCCGGCGCTGAGTACAGTGTGCAGCTACAGAACGCAGCTGACATTCAAAATTAGTAGGTTCATCTTATCTTGATGTTAATAAACCTGTGTCCCTTGGCAGGTACAACCTGGCGGCGCACAGCAAGTCGCACGACGGCACGGGCCCGCAGGTGCTGCAGCAGCAGCCGCGGCGTCACCTCTTCCGCTGCACCTTCTGCCCCGACCGCTTCGAGCGCAGGTCTGTCGCTGCTGTACCTACTGCTGTACCGTTTGTATTGGAGTTCTTCTGCAGAGCCATTCAATTTTTACTTTATCAATGACGACCTCGGTGGCGCAGTGGCTAAGGTAGGCGACCAAAGCGCGAAAGGTCCCGGGATCGATTCCCGGTCAGGTCAATTTGGAAAACGAACTTTTCTAAATTGACTTGGGTCTGGGTGTGCTGGGATGACGCCCCCAGTTAGTGTCCGTCGTCTGGTACTCATAGTACAAGGGAAAACCTGAGACCAGATGATTGGTGTTGTTGTTTGGCGCATTTTTATTTATTATTTTTCCCTAACTGACTAATGATATATAAAAAAAATATTGGACAACATCACATGCATTGCTCTGATTCTATGGTAAGTAGTTTAAGCACTTGTGTTACAGAAATCAGAAATAACGACGGTACCACACATCATCGTTTTCCATATTGATTTGACAGGGTAGCGAACTTGGAATCTCAGAGATGGCGCGTCGCCAAAGTCCGGCCAGCTTGCCTCGCGGCTATGGATTTTTTTTAAATAAAACTTACAAATTGTCAAAATTTAGAGCGACGTTACATTTTTGTATAGTTCTTACGTAAACGAACCCCTGCGCTAATCTTTGTATCAGGTTGGTGCACAGAGCACCAACATTAATTTTTATTAATATTCATAAATAGGACAAAATACGTATTCATTGTAGTTTGAAAATCTAACTGACGGGCTAAATATTGTAATGTTGGGACCGGGAGTGATCGAAAGACGTGTTGTCAACTCGAGTATAGTTTAATGTCTCATATTACTTAGGGGTAATACTTATATACTAGATGAATACAGAGGTGAGTCACACACTACACCTCCCCTATTATTGAAAAAAAAAAGAAAAACATAAGTACTTTAGTTTTTTTTTTAAATAAAAAAGTTATGAATAATGTTAAGCAATATAAAAACATGATTTTATAGATAGATACTCTCATTATCCAAATATTATTCTACATATTGTTTAAAGTTACAAATAGTAAACATTTTTGCTCAAAAAAAAATATTGATTGAATATTACAGAACAAGACAAGTGTTGGTAAAAAAAAACCTGATTTGTTCAGAGTGCCTACAAATACACATAGAATTACAAATCTCGCAAAGTCAAAGCCTTAAAAAAACTCATTTAAATTATACTTATTTCATTATTTTCTTCCTCTCTTATTTCCTTTCTATAACATCCATATTTCTATATCTACTATTCATTTCATATCTCCTGGGGTTACTATTATAATTTGGGCTGGCCAGCCGTATTCTTATTTTCCTCATTTATACCATTATATTCCTACGGTACAGACAATTATTTATTCCACTAATCATTTTACACATTTCACAATTACTCATAGGGTCAACAGGTTTAAGATTTACCGATCTCCAACTATTTTCACGGAGCGAAACTCGTCGACACCAATGATCAAATGAAGGATCTGAGCCCTAGTCTGTACCTTCTTACTCATTTCATATTATTCCCAGTAGGATGTTATTGGGAAGTCTGCCCCACCAGTCGTTCGGTCGAACAGCGCTGTTCGACCTCACTCCTGATGGAGCAGAACTTCCCAATAACATCCTCAAGAAATTCGGGTTACAAAAATGAAAACTGGAGGACTTACCAAAGTCTGCCATTTCACGTTCACGGTACACGCACGGACCTTTTGTTTTGTTACGACAAATGGCTTCGCGACCACGATGATCATGGCAAAACGATCGCGACGTTTTTTCAATCATGCCATGATACGGACTGAGCTCCCGTGGGAAATAATGAAATCATTGCGCAACTTTAAACCAAAACGCAAACGTAAGCGCGAACACACGAACGCAAGTCAGTTTCACTGAGCGCGCGTAAATTGCTTGCGAACTACTTTTTGAAACTGCAACTTTAGCAATTTTAGCAAGCTATGATTATACTTCGAATCTCTTCAAGAATGCATCACATTTAATATTTTATGGATATTTTGAAAAAATTTATTTTCCGTAGATATTTTAAAATTATTAATATTTGAAAGATTAGTTTCAATACTAAAAATAATTTTGAAATCCGTGTTATCAATTTTGTCAAAATCGTTTGGATTTTTCGGATTACTTGGTTACAGAGAATTGTAACTTTAACAGGCACGATATTGAATCGTGTTTAAATAATATCACGAAATCGATATTATAATAGTTAATATAATGGATCAATAGTAAAAAGTAACTTCAGATAAAATACATTAATCCGTTTCAAACGTGAAACTCTTTGAGTTAGAACATTCAGATATTATTGAGTAAATAAATTGGTGTATCTTGTGAGATCAAACCCGCTATTGCTTGGGAATCATGTGCGGTGTGACACAAAACTGTATCTAATCAATCTAAATATCTTACGTGTGATTTCAAAGAAAGTATCGTTATCGTTTAGTAAATCTGACAAGCATCGCCGCTTCGCAAACCATGTATATTAAAAATATCATATTACAATTAGGTCACTTTGTGCGTCATAATTTTCAAACACACACTAATAAACCATGTATCAATAGAAAATTACAATATTGATGACTACGGATTTTTGGTGTATAAATTGAGACCTAATTTTGGAGCTAACCACAGTTCTTCAAGCAATCTAGTTTTGGTGATATCACTACCAGTTCGACGTTTCTACAGCTCCCAACATAAATCATGTAAGTGAGTATTTTTTTTAATTTTTTTTTTTTTTTTTTTACATCAGATTGTTTTTGTGTTTTCTTTTGTGTGCTCTTTACTTGATGTTGGTTGGAAGGTTTCTGAACTCAAAATTCTAAGTTCAGAAACCTTCCAACGAACAAAAAGGTTACCGAATAGTAATTACGTAGTGATAAAAATGTATGGAATTATTAGGAGCACCGCAGTGGTGAGTAGCGGAAGTACTGATATTTCCATACAAAACTATCACTACTTAAAACTACTTAATTACCGTATTTATTCGTGCTAGAGGTACAGAGCATCTTAAACTCTATGTTAACTTAGCCTAGAGTTCGAGACATTCTCAGTGTTGGAAATGCTAAGTTCCGAAATCGAATGTAAGTATTGAGAGAAGTAATATATTTTTTAAATATTGCATTAATAACATCACCTGATTATTTCTAGTGTTGTTATTATATCTAAAATATTTCTTTGTGAAACATTGGTCGTTTATTATTGTACATTGTTAAAGTTCTGTAACATTTTACAATAACAAAAGGACAAAGGAAAATATAATTAAATGGGGAAAATAGCAATAAACAATCAAATCAATCAGCTGGTTTTATACTATTGGACTTGTTTACACTTACACGGACTGTACTAAGCCAATGTAAGTGTAAACAAGTGCGAATTGGTTTAAAATTTTTGATTAGGTAAATAATATATTTTGTTTTAGACCTCTGATTATATTTGACTCCGTTTCGTGATTTAAATGCTAACTTATGGGTTTGGTACGGTACTTATTGAAAGAGCTGTACTGAAATAGACTGCGGAACTTTAGAGTTTGTCTCTTGCTGGATTAATTTCAACTCTTTGTATTAGCTAACTGTTTGCTAGTAAAGAGCAGAAACTGATGGCTTTACTAATTCTTTTGTTTATCTCTTAAGGTCGGATTCTGAATGCGGAACGTACATCGATGTCCCGAAGAAGTCGGCGAAAAGAGCGAAAACGCAAGGGGACACTGCAAGCAAAAAACGAAAATTGCAAGCGAAAGCAGGATCTTCCTTAAGGTGATTATAATTTTCTCAGGTTATTAAGAGTTATCAATTCGGTGTGGTTGTGTGATTGCGTGTGTGATGTGAGTTGCATCTAGGGACCTGTATGCGTCACTCGAAGCAGGGTAACACCCGCGCTTCTCTGAAACGACGCTTTAATGCAATACAGCGTTATACAATTTTACGAACTCTTGGTTACGGACCGAATCCGTCGCCGTGAAACGATGTTCTAGCTTTCACGTGTGTCTCCGTCCCTGGAATCCGTACGGCCAGTCCGCACGGATCTCCCGGAGACCTGTGAACCCCCTACATGCATTCAATATTTTCCGCTCGAATTATATATTGCTGTCGAGTTCCTAAAGTAACCAATTAATTTTTGTGCCGGTATCAAAACTGTTGTTATATCTATAAGATTGTCGGTAACGGTTGCTTTTAGTCAATACATACCTACTTATTATGACGCATACTTAAAAACATGTATGAACTTGTAAGAACATGTTTACACGAGCACAGACCTGTCTATCATACAAAGCCGGAAAAAGATTTACGTAGTTGCAACTAAATTATAAGATCGAAAAATGTTCGTTTGTATTTCATAATTTAAGTGAGCTTGTTTTATATAATTACAGCAAGACTTATGACGTGTTCGGCCTGGCAAGCCGTAAAGAAGAGGGAGAGACCTGCAAACCGGGATCAAAAGTCTTGCCATCCTATTTTATCAATAGGGTGGCAAACGGCAACGAGCGGCGAACAGCAGCGACCGAGGGAGGCTTCTACGTCGACCTGAAGCTGTACGCCACCAGCGACGCGCTGGACACTGACTCCGTCGACTTGTGGAAGAAGGCGCAGGTTCGAATTAAGTTCCAAACGGACGAAAATAGCGATCAGTGGCGACACCTCCACAATTTCGTACGGAGTGTAGATTTAATATTTAAAGAAGACCCTAAATTTTATAGCGGCCGCGATTAATGTATAGTCAAAAGCACGCCAGACTAAGCACTCCGGCCTTTGGTATCGTCCTTATGTCGTGCGCATAAGAACTAATATCGAACTGGCAGTGCTTACCTTGACGCGCCGTCGACCATAGGTACCATAGGTGCACATGTAAAATTAGGTAACTGTTTAACACCCACGCTATTCTTTAACATCATTTAGAACGCTTAATATATAGGTAACTTCATAATTTGCTATATAGATATTTAATATTTAACAAGAAGACCCTAAATTTTATTGTGAGCGAGAAACATTTTCGTAATACGATTTTTTAAATTGGTTTCTATGTAATACTCACACTATTATTTTACAAACTTAAGGAACCTCGACCTTAGAGGAAGAGGTGTGTCGAATTAAATTAAAAACGGATGAAATAGCTCAGTCGCGAGCACTCCATAATTTCGTACGGATTGTCGATCTGTCATTTAACGAAACGCTTTACTAAGTTTTATTTTAATTACTTTCTAAACTAGAAACATGCCGTATTGTACAGTATGTAATATTACAGTAGAGCGAAATCGGTGGATAGGACATTTGCGTAGTAATAATCATAAAAATAACAGTACCGTTCCACTGTACCAGAATGTTGAATTAATTAAATCTGCATTCAAAGGACGTATAGCAAGTTACAGAGTCATCGCTTCAAAAGAAGATACACATATATCCACAGATTTATTTTTAAAGAATATATCTGAACAAATTAAATTGTTAGTAAATCAAGCATTACAAAGACATATATGTCTAAAAGTCAATTTCGAACTTTTTTGTTCATTTATTTCCTTTAGAAGCGATGAAGAGACAATGAAATCTTTTAGCACGAAAAATTTCACTCTTCATTTTAATTATGACTTTGACGTACTATTTACCGATGCACAAAATACACTTTTAGCTAAATTTGATGAGTTTCAACGCGCAGATAGCGGTTGGATGTTCTTGTCTAATTCACATTTAGAAATTAATATTAACAAATATCAACCTCTTAGTGGATCTAGTTTCATTGAGTTACCTCAATTTATAAAAAGTAAAAAAGCATGTGTAAATATTCAAAATAAAGATGAATATTGTTTTTTGTGGTGTGTAAATGCAGCTTTGCATCCTACATCTAGACACCCCGAAAGAGTTTCATCCTATCCACATTTTCGAGGTAGTTTCAACGTAAAAAATTTAACATTTCCGGTTAGTTTTGCAGACATAGCTGTATTTGAAAAAAATAATCCTACATTAAGCATAAATGTCTATGGTCTAAAAAACGATAAACATATTATTGGACCCTTATATAAGTCTCAATCAACAGTACATAATTCCCGGCACATACATTTGTTGCTTCTTGAAAATGACACTTCATCACATTATTGTCTTATCAAAGACTTGCCTCGATTAGTGCGATCTCAAGTAACAAAACATCATGGGAAATTACATTTGTGTGAAAGTTGCTTGCTATTTTTTCGTAACTCTGATGAGCTCGCTAATCATTTATGTGGTGGAGTAGTAACTGTTTTACCGGACAAAGGCTCCGTCTTACAGTTTAAAAACTATGACAGAAAACAAGATGTACCTTTTGCTATTTATGCCGACTTTGAGGCAATGCTGATACCTGTTCAAAATAGTTCAGAAAAATCCGATAAAAATACTTTGAACTTGCAACAACATACACCTATTGCATTCGCGTATAATATCGTTTCATCGATCGATCAAAGTTACAATCGATTTGTTACTTATCGCGGGAAAGATTGCGTATCTAAATTCATTAATTTTCTTAGCAAAGATGTTATTGACATTCATAAAAGACTTATTAAAAATATGCCAATGACATTTACAGAACAAAATAAACTCGAATTTGAACAAGCGAACCGTTGTCACATATGCAATCATTTTTTATGGCGTGATAAAGTAAAAGATCATTGTCACATCACGGGACGTTACCGCGGAGCTGCTCATCGCTATTGTAATCTTCAGTACAAAATCCCAAAATTTATTCCGGTATTTTTTCACAATCTTTCTGGTTATGACTGTCACCTTTTTATCAAAGAGTTGGGTGAAACTCCTGGGAATATTAGAATATTGCCTAAAACAAAGGAAAAATATATTGCATTCACCAAATTCATTGCTATAAATGAAGATGCGTGCGTACAATTACGTTTTTTAGATTCCTTCAATTTTTTGGGAACTAGTTTAGACAAACTAGCTAAGACTATGAATGAAGAAGATTTCATTAGTTTGAGATATCATTTTCCCAAAGTTAGTCAGTTTAAATTGCTAACACGAAAAGGCATATACCCTTATGATTATATGACAAATTGGGCACGTTACAACGAAACAGTTCTGCCATCTAAGGAAAACTTTTTTAATTCAATCACCGATAGCGAGGTTTCCGAAAGTGATTATTTACATGCACAAACCGTTTGGTCAGAGTTTAATATAAAAGATTTGGGTGAATATACTGACTTGTATCTTAAAACAGATGTTCTTTTGCTGACTGACATTTTTCAAAGTTTTCGAAGAACATGCAAAAAACATTATAAACTAGATCCAGCTTTTTACATAACAGCTCCTAGTCTATCTTTTGATGCAATGTTACTAATAACCGGTATTCAACTTGAACTAATTAATGATTTAGCTATGATCCGAATGATTCAGGATGGAATCAGGGGCGGCGTGTGCATGTGTTCGCATAGATATGCTAAAGCGAACCATAAATATATGGAGGAATATGATAAAACGAAATCTGACTCATACATTGTTTATTTGGACTGTAATAATCTGTATGGATACAGCATGTGTCAACCTTTACCTTTTTCAAATTTTCGATTTTTAGATCAGAATGAAATTGCTCTGTTAGACATAGAAAGTGTCGATGAGGATGCTGAGTGGGGCTACATACTTGAAGTAGACCTTTTGTATCCTCATAGTTTACATGACAAACACAACGACTTACCATTTTGTCCCGAAAAATGTATTCCTCCCGGGGGTAATACCAAAAAGCTAATTCCTAATTTATATAATAAATACAACTATGTGATTCATTACGTTCATTTGAAAACATGTATGCAACATGGATTAATATTACGTAAAATTCATAGGGTTATTACATTTAGACAAAGTCGATATATGAAACGTTACATTGAACTTAACACACAATTACGACAAAAGGCAAAGAGTACTTTCGAGCAAGACTTTTTTAAGCTTTTAAACAACAGTGTATTCGGCAAAACATTGGAGAACACTGAAAAACGGGTAGATGTGCATTTAGTTAACCAATGGGAAGATGAAACTAATACAACAAAAAAATCAAAGCAAGCTTCGAAATTAATAGCTAGCCCTTACTTTCATAGTTCTGCAATTTTTACTAATAATCTAGTAGCAATACAAATGAGGCCTAGTCAAATAGTTTTGGATAAGCCAATTTACATAGGTTTTTCAGTTTTAGAGTTATCTAAGTGTCATATGTACGATTTCCACTATGACATCGTCAAACCTTTCTATAATGACAATGTACAGCTATGTTACACAGATACGGATTCGCTTGTTTATTTAATTAATACTAATGATTTCTATCACGACTTAAAAGAACAGTTTTTACAATATTTTGATAGCAGCAATTACGAAACAAATAATGAATATAGCATTCCTAAACTTAACAAAAAAATACCTGGATTATTTAAAGATGAGATGGGAGGAAAAATTATAACTGATTTTGTTGGATTGAGATCCAAAATGTATTGCATTAAATCAGAAAACAAAGTAACTAAAAAAGCTAAAGGAGTAAAGGCAAGCGTAGTTCGCAAATTTAAAATTAGGCACTATGAAAATGTTTTGTTCAATAAAGACATTATAACCAAAAAGAACATAGTCTTTAAATCAATCAAACATCAAATTTTTACACAAAGTGTAAACAAAGTCGCGCTCTCTAGTAATGATGACAAACGGCTTATTTGCTCTGATAATATAAGTACTAAAGCGTGGGGTAACTTCTCTATTTTTTAAATTAAAGAATTCTAAGTTGTTAAACAGTTACCTAGTTTCTAATTTAGTTTATTTTTGAATTTTTATGAAATATTCTACCTAAAGGTTGTCTAAAGACATTGCTTTCTAGCAATAAGACCGTTTAACTTGTACTATAATGTGTCTGTAAAACCAGTTTCTGTATTTTTCCTGTGTAACAGAGTGTATCTAACTATCCATCTATAATGTCAGACCCACTAACATAGTTTAAAATTTTTAAGTATTAACACAATGAATATGTGAATTAAAGTAAGTAGTAAAATAAATTTAATATAATTTTATGTATAAAATACAGGCTTTCATTTATTTCATCTTCAATAACTTACTTAACGTTTTTGATGTACCTACCTATTTTTAATTTCGCCTTAG
This sequence comes from Glyphodes pyloalis, assembly GCA_037074685.1. Taxonomy (NCBI): domain Eukaryota; kingdom Metazoa; phylum Arthropoda; class Insecta; order Lepidoptera; family Crambidae; genus Glyphodes; species Glyphodes pyloalis. Next base: position 317,132 of record JAYKKO010000030.1, on the reverse strand, counting down.
AAACCAAAAGATGTTATTGTAATATTTCTCGAATATTTTACGCAAATAGACACCTAGGCAGATATCACCTTTCAAAAGGAAATAGCTATCTACACGTGTTCCCACGCTCGCCGTTGTAGGTACCTATATAGGTCAGCCATGTGCACATTTATGTTTCGCAATCAATTGTTGATAACTTTAAATTGAGACTTCAGCGTTTTTATTACAAGGTGTGCCGACGGCTACTATTTCAGCTGACGAAGTAAAGTATGCAAAACAAGTCAAAACTAAACATTCCTTCATTTGCAATCGAGATCTCACCACATTCGTTTGTCGCCGCACTTCTCACCAACGTAAACGCAGTAAGTGTCTATTATTTTTTTTTTTAAACTTAATTTCTACTCCACTTTATTTATCGCTTGCTGTAACTTTGTGTTATTTATAAATGATTGTTTAATTTTTAAAATTATTCTAGTCTTTCATCTGTCTATTACCAAATTTCATCTATTTTCATTTAGTAGTTTTTGATCTTATGTCTTATCCGTAAATCCTTACATTTTCCAAACTTAACGTTTAAAGTAGTACCTAGTAGGTGGTTTATAAAAATAATTTTAGTTATCATGTCATCTTTTTGCCTACAGATAATGAACTTCTACAACAATTCTCCGTCCGAGGTCGTGGTGCTGGAAGACACTCCTGACTTCCCGCTTTCGCAATATGCGCAGGATCCTCTGTATGGGTTCAGCGAGCGGTTTCCGGAGTTCAGCCGCACGCGCCAACCCCAAACGCCGCCGAACTCAGTCATCGAACAGAGGGAGCAGCGCACAAAGCGAAAGCGGGAGTCACGCCACTCCAGGAAGTCTCTGGATCACTCCTACGTTCAGACAAAAGATCGTCGGAAGGGTTATCGAGTGATCCAGATCAAAGTTCTGGACTTGGACGGAGACCAGGAGACAGAAGAAAACGTGGTAATAAGTGCGCAATACGTAGTGAAAGACACTGTAGATGACATTATGGACCATACGGAAAGTTTAATTAATAAAATATCTAAAAAATTGTGTAGTGATAGTTTGTAAATAATAATGGTAATATTTTAAGTTGTAGGTTCTAATTAATTGTAGGTAATATTTAGTTTTTGTTTTAGTTTAAATTATTTTATAATTAAATTGTGTGTGTGTGTGTGTGTGTATATAGTAAGTATGGGAAAAATAAATATGTTTAAAATATTAGGCGTTTCATTTCACTAACAAAGTAATTAAAACAAAACGTTAATAATATATATCTTTTATTAGTTAGGTAGTTAGAGTTTATTATTTTTCACACTTCAAATTAGTTGCTTTCAGATTTTCCACATACCATTTCTTAATACAAATCACATTTTTTAAAGCACATTCTCTGGTATGGTGGATACAATTAAATTTATTTTCCGAACAATATTTTTTTACAAAGCAACAACAAAGTAATAAAAAACAAAAAGTTAATAATATATATCTTTTATTAGTTAGGTAGTTAGAGTTAATTATTTTTCACATTTCAAATTAGTTGCTTTCAGATTTTCCACATACCATTTCTTAATACAAATCACATTTTTTAAAGCACATTCTCTGGTATGGTGGATACAATTAAATTTATTTTCCGAACAATATTTTTTACAAAGTAACTTCAAATTACTACACCCCTTTTCTCCTACATCTATAGGATCACATAATTCACATAATTCTTTTATCCACTTCACTTTTTCATTTCCTTTAATTATAATTTTTCTATTAATTAAATACGGAATTATAATTCGCTTAAATTCACGATAATCAACATAACCTTCACTCCAATAAATTCCTCGATTTGATTCTAGCCATCTTACTCGTTTTTTTTCTTCGTTCGATAATTTGGCAAAGGAGTACGGAGGTTTGATTAGAAATGTTTGGGTATATCCTTCAGAAGCTATTGCTAGCTCTTTTATTATAAAATTATTCTTTATATCTTTAAACCCTTGAACGTCTACAACAATAGTGTCTGGATTCATGATATTTTTCTGACAATGTTCGACAAGGGCTTGTATTCCACAATACAATCGTTGAGTATTAAACAATAAGCCGACGTCAAATCGGGTATTTCCTGATCACATTCAAACTCGACACGAATGTTGACTACAGGTCCAGACTTCAAGTTATCACTTTGTCTAGAGCAATCAATAACAAAAAGCGGAGCTATTTCTTTAAACTCTTTCGCGCTAAGCAACGGCTCAGTCCGACGACCGTAATAAGACTGTTGAAATCTAGCATATTGTTCATATAATAATGCAAATTTGTTGTCAGCAAAATTTACATTTAAACTTTCATATGGATAGTAAGTTGAGTTCAAGTAAACTTTAACATCACGTAGCTGACAATGATCGAATCGACTCATATCATTGCTTGCAATATTTTTTCTGTTTGTTTGTAGACCTATAATAACAAATCTAGGTTTTTCGATTTGCGAAGATGCTTTGATAGACCACGTGTGCTTTGTTGTTTTGGGTAGCAAGGGATATTCGTATAAATCCCAATTCCGGAACACCATTTGAATCGAACGATCTCTTTCCAAGAGTTTAAGCAAGTTTACTTTTTCTCGATCAGATACTTTTACATGAGGAACACGCCAAATAATTTTCTGTATATCTATTCCATCGACTATTTCACCCGTGTTAAGTTTTAAAGCGTTTAAATTTGTATTACTCCGCAATAGTATAAGCTCATGTTTACAGTTCATTACAACTTTTTTATAGTCTTCAGCGAAACCAAGAATATTGTTTAAAGGAATAGAAACAGAAAAATTTCCGCTGTTCTCATTTTTTGTTCCATTAATATCCCAACCCCAAACTTTCGACATTCTTGATTCACTTTCGTTCATTGAAATCAGAGATTTCATAGTAGTCGTTATTCCTGCATTTTTTACTTTATCAATTTCAACTCCGTTTAATTCATAACGGATATCTTGAAACAGATAGAGCAATGGATTATTTGTAAAGTTAACACTAGATACTTTTTCTGTTGATTGGTTTTTCAAAACATTTACACTACCCTCAAGATATAAAGTGCTAGCTGATGGTAAAATGTATAGGTCTTGTTGGTTAATAGGTATGCGAATTTCATCATTCCTATTAAAACTTGTTACAAAAGGTTTGTAAGAATGAAACTCGATACCATCAATGGTGTTATCGAAGACGGGTGTGCTTGTTATATCTAGAATATTCATTTTAGTAATCCAATCAACTTCAAAAACTGTTTATTTTTCTTTGTCAACTGCCTCTTGGTTTTAGTTGTTACTTTGTTGATAGGTTTTTTACTACTGACTTTTTCAGCAGACGGTCTCACAGTTTTATTGTAATCAATCATTTTCTTCTTAGGTGGAGATATAATTGAATTTCTTCACCACGTAAATTAATGAGATTATTATTTATATCCAATATTCTTATATTTATACAGCTGATGTTATGCTGATTTACAGGAAAGTAAATTATATTTTTTGGTACCTCTATGACTCTATAACCCGGCGGCACGTTTGGAGCAAATTCATGAATTATATGACTCAATTTCCCATTAATATATGATCCACTTACTATATCACATTCTACCCGTATCACTGTTGTTGATAAAATGTTGATCGGAAGTTGTGATTCATGCAATATATTGGCTTTGAGGGTTTGAGCACTAAATCCTAACAATCTCCCTATAGAATCATCTTTTTCGAAGTTTATTTGCTTTGTACAAAATATAGAGGTCGTTAGTGTATTGTTATTGCACTTCAATTGAAGACTAGCATTTTGTATTCTTCTTTGTAAATAATCACTTATATCTTGAAGCTCATAAGTTCCTTCAGGTATTACTATGGCCTCATTATGTCCATAGTAAAATTTATTATTTTTTTTATCAATGTTTGGTATGGAGTTAAACGTAGACAAACATAAAAGGGCACACTCATAATCACCCTCTAGTTGTAAGGTCGGTAAATAGTTCGTTGACAAGATGGATGTATTACCCGTTACTGACAGTGTGAATGACATTTTGGTAATGATTAGAATTAAAACAAAATTACTTATTTTATATTCCAAAAATGCATAAGGTATTTTAAACACAAATGACCACAATTGACTGTATTAAAATTTTGGTACCTATTATAATTATAAAAAATGTTTTTATTTTTTAAATATTTTACTAATTCCAAAGGTGGTTTTAAATCACCAAAACTATCAAAATATTCACAATATTTATTTAACTTAACATAGGCTACCCAATGGCTTCCCGATTTATCTGAATTATCTAAATTCACTATCCCACATTCCATACTTCTTGCTTTTTTAGGCATTTGATTTTTCATAAAAACACCTCGAAAGAATGGTATGTTCGTTGAAAACTTTAAAATATCTATATTAGTAAGAGCCCGTTTGGGTAACCTTTTAATTAGTTTTTTGAAACTTTATTGATATATAATCCACTACCTTTTTTATACGGTTTGACGTACAATCCTTTTCCTAAAGCGATAGATTCCATAGTTTTGTTATGTCGCTCAGATTCCCGAAGGTTCTGTTGACTAGTTTTGTAGTCATTCACTGTTTTGGCTATACCAGCAGCTCCCCCAGCTAATGCTCCTAAAGCCGACAATCCCGCAAAAATTGGTAGTAATGGTAATATACCCCCTGATTTTGGTAGTGGTATAATTCGAGGTAAGCGTACGTTTTTCTTATTAGCAAATAATTTTTTTGCAACCGCATATGCTAATTTGATTGCATGACTGGTGTTTTTTGGTTTTAATTTATTGATGTGTGATCGTATTTTTGATATTGTAGATTTAAAATTTTTCACCCCTGCACCAGTACTTATTTTCGTTTTCATAGCTTTACTAACTAACCAAGCGGCAAGTTTTTCTCCTTTTCCTGCATCCTGTGATTTTAGTCTCTGTTTCGCCATATTTAATAATTCTAAATCGGCTTGATGTCTTTTTTCTAAATCAAGGTTTGTATAAGCTATATCGTGCTGCATGCAAGCTTCATCTAACTTGTTGACACCCTTGTCACCTCTTAATAGTCGCTTTTGTAACTTAGTTCCAGGACCACAATAATTATAGCCAGGTAAATGAAGTTCAAATGGCAGGCTATTAATACAGCTGTTAAGGAGTCCTTCTCCTTGCATGATCAAATATAAAATGAGTACTAATTTATAATTAAATCATTTTTATCGATCCAACTATTAGCTTCGTTTTGTAATCCCAACCATTTCACAAACAATTTATTCCCTTTTTTACGTAGAACTTTTTCAATTAAGTAAACATCTGGAAATTGGGTTTTCTGAAGTTCTTGTTCATAAAACGATCCTAGTATAGGTTGTTTTCTTAAGTCTTCAATGTTATACGTAATGGGCTTAGTGAAATGTATACTTTTAATCTTAAATAATTCAGTTGTCCAGTTAGGAGTGTAACCTTTTTCAAAAACAGTTTTATATTTACTTAAACGTACAAAATCACCGACATTGAATTTAGCTTTCCTAGTTGATGATAATTTTGGTTGTGATTTATTTATATTATATTTTACTTCAACTTCGTTAGACTTATTTACACTGACTGGTTTATATTTTGTAGTACTGTGAACACTATTATTATATGAAGTCACAACAAAATTTAAAGGTGAACCAATCCACTTGTAAGTACCATTTAAATTAAAATATTTGTACAATTTTGTCTTTAAAGTCTTTATCAACCTTTCGACAATAGATGCTTTTTTAACTGAATACGTAGAATAATGATTGATTTTGAAAGTTTTCATTATTTTTGCAAACTGTTCATTATAAAATTCAGTTCCTTTATCTGTTTGTAAATTTTCTGGACAGCGAAGAGTTGTATTCAAAATATTCTGAAAAGCTTTTGATATTTCATTTTTACTCTTTGTTTTTGCAGGAATTGTCCAAGCATATTTTGAAAAACAGTCAATTATTACAAATATATACTTATATCCCTTATTATACTTTTGTAGAGATTTAAAGTCAATCAAATCAGCCTGCCATAAGTCATCAATGCCTTTTAAAAATACACTCCTGCGGATAAACTTTTTACGCGCCTCTCTATGAATTTCATTTACCACTTGCTGTTTTATCATGCTGATTGGATTTATTTGACATGAGCTTATTTATCTCCAATTTTGTGTAGTAGTCTTTTTTAAAGTGATCAAGAAATTTTGTTATCTCGGTTTTTATATCTTTACATATATCTTGAACTTCTGTCTTAGTATAGTATTTTTTCGTTATTTGATCAACATATTCCTTATTGACTGCATCACTTGCATCTTTAGGGAATTGAACACCTTTCAATCTATGTAATTGTAAATCAAAATCACCATCATCCGTTTTTTGAAGAGTTTTTTCAGTGAAATCAAATATTTCAGACAAACGAATACGTTTGTGAACGTGGTGTCCAAATTTATCTATATTCATTTTAGTAGTTCAGTGTGTAAGGTTAATGGAGTAATAAAAGAAGTAACATAAGTTATCCGTTTTTATTTGTTTATATATCCATCTTCACGAAGCTCTTCTACAATAGAAATAATTTCATTATCTAAACCAGTATTGCCAGCATCCTTTGAAGCCAGTAACAGCTTTAACCTTTCTACTAGTTCATTAGGATCATTCCAATAGACAAGGTCTACACCATTATTCAGCTTTTTCATAAATTCAAGTCCCTTTCCCCGTGGTAAACTAGTGTCAGAGTTTTTACGTAATTTAAATAGTGGTTTAATTACATTTAAATATTTTTGGCCCTTATTACTCTTTATTGGTTTTTTAGGATCATAATCTCGTCGATGTACGTTTGTATCCAAGAGTATCAATTTGTAGTTCCGCAAGTCATCATGATTGACTAGATTTAAATCAGGTGACTTTTTTGTTAGCAATTCATCAAGACCTTTCGTTCGTTCATATGTTTGTCTGCAAATCGTTATATGATTATCTTTAAGAATAACACGAGCTGACCCCATCATCAACTTTCCTCGTGAATTTCTTAGACCGTAAGGAACATCTTGTATGACGTTGGAAGATAATGACCAAGTGGATTCATTAGGGTTGCTTTTGGTTGAGTCCACGGATTTAAATGAGACAAAGCTAGAATTATTTTCCTTTGAACTTTCTGAGTCATCATCATCATCTCTATCATGATCATCTCTATCATCATCGTTGAAATCAGTTTCATATTCATTATTTTCAAAATCTTCCGAATCGTTATCATCATAAGATTTATCGACGTGTTCAATTTTGGACTTGTTTTTTACAAGTGTTTTATCCAAATTGATATTATTCATTGTTTCAAATCCGTTTTCTTTTTCTTTTAAACACCAGTTAGGTGACATATTGACATGGTTATCATTAGCCTTAGTTTTATCCACTAACTCATACAGAGGGTCCGTTACTGGTTTGAAAACTGTTTTAAGAACTTTATCATTATGTATTTCTGTGTCACGCATTTTTCTTACTTTTCTTTTTACTGCTTCAGCAGCATTTACTATTTTGCGTTTTATTGTTGCTTCCATTTTTAGTAAAATTGATTAACGTATTTGGTCTTCAGTTCTCAAAATACAAATGATTTTCTAATAACAATTGCAGTATTTATATTGTTAATTAAACGTTACGAAAGTATCAAATTTTTTTCTATAGCCACCTTTATTCTTTTCGCAATCTTTATTTATTACCACATAACTATAAGGCTCACTCCAGATTGTTGCACACATATCTCGAAAATCTATCCAAGTCATATCTGTATTAACATGCTCATCATAAATATGACGCAAATTAATGTCATCCTGCTTAAAGAGTATCAATAAGTTAGCATTATCACGTACAAGCTGTTTGGGAATTTTACTGTATGTCTGATTTAAATAGAAACAGTCTATGTTTTTATGTCTTCCCATTGCAAAATAGTTACGTATATTGTTTTGGTTTTCACAAGCAACGTCATCAAAGATGATAATGGAATTCGGTTTAGCCTTTTGTGGACTCAATACTTGATCATTGTCCCGAAATTTTTTAAATATTATTTTAGGTACTAGTTTCAACACATTTTCCAGAAATACATATTTAGTTTGTTCCAATGTCTTTGAGTATAAATACACATTCCGATAGTTCAGTCCATTTTCATGTAAAAGAAGCCCAATTACTAAATTGGTTTTACCACAATTTGACGGACCACAAATTATGCAACGGATGGTGTTAGGAAGTAGTTTACCATGACGATGATTACTATTTTTAGTGGTAAAACAAACATTTTCCAACTTTAGTGAATTGGGTTGCTTAACAAATTTCATAATGCTACAAGTGAACAGTGATATGGGAATGAGGTTTTTTTGAGTAATCTCTGTATTTATGGTAAGCTTAAATTTAAGACGTTTGCTCTTGTATAAAAAGCTATATATTTTTGTCATCATTATCGCCCTCGCGTTGCCATTTGGTATAATGCATTTAACAAGGTCCGTGCGTGTACCGTGAACGTGAAATGGCAGACTTTGGTAAGTCCTCCAGTTTTCATTTTTGTAACCCGAATTTCTTGAGGATGTTATTGGGAAGTTCTGCTCCATCAGGAGTGAGGTCGAACAGCGCTGTTCGACCGAACGACTGGTGGGGCAGACTTCCCAATAACATCCTACTATTCCCCATCTTCATTATAACATTAACTCATTATTTGAGACATCCGTATACCTCCAAAAAGACCTAATCCTTCAGTATAAAAATACTTTGTTTGCTTTTGGGTGATCAGTCCAACTGTAATACAAAATATTTCAAATACATCATTCCCAACTCATAACCACTCAATAAACTATCCAAAACATACCTTAATCAATCAATGAAATACACATAAAACAAAAAAAAAGACAATTATAGTTTTGTATCTAAAAATAAATTTCCATTCGAATATATTATTAAAGTTCAAAAATAAGTAATGCTGTAAACTCTTTTAAAAATTTAAATTTCTAAATGACTAATTCTCTAAAATGTCTAGATCATACTCGAACATAAAACATAAGTACGTCTAATTAAAACCATCGATAAACTGTGCAAAAGTCTTCAATGTTTATGAAGCACGCTCCTTATACGGAGGTGGTGTCATTTACCGGCGCGCATAACTTTGTACGCTAATAAGGTCATCAATTTCACAATTTGATACTATGGACATTGCTATGTGATTTTTAACAAAGTAGATAACAAATAATTTAAAAAACGGTTACGTTTTTAATGTAAATTAATGTTTAATCAAACCTGATTATAGAAATTTGAAAATAAAATTAAAATTTAAGGAACCAAATGTTCAAGCTGATTATTAAAATATACATAATTGTCAAATAACTTGTAGTTTAAATTTAAAACATTACTAACTTTCTGTACCAAAATTATCAACATCTACAAAAACTTGCTGTTATTTGAAATAATATATTTAAATTTACACAAAACTAGGATTCATTTAAAATTATCTTAAAAAAAATAACAATTAGGTAAATATGTTAATTATTATTTCAAATTTCAATTTAATTAATTGAGAGTATCTATTATTGGATGTTACATCTTAAAATGTTATTAAAAAAGAAATTATTAAAAAAAGCATTAAAATATTAGCAGATAACAGTAAGGTAGGGCCCATCATTCATCAATTAAACACTACAGCTAGTTAACCACCTTAAATCTCTAAATAAAAGAAATGACAAAAATAAAAGTTATTAAATAAAAAAAAAATCCCGCGTCGGTGTCATGGTCGGGTGTCTCTCGGCGCGTTCTATCTTCATGACCTCATCTCATCAGACACCGACTCTCCCGGCAGCCAGCATTATTCAAACCTCTGACACGTACTCTCCCGGCTGCCAGCATTCTCTCATTTTCAACATCATCACTTGCAGCACACAGCACATTAATAAAATTCGTCTGGTGCCACGATTTGCCAGACGCCCAGTAACATCACACAATTATTTTTCGCTATCAGGAACTGTCTTTTTTTATTTTTAAGCAACATTTTTTATTTAAATTCTGTAGTCCGGTTTCACTTATTACTTTTCACATTTAACTAGTTAAAAAAAATACATGCGCAGCACTGCCCAAAGGCAGCACTGGCAGGGTCGCCATGTAATGTTGGGACCGGGAGTGATCGAAAGACGTGTTGTCAACTCGAGTATAGTTTAATGTCTCATATTACTTAGGGGTAATACTTATATACTAGATGAATACAGAGGTGAGTCACACACTACAATATCATACATCATTTTTTTATTGAGAAATCTCTCTCGCCATCTACTATTTCCTCTACCTTAAGGTTGTCTGGAAGAGATCGCTCTCTAGCGATAAGACCGCCTAAATTGTACTATAATTTTTCTGTAAAACCTATTTCTGTAAAGATTTTTGTGCAATAAAGTATATCTATCTATCTATCTATCTATCATTCCTATTTAGTGTGTCTTCCTAGTGTGTGGAGGTATCTGTGTGAAATGTGCCGTCGTTGGGTCACCGGCAGGTACATGCTGGAGCGGCACATGTCGGTGGTGCACGGCCGCGCGCTGGAGCGGCCGCCGCCGACGCCGCGCAACACCATGAGCAAGCTGCTCAAGGCGCAGGCGCAGGGCTCGCGCCGCCCCGCCGGTCAGTCATACACACGCACACGCACACGCCTGCACACACACACAACACCATGAGCAAGCTGCTCAAGGCGCAGGCGCAGGGCTCGCGCCGCCCCGCCGGTCAGTCATACACACGCACACGCACACGCCTGCACACACACACAACACCATGAGCAAGCTGCTCAAGGCGCAGGCGCAGGGCTCGCGCCGCCCCGCCGGTCAGTCATACACACGCACACGCACACGCCTGCACACACACACAACACCATGAGCAAGCTGCTCAAGGCGCAGGCGCAGGGCTCGCGCCGCCCCGCCGGTCAGTCATACACACGCACACGCACACGCCTGCACACACACACAACACCATGAGCAAGCTGCTCAAGGCGCAGGCGCAGGGCTCGCGCCGCCCCGCCGGTCAGTCATACACACGCACACGCACACGCCTGCACACACACACAACACCATGAGCAAGCTGCTCAAGGCGCAGGCGCAGGGCTCGCGCCGCCCCGCCGGTCAGTCATACACACGCACACGCACACGCCTGCACACACACACAACACCATGAGCAAGCTGCTCAAGGCGCAGGCGCAGGGCTCGCGCCGCCCCGCCGGTCAGTCATACACACGCACACGCACACGCCTGCACACACACACAACACCATGAGCAAGCTGCTCAAGGCGCAGGCGCAGGGCTCGCGCCGCCCCGCCGGTCAGTCATACACACGCACACGCACACGCCTGCACACACACACAACACCATGAGCAAGCTGCTCAAGGCGCAGGCGCAGGGCTCGCGCCGCCCCGCCGGTCAGTCATACACACGCACACGCACACGCCTGCACACACACACAACACCATGAGCAAGCTGCTCAAGGCGCAGGCGCAGGGCTCGCGCCGCCCCGCCGGTCGGTCATGCACACGCACACGCCTGCACACACACACACACACACACATACAAACAAACACACGCACCCAAACACGCACATTATCAAAAACACACAAGCACAAATCACACAGAAGCACAAATCACACCCAATCACAAATCACACACAAGCACAAATCACACACAAGCACAAATCACACACAAGCACAAATCACACACAGGCACAAATCACACATAAGCACAAATCACACATAAGCACAAATCACACACAAGCATAAATCACACACAAGCACAAATCACACACAAGCACAAATCACACACAAGCAGAAATCACACACAAGCACAAATCACACACAAGCACAAATCACACACAAGCACAAATCACACACAAGCACAAATCACACAAAAGCACAAATCACACAAAACCACAAATCACACAAAAGCACAAATCACACAAAAGCACAAATCACATACAAGCACAAATAAAACACAGCGCCTACCCAACAACTAAACTAAGGTCTGAAGCGAATGTTCGTTAACACAATGAGAGAATTGCAGCATCTAGTATACGGGTGCAGACGATGTATTTTCGGAGCACTGTTGGGAAACTGACCCACCTTTAAAAAACGGATGAACCTTCGTCACTACAGTATAGACCAGATTGAGGGGACTGGGGTATATACAATGGCAACTAGTTTCACGAGAAAAAAAAATGTTTATACAATACAACATCCCTACTTTCTTCATTTTTAATTACGTTCTTCGTACACACTCCTTTGTTGAGAATAACATTTTCTACAAAAAACGATCACATGTTTTTAGTAAACCCCACCTTTGAAAATAGTCAAGATTTAGCTTTTTTCCTTACAAATTAAAAAAATAAACAGAAAGATATCTGAAATTTGTCTTATTCAATTATTTGAAATTATTATTTGTTCTAATGGATTAATTAGTAACCTAAAGCCTCTGAAGGTAACTGATAGTTATTTTTATTAACTATATATTATTTATTTATTTAGATACAGACTCCAAGGACGACCGAAGCCAGGATTCTCGCTCCACTCCTGTTACGCCGCACAAACTCATTGCACAACTGAGTGAGTACGGATTTTCTTTATGTTATATACGAGAACGACCAAAAATGTATGGAGTTTGATCAAAATACCCCCCCAATAACGAAACCTGTAAAATTGTCTACTAAATATAACTAGGCTGTAAAATATATACTTAAAAGAAACGGAAAAATTTAATTTCCCCTTGCGGTGCGTGACTCGAACCCACGATCTTCACATATTTTTCGGTAGTTCTAAACATGTGTCTTTACAAAAAATCTTAAATTTTTTTGATTGGCATAAAAATAATAATAAACGAATGGTGTAATCATGCGAAATATGTACATTGTCCTCGGACCATGGATTAACATGGATTAAGACATTCTTCAACACTAACAACTGAGCTTTTCGATTCAAAATTCGTGCGTTTGAAAAAATAATGAAAAAATAAATACACGTAATATCTTCACTATACCCCCCTCCCCCCTTGTGACATTTCGTGATTTTTGTCAAACCATAATAAGTTGCTGAGATACAATTTGGCGACCTCTGGAGCCGAGAGACGAGCTGGCCGGACTTGGCGTCGCGCCATCCCCAAGGTCCCGGGTTGGATCCCCTGTCGAGTCAATATTTTAACCGAACTTTTCTATATAGTCTTTATCGGGTCTGGGTGTTGTGGTACCGCCGTTGTGTTTGACTTCTGTAACACAAATGCTTATTACAGAATCAGCAATGTATGTGACGTTGTCTATTATTGATGTATTGAATTTGTGTGTTGCGTCAGCGTCCGGGGCGGGCGCGTCGGGGGCGGCCTCGTCGTGGTCGAGCGCGTACGCCGAGTTCAACCTGCGCGCCGAGTTCCCGCACTAGGCCGCCGCCGCCCGCTGCCAGCCGCCGGCCGCCAGCCGCCAACTGCCAGTGGCCAACCGCCAGTTGCCAGCCTTCAGTCACCAACCGCCAGTCGGCAACTGCCAGCCGCTAGCCGCTGACGCTGTAGGTAGAGTATGTGTGCAGATCTGAGGCAGTTGTCAGACCGGCGATGGTCAATGGGAAGCGAGGCGAGTTTTAATCTACCAACGAGTTGGCGGGACTTAGTAAGAGTGTGTAGTTCCGATAGTTTTGTCGTTGCACTATAGCCAGCGTCCGGATGTGTCGGTCGATTACTTTTGCCGTTCGCTAACGTTTGAAGAAGCATTATACAAAAATAAGTCCTAATCGTCAAGCAAGCATCGTTTAGCGAATATTATTTTTAATAGCTGAGCTCGTTGAGTTACAATCTAGATTACTCGCCAGTTAAGTGACCCGTCAGCGATGAACTATGAATATATGACATCTTTTGTTTACATGGAACATATATCTAGTGTACGTTGATTGAGAGAAAAAATAACCAATAGTTTGCCGCTTCCTCACTAACGGTGGGTCCCCTGCCTGGCTGCACGGCGCGACCAGTTGTCTACGCTGTGGACCGACGCTTCGCTGTGACGAGCTATTCAGTGCAACCACATTATTGTCTATAAATTCCTTTGCTGTGTTTCATATTAAAAAAACATTGCCTAATTGGCCGATAGTAATTATTTTAACAAAAATTTGAAAATATACTTGCAAGTCTCTGGTTGAGTCACGAAGCCAACCTACCACTCTGATAATGCGTTTCCATTTGATTGATCGAATATAAAACGCTTAGACCAATAGGAACAAAGCATACGATTTTACGCAAATCGCATCGTCATTAATAAACAAACGTCAACTATATAGTAAAAATATAATAGTAAAAAATATATTTAGCACAAAATTTGAAAGGACTCTGACACTCCTCTAGAACCACAACAGAACCCTCAACGATATATCTTTAGGGAAAAACGGAGAGTCGGGTAGGGTCAAATAGTAGCTTAGCTTCGATCACAGATTCAAAAATACTGCCGTTAACTTGTGGACATAGCATACATAGCTTTTTATCTTATTTAACAAAATTGAGTATGATTTAGCACTACCCTCTGCTCATCCCGCCACCTCCTAAGAGAGGGAGATGATCGCTGCGAAGCTATCGTCCCGTTTAAGGCTGCCCTGGCTAACGTGTTCCACTAGGGAGGGCTAGCAGGCTGTTTGGCTTGCGATTTTGCTTCGAGATGTTTCCATAAGTACATTGTTTTGTCTTTGTCCAAACGTAGACATTTATCTCTGTTCATAGTGTAACTTCATTGAACTGATTTATTGGGTTCACAAGAAGAGACGCCGCCACCTCAAGGGCTAGACTAGCCCTTGTCGGCTATTACAGTATAGATAAGAAAAGTTGAGCTGTATTAACAATTAACGCTTCAGATTTTTTTTAAATCTTTATTTCCATGTTAGGTGTATGAAATATTATGAAGCGGAAATACTCAGTAACAAGACTTTTTGCTAAATCATTTATTGTATTTAAAACTTAATATGATAGCAAAGGTGATCAATAAATTGGATTACAGTTCATCCATGTAAAGTGAAGGTCGAATCTCAGATCGCATAAAATGTTGATGCTATCGACATACTAGGTAACGTACACTGGAGTAGGTTTATTCATATTGCACCCCAGAACGAGCTAGATGATGATACAATCCTATACGCTTCTGAATAGTATTAAACTGATAAATGCAGCATGTCACAAAATAGCTTCTTAATTATCGATGTTTTATTCCCAAACAATCAACCAAAAAAAGCAACATACATTATGCAGAAACGACGTAATAATGTGGTCTAGGTGTGACAAACGTAATTAGATGTAAAGTGATTGAAATTCATAACAAAAGTGTCAGAAGCGCATTAAATTAATTCATGATTTTGTAGTCTCTGAATTATTTGAAAAAATATCAAAACTTTGATTTGTAAAGTACCTGTCAACTATGATGAAGAGCAATCTCATTAAATTCGGTGTAAAAGGAAATCAAACAATTGAACTGTTAGATCTGTCTGTTTAGCTAAACATGTTATATGTCGTTATATTAGTTTGTGCAGGCAATGGCCTTTTGTTGTTATCATTTAATATCAATTTAGTTTTACCGAAAAGGTATTTAATTGTAGTTATTTAAAATATATAATATGTTTTTATTTCCATAAAGCAAGTGGATTCTTGTGAACCAGTCCCATTGTGCCTGTGTTGACAAACATTAAACTATATGGCAGCCTATTTAGGAGGCATTGTAATGAGAAGTTGAATAAGATATGGCGTTCCGTCTAAGATTACGTAATGAAATGTACCCATGTGAATCTATTTACAATTGAACAAGTCTGCTGTTCATTTGAGTACAGTGCGGTTTCGTTTCTTGGTTCGGTTGTATATAGGTTAGACTTGGGCGTAATGTTTGAAGTAGTCACAAAATAATTTGATTAGATTTATGTACAGATAATAAAATAAAAATATTTATTACTCGCGCAATTAGATCAACAGTTTCGCTATTTTCTTTTGAAGCCGAAGCTAATTCATGTGTTCTGATTTCGTTAATGTCGCAAGAAACACACGTCTTCCATGAACTCGGTGTTCGGTAATATTTGAAAAGCCCTTGGTTCCGATATCAAAATAATATTTTCGAATTATGTTAAATTATAGAATGAAACGAAAATAGTAGTGTATTTTACCTGTACCTACTTGTGAGCTAGGTACATTATTTTAGTTAACAATTAAAAGTAGTGTATTATTATTATAATATGTTAACAGTTGAATCTTTGTAGTTTAAACTATTGACAGGTTTTTCGTTGTCAGTTTGCGAAATGCGTTCTTGCATTTAGGGAATAAATTATAATTTTCGATCGTTCACAAATAATTAATATAACTTTATGTGAGCCAATTGTACGTTTAAATATTTTTTTAAGTTCTTTTTTCTTTCTCTCATGAACCTACGCTTCTTTGTAGCTAGAAGATGACAACACATTTACACTGATACAACTTAACGTCAGTCGAATGAACATTTTGCACTTGTAGCTTTATTATTTATCTAAAACAGGCGATTCTACAAATTTTGTAAATGCGATTTATTTGTTAGGTTAATAAATCATGTAAATATTAGAGAATAATGTTTCACTTGCATTTTCACTGTATTATAATAAAATAACGTATAATTTAGAAGAATTATCTTAGAGTTTATCTAATTTAATACATAATTGTATTTAACGGTAACAGAAAATGTATTTTTATACGAAACTAAAATAAATTCTTCATTTTAATTTTTATGTTTTTAGTTACAATTAAGCTGACTGAAAGTGTAATTATGTATAATTTTATGATATTTAATGTTACAAATAATTTTAGTATTTGTATAATACAATATATTATTAATAAATAAAGTTATAATATTTTACTTTATTTTATTTCTAACTAGCTGTCCCGGCGAACGTAGTTACGCCTATTTTTCCACATTTTCTAACCTTTTAAACTTTTGGTGGACTTTCACAATTATATCAAAACCAATATTAGCCAAATCGGTCTAGCCGTTGTCGAGTTTTAGCAAGACTAACGAACAGCGATTTATTTTTATATATAAGAAGCTTTATATATAATAGAGATTGAGATATTCCCGTGACCAGATATTGTTTACCGATTTAATAAGGTCCAGATGTTATAAATTTATCACATGTTTTTTTTTTTTTATAATGCACTCCAAGATTGACTTCATCCCACCTGATGTTAAGTGGTAATGAGTTCCTAGCTTAAGGGCTTAAGCTTAATTTTTCATATTGCAAGTTATTCGACTTTTGAGTCCCATTAATCGCTTGACTTGCCCATATGGAGGACAATCCCCAGTATTCTTTATTTTTTCCTTAATATTACATCTCTGCCTAATTAAATAACGCAAACTATAGTACGAGAGTACCGACTACACTTTTACGGATATCTAGGAGCAGGCTTAAACAAAAGTAAGGGGAGCTGCCTCAAGGATCTGGGTGTTCAGGTATCGGCATTGTTTTTAATATCTGTTAACAACAACAAGTGCTTCAGCTTTACCACAGAATCAGGGCAATGTGTGATGTTGTCTAATATTTATTTATTTTGAAATCGAACTAATCAATGACCTTTATTATTTCACTTTTAAGAAACAGTGAAGGGATTTTGTTACTTGGTTCAATAGTTGCGAACGAAGCTTATTTAATAGAAACATCAAATCTTCTTTAGAATGTTAATATACCACTGTTGCAATATACAACATTTTTTTATTTTTTTTTTATATTGCACTTCAAGATTGACCTCATCCCACCTGATGTTAAGTGGTAATGAGGTATGCTGTACTGTGCATAATAAATCTCTTACTGGACTTGTCACCCTTACCTTAAAAGCTTGAGCCCTGCCTCCCAGGAGCTCTGCAAACCTTACTCACACGCAGGAACACAACAACATAGAAGCGATTGTTATTTAGCAACGGTCTTCTGTAAGGTGGAAGTATTTCACCAGTCGGGCTGCTCCAGTTCGAGCGATAAATCGCTATGCCCTACCTCTCTTAAAACATGATAGTATAATATTATAGTATTGTTCTCTACTAATATTATGTATCTATAGGTACTAATATTATGAAGAGGAAATAGTAAATAAGTATCAATAGTGAAGTTCGATTCGGACTGTAATAAAAAAGTAGGTGGTTTGACAGTTGCTTTGTTATGACAGGTACATAGATTTTGCTTCTAAAATCCAAAGTTATTACTTTTTTCTTAAAAATAAATTCCCAAAATAGGAACGTAACGTATTGTAATAAATTACCGGTGAGTTTTATGAGATTCAACAATTCAGGATGAGTGAAACAAAGAAGTATGACGATAAGGAAATAAATATCCGTACCGCTAAAAAAGAAGACATGAAAGCGGTCGCAGAAATGATACAGGTAAATATTTTTGTTGTGAACGAAGCATTTTTACCTATTTTCACTTAAAATTGTATGCTCTTTATTACTTGTATTTTAGGA
The DNA here is from genome assembly GCA_037074685.1 of Glyphodes pyloalis. Classification (NCBI taxonomy): domain Eukaryota; kingdom Metazoa; phylum Arthropoda; class Insecta; order Lepidoptera; family Crambidae; genus Glyphodes; species Glyphodes pyloalis. The sequence goes on along the minus strand of JAYKKO010000030.1, from coordinate 298,686 downwards.
GCTAGCCGACTTCGAGAACTTTCCGAATGGCCCAAAGATGTCTGTGGGAGGTAAGTTTGTTTGCGAATATAACCTACAAAATCGCATAATAACAATCTACTTTGAATCCCGGTGCGTGTGATAGCGCAAAGGTGCTGATAAGAACACTTCAATTTGTATGGTATTATCTGCTTGTACTAGTACTTCACAGTCTTCACAACAAATACGTTATAGAAGTTAGTTCTATGGTTATGACGAAAGGTGGCGTTATCAGTAACGACTGGAAATATATACCCACTTTAAAAATTTGTACATACATGTTGTGTATCTACTCTAGCCACAAATCATAAACTGGGATTAAATTAAATAATATGAAGAGTTTTTTTTTTGGGTTAGTAGATAAGCCGACAGATGGCGCTAGTTACTCAATTTTAGGGTTCCGTAGCCAAATGGCAAAAAGCGAAACCCTTATGGATTGGTCATGTCTGTCTGTCTGTCCGTCCGTATGTCACAGCCACTTTTTTCCGTACCTATAAGACCTTTGGTAAACAGCAATTTGCCTTTAATTCTATTAACTGCAAAATTATTTTTTATACTATGTTACTTGCTGTTCCGAACCGGAAGTAGAATCACTTTGCATTGTATTCAATGACGATTCAAAAGTGTTATATATGTAACCTACCTACTTGAACAAAGAAATATTTGATCGATTTTATTATTTTTATAGTACTATACGCCGTACTAGCGAACTTTAAATATTAGAAACAGAAAAATTGTATCTCCTCTTGCGGTGCGGGAATTGAACCCACGACCTTCACGTATCGCGCGTGCTGCTCTTACCAACTGAGCTAACCGCAAGTTATCGTAGGCGATGAAATTTTTCTGCTGTATTGATATACCGTTAGCCTTTCGGTAAGTGCCCTCTGCCGAATATGTTTAGAACTACATACTCATCGGCTCGTCATCAAATTTCATCGCCTACAATAACTTGCGGTTAGCTCAGTTGGTAAGAGCAGCACGCGCGATACGTGAAGGTCGTGGGTTCAATTCCCGCACCGCAAAGGGAGATAAAATTTTTCTGTTTCTAATATAATAAGAAATATTTGAGTTTGAGTTTGAGTTTACGGAACCCTCCATGGGCAAGTCCGACTCGCACTTGACTTGTTTTTTATCCTTAGAGCTCACGCAAACATTTGCCAGCCAATAACTCGTCCGTTTATATCAACTTAAAGTAATTCCCTCAAGAGTAATTGCAGTACCAAAGACGCTGGCCGGCATCCTAATTGGTTTGCAGTTTCTATAGACCAATGACGCAATTTAAACTTTAACTTGCTGATCAGCTCGAAGTTCCTCTGTATGGGCTGTTTAAAGACAGTTTTGTCACAAAAAGAGACAGTTATGATAATTATAAATATTAAAACACCCAGACACTGAATGAAATTGATGATGAATGATGAAATTCGTATTTAACGAATGTTGTTACATGGAGATTGAATCCACAACCCTTTGTCAAAAGCGGAATCGCCTTACCGTATGCCAAAAAATTCCAACTCCAAGTTGTATCGGTCCGTCAGAGCTGGAGCGCGACGGCTTCGAGAGGGCCCCCCCGGCCTTCCAGTGCATGGTGGCGGAGCTGCAGCGAGCGGGCGCGCCGCTGCTAGCTGGCTACGCGCTGTACTTCCCGACCTACTCCACGTGGGAGGGCCGCGCGCTCATGCTCGAGGACCTGTACGTGCGCGCCAGCGAGCGCCGCCGCGGCGTCGGCGAGCGGCTGTTCAACGCTGTCGCCAAGGTACAATCTACTTCACGTATCTCAACATGGTAGGGCTGCGTTATGATGCTGGCCCTCCATCTTTATACCTGAGCGGCGGTGAGTGGCGTCACCAAGGTTCACTCTACGTGGAGCATATTCTACTGCGTACTACGTTTTGTCTTCCAGCATGTTCGCTGGGAGCTGGAGCTCCTAGGCATAAGAGGAACTACGTTGTATTGGTTCAATAGTTATCTTGTTGGCCGCTAACAATCAATAAAAGTAAGTGACATAACTAGCAGGAAACAATCAATGTGCTGGGGTTCCACAAGGAAACATTTTCGGTCCTAGGGTAGGGCTCCTAGCCTATTTGATCTTTTACGTCAATTTTTTCTAGACCTGTCATTACTTTAAGAGAGACAGGGCAAAGCGATTTATCGCTCGAACTGGAGCAGCCCGACTGGTAAAATACCTCCACCTTACAGAACACCGCAGCCAAACAATCACTCCGGTGTTGTTGTGTTTTTGCATGTGAGTAAGGTTTCCAGAGCTCTTGGGGGGTGCTACATTAGTAGCAGGGGTCAAGCCTTCAAGGCAAGGGCGACAAGTCTAATAACAGTTTTACTATGCTATACTTTTCGCCCTTAAGCTAGGAACCCATTACCACTTAACATCAGGTGGGATCAGGTCACTCTTGGAGTGCATTATAAAAAAAAAAACTTGATACTAGCATTTTATGCTACGCTGACGATACTGTCATTATTTTTAGGGGTTCAAATTTGAATAACACTGCATATTAGCCGAAAACGGGATTTGATATTATGTTGGTATAGGTTTACCTACGTTTTTATTGGAACATGCATTGTAATAGAGTTTTATTAAAAACTCGCGGTACCTACCTTAATTATTTTCTTACAAACCAAGCAAAACATTTCCAATTCGGCGCAATCGCTTTTGAGCTATGTAATTTGGCTATTAACTTTCATTTACATGGATAGTTCATAGAGCGAAGTGAAGTAAATTTGAAAAATAGGAATCAAAAATGAGTTGAGAACATAAAAATGGTGACGTGAAGTTTCAGGTTGTCCAAACAGTTCCGAATTAAAGTATGATAACCATCATCTTATCTACTGTTGAACATTGACATTTCCCCCAAATTTTTCACAACACCGGACTTTATACCAATTGTATTATCCCTATGTGACAGACAAGACGTCTGTCCATCTTGTAGGAGCCGTCCTTCGCTGCTGTAAGTACAATCACCTATAGTTAATACAACAAAAACGGTCACGATATATCTCGGAAACCGGTTTCCAGGAGGCATCTTCGACCGGGTGCTCCCGACTGGACTTTCACGTACTGGAGTGGAACCCCGCGCGCACCTTCTACGAGGGCAAGGGAGCCGTGAACCTGACCGGCGCCGAGCAGTGGTGCTACTACCGGCTCAGCGGCGACGCGCTGCAGGCCTTCAACTGACCAACTCACGCCACCAACAACCACAAACAGCCTCGAACAACCATACCGGCCCTCTTACGCTGGGGCCACACTAACGCGAAATGTTTCTCAGTGTAGCCACGACTTATCGCGATAATCCAACTATCAACAGGATTGCCTCTTAACTTTTGGTATGTTTGGCCATTTGACGTTTAAGTGTTTTGCCATCCATGCCTTTGTCACATTGAACACCCATGAACAACAACACGGCTCTTTTATGCTGGGGTCACACTAACGCGAAATTTTAATGCCGTTCAGGCCCAGCATGCGCCGCGAGAGTAAATTTTATCGCGCTCTTAAGAAATGTCAAAATCAATGCGTCAATTGCTGATTGGCTGAAATTACGAATACGGTAGACTATCACCCAATCAACGGTATAGAAACTTTTGTCGTCTCATGCGATAAATTTGACGTATTGCGCATGCTAGGCCTAGTTGATTATCACGTTTCTCGTTAGTTTAGCCACGACTTATCGCGACTATCTAACAAACAACTATATTTTGATTCAACTTTTGGTACGTTTTGCCGTTTGACGTTTATGGGTCATGCCATCCATGCCTTTATGGCGTTGAGAAGAATCGCGATGATGGCATTGACGTTCCGCGTTAGTGTAGTCCTAGTATTAGGGACCGCGCCAATTACCGGGGTGATCGAGCTACAGTATACCAAAACATGGTAACTTTTAACGTTAGTGTTAAAAGATAAGGTACATTACTGTTCGTCACCTAAACATCCCTTGCCGTGCCGTCTCTATAATGGAAGCAGTGCCTTATTCACAAAAGCCAGAAATGAATCCGATACGAAAAGTCTTGTTAGTTTGTCTTTATGTTAGGCCTTATTCGAAGATTTTCCAAGCAATTGGCCTTGAATTTTTCCCTTTTTTAACACAATTGGGGTAAGTTTACAGTTAGATATATCGTTTACTATGCGCCTTGACGAAATATGTTTTATAGATACTTTCATCGCAATGATATGAACGTAAACTTTTAAACATCTGAATTGCACAGAGTACAATATTAAGTACAATATTAAGCACAGTCTAAGTGTCTTATGTGCTAACCATGTCGAAGCGCAAAATTTCAGGAATTTTAATTTCGCCAATAATTTATCTATTTTCTATCTCATGTGTACGTAAACCTATGACGTAGCAATTGGACCCGAAGTGCAGGCCATTACGCCAACATCCCTAATGAAGAAATTTCACAAATGGATTATTACTGGGAGACTAATCTTTCCTTTGCCTACCTAAACTATTGAACAGGGGCAAAACTTTTGTCAACTTTCTTATTGGGGTTGTTTCTGACGTTTGTGAATAAGGAATCTCTTTGATTCAGAGATCGCAAAATATGTATTTTAATGAATTATACCTATACTAAGATATTAATGGAAATGGTCCAAAGAAACTCAGATTGTGCTCAAATAAATGTATTTCGATTTATATATAGGTACCATTTGTACATCAATTTCTTTTTAACTTATTGCAGGAATACATGGCTTTTCTTTTAATCATGATAAAGTAATATCAATATTATGAAACTTTTAATATTCTTATTAAATTGTTAAGAAAATGACTAATAATACAAAAGGTTGTGAAAAGTAAATCGTGAACGGTGTAACTTAAAAAATTCTATTGCACATTAATAGCCATGTCACTCCTGCGCAACCCAGACTTCGGTCCATGCAGGGTCGGTATAAAATAAACTATCTATCACTAATCTATTTCATATAATTTTGTTCTAGCTTACAACTAATATTTACAATTATTTAGTAAATGCCATTTTATCTTACTTAAATAGTTCACAAGTCAAATCGTCGCACCTCACAGAGACCGACTTATTGAAAATATCAAGTTTTTTTTTAATACAGTCCGGATAGCCAGTGAACACATTTAAAATTCATCATATTGGTAATTTAAGTGACGTTAAGAATACTGTTAAAAATATCTTAAATCTATTTATGTACATTTATAAGGCAGCATTAAATATACAAACTATGATCACTTCTTCCCCAAAATAGATGAAAATGCACTAATTATAAACTTGATTGCAAGACTAGTTCAGTGGGGAGCGAGATAGAATCGTGATAAAATTTTATACTAGGAGATAATTATAATACTTGCGTAGTAGTTATTGTTTCAGTCAGTAGGTAAGTCTACATACAGCCTTCAGCTAACTCTAATTTATACAATATTGTAGGTAAATGTTAATTCCATTAAAATATTTACAAAGTGCCATGTCAAGTAGTAAATTTGAAATAAATTTCAACATTATCCGATAGATCGTAATAATATCATTTACAACAAGGAAGGCAGAAAAAAAATAGTAAATAGTCTAGGGTGAAACAGCCCATCAAGGTAAACACTTGAGTTGGATTTTAGATCTTATGCTAGTGACATACAAAGTCCAAAGTGTGAATCTGTGCTTTCGACCATACATCCTCGTAGGAACAAGAAAATCTTAAGACTTCAATAAAATTAGTTTTACTACTGGAATACACTGTGGCTTTGTTTTAGGAATTCGTGGAGTCTTCAGAAATCGTTCATTATTTTTTTAGACAGAGATAAATTCGTGGACAGCTACACACGTTATTATAACAGTATGAAGTGTAAGTCCTATTAGTAGTCATATGCACTAATATGAAAACAAACTCATTCTAAAGTGAGTCTTATTGTTATAGCCATAAAAGCTCAAGTGTTTACATTTTAGTGTTCGTGACTGTAGGTAGGTACTCGATTGTAGTATAGATCGCTACCTGCATAGGTATTTCAAGTGTGCATCCGAATACAGAAACTGTGTTTTATCTTTTTCTTGCCTTAAACTATTAGAAAGAGACAAAACATAGATCCCAAGCTAAACAGTCTTTTCTGGTTAGCTTGGGCACCAAATTTCAATCTCTTCTTCAGGATTTTTTTTGTGAAAAGGAATCATATGTGTTCCGAATAAGTTAAGTTATTTGTCGAGGGGCGTCCGGTATTCCTGTAACAGTATGTGGTGGGGTGATGGGTGTGCTACGTGGAGGCCATGAGCTTGGCGTGCGCGGTCACGTTGCGCTGGTGCAGGAACCCGCTGCCCTCCTCCTCGTCGCCGTTGCTCAGCCCGTACTGGAATACGACAAACGATTAGGCAATCGAAATTAACAGACTTGGGGACGCACAGTGTTTTGTATCACTAGGTAGAAGACATTTTTAGCAGACAGCTTTATAGGATTTTTACGAAACTTGGTACCCACAATTATTCTTCATATTCCTGGGCAGGTTATAGTAGCCTATCTACCTATACTTTTCATCACGCTACGTGCAATAGGAGCAGAGCAGAGGGAAGTGAAATGTTGGGAAAACCGGAGAAGTTACAAATCCGGAAAGTATAAATATAATGTAATGTTTATACTAACCTGTAACGCGTGCAAGTAGTGTTGCTGCGAGTGGTAGTGTCCGGTGGGATGCGAGTACCCGTCGTATCCGTTGGCGGGGCTGGGCTCGCTCTTGATGTTGAAGAGCGAGGGGTTGGAGAGGAAGGGCGGCGAGGAGAGGCCGAGCGGGTACTGCGCGTGGGCTGCGTGCGCGGCGTGGGCGGCGTGCGCGTGCGGCGACGCGTCCGAGCTCGACTCGCGGTGCTTGGCGCTGTGGCCCGACATCGACGTCGTCAGCGGCAGCGGCACCTCCGCCGCGCTCGGCTTGCTCTCTGTTCATTAATACATAACGGCTTACACATCTTATTGTAAACATTTTTTTTATAACGCACTTCAAGATTTACCTAATTCCACCTGATGTTAAGTGGTAATGAGTTCCTAGCTGGGTGACAAGGACAGCATAGTGGAACTGTTACTAGACTTATCGCCCCGACCTTGAAGGCTTGACCCCTGCTATTAATGTTTCACCACCCAGGACCTCTGGAAACCAAACTCACACGCAGGAAAACAACATCACCGAAGTGATTGCTATATGGCTGCGGTGTTCTGTAAGGCGGAGGTATTTCACCAGTTGGACTACTCCAGTTCAAGCGATAAATTGCTATGCCCTACCTCTCTTAAAACTCTCTCACATAGTTTTTTCTATGTTTATTATATTATTACCCTATATATTATTACCCTATATTTTATCACTTGTAGACATACGGTTCGGTTGAAGGGTCGCCTGTAGCATAGGTTTTACTGGAAACCTATTTCAGGTACCAGTCCCTCACTAATTAGGCTACAACGGATAACATTAGTAGCAATTAGTAAGTAACCACCATATTCATGTATCTAACTGTGAAGGGAAAATAAATTATGTTTGATTCGAGTTTGAGTTGGGTTTATACATAGTGGCGGAATTGATGCGTCACTTCTAATCGAGTGCTAGAAACCATTTAAAATGGTTTACATGTGGGTAAACTCAAAAAATGAACGTAGTTGGCGAGATTCTAGCGTTTATTTTATTGTTGACAAACTATGTTGGTAGTTGCTCAGTATTAAAAGCTGATGTTAGCGCGTGAAATAGATAACATTACGTGCTTTAAAACAATTCAGGAAAATATACACCTGTGTAGTGCGTGTCGATCTAATTGATATACTTGGTCGTTGCATATTAATTTGCTTCCATTTTTTAAAGGTAATTAATGATTTAGAAGAGTCTATGGGAAGTGTTGAAAAGGAACTATCAGCGATGAACGCCTGCTTCATAGGGTAAGTTAAAGCTTTCAGATTTTAAGGCAATTTCTGTCGTAATGCCAAAAATATGATCTCTAAAATAAAGTACTTCACTCAGTACAAGGCAAGGTACACTGGTTTTCAGGGTACCTTGATGTGTGATCCTCCGGCTGCTCGGTGGTGCTGCACAGTGACATAAAAATACGTGGGAGAAATTTTTTTATTACCAAAGTTTCCAAAAGAGCGGGAGACTTTACTATTTGTGTAAGAACCCATGAGTGGACTCACCATCCAGGCTTGGTGAGCTGTGCCCGTCTTTCTTGGCGGCGTCCTGCGGGGGCTTGGTGCCGTTGCCGGATTTCTTCGGCTTTCGTTTCCTCGTCTGTATGCCATCTTTTCTCATTGCCAAAGGTCTGGAAAATACAGTAAAGTATGTTGCAAAAACTAAACCAATAAAACGGAATAGGATTAGGCTAAGATTGGAAAGAAAACTAGGTTGACGATTTCGATGAATAGACTTGTTATAAACTTTACAATTTGATTTGGAGAGTAAATTTAACGTTCGTTCTAATTTGAGCGGATTTGCACAAACAGGAAAGGTAGGCCGAAAATTAGGGTTACCTTTTACTCATAGGTTTAAGGAGCGGGAAATTGAGCGTATCAAAAAAAATAAAAACAGGGAAACGAATAATTTAAGTTTACGGGCGGTTCAAATTATATAGAAATTCATTGAACTATTTAAATACACCAAATGTTATTTTAATTAAAAACAGAGCTCATTTCGCAGCTAAACAAGTTCTGGCAGATTCAGTTTAGTAAGTGGATAAATTCCCCTTACGTTATCGCTCCCACTCCCTTCACAAAATCAAACTAGCTTGGCGTGTGGAGTATGGCTCATTCCGCCTCATAAATTAAGGAGCTGTATCCAGCATTGGGACGTAAAGTAGTCTGAAAGCGTGTAGTTACCGGTTGATGCCGTGCAGCTTGTAGTAGAGTCCGCACGCGTTGCAGACTGGCTCGCCGTCGTTGTTGCGGCGCCACAGCGTGGTGGTGCGCGACCCGCAGTTGGTGCAGCACTGGCCGTGCCTCCGCGCCGAGGACTGCACACGGTAAACACATGTTATGGGCATGTGAGCTCGCGCTACAAGAGTCTGATGTGGTCATGAATAGGCTTACAGTTTGAGGATGGTGGCTTAGGTAACCCGTGTCTATAAGGTTCACATAAATAGGTCTAAGGATGTCCTCGTAATTTTCCCTTTTCTGGTGTGTATTGAAATATGATGGGATGAGTCACATATAGGAATAGGGGGGCCTACTATCAAGGTAAAGATAGGTAGGTACCTATCTTTACATTGATAGTAGGCCCCTACGGGCAATCTCTAAGATTTATTTTGTGGTTCTAGTTATGGACTAATTTACTAACTTATATTCGGTATTCTTCTGAACTGAATTGAGTTACATTTAGCCTGTTTATGCTAAACATTTTGTACATGTTTATGGTAAAAATGGAGAAATCGACAATTATTATTAGCTAGCTCAAACCGAATTGTACCTACACTATAAAGCTACTTACCTAATGAATTTACCAAACGTAATTTAAGTCCAGAAACTAAACCAAAAGCACCTAACTGAAATTATTCTACTCGGTTATTAAAATTAAATTTACTCTCTAAAAATAGCCTACTTCAATCAGATTTTTATAAATAGTGTCAAATTATTCTAAACATAAGTATAACATTGTCGACATTCCACAAAATGTACCTACATACAACTAGCAGGCCAAACAAACGCCATTTTTAATTCACTCATTCCGCATTCACCGCGCGTACACTCTACATTCAGGTGTAGGAGCCACTCGGAGCGGACAGATCCCAAAGCGCATGCTTTATTTACAAGAGAATGCTACGAGCGCGCGGGCGCCGGCCAGTAATGGTTGCCGCGCGCTACGCGGACCAATGGGGGGCGGCCCGCCCTGCCATTGGTCGGCGCGCGCGCAGCCGCGCCCGGCGTCCGCTGCGATGATAACTCACTGACATCTCGCGTAAACACACGTATACGCAGCCGGATATACAACCTCTTTAGGAAATTCAATGAGCCTTTAATGCACTTCCAAGACCGTCGAGGTAAATTAACAATGATTTGATGCGATAAAAATGTATGCACGAGGTTTTAATGAAATTAACTTTACGTAAACGCACAGGAAGGATATTTTTTTTGTTTTTTAACTTAATGTTACATAACTGACAAAAAAAAAATCTTTGTAATTAAGTATAAAGCCATAACTTTGTAGGTCAAAGAAAATAAGACGAACATTTTATTGTTTACATTATGGTAGATTCAAGTGATCAAGATAAGTAAAATTTTTAGATCCTCACTACTCAAATCTAAACTTCCACGTCAAAATTAACTTAAAAGATTTTGCCGGAATAGTAGGTAGGCATCTAATAATAGCTTACTGTGAGATTTACTGCATTTTAACTTACCGGTGGTTTAGCGTTTATCGGCTCTCAAAACAATAACAGTTGAAATTGAGGTGCAACTGGCACTAAAGCCACACTACCTACGAGTACATTGGTATTATAAGGGTGTTTGGCCACAGACCCACTATTAAGGTGATTGGGGTGGCCCGAAGGTTTTAGTGAGTAGGCCTGCCCTTCTCGGAGCAGGTGACCTCCCTCCTGTGACGGTACGGTGTGACACGCATTTCATCATTTTTATTGGTCCAAGCAAAAATATCCTTCTGTGTTACGTATGCTGACTTGTTACTGCAACGGAAAAGCTCCCAAAAGGAACCGTCCTATCTAAGGTCTGGTAAGTGGTCAGCAGCTGAGGAAGCCGTTATCAACGTATCGGCGATAGCTACATTAACTACCAGCGAGACGTAACGCGGCTGCTCGCTGCGCAACGTTATCACCAACGAGACGGCCGACAGACATCCAATCAACGGATTGCACCCGGTAAGGTAGCTAATTATCGTGAACATGCAGTGCGTTTGAGTGATAAACTGGTTCATTACTCGTGGGTACGATTCGTCAGCACTTTGGCTTTTAAAATCATGTTACGTCCCAATTCAAAGTTAATCCGAAAATTTGACTTGTCACTTTTCGATTTCGCGTGGCAAAATACATTTAATACATAAAAATGTGTTAAAATTTAAATGTATTTACATTTTATAAATGAAGATGTATTTAAACAAAAAATATAATAACTTGCTCTATTGTGGATGATCTTCTTATGTGTGCGCTCAAGAATTGTCGACGAACAAGTTAAAAATTTTGTCATTACCGACCTACTACTTATGTCTACACGAAACATAACGGTCGTGCGATCCAGTTAGTTTTTATTACGCATGCTGCAACTCACACTTAAGTGTGTAAACAACTTTACTTACGCAGCTTACTTTGACGATTATTGAGATATTAATGAGGAAATACAAAAACAGACAATCGTCAAAAACAGTTACCTACATACAGGTATACATAATTTGTTGCTAAGTTATCATCTATTATGAAGACTTATCGCTAAAAGGAAACAAACGATAAGCTCAACTACAATTAGTTCAGTATCTAAGAAACTAAATAAATTTTGTTAGTAAATCAACGCAATACCACATTCAACCCAATTAGATAAATTATAAAGACAAGAGATAAGGTTACATTAAACTTAGAAATAAGTCGGAATTATAGATTTATTAACAATCACCACATAGGTATCTGGCTCGTTGCCTGTCGAGCTAATTTTATTAACCAATCAATTAAAGTCAGTAGGCATTGTACACACAGCTTTCGCACTATGTTTTAAAGTTAAATACATTTGTAGGTAATTGGTTTCTTTAAGTTCAAATAGACGGTGGATTTTTGTTACATTCAGAAAAGGGTTTATTTTATTGTAGACTACCAACTCTAGAATTTACAGTCTAGAAAAGGTGTCGCGTCTATTAAGCTTTTGTTCCTATACTGTAGTGCAAAGAAATTGATGATCTAGTTTTCAATTAGGGGGCATTGCGTTAATTCGTAACAAAAGGTGCGAGCTGAGTGCCAAGCGGCTGAAATGGGAGCGGTAGCGTGTAGCCTATCATCCGCCAAGCTAAGAAGTGGAAAGAAGGAACAGCGTGCAGGGGTCATGCGCTAGTCTACACGCCACCGACTCACCTTCTTCATGCCGCGGGCCATGCCCTCCACACTCATCCACCTCTGCACGGAGCCGTCCTTATAGAACCGGGAGAGGAGCTCCGCGTCAGCACCTGTGCAGAGAGAGAGGTTGTAGACAGGCGGTGGGGAGACTCACCAGCCGCTTGGTGGGCTTGACCAGCGGGCGGTTGACGCCGTTGATGCGCGTGTAGAGGCCGCACGCGTTGCACAGGTAGTGGCCGGTCGCGTCGCGCCGCCACAGCGGCGTGTTGTTGGCGCCGCAGTTGACGCACTCGCGCCCGCTCCCGTCCTCGTACACCTCCATCACGCCATCTGCAGGCAGCGAGGGTCTAACTCCGACCAACACAACAACTCACATTTGACCAGTCTACGATTGCGACTGCTTCTGACCACTCGAGTTAGGTGATCATGCCACTGCATCTAGTTCAATTTGTAAAAGCCTTAATGGTCAACAACAGTTTTATTACTTAGGTTCGATTTCCGGATGAAGTTTGGACATTGCGATTCGCATTTGGCTAGCATGTGACTACTACTGTTGTAACTCATTAGTAGTTAATTTCATTGATAAAGATTTTTATTCTGCTGTGGAAAGTTAAGTAGGTTGATGCTTTGCTAAATAGTTTGCTTATGTATGTTCGCTATTTTGTGTGACTAATGTGATTTGCTTATATTCTTTAAATTTATTTGACCATGGCATTTTACCCGTTTTGACACCATAAAGCTATGCCTAAAGTTAAGCTTTCGTGATTCGTATTTGTAGATCATAGGTAGGTAGTACTATAGGAAGGTACTATCACCACCTAGCCTTCTGCCCTCAATCCATATCTAGCTAATCAAACGAGACGCAGGATGAAGTTCATCACGTCTGTTGAACGCTGGTAATACTAGTGATTAATCCCTAAGCCGAGTCGGAAGGGTCACTCATCCTGTACCTAAAGCGGCATCCATTAACAAGCGCCAACACCTGCCTAAAACCTCCAGGCGCCCTCGGCTTGTCGGCGACATAATTATGGGTGATAATGGCCCGAATTAATGGATCCGGGTCACCGCAGCCACCGGCGGGAGCATCGTAGGCGCCGACACGACACCTCACTCTAACATCGGTGTCAACCCCTCACGCTTATCCATATTATTACCATCCGCATATCCTTGTTAACCTAACTGAGTATCGTTTTGATCGAAACATTTTTATTTACAATTGTGAGTTTTCGTATTTTGAGAGCAAAGAACGTATCTCTTTAAATTTAGTGTCTGTTTATCCGGACGTTTATCATGAGCCATCGCTGCAAGTTAAAATTAGTATCTATCGTAAGGCTTTACAGCTCTGGAATTGTATTTGATGGATGTAAAAATAAAAATATTTTGATGCCAATTTTTTTTTTCCGACATTTTCTTTGCTATAATAATATTTATTTATTATTTAAGAGAGGTAGGGCATAGCGATTTATCGCTCGAACTGGAGCAGCCCGACTGGTGAAATACCTCCACCTTACAGAAGACCGCAGCCAAATAACAACCACTTCTGTGTTGTTGTGTTCCTGCGTGTGAGTAAGGTTTCCAGAGCTCCTTGGGGGTGCTACATTAGTAGCAGGGGTCAAGCCTTCAAGGTAAGGGCGACAAGTCCAGTAACAGATTTATGATGCTGTACTTGTCACCCTTAAGCTAGGACCTCATTACCACTTAACATCAGGTGGGATGAGATCAATCTTGAAGTGCAATATATAAAAAAAAAATATTGGTGCCTCTACACAGGCTCCTGAACTTTGTTGCTCGAAGCCCTATACCTACGCGCTACCTCTGTAATATAATCAAGCTTTTGAGTTTTATTTTATAAAATGTTAAATGTCGTTTACAGAACTAACCTACATTGTTACTCTTGTAGATTTTCTATCATCCAAAAGATGATCACAACGTAAACACTGCCTGTTCACTGAGAACTAAAATTAAGAAATTTCAAATTTTTACAGTTTTTTTCGTAGGGAGGAAAGAAAGAAATGGATCAGACAGGTAATCACGCGGGACCAATTCTGTATTAACTATTCTTATATCTTACTAGCTTTCCGCCCGCGGCTTCGCCCGCGTGGAATTCGTTTATATTATGGTATAAAGCACAACATACACAATTCAATGTGAATTGGCAGGAACCTAAAAAAGCGTATGCTATCATTCCACTTCTTACGTATAAAACACTTAAAAACACCCAGCGCCGTCTATCGCGTACCTCATCTCCAATCCATCCATCAAGCAAACTATATTTTTGTTTTCCCTCGAGAATATCAATTTTTTCCAGGATAAAAAGTACCCTATTATTTAATCCGGACTTCTAACTTTACGTCTGAAAATTTCAAAGCATTCGGTTCTGTAGTTACGGCGTGAAAGCGGAACAAACAAACAAACAAACAAAGAAACTCACTTCCCGATTTATAATATTAGTAAGAATTATTTTGAAAACTTCGTCTTCTTTTTCCTAGCGACTATCCTGGTGGTGCATCCCTTACGGAACCCCAGGTCCACTCCGACTATGATCCTAATTTCACGAGGCTCGTTAGTACATTGGCAATTGCCGCCTGACCTCAACCCTTACAAGGGAAATCAAAACTATATGGATCACAGCCAGGACCAGTGCCTTCCGTAACACGGAATACAAACTGCAAAAAGCCCATAAAGTGCAAGTGTTTCCCGCGGGATTTGAACCCAACCCTCCGGGTTTTTGAGCTCGCTATAAACCACTACACCGCGGAATTTGTTCAATGTAACACTACGTGTTGTAAATAGTAAACAATATTTGGCTGTCAGCATAGCATACAGTTGATTCGTCAACTCAGGGTTTATTGTTCCAAAAATCGCATTTGCGTTGCATTAGCCAGTTTGCTGCTATCTCTAGCGCATCGGCTGCAAGCGCAGCACTGATACTGTGTTGGTAGTCTCTTATCAGTTCTGAGTACTCGGGACAATAACAGTACGCATTGATCTCCGTGTGGCTACTGGTATCGGATATCACTACAATTAAGTACATGCAGGGATTATAAACAAGTAACTATTAATAAAATGTAAACTGTAATAGAGACGTACTTAAATTAATAAAAAAACCATTAATTGAACGAGCAAGCTACATAATGTTGGGGATCACAAGAACATGACTATTAATAGCTACGAAGGTGGTTAAACGTTGGTCGGTATGTAGGTAGGTACCTAATGTTCCAGGTTAAATACCACAAACATTTATTAAAACTGATAAATCAAAATTGTTATACATATTTTTTATGGTCTGATCTAAGGAAAAAAATAAAACAAAATGCTTGTTTAGTCCCTTTCTTCCATTAGCCTAAAACCTCCAGGCGCATAATCACAACATGAATTAAATTTCTGTGCCAAGATGCAATACAAACATGCATATCTTTTTGGATTTTAATTTTATTCATGAAATTTTGTATTTGAGTGTCTGTGGGAGGACGATTGTAAATGTTAGTGAGTGTATTTAAATATATTTTAAAGTTTTTGTTACTATAGGTATACTGTAGTACTGATATTTAGCAAATCGTTTGTGTAGGTATACGTGTTACCTAAACCACCCTATATTTTGATCGCGATCATAGGATTACAATAGAAGAAATATAAATATTTTTAGCTTTGTACACTGAAATGTCTGGGGCTATAGGCTAAAGAAGTTATTTTCCATGCAAGATTGCATGCTCACGAGCCATTGGGTTATTTAAATCTAGAACGAAACAGAGTTTTATCACGAGACAGTTTCGTATGAAAGCAAGTAGGTAGTGGCTAGCTGTTTTACATATAAAATCAGCAGTGAAATGCTTTTCGTACCTACCAATACTTGTATTACCATATCAGTCATTTGCGGTTATTGCATTGGTAAATGATTAGTAATAACAAATGAAACGATACAAGTTTACCTACTTATAAACAAATCCATCGCTATAATTAAATTGATATCGTAAATACCTAGCCTTTGTGCTTACATGCTTCGATAGATATACGTACCTAAAACTAAATAAATGTACTGAAGTATACAATATGACAGCCTCGACTCAGATGATTTAGCACTTTGACTATCTTTAGGGTTATTTTTAGATTTGTTTTTCTGAAAGCTCGGGCTTAGATCACCAATCCACATTTAGCTAGTTCGTGTTCATTAATCCCCTGTTCCAATATTTGACGATTCGTAATCTTTCCAAAATGACTAATGGTTTTTCTCCAACCGACTACGAGTTGTTAAATAATACCAGTTCTCAGCAGTTCATCGGTCGTAGGTATATAGATTACGTCTCGTATAATTTAATACTATCCGTAACTAGAACGAATCGTTTTTCAAATAATGGAACCGGGCATACGTCAGTAGGTACCCGATGTTGTACCTTTATCTTGATTTCAATGATAAAGACCTTAGTCCTGGAGTGTAACATTAAATAGGCTGATAGGTACAGATGTACACTTACTATAACAAAAATGTGTTGGAGTAATGGTTAGATATAGTTATATGTGTGTGTGATCGCTTTCTTCAATTCTGAAGGGCGTGTCCCTGAAAGTTTCTCGTAGCTTCGTGCACCAGCTTTCTCCACTTGTTCCGGTTCTCGGCTGTCCTCAGGGCGGTTACAACGGGAAGTCCAGTGATCGTCGTTACTTGGTCACACCAGCGTTTATCGGTTTGAATTTTGTGTCGGATAGTCCATTTATCGAGGAATGCTGTAAGCTGTATAACATAAAGACTGTGACCAATGGAAGCGATCAGTGGAAAATGTGGAAAAAGTACCTATAGATAAGAATTCAAGTTTATCATTTGAGAATAATATTGTTACCTAATAAACCTTTTTAATATTTGTATTAGTACTGTAGTAATGATAGGAGCAGTTTCACTGACACGCTTCCTCGACACATCGGCGTCAGCTAATCTGCGCGATAGATAGCTCGGCTGCGGCTCACAAACAACTCTAAGGACGACCAGATAAACCGATTCAGGGTGACATGACGTGGCGACAATCACTACGTGCACTGTACTTGCTCAAATGACATTATTTAAACAACGAATACGGCCAATCATCTATATGAGTCTCCTTTTAAGAGTGACATCCCTCAAATTCGTTTGTTTCATCGCTCATCAAAATATAACTATATAATTTGATCCAAAGTGAGCCACACATAGAAATAAGTAAGCTACTGTAACTAATCCACTGAGATTCTTACAGGTGTTTTCTCGGTAGATATAGATTCCTAACCGGCGGTAGAATCACTTTGTAATGCATTCAATGACGATTCCAAATGTCTTAAGTAACCGACTTGATTAAATAAGTATTTAAGTTTAAGCTTGAATGTTGATCTTCAAAATAAAATATTTTATACAAATTTGGTAGCACTAAAATCATGTACCTATTTTACATTTTGTTGCTACATGTTTATTTACTTGAATAAACAAATATTGAATATTAGAAACAGAAAAATTTTATCTCCCCTTGCGGTGCGGGAATTGAACCCACGACCTTCACGTATCGCGCGTGCTGCTCTTACCAACTGAGCTAACCGCAAGTTATTGTAGGCGATGAAATTTTTCTGCTGTATCAACCGTTAGCCTTTCGGTAAGTGCCCTCTGCCGCATATGTTTATATCTACATACTTATCGGCCCGTGGTACATTCGTTGCAGAAATGTTTGAAAACCACGGAATCGAAGACACCTGGCATCTTAATCGATTTTATTATTTTTATAGTACTATACGCCGTACTAGCGAACTTTAAATATTAGAAACAGAAAAATTTTATCTCCCCTTGCGGTGCGGGAATTGAACCCACGACCTTCACGTATCGCGCGTGCTGCTCTTACCAACTGAGCTAACCGCAAGTTATTGTAGGCGATGAAATTTTTCTGCTGTATCAACCGCACCGCAAGGGGAGATAAAATTTTTCTGTTTCTAATATTTAAAGTTCGCTAGTACGGCGTATAGTACTATAAAAATAATAAAAACAAATATTGAATTTGACAATTGGTTAATATTATGTTATATCTGTTTTAAGCTGTAAATAACTGTTATGTAGGAGTAATTATATGATAACCCATCTAATTGACTTTGTAGCCGTGTAACCAAACCACGAGTACCTGACTTCAGTTGCAACATTTTTTTTTACCGTAGGCGATGAATAATTTTGCTGTATCAACCCTTTAGTCTTTCAGTAAGTGCCCTCTGCCGAATATGTGCCTTTTTTCATACTATTTTTATGTTCGTCTTTGGCCTCCCTTGGATGTAAATTGGTCTATACCTATCCAAGATGTGTTAGGATCTGTGTGTATAGTTCTAACTAAGCGTGTTTCCCAACGTTTCTGTATCGGCCCTGCCGCAAGATCACTGATATTTAACGCGACGCTCTCCTTTGATCGATAAGTCGAGCTGTTTTTTCCATTACTATGCGTTAAAGGTTACAATACTGTCAAACATTCCGCTTCTGGCAAGTTGATATCGAGAGTCTAATATTCTGCGATAACTATTTGCAGTCGGTAGTTTTAAATACGAAAACAACTCTAGGGCACCCAGATAAGCAGGTGACGCAAGTAACAAATACGATTGTACCTACGTTTATACCGAAATATTGTTTATTCTGTTTTTTAATTAGGTATATATAGTTAGGTAGGTATTAATGTAGAGCCTTCATTTATATTAAATCGCTTATCAGAATGCGGCTACATATTCATCCACCATTTGGATAAAGTGTAAATGACAGTAGGTAGTATAGTTAGAGGATCGTGTGAATCATTTCACTAATCACATTTATAAATAACAATTGATTAATCTGTGACGTCATCGCATACATTATTTTTATCCCAAAGTAAGAAGCTTATGTGCTATGTTCAGGACATATTTCCGGTCTTAAAGCTTCAAAATTTTTGCCACCCCAACTGGTCTCTAAAATAAGATACACTGTTAACACAATATTTTAAATTTAAACGTCATTTGCAAATACAAAAGGCCATTTTGTATTTGTATTTTTCGGCCCATATTGCGGCGCCTTAATCTTTAGCTTTGTCAGATTCTATGGTAAATCCGGCACTGCCTATGCAACCTTTTTAGGGTTCCGTAGTCAAATGGTGCAAACGGAACTCTTATTTAAAACTTGAAAAAATGTTGACAAGGACAACATACCATTTGGTTTGTGTCTAAACGTGGTTATTCCTCCGTGAGGATTAAACTCTTTGGGTATTACAATAACTATTCGGAAGTTCGGAAGCCTGTGTTGGTAGAGGGTAGTGTTACTAACGAATGCGCTATGATCAGACAAGTACAAGTAGTCATACCTACATTATGATAACTACTGAAGATTTAAATTACCGGTTTAAATTCTACCCCGTTCACACCGACCACTTGTATCCGCATACAAACAGTATAACATACGAGTACCTATGTGTAATTGCTTTATCGCGCTACGTCTAATTATATCGCTCGCGATAATGTCTAACAGTGGCCAATCATACTTTGCTGATTATAATGTTTGTGTCGTTATTATGTTTACATTTTATTACGTTCTTGACCATTTAATCCATCGAGGTATTAAATACCTCTATGCTGATTTTTTCAAAGAGCATAATAATTATAATCGGTAATGTGCATCTATGATACAATGTAAGTTCGACTGGTAGCAATAAAGGTTTTTATAATTGAGGGACACATGTTAATCTTTAATAAAAATGCCCAACGCCACGACTGATATCTTAATCAAGTTTACGGATTTTTTAAGTGAAATGTGCGTATGTTTATTGACAACTAACTAACCCGGCGAAAGTCGTATCGCCTACTTTTTACCAAATTTACTAACCTTTTAAACCTTCCCTATAATTATTTCAAAACCAACATTAGCCAAATCATCAAATAGAAAATAGTCTTTAGTTCAGTTGCTCGCTTTTGAAAGATTTTTTTTTTCCTTTCAGCTAACTATGACTTAGAAAATTGTTGGTAAAGTTATCTACGTAATAATAATGTAACAATGAATAAAGTAGAAATAAAGTGACAGATGACAAATATGATTCACAGCGATTGAGCACATTATCTAGCTAGAACAACCGAACAAGTGCGCTCGATCTGTGAATCAGGCGCTTATCGGTCACGTCAGAGCCTACGCACGCGCCATTGTTACGACCCCGGCGGGGAACCACCACACAACACATATAGGAGAGTCGGCGTGTGATCAAAATTATCTAGTTCTTATTTAAAACCTTCATATTTTCAGGGATCGCCAAAACACGAATAGTAAAAATGTTCAAAATAAAAATTGATAAAATAGTTTCTTCCTACCAAAAAGAGTTTGGAGAATAAATTAATAAATCGCAGCAAAGTATAAGATAGTAAAAGTAGGTATTTAGGTCGCATAATACTATGTTCCTACTTATTATACCTATACATACCTACATTTATCGTTTAGTATGAAGGTAATTCCGGAACACATTTATTATTTTATCAATTATTATTATATTTCAACTTAAAATTTAATTTGAGAAATAAACATTATACCAAACAAAAAAGCAAACATATTATTGCTCAGACCCTTAATAACATATGATCATGGCAATGACAGTGACGTTTTATGTCTACAATGTTAAAACATTGATATTTTCATAAACATTCTCTGAAATCATTTCACATGCAGTCTTATCGTTGTAGCATATTTCAAAACGCTCTCTCTGTCGACACGGTTTGCTACTGAGCACACCTATTAATTAATAGTCAGGTAAGATTAGCAATTTACTGCACATTTAAATAGAAACGAGTGCTTCTGATAAGCAATTATCGTGAATGTTATAAGAAATGATGAACACATCGGGGTTTTATCAATATCATTATTTAGTGTTTACATCAGAATAAAGTAGGTATCTTCTTACCGCAATAACCTAACTGAGTTTTTTCCATTGACTTATCAAGAAAAGACGTTTATAATTTGAAAATAAAAATAGCAACCAAAACCATGAGGATAGTCACGCAAAACAAAATAATTAAGGCAAATAAATACTTATTAAAAACATAATTATCCTCAATAGAATATATATCCACAAAATTGTATTTATCCTTATTAGATAAAAGAAACAATTTACTCTAGTAAATGTTGGGCGATGAAAAATACCATTACCTATTATTTTATTTTATATTTCTTAACGCCTCAATCGGCTAGTTGTTTATGTAGGAACAGGATTATGATTTCGGGAACCTGAGTTCAGTATCCGGGTAAAACAAAGTGCCTATGTCTGGAATTAGAACACAGTTAGTAGCTCGGTTTAAAGATGATAGTTAGGAAATTTCCTAATTAGGAATTCCTCATTACTGTAAAGATAACTTCATTTCAATCCTATTTCCTGCATTTATAATTAATATACGCTACAACTTACTTCAGGAAGCTTGATCACAGTTCATTCGTTTTTCGAGAGAATTCTCATGCGACAAATTTATTTCAAACTTAATTTGTATTAAGTGACTCAAAATATATATTAAGTTGTAAGGTATTCAAGACTATATCGTCAAATTTACATACAGTTCCCACCGATTTTTCTACCGTAAAGTAAGCTAGTTCGGATGTTAAGTTAATATAAATGAATCAACAAAATAAATGTGTCTCACCATATCCCGGGGGGCGCTGCAGCGCGTCGTAGGGCGCGCACCAGGAGCCCATGACCACGTTCTGGGAGTAGAGGCCGCCGGGCACGCCGCCCACGGCGCCCACGCCGCCCACGGACCCGGCGCCGACCACGCCGCCGCCACCTGCCGCCACACGCAACGTTACTCACTGCCATCATTGTGCGACCGGGAATACTTTTAATAAGTCTACCCTTCAACAAATTTAATGCAAACAGAAAGCCAT
The DNA here is from genome assembly GCA_037074685.1 of Glyphodes pyloalis. Classification (NCBI taxonomy): domain Eukaryota; kingdom Metazoa; phylum Arthropoda; class Insecta; order Lepidoptera; family Crambidae; genus Glyphodes; species Glyphodes pyloalis. The sequence goes on along the minus strand of JAYKKO010000030.1, from coordinate 276,842 downwards.
AGCTCTAGACCAAAGCCTTCGTTAGTAATTTTTTGCAACATTTTGCTTTGAAAACAATTCTGGACAAAAAAAAAAGAACTTTTCCCGTGCAATTTGTTTAGGCAACGAAATCAATGATAGATTTTTTGTGTATTGAATTTTTAATTTATCACGCACAAACTCGCACCACTGATTTAAAAAAAAGAAATCAAAATAGAAAGATTTTAGGTTGTCAAATTAAACGCGGAATTAATAATGTGGAACAGCCCAATTAGCAAAAACGATTGTAAGCTGATGCCAATTTCACCGATCACAAAATTGTCACGAAAAACCAATTTTACGACTTCGAAAATGAGATATTTGAAGTAACCAAAGACCTGATTCATTGGTCCGCAAGTTTTGCAACCAGCTCGAGAGTATCGGGAGGGAGTACATGTCGGTGTGCGCGCGCGTCCGCGGTCAGAGGTCAAGTCCCTCACCGGCTGCGCGCGCGCCGCTCGCTGCGCCCTTATCGGCGTGACGCACGCGATCTAGCCGATGAGAGACTTACAGTTAAGCTCATTTTCCTTAACCAACTCAATGATTAGCCATAAATTGTTGTTTACTGTATTTAATGAATGATTCTGAATAGGTTTTACAGTTCAAAAACATTTGCCTGTTTATTAAGTCTTATTCCAAAACTTATTGTCCTAAACTTTTTTTATTTGATTGCATATTTATGTTATAGGTACATACATTTTATTGATAAAAAATATTTTCAGACTGCATATTTTCCTAATAATTTGCAACAATAAGAAGGCATGTTCTAAATAATTTAGGAGTGAAAGCCCTCTTAGGAGTGAGAGCTTTGTTTAAAAGGAGGGCGTTCTGCTTTCCCGTAATATCGGTGAAAATGATAAGGCTTCGCAGCCATCATTTATATAGCCATGTAGGCAAAAAATACCCTAAATATTTTAAATATTTTTTTGGGTATTCATGGCTCGATCGCGATTTAAAAACTAACTTTGAAACAGTGGAAATATACCATTCGGACGCCAATTCTCAATAATGGATGGCGTCTTAAGAAAGACAATAATAAATCACAAAATCTGACTTTAGGAACTAAAAATCGGTATGCAAACACATTTGACCAGTCCTTGACACATCCGCCAAAACTGGGACAGTGATGGAATAGAGGTAGGTACTAGTATATTATCCTACTGAAAATAATTCTGTGAATAACACCTCTGAATCACTTTATAAGTGACTACAGAAAACTTTGTCAATCTAATAAACGGGATTATTATTTATGACATTATCCTGAAACGGATAACAGTTTGAGGACAATAATAATTGTGATGACCTAAGAACGAATCTGCCCTCGGGCGCGTTTGCAAGTTCGTTTGACAGGAAAATGATGATGGTAAATGGAAGGTTACCGAGACTGTGATTGACGTACGAGTGTATCTCACTTTGGCGTTAATTTCCATCATTCTATTAATAAACAATTAAACATTTAAAATAATTTAACGGGTCAAAACGGGTCAAAGCTCCCCCGAACAGACGAAGGCGAGCAAGACCAGTCAGCTCGTGACCACGGTTGGTGCAACCTAACCGAAACGTCGGGCAGTAAGTAGTTCGTATTAACTACTAAATAAAAATGGTGTCGCGTTTTGACCCGTTAAATTATTTTAAATGTTTAAAATGGAACGCGAAAGTCTTAAAATGTATAATAAACAATTATATTCTTCACAGAAATTTTATTTGTAATAAAAAAAACTACCTATGTACTTTTACCTTACTAACTACTAAACATTCGATTTCTCATCATGTACAACAGTTTTTCAAAGTCAGAGCAACTAAAAATACTTTTAAAATAATGATTATTAGTGAAGGAAAGCGGAAGGATGTTGTGATTTTTTTATGAAAACTAAAAACTCGCAGCATCGACTTACGCAATATTTTATTATTTATTTATTTCTCGATTTCTACTCTTTCCTCTACCTAAATGTTGTCTGGAAGAGAATGCTTTCTAGCGATAACATCGCCTAAATTTTACTTGAATGTGTCTGTAAATCCAATTTTTGTAAACTTTTCTGAGTTATAAAGTGTATCTATCTATGTGCTTACAAAGTTGAGTTTATTATTACCTTACCAATTATTTAACCATAAACTCTTTTTCTTTTCTGTCTTGCTCTGTGTACGTTAGTCCGTATTTTTCAATTGAAAATCGTAAACGCCGAAGATGTGCTAGAATATCCTCATTGGGAATGAACGCAAGTTTTAGTCTCCCACAAAATAATTATAAAGAACTGTGATTGAATCATCTAATTTGCTCCAATATCTGGGCTGTATGATGGATGAATCAATGTTTCAAGTAAAACCACAAATGATCCACTACTTTGGATATTCGTCAGGGAAATTAGAAATAATATCCATTGTTTATTAGTAGTTTTTACCTCGTCTTAGAATAAATAGTACCTGTAAATGTTAGGTATTGGCTAGCCAACTACAGTTAATACGTCGGTGCACTAATTCAGATTCATTCATAAATAGACTTGTTATGAATTTTGTAAATAGGTTGAGTCATTATTCCATTCATTTAAAGGTGCATCAGGCTGCATATAAAAGAGAAATATGACTATTGTTTATTTATTTCAATGTACAACAATTCTGTAAAACTAGGCACTAATGCAAACTTAAGGAATAGGTACTCTTTGTTGAAAGACCACAAATATGAATACGTCATCATTAAGGTTTGACGATAAACTCGAAGAGAAACAGCTAAAATACAAATGTTGTTTTCCATCAGTAAATATTACACACATAGGTTATGCAGATATTATAGAAACTTGACTTATGCCCGACTCCAATATTTTACGATTCGTAATCATAATGTGTCAAAATGACTTTCAGTTTTTCTTCAACCATCTACGAGTCAAAGTTCAAAGCAATAAGAGTATGTAGTAGAGGCAATATGCAGTTAATAACCCAATTTCTGAAGAGTACTATGTACTAGTTTAGGAATGAGATATCTTCCGGGTTGTAGTAATATTTATGTTGTGAGCTCAAATCATTTAGAGTAATAAAGGCAAAATGCTGTTAATAACCCACTTTCCAAGAGTACTATAGTTTATATATAGGCTGTGGAAATATTAATGTTGTGAGTTTAAATCAATAAGAATAGTTGTGTTACCGTAAGTGTCGTGGTGCGCCGCGTGGTGGTGATGCCACACGTTCTGGTGCGGCGCGAAGTGCGCGGCGTACTGCTGCAGCCGGCCGCCGCCCGCCACGTACCCCAGCCCGTACCCGTCGCCGCACTCGCCGCCGCTGCCGCCGCCGTACCCGCCGCCGCCGCCGCCGAACATACTACACACACACTCACACACCAAGTGTACTCACAATCACGGGTGCCACTACCAGTTCTCTAAATGTTGGTTCGATTGGAAACTTATTTGTTGGTCTAATTGTATACACTAGCTCACACTTCCACTGGTCACCGTCGAGTGTCACTAATACTGCATTTTTTGTACCTGCAACAAAAAATTTAATATCAGTAATTAATAATATAACCCCTGTAAACTATAGAACGATCGGAATCCATTTAGTAATATGTAATTACCTATAGATAATTTTTTTATATTGCACTTCAAGATTGACCTCATCCCACCTGATCTTATGTGGTAATGAGGTCCTAGCTTAAGGTTGCCCTTAAGTACAATAAATAAGTAATATAGGCTTCGTTCGCGTCCGCGGGTCGAGTATCCAACGTGTATATTTTAACCTAGCCGGTACCTATCTCATGTATTTTTAAAATTTTACATGACATAGTAAGAAATATCCAAACGTCCCTTCATTCAAACTCTTGCATGTAATAGTAGTAGGCTAGTTGAAAGAAAAGTTTTAAATCAGAGCATAGTTACGGACACTCCAACGCTTGGTCTAGAAGTCGCTCAGAGATTATTTGAAGAGAAATGTTCGCAAAAACACATCTAACCGAGACCTAGAGTAAATTAACATAGTTAGAAAAATCAACAAGCCATAGGCAGCCAAATCAGCAGGCAGTTATCTATCTCTATAACAAAACATGTTTATTTGCTGTTTACGCGTTTTCAACTGATATGACTAACTCTGCAGTACTCATACAGTAGATCCAATATAATTGTCCGCTCGATAATGCGCGCGCCGCTTAGTAAATCAGCGCAGATTATACCGCCCCTGTGCGCCCGCGCATATCTCAGGAACGCGCGCAGATATGACACGTTCCACATCTGCTATCCATCAAACGACTCTGCACTTTATTTTCCACAGCACAAGATTTCTTTTACAACTAATTTCACAATAAAATATTGACTAATTACCTAATAGTATCGCAGTAGGTACGGCCTTATCTCCTACCAGGAACTGTGTCAATAGAGTTCTGTTTAAATTGTATCAACGTTGTAAAGAAATAATTTTGTAATGTGGATAAGCTTGACTGTTCCTATCACACGCTGGGCAACGTGCAGATATTAGCAAATAATACTGTTGCTTTTAAACGTTTTTGTACATTTTATGAAACAATACGAACTTAATAAAATAGGTAGAACATTTTATCAAAAAATAGCTTGATTAATAGCAGGTTAATGGGAACATACGGAATTCTGGGTTCTGATTTCTACGTCCCAGTTTAAATTCTTGGTGCGAGAGAAGAAGGTTAAGGATGTTTCTTACATAGTTCTAGAGTAAGAGAGACATTAGAGTAGTAATTAAAGCAGCCCTTACTTATGTGATATCTTTACTTCAGTGATGGGGTTTTGCCCTGCAGTAGGATATCAAATAAGGCGATACTTTACTAACTAACTACTTATTCATATTGTTAAGGTTATTGCCTACAGGGGGAACACGTATCCATTTCTCAAGGACATATATACGATCACTCTCACCGAGTAGTAATAAAGTAATTAGGTATCTAGTTATTTAGCCATCTCGTATTAAATGGATATATGTTGATTAAGGAATAAACATTTTTTTACTTTCTGCCCAAATTTGTCGAAGTTCATGAAAGTTATCAAAGTTTATAAAAAAAAATGAAATACTTCGTTTATAACTTACTTAACAATAATTTTACTGGGATAATTTCACAGATTAGTGTAGGTTGACCTGCCGTGTGCACTCTTGCGCATTCTGCTCATAGCCACGTGGATGATGTGGAATTATTATTATAGACGTTGTAGGATCGGCTGCTAATAGACGTTGATTTGCAAGGTGATTTGATTATGCATTCACGCCCACACAGATCTCTACATCTGTTACGAATACATACATAGATCGTGATAATAACTACGACAGAATATACACCTACATGTAAATTGAGACAAATTTTTAAGAAAAAAATTTAATGGAAAATGGACGTTCACAAAGTTTTTGAAAAGCAATTATAATGAAGGACACTATACTAATAGTTTATACGCACCAAACGCGAAGCTACCATTGGTACCGAGAGGAATCGATTCTATAATTTTCGTCTCTCTCTCACTATATTATTGAATTCTGATATTATAAATGTACATATATAAAATACATTACATTATAATGCATATTCGTATAATATGATGTCCCTTTTTGTGTTATAAAATGTGTAGATACTTTCAAAAGTTACCTACCAGAGCGTTCCTTAAATATCTTGTCATGTGACAAATTACACTAATTTGAACAACTGATTTGTAAGCACGGAAGTACATACACCATTTCGTCGTCTTATTTAGAACTTGAGTGACTTCATAACTGTTGAAGGGACTGAGTCCAAAGATATTTAACGAGTTTTCGTCGAATGTGACACAAGGCAAGCCGCTTACTCCACTCTTACAACCTTAACTAACTCTTTGATCGCGAAAAACTGCGCTTTCCGAACGTCAGCGATAAAACTGCTATTAAATGACTTGTCTCTTGCGATAACACATACAAATTAGCAGATTAACAAACGGATTACTATGCTAAACGGGCCATTAGTATGCGCGATCAGTTTGCCAAACTATGTATCTACTCTACTCGTAACTTAATTTTCAAGGTAATGGCAGAGTGCGAAGTTTGGAAACAACACCTTACGAATCTATTTTAACACCACCATAATATGAAGCAACCTGGTTTATACCACGCTTTTCAGTTTTATATAGTAACTAGCTGTGCCCGCGACTTCGTTCGCGTGGACTACATCCTTTCATGGTCGGTTTTAGCCCTTTCTCCCCTAATATTCGAAACAAAAAGTAGTCTATATTTTAGTCTAAGTTTTGAGATATATTTGTGCCAAATTTCATATCTCTAACTTCAAAAATAAACATTTTTCCATATAAACTTTCAAAGGTGGTATTACCCCCCTTCTCCCCTTATTTTGTAATAAAAAGTAGCCTATGTCCGTTCTTGAGATTCAACGTATACCTATACCAAATTTCATCAAAATCGGTTGAGAGGTTTAAGCAGGAATGCGTAACAGACAGACAGACAGAGTTACTTTCGCATTTATAATATTAGTAGGGATTAACATTATTTGTATAGTAACAACGTTGTTATCTATACAACCTGTAACGGAAAGGGGGTAACAATGTAAAGTAGGTGGATACTATACCTTGTATAGATTCTATATACGAAATCCCGAGTTAAAATAAACACTTTATTGTTTTTATGGAATAAAAAATGATTAACTATAATGACTGACTAAAACGTAAACAAACGCATCACAACACTATTGAGGTCAGCGACCCCAAATCACGTTATCACTTCACGACAATCACTGCGATCCTGAATTTCTCCACCTCCTTCCTCGACATGCGCGCCTAGTACTTTCTTAGAAGATGCGCGAACATTATGCAACATTTGTGGTGTCACTGTACAGAACGCGGCCTTGATGCTTTCTATCATCTCTTCCCTTGACGAGCATGCTACAGCGTACACCTTCCTTTTAAATTAGTCCCACAAGAAGAAGTCCAACGGAGTGAGGTCTGGTGACAGAGCTGGCCATGTGATACGACCTCCTCGCCCAATCCACAGATGGAAACGAGCGTTTTGATGGTTTCGTAAATCTCTTTCTCTAGCTCTCGGTCGGCCATCACGCTGCCGTCGGTTGCTCCGACACAGAGAATCATCTCGAATATTCTTGATTGCTCAAAGACATCACGAAATATCACTAGGCTATCTGTAGTAAGTAGGTAATCCAGAAAGGCAAAAACACAAGATGTTGTCACGGCGACGACAACTCAATGACTTAACTGAATTGTCAAAATGAGAAACGCTAAACCAACAAATTTCAGATGTGTTTCAGTAAACACTAAAAGATGAACCACCATTGTGATATTTAAATTAATAGCATAATAGGTAGGTACATCCATAGATATATTATATCCTAGATTCCTAGATGTAACGCTAAAAACCGCAATTGGGACGTAGCTGTCTTATTCACATCTAGCCATGCAGCGCCACCTAGTGTGACTGAAACAAAAACCACTCAAAGCTTGTATTGGAGTTCGCATCTGCAGATAGAAAATCTATGGACTGGACTCCGGAGTTGGAGTCCAACCATAGACTTCCAATAGAACGTTACCAAATTGAAAATACATTTTTTTTCAAATACGACTAATTTTAATGGCCGTATTTTAATCAGTGATGGGCCATTATTAAAAAATCACTTTCTAGTATTTAACAGTATTTGTTATATTCGTAACTATTTACTGAACGCTTTATTTTATTCCTATGTGTATATGTTACAAATTTATTAGTATTGCATATTTTCCAGAATAGTGCTACTAATCGATACCAACTTTATCATAAACCATGTTTTAACATGGTTTGATATATATTTTTCATATGCGCATACATTACGCAACAATATTTCCACACACCTCATAAATTAAATATTTCATATTAAATGTTTAAAACACCCCTTTGTATATTTCAAAATACCGTGCCACTATTAAATAAAACTATTAAGTATAAACGAAAACAGTTTTTGGTTTTTAGCTTATCTACATACTCTTATATTTTAAATGGGAATACGGCTCACTAATAGTCATACTTATGAATATTAGTATTCTTAAATACTAGTGCATTCTTGTGACAGGATCTATGGTATCCCTATCTCGTATTTGAATAGACTGACATTGAATTGTCAAACTGAATTTCACTAAAACAAGATTTTCTAATTATGTAGCAAAATGATGTATGAAACCTCAATAAAACCAAGTAATTATTATAATTGCGGACGAGGATAACTGTATATCAAAGACCATGGTGATTTCTAAGTTTGTGATTTATAAAATAACGAGAGTTATTCAATATCGTCTTCATCGGTAAGTTTTGCAAAAACATTTGCGTATTATGTTGTAAAAATGAGCCAACGATTTAGAAAATGCTTGTTAACCTTTAAGATTTTTAATTTCCCCAAAATAAAGGCGCAATAATAACCAAATTTTCAAATCTAAATAATGTATATTTATTGCTGTAGTGATGTGCCAATGAAAAAAATTACATCGTACTTGTCGATAAAATTTTCGAACACATTAACTTTTAGATCGCAAAATAAGAATTTATCAAGAGTGGTAAAAAATGGTGTCATGACTCTTAAAATATCGGCAATGGCATAATGTACCTATTGCATTGTATGAAATTTTTGATTTAGTTCGACATAAATTGAACAAGTATGATTCACGAGATATATAAATATTAACATGTCTAAATTAACTTTATTTAATTTGTATTTTGTTACAGGAAATGTGAAAACAGAATCCCATTGCAGGGCGAAAATCAATAAAGTAAACTGCAAAGTAATATGATATTGAGATCCTCTGATCTATGGTTGGACTAAACTACATGTCATTTGTTTGCAAAAAGTTTTAATTTTACACAATTCGTTAATTTTGCTGTCATAGCGTGCTTAAAAAATATTTTTTATAATAAATATTGGTAGCACTGTCATTTTATTTTTTCGTATACTTATGCAAACATCATAAACAAAATCAAGTAATGTACTAGATTGTCGATATGCTGATACATTTTGGTATTCTAAGCATACAGTCGAACAAAAGTTAAATTCTTCAACTGTTTTCTTGTAGTCTTCTCCATCCTAGCATGTTAGTACTACTCTGGTGGCAATTATGAAGGAAAGCTGGGCAAGTTCCACCGTTGGTTTTGGTTTCCATAATACAAGTGCTTAAATTGTTTACTTTGGACTCAGGTCAACCTGATATTTATTTATGTATCTATTCATTATTTTTATATCAACAAAATAAAAAGATCCCTATTTCTTCACTATCCATATTGTTATCACTTACATTTTATCGATATTAAAATCGATATTTGCTACATTACCAAAGAATAAATAGATATTAATACTCATTTTTAAATTGTTAAACGTCAAAACGATGTTGAAAAAAAAATATTTTGGGGTGGACGGTCACATTGTTGCTGTCATGACGCGGTTTCTATACTTTCCTTATTCTAAGGGTACATCCAAGTCTTTCGACGATTCCAACAATACTGTGATAGTGTTGTGCAAGCGTGACTTAGTCAAAATTTTGACTTGTATTTGACTGATATTTAAAAAAAAAAAATTGAATCAATAAATGCGTGTACACAACTACAAATGGTCCCATACAGTTTGTAACCGTTAACTGCTTTGGTATTTTTGATATTGTTATACCCTTTCCGTTACACGTTGTATATATAAAAATGAAACCCGTTTCCCGTTGTCACGCCATAACATGAAAACGGTTTGACCGATAAGGCTGATTTTTTTTTGTAGTTTTCTAATACTCTGTACAAGGTTCTTACGGAAAAAAATATTAAGAAAATCTCTCAGAAAGATTAAAAATATACATTTAATTTTGAATATTTTAAAAAACGCGCGTAACGAATGTTAACGTCATTCACAGCCATAGGCTATATTGTAAGAGCATCGTTTGTTCGGAAACGTGGTAACTTAATTGAATTCTATCGCACTAATTTATGAATTTTTGAAAATAACTCGCCACGGAATAGTTATTTATAAATAAATATCGATTTTCCGAAGATAGGTCAGCTATAACAAAATAAAGTAGTGCATCAAAGCTACGCTAAGGCGGTACGAAGTTCGCCGGGTCAGCTAGTATGAATCGCAAAATGTGTTGGTAAGCGCATAACTCGACAACGCTTCGACCAATTTTGACAATTATTTTTTTTAAATGTTCGTTTAAGTCCAAGGATAGTTTTTACGGTGTGAAAAATTCAAATAATTGCCGGCAAAACTCTAAAGACAGCCCTTTTATTTTTCCAGTACAAACGTTTTCTAAGTAAAATTTAGTGTCAAGCCACATTTCACATTTTTTTTGACAGGACGAAGTCTGTTGGGTCCGCTAGTTTACTATATAAATTGTATGAGTTGAGTTACCAACAGTGTTGACAGTGGCGTTTTATTATAGCACCCAGTAAGAATAAATCAAGGATTCAAAAAGGATTTTTTACAAAAAAATTGTTTCAAAATTGTTACTTTGGCGTTAACTTCAATTGAATTGTAGTAAAATTTTGTTAATAAAATGTTCCCTATTTACTTTTCTTCAGATAGATATCAATAACGTTTTTCTATATTGTCTACTTATCACAAAATAAAAGCAATATATTTGATTTTGTTCAATGTTTATTTCTCTAAAATATCTAAATATTATATTTGCATGTAATTATGTTATTCTTTTATTTCTTTATAGGTATGTAAGTTTTTCGTTATGCAGACTTCAGGAGACAATAACTGCAGATACCGGTAAGTTATTTCCAAAAATATAAAAGTACGTTCGTATAAACTACCATCGCTTTTTTTATTCCCATAAGGAGGTTAATTCTAAAGACACATAATTAGTACTCCTCCACACCATTAATAAAGCATACATGTTTAATTTCAAATCTCTTCAAAATCCTATAAGACACCTATGTGCCAAATTTCAAGTTCGTAGGTGTTTTGTGAGATTTCGTAATTAATTGCCGCATCAGTCAGTAGTATTTCGCTTTTATATAGATAAGTGCTAGCTTTCTACTCCAGTCTTTTCCATAATTTCCCTTGATTCTTCGCTTTTATTGGTCGCAGAGTAATGTTGTATGTGGTGGTGGATGTCTAAAAAGGCACCGGGCCCGGCCAAGTTCAGCCCGCCCGGGTCAGGTTTGCAAACTGTAGTCGTAGCTCGTTATTTGAACACAAAACAAAACTTTACATCGTCGCCGTGTCCTGACAGTGTCGGGCACTTGTACTATTACGTGTACTGAGCTGGTGACAATAAACTAGGCTCGAAATGTAACGGGTGTCGCGGCCCAGTTACAATGTCCAGATAACAAATACTACCACTCGACATTTGCACTCACCGTCTCGTGTAATGTATTGAAAAAACTCGCAACAATGTTCCCTTCAAATAAGTTTTGCGCACACATCTAAGTAACTCTGTCTATCTGTCCGTTTATCTGTCCAGCTTTCACGTCTAAACCGCTGAACAAATTTTTAAGAAATTTGGTAAAGTTATATACTCCAGGACGGAGGTTTGTTCGACAACAAACACGTGATACCGCCGTGAAAATTAGTTTATATGGGAAAGTATTCATTTTTAAGTTAGAGATTCAAAATTTGGCACAAGTTTAGTTTGAAACTTGGATTAAAATATGGACTACTTTTTGTTTCGAATATTAGGGGAGATAGGGGTAAAACTGACCATGTAAGTATGTAGTCCACGCGAGCGAAGTCGCGGGCACAGCTAGTAACACAAATAAATTAAAATTTCTTAGTCAATAATTATGATTTACGTTGCTCAGCACGATAAATTAATATCACATAACAAATTTGTTCTGTAAACGTTTGTGTGTCGTTTTACCGTCGTTATTTATGGCGTGGTGCGCAGGCGCATAGTATAGTACACGTGTTGTGCTTGCTCGACTCTCGAGTGTCGAAATTAGGCGGCGCGGCGGCGGCGACCGCGCGGCAAAAAACCGCCGAACATGTGACAAAATAGCGAGGGCCTGACTGTCGTCAGGTGTGGAACTTGTCACGGCTTTTTTAAGCAATTCTAGTGTATGTCGATGGCTGGTAGGTATTTGTAGGAAATACATTGTTCATCCAATTTATTACGACCTTCGTAGCCGAGAGGCCAGCGGGTTAGACTTTGGAGTCGCGCCATCTTTGAGACCTCGGGTTCGAGCCCCGGTCGGGTTAATACGGGAAACAAAGTTTTCTATATTGTCTCGGGTCTGGATATTGTGATACCGTCGTTGTTTCTGATTTCTGAATCTGATATTTAACTAAGTGTTTAAGCTACTTGCCACATAACCAGAGCAATGTACGTGGTGTTGTCCAAAATTTATTAATTTATTACTATCGGTTTTGATTTATCATTTAGTTATTTTAGAATGAAAATTTGGTGCTGATTTGTTTTGTAATGTTCTCTAGTTAGTGATAAATAAGAGAATCTATAAAGAAAGCGGGCTTCAAACGCACATCAAGTGTCAAGCGATTGACAACTTAGTTGAGATTCGATTGCGATTTGGAACGAGCTCAAACTGGGTCAATTGCCTTCACGAAATCCTTGGGAAGCTATCCAATACAGAATTCCCTTGTTCTATTGTGAAATTATGACAAGTATCATGGGATATTGTCTGCTAGCAGGCAGACTACTAACAAAATACTAAAAAATATGATATTATGATATAAAACTATATTTTTGTAAATAAATAATTGTTTGATGGAATTAAACTTCGCTATTTAATACGAAAAAATCAACACTGTCAGTTTTCGTCATGAAATCAGGAAGTCCTATATTCGCCACATTATTGTATGCCATACTACAAAAGTGTTGGATAACCAATTAATTGTAATCATGACCAAAATGGTTCATTTTGCCAACACTTATCAGGACTTTTACCCAAACAAGTACAACTGCCAACCCTCTGCAGTCGCCTGCAAGCTTTCAAAAACGTCATAAAAGTCCGAACCAGGTATATTAAAGCTTGTTAAAACACACAGTTCAACGCTAATGAGTTTTTACGGCACTGTTGCGCTTTTACATAATTTCTTAATTACGGTATGTGCGTCCACTTCTGAAATATGTACATAATTAATTTATCATAAAATACTGGTTCTTGTGAGACCCTTTTTAGTTTTAAAGTGCTATAATTAATGTTGCCTTACGTCTAAATAAATTGATGCCACATTATTACTGGACAGGTGATGCCCGTTTTCATTGGGCGGGCGGATACCGAACCGCCACTATTTTCAAACTTTATACATTTATTAAAACATAATTGACGTATGTTACAAAGTACTAAAGGGGGATTTAATGCTTAGTGACGTTCTTAATCAGTCAACTCTGATTTAAACTTTTTGGCTTAATACAATCCATTATGTTGTTACTAACTTGAACAACACCGAAGTGATTGTTATTTGATACGACCTCTGTAGCGAGAGGCGAGCGGGCCGGGCTTTGGCGTCGCGCCATCTCTGAGGTCCCGGGTTTGATCCCCGGTCGGGTCAATGGAAAACGAACTTTTCTATATTGTCTCCGGTCTGGTTGTTGTCATATCATCGTTGTCTCTAATTTCTGTAACACAAGTGCTTCAGCTACTTACCACAAAGTCAGAGCAATATATGTGATGTTGTCCAAAATGTACCTATATTTACTTTTTATATTTTTATTTGCCTGCGGTCTTCTGTAAGGTGAATGGAGGTCTTCTGTCAGATTAATACCATGTTTGAAAGGGATATTTTTTAGACTCATTAGAGTTATTTGCGAAAGCATTGAATTTATTCTACAGCATATAATATGACAACATTATTAAGATTATTATTAGAAGGGATTTTTTATTATTATGTCATTTGTGGCAAAAGGGGGTTCTTTTCCAAAGTTTGAAGTGAAACAGTATCTCTAAACACTTGACATTGGCGGAATCACTCGTCGTTGTTTTAAACGCGGGATAGACTCTGAAGTTCACAAAAATAATTGAATTGAAACACTGATCAGTCCTTTATAGATGTCACCTTTAATAATATTACTGATGCAGTGGTGGTGACAATAGCATGATTAATTTAAACAAAACAATACATTGGTTTTTAAATTAGAGTAGGTATTGTGTGTAACAATTAGAGGTTGCAAATATACGACACCTTTATATGAGAATGAGAAATAAGAAAGAAAGAATGTAGTTTCAAAAAAATAAGTAATCCGATGTTTTAATTTTTGACTAGCGGCCCGCAGTGGCTTCGCCCGCGGGCTATCCCTGTTTTATCCACATTTACCAATGATTATTTGCTCTTTTTGGTCGTGGCGTAATGAATAATAAACGGACTATCCAACACAAGAAAAATTTTTCAATCCCAACCAGTAGTTCTTTTTTATATTGCACTTCAAGATTGACCTCATCCCACCTGATGTTAAGTGGTAATGAGGTCCTAGCTTAAGGGTGACAAGTACAGCACAATAAAGCCATTACTGGACTTGTCGCCCTTACCTTGAAGGCTTGATCCCTGTTACTAATGTAGCACCCCCCAGGAGCTCTGGAAACCTTACTCACACGCATGAACACAACAACACAGAAGTGATTGTTATTTGGCTGCGGTTTTCTGTAAGGTGGAGGTATTTCACCAGTTCCTGAGATTAACGCGTTCAAAAAGACAAACTCTTCAGTTTAGCATAGATTGGCACAGCAAGGAAACTTCACTTATACGTACATCATCTATCAGTGACGTACAATATCAAAAGGTATCGAACAACTTCCTCTGTTGCAGTGAGACTGCAGTAATCTTCCCGCTTTGTTTACTCCCGCCTGCGGCATCGTTTGAACTCGCCGCGTGTCATAGTGGTTGACCACTTTTCCGCTTCTATTGTTTACCGCGTTATTAATAAAACTCTTTTCTGGGAGGAGTTCCCAGGAAAACCCCAAGTTGTCACGGGGAAGCACTCAAACTAACAAGTTGAATAAATAACAATGATTTTTATATAAATAGATGGGAGGATTCGTCATAGCACAACAGTATTATTAAAAATAAAATCATTGGCAGATATATATTTCAGAAATTGACGTCCTTTCTGATAAACATTACATTGAGATATTGAGTATGATGTAAGGTTTCTCTTTTTAAGATGTAATCTACATTATCTGAATTAACGACTAATTATTTGTAGCGTCATTAGCGACCTGCATACCTATTAACAATAAGTCAAAATTATGATTCAAAAACTATTTTTTTCTTCTTTTTCTTTATATAACCAATTGGATAGAGACAAAACATAGGCTTTCCAAATCGGAATCGTTTCTGACATGTGTGATTCAGCCCCTTTGTTCTGAAATAAATGAATCATAAGGTTTTACAAGATACTACTAATCGTTTTAATCGATTTAATTGCGTATTTTATATTGTTTTTCTTTGAGTTTATGACGGTCCGTATTTTTGTGTACCTACAATATGTTGAAATTTCTTGCTTGCGCCGAACTTACGCCTGACCTGCGTTGTCGGACTTAACCGTGATTGTAGCTTAATAGTCAATGCAGGGTAATGGTCTAAAGTACGTTAGACTTTACACTTTGCACCCTTACGTCATTGACAAAAGAACTGATATCGCACTGTAAGTATTAACCGTGATGTGCTGACCGTACCTACATATTCGATCCTTACGAAATCGTACGTAACACCAATATAGAGACGATCTCCGAAGCTGAGAGGCGAGCGGACCGGACTCTGGCGTCGCGCTGTCTCTGAGGTTCCGGGTTCGATCCTCGGTCGGGTCAATATGGAAAACGAACTTCTCTATATTGTTGTACTGCCGTCGTTGTTTCTCATTTCTGTAACACAAGTGCTTAAGCTACTTAACACAGAATCAGAGCAATGTATGTGATGTTTTCTAATATTTATTTATATACTGCCCGGCTGACTGCACGTCATCCTTGCTGACGTCATAGACGTGCAAAGCATCTTAACACTTGCCTCCGACTTTAAACTAAACGAAACGAAGTAACAGCTGATGTTCCAGTTAATTATTGTACTGTGTTTGTTGTGGAATGTGGCAAGAATCTGTCACCCTCGCCCTCAGCCACTAACGAGGCGCCGCGCTCATAAACTTGACGTATTGCCAGCAAGCACGCCGATATTGATGTTAGCTAAGTTTAGTGCGCTCAAAATATGCTGACAACCACTAAATTATCGCATAAACATTCATTTTCGAGTTGGAGCGTCATTAGGTACCTACATGCTAACAGCTTAAGTTTACGGCGATCGAATAACGAGTTCATCTTGTACCTTTATTTATTATTATAAATTTATTTTCACAAACGAAGGGTGACAAAGTAATAATTCACTATCTGATGGTGTCTGTTTTGTCATATTAAATTAAATAAGAATATAACGCCTAGAAAATAAACTTTCCCAGAATGATCTGAACATGATTCGGACCCGGAGTTTTTCACGATTTATGCGTCTACCGTTCGGCACTGCTCTATCGAGGTCTTCAATGTAAAGTAAAGGTTTAGATTTAAAGATGTTTTTTTCTGTTTCACGCAAAAACAACGAATGTACTTGTAGATGAAATTTCGTAGTTAGACAGGTTAAATGCTACAATAACATAAATAATACATTTTTGACTCTGAAATAAAGCGAATAAAGTCGCTAGAGCAAGTACCAGCTAAACGTGACGATGTCAAAGTCAAAGTCAATTCATTTATTCACGTAGGTTACAAGTAACACTTATGCATCGTCAGATAGATGTGTGCTAAGACAGTTCTTCCTGATACCTTTTACTAGTTAATAAAAAATATGTTGTGCTTTTCTCTGAAATTTTATACGTATCCACTTGTGTTACCAGCTACAAGCACCACCAGCACAAACGTAAATAAATCATATCTAATTCAAGTTCATTACTTGCGATGGGTTCAGTGCTGGTAATTGAATCCGTGACCTTAGCGTCTACTTCATGACGAATGGCAGTCTCGTCTGCATGTGTGGGTAAAAATAAATTCTGTCCGTAAATAAAACTTGGGCAGAAGTGAAGCGGGCGGCGCGTCGATGATGTATCGGCCGGTATCGCGTTATGGCCAATAAAGCTGCTATTACTCGGTTCCTGCTGTTACAGCATCGTAATCGCAACACTAAAACGATACCGGTGCCTGTCTTAGGGATGCACAATTGTTCGAATCGGGATTCCTTTAATCGATGCTCAATTGTTTTTCGATTTGGGTAGGCATAAAAAGACATACCTACCACGGCGGATTCGTATGATTACACAAGGAGTTAGTATAGATGCGTTCTAAAATTTAGAAATTCCTTTTTAAGAAACAGACAAAATATATCTGCCCTTGCGATGGTGGCGATAAAACTGAATAAAAAAATGTGTATTTTTTTATAAACAGTCACTTCGATGTTGACCTACATACCTATTTTATATTTCCCATAAGACACGATACTTTGTTCCAACACAATATTTCGATAACTGTGCATTATTTTCGTAAAGTTAATTATAAATTATACAGAATAGTGTTTTGGATTTAAACTTGATCTGATCGTAATAATGTCAGTGGCAAAATAAAAACTAACATTGCTCGTTTCATAAAGGTGTAAATTTCTATTAGAAAATTCCAATACTAAAATCAAGGTCGCAAACACTTGAACCGATTTTCATAAGAATCGAATTGTTAGTGCATCCCTATTCCAGGCCGCATGGACACTGCCGTTATGCGGTATGCCAATCAAGGCGTAGCTTCATACTGATTCTTAATGTGATAGCTTTAAGATACTGAATCGAACGCGTCGCGGCCGGCGAGCCACGTCTGATTTACGCGATACATTAGCGACTGCAGCCCTCGCCAATTTATGGTCGGCTCCGAAAAATTATACACTGAATTTATACTATATTTATACAGCGGTCCGATAACATCGGGAGTTATGTCTCGCAGCGAGTATAATGTACACCTGACCGGCTTAATGTGCTAACCTAGGTACATGTTTACAGCTTGTCCGGCGCAGGCGGGCAGGCTCTTAGGTAGGTACGTCGCCGCCCGTGAGGACACATGTCCCAGATTTTTATGGTTTAATCAGCAAGCTTCGGTTTTACGTCCCGCTTTTCGTCTAATCTTGCTTTCGATTACGAGACTGCACTTATGATATCGGTTAAGTGTCGATATTTACACATACACAATCATGGTTTAACTTTTATGCAACACTTGCAAATGCTCTTCATTCTTCCGAAACACTCACTTATTAGTTTAAATTTTGTAATAAAGATTTAGATAAAACTCAATGTCATAAAATAAAGAACAAAGAAGTCGTTAATTTTATGTCGAACTATTTTGTGAATTTAAAACCCGCATGTTTTTCTAGGCTCTAGTGGTTTTTTTTTAATAGTCTGTTTTTGAGATAATTTCTTTTTTGCAATAAGTTAGCATGAATTCATTGCTTTTCTTCGGCACGCAACGACTTTAGAATTTTTTGGTCGCATAGCCTTAAGACTTTCGAACCATTCGAGGCAAAGATTTTGACTTGCTTTTTAATAAGACTACCACACTGTGCAGATATTTGTGTGAGGTAGCAGTCACTACTTTATCTGCAAGTGTTTTCAAGAACTTGTTTCCTGTGCTATTTATAATATTGGCAGAATTTGATTTGCGCTATATTCACGTAAGGTCAAATATTGTTTTAAAATTAGTCATTGTGTCTAGTTTTCTGGCTGGTATGCTCATGCATTTAAAACTGGCTGCTATGATGTTTCAAAAAAGATAATCTAATACAGTCCGGCAATTACAGTTTTTTTTTTCTTTTTTATTAACTTTCGATTATGGCGTGCCCATGTTGACCGAATTTTCGGAAAAGCACTGACCATTTGAAATAAGTTGACAAATTCTTACTTCCAAACCTTAAACTATTTTGACTACAGTTATATCGATCGCTCCAAGTAGATCCCGAATTCCTTTTGTCAACAGCAAGGTCGGCACGGCGCAGGTCTTGCAGTTCGATATTAGATCTTAAATGTACGACATAAAGGCGGTGCAAAACCAAATGTGTAGTCTGAAATGGTCCTGTACAAATGGTATGGTATGGTATAGCTATGGTAAGTAGTAGCCGGCTCAAGTGCATGTCCGACCTATGGCAAGGGGCGCGGCGCCTGCAGCAGCACTCCAGCGCGAGCGGCGCCGGCGGCGTGTCGCGGCCGCGCCGGTATCGCACTCGATAATCAATCACTGTTCATTACTCGCCAGATACCAGCACTCTGCTATTTACGCACCAAAGTGCTCCGCGCCGCATCCTCGCTCCGCTTTGTTCTTGCAGCCAGTCACCTTGGCGCGCTCGAGTGCCCGTCTAATGGTGCCTTGATAACCCACTGCGATAAACTCGCTGGAAACGGCCTACAAATACGGATGAGACTACCCGTATGCTGAAGATGGGACATTAAATTTAAGGAGTGCGTGCCAATGTCAACTGTAACTATCATTATTCTATTGATTACGTTTGCCGAATGACCCCCAAATTAGTATCAGCATTAGAAAACAATGCGCATAATTCCGTAATTTTTATGAGACAATTCAAAATTCCTTAAGCTGATTTTTAGCAGATATTCAACATTAATTGGATCAGATGCAAGTACTAGATATCTTTAAATATTAGAAACAGAAAAAAATATCTCCCCTTGCGGTGCGGGAATCGAACCCACGACCTTCACGTATCGCGCGTGCTGCTCTTATCAACTGAGCTAACCGCAAGTTATCGTAGGCGATGAAATTTTTCTGCTGTATCAACCGTTAGCCTCCGGTAAGTGCCCTCTGCCGAATATGTTTAGAACTACATATATGTATATGATACTAGCGACCCGCCCCGGCTTCGCACGGGTGCAATAGGTACTAAAATATGTACGTATTATACATATAAACCTTGCACTTTATTTTATTACATTGACTCCTCCCGTACCCCAATGACGCTTACATGGAGCCTACATCGCATGCTGGCTAGCTGAGCGCGGTGAGCGGCAACCACGCGACTTTTTTCTAATACTTGCATTTTTAAACTCATGATATCTTCCGAATTAAATGTTTGAATTGAATAATTCAAAAAGTTATATAAAGGTATTGAACCCGTCTTGAATATAAAGTATTTTTTTTTGATAAGGATTAATACCAAGGAACAAATAAAGAGCTTTTTCAAGCGGTGGCATATTAATTCTTTTTTTTGATTAAGAAACCGCTTACTGTGACATAACTATAATATTTAGACATATGCTGTCGCGACACTTTATGTAGATATTGATGTGTTTTGCAAAGTCGTAGTACATGATTTTGTTCTATCATCAATAGTTTTCGCAGCGCACGCGATGTAAGGAATTTTCAGGTCACCTTGGGTTACATTATTGGAGTTTTATTAAGGATTCCTAATTTTTTTGAAAATATAATATAGCTTATGTCACCCGGGGATAGTGTAGCTTCCCAACGGTGAAATAATTTTTGAAATCGGTCCAGTAGTTGCGGAGCCTATTCATTACAAATAAACAAATCTTTCCTCTTTATAATATTAGTATAGACTACATAGATATCTTTGTCAACCATATCAGGCAGTCCTTTGTCACAGACTAAAATAATACCTTAACCAACACAGTCGCGACGATTGTTAGTCTGCTTAAAATTCAACTAACCCATCATTGAACGTTCTACATTACAAAATGGTTAAAACGATCGTTGTTGGTGGGGTGTCCCCGTCCCCGGCCACTTGAGGCCACATGGCCGGGGGCCGCGAGTACCGCTGCGTAGTAGAATGCCCGCATGCTGCTTGTGATGTTCCCAAAGGTACACGCATCCATAGAGGTAGACATATTACATCTCACTCAGTCAAATTCGTTCCGCATAGGAGCTTCCATAGTAAGGTACATCTATCTTATCTTAACTGGGATGCTCAGTGCGGATTGGTGAAGGTTGTGTAAAGCAAGTGACAAAGATACTGTCAGACGTGCTTGAGCAGCCTAATTATACCTGAGTAGGCTTTACGATTAACACCAAGATATGTCCTATCCCAAGATATAGCATCCTACGTGAATTTGTTGGCCTCCTAAGATTAACGGAGGTGTTCATCATGTTGTGAAATAACGCCACCTGTTTCACAAACAGTAGTCTGGTCAATAAGAATTTCAGATCATACGTGCGTTTCATTCTTCATCACTGTAAGCTACATTTTACATTGCACGACGCCAGTAGTAAATGAGAGGTTCAAATACATGAATATACTTGATTTCTTATTTACCTTATTAAAGTTTTTTTCGTGACTAGTGAATGGAGTAGTGTCACATTATGTGAAGACATTACACGTAACAGGAAACGTTTTCAATGAAACTCATATCTTATTTCAAGGATACATCTATATCTTTAGGTGTAAAGCAGCGGTTATTGCTTTTGAAATAATGAAGTTAGATTGCAATACAAAACATTAAGTCACACACTTCATCGCTCTTGTTATAGACTGAAACTTCCTTAACGTTTGATGAGAGCGCGACAAATATGAAGGCCATGTAAATGCGCATCTTTTGTCGCAGATTTTACCTAACAGACGTCATTCGGCCGTCACATGTTCGCTCGCGAACACAAGTGCGCCAACTTCAAGTGGCTGCTTCTTTTTGTCCCAATAAAAAGGTCACGGGCGATCCAGTACCGTTACTGGGACGAGATGGGACTTCAAGGATTCATGTTTTTGTTTTTTTTTTGCCGAAGAACTTTTTAGTCAGTATTTAGCTGCGAATTTGTGTTGGTTGACATGTTGCGAATGGATGTAGGTGAGGTAAACTACTGTTAGATGTTCTCTAGCCGCCGATTTGCCGACAAGTTTTAACGTAGGTTCAACGTCTTACATCGGGTATCAGCCCAGCCTACCTATTCACAAAACGTCGAAATCTAGTTATCTTTCTCATTACAAACGATGAATAGAAATAAAACATAAGAGTTATAGAATCGGAATCATTTCTGACGTTGGTGAATCACATCCTAAATCCACAGTTTAAAGTGCTCTCCACGGTTATGCTTGTGATTAATGTTATTTAATTCGGTTAGAAAGGTCACCTGTCTAAGGTCCCGGGTTCAATCCCCGGTCTGGTCAGTAAGGAAAACGATATTTTCTATATTGTCTTGGGTCTGGGTGTTGTGGTACCTTCGTTGTTTCTGATATCTGTAACATAAGTGCTTTAGCTACTTACCACCGAATCAGAGCAATGTACCTACATATGTGAAGTTATCCAATATTTTAATTTATATATGTAGGGTAGAGAAGTGATGTAGGTGATGAATGATTTATCACAAATACTGTACAAGAGTTTATTTACACACACTCCACCAATAGAAAGAATACTTACAAAAGAAGGAGAGAAAGAGGAAATGAGGAAATATATAACTGTACATATAAAACAAGTAAAATAAACATAAACGTAAAATAACCACGGGAATAATTTTCACACAGTGACATATGTACAATGACAGTTAAAAACATTTCTTTTTAAAAGTGAAAGGAATAAAATATTTGTACAAGAAGGTTGATATCAAAAAACTATTTACATAAGTTTAGGTGGTGAGACGCCACATATATAAAAACAAATGTTGAATCCCGGCGACAATCGCTTTGCTTTCCGTATCGTAATCAAATAAATAGATTCCAGTGCGAGCACGTCAACTTCTCCAAATCGGTAGGATGTATCTAATAGTTATGAACTTTTTTCTAGGCACAATACAATTTCCACTCGGCAATCTTGACAGATTTGGTATTGGTCCGTTTGTAAATTATTCTTAGTATTTATTATTTATTTTTTGTTTTAATCAATATTAAAAGGTGAGGTTTGTCACCTTAAGGGCAGGGTGCGATTTTTAATAAGGCCCTTAAATAATTGCGATAGATAAGTAGAGTGCGCGGCGCGCGCTTGACGCGGCGCCATCTGTCGGCGGATCCACCCCTAGATAAGATACGGCTGAGTTATGGAGGCATACGGGCACAAATTGATACATCATACGGTGCCATTTGTCGCCTGAATAGAGAGCGACCTACTTTCTAATACCGAACTATGCAATAAAATACGTGAAAAATGTACCGTTGTTGCTACAAAATGTGAATAAAAATCTACCTTATCCAAACTCTAATGAATACGGTATTCGTATTTCAAAGTAATTATTTTTATCTTCGTTTGTAATGCAAATCAATCAGCAAATACTTCAATAGCGTGAAGTCTAAAATAAATGAAACTAAAAATAGGTACTCATTACTTATAAGTAAAGAACTGCGGTTTGACTAAAACTGTCATTATAGTACAATATTTTCCTTTTCTATGCAACTTTCCGTTCGTCATCGGTACAGTTATAAGAATTTTCCTATTGAGATTCTTATTTTAATTATAAGTGACCACCTACGTATAATCGTAGCGCGAACAAACGTTCCCGCCAAGTAAACACGGCCTCTTGTGACCGCGTAAAGAGCTTTATTTCCTCATTTATTTTCCCAAAGTATGAATTATTAGTAGGCAAGTATGCACATAAACAGTGCAGCGGGTCACGCGGCGTGAGCAAAGCGCGAGCTGGGCGGCCGGTGGTCACATTTACGGTCGCGAGATGATTTACGACTCAGGTAATTAGTACGATCCTAATAATAATGCAGTCCGGAAACTAGAAAACGGGGAGATTTAGCTAGCGGCGTTACGAACAGTAAGCGGCGTAGGCTCTCGTAAAATCAAAATTATCATTGCTCAAGAAGTATAATACGAATACTTTAGAATCAACGTTTAACATACCATGACCACCTGCTCGAAACTTACTACTGAGAAATACATGCATGAAACTCTATAGAAGACGTATAGTGAGGGTCACAAAAGAAGCGGGGCGCGTTTGCGTAGATTGAACTATCTATAATGCAGTTACGTCAAACCAATTGATTTTGTATTAGCATAAATTTTAGCGTATTAGCATACTTTGCTGCGAATTTGAAGATGATTAATTGAGTTTACGAGGGGAACGTCGTAAATTGGAAAGACATTAAAAACTCCACATATGTATAAATACACGTATATACTGTGGTTGTTGTAGTTGACTTCATAATAAGTTAAATAAGTTTATTGTAAGATCTTAGTATAAAGTAAGTTGTTATATTGATTGAAAAATAAAACCCGTGAGACTACATAAGTAGGTACGTAATTTCGTCCGATTTTTCTATCTTCCGGACTGTAATAATATTAAGACTGGTGTGATTAGTTCAAGCTCTTGTTTGTGCCGCTAATTGAGCTGCAGCAAGGAAGCGAAGGATGCGGACTTGTCAATTATTACCGGGAATGTTATCTTCAACTTAAATAATTTGCTCCGCAATTTAATTTACGAGATGGAATTCGGAGTCTGATAAAATAAACGTACAAATAATTTTGAATACTTACTAGTGGTTTCCGCTGTCTGAATAAAATTAATCTTTGACGTCTTTCGTAGATAAAATAGAAACAAGTTTAAAATAAACATTGCAATTTCGTCTTCTGCATTATAATGAAATCGTCGACGCGCGTGCAATACCGCGTAAGTACATTTTTCCGTAAGGTCTAATTTGGATTGAAATAATGTGAAATAGCAGATAAAATTAATCTTTATGGCAAACTGTAGATACGCGGTATTGCACGCGCGTCGACGAATTGATTTAAACTGTGGCTGCCTTTTATAAAAGGCAGGCACAAGTGAAATTTGTCATAGATATAACTGAACCATCCGCTAAGAAATAATTTTCACGTTGACGAAGTCGCGGATGCCCGCTTGTTATTGATAAATTAGGGCTGGTTATTGAAGCGAAACGATTTTTTTTTATCGCAAATATTTAGAATTTTATTTAAATATTTATTTATTTATTTATTTACTCTGAATGTGGCTAGAGCTGAATCAGTGGTCTATTCAGTACTTTCCTAGATAGCATGTCATCGGTATGCTTAAGCGTAGCTCTTAATTAACAACATACCTAGGTACTGAAATAATACTTAGTAAGGAATAAAAGAAAAATGTTAATTGACGCAAAATATGTTACAGGATAGATCCAGTAAGTAAAGGGAAATTTTAAATATAGAGCAGCATGAGTAAATGAAACTACTTATCATTAATTAAAGGAGTTGCTCAAATACACAATAGTAAAACAATTTTGTACAAATGTTGTAAGTTATTTGAGCATGCTTTAAAGAACCATTTTTAAGTTTATCACTAAAGCAAGAGAATAATAGGTCAATTTAAAGTCTCGGAAGTTATTCCAAATAGAACGCCAATGCATTGGCTATAAAAGTATCTAATTAGACAATTTAAACAACAAACAATATGATTCTAAACCCTTTAATGAAAAATGCAAAGCTGAAAATCGATACACAAAACACGCCACAATAACCAATAACAATGAATAACCCGAGAAAAACCAAAGGACGTCGGAACAAAAAAAGGAAAGCGGACAATAGCCACCCCCACCGCCCCGCGGGAAACTATCGCCCCGCCCCCGGCCGCCCCGGGCGCCGGCCCCCGGCCCCCGACCCCGGCCCCCGGCCCGCGGCCCCGGGTCCATGACGCGTGGAATGCACCGAGCCGGTTCCGGACCTGTCCGCGTATTGACAGTAATTTATGTCCCCGGGTGACCATTACTCAGCCGTACTTGAGACTTTTAATTTATGCTTTATTTTAAGTGTACGATTGTCGATACTGAAATTTAACAAAATTATCTTAAGAGCACACTGGCTTATTTATGGTGCATTCAAAATCAATGAGGTGAACAACTATGTTTTTATTGCAATTATTAAAAAAAAATTTTCATCAATCAATAAAATATTTCTTTAATCAAGTAGTATGTAGTTGACACTTTTGAATCGTCATTGAATACAATGCAAGGTGATTCTGCTGCAGGTTCGAAACCTATACAAGTATATCTATCTACCAAGAAGACACCGGTAGCCATACCTTCCATATATTTGAAATCTTATAGGAATATCACATAACAAATCTGATACAGATGTTCTTCTTAGATTGATTTTCTTTTTATCTACTATTATGGCTAATAACGTAAAAATGCGTACATATCTAGTTATTTCTCGATATCGACTATTTTCTCTACCTAAAGGTTGTCTGGAAGAGATTGCTCTTTAGCAATAAGACCGCCTACAATGTACTTAAATATGTCTGTACAACCAATTTCTATAAATTTTCTGTGCAATAAAGTGCAATCTATCTATCATTTTCGGTAGTTACAGTTCCAACACGGACCTCTGCTACAGCAGCTTTTTAAATATCCATAAATGCTTGAATTTGAAATAATCTTAATGAATTAAGTAGAGGTGAGGAGACAGGTGCCACCTTTAGGGACTGGTCCGCTCCAGCTTACCTCTTAAAATAAAATAGTACTTAATGCTTTTATCACTCATCAAAATAAAACTATATGACTTGGTCCAAAGTGTTCTACACATAGCTATAAGTTAGATACTGCTACTGTAACTTATCTGCTGAGTTTCTTACCGGTGTCTTCTCGGTAGATATAGGTTCCGAACCGGAAGTAGAATCACTTTGCATTGTATTCAATGACTATTCAAAAGTGTTACTTGAATAAAGAAATATTTGAGTTTGAGTTTGAAGGTCCATCTAGGTAGATGAATCTGATTTTTTAATGGAAATGACTTTAGCGTTACGTAGCCTCATCGCATACAGATTGAAGTGGACCCTCAGTTACTGGAAGAATAGTTTCTATTGAATATTTGACAAGGTAAAATGAAACGAACACCAAATTTGAATTGATGAGAATTCTCGGTCTACTCTAAAATCAAATCTTTTTATTTAAGGAGGACACATTATTAGCTACGATCGGTCTGCGGCTATCTACTGGTGATAGACTTACTTTATACTTTATGTAATGCTCCAAACCATTTCTACCGAGAAGATATGGACAAGCAAACTCAGTAGATATGATCCATTTAGATGTATTATCTAACCTATTACTATGAGTTAATTATATAGCTTAGGTTTGAAAAGTATACTAATCTAAAGTTAGTATTGTCTTGAGGTAATCTGTAAGGCTACAACAAAAAAAAAATATGTCGGACCCGATGACGAATAGAATATACAATTTAAATTCAAAGAAAACAAAATATTATTCATGCTAATCAATAACGTTACATTCCCCGCACTGCCGATTAATCTTCGAAAACGAAACCTTTCGTCTGATCGTTTCGTGTTTTCTAGTAAACCTACTGTAGGGAGAGAGATGAGAGATGTGTTAGTGAAGAATAAGTCACGTCTAAAGTATATACAAGAGTTTATTTACACATCACTTCCACACCTAACAACAATAGAATTGATATAATATTTACAAAGAAGGAGAGAAAGAGGCAATGCGAAAATATATAACTGTACACAGAAATTAACTTAAATTTAAAATTTTCAACCAATTGACATATGTACTCAGATGACAGGCAATATTTTTCTTTTTACAGTTTGAAGAATAGATATTTATACACGGAGGTTTATATCAAAAAACTTTTTACATATATTTTGGTGATGAAACGCCACACTACTAAAGTAGGCCAGGCAGTAAGTAAGTAAGAAATAAACATATATAGTAATCATAACATATTAGATTAGTGTTAGGTACCTAGTACAATATTAGAGGCACCCTAGCGGGCGGTCGTGCCAGCTCGTCACGCGCGCCTCACTCCGAGCGTGTACAAGCCGACCGGTGTCACTGACTCCTTCCTACAGCTTTCAGAAACATTTAATACAATAAAATAATAAATAATTTACCATATCACATAAAATGCTTTGATTCTGTGCTAAATAGCTAAAATACTTGTGTTTGTTACAGCGATCAAAAACCGCTGTCAGTAAGTTGTATCGTAGGAACTGTTAGACAGTTGAAATTAACACCGATTACGTATTTCTGATGTGTGTTGCTGCTGTATGAGAGGACATAACAAAAAACAATACAATAAATATTAAAAGAGCTCCCATACAATAAGCATGACTTTATCGCTTGTTTCTTTGCTTCATATTGATAACGGCAATAGGTAGGTTTTCTTTAAAATATCTTTTTTTAAATGAGTAATATTAAATTTCATACATCGGACGTGATTTTTTGCCGTTCTCATAGGTACAAAACTCTTCGAGCGCGAGTTAGACTCTCACTTGGCCGTTTTTATATGTTTATCAGACAAAATTTTCGTTCACATGACCTATTTGACCGAGTCAAAACCTTAGAATCAATTCGTATATCGACCGAACTCCAAAAAACCGTAGCTTTCTCGTTTGTGACGTAATTTTATGTGTTATTAATATCCGATTTATTTAAACAATTATTGAATATATTCATACGCGCCCATTTAACTTGCCGAAACCGGTGCGTCATTAAAAACTAGTTTTGTGTTTCGTCTTCATCCGCTCCGTCTGCTGGATCACGCTACTTATGCCTAGAGCTCACTCTTAAGGCCTTACTTGCACGGATTGTCCATAGACTTTTCATAAATAGTAATAATATAATGCATAAAACAAACATAACAATCAACTTGTCTTCAACTAACGTTTTCACTTATAAAATACATGACGAGGGATATTAATATGGTGGGAAACCAGCATAACCCGAGCCAAGTTAATCTAGAAAACCTCAATCCGTAAAGTCGTTGAGATTGTTTATAACTTCAAGTAAAGTTATTTCATAATTTGAAAATTAATTTGGAAAAATCTTGCCTATTTGGACTTGTCATAAGTATATCAATTGAATATCGACGAGAATGCACATTTTTTGTCTGCTTTTTAACTTGAAACTATGGTTTCAAATCATCTGAACGGATGGCACATATGCCACAAACATTATTTTCCTGTTCTATTTGAAATGTGTTTGATTAGAATTTGAATTGCTAGAAAATAAATATAATAAAAATACAAGAATAACGAAAAAAGTGCCTTTTTCCTCAAGAATCCCATGCAAGCGAAGGCGCAAATTTTGGTAAAATTGAGGCGGTCTTATGGCGTTTTTACTCAGACATGTTTGAGATAGGGAAAATAGTACATGGATGATGAGAAATGGGTACGGCCGTGAAAAAAACAAATATATAAGAAATTTATTATTGTTTGTGGTTGTATCGTATGCAGCAGGCTCTAGGCTAGCCCAGGCCTTGCCGTGGTCACCGACTCGACCTGCGCGCTTGTTCGCGCCTCATATGTTACTGTCAACCGTACGATACTAATCTGATTTCGTGTTTGATGATTTTGCGATTACTACCGACTAATACTAGGTGCTTGATGGATTATCACATAGGCATCATACGTTTCGCTTAAGTGCACTATGCTTACATTTGAGTAATTCTTGTGTTGAGTTAGTGATAAAGTGTTGACTCTTTTTAGCTTACTTTATTAAGTTTAGGATTAACATTTAAAGTTGAGTACCCTTTTGCATATAAAACGCTATGTTCTGTCTCCATAGTGTTAATTTACGAAAAAGACAAATCATAGTTCCGAAATACGAATCTCATTATAGAAGTATTGAAAAAATATAAAGTTCAGAAAAATGACGAGTGAACTGAAAGTATTACACAGACAATTGATTTTCGTTCAAACTTTGCACCCGCGGTATCAGTACTCTTTACTCCCATTTAACAGACCTACTGAACCAAATGAACTAATCTAGGTTAGAGCGAACGCAAGATGCAGATAGACTAGTTAGCCAAAAAAATTTAATTTAATCATTCATTCAAAACTACGCATCTCTACAATTTGACACGTTACAATATGTACTGACTTCATTTTGTGTTCACTGACTAAAGTAAATACTAACATAAATTTCTGTTATTTTACATTTTCATTAGTAAAACTCTTGATTTGGGTCAGAAACTTGGTTCAAAAATATTTATCTTTCTCAAGCTTTTGTGCTTTTTGATGTCACTGAAGTAGAGTAGGTACCTCTAATCAATACTTCATAAAAGTATCGTTGAAGCGATATACTTATATCTATTCTTATTCAATATTTTCATCATATCTAAACTGCTAACGTTCAACATTCTCTGCGTATTTCGTTGTTTAGATTCAATGTAAATTATAGATTTACGTAATCAATATCTTACTCAATTAACGAATACATTGTACGGTGCGTGGATGTAAAATGTTTAATCTTAACTAGCATAATTCAATAAAGAAAACCAGCGCAGCGGTAGTCGCCGAAGCTGATATCTAAATTTGGGGAAAAGTTCGTTACTAGAATATTTAACGGGGCAGATAAGTCTGTTTTATATTCGTCTACATCGATACGGAGATGGCTATAAAGTCGAGAGTCCACGATGGTAATGATGGAGCCGGGGACACTTTCCCATGTGTAGGCCTGGGCTCAAAAGTCCTCTGCTTATCAAGTGGCGCCTGCATTAGTCCCGTGCCCCCCGCTCCCCGCTCCCGCCCCGCTTGCGCCTGCGCCGGCGCCGCCGCTCTTAAGCCGCGACAAGGTTTCGGTTTTTTTGTGAGCTCTCTCGTTGTAAGGTAATTAATTAGGGCACGGACCCGCTGTGGGAAAGCGGTGACACTCGACGCGTGATTCGCGCACTCAGAGGCCGGCTCCATGTGCTGAGAGCTCGTTTGATGGGAGCCTCGAGTGTCGACCTGACATCTGATTGAAACCAATGCCGCTATTCAATGCTAGGTAAATTTCCTGCGCAAAATGATTTAGTGCGTCTGTGTTTTTTCAAGTAACATGTAATGTTTGACTTTTTTTCTCTATTATAACTGATATATAATTAAAGATATAAAAATATTATTGGTCAAGCAGTATTGTTGTAAATTATCATGATTCCATCATGAAAGTCTAGACTTGTGATCTTCATATTGCAAATTTGTGCAACGATTAATCTGAGCGCTTAGCTAAGCAGGCAGTTGTCGTCTCGATTAGGTCAACATTATTGATTTTACTTTAAAAAGTTACGTAATCTTGAAAAATAAATTCTATGTTTTTATAACTGGTCAAAACGATATCAAAGGTCGCCAATTGTTATTTCACTAAGCCCTTTGGTTTACCAAATAAAAGATCCTTATAAAGTTGCCGTGATAAATTCTCATATCGATCAGGTCAGGATTACAGGAACTTTGTAAGATAATCGAATCATTTTAATGGCCCAGTATCGTCATTTATATCGAAATATAAATTATATGTCAAACGAATGTCACTTTTACAATTAAAAGCCAAAACAAAGAAGCAATGAATCAAATCAATGAGATTGCAATAATAATTGTAATCGCAGCAACAATGAACAGCTATGAAGGTAAGAGATAATGGACAAGATTAATAGAAAACGATTTGCCTATCAACTTCGCCATGTGAATGAAACCGATTAACGAAGTACACAACTGTTAGTGCCATAAACAGGCTCACGTGTCGATGTTTGAAAGGTACGACGTTCTTAAAACGTTTAGTTTTTGCTCATTAACTGACAGTTTTTTGTCCGTTAAAAGCTAGTGCTGGTGGAATGCCATTGTTGTGACGGCGAGTTTCGCGTGTGTCACGAGCCCGGCGCGGCTCGGCTCGGCTCGGCTCGGCTCTCCCGTTGCGTAACGACCCTTTTACAAATGAGTCACAAAAAGATGGTGAGATAAGCTGTAACTGTCGCGACAAGCGCCATTAGCTCAGTCCGCGCTACCTCGCGCCGCGGCCGCACCTATTTTATAACAACTAACTGTTTCCCGCGACTTCACCTGTGTTATTTCGGAATGAAACATATTGTATATGTTAATCTACTATCTAAATTTGATCCAAATCCGTTTAATAATTTTTGCGTGAGTAACAGACATACATCCAGACATATTTACGATTTTTTAATTAAAAGAAGTTTTCTCTAATTAGAGTACTTATATCAGAGACTACTCTAAGTATATCTCAGCTATTAAATAGATCTGTAACGTCACAGCTTCATTTAAAAAATCAAAAACTGAGTTGCGAGAATATTGACTCATAATAATCCGTCAGCACATTCTTGCATTGTCAAAAGCTAATTGCTAGCTTATGAAAGCTTTCATTAGGCTTAAGTACTCAATTGTGGATCCTGTAATTAAAAGTAAATTCACTTGACTTGTGACATATCACTTGGTTTGGGTTCGGTAAGCAAAGAATCTTGTAAACTAATTGTACAAAACTTCATTTTAATCAAAATAACGATAAGTTTTAAGCCTAACTAATAATGATAGGGATTGCAAGAGTAGGATGGACGATTATATCATTGGCTGACCGTGCTACAAAGATAAATCTTTCTTAGGTAAAAAGAGTAGGTAATGACATTCAGTTACTTTGACATCTACATCACCTTAATCATTACTACATTTTTTTGTCATTTTCGTAAATCCGCATTTGTTTTCCCGCTTAGGATATGATTTTTGGCGTGAAAACTAACACAGATCTTATGAGTTAATGAATTTACTGATTAAAATTAGAGGCCAAAGTTTGAGTAGCGCATGTTTATATCGTATTTCAAAGGCTGCGGCGCAATCGAGCGGTCGGTCGTGTCGGGGCGCGGCGGGCGGCGCGCGAGCGAGCGGGACGGCGAATTTGTTTGTTGGCTATTAATAACGGAGGAACACGCCGATCGGAGTGGATTAACACATTAAAAGGTCCCTTGTCGCCGGAGTAAAAGCATTCCCCGAGTGTGTCGGGACTCCGGGAGACGGACGGAAGAATCGGTCAAGCGCGCACGTCTTTTATTATTACCAACTAATGAGGTATGTTTACTTACCTACTTTACGCTACTAAACAGCCCAGTATTCATTCTATAATCACCTGATGTACTTGTAAAAAGTCCGAATAGGCAAGATTTTTGCAAGTTAAATGATGAAATAGCTATACTTGGAGGTATAAAAACAATGACAATTTGCCATGGTATCCCCTCTTAGGTTACGCAATTTATAATGAAAATCGGGCGGTCTTTAACAAGTATCTAGGCAGATAGGGTATCTACGATCAATTTCCATGAGATATTATTTTAATTTATTCAATTAAAGGTACTTACAAGCTGGAAGGGGAGAATGATTAACTTAGCAAAGAGGTGAAGGTGGAGCATACAATTATAACTTTCGTTTCGTTAAGTAAGATGCAAACTTAAAGTTGCTCGTTGACTACAGAGCTCCTAAAACTGGCCAAGTGCGAGTCGGTCACCTCGCCTCCTTTAATTTTACTTTTATTCTTTAATTTTTAGGTATTTGCCACTATAGCAGCGTCTACAGTACATGGTCTGTGAAAAAATTGTCTGTCTATCTATCACAGTTTATGAGATACAGCCCATTAGTAATGTGGGATATTATATTATCCAAATGAAGGAGGTGACACTTAAGACGATAGTAAACGACGGCAACCTGCAAGACGTGTTGATTTAATTTATTTGGCTAATATTAATTATTGTATTTACAGTTGGTTACTTTCATTTCCCTTCCACTACAGTATTTTATCATTTATTTACGGAACCCCAAAAACGCGGTGACACGCGCAGTATAGGCTGTGATTAGTAAGCGCCGCTACTCAACCATATAAATTACCCAATAATAATAAGACGGACAAAATATCTCCTCAATAGACGGCAGATATGCGGGATCGACTGAAAGCGGCCGGCGGAGTGGGCGACGATTGCTTTATTAGCCTCACTGATACCTACATAGACGATTGCGTTGGAAATTATGACTAATAAGTTTATTTAAATGGTTACGTAAATATTTTTTTCTACAAATGAATCGGACCCATTTAAGAATTAATTTGTCTCGCACATATAGCACACTCTACTATTTACGTGATATGACTAGGACCCCACAACGTATGTTATTAGGGCAAATCATGGGCAAATGATATATATGTGACAAAAACTTACAAATGAAAAATGTTTCATTTATTTTCTCTGTTTTTATACATGTAGGTTGTACAACTGTTAATATTTATAATGGGAGGTAGCTTCATTTGCTTTATATAGACACTATTCATAAGTATTACTAATGTAATCTATGTGAATAAAAAAGATTGACTGTTACTTTCACTTTGAATGATATTATTGAAATATACTGAGGTCAACCGACAAAGTAAAAACTAGTTGTTAACAGTCCTACTTCTTTTTAGGGTTTGTGAAGCATTTTTAAGATTACCGACGTTAAAGGCAATATCGATCATTTCATAATTAACATAGAAAACTCAATATTTCAGTTTGATTTTTACAGATCAAAATTTCATGTGGAAATAGTGGGGAAATTGATAGTTTTTCCTTATACCAAGAAAATATTTTTTATTTTAATTCGAGTTGCGGGGTTAAATCACATGTTGTGAGAGGTGATTTCATTGTGTTTTTTATTAAATTATGCAAATTTTTGGTTGCATTGTACGAATTTGGGTTTTTTAAATGGAATAAATGTAAAAATATAGTTGTTTGTGCACCTGTCTGTTTTATGGTACAGTTAACACTGTACAGTGTTGTTATTGGTGAACTCTTTGAGGCCCGCTATCGGTTAGTCACGCGGATGACGTGCGTGCGGTTACGAGTTGCGCCTGCGCATCACACGATATCACTTGTTTACTTCAAGTCTCGACCGAGTATTTACTTCAAAACCTTATATCCAATAATTTGTCTTACGATATTTTTGATTTTTGATAGATAACTCCAAAAATTCACGTTTATGCCCGTTTCAAGGCACAGTCAGGTCTAAAGCATATTGTTTAAGTGGGAGTGGCGGTAATGTTGTCTACCTAGTTCGTAGATTATTTTATTCATCACTCACTATTAAAAAGAGCCTACTGTAAAAATCAACATAAGATTTACACTAACAAGCTTTCAATGGATAAAAACGACTGAATCGGATCGGCCATGCTTTTTCTCCCATTATTCTCCACTATAACCGGCAGAAATCGTTTTCATCGACATTCTTTTTAAAAGAACACATTACATTGTTGACGTAATATTGGTGAACTTATAAATGACGATTCTTGGTCTTCGCGTTAATTTGTATCCTATATTCTTTAGGTATGTTAATTATAGTAGGTATGTCATCTCTCTTCCTACCAAATTTATTCAAATCCATTCGGTGGTTGTTTCATGAAAGAGTAACAATCCATTTTATATTCTTACACTTTTGCGTTTATGATATACTAGCAACCCGCCCCGGCTTCGCACGGATGTAATGTAAATACTTAGATATATTGGCTTTTCTATTATTTATTGCAAACAAAAACCTTCCCCTTGAGTCACTCTATCTATTAAAAAAAACCGCATCAAAATCCGTTGCGTAGTTTTAAAAATTTTAGCGTACAAAGGATATAGGGACAGAAAAAGCGACTTTGTTTTATACCATGTAGTGAAGTACGAATGGATTCTGGCAGTTCAACGGCAGAAGTAAACTGTTTGTGATTATAATTTTAACTAATAAAGCCGGTATCGCTGCGATTCGTCTGGGATGCCAACAATACATCCTGATTTCCTTATCATGTTACTACTGTTCGGATATTTCCTTTGCAACACAAAAAAATAATCATTAAAATCGGCTCATAAACTACGACGCTGTCCGCGTACACTGTACGGTACATATATAATGTATTGAAATTTGAGAAACCTCCTTTTTTAAGTTGGTTAGCATTAGAAAGCTTCAATACCAAAGTGAATCAACAGTTATCAATAAGTTTCATTGTTAAGTCACTCACCATTTGAAAAACTAGCAGGATAGATTAGCTTTACCATAATTTGATAAGCTTGCTTATTATAAGAGCTATACATTTCATTGTCGTGTGTAATGTATGACATTTAAAAAGTACGCGTGGTATACTTTCTGTACTGTTTTAAAATCTCGTATGATCATTAATTAATTATGTATGATAATTCTTTTGCAGTCCTTCAATTTGTCAAAACAGTTAATAGAAGTTGTGAAAAATTGTGATTTGAATTATGAAAATGTAACGTTGGCAGGTACTATTACGGTGCGCTCAAAACTCGAAAGATCCTGGGTTTGATTCGCGGTCAGGACAGTTTAGGAAACGATCTTCTTTAAATTGGCATGGTTCTGGATGTGTTGGATTGTCGTGCTCCCACGGCTAGGCACTTTTAGCATCTTTCAGTCCATGTCACGAGTATTTTAAGTCTGTTGTTTTTAAAATGTTGTAATGCCCTAAGCTTATATTTATTCTTCCGATTCATTTTACCTTCAGCCGCGCCTCACAAACGAACTGTGCTTTTCGCAGGCTAGTCACGCGGTAAAAATCGACCGGTGTAAATCGTATAGCGATAACGTACTACCTTCAGTTAATTCATCAGGTTTAATTGTGCCGGCGGGGCCGGGCGCCGGCGGCGAGGCGGTGGCGGGGCGGTGGCGGCGGCGGTGCGGCGTGCGGCGGGGCGGAGGGGAGGCGCGAACACGGAAAGGCTTTCGGGCGGCGCTTCAGAGGCGCTCAGATTAGCCGCGAACACGCCGCCCGCCGATTATTAACCCTTCGATATTGGACCTCTAATTTATGCGTAGTGGACATTTCGGTTGGTTGTCATTAGATTTTTGGTCGGCTTGGCGCCGGCGTTCTGACCGCTCCTACCGCTACAAGCTTTTAAAAGGTTGTGATTTTATAATCCTAACTATCCAGAGTCGTCGGTTGGTAATACATTTTGATATTTTGTTTGATACTTGAAAATTATCGTCGTAACGGAGTAAAGTTGAAGGCACAAAGTGGGTATTGTATGTACCCTCATATAGATAGATAGATAGATAGATAGATATACTTTATTGCACAAAATCTTTACAGAAATAGGTTTTACAGAAAAATTATACATTAACATATTAACATATAGCCAATCTTAAATTATAATTTGTATTTTTTTTTAATTTAATCTTTAGTATTTCTTTCTAGATGTATTTTCACGGTAAACATAGTAATAGTGCATTGTTGCTATGAAAGCATTTAAGTTCGTTGTTTGAAATAATATCATAAACATATAATAAACATATACTGATATTATTTTCTAAAGTATGCAGAAATGTTTATCTAAGATTAAACGTGCTACAGAAAACAGAACAACACTTAAGACATTTGAAAAACAATAAATATGTATACACAAGTGCAAAGCAGACGACCATTTTATAACAGCTCTTACGTAAACGTACTTTATACGATTTGAATGTAATAAATGTAAAGAATTTGTGGCAACTTACAAACGACATATTACAAAGTCATCGTACGCAGTCAGATATTAAAACAACAAATGTTTGGATGAACCCACCGTTGGCAATTAAAAAGAATTTAATTTTAATGTTATTTTTTTTCTTTGTAATTATTTCATTAATTGCACAAAATGGGTCAAATAAAAATAATGAATGCAAATAAAACGGTGAAGTGAACAGCGACAAATTAGGATTCTTTCGGTTTCTACGGACATATCCCGAGCAGTGACCCCGCGCCTCGTGAGCGAACTTTAATAAGGTGATGCTAATTCGGTAGCGGCAGGGCTGCCGCGATCAAGGTTCTACCACGTGGTGCGGCTAATAATACTGTACAACGAATAACCATTCAAATCCTACTATCCTACTATATACTATTATAAAGGCGAAAGTTTGTAAGTATGGATGTATGGATGTTTGTTACTCTTTCACGCAAAAACTACAGAACGGATTTGGATACAATTTGGAAGGAAGACAGATGACATACTAGATTAACATATAGGATACTTTTTATCCCGAAATAACGCGGGCGAAGTCGCGGGCAACAGCTAGTACTTCATAATACAGATTTGACTATGTTATATAATAATACTCACAGTACTACACGAGCAGACATGTCCATGTGGCCAAAGCCAAATTGTTTTCAATTCTATTGGCGACCTCCGTTTCCTTAAGGCGAACGGGCCAGACTTTGGTGTTGCACCATCTTATAGGTTTTGGGTTCCATTTCCGGTCGAATCAGTACGGAAATCGGACTTTCCTATATTGTAACCACTTTCTGCAAGTGTTCACCGTGATGTGCTGTTTACCGCACCTAAGTGAAAAAGAAGTAATTTCGGGGCTCATTCGATCCGATTTAGTGGTTTTCATTTTGTGAGCTTTAGTGTATAATTTGGAGTTTATTCAAACAGTGACATTCGTGTATAGATGAATTAAATAATCCATAAAGTGGGCCGTACTCAAACGCGCATCGAGTGTGAAGCCACTGGTGAGCTATATGCTTCAGACACGATTATTTCTTGAAACAAGTTTAAGCTGGATACTAGCTGCTATAAAGTCCTCGTATCGAAGTTGTATTAATTCTTTCGTGTCACTTCGTTGTTTGATGTATCAAAGGGACAAATAGACTAAGAGGAAGTAATTTCTTCAAAGCGGCAACCATAGACAGGACACTCCAGGCGCACATAGACAATACATAACACATTTTCGCATCAGTTATTGCGTATTGTGTAACGTGGTAATTGTACTGTAACTGTACAAGAATGTTAAGATATAATCTGCGTAATTGGCGTGAAATGGAATCAGCGGGAGCTATGCGAGCGCCCCAACGTGCGAGTGCGAGCTGTGTAATTAGATGAGATTTTAGCGAAAGAGAGTGTGTTAAATAAATCGAGGGTTCCCTGGTCAAACCCGATAAGTGACAAAAATTGAGAATTTAAGTTATAAATGCAGTTAAGATGCACTTTTTTTGCTCTTTCTAATGGTATATTCCAATAAGCCGAGTTTCAATTTATCACAAAGATACGCTTCACTAAGAACCCAATAAGTGCTACTTTTTTCTTTTTGACCAATACATAAACAATATAAGTATATTTAAAGGAAACTTTTTTAAATTTAATTAGATGAAGAACCCAATAATGTATATTTATTGGGTTTTAAGACAAATATATTTTAGGGAATTAAACTAAGAGACTTAAGGTAAGACAAGTTATTTGCACTTATTGGGTTTTTATACCAGGGAAATTCTAAATTAACGAGGTTTTGCTTAAAACTAGAATCAATCAACACATTTTGTTGGGGTTTACTAGTATACTATTAAGTATGCAAACAAATTTAATTATTAAGCTTAAACCCAATAAGTACGACTTATAGTGTTTTACTTCAAGCAAATATTAGAAATGACATATGAAAAGCATACTTATCGGATACTCCCACGAGCAGATATCAACTTTGCACTGTAATTTTATTTGGGGAAGAACCCAATAAGTAGATATGACAGTAGACATAACATTAGACAGGTGGCGACAGGATCGCGAGCGTCGACCTTCGGGTGATTGTATTACACGTAATTTTGACAAAATAATTATACTTTCCGTTTATTGAAACGAAATAGCATCATCTAGACTCCGGAATATGGAACTTATTGGGTTTTACCTCTAACCAATTTAGGTTACAATATTTACGTACTTAGAAATATTTTTAATAGAAGAATAGTTATTGGGTTTCACGTCTTACTTTTTATTTTTGGTTTACGTACTTATAATTACAAGGTTTTAAAATATTTTTACACTTTTTACGTATGGATAAGAGGATGCTACTTTCGATTTTCCTGTCCTCAGCTTAGTGTTCCCTTAGAAAATAAAAATAACAGCATTTATGTGCAGATTCAAATCAATGGTACTATTGTTTGCATGGTTTAAATTTAAATCTAATATTTTTTTAAAGTACTTATTGACACCATTTTGCAATTTTTTTTTATTCAGCAAGATCAGAGGGTTATTTTTCTCACGTGCCATGACCCTGTGCTTTTTGGGGGCGTGATCTATTACAAAGCTCTAAATACGTTTTTAAATGGAATTTGGTCATTTTTACTGTATCTTCATTCATTCATGGAATATTGTTCTGCTTTCTCCTCGCAAGATTATCTTAGCAAATACATATTACTCGTCAGAACTTGATAAGTCACAAAAAGATATTGCCACGCAGATGAATAGTATCGTCAAGCATATTTTTTTTGGTGACAGAAACATGTTATTTTGTTAAATCATTTTATATGCATATAATATGATGTTTTATGGTAACTTTACCTTTGTTTCCAATATTCAGATGTCAATATATTTTTTTATAAAAACGTGGTATATTGTCTCCTTCCAACCTAATGGTAAGCAAGAGAGGAACCCACATCACGATGACAACGGATTTGATTCCGTAATATCCTATCCGTTAGCATCGCCATACTAGCCAGCATGATGTTTCTTAAGGCACCTTTTGAAGGAATTCATTGGACGGAGGAAACACATGAGCTGGCAACGAGGCCCATTTTTTAATGGTACGTCAATGATTAGAGTTATTAAACTTTTTGGTTCGCGACGTAATATTTTCCACGGTGAAGCAATAACATCGTTGGCCGGCTCTTGTAGTT
Source organism: Glyphodes pyloalis (assembly GCA_037074685.1). Taxonomy (NCBI): domain Eukaryota; kingdom Metazoa; phylum Arthropoda; class Insecta; order Lepidoptera; family Crambidae; genus Glyphodes; species Glyphodes pyloalis. The sequence continues at coordinate 236,596 of JAYKKO010000030.1, read as the reverse complement.
CTGTAAAGGAAAAGGGTAAGCGGGACAAGAGAAAATAGTTCCTCGGAACACTCACCGAGATAAAAACAATAATAGACAGTCAATAAACCAATGTCTCTACGAAGTTGGAGAGGGCCAAGGTTCTCAGTAACCTCTTCAACGTTGATCATGCGTACAGCCTTTCGCTGCAACCAATCAAGACCATCCATGAGGTATTTGGCGGAACCGTCCCAGAGATACAAGCAGTAGTCCAGACAGGACTTGACTTGAGTCTTGTATAAAAGACAAAGCTGGACCGGCGTGATAAAACAACGCACTCTATTCAGGATCCCCTGTTTTTTGGATGCTAATGAGATGAAACTCTCGATGTACTGATCTTGATTAAGGTTGCAGCGGATATCCATGCCAAGTATGTTTAGGCTGTTACGTAGGCAGATGGGAGTGCCCTGATGAATGGGGAGCGGAAGGAATTGGGATGTTTTTGGCGAAAATGCGCACTCTTGGGTTTTCTTGGCATTGAACTGGACTCCATTGGCTCATGAGACTCAACACTCGGTCCAGTTCAACGACAAAATTCTCTCGTACCTCCTACGTTACTGCGCTGCCAGCCGAAGGCAAACCAAGGTATCCTCCATTGATCGTCCTGTGATCAGCATAGCAATGTATGTTTCCAAGCAGTGGCATATCATTGATATGAAGAAGGAAGTGGGTGGGCGATAAATACGCATAAACTACGATACGCATCCGTCAGACACGATGCGAATTCTACGTCACGCAGAAAGCCGGAGATCCAGTCACAAAGCCGTGTGGGTAGTCCATATGCCGTAAGCTTGGAAAAAGAGCTTTGTGCCAGACCCGATCAAATTCCTCGGCAATGTCAAGGCAAATTCTAAAAGATTCGTCATGCTTGGCGATTGTCTACCCTCTGAGGTGCGTCACATACGCTAGAAGATCAACCGTCGATCATTTCGACATGAAGCCGTGTTGGAGATCGTTAATTAAGGATTGATACTCTAGGTAGCAGACCAACCGGTTATTGATGATCCGTTCCATGACTTTGAAGAGCACTGAGGTCATGGCAATAAAGCGGTAGATTGATGGGTCTAATCGGTCGAAAACAATGTACATGAAACAAATCATTCCTGAAGAAAATCATAGCTAGATAAAACATTAAATTAAAATTATCTTCAACATTTAAACAATAAATAAGTATATGAAAAAAGAGTATAAAAGTAAATAATAACCTAATGCAAACATAATTACAATTGTTTTTTGCTTGGAATTAATAAAAACTTAAGTGATTAAATCCTTTTATTCTCTCAGGTGAAACCCAATAAGTCGGCACCCTTTACCAAAAAAAAAATTTTTACAGCAAAACTGTAAGCATTACAAGTAAAATAAATATGAACACTATATCTATATGAAATATCATTACTAATAAAACTCAAAATTGTGTACATTTACTTATTAAAATGCACTTTTACTGTTTACAAACCTTTAACATCGATTATCTCAGAAGTATGTTTTTGGCACTTATCGGGTTTGACCAGGGAACCCTCGAAATATAAAGTCAGAACGTGTATTGTTCAACTTGGATGGATAAATTATTGCGGTAACATAATTTCCTGATTCAGGGCTTCTAACGTAACGTGACATTCTAAGATTTCAAAAGCCTCTTCCTAAAAGTTGTCTGATAGAGACGCTTTCTAGCGATAAAACCACCTAATTGAATGGTTTTCCAGGTTTTTTAACTGAATTTGAAACTGAGCAGATAGAAATATTTATATTTTAATACCAAGTGTTATTTTGGTCATAACGACTACGAAACAAATTATAAATTGCAGGTTTTTTTTTTTTTTTTATATCGCACTTCAAGATTGACCTCATCCCACCTGATGTTAAGCGATAATGAGGTCCTAGCTTAAGGGTAAAAGTTATTTATTATCGAACTCATACTAATAGAATAATCGCAAGTCGAAAGTGCACAATAATATTTATGTGCCATTCAAATTCTATAGAAATAATAAAACACAATACAAGTTCGCTAATAATATTGTTCCGGGCGCGGCGTCCATTACGCCCACACTCGTTATTGTGTTCAAGCTTTTTTTTACAATTACCTACGCTTTTTATGCTTGTATACTATTTCTTTAATTTTATACATATTACACGTAGATATGAAGTTTTGAGATTGGATAAAAATATTGAAATTTTATAGGGTTATATTGGTAACGACCTTAAGTTTTATTTTAACAACGTAGCTGTCCAACTGTTCACCATTTTTATTTTTGAAATTGACTGCCAGAAAAAATATTTATTTCCCAGACAAAAAAGTCCTGCGTATGAAAAAAAAAACCGATGGTTATTTCGAAGTGTTAAGAGAAACTTCACAATTATCACATTACACACACAATATGCAATAACTCATGTTGAATTGTGCGAACGAGTTGTCTGTGTGTGTCTGTTCTCTAAATATGGAATTTTTCGCTCTTCCAATGAGAAAGAACAGGCGTTGATGATAAGTTATAAAAAATAATTTGGCCATGATATTAGAATTTGGGTATATACGGTCAGAAGCAAATCACGGTAAAGATGTGCAGTTTGATTAGTTCGTGCCCCTCGTAAGGGCAGAAAAAAGTTTTAAGTGTTTTATTTATGATCACTATGATCGAGTTTGGAAAAACAGGTAGTGTAAATCATTTAAACCATAAACAGTTTTAACAACAAGTGAAAATATATTCTTGTAACAGTGGCTTAGTTTCAATAATTAGCAGTGCTGTTTGACATTAGGCAGGCTGATGCTTAGTCAGTTATTTATGTGCAAAAGAATTTTTCATAGTGTACCCATTATATAAGGGCAATACAAAGTATAATTGACAGTAACTACCAAAAATAATACTTTTGTTCAATAGAAAGCAAAAAAAAACTAAACATTTAATTCATAAATTTACACATCAAAACAAAAATATATGACTTGGTCCAAAGTAGTTTACACATAACTATAAGTTAGATACTGTTACTGTAACTAATTTGCTGAGTTTCCTACCGGAGTCTTCTCGGTAGAGATAGGTTCAGAACCGGAAGTAGTTTCACTTTGCATTGTATTCAATGATGATTCGAAAGTGTTATATGTAACCTAATTGAATGAAGAAATATCTGATTGATTGATACGATGGTTATCTATTCGTAATAAAGGGCACTCTGCTCTAAGCGTATGACACGCGTGACGTATGACGTCACAGGTGCGTGTCTGCGCCGGCGCCGTATAACGTCCAACTCTCTTTGAGAGTCGCGGCCTCACCCGACACGGTCACACGTTTTTCTTTTTCGTTTTGCCCTCCTGATTTGAATTTGATCATTCCTTTGATTATAGTTCACGAAATTCCTAGCGATTTCGGCCGCGTAGAAATAATATTATTCTATAAATATTAAATAAAAATAAAAAATCATACCACACCCATTTGCCATTATAAGATAGCTCGACACTTGTGACCTGAAGTAGCAAAATGGTGTGACTACAGAAATATTTCATTGTATAATCTGAGTGTATGCCCCTAAGCATCGATACTGATGAATGAGAGAGATACATCTCGATGCGTTTCTAAAATATGTAATTGACTGTCCTGCTGGAAAATTGATTAACAATAATGGCATTGCAAAAATTTTATGGCATAAATGCAGGCTTCAATCTCGAGATTATTCAAAAATAATGAAAAAAGAGAGGTGGGGCATAGCGTTTTATCGCTCGAACTGGAGCAGCCCGACTGGTGAAATACCTCCACCTTACAGTAGACCGCAGCCAAATAACAATCACTTATGTGTTGTTGTGTTCCTGCGTGTGATTAAGGTTTGCAGAGCTCTCGGGGGGTGCTACATTAGTAGCAGGGGTCAAGCCTTCAAGGTAAGGGCGACAAGTACAGTAATAGATTTATTATTCTGTACTAGTCGCTCTTAAGCTAGGACCTTATTACCACTTAACACCAAGTGGGATGAGGTCAATTTTGAAGTGTAATATAAAAACAATCTGTCAATTTTCCGTGGAAATAAAATGGTTTTCTAATCGGCATATTTCTGTTTACAAACCATGGACACCATGGTACGCTATTTTATATTTATTTGTAAATATTTACCTTATTATTTTATCTCAGTCTTTATTCATGTTTTCAGTTAGCCACAAATTATGCGAAAACTACCAGTAGAAAACTTTCGTACAAAACTTCGTTGGCATTCTGGTTGATAATTAATGTAATGCCATCACTCAGTGATACATATTTAGGCCCAGATAAGTTATCGCAGTTCGCAGATAACGCGGACAAAACGGCTCAGATTTGAAACTGTGTTAATATTAACTTTTTGCGAAATAATTAACATAATTACATGGTACAACTGCTTCCGGAGCAGTTACGTCGAACATGATTTGTTGATAAGTTTGTTCGCTATCTACTGAGACCAGGTCACGCTTGATGCGAACAGATAAGCTGATCTTAAGTTATTTATTTAACAAATCGTTAGTAGACGAATAGGCAGAATACCTACCATAAAACTGTTTCCACAATTTGTGTTCGAGATCAGAGGCCTCATGAACGTTATTGGTGTTAACATTGTGACAAGAGTGCATAACTACGCGCTTTCATTAATGAGTTTAATGAGAAATTTAAAAATGCAAAATTCTGAGGTGATCACTTTGAAAGCATCGCGTTGGTGACAAACCAATATGTAAATGTTAGCAGAGCAGGTCGTTGTATATTTGTGAGGTTTTTGCTCCTGTTTGAGACATAACATAGTAACAAATACAGTATGCAATTTAAGGTTCGTAACACAATTGGTAGCTGACGTATTTACACAAACATTTTTTTACTAGTATGTAATTGCAATGTAAATCTTATTTCGAACATATTTTTTTTTACATTTTCAGTATTTTTTAATTGTATAGAATAGGCTTTAAATTTCATATAAAAATAGCATTAAAAATCTGCATTAAAATTATATTAGCCTCGGCGGAGGCTGCCAACATCTCTCGTGTGAGCGGGTGTAAGTACACCGGGTGCAAAAGACATCAACGCGGCACGTGCTCACTGCAGGGCAGGGCGAGGTGCCCTTGAATGTAAGGTGTTATTATTATATCATAATTAATTATTCGTTTTGTTCATGAATCTACCTATAGTATAACATAATTTTCTTTGATATTGGACTTTTTGTACAATTAAGCTATTACGTCCACACGTTTCTAAACTGGTATGTTATTTAATTCAAAGTAACTTTAATTTTTTTTTAATAATATTATGTTTAAATTAAAAAAAACAGCTTTATACTTGCATGTTTTAAGTATAAAAATGGCGATACATTGAATTGAATTGTTATATGACGTCATCAGTGGCTACTTTTATCGCCTACCAGTGATATAACGAAAGGTAAAAAGACGTGTCTTTTAACTAACAACTTAATGAACTAAAAAAAACAATCTGGAATCTAATCCGCTCCCCTGTAATGATAACTAGCAAGTAATAAATAATATACTATATGAACCTTAATCAGTATCATACTACGAGTGATAGTTTTTAAGCCGTCAGGAAATAAACCGTGTCCAGACATTTTTTTCACAACAAAAGTTGACAAACAGTAATTAAGTAGGCCTGCCCCTTGTGTCTAACAATAGCATTCCCCAAAAAATGTTTGCGTGTCTGTGGAATGCGTCGATGACGTGGCGCACGCGCACGCTGTGGCGCCGTGACGTCACCACGCGCTGCGCCGACTACTGCCTAGCAGTAAGGCAGACCGAACCTCACTAGGGCTGTAGGGCTACCAGACTGTCAAACCGAAAAGGAGCACACTACCAAAAAGTTACTCAGGGCATTTAGGTGAAAGATCCAGACAGAATTATTATCCAAATACAATAAAAATGTATGACTTTGATCCGCGTACCAGAGTTACGTCTAAAATGCTGGTAATTATCAAGATTTGTTAATTTGTGAAAGCTTACTTTTTATTTTATTTTAGATCTTAAGTGTTATGTGATCTTAAGTTGATCTTAAGATATAGATTTTAAGTGTCGATATATCAGCTATCCTAATAACTTCCTTCTCACCTAAAAATTTGTTCCCAAACTCATTAAAATTTGTTTTTATATAGCTCTCAAAACGGTTACTAGTTTCAAATTTGATATACCTATACAAGTATAATTTAAAAAAAAGTTCACGACATTTAAAAAACATAGATGTAACAGAATTACCCCAGAATTACATTGAATTCAACACAAATATTTAACCGAGAACATAACTAAATTAGTACTTAATTGTAAAAACCTAAGTCAATGCCGGACAGACCAAACACCCTCCAAATTGGCCGGACATGCATCAAATAACCAAAGTATGTCCGGCTTTATCGGGACGCATGGTGACCTTAGTCCCAGGACCGACTATAAATAACGAGGTCCCTAATGCGCAGGCGCCACGAATTTTTTCGGTAACTCACACTGAATGGTCTTGATACTCAAAGAATTGATACGTTAGCAACAAACAATCGTAGTCATAAATTTACTTCTAATCACAATGGACTTCGATATTATGATTAATGAAATCTACCACATGGAGCTGTAAATATTATTAGTGTATTCTATCCTAAATCTAAAAAGGAAATAATTGAAATAGTGTTTTAAGAGGAACAAAATGGTAACGGTTTATTAAAATGGTCACTTTAACTTTAAGGACGGTTACTTCAATTTAAGGAAAAACAAATGAAGAGTTGGTAACACTGTTGGTAATTAAATAAATGTTGGACAAGCAAATGAACCGTAGATACTGTGTTTTATGTTAGTATTTTTGGGGATATTGCAAAAAGCAACCTTAATTTACCTATTTTACAAATATTTAATTAACAAAAGACTGAAATAACAAATAACGGTTACATTAAGATGCATAATATATGATACGAAATATGTAATGAAAAGGAGCATTTTAAAATGAAGATCAAAAAATTTAATATAGATTAATAATGTGATACGATTCTTAAATGTATTCCAACGTCAAAAAGTACGTTTTACGTTGGAGTAAATAGTAAAGTGCCGCAAAACAAATGACTACAAACTCTAGGCCTCGCTCGATGGCGGACGACATTGAAATGGACTTAACTTACACAAAAAACGACATACAACGCCGCAAATTTACATGGAAACGTACAGGAATTCATAACACATGTATTTTATGTGCTACGAGACATTTAAACTCTTCGACTATATTTTAATACATTCGGTTTTGTTTGAAACGAGTTTTAGACTCTGTTACAAGCGCTGTTTATTTAAGTTCGTGGTTTGTTTCTACATTACCTAACTATTTTTCTTATATTAGCATCGTTCATTGTAACTATATCACTTACGTTGTCATTTTTAATATGGAATTGTTAATTTGTGATGTTAATCGGTTTTCTTTGTAGTGAGCGCTGATATATTTAAGTTTTAATTAGAATCAAAATCTGACAGACAATCTGCTCGTGCTATAATGGCATTGAACTCTTTTATAAATTAACATGTAGGTACTTGTTGTGGATTGTAAAAATTGCTTATTCTCTGAGGGTCTTATTTAGTACCTCGTTTTCACCTACTCTTTTGACATTTTGTCAACATGACAATAATAAAGTTACTGTTGTTGCAAAAAAAGATTTCAAGTTTTGGAGCTTTGAAAACCCAATTATTAAAGCAACTGCTGTGTAGAAGGTTTCCTAGCCGTGCCTTTGATATCAGAGGAGAATCTATGCAGGTATCTTGAGGCTTTTATCTGGTCCGTCATAGGACGATGCGTCGGCGCAGGACGGCCGTTTGATACCCACTTTAGTACCTATACTGGCCGCTAACTTAGCCGCAGCGCTTCGTACGCTAATGTAGTTGTGTCTGCTTGTCATACTATGTGTACTCATCTAAATAATCTCGGCATCATATACAAATGCCTTTTAAATGCAAAATATTTATACTGCGCGGCCATTTTTATAACATACTCAGACTTTGGAATTAAAGCTCACGTTTACATGACTAATAAGTACTATGATTATTAAATGATTAAAAGTAGATCATATAATTATATTTATAAAGATCAATAATCACGATCTTTTTATTCATGTATGTCTATTATACTGTATAAACCAAATGTGAAGCAACTCCAAGTTAACCCGTAACTACCGAAAATATACCGACAAGAAATTCTGTACTTTTTATTACAAAGGTCAACAAAATCACAACAAACAAATAAGTAAAGGTATGGCTCATAGCTACATTAGACATAACTTTCATATTATTAAGAAAAATTATTCAGATTAGCATAGTAAAGTATAATATTAAGCATTGTAAAAATCTATGAAAAATTATATTTCAATATTTTATAATATTGGAATTTATTTATCTTAAAAAAAGATAAAACACAGCACTCTGTTTAAGTATCAATGGTGTTCGGGCGCGCGCTGGTGTCGCGTCATGTGTCCCGGCGCTGAGTGCGAAATGTAAGTGCCGCGTCCCGATGACACTGGCGTCGCCCGCTACGACCCGTAAACAACAATCAAATAAAAGTCAAGTCCGCAGCCACAAAGTTATATTAAAATGCCTAATGAATTATCTGAACATACTCGTTTTAGAAAATATTTCACAATTTCAGTGTGAAAATACAAACGTTTTTGTTTATTTTCTTTTTTTTGAGTAGTGGTCTTGGTTGTAGAATCCGTCCCTTTTATTTGTAGCTTGGAATGCATCCACCTTCTTTTCATGCTAAATATTTACCTTGTAAGGTAGTTGAAATGGCTCCAAATTGGTTGTGCCTTGAAAAGAGCTTAAACTGGACCATTGGCTACGGTGGAATACTTACAAAGCTATAACGCCAAACACCCGTGTTCTATCATGGAATGATGTCAATTTTCTCGTGCATTGTCAGAAATAGACTTCGTAAAAGAAGTTCAGCTGCCACTCAACGTAAAAAGGGTCAAAATAATTGAACCCTGCCCGTTTCGCCACCCCATTACCCCATTACCACAAAAACTCGTCGAGTACGTATACATTTCATGAGGGGCGTCAACATTCCCGACACTAATAATGACGCAGCGAGTGAGGGGTTGGAATAATTGAAACGTTCCAGACGGCTCCTTTTGACATTTGATATGATGGCCACCTTTAAAGGGTAATGGTTTTATCTTCTGCGTCTTGATGAGATAATTAGCAACATCGACAAATGTGAATGTGGGGGCTAAATTATATTTCGATACGCCTAGACTGCCCAAATGTTCCTTTAATAACACTATAACCAAGAGTACTCTACATACAACGGCTTTCTGTAAACTTTGTGTTAACTCCAATTACGGCAAATTTGACATTGTAGAGTAAAACATACAATTTATAAAAACCTTATTTTTTATTAAAATTATGACAGTAAGAGAAAGAGAATTTGACCATTACAACGGGTTACATGAGTTACGACTACGTATGGCCCTACTGTCATATTCTTCAGTTTTAAAAATAACAGTAAATTAGAAATTTTGATTAGTTATTAAGAGTGTTTATCAATTAATTATTTATACATCTTATTTCGTGAAAACGGTATATGCTTGAATCTGTAAGGAACGTATGTTCTTTACTAAAGGTGGAAGTACTTCCGCCGAGCTAGGTGTTATCTGCTCGGGGTCCAAGGCCCAACTACCAATCTTGGAGTGTTGTATATATAGGTAGTGGCGACGAAAACTCATCGCGATGTAGGATCGATGTATTAATTAGCTAATCGTGCATTACGTATAGAGCGTTGTCTACTATGCTTGTCTAATATTCTGTTGACGCCGTATTTGTGTCGACTTGTAGGTCATGTCGTCGTAGGTCCGCACAAATCTTAACGTGAAAAACACAGATTTTGCACGGTTCCGAATTTCGGCTTGAATCCCAAAATCTACATCATTATAGCCCCTCACTTCCGTTTAAGCGATCAGACCACAAATGCATGATCCTAAATCTGTTAAATGAGAAGCGTCGACGAAGGTTTAAGGTAGTACCAGGTAGAAGTCAAAGCATTGCATTAGCAAGTTTTTGTGTTATTTTCCGCGCGAGGAGCGGCCATAAAGACGGCGGGCGCCGGCACTTCCTGCCGGGCACCGGATCTGATCAGGATTCGCTTTAAACTAATATTGGACAACAGCACATACATTGCTCTGATTCTTTGGTAAGTAGCTTAAGCACTTGCGTTACAGAAATTCTTAAGACGACCTCCGTAGCCGAGAGGAGAGCGTGCCGGACTTTGGCGTCGCGCCATCTCTGAGGTTCCGGGTTCGATCCCCGGTCGGGTCAATATGGGAAACGAACTTTTCTGTATTGTCTCGGGTCTGGGTGTTGTGGTACCTGCGTTGTTTCTGATTTCTGTAACACAAGTGCATTAGCTACTTACCACAGAATCAAAGGAATGTGTGTGATGTTGTCCAATATTTATATTTATTTATAAATTTGAAATAACGACCTAACCACAACACCCAGACCCTAGACAATATAGAAAAGATTGTTACTGACCCGACCGGGGTTCGAACCCGGATCCTCGAGAGAAGGCGCAACACATAAGTCGGCCCGCTCGTCGCTCGGATACGGAAGTCGTCAAGTCGAAACACGAAAATCAGTAATTTATATATAAAAACTTTTTTGCACGTTATACCTAACCTACTTTTCTTCAAGCGGCATCACATACTATAGTTATAAATAGATTGACCATTAAACTATAAAAGTATGAAACAGAAATTTTAAATGTTCATTAAATTAAAATTATTAATTAATTTATAGGTAACTAGTGTTTATTGCCTCCGGTTTGATAACATACTCAGACCTACGGGTTTACTTTATAACGTTAATAAAAGTAAGGCTCAGTTGCACCATTTGAACTTTACAGATAACTGACAGTTCTCAAAATTGTATTATCCCTTTTTTGCAATATAAAACACATTTTACAGATATCAGAAACAACGAAGGTGCCACAACACCCAGACTCGAAACAAAATAGAAAAGTTCGTTTTCCATATTGAACCGACCGGGGATCGAACCCGGAACATCAGGGATGGCGCTACACGCCGGCCTGCTCGCCTCTCGGCTACGGAGTTCGTCATTTAGTGTCAGTATTATCCAGTTCAAGAAGTGAATTGAAGCAGGCGAGTTCCCAAAGCGCGGCTGCGACCGGCCCATGAGCCCATTAGGCCGCCGTGTACTGGAATACCGCAGTCGGCCGAAGGTGAGTTACGCCGGTATTTTTAGACCACTAGTGGGTGTTCACATACTTCACTCACGATACTTGGCGCCCAGTTAGCTTTAGGCCTCAAAATACTATATAAATTTGGATACTAATGAAGGCCAAATGAACACGCTTTGTTATAAGAACCAGCCTAGTTTTGAAGTAAGTAAATGTTAACTTAACTGGCGAAAGTTGCTCGCCGGTGGCTACTTACATTTTTTTATATCATCATGTACTTTTTTTATTATTATTATTTTGATATTGATAGTAAAACACATTTCTTGGATTCAATAAAATAAAAATAGTTTTAAAAACTGAAAAATACTTACGAGATCTATAGCGAGAGGAATAGGCACTTTTCTTATTTATGAATATGTTTTGTGTACTTGACAATAAAATATGATAGACCTAATTACGGAAAAAAGTTCAATAATTAAATATTATTGTTAAAAAGTACAATGCTTATCTCAGTTACCTATACATTTTATACTTTTCATATAAAAAACTCGGCATAAGGACACCTGAATCGTAAAAATGAAACCAATGCCATTTTGAAGGTATGTATTTTTGCGATCGATACAACGTCTCGGAAACTGAAGACTTACTGTCAAAAACGAAAATCCGCCAAAAACGAAAATATAGCAATTTTAAATTTTCATAATCGTTACCAACGTATGCAAATAAATCGCTTTATTACAATTTAATAACAAAACAGTAATTATGCAAATCATAAGCCCACGTTTTAAATCCTGAATTATTGATAAATTTTTCGTAACGAAACCTTTAGATTTTGGCAGTAGACCTTCTGATACGTTCGAAGGGCCGAGGCGCACGTCGGGCGGCGCGGTCCGGCCCGCAGATCGGCCGATAGAGCTAATAGCTGTAGATCCGACTGTCGGGACGCGGTGACACTTTTTTTGCAGCCTTATTGATGTGAGGGCGTTTTTGTTTGCCCAAATTAGCGCCCCTGTCACTGCCGCTGATATAAATAGCAACATAATTTAGGGATAAAGGATTTGGGTCGGTTTTTTCTAACGTCATTATTATCGGGCGACAGTTGCAGTCTATTTGTGTATGTGGGACATAATTTGAAATATCAATTATAGGTAATATGTTGACAATGTATGAGTGAATATAATTAGTGTAAGTTAGATACGATTTGACAATACAATGCCATTTCAAATGATAGCTTTGCAAACATTGGCTTAACTATTAGGTATAAAAGTTTGCAGAGTTATGTTTACCTAATGATTTCATAGTGCATGGACACCATTTGCATACAATAGCACGAAGATTGACAAAGTGCTAGACAGAGCTAGACCTATCATTATTTGGTTTCTTCTTTTCTAGTTACTTACGTTAATGTATGTAGGAGCGTCTTGCTAATAATACCTATAACAATTTATTATCTACACATAAACTGCGAATGCAAATTAAAAGAGAGGGCATTAATACTACGGAAGGAAATATGTACCACAGATTTAATTTGCAGCCTTGAAAACGACCCATTAAGTTAGGTGTATGCACCTTTAAGGCCATGATGTCGGGGTTCTAGGTTGGTTTCCCAGGTCGAACAATGTTATTTTGGGACTTTTCAATCATGGTTCGCCGGAATCGCCGGGTAGAGATTTATCGCTGGAACTGGAGCAGCCCGATTGGTGAAATACCTCCATCTTACAGAAGACCACAGCCAAATAACAATCACTCCGGTGGTGTTGTGTTCCTGCGTGTGAGTAAGCTTTCCAGAGCTCTTGGGGGGTGCTACATTAGTAGCAGGGGTCAAGCCTTCAAGGTCAGGGCGACAAGTCTAGTAACAGTTTTACTATGCTATACTTTTCGCCCTTAAGCTGGGAACTCATTACCACTTAACATCAGGTGGGATGAGGTCAATCTTAAAGTGCATTATAAAAAAAAGAGTAGTCATGAAACAAGTAGATACCCATTGTTGTAACTGAAACTTGATTTCGTGATAGAGCCGTATGCCGTGCATTGCGAGATTGAAAGCTTGTACTTTACTTGTATCACAAATATTACTTCTATTTTAATTTGTATGTGCCCCATTTTCAGATCAAATCTTACTAAGCCTTAGAACCGAGAAGTTCATAAGGCAGTCGGCCAGCCGATTGACGACACTTCCTCCTGTCATAAATATTCATTATTTACTGCATCTAAAGTACACCAGAAGTGCTTACAATAGTTGAAGCAGTTTATTAGGCAGTATAATTCTATTATTACGGCGAGAGAGTGCGTTCGCCGACTGTTACATAAGCTGTAATGGTGGCTGTAACGCCGGCCATAACCATCGCGTCTGTAATGACGACCGGCACTAACTTACAGCGGGACCTATCTAGGCCTAATGCCTTTACAAAATTCTCAGCTAGGTTCACTTGAAATGGCACTTTGTTAATGGTCAGCGACGTAAATTATTGTTTTAGAATACTTGTGTTTAGTTCTTAAGAGATCAGACCGTATGGGGGACATTTAAGAAGAGTAACATAGAACTTTACTTTTATTCTGCGTACTTGTCAGTACTAAATAAGTTTACCAAAATATTTTGACTAGCTAGATTCGATACCCACCCACAAACATTTGTGTTTATTCTGTGTCCAGGTGTTTATAAATGAACCACCGTTGATTATGGTTTCCATAAAAAGTGTTTAGGCTTACTTTGGGTGATCCCTATCTTATGACAAATTGAATTCGGATCTGGAAACGGTTTCATCTCTTTTTTGACATAAATGACTGGACAGCGCTAAACATAGAGGTAGACTCGAAATAAGCATCGTTTCTGTAATTTGTGATACAACTCCCATATTTAGGTACTGATTTTAAAACCCAAATATTCATTATTACACAGTTTTAACAGTGTCTTCTGTTATCTTTATTTAATCAATACTTCATATTTTACTGTGTTAACTTAGTTAAATCATCGAGGCAAAATCGAAATCTTAAAATATCATTTCTATTGCACTATAAATCCAAAAGATTGAGCTTAACATGAACACCTGTGTCGTACTGATACCCGTTCGGAGAGACGGAGTTTCGCCCAAGATCTTTAGCATGACTAAGCGCTGCGTGCCACAAATAGCAGCGAATCATCACAAACAGATAGCAGATAGCGTAGTTATGTCGTAAACGTTTTTGCGCCGGCGAGTGATATGTTTGTCGCGAGGAATGCTCCGAGACAATGAGCGGGCGGCGCCCGGCGGCGGTACCTGCGCGCGCGCACTCGCTCCACGTCAATATCGCTGCCTGACATACCTATCTACAGACTGCCTTAGGAAAAACCTTGCCAAGGATTTCGGGACAGATTTGGGAGAGGAAAAGCTGCTAGAGATTAATGAGGACCTCCTGGGTCCGAAGTTGCACTCAACCGGAGAATTAATGTTGTATGTAGGGTACGTTCAGTTTTGAATAAAATAGTTCGATAAAAATATATATGCAAATGAACACAAGGATATTCCCGTAATTGTTTGATAAATTTCACATATCCCGTCACTTGAAATTCAGTCTTTAACGCCAGTCAAGTGTAGTCTTTTATAGAAAGAATATTTCCGATTATATTTTCTAGTTTTTCATTATTGACATACCCAGGTGACGTCATGAACTTTCTGACTAATGGCAGTCAAAAGAATGTTTAAATTTCGCTTCCATTTTTTCCGTAGCAACGACGCAACATAAATTGCCAAAACATTTGCGTTTAAAGTACTTTCAAACTGAACAGAATACCCTGTCAAGATCTTACAATGAAAAGAGTATTGGTATAATGAGGCGTCGACCCGTTAGATGTTACGGTAACGCTGGTGCGACGGAGTCACAAAGCATCTCGGGGTCTGCGAGGGTCGGAGACGCCTAGTACTTAGCTGAAGCAAGTGGGGCTCGTTATAACATCAGAGCTTATATTTATATTTTCTAAGAGAGGTAGGGCATAGCGTTTTATTGAACTGGAGCAGTCCGACTGGTGAAATACCTCCACCTTACAGAAGACCGCAGCCAAATAACAATCACTTATGTTGTTGTACCTATTCCTGCGTGTGAGCAAGGTTTCCAGAGCTCTTGAGGGGTGCTACATTAGTAGCAGGGGTCAAGCCTTCAAAGTAAGGGCGACAAGTCCAGTAATAGATTTATTATCCTGTATTTGTCGCCCTTAAGCTAGGACCTCATTACCACTTCACATCAGGTGGGATGAGGTCAATCTTGATTCAGTGGATTGACCACCCCCGCTTACCCCCCCTACCACCCAGGGCTAGAAACTCGGCCCCGATACTTCCCATCGGGGCCGAGTAAGCGGCCATTCCGCCGGCGGTGCTGTGGATGGAAAGGCTAAGCTAATCTCCCGCAACGCCGCCACTAAGGCGATGAGGTCCACCGGGGAGTTTTAGTTAGGGTAGTCCTGCCCTTTTCAGTCGAAGGATTGTTTTTACAGTTAGGTTAAAAGTATGTAAAGCCTACAAATGAACAAGCTTCGTTACACGTTGGGAATGTTTTTTAATGTTAATCATCTTTATACCAAAGACTAGTGAATTTGGTTTTATTTTTTATTTAATTCTTTCAAAAATTTTATATTTTTAGGATAATTAGTTTTAGGATGCATAGATAACTGTGTTGTGTGGTGAAAAATGTGGCATAAATCAAATCTCACAAAACGAATGCTACACAACTTCTAAATAAATATTGTTTTCATTTGCGAAAGCTCGGTTATATTTTCTTACCAATTGTTAATTTTATGACCAGTTCATCTGTCATACTTTGCCCCAATAATTGCGAAAATCGTCCAGACAGCGCGCAATGTACGTGAGCCGGAAACTGTTTACCTTAAAAGTACTAAAAATAATTGTAAGTAGGTACCTACCAGTAAGTATCGGCCGAATTTCAAATCATATCCATTTTTATGCAGATAATTTATATTGGTAACGTTTACGAATCGTCTATTTAAACCAAATGATCCAGAGGATCAACCTATTACTATGTATTACTACCGAAGCGGGAAGATACTCGCATCAGCAATAAACTCAGGAGCTACATTTAAAAATAGAGCTACACTTTTTATTCATTATTCGTTTCATTTCATTAGGTTAGTATTTTGTATTTGAGGCTGGGAACCGCATCGACCCACTCTGTAAAAAATAATTGACTACTTTTTATATCTGTATAACAAAACGCGTTAATTTACACACGGTCGTAAATAATTTACTTTTGCATTTCTTCTAAAATTGACTCTATGCAAGCAACAAATGTTACATTTTTATTTGATAACTGTTAAGATTGTTGTTAACATACTCGAGAAGATTTAAATAAAAACGATAAATTAATCGTTGCGGATTGAATTAATAATAGATAAGATGTCAACAATAATTCAAGAGTGCATAGTTTATTTAAATCTCATAGTTTCCTATGTACTTTATGTTTTTATTTATGCCAAAGCTTATTTCACTTACGAGATAAATGAATTAATCACTTCAGGTATTATACCTACCTAAATAATGGTTCGGTCATAAAATCATATTTAACATCGTTAGAGAAATGCAAATGCTAGTACGTAATTTTCCATTAAAAGAAATTAGCATCATTAAGTGAACTGTGATAATAATAATACAGAATAAAATATTGAAATGGTCTAGATCTTAATAATTATCGGAACTATTTGGCATAAATTTACTTTCTTGCCCTATTTATGTAAGTAAATATATTTTTCAAGGAAAAACAACTTATGAGCGGAAAATATTGAGTTTGTTCATTAAACGGTCTTAACTTTACACATGCATGTTAAATGTAAAAAAATTAAAACTGATACTTATTTCATAACAAATAATTAGGTAGCTCAGGTCCGACAGGCACAGAGCAGTGAGCGCGCGCGGCATCTATGCGCGCTGCAGTTTTTTCGTGGCTGCAGTTTTACGAGCGATGCACTTAGTTTTTTGTCGCCCTCGATTGAGTGATTTGTTGCCACTCACGTGCAGTGTGAAATGTTTTAATGGCGACATGTTGCATTTTAACGGTTTGGGCGCTTTGCCATTTTTTTTAATCTAACTTTTTTTCATTTTGCGTTATTTTGAGTTAATTAGTCATTGTTTTTCCATCGACATGAAGTGTACACCTAGTAGTAGTACTTACTTAGTACTTCAGACTTTTATTTATATGTTTTGGTCTTTAAAACAAACAATTGAAATGAGTAATTCTTTTGTTTAATTTACAAAGATAGTAGAACTGAAACTCCGTGATTTGAAGGAAGACACAGATATCACTTGAGTTTAGGCCAACCTGATTGTATATTTTGCATCTTTTTACATCAATGCAATGTAAGAAAACAACTTTCTTCTAATTTTATTATTGATCGATTGAAATTGATACTATAATTAATAGGTAAGTATACCTACTATGTCATTACCATAGTAGGTATACTATATAAAACTATGGTAATGTAGGTACGTATACTATGGTAATGGTAAGTAATATATACCTTTATTAATTTCAAGTTGTGCGAAATCAGATATTCATCGTTGATTTAATATTACTTATGACGGATTAAACACTGATATACAATTCCTCCCAGAAACAGTTTTTACACAAGGTGAATCCTATGACGTTGAAAGAAACATTGCTTCTTGTAATAACTATCAACATTTGTCCTTACTTAAAGAGACAACACATTCTTGAGCCTCGCTTAAAAGTTAGAGATCTAAACGCAATCTCGGTAAAGCAAAGGTAACACTCACTTGTCACAATGTGTCGATCAGGTCAGGTGTGGGCACGAGGCTAGAGGTGGCGGAGGGTATCACAACAAGTCACAGTCCACGTGCCGATCGTTATCAGATGGCCGCGATACGCGTTATCGGAGCGTGCGGCCGGAGCGGAGCGCGCGGGAGCACTGGCGGCGGGCGGCGCGCCTCCCCCGCGCCCCCCCTCGACCCGCCCACTCCCGGCCCGCCGCTCGAGGGGGCGGGGCCTGCCCGAGCCTTCGGAAAACCGCTTTTCCCGCTCGCTCGGCCGGCCGGTGGGCGGTTTTATCGTAATGGCCGTAGATTTATTAGGGGTTAGTTTTTCGGCCCTAATGGGATTAGCCGCGTTTTTGTTTATGGGCACGCGGGCGCAATCAATCGCCGGCCGCGCATCGGGCCTCTCTAATTAATTGGTAGCAGACGAATTATTTTAAATCAATCTAGACGTTAATTGACGCGGCCGTAAATAACGGTCGCATTGCGCGGGCTTGTACCTCGCTACTCGTTCGTCGCTCTAGTTCACGCGCTCTCAGTTCTCACTGAGTCCACCTAGACCTTTAAGTGGGTACCTAGTAGTTTACACACAAAAAAGTTACCTATTTATTTAAGTGCGTATATTTTTCCATACCCATTCGTTTCTGTTGAATCTGATCAACATCTGACAGTAAGTAGATTACAATTTATAATGTCCTAGATAAATTAACTATTTAGCGTCGTTTTTATGCAACCAGTGGCTAGGTAAACGTGCGACAGTATATTTGATTAATTTTAAACATTTTATTTCATTTTATTAAGAATATAATACAATATTGTGATTTAAAATATGAAGTAGTTACCGGACCATCAAAAAATAAAAAAAAATCATTTAATTTGTGAAGAATATGTTCGTAAATGAGAAATAAAAAAGTTATTACACACAATGCTTTTTGCACACGTTTGGTGGCTCTTAGCACCCGGCTGCTGGTATTTTGAATTTCTATTTTAATTTCTGTTTTTATTATGTTCTTTGTAATCTACTAACATACTTAGTCTTTAAGAATCTGAAACTGTAACTAACAGGATGGATCTAGGTTATCCGAAATAAAACATTGTTATATTTTTATTTTTATTTTTTGATTAATGTTTCGGTTAGCTCTATCGCTCTCAGTAAATGATAGGTAGGTATAAGGTGTTCCTACGAACTATGAACTGTCATTATATTTCTTGTGTAGGTACCTTTAGGTAACAGAGTAATATTTCTCGTGTTATTTTTCAGTTACTGAAGAAAATTTATAGCCGAACCAGCAGTAAGTAGAATGAGTTTGTATTGTATTCAATGACGATTCGAAACTATTAAAGGGAACCTATTGAATATAAAAATATTTGATTTGATTTGATCAAAGATGGGGCGACGCAAAATTCGTTCGTTTTCCTTTCGGCAAATTATGGTAAGTACCTTAACTTCTTAAGCTTATTTCTAGTCAATACCCTTTCAAGAATTATGTGATTCACGGCAGCAGGTCAGTCGGCTTCCCACGCTCCACTTCAATCATTACAAACGCTGTGTACGCGCTCAAAGGGCTTTGTTCTTAGAAGTCACGTTATCAGCGCCCATTCACCGATACTGGGAGACAATGGCCTCAGTACAGCAGGAACAATAGCAGTATGTAGCCGGTCACTTCAGAAAGACAATGTCGATTCCGCCGAAGGAGCCAGATTAGCGACCTGTGATAATGCTGCAGGCTCCAGGGCCGGGAGGATGCGTGTAACAGGATGAACTAAAGTGTCTTTGTTTTGAGATTATGCACTAAGAGGATTTGGGCATTTGAAGTGCGGGAAATCTAACTTCATAGTTCTCACGTTTTAAACTCATGTGATTTTTAACTAGGATTCCGAAAATATACGCTCGCCGACATGTCACGGCAAGTTCTGTTTGTTGTTTCGTAGATAATGTTTTCAAACATTCATTGATTGTTAAGAATATAATAATGGACAAAGCTCCTGAAACTATTAAACCAAGGGTCGTGTGTTCGATCTTCAGCCAGAACCAACTATGTGTTGGTTCTGTGTCCGACGTGGAACTGGAAATATTTTGATAACGTCTTATTGTGAATTTTGGTTCATTCATCTCGAAATCAAACTCTCAATCAAATCAAAAAATCATTTTTTTTATTCAAGTAGGCTACATATAACACTTTCGAATCGTCATTGAATACAATGTAAAGTGATACTACTACCGGTTCGGAACCTATATCTACAGAGAACTCACTCACTTTGGCCCAAGTCTTATAGGTAGTTTTGTTTTGATGAGTGATGAAACAATTAGATACTTAAGTAAGTATTTGCTTTCGAGAGGTAAGTTGGAGTAAACCAGTCCCCAAAGGTGGTACCTGTTCACCAGCATGACGTATGGCCAGCCTTCGCTTCACTCAACCATATTGAAAAATCTCTGAGCTTCGATGAACAGGCAGCCTTACAGCATATTCGTGCCACCAGCTACATCAAGTCCGACATTATAAATACCTTTCAGGATATACTTAGAATTTTTGACATTCATTCTAAGCTGTCTAAATGAATTAAGTCTCAGATATCTATCAAAATGCGAGGAACAAATATCTTTCAACCGTTTTAATTTGGTTTCCACGTCTCCCCTCATGAAGTATTTTTAATTATTTTGCTTCATATTTCATACGCGTTTTACAACGTCGTATAAAACCTGAGGCGCCCGCACGAATCTCGCCTAATTAGGCAGCTCTACGAGCGGTAGTTACGACACCAATTAATCGGACACGCCGCTGAAACGCGCCGTCGTAAAAGGTTATCAGACACTTGTGCCGCGCCTGTTTTTTTCCCTAACTGACTACAGCATCTTCTTCACCGAGCTTGCGGAGGAGCGGGAAGCTCTCACCCCTTAACATTTAAACAACTGCCGGCGCCCCATAGCGGGGATCGGACCTTGGCTCGGGCCGTTATTGAGAGAGGGTAATTGTACATATAATTGGGGAGAAAATCGCCCCGGCATGTGCCGGTATCTTAAATGGAGTCTACCAATTGTGGATTACGGCGCGCGTCCTCACCCGCCGCGGCGAGGACGGAATAGTGATCAGTTTGATGTGTGCGTTGTCGTGAGCTGTTTAGCTTCCGCAATGGTGATCGTTATGGCGTCGACGGGGTCTAAGAGGATGTTCCTAGGCCTACCTTTATATGGGCGGACTACGGAAGGGAAAGCTGCGCCTGCCTTTTTATTGTGCCCTTTATTCAGGCTCATGCTAAATGAGGGTGTTCTTCTCTACCTACTACTACTACAACCGTATGTTACTATTTATTTATTCATTATTTTTCTACTTACTTACATGTCTGCATCATCTGCGTCCGATCGTCTATTTGTCATTGTTACTAAGAACATTCATATACCTACTTAAAATCCGTTATTAGCTATAAGTTTAGAATTTAAGTTTTTTTCTAATTTAGTAGCTGTGGATTTTATGATGATAGTTAAAAATAATAATAAACCTAGAAAAAAAAAATCACCCGTCATGCTCCGTTGCGCCACACCGACCCTGTAATAAGCACTGCCACTTTATGCTTTTTCTTATTAAGAATAAGCTATGTCCCTTTATTAGCAAACGAGTCATAAAGTTGTAGAGTGTAGGAGAAAGCCCTTAGCTTTTTTAACAGATATTAGTTCCTACAATACGTTGAAAGAAACACTTTTATTGAGTGTGAACATTAAATATATGACAAATACAAGAACATATATGTCTTGTAACAGGTAACAAAAACAAAAAGACATACACGGCATAAAAATAGTAAGCAATTGAAGGTACGAGGTTAACATATTAAGCTACACCGACCCATAAGCTCGATTTAACGACTCTTGGTGCACAGGGTGTGGTTACTTTCAAACGCCCCATCCACGAAATGATTATATGACGAATTACATGTGCCCGCAACTTTGTCCACATGCAGTACAGGACTTTGAATTTATATTTTCTAAAATAAAAGTAGCAAATTAAAGCCGCGTGGCACATCGCCTGCCGCCGACCAACATCTTGCTTGCGCGTCACGCAATTGTGAACCCGACAAACCTAAATTACTCCTTATTACTACTATGGTAAAAGTCCTGCGAAAATCGGCCCAGCCATTTCAGAGATAAGCCGGAAAAAACAGATAGACAGACAAAAATTCAAAAAATTATAATATATGTATCTTTTTTTTATAGTAGCGTAGTATATTGGCTCCTCCCAGCCTGATGGTAAGCAAGAGAGGAACCCACATCGCGATGACAACGGATTTGATATCGAAATATCCTATCCGTTAGCATCGCCATACTGGCCCGCAAGATGTTTCTTCACACTCCTTTTGAAGGAATCCGTGTCAAAAGAAGGAGGAAACACATGAGCCGGCAACGAGTTCCACTTCTTTATGGTCCGGCAAACTTACCAAACTTTTTTATTCGTGATGGAATATTTTCCACGGTGAAGCGATGACATCGTTGGCCGGCTCTTGTGGTTCTGTGAAGGAAAGGAGAGGGTGGGATAAGGGAAAACAGTTCCCCGGAACACTCACCATGATAAAGCCGACAAAAGAAGCTTAATGAACCAATGTCTTTACGTAGTTGAAGAGGTTCAAGGTTCCCAGTAATCTCTTCACCATTAATGTGTGGGTGGAATAGACATGTATATGATTCGCATAGGATGGCCAGGCTTAACTTCAAAATGTGGGTTACTTACAATCGGCCAAGGTCAGGTACAATATTTGATCTTATGTACGAATCACGTAAAGTGTTTAAAAGTCGACTAAAATGGTGCCAGCAAAAGCAAGAACAACTCAAAATGGACATTTTAGCCAAACATAGGTCTTCTAAAAATTTTAATAATTTTTGGAAGGCTATTAGAAAACATGATGTTAAGCCTGGTCTCCCTGTAAATATTGGGGAGGTGAGTGAGCCCAAAAAGACAGCCAATATGTTCATGGGTCATTTTAAAGTAAAATCTCCACTGGGTCCCTCTGACCCTACACTTAGTGATGGTGACGGGTGTAGAGGGTCGCACGTGCTTCATATTACAGCAGCGCAGGTGCGTAGGGCACTAAAGAAAATGACTGGTGGCAAGTCTCCCGGACATGACCACATTAGCATTGAGCATCTGAGACATGCGGGGGTCCATTTGCCACGGGTATTGGCTGTGTTCTTCTCAATGTGCATAAGTCATACATATCTGCCACAAGACTTACTCAAAACCATTGTAGTGCCTATTGTGAAGGACAGAACTGGTGATGTCTCCGATAAAGGGAACTATCGTCCCATATCGTTAGCAACAACGATTGCTAAAGTGTTGGACAGTGTGCTTAACTCTTGCTTAGAAAAATACGCTGACATACATGACGCGCAGTTTGGTTTCCGGCCCGAGTTGTCTACGGAAAGTGCAATAGCAAGTTTAAAGCACACTGTCCAATACTACACGAACCGCAGGACACCGGTGTATGCCTGTTTCCTTGATCTCTCTAAGGCATTCGATCTAGTATCATATAATGTACTCTGGGGGAAGCTGGGGGACAGGGGTGTACCGGTTGAAATACTGAATATTTTTAGGTATTGGTATACAAAACAAACGAATTACGTACGGTGGGCGGATTCGCTTTCTGAGGCTTATACGCTGGAGAGTGGGGTGAGGCAGGGGGGGTTGACCTCACCCACGCTCTTCAATATATATATAAATGATCTCATAGTGGAGCTGAGCAGCATGCGTGTTGGCTGTCGAATTGATGGAGTCAGTATCAATAACATAAGTTACGCAGACGACATGGTGCTGCTTAGCCCTACGGTAGGAGGTCTTAAAGAGATGCTGAGAGTCTGTGAAGGGTACGCCGCTAAACATGGTCTCATATATAATGTCAAAAAAACAGAATACATGGTTTTTAAGGCCGAAGGGAAATATCCCGACAACATGTGTAAAATTACCTTGAACGGAATAGACATAAACCGTGTAACTAAATTTAAATATCTAGGCCATATCGTGACCGATGACCTTAAGGATAATGATGATATAGAAAGGGAACGTAGGGCTCTGGCGGTTAGAGGAAATATGGTGGCTCGCAGATTTTCCCGTTGTACAGAACAAGTGAAGGTCACGCTTTTCAAAGCCTATTGCCAAACCTTGTACACGGGAAGTCTGTGGGTCGAGTATTCAAAAAAGACGTTGGACACCTTACGTGTCCAATATAATAACATCTTTAGGATGATGTTGGGACTGCCTCGTTTCTGCAGCGCATCGGGAATGTTTGCGGAATACCAAACTGACGGCTTTATGGCCATATTCCGCAGGAAGACCGGATCCCTGATTCGGAGGATACGGGACAGTCGTAACAGCATCCTAATGACCATAGCGGATAGGTACACCTCAAAGATGTGGAAGTGCCTGGTGCTGAGAGTGACCACAGAAACAAATTTCTTTGGTGGCTCTTAGCACACGGCTGCTGGTATTTTTAATTTCTGTTTTTATATATTGTTCTTTGTAATTTACTAACATACTTAGTCTTTAAGAATCTGAAACTGTAACTAACAGCTATGGATCTAGGTTATCCGAAATAAAACATTTTTATTTTTATTTTTATTTTTATTAATTATGCGCACAGCCCGTCGCTGCATAATATACATATTATTAGATATTAGTTAGCGGTTATTTCAATATCACAAACAGACAGTTTAATTTTATTTATATGTTTAGAGTAAACAAACACTATTAAAAAAAATTGTTTCAATGAGAGTTTTCCCGATTATTAAGTTTATTAACAAAATAATATGTACCTACTGACACATTATCTCCACTCTAGGAATCAGCATTTTATCATTATTTGAAGACATGTGGTGTAGTAGACTTTTGACTGACCTAGAAGAACAATGGTTAGCGCTTCGAGCTGAACCTAGTTGGGCACTGGGTGTTTATAATAAGTCTAAGCATGCATTGTGGTGCCAGCGTGAGTTTTTTTTTTTTTTTTTTTAAACTTTATTGCACAAAAAAAAGTACAAAAGGTGGACTTAATGCTAGGAGCATTCTCTACCAGTCAACCGTTAGTTCTAGTTCTTACTTACTTTAGGATCAGGGATCTGACTTACGAACGTTAGAAACAATCCTGATTTGGCAGCTCAATATTTTGTCTCTATTCAATGGTTTAAATTAAGAAGGAGACAAAACATGGTATTCCGAATTCTAATCCAATTGCGTCATTTTGTGAATATAACAAAACAGCAACTTAGATACGTGATTTAGTTGGATATTTAAATGTACATATATATTTATTATCTACCTGCTACGTTTTACAGAAGCTAGATACACCCTTTTCAATAGTCTGCTTGAATATGCAGCTGTTGAGACTTCTTTATTTCGGGTTTAGTAGAGTTTTATTTTTAACTAGCGACCCGCCCCGGCTTCGCACGGATGTAATGTAAATACTTAGAAATATTGGCTTTTCTATGTATGTATGCCAGAATGACGATTTAATGGATAGGATATTATGGTATCAAATCAGTTGTCATCGCGATGTGGGTTCCTCTCTTGCTTATCATCACGCTGGAAGGAGCCAATATACTGCGTTATTATTAAAAATATATATCTTTCCTTAGGCCCACTTGCAGCTTTTCTCTACATCATCCATCAGTCTAAGAAGGTATAACGTGTTTGAAATTTTCAGAAAGAAACCACGTTTCAAACTTAGTGATGCATTATATAAATGGCCATGCCCTAGTGTAGCAGAATATCAAATCGTTTTTACTCTGACCTACCTCGGAAATATCGTCAGTGCCTGCATAGCCGTATGTGTATTTCAAAACTAATTAGAAGATACATAAATGATAAGTGAAAACAAAAAAAAAATGCAGTTAATTGATTACAAAAGGACAATTTATGCAATACAAGTATGAAAGGTTAAAATAGGTAGGAGTTTTATAACGACTTGTTACTAATTTTATATATTAATTATATAGCAATATTCGATTCAAATCATAATAATCTTATTTTCTCTTAAAGTAAGTATGAATAAGTTAGGTTATATGACTTCATTGGAAAGTGTATATACATACCTCCAGTTGCAACAACGAATAGCAAAAATAAAATCTTACCCAAAACTTCAGTTACTAATATGAATTCTTTGTTTGTAGCCTATTACAAACTATTATTGTTATGAGTACTATGGTACTGTTACGCGCCACGATTAACGTTCGTAGTAACCAGCGCCATCTAGTGTGGAAAGGCGGGACTACAGAGAGTCGAGACGCGTACGCCAGAAATTACTAGAACAATGACCTTGACCGAGCGTACGGCCGTTCAAGGCCGCACTGCGCGCGAATGTTCCGGATGTTTCTGCGTTGGAAGGTTCGGGAACGGCCGCGGCAATATAAAAGGCCGGGATTCACCGCGACCGGGACAGTATTGAATTAGCGATACAAGTGATTACTTCGAAAGCGATTTTGAAGTGCGACTTGGGAGCGATTGTTGTTTTAATTAGTGCGTTTTAAGGTTGTAATTAGTGGCGTTCAATTAAAGTGTGACTTTTGGTAATTTTTATCGGCTGTTTTTATTGTCACGAACCCGAAGCTCGTAACAGTACCTATACCATACTTACTTTATAAAAATCAAGAAAAATACTAAGATTAATGAAAGAATGTAGTCCCAATATATTGGGGTGCATAATTTCTATTATTTGTATTACTTACTGTTTTATTTTAACAACCTACGATAGATAAGACACAGGTAAAAATATCTATCCATATTGAATGATAAAGAAAAAATTCAAATGTAACCCATATTTTCTTTAAATAGTCGATGTATCTTAATGTTATTTTAAATCAATATCTATTAATTTTCTTTGTTTTTGGCACTACAGTTCACACATGCCAGCACTTCTCCAATCATTAGATAAAATTACACTAGACCGTGATCAGACCGCATCTACCCCGCGGGGTCTCTTATCATAGGTTGACTTTGCTTAATCCAAGGCTCCGACCACAAGTTTTAAGATTTGTATTTCATTGTAAAAAAAACAATTCGTTTTTGTTCGGACACGAGTCGCCACGTCGATTCTCGCTTGACCGGCAACGTGTAGGTTCCAAACCATAGAATTTTTCCTGGCATAGTCCTGCGCCAAATCCAAACCCATTAGGAGAGTGATAAGCCGGCGTCACACGCGGCTCAGACGGCACGGGACGCAATCGCGTCATTACGGCAGCGCTGATATATTACACGTATACACGTATCAACTAAATTGGCCGATCGATAAGTGGGCGGGAGACTCGCTCGGGAACTATTATCAATCTCCATGCATACAGATTTCAAAACTGCAACTTTGATTCTCGACTTTAGGGTTGGTTTTCGTTCAGCCTGCGACGGAGATAGGACCCTTCAATTCGCGCGATGAACAGACCGTCCAGAATTAGACCAACGTCTGTGTTCACCTTGCACGCGCTAAATTAAACTCAGTTGCAAGTTATCAATGGATCGCTTTTAGAGTGCAGCAAATGTGAGTAGGGCCGTTGTTGCCGGAGGGCAGCCGAGGCAGGGGGCTAATGTGTAACCGTTGTCGGGCGGCGCGGCTAATGCGGCCGGCGCCGGCGCCGCCTAAAGCGAAGTGTACAACATTCCTGCGTTTAGCCGCGGTCTTTATTCCTTTTTTATCGGATCACGAATAATAGGCGAGCGAGGCCCAATTCCGCGTTATCGACGCCACGATTTATAAGGAGCCATTGTTGAGGTGTCTGCCCGGGACGTGTATGCTCGACGCTAATGGGTTAATATTGGGCGAACGAACAATTTTACATATCCACTCCAACGGCCATATTCCGGCCACCTCACCAAATCTTTGTGGTCCACTTTGTTATTGCTTTGTGGTAATATTCGTGTAAAACAAATGACAAAACATATACTTGATTATCGTATAACCGTAAATTTATTTCCTACTTTTTGCCACAAATATAATTATGTGAATTTGCATCAATTACTGAGTAAGTTTGGTACTCATTTGATTTTAAATGGAACAATATACTTGTCTCATTCAACAAAAGCAGATGATATTTTTGTCGTGAAGTAGGTAATAAGATTGCTATATAGTTTTAAAATAGTGCCCGGATCCAATATCTTACAATTCGTAATTTGTCAAAAATGACAATTCGTTGTAGGTACTGTCTACGAGTGTGGAGCGATTTAAGCTTACGCCTCGTATAATATATTACTATCCGTAACGAAAACAGATCATCATTCAAATATTGGAATAGGGCATTCATTATATCGCTCTACAATGTTTTATAATGAACACAAATGCAAGTAGCGAATTTGAGAACATTACTGCGTTGACCGATTATAGATCGACTCTATTGTGTTGTGATTTTTTTTAATTGGTATCCTTTTGTTTCATTTTTATACGAAAATATCACATTTAGCATTAGGAAAGAAACTTCAGAGGTTTCTTTTGACTGAAACTCTTTATAATTCAGACATTAAACAGTAGATTTGGATATCACTTGGACTTTGCAGAGCGAACTCCAGGATTGACTTTGACTATCACATTTTAAATTGTATCAGATAAAGAAACAAAAACATTTCGTTACAAAATTTAACAATTTATAATTCAATGGTTCAGTGATGATTCGCCATAATCAGGTTTAAACTTTCATACACCTCGCAGGTATTTGTATAACTGTCTTAATTTTTTTTAAATCTATATATATAAAAGGAGAAACTGACTGACTGACTGACTGACTGACTGACTGACATATCAACGCACAGCCCAAACGGCTAAACGTAGGCACTTGAAATTTGGAAGGGACGTAGCTTAGGTACCGTAGAGGTGCACTAAGAAAGGAATTCCCGAAATTCCCACGGGAACGGGAATTAGCGGGAAAATCCTTTTGTATGAAAAATCTAAACCGCTTAAGTTAGACGCTTGAAATTTGGCTTGCAGGTACCTTAGTAAATATAAAGTTTAGTTATGGCTGTATTTTGAGAAATTCCCACGGGAACGGGAGTTAGCGGGAAAAAACTTTTGTATGAAAAAAGCTAAACCGCGTAAGTTAGATGATTGAAATTTGACATGCATATACCTTAGTGAATGCAAAGTTAAGTCATGATTGGATTTTCCAAAATTCCCATGGGAACGGGAATAGCGGGAAAAACTTTTGTACCGCGAGTTAGAGGCTTGAAATTTTTTAGTATATGGGTATCTTAGCAAATGTACAGCTTCATGGGAATGGGAAACATCTTTTTCATGAAAAAATACTGCACTAGCGCCAGATTCAGAATAATTGTTATGTTGTTTTTTAATGTATTTTCTCAAAAAAAAAAAAACTTTTTAAAATTTTTGAATGCAACATTCATTATTATTTACATTCGACACACACCGAGAAAAATACTGAAATGACACAATAACACGCCACGCGGACTAAGTCGCGGGCAAAAGCTAGTATTATTATAAAAGCACAATTTGTAAGTTATACATATAGGTAGCTTTTGTATACATAATATTCATGTGTTAACAAAGGCCTTTAAGTGTATTAATTTTTTTTGGTGTTACAATCTAAAACTGCTATTTTTAAAACGTATTGTTGATTAAACGTTGTAATATGTTACGGGTACCAAATAAATTTAATAAAATGTTTTTATAAGATATTTTTTTATGGATGCCCCGTCTTCGCACGGGTGCAATGCTGAAACTAAATATACTATACAAAGTTAAACCGATATGCCCCTGTATTTTGAATAATTCTGTGTACCTATTGAAAACCGCATCAAATTCTATCGCATGGTTTCAAAGATCTATGCGTATCGTATATACCGTATGTACGAGGTGGGCACCTCAGTCACAGAGAGATAGCGGGAAGCGACTTTGTTTAAAACTAAGCAGGTAGTGATATACCATAAAAAATACCAAACATTATCTAAATTGGTTCAATAGTTTAATGAAATAGTAAAAAAAATTAGTCATCCAAGTAAATAAATATTATCGCGATTGAGGTAGTGCGCAACTGATTTGAAAAAAACTCAACATCGATGTGACGTCACACTTAGAGATGCAATTATTTAAAACTTTATGCACTCATTTTTATAATTTCCGATTTAGATGCCTGTACTCGATTTGTCAAACAACATGCACGCCGATTAGACAAGTGCGTACACAGACATTTGAAATCGAAATAAAGTTCAACCTACCTTAAATAGCTACATGTGAAGAACACAGATGGTATGCATCGAGCATGATTCAATTAATGTAATTTGGTTAGGATGACGTAACAATATTGTATTGTTATAATTAGCCACAGGCTGCTTTGCTAGTGTTAACTTGAAGCTGTAATGAAAACTTAGTCGAGTACCTACTTAGCTTCATATCTTGGAAGCTAATTGACGTACCGAAATAAATCTTTCATACATTTTTTCAGGCCGTGTTTACGAAAAGTAACAATTCAAAAACATTGAATATTCTTAATTATTTAAAAGTACTTAGATGAACTTATACTCCCATTCTCTAACGGTCAATCTTATAGATTTCAGCGAAATCTATAGATAGTTGACAAGCACTGGTTTAATCAGTAGATGAGTGAATTACATATTACAAAAAAAATATTTACCTTTATTAATACTCAATGTGTTTTTAGTTAATATAATAGTAATAATGCAAAGAAAATTAACTTTAGAAAATGAACATATGTTATACATATATACATTTTCTGTACATATGTATAACATATGTTTATTTTCTGAACGTGTTACATCCCGAAGTGGGTATATTTTGTAAGATTCAGTCTGAATGACCTTAGAGTAACTTAAAAACCCTCAGTTCGTTTCCAAACATACATGGAATGGAAGTTGTAGTAGCTGCAGTTAATAGTGAATCTGAATGCTACTCGATCACCTGTCTTCAATAAAAAAATTTGGGATTACGTTCACCAGTCTAATCTAACCTCTGAATTAGCTTTGTATACGTTTTTTTCTATATTTGCTTATTTGTTTTGATCATTGATGTGGTGATTAGTATTTGTAGAAAGATTGTTTGCGTGCCCGAAGAGTGCTTGACCAATTAAAGTCTTGTAAATTAAAAAACTAGTTTCTTCACTTGGAGTTCCAGACATAATGACAAAATGAAATACTTACACTGACTAAAACCGATCACAAAATTATACGACCAAAGACCAAAACGTTAAAAAGTATACCTCTACATTGTCTCTCTCAGCTATCTGTCATTTTTACTACTTTTTATTGAGTGATATATCTGCTAATATTATTAACGCACAAGTTATTTCGATAAATAAATGTTTATGACTCTTACACAAAAAACTTACTGTATGGATTTGAATGGAAGATAGGATGAGGAACAGGATACATTTTAATCTGAACTGAGGCGACTAAAGTCCTTCAAGTTAATAAATCCACAATATACCGTAGGGTACTCCAAAAATAACTCTTCGATCCTCAACATATCCACCCATTTTGTATACATGCTATTATACTTTTTAAACATTAATTAAAATTGCTACCAAAATTAAGAATTGTATTATATTTTATAATACAATTTATAGAGCGCCTCCCGGATTTTACGAAATCACGTACTAAACAACTAAACTAAACATAACTAAAAAGTGAGAAATTCAAATCAATTAAAGTTTTGAATAAACTCAACTCAGAGTCACCTGCCGATTTCACGATTGTACAGACTCGTTAATAAATAACTGTAAGTGAGTTTGTTTATTTTAACTTTGACTGTCATTGTAGCATGCATTGTGGCTAAGCACACTATAATGAAGTTTTATCTGCTTCTACTTTCTTTTTAACTTATTCAGAAAACAAACACCTAATTATTGTTTTCTGTTTAAACCGAATATAAGCATAACTTTTGTATTCCAGTAGAAATAAAAGTATTGTAAGAATGAATGTCGGTAAATCAAAATAAACTTACATAACTAACAGAAATCATCAAAAAATAAACTCCCATTTAAAAGCTGGCAGTGAGAAAGAAATTCATAAACATGTATCACATTAACGCACCTCGTACTAAATAAATAGATGCTCTAACAAAGTTGCCGGTCCACTCGACCATAGACTCGACTCTATCGTCTCTACATTCGTTCGCGTACTGTAACGCCATCTAGCGGCGCGAGTTAAGTTCACCACAAACTCTACATGGTAGAGACGATGACAACACGTCGTGCTATACGCACAGAGCACCTGCGCGACCTCTACTGGCGAGCATTCATGGTAATGTTTACTGTAAATAAGTACAGATGGCAGTGTAGAGCTAAAATTTGAGTGATTTATTCAATGTTTAAAAAGTACGCTTCGCCAAATAAGTACATATAGCTATTGCTAAGTTTAATAGTTATCAATTCTATCAAATGATATAATAATTAAAAGTAGCATCCAAACCAGTCTTTAAGAGTTAAAATATAAAATTCTATAAAGCCTTTGTTACTTTCATACTACTCTGACTTTTTGTTGTCAGTTGTAGGTATATTTTATTGTACTACTTAAATACTATGAAAAAGTTCTTAGTAATTGTAACATACAATACAGCGAATTGATTTTGAACTATGTGTTTAGTGAAATCATTTTCTTTCAAGGTTTTAGGTGTTTAAACATTTCGAAATTATCCCTACCCATTAATCTTTTAAAAAACAAATAAAATATATTACTACTAACATACCATTAAGTATTCAATTATACCAAATTATATCTAACGTAGTAACATCGGTATTATTTACGAAACCACGTTTTCCATGATGATAGATCATGGTCAATCTACCCACCCTATCAACAAAGGTTAAAACGAATGGAAATAAAACAATTAAAAATCTCTCATTTAAAAATTATAATTACTTAAATACATCAGCTTACAGCATACATCGGTTTCACTCAAAACATAAATAGTACAGACCTCTAGGACACATCCGGCGCCCGCGGCACGTGCACGCGACGTGCTCTTACATAATATATTAATAAATTCGTCTTTATTGTTTATATTCAATCCTTACATGATATAGTGATGTATTTTTCTTCCTGGATATTCGCTTCCACATGATTTTAAGACTATTTACAAACAATTGTCACTACTGGGAATGATCAGTAGGCCAACTACCAAAAACCGGAATATGTCGGATTAGATAAAAAATAGCCATTTTTAATGGCTTCTATTTAATAGAGCCTCTAAAAAATACTAACCTTACCTAAATAATAGGTTGGCCAATTGGGTTTTGGTCAGTCAGTATTTCTGTCGCCCAAATTAATAAAAGGTGTCTGTGCAATTATTTATAATTTTTAATTCTCGTAACCGCAACTAGCACCCTTCGAATAAATAAAGCGTGTTTAAGAAACAAAATATAATTAACGCAAAATAACAACCACAGATTGATTCCTGAATATCAATCAATGTTTAAATCGAATATTTTCCTTTGTTCGTATTATTATTGGTAGTATTATTGGTATATTGGCCTACAGGCGTTTTAAAAAAGTTTTCAATGCCTATGGCTTCAGAAATATGTCTATATATATACTTAAAGACATACAATGGTCTTAGTGACAAACAGGTAAAATAGTTTACATATTAACACGAAAAAGTCTTACACGTTTATTTATGAAATGCATTTACATATCGACTAATACAGTAAGTAGGTTGTTTAATAAGTACATTCTGATAAGCATACCTTAAGGCGCTTAACGATTTTTTATTATTTTATACTTATCGTGTCCTACATTGTCACGATTCACAACCCGAACCTCAAAACTCACCTAATTTAGGTGTTTTTTTTTAAACTTGGATACACGTGTTTATTCAGTCATGATAAAAAGAAATACAATTGCTAAATATAAAAATAAGTCTCTTATATACCTACTCGAGTGCTTGAACACTGTCGTCTTGAATCAACACTTGCTAAAACTAAACAAACATTCTTGGAAAATTTGTACAGTTATATAATACAACATTGAATGTGTCAACATTAATCGTGAAATTCGAAACGCATTTCTTAGGTAAAAAGACGTAAATTACAAAAGTAGCGACACTCTCGTGTCTTTATTATATTTGGCACAAAGCTGTCTATTAACTTATAAATTAATTCACGATATTTACAGAACATGGGTCGAGTCACGCCAGAGCAATCGACCCTATCTTTCAAAACTTATTTCGACAAACTCGAAATTTACATGAAGCTTGTTGACCAGTACCCGCAATTGTCGTTTAATCGATTAAAACTCGCTATAGATGTCGGTTAGTTCCTAAGCCAGATGAAACAACGTAGCTGTTGTATTATAAAAGTAAATGAAGATACGAGTCGATTGCTATGACATGGTGACCTTTTACTTTTTACATTAGTTACAGCTAGGCTATGTACAGTGGCGTTACGCCGGGCGGTAGTGCGTCGAGCCTCTCTCTAGCGTTGATACCCTGCAACACACACACATCGTCAGGAAAACATCGATCGATACATACATACACACGTAGGTACTTGGTAGGGTGTTATAAGTTGTTTATTGTTCAAAATTTCGCAATACCTAACACTATCTATATAGGGTTACTGCGTATCATCTGGACTGTTTCAACCGACAGTTTATTTGCAATAATCCATTTTTAGGCGTGTTCTTTAAGGATGTACGCTTTTTTAAATTACTGGTTATGACAATATAGTAATGTCATGAAAGTGTGTACAAAATAACCACTTATCTATCTGGGGCAACTCATTCACGCTGTCATACTTTTTGACTGTTTCTTGGCCGAGAGGTTTGTTTGGAAATGTAATTTACGGTTTTATTTAAACTACATGTTTTTCGTAAGTGAAAAAATAAAAAGTCAGAATAATATTTAACAATGGCCCTCATATTATTTGTAAATTTTCAAGTATATTTATCTTTATATTGCTGCGGTAGCAAATAAGCGTAGGTATACCCTGATTTAATGTCAAACAACTACGGTGACCTATGAATGTGTTTCATATGTGTTGTGTTGCACACCAAAGATATATTTAGATAGATAAATAGATAGATATACTTTATTGCACAAAATCTTTACAGAAATAGGTTTTACAGAATGATTATAGTACAATTTAGGCGGTCTTATCGCTAGAAAGCAAATATTTCTACGTCCTCAATTCTTATTTATTTCGTGTTAGTGACCGCCAACCCGTCGGTACTTGTTATCTTCATGACTGTACTTTTTCCACTTGTAACGGGGTTCCACTGAAGTTTTTTATACTATTTTTATGTTTTATCATGATTTTATAATAATTATAAACCTAAATTGAATATTTTGTAGTTTTTGTTCATAACAATCCCTTTTGAGAAATGTATATTATATCAAATACATTTGTGAGCAGTGGCGGTGTAAGACCTAAATGTATATTTGGCAAGGCCCTATGATGATGCAAGACAATCGTGAAATGAAAGATAAATTCAATG
Source organism: Glyphodes pyloalis (assembly GCA_037074685.1). Taxonomy (NCBI): domain Eukaryota; kingdom Metazoa; phylum Arthropoda; class Insecta; order Lepidoptera; family Crambidae; genus Glyphodes; species Glyphodes pyloalis. The sequence continues at coordinate 201,268 of JAYKKO010000030.1, read as the reverse complement.
TTTTGACCATATTTCTTGGTTGTGGGCTTCAACGACAAAAGAAGTATAATTCACATTCATTTTACATGTAATAAAATTCTAATGTATTTATCATAAAAAAACCTATCGGCGTGTAGTTTTTGATTTTGTATACTTTTTATATATTATTTTCGGCTGTGATGACAGACCTTTTGCACCACGAGGCGGTGCTTCTGTTTGAGAGAACGTTTCCCGAAATATTTCGACACACGATTGATTGTCGATTTTGTGATTATTGTAAGTATTGTAGTGTGTAGCCCTGTATGTCGTCAGGAGGTATCGGCGCGATCCGTCGGACGTGTCGCCCGATAACAGATAACGATAATCTGCTCGACATCGACATTCGACAGCGATCGACTGTTTTTCACGAAGCGATCACACTCATGCTGACGCAATTTCTTTTCATAAACAATGAAAATATTTGTGCTATTAAGGAACTTATTTAGCTTTCAAAATTAATAGTCGTGCATAAATTATACCCTAACAAGTCAGGACATATAAATCGCAATAATATGAAAAGAATGGTTTGCTTTGTTAAGTTTTGTGAGTTGCTAGTTTCAAACATGCTTAAGTAGATGTCCATGCGGTTACTTCTGGTTATTTTTAATAGTTCAAGCACACAAGTACATCTTAGTCGTGAAAACCCCGTTTTAATAAATTTAAAATCTTGTTTTAGTTGACTGCTTCAGTACTCTAAATAGGTTGTTAAGCGTAGCAGAGCACACATTGTAAAAATAGCTGAAAGTGAAACAACAGTCGAGTAAGCGCAGCGCAAACCTTGAGATAACGTAAGGCACATGCAAATACTCCAAGCCGCGTGTCAGAGAGATGGAGCCGAACTCAGCCGGGGGACTAGCTGGCGAACTAGTCAGAAAGTACTGAAAATAATTGTTCGCTTTTGGTGTGCGTTAAATTTACAGCACAAGTGAGATTGGGTCAATACTACATCTGATCAACAGAAATCAAGAACGTAAAAAATTATAATTCAAATGAATATTTGGAACTCGATATAATTTCTTTTATTAAAATACTTATTATATCATATACTAGTCATCAAAATATAATATGTCTAAAGTTGTCGTCTATAGAGGAATTAAAACCAAAATAAGACAGGTAATTTTGGGACACTGTTCAATGGGTAGGGTTAGAGTAGTTAGTGCTACAAGCCGATATGCAGTACCAAGCCGAAGAGAGAGTCGCGTGCGCAGACAGGCACAAGCCGGTGCAGGAGTCGACATCATGTGCCTGTGCTCTGAACTACTCATGCCTTTTGACATTCTACCAGTGACAAAAAAGAGAATACTGGCACATGGCAGTTAGTGCTCATCAATGTTACAGTCCAAGAGTCACTTTAAGTAGCTAACACAGAGAGGTGCACATAATTGTAAATTTTCATCATCTTTGATGAGCATTGGGCTGATTCATTACAGTTTTGTAATCATTCATGCTAAATTCACTAATAGTTTATCATGTGAAGTCTATGGTGGATATTTGTACTTTTGTCAAAGAGTGAATCAGGTATTCTTTCTGGCAAGCATTTGTATTTTCGTCGAAGAGCGAATCAAATCTTACTGGTTAACTCATCTTGTATTCTAATGTAGCACTTGGAAAAAGAAGCCAAACTGGTAAATTTTCAGAATCGATTTTTTATCTGATCAGATAAGCATACTGTACGGTGTTAAGAGAGAAGAGCACAGGCACATATGTGAGGGTATCGTGCGGGTCCTCGGTACTCACATATCGGCTTGGTGGCGCGGCGGCAGCAGCACCAGCGGGCCGGCGCCCTCCACCGCCGCGTACAGCGGAGGCAGCACCTTGTGTGCCTCCACTGCGACAGACAACGCTTGAGCCTCAACGGGACCAGCTCGCAATGGGTGCACCAAACCTACCATGCGCGAAGGTAACGACCTAACATATCTCTCTTAATCAAATTGTAAGTGACCTCCGTTGCTCGTTGACACCGGATGAACTAGCCTCTTCTGAATTGAATTCCAGGAGCATAAAAGATGAGATTCGAATGTTTGGATTAAGTATCTAATATTGTTTTCACTTCGGCGAAATTTGCTGCTTTTGGGCAATAAATTTCAGTAGCAGCGCCTGCGTCTATTGAAATTGTACCCTAAAATATATCGTATCGCTTGAAGTACACAGTGTCGTGTAAGGAGCTGAGTGAACGGGGATTTCCCACTAAAACTCTCGACACTTTCTGTCACCTTACTGAACCATACCTTGTGAATAAATTAATTATGACGGCCATTATAAGTTTGGACAATACGTTATTATTATTGAGATATTGCCCCATATACAATTAATGTCAAAGTATCAATGCCGTAAAAAAGGACTTAAAAAATTATCTTTAAGAAGCTTCTCAATTGACTAGCCAGTGATCACCCCTCGTGTAGTGTAGCTAGGTAGGTAAGAGGCGTGAGGTAGTGCGCCCATTGCGAGTAGCACTTAGCAGGAGTGAGTAGTGAGGTGAGGTCACACAGAGACGGGCCACCACGTACCGGAGAGCGCGCCGCCGGGGCGCGGCACGCCGTGCCCGCCGCCCATGCTCTTCGGCTTGCGCTTGCGCGTCTGGATGCCGTCCTTCTTCATGCTCAGCGGACGGTTCACCTGAGGACACATTTGTACCGTCAAATATACGGTCGCTGTGGCGCAGTGGCCGCCGGAAGCGATAACGGTTCCGGGTTCGATTTCAGTCAGGTTAATTTAGGAAACGAACTTTTCTAAAGCGGCTTTAATTTTGATTTGATAACTACTCGTAGATGGTTGATGTGATTGGCGCATTTATTTGTATATTTATTGACACTTATGGTTTTCGTTGTCACATCATATCCAAAACATTGTTTTTAAAAACGCAAAATCGAAAAGAAAATACAAATTTGAAAACTGAACTTTTGCTTATTTTATATTTTTAGAATAGAAGACGAAACCACCTTACTTCTGCACACCTATAATTAGCAATGGAGAGGCAACACGCTTTATAACTTCTAAATTATTGCTGTCTAATTGTACAACAACAGTTTAGCAGGAATAGAAAAAACATTTAAGCCTGTAGCATTGTGGGATACCCCTGACGAAATGGTTGTATATTCCTTGCAAATTGTGAAAACAGTGTTTCGGCCCCCGGGGCGGCCGCGGAGACGCACCAGACGGGGGAACTCCTCGTAATCTGCCGCCACGCTGTCCTATCATCCTTTAAACAAGCGTATCTACTCACGAGGAGATAATTGATAAAAGATTATTTATCTCATTATGAATATTCGTGGTCGCACGATGATAATTCTCTATCAGTCGGTAGCCCCGCGTTTTATCTCGCGAGATTAGATGAGACCCTGTGTTTTGATTTTTTATACAGGCCCAATATTTGCCGAGGAGTTCCCTGATAACCGGTGCACCGATTAGATACCCCTGCTCCTAATCAGCATACTCGCGTAATCGATGCACAATCGCGCTGCTCCGGCGATACCTGCTATCTGCTGTTTATAAATATTGTGTAACAGGTTAATGATACCACAACTATCATAGTCTTCTAGTTTTACACTCGCTCCACGGCTGATCATTTGAATAGACTAAGACGCAAGTGGAACGCTACAACGGCCGCGTGGTTGCTCATTGTCAGACATCGCGGTGCGGCTGACCAAACCGCATCACGTTTCAGCAATTTTGTTCTGAGCATCTGATTTAAAAGTGACTTGACATTTTAAATCTAATTTGGTAAGTTCGGTTCAATTTTAATGTTTTAACAGTTACTTAAAAGTATCTGGGTTGACATGAACATCCCTATTCGGGCGTTTTACTGCTAGAAAGGGGTACCGTTAAGACCTTTACTTTTAGAGACTTAGACTTTAAAGGAAATGTCTGAAATTGCTGCTGATACTGATACTGTAAATGATCTGCTGAGTTTCTTAACGGCGTCTTCTCGGTAGATATAGGTACCGAATCGGAAGTAGAATCACTTTGCACTGTATTCAATGACGATTCAAAAGTGTTACATGTAACCTACTTAAGTAAAGAAATATTTGAGTTTGAGTTTTTTTTATTAGAAAATAGGAACGGCCGTGCAAAAACATCAAAACACAGTGCTTTAACTACGAAATTGTAATAAAGTGATCCTTAGTTAATAAGGTTATTAACTACAATCAAAATAGGGCTGGGTCCCTTTTTAAGGCTTGCGGAAGTCAGAACGTAATCGCTCCAACTTAACGACTAAGCTCTCGAAATCCGGATCATAGTCAGGCTAGGAAATGGTTGCATAACCAAGATACACAATAAAAGAAACAAGAAGACTTGGATGAGTGCGTTTCCGACAGTCACTTCCCAGCTTCCTGTATTGTGACGTCATATGTCTGTTACTCACATTGTGCAGCTTGTAGTAGAGGCCGCACGCGTTGCAGACGGGCTCGCCGTTGTTGTTGCGGCGCCACAGCGTCGTGTTGGAGGTGCGGCAGTTGGCGCACGTGACGCCCACGCGCCGGTTGCCGTTCGTCGGCTGGCAAACATACTGCTGGTATACCACATGCGTCACAACACATACAACGGAACGTGACACAGAACAATACACAACAGTTGTTTATGGTCGCAAGTTTCACTTCGACTCAGTGGATTATCGCCATCTATGCTTATCCAATAAAGTTGAAATGTGCAAAAAAGTTACTGAATCTAAGAGTGGGGGGTACTTCTGCTACTCTCGTGTTATGCCGGGTACATGCACGTCACGTTACTGCTTCTATATAAAAGCCAATCAATAGTTTAGTAGTACTGGTTACTTCAATTTAATGGTTATCGAACCAATACCCCATTCGAGCATACTTATGTATGGCTAATGAAAGGTTATTTGTAGGTGCTTTATTTAAGTCCTATCAAATAAAATATTTTCTATTTCAGTTAGAAGAGCAGCAACCGCGATACGTTAAAGTCATAGGTTTAGTCAGCACATTGCAAGGGGAGTTGAGATTTTACTGCTTATTTAAATTTTCAGAGGTGATAGTTACCAGCGCCTGCTGCGGCTTGGCCTTCTGCCCCTTGAGGGGGGGCCGGTTGACGCCGTTGATGCGCGTGTAGAGGCCGCACGCGTTGCACAGGTAGTGGCCGGTGCCGTCGCGCCGCCACAGCGGGGTGGTGGCCGCCGCGCAGTTCACGCACTCCTTCACCTCGCCCATGCCCGCCATGGCTGCCCACCGAACAACGACCCATTAGATTTAACGGTCTACAATCAAAATAACTTCGTCCGCGACAGTGCGACGCTTAAAATCAGTAGTAGGGATCTCGGAGCCAGCAAAAAAACAGTGATTGTATTTAGTGAATTTAAATGTAGATTTTCAAAATACTATGAAAACATATTTTTTTTGCTTCAACATAGATATAAAAATTGACGATGATACAGCACATCAAGTTCAGTGTGAGCGTATTTATATTTTTAATTCGTAAAAACTGTGCGAATAAGTAACGTCGCGCTAAATTTTGAAGATGTTTATATGTAAATCTGTGTTTATATGATAAAAGATTTAGAAGTTTTACATGTTTTGATAATCTCACTGTTTGACCAAACAGAAATATTTAGCCAATAATGGTTTTTATCAAACACATGATTCAAACGTTAAGTTCTCAACACCGACCTAACACCTAAATAACAATTCATAAAACATCGATATGTTAGGACCTCGTTTTGTGGATTAATCCGTCAAAACTAAGTGCGGTCGCTCCAGCACCTGTAGGAGTAGGAGTGTATGCAGGCTTACCGGGGTCGAACCCGTCGTCCATGGGCAGCAGGTTGTGCGCCGGCCACGCCTGGCCGGGGCCGGCGTACCCCTCGACGAGCAGGCCGCCGTCGTACCCGGCCACCACGGTGCCGTACTCCACGCCGCCGCCCTGCCCCAGGTAGTGCTCCCCGCCCACCTTGTACTGCACGGTGTTGCCGTGCGTGTACAGCGTCACCTTACACATAACACAACACATTTATTGATATGATCCAACAGCAAATAGACTTCTATTTATAGCGAAACAAAGAAATCTTGTTGCCATTTCACATATTAGATGGTCGGATATAGATACTTAGAATACTTAATGAACGACTTACAAGGAATTATTATTATTCATAAATCCGGTAACAACAGACTTCGATCAAATAGGCTATAAATATAGTTCTTGATAATGCAAAATACAAAGTAAATAAATTAAGTTCAGTTTTTCGAACTGCATTTTACACTTAATGACAGACAAAACTAAAACACATGTTTGGTAGAGAATGGGAATGGAGATCATGCAAACGTGAATACAATATCTCTAGGTAAGTAAGAAGAGAATTACCTGTTGTGAATTTGGGCTGGGTGGGGCTTCATATACAGCTTGTGACTGAGGAACGACGGATCCGTAAACGACGTGTGCGCCCCTCGATGTCAGCGAGGATGAGGAGAGCGTGGGGTCGGTGCGGTACATGAGCTGCCCCGGCGGAGACTCGTCCCCGCGCGCCGCCGCGCTCGGCCCCGGCGCGCCGCTGCCGTACAGCGTTAGCAGCTCCTTGCCGCCGCCCGCGTACGCGCCGTACCCCGCGCCCGCGTACTGCGGGCTCTGCCCTGCGTACGCGTACCCGCCGTGCACCGACGTCACCGGCTGCAGGCTCGCGTACGTCGTCGGCCGCGGCTCGCCCTCGCCCCGCGTCTCGTACTTCACTTGCTGGTACGCGACCCCGACCGCCTGCTGGTTGCTCAGAGACGTCGTCTGTATCATTTCCAGCGCGGTCGACGCCGCCGTCTGATCGCTCAGCACCGCCGCGTACTGCCGTCCGTCTGATCCGTTCGCATTAGCTTCTGCGCTCGCCGCGTATACTTGCAGCTGTTCTTTCTCTTTGTGCGCCAAGAACGCATCGTGGCCGTGCTCCTCTATTTCTCCTTCTTGTGCGACTATAACGTGGTGCGGTGCTCCATATCGAAGTGATATCCCTCGTCCGTACGGGGGTCGCTGTGGAGCGCGAGCATACTGAGGGGGTAAACGTTTGTCTGAAGGCGCTGGGGAAGGAAGTGTTCTATACGGCTCCTGTTTAAAGGCTAGGTATCTCGCCGTCTCGGCTTCTGCCAAACGCAGTCTTTCCTCGTCATAATGTTGTTGCTGGCCATCGCGGATATCAGGTGTGTCTTCCAACTTGGGGGCATACTGCTGCATCTGTTGCTGTTCATGTTCCAGCTGCGCTGTTTCCGGCGGCTCGTCCTTGACGCCGTCGTCGTTGGGTAGGTCGGGGTCTGTGGTGATGTGTCCGGCGGCGGTGATGGTGCGCACGGCGCGGCGCGAGGTGATGACGGAGTGCGAGTGCGGGTGCGGCGAGGGGTCGCGGCTGCCCAGGTCGACTGGGGGTGGCTGCTCGGGCCCGGGCACCGCCGCCGCTTGCTCCTGCTCCACTCGTTCCTCGCTCTTCACGAGCTGCAGAGCCTCGGCCGCCGGCTCCTCTTCTCTCTGCTCTTCACTCACCACTCGACCCATTGACGTCACAGTCTCCATATTTCACTATAAAGAAAAACAAACTTCAACATCCTAGCTGGTTTAGAAGTAAAGGATTGAGGTCCAGTAAGTATTGTTTTGGGCCTAAAAGTACCACCTAAAAAGAGTGATAAACTGACTGTGATGTTCACCGTTAGTAAAAAATATTTGACAATAAAAAACATTAATTAACAACGTTCCTCTACCTTTGGATTCTATGCATCATTATTATCTATATTTGTATATGCATCATGTTACGAGTAACTGAAAGTAACATTCATTCGTTGAACCCCATCGTAACACCCTCCATAAGCACCTTCTTATTTTTCCAGAGCGATTCGGCGTGATAACCTCTTTGTGTAAATTGATCGCCAGTTTATGTTACTAACGTAAGTTTTTTCACCTGGGTCGAAAAATAAACGAGAGACTTGGGTTCGCGCTAGGCCGGAAGAGCCGGCGCGGAAATACAAATAGGGAGAACAAGCGGCGCCGGCGCCGGCGAGTCAACGACTCCGCGCCTCAGCTCGGTTTGTCGCTTGTTACATTACAAACGCCTCGATGGTCTAGTGGTTTAAGTATTATCTCTGGGTTCTGGGCTCGACTCCCGATTTGTGAACATAGCTAGGGTTTGTCATGATGTCTAATCCGCATATGAAACAGTAGTGGTTAAGTACTTACTCATTGTCCTAACGATGATTTAAAAGATTACTTTTGTTTTTTATATTTGTTTGCCCTTCATTGAGGCATTATTAATACTTGTAATTGAGTTTGTATTACATTTTTAACTATGTTTCCTACATTTTTAATATACCTTATCGCTTAAGAAAAAGAAAATGAGAATTTCAAATATTCGTCTTTGTTAATTTTATTTATTTAAAAACTTTATTGCACAAATAGGTACAACAGGTGGACTTAATGCTAGGGGCATTCTCTACCAGTCAACCTTTGGGTCATGCAGATAGTTTGTATATGGGTGCGGTAACATGGGAGAAAAAAAAAGAAATCTTTTTAAACAACAATAAATTAAGCATTAAAAATAACATTACGGTATCTTTTAAATATACGATAATAATACACATACTTTATAAATTAATTAGAATATAATATATAAAATATGAAGGTATACTTAGATTTTAATCAGCAATTTAAAGAAGTTTGTATGTAAATACAACGGACAACTGTAAAATTAATTGATATAAACTTTATCAAAGTTCCATCAAAATTGAATGACTCTGCTAAGATATATTGGAAGCATACTTCAAGTTTTCTTTAATCAGAAGACTTAACAAACCAAGTGTTCATTTTGGACATGGTAAATGTCCAAACTTTAATTCAAGTACTTTTACCTAGGTGTCCCACTTATAAATAAGCCCTCTACGACAACGCCAACCGCGCCTTGATCGTACGAGCGTACTCTTGATTTCTGATGTTTGAAGTTCGTGTTAGCAAACACACATCCTTTAAATATGAACGGTCCTTCGTAATAGTGTGTCAGTCAGTTTATAAAAATAAGGCTGGCATGCCTGCTCACGTATTTGACACTTAAAATGGTAAGTGTAAGGTGTGTTTTGGGGTGACGTGTGGTTTCCGTTGCAGCGAGCAGAGTTTATGGCGCGTTGTTTGCTCGCGATAACCGCATCACGGCTGATAACAGTTTCATCATATTAATAACCTCCCCAGCGCTCCCGCCTTGTGGGAAAACTGGAGCCCGAGGAGCGAGGAGCGAGGAGCGAGGAGCGACCTGGATACGTCACGAGTACAGTTCCGTGATCGAACGAAACAGCCACGGAGGCTTTACTGTCGTAGGCGGATAGATATTGTTAGGTAATAATTGAATTGCTGCAAAAATTAGGAAAAACTATTTGAATCATTTAATCCATATCATTGTATCCATTTTTTTTATTCAGTAACGGTAGCGGGAAATCTCCCGCTAATTAAACATATATCTAGATAGTGCTTTCCGTTGAAATCTGATTACAACATTGATGTTTTTACAATTTTTATTAGAAAAAAAAGTTGTTAGGCAATAGGATACCAATATCGTTCTTGTTCCGTAAGCCTGCTGAAATATGATAATTTTAAAAGTAACTTTCAATTTTCTTTTGTTAATTTTAAATACTTTTAGAACATTCGATACGGTAGAAATGAATTATTTATCAATCTTAACATTTTATACTTTGAAAATTATTTTTTGTTCGCTCAATTGTTTGCTGTTGATTGCAACACTTTTAATTACTGGCATTGGCCAGTAACAGCAAATTATTTAATTAAAAGTGTTGAGCAAAGCGAGAAGGAAGTTATGAAGTAGGTACCGCCATTAGTAAGTATTTCGTATTTAGTCCCAAATTTGGAATCAACCTAATGTGAATGATGAATTAAACACAGCTTTTTTAAGGTCACTATTACGATGTTGAAACTTTAAACAGCAGTTTTTGAGTTTATTGATAACAAACAACAATACAAATGTTTTCTTTCTATTATATTAGTGTAGATTCAGCACTACAAAACTTAATTACAGATTCGTAAACTGAAATTATAGTTAGCATAAAGGATCATAAAACGTATAAATTGATATTATAAGTGAGTACACAAAATCATCTATCATTTAGTGTTTTAAGTGATGGATTATGACCTCGTCTCGTCTATGGTCTAGTGGTAACGAGCTTAGACTCGTATTCCAGAAATCCCGAAATCAATTGCCACGCGAACAACTTTGTAACAATAATTGGGAGAGCAAAAATATTTGTGTGTTGTTTCCTATTTGGACAGGACAACTTGAACAACTAAAATTGTTAAGCACAATGCGCATTAGGACTTACAGTTGGTTTATTAATCCTAAATATATTTATATATTTTTAAAATCTCATAATAACTTTGAAATAATTTTTACAATTTATATGCCACACTGTATGTCTTAGTGCAATATTAGTTATAAGTACAGCTTTATTTGTAATATGAATATCAGAGTTTCTTGCCGGAATCTTCTCTGTAAGTTATAGGTTCCGAAGTGGAGGTAGCGTCAATTCCATTATATAGACGTTCCATAAATATTACTGAAGTAATTTACATGAATAAAAGAATATTGAATAGAATTGAATTGAAAAGTAAGAACAGGCTGCAGGAGCTTCCCCAGCATTGATACATCAACATGTTAGCTACTTTTAATTAAGTACATACAAGGATAATTATGAGAGTAAAGGAAAAAAAGTACACACAAGGCGTGATTTGCAAACGTTCGGCCGCTGTAAACTAAGTCCTGCACACTTGTTTAATCTCTACGATATTGGCCGCCCTGTTGAGATCGGTCGGAACGATATTATTACGATTTCGTAGTTCTTGTTCCGATTTTATGAATGAGAAAAGTTTATTACGAATTTTAACATACTGTTGTATCGCTTGACTTGATTATTTGTCCTGCAGTAAAACATTAATATTTAGTTGTCACAAAAATATTTAATTTTGGCCGATCAATTGATTAGTCACAAATCTAAAAGCCGGTAATAAGGTGCCCTATAGTACTTTATAATATAGATGCAAACTTTCAGAGATTAGAAGATTTACCTTTGTTTAGTCAGTCTAGTACATTGTAACGGAATCATTGCAAATACACAAATGTATTTATATAACGCGTCATCAAAGTAGTCGTCATTACGGTGACTCAACGTAATCAGTACCTAAGTAGTAAACACCGTAGAAATACCCGCAAGAGAGTGAACGAGGATTAGATCTACTCCTCATATAAACACTATATATGATAGTCCATAGACTTGATTAATTTTGATTGATGATTTTAAAAACACAGTTAAAGAATTAAATCTCCAGTAATAAATCTCACTAAAATTATAAATTTTACATTTTGCAGGCATCATATCTCTTTTCATGCAAATTAAATTATTTCATTGGATATTGTTGTCAAATTAGAATACGAAGATTATCTTTTTAAATTGATAATAGTAATTAAAGCAGTTTTAATATTAACGGCCTTAATAATATAATTGTATTCTTAGCTTAAACCAAAAATTAATATCATCCAAAACATTTTACAAAGCTGATTCCGATTAGGAGGTAATAAGCTCTTCTTGCTTCACTGTTATGGCGATAGGTATTAAACCTCTTACGCTAAATTATTTCTTAAGATAAGATCATTTTTATATTTTAAAATGGACCCCGTAATTTAGATAAGTCAAAACGATCAGGTTAAAACGTATGCTTCTACACATTAGCTTAATGAGCAGATTCATAGAAATGTATGAAAACCTTAAATAACATGCTTCTAATAAAATCTTACTATGATGGAGAAGATTTTTTACAGATCACTTGTTTGAGTAGATTAAGGATAAAATATTAATTTTGTACACAATGTCATAATTACGGGTAATGTAAAATAATGTTGTAATTTTGTTATTTTATATGTTAAAACTGTATCTTGCCTTACAGGGTTTATGGGTACATGAGTACCTTCAGATATATAAATTGCTTTGTTTTGTAACTTGGTTATTATGTGTTGCAATGAATATTAAATAAATAAATAAATACTACAGATTTAATATTTAAGTAAAATTGACCCTAGTTGGAACCAGTATGCGTAATACATATAATGTAAAAGAAGTAATTATAAGGAAAGCTCTACAGCGCGTCCCGCGGGCCCGTAGCGCGGGTGCTACGGCCGTAGCGCGCGGGCGCCGGCTTCAGTTGCGCTTCTGGTCTTCACCGTTTTAATTAGAGTTCAAAGCTGATATACCATTTAATGCTTTTAAATTTTTCTTTCGTTATAATTTTCACTGTCTTATTTTTTAATATTTTGTTTTAAGCCAGAATAGTGTAACAGTGTTTAGTGCACAGATTTATAAGTAATGTGCGTAGAGTTGTGACATAGTACTAGTATGTTTAGGCTATGAAGTAATGATTTTTAAAATATTGGAAATAATAATGACTAATCGCACAGTTGGAATCATTGTGAAATTTTTCAAAAGTTACTCGATGTCAGCAAATTAATATATTTATTACATTCACAAAACTAAACCTTAAGCATTTAGTTAATTTTAAATAATCTTTCTCTTCAATCGTACACGTCTTTTTATTATCCAAATATATTCTGTACAAAATTCCTCACATTTTTAAAATAAGAATCAAATTAATAAATCAAACCTTATGAAACCCATTGACAATTAAGTAAATTAATTGGATGAAACAATTGCATTTCATACTTTTTTAATCATTAGCAATTTAACAATTTTTTTTTCTATATCTGATTTTATTTCTGTACTACACTTTTACGTTTTACCAGATTTTCTTAGTATGAACTTAGTGTTTTATTGTCGCTAAAACTAAAAGCGATCAATCGAATGTGACCTGATAATGATTTTAAAGATAATAATTTAGAAAAGCCTTTTTCATGAATAGATTTGTTTAAAAATAAACAGTTAAATGAAATTTAACTAGATATTGCTTAATCAGTAAAGACTTATCTGAAAAAGAAGATGGTCCGGTATTGCTTATAAGCCAATACAAATCAATGATATCCTACACATTCGGAATTAATATTTATCATGTATTTAATAAGATAGTAGTAAATTATTACTATCATAATTATAGGATAAGTACTCTAGGATATCACTGGAAGATGTTATTATTTTGATATTTATAGTAAACAGCGCTTTAATTAAAGTATCCGTTACAAAAAAATACAGAAAATGATGTAAGCCTAATGCCATTTGTTGCGGACGTGAGGGATCAGCGAAGAAAAAGATGATGAAAAGATGTAAAAATGTTGTATTTTCCAAGTGAGTGCAAGTATGTACAGAAGGAATGAATGACAGCGAAAAGTAAACAAAAATAATATCAAAATAAGACGTCAAATTTAAAAGTAAAATCTAAAAAGTATGTAGGTTCGGTTGGCCACACCATTGACACTTTAAAATTGATTAAATCAACAAAATTACAAAAATAATTGACAAAGTAACTTAACAACAAACTAATGCTTCATCAGAAAAAATGCTATATCTTTAATATTCGTCCGAATCAGAAAAATAATACAATGAAAACTGTATGAAAAAATATAACGTTATAAAAATGACTTGCGATTTAAATTTCTGCACTGTAATTGGTACCGGATAAGATCCATAATCTTTTTGTCTGTTATTATTATTGAGATACTTGACATTATATTATTTAAAACCATTCGTTTCCATTAAAAAATAACGATTTACTAGGAATAATAATTATCATTGTGGAAGAAAAGTTGACAAAATAATGAACTGCTCAGCGGATCTGACCCCGAAGTGACACCTGTTCAAATTAAAGTACAAGAAACAATGTTAGAACTGGCCGTAGACGGCCGCTTCATCGACTTACCAGTGAGCGATGCGTGGATAACTTAGCGGCTAGAGGTGGCTGCGTGTCCCAGGTAAAGTGTTAGGCACCTTTTGTTTAGTTATATTCAGTAACAATCACAGAACAATCTTTGGCGTTCGATCACTAGTACATCAGTCGCGGCACGGCGGGCGCGCAACGGGAGAGCGGCGCGCGAGTGGTCGCCGGCCGCGCCGCCGCGCCGCCTCCCGCGCCGCTGTGTGCGTGCGCCGCGCTCCGTACGCACGCGCCGCCGCGTAAGTGTGCGTGCGCCACTGAGCCGCCATTGGCCGGCTGCAGCGCTTCAGTTTCAGAAGTTTTCCTCTGCCATGTTGAGTATTTCGAATTGCTTCGGCTGGTTTTCTTTATGAATGGCCGTGTTTAAACTAGTGGCGCATTAAATAAAGGGTTTACCTTTACTAATCCCGTTATTACTTTTGACACTGAAACCACGCTTATTTATTTCATATCATGTATTGTAGTTAAAGATACTTTGATACAGGCAAACATCTTTCCCTGTGTTTTCATTGATTTTAACGAAATATGCAAACAAAAAAATATATTTTCCTTGGAAGGGACGTGACAACGCATCACTAGCCGGACCACTAATGCTTCATTTGAATTTATCGTGTTTATTTGACGAGTTTTCTACGAATACGTGTACATCGTGTGCTATGTTATAAAATTATTATCAAACGTTTGGTTTTAATCTTAATTATTTAACATGTTGTTGCAATTATCTAGCTGATTAAAATATTTGATTTCCAATTGATTAAGAAGTTTCATCTAAAACAAAATCTCATTAGATTATACATCGCACCAATCGGTACGATTCTTATCATAATTATTTGGCAATATTGGAAAAATACAGTGGTTTTTATTTGGCTAAAATGATATATATATATTATAAGGATTAAGTGTCATGTTCTGAAATTAATGTGATATTCACACTAAATGAAATTTACTTGAAAACTTATGAATATTGACCATAAAACTTATGATATTAAAAATAGAATATGAATGATTATACTTCCCTTCTAACCACCAGTATTTAACCAGTGAACACCAGCTGCTTAATTTGATTGGAGTTTTTATTTTCCACTTCACTTTACTATCTCATACGAGTAAGGTTATTAGAAAACTCTCCAACCGCGGACAAGGTTTAGAACTTTTCATAAGATCTTTATTCAGTGGAGATTTATTTAATACTGCAATACATCTATGCGTACGCAGTCAAACTCAAAATACTCAAACATCAAAGGAAAAGTTGCATTAACTCGCATTTAGCTAAAAATAGATACGTTTTTTTTCAGAATAACATATTACATGTGAAATGTCATCTCCCGTGGGATCGGTGATGACATTTGCATTTAAATATTTTATTTTCGAGTTCTTTAGCCAAACAGTAAATTAAATCATTAAATACAGTAGGTAATTTCTTTACATAATATATATAAAACCAATTTTACAGACTTTGTTTATCAACCATAGGGTACTTTTCGCAATTCATTTGAAACGGTTTTAATCTATTTAGACAGTCAGAGGCTAATTTCAATCAAAAATATTTTTGAGAATGTTGATGCCCACAAACTGTGATATGCTTTAAAGTCTGCCACATCGTATAATTTAATTGAGACTGAATTTTGTACAAATAAAACGCTGACTGAGGACTTCCAAGCATACCTATTACCATACTATACCCGCAAGCCGATTGTCAGAACTTTTAATAATCAAAGATGCAAAACGAATCTCGGTCACCACTCAACATTACACAGATGCTTCTGTAAATATAGTTTACTCTGCAAAAAACACCCTGAACTTGACATTTTCCACCTTTCAAAAAATAAATTCTTATCCACATTGCACAATATGTCATCTGACTAAATTTGTTACATTTCTTCTAAATTAAATTTATCTAATTCTGTATTGCTCCTATTTTGAATGCTGTGTACTCCTCTTATTGGAACATATACTAGAACTTACCTCTGCATCACATGCTCCTAAAATGCTATATATATGTTATGTTGGTGTACCTATTAAATAAATAAATTAATACCTACAATTGATTAGTCCTATCTGAATTTACGGAAGATATTATTCTGAAGCGATAGCACTATTTGTGTGCAATGGCGCATACATCATGTTGTCCAGTCTAGGTTGCATCCTCGCAGCATGTCTCAGTAGACCAGCTACTGTTCGAATGAGTACTGAAAGAAGTTTACACAATTAAACTTTATAATTAGGTACATGTTACGTACAGCCTTTGGACATTGTACCCCCCTGAGGCGTGGCCAAGAGCTAATTGCAAATGTCTACTTTGATCAGTTCTCTATTTTGTCTCATGATTTTTTTATCCATAATTTACTATATTTCATAATGTTTTGTGACCTCATCATCATCATTTATCCGAATGATCATTGGGCATCATAAAATTTCGTCATTCGAACAAATTTCGAACCACTAGGGTATTATAGGGTATTATAATCATTACTTGTGGATATTGGTTTTTGATTTCCGGACGAACGCTTTTCGAAGAAGAAAAGGATTGTCATATTTAACCGTACCTACAACATTGTATAAATTAAGAATACTAAGTTCGCAAATTAAATAAGTACATGAAGTTCTTATAAGCTAACTTAGAAATACAAGTGTGTGTCGTAAGTAACTAAAATTATCTGGCATATTTGTAAACCAAAAGTTTATAATTTGTTACAATCTCGATACGACTTGTATTATCACCTTAGCCTTTCATTCATTATTCACATCGTACTTATCAATCAAAACACAGACGCGCTTTTTAACGCTTCTCTTCCATATATGTGGGACAAATGAACAACATATAACATTTTTTTTTATTCCTGTTTATTACACCAATAGCAGAAAACAAAAAATTTAAAACGTATGAATCATCATAACAAAACAACATTTTGTGAGTCAATCAATTGCATATGAATTAAGTACCTAGAAACCTAATATTTATTGGAAGAGAATGGAACATTGTACGGTTGAGGAGATATAATATATTGTGGCCTTTTCTTTATTTTTTGTACCTTTGTTTCATATTTTTTTCTGACCTTCAAACTGTCCACAAATGGAAAAATAATATTGGATTGATCGTAATCCCCATATATCCCTAAATTTATGCCTGTTGGTAGGTACGAGCGTTGGAGCTATTATTTTTATGATCGTATCTGACAATAAAAGCACGATAACGCTTGTGGTAATGCGCTCAGCTTATCTAATCAATTAAATGCTGACTTGAGACATCGATCATCGGTCTAATTACTGGCGATAAGTTTTAATCATATTCCTACCTACTAGGCCTGTTGTGAACAGGACTCCGGGCCCTCAGTTTGATCCCGTTTTCGTATAAATACTTATATACTTATTTACCAGTGTATTTGAGCATTGTTTGTGCATACTCAAACCCCTAATTTTTCTTTATTTAAATACAGAACGAAACTATGATAAACAGCTTACAGCGAATAAAAACATTCAATTTTTGCTTTGTTCATTTAATTAAATTACACACTTCGCTCTTTCCAACGACCTCCGTAGCCGACAGGCGAGCGGGCCGCACTTTGGCGGCGCGCCATCTCTGAGGTCTCGGGTTCGATCCCCGGTCGGGTCTATATGGGAAACGATATTTTCTATATTGTCTCGGGTCTGGGTGTTGTGGTACCGTCGTTGTTTCTGATTTCTGTGACACAAGTGCTTAAGCTACTTACCGCAGAATCAGAGCAATGTATGTGATATTGTTTTAAAAAAAAAAGTTTGTACCAAGTAATTTGTACCAAGTCATTTCATCAATTTGTATCAGGACACAATGATTTTGACACGAAATCAGAATCAGATTTATGTTACGATGATGGGTTTTTTCAAGGGACAAAATATACGAGTAACAAGGAGTTTTACCGAAAATTTACATTTTATGTGCTTAGAAATCTACCTTAAAACCTACAGTTTAGTATTTATCGAGCCATCCAGCGGACTTTACGTATGCATCGTATAAAAAAGGTTACATCTTTATTTATTATAATGTTTTACTGAATCGAGCATCTCCGCTATAGTCTCGTCAAGCAATAAACCGCGCTGGTTGGAGTGGACTAAAACGTAGGTCCGTCGATTTTAATTTTGCTTAAGCTTAATAGCTACTTAAAACTTTAGACTGATCAGATATGTACTCGTAGTTTGTAAACATGATAACTTTTAATAAGTGTGAAATCTCACTTGACTCTTGCATAGACCGAACTTATAATCATTTTTGAAATGTAATTGAGTATTTCACAAATACTACATACTGCCGCCGGCATATATACGTACTTACTTATGTACATAAATCTAAAAACCTCTTATCAGGTAAATTGGACAATCCTACTTATTCGTTGTAATAAATATTACGATGTTAATATTTATGTCTTTGTGGCCGGTGTCGACGTTTTTTAGTGCATGTACACATGTTTTATTCCTTGATCAAAGCGTGATCATCCGTGTTTCGACATACTCGACATTACCTGACAATCTGATACTGACTTCTGTACACAGCGTCAGCTGCAGAGCCAGAAGCCGAAATGCAGCACATGGCAGCTAAAAGCACAAAACGGGTTGTTTGGGGCCAATATGTACAAATAACCAATATATATAAGAAAGCCCCCCTCACCATCGCAATATCCTATGCCTACTGGTTGTAATGGTTATTACTGGGCTGGTTGTGATCGGCCGGTTGTGGCAAGCCGATCGTCCTATCCCATCCTTACAAAACTTTATGCCACCACCTGGTGTGCCGGTGGCATAGGCATTGCGTCCTGGCTGGCTGTGGTGCGTCAATCGCATCATTAATACAGTTCGCGGGCACAATCCAAGTTGCTACTTACTAATTTAAAGCGTCCTGTCTTCTTCCTGCAATGAAAGTAGGTTCCATAAACTTGACTTTTACCCAAAATGGAGTATAATCAAACAAACGGTAATACAAAAGTTTAGCTGGAAAGTCCAAAAGTCGGTCGTCAATTTATTTGGTCATCGGCAAACATTGCGGGCTGGTCCGCCGTGACGCGGTGACGCACGCGCATGATTCACGAGCCTGACCATGTTGGCATGCCCAGAGCCGTTTACTTTTCTAAGGGTCTATGGAGCTGTATCTTAAATGTTGGACGGTTTTAAGGCAGGTACACCTACACTCTAAACATAGCAAAACGTTTTAACTTACTGGTTATGTTTTGTTAATGTATTGATAAAGAGTATTGCAATAAAAAAGTACAAAAGAAGAACTTTTTTTTTTATATTGCACTTCAAGATTTACCTCATCCCACCTGATGTTAAGTGGTAATGAGGTCCTAGCTTAAGGGTGACAAGTACAGCATAATAAATCTATTACTACGACCCCTACTACTAATGTAGCACCCCCCAGGAGCTCTTGAATCCTTACTCACACGCAGGAACACAACAACACAAAAGTGATTGTTATTTGGGTGCGGTCTTCTGTAAGGTGGAGGTATTTCACCAGACGGGCTGCTCCAGTTCGAGCGATAAATCGCTATGCCCTACCTCTCTTAACACTAACTTAACACTAGAAGCAGTCTCTAACAGTGAATTAGAGTTATGCAGATAGTTTATATGGGTACGGTTACTTTCACAGGTATGGATGTTGGCATGCGTTTGTTTAGTACAGTCAATAGGTACCACGTTAAACTACACAATTATGGATTTTATACCGCTTTTACGTCGTGGGTATAAAAACGAATATGAAATTGCTAGTGTTAACTGTGATGTGCTTTAACCGTATACCACGCTTAACAGGAACGTGTGTACTAGCAATAATGACCATTGCAGACAGATCTATTGAGTGGAGACGGATCAGCGCAGGCCGCCTTGTAACTGAGTGACGCTATGTTACACAAAGAGCAGTTAGTAAAAATCGAGGGGACCTTGCTTATTGGCATACCATGAAAAGGTCCAGGGAATTTCAACTTATTTTTCGAATGCATTATAAGCGGCTTTCAGAATTTAGTTTATCTTTAGCGGCCTTTAAGGGGTACGTGATCAAGGCGCGCGGGTAGGAAGGGGGGGGAGGAGTAGTTGCAAACAGCGCTTGTCTTATCAGGCTCGCACTTGACGCGCTGTGATAAATATTTCAGAGCTGTCGATATCTCGTACCACTTATAACTACATGATTCAATGTTTATTCTTCATATTTTCACTGGCTATGTGTTTCAGTGAAAATAATATTTCTCGGAATAATACTCGTAAATTATATTTTTTTTAGGTATTTTAGGTATTTGTGCCTACCTTTACTTACATACGTTTTATATTTATTATTATTGGATATATTAAATATTATAATGTGTACATAAACACTCTTAACTGAATCCCAAAGAAACAATTGTTCGTCCCTCAATTAAATCTTTCGGAAACCAATATTAACAATCTTTGAAATAAAAACACAGATGCACAACAAAAAGGCAGGGGCAGGACATAGGGGCAGGAGCAGGGGCTGAAGACCCTGCATAGGGGTAGGTCTATTATTCTCTAGAAAATATCCTTCATAAGACGCTCATTTTACAATCAAATTATTCACGGGAGGATATTGTTATCTTTATTCCTTCTACGACCAAATAGTTCTAAGAAAAACTAATATTCTTATGATAGAAATCATTGCGGTGATATAATTGATTTGATAGGTAGTAAAAGTCAAAATCGTTTAATTCATGTACTAATTATAATATTAATTGCCTATTCAAGTCAAATTTTATAGGTACTACGGTACCTGATAGCATACTAGGGTGAGGGTGTGTGTTTGTAATATGGACATCTATTTACGACCTAGTCTAGTTGCCTAGTTCATATTCGACAGGCAATATTGCAAACTGCCGGTTGATCATGATATAAATCGAAGTCAAATAATGATATCTGCTAAGTCGGCATACCTGTCATTCAGTCCGCCATCTAAAATTATTCGTTAGCAGAATACAATATAAAGATTACCTTTCTGTATACGTGTTTAACTTTATAGATCTCTTCAAGCCGCCTTCAAAGCTTCAAAACTAGGACCATACTCATCATCGTTTCTGCTGAAGGACAAATAATAATGGCAATCACAATCCACTAAATCTATTGCAACTTCATATCACGGCGAGTGAGTTTAAGCATTCTTATGAGTTTCATAATTAAGTACTAAATTTCTTCTGCAAATGATCTTGTCAACATCTTTGGGGGCAGACCTGCCTTTTTTTTTATTATTTTTTTTGTTTTTTTTATTTTATATTTTTAAGGGGGAGAGAATGCCTTCTTTTCGCACCATATCGCTGCCGTGGGGACGGCAGCGACGTGTGTGGGACTCCACCGCCCAGAAGGGGCGAGGACTACCCGAACTAAAAACTCCCCCCACCTTCTCATCGCCTATTGACGGCGCCATGGGATATCGGGTTCAAATTCAAATTCAATATTCTTTTATTCATGTAAATTACACCAGTAATATTTATGAAACGTCTATATAATGCAAATGACGCTACCTCCGGTTCGGAACCTATAACTTACAGAGAAGATCCCGGCAAGAAACTCTGTCGTTCATATTACAAATATAGCTGAACTTATAACTAGTTTTGCACTAAGACATACAGTGTAGTAATTAGATAAAATAATGTAGTAAATTGTAAAAAATAATTCATTGATTCAAAGTAATAAGAAAAATTAAAATATATATATATTTAAATTAAACAAACTGTAGGTCCTAATGCACATTCGTGCTTAATAAGAATTTTGCCAACTTGCGAGTTGACAAATACGTAAAGAAATAGGTACCTCTTGCTGAGTTTGTATAAATAGAAATACAATTAGTAAATATAATTAGTGAAATTTTTCATGTGAGGGCGAACAGACTAGTTAGTGGTCCACACTTCTTTGTCATTAATATAGTCTTCTACTCTGTAGTACCCTTTTTTCAAAAGACAACCTTTAACAATTAGCTTAAATTTATTCAAAGGTAAATCAACAATAACTTGAGGTAATTTATTAAAAAAAGTTATACTTAAACCAACAAATGAATTACCAATCTTATGAAGTCTTCGTTTAGGGACAGCAAGCTTGTGTTTATTTCTAGTGTTGATGCTATGAGTGTCAGATTTTTTAGAAAAAGTATGCAAGTTTTTGTATACATACATTAGACAGTCAAAAATGTATTGAGATGCGACTGTTAGGATGTTGATTTCCTTGAATAATTCTCGCAGCGAGTCACGTGGTGTTAGCTTGTAAATGGCTCGGATGGCCCTCTTTTGTAACACGAAAATAGTCTGTAGGTCGGCCGCAGATCCCCATAAGAGCAGACCATACGACATGACGCTGTGAAAATAGCTAAAATAAACCAATCTTGCCGTCTCCACATCAGTCAGTTGCCTTATCTTCCTAACAGCATATGCCGCCGAACTCAGTCTTCCAGCCAGAGAAGTTATGTGAGGAGACCATTGTAATTTTGAATCTAAGTTTATGCCAAGAAATATAGTAGAGTTAATGAGTTCAATTTGTTCCTCATTAATTTTTATTATAGTGTTGACCTGCTTTACATTCGGCATTGAAAACTTTACGCATTTTGTTTTATTGGCATTAAGTAAAAGGTTGTTAGTTTTAAACCAATTGAGTACCTGGCTGAGAGCTAAATTAATGTCATCAACATTTTCATTTTGTCTATTAATTTTGAACATTAGAGAAGTATCATCGGCAAATAATACTATCTCACATAAATCATTGGTAAAGAATGGCAGGTCATTAATATATATTAAAAATAGCAAAGGTCCCAATATTGAGCCCTGGGGCACTCCCATTAATAATGGAGTACCGGACGAATTTACTCCATTCACACTGACTTTTTGAGTTCGGTCAGACAGATATGACTTAATTAGATCAAGTGAATTGTTAGATACACCATAATGCCGCAATTTCAAAATCAAGGTTTGGTGATTTACGCAATCAAACGCTTTTGATAAATCGCAAAAAACACCCACGATATCTTGCTTATTATCCCATGCATCAAACACATGCTTGATGAGTGCTACTCCTGCATCTGTTGTAGATTTTCCTTTAGTAAAACCATATTGGTTTTTATGTAATAGCTTATTTACAGTGAAATGGCTTAGTATCTGATCAGAAATTATTTTTTCAAAAATTTTACTAAATGTTGGTAAAATTGAAATGGGTCTGAAATTTGACGGGTCATTTTTTTCTCCGCTTTTAAATAAAGGTATGATTTTACTAAGTTTCATTAAATTTGGAAAACAACCTTCATCAATACATTTATTAAATATAATTGCCAAGTGAGGAGCTATAATATGTATTATATTTTTTAATACATCTACAGAGAGACCCCATAAATCTTCAGTTCTTTTAATATTAAGTTCCTTGAAGGCATTCAAAACTGTCTTAAAGTTAATGTACTCAAATATAAAGGGAGTTTTGCATTCATCGACATGCGATTTGAGCAGGGAATTAGCTTGATCTGGGTTAGATAATAATCCATTAGTTATTGTGACCGGGATATTTGTAAAGTAGGTCTCAAAAGCGTTGGCAATTTCCCCATCTTTCTCGATAATAGTGTTATCAATTTTGAGGGAGAGCTTGTTTGTTTGTGTTTTGTTTTTACAAGTCTCTTTATTGATAATTTGCCATGTGACTTTGTTTTTATTAGTTGCTTTAACTATTTTTTCTTTAAGAAAGTTAGATTTAGCAACCGCGCAAATCTTTTTAAATATTTTCGAATAATTTCTGACATATTCCACTATTGAGGGATCGTTCGAATTAGCTTTTATATCATATAATTCAAATAATCTACGTCTACTTTTATATATACCTGACGTAGCCCAGTCACTAAATTTTATTTTTGAATTGTCTACTTTTATTATTTTTTTTAGTAAATATATTATTAAATTCTGTTTCAACGCTATGGAATAATTTCTTAAACATACTATCGACATTATTGTCTGGCTTAAAGGATATTAACGACATCTTTTCGCAGACATTCGATTTAAATTTTTCAACACGTTTTGTGGTAATAGGCCTGCAAGTAATAGAAGACATTTGAGCGACAAAATGATGTTCGAACACAGCAATCTGACCACTATGGTCAGAATTAATAAAATTAATAATTGATTTATCAACTGTATCACAATTACAAAAAATATTATCAAGACAGGTGGCAGATGTGGAAGTGACTCTGGTTGGTTCATTATATAGTTGAAATAAGTTATAAGATTGAAAAAGATTTAAAAACCTAGTGGAATATTGCGATTTTTCTAGAATATTTACGTTAAAATCACCACAAATAATGATTTTTTTATTAGAAGTGCTCACTTTTTTGAGTGCATCTTCCATGATGGTCTCGAATATTACATAATTAGCAGATGGTGGTCTATAAACACACATAACAATATACTGCTCAAGCTCTACACATGAAATTTCAATAGTACGTTCAACTGTGAGCCCGACTATTTCTTTACGTTCCTTAAATTTAATGTCAGATTGTAATAAAATAAGTGATCCACCTCTGATGGCAGAGCCTCTTGAGAAATAGCTACCGACTTTATAATTATCAATGCTAAGCATTAATTCGTGTTGTCGCAACCAATGTTCCGTGACACATAACATATGTATATTCTGTTCATTCAAAAATAATTCTAATTCTAATTCCTTGCCAGAAATACCCTGTATGTTTTGATGTATAATATTCAGATAATTGGGTTTTCTCTTTGAAAATTTATTGCTAGAGTGGTTCTCTATTGTCTGAGGTTTAAATTTAAATTACTTGGAACGGGTTCCAAAGTCTTACTAAATAAAATATTAATATTGTAAGCTAACAAAGTAGCCAATCGGTATTTGAATTTATATGGCAAATAAAAACTTTTGCCAGTCAACAAAAAATTATAATGAATAAATTTGTTTGTGTCAAAAAACACAAAATTGTCACTATGACTATATGTCAAATTGTAAATTTGAGTATTCAGTAAGTGAATACAGTTATTTTGGGCTGATGTGAAATGCTTAGAGAAAGGAAAGGCGCACAAAATTACTTTTTTAACATTCAGACATTTCAAAATAGAAAAGCTTTTCAATATTTCACTTTTGCTGGTATTTAAGCCATTTCCCATCATTATAATGATTACTGATTTATCATTATAATTATAACTTTCCACTTTCTCACATATTTTTCTAAGTGGGGCGTCAGGCATACAAATGTTAGTGACACTACAATTTACAAAATTATTTAAAAGAGGCCCGTAGCCAACTCCTATTCTATCTGAGAACAGTATAACATTATTGCTAGTACATTTTTTAGAAAAAATACACTTTTGATAGTCATTTTTCGTGTCAGACAAAAGCTTGAGCCTCTCATCTGCCAGATGCTGATCAGAAGGGCCAGCACCTTGGTTACAGCTACATGAGTCTGTGATCTTATGAGTGGCTAATAACAGTTCATTTATTTGAGATTGTGCAGATTTATAATTATCTGTCATGCGGGCAAGGGACTCATGTAGCCGTGAGATATCAGACTGCAACTCTTGTGTGTCATTTTCATACTTAGATCTACTTTTTTCTAATTTTTTACTATACAATTCTAGACTATCGAATAAGTCCATACGTTGCTTTCTCAACAAGATATTATTTTTGAAACATTTTTCACGTTTAATGACTTTTTCTGTTTTTTTAATGAACCTACTGATCCTAATGTATTTCTTAAGTTTGTTTTTACTGTGTATTAGGATTTTATTAATCTCAGTACAAGTGTTATTTTGAACCATCTCGACCCCAGTTGGAGACCCAATCAACTCCTCATACAGGCTGTGGGTGTGTATTGCTTCTTGACACCGTTGGTCCTCTTGATGCTCCTGAATGGTGTTATTGGCAGCTTGAAGATCCGCCTCGAGCTCATGGACGCGACCCAGGGTTCTTTCATAGTCAATGCAGCACTGATCAAACTTGTTGATTGTGTCTTGAAGTTCGTCCCGTTGTCCAAGAACATCAGCGAGCTGAGCATGAAGATTGAAGAGTTGTTTCTTCAGTTGAGTGTTGTGGTTAATTATTTTACCAAATTCCTTCTCATTCTCTTCCTGTTCCAGGAGGAGTTGACTGTTGTCTTTTTTTAATTCTTTAATTTCTTCTAAGGCTCGTTTTAATTTTAGTTCCAAGTCATGAGCAGCGGCCTTGCGGGTCATCATTCTTGAGTATGATGCACTGTCACTCATATCTGAAATGTATAGTTAAAAAATGTTAGCAAAAGAAAGAAATTGTACTTGATAAGACAAGATAACCTGAAGGTTAGAAGTTTTTGAATCTACTTGGTAAATATCTTAATAAAATTTAATTTCTAGAAAGGGGTATGTTAATTTGTTAAGCTCAAGACAAATTATTGTAATAAACATAAAATAATGGCTTTTTGTTACTTATAAGACTAATTAGTATGATATTTAATAACTATACTTGATGAAATACACCAATTGACTGATATTTCTAATTTAATAATTAAGTGAAAGATTTTGCTAAATTACTACAAATGTTTGCCTAAAACAACCAAATGATTAAATAATTGAACGCAAATTGCAGTTTAGGTAATTTTAATGCAACACACTTATGTAAAACCAAAGTTTTTCGGACATCAAAAAAAATTTTTTTTTTCAGTTTAGAACTACCTACCTACTTAACAAAAATTTTATCAAGGAGCAAAATTTAGCGAAATTTTAGTGTAATTGAACAGGTAAAGTGTGTGAGAAGCTTGAATGTGACCAAGCGTTGTATATCATCAACTTTACTTCCACTTTTCGTCAAGTAAAGAGAGGCACAACAGGGTCAGTGTTTTGATGTTGGACGTATCTCGCTTAGGCGAGGTAAGTGGAGTATAATATGAGGTGTATTAAGTGTTTTAGTTAACATTAATTTAATAAAACAAGTACTCCCCCGGTTTTATGATGTTTGATCCCGCAAGTTTTGTTTCCAGACCGGCCGTTGACTTTTGACACTTTTGAAGATTGAAGATTCTTGCGCAAACTATGTCCAATCTTGTTGCCTACACTTTCACTTTCTAATTATCACAAATGCTAACGATTACACATTAACTTAGATCTAAATAACAAGTTGAACTATTTAAAATTAAATAAAATTATACAGCGGAGACAATAGACAGCTGTCCCCAGTGTTGCCACCCGTCCAAATGGGTGACCCATGACTGCCACGGCGGGGGGTGACCCATGACTGCCTACCGTAGCCATGCCAGGTGACACAAATACATAATAACGACATTATTTTCCTCTTGTCTATGTTAATCTTTAGACCGAGAAAATCGTGCCCTGGAAAACCTGCATATACTTTAATATTGTTGGCAGATCAATACTAACGTATGTACATAATTTTATCATAGTATAACAATTCTTTCTTAAAGTAACTTTATCACTGTATTTATTTGTGTCTTTGAAATGATGATGAGATGAAGATGGGGACCATTCTATAAATTTTATAATTTATTGTCAATACAGCTGCAGCTGTTGGCATCACTAGTTATTTGAAGATTTTTCAAAGTAGTGTATCATAAAAGAAATGTGCACTCCAGTCGCTAATCTTACATCAATATCGTTTCACGTCAGATGTGACAACTCCTCTCATCGCTGGCCGCCTTCGGAGATAAGTGACGGGAGGTGAGTAGAAACGTGCTGGGAACGCGGCTATCAGCGGAACACCTGACCTAATTACCTGTTCGTGATACCACTTCAACCTTAGAAATACTGCTCCAATTTTTGCGACAACTTTTCAAAACATAGATCTCTAATTATTTATTTATTTTTATGAATGAGTTTTCCAAAGACGTAGCCAGATGTAGTTTTTCCAGTTAAATATTCATCCAGTATAATAAATCTTTCAATTAAGGTTGTATCTGGCAATTAACAAATGTCTGAGAATTATCTTTACGCATCTTTTTCAATCCAATTTTCGGTTCTTGTTTTATCAAGTGACAAAAAGTGTGGTGCTATGATTTTAGGGCCTCGTATATGACGCACAACATAAAAACCCCATCTTTATTTTCTAATGTACATGAATCAATGGCGTTTTGCTAGATTTTGGTCAAACAGTCGTGACCCCTTTATCCTTTCATAGGTATGGTCATAATTTTGGCTATCTCGTCCCGTCGTCACCAAGGCGGATTACCCGCGTTACACAATAGTCAGCGGTGGCCCACATTGGCGCGACGCGACGCGACGTCGTTGCGACATCGGGTGTTTGCTGGCGACGCCGACAGAGCAGAACTGACTTTTGGTTCCACAAGTTTAAAATGAGTACTTTTATGTAACGTTGCTACAAATATTTGTACACTGGAATACTAGTAAGCAAGTTTACAAATGCGGTAATTTGTTGCTGATGAAGATTAACTTTTCTTAACAACTCAAGGTATGTTAATACTTCCTCAACCAGCGGTACCAGTATATATTTTGATTTTCATGATTTCTTTTTTATTCACTTCTTACATGAGTTATGTTGACCCTATTGTTATAATAATAACCATTCCTGATGTGTTTGATGATTTCATTCGCTTGGTTTTAAAAAAAAATTGATTATGTCCTAGTGGGTTTAGAACTAGTTTTCCTAAAACGATCCAATTATGATTAACACCTATAATCAGATTCTATCCTATTCTATTAACCTTCTAGCGCGGTAAATCAAGTATCTAGTAAAATAGTTTCGCTGACGTAATTCCCAAAATACTATCCCAGGACATGACAGGCTTCTATTACGACATAGTGCATCGACCTCGCCGATAGGACGCGTGGGTATCTTGGTTACCTTTAGATATGCAAATCTTTATCTCGTTTATCTTAACTAGGCGTTAATGTGAGACTGGTTATCTTACGTTTTGATACCTAATCGTATCTAACAGATATTGTATCTAGCCAACAGCTGTTATTATCAACGCGATGCACATGCACTGTGCACGATAGGTTCACGGAGCCAAAGGACGTGTCTAAAAATTTAATTGAGTGCTAATTTAAGCAAGTTTAAAGCCAAGACTGCTGTTAAGAAATAAAATGATTTAACTTGAAAGATAAATCGCATTTTTAATCTTCTTATTAGAAACACAAGCGTTGTCTTAAGCAAAGCTAAACAAGTTCATTGAGGTTTTTGGTGTCATTTAAAAGTGCACTGTTTGTTATAATGCTAAATTTGCGTGTGATCTTACCTATGATTATTCGTAATTTGTACAGCATAGTAGAAAAATTTTAGGAGATTTAAGAAAATGTAACTTTACTTCTTCTAGGTTTTTATGTAGGGCGAAAAGAAAGAAAGAAAAACATAAGGACAATCACAGTACACACCCATAGTGAGGCCAACTGGGACCCCCCTTAAATCATGCTGCTACGAAAATTTTTTCAACATCCGTGAGCACCAATTCCATTGGCAGAGTTATGTAACTTAATATATAATATATGACCTCCTGACAAACAGAACGGGAATATGCGGCTGATTTAATTATATATTTGAGTAGGTACTTCGCACAACCTTAATCGAGTTATAGGGTTCGAGATATCGATCGGCGAGTCATTATTCTACGTAATCTAATCAGCGATCAAGTTTCATCCAAGGCAATAGCGTCGATAGCGATGAGTAACATGACAGCCATTCCGGGTACCTAACCTAATAATAATAACAGCACAGTGCCTGTTCCCCACGTAGGCCACCGGTGTTGGCCGTCGGTGTCGCCTGGGTGTGTTCGCGGTGACGCGATAACGCGCTCAAACAGACGACGCTGCGCAAATATTTGTAGGGAACGTCGCCCCCGCCCCGCCCCGCCCCGCCCGCCCGGCGCGCCCTGGAGCCCCTGAGCGCCCGATATCTGGGACCTGAGATATCGCGATACCATCCCCGATATGAAGTAATTATCAGATAGAAGGCCTACAGATTTGATTACGAGAGCTCGTATCTGAGCTGGCTCATTACAGTCGATGCGGCGCCCGCGCACCCACCGCTCTCGAGATGCAGACTCTTGGAATTTCCGCTAATCAGCTGAAAGTTATTTGTAATGTGCGGTGATTGCGAGCGGATCAACGCAGTGCGCGTGTTGTGTAACCGAGTGCCGCCACTCCTCTTCAAGTGTTGTGCGCGCAGTGGAAAACGGATCGAGACGCGGTCACCTAACACGTAATCCGGCCGAATCTGATAGCCCATCGACGGATTATTGATGGGCGCCGCTCGGCCTCATCGCGATCTTATCAGTTGTTTTTTTCATCGAATATTTTCCGTGGAAAGCTAATAAAGCAGCGGGGCGCGGGCGGAGGGGGCGGCTGACGCGCGATGGCCGCCGATAAGCGCCATATTGTTTCAGCGGCCTCTCCCGCCCCCCGCCCCGCGCCCCGCGCCCCGCGCCCCGCGCCCCACGCCCCGCACTCCGCGCGCTACGACTGAAGTGTTTTCTATTCTAGGTGCGTCACGTGCAAAGGTTCTGCTTCATAATGTCATCTTCAAAGTGAAGGGTCTAACTTGAGAATTAGAATGTAGTATATTGCCTATTATGTTAGCTTTAAACCGCGACTTCTTTAGCAATAAATTTAAACACAAAATAATCAATAGTCTCATCTACTTATCTATGACATTGTACCTAGGTATTTCCATCCAGTAGATATTGCGAAAGTGTTACCAACATCCATCCATACAATTGAGGGTTAAGTATTAGACTGTGAGTTAAGGTTACGCTACGAGAACCTACTAGTAAGTATTTAGGTTTATAGCAAGTAGTGGATGAAACCTTTCAAAATGTAAATGGCTCAATATGCTCGTAAAATGTATGAATCTTCCCAATAATTACGCCGTAAAATATTCGACATAAAGTAAAATCAACGCTTTCACACTATAACAGGATTTGTAATTACTGTGTTCCTCTATATACTAGGTATAATCCCAGCCATGTTTTAGTGATAAGAATTAAGAAGTGCACCTATGTAGCGCAGGCGCACTTACACCTATTTGTAACTCTTAGATATAGTTAACTTCGTTAGGTAGGTACTTGTAAAAAAATGGTTTTACTTTAGTAAGTTTGAAGATGCGGAATGCAAGTAGATTTCGTTCTTAAATTTCAAATCATCATCCTGCTAGTCTAAATCTATTTTTTTTTTACATTGAAACTGCTCGATGGATTTTGATGATATTTGAAGCTAATTAAATTTGGTAACGAGATGCTGCAATAATTATGTAGAATATATTTCATTCCGAAATAACGTGAGTTACAACTTCGGACAACAGTTGGGTTTCACATGTGTGATTCTCATATTATTGAAAAAAGATATTATAGGAATAACCAAAATAAAAACCTTTTGACACGTCTCAAGATAAGACACTTTATCAATAGTTTGACTGGCGGCGCATGCATCTGCTTAAGTACGTCCAAAAATTGATCGTGCAGTCAATTTGTGGAAAATACAGTTCACTTATTTACATCTTAGTATCTTTCCTTATTTTGCAATACTTACGTATTTAAAAAAATGGTAGGTACACTCTAAAACACTAAACAGTGACTATTACAATTATGTTTCGTTGATCTTCGTTCAAGCACCTATTTCTTTCCGCGTACAGATGGTATTGACAAATGATCAAATAAATCTTCATTAAAAATAGTTCCGAGCTATGAAATCAGGTAACGATTGTGTCTAACGGGGTTGTTCACAATAAAAAAGGCCACAAATATTATTATCGATTTATTCAAAGTAGGTATACTCTTGATATTTACAAAGAACTGTAAATTATGACTACGCCAACGCAACGGGTGATTGGCGATAACACATAAATAAAATATAACATCACATAGGGTGCGAAACCGGAGTGCGCGCCTCGCACACGCAGGCGAACAGTACAATACTTACAACACCTCATAACATTTCATTAAAATG
The DNA here is from genome assembly GCA_037074685.1 of Glyphodes pyloalis. Taxonomy (NCBI): domain Eukaryota; kingdom Metazoa; phylum Arthropoda; class Insecta; order Lepidoptera; family Crambidae; genus Glyphodes; species Glyphodes pyloalis. The sequence goes on along the minus strand of JAYKKO010000030.1, from coordinate 169,520 downwards.
ATAATTAATTCGGATTTGTTAATTAGAGAGATCGTTCAGCTCTACTGTGGCGCCGGCGTCGACCATTGCGATGCGTCCAAGACCGCCTGAGTCGCACGTGGACTGCTGGTGCCCGTCTAAACTTCAATGTACCACTAATAAAACCCACAACGAGTCGATTTTGAACAAAATAGCATGTGATACATTCTAAAACATGATATGCCTCTTACTACAAATCACATTCACAAACCAAGAACCATATTCATTAACTAAAGTAAGGTAGCTTTTAGTAAGTACTCGTATGTTATTTTAAACCAGGTCGATTCTATTTACTCAATTTCAACTTAATATGTGTGTGCAATAAAAAGAAACGTCGTCATTACTACGATTTTAAACAACGAACTTCACATATATACAATATTTACTATGAAAATGGTCGTACTGATTTACAAATAGGTAATCTGTAATTTACCAGTGACGACTCAGATCTCCAATGTATCGCAATGTACCGACGTCCGGCCCCCCGACTTCGCAGTAAAAGACATTGCACTTATTGGCCAATTTAGTTCTTATCTTCAAATTTCAATTAAATGTAGGTACTTATTTAGACGAATCACTTATGCTATTCTTCCAATAAATTGTGGCAAAGAACATGCAACGATCGGTTTGATCATATTTACTTAGGCTAGTCGTAGTTAGCGAAAAACAGTGAATTCTGTTGCGTTCAGTTAAAGACATTGTGATCTCGGTGGAATGTAATTAGTAACTTTAATTGAGCAGGAACATCACAAAACCATTCTTTAAATATGCTTTTAGAATGAAAATACTCTAACGATGTTTGAGCAGCATCGAATTCAGTGAAATAGGCATACTACTGACTTATGATCCATATATCAACAGAAATCCTTCGCATTTAAAATGAGATTTTCACATAATGGCAAATGAAAATATTAATTGCAGTTCGCAGACGATTAAATGTACTTCATTGACATGAAAAACCTTTCATCAGACAATGTAATATGATGATTTAAAGATTCTCAATTTTAAACGGTGAATTATGCTAAATAAATAAAGATTATTCTTTCAAACTATCATTACCAGAGGTTCCCGCGGCTCGGCTGAACGACTGCTGCATACACCTACATTACACACTAGTTATTATTGACAAAATCGTGGAATGCCTTTTCAAGTCATGGAGTTCAATAAAATCTACAATATATAACGATTCATACACGTAACATACTTCGATATTTTATAAAATAATTGTCAGCACGTAATAACAATATAATATCAATTAAAATTCGATTCAACTTCGATTTGCCTTTTATGTCAACATCTTTTAAAACTAATTTATTTATCTATTATTATTATTAACTTAGGAATGCGACACGCTAGTAATGGTACAGGTTAGGTACAGTCTTATAGTTTTATACAAAGATTATTTGGTAACACGGTAAACAAGACACGTGGGTTAAGCAGTAACCGCGACGCGAGACATCGACTATAACTATAATTAATTCGATCAGAACGAATTGTTGTACGCGACTCGTGACCCGCAGCCATTGTATGTACAGAGGGGCGGCTGCGCACGGCCGTATTTGGTCAACTAGCGACGACTCCCCGCGCGCGGCGGACCTACGCTACCTACGCTACCTACGCTACCTACGCTACACACTACACTTACTATACGACTGAGATTCTACTTTATTATTCTCTTGTGAGCCCGGAGATACGCGTCTTTGGAAGGCTCCTTATTATTATGACGTGAGAGTAGGGATGCAAACAGTATGACTATCGGTGTACGTTATCAGAAAATGTTATCCAATCGATTCCCTAACACAAGGTAATTTATAAACTAGTAAGGCACTGATTTTCTATATTATTCATACTTTTACTAAGAAGATTTGCATAATTGTGTGATACCATTTTTGAAAAGTACTTGCAGTGTCTGGCACCATTCTAAAATTTGGTATGCGTAGGTATCCATAACACAATAAAAATTGAAAACCAAACAATAATCCTAGATAATTTACGTGAATTAATTTAAAAGTAAATAAGTGAAGAACTCCCGTGTTTGTTAACTTACTGGCCTCACAGTACTGACTAAGTTTTCATAGAAGGCAGACTGCTTGCTGTCTTTTAATTGAGCATCCCTACCCGGAGCGGGGTTGTTGTGGGCGGTGAGCGTGGGGGGCGCGCTCAACTGCCCATGGAGACGATGGTGGGGCGGTCGAGGCGGTCGTCGGCGCGCCGGTAGTCGTCGTCGTGCGCGGCGAGCGCGTGCGCGTGCGCGTGCGCCGGCGGCGGCTCCTCCAGCTTGAACGAGTGCGGCGTGTAGTAGCTCAGCATCACCGGCGTCTGCGCGCCCTTGCCGCCGCCCACCATTGAACCTGATTCCACTGGACAAACAAGAGAACAGGCTTATATGCCAACCAATAGGAACGCCTGAATCTCATTATTGAGATTCAGGCGTCGGCCTCTGCTTTAAGATCGGCCTCTGCTTTAAATTCAGCCGAGTCTTTAGTCCTGATTTTCAGCTTTGACTAAGCCTTGTGTGATCTTAAGATGAGGATGAGAGCTATAGTCTATGAAAATAAGTAAAAGTATAATTTATCTTGACGATTGAAAATTAGTTTTCATTAATCGCTGGTGCACAGAATGTGTGCTAGCTTTGATGCAGTCACGATATTAATGTATTCGTCATTGCTACACATATTGTGTCTGCGACTCCGGATTAGCGACAACTTATTGTTTTATTTATTTGATTTAAATTTAAATAGTAAATTTGGGATAACAATTAAAAAAAGCATGTAAAATGCACATTTGATAATTCATATTTGGAACAAGCAAATTTATGATTTAATTAGCAGAAAATGAACTAATGTCCAATACATCAATTTATTTTATTTATTAAAGAGGAGGTACAATTTTAATGAATTCGTTTTATTTTTATTTTATATGTTAATTAGTTTTGATTTCGGCCAAGATTTTGTTTCATCCTCGGTATCTGGCGTGTTATTTCTTGGTATGCTATTGTCCAATATGTGTAGATCTACTAATGATCGGTGACGAAAATAAATGACCGGCTGATAAACAATATTGAAGTATGTGAAATCATTCAGCTCACTCACATGCTCGGTGAAAATGATAAGATTCGCCATCACCATTATCAGTTAGGTAAAAATAAATCAAATCCAGGCTGACGGAAATAAACTTAATAAAACCTATCTAAGATATTCAAATATTTGCCTATTACAAGTATCTTAAATGCAAAAGATTTGTGTATGTGTGTTCCTCTTTGTAGTGAACTGTGTATGCATGTACTCACGTAAATTCTCCATCTTCACGTTGGAGAGCGTTCGTTGAACTTGCGTCTTCAGATTCCTTTCCGCTTTTACTCCATTCTTTGGTTTCCGTTTTCTCGTCTGAAATGTAAATAGGAACATTTTGTCAACCATATTCTTCTTTTTATTGTGATAGGTATATTATAGCCAGAGAAAATATCTCCAGGCTGAAGGTTATAAAGAAAGTTCCGTCTTAGAGCAAGGCATCTGTGTTTTGAGTAGGTCGTATGAATTGAACGCCATAAAACTTAGAAAAAATTGTTTTCGAAAGCAGAACAGATAATGTTTGCTTTAAACTGCTAATTTTTATTCTCATTATTTTTTTCAATAATAATAATCTATTTTTTAACTTGACGATAAAAAGTAAAACAGACAAAACATTTTCCATGCTATATATGCATGTATATCTTTACGAAACAACGTGAAACCAATCAAGCATTGGTACCTAGGTATTGTAACACCTGTATACTAATAGCAATTTACAATAAATGATGCAATTCCTTGATTGGGTATTGGATTATGATCTCAAAGTCCTATGTTGTATGTTCGATATTTCTCAAACATACGTAATAGCTGGGGTTTATGATCACCAGTCCGCAATGACAAGCGTGGCCAGTAGGTACTGCTTATTGTAACAACCTTAATAATGGAGTCCTATGCCGTGCAGTTGGACATTAATAGAGTAATATTCTCTTTGGTTTATTTCTTATTTACAAATTAGCAGCAGTAAAACAGGGATGTCCCAACGGTGAGCGGCGCGGTTGCGGCACCGGCGCGCGGCGCCTGCTACGTGCCGCGCCGCCCGCGCGCTCCTTGTGTCGTGAGTTCCTCGGTGTATTGAGTAACAACAATTTTACTTTACGTGCTATCCGTATGAAAATATTATTGCGAGAATTTTTATCGGATATGTTGTGTAACGTTCGATGGGGCGCAATTACTACTACGTTCAAAAACGACCTAAATGCTGCGAACTCTACATAATAAACGTTACAAAATCTGTAAAACTGAAAAATTTAGTATGATTTCTTCAGTTCTTTACATATTTTAATAGCGCTTAAAATAGATAATTATTTAATAATACAAGTTGATACAAAATAATGTTTGTAATTTTTTATATGGTGAGCTATCATTAATGAATAAAGAATTCACCGATGACACAAGGAGGATATTAAAACTAATCAATTATTTTTGCTTACGTCGACTAGTTCACGTGCAATCTATATTTTTTGCCCATATTGCTTTTACATTCGTCAATGATATTAAAAATAAGATACATAGACGTCAACGTGTCTAGGACGGAGATGTCTTTTTTTTTACTTTGCACTTCAACATTGACCACATTCCAATGAGGGCGACAAGTACATCATAATAAAGCTGTTACTGGACTTGTCGCCCTTACCCTTGCTACTAATGTAGCACCCCAGCACCCGCCAGGAGCTCTGGAAACCTTACTCACACGCAGGAACACAATAACACCGAAGTGATTGTTATTTGGCTGCAGTCTTCTGCAAGGTGGAGGCATTTCACCAGTTCGAGCGACAAATCGCTATGGCCTACTTCTCTTTCATCTGCATCTGTATTGGCAGTAGGATGTATGATGGTCGTACCTGTATGGAGTCCTTCTTCATGGCGAGCGGCCTGTTCACGTTGTGCAGCTTGAAGTAGAGGCCGCACGCGTTGCAGACGGTCTCGCCGTGCGCGTTGCGCCGCCACAGCGACGTGGTCGTCGTGCGGCAGTTCGTGCACGTCGTGCCCGGCCGCTTCGCTCCCGTCTGTACCACACACATACACATTAGGTGTCAATACACCCCGACACAATAAACATCACACCGCATTCGTTAGATTCATTACTTTTAATCGTGTCTCGGTTCCAATATTTGAAAAACGATCCGTTTAGTTCTGATAGTAATACATTAGACGAGGCGTAAGCTAAAACCTGTCCAGGCTCATAGTCACTTGAAGAAAAACAGATTGTCATTTTTGACATATTACGAATCGGTAAATATTGGAACCGCATACATGGATAATACTGAGCGTGGAGCGCTCACCAGGTGTGCTGAATGTCTTTGAACTTTGATTTTATCGTGGATGTTAAAAAGCTGTAACAATTACTTTAACGACATTAAAGACACCTGGTGAAAGTCAATAAAGTAACAAAATACTGGTTTTTTTTATTCGAGTTTTTGCTTGTTTTGCATGCACTAACATTACATGTTTTGATTAAATTTTGTGATATTTTTTTTATTTACTTCTTGTTTAAATGATGAAATATGAAAAACAAGGAATTTTTCTTAAAACATTTTATTGTTAATTTCATCAAACCGAGGTAGCGCTGGTAATACGCACGCATTAGAAAATAGTTTGTTAATGCTTTCATCATTTAACTCAGGAATGTTAATTATCTTATATCTATGGATGGGTTCCATTTGCCTTCACCGTTAAAATCTTGCAAAATATTAATCTTCAATATTACTGCGGGGTATTTTTTGTTAATGTGAGAAGTAATTATACGTGTTTCTGCATTACCTTAATATATTTGTAGATCCTTACTTGTTAGGTTGTTTGTTAGTTGATCAAAAGTATGTATGAAACTATTTTCAATGAATGTAGAAACTCGTACATAGTATACTTAAGAATTAGTATGTTTCAGTTAATATGTCTACTTATTATGCAAATAATAACTAAAAATGTTAGCAAGAGGATAAGCAATGAGAATTAGTGCGCAATGAGAGACGCGACGCAACGAATGATTCCTGGTACCTACATGAGTTAATTTGTCCAATACCTATCTAGATATTTATTTTCATTCAAACTGTAATTAAAATAACTTTAATTTCACTGGTGTCCTCTAAACGTATATAAACCAGATTTACCTTGAAAATTAAATGACTTACCAAATATACACTTTTATTGTTAAAAGTTCATGAAATCGAATTATTTCCTATCAAAAACTAGATTGGAATTGCTCTTTGAATAAAAAAGCTACGCCACAAAAGTATCATCAGCAGATTGATACTCTAAATTGATCAACTCCGAGTGCGTAGTGATCATTCGATGCGTCTTTGTTCGTGTGGGGGAGGGTGCGGGGCGGGGCAGCAGCGGGGCGGGGTCCGACATACCCCTTTCTTCTGTTTGTAGTCGGAGGGAGTGGAGGCTGGGTGCGCGGGCGCACAGAGCTGCGCGGGCGCGGCGAGCGAGTGCTGCGTCGCGAGCCCGTTTAACAGGTACCCCTTGTAGTAATCCGCGCCCGGCGGGGCCCCCTCCGCGGCCACTGCAACCAACACAATAACTGAGACTTCGCGGTCGGCTAGGGGACGCTCGGCGGGCGCGGATTGCACGGGGCCGGGCTCGGCGGCAACGTTCACGTGTTCCGGACGATGCGAGACATTACACGAACAAGAACCGCTCGCTGTCCCTCTATGGGACGCCATAGCTAGCGGTACAACTCGCACTAAACGATTCTGCCTTTGTAATCAAAAGAGCAGTAAGTCAGTGAAAATCGCGCACAAACTTTGTTTTGATCTTTCCCGCGATTTTTAAATTAAACTTTTATTTCATTGTTTTACGTGCCGCTAGAAAAGGATATTCGTATGCTCTCTTTGTAAATTATTTTTTGTCGTCATCAATCAATATTGAAAATCAAGTTCACGCGCGATTTCTTTGAAATTGTTTAAGACTGCATTCTTGATTACATAGGCAAACCGGAACACGCAAACAGAACCGCGCGTGCAATAGCAACGCCTCTATATGAGCACACATGTAACCACATCAATATATTTTTTTAATTTTAAGCAATCTCTGGAATCCACCGAAAAGAGTTGGGTCAGTTGTTACGGTGACGGTTCCAGGTGCGCTCATAGTCGATGGCGGTGGTGGTGGGGGGTGGGGTGGCGGAGGGGCGGTGGTGTCGCGTTAGTGGAGCGAGTGGTCTGCGTACGTCGTGTGCGGGCGCGGCGAGCGCGTGCGCGGCGTGGCGCTGACGTACCAGCCGCCGCGGCTGCTTGAGCGGGCGGTTCATGCCGTTCATCTTGTTGTAGAGGCCGCACGCGTTGCACAGGTAGTGCCCGGTGCAGTCGCGCCGCCACAGCGGGGTGTGCACCGTGCCGCAGTTCACGCACTCGCGCCCCTCCGTGAAAAACTCCGCCATGTCGACTGTACGCAACAACGCCAGTTAGCAACAACCGACTTTCAGGCCGAGCGTCCCTTCCCTACTTTACATTATACCTACACATCGCTCAAATTTCGCTATTCCACACTGAATCCTACCGGATACATATCAAAGTATACATTCATCATCAAGTCATTTAGTAAACAATTCCCTTCATTACAACTCTGCAGACACTCTGGAGTGTCAATATGTTAAAAGGACCTCAGATCAGATCTCACAAAAACCTGAAATTCATATTTAAGATAAAAAATCGACAGTATACATACAATATTGTTATCACACGGAATTGTTTCCATGCAAATAGTCTATTGGTGTACTGTAGTGACCTTTCAACAACGGGAAATATATCTGTATTTGATTAAAGTCATTCTCATAATCGATAACGTATTTGCATTTAAGAACAACATTTTTCTATTTGTAGTTACAATTAATGAACTTTGTCATATGTGGTCAAACGACATTCGTAATCAATCATATAAATACTACCATGGCTATATCTCTATAAACAACAAACATTATTATTTATGTCCTTACCTACAATAGTAAGTCTAGAAAAAAATTAAGACATTGTAAAAAAATAGGTTGTTTCAAAAGCACGTCAAGGTAAACAGTTGAACCCCGATATTAGTTCTTATGCCCACGTCATAAGGGCGGTGTAGAACCACGATTTCAAATTCATCTCGTAAGTAATGGACTATTCGGTGTGTAGCTGGCAGCTTAGAGCCAGGAACTTGATGGTCAATTTATAAACTTAGTAAGCACGTACAATGTACATAACATTTGATATACCTACTTTACATTTAAGGTGTGAAGTATCAAGTAACAATGAGCCGGACTATCTCGATACGGAAGAGTATGTAAACATAGGAGTAAGAGAGCGATGCATTGTCCTAATTCGAGTTGTTGTTACGTCCGCCTCGGCGCGGCCGGGGCCTTGGCAATGACTGATTCATTCATGACAGTATTGCTGACTGCGCAAACGGACAAATGCAGGGTTGGCACTTTACGTACATTCAATTCAAGGCCGACGCCGATGTACCAACTCGGAGGTGAGTCATTTAGATTTTTCTTTGCTCTGTAGTTAATTTATTTAGATCTTTCTTTGTCCTGTATGTATGCATATTTAATATTACGTGAAAATATGTAATATGTAAAGTTTTTACGAATAATTTTACACATACAAACTTTTGAGTTTTAATTGGTCAAAGCAAGAGATAGATAGATACAAATGTGGGTGCAAATATGACTCCCGTTAAACATAAAGTTGGTTACATAATTAAATTTTGTGAATTTTTTTACAGAGACCTACCAAGTCTCTTGCCGGAATCTTCTCAGTAAATATACATGCCGAACAAGTGGTGAAGTCACGTTTGGTTTTTGTACACTATTCACAAATATAAGACTATGGTCGAATTAAAAAAAAGTAATGATGATATTAAATAAACATATGTTGCGAGCGAGTTGAAGGTGGCGGCCTTAAGGCGTCACGCGCGCGCACGTGAGGCGGCGCGCGCGCAGGCACGTCCCGCACGAGCCGCACGTCGCGGCGCATTGTTGCGTGCGGACGCTCGTGACGTCACTATTACCTAACAAACACACCATAACAAGCAGCTTAAGGAAGCGCATTTGATGCCTCTGGTGGTACAGGCCCACATACGCTGCTAGCGTATCATCGGACAGTTTCGATGTTCCCGCCACAGAAAAGTCGCAATTTCAATAGCATTAGTTTACTTAAATTGCAGCTTTTATTTTAAATTATAGTTATTATATATTTGCAATTTAAAATGCTACCTCGCCCAGCGTCTTTCAATCGCCATTCAGCGAGGTAATGCAGCCAGCATTTTGGGTACCTTGCCAGGGACCATCTTTGTTTATTTAAAATATTTATTTGTTATTTATTTTAGTTTGAATATTTTGTAAGTTAGTGTTATCTTAAGTTTATTTGTTTTGTTTATGTAATAAATTATTAATAATTGTAATTAAAAATATTATTTTTAGGTATTATGCAAAATAATTCACTATGTAAATGTACTATAAATAACAGTAAGTTTTCTTTAAATAAATTAATTCTCAATTGCATAATAATCTAATAGCTGATCGTATAGTTTAATATCTGAGTTTTCTGTGAGTTTCAAATGGTACTCACAGCACACACTCTACTTATGTTACACAATACACAATAACTGGTCTTTACAGTATATCTTTCCAAAATTAAGCCAAAATTTATAACTTACGAGTAAATTGGCTAGCACCAAACTTATTCAAGCAGTTTATGATAATTTATTAAAGTCCAAGTTTCGTTCTTTCGAGCAACATAAGTAGTCAAGCTCAGGCAGCATACGTAGAATCGTGTTATAGTAAACGAGCGACCTTCGTCGTGTGTTAACTGTTAGCGTAACCCCACACTAGCGTTCTTTGAGCGTCGACGCCCACGCAACGCCGACGCGACGTCGACGCAACGCCGACGCAACGTCGACGCAACGTCGACGCGGCGCCGACGCAACGCTTGCGCAGCGGCGCGGTCGAAATGACGAACGCCAGGACTGCGCTCCACAGGCGCCGCGCCGGCCCGACGCCTGCCGCAGCGTTTATTTTGACAACAGTACAATGATCAACTCAATTGTTTCGGCCCGCCCGTGTTTTAGAATCAGTAGGTAGAAGACTTTTTAGCTGATAGCAAATATGGATGTAGCTTAAAATACTAACTCATATTGCCGAAGAAACACATTTTCAATTAAGTACTTTTATTTTTCGAGTAAATAAATGCTAAAGTTGCCTATTCGGGCCATGTGTCAAATAGGTAAAATATATTTTTTCCTTTACAAGTTGAAAGCATTACTTTATCACTGCAATATAAAACATTATATTGTGCGTTATTCAAATCTTACATTTCCATTTTCGAAACAACTGTACATGACGTCAGCGCGGCGCGACGCTCGAATGCGATGTGCAGAGGACGCCCAGCGCAAGCGCCGCTCAAACGCCGCGCCGACGCTGTGCGGGCGCCGCGTCGACGCTGAGCGGGCGCCGCGTCGACGCAACGCCCAACCAACGTCGGTGTCGCGAGGTCGCCGGCAAGACGCTGACGCTCGAAAGACGCTAGTGTGGGGTCCCTCTTAGGTTCAGCCGCGGTCCCGAGGGCTTCGACCGGCGCGTAACCGGAGCGCGATTGTTCCCGCCGTTACTAGCACTTCCGAGCGCAAGACCACGCTGACCTAGCTTTGTTCCCACCTTTTAAAAAAGGTAGGATACAGCAGTTTGTCGCTCGAACTGGACTGAAGTCCGACTGGTGAAATGCCTCCACCTTACAGACGACCGCAGCCAAATTACAATCACTTCGGTGTTGCTGTGTTCCGTGTGAGCTCCTGAGGGGTGTTTCATTAGAAGCAGTGGTTAAGCCTTCAAGGTAAGGGCGGCGAGTTAAAAAAAAACCCTGACCGAACGACCGGTGCTGACCCCTGCCTCTGCTCTAGACTTTGTGCGTAGAGACGTACTTTTGAACTGATTCAATTATAGACGTGAACGAACAAAGCGTAGATGCACACACAAAACCGTGTAGTGATGATTAATAAGGCTGACTTTTTATGTTTTCATTACGCTTTTGATTCTTTTTTTTGAAACCCTCTTTATAAAAACTGGCACTCAAGTTTGTGCAGGATTAGCTCGGCTTTCACTCAATCGTAGAGCACTGTGCTGTATTAATGTGTAGTTTTTGAATGACTATATAATTGTCTAAGTATATTATGAACAATCACGAAATCAAATGAAGGAAAATAGTTTGCTAGTTCACTGTCATGACTGTTCGATGCTCTTGATCAGCTTTCTTTCAAGTTTGTAATGTAATAATATTAAAAATCGTAAAATGTGTCGAATTCAAATGAAACCTAGCAATTACAAATCCCTAAAGGACCACAGAGACCAAAAAAATATAAATCCCACTGAAACCGATCCGTGTGGTCTCACCAGAACACCAACGATTCTAGTAATTAGTCCTGTTGGTGTAACGGGAACCGTGGCCATCTGTGTACGTATTGGGACGCGCCGGACCGCGCAGAGTTGCGCCTGCGGAGATAACGCCGCTCATCTGCGATTTGATTTATATTGCCACGAATCGACACCAAACGAGTACACTTGAACAGTTTTAGATTTCATGCGCTAATGTGGACACGTGTTCGCCGTTTAAATCTGTACTTTTTTATTTACGATCGCGTATTAAGCGAATAACTATCAGTTGCGCGATAAGCGGATCATCGTGTCAGCTATGACTTGTCTCTCTTGTTATTCAAACTTTTTTGTTGGGACGTTATGACTAAGTCAGCACTGGATTGCGCTATTAGTGTTGTTGCATATTGGTGACGTCACGGAGGAGGTATGCCCTAATGGCGATGGAGGCGAGGTGATAAGGGTGCCTGCATTAGTGTCAGCGGACAAACACGCGGCGCGAGACAAAAGGTGCGCGTGCGGCGCCTGAACAGGGCTGCTAGGTGAATACGCCCGCTCAGTCACAGGAAAACGTTATCATACGATAGAAGGCTATCGGCTAAAAAACTTATCTTTGAAATAATGGAATCAAAAACGTTCAATGGTATTGAATACAAGTTTCGATGGGTTGTAGATTCACATAATGTAAAAAATATTATTTTTCCAACAAAAGACTTTCTTTCTGAATGTATCAGAAGAAATAATTCTGACAACCGGCTTCCGCCATTGGATATTAATTATATCGTTATTTTTTCATATTCAAACAGGACTGATCTCCCTTTATTCTAATATAAAATAAAACATTTTTTAGGATAAAAAGCCCACTATCAGGTATGGTTTCTGCTAGGCGTCTAGTGGAGGCATCCTTCGTGTTCCGGGCGGCGCGGGCGCAGCCGGACGGCGCTGTTTGCGCGGCACGTGCGCGTCCGCCGGCCGAACAAGGCGCGACCGGTCACGGGGACCACTTCATCGCACCGAGACATGGCCACAACCAAACACGCTAGGGATGCGCATGCTAGGGATCACTAACAAATTAAACCGACTACTTTTATAAAGAATGTCATGAACCTTCTTGAGGGGTTTTAGAAATGTTCGGTCAATTAACGACAAACAAGAACGAAACAAAATGTCCATCGACTATGATAACCGTAATTGTCGTTATCATGCGTGGTAGACGCTCGTCGGAAACCGTAATACCTAAATGGTAGTATAAAATTTGATTTAGGTAAGTTAAAAATTTTATCGGTTTCACCTACATGAAGACATCTTCACCAATATACAAAAGATAAAGCTACCCTAAGATTGTATCATACTTATTATCAATATAAAATATGTTTGCAATGGCAACTAGTTAGGTATATTTGTTTCACCCCTAGCGAGGCGCTTTAGTGTCGCGGCGGGCACACACGCGGCCGCGCGGCGTGTTTACACGGGCCCGACCGATGCAAACTTTATTCCTTAACAAGATTACCTTTTTTGTGACAACACAGGAAGATGCCCTTGCACACAGTTCCGATCTAACATTTTATTTACTTATTCCCAGTGCGAAAAGGATAGGATAAACCGAAGCAAAAATCGAGCTAAAATTAAATTAACATCTTAAATTTAGACGAGTAAAATATTTATTTATTCGTGTTAAAGCAGTCAGGTTTTGTTTTAAACACGGATTAATATCTTCTCATTTCAATAGAGTTTCTAAAGGAAAGTAAAAGTCTACTTATTAAAGAAGCATAATGACAAAGATCGGATTATCTCGCGAGAGTTGACTTGTTTATTTACATTTGAAGGACTTTTAAGTGCCGAAAGTAACGGCTCTATGTCTTTCAAAAGTAACTTATTTCAAAATAAAATCTTACAGTGGTTCAACGAAAAGCAATTAATTATTTAATGGCTTTTAAAACCAAAGTAAAAATTAGTTATTGCCGTTGTCGAAGATAGACGAAGGTTCAAGTGGATGTGAAAACTAAAAAAAGTTTAACAAAAACTTTGTCATTGTTCCCGCGAGCGGACGGATACTGGCGGGCTCCGCTATCAATGTTTTTCCAAAATAGCTTATCGCAATAAAAGTATATCTGTGAAGTTATTTAGAGATGGTTATTAGTTTTGACAGCAGGCGCGGGGCTATCGGCGTGACCCGAGCCCCTCCGCCCCTCCGCCCCCCGCCCCGCCCCGCTCGCCCCTCGGTCGAGTGCCGGGGACAAAAAACCAACGCTCACTCGACGACACCAAGCTGCGGGTATCTGCTATCGGGATCAACGAGGCCTTATCGCGCGCTCGTTATTGTTGTACAAACAACTAATTATGTCGGCATCGATGGCTCCCCAACTATTCCATGCTCTTCTTTGTTACACACAGCTTGTGTTTATATCCTGATAAAGCTACAAGAATCATCATATATTTTTTATTGGAATGAAATTTAATATCTTTCAATAAATTAATGCCACACGCCTGAGTTAAATAGATGCTAGTATTGGTATGTAACGTTAGAAGTCTATTCAATAATGTTCGCTAACCTGGCTGCACATTCATGCTTCAGCAAGATAGATAGATAGATAGATACACTTTATTGCACAGATATATTTACAGATATTGGTTTTACAAACATATTCCTGTACAACTTAGGCGGTCTTATTGCTAAAGAGCAATCTCTTAAAAGCAAGATTTTACTAGACTTATGAGATATCTACTAACAGACAGAACGCGATTGATTCTCAATTGTCTTGTTGACAACAGCATTGTGACAGCTATTAATAAATAAGAAGCATATGAAGATTGTATACAAAGCGTGTATACTCGTATTATTCATCGGCGACCGAAATGGTAGCTCGCTCCATTTCCCCGTCGTCGTGATTCACTGGCGGACTTCGTCTCGAGCGCGAACAAAGGGCGTGCTTACGAGCTGCACCGCTGCACCGCTGCACCGCTGCACCGAGAGTGCCGCACTACTACTACACCTACCTACTTAGACCTGAGAATATACTACTGAAATGTTCACGAGAGGACGAAACTGAACACACGTAAATAAGTACGGCACGATAAGACAATCGAATAATTTCATATGACTCATTCATTTCGTTTCCAAAGTTTCCAACTACATCGTTAATATGAGTCAATGTGAAAAAATTTTACTTGGTCAAAAACCAATTGATTTAAAATAGATATTCACCAGGAAAACTGGAATCTTACTACAATTTCACCAAAGCCAATATGATCAATAAGGTAAAAGACTTAAAAAAAGAAGAAGAAGAAACAACAACTTGGGTCAGGAGCCTCTCACTTAGTTACTACTTTGTTTGTGTACATACACTGTATTTACAGTTTAATTAATGTGCTTGTCTATTGTCTATGACCATCAAATATAGGTACGTGCATTTGATACAATATTTTACCATTTTAAAATAACGTTGGGCACTTATCCACTAAGGTATGTGTGTCGGAAGAGTACTTACTGGCTGAGAGGCTGGCGGCGGCGGAGAGCTGCGGCCTCCGGCTGGCGTCGAGTCCCCACACGTCCTGGAAGAGGCGGCCACGGACTCTATTAGCCTACACTCATACATTATTGAGATTTAGAACAAATAAACGTATACAATCACACCTCGTAGGCGTCACTCTAATTGTGAGATAGGATTGGCCCGCGAAATGAAGATATTGGCCGGTACCAACAGCTTATTTATTTATCATACACGAGGAATTACATAGATCTAATCAAAAGTGTAAATAGTTTATGCCAAAAGTCCAAGACTCCAGTTACAGTCATTAATTTCAAAGGTTAATGTTTCTGTAATATTGCAAGAAATAAGAAGGAAAACCAATTAAAAAGCTCCCCCAAATAGTTGGCACGCGTGCCACATATCGAATTGTGGACACGATAGCAAAATAATTGCGGTCATGCATACAGACAGACCCTATAACTTTTACATTTTTTCTCTTGCCTACAATAAGTAGAAAACAAGTTACCTGATGCGTGTAAGAGTTGGCGGCGAGAGCTGGGTTCCCGTAGACCGTGGAGGCGCGTGAGGTGGTGCAGCCGAAGGGCCCGCCGAACCGTGCGCTGAAGGCGGGCAGCGAGCCGCCGTGGCCGCCGCCGGCGGGCTGGTCGCCGCCGCCGCCGCCGCCGCCGCCCCCGCCTCCCGCGTCGCTGGGGTACTCCTCCGACATCACCACGCTGCTGCCCGACCCGCCGTACGTTGGGGATCCACCTGCTGCATCAAGTCAGATGTTACACATTACAATGCGTTGAGAAGTTCGATGCGACTGGCATGGATTCGGAAGAAGGAACTAAGAGCTGAACCAGACACGGTTATAATAAACAAATATTGAAATAAAAACATTTTATTCATGTAGGTTACAAGTTACACTTATGTAAAGTGTTACTTTTAAAACTAAGGCCAAACAACAATAGTTATTGTTTGCCACCGCCATCAATTACCTGTTGTGCCTGATGTAGGTTTAGGAAAACGTGTGTTACAGGCGTTTGGAGCAGATTTCAAGATAATATAAAAACTCAATGACAATGATGAATGAAGACAAATTCAGAACTTTCTAGTGTTAGACCTTTTTCTTTCTCGTCTGATAAAAAATGTGTCCATTTTCCATGTCAAACTAGTATTATGGCCCTTTTGGTAGTAGATAAGTAATTGGCTTCTGAGGTACCTGCGACACCAGGGGTCTCAAATGAGCGATGGCGGATATTCTAAACCTACTCATTGCCCTGATTAGAAATTATTTGCTGATATACATCATTCGAAACGTTATGTTTACCTGTGCTCGGGCTCCAGATCTGTTGCTGTGAGTGGACGGGCAGCTCGGGGTTTCCGAAGTATGGCGAGGAGTTGGGGTACGCGCAGCGAGAATACACCGCGCCTCCGCCGCCTCCGCCATTTCTGTACACAAAAACGACAAAATTAATGCTAGCCGCCAAACCCAAACAAACAAAGCTTATGAACTTTTGCCGAGTTACAATTGATTCTAGATTAGTTTCCAAGTTATATTGTAAGTAGGTATGTTGTACAATGGAAGCATTGTCATTTCATAACATGTCGATGGTGGAGTCGCAACAGCTGCGCAGTACGTGCCCGGCGCCGCGGACGTGGCCGCCGAACCTTATCTCGCGTGCGGCTCCCATTGAGTAATAAGAATGTTCATTTACGTGACATTCGCAATGGAAACGGTAGTTGCGAGCGACATTATCGCAACTCGTTGGGCAAGTCGAGCCGCGAGCCGAAGGTTCATCGACTGGTGTTCTGAGCACCGGCGTAATTTCGAGCCCGCGAGGTGTTGTTAAGTAGAGCGAAGTGAGCGCGGCTAATGGCTCGGAACGTCTCGGAAGTAGGCGCGTTATCGCCGCCCGCTCCGCCCTCGACACGCTTGCATTCATTACGCACGACGCCGACGCTCCTGCGACGGTGCACGCCGCCGCCACACTACCAACACCGATTTGGGAAACTCGTCCGGAAGAGATAAGCACCAATTACACGCGCATTAGCTTACATTTTGTCGCTGCTTCTATATAGCCTGATCCATCCAATGAACTAAATTCTCTCTTAGTTTTGCCCAGTCGTTTAAAACAGGACATGTATCAATTTGAACGGTGAAAGTTAACGATTCAATCCCCTAATTTTAGGGGATTTGCAATATCTAAAATGTTTACAAATATTTATTAGTAGATAAACATTTTAAATATTGCATACGTTTACTGCAACAAATAATTTAGGCTGCTACACAATGTTTAACACATAAAGAGATATCTTCAATTAATTAAAGTCAAATCATTATGCTTCATTCATTATCAATCAATAAAACTAATAAGCCTATTAAGGCGAATCTTCACCGAACAAAGTTGCAAAGTTTTTGTTGTTAACACGTATTGATAATCAATTTTATTGGTAGAATCGTTCCTTTGATATGGTCGTATGTTGGGTACATTCAGAAAAAATCGATTGCAAGAAACTCGAAAGCGCGGTAGTAGCGGGTTATAACACAGCAAGGCTCCGTTAGAAAGTCAAACAATCAATAAGTACGTTTGGTGAACACGGGCCGCGCCCGCATCGCGCGCGAACTACACGGAAACCAAGTTACGGTAATGGCCCGCGCATTACCGGCCGCTGTCGGAGCGTGTCGCGCACGTGCCGCGTGCGGGCCGCGTGCGGGCCGCGGACACCGGCCCGGTACCTTGACAACATTATCCAACCGATGCTGCCACATTTGGACTTGCGAAATTAGAACTTTATTTCCTCCCACCAGAGCTGCTAACATGAACACAAGCTTAATGCAAGTATAACATTGTAGTTGCTGGACGACATCCAATAAGATGGAAAATAATGTAAGACTCAATATTGCGAAGGCAATTCAAAAACGAATGAAACAGATGAATTCAACCCCGCTCAAGTATTTACCTATGACCGAGACTAGAATTACGGGTGAAAATGACTTTTGTAACGTGGCAAAATAGGTCTTCGAATTCATATTACGTCCAAAGCATCTTAATTCTAACAATCCTAACGAAATAAATACCCGCGTTCCTACTGAAATAATTCAACCTCGTTGCTAAGCACCGAAACAATCGATCATGCTTTTGACCATAAACAATTGGCATCAACATTTATTACACAACACAACAGCCGCGCAAAGCGAGCCGCGGCAAGTACCTAGTTATCCTTCTTCATAACTACGATACTTAATATCAGAGTTTTAAACTCTAAGAGGACTTGTTTATTTATATTTTACACTCACCAAGAGAGACCACTATTTCGTTTTGATATTAAAGTTGAAATGCATTTACGTCCCAGAATTATTCTTGGGAGAAATTTTAATATGTAAACATTGAAAAACATTGTTTGCGTCTTAAAAAATAGAAACAAAATTTAACTCTGTATAATATATAAAGCCAATAGAGTGAGGTTATTTGCGCATCATCGGCGTCCCGCACCGGAACGCTAAGAGCCTATACAAATAACTCATTTCAAGACACTTAAGCCGTCACTCAACAATCACAAAAAATAAAGAGTACAAATTTGGAAACGATCCGAGGGCTCTTAAAACGTGTAAAATGGCGCGTTAGAGCGAACGGCCACAAAAAGTGGAGCCTGCGCAAACATTTGCGTCAAACATTGGCGCACCAGCGCCTGCGCCGGCGCTGCGCCCTCGCGCCCACCCCTGCCTGCAGCCGGGCTGCGGTATCAAGGATACTTGTTCAATTGGATACTAGTCCAAAGTGGTCTAGACATAGTACATAATAAGTTTGATACTGCTACTGTAACTCATCTGCTGAGTTTCTTGCCGGCGTCTTCTCGGCAGACATAGCTTCCGAACCGGAACACTTTGCATTGGATTTACGAATAAGATAAAGCAACATTAGAAGATAGGTTTATCCAAGGTTAAGCCAAGGAGGATTCTTGTAATGACATGTAAATAATACTGAAATTGCTAAGATGAAAACAAAATCTATCGGATCAGCTATCATTGTATTCGCGTAGGTAATTATAATATCAGATAAAGCAGACACAAGTAATAAAGACAAGTAAGCCTGATACGTAATGAGGCAAATCTTTCCCATTAACAATGTTAACTGCCAGTCTATCCGCTAGTAAGTTGTAATCAATCCATTCTCTAGTTGTAGATAAGCTTGTTATCGGGTCTCGTAGTTGTAACGAGCGTAGTAAGGAAACTGTAGTGTCCGCTGCGCGCGCGCCGGTGTCTGCGCTGTTTATCGAATTTATTGGCTCCAATCGCGTCTGCGCAAATCACATCTCAAGCCGTTTACGAAATTCAAAATTTAATTCTTGCAATAACAAACCACAAAGTAATGTATTATACTGGATCTAGAAAAATAAATTTTGTAATCGGAGTGATTTGTGCAAATTATATTTTTATGAATAGAAATAAGAAATAGAACGGCGTGATGCGCTATAAAAAAATCAATAACCTGTACGTAATAAACAACATTGAGGCAAATGAATATAAACGAATACAATTTGAGTTGGTACTTAACAGTTCCAGAAAAACATTGTTGGAATCGAAACTAAATAATTAAATGGTCTTTGTTTGCACAATTACAAAAGTTTTATTATGAAAAGAGTTTTGTTTTAAAATTTAATATAAGTTATTTATAACATTTCTTGTTTTTACATCGTTGCCTACCGTATTAGTTTTCCTCAAACCGCACAATGTTTGAGTTTGTTTATTGCAACTAATTAAAACGAGGAAAACTCCATCTGTTGAGCGGGCGCGGCCGCCGGGAGCAGCGCTGTAAACAACGCTTTTAATATTCACTACGAGTATTGTTGCAGTTGTCGCGAGTTATTTGTGGACGCTAATGAACATCCGCTCAGTACCTAAAATGCTTTACTTAACCTCCTATAGGTATTTCAGCACATCACGTTAGTTCGTCTGCCCACGACATAAAGTCCAAAGTAAAATACTCTGTCTCGCTTTTGACTGTACATTACTGGTAATATTTTTAGCAACTACTAGACAATATGAGAAATCTGTTTTGTGTCAAAAAGTGTGTAGGTTGGTATTCCATTGACCATGGCATGAAATTCGTCGAAAACGTACTCTCAATATTGGACCCCGTCTCTCTCGGAGTAACATGTAAACATTATGAGTAAAACTAAGTTGTCATTTTATACACCCTAAAAGTGTAGCATTTATAGAGGGTTTTAACAAAATAAACATAGTTGTGTAATATTGACATGTCCTTTCACGTGAGCGACATAAATATTATAATGACTTTGTTTTGTCCATTATGGCTGCGGTCGACCGAACGCAAAGATGCGGATCTTGGATAGCTAATATGTAACAGCAGCAATGTGTCGACGCAGCGTGGCCTGAGGTGGCGGGCGCACCGCGGCGTCCGGCGGTTCTCACGCGGCCCCCGCCCACGCGCGACACCCGACACGCGCTCCACTACTGGTGCTTGTGCTGTGTACTAACTACGCTATGTAGTGTACGGTGCGCTTCGCAACCAACTGTCGAATGCGTGTCTCAATCCTGCTGCACCAGATCAATCTAATTGTTAAGATGGTTGGCGCCGTGAAACCAATGGTACGAGGTGTTTTCTGTGCCTACGCCTATCTTTACTTTAAAAGTGCCTACACATACACCTGATAAACCGCCTATCCCATGTTATCAAATGATTAGACGTGCAACCTAATCATCGCAGGTTGGTTCGCCAATTTTTGAGGGGAGATAGAAAATTCTACAATATTTACTCTAATTAAAAATTGCATTCTAATGAGCAAGATACATAGGCTAATATCACAAAAAGTCATAAACACTCAAACGTGAACTTACTTAATACAATAAAGATCAATAAAATGTGGCTTAATGCATTCTTCATAAACATACAATTTTAACACCAAAACAGGTAAACTTAGAAGGACCAAGATCCTTAGAAGGGAACCAAACATTATCGACACAGTGTTGGATTAACAAACTTTAATATATACCATTAGGGACTTTAAACTATCCTCGTTTCGACTCGAGACAGGATGAAAAAACGTGTCGTGTGTTTGCGCGGGCTCGAGCTCGTTCGGAGGGCCGCTTGCGTTTCGTCTTAGCACGCTGAATTAAAGCTTGCGCGGATCGCGGCCAGGGCTGTCCAATAAGGGAATCAACAACATTCATGTTCAATCCAACTATTCGATTGCCAAATGTATAAGACATGTATTTTTCGTAATCTTCCTTCTAAATATATTTTTTTAAAATAGGTAGGTACATTGTGTTCAAATTTGCCGCGACGTCACTAATTCGCACATATTGACGAATTTGCAACACACCACCCTCCTCTGAACTTTTATGTATCATCATCAATTTTTAGTTATTTTTTTATTTAAAAATGTGTTTTCGTCGACAGACTACATAATCCACTCCAATTAAATTGAGCAAGTATTCTGAAACGCTTTTGCATATTGCTGCCGTTCTAAATATAGAGATGCCATGCTGCTAAATAAAGGCTCATATTTATAAGCGTTCCAAACGTTCCCATTTTAAATAATGGTTAGTAAAACGTTGACCATAGTTATTATTTTGGACTAATTTTCAGTTTTGTTTTTTATTTATATTGCACTTCAAGATTGACCTCATCCCACTTGATGTTAAGTAGTAATGAGGTCCTAGCTTAAGGGTGACAAGTACAGCATAATAAAGCTGTTACTAGACTTGTCACCCTTACCTTGAAGGTTTGACCCCTGCTACTAACGTAGCACCACCCAGGAGCTTTGGAAACCTTACTCACACGCAGAAACACAACAACACAGAAGTGATTGTTATTTAGCTGCGGTCTTCTATACCTAACCAATCGAGCTGCTCCAGTTTTAGCGATAAATCGCTATGCCCTACCTCTCTTATGTGTTAAGTGTGAAGATTCTTAAGGTGCGGTCAAAAGCACACAGCCCATTCATTTCACATAATATCCGTCTTCCCGTGAATTTTTATCTAATACTAAATGAACATGTCCCTGGCAACCCTCAGGAACGATCGTTGGTTCGATGTTTAGAGTCGCAGTGTGTTTAATAGTTAGCATGCCGTTAGTAGGTTAAGTGTCGCGCACAATGCGCGCAGGAAGTAGGCGCTGCCATTACTCATTCGCAGAACCGCACGCACACAGACGCGCCGCGCCGAGAGCCGCCGGCACACATGCACCGGTCGCAGTTCACTGCTCAAAATATTATTACACTGCACCAAGCAGAAATACAATTTAAAAGAAACCACTGACCAACGCCTAACTCTGGAAAGGAACGCTTGTAGACTAAGTGATCCGAACCCATATTTTTCATTGATGGATAAGCATGATAGATATTTAATAATCTTTTCAATTTCATGTACATAAAAACTAAAAACTTAGGACAAACCTCTTTCTAAAAAAAAGAAAATACGTCACTTTGTTGTACATTTAAATCAAAAACTTTGAATTTGTAGATAAACGACGCTCTCTTAATAATTCAGCCTTCTGTGTATTGGACATTACAGAGTTTCTTGCCGGTATCTTCTTTGTAGCTATGGGTTCCGAACCCAAGGTAGCATTCATTTGGTTTTATGTTTAGTTTCAATCATTTACGAAGCATATAATGTAAAAACTAACTATCTGTTTTTCTCCAACCGACTACGTGTCGTTTAATAACAGTTCCGTACAGCAGTTATCAGTCGTCTGTCGGGCGGTTTTACCTTACGGCTCTTAAAATGTATAACTTTTCGTCACTATAACGGATCGTTTTTTAAATATTTGAACCGGGCATTGATAGAGGATTACATGAATATTACTGACGTAATTCAAAGATTTCAGATTCTGATTCTCCAAGATTGGCGCGGTACAGTTTATTAAACTGTTTGATGTGTTTACGGCTGCCGTGTCCGATAATAATCCGAACTTACAATTGAACTCAATTAGTGTCAATGTCAGGTCGTGTAACGCGAGCGGCGCGGCGCGGCGGGCGAGTGCCGTCTCAGCAGATTCTCGCTGCGTCAGCGCAGCCGCCTCCATTCATGATGTCGCCGGTGACGTCACAGACACACTCAACACACTAGTAGTTGCTCGACGACCATGCTCACGACAGATTGTATCAATCAGCACTATTTTGATACCTATAAATAGGTACCTTTATAGATCATTACGTGATGGCTTTCATTTTGAAACTAGCTGTTGCCTGCGTTATTGAGGGATAAAAAAATATCCTATATGTTGATCTAGTGTTTCTCTCTAGCAACCAAATGACATCCAAACATCTGATTTTAGTCGTTAGTAACCGAAATTCTAGATTAACTTAAAAACATAAGGGTGCAACTGTTGTTTAAACTTAGGTATGTCTCATTCTGGTGATATAAGAATAAAAAAAAAACTCGAAACTTAAACTCTTAAACTCCCTTACTTTTATTTAACCTCATACTATTGCAACATTTGGATAATCAGATTACCAAAATACCAGATTTTTCTGGCGCTATAACTCCAGAACGCACGAACCGATTTCCACGGTTTTGCATTCGTTGGAAAGGTCTCGGACTCTGTGAGGTTTATAGCAAAGAAAATTCAGGAAAATTTTCAACAGAAAAGCGGGAAAATCCTCTAAAGCCAAACGAAGTTCGCCGGGTCCGCTAATAATCTATAAATCTATCTAATCATTTTTACACATTAGACGGTCTTCCTATCATATTGTTCTGGCTAATCTCTGAATCGGCTGGACCAATTTTGAAGGGACTTTCACTAGCAGGTAGCTTATGTAATAAGGTACGGTGCTTATTTTGGTTTATTATTAATTATTAAATTCTTCGTGGACGGATTCGTGGGAAAAGCTAGTTCAAGATATTGAGGTGACGTGCGTGATAAATGAAGAAGATCCAAAGCCTTTTATTAAAGTAAGTCGAACTTATGTAGATTGAAGTGCCTTCCATGTATTTTAATTCCACTTTATTTATTTTTCAACATTCGTTCATTTGGAGCATGTTTTTCAACTAAATTTGTATAAAAGTAACACAAATTCCTTATCTGTACGAATCATTGTAACCTATATACATAATGATTTAATGAAGAAATACTGTTAGTATCTAAAATGGCGTTAAGTATAACGATACTAACGTGATCAACATAAATTCACAGTTAATATTACCTACACACCGTCTAAGATCGTGCTTAAAGGTATTTAAACATTTTGAATTATTGCTGGTAATCGTACTTGGAATTCATCTTTACTAATTACAACAATAATTGAACCCTGAGATAAGTTATAACAACGACAGTTAAAATTGGAAAAATAAATCGACTTTGTATAAACAATGGGTTGTTGTAACAAACAGAGTGGAGAGAGCGAGTACCTACAGGCGGCAATTAAAATTATAATAAATGTAACGGCGTACGAGCCGTACCACATGCACGCCGCACTCGCGCCTCGAGCGTGTTCCAGCTGCAGCGTGTCGTTGCCGCGGCGCCAGGGAATGTAGCCGGTGCCACCAAGCAATACGGACCATATTGACGTGAACCTAGCGTCACATGTGTCTACACCGCGGGTACGAGTAGCGCGGTGCTTGTGCGTCGCACACGCACGCACACACGCGCGCCGCTGATAAGAGCCGAGGACAATTGCGCGCACACAGCGCCGAAAACACCGCCCTATTTACATGACAGCTCAATTTTATTTTACTTAATTGTTTCGTCTGCTATAGTTTCAGCGCTTCTTTTAAGTTTAAATATCCATAATGTTTCCATCAGCTATCCTTCCATTCGTATCAGAATTTCTTTATTTATAAAATTATTACTATAGAATTAGTCAAAATTAAGCTATCTACATAAATAAACTTTAATCACCTAATGAGTTGCTAAGCGCAAAATTCAAAAACGTCCCGACAAATACGGCTAATTTTTTTAATGTGTCGTAGCCACGACTACGGTGACTCAAGTTAAGCTCGTTAGCGTATCGCGTATTACTGTGTGTCCTCAGCCTATAGCAGACACTAAGCACTAGAAGGCTGCAATTAGACATGAATTGTAGGGTTTTCTTGCCTATTTCATTATGTAGGATGTCGTAGAAATGGTATTCAAAAATGTGTCTGGTCTTGGGAATTATTTTTTAGATAGTGCAATTTAGACATATCACCCTTTAAAGTAATAATTATGGAGACTAATAGATACTACAGATAAAATATTAAAGCAGAGCACCGTCAATGCAAAGTAGGCTTTGTAACAAGTATCAATAAACCGAATCATGACACGTGTGAGCAGGTGATCATGACTCTGAAGTGGAAAATTGCAAACCAAATACAATTAAAAATTATTGGTTCAGCGACGTTAATATTAGAAGCACATCGTTAATATAAAGTAGGTAATGTGCAAAAATATCGCTACTGGACAGTGAAAAACAAACAAATCCTTTTCGTAGCTAAATATTGTTATAAGCAACTACAAAAAACTACATTGCTCGAAACCAGAATACTTTTGACCACTATTATGATATTTTCTATCAGGCACGAGGAAAGTTCTTATGGGGACTTATATTGAAAAGAGTACGAAGAAAATACACCACGCACACGCAGTTCCTCATATAAGCTAGGTTAAACACATTTGCTTACAAAAAAAATAAATTACAATGCTAATCACTTCAAAATTAGCAGTATAATTCCATTGTTGTAAGAATTTTCCAGGCATATAATAGAAGTGAGTGAACGAAACGTAGCCCAACCTCTTTTCCGAGTTCTCGAAATGTAAACTGCGAAATAATGTATAAACAGTGGTGCGGTTGCGTAGCGGGCTGCGGTCGGCCGGGAGCCAATTGGCGCGCTAATGGCTCCCCAGCTTTAGATAACAGTTGCGGTAAAGAGTTA
The DNA here is from genome assembly GCA_037074685.1 of Glyphodes pyloalis. Lineage (NCBI taxonomy): Eukaryota > Metazoa > Arthropoda > Insecta > Lepidoptera > Crambidae > Glyphodes > Glyphodes pyloalis. The sequence goes on along the minus strand of JAYKKO010000030.1, from coordinate 143,738 downwards.
GCATCTACGCACCAGGCGCTCGCACCACCTAATGATCGCCCCTCGACTAACGGTATATGTGAAATCACATATTGCCACTGACATGTCTGTTCGCTTGGACATTTTCTTTTGTTAACTTTTGTTTCGTTTTCTCAATTTATGGCAAAACATGGACATACTAATTCGAGTAGCTGAACCTTTGAAATAGTTTAAGTATTGATACATTGCGCAACTATAGTTAATTTATTAATTCAATTTTTTCAATTCCTTTATAACACTTTATATTTTTATTCTTACATTGATGAACAAAAATTCATATCTGGGTGTTAAATTTTTTATAACTTCTGATGCCTCTGTTACGAAAACAACAAAGTTTCTTGCCGGTATCTTTTAAGTATTGATAGCGTGTTCATGGCTTCCGAACCGACTCATCACATGAACATTTTGAAATTGGTTATACGTAGTCACTTTGCACTTAGAAATATGAAATTATATTATCTGGCGACCAGAATTATCTTTTAGCAGTCATTCAAGTATACTTACTACACAGTTAACTTGTGACTGAACATTGTTTTTATATCACATTTAAAGAAATGTAATTATGTATGTTGTATAATTTTTCTTGGGAGGGGAAAATAATAGCTTATTATATTATTCACCTAATGGTAAAAACTATGGCAAAACAGCGCGGAAAAATTGTTTTTAACTCATTTGATAAAAGATTCCGCTTTTCGTACTATCGATTCCGAGCATTTGTACTGATAAATTGGTCTCCTACGAAGAGCCATAAATGATTGCAATTAGATCCAGTTCGATCCGGACAAGATGCAGCAGATAGGTGTGCAGCAACCGGTCGCGACCGCGCGATCACCGATCCTCACACACGTCAGCTAATGCGACGCCTCGTTAACGGGGAACAATGTACTAACACAACAATACACTTTTCGTGTTCATATTAACAAACGTTTTTGATATAACAGTGGGCAGATCATAATCAAATCAATTCATTTTCAAGTTACGTGAGCTACGTTTTAGAGTCAAGTACTGATTGTTTTTAGTGACTGAGAGCGTACGCTGTACGAAACTTCGTGGTATCATAGTCGACCGTGGACGTTGGCATAATTGTTCCCTTTATTCTATACATAAAACATGTAAATAAGTAACAGGATTTATATCTCAAGAATGGCTGGAACGATTGTTATGATCGAATTCGTTCCATGAATTTACCTTAGCTATAGACAGCAGAAAAAAGAAATAAAATAAAAACAGAAATCCACAAAAACCTATTTATGACGGAAATTGAAATCTTTTTGTCGACTTTCTACATGAGCTAAAACTGGCTCGGTTAGCCCTTGTAGCTGTTCAACAACACAGAGCCATGGATTCCAACCCCAGCCAGAACAAACCTTCGCGTGATATCAATATTGGTATTTGTTCTGGATCTTTTAATCATGTTATACTTAAATTGTCCGACCTCCGTTGGTTCTGGTTTCAATAACAAGTGCTTGAGCTACTAACTTAGGGCTCAGGTCAAGGTTTGTGATGTTGTCTGTTATTCTTTAATTAATTCTATCTGCTCTGAAAGAGAACTGGCTGACTTAGTCACATAGATTTACTCATTATAGCGCAACCTTTAGAACCTCCGAGCTAATATTCCGAATAGTGCGTTAATTAGTATTCAGTTCAACTTCTTTACAAAAATCTTCTTGCCGGTATTTTGTTGATAGATATGAGATCAAACTAGTGCTAGTATAACATTTGGTTCGTAAACATACGTTATATGATTCATGAGTATTACTGATGAAATTTTCAAATGCACAAATAATATTTCAAATTACAAAGATGATGTAGTAAGAATGAACAACCTACAAGATGTTAAATCAAAATAAATAAATACTATTTAGGTCTCATCTTTGCCATCCATTAAGAGAAATGAGGTCAAACGTAAGACTACATTAAATAAAGAGTACTCTTTGAAGTAAAGTATTTCTATTGCACAAGCGTTTACCGGGATAAACGAAACGAAATATCTAAATAACTCAATTTCACAAATGAGCCAAACTTAAATAGTGGTTTAGCAAGTATATTAAACACGCATTACACTGTGAGGAGCTGATATCGTAGCGACGGCACGTGACACGACCGCGGATTACTGGGAGTTTTTCCTTCTAGAGTTGACCTTCGCCATTACATAGGTACAAGATTGATGGAAAACGTCACCCCAACATAATGGACCCTTTAACAATCACGTTAAAAAAAAGAAGTTATTGCGTTCACCTAATTGAATACAATTTGACGTAACTGTTTTTGTGGGCAACTTACCTACTCATTCAACATTTGTATGCAATTGTTACAAGGCTACACTTGCTTTAAAATAATTATATATTGGATTTTTTAAAATAAATTACCTATATTTAAAAATTGTAAAGGGTTACGATATAATATCTGTGCTTTATTATTATATATAGTACCTATTAATTTTATCGTAACCCTTTCGAAGTTTTTAAAGTAATCACTATAACTTAGCCTCTTGTCCATGATATGATGATAACCTACTGTCCTTGTGATAAAATGTTTTGTTACAAATTGTGTGGTTCACTGGTTCAATAACGTTACCTGACATTATGTCCACCATTACCGAATCAAACCAAATGTAATAGATAATCCTTATTCATGTACCTAGGTACCACGTACAACTACGAGTCGTCGTTGAACGTAGAGCAAAGCGACTCTACCATGAAATTCTAATCGCTTTTTTATATTATGCGAAATTGTTAATAAACAATTTGTTTTTAATGTACTAATTATATATACCTATTACCTTATTTTTTTTTTAAATGAAGTGGAAATGGCGTAAAGGCCTATTGGTTTTATCTACCAGTCAACTCAAAATATTGAGCAGTTTTTTTTAATGTTACAAATAAAAAATCAGAGATCAGTTGTATTAAGAAGTATTTGTTTTTGCCTCTTAGTTTGTCTCATTGCGAGTTTGAACTATTGGTGTTTATCACTCAAGTTTGTCAGCCACACTTGTAGTTTTCTACTGAACCTTAAAAAATATGACATTTCTTGCGGTGCCCAAATAAAATGCCCACAGTGTACTAAAAATAAAAAAATAGTTATAAAATGTTTTCGTGTAAATAAAACGTAAAAGGTGTGCAGTATGTAGTATGGCAGGAGGGTACTCACGTGTCGATGTGGTGGTGGTGGTCGTGCGTGTAGGGCGGCGGCGGCGGCGGTGGCGCGTACGGCTCGTAGTGGACGCCGCGGTACTCGTCGCGCTGCTCCGGCGACGGGCTCAGGTCGGGGCTGCGGCCGCGCAGGTACACGCCGTCGGTGGAGCCGCCGCTGCCGCTGCCGCCCGCCGGCGCCGGCGCCGCCTTGAACAGCGCCTCGTCCAGGTGCGTGCTGTATGCGTGCATGTCGCGCGCGTGTGCCGCCGCCGGCCGCAGCTCCTGGTAGCTGCGCGAGTGGGACGGCGACAGGCTGCCGGGGTGGGCGTAGCCGAACGGCGGCAGGGGGGGCGGGCTCTCCGCCTCGCCGCCACCGCCCTCCGCGCCGCACTCCGCCTCGCCCTCTGCGCACACACAACCACAGCTCAGACTACGGACGATGACGCGATACGATAGCTGGCGGCGGGAGCGCCGGCTCCGATTGGCGCGCGCTTCCCTGTCCGCGCGCGCGCGCTCCTCTTATTGTTACGACCAAGATTGATGCGCCCGCGCACCGACCGCTTACTGTTTTACGACACGCTATTCAATACTCGTAGTCACATACTCTGGTCACATCTAGGTTGTGATTGCAAAAAACTAGATAAATTACTCGAAACCGCAAAATGATAGGGTTTAAATGCTTGCTTATAATTGTGGGAAAATTATTGTTAATCGACAGCCTAATGATATTTACCCATTAGTTAATATATAAACAAACTCTTAATGGGGAACTACTTCATTGTTAGGAACATCATTAAACCCCTAATTTCAATCTAATTAGGTCAGCAAACTTAAAACAATGTTGTTGCATTGAATAAAAAGGTACCTATTTAAAACCTAACCATAATTATAACCATATTTACGAATGGGTTCATTTTATTGTAATTTATATACTAGGCCCAATTTTTCAATTTTCATATAAGAAAGAGTTGAATATATTACAACATGACTTATTTTAAATGTTATCATTTTACGAGTATTCCGTAACAAAATTACGTCATCATGTTCTTAATTCAAACAGCTTGCTTTATCAGCTTGTTCATTTTTATCTGACGATTGAAATAATAGTCCTTGGTCAAGTAAGTACGTATAGGTACATTACTTAAAGTCTAATTGTTATATTTTACGAATCACCTTCTGGGTACGTTGAATTTGTGGAAAACGTTGCTGGTTCTGCGTTGTAAACTGCCTAAATATTTTATAGTTATTGCTCGTGTTGCCATTTTTATTATTACATTGTTCTTCGTAGGTCCATATAACTCCTATGGAATCAATAAACACCAATATAACTGTTCGGATAAACGCTGTAATATCTACTGTATAACAATGAACTACATTGATTGAAACATTGTTTCATAATATTTGTACACTCCTATGCATTATTATTAATCTATTAAACTGAGTAAACTGCACAGAGTGTGTTACCGGAACTCGCAACAAAAGCATGCAATCAATTAAAAAGTAATCGGTAAACATATAGAGGCAACTCTTGTTTAAAATCCTTGTGATGTTATTTTTATGTTGTACGAATGCTTATTGGGTAAGTAGTACCATTTTTTTCTGATTTCAGTGTAACATAAACGCAACAAATCTTCATAACGTGCGGTAGTGTAGTCACGTAGGTAGGTACAAACAAGTACCTAATAACCAAGGTTTTTTATTGTACAGCTACTTGCTATTTATAGTATAAATATTAATTCATTAATCAGTTCTGAACTATTTAAATACAAAGTTAAAGTATTACTCATTTAATGGGTCGGTAAAGTATCCATAATAATAAAATAACATTATAACTACAGAATTGAATAATCATGAAAGCCTGCTAGATTTTATTATTATAATTTTTGTTTTAGCTTTATGTAAATACTTAGTGATTTATTATTATTGGAAAGTATGGGTCCGAGTGATCTCGATTTAGTCTTAACTAAGTTCACACTATATATAGTTTAATTTCCATTTCTAACAAAATAGGGACAGAGAGATCTCTAAATTTTATTTAAGGATTAATAAAACATTTAGTAAAAGTTTCAAGTGGCTCTTAGGCAAGTTACAAGATTTGAGTTCGTATTAACTATTACCGTCCGTTAAATGATTGTCAAATAAATTTATATCTTTAAAACTGCGAACTGCTAAACTGCCAGGAACGGTTAAAATGAAATTGATGCAATTTACGCTTAGTTTAAGCTTGTAAGACAGTCACTGAATCAGATAATTCCAGACATTTTTCGTTATTAGTATTTGTCCTAAGTAATATGTGTTTTAGTTTAGAAGACAAGCACTGGTAATATTTAAAATAAACTGCTTACATATTTACGACATAATAATAAAATATGACATATCGACACTAACAAATGGTTCACTCGGTCGTTAAGTAACTAGGTAGAAAATTAACCTTGAAGTTCGGCACACAGTTACACAGTCAATGGATAATGATTTGATCAATATTCTGATACCACTGGTTACAAAATAAAAAAATTATAAACATGAAATTTAAAGTTCACGTTTGTCTACAGAGCTTTTAAAGTTTCAGTCGAATGATATGAAATCGGCAATGTTTACCTATTCTACATCTAGCTAACTGGCCTCTAATTTCAATGTGCACTACAAGCAAGAGCACATCCGAGTTCAGGTGCATCAGCAAATAGCTAAACAGTGGACAAACTCACGTTTCATGTACAAGTTGTGTACTTCGGAGATGAAGGCTTCCAGTTCGAAGTTCTCGGGCTTGTGCCAGGCGTTGGGCCAGGCGTCGTGCAACATCGCGCGGTCACTGATCACTGGCTGCCGGGCGGACGTGCGCGCGCGCCGCGAGTGCTGTCGAGACTGCGCGCTCAGCGCGGCGCGCGCGCAGCCCTCCTCCGCCCTGGGCCCAAAGCTCCATTCTATTGTCCCTTCGCGCATGTCGGGAACTGGGAGGACCCATTTCAACATTGTTATGTTTGGATAATAGCTACATGAGTTCGGTCGGATGCACATTTTATACAAGTTCATAGACGATGCGTTATGTTTTTATTTCCGTTCAACGGTTCTTGTTTCGCTTAAATGTTGAATTTGACAGTATTTTATATTTCATGCAAACCAACTCTTATAGAATTTCTAACATATTTAGTTCATGAACACAGATAGGTATAAGGTATTCAATAAATAACAATGTTATTTTAATAGCATATACTTACTGGATCGATAAGTTCTTCTATTTAAGGGACAGGACCAGAACTGTTAAATACCTATGCGTGCGAAACATTATAGTAAGACTGGGGTCTCATCAATCAAAATATTCGTAGCCTTGGCTTTGGGATATCTTGTCATAGAAGGCTTGAGTTGTTAGATACTAATTTGAGGCTTCACCTTCAGTAAATAAGTATTGATTACACAAGGCCGACCGTTATCGGGCAGATTGCAGGAGTCGCCTAGTAGTTATAAGTGCGGCGCGGCAGACGGAGCGTCTGACCAGCTGATCGCGCTATCGCGGCAGATAAGCAGCTCGCACGTGCGCGGCGCGGCTCCGTCGCGAGACCTGCCGCGAGACCTGCCGCGCGACCTGCCGCGCGTCCTGCAGCGCGACCTGCCGCCAGCCTCTTGCTCCTGTGGCACCATGGACTTCTATGCTATGCTATACTGGCATCTAAGACCACATTAAGGCCTTACACGGCTGCAGTAAATAAATTCTGAATAGAGATAGGCATTTTGATTGATTTTTCTTGCCGCTTCATCATTTTGGCTGTACAGTCATGGGCATACAATTTATGTATTTATTTAAATTATTATATTAAATATTATAATAATACACATTATTATTATGTAGCAGTATGATGTACCAGTCAACCCATCATAATTGAGCGAAATATATAGGTACTAGCGGTGCATGAAGTATTAATATACACATTTAACAGACCATGGTTTTATTAAAGTACATTTTATTGTAAATATTCTAAATGTACATTTATACTATATGTAGTAATACCTACGATAAGAAGTTACTCAAACTTTAAAAAAAAAGTATACCTAGGTTTCGCCTATGATCCATGTACACGGAATTTCAGTTATGTTCATCTACATAGTTTATTATTTAGCAGTTGTTTATTGTCATAAAATATTACATTGAATTATACCTATGTCCTATACCTAATCGGATATTGCTAGCGTTACATCTGTGGAGACTTAAATTAATCCTTATATTTTAGCATGAAAATGTGTTGTTGTATCTTAGCAAAAGAAATAAATCTGTTTATGCATACATGTAGTACATTTTAGTATGCATGTAGGCACGTATGCCGTTTGAAATGGTTAAATGATTTGAGGGTTCTTGTCAGTAGTTTGTTTATTATTTTCCCACTAACAGTATTTATCAGCTTTGGAACAAAAACGATCTCGTTAAGTTTTTACCCAGCAAAACAGATAACTAAGAAAGCAATAAATCCTTTGAATGCTAAAGGAGTTGTCAACAAGCGTACAGATCTTATTACAATATTTCCATGAATCGTTTTCTTACAACATTCATAAAAATGTCCTCGCTAGTCTGGTGTGCTCACAAATCACGAGTATCGCGCTTTCTCCCGGGAACCAATAAATTGTATCGCATTAGCTGTAAGTGCGTCCGCGGGCGCGCCTCCTCCGTTCCGGGTAGTTGCGGCCAAAAAACCAGCCGCGTGTTGTGACAGCGGCGCCCCGCGGCGCGCCCGGCCAGCGCTAATCCCGCACAACATAAACAAATCGTTACACGAGCGACGAGCCTTCATTCATCTTGATTTACGGCTTCACCACCATGGTTAGCGTTTTTACATATGCACCTACTCGCGCGCCTGCAGCCTCTTGTTTATTTTTGCAAGCCCTTTGTTTTACACTCCGTTATCCGCATCGTAACACATTTTCTAATTAACATAGTGGTACGCAACATTTGAGTGTAGACCTACATGACTATTTTCTTTGCACTAGTTTAGTTTTTAATTAATTTGAATAAAAGAAGGTCAATTAGCACAATGCGCAGTTTGTTCGGTATCCATTATGAGCGTGTTTATTAGAAAAATACCTGTTTTTTGCATTTACTAGACATCCTTATTTGGAACTCGTTTTTAATTAGTAGCACATACCTATGTTTAATTTTATGTAAATTATTTCATAGTTCTTGTAGCAAGTAACTTTGTAGTAAATATTGAATTAGTTTGTCTGAATATGCCTTTGCAGAAACTAGAATAATTCTCAATTCAAGTTTTTAGAAAAACAATACCTTTTTAATATATTTGTTTTCTTACATCTACTAATGTCAGTGCATAATAAAATGTTGATCTCTTAACATTCACACACCCGACAAGAACTTATTGAACTTGTTTTAATAAGTTATTTGTACTCCCGGCCACACTAAACGCGTTGTGTGTCATGTCATACACAAAAGAGTTCTTTCGTCGTTATTCCCATAACCGGCTTAAGCGAGTTTCGCGTACTTTGGGAGGTCCTTTGTCTAAGCTGCGCGCTAATGACGAGTTCGCGGAACCCGCCCGTGGGAGCTGCCTGCGCGCGCGCACCCCTTCACCTTTCTATTTTCTAGAATCATATGTATTATACCTTTTTAATTCTTAATCTTTAATCACCTATAGCTTTCTGGGAAGTTTTTTTAATACCCTTGATTTAGGCTCATTTGATGACATGGGACTAAGAGTAACACTACCTCGTGTAATCAATGGCAAATGTATCACTGTGCCTATTTAATGAGTAAGGTAAAAATAATAATGTATGATTTCTCTTATTTTTTTAGGGTTCCGTACCTCAAAAAGAAAAAACGGAACCCTTATAGGATCACTTTGTTGTCCGTCTGTCCGTCCGTCTGTCAAGACCCTTTTTCTCAGGAACGCGTGGAGGTATGAAGCTGAAATTTATATCAATTACTCAGGTCTACTGTCCCTTGAAGCTGTGAAAAAATCAAACTTCTAAGCCAGCGCAATCAAAAGATACAGCCGTTTATGCCGCAAATTTTCGACACTGGCAAGGGAATCAAAACCTACAGGGTGCTTCCCGTGAACTCAGAATCTTGAAATTTGGTACGAAGCAACGTCTTATAGCATAGATAAAGGAAAAATTACGAAAACCATAAATTTTTAGTTACATCACATAATATATATTTTTTTAATAATTTTAAACTTACTACCCATTTCCTCATAAACGCGTAGAGGTATTAAATTGAAATTCATACCAAATACTCAGGTCTATAATACCTTTAAGCTGTAACAAAATCAAACTTCTATGTCAACGCAATCAAAAGAAACAGCAATTTAAGCTGCATATTTTGAAACTCGCAAGTACTCGCAAGGGAATCAAAACCTAAAGGGCACTTCCAGTCGACCTAGAATCTTGAAATTTGGCACGAAGCAACGTTTTATAGCACACATAAAGGAAAAATTCCGAAAACCTTAAATTTTTAGTTACATTACAAAATATTTATGCTCCTCCATCTTTCCCCATTGTAATGTTATGAATTTCATTTTGCAATAAAAATACCATAGTTATGACACGATTGTCGTAATGAACGAACTTTGTAAACCTTGCAGATTTGTACGGAACCCTCGGTGCGCGAGTCCGACTCGCACTTGGCCGGTTTTTAACTTTGACAATAGTTTTCAGTGTCAATCACAAATAAATAAAAATTGGTACCTACACATTATCCATATAACGAATGTGTGCCATTAGAAGTCTTCTTGTCACAACATAATATCGTCATTATTGTAATAGTAATGGCGCAAGTATTGCGCAATTGTTTTAAGATGGCCAAGCGCTCCGGATCACCTACATCTACTCGTACATATATCTTCTTGAACAATCAAAGTTTAATAATAATACAATATAACAAAATATTACTGATAACCTCAGTTTCTTCTTACACTCAGACCAGAGAAGGAAGCAGAGCATTGCCATGATAATCGTTTTAAACAAGGGTACATTTTTCGGTCTATACGTAGGCAAAATACGTTTCAGTTTAAATTCCTTAATTAGGCCTCCTCTGTATGAAAACTCTAAGCACCCAAAAAATCTGTTTTTCAGATGTTTTCTAAAGCTTGTTGTATTAGCTGATTTGTGTTTTAATCTAAGTATAGGTAGGTATTTGAACAGGGAATTCTAAAAAGACACTTACCCAGAATTCTGTATTTTCTGGAGTTTTCATCTGGGAATTTTAATATAGACCTTCTCAACAAGACAGATACAAAAACCAAACGCTACAGAAATCTCTTACACGAATCTGGATACCGAGTTCTGAATTGTATAGCTAAAAAACATAGCACGAGAGAAACATCAACATCTAATAGTTTAATTGACCACGTCTTAACTAATATCCCAGATATCAATATACACCTTGCCACAGTTGATTCAAGTCTGTCAGATCATAAGCAAATCTATATGGAAATTAAAAAAAGTCGACCCCCAAAACTGAAAAAGAGACAGTATTTAGCAACAGATTTTAAAAAACTACATGATTGTATACAGAGTGAAAATATAGATTTGAACAATTACAATGATCTAGAGAATCAAATACTATCTTCAATCGCAAAGTGTCAACAATCCAAAACTAAAACTGAAAATCTGCCACAGCAAGACTGGATTAATAAAGAAATTATTGAAGAAATAAACCGAAGAAATATGCTTTGGAGTGAACTAAAGACGGAACCAACGAACTCCCTTAAACTAGAAGAATTCAAAATCTTGCGCAATAAGGTACGGAACAATATTAAAAAAACTAAAGAAAAATTCTTCCTTGATAAGTTTAAGGGCATGAGCACGAAACCGAAAAAAATGTGGTCTTTGATCAATGCTTTGTCCAATAATAGACCAAGGAACGATCGTGGTCCTCCGAAATTAAAGACAAATACTGGTTTTACCACCGATCCCAAAAAGATATAATAATAATAATAATAATTTCTTTAATTCAGACCATAGTCCATTTTGTTAGTGACAATATTTCCTTAACCTATGTTATTACAAATGACATTACAAAAATTACATAGAATATAATTAAATAAAATTGAATTGAATATCTCATTTTTATATTTTAACAGTTTAATAAAAAAAAATAAATTAATAAATTAAATTAAATTAAGTATGTCAAAAGACAGTCACTGCCATGCAATCCCGTTAGAAATTGCACAACAGTGAGTGACATACGGGCAGTCCAGCCTATTGGCGATCATGCTGAGGATGCTATTGGTGCTGCCCCGGACTCTGCGCACCAGGGATGCGCATCTCTTGCGCATTATGGCATAAAAGCCATCTACCCGAAATTCTGCGAACATCTCTGAAGCACTACAAAATCGCGGCAACCTCATCAGCACTCTAAAAGCGTTATTGAATTGGACTCGAAGGGCGCTATAAGACTTTTTACTGTAGTTGGCCCACAAGCTACTCGTGTAAAATGATGTGCAGTAAGATCTAAAGAGTGTGATCTTAACTGCCCCCGAACATCGTGCGAATCTGCGAATCAGCATATTTGCCCTCACCGACAGCGCCCTTCGTTCCCTCTCAACATCATCATCATCCCTGAGGTCAGAGGTCAGTAGGTGTCCCAAGTACTTAAATTTATCTACAGTTCGCAGTGGTTTGTCGGCAAGCATTACTTGGGGAAACTTAGCTGTAATCCTGCCCCCACCTACAAAAACCATGAGTTCGCTTTTTGTCGCATTATATTTTAGTCCGTGTCGCTCGGCATAGTCTTCACAGATAGCGACAAGCTTTCTAAGGCCACATATAGATGCACTCAAAAGCACCATGTCATCAGCGTAGCTTATGTTATTCATGTTAATTCCATCAATGTGGCATCCAAGACGGGTGCTGCTGAGGGCCACAATGAGATCGTTAACATAAAAGTTAAACAAGGTAGGCGAGGACAACCCTCCCTGTCTCACTCCACACTCCAGCCTGTATGATCGTGAAAGAGCATCCGCCCATCGAACACCATTGACCTGGTTCCCATACCAGTATTTGCAGATATTTATGAGCTCCAATGGAAACTGGGCTTTTCTCATCTTCTCCCACAAAACATCGTAGCAAACCAGGTCAAAGGCCCTCGAAAGATCAAGAAAGCATGCGTGGACAGGAGTTTTACGTTTAAGGTAGTATTTCACAGCATGCTTAACAGACAATACAGCACTCTCAGTAGAAAGTTCCGCTCGAAAGCCAAATTGATTATCATGTAATTGTATGTACTGATTAAGTCGAGTGTTAAGCATGCTGTCAAACACCTTCGAGACAACTGTAGCTAAAGAAATCGGCCTGTAATTATCTTTGTTTGAGAGATCAGCAGTCTTATTTTTAATTATGGGTATTACTATTGTTTTAATCATCTCTTTAGGTAAATAAGAATGACTAAGACAGAAATTGAAGAGCATGGCCAAAATTCTCGGCAAGTGCGGTCCGGCATGCTGCAGATGCTCAATACTCAAGCTGTCATGCCCAGGAGATTTGCCTCTGGTCATATTTCGTATAATTGTCTCAATTTCCTTAGCATTGCATTGGATCCCCAATTTTCTGCCCGCTTCAACACTGAGCGCTGATCGCGATGGCCCAAGTGGTGACTTAACCGCAAAGTGTTCCCTGAACAACTCGGCAATATCCCCAGGCCCGCTCATACCGTCCACACTCACAGGAATGGCTGGCTTGGTATTCAATTTGTTAGTAGCTTTCCAGAAGGAACGGAAATCATTTTTGAAATGATGTGAGGCCAGATTATCCATTTTTATTTGTTCTTCGTGGTTTTGACACCACTTTAGACGCTTTTTAAAGATTTTTCTAGATGTACACATTTCATTGTAAATGGTACCAAAATTAGGTTTACCATGTAAAGAATATGTGAAATAGATATGTGAAATATTTAATAATTTCTTTTCGTCGATAGGTCCTGAGCTAGCCGAAAGGATACCATCAAAATTTCACCAGAGTTCTAGTTACTCGGTACCAGGCTGTATTCCTAATAAAACTCTCAATTCATTCACGCCTTGCACAATAAAGGAAGTCTTACAGATAATAAATAGTCTTGATGTGAATTCTAGCGCTGGAATCGATGGCATCAGTACGAAACATATCAAATGTATCGGAAAGCATATGGCTCCACAATTTAGCGGCTGTTTTAATTCCCTATTAGCTGAGGGCACTTTTCCCGATTCCCTTAAATTAGCAAAGGTGTGTCCAATTCATAAATCTGGTCCTACAAATGACCCGAATAATTACCGACCAATATCAGTACTGCCAGTTGTATCGAAAGTACTCGAGAAAATAATTGTCTCTCGATTAAATGAGTACTTCTCTTCTATTAACTTTATTGCTGATTGTCAATACGGCTTTAGAGCTCAATCCAACACGTTAGCTGCTACCCTTGACTTAATAACTGAAATAAAAACCAATATAGACAATAAGCGAATTGTTGTAGGAGTGTTTATTGATTTGCAGAAAGCATTCGATACGGTGAGCCATAAACTGTTGCTGGATAAACTTCAGAGCATTGGTGTAGTTGATGTAGCATATAAAATGATCAAGTCTTACCTAAGTAACAGGTATCAAATCACAAAAATTAATGACATAAAAAGTACCAAAAAGAATATCGAATGCGGAGTTCCACAAGGCTCGATCCTCGGGCCACTGCTGTTTCTAGCTTACATCAACAATATATCAGAATGTAAATTACACGGAAAACTAACTCTATACGCAGACGACACGTGTTTATTCTATAGCGGCAGTTCTATAGACGAAATAATGAATAATGCACAGGACGACTTAAACACTATTTTTAATTGGTTCCAATATAATCTATTGACAATTAATATTTCGAAAACATGTTACTGCATTTTTAAACCTAAAAATAAAATCATTCCGAATCATAGACAAATTGTAATTAATGGGGAAATTATTACAGAAAAAAAGGAGGAAAAATATCTCGGATTGAGGATTGACAACTCATTGGTTTGGACATCACACATTGACTACGTTAAGTCAAAGCTTTCCTCATTTCTTGGAGGTATACGACATAACGTAGGTTGTTTCCCTCGTAAAGTTAAAATGATGTTATATAATTCATTTGTTAAGTCCCATCTCAACTATCTGATTGAAATATGGGGGTCTGCATCGAAATCAAAACTAAAAGGAATACAAATTATACAAAATAAAATTATTAAAGTTTTATTTAAATACAATTTTCGAACAAATACAGAACAAGTATATAAAGAAACTAAACTGATGAATGTTAATCAACTTTATATATTCCAAACCTTAATATTGATTTATAAAATAATGCACCATAAAATTCATACTAAAACTCAACTTATTATTAATAATGAAACACCAAAATATAGTCAAAGAAGACCTCAAAAGTTCTTCCTTTTACCTAAGTCAAGAACAACATACGGCCAGAAAGTAATAACCTATGAGGGAGCGCGACTGTTCAATGGACTGTCGGACACCATAAAAAACTCAGAAAATCTAAATATCTTTAAAACCAGACTCAAAAACTACATCTTGCATGGTTCGGCTCTCCAGTGACGTACTGTATTTTTCATAATAATGTAATTTCAACCAAAGGCATGCATTAATATATATTTAATAATAAATTGGTGTTATTGATAAAATAATAATAATTTGTAATTGGTATGGAAACAGATTATAATATAATATATTATTTAAATATAATTCATTTAGTTTAATTGTTAAGTTATTAAATTTAAAATTGTACTTGGGAAAATGTAAAATGTATAACATGGATAGTGCATTTATGAAATGTATTTCTAAATTTAAATTAAATTATAAGTCTAAAATTTGCATGTTACATCCTTATGCGGGAACAGCCTAAGCTCGGTACGGCCGGCCAGCGGCTCCTACGCAGCGCCAGTCAGTCGGTCGCTCGCGGACTTCATATATAGCCGATCATACGCGCGCGTTGTTTATGTTATTATACTATAAGTAAAGTAAATAGTTATATAACCTAAACACTATTCTAAGATGTAAGCTCTTGTATGCACTGCGTAAGTACACCGAAGTTTTGGACTGTTCCCAACTTAACATTTGCCCTACCGGACAAATTATATGTATCTACCCACTTCTTGTAAATTTCTCATGTAAGTGACTGTATGGTTTTTAATGAGAAAATAAATGTTCTTTAAACCTGAATGCTTAAAGTTAAATTTATTGAAATCAGGTAAAAGAGTTATATGTATGTTTTAAAGTCCAAATGGTATTTCAGGACAAGTGGCGGCTGGGTGGCGAGGCAGACGCCTGCGCGTACCTACCATAGGCCGTGGGAAGCGCTAATCACTAGACAATGGCGCGCATTGTTCTTATTCTCCTAGGAAGCCTTCTGCGGAGCCGGGTGAAAGGGTAGCGGTAGCTCTGAACCGGCCTGTTTCGCGAAAACACCTTTCAACTAAATGTTATTTCTATTAATGGACATTTTGGCTTTAGTTAAGAATAAAATGAATAACTGTACGAAATTAGGTTTACTCATGTCCTTTGTGTGAATAATTTTCGCGTTATTGTTCGCTTACTTGCCTGTTATTCAAAAGAGGAACGAATTTTTTTTAAAGTTTTTTTTGTGTGTCTTGTGAAGTTTTCTACAATTTACATCAACGAGTTCAAACAACTAAGCTGTTTACATTGTTCACAAATTCGGGAGTACTGAAGCTAAAACAATGTTTAATTTCACATATAATTGAAGATGGTAAATGGTTGCTTTAAAACTTAGATATTACTGCGTATTTAGTTACAAAAACAATCGAATTGCTTTCAAGCTACTTTTACTTTAAAAACAATATATTTGTTAGGCAACCAAGGAATTTTCAGATTTCAATCCTTACTTGTAATGTTTACCAGATACTAACATTTTCGGTGGACCAATCTTCGGTAAACATGTTATTTAGCAATCTTGATATGCGTTTGTTATAAGACACAGGTAGAAAACATATCAAGATGGTGTTGTCATAATCGGTTTTCCAGGTAATTTCGGTTCTAATAGCGATTCACATTAAAGTTTACCTACTACTACATTAGTCATCTAACGCTGTTCATCAGTACGCAATGTTTGTAGGAATTATTTTAACCACGCCGTTTGAAATGTAGGTCTAGGTATATTAACCGAATTAGGTAGAAACAATATGGACGTTATATAATTGTCAAAGGATATAATATTAAGAGAGGTAGAGCATAGCGATTTATCGCTCGAACTGGAGCAGCCCGGCTGGTGAAATACCTCCACCTTACAAAATAATGCAGCCAAATAACAATAATTTCTGTATTGTTGTGTTTCTGCGTGTGAGTAAGGTTTCCAGAGCTCTTGGGGGGTGCTACATTAGTAGCAGAGGTCAAGCTTTCAAGGTAAGGACGACACGTCCAGTAACAGATTTATTATACTGTACTGGTCGCCCTTAAGTTAGGACCTCATTACCACTTAACATCAGGTGGGATGAGGTCAATCTTGAAAGTGCAATATAAAAAAAAATTGTCTACCCGACCGCAGGTTGAATGACAAAGTTCGCATATAGTGGGGATAAAACCGCATACATTTTGTGTCTATGGCTTCTATAACTGTGTTCAAAGTCAATTGACTGGTTGACGTCTATTAGAAGTTATTTAATTCCGTGTGTTCTTGCTCAATCAAATTAAGAAGTACGAAGCAGAACCTGGTTTCTACGATCAAAAGCACGCCAGACTTTGACACTGGACTTTACGCCCGTACGTACAAAATTTTAGTTTTTGTACTAAAATAAACAATAATTTCTTCACTAATCGCCACCGTTGTTTCGTTCCAGAATAGATTTTTGACAAAACACCGAGTCGCAAGTAGGGCGATGACACGTCGAACGAAACATTCCACGTCTGTCATAGTTCAGACAAAAGGTTGAACAATACTTGGAATGCTCACGTTATCGTAATCCCATTTGGCGACTAGTTCCCGGCGAGTACGTCATTGTGCAAATCCTCGGCTACCTGCCGCGAGCCAGTCATCCTCACTTTGTTCCACCGGGCTGTCCGCCCATCAGCAGGGCTGGCATCGACCGAATGGATGTAAAACATGCTTATTTAAAAAAAAAGTCACACGTGACTTCATTAAAATTTGAAATAATATGATAGTCGATGAATTCAGTAAATGGAGAATTTTACACACGTTTCATCGTTTATATGGATTCTCAGTTTAAATAAAAAACCTCCTTTACTATATTTATAGATAAGGATGTGTTGTTTTCTTTGTTCTTCTTTTACATCGCAACGGTGCAATTGTATGCAAGTTTTTGTTTATAATGGTAAACGAGACTTTTAACCAAGTTAAACTTTCTTATTGTCACAGGACGATCCTTTACTTCGTTTCTAGTCCTCGTTTAAATCACATACTAAACGTGACAATGTGGTCCTTGACTTTGAAATGGATCAAAAGATTGATTTTGACTTTAATATGATACATCATAATAGTACCTACTATCAGTATAATCCATATTTCCACATATATCTACATATTGCCTTAACCTTATTTCCTCATCTCGTTTACTAAGAGCCAAAAGAACCAGAACATGACTCATCCATCCTACTGTTTGTTTTAAATAAAACATTCAAATCTCAAGTAAGTGGTTTAACCATACTTTGTGGAAACTACCTACCTTGATTTTCATGCCTAATGTACTAAATTTCTTAAAGATGCAGGTTCAGTTACATTAATTAATAAATAAATAATCAGATTCGGCTGATGCCGGTCAGGTGCGAACCCTAGCGAGCTGCGCGCGCGCCCTGCGCCCTGCGTTGACTCATGAACCCGCGCGCAGATAAGTGCAAGTGCCTCGCTGCTGACGACGGCAGATAACACCACTTCCGGACACCTCCTCCGCAGGCAGACAACCAACACGGACTTACTACCGAGAATGTGGAAATAGAAAATCATTGGCGGGATTCTTACAGATACCACTTATCTGACTGAAACAAGCCCACTCCTTACCTCTCCCTTTGAAGCTAGGAAACCTAACATCCTCTAGATTCGCGATTGTCCACGAGTCACAATCAAGTAGTTCATATCTGAGGGTGTGGCCCAGTGGCAGTAAATGAACCTCGATATCGTTTCGATAAGTTCAATTGTACGCGGTTGCTATTTCAAGATTACGTGAGTTTTTTTTAATAAAGCGTAAATTTGGCACCAAAAAGTGATTATAATTTATTATTGGGCGCAACTTTTGTGTTCCAGTAGACATATCTCAAAACGCGACTTGATTACATTTTTCAAATCAAAAATGTATTGATTGAAAATACGAGTAATATAAATAGATTCATAAGTCAAACAATCATCGTAGAATTTTAATGAATCATGTTTTAAAAGGAAGTCTAATTTAAAATTAAACAATATGAGTACATTGTACAGAACACATTGTTGGACCACAAAACCTATTATTACACAACAAAAAAATATAGTGATACATTTATGTTCACAACAGTTGACCAAGATATTTATTACGGATATTAATCTGAATCCTTACCATTACTGCTTACTAGCCGGACATGGTAATATATTGAGTAATTTAAAAATAACTACAATATCATAAGACCTACATATAAATTAATATTATTTGTAAAAAGACCGTGTTTGTAACATTTAACCTTGAATATCTTATAATGCGACCCAGGACTTCACGAGACTTTTAGAACCCGATACAAAAGCTATACGCAAAAATTGTCTCACATTCGGAGGTTGACCGTTATTGAACGGCTTAGTTGACTGGAATCTAATGATCACTTGAGTACTTCTTATTGACGAAATTGGAAACAGTATTTTACATATTTTTTTAACGGCTCGGGGTTCATGATTTGTTTTCATGATGCTAGGCTAGCGGAAGTGGAGACATTTCATAATTTTTAAAGGTTATTCTTTTTTTCCATAGTACAAGACCTACAGTTACTTAAATTCAACTTGTGGTTTGATACGTTTTTTCTATATTAGCGGCTTCGCCCTGCAAGGCATTTAAAAATAAGTTTATATTTCATTCAGATCTCTTACTTTAATATTTCGTTACCTCGTCTGTGCCAGTGACGTCGAAATCTCATAAGGTGCCGCCTATCCTCAATCGAAGTACATAATTATTTGCATGGACCCACCCCTTAAGTGAACCGTTTACCGTAACAAGCATAAAATAATTAATGACAAATGTCGAGTAAAATACCTGTTGGACTATTTGCATTGCATTTTTCCCATACCTTCCCTTAAACCTTTCTAGGAGGGCTATTGAAATGTTCATTATCATAATTGGATAAATAGTTTATGGGTTTTCGAGCTAAAAGATTAAAAAAAGCATATTTCATTTTACTAACGGCTTTATAAAGTTTGTAAGTTTGTTATCACAATAACTTCTGAAAGGATTTTAAAATTTGTTTCACTAGCAAAAATATGTATTTTTTTACTGACTTGCCTATTGAGCTAGTATGTATTTAGAAAAATAATCCCATGCATATGAAATCAAGACAATAGTTTCTTAACTAAATCCGAACTTGTATCCTTTATCAAAGTATTTAAATAATGCTAAGCTTTGTTGGTAATTAATTTAATTTCA
The DNA here is from genome assembly GCA_037074685.1 of Glyphodes pyloalis. Lineage (NCBI taxonomy): Eukaryota > Metazoa > Arthropoda > Insecta > Lepidoptera > Crambidae > Glyphodes > Glyphodes pyloalis. Next base: position 124,003 of record JAYKKO010000030.1, on the reverse strand, counting down.
TATATTTATTTCTATTTGTCTATATCATATATACTTTATGGAAATTTATATATTTATTTATTATATAGGTATTTATTTGTTTATTATAGTTTTATTTATCTTTACGTATTTTTTTTATATTTTTATTGGTAGTTATATTGATATTTTCTGTTAGTATTTTTCTCAAGCATTTTGCACGGCTGTACCCGTTTCTCGATGTCTACTATTTCCTCTACCTAAAGGTTGTCTGGAAGAGATTGCGCTCTAGCAATAAGACCGCCTATATTGTACTTAAATATGTCTGTAAAACCAATTTCTGTAAATTTTCTGTGCAATAAAGTGTATCTATCTATAGTTTGTTTTAATTTATATATTTGTTTACGCTTCTGGATAGCCGGTATAGAGCCGGACATTCAATTGTAGCCGGACAGGCGGTATTATACCTGATAAGTAATTTATACTAAAATTGTTATTTTTTAATTTGATTGTGTCATTGTATTTAACTTTTCGCGGGTAACCATTTCATATTTATTTACCAATTTACGTATATGTATTTCAAATAAATTTCATTCAATTAGCAAGTCCCTAATGTCCATATTTTTCCTATAATGCTGCTGAACAGAAAAACGCAGCGGTTACAATGAAGTAATGAGGCAATCAGCGGACAATTAGCCGAACTAATTTACTATAACAATTACAAAAGAATGGCTTCCATAACACAATAACGTCCGCGTACGGACCACGCGTGTAGCTTCATGGAAATTTATTTAAAAAGTAACGACGGTTAGATCGACATTATTATTTTTTTAATTGCATACATTGACATAAAAGATTTTTCTCAAATTGTTTCAAAGTTTCCAAGACATGTAATGTTTTTGCCAATCAAATGCACATTAGACTATTCACTCATTACTTTGCACCACCGTTTAATGTTGAGCTGCGAGTGTTGTATTGTAACCGTACATTTAGCATACTGTTCTGCACGTACTCCAATAAAATAAGGCACAGTATCAGCCAGTGAAAACTGCAGTGAGGTTACAGCAAAGAATTTCATCATTTAAATCAACTCATCGTTCCAACAATGTGTAGTGGTTTAAGCTGATGATTAGCGATCACAAGTCAGAGTTATATTTGAAAAGTCCAAAATACGATATCGAGAACCTTTTACTTATACTTTACAATTGCAAAATTGACTAGATCATTCGATTGAAAACATACTCTTCGTAATAAGAGTAAAATGTTATGTTTACTGAAACGACGAAGTTGACCTTTGAACTTGGAACTTTATTCATTTATGTTGGTTACAAGAAACGCAAAAGAAATAAATAGCGAAAGCCACCACATTTTCTGTAACAGGGCTACATAAAACTTAAAATATGAAAATAGACAGAGTTAAAGACTTCAAATATATGAGAAAAGAGAGGCAATCAGTCAGCATGTTATTGTCTGTGTATAATATAATTTTAGGATTCATATTTACAATAACCTTTTCTTAAGAGCACTTGTAAATTTTAAATTTAACAATGGTTAAAATAAAACACTATAAATGCCGTCCTTGAGATCAAGGTGGTTAGGTATATGACATGTATTTGTTATAATTATTTAAATAACCTTGAAAAATTACAATTAAGAATCATTAGACCACATAATATCATGTTGTGCTGTATTCCTAGAAGTTAATGCAAGTCAAATGAACTTAACCAAAAATCCTGCCAGCAACTCTGCTGTTAGCACCAAAGCCCTGTAGTACGCACGTGTTTGTTTCGAAAACACAAAAGATGAAATAACAAATTCAGTTGTTCTTAATTACTTCATGAATCATGCATGGCAGACAAACACGTGATATCCAGTTGAATATTTGATTAAGATCTTTAGTCTGAAGCGAATGTTTATCCAAAGATGAAAATAATTTTAGGCAAAGTTTTTCGTAGCATCGTAGTTAACTTCGTAGCATGAATATGAGTTTTATAAGTAACCCTGGGGAAAATGATATTCGAATGCTGTTTCAACACTACGTACTTCAATATTGATAGTATTATTTATGGGAAAGCTAAGGTGTGCATAGTGGGCCACGATGTGGAGACTTCTGAAAATCGTTAGCACTTAAGAGTGAGCTAATCTTAGACGGTTAAAAAAACTAAACGAAACACAACGCCTTTTTAAAACAAATGTATTTTAAATGAGATATAAAAAAGTATTTGCCAATTAATTTTATTATATTTAACAAGTAAAATTAACGCAATTGATATATTAAGAGCTTACGAGCCTTGATTAACAAGACTCTTAAGTAAGGCATGATAATAATATTTTATTTCATTTTAATTGAACATTTATCTTTGATACTAATCTACGCAAGTAAGCGAATATAACTTAGTCAACATAATATGTTAGGTTATTGGAAAGTGTTTTACACAATGACAATCCGTACGCTCGCGTGTTAATTAAAGTATACGGTTATATTCGGTAGTTATTTTGTTTAACTTTTGCATAATGTTTATCAAACTCTCAAACGATCGGTAAGTAGTCCAGCAGTGGAGTATGTCGCCCAGGGTGGGTTTGTGGAGCGGGGGAGGGGGCAGGGTCTCAGAAGGACGTTTAAATAAATACAGATATAATAATATTGTTCAAGTCGCGCCGGAGGTCGCGGGTCCGCGCGTTATCAGCGGCCCTCCCCCCGCTAACCGCTCGCACACACTGACACTAGAAAGAAATTAATTATTGTACGTCACTACAGCGCGGAGCGACAGCACTCAATACGTATTAAGTGGGTTTTTTAATGTAGAAATCGTAAAGACACAAGTAATCACTCCGTACGACGACCTCCGTAGCCGAGAGGCAAGCGGGCCTGACTTTGGCGAGCGCCATCTCTGAGGTACCGGGTTCGATCCCCGGTCGGGTCAATATGGGAAACGAACTTTTTGATATTGACACGATCACGATAAATCCCAGACGTATCGCAATCGGCTCGTCTCTGTAACGGTCACGCCGCGCGTCGCGCACACGCCCCGCAACACGTACCTACTGTGGTGACTGTCACCAGTACAACCACTATTATGTTCACTCTTTATTTGTTGTTCGAGTTCTACTCACTCAAACTCATTTTATAAAAGATCGAAGTCCAATAATTATGTGTTTTATTCGTTCAATAAAAGGCAATCAACGAACGGTTTGCACTGAAATTCAAAAGGCAGATAATTATTATGACACGCATCCGCCTGAAAGCATCATCTAATATTTAACCGTTAGGGAGATGAAACTGGGTCTAAATAGTAAAGCGTAGTAAGTAGCAAAATAGTTTTAACCAAACTCCCGAACAAATAATAAAATCAAAATTGTATAGCAAAAACGATGCGGAGATTACGTGAATTGTGAATTAGATTTTCCAATTACTGTCTCAAAATATAAAAAATGGTTGGATTAAGCAGATATGAATCTTGTCAAACAAAAAGTTTAAATGTGATCAGTGAGGTAACTTAACGCTGCTGGTCACACGCGACGGCCGCGGACGCGCGATAACGCGCCTGTCCCCGCGCGGGCCGTGCCTATGTACTTGTCGACGTTATCTACGCTTATTGCTCTTGATTTATTTATATCTTTTCTCAATTATGCTTAGAAACGCAGGTAACAGGTGTTTACATTGGTAATTGATAAGACTATTTTTTTATGTACAGGATGTTAGGAGTAGCGTGCTGAATACTTTTGTGTTTTTGAATATGGTTGAAAAGTAATTTTGTCTAGATCGTCAAATGCATCACACACCTTCTCTTCGAATTTAACTACATCGAAGTTCAAAGCCGAACCCAACAAAATATATGCAGTCATCAATATGAGTAGGGATTAGTAGGGACTAATCCCTAGTAATATTATAAATGCGAAAGTAACTCAGTCTGTCTGTTACGCTTTTCCGCTTAAACCTCACAATTGAAATTTGGCACAGACAATCTTTAGTCCCTGAGAAAGGGCATACCTTTTATTGAGACATAAAACCTTGTAGTCCTTGCGAACGAAGTCGCGGGCACAGCTAGTTTTTTATAAATTAAAGAACCCAACAGACTATTACGAGACACAAGAACGAATATCGAGATGCAAGTGTTTACCGTGACATGCTTTGGTCCGTACCGGGCGTGCTGGGCAGATTGTCTGCAGTCGGCAGCTGCTTTGGCATTAAGACCGTCAAGGGCGTTGTTATTATTAAGAATATATTAATAGATCGATCAGGCTTCGAAAGATAATCCTCTTCCCAAACTTCATTCAGATTTTCTTTATATTGATTATAGAAAACTATCATACGATAAATCGTGTCGCTAGTCTACGTTCACAATGACATGAGGGCCTCAGTTCGACACTACGTAGGTACTTTACTCTCAACCCTGTTATTCTGAGAGGGGGAAAATATACGCATCATTGGTTTTTTCTGTAAATCTTGTATAAAACGCGTGTGTTATCTTGATATGGGACTTCCCATCGCCCAGCGGACGGGGGCGCTCTCGCATTACATATTTTAACATGTTGATTTTCCAAAGTAATCTTTGTGCGAATAGGAAAATGGTTGAATTCGTTTTCGCTTCGTTTATGAACTTTACATTTGTTACATATTTGTAATTTCCTCTTTCTTATTTCCAAGTAAAAATAGTTTATTCTAGTTTTTGAAGTTATTGATGTTTAAATTTTCATCAGAACTAGAAAATATAAACAATTTGTGTTCCCTCATTTTAATATACGTTGGTACTCTAGTTAACAATAACAAGATAATTAAAAAGATTCTTTGTTCTAAAAACGGTATCAATGACAACAACATTTCTTTAAATACTTTGTTTACTCAATTACGAGTACTTAGTTAAATTTTAGACTTTGACTTTAGACAACACTTTCACAAGTATATAATTAACACTTTATTATATTTAATGAAGAAACACATTAAGTTTGCTGTTAATTGATCTGAAGGAGCGTAGGGTAAACTAAAACTGAATAGTAAAAGTAATTACAATTTACTTTGTATGGCAAATTAACCTATTATTTCAACTTGACGTGCAAATTATCGAAGTTTATCAGCAAATGACCCTATTACGTCTGTGCTCCCCCTCTTTAGGTATTAAATAAATTTGAATAGTTGAACAATTCCATCTTTCCCTCGTACCTTACCGGCTGACTAAGGGCAGTCGTCGATGTATTTCATTGGAACACAGCCGTGCGCTATTGATGAAGCCATTAGGAGCTGCCTCCAGCCCATTAGAGCTGAGGCGGTAATGAGCAGGCTCGGCTGTAATGTGCTCGGCGATTACGGCGCCTTATCTGCCTCGCCCTTACGCTTACAAACACTGCGAGACTAGTTTTGGAATAACGAAATAAAAAACATCTTTGCGCAGTCTATCTGCCGAGATGAATTAAATGTTAATGAAGTTAGATCATAGAGCTTGACAATGAGAGACGTTCGCAATTGATAAACTGAGGTCACGTTCAGAGCGAATTTAAACCAGTCTCTATATAGAGTCAAAATAAAAACGGTTCCACTACGAGCATAGTCACAAGTCAAACGTAACTAAATTATAAACAGAACACAACACCAGAAGGTAATGATGGTTGTGGTATTTAATGTAATTGGCATATTTTTAATGGTCATAATTAATTACTTTGAAATTAATAATAGTTGAGTACGTGTTTGTCACGAGAGCGAGCGCGTGTCGCAATGTAGCGTCGTCCGCGCGGGCACGTACCGACGGCCGCCCCCGCCGCAGCCGCCGCGGTTGATGCGACGCTTAGTGATTACCATCCTTGTACCTGATGAAGCAACTACTTGAAAACTACCAGTAATATCAACGCGTACGCTTCGTCAATCTCACAAAGATAGAACGGGTTTGTCCTTCAGCTCTACATTTTGTATCGTAAACAACCTACCTATTTATGCCACAATCGTTATCACTTGAAAGCTAAATCTCGTAATGAAATAGTTTCTCCTCTAAAATCAATACCAGAATGACGAATAACGATTAAAAATTCTAGGAACCAGAGAAATATCTTAAAATTTTAGTTCTGTGTCTGTAGCTGGTTGCTGCGGGCATTTCATTGACTTTAGGTCCAAATGCCAATTTGGCATCCAAATTCTTGAAACGACGAAAAACGGCTGACACTGCAGTCAGACAGGCAGCTTGGGTCTTGATTCTAAGGTTGCTTATAAAGTTATCTAGGCTAGGTGGTGAAGCTGGCTTGCGCTCCTCCAGCCGGCAACAGAGCGGGGCGCTGGTGGTGCGGGGCAGGCGCGGGGCAGGCGCGGGGTGCGCGGGGCGCGGGCGCCGGGGTCAGCGCGGGCGCCGCTTATCGCTGCCCCCGCCCCCCGCGCCGCGCCCCCCACCCCCGCGCTCTTCTCTCAGACTCGGTGCCCGCAGTAAACTGTATCCATCCATGTGTACTGTGGCGATGGTCGCGTGTTCTCGCTGCGGACGCGGCGCTGAAGCCGCGGCTGAAGCGCCCGCCCGCGGTCACCTTGTTTGTTTGCGTTCATTCGTCGGTTCAAACGAATCTGTGATTTATCTTTCACATTGGTACAAGATTGTAGTAGGTACTATTGTCCAATCGGTGCACTGTACCAGCACTCGGTTCGAATATCAATTTGAACACGTACCAATTTATGATTTCATTGTAGTCTTTATTTTATTAAATATAAAAAAAAATAGTTGTAACTTCCAGTTTTTTAGCACGAACAAGAATATTGTAAATATTATTGTTAATAAAATAAGAACCAAATTTTATAAAATCATAATCTCACATATTAGAGGTATACACGACGCGTAGAGGGTTTGTATTGTTCGGCAGTTTAGTTATCAATACGCAACATTAGATGATGTCGCATGTACGCAACATTAATGTTGTAATAATTCAGAGCTTCAACGCCGAGACTGTGATTCTGTATTACAAATAATTATTGCTTATTTTTTTTATAATTTATTGAATGAGTTAAAAGACTTCAATTTTAACCACACCATTTTCTATATTCCTAATTAAAACATATGCACTCGCTATTTTTTGTTTAGTTTTACATTTTATGCGTAGTCGGTTTTTATTTGTTTAATGAAGTTTTTTCTATGTTAATAGGAAATACAAAATATTATTAAATAGGACGAAAAAACGCATTTATGCATTGACAATGCTACCTACAAAAACAACGCTCTATGTTCTTACTGATTCTTGATAAATAGATACTGGTGAGAGGTGAGCTCGTGGTGCGAAACCATTATAAATGCTTTTAGTCTAACTGATATTTGTAGATAACTTTATGTTTTTGCAGTATTTGTACTATCGGATAGCATTTATTTCATACTTAGCATTATTTTCTTTTTAATCAGACATTTTAAATGTTCGAGTAATAATTGACGCCAAAAATGACCCAGTAGCGAAGCTAACCCGGATTACCTCATCAAAATCAATTAATAAATTTGACGACCTCGGTGGCGCAATGGCTAAGGTAGGCGGCCAAAGCGCGTAAGGTCCCGGGTTCGATTCCCGGTCAGGTCAATTTGGAAAACGAACTTTTCTAAATTGACTTGGGTCTGGGTGTGCTGGGATGACGCCCCCAGTTGGTATCCGTGTCGTCTGGTACTCATAGTACAAGGGAAAACCTTAGTTTGAGACCAGGTGATTAGTGTGGTTGTCTGGTGCATTTATTTATTTATTTTATTTAATGATTAATATGTACAAATATATTTAAGTCGTTACAAAAGGCTTAAAAATTGAGAAATGCGAGCTTGCCCAAGTGCCTTGACGCAGATTTGCTAAACCTTAAATTTCAACTGGCAGAATTAACTAAATTTGTTGTGACAAAAATTTGTTGAATTTTGTCAATTTACTTTAGTGTACATGAACATAACAAATCGTAATTGGTGGGTACTAAAACTACCTAATATCACGTTTGTGTCACGAGAAATGCCGTATTTACCTACCACCAAAGCTAAATTCACCGCCATCAGTTGGCGGTGAATTTACCAACGGGGCCGCCAAATTGACCTTAAAAAAATAGTAGGTACAATAAAAAAGTAAGCCCTCGGACAAGATACAGGGCGCGGCTACGAAAAAAATGACATGGTTTTGTATTTGCAAATAACGTTTCAATTTAAAACTTTTTGTAAACAGTGATATATTTAGGGGCGGTAAACATTTTAAACCTTAAAAGCTAGAGGCGGCAAATAATATGTTAAGCCAGCAATGATCTCGAGCATTGATTAGTGGCCCAGCTCGCTACTGGCCGGTGGGAGGCGGGCCCTGGGCGCGGTGGGCCTCAACGAGAGACATCAACGCCGCGCGGGACTGCGCCCTCCTCGCCACACTTAAGCTTAGTTATGTACCAAACAATATATTTGGGTTGACAACGCTCAAACTGTCAATTATAGTTGAGATTAAGTTGGTCAAACTCAAACTTTTATTTATTTATTTATTTATTTATTTAATAAGGTTCACCTACAACTAGTACATTGACACATACAAGACAAACGATTAACACAAAATAAATTATGCTAAATGTACAGTCTCTTACAGGCGAACACAGCATGCACAAAAGAAAAGTCATTTAAACACTAAATAAAAAAGTCAGCAACAAAAAATAAGTGCTAAAATTCTAAAAAAACATTATATAATTAAAAAATTTTAAAAATCATAAAATAAGTACTAAAGCTATAACACTTCAAAAAGAGACCTGCGGAATCTGACTAGCAACATGGAACATAGGTCGACATCTGAGGATTGGCTCAAAGAGTTATATTGCCTACATATTCTGGGGATAGGAGAGTTTGCACCCTTAACTGTTCTTCTAAAGGGAACACTAAACAGGCCCATAGGACGACGAGGAAGACGTAGAGGGACTCTGAGTTGAAGTCGACGAAGTAAATCGGTACAGTTTGTATGACTGTTAAAGGCTTTGTAAAGGAAAACCAAGTCAAGAAAGTCTCTACGCTTTTGAAGACTTGACATTTTAAAGAGAGCTAATCTATCCTCGTAACTGAGTCCGGGTCTAGCTGTAGCATAAGCAAGGTGTCTGGTAAACTTCCTCTGAACCCGTTCGACTCTCAAGGAATGGCAAGCAAAGTGAGGTCTCCAAACAATGCTAGCGTACTCGAGGATTGGTCTAACTAGACAGTTAAATAGCACTATTTTGGTCTCTATATTCTTAAACCCCTTTGCATTCCGGATCACAAAACCTAAAACCTTTGCTGCCTTTTTTATTATATTGTCTATGTGCGGCACGAAAGTTAACTTTCCATCCATCAGAACTCCAAGATCTCTAATCACTTCAACTCTCCTCAAGCTAACCCCATTGATATTGTAATTAGTAGGTACAATATTTCTTTTCCTAGTAAATGTAATAAAAGAACACTTGTCTACATTAAGTCTCATCCCATTACATTGACACCACTCCCTGAGTAAATCAATGTCCTTCTGGAGCAATGTCGCGTCTTCCACAGAAGCAATTACTCTCAACAGTTTCAGATCATCCGCAAACAAATACGGTATAGAATACTGAAAACGTGACGGCAAGTCATTAACAAAAATATTAAACAGAACAGGACCTAAATGCGACCCCTGTGGAACACCAGATGCAATTTTAAGGGTGTCTGATGCGAAACCATTTACAACAACGTAAAACGAGCGTTCCCTGAGATATGAATTTAGCCACTTTAACATGGACCCAAAGAAACCAAACTTTGCTAGCTTTGCTACCAACAAATCGTGAGGAACTCTATCAAAGGCCTTACTGAAGTCTGTGTAGACAACATCAATTTGCTTATTAGCATCGATAGATTCTGAGATGCTTTCAGTAAATGTGACCAAATTCGTGCATGTAGATCTGCCTTTCAAAAACCCGTGCTGATAATTAGACACAAATAGGGAAAAATAGCTCTGAATATAGGGACAGATCATACTTTCCAAGATCTTGGCCAGAATTGGTAGAATGGCTATTGGCCTATAATTTTTTACGTGCAGGGGATCTTCAGACTTAAAAACTGGCACAATTTTAGCTATTTTCCATGCTTTAGGAAATTCGCCTGTTTCTAGGGATTTATTGAAGATTTTAGTCAATGGCTTCGCCAAACTGGCTGAGCAATTCCTTATGAATACCGGCGGCAATCCATCAGACCCTGCGCCTTTACCTATATCAAGGGATTGAAGGTTTTTCTCTATTGCGGAGCTGTCGAGTTTAATAGGTGCAAAACTAAAGCTATTAGACTGAGCATTTGTAGTAGAGATTGCACAATCAGTGGTCGCAGTTGACTGAGAGTCGTCGTAGACGGATGCAAAGTGTGTGGCAAAAATATTACAAATGACAGAGCCATCCGAAGTGGACACGTTGCCATCAGTTACTGACGATGGATATGTTCCAGTCCCACCTCGTTTATTTTTTATATATGACCAGAAAATTTTTGGGTTGTTTTTGATACTCTGTTCAACATTATGCATGTAAGATTTGTAGCAAGCCCTAGTCAGCCAGCCACAACGGTCAGACAACATTCTGTACGAGATTTTGTCGAGAGGATTCTTGTATTTTTTGTATCTCTTCCGGTACTTTTCTTTTTCATGCAAGCGATTAATTAAATTGCGGCTAAACCAAATTGGAAAACGAGCATTACGAGGTCGATGCAGTGGTACGAATCTAGATACTGTATCATCAATAACCTTGTAGAATGCGTCTGTCATTCCATTCACCTCAGACACGCCCATAAACAACTGCTCCCAGTCAATTTTTTCTAAAAATTCATTAAGTTTGGTGTAATTTGCCTTGTGAAAGTTACGCTTGACTGAGTTGCTATTAGACTGAAGAGTACCTCCACTACCAAAATTCAGATCTATGACAAGAGGTGGGTGCAGTGGATCCACTTTACTCAATATATCAGTCGCTTTGGTCACTTTGCAAGAGGGCAAATCTGACAGAACAAGATCAAGAAGCCTATTCATAGAGTTCCTCTCGTAATTAAATTGGGTTAAGGTATTTACTGCTATGAAATCCATAAATGTTTGGTTCAATGAAGACAGCCGCCCAGTATCACTAAGATTCCAGTTCACATCCCATATGTTAAAATCACCTGCCATACATAAATTATTCAAGTTGTTCTGCTCAAATACCCTATTACAGTTATCCATAAAACTTTCGGCCGTAATTTTATTAACAGGCGACGGCAGGTACACAGCACACAACGTTAGCGATATCGAAGGCTTTGTATTGGGTAATGTCACTACTACCCAAAGATCTTCACATTCACTTTCCCAGTTAAACATTCTAGAAGATACAATATTTTTGGAAACCGCAATCAACACACCACCGCCGTCTTTTTTATTATTCAATCTAGAAATTTCTCTATCGCGCCTATGTACTACATACCTACCGTCAAACAGCTCGGAGCTGAGTATATTGTCATTAAGCCAAGTTTCGGTAAGAATTATTATATCGTAGTTTGAATTCGCTAGATTACAGTAAAAATTATATGTTTTGGTTCGCAGACCACGTGTATTTTGGTAATATATGTTTAGTGGAATGAATGTAACAAATTATAAAAAATAAAGAAAATTACATACGAAACTTATTGCACGATGTCATCGAGATGCAGTTTTGATAAGTTTTAATAAAATACGTTTTCTTGCACATTGTTGGTTGCAATTTTTTTTTAACCAAGTGTCATCAAAGTGCTATATCGTTTTGATAAGTTTAAAACGTATGGAACTTTTATAAAGGAAATGTCAATTACATTTCACTTATAAAAGTTACGAGATCTTGAAATGTCAATGCCAACCATTTTAAATTTGTCGAAACTGTGCCGAAGTGCGATAACTAACTTAGTTAGGCCCCCGGGGCTTTAAGACAAGTAGCACTTTTATCAGGCGATAACTAACGTAGGCTTCGTTAGCTTGTTGCTGTCACTTTGTCACGCTCACATAAGTAATTATTTGCATGAGCAAGACAACAACGCAAACTCGGATCGATCGTTCAGTATTGCTACTCAAAATAGCTACTTGCACTTTTTCTACTAGAAAAAAAGGGATCTATTATTTTGCGATAAAATTAAACTGTGATCACTTTAAATGATTTTTACTGGCTAAAGGAAAATCACCCTTTGGATACGAAACCCTACCTATATAGAAATAAATGCTATTATCATAAATGGGCAATTCCTGTGTGACCACTTGAACCGATTGCGATGTTATGTTGATCCTCGGTGGCACTTGTCAACCATAAGGTAAGATTCTCAAACCCAAAATTACAATGCTTGAAAGTTTTTGGTTGCGGTACCGGGATTTTATATAGGTAACTACCTTCGCTCGTGATTTAACATAGCACAATTTTTAAATGCAAACAAATTATCCACACATATACACCTCACAGATGGTTAATGGTAGAGATGTCTTGTATAGTGGTGCATGCTCACTACATGTAGAACATTAAAATTATTAGTTTCTGACATTTGTTATGTAACTTAAAAGGGTTAACTGTTGTTAAGTCGTCCCAATTTAATTTCCATCGGAGTGCCTTGAAAACGATTCTACAATATTTTCTTCACGACTTATATAGTAAAAGCTGCTATACATAATGCTGGATTCTCAGTTGCATTCCCATTGCAGTTTTAAGTCTTATTACAAAATCTCAAAATACGTGTTAGTAGACTGAATATAAGGAACCGGTATGGCAGGAGCGTTCACTTACGAAGACATGTAGTTCCGTGGAGGCGGATCACATCTATCAAGCTGTCATCGGCACTCGGAGGTCGCGCGGCACCAGCGAGGCCTGACACTCGCAAGTACAAATAAGCGCAATAGTTGTTTCCGCGAAGTGTTGTGCGTGCGGGTCGCAGGTGGCCGTAAGCGGGTCAGCGGGCGGCGCGCGGCGGCGGTCAACACTCGCTAACAATAACAAGGAAGCCTGCGCGTGCGCCGCGGCGACGCCAGCCGGGCAGCGCGCGCGCCAGCCTACTGCCGCGCACACACTTTGAGCGATTTGGCTTTATCTAATCGCCGGATGATAAAGCGCTGCGACTCCCGCTTGTCTCGGCTGCCGCCTGCTATCGCGCCGTGAGTAGACGACCACCACCTCCGCGCCAGCAGCTGAAGCTCAGCGCCCGCCCTATCCCTTCGCAGCCCTCTAACAACATTCCTTCTTCTTCCTTCCGCTATCACTCACATAGCCAACCAGCACTAATGTGACTAACAATTAAATGTTCTGCGTTTGCCAATTCTGACGCCTTTGTCGGCATTTGGGAGAGCAAGAATCATTAAAATTACGTAAAGCAAGGAACAATTGCACGCCACTATTAAAGCAGATTGTTTCATAAACTATGAAAGCAAAGTAATATTTTAAGTGGTTTTGTCAAGCATACAACATGAAATGTTATGCGGCGACGTGTGGTACGGGCGCACACCAGCTGCGCCGACGCCACGCTCGCTCCCGACCCGATGCAGGAAACCGAGCCTCCATCCGCCGGCGAGACCGTCGCGGGATATAAAAATGGAGTACGAATGCGCAGCGATAACGAACACCGACTGTTATTTATCCGAAGTTCAATGGGACAAACGCGCAATAAACAACCGTATAGCCTTTAGTTTACGTCACTTTATGAACTAAACCCCGCGGTGCTTGCGTTCTGTGGGCCCGCGACGCGCTTTGCTCGCGCGCACGCAGTTAAAACCTAGTCGCTCCTAATAAACCTAGACTTTAGAATCGAACAAAGATCCGCTCTTCATGCTCATTAACATTTCTTCGTAACCGAATACCTACAGTGTCCAATATTTAAACATATCACTTTATTAAAGGTTAATGTTTTTGTTTGACCTTAAGTAAATGAAGCAAGATAAGAAAAAGAAAAAACACGTAAATACTATATTTGTAACACTCATAAAATAAAGGTCTCAAATTATTCAGTTTTAAGAAAATATATGGCTACAGGAGTAGGAAAATTCAATGCTTGCCTAAAACAGTGTTTACCTTACCTATAAGATGGTGAAAAGAAAACCATTATGTCTGAGTTGTAAATTATGCTTATTCAGTTAGTATGTAGGTACCTATATTTTTATTCTAAATTTAATTATTCTTTTTTTTTTAATTAAACTTTCGGAAAAAATTAGAAACTCTGTTTTTAATAAGAGTCTTAAAATTTTAAGTCATCTTTTAAGTGTTATTTATCACATGGATGTACTTGACTGTGTAACTTGTGTAATCGGTTCTGATCATCAAATAATACACGCATTCATCAGGCCGTGTAAAATGTTGTGTTAATTTTAGCAACAGGATTACATTTGAATGATTACCTACATTTTAAAGTAAACAAGTACAAAATAAATCAAATATATCAGTTAACCATATACCTACAACAACTGTACCAATTTATGACGATCTTATCTATGCGCTCTCTCAAAAAAAATTAATGGAAAGAGGTAAAGTTAGTTCTGTTAAATTAAAAAAAGGTTGTGCCTTTTACAGAACGATTTCAGTAAACCTGTAAATTTCTTCATCACGTAGGTTTTATGTAATAAAAGTATATATTATAGACATAATCAAAATCATAATCAATTGATTTATTAATGTGGGGTACAAGTAACACTTATACACTACGTGTGCACTGTTTATATTTCATTGAAATATACTCAATCTTTACGCGTTATCGTCATCTTAAATATGATAAGCAAAACTAGATCCTGATTTTTTAAAATCTGATATTTGGACTTGCCCAGCGAACTATGACGACGTTGGTAGATATGTATACGTTAAATGGCAGTTTGTATGATTGCCCTTGCACACCGATTCTTTATCTGAACAACATTAAATCCACCATGTTCAATTAATGTTTAGTTATTTATAAGTAAACAAACAAGTTTATAACTATAGTGAACTCACTATAGTTTTCTTTTATTACCATAAAATTATTTTATTAAGATTTTGGTGCGAGTTAATTTCTATATTATGAAAATTATCGTTCGGAGATTGACATGTGAAGTAGATAATGATCGGCAAGCAAATAAAAAAACCTATGAGTTTGTAAATTATTGAATTGTATTGAGTAGACATACGGACTTCTCTCGTCAAAATATGGATTGCGGTTTGACATTTTGTGTAATTTCACGAGTGCAACATTTGTTGATAACACTTGTTTAAAAAAAAAGAATTACAATAGGACTCTTACAAGAAACTAAGAAGCTACTGAACTATCAAGAGATCAAACACAATTTGATAGTGTGCTCCTGATAACACAATATTTGAGGCAACTGTCGTTAATTTATCATAAACAAACACCAGAAATAACTCGCGACGAAGAGATCCAGTTTATTGTTTATATGATTTAGATATGTAATTGTGTGCATTGCCGGGTCTAGTTGGACTTCGCTGTGCAATTAGAAATTACTAATGGGATGTTGGAAATGTAGAGTCTGGTTAAGAAATAAAATGCATGCTTTTCAATCCATTCTTCCCATTTTAAATAAATGTAGAATTTTATTAGACACACACAAGTAACTGTTGCAAATACTTATTGAGATTTAATTTATGTAAATAAATACTTTCTAATTGGTAGTCAGTAAGGCGAGTCCTAAATTTAGTAAAATATAAAAATTTACCATATTTCTCTAACATCGAACACATTTGCGTATTGGTTGTAGCAGAACCACGTTTCCACATTTTGTTTTCGTATTATATCAATCGATCAATTGTAGGATACGCTTAATAAGAGCTTTTCCAATTCAGGATCTCTTGGCATACCATATTAAAAAATAAGTTTATTTGTAAACATTTTAATACAACTTGTTTTTTTTAAAGATTATGTAATTAGAAATAATGAAATGTGATTTGACTCACCGAAGTGGTACTCAGTCTTTGTAGTGGTCAATATGGAGGTGTCCATGGCGCAGCCAGTGCCGGAGTGGGGGCGCACAGGTAGCAGTGACTCAGGCAGCGGACGAGCCGGTCCCGGGGAACGGCAGCATCACCGAGGCGCGCGGGCTTGCGCGATGTGAGGCGGCGCGCGCAGCGGTCGATGGCGCGCGAGTGTGCGCGCGCGCCGCCCCCCGCCGCCCCCCGCACCCCGCCCCCGCTGCGCCGCTGACGCAACCGCGCCCGCTGACCCCGCGCCGCCGCCGCCGCTCCCGGACCCTGGCCCAACAAACAACACCACCGCTCCGCCACTGACACTTCTTCGCAGAGCACTCCTCACTCGCTTTCTTCCTGACCTAATTTCCAGTCAATAACGATCAAGTTCGTCGAAAACGCAAACTACGTAAAACTTCTCCTTCCGGCGTTAAATGCATCCAATACTGTGAAAATGTATTACAATGTTGTACCTAGCCTTCGATTCAGGGAAATCGAAAAACTTACAGGCATATGACACATAACAACCATTTCTCTGTACGGCAAATACACATAATAATAAACAAAATACATTGTCTTTGAAACTATTACCTGCGTAGATACCTACGCATTACTATTTATTTATTCTATAGGTACACCAAAAGAACACATACACAACATTTTAGCCTTAAGGTAGATTTATACCCAAAAAAATAGCAGAGGGACAGCTGAAGTGGTACGATCATCTCAAGAGTTATGAGCTTGGACACACGACACGTTAGCTGCTACATATTGTTTTCTTGCTAATAAGACGAAATATGAAATCACGACGCACATGGAAAAAAATATACAGAAGTCTCAGATTCAATTACTGATACCTCGTAGGTACTAAAAAGAGCAGCTAGTAGAAGCTGTTTTTAACTTAATGTTGAACAGTGCCGGTTCTAGAATTACTGGCGCCCTGGACGAATTTCCGCCAGCGCCCCTGTAAAAGCGTATACCAATACATCTATTAGGGAATATATCTGGGTACCTCAGGGTAGCTTTCTAGCGCCCATTCAAGTCCGAGCGCCCTAGGTTGTTGCCCAATCGCGCGCCACCCTAAAGCCGGCCCTGATGTTGAAGATGTACAGATTCGGTTAACAACTCGAAACCTATTGCAGGAGCCGCATAATATACTGTTGATACTTTAGAAAGGTTCTACCATAAAATCAAAGTACCTGACAAATCGTTGCTGCAAATAGTATTTTATCATTCCACTTCTTACGTACCATTCCACTTCTTACGTATTGTATCATTCCACTTCTTACGTATTTTAGAAAACACCCAGCGCCATCTATCGCATACCTCATCTCCAATCCATCCATCAAGTAAACTATATTTTTGTTTTGCCTCGGGAATATCAATTTTTCCAGGAAAAAAGTACACTATTATTTAATCCGGACTTCTAACTTTATGTCTGCAAAATTTCAAAGCAATCAGTTCAGTAGTTACGGCGTGAAAGCGGAACAAACAAACAAACAAACTCAATTTCCGATTTATCATATTAGTTAGGATAGGGAGGGCTATCCTAACTAATATGATAAATCGGAATCCCTCCCTGCAATGGGACACTAAGCAGGCTAACTACTGCTACAAAGTAAAGTTTTATTTGCAAACTGTCCGTAACTATCTCTTTCTCTCGTGTGTGTTCACTACCTTTCAAATATTTCATGGAAACTACATTTTCACGGTAAAAAATTTGACAGCATTTTGTTCAAGCTTGTGTTTCAAACAGTTCTAACGTTTTGCCTTTTACAGATTCTTAATAAAAAATCGCTATCCAGGATTGAAACACACTTCTAAACACAAAAACTATTCTATAGAAATCACATCGCAGAGTATCCGAACAAAAAACAATTTTTCTTTGAACATGAGACATTCAAATCATAACTGCATGAAATGACTTACTAAAATTAAAATGCAGAGGTTTGAATAGATGTCACATTTTCATCTTATGGACTTTGATAACACTCGGCAGATAGGTAAATATACCTAATAAAGAAGAAAATTATATGTAAGATTTATTTGTAAATTTTAATTTTATTGCACATATTTTGTAATCGTCATCGTTAACTTGTATTACAAAGGCTCAGAAGTTCGACTACATTTTTGTGCGTCAATTCATTAATAGAATAATGAATTCTGGACCAATTTACGTTATGATAGTTGGTATTGAATTCATCAACAAATAGGATTGTAATTTTTTCCTTCTTTTTTTCAGTATCGACTTATTAGTGCGATTAAATTTTTAGCCTGAAACCTGAAAACATGCCATTAATATATTTTTTGTGTTGTGTTTTTAATTAAGTAAGATACTAAGTGGTTTTGTGAGCAATAAAACAGTAACTCCGTCGTTTAGTTGGTGCACGTCCTCGGTGGAGTCGAGGCACCCACGTACCGCGTCTGCCGCGACGCGCGTGCTGCACACACAGACGTGACTCTATGCGCACTGAGCCGCACGCTTCAAACCTTTTTTCAATATGTTACACTATCCCAACATCCGAGATACCAAATGATGCAAATTCTTGTGTAGACAAAAGTGTCTACACAAAGGGGCGGGACACCTACAGGCACTCTCCCAGCGCATACGCACGCTATGACATACGGAAAAGTAGATTCGTGGTCATTCATGATGTACATCTGCAGTCAGCCCTGATGGCTGTAAATATTTTAATTTTTTTTTTAGTCCCCAAATTATCTACGCTTTATAAGTGCGTAATGCCCGACATCTGTTAGGTACTCGATGTTAAATTTGTAATCATTTTAAGAATTTAGGTACTGTATTATTTTGAAATTCTAGAGCAATAAGCAGTGAAATAGCTTTTCTATCGTCACGAGATCGAGACGTAGAAAGAGGTCGGTGTAAGCAGGTCGCACCATTGTCAACTTCCTTTTATTAGCCCTTGGTGTTACATAAACTTATAGTGGGTTTTTAACATTCAGCAGTCAATTCTTCAAGAAATCATTAATAAAACAAAACAAACTTCAAATTCCAAAACTTAAGCTGTTATAAAATTGCTTTCTTTAATTTGATTAAATTATAATTCCTAAAAAAGTCTCTATTTCCAGATGCAGTTTAAATTTTTGAAGAAGTATCCACCATAGATATACCCCACACGTATTGGTTTGAACAAAAAATGGTATAGGGAGCCCCTTTTTTTTAAGAAAGAGAAATGGTATGGGAAGCCCCTAAAACTTATTGTATTTTTATTTATTTTTGTGAAATTTCTTAATGCGGTGTACAGAATACATCATGATCATTCGTTTTCGCCATTTAGCTACCGAACCCTTAAAATGTCATATGGTAGAGTCTTTTTACGCATTTCACTGGTCGACTCTACATCACTGCGAACAAGTAGCACCACCTTGCGGATTTATTACAAAACGCAAGCAGCTCTACACTGGCCACTGACTGAGCATTGCAAGACCGACGGCGGCGAACTTGGTAGTTCCGTCGGAGGCCGGCAGAGGGCGCGGCCGTGCGCAAGCGTTTTATTGTGCTCGCACTTTGTAGGTAGCGCTATTCCGATTCTGACAACTGAACACACTCGTTACTTATGATTGTGTGAATTAGAGTTGTGACACAAATCACATTTGATGGAATGATGACGTTAAATATCCGATTTGAATGACATTGTTATGTAGTCAGCATACATGAATCAACTCTACATTAAAATTTAATTCAATCTGTTTTTTTTCTAGTTGCAGTTTACCGCACATAAATGAACAAACAATTGTTTGAATTTGAAAATTCGAATCAAATAATTAAGGATTTTCTAGTGACTATTGCCTCCTAAGACACTTCTTCATCTCAATCATCTCAAAATGTATTTTAAGAAGCCCTATTATTCAGGTATTATTTTTAAATGGGTTTTGTAAATTAGCAATGTCAATATAATATGTAGAGCAATGTGAATATTTTCTACTAACTTTTTAGATCAAAGATCGTTTTCTATCTAACATTAGTGTATTTGTATTGATTCAAAGCGAACATCAATTGATTCGTATCCCGATTCAAATCTATATGAGTATATATTCGAATATACATTTTCGATTTGAGTCCCATCACTAATCAAGTATGGGTGTGTGAGAGCAAGAGCCGTGATATTGTAGGTTATTCGCATCATGTGCACTAGTACCGGTTAGCAGGTTACCGCGTGCTCGTAACCTTTGCCAACGTAGCGTAACCTAGCGCTAAACGTAACAACCGTGAAGTTTGACAGTGACAGGGGTTGACAGAGGCGATGTCAGCAGCAGCGGGCGAGGCGTGCGCGCGCGCCGCGGTCTCGGTGCGCGCCGCGACGCGCCTCGACGTGCCGCACGTGCATCGCATGATCAACGTGAGTGTTCTGACACCACAATGATTTAATGGTAATATGTATGCCGCGTAGCGTAGATCGCGAGATAACTTATCTCAGGTAATTTTCACATGAGGAACGATTCATTATTTTCCTCCTTATTTATAAAATTGCATTAAATACATATCGATTATGAACAAATCCCTATAATCTAAATAATTAATTGATTATCAGTAGTTTTTAAACAGTCGTATTATATTTGAAAACAAATTTTGATCTTAATATCTTTGGACAATGATAAAATAACTTGTTCCATAAAAGATACTTTCGATTTTTTTCCATAATTATGTTGAATTTTTATCATATATTATAGTGTGGTAAAATAACAAAAGGTTAATTCAAGAAACAATAAAATTATACCAGGAAAACAGTCTAGGGAAAGGATAATTTAATAAACGATGGTAGAGCCGAGCTTCAGCGCCAAAACTTGGCTGGCGGTCTGCCAAGCGGCCTTGTATCTCGATAAATTAAAAAACTCGCCAAATTAATTTTTATATTCATCACACACAATTACACAAAAACTTTTTTTTTTATATTTTTAATGTATTACTTGAACAAACAATTTAGTGTACCTACTAGTAATAAATAAAATAAATAAATAATAATAAATATTGGACAACATCACATACATTGCTCTGATTCTGTGGTAAGTAGCTTAAGCACTTGTGTTACAGAAATCAGAAACAACGACGGTACCACAACACCCAGACCCGAGGCAATATGGAAAAGTTCGTTTCCCATATTGACCCGACCGGGGATCGAACCCGGAACCTCAGAGATGGCGCTCACCAAAGTCAGGCCCGCTCGCCTCTCGGCTACGGAGGTCGTCAAGTAATACGTAGTGTAGTAATAACTGCATAGTCCTGAGAGCGGTGTATGCAGATATCATGATAATAGTATCATTAAGATAAAGTTTATTGATATGTGAACGATTAAGCTTATTTCATCATTGTTATTATATACATTATGTCTATTAAATTAGTTAGACATATTTGATGTTATTAATTTCATATTGCCCAAATAACTGTCGCACTCCAGATGTTTTGGGTATTGTGCGCCCACGATGTATCAATGTCCTGTAGGACTTCTCCTAGTGTGGGTCCTACTAACAATGCGTAATGCTATTTGCCCAATGTTTGCTGAAAATATAGCTTTGTAAACGCTGCTTTCCTTCATTAACGTCTATAATATGGCAGAAAATATTAATATCTGCCTAACCAGTGGTTATATTGAAACATTGGTGGTTACTAACTTCCATGTTTTCCAAATATGACTAGAACACAAATACAATCGAGAAATAGAAGTGTTACCAGTGTTCCTCTTAACCACTTCACATGACAGGAACTGGGGACTTGCTCATCGATGTTGAGCAAATCCATTTCATGTGAACTTACGACAGTTGAAGCGTGCAGAGCAGATTAGCTTCAATCACGGCGACTTAGGTCGGCACGAGCGCAGTCGATACCGTCCGGCCGCGCCTCGCCGAGGCCGCGAGGGCCCAGTGATGCCAGTAACGACCAAACTTCGCCCATCGCTGACTCACCACGAACCTACTATTTTTCAAGGCATCTACTTTACATATCGGGTCGTAACAGCTTCTGTTAGCCTATTAAGGGGTTACTCAATATGATACCTACTTTTTATTCTAGGTTAAGTTCCTAAGCCTGCTAATAGTATTTAAAAAACTTTCGTAATAGTTCTGAACAGTTCGATTTGAAAACCTAGTTAAAAAAAGTACAGGAAAAAAGAATACGTTTTCTCTAAATTAACATAAAATTTAAGAGACGTAGGGCATAGCGATTTATCGGTCGAACTAAAGCAGCCCGGCTGGTGTAATACCTTACAGAAAACCGCAGCCAAATAATATCACTTCGGTGTTGTTGTGTTCCTGCGTGTGAGAAAGGTTTCCAGAGCTCCTGGGGGGTGCTACATTAGTAACACGGGTCAAGCCTTCAAGGTAAGGGCGACAAGTCTAGTAACAGCTTTATTATGCTGTACTTGTCGTCCTTAAGCTGAGACCTCATTACCACTTAACATCAGGTGGCATGAGGTCAATCTTGAAGTACAATATAAAAAAATATTAAATGTAAACACTAGTGTTCGTGTTTGACAACGCGTCCGCTTTCGCTTGCATATTTAGTGCGGGGCCAGCACCAAACAGCTCATCCATCACAGCAATAGCTGAGCGCAATATGACGACGACGTTGGCTCTGCCCCTGACCCCCGCTCCCTGTGCTCGTCAGTGCAATAATGAAGGCAATCAACAGGCGACACTTGGCTGCTCGCGCGTCGTCTTTCTTTCATTTGGTACCTTATATTGGCATTTTACCATCGAAGCAGGATGTCCGGCGGTTCTGAAAAAAAATACTGGGATCATTTGTACGTGTGCAAAGAAGGGAAGCCGCAGCGAATTACTGGGTAGATGTAAAGTAATAATATGACGTTTAAAGATTTTTATTGAAGATAAAATTAAAAAGGTATAGGCGTTCATATAGAAGTTCGTAAATTTTGTAACCAGAATACTTAGTTCGTACATTGTATAGTCTTTGTGTTTTGGGTAAAAAACCTAAATTTGAAATAGTGTTGTTCTGGCCGTGCAACCCTACAAAATCACAGCTCTATACCGACAATATTTCCTACTAAAGCTACTTACATATGTTTAAGTAATATTTTTCTTTCACAAATGTGACACGTATGCAGGAAGTGTACGGAATAACAAACCGATAGACTGCCGCAAACACGAGAGATTACGTGAAAGTCGCGCGGTGAGGGAAATACAAACAAGCACATTATTTGTTAGTGCGGGGGAACTACAAACAGTTGGCAGTGATTGTGGCTAGCTACCTCAGCGATACCTACGATACTCCAGGAAAACTCACTTCTATTGCTCTTTTAGAAGTTTAGTTGGTTAGCTATCTGCGCAATGTGGAAAGTCATTGTAACCGTAATAAAACAACGGCTTTTTTCAATGTATAATTTTGTAAATAATTAATATTACATCGCGTGTCTTAAACGGGAATGTAGAGTCAACCGATGTGTTATATATTGTTGTACGTTGCAGGAGCTGGCGGCGTACGAAGGAGTCCCTGACGGATGTGAACTAACAGTCGAAGGTCTGGACAAAAGAATATCAGCCTATGCTCCCACCACCACACACCAATTATAAATGAACATTTAATAACTTTTACAAAAATCATAACGTAATTTTTTCAAGTGGGCGAGCGCCAATTTAGGTGCCTAAGCATCTTAGCCATCTAAGCCAAATAACTAGACTAACATATATCTGAATTATGTAAAGAATTCAATGTTGGTTTCAGGTTCAAACATTTATTTCTTTAAAACCAAATATAAAATATACTTTCCAAGAATCATTACTCCCACTGACTTAATTCAACAATGTAAGGATCAAACGAATCATTTAAATCAACGACCTGATTAACCTGTTTCGCATACTTCTTTTGAGCTTATGAAATGAGAAAGTTCTGTTTAAGGTTTCTACGTTTTGAATAAAAGTATTTTTAAGGCCACTTGGCACTTAAGCATTCAAGAAGAGTAATTTTTAAGGAATAAAATAATTTCCACTATAGATAGATAGCTCTAACATAATTAAACAGAAATATCTGTTTCATGATTGATGAATTTTATTTAGGAATTTACATAATGTTAACATAATCTTAATTTTCTTTAAATTGTTTTTTTCTTTGCAAATGCAGTTATTTAAACAAGTGGTTTAAGCTGGAGCGTATCAACAGGCTGCATGTGTGTCAACTTGGTTGCAGGTCTTCTAGAGGACGGGTTCGACTCGCCGACGCCGTGGTTCTTCCTGTTGGTGGCGGAGGCGGCGGGCGCGCTGGTCGGCTACGCGCTGTGCAACCGCGCCTACTCGAGCTGGACGCGCCGCGCCTTCTACATCGAGGACCTGTACGTGCGCCCTGACCACCGCCGCGCGGGCGTCGGCCTCATGCTCGTCCAGGAGATCTGCCGGGTACCACCTCACTATGCTTTTACGTTTCCCTACAAACTTCTGACAAATAAAACAATCTGTTCTATTCAACCACTTTATATTTGGCCAATCGGTTTGATAAGGCAAGAGACCGACCTTACTACCAGACGTTTTCAAGCTGCTAGATGGCACCTGGCTTCACTTGGCTTCACATAACTTGAAAAACGAAATCATGAGAGCTGTGTCTTCTGGTGAGTCACTCGTATGTCGGTACGTCTATGAAACCTAATTTGCTGCGAAACTATATTTGTATCAATAATGGTGTAGTTTCGAAATCAAGCTACATAATCGATTAGAGTAAATGTAGTTGTGTTGTGTAGCTGGGCGTGGAGGCGGGCGTGCACCGCATCGACTGGCACGTGCTGGAGAGCAACGCGCCGGCGCTGTCGTTCTACGAGCGGCTCGGCGCGCGCGACCTGCGCCGCTCCGAGGGCCGCGCCGCGCTGCGCCTCGACCGGCCGCACATCGACCGCCTCGCCGGCGGCGCCGCACGCGCATAGGCGACGCTGCCTCGCCTGCCCCGGTTAGACGCCCCTTTTAACGAACTTGCCTCACATACAAAGCTTCAAATAACAGCACAATTACTCGGTTATAAATTGAAAACTTTCGATACAGATGTCAATTGTGTCCAAGATACTCCATAAGAAACCATGTCTGATCCATGATGTTGACGAAGTCATTTTTTATTGTGTGCGACTAAAGTGGGCTACATATTCTTAAACGCACAATGGAATCTCGGGCGAATAGTCAGTTCGACAACATACTTTAATTACTTACATAGCTTTAAAGTACTGGGTGGCTGAATCCTCGTAATGCTATAGAGCACCGCTGTTCTATCTTCAATTAAATCCATTTGACGTAACATTCGCAGACATGTATTGGTTGCAACATGTAATTATGAATAACTTCCCCAGAAGCTGGGAGCCGCGCTTCTTCGCTCGGGACTGCATCGAGCGCTTCGCTCACAAGACCCTCACGATGACTCTGCCTGATGCGAATGAATTCAATAAAGCAAATATATTTGAACTTTGTTTTTGTTCAGTTACTTTGTCATTTACTTTTTATTATTATTTATTTTCCTCTATAAACGAAGACGGTTAAACATTTTTGGTTAAAGTCCGTCCAGTTCAAACATCGTTCCAAAACGAAAAAAGCGCATGAATAAAAGTGTAAGCTCACACACCTTATTGGCTTTTTATTATTTGTTCTCACCATGTGACTTCCTGAAGTAAACTTTTAATAATAAAATTCAAAAAACCGACATTTATATATATAATCCGACATTTTAAAGAGACTGAGCAAGTTCCCAAACCGCAAGGGGAGATGAAAAGTTCTGTTTTATTTACTAAATTTTAAGTTGCGGCGTAAAGCACTATACAAAGTGTATAAACAGAATCCGACATTTCGTGGCGGCCGCCATCTTTGACCGATTCCTATTAAATATTATCAAGAAAACGCCCAATTTGCCGCTTCACCAAAACAAGGTGAATTCACCTTTCAAACAAAATCAAAATCTGTAAATCCGTTTGAGAACTACAATGCCATATACAGATACACGCACAGGAGGACAGACATGACAAACTTTAACACGCCGTCGTTTTTGCGTCGGGCGAAATAAGAAAATACGAAACCTTCACGTGTAAGCGACCAGTCCATTTCATCATACATACGTCCGGACTCGACACACCGCTTTTTGTGCCGAATTAGAGTGATTACGGAGAGTCTTATTGAAGTGTCCCACAGGAAGAAAAGGACCAAAATAACACTATTTCCACCCTGCCTGCCTCATACAGTACACAAACTTATGTGTTCTTGTTTTATTATTACTAATGTGTTAAAGAAGGTTGACTTTCTCGTAATTATAGTAACAATGATAGGTTTTAATTAAAATGAAGCAGATATTATAAAAGTGTTTATTGGTGTGCATGTTTTTCTGTGACATTTCTAAGGGTGACTTACTAAACGAATAAATTCTGATATTCCGTCGATACCTAATTGACCTTTCAGAATCTAAATTGTCCGCGGCCAGGCGCTCCCAACGCTAAATGCTTCAGTCACGCACCATTCATCTTTGCGACTGATTTGGAAAATTGCACCTTCTGCTTTCAGTTGATTGATTAGAACTAGAATAGAACGGCAAGATTGGTTTATTTTAGCTATTTTCACAGCGTCATGTCTTACTATATATATGATATTCAAACTATATTTGTTTTACAAAAGAGGGCCATCCGAGCCATGTACAAGCTAGGACCACGTGACTCGCTGAGAGAATTGTTTAAGGAAATTAATATCTTAACAGTCGCATCTCAATACATTCTCGACTGTTTAATGCATGTATACAAAAACTTGCATACATTTCCTAAAAAATCAGATAATCATAGCATTAACACCAGAAATAAAAATAAGCTTGCTGTTCCTAAGCGTAGACTACATAAAATAGGTAATTCATTTGTTGCTTTAAGCATAAAAATGTTTAAAAAACTCCCTCAAGTTATTGTTGAGTTACCTTTGTACAAATTTAAGACATTTGTCAAACGTTGTCTTTTAAAAAAAGGCTACTACAAAGTAGAAGAGTATTTGAATGGCAGGAACGTGTGGATCAGTGACTAGTAAGCTCGCCTGTACCTACGTGTTTTATATTATTTTACAAATATATATGTAACGCATTTTCTCAATCAATGTCAGAATTGGGACTCAATGACGCATGTGAGTCATACAGT
Source organism: Glyphodes pyloalis (assembly GCA_037074685.1). Taxonomy (NCBI): domain Eukaryota; kingdom Metazoa; phylum Arthropoda; class Insecta; order Lepidoptera; family Crambidae; genus Glyphodes; species Glyphodes pyloalis. Next base: position 97,096 of record JAYKKO010000030.1, on the reverse strand, counting down.
TAATTTAATTTACAAATACCTTTGCTTTATTATTATTATTAAATTTTTTTTTTTTAATAATTGATGTAAAATTTTTATTTTACAATTGACAAACTAACTGTGTGTCTTAGTGCAAAATTAGTAATAAGTGTAGCTTTCATTTGTAAAAAAACTACTGAGTTTCTTGCCGGTATCTTCTCTTTAGTTATAGGTTCCGAACCGGAGGTAGCTTCATTTGCTTTATATAGAGACTATTCATAAGTATTACTAATGTAATCTATGTGAATAAAAAAATATTGACTTTGACTTTGACTTTGACTCAGTGCCATGAAACCTTGACACACCCTTCGACGCCCCTGTGCCTGATATTTTTTCTTTGTTATTATTCTGAAGAACTTTATTCTATATTTTTTTAAGGACTATAATAAATATTGAATAATTAACTAAGTTGATTAAACGTTTTGGATAATAAGGCCAGTATCTATATTAAGAGGTATGATTCATCTGTAGAGAGACAAATTCTGTACATGAAATATTTTTCCAAAATAATCAGGGCACTAATCACCATTAGTGATCGATACTGATACTAAAAATGCAATCAGTAAAATTGTTGTATGTTCGTTATAGAAACAAAAACCACTCGACGGATATTAACGAAACTCGGTACAAAAATTTTCATACTTCTAGGCAGGTTATAGTATACTTTTTACCACGCTACGATTAATAGAAGCAGAGCAGTGAAGGGAAATGTTGGGAAAATGGGAAAAGATACTCCATTTTTTAAGCTTCCAATACGTGTACAGCCTTAAATATTAAAGCTACACAGAAATCATGTAGCGCGGAAATTGTCTCCTTAAAATTATATAAAAATATCCTACAACAGCATGTCTGTCTTTTGGTAGACGCACAATAACACGTGTAACTTCTAATAGCTTAGCAGTTCAGAGCTTTCTGATTATATTTGTCTGCTCTTACGTTTATAACAATCTCACTCATCCGTAATTTAAAAAAGTGAATATATTAAAAATCATGTAGTTTAGGCGAACGAAGTCGCAGGCACAGCTAGTTTTAAATAAATTAGATTTTTTTTTAAATTGTTCAGAATTATGTACAAAATACTCAGCACAAAGCTTAGTTGGAACAGTCAATTTAAAATAAACGTATAACTTCGGAAACCAATAAAGTGTAGGCAATGAAATAAACTTGAAACAATTGTATTCGTTGATTGCAAAACAGCTCGTAATCAGTTTACGTCGCGGCAAATGAGTTTAGGCCAGGCTCGCTCAGCGCATCGCTTATTCATGAGCCGGCCGTGGCCGAAGCTCTCTAAACGAAATATGATTTAGCCAATCGCTTTCACTCAATCTGCTACAATTTATCGCCTCTATTCAGTTCAATAACGAAATTGTAGCTTTTTTCACAATAATTCTCATGACTCTACACTCGTTATCTAACAGAGTTTCGATGCCGGCCACAAAATATGAAACGTTTAATCATTTAAACAAAATATAAAAAATAAAATAAGACACATCATTGTAAACTGAAAATGATCGATGTGAAGTGTTTCACTGGATACGGCTTATTAAAAAATTGGGTGTAATTAATGTATTGGAATTAGAACATAAACCTAATCAACAAAACGTGGTCGTATCTTGTAACGTTTTTCCGATTAAAATCTTCTATTAACTTTAAATCTAGTTTTTCTTTACAATAGAATGCCTACAATCTTGAAATAACATTTTGATAGTTAAGTAAGTCGCGATGAGTAACCCTCTGGTCTGGGACGTTGAGGCTAGCCTTGTCACCCAGCCTCCGTTAGCACACATGGTGAGGCCAAGCCGGTTCCCGAGCTGGGCCGCAGAGAGCAGGTGGCTCTCAGCGGCAAGTCCGCAAGGGCAGAGGTGGATCGCGGAGGAAGAGGAGGACCTCGGTGTTTCGTTGCCGGCCTCCCTGTCCTCCGGGACCCGGCAGTGGCGCGCTGCCACGCAGGGCGCGAATCGCGTCGTAGTGGGGTCGCGGAGTATGAGGAGGATGCGGTATTACGTTTGCCGGATTGAGAGTCTCGCGTGTCCGCAGAGGCGGTAGGCAGCGGAGCCGCACAGCAGATCCGCTGCTGGGACCGGAGATGCCAGGCGCGGAGTAAGCCTGGCGTCCGTTAACTCGGTCCCGAGGGGGGGAGGGCGTGTCAGGTGGCCTGACACGCTCCGTATTGTGCGGCGAGGTGGGCCGCTTGGCGGTAGGCGCTGTGGGGAAGGTTGTGTAGCAATCCGCAAGGAATCCCGACTCCCCCACAACCGCGCAGCGTTGGCCACCGAGGGGGTTTAGTCGACTCTGTTGCCCGCAGAGAGTGACGGTGCGGTAGGCATTTCCCCCTCGACAAAAAAATACTGGCATACGCTGGCTTCACCACAACTCGCAGGTAGTAGCTCGCTGGTGCAGCATCGAAGTCGGCTGAAAGAGGCACGATATATAAAATATGTATCGTTTTGTTGCAATTGGTGTAGAAACCCTAGTCTAGTCTACATTTAAAGGCATACAAAAGGCTTGTTAATGCTACAGAGATCATAAAAGCAGGCTGCTGTAGTGTATGACTAACTACTCTCACATATGTACGTGCACACAATATATAAACAGTGTCAATCTATAATAAAGGACTGTTCGTCATAAGCAACTAAACTAAGTGTTTGACTCAGCTCCCGAGCCCGCCATTACATGGCGACCCTGCCAGCGCTGCCTCGCGGCAGCCGACCGGGGCTCTCGCGAAAATTAAAAATATAAATAATATTTTAATGAAATATTAATAGAATTTTAAATATTTTAAGAAAATATATTAAATAATAAAACATATAAAATATTTTCACTAATACACAATGAAATAAAATATGGAAAAAAAAACAAAATTTAAATAATCTGCGTAATAAAAAAAATGGATAAGAAGATCATGTGAACCAGCTATTAGGTTGCTAAAATATAAAAGTCGTCAAGATTGTTGGTGAAAGCAAGGTGCCGGGTGATGAAGGACACCTTAAGCTGGGTGCCGGGTGTTGTAGCAGTCAGATAGGATGCCAGAAGAATTCATGGGGGGATATTGTCATTCTTGGAGTGTACTTTTCTCCGAATCGTGCACTCCAAGAATTCGAAGTTTTTCTCGGAGACTTACAGGGGGCCGTTGCTCGCTCTGTTACTTCCGGACGGCAGGTCGTGGTCCTTGGCGACTTTAATGCCAAGGCCACGACATGGGGTAATCCAGCTGCCCCCTGCAATCGACGGGGGCAGCTGGTTGAACTGTGGGCAGCGGCCTCTGGGCTGTCCCTGCTTAATCGGGGTTCTGCACAAACGTGCGTGCGCCAGCAGGGGGGGTCCGTGGTGGACATTTCTTTCGCCACCCCTGCTCTCGCCGCACGTGTCCGCAATTGGCGGGTCGATCCGGCCGAGACTCTCTCCGATCATATGTACATTCGATTTGAGATCTCGGCCGTCTCTCCGGGGCGCTCCAACCGCCCGGCGTCTTCACCCTTTCCCAGGTGGGCTTTGTCCCGCCTGGACCGGGCTGTGGCCAGGGAGGCAGTCCTACTACAGGACTGGTTCTCACCTCCCTTGGCTGGACCGGATGTAGACACAGCGGCGTTGTACCTCCGCGACTCCTTGACCGAGGTGTGCAACTCTTGCATGCCTCGGTCCCGTCGTCCGCCCCCCCGACGCGTTTGTTACTGGTGGTCGGGGGATCTGGCTGTCCTGCGGGCCAGCACTGTTGCGGCCAAAAGGGCCTACACCAGGAGTCGACGCCGGGCAAATCGTGACCTCGAGAATGAGACACGTTTGTACAATAGTTATCTCGAGGCCAAAAAGCGTTTCAAGGAAGAGATAGGCACCGCCAAGGACCGCGCCCGGGCCGAGATGCTGGAAGGTCTCGACCGGGATCCGTGGGGGAGACCGTACCGGGCTGCGCGAAACCAGCTGCGCCCAATTGGTCCCCCACTGACAGAGACCCTCGAGCCGAGGCTACTCAATGGCGTCGTCCGGGCTTTGTTCCCGGACAGTGACCCCAGTTTCGTCCCGCCGGCCATGGGCCACAACAGAAATCTTGGCCCTGTCATTGACGTTTGCCCTCCAGTAACGGAGGAGGAGTTCGGCACGGTGGCTCTCTGCCTCCGTGCCAAGAAGACGGCGCCGGGGCCAGATGGGGTCCCGGCCAAAATTGTTGCCTTGGCTTCTGTGGCCATGGAGGTCAAATTTAGGGAACTTTTCGACTCATGCTTTAGAGTCGGGAAGTTCCCAGAAGTATGGAAACGGGGACACCTTTGCCTCCTCCGTAAAGAGGGGCGGCCTCAGGGCTCACCATCAGCTTACCGGCCTATAGTACTACTTGATGAGGCCGGTAAGCTGTTCGAAAGGATTGTCGCGTCGCGCATAAATCAGCATCTCCGAGAGGTTGGTCCGGACCTCTCGGATGCTCAGTTTGGGTTTCGGGCAGGGCGGTCAACCATCGACGCCCTGTCCAGACTGAAGTCCGTCGTCTCAGAGTCATGGGAACGGGGGAAGGGTGTTTTAGCGGTGTCATTCGACATCGCTAACGCTTTTAACACCATCCCCCACGCAACGATCCTGGAGGCGCTCCGTCACCACCGTTTTCCCTCCTATCTTGTCGGCTTGGTAAAAGACTATCTCGCAGGCTGATCAGTGGCCTGCATCGATGGGGGGGGAAACCTCCAGACTTATGGTGCCCAGGCTGGTGTTCCACAGGGGTCGGTGTTGGGTCCGCTCCTGTTGAACATAGGCTATGATTGGGTGCTTCGGGGCGCCCTTCTTCCGGGCACGGGCGTTATCTGTTACGCCGACGATACCCTATTGACTGCCCGGGGGGTGGACTTTGGGGCGGCGTCACGTCTGGCGGCAGTGGGGGGACGTTCATGGTCCAGCGTATTGAGCGTCTGGGACTGCGGGTGGCGCTGCAGAAGACCGAGGCCATCTTTTTCCCGGGGCCTCGGCAGCGCCGCCCTCCCGACGCCCACATTCTTGTTGGGGACGTCCGGGTGTTGGTAGGGGCCCAGATGAAGTATCTGAGCCTCGTCCTGGACGCGAAGTGGCAGTTTGGCCCACACTTTCAGGCCCTGTCACTTCGCCTTCTTAGAGCAGCCGACGCCCTCTCATGGCTCATGCCAAATCTTGGGGGGCCTAGGGCCAAATGCCGGCGACTCTATGCCGGCATTCTACGAAGTATGGCCCTGTATGGCTCCCCCATATGGGCCGATGCGCTGCGCAGGGGGGAAAACGCAAGGTGCCTGCGTCGCCCCCAAAGGGCAATCGCGCAAAGGGTCGCCCGGGCCTATCGCACCGTCGGCTTTGCGGCGGCGTGTGCGATGGCCAGTACGCCACCCTGGGAGATGGAAGCCCAGGTGTTGGCAGCGGCCTACCATTGGCAGGCCGCCAAGAAGGCCTCCGGGGAGCGGTACTACCCGGAGGATCTGACTCGTGTTCGGCGGGAAGCCAGGGACCACATGCTTGAAGAGTGGTCCCTCAGTCTGATGGAGTGTCCGGCGAGCCGCTGGACCCTTGATGCGCTCGGGCCAGCAATAATTCGCTGGCTCGAGCGCAAGTCGGGATTTGTCACTTTTCGTTTGGTGCAGGTGCTGTCCGGCCACGGCTGTTTTGGGCAGTACCTGCACCGCATCGGCCGGGAGCAGTCTCCGTCGTGCCCGAGTTGTGGCGCGGCGGAGGACACGGCGGGGCACACGCTGCAGGTGTGCCCCACATTTGATGCGCAGCGCGAAACTCTGCGCGCGTTGGTGGGGCCGGATCTCTCACTCCCCAGCATAGTCGAGGCTATGCTCGGGAGTGAGACGGCATGGGATGGGATGGCCTCTTTCTGCGAAGACGTCATGTCGCAGAAGGAGGCCGCAGAGCGGGAGCGGGAGAATGATCCATCCGCTCCCGCCTGCCGCCGAAGAAGGCGGCTGAGGGCGCGGCGACAATACGACCGCGCCCAGCTACCGCGTGGGGACCGGCCGGCTGATGGTGTGAGGGCACCTCAGCTGGCATTGCACCGGTCTCCACTGCGAGGTGGGGATGGTCCCGTTGGACCGGCCATCCCCAGTCTCCCCCCGAACACCGTGGGGGGAGCAGACGGAGCCGCGTAAGCGGCTTTTCCGCCGGCGGCGCTGTGGAAGTAAAGGCTGAGCCGATTTCCCACAGCGCCGCCAATTAGGCGATGAGGGTTCAACCGGGGGGTTTTAGTGGGTACACCGGGTTGGTTGGTAGGAAGGGAGTCCCACACACGCCGCCACCCTCCCTCAGGGTGGCGGTAAGGTGCATCAAGCATTTCCCCCCGTAAAAAAAAAAAAAAAGGATGCCAGAAGAACCGCGCCGGGAGTGGTACGAGTCTAAGATGGAAGGATGGTGAAGCCGATAGGCAATTGCGCAGAGCAAGAACATCGATGAAGATAACAATATCCTTTTTCAAATTTAATATCAATTAAGTTACTAATTTTATTTCGTTTCAAATTTTCGTTCCTCACCTTCCGTATTAGTTTCATTGTATTTTGTATTTAGGTAAAGAGTAGATATAATATCTTAAACAGACGCGAGTAGACAAGTATGTTTATTTCTTCAAAATACGTAGAACGTACGTAAAGTTTAGAAATGTTTGGTTGTTAGAATTTAAAAATTCATATGCAAAAAGAAAGTTGGTTAGGTTTAAATACCTAACATTGTTTTAAAAAAATATAATAAAGATGTCAGTAAAGTTAGTAAGGTATTAATCGTTTTATACAGTGCCAGTGTTTTGGAATTTATTTTTAATTATGAAGTATTTGGGTAGCGTAACGTGAACTTTTTGTATAAAAATAGCATTTTTGAAATTTTACTTACATTTACTAATAAAACGTTTACCGACTTTCATTAAATTAAAATAATTACAAGCTCAAATTACAGGTTTCAAATTATTGTAATTAAACTCGAATAATAAATAGCATGTTTTTTCTTATATTTTGCAACGCTGCAGTATACACCGTGACTTTTTAGTGGTTGTTTTCCCGCAGTGAAATGATTATATCACAGTAGTACTATAGATTTGTGCAGGTTTTTTTTATGCAGATCAAAAAATAGCAATTTTAGGATAGTGATAAACTAAACTCGAAAGCAACCTCGAACCAATAGTAGGAGCCGCGCCGCAGCTGCTCGCCGGCCGGCCGGGTCATTGCCTCTCGCGCTTATCAATTCGCTGAAAACTCACTATTCACTAACAAGTGATTTCCATTTTCCCTTCATACTTTAACGGGCTTAGGACCGTCGTAAATACTTCTATCCATACTTAACTAAACACGACATAATTTTTAATTCATAACAACGTGACATGTAATCAAGATTATTGTCTGAAAATAATAATTTATTACTGAATTAGGCAATAAAGTATTTAAGGCGTATTTAAAAAATAGAAATCAACCTATTTACAATGATTTTAATTACCTAACCTAATATCCCTATTTACAAATGTACAAACAAATACTTACACTTCCCGGTAACGGAGTAATTGTTCAAAGTGTAAACCACTGCGTTCTACAAACAATCGTGCACGTTTTAATTGATTTACTTTCAATTTCAATAATGTGTCTCTTTTACGTCTAACCACTTCAAAAGCGTCCACTATCGCACTTTTTAAGTCGTCCGGAGTGTGGTACTCTTCCCGATACACAATCCGCTTAACCTCAGACCACAATAAAAGTCCAACGGAGTAAGATCCGGGCTTCGTGGTGGCCACGGCACTGGCCCGCCGCGACGGTTATGATGTATTCGTCAAGCTCCAAAGAATGAATGGCCGGGTGAACTCTGCCTTGAGCATGAGCTGGCGTCTGGAACTGCCCGTGATCGAGTAACCGCTGGGTTGCGGCTACGATCGTCCGAGCCTGTGGTACTTGCGGGTTCAGAACACCGCGAAGACAAAGGGACTCCATGTGCTGCGGCTCTGCGTAAAGCCGACGAGCGGCATGCGAATCATAATTCGCTCTCGCGTACAATTGCACCATAGCGACGTAGGTACTCCACGACGTAGCGCACTGGGCGCGTTGAGTAGTTGCGCGGGCGGCGTTCGCGGTGCACTGGAGTAGAAATGAGTGAGTGAGACAGTCGCACGAGCGCTGCGAGCGGTGCCTTTGTGTCTGTGTCGTTTGTCACGAGGGGCGGTTCGTTTCGCGGAGCGCGTGCGTTGCAGTTTATGCTGTATTGCTTAGGATTTAAGAGTTATTTTGGTTTAAAGAAGGTTTTCGTGCAGAAAGAAGTACCTTCATACGTCAGAATCTCGGAATATAACTATTCGTTTCTCACGCTTTCGAGTTGATGATTATTTTTTTGATTAATTGAAAACTAAAATATTATTATTTAAAAAAAAAACTCGCACTATTCGATAGTGCTACTAAAGGTTAATCGTTCTGCTGCGGGAAAACAACCACTAAAATTTCACGGTGTATAATAGATACTTAATTGCTGAAATTATTTAATGGCTAGATAAATGTCGAAAAAGTTTTTTTTTAACATTAAATTAATCTTAAATTGTCTTGGTACAGTTGTAGGTACAATAATGAATTAGTAGATACGATCTTAGGTTTCTTTCCATATTTGACTGCATGAATCTTGCGATAATGACACATACTCAAAGTTTTGCAGCGCATCTTGTTACAGAATACAATCATAGCGCAAACTGCTGATGCAGAAGTATTGTAACGTCGCTATGGCTATCTTTCTTTTTAATTACAGTTTGTTTAAATTAAATTTGATAACATAATTATTATACATGTTATCCAATATTAAAAGCGCAAATGAACATCTTACATTGAATACTTAGTAAATATGTTTGAATTTGATAGATTTAGGGAAAACGTTAGATTATTTTTAAAGGATAGCAGATACCTATCAATTTTATTTTTCTTTAATTAATAAAAATGGCTACCAAATATTTACGATAAATCAAGGATTATGAATAAATACAAGATTATGACTTATAATAAGAAAGAAAAGAATAAGAAACGTAGTAATAATTTATGTCAGCTGGTAGGATTGTATTAAATATCTTTTGTACCATTAGAGTACAACTAGTTACATTCCGGAAATAGATTTAAATTGTTATATTAATTGATTGAAATTGAATGCGTTATATTGAAATGAATAGATAGTTTTTGTAATGAATTTGATGTGACAAATTGTACTAAAAATATTTTGTCATACCATTGGACTGATCACCCATGAGTAGGCATTATTATTTGTTAGAATAATTATGTTTGAAGATAAGTGTATGAAGTTTGTTGTAGAGTGAATTTTATGGATAAGTTATTATTACGAAAACCTTTAAGTGGTGTTATTGAGACTCTGTATGTGAGTTGGAAATGAGTGAGCTACTCGTATGTGCTCATTACAATAAACACGGTGTCGAATCCTTCAGTTTGATCATGGTGTAAACAAAGCTTTCTCTGTGAAAACAGTTGGAGATCTGAAATATCTTAAAAGGCGAACCGATGTAATCAAAGTAGATAGATAACTACTGTTACGCGCCACGATCGATGTAAACAGCGCCATCTAGTGTGGAAAGGCGGGACTACAGAGAGTCGAGACGCGTACGCCAGAATTTACTAGAACAATGACCTTGACCGAGCGTACGGCCGTTCAAGGCCGGACTGCGCGCGAATGTTCCGGATGTTTCTGCGTTGGAAGGTTCGGGAACGGCCGCGGCAATATAAAAGGCCGGGATTCACCGCGACCGAGACAGTATTGAATTAGCGATACAAGTGATTACTTCGAAAGCGATTTTGAAGTGCGACTTGGAAGCGATTATTGTTTTAATTAGTGCGTTTTAAGGTTGTAATTAGTGGTGTCTGCGCCGCGCCGGTTTCTGAACGTGCGCTTGACCAATGCGCGATTTTAAAAAGAAAAAACTATTGTCTACTACCACGTCCGTCCGTCGTTCTTTTTGGTCTGTGGTTGTTACTTGTTCTAGAAAGTTCTTACTGCCCGCCCACTAATAATTCAACTTAACTTACCTAATGCATTTTGTTCTGTAAATTACCTAATTGTCATTAAACAAAGTCTGTAAAAACCAAAAAATTACTTTAATTTGTCTCATCGTAGACAAAAGTGGCGACCGTGACAGGACCTGCAAAACAACACGGATTACGAAGTGTTACAGGGCCGACATTTTGCCGACATTTGGTGACGACGGGCTTAGCCACGCCAAGCGAGCACCGCGCAGCGCCTAGATTTGTCCTGGAGGAGTCCGGAGAAGATCAGCTGCGACTACATCGGTCAGCAAACGTGCAGCCAGACGAATTTACCGCCGCTTCATCAACTCTACGCAATCACGACACGTGGGACCTCACGCCGACGAGCAGACTGCAGCCTACAACCCAGAGAGATTCTCTGGCCTAATTTCACCTGCCTGCCTGCCATTCTAATTGTGAGCCCGTTCCTTTCTCATACCTTTACTCCCCTTCGATTTCATAAGCAGTGAATTTAGCTCCGCATGGGTTTGAATGAGATATTTGCCTAAAGTTTTCAAGTAAATATCTAAAGCATTTCTTCTTTGCGCCTAACTAGACTGTGTTACAGCCAGCTTACCTGCAAAATCTCAAATTTGGCCTAATTAAGTGAAATCTGAACTTGCAAGTCATCTTTTATTTTCCATCAAATAACTTTTACATCAACTTTCGTCCCTTCTTGCACACTTAATGCTTATTTATATTGCTCACTCAGCATGTAATGGCACCTACTATTCCCATTTTTGTTGTTCTAAAATCTCACTATTGCCTAAGTTCTTTTAATTACTAGCTTCTGTCTTGTATAGCATATAAATAAGCAGAAGTGCACTTGAGTTTGCCCCGCTTCCATATTAAATCACCTGCCATCAATTATTTAGCGTACCAAACATCTCAATTCCAGTGTTCACCGCTGCATTGCTTCGAGCACTGAGTCTCATCAGCTGTGACATCACCCATTGTCCTGCGCATCGACTGCTCGCACGCACAGCTGATCAATCCCGTTTCCTGCCAAGCCGTACTACGAAGCGAGGAGCGTATCGTATGCAATTTAGTTAACTTATCCATTTTATCTTTCTTAGATAATTCATCACAATGGCAAACGAATCTAGTTCCTCAAAGGATTACAAAACCAAACGGAGCACTGTCAAAGGCCGTTTAACTAAATTTAAAAACCATGTTGACACTTTAAAAACTTTAGACAAAATTTCAGAAATAGAAATAAGTAAACTAGTGATGAAATTATCTAGGATGGAAGCCTTATTCATTGAGTTCGATGAGCTGCAGAATCAAATAGAGTTATTATGTGAGCCTTGTAATCTAGATCAGGAAATAACTACTCGTGATATTTTTGAACAAGAATTTGATCATTACATTGCTATCGCTCAAAATATAATTAAGGCTAATTCACCCTCCAAGTCTTCAGTAGTAGACTGTCCTACTAATACTTCTACTCATGCTACTCACTGTCATCATAGTGAAGGCCAAGAACCTTTAGGGTTCCGTCTACCAGTTATAAAAATTTGTAATTTTGATGGAAGTTTTTTTAAATGGATGGAATTTAAAGAGACGTTTTGTGCATTAGTTCATGATAACGACAAAATTAAAAATATTCACAAGTTTTATTATTTGAACTCTTACTTGGAGGGAGAAGCTGCCCGTGTAATCTGCAACTTAGAGGTTACAGATGTAAACTATCCTCAAGCATGGCAGCTCCTATGCGAACGATTTGATAATAAAAGGCAGCTTATAAATAATCATTTAAAATCTCTTTTTAATTTAGAATCTGTGCGAGAGACTGACAAGTCACTGAGATTTATAATTGATCATGTAACGAAAAACTTGCGGGCCCTTCGCACCCTAGGCCTACCTACAGATCAGTGGGATGTTATAATTATCTATATAGTCTCAGCAAGGTTAGACACACTCACATGTTTTAAATGGGAAGAACATAGGAGTGGTCTCCCAGATATACCCACACTTAATGACTTTTTTAGCTTTTTGAAAAATCGTGCTGATGTCCTTGAGACTGTTAACCGAAACAAAGAAGATAGGTCTAAATTAATATACCCTAAATTTCAAAATAAACAAACAAATCCTAATTTTCAAACTAAGCCACATACAAAGACATTTTCTGTCACTACTAAGGCAAACAATTCTGCTTCTTTTTCCCCTAAGTCGTTTGAATGCATAGTGTGCAAAAATAATCATCGCCTATATGAGTGCTCTGTGTTCAAGTCTAAGACACCGGAAGAGAGGAATGCCACAGTGACGTCATTAAAATTATGTAAAAATTGTTTAAGACCAGGCCATGATTCTGAAACTTGTAAGCTACCTGGTTGTTGCCGTTTTTGTAGAAAGCGACACAACTCTTTATTGCATCTTCAGCCTGACACTACTTCTCAACAGACAATGGTAATGTCTGCTACTTCTTCACCAGAAATACTGTTGTGTACAGCAATGATACAACTATCAAATCCAACAACTAATGATACTGTTATGGTGAGAGCCTTTCTGGACAGTGGTAGTCAATCGTCATTTATAAGTGACTCCGTCAAACAAAGACTAAATTTATGCCCCCAACCTTCAGATGTTTCTGTAATAGGAATAGGCAATACTCCCCTAAACTTAAATGCTGAAAGATGTGCTGTTCGTCTATAATCTAGGACAAGTTCTTTTAGCACAACTTTGTGTTGTTTAGTTCTACCCAAGATAACAGATAACCTACCTAAGGTTGCTTTTGATCCCAAGCCATTAAACTTATCCAAATTTACTCTAGCAGACCCAACCTTTCATAAACCGTCCCCTATTGACATGCTCATAGGTGCTGATTTATTTTGGACCCTAATAGGCTCCGAGCAACATCTTTTAGGAGAGAAAAATCCTATCCTACGTAGCTCTAAATTAGGATGGCTCGTTGCAGGTCCACTACCTGTTTTTCCTAAACTAATTAAAAACCCTAAGCCAGTGATGTGCAATTTTCTACTTAAGGATGAAAATACAACTACTTTCTCATTACCGTTCTCATTAAAGGAAGATAATGACTATTCTAATCTTGAAAAAGATATGTGTAGATTCTGGGAATTAGAGAATTTCCCTTTGGATCAACCCTATACAAAGGAAGAAAAATTAACTGAACAGCATTTTCTTTCCACCACTACACGCCTAGGTGATGGCCGCTTCTGTGTAGCTTTGCCCCTCCTTTATGATCGAAGTTGCTTAGGCGACTCATATCAACTAGCGCGAAAAAGATTTTTTAACCTAGAAGCACGCTTCAGGAAGCAGCCTGATCTCAAGAAAGCCTACTGTGAATTCATTCAAGAATATGAAGACCTCGGTCACCTATCTGAATCCAAAATATTAAAGCCTGCTAATTCCTATTTTCTCCCTCACCACCCGGTTTTGAGAGAAAAAAGCGAGTCAACTAAGTTGCGTGTTGTATTTGACGCCTCAGCTCGCACTACTTCAGGTGTCTCTATAAATGACCTACAAATGGTAGGGCCCACTGTTCAGGATTCTCTTTTTAATATAATCCTTCGTTTTCGGCAATACAGATACATCTTGTCGGGAGATATTGAGAAAATGTTTCGACAAGTTGTCATGAGGGAGTCTGATCGCGCTTTACAACTAATTTTATGGCGTGACGAAGAACATAAAACCCTAAGTACTCTTGAACTTAATACAGTTACTTATGGTTTTTCCAGTGCAACCTATCTCAGCACTCGTTGCATCTGGCAGCTGGGTGAAGAATGTGACGATGATAAAATAAAAACTATTATACAAAAAGATATTTACTGTGATGATTTGTTAACAGGATCTGATTGTTCATCTGAGCTACGTCACATTCAACAGTCAGTATCGAGTGAACTAGCCAAAGGCGGGTTTAACCTTAGGAAATACAGATCTAATCTCCCAGAACTTTTTCAGTCCTATTCTATCAATTCTGAAGATGGAAATCTGATTATCAGTAATGCCACTAGCACTTTAGGCATTGGTTGGTCTCCTAAATTTGATGAATTGTATTTTGAACTAAAGCCCCCCAGCAAAGACAACCCTACTAAAAGGTCAATTCTATCAACTACATTCAAGATTTTTGATCCCCTTGGTTTACTTTCTTTATGTACAATAAAACCAAAAATTCTCCTACAAACACTCTGGTCTCAAAAGTTAGACTGGGATGAACCAGTGCCCCAAGATATTCAACGGACATGGCAAAGGTTTTCTCAAAAACTTCCTTGTCTTTCAACTCTAAAAATTCCAAGACATGTTCTTATTGAAGATTATACTTACGTCGAAATGCACTGCTTTTGTGATGCTTCTAAACAAGCTTATGGTGCTTGCATTTACCTAAAATCTGTCAATGCAAAGGGCCAAGTACAAGTCAGTCTTTTATGTGCCAAGGCACGTGTTTGGCCGCTCAAGGCCTCTACAATACCAAGGCTGGAGCTATGCGCGGCTCTATTAGGAGCACAGCTAAGCTCTACTGTTACCCAAGTACTTAGATGCAAAATCCAACGTCACATTTATTGGACAGATTCGAGTGTCGTCCTAGCCTGGTTGAAAATGCCCAACAAAACAAAAACTTTTGTTGCAAATAGAGTTGCAGCTATATTGGAAACAACAGACAGCTCATCTTGGCGTCACGTGCCTACCTCAGAAAATCCCGCAGATTTAGCATCTCGTGGAATAGATCCACAACATGTTGAGGACTGTTCTCTCTGGTGGCATGGCCCTAATTTCCTTCTAGAAAAAGAAGCCCTATGGCCATCAGGAGTACTCTCTACAGTTGAGATACCAGAGCTTAAAACAGTTTCTGCTTTGGTGGCGGAAGTTGTACCTTCGGCACCGATAGTCAAGTTTGAAAGATTTTCTAAACTTAAGACTCTACAAAGAGTCTATGCTAGGGTACTTAGATTTGTGCACAACTGTAGAAACCGAAATAATACAATTTCTGGTGAACTTCAAATCGAAGAACTTAATAAGTCCTTACAGTTTATCACATGTACCGCTCAGAAAGAGTCATTCCCAAAGGAAATTGACCAGTTAAAAACCAAAAATGTTCTCCCTGCTAAGGCGTCTCTATCATCACTCAATCCATTTATCGATTCACAGCATCTACTTCGCGTCGGAGGTCGCATGGACTTCTCAAGCTACCCTTATGAGAAACGACACCCCATTGTTTTAAAATCTGATCACCCCCTAACCAAACTCATCTTTCGTAACGAGCATGAACGTCTATTACACGCAGGACCTCAGCACGTTCTTACCTCAGTCAGAGATCGATACTGGCCCATAGGAGGTCGTAGATTGGCTAGAAGCGTTTGTCGCTCTTGTGTAACGTGTTGCCGTTTTAGAGGTCGGGCTATGTCTAATATAATGGGAAACTTGCCTAATGAGCGTGTAGAGACTGACTTCCCATTTAATGCTGTGAGTACTGATTTCGCTGGACCATTCCTTATCACTGATCGCAAAGGGCGTGGTTGCAAAATTACCAAATGTTATTTGTGCATATTTATATGTTTTCGCTACAGATGTATCCATCTAGAAGCTGTCAGTGAACTAAGTAAGGATGCATTTGTTTTAACTCTAAAAAGATTTATAGCTCGCAGAGGCTTACCTAAAACTATTTACTGTGACAATGGTAGAAATTTCGTTGCAGCTGCCAAAGAAATCTCTACATTTTTAAAGGACAATAATGATTCTATTTGTTCATTTGCTGCTGGTCAAGGCATTGAATTTAAGTTTGCCCCTGCATACGCTCCTCACTTCAACGGGTCGGCTGAATCTGGGATCAAATTAGCCAAATTTCACATACATAGAGTCTTAGGAAATTCTCATCTAACGTTTGAGGAGCTATCTTCATTGTTCGCACAAGTCGAAGCGATCCTTAACAGCCGTCCCTTGTGTCCTCTCAGCCCGTCACCTAATGACTTCCAGGCTCTTACCCCGGCTCACTTTTTGATTGGTAGGCAACTCACCGCGCTACCATCACCGAGCTATGTGAACCACAACACTCATCGCCTCGACCGGTTCCAGTTTCTAGAGCAGGCGAGACAACATTTCTGGAACAGATGGGCGTCTGAATATGTCTCGGAGCTGCAGCAAAGAACAAAATGGCGTTCAAAATGCAGAGACTTGAAGACAGATGACCTAGTCCTATTAAAGGAGGATCACACACCACCCCTATGCTGGCGACTTGGACGTGTCAGCAAGCTGTTTCCTGGAGCGGACGGGATTCCTCGTGTGGCTGACATAACCACAGCCAACGGTGTAATCAGACGAGCCATAAATCGACTGTGCCTTCTCCCCGTTGCAGAAGAAAATGCTTGAAAGCCTCGTAGAGCTTTCAACGGCCGGGAGGATGTCTGCGCCGCGCCGGTTTCTGAACGTGCGCTTGACCAATGCGCGATTTTAAAAAGAAAAAACTATTGTCTACTACCACGTCCGTCCGTCGTTCTTTTTGGTCTGTGGTTGTTACTTGTTCTAGAAAGTTCTTACTGCCCGCCCACTAATAATTCAACTTAACTTACCTAATGCATTTTGTTCTGTAAATTACCTAATTGTCATTAAACAAAGTCTGTAAAAACCAAAAAATTACTTTAATTTGTCTCATCGTAGACAGTGGCGTTCAATTAAAGTGTGACTTTTGGTAATTTTTATCGGCTGTTTTTATTGTCACGAACCCGAAGCTCGTAACAATTGGTGTCAGAAGTGGGATTTAAATTATGCCGATTTTACCTAAGGACGACACGGAGGGTATCCGTACCCGGAGTCAACGCCAACAGGAAACGGACCAGAGACGTTTTGGTGGAGCTTTGCCGCAGGAATCGGAAAGCCAGTTATTAACCACGGAGGCCGGCCCGTCCACAGCAACACCAGCAGCATCGGCAGCACCAGACCTTGCTGCTCTGATGATGATGCTGCAGGAGCAGTCTCGCCGACAGGAGGAACAGGCTCGTCGGTTGGAAGAACAGCTTAAGCGGGACAAGGAGGAACAGGCTCGCCGCCAGGAGGAACAGGCTCGCCGCCAGGAGGAACAGGCTCGCCGCCAGGAGGAACAGGCTCGTCGATTGGAAGAACAGCTTAAGCGGGACAAAGAGGAACAGGCTCGCCGACAGGAGGAACAGGCTCGTCGGTTGGAAGAACAGCTTCAGCGGGATAAGGAGGAACAGGCTCGCCGCCAGGAGGAACAGACTCGTCGCGAAGAAGAGCAGATGCTTCTTTTGAAGGACCTTCACGCTACCTTCGGGAAAGACATAAAGGAGGTGAAGGATAAGGTTGCTCAACATGACAACCGCCTGCTGGAAGCTGAAATCCGGATCGACCAAGTCAATAATCGGGTTGACTACGTAGTGGCTGATGTGAAGAAGACCGTGATGGCAGACGTTAAGAAAACGCTGGATTGTCTTAAACTTGGAGAAGCAATCGCAGCTCCCGTAGCTACAACACCTTCGCTACGTGGATTTAAAGTGCCACCGTTTGACGGAACTTCTTCCTGGTCGGCCTACAAAATCCAGTTTGAGGCAGTCATGAAAGCGAACGGCTGGGATAAAAATCAGGCCATGACTGCCCTCACCCTAGGCCTTCGTGACCAGGCTTTATCTGTCTTGGAAGCTCTCGGTAAGGAAGTGACTTACGAGCAGCTACTTGAGGCATTAGAGGCTCGATATGGCGACGCTCACTTGGAACACGTGTTTCGCGCACAGCTTAGGGACCGCGTGCAACGCAGTAGCGAAAACCTGCAGCAGTGGGCCCTTGAAGTGGAGAAGCTGGTGCGTAAAGCTTACCAGTCCGTACCAGCGCTTATTGATGGGAACCTGGTGCAGGTGTTCATCGACGGCATCCGCGATATTGAAGTTAGGGCTGCTGTGAGGCTCGGGCACCACGAGACGCTAAAGGATGCCTTGGCCCATGCCCTGGAAGTGGAAGCTGTGCGGCAAGATCATCGTTCCCATCGCGTCAGGGAGGTTGCTTCAGTTCGCGACCGCAATAAAAGCTACAGCCCTAGGTGCTACGGCTGCGGGGAAAGGGGCCATCTTCGATCCAGTTGCCTTAAGCGAACTGCAGAAAGAGAACTACGGCTACCTGCAGACCTGATCATCAGAATACCACCTGATGCTCCAGGCAGTATAATCGATTATGCGAATAACTGGCGGTACAAAATAAATGACATTGGTGTGAACGTCAGACAATCGGGCCAGAAAATGTCGGGAAAGATGAAACCCCTTTGTGACCGCAAAGTAAACAGTAGAGTGTTCGACGAAGGTCCAAAGGTGAGGTTGCGCAATCCAGTCCACAGCAGAGGCAGATCTCCTGGGCTTCAGTCTAGATGGGAGGGACCGTACCGGATTGGGACTGGGGGCAATGACGTAACCTACCGGAAACAGAAAGGTGCAAGAGGCACTCCTAAGATTGTCCATGCGGAGAGATTGGCGCGTTATTATGGAGCCGATAATGCTCGGGACGAGCATGTCTTAGGAGGGGGCAGTGTTACGCGCCACGATCGATGTAAACAGCGCCATCTAGTGTGGAAAGGCGGGACTACAGAGAGTCGAGACGCGTACGCCAGAATTTACTAGAACAATGACCTTGACCGAGCGTACGGCCGTTCAAGGCCGGACTGCGCGCGAATGTTCCGGATGTTTCTGCGTTGGAAGGTTCGGGAACGGCCGCGGCAATATAAAAGGCCGGGATTCACCGCGACCGAGACAGTATTGAATTAGCGATACAAGTGATTACTTCGAAAGCGATTTTGAAGTGCGACTTGGAAGCGATTATTGTTTTAATTAGTGCGTTTTAAGGTTGTAATTAGTGGCGTTCAATTAAAGTGTGACTTTTGGTAATTTTTATCGGCTGTTTTTATTGTCACGAACCCGAAGCTCGTAACACTACTATAAAAAGTATGAGGTACTAGATAGGGTACAGATCCTTTATTTGATCATAGTGTAGACGAGCTTCTGTCTGTGAAAATAGTTGGAGATGACACATCTTAAAACTAATCCCTTCTATTAATTAGGTTGTAAATAACCTTAATAAATGTTTTAATGAAAATAATAAATGAAAGTCGACTATTTTGTTAGTACTAAAATGAGGTAAATAGGAGAAATAAAGATGAATATAAGATATTATAATGAATATTACAAAAAGGGACCTGCAGGCCCTCATGTGTGAAAAAAAAACCCAAAGAGTTTTAAGAAGAATAGGGTAAAAGTTATGAAACGACGCAAAACGTAAAGTTAATACGAGTAAAAAGACTACTAATAGGAACAGTGGATGATACGTGTTATGGAATTATAATTTACTTGGATATGACAATGATGAATATAATGAGGAGTAATAAAAATATGATTTAAGTAAAAACGAAAAGGACAATATTTTTCTATAATACCGTACAAATAGTTACTGGAAAGTTATAATTAAATACTTTTTCTGTGACTTGTCTACTCTGCTCTTTTATCTTATTAATTAGATACTATAGAAATGTAATCCTATAAAGTTTTATATCATTGTATTTTTTTTTTAGTTGATTATAAATAAATAGATTTATGACCAATTTTGATAACAACAACAGTTGTGTTGAAAATAAATGTTAAAAATAAACCGTAAAAGTACATGCTTACTGTTTTCTGATATGACACATTTATCATTTTGTTTAGGAACTTAACTAATTTTTTTGTACTAATCAAACTTAGTACATTAATTAAACGTTTTTTTTTTAATAGAGATTGGCTTCTAAAATATTTTGTTTTTAAGGTTAAATGTTCTTAAATATATTTCGTATACATTGAAACAACCAAAATTATGATTGAACTTTGTATTTAGAATTGAATTCGATTATCTTATTTAAAATTTGATATTGTTTAGTTATCAAACTTTTGTGTACAAAAAAAACCTTGTAAGATTTTGTTACCAAAAAAAAACTATTATTGTTTTTTTTTTCTCAATAAAGGGGAGGTGTAGTGTATGACTAACTACTCTCACATATGTACGTGCACACAATATATAAACAGTGTCAATCTATAATAAAGGACTGTTCGTCATAAGCAACTAAACTAAGTGTTTGACTCAGCTCCCGAGCCCGCCATTACACTGCTACCTCATGCAGCGACTCTTAATCGCCGCCTTTTTATTATTAGTTTATTAAATTAGTTCATAATTTAGTATAAGTTAATTTTATGACATTGTGAAATTCTACTCGTAACGTAAATACTTCACCTCCATTCAACATCTTACAACCATATTTTCCTTAAAACAATTTTTTAGGCTATAGAATTAATCTATGTTCCGAACTCCATTCAAATTAGTTCAATAGTTTTGAAGTATTTCGTTTTTTAAAATAAATAAGAAAGTAAAGATAACTGTTATAGAAACGCTCATTCATCTCTCATTACTTGTGATTGTACGCTTTATAATTGTACAACTTTTAATCGGCTTTTATAGAGTTAATAAGAACGCGTACTTAGTCGTAGGAGTCGAAGTATTTAAAAGTTGAAAGGGCGATCGTTGTGGAGGAGCCGCCGCGGCGAGCTTCTCGGGCGGAGTGAGGCAGGTCGGGCGGCGCGCACGCGCGGCGAGGCGGCGACGGCGGCGGCGGCGCGACGGAGGCGACGGAGGCGGCGGCGGCACTGGGCGCGCGCCACTCGCGCCCGCCGCGTGCTCCTGGCTGGCGCTGCTCGCCGCCGCCTCAGGTGAGCCGCGCGCTGCTCCGCTCGCGCCCTCGCGCCCTCTCGCCCTCTCGCCGCCGAGCCCCGGGACCGGGCCCGGACCGCGCGCGACCGCCCACGCAATACTGTGTTGTTTGTTTTCATTCAAACCCGTGATTCGCAAACTGCCGCCGATTGATGATACACAAACACGCTCAAGAACCAGCTTTAAACCCAACTTGCATACAACCGTTAAGAACTTAGATTAAAAACAAATATAAAATCTTGTTGAACGTAAAACTAGGGAAGGAACGTGTAGTGTGTGTGAGTATTAAGTAGGGCATCGGTAACTAAGAACGACAAAACTATAAAATTAGTAAGTGTTCACTTCATCTCTTATCAAAATAATAATAATGATTTAAATCATTGACGACCTCCTTTCTCGGCTCATAAATGAAGTAAATATTGTCCACGGCAGTTAAATAGGATATTAACTCACACTAACTATTTCACATATAGTTCACGACAAGACATGGACATTATTCGGTGATATACCAGAATTTCAAACATTTGCTTCCATTTATATTTAGTCTAGACCACTGAAAATAGTAATAATATGGACAATAATTGATTTTGGTGTTATTTCTATCCAAAATAAATATTTTCGATTGCATTTATTTTTAATACAATTTAATACAAAAACATGAAACGTAGCTCAATTAGAGCAAAAACATTTTTGTCATCGTCGTTTTGTATAAGTCATAATATACGAGTATTCCTTACTTAGTATTTCCACATAAAGTTAGAACAAACAATCGAACCGTATTGTGAATAGAAAATCAAGTGATAAATAACTCTAGCACGTACTTTTATGTGAGCTTTGAGAAAATTAGGTCAGCAGTATGTCTGAGAAAGATTAGCCTTTCGCTGAAAGGTGTCAGGGTCAGCCCAGGGGTCAGCGCGAGACAGCCGCGCGGGCCCGCCGCCTCCCTGCGCGCCGACTACTGCTCTCACCAGCGCTCCTCCACTTGCACACGCGGAGATACGCATTCAATTGAGGATTAACGACTAAACAAAAATACATACTTTCCATACTCACACGAACGTAGTACAAATGAGGACAGCTTGTTATTAACAGCAGTTATAGTCCGCGACAATATTTTTCATGTGCCAACCTAATAAGGTGCCTATGTGCAATTCCAGATTATATTCCATCTTTTCACTGATCTTTATCCAGACCTGTTCAGTCGTTTTGGCGTCATCTAATAATAAATTTGGAGAGGGTAAAATTCTCGTAGTGCACTTTGAAAAATGCTCCTTATGCTAGAATTTTTATTAATGTATGCACATATTGATTAAGAGTTTTAATACCTCTGATCCTACATTTAAAATTTCTATCACTGTTTTAATGCTGTGTTGTATATGTGAAACCGCGGACAGAATCTAGTATTCTGTTGTGTATATGTACACACAGATCCAAGTAAGCAACTAATGTAGATGCAGTTTTCGTCGATATTTATAATGATTGAAGGTTTAAATGAAAACATGACATAATAATATTAAATACACCATATTGTTGTCCACATATTTTATTGTCATTGCACCTGTGCAAGCCGAGAACAACATTTAGTGACGAATAATGTGAATACTTATGATGCGCATTGGACTTACTGAGAGCGAAGTTTAAAAAAGTAACAGCACGAATAGGAGTCCTACTATAAATAATGACAAGGAAAACGTGATTGGATTTAAATCATGAGGTGCAGCATACGTTTTCTTATTGTTTGAACTTCTTAACAACTTCAAAAAAAGAAGAGGTTCTGTTGTAATTTCATGACAACTGACCGTTGCTCACGACTTCTTTGACATAATTCCCAATAAAATGTTACGTACAGAAATGCTAGTATGTATTTAATCTGTCTAGCTACGAAACTTCATGCAAATAAAGTACTTTTATTTATTTATTTAAAATCTTTATTACACAAAAAAAGTACAACAGGTGGACTTAATGCTTAGGGCATTCTCTACCAGTCAACCTTTGGGTCATTAACGGAGAGTTAGTTTATGGGTGCGGTAATAGTGACAAAGTGCATAAGTAATCTAAAAAATAAAAACATAATACACGAGAATAGTAACTACCAAGCGTTACAAAAGTCATTTCGGAAACAATTAAATATACATAGACATACATGAATAAATATATATATATATATGAAGCTAAACTTAAATGAGCATATAAATAGTTATATATACATAAGTAAATAATACCACATAAAAATATAAAATAAATAATAACGACAAGAAATGGATTCAGCAATTGACAAATTCATGTCTACGATTTATGTATTAGCGAGAGAGAAGAAGTGTTCACGAACTTTCATTTTAAAAATTCCCTTAGGGATTGTCGACTATCAGCGGGCAGAGCATCCCAAAGACTTTTAAAGTTAAACTAAGACTTTTTTATGTGAAGGTCTTAATACAGACTCATTTATCTATCCATAGAACTAAACTTTGTCGTTTATTACATTACTATCAATTATTGATATCAAAGAAACCCTATGTTCCTATTTGCATTGATTGCTCTTTTGACTTCAATATATTAGTTCACAAAGTTAATGTCTATAGCTCCACACTCAATCTTCAGTTTATTTGTATACTTATTCCTTATAAAAGGTAAAATACGGGATGCCTTTAAGCCCAATCTTCCGGAAACGAGATAAACTGTGTCGCAGCCGAGCGGAGGCGGCTCCGCTTGGATCATCGGAGTCGGGATTCAAAGGATTCCCACTCTTAATTTTTTTGTATGTTATTACTTTTGGGAATATCTTGATCTATATTGAACAGTTAGTTTAATTCATTTAAAATATCTCTTAGATAAATACAAACAATATAAATAAAATAAACTAGCGTCAAAGACACCTATTGTTATATTCCAATGATTGTATTCAGAGCATAACTAAATGTTTTTTTAAAACAAAAAAGGGATTTTGATATTTTTTGTTACTATGAAATCCTCAAAGTCTCATAAAAGCCAAATGCCAGAACCAATAACTTGTCCCAACCTTCAAGTATTAACGATCCCAGATATTATGTTTATTTATATCAACTGTGACTACCTCAAGATACATATAAGGGCCGAGTCTTCAGGCAGAAGCCGAGCAAACAGTCGAGTGAGCAATCCGTGATCGATCGAAGTATTCCCGTCACAGAGTCCCGAGAAGGAGCCGTTTGATCCCGCGCGGTCGGGCGAACAATCGGTGCGGGCGAGCGGGCGCGCGGCCCCATGGGGCACGTCACCTGAGCGGGCGCCATGCGCGCGCTGCCGCTGCTCGCCCTCCTCTGCCTCCTGCCCGCCCCCGGCGCCTCCAGGGCGCCCAGCGCCCCCGGCGCCCCCACCGCCCCCGGCGCCCCCGGCGCCCCCAGCGCCTCGGTGCTGCTCGTGCTGCGGGCCGCCTGCCGCGAGCGTGACCCCGGGGCCTTCTCTGAGCAAAGGTTGCGCCAACACGCCGAAACCAGGAACCGCTCTGAGCTTCTCCGCCGTCCTGTCCGCCTGCTAAGCTACGCCGGTAAGACAGCTCATTTTACTAAATCACTTTAATTTGATTTTTTTTAATTTGTGCGGGGACTCCACAGGACCCAGCCTAGTGAAAGTGCCACGTCACTTTTACTACGTGCAATGTCAACACTATAAAGTTGTCGAAACCATGTCCTAGGTCGTTAACTGGCACTTGGCTAAGCATTCTGGTCTGGCAACCGTATCCTTAGGCTAGTGGCATCAATTTAACTTCATCGGTTACACTAAACAGCTAACAGCTATTAAAAAAATATATAGTAGGTATATGACAATTTTGACTGCTGTTTACCAATAAAATTAAGTAGATGTAACTGAGCTTTAGTATAGGGAATTGTAACACTAGCGCTACGCCGTAGCTTGTGTTCGTAGCAATCTTCGTAGCTCTTTATGTCATTGATAACACAAGTCGACAAAAAAATTTTTTTTTTTAGAGTTTCATATATAACCAATATTTTCTGTCTGTTTACATCAAAAAGTAACCAGAAACATCATTCATAATAAATAAAGTTTGCTTTTGTACCTTATAGAATGATAAACAAATATTTAAGGTTTTCGGAAATTTTATAAGTAGTAACGGCTTTTAAAACGTTATAGAGACGGGGAGAGGGGGATTTGGGGTATAGAGCGGGAAGTGGCAGCGTAGCCGAGTAGTATGCGCGCGCGCTTTTTATTGGACGTACGTATTTTGCGTGGCATGATGAATAATTGTCTTCCAAAAAGTGCAAAAATGACGTTAATGCTTTCTGCTACATTTGCGGTGAATTTATTAAAATAAGAGCAAAGAAATTTAGTTTCTTAACAAATATGGGATAGTAGAGCAGACGCACTTCACTACCAGCAGCATCCATGGCCTAAACGGACCGAGTTTCAGATAGGAAAACATAATGTCAAGAACAAGTCGATTGTAGAGCCCGAACTTGCTCTGATGCAGTGGCGTGCGTTTCATACAGACAGAAAGACACTGCCTACCCTAGGTCTGATAATAGATCCAATATTATTTTATTAATAAACAAAATAACATAAAAACTTAAATCATAAATGAGCTCCACCGATCGATTGCCGGTAGTATCATTAAGATAAGATCGACATTAGCATCACCGATTCGCGCTGCACTAGCGCCGCCTCGCCCTTGCGTACAAGTGCCACGGCAAAGACACAAACTACGAGTCTCTAAAATTTTGTATGTGTGCTCTCGTGGTAAGTCGCGGTCATGCGGATTTAATGTATGTGCGTTCCTGTAGCTACGTGGGCTTTGCTGACAAACAATGACAAAAATCACGCACACAACTGCATGAGAAGCCAGTGTCTTTTTTTGTAGATTCCTTTTAAGTAACACGAAAAATTACGACTCTTACCGAACATTTCCGAATGAAAGTTTGATAAGCAATGCAAATATTTGAGTTGTTTCATTGAGTTTTATACATTTTGGTGGCAATATTTTTTTGTCGTATTATATTTCTCTTTTTTACTACTAATTTCAATAGTCAAAAGTTGCCATATTGTTTGATTTGTGTTGTGTTTGTGACTACGCTTTCAGATATTTAGGATTTATCGTTGTTGATAGATTGAAAAATTGATAATATTGTCTGTGAAAGATGTTTAAATGGTATGTGTACTTACACCACCATCTTTTCACTGCTTTCATTTAAATTTTGCAAATAACACAAACATTACAAAACATCATACAAACGCGCCTAAAGGCCACTTCGGATATCCGTAAATTGATATGTCTGTAAAATCAGTCAATCTATGGATATTGAGGTAGCATTTGGAAATTACCTACATTATCAGTCGACAAGACGATGAACCAAAACCAAAGTGTTTTTGGTGAGTGAAATTTGCCTACCCTGTCTTAAAACTGTGTGCACGCCACTGCTCTGATGCCTCCATTACATATAAAATTAGGACTCATGAAGCAATTTGTAAAGGCTATTCGTAAAGACTCAGAAGCTTTTCAATTTCAAAGGGCAATATAATGGGAATATGATGGGTGACTACATCTGGGGGCTCATACGGGAAAGTTCATTTATATACAATAGAAAAGCTAAAAATATTCATTTTTAAAGCTTATTTGTACTCTTTTGTTTGTATTGGATTTTATTTTTATTGCCTTTCGTTAATAAAAGTTATTTAAGTATATAAATTATAGTTCGTTTTATTTTTATAGGCATCGGAATTTGAAAAAGTAGAGATTTTCCTAAAATTTGAAATTTCGTTCTGGTAGCTACAAAAGCAAACTTTATTTACTAAAAATATTTTTCCCTTCATAAATTATGCATAAGAAATTAAAATCAGCCATGCAAAACTCAGACTCAAAAATCGTGTTGACTTGTGTAATAACTTAAGTTTGCGTTTAGCGGTTAAATGTTTAGGCTAGTCTTCTCAATCAGTACACAATATAAATAAGCACTCAATCGACTATCGATTAGTTTCGTGAACTCTCTTTTTTTTACTTCATAAATCTTCCACATATTTTTTATTTAGAACTGACCAGCGATTAGCCTGTTTTAAAGGTACCCAGATCATACATAGAATTCCACTCTTTAACAGTGAGAAAAGACGAAGCAAAACGCGCGTTGTGGACACAATGCAAGGGTAAAGCCCTTCTTCCCCACGCCTAGTGGTACATTGGTGGAAAAGCGACGAAAAAATTAATTAATGCAATTCCTGCACGCACGCTACAAAAATTATCCGATGGGAAATAGATTGGCATGCGATTTTTCTATATTTTTTATGCAATAAATTATTACATAAAATCTATACTGATTGATCCCGTGGATTGATCTAACATCTTACTTCATAGACCATCAATGGTTGAAAAATGTATATACTTGTGCCGACCTACGACATGACCTACAAGTCGACACAAATACAGCGTCAGCAGAATTGGCGTAGTAAACAACGCTCCATATGTAATGCGTGACATCGATATCCTACAACGCGATATCAAAGTTTTCGTCGCCACTAAGTATATATACAACAAACCAAGAATGGTAGTTGGGCCTAGGTCCCCGAGCAGATAACACCTAGCTCGGCGGAAGTACTTCCACTTTTAGTAAAGAACATACGTTCAGGCTATAGCTCTACCCACATACGCAAAGGTGTGTGGGTAGAGCTATAGCCGAAAAAGTTTGGTTTTCCTTTCGAATTGAAAGAAGAACTGCTGTTTTTTTGATTGTGTCTAATATTCTTTATTAATACTAAGCAAGTCGTGGATCATAGGCGGACCAGAGCAGCATGTCATAGGAATGGTTGTAGTTGTACGACAGCTGTTATGTGTGACAGATACGTGCGGCCCAGAGTGGAGCGGCGCCGTGGCCCGCGAGGCGCTGCGCACGGTGAGCGCGGGCGGCGCCGTGGCGCTGGCGGGCCGGGCCGGGGCCGCCGTCTGCGCCGCGCTCGACGCGGCCGCGCGCGCCCTCGGGTATGCCCTCGATTGAGACACGATTCTCTTCGTCACGACCTGTCATGGACGGGTTCGACAAGCACTACTTTTTATTTGCAAACGTTTTTCTTGCTAAACTTCTGGAAGCTGATTTACAAAGGTCAGAAACAATTAAGATTATTTTGTATCTGTCCAATCGCTTATTATAATTTAAGAAGTAGGCTTTAAAGACATAGTATTTGAAATGGAATCTAATTCTGACATTTTCTGAATCTGTCTGTACCTATGCTGTATTGTATTTAAGTAACAAAAATAACAGTCAGTGTTCTGACTTAACTTTAATTATGTGTTTTTGTTCATAACTGGGCGATATTACAATTAGTAAGGGAACTCCAATGTAGGCGGCACCAATCTCAGCAACATGTAGCTATAATTTAACATGATTAAATTGACGACATTCAGCGACACTAGGATTTCAGACAACACTTTGAATAATCTTTGTTTCCTATAAAGTTATTCCCTAGTTAGCTTATGATTAATTCTAGTAGTAACTTCCTTTAGATGGACTGATGAACCCTGTATCATGTGTAGTACTAGGCATTATGTAACAAGTTGCGCTTGTGGTGTGCGACTTAAATGTTTTATAACTTATGTACGTTAACTTGTCAAAAAGTTTTTCGATCAATTAATGTATACAACGAGTAGGTATATCTCAATCAACACAGGTCCAAACGCATCTCAGTTATCTGATTAAGATGAAACCCTAGATATCACAGATACTCCGATTGCAATATTAATTGATGAGCATTTGTAGGAGGGCGCGGGGCGGGTGGGGCGAGTGCGCGCGCCCTTGGCTGCGCGCGGGCGCGGTGGCGGCGCTGGCGCGGCGGCTGCGCTGGCGGCGTGCGCTGGTGCCGCCGGCCGAGCACGCGGCCTGCGCGCTGGACCTGCCCCCGCTGCGGCACGAGCTGCTGCTCGCCGGCCTCGTCGTGCTCGCCGCGCCGCCCCCGCCCGACGACATCGCACACCAACCGCAAGGTGCCTGTGTGCCAACGGCGGCTTGCACGTATTTTAAATCTACCCTTTTAGCTTAATGTAACATTCAAAGTAAAACTATTATGAATTACAATAGTAGGCATACCAAGTTAGGTTTAGGTTAGGTTACACTTAAGTTTCAAAATGAGTGTTTTGTCACTATTGTATTTATATCCTACTATTTGCTAAAAATAGCTTGAAAGGTTAAAACTACACCGGAAATAATAACATTGTCAGAATTTTAGAATTTTAGATCAAGACTAGCCCTGTTCATTTTTTAGTTTCCTAGTGAAATAGTCCAACTGTAGGGATGCACTTTCAGTGGTGATCGCGTGTGGTCCGCTGCAGCGCGCGCTTCTGGAGAGCATCGGCGCGGAGCGGCCCGCGGTGCTGCTGCTGCCCACAGACGAGACCGACGCGCCCGGTGCGCGCGACTCCGCAGACTCGAAAAGCAATATCACTTTAGATGTACAAAACTCGCCTTACCAAATAAAAATAGGAAACTTATCGGCGACCTCGCAAGCGGCCCTACCCGAAAACGCAAATTTATCGTTATTTTATCCGGGGACGTATAAGAAAAGTTTCCCGTCGCCGGCGACCGCCGCGTTCGTAAACAACGCCGCTCGCAATAAGCGAACTCGTTACGGAGTCGAAGCGGCGCAATCGACGACCTCGAAGGCTGTTTTTCAGGTCGCACGCGTCGTAAACACGATAAAAGCAGACATCGGGTATGATTCGTTACGAAACAACTCCTCGATAGTATACGAAGCGAGGGCCGCCAAACAATCGCGCCGGGAAAACGAGTTCAAGGACACGGCGCGGATGCGGCGCGCGCCTTCACATCTAGACGCGCTCGAGGCTTCGTCCGCCGGCCTGGGGGATGCTTTCCGAGATCGGGTCCTATTCCTCAGCTCGGCCGACCTTTACAGCGAATCTCCTCCTGCCACTTTAATCGAGACTGCCTACGACCAGCTTCTCGACTCCGTCCAACGCGACGCAGAGCGTACAAATAGAGAAATTAATGAAAAGTTTATTTTATATCAACGAAGTGAAGGCTCGCCGCGATGGCGCCGAGTCGCCGTGGTCGATACGACGGCGACCGCGGACGACGGCAGCTGGGCAGTAAGCGCAGAAGTCGGCAATATGAGTCTGGTAGAGGAATGGTGGAGTTCAGAGGATGCAGAGCCGGAGCAGGTCGTGAGCGGTTCGGCTGTGTCGCTGCCAGTGCTGGCGGCGTGCCTAGCGCTCGCGTTCGGCGCGGCCGCCGCGCTGGGGCTGGGTACGCGGTGGGTGGCGCGGCGGCGGCGGCGACAGCGGCGGCGCCGGGACGCGGTGCTCTCGCCGACCGAGTTCGCATTCCCGGCGGACGAGCGCCGACGCGTGGGGGAAGGCATGGAGACGATGCTGTCCTGCTGGCTGCAGCAGCTGCACGAGTTCGGCGGCCCCGAGCTGGAGCGACCGGACCTGCTGAAGCAGCCCGTGCCCGCGCCCGCGCCCTCCGCGCCTTCTTCCACCTGCAGCATCAACCGCGTCGCCCTCGACCGTCGGACCAGGTACAAGGTAAGTCGCAATTTTATTAGAATAGCGTCTGGTAACCTCTTAGTTTTCTTAAAACCAATTTCAAAGCTGATAATTCCCCAATGGTTGCCGATTTATATTTTGTCTTTATTTATTGCAATTTTATTATCTGGTTGCAGGGAGATGCCGTTTTTATGAAATACCTCCCGACATCAGTTGCAATAGAACTTAAACGGAAAGCGACTGACGTTCTACTCGTAATGCAAAGTTTACGCCATGAAAATCTCAATCCGTTCATCGGTACGTAATTTCATCGTATTTTACTTGGAACATTGTAAAAAAATATCCCGTATACCATGTCTTACTTAGTGATAACTTCAAAAGTGTTCTGCCCACGAAAATCTCTCGTGTATTGATTGAATCGAACCAATGTCGTAGGCAGGTCGTAGCACTTTTCGTAGTTACTACGAAAATATGTATAATGTACCTCTTTAATGGAAGATTAATATTGATCAGAAAATTTACTAGTTAAGTGGAATAATTTTGATGGAAAATTAAAAATAATTACATGTCCATTGTCGAACGTGAATTACAAAATCAAGTATTTTAGTTAGTAGGTAGGTACCTTATCTTCTGTATATATTTGATTTATTAGGCTTGTTTAGGTATCTTGCAGGCCAGAGCCAGTGTGGGGCAAGCAAACCGCCATGGATAGGCAATTATTATACCTATATACTATATAGTATAACTAAATATAAATAAGCTTACATATATGTAAGTGTATTAAATTGTTGAATAGGTTCATACAATTTGTAATGCACCTAATTTGTTACATTTTGAATGAACTGCTCACAGTGGTATGATAGAAATTATCAGGAAATAATAATTACTTATTTATTCTTCAGGTGTTTAATCATTACCTAACACTTAATAGGTTATAAACTATTTTTAGTACTTGATTTTGCTCGCAATTTGCATTATTTCAGGATAAAGTATCTTTTATGTTAATTTAGTATGTCATCTGAGTATAATAAAATCTATTCATATAATCTATAAAATATCATCATACTTAATCGATTCATTGTTTTTTCGTGGAAGAGTAACATCCATATATTACATATACATTAATTTATCCTTTGAACATATACATTTAAAAAATAAGTAGGATACTAGGCAGTGCCTACTCATTACAAATCCCTAAGGAACTTTGTAACGCGTGAAATGCCTTACCTGCCTACTGAAATTGTTTAGATGACATGATTTTCAAAAAAGATAAAAAAGACAAGAAAGATGAAAAAGACCTTGTCATAAAACAAGGACAAAATTTATCACAAATAAGCTTGAAAAAATGAAACAGGCAACAGCCAAATTACAATCACTTATGTGTTGTTATGTTCCTGCGTGTGAGTAAGGTGTCCAGAGCACCTGAGGGGTGCTACATTAGTAGCATGGTTCAAGCCTTCAAGGAAAGGGCGATAAGTCCAATAACAGATTTATTATGCTGTACTTGTTGACCTTAAGCTAGGGCCTCATTACCACTTAACACTTAACATTTGGTGGTGTGCAGGATGCCTGTGCGAGGTGCGGCCGGCGCTGGTGTTCGACCACTGCGGCCGCGGCTCGCTAGAGGACGTGCTGATGGCCGACGACATCAAGCTGGACTGGACCTTCCGCCTGTCCTTGCTCACCGACCTAGTCAAAGTAAATAACTCGATTGATCTTATAAACTACGCTTTGAATTTGAATTACCAAACGGTACTCGTGTCTAACTTATCAAAAAAAATTTTTCATCTTCACTGCATGATTTAATTAGTATCATTTATCTGTTATTAAGCGGGTGAGTTGTAACTTTGTATTTGTTTAAAATGCCTTTCAAACATTGAAATCTATTTAAACATAAGAAAGGTAAAACAACGCCATCTTTCGTGCGCAGCTTGAAATACGCAAGATCAGCCATGATGGGCAAATTTCGTTTCGTTACGTCTACGCTATCCTGCAATAGTCTTGTTTGACAATATTTTAAGAAGTTTATTCTTTCCCCATTAGTACTTAATTAATAGTACTTGTTTTTTGTCTTAAAATTAAATTCGATTTTATTTTACAATTTTAAAGTCCATGTACTAAAAAATCTTCATCATTGAATCCAAACGCAATTTTGTTATTGTCTGTCATTGCCTATTGTGCTGACCACGCACTACCAACAGGCGAAAATTTTCTGTCGCGCTGTTATTTCATCCACACTAGCGAAAAATACATAAGAGTAGCACTACCCTATCTCTTTCTATATCTGCCTTCTCCCTTGTTCACTGTTCATTCATAACTGCAAGATTGACATTTGATTTAATTACATTGATAAATTTTCCAAACATGGCGGAGCAAATTTGTAAATATTCTAAATTTGGTTATAAATTTAGATAGACAATTGAATTTTACATTAATTCCCAATTGTAATTGACCTCAATATATAATGATGACAACTTTCTAACCGTAACATAGTAAAATGTGAAAGTGAAATCCAGTACCTAATGAAGATAACCTATGAAGATAACAAACAACCTCTTTTTTGTTGAAAATCGTAAGTATTCCATTGAAAGTATAATATAATTTATGAGATATTAAATGTATGTGCCTTGTGATATAAGTTTTTCTAAAAATCTATGTTATAACTTGATTATTTTTACTGGGAATTAACCTAACCTAACCAACTTTTAAACAAGACATGATTTAATTTTACAATATTAAAACACACTCAATACTACGTTATAGATGTATTCAATGTTCTTGATGCAGAGTTTCTACCATCTTCTTTACTTGAGATACTGTTTTGACTTGTAACTGTTTTTAAAGACGATGTTATTTCCATGAAGGAATGTTCACATAGAAGAATCAATAGTAATTTTTCTTAATACATTTTCAGCATAAAACTTGCAAATCTTGGGTTAAAGAAGCTGGCACTGGCAATAAAATAAATTGAAATAAAATTTTAGAGGAACAGCTATTGGAGATTTGTACAACTTGAAGAATAAATAAAATACCATTCCATCAAGAAGGGAAATAAGGTAATGTATTGTATTTATTTAACATTTCGTTTTGAGTAATTTGGACAAAACAAACATCACAGTTTCATTTAAGATAGGTGTTGCAAAAACAATTTTACCAACTACGTTGGTAGATTTTTACTTGTCCCTTCACATGTGCCATCGAAATAATGTCAGACTTTATATATATATTCATTGTTGGGAAGTTACACTTTTACATAGAGATATTAGAAAACTACCCATGCGAAACCGGGGGCTTGTATCCCTGTTTATACAGTTTACTCTTATTTTTCGCTCCTACAAGTTGCAGCGTGATATTAGATAGCTTAAAGCCTTTCTCCATAAATAGACTATCTAACACATAAATAATTTTCTTATACACACCAGTAGCTCCTGAGATTAGGGTGTTCAAACAAACAAACTCTTCAGCTTTACAATATTTTTAATTTCATAAATTTTTTCTTTTTATGTTTCAGTAATTGGGGAAAGAGCATAAGTGTTCAATGGCTCAAAATCTACATAAAACAATAACTTGGAGAGTTCCAGATTGAAAAATCTATAAATTAACTTACTATGATAACTACTTAAATATTTAATGATAGTTGATGAAAATCCCAATGGGATTCTTATAATACCTGCGACTTTGTTGTTTATTTATATCCAATATGTTATTTTAGTAGCTAATCTGTCTAGCTATCAACTATTTTCAAAATCTATTCATTAGTTGTCATATGAAAGAGTACCAAACATCCTTACATTAACAGATACTTTTAATATCAAGATATATGTTGGATATTTTGCAATTTATTAAAATTAACTTGCCAATTATTACTAACATGGATGTAAAGAAATATATAATTTGTGCTAATTATCTTTGATTGCTTTTGTGAAGATTATTTACATAAACAAGTAGTAGTGATAAGATAACTTCTATTTTAAAAAACTAAAGTGATGTTTAAAATATTTACACATATTGGAATTATTAAAGATTAGCTGAAGTAAAGAATTAAATTCAAGAGAATGAATTATTAATTACAATGGAATATTTATTCTTTATGACGTTAACTGTTATGTAAACTAAACATACTCGTATTTAATAATAAATTATCCAAAAATCATTTTTTCAATAGTAAAAGTATTTTGGATAGTTTCAAATATTTCATAGATAGTTTTACAATTCATTTAAAGCTAATTTTGTTATAAATTTGTTCATTGTTCTAGCTGTACATTTATTCTAGGTAGGTGTAGGTCTAATAAATCAGTGCAAGTAATTATTATTTCCAAACGGCACACTGGAAAATGTTTTGATGTTTATAATTTACTTTTTTAAGTGTTGATGTATGTATAATTACTGTATTATATTAGTCAGTTGTACTTTATTATAAAGTTTTCCAAAAACTCTTGAGAATCGCTGTTGTATAAATTTAATTTAATTATTTAAATCACAATGTCACTAGGAAGTATTATTAAGAGCAATTGTATTATAGGAATAAAAGCAATAAACGTTTTATTTCAGAACTGATTGGTGTTTTAATTTACTTTTATTATCTTTAAACTTAAGAAGATTTCCGTTTAGAAACCGTACTTTTTTTCGATAAACGTCGGTTACATACTTCACTATTTTCCCGATAACCGGAATTAACCGGTATATGTATAAATTACTATTAAATACATCACTACAAGTTTATGACGTCATCACAGCCAATCAAATTTGAGTTGGTGAGACCCATGGGAGTACCCTATTTAAGTACTGGTAAGTGCGGTAGAGACGGGTAATGTGCTACGTCACAGTGTTCAAAAAAATCTCATTATTCTCATACATGGAAATTACTTATTTAGAGCTGGCAATCCTGAAAATTGCTGGAAGAAGACAGGCAAAAATGACATGTCGCAACGAAACAGACCAAATGTATGAAGTTGGTCGTCTGGTTCATTATTGGTCTGTGGTGCTGACTAACTTGTGGCGGGTCACGGGTGATTTCTTTATCGTGGGACATCCGAGATAGAAGGAACTGTCGATGCATATGCAAATATTTATTTGAAGAAATACGCAAGAAACATATTTTCAAAGCAAAGGGGAAGTAAAGTAACTGGTAATAAAATGATGATGGAAAAGTGCAAGACACATCGGTTTTCCTTTACTGGTAAGTTGCTTTTAAATTGTTTGTTGGTTTTGTACGATTGATTTTATTCCAGTCTCTGAAAATGGCCTAAAATATTTGCCTCGCAGTCCCAGTTTCCACTTTACATGGATAATGTTCTTCATTTATACACTTGCACTGCCTCTCAAAAGTTTCAAGAATATTTGAAAATAGAACATCTCAAACCTGTGGGATCATTATGTACCTATTTATTAATTTAATCAAATTTCAAGAAAGATGAAGCTATTTTAAAGTTTACTTTGTGAAGTAGAGTGGGCATCACTAATAATGAATAGTGATTCATTTTTATAAATTTCATAACCTTAATCTAAGTGTATTAATATTATAAACCTGGTGAGTTTGTTCCTTTGAACATGCTAATCTCGTAAACTACTGACTTGAATTAAAATATTATTTTTGTGCTAGATAGTCCGTTTAATGCGGAATTTTCATTGATCGCAGAATTATATTATAATTGGGTCAATCAACTTTTATTTGTCCTGTAAGTAATATGTTTTGTCCCTGACCAATAATCGCAGTTCTAAAGAAAATTAAGTGGTTTTTTGGCATATGTCGCATTTATATTATTATTAAGCAAACATACGAGTAATTTATTTTAAATAAATCACTATTAAACTGGAATTTTAATGGTTGTCCAGGTGACAAAACATCTGGATGTAGTGTTTTTTTATTTGTCCCCCAGTCGCTAATTATAATGAAACATTACTTTATACAAAGAAATACTATATGGCAATTAATTACGCTTGTACATAATTATTCATTACAGTGTTCACTAAGATGCTAGCATATAGATTTTTGTTTGTTTCATAATTTTACCGAATTTTTTGCATGTTCGTTTTGGTCCCTATTATATTTTATTATTCCGATTTCCACCGGACAACGGTAAAAAAGTTCCGAAACCAAAACATAGATGGGTTGATCAGTGCCTTGACAATAAGTCGGTCGATTTGGTGACAACACTCATCTAACCGCTATTTTTATTTCATCATTGCCGCGGTGTCAGTCGGTCGCGCGCATTTTGAAAAATTGGGTGGCTTTATTGTGTGTCCACCGGACAACCAGCACAAAAACGTAAATATTTGATATATCGTAGTAAATAAAAGTGAAATATATTCTATTTTATCTATATTTTTCACTGCGCGTAAGACCTAATTCAAAATATAATTATTTTTTATCAGGAAGCGCAAAGACTGATAAATGTCACTCGGTCAACCAGTCACTTGGACAACCAAAACCGTTGTGCGTGGGAAATTTTGGTTGCCCATAAGACAATTAACGATATAATCAGCATAAAGCAATACTTTTTCTTTCAATAATTAGTCACTAAAGAGCCTCTTACAAAGTCTAGAGCATTTAATATAAATTAGATTGATATTTTGACCAATTTCAACTTTTTACTTCTTTACGTGTGGAACACCGAGTGGATGAACGATCCGATGATCTCTGGTGTCAGAGTTTTCAAACCACCTACTACTAGCAGTAGGCCTCTGTCTGACATGATTGTGTAACGACTGCCATCTAATTAATCAATAACTAGAGTCATGTGGATTTCAGAGTCAAATTTACTATTTTATTTAAATAAATCGTGCTGCTTTATGTGGATTCTTAAAATATAAATAATTATCTAAAGAAAAAATGTTAAAATATAAAAAAAACAATTAAAATTAAAAAACTAAAATTTATCATTGATGTACACTTAAAAGTTGATTGACCCAATTATATTATATCATAAATATATTATAATAATAATAAAGCTATTTATTTGTTCCCATATCAAAAAATGTAAGTTAATTAAGTTTTTTATTTAATTAGT
Source organism: Glyphodes pyloalis (assembly GCA_037074685.1). Lineage (NCBI taxonomy): Eukaryota > Metazoa > Arthropoda > Insecta > Lepidoptera > Crambidae > Glyphodes > Glyphodes pyloalis. The sequence goes on along the minus strand of JAYKKO010000030.1, from coordinate 59,933 downwards.
GGGTTGTTAGTAAATGTGATTTAAACTATGTTATTAAGTAGTAAATATATTATAATTATATTATAATTCTGCGATCAATGAGTCGATAAATTATGTGTAGCTGCATTGCAGCTAGTCGAATATTAATTCACACTATTTCATGTTATGTTACATAGGTATTATGAGTACTACAACCAAAATTTAGACGTAGGTAAAATTCCAATATATTTGTGCGTGATTGTGTGTCAGGGCATGCGGTACCTGCACGGGTCGCCGCTGCGCGTGCACGGGCGGCTGTCGTCGCGCAACTGTGTCGTGGACTCGCGCTGGGTGCTGCGCCTCACCGACTACGGGCTGCCCGCGTTCCAGCGCGCACAGGGCTTGCCGCACCCACATAGATCTGCTAGAGGTACCGCACTTTACTCATCTAAATTCACATCCATGTTAGCTGGCATTCTCCTTGAATGTGCTAAATCAGTGTTTCCCAAACATTGCTTTACCATTGCCAAGTAACTCTGCTCGCCTTTTAAACCCAAACTCGCTGTGGTATATTATTTAATGTGATTAGCATAGCACCAGATTGAAACAGGTTAAATAGGAATTATGCTATGGATTTTTACTTATTTTTTTAATTTATTGAATATTCAACAGCAACTGGATTATTATTTTGTTGGCTTAATTAAACTTTATTTTTAAGAATAAAATTTTCTAAAATCCTGTTTAGTGTACTAACCTTCCATTATGGAAATGTATAATGTAAATTAATAAATTATTCTTTACTTATAAAAGATTTTGGAATGTGGACCATTGAATCAAAAGGGATCGCCACAGATGTGATGAAAGGATGACATTGTTAGTATGGTGGGGTGGAGTTACATCAAAGTAGGTACCCCAGAACCGATAGAAATGTGGTCTACCACACTGGCAGATGATTAGGTTTGATGATAATGTTGTTTCTTACTTCATATACGAATGTTTTATTGTGCGTTTCATTTTTTACTTTTTTTCATAGATTATGTAACACGAACCAATAAAGAGGTCTTGTTGTGTGTGCAGAGCTGCTGTGGACGGCGCCGGAGCTGCTGCGCGAGTGGCGCGCGGGTGCCGCGGGGGGGCCGGCGGGGGGCGCGGGGGGGCCGGCGGGGGGCGTGGGGGGGCCGGCGGGGGGCGTGGGCGGCTCGCAGCCCGGCGACGTGTTCTCGTTCGCCATCGTCATGCAGGAGGTCATCGTGCGAGGCGAGCCCTACTGCATGCTCGCGCTCACGCCTGAAGGTACATATAGCTGGCGCTATTCATCATCTTAGTAAAATTGGCATTGGGAATAGGTGGTGTTTAAATTATATTTAAGTCACATTTTCGTACCATGCACAGGAGTGCGTAATTTACAAAAATAGTTAGCACAGGGTATTAATTGATAGTGTGGGAACTAATACCTACCGTAAAAGAATATATATATTTTTTTTATATTGCTCTTCAAAATTGACCTCATCCCATCTGATGTTAAGTGGTAATGAGGCTAAAACTCCTAGCTTAAGGGCGACAAGTACAATATAATAAATCTGTTACTGGACTTGTGGCCCTTACCTTGAAGGCTTGATCCCTGCTATTAATGTAGCTCCCCTCAGGAGCTCTGAAAACCTTACTCGCACGTAGGAACACAGCAACACTGAAGTGATTGTTATATAATTAATATTCCATAGGTACTAGCGGTGCTCGCGACCTTGTCCACGTGGACTATAGGTTTTTCCATATATATAAATAATTTCATGGTCGGTTCTACCCCATCTCCCCTAATATGGCCTATGTATGTTCTAGAAGTTCCATATACCTATACCTAATTGCATCAAAATCTGTTCAGTGGTTCAGGCATGAAAGCCGACAGAGCGTAATACTAGTATGTATGTGTATTGCAGAGATCCTGGAGAAGGTGATGCGTCCGCCGCCGCTGATCCGCCCGTCGGTGTCCATGGGCGCGGCGCCGCCCGAGGCCGTGAGCGTCATGCGCCAGTGCTGGAGCGAGGCGCCCGACCTGCGCCCCGACTTCGACCGCCTGCACGACATCTTCAGGCACCTGCACCGCGGCCGGTCAGTGCCGCCCCGCCGCCCCGCCGCCCTGCCGCCCTGCACGCGGACGTAGCGAGTCACACGACCTCATTCCATACTCCGAATACTTGTGGAATTAAAACCAGAATCTACACAATCCACATTCAGAATAAACACACATTTTCATCAAAGTAATAGGAGTTTTAGTAGGGATTGAGGCCTGCGCCTGACGTGCTTGCGAAACATGGATAATAACGTTTCTTACGCGAGCCGAGCTACTTAGTGACCCGAGACCACAGATCTAGTCATACATAGATTGCTCTGATTGTGTGGTAAGTAGCTTTAGCACTTGTGTTACAAAAATCAGGAACAACAACGATAACACAACACCCAGACCCAAGACAATAGAGAAAAGTTATTTTACCATATTTACCCGACCGATTCGTAAAGTTAAGTTAAACATATGCCGTGTTCGGTCGTGTGTTTAGTTTAAATAACGGAATAAGATTAATCATTCTTCACATTAATTAACTATACTATACATACACATATTAATGTGTTCCTACAATTTTAGAATAGGATAATTCTGGCAAATAGATACAAATAAATCTCTGTAAAAATACCACGTACCAGCTAAAATATTATAGTAAAAAAGTGTATTGCAAGACTTGAGTCTTTTTCCATGTTATATTTTCTAACAGCCGCTATTAAATTATGTTGACTAACTTATATAACTTTTTGTTTACAGGAAAATTAATATCGTAGATTCAATGTTTGAAATGTTGGAGAAATATAGCAATAATTTAGAAGACTTGATTCGAGAACGTACGGAACAATTAGATATGGAAAAGAAGAAAACAGAGCAACTACTCAATAGGATGCTGCCAAGGTACATTTTGTAGTATTATTACTTTTCTATGCTGTTATAACGAAGTCTGTTTTTAACTTCTCCACATTTTTTTTACATAAACAGAATTAATCTTTGAACTGTAGTGGTATTTGTCGAACTTCGATGACGTTCGACAAGCTAAAAATCTATGGCATTGAATGAAGTGTCAATCCCACACAATATAAACATGAACAAAATTCGATAACCGCCACTTGTCTTGGCCGCCTGAGAGCTCTGGTCAACTCATGGGCGGCAAGTTCATGAAATACTAGAAAATTTAGAAAAAAACCAACTTGACTTGAAACTTTTAAAGCAAATATATTGTATTTGTTACAAAACGATTGTAATAGGCATACCTGCCGGGAAGAAAAAACTGCTTATGTCCCGGGAAAACTGGGTTGTTCTGTTTAAGTGTACAATATAATGACTTCGATAGAGAGTTGTGAGTTCTGACACATGTTCGTACATGCATTTTTTTTTGTGGAGCATATTTAATGCTCATCTGGCAAAATACATTTTTGATCGTAAAACATTTAGCTGCTGTGTTTGGGTTTAATAAAGCTAAAATCAATTTCCAATCGCTACAATGGGAGAGTCAGAGGCGGGCGGGTGTAGTGTGCAAGTTGGTACATGAGGGTGCGGCGCAGGTCGGTGGCGGAGCGGCTGATGCTGGGCAGCCGCGTGGAGCCGGAGGAGTTCGAGGAGGTGTCCATCTACTTCAGCGACATCGTCGGCTTCACGGCTCTGGCCGCGCGCTCCACGCCCGTGCAGGTCGTGGACCTGCTCAACGACCTCTACACCACCTTCGACGCCGCCATCGAGCAGTACAGCGTCTACAAGGTACGTACCCGACGGGCACATGACGGGTGCGGCCGCACGGTAACAAAAAACATGACTATGGAGTAAATGGAAATTGAAAATCATAAAAGCGTTCTTACAACAGGTTACGTAACGTATTTTCTTGGTTCAAATAAATGCATAAACTAATTAATTTTATAATGAAAACTGAGTGAGTAATGTTCATATTGTAATGTCGTCAAAAAAGGGAGATTTGTATCATCAGCTGTTTTTTTAGCTTATTATAGCCTATAAAAACTAAACTATACCACTAATAAAATTTAAGTATTTTATAGCTATAACTTTTTGTGCCCTAAGGGTCAACATTATGTAAAGGTTTAGAGAGGGGGTTAGTGACATGGGGAACGGGGGAGGGTCAAAAATGTTTAAAAATAGTGTTAATAGTGTAAGGGTCGTGGGCAGGTGGAGACGATCGGCGACGCGTACATGGTGGTGGGCGGCCTGCCGGTGCGCAGCGGGCGGCACGCCGAGAGCGTGGCCACCATGGCGCTGCACCTGCTGCACCTGGCGGGCCGCTTCAGGGTGCGGCACCTGCCGGGCGTGCCGCTGCGGCTGCGCATCGGCCTGCACACGGGCCCCTGCTGCGCCGGCGTGGTGGGGCTCACCATGCCGCGGTACTGTCTGTTCGGCGACACCGTGAACACGGCGGCGCGCATGGAGTCCACGGGCGCGGCCTGGCGCATCCAGGTGTCGCGGCCCACGGCCGAGCGCCTGGCCCGCGCCGGCGGCTACCGGCTGCGCGAGCGAGGCCTCACCATGGTCAAGGGCAAGGGCGCCATGCACACCTACTGGCTGCTCGGCAAGGACGGCTTCGACAAGCCGCTGCCGACGCCGCCGCCGCTCGAGTGAGTGCCGCTGACGCTTTATTTCAACTCGAAGAGATCTGGGAAATATGCCCTACATCTTCTTGACCCTAGTGATCAGAACTGCCTATTCGACATAGCTGGGCACCGTTAATCAAACAGTTAACTTCGTTAATCGTTAATCTGCTAATAAAAAAGTTAGCTTCGTTAAACGTTAAAGCGTTACCTTTCTGACGAATTAACGCAAGTTAACGTTAATCCGTTAATCGATAATCAAAATGGTCATGGATTCTCACTGTAATGTTGGGACCGGGAGTGATCGAAAGACGTGTGTTGTCAACTCGAGTATAGTTTAATGTCTCTCTAATTACTTAGGGCTAATACTTATATACTAGATGAATACATGTGTGGAGAGGTGAGTCACACACTACACCTCCCCTATTATTGAAAAAAAAAAAGAAAAACATAAGTACTTTACTTTTTTTTTTAAATAAAAAAGTTATGAATAATGTTAAGCAATATAAAAACATGATTTTATAGATATATACTCTCATTATCCAAATATTATTCTACATATTGTTCAAAGTTACAAATAGTAAACATTTTTGCTCAAAAAAAAATATTGATTGAATATTACAGAACAAGACAAGTGTTGGTAAAAAAAAAACCTGATTTGTTCAGAGTACCTACAAATACATATAGAATTACAAATCTCGCAAAGTCAAAGCCTTTTAAAAAATATATATATTCTACTTATTTCATTACTTTCTTCCTCTCTTATTTCCTTTCCATAACATCCATATTTCTATATCTACTATTCATTTCATATCTCCTGGGGTTACTATTATAATTTGGGCTGGCCAGCCGTATTCTTGTTTTCCTCATTTATACCATTATATTCCTACGGTACAGACAATTATTTATTCAACTTCTCATTTAACATACTTATTTCATAATAACTCTTAGGGTCAACAGGTTTAAGATTTACTGATCTCCAACTATTTTCACGGAGCGAAACTCGTCGACACCAATGATCAAATGAAGGATCTGAGCCCTAGTCTGTACCTTTTTTATTATTTATATTATTCCCCATCTTCATTATAGCATCAACTCATTATTTGATACATCCGTATACCTCCAAAAATACCTAATCCTTCAGTATAAAAATACTTTGTTTGCTTTTGGGTGATCAGTCCAACTGTAATACAAAATATTTAAAATAAATCATTCCCAACTCATAACCACTCAATAAACTATCCAAAACATACCTTAATCAATCAATGAAATACACATAAAACAAAAAAATATTTAAAAATTCTAAATTCTTAATCCAGAATTTACGTTTCCTTCTATTATATATCCTGTAAACTCTTTTAACAACGAAACTTCTCAAAAGACTGATCTTCCTCAAACATTAACAAGATAAAATTATTAGTACATCAAAATATAAACAATCGATAAACAGTGCACAAGTCTTCAATGTTTATGAAGCACGCTCCTTATACGGAGGTGGTGTCATTTACTAGCGCGCATAACTTTGTACGCTAATAAAGTCATCAATTTCACAATTTGATACTATGGACATTCTTATGTGATTTTTAACAAAGTAGATAACAAAATAATTTAAAAAACGGTTACGTTTTAATGAAAATCAATGTTTAATCAAACCTGATTATAAAAATTTGAAAATAAAATTAAAATTTAAGGAACCAAATGTTCAAGCTGATTATTAAAATACACATAATTGTCAAATAACTTGTAGTTTAAATTTAAAACATTACTAACTTTCTGTACCAAAATTATCAACATCTACAAAAACTTGCTGTAATTTGAAATAATCTATTTAAATTTACACAAAACTAGGATTCATTTAAAATTGAAAGAATTAGGTAAATACATATGTGAATTATTATTTCAAATGGCATTTTAATTAATTGAGAGTATCTATCATTGGATAAAGTTACATTTTAAAATGTTTTTAAAAAAGGAATTATTAAAAAAAATTATTAAAATATAAGCAGATAATAGTAAGGTAGGGCCCATTAATTAAACACTACAGCTAGTTAAGCACCTTAAATCTTTAAATAAAAGAAATGACAAAAATAAAAGTAAATGTTACTAAATTAAAAAAAAATCCCGCGTCGGTGTCATGGCCAGGTGTCTCCCGGCGCGTTCTATCTTCATGATCTCATCCAGCAACATTCCAACCTCTGACACGTACTCTCCCGGCTGCCAGCATTCCCTCATTTTCAACATCATCACTTGCAGCACACAGCACATTAATAAAATTCGTCTGGTGCCACGATTTGCCAGACGCCCAGGAACATCACACAATTAATTTTTCGCTATCAGGAACTGTCTTTTTTATTTTTAAGCAACACTTTTTATTCAAATTCTGTAGTCCGGTTTCCTTTATTACTTTTCACATTTAACAAGTTAAAAAATAATCCATGCGCAGCACTGCCCAGAGGCAGCACTGGCAGGGTCGCCATGTAATGTTGGCACCGGGAGTGATCGAAAGACGTGTGTTGTCAACTCGAGTATAGTTTAATGTCTCTCTAATTACTTAGGGCTAATACTTATATACTAGATGAATACATGTGTGGAGAGGTGAGTCACACACTACATCACAAGGACCTGGAATCCAATTCCATGTCTTCCATGATAGGGTCTTGATTACTGCACTACAAAGTACACTTTTTTAATTTACTATTCGATCTATATACAGCCTTAGATCGCGTGATTCACTTAAATAATTATTTAAAGACATTAATATTTTAACCGTAGCCTCCCAATTCATCTTTGACTGCATCATGTATGTACGTAAAAATCTTCATTTGTTCTGTAAGAAATGCGATATACATAGTTTCAATACAAGAAATAAACACAAGCTCGCTATTTCCAAACTAAAACCAGTAGAACATTCGTGAGATTAAATATAAAAATATTCAACAAGTTACCGCAATGTATTATTGACTTACCCATGCATAGTTTTAAGGTTCATATTAAATCATGTTTAATGCCAAAAGGATACTACAAACTCGATGAATATTTAAACGATGAACATATATGGACATGATTGTCTGCTCGCATACACACCATAGTTTTAAGTTCTCTAGCTCAAAATTTTGTAAAAATTAGGATAACTACTGAGTTTCTTGTCGGATTCTTCTCGGTAGAATTAGGTTTCGAACCGGCTGTAGCTTTAATTTTGGTTTTGACGATGCATAAGTGTTAATTGTAACCTACATAAATAAATGAACTGACTTGACTTGAATCTATTCGCAGCTTTCTCGCACGGCACTCGCGGTGCCATGCGGTGAAAATTAGGCACTGGATTAACGATTAACATATTTTACTAGCTGTGCACTTCTTTCGCGTGCACTACATACTTTTATGGTCGGCTTTATCCCTATCTCCCCTAATAATCGAAACAAAACGGATTTTTAATCTAAGTGTCGAGCTAAATTGGTACTAAATTTTATATTTCTACTTAAAAACATAAACATTTATATAGTAAAACTTTCAAGGGCAGTATTACCCCCGCCTTATTTAAAAAAAAAATGTAGCCTGTGTCCGTTCTATAGATTAAATGTATACTTAAACCAAATTTCATTAAAATTGACTCTGTGGTTTAAGTGTCCAAGCCGGACAGACGAACAGATAGACAGACAGGGTTACTTTCGCATTTATAATATTAGTTGGTATGAATAGGTAGTTAAAATATAATTTTGTCGATCAAGTAGAATTAAATTTTTTAATAAATTGTTCATAAACTTTTGATTTTAACTTTGTAAAAGTACTAAACTAAAGTAATGTGTAAGAAGCGACTTGTAAAACGAAGAACTATGTCTTAGCTTGAAGCTCGGAAACACAATTATAATTTGTATTATAAATAATGATAATAGTAGAGGTCGAGCCGTCGTGGCACTCGTATGTACATTAAAGATCACAATAAGCGTATGTCGCAGGTCGGAGGAGGAGGTGCTGTTCGAGGCGGACGGCGAGAGCGAGTGCTCGTCGCCGCCCCGGGCCTCCGTCGAGCGGCAGCGGTCCGACCCCACGGCCGCGCCCGACAGGCACGGTGCGTGCGGGACGCGTACAAAGTCATCAGTACACTACCGAATACGGGACATTACATTAATACAATTTTAATGATTATATTAAGGAGAGTCGTTTGTCGTCCGCAGCGTGGCAGCGGTCGGGCGCGGTGTCGGCCGACAGCAGCCCGCCGCGCGCACGCCCCGACCCCAGCGCCCCCTACGCGCGCTACCGGTGAGGCCCCCCGCACCACATATTATCACCTTATACCGTTTCAATGTATTCACTTCACTGCTAACCTTCGCCGGAGCGAGGTCGATCGATGCGCGCGCTACCGGTCTTTTAACCTTCCTCAGTCGTCGAACGCCCGGGGCGTGCTTTCCTTTCTATAAAACATTCGATAAAATGGAGCGCCCCCGAGTCACCCGATTCAGAATACGATACTCTCTCGAACGGATGTATATTCACTAAAAGTTTATTTCGTGTGCAGATGCCTGGGCGGCAGCGGCGGGGCGCGCGTCCTGCGGCGGCAGTGGTCGCTGGAGCGGGGCGACGCCTTCACGGCCGCCGCCGGCGAGGCGCTGGCGGCGCTGGACCAGCCCGAGGACGCGCCCGACGCGCCGCCCGTCGCGCTGCAGCCGCGCGCCGCCCCCTCCGCGCCCCGCTACAGGACGCGCCCCGACCCGCCTGCGCCCGCGCCCGCCTCCGCCTCCGCCCCCGCCCCCGCGCCCGCGCCGGCCGAGCCCGAGCCTGGCTAGCGGCCCGCGCCCCGAGCGGCGCCGATCGACAATAATTTTCGTAGAGCGGCCGGCGACGCCGAGCGCCCCTCGAGCCGGGCTCGCCGGTCCGCGGCGGGCCGGGAGGCGGGCGGCCCCTCGCCCCCCCTCGCCCGCTTCGATTCCTCGTTAACGCGCGAGCACTTTTAAAACGTAGCATAAACTCTTTTAGCCGGAGGTCCGAATAAATTTTCCATACTCTCTATTCCCGCGGAGCGAAGCCGGTTCGATCGATTTCAAATTTGGCTCGGAAACCTCCTCGTCGGGAAACCTCATGTATCATGTTCGATGTCCACGATCGTAGAAGCCGAACCAGTGTTATCGACCCCCCTTGTTTATTAGTAGATTTGCCGATATGAAACATCATTCCTTATTCTTACGTGTGAGATATTTTTTATAAAATTTTAAGGAAAACATTTCCGGCATACAGTTCTGTGTAGCTTAACTGCATGTGTGACAGAATCTTAAAAAATGGAGTAACTTCTCCCGTTATCCCAACATTTCCTGATTTCCCTGATTCTTCTGCTCCTCTTGATTGTAGCGTAATGAAAAGTATACAACAACCTGCCAAAGAAAATGCAAAATTCACCTCTCTACACATTTATTATAATTACTAGCTGGGCCCGCGACTTCGTTCGCGTGGACTACATCCTTTCATGGTCGGTTTTACCCCTTTCTCCCCTAATATTCGATACAAAAAGTAACCTATATTTAAATCCAAATTTCAAGCTGTATCTGTGCCAAATTTCATATCTCTAACATCAAAAATAAACATTTTTCCATATAAACTTTCAAAGATGGTATTACCCCATCCCTCCCCCTTATTTTCTAATAAAAAGTACCCTATGTCCGTTCTTGAGATTTAACGTATACCTTTACCAAATTTCATCAAAATCGGTTGAGAGGTTTAAGCAGGAAAGCGTAACAGACAGACAGACAGAGTTACTTTCGCATTTATAATATTAGTAGGGATAGATGGATGGAAATTTGAAATTTACCTTTTTTAGGCATACTATTTTCTTTTGTTTTTTGTTGGTGAGCTATTATTTTTGGGGCTGGCAACACTGCACCGAAGCCTATAGAATCGATTCTAGCTTCTAAACTTTGTCCCGATTACGACCGACACTACTTCGGTACAGATTCTTCCCGAATTGATTCTTCGCACCGGAAGTAGCGGAACCCTCGTGTTTAATTAAAACACGAAAATCCTTAAGGAAAATTGCAAAATTCATTTTAAAATTATCTGGCAGTGCTGGCGACAAATCTGTAAACTCTTTTGCTTCGTTACTCGCTTGCGTGACAGGGCATAAATCTAGCCTGAGTTTGCTTATTTGATTGTATTCTATTCTTAATATGTCTACAATTTAGTTTTGTTTATAACTGTATTTTTATATGTACGTAAAAACTATATGCTTCCCAAAAAATCAGATAGTTTCCCATAGCTTTAACACCAGAAGTAAACAAAAGCTTGCCGTCCCAAAACTCACGACTTCATAAAAGTAGTAATTCCTTCATAGGGATAAGTATTAAAATAATTAATAAGTTACCATAATGCATTATTGACTGGCTATCGCTGGTAGGAAAAAGTAATTGACGTGCAAATAATTTATTGCTAATCCACTTGCAGAAATAAATCATTTCATTTCATTGTCTCAACTTTAGCAGGTTTTGCTTTCAGAGCTAACATCGGGCACCAGTCTAGCTCAAATTTCAAAGCTTTCTGTACAATGTAGTATCAAACATCGAAGTAGGCACATTGTTGTTACGCAAGTGAATAATAGTTGCACAGCAACAGAGTTTCCAGATCCGTCTCCGCGACCGAGATAAACGAAATATATTATTAAGTGTAAGTAATACGTGCCGGGTTGTTCTATTTTTCTAATCTAATATTGACTTATGTAGTAATTCAACATAGATGTTTGTCCCTCTGTCGATAGCACGTAAGCATTGAGCTGCGTCTGCTCGGCGAGTGTTCGGTATGCAATTATTAATAATACAGTACGGTAGCATTTTGTACATACGTGTTCAGTGGTCGTGTCGTTCACTCCGGTAGCGCCCGGCGCACGCCTCCTCTCGATCTCTTAGACTTTCGCTCGTAGCAGGAGAATTTTTTTGTGATCGGTTACAGGTAGCGACTTTAATACTATGAGAGCACCTACGATTCCAAATGTGATTTATCTCGGGTGATTTGTGTATTTTTGAAATTTTTCATTACAAATAAATATCTTTTCTGATATAAAATGTGTGTATTCATTTACAAAATAATCCTCATGTCGAATTACATTTGGCCAAATTATATAAGTTTTAGATCCATCGAAAAGGTTGACGATTTGGTACTAATGTACCACATCGTCTTACTTTTGATATTGAGTTCAGTGGCCAATGGAAGTTACCAGCGTTACCAACCCTACTGTTTTAACAGTAGATTTTACATCGATGACCATGTTTTCTGTTTCATTCCTATTTTCTACTGTTTTTCGCGTTCAGTGCCACCTAATACACTACTAAGCAAACATGTTTTGATAACCACTACGCAATAAAACGCAATGACAAACCACTACGTAATAAAACGCATTGACACTACATTTAAGGCAGTATTTTCTTTATATTTTTATGCACGGGGAAATCCCTATTTATGAATAACAGCTACACCGACCGTGTAGCCAACCCTACAGTTTTAACTGTAGATCTACAGTTTTTTTAAGCATATTCATATGTTACAAAACAATGTGATAAATGAAGAACCGGTCGACCGATTTTGTTTAAACTTCACATAAACCATATACATACTAAAAGTCCGAACAAAGCCTGTGAGCCCGTTATTTAGTTATAAAATAACAACTAAAAGTGACATTAATTTTTAAATATTTAAATGCTACTATCAAATATTTTATGAGTCCGTTTCAGTAACACGCACTAAGAGTAGCTAGTGAGATTAACTAACATGTAGGCACTTGAAAGTAGCAACTTGATGGATATGATACTTGACTTTGACATTTAATTTTATTGAAACTTTGATTTTTTTTCGTTTTAAATGCCCTCTATATAATGAATTATATTTTTTACCATCATTTAAAGGTAACATAAGAATAAATATGTAGATTCGCTGTTTTTAATTTGATGTTTACAGTTTTCTACTGTTTTTTTCAAGCATATCTACTGTTTTACTCTATGTTAGGGTTGGCAACACTGAGTTACCCATTAATTCAACCTCACCACCAAGCCAAGGTTTACGAAAACTCCACCAAGAAACATTCAAACATTACCACCTCTTAGTTGTTGATGTTGATGGAGATGGTGATGGTGATGTAATATATGTAATGAGCACTACTTATGCAAATGAGCCGAACGTAATGATACCGCGATGTAAAAAGGGACAACGCCATCTGTTAAGTCAAATACGAACTAAAAAATAATTAAAAATACAATTGCTTAAATGTCATCAGTCTTTTGACCGATTTAGACGTTCTTGGTGTCGAAAATCGCAGAAAATTTTACATTTACTAAAAATGGCACCAATTAATACAAACTCTAATTACATTGAAAATGATATATGAATGCATTTGAACGACATTCGGTTTTGGTAACCTAATTCTTTTGAAACTAACTTTTTTGAACCTAAGCTTTTTTAACCTAACCTTTTACAACCTAACCTATTTGAACCTAACTTTTTTGAACCTGACTTTTTAGAACCTGACCTTTTTGAACCTAACTTTTTTGAAACTGACTTTTTTGAACCTAAGCTTTTTTAACCTAACCTTTTACAACCTAACCTTTTTGAACCTAACTTTTTTCAACCTGACTTTTTAGAACCTGACCTTTTTGAACCTAACTTTTTTGAAACTGACTTTTTTGAACCTAAGCTTTTTTAATCTAACTTTTTTGAACCTAACCTTTTTGAACCTAACCCTTTTGAATTTAACTTTTTTGAACCTAACCTTTTTGAACCTAACTTTTTTGAACCTAACCTTTTTTAACCTAACCTTTTTAAACCTGACTTTTTAGAACATGACCTAACCTTTTTGCATTTAACTTTTTTGAACCTAACCTTTTTGAACCTACCTTTTTTGAACCTAACCTTTTTTAACCTAACCTTTTTGAACCTAACCTTTTTGAACCTAACTTTTTTGAAACTAACTTTTTTGAACCTAAACTTTTTTAATCTAACTTTTTTGAACCTAACCTTTTTGAATTTAACTTTTTTGAACCTAACCTTTTTGAACCTAACTTTTTTGAACCTGACCTTTTTTGAACCTAACCTTTTTTAAACCTGACTTTTTAGAACCTGACCTTTTTGAACCTAACTTTTTTGAAACTAACTTTTTTGAACCTAAACTTTTTTGAACCTAACCTTTTTGAACCTGACTTTTTAGAACCTGACCTTTTTGGACCTAACTTTTTTTAAACTAAATTTTTTGAACCTAAGCTTTTTTAATCTAACTTTTTTGAACCTAAGCTTTTTGAACCTAACCTTTTTGAACCTAACTTTTTTGAACCTAACCTTTTTAAACCTAACCTTTTTTAATCTAACTTTTTTGAACCTAACATTTTTTAACCTAACTTTTTTGAACCTAACCTTTTTCAACCTAACCTTTTTGAACCTAACTTTTTTGACCCTAAGCTTTTTGAACCTGACTTTTTAGAACCTGACCTTTTTGAACCTAACTTTTTTGAAACTAACTTTTTTGAACCTAACCTTTTTGAATTTAACTTTTTTGAACCTAACCTTTTTAAACCTAACTTTATTGAACCTAACCTTTTTTAACCTAACTTTGTTCAACCTTGCTTTTTTGAACCTAACTTTTTTGAACCTAACCTTTTTGAACCTGACTTTTTAGAACCTGACTTTTTTGGACCTAAATTTTTTGCACCTAAGCTTTTTTATCTAACTTTTTCGGACCTAACCTTTTTGAACCTAACCGTTTTGAACCTAACTTTTTTCTAAAAAGCAAGTTTGAAAAAAGTTAGGTTAAAAAAGGTTAGGTTCAAAAAAGTTAGGTTTAAAAAGGTTAGGTTCAAAAAAGTTAAATTCAAAAAGGTTAGGTTCAAAAAAGTTAGTTTCAAAAAAGTTAGGTTCAAAAAGGTCAGGTTCTAAAAAGTCAGGTTTAAAAAGGTAAGGTTCAAAAAAGTTATTTTTTAATCTAACTTTTTCGGACCTAACCTTTTTGAACCTGACTTTTAAGAACCTGACCTTTTTGAACCTAACTTTTTTGAAACTGACTTTTTTGAACCTAAGCTTTTTTAATCTAACTTTTTTGAACCTAACCTTTTTGAACCTAACCTTTTTGAATTTAACTTTTTTGAACCTAACCTTTTTGAACCTAACTTTTTTGAACCTAACCTTTTTTAACCTAACCTTTTTAAACCTGACTTTTTAGAACATGACCTAACCTTTTTGCATTTAACTTTTTTGAACCTAACCTTTTTGAACCTACCTTTTTTGAACCTAACCTTTTTTAACCTAACCTTTTTGAACCTAACCTTTTTGAATCTAACTTCTTAAAACCTAACCTTTTCAACCTAACTTTTTTGAACCTAACCTTTTTTAACCTAACCTTTTTGAACCTAAGCTTTTTTAATCTAACTTTTTTGAACCTAAACTTTTTGAACCTAACCTTTTTTAAACCTGACTTTTTAGAACCTGACCTTTTTGAACCTAAGCTTTTTTGAACCTAACCTTTTTGAACCTGACTTTTTAGAACCTGACCTTTTTGGACCTAACTTTTTTTAAACTAAATTTTTTGAACCTAAGCTTTTTTAATCTAACTTTTTTGAACCTAAACTTTTTGAACCTAACCTTTTTGAACCTGACTTTTTAGAACCTGACCTTTTTGAACCTAACTTTTTTGAAACTGACTTTTTTGAACCTAACCTTTTTTAATCTAACTTTTTTGAACCTAACCTTTTTGAACCTAACCTTTTTGAATTTAACTTTTTTGAACCTAACCTTTTTGAACCTAACTTTTTTGAACCTAACCTTTTTTAACCTAACCTTTTTAAACCTGACTTTTTAGAACATGACCTAACCTTTTTGCATTTAACTTTTTTGAACCTAACCTTTTTGAACCTACCTATTTTGAACCTAACCTTTTTAACCTAACCTTTTTGAACCTAACCTTTTTGAATCTAACTTCTTAAAACCTAACCTTTTCAACCTAACTTTTTTGAACCTAACCTTTTTTAACCTAACCTTTTTGAACCTAAGCTTTTTTAATCTAACTTTTTTGAACCTAAACTTTTTGAACCTAACCTTTTTTAAACCTGACTTTTTAGAACCTGACCTTTTTGAACCTAAGCTTTTTTGAACCTAACCTTTTTGAACCTGACTTTTTAGAACCTGACCTTTTTGGACCTAACTTTTTTTAAACTAAATTTTTTGAACCTAAGCTTTTTTAATCTAACTTTTTTGAACCTAAACTTTTTGAACCTAACCTTTTTGAACCTAACTTTTTTGAACCTTACCTTTTTTAACCTAACCTTTTTGAACCTAACCTTTTTGAATCTAACTTCTTAAAACCTAACCTTTTTCAACCTAACTTTTTTGAACCTAACCTTTTTCAACCTAACCTTTTTGAACCTAAGCTTTTTTAATCTAACTTTTTTGAACCTAACCTTTTTGAACCTAAGCTTTTTGAACCTGACTTTTTAGAACCTGACCTTTTTAAACCTAACTTTTTTTAAACTTACTTTTTTGAACCTAAGCTTTTTTAATCTAACTTTTTTGAACCTAACCTTTTTGAATTTAACTTTTTGAACCTAACCTTTTTGAACCTAACTTTTTTGAACCTGACCTTTTTTAACCTAACTTTTTTCAACCTAACTTTTTTGAACCTAACCTATTTGAACCTAACTTTTTTGAACCAAACCTTTTTTAAACCTGACTTTTTAGAACCTGACCTTTTTGAACCTAACTTTTTTGAAACTAACTTTTTTGAAACTAACTTTTTTGAACCTAAACTTTTTTGAACCTAACCTTTTTGAACCTGACTTTTTAGAACCTGACCTTTTTGGACCTAACTTTTTTTAAACTAAATTTTTTGAACCTAAGCTTTTTTAATCTAACTTTTTTGAACCTAAGCTTTTTGAACCTAACCTTTTTGAACCTAACTTTTTTGAACCTAACCTTTTTAAACCTAACCTTTTTGAATCTAACTTTTTTGAACCTAACCTTTTTCAACCTAACTTTTTTGAACCTAACCTTTTTCAACCTAACCTTTTTGAACCTAACTTTTTTGACCCTAAGCTTTTTGAACCTGACTTTTTAGAACCTGACCTTTTTGAACCTAACTTTTTTGAAACTAACTTTTTTGAACCTAACCTTTTTGAATTTAACTTTTTTGAACCTAACCTTTTTAAACCTAACTTTATTGAACCTAACCTTTTTTAACCTAACTTTGTTCAACCTTGCTTTTTTGAACCTAACTTTTTTGAACCTAACCTTTTTGAACCTGACTTTTTAGAACCTGACTTTTTTGGACCTAAATTTTTTGCACCTAAGCTTTTTTAATCTAACTTTTTCGGACCTAACCTTTTTGAACCTAACCGTTTTGAACCTAACTTTTTTCTAAAAAGCAAGGTTGAAAAAAGTTAGGTTAAAAAAGGTTAGGTTAAAAAAAGTTAGGTTTAAAAAGGTTAGGTTCAAAAAAGTTAAATTCGAAAAGGTTAGGTTCAAAAAAGTTAGTTTCAAAAAAGTTAGGTTCAAAAAGGTCAGGTTCTAAAAAGTCAGGTTTAAAAAGGTAAGGTTCAAAAAAGTTATTTTTTAATCTAACTTTTTCGGACCTAACCTTTTTGAACCTGACTTTTTAGAACCTGACCTTTTTGAACCTAACTTTTTTGAATTTGACTTTTTTGAACCTCAGCTTTTTTAATCTAACTTTTTTGAACCTAACCTTTTTGAACCTAACCTTTTTGAATTTAACTTTTTTGAACCTAACCTTTTTGAACCTAACTTTTTTGAACCTAACCTTTTTTAACCTAACCTTTTTAAACCTGACTTTTTAGAACCTGACCTTTTTGAACCTAAGCTTTTTTGAACCTAACCTTTTTGAACCTGACTTTTTAGAACCTGACCTTTTTGGACCTAACTTTTTTTAAACTAAATTTTTTGAACCTAAGCTTTTTTAATCTAACTTTTTTGAACCTAAACTTTTTGAAACTAACCTTTTTGAACCTAACTTTTTTGAACCTAACCTTTTTTAACCTAACCTTTTTGAACCTAACCTTTTTGAATCTAACTTCTTAAAACCTAACCTTTTTCAACCTAACTTTTTTGAACCTAACCTTTTTCAACCTAACCTTTTTGAACCTAAGCTTTTTTTAATCTAACTTTTTTGAACCTAACCTTTTTGAACCTAACCTTTTTTAAACCTGACTTTTTAGAACCTGACCTTTTTGAACCTAAGCTTTTTTGAACCTAACCTTTTTGAACCTGACTTTTTAGAACCTGACCTTTTTGGACCTAACTTTTTTTAAACTAAATTTTTTGAACCTAAGCTTTTTCAACCTAACTTTTTTGAACCTAACCTTTTTCAACCTAACCTTTTTGAACCTAAGCTTTTTTAATCTAACTTTTTTGAACCTAACCTTTTTGAACCTAAGCTTTTTGAACCTGACTTTTTAGAACCTGACCTTTTTAAACCTAACTTTTTTAAAACTAACTTTTTTGAACCTAAGCTTTTTTAATCTAACTTTTTTGAACCTAACCTTTTTGAATTTAACTTTTTTGAACCTAACCTTTTTGAACCTAACTTTTTTGAACCTGACCTTTTTTAACCTAACTTTTTTCAACCTAACTTTTTTGAACCTAACCTATTTGAACCTAACTTTTTTGAACCTAACCTTTTTTAAACCTGACTTTTTAGAACCTGACCTTTTTGAACCTAACTTTTTTGAAACTAACTTTTTTGAACCTAAACTTTTTTGAACCTAACCTTTTTGAACCTGACTTTTTAGAACCTGACCTTTTTGGACCTAACTTTTTTTAAACTAAATTTTTTGAACCTAAGCTTTTTTAATCTAACTTTTTTGAACCTAAGCTTTTTGAACCTAACCTTTTTGAACCTAACTTTTTTGAACCTAACCTTTTTAAACCTAACCTTTTTGAATCTAACTTTTTTGAACCTAACCTTTTTCAACCTAACTTTTTTGAACCTAACCTTTTTCAACCTAACCTTTTTGAACCTAACTTTTTTGACCCTAAGCTTTTTGAACCTGACTTTTTAGAACCTGACCTTTTTGAACCTAACTTTTTTGAAACTAACTTTTTTGAACCTAACCTTTTTGAATTTAACTTTTTTGAACCTAACCTTTTTAAACCTAACTTAATTGAACCTAACCTTTTTTAACCTAACTTTGTTCAACCTTGCTTTTTTGAACCTAACTTTTTTGAACCTAACCTTTTTGAACCTGACTTTTTAGAACCTGACTTTTTTGGACCTAAATTTTTTGCACCTAAGCTTTTTTAATCTAACTTTTTCGGACCTAACCTTTTTGAACCTAACCGTTTTGAACCTAACTTTTTTCTAAAAAGCAAGGTTGAAAAAAGTTAGGTTAAAAAAGGTTAGGTTAAAAAAAGTTAGGTTTAAAAAGGTTAGGTTCAAAAAAGTTAAATTCGAAAAGGTTAGGTTCAAAAAAGTTAGTTTCAAAAAAGTTAGGTTCAAAAAGGTCAGGTTCTAAAAAGTCAGGTTTAAAAAGGTAAGGTTCAAAAAAGTTATTTTTTAATCTAACTTTTTCGGACCTAACCTTTTTGAACCTGACTTTTTAGAACCTGACCTTTTTGAACCTAACTTTTTTGAATTTGACTTTTTTGAACCTCAGCTTTTTTAATCTAACTTTTTTGAACCTAACCTTTTTGAACCTAACCTTTTTGAATTTAACTTTTTTGAACCTAACCTTTTTGAACCTAACTTTTTTGAACCTAACCTTTTTTAACCTAACCTTTTTAAACCTGACTTTTTAGAACCTGACCTTTTTGAACCTAAGCTTTTTTGAACCTAACCTTTTTGAACCTGACTTTTTAGAACCTGACCTTTTTGGACCTAACTTTTTTTAAACTAAATTTTTTGAACCTAAGCTTTTTTAATCTAACTTTTTTGAACCTAAACTTTTTGAAACTAACCTTTTTGAACCTAACTTTTTTGAACCTAACCTTTTTTAACCTAACCTTTTTGAACCTAACCTTTTTGAATCTAACTTCTTAAAACCTAACCTTTTTCAACCTAACTTTTTTGAACCTAACCTTTTTCAACCTAACCTTTTTGAATCTAAGCTTTTTTAATCTAACTTTTTTGAACCTAACCTTTTTGAACCTAAGCTTTTTGAACCTGACTTTTTAGAACCTGACCTTTTTAAACCTAACTTTTTTAAAACTAACTTTTTTGAACCTAAGCTTTTTTAATCTAACTTTTTTGAACCTAACCTTTTTGAATTTAACTTTTTTGAACCTAACCTTTTTGAACCTAACTTTTTTGAACCTGACCTTTTTTAACCTAACTTTTTTCAACCTAACTTTTTTGAACCTAACCTATTTGAACCTAACTTTTTTGAACCTAACCTTTTTTAAACCTGACTTTTTAGAACCTGACCTTTTTGAACCTAACTTTTTTGAAACTAACTTTTTTGAACCTAAACTTTTTTGAACCTAACCTTTTTGAACCTGACTTTTTAGAACCTGACCTTTTTGGACCTAACTTTTTTTAAACTAAATTTTTTGAACCTAAGCTTTTTTAATCTAACTTTTTTGAACCTAAGCTTTTTGAACCTAACCTTTTTGAACCTAACTTTTTTGAACCTAACCTTTTTAAACCTAACCTTTTTTAATCTAACTTTTTTGAACCTAACATTTTTTAACCTAACTTTTTTGAACCTAACCTTTTTCAACCTAACCTTTTTGAACCTAACTTTTTTGACCCTAAGCTTTTTGAACCTGACTTTTTAGAACCTGACCTTTTTGAACCTAACTTTTTTGAAACTAACTTTTTTGAACCTAACCTTTTTGAATTTAACTTTTTTGAACCTAACCTTTTTAAACCTAACTTTATTGAACCTAACCTTTTTTAACCTAACTTTGTTCAACCTTGCTTTTTTGAACCTAACTTTTTTGAACCTAACCTTTTTGAACCTGACTTTTTAGAACCTGACTTTTTTGGACCTAAATTTTTTGCACCTAAGCTTTTTTAATCTAACTTTTTCGGACCTAACCTTTTTGAACCTAACCGTTTTGAACCTAACTTTTTTCTAAAAAGCAAGGTTGAAAAAAGTTAGGTTAAAAAAGGTTAGGTTAAAAAAAGTTAGGTTTAAAAAGGTTAGGTTCAAAAAAGTTAAATTCGAAAAGGTTAGGTTCAAAAAAGTTAGTTTCAAAAAAGTTAGGTTCAAAAAGGTCAGGTTCTAAAAAGTCAGGTTTAAAAAGGTAAGGTTCAAAAAAGTTATTTTTTAATCTAACTTTTTCGGACCTAACCTTTTTGAACCTGACTTTTTAGAACCTGACCTTTTTGAACCTAACTTTTTTGAATTTGACTTTTTTGAACCTCAGCTTTTTTAATCTAACTTTTTTGAACCTAACCTTTTTGAACCTAACCTTTTTGAATTTAACTTTTTTGAACCTAACCTTTTTGAACCTAACTTTTTTGAACCTAACCTTTTTTAACCTAACCTTTTTAAACCTGACTTTTTAGAACCTGACCTTTTTGAACCTAAGCTTTTTTGAACCTAACCTTTTTGAACCTGACTTTTTAGAACCTGACCTTTTTGGACCTAACTTTTTTTAAACTAAATTTTTTGAACCTAAGCTTTTTTAATCTAACTTTTTTGAACCTAAACTTTTTGAAACTAACCTTTTTGAACCTAACTTTTTTGAACCTAACCTTTTTTAACCTAACCTTTTTGAACCTAACCTTTTTGAATCTAACTTCTTAAAACCTAACCTTTTTCAACCTAACTTTTTTGAACCTAACCTTTTTCAACCTAACCTTTTTGAACCTAAGCTTTTTTTAATCTAACTTTTTTGAACCTAACCTTTTTGAACCTAACCTTTTTTAAACCTGACTTTTTAGAACCTGACCTTTTTGAACCTAAGCTTTTTTGAACCTAACCTTTTTGAACCTGACTTTTTAGAACCTGACCTTTTTGGACCTAACTTTTTTTAAACTAAATTTTTTGAACCTAAGCTTTTTTAATCTAACTTTTTTGAACCTAAACTTTTTGAACCTAACCTTTTTGAACCTAACTTTTTTGAACCTAACCTTTTTTAACCTAACCTTTTTGAACCTAACCTTTTTGAATCTAACTTCTTAAAACCTAACCTTTTTCAACCTAACTTTTTTGAACCTAACCTTTTTCAACCTAACCTTTTTGAACCTAAGCTTTTTTAATCTAACTTTTTTGAACCTAACCTTTTTGAACCTAAGCTTTTTGAACCTGACTTTTTAGAACCTGACCTTTTTAAACCTAACTTTTTTAAAACTAACTTTTTTGAACCTAAGCTTTTTTAATCTAACTTTTTTGAACCTAACCTTTTTGAATTTAACTTTTTTGAACCTAACCTTTTTGAACCTAACTTTTTTGAACCTGACCTTTTTTAACCTAACTTTTTTCAACCTAACTTTTTTGAACCTAACCTATTTGAACCTAACTTTTTTGAACCTAACCTTTTTTAAACCTGACTTTTTAGAACCTGACCTTTTTGAACCTAACTTTTTTGAAACTAACTTTTTTGAACCTAAACTTTTTTGAACCTAACCTTTTTGAACCTGACTTTTTAGAACCTGACCTTTTTGGACCTAACTTTTTTTAAACTAAATTTTTTGAACCTAAGCTTTTTTAATCTAACTTTTTTGAACCTAAGCTTTTTGAACCTAACCTTTTTGAAACTAACTTTTTTGAACCTAAGCTTTTTTAACCTAACCTTTTACAACCTAACCTATTTGAACCTAACTTTTTTGAACCTGACTTTTTAGAACCTGACCTTTTTGAACCTAACTTTTTTGAAACTGACTTTTTTGAACCTAAGCTTTTTTAACCTAACCTTTTACAACCTAACCTTTTTGAACCTAACTTTTTTCAACCTGACTTTTTAGAACCTGACCTTTTTGAACCTAACTTTTTTGAAACTGACTTTTTTGAACCTAAGCTTTTTTAATCTAACTTTTTTGAACCTAACCTTTTTGAACCTAACCCTTTTGAATTTAACTTTTTTGAACCTAACCTTTTTGAACCTAACTTTTTTGAACCTAACCTTTTTTAACCTAACCTTTTTAAACCTGACTTTTTAGAACATGACCTAACCTTTTTGCATTTAACTTTTTTGAACCTAACCTTTTTGAACCTACCTTTTTTGAACCTAACCTTTTTTAACCTAACCTTTTTGAACCTAACCTTTTTGAACCTAACTTTTTTGAAACTAACTTTTTTGAACCTAAACTTTTTTAATCTAACTTTTTTGAACCTAACCTTTTTGAATTTAACTTTTTTGAACCTAACCTTTTTGAACCTAACTTTTTTGAACCTGACCTTTTTTGAACCTAACCTTTTTTAAACCTGACTTTTTAGAACCTGACCTTTTTGAACCTAACTTTTTTGAAACTAACTTTTTTGAACCTAAACTTTTTTGAACCTAACCTTTTTGAACCTGACTTTTTAGAACCTGACCTTTTTGGACCTAACTTTTTTTAAACTAAATTTTTTGAACCTAAGCTTTTTTAATCTAACTTTTTTGAACCTAAGCTTTTTGAACCTAACCTTTTTGAACCTAACTTTTTTGAACCTAACCTTTTTAAACCTAACCTTTTTTAATCTAACTTTTTTGAACCTAACATTTTTTAACCTAACTTTTTTGAACCTAACCTTTTTCAACCTAACCTTTTTGAACCTAACTTTTTTGACCCTAAGCTTTTTGAACCTGACTTTTTAGAACCTGACCTTTTTGAACCTAACTTTTTTGAAACTAACTTTTTTGAACCTAACCTTTTTGAATTTAACTTTTTTGAACCTAACCTTTTTAAACCTAACTTTATTGAACCTAACCTTTTTTAACCTAACTTTGTTCAACCTTGCTTTTTTGAACCTAACTTTTTTGAACCTAACCTTTTTGAACCTGACTTTTTAGAACCTGACTTTTTTGGACCTAAATTTTTTGCACCTAAGCTTTTTTATCTAACTTTTTCGGACCTAACCTTTTTGAACCTAACCGTTTTGAACCTAACTTTTTTCTAAAAAGCAAGTTTGAAAAAAGTTAGGTTAAAAAAGGTTAGGTTCAAAAAAGTTAGGTTTAAAAAGGTTAGGTTCAAAAAAGTTAAATTCAAAAAGGTTAGGTTCAAAAAAGTTAGTTTCAAAAAAGTTAGGTTCAAATGGTCAGGTTCTAAAAAGTCAGGTTTAAAAAGGTAAGGTTCAAAAAAGTTATTTTTTAATCTAACTTTTTCGGACCTAACCTTTTTGAACCTGACTTTTAAGAACCTGACCTTTTTGAACCTAACTTTTTTGAAACTGACTTTTTTGAACCTAAGCTTTTTTAATCTAACTTTTTTGAACCTAACCTTTTTGAACCTAACCTTTTTGAATTTAACTTTTTTGAACCTAACCTTTTTGAACCTAACTTTTTTGAACCTAACCTTTTTTAACCTAACCTTTTTAAACCTGACTTTTTAGAACATGACCTAACCTTTTTGCATTTAACTTTTTTGAACCTAACCTTTTTGAACCTACCTTTTTTGAACCTAACCTTTTTTAACCTAACCTTTTTGAACCTAACCTTTTTGAATCTAACTTCTTAAAACCTAACCTTTTCAACCTAACTTTTTTGAACCTAACCTTTTTTAACCTAACCTTTTTGAACCTAAGCTTTTTTAATCTAACTTTTTTGAACCTAAACTTTTTGAACCTAACCTTTTTTAAACCTGACTTTTTAGAACCTGACCTTTTTGAACCTAAGCTTTTTTGAACCTAACCTTTTTGAACCTGACTTTTTAGAACCTGACCTTTTTGGACCTAACTTTTTTTAAACTAAATTTTTTGAACCTAAGCTTTTTTAATCTAACTTTTTTGAACCTAAACTTTTTGAACCTAACCTTTTTGAACCTGACTTTTTAGAACCTGACCTTTTTGAACCTAACTTTTTTGAAACTGACTTTTTTGAACCTAACCTTTTTTAATCTAACTTTTTTGAACCTAACCTTTTTGAACCTAACCTTTTTGAATTTAACTTTTTTGAACCTAACCTTTTTGAACCTAACTTTTTTGAACCTAACCTTTTTTAACCTAACCTTTTTAAACCTGACTTTTTAGAACATGACCTAACCTTTTTGCATTTAACTTTTTTGAACCTAACCTTTTTGAACCTACCTATTTTGAACCTAACCTTTTTAACCTAACCTTTTTGAACCTAACCTTTTTGAATCTAACTTCTTAAAACCTAACCTTTTCAACCTAACTTTTTTGAACCTAACCTTTTTTAACCTAACCTTTTTGAACCTAAGCTTTTTTAATCTAACTTTTTTGAACCTAAACTTTTTGAACCTAACCTTTTTTAAACCTGACTTTTTAGAACCTGACCTTTTTGAACCTAAGCTTTTTTGAACCTAACCTTTTTGAACCTGACTTTTTAGAACCTGACCTTTTTGGACCTAACTTTTTTTAAACTAAATTTTTTGAACCTAAGCTTTTTTAATCTAACTTTTTTGAACCTAAACTTTTTGAACCTAACCTTTTTGAACCTAACTTTTTTGAACCTTACCTTTTTTAACCTAACCTTTTTGAACCTAACCTTTTTGAATCTAACTTCTTAAAACCTAACCTTTTTCAACCTAACTTTTTTGAACCTAACCTTTTTCAACCTAACCTTTTTGAACCTAAGCTTTTTTAATCTAACTTTTTTGAACCTAACCTTTTTGAACCTAAGCTTTTTGAACCTGACTTTTTAGAACCTGACCTTTTTAAACCTAACTTTTTTTAAACTTACTTTTTTGAACCTAAGCTTTTTTAATCTAACTTTTTTGAACCTAACCTTTTTGAATTTAACTTTTTTGAACCTAACCTTTTTGAACCTAACTTTTTTGAACCTGACCTTTTTTAACCTAACTTTTTTCAACCTAACTTTTTTGAACCTAACCTATTTGAACCTAACTTTTTTGAACCAAACCTTTTTTAAACCTGACTTTTTAGAACCTGACCTTTTTGAACCTAACTTTTTTGAAACTAACTTTTTTGAACCTAAACTTTTTTGAACCTAACCTTTTTGAACCTGACTTTTTAGAACCTGACCTTTTTGGACCTAACTTTTTTTAAACTAAATTTTTTGAACCTAAGCTTTTTTAATCTAACTTTTTTGAACCTAAGCTTTTTGAACCTAACCTTTTTGAACCTAACTTTTTTGAACCTAACCTTTTTAAACCTAACCTTTTTGAATCTAACTTTTTTGAACCTAACCTTTTTCAACCTAACTTTTTTGAACCTAACCTTTTTCAACCTAACCTTTTTGAACCTAACTTTTTTGACCCTAAGCTTTTTGAACCTGACTTTTTAGAACCTGACCTTTTTGAACCTAACTTTTTTGAAACTAACTTTTTTGAACCTAACCTTTTTGAATTTAACTTTTTTGAACCTAACCTTTTTAAACCTAACTTTATTGAACCTAACCTTTTTTAACCTAACTTTGTTCAACCTTGCTTTTTTGAACCTAACTTTTTTGAACCTAACCTTTTTGAACCTGACTTTTTAGAACCTGACTTTTTTGGACCTAAATTTTTTGCACCTAAGCTTTTTTAATCTAACTTTTTCGGACCTAACCTTTTTGAACCTAACCGTTTTGAACCTAACTTTTTTCTAAAAAGCAAGGTTGAAAAAAGTTAGGTTAAAAAAGGTTAGGTTAAAAAAAGTTAGGTTTAAAAAGGTTAGGTTCAAAAAAGTTAAATTCGAAAAGGTTAGGTTCAAAAAAGTTAGTTTCAAAAAAGTTAGGTTCAAAAAGGTCAGGTTCTAAAAAGTCAGGTTTAAAAAGGTAAGGTTCAAAAAAGTTATTTTTTAATCTAACTTTTTCGGACCTAACCTTTTTGAACCTGACTTTTTAGAACCTGACCTTTTTGAACCTAACTTTTTTGAATTTGACTTTTTTGAACCTCAGCTTTTTTAATCTAACTTTTTTGAACCTAACCTTTTTGAACCTAACCTTTTTGAATTTAACTTTTTTGAACCTAACCTTTTTGAACCTAACTTTTTTGAACCTAACCTTTTTTAACCTAACCTTTTTAAACCTGACTTTTTAGAACCTGACCTTTTTGAACCTAAGCTTTTTTGAACCTAACCTTTTTGAACCTGACTTTTTAGAACCTGACCTTTTTGGACCTAACTTTTTTTAAACTAAATTTTTTGAACCTAAGCTTTTTTAATCTAACTTTTTTGAACCTAAACTTTTTGAAACTAACCTTTTTGAACCTAACTTTTTTGAACCTAACCTTTTTTAACCTAACCTTTTTGAACCTAACCTTTTTGAATCTAACTTCTTAAAACCTAACCTTTTTCAACCTAACTTTTTTGAACCTAACCTTTTTCAACCTAACCTTTTTGAACCTAAGCTTTTTTTAATCTAACTTTTTTGAACCTAACCTTTTTGAACCTAACCTTTTTTAAACCTGACTTTTTAGAACCTGACCTTTTTGAACCTAAGCTTTTTTGAACCTAACCTTTTTGAACCTGACTTTTTAGAACCTGACCTTTTTGGACCTAACTTTTTTTAAACTAAATTTTTTGAACCTAAGCTTTTTCAACCTAACTTTTTTGAACCTAACCTTTTTCAACCTAACCTTTTTGAACCTAAGCTTTTTTAATCTAACTTTTTTGAACCTAACCTTTTTGAACCTAAGCTTTTTGAACCTGACTTTTTAGAACCTGACCTTTTTAAACCTAACTTTTTTAAAACTAACTTTTTTGAACCTAAGCTTTTTTAATCTAACTTTTTTGAACCTAACCTTTTTGAATTTAACTTTTTTGAACCTAACCTTTTTGAACCTAACTTTTTTGAACCTGACCTTTTTTAACCTAACTTTTTTCAACCTAACTTTTTTGAACCTAACCTATTTGAACCTAACTTTTTTGAACCTAACCTTTTTTAAACCTGACTTTTTAGAACCTGACCTTTTTGAACCTAACTTTTTTGAAACTAACTTTTTTGAACCTAAACTTTTTTGAACCTAACCTTTTTGAACCTGACTTTTTAGAACCTGACCTTTTTGGACCTAACTTTTTTTAAACTAAATTTTTTGAACCTAAGCTTTTTTAATCTAACTTTTTTGAACCTAAGCTTTTTGAACCTAACCTTTTTGAACCTAACTTTTTTGAACCTAACCTTTTTAAACCTAACCTTTTTGAATCTAACTTTTTTGAACCTAACCTTTTTCAACCTAACTTTTTTGAACCTAACCTTTTTCAACCTAACCTTTTTGAACCTAACTTTTTTGACCCTAAGCTTTTTGAACCTGACTTTTTAGAACCTGACCTTTTTGAACCTAACTTTTTTGAAACTAACTTTTTTGAACCTAACCTTTTTGAATTTAACTTTTTTGAACCTAACCTTTTTAAACCTAACTTAATTGAACCTAACCTTTTTTAACCTAACTTTGTTCAACCTTGCTTTTTTGAACCTAACTTTTTTGAACCTAACCTTTTTGAACCTGACTTTTTAGAACCTGACTTTTTTGGACCTAAATTTTTTGCACCTAAGCTTTTTTAATCTAACTTTTTCGGACCTAACCTTTTTGAACCTAACCGTTTTGAACCTAACTTTTTTCTAAAAAGCAAGGTTGAAAAAAGTTAGGTTAAAAAAGGTTAGGTTAAAAAAAGTTAGGTTTAAAAAGGTTAGGTTCAAAAAAGTTAAATTCGAAAAGGTTAGGTTCAAAAAAGTTAGTTTCAAAAAAGTTAGGTTCAAAAAGGTCAGGTTCTAAAAAGTCAGGTTTAAAAAGGTAAGGTTCAAAAAAGTTATTTTTTAATCTAACTTTTTCGGACCTAACCTTTTTGAACCTGACTTTTTAGAACCTGACCTTTTTGAACCTAACTTTTTTGAATTTGACTTTTTTGAACCTCAGCTTTTTTAATCTAACTTTTTTGAACCTAACCTTTTTGAACCTAACCTTTTTGAATTTAACTTTTTTGAACCTAACCTTTTTGAACCTAACTTTTTTGAACCTAACCTTTTTTAACCTAACCTTTTTAAACCTGACTTTTTAGAACCTGACCTTTTTGAACCTAAGCTTTTTTGAACCTAACCTTTTTGAACCTGACTTTTTAGAACCTGACCTTTTTGGACCTAACTTTTTTTAAACTAAATTTTTTGAACCTAAGCTTTTTTAATCTAACTTTTTTGAACCTAAACTTTTTGAAACTAACCTTTTTGAACCTAACTTTTTTGAACCTAACCTTTTTTAACCTAACCTTTTTGAACCTAACCTTTTTGAATCTAACTTCTTAAAACCTAACCTTTTTCAACCTAACTTTTTTGAACCTAACCTTTTTCAACCTAACCTTTTTGAATCTAAGCTTTTTTAATCTAACTTTTTTGAACCTAACCTTTTTGAACCTAAGCTTTTTGAACCTGACTTTTTAGAACCTGACCTTTTTAAACCTAACTTTTTTAAAACTAACTTTTTTGAACCTAAGCTTTTTTAATCTAACTTTTTTGAACCTAACCTTTTTGAATTTAACTTTTTTGAACCTAACCTTTTTGAACCTAACTTTTTTGAACCTGACCTTTTTTAACCTAACTTTTTTCAACCTAACTTTTTTGAACCTAACCTATTTGAACCTAACTTTTTTGAACCTAACCTTTTTTAAACCTGACTTTTTAGAACCTGACCTTTTTGAACCTAACTTTTTTGAAACTAACTTTTTTGAACCTAAACTTTTTTGAACCTAACCTTTTTGAACCTGACTTTTTAGAACCTGACCTTTTTGGACCTAACTTTTTTTAAACTAAATTTTTTGAACCTAAGCTTTTTTAATCTAACTTTTTTGAACCTAAGCTTTTTGAACCTAACCTTTTTGAACCTAACTTTTTTGAACCTAACCTTTTTAAACCTAACCTTTTTTAATCTAACTTTTTTGAACCTAACATTTTTTAACCTAACTTTTTTGAACCTAACCTTTTTCAACCTAACCTTTTTGAACCTAACTTTTTTGACCCTAAGCTTTTTGAACCTGACTTTTTAGAACCTGACCTTTTTGAACCTAACTTTTTTGAAACTAACTTTTTTGAACCTAACCTTTTTGAATTTAACTTTTTTGAACCTAACCTTTTTAAACCTAACTTTATTGAACCTAACCTTTTTTAACCTAACTTTGTTCAACCTTGCTTTTTTGAACCTAACTTTTTTGAACCTAACCTTTTTGAACCTGACTTTTTAGAACCTGACTTTTTTGGACCTAAATTTTTTGCACCTAAGCTTTTTTAATCTAACTTTTTCGGACCTAACCTTTTTGAACCTAACCGTTTTGAACCTAACTTTTTTCTAAAAAGCAAGGTTGAAAAAAGTTAGGTTAAAAAAGGTTAGGTTAAAAAAAGTTAGGTTTAAAAAGGTTAGGTTCAAAAAAGTTAAATTCGAAAAGGTTAGGTTCAAAAAAGTTAGTTTCAAAAAAGTTAGGTTCAAAAAGGTCAGGTTCTAAAAAGTCAGGTTTAAAAAGGTAAGGTTCAAAAAAGTTATTTTTTAATCTAACTTTTTCGGACCTAACCTTTTTGAACCTGACTTTTTAGAACCTGACCTTTTTGAACCTAACTTTTTTGAATTTGACTTTTTTGAACCTCAGCTTTTTTAATCTAACTTTTTTGAACCTAACCTTTTTGAACCTAACCTTTTTGAATTTAACTTTTTTGAACCTAACCTTTTTGAACCTAACTTTTTTGAACCTAACCTTTTTTAACCTAACCTTTTTAAACCTGACTTTTTAGAACCTGACCTTTTTGAACCTAAGCTTTTTTGAACCTAACCTTTTTGAACCTGACTTTTTAGAACCTGACCTTTTTGGACCTAACTTTTTTTAAACTAAATTTTTTGAACCTAAGCTTTTTTAATCTAACTTTTTTGAACCTAAACTTTTTGAAACTAACCTTTTTGAACCTAACTTTTTTGAACCTAACCTTTTTTAACCTAACCTTTTTGAACCTAACCTTTTTGAATCTAACTTCTTAAAACCTAACCTTTTTCAACCTAACTTTTTTGAACCTAACCTTTTTCAACCTAACCTTTTTGAACCTAAGCTTTTTTTAATCTAACTTTTTTGAACCTAACCTTTTTGAACCTAACCTTTTTTAAACCTGACTTTTTAGAACCTGACCTTTTTGAACCTAAGCTTTTTTGAACCTAACCTTTTTGAACCTGACTTTTTAGAACCTGACCTTTTTGGACCTAACTTTTTTTAAACTAAATTTTTTGAACCTAAGCTTTTTTAATCTAACTTTTTTGAACCTAAACTTTTTGAACCTAACCTTTTTGAACCTAACTTTTTTGAACCTAACCTTTTTTAACCTAACCTTTTTGAACCTAACCTTTTTGAATCTAACTTCTTAAAACCTAACCTTTTTCAACCTAACTTTTTTGAACCTAACCTTTTTCAACCTAACCTTTTTGAACCTAAGCTTTTTTAATCTAACTTTTTTGAACCTAACCTTTTTGAACCTAAGCTTTTTGAACCTGACTTTTTAGAACCTGACCTTTTTAAACCTAACTTTTTTAAAACTAACTTTTTTGAACCTAAGCTTTTTTAATCTAACTTTTTTGAACCTAACCTTTTTGAATTTAACTTTTTTGAACCTAACCTTTTTGAACCTAACTTTTTTGAACCTGACCTTTTTTAACCTAACTTTTTTCAACCTAACTTTTTTGAACCTAACCTATTTGAACCTAACTTTTTTGAACCTAACCTTTTTTAAACCTGACTTTTTAGAACCTGACCTTTTTGAACCTAACTTTTTTTAAACTAAATTTTTTGAACCTAAGCTTTTTTAATCTAACTTTTTTGAACCTAAGCTTTTTGAACCTAACCTTTTTGAAACTAACTTTTTTGAACCTAAGCTTTTTTAACCTAACCTTTTACAACCTAACCTATTTGAACCTAACTTTTTTGAACCTGACTTTTTAGAACCTGACCTTTTTGAACCTAACTTTTTTGAAACTGACTTTTTTGAACCTAAGCTTTTTTAACCTAACCTTTTACAACCTAACCTTTTTGAACCTAACTTTTTTCAACCTGACTTTTTAGAACCTGACCTTTTTGAACCTAACTTTTTTGAAACTGACTTTTTTGAACCTAAGCTTTTTTAATCTAACTTTTTTGAACCTAACCTTTTTGAACCTAACCCTTTTGAATTTAACTTTTTTGAACCTAACCTTTTTGAACCTAACTTTTTTGAACCTAACCTTTTTTAACCTAACCTTTTTAAACCTGACTTTTTAGAACATGACCTAACCTTTTTGCATTTAACTTTTTTGAACCTAACCTTTTTGAACCTACCTTTTTTGAACCTAACCTTTTTTAACCTAACCTTTTTGAACCTAACCTTTTTGAACCTAACTTTTTTGAAACTAACTTTTTTGAACCTAAACTTTTTTAATCTAACTTTTTTGAACCTAACCTTTTTGAATTTAACTTTTTTGAACCTAACCTTTTTGAACCTAACTTTTTTGAACCTGACCTTTTTTGAACCTAACCTTTTTTAAACCTGACTTTTTAGAACCTGACCTTTTTGAACCTAACTTTTTTGAAACTAACTTTTTTGAACCTAAACTTTTTTGAACCTAACCTTTTTGAACCTGACTTTTTAGAACCTGACCTTTTTGGACCTAACTTTTTTTAAACTAAATTTTTTGAACCTAAGCTTTTTTAATCTAACTTTTTTGAACCTAAGCTTTTTGAACCTAACCTTTTTGAACCTAACTTTTTTGAACCTAACCTTTTTAAACCTAACCTTTTTTAATCTAACTTTTTTGAACCTAACATTTTTTAACCTAACTTTTTTGAACCTAACCTTTTTCAACCTAACCTTTTTGAACCTAACTTTTTTGACCCTAAGCTTTTTGAACCTGACTTTTTAGAACCTGACCTTTTTGAACCTAACTTTTTTGAAACTAACTTTTTTGAACCTAACCTTTTTGAATTTAACTTTTTTGAACCTAACCTTTTTAAACCTAACTTTATTGAACCTAACCTTTTTTAACCTAACTTTGTTCAACCTTGCTTTTTTGAACCTAACTTTTTTGAACCTAACCTTTTTGAACCTGACTTTTTAGAACCTGACTTTTTTGGACCTAAATTTTTTGCACCTAAGCTTTTTTATCTAACTTTTTCGGACCTAACCTTTTTGAACCTAACCGTTTTGAACCTAACTTTTTTCTAAAAAGCAAGTTTGAAAAAAGTTAGGTTAAAAAAGGTTAGGTTCAAAAAAGTTAGGTTTAAAAAGGTTAGGTTCAAAAAAGTTAAATTCAAAAAGGTTAGGTTCAAAAAAGTTAGTTTCAAAAAAGTTAGGTTCAAAAAGGTCAGGTTCTAAAAAGTCAGGTTTAAAAAGGTAAGGTTCAAAAAAGTTATTTTTTAATCTAACTTTTTCGGACCTAACCTTTTTGAACCTGACTTTTAAGAACCTGACCTTTTTGAACCTAACTTTTTTGAAACTGACTTTTTTGAACCTAAGCTTTTTTAATCTAACTTTTTTGAACCTAACCTTTTTGAACCTAACCTTTTTGAATTTAACTTTTTTGAACCTAACCTTTTTGAACCTAACTTTTTTGAACCTAACCTTTTTTAACCTAACCTTTTTAAACCTGACTTTTTAGAACATGACCTAACCTTTTTGCATTTAACTTTTTTGAACCTAACCTTTTTGAACCTACCTTTTTTGAACCTAACCTTTTTTAACCTAACCTTTTTGAACCTAACCTTTTTGAATCTAACTTCTTAAAACCTAACCTTTTCAACCTAACTTTTTTGAACCTAACCTTTTTTAACCTAACCTTTTTGAACCTAAGCTTTTTTAATCTAACTTTTTTGAACCTAAACTTTTTGAACCTAACCTTTTTTAAACCTGACTTTTTAGAACCTGACCTTTTTGAACCTAAGCTTTTTTGAACCTAACCTTTTTGAACCTGACTTTTTAGAACCTGACCTTTTTGGACCTAACTTTTTTTAAACTAAATTTTTTGAACCTAAGCTTTTTTAATCTAACTTTTTTGAACCTAAACTTTTTGAACCTAACCTTTTTGAACCTGACTTTTTAGAACCTGACCTTTTTGAACCTAACTTTTTTGAAACTGACTTTTTTGAACCTAACCTTTTTTAATCTAACTTTTTTGAACCTAACCTTTTTGAACCTAACCTTTTTGAATTTAACTTTTTTGAACCTAACCTTTTTGAACCTAACTTTTTTGAACCTAACCTTTTTTAACCTAACCTTTTTAAACCTGACTTTTTAGAACATGACCTAACCTTTTTGCATTTAACTTTTTTGAACCTAACCTTTTTGAACCTACCTATTTTGAACCTAACCTTTTTAACCTAACCTTTTTGAACCTAACCTTTTTGAATCTAACTTCTTAAAACCTAACCTTTTCAACCTAACTTTTTTGAACCTAACCTTTTTTAACCTAACCTTTTTGAACCTAAGCTTTTTTAATCTAACTTTTTTGAACCTAAACTTTTTGAACCTAACCTTTTTTAAACCTGACTTTTTAGAACCTGACCTTTTTGAACCTAAGCTTTTTTGAACCTAACCTTTTTGAACCTGACTTTTTAGAACCTGACCTTTTTGGACCTAACTTTTTTTAAACTAAATTTTTTGAACCTAAGCTTTTTTAATCTAACTTTTTTGAACCTAAACTTTTTGAACCTAACCTTTTTGAACCTAACTTTTTTGAACCTTACCTTTTTTAACCTAACCTTTTTGAACCTAACCTTTTTGAATCTAACTTCTTAAAACCTAACCTTTTTCAACCTAACTTTTTTGAACCTAACCTTTTTCAACCTAACCTTTTTGAACCTAAGCTTTTTTAATCTAACTTTTTTGAACCTAACCTTTTTGAACCTAAGCTTTTTGAACCTGACTTTTTAGAACCTGACCTTTTTAAACCTAACTTTTTTTAAACTTACTTTTTTGAACCTAAGCTTTTTTAATCTAACTTTTTTGAACCTAACCTTTTTGAATTTAACTTTTTTGAACCTAACCTTTTTGAACCTAACTTTTTTGAACCTGACCTTTTTTAACCTAACTTTTTTCAACCTAACTTTTTTGAACCTAACCTATTTGAACCTAACTTTTTTGAACCAAACCTTTTTTAAACCTGACTTTTTAGAACCTGACCTTTTTGAACCTAACTTTTTTGAAACTAACTTTTTTGAACCTAAACTTTTTTGAACCTAACCTTTTTGAACCTGACTTTTTAGAACCTGACCTTTTTGGACCTAACTTTTTTTAAACTAAATTTTTTGAACCTAAGCTTTTTTAATCTAACTTTTTTGAACCTAAGCTTTTTGAACCTAACCTTTTTGAACCTAACTTTTTTGAACCTAACCTTTTTAAACCTAACCTTTTTGAATCTAACTTTTTTGAACCTAACCTTTTTCAACCTAACTTTTTTGAACCTAACCTTTTTCAACCTAACCTTTTTGAACCTAACTTTTTTGACCCTAAGCTTTTTGAACCTGACTTTTTAGAACCTGACCTTTTTGAACCTAACTTTTTTGAAACTAACTTTTTTGAACCTAACCTTTTTGAATTTAACTTTTTTGAACCTAACCTTTTTAAACCTAACTTTATTGAACCTAACCTTTTTTAACCTAACTTTGTTCAACCTTGCTTTTTTGAACCTAACTTTTTTGAACCTAACCTTTTTGAACCTGACTTTTTAGAACCTGACTTTTTTGGACCTAAATTTTTTGCACCTAAGCTTTTTTAATCTAACTTTTTCGGACCTAACCTTTTTGAACCTAACCGTTTTGAACCTAACTTTTTTCTAAAAAGCAAGGTTGAAAAAAGTTAGGTTAAAAAAGGTTAGGTTAAAAAAAGTTAGGTTTAAAAAGGTTAGGTTCAAAAAAGTTAAATTCGAAAAGGTTAGGTTCAAAAAAGTTAGTTTCAAAAAAGTTAGGTTCAAAAAGGTCAGGTTCTAAAAAGTCAGGTTTAAAAAGGTAAGGTTCAAAAAAGTTATTTTTTAATCTAACTTTTTCGGACCTAACCTTTTTGAACCTAACTTTTTAGAACCTGACCTTTTTGAACCTAACTTTTTTGAATTTGACTTTTTTGAACCTCAGCTTTTTTAATCTAACTTTTTTGAACCTAACCTTTTTGAACCTAACCTTTTTGAATTTAACTTTTTTGAACCTAACCTTTTTGAACCTAACTTTTTTGAACCTAACCTTTTTTAACCTAACCTTTTTAAACCTGACTTTTTAGAACATGACCTAACCTTTTTGCATTTAACTTTTTTGAACCTAACCTTTTTGAACCTACCTTTTTTGAACCTAACCTTTTTTAACCTAACCTTTTTGAACCTAACCTTTTTGAATCTAACTTCTTAAAACCTAACCTTTTCAACCTAACTTTTTTGAACCTAACCTTTTTTAACCTAACCTTTTTGAACCTAAGCTTTTTTAATCTAACTTTTTTGAACCTAAACTTTTTGAACCTAACCTTTTTTAAACCTGACTTTTTAGAACCTGACCTTTTTGAACCTAAGCTTTTTTGAACCTAACCTTTTTGAACCTGACTTTTTAGAACCTGACCTTTTTGGACCTAACTTTTTTTAAACTAAATTTTTTGAACCTAAGCTTTTTTAATCTAACTTTTTTGAACCTAAACTTTTTGAACCTAACCTTTTTGAACCTGACTTTTTAGAACCTGACCTTTTTGAACCTAACTTTTTTGAAACTGACTTTTTTGAACCTAACCTTTTTTAATCTAACTTTTTTGAACCTAACCTTTTTGAACCTAACCTTTTTGAATTTAACTTTTTTGAACCTAACCTTTTTGAACCTAACTTTTTTGAACCTAACCTTTTTTAACCTAACCTTTTTAAACCTGACTTTTTAGAACATGACCTAACCTTTTTGCATTTAACTTTTTTGAACCTAACCTTTTTGAACCTACCTATTTTGAACCTAACCTTTTTAACCTAACCTTTTTGAACCTAACCTTTTTGAATCTAACTTCTTAAAACCTAACCTTTTCAACCTAACTTTTTTGAACCTAACCTTTTTTAACCTAACCTTTTTGAACCTAAGCTTTTTTAATCTAACTTTTTTGAACCTAAACTTTTTGAACCTAACCTTTTTTAAACCTGACTTTTTAGAACCTGACCTTTTTGAACCTAAGCTTTTTTGAACCTAACCTTTTTGAACCTGACTTTTTAGAACCTGACCTTTTTGGACCTAACTTTTTTTAAACTAAATTTTTTGAACCTAAGCTTTTTTAATCTAACTTTTTTGAACCTAAACTTTTTGAACCTAACCTTTTTGAACCTAACTTTTTTGAACCTTACCTTTTTTAACCTAACCTTTTTGAACCTAACCTTTTTGAATCTAACTTCTTAAAACCTAACCTTTTTCAACCTAACTTTTTTGAACCTAACCTTTTTCAACCTAACCTTTTTGAACCTAAGCTTTTTTAATCTAACTTTTTTGAACCTAACCTTTTTGAACCTAAGCTTTTTGAACCTGACTTTTTAGAACCTGACCTTTTTAAACCTAACTTTTTTTAAACTTACTTTTTTGAACCTAAGCTTTTTTAATCTAACTTTTTTGAACCTAACCTTTTTGAATTTAACTTTTTTGAACCTAACCTTTTTGAACCTAACTTTTTTGAACCTGACCTTTTTTAACCTAACTTTTTTCAACCTAACTTTTTTGAACCTAACCTATTTGAACCTAACTTTTTTGAACCAAACCTTTTTTAAACCTGACTTTTTAGAACCTGACCTTTTTGAACCTAACTTTTTTGAAACTAACTTTTTTGAACCTAAACTTTTTTGAACCTAACCTTTTTGAACCTGACTTTTTAGAACCTGACCTTTTTGGACCTAACTTTTTTTAAACTAAATTTTTTGAACCTAAGCTTTTTTAATCTAACTTTTTTGAACCTAAGCTTTTTGAACCTAACCTTTTTGAACCTAACTTTTTTGAACCTAACCTTTTTAAACCTAACCTTTTTGAATCTAACTTTTTTGAACCTAACCTTTTTCAACCTAACTTTTTTGAACCTAACCTTTTTCAACCTAACCTTTTTGAACCTAACTTTTTTGACCCTAAGCTTTTTGAACCTGACTTTTTAGAACCTGACCTTTTTGAACCTAACTTTTTTGAAACTAACTTTTTTGAACCTAACCTTTTTGAATTTAACTTTTTTGAACCTAACCTTTTTAAACCTAACTTTATTGAACCTAACCTTTTTTAACCTAACTTTGTTCAACCTTGCTTTTTTGAACCTAACTTTTTTGAACCTAACCTTTTTGAACCTGACTTTTTAGAACCTGACTTTTTTGGACCTAAATTTTTTGCACCTAAGCTTTTTTAATCTAACTTTTTCGGACCTAACCTTTTTGAACCTAACCGTTTTGAACCTAACTTTTTTCTAAAAAGCAAGGTTGAAAAAAGTTAGGTTAAAAAAGGTTAGGTTAAAAAAAGTTAGGTTTAAAAAGGTTAGGTTCAAAAAAGTTAAATTCGAAAAGGTTAGGTTCAAAAAAGTTAGTTTCAAAAAAGTTAGGTTCAAAAAGGTCAGGTTCTAAAAAGTCAGGTTTAAAAAGGTAAGGTTCAAAAAAGTTATTTTTTAATCTAACTTTTTCGGACCTAACCTTTTTGAACCTGACTTTTTAGAACCTGACCTTTTTGAACCTAACTTTTTTGAATTTGACTTTTTTGAACCTCAGCTTTTTTAATCTAACTTTTTTGAACCTAACCTTTTTGAACCTAACCTTTTTGAATTTAACTTTTTTGAACCTAACCTTTTTGAACCTAACTTTTTTGAACCTAACCTTTTTTAACCTAACCTTTTTAAACCTGACTTTTTAGAACCTGACCTTTTTGAACCTAAGCTTTTTTGAACCTAACCTTTTTGAACCTGACTTTTTAGAACCTGACCTTTTTGGACCTAACTTTTTTTAAACTAAATTTTTTGAACCTAAGCTTTTTTAATCTAACTTTTTTGAACCTAAACTTTTTGAAACTAACCTTTTTGAACCTAACTTTTTTGAACCTAACCTTTTTTAACCTAACCTTTTTGAACCTAACCTTTTTGAATCTAACTTCTTAAAACCTAACCTTTTTCAACCTAACTTTTTTGAACCTAACCTTTTTCAACCTAACCTTTTTGAATCTAAGCTTTTTTAATCTAACTTTTTTGAACCTAACCTTTTTGAACCTAAGCTTTTTGAACCTGACTTTTTAGAACCTGACCTTTTTAAACCTAACTTTTTTAAAACTAACTTTTTTGAACCTAAGCTTTTTTAATCTAACTTTTTTGAACCTAACCTTTTTGAATTTAACTTTTTTGAACCTAACCTTTTTGAACCTAACTTTTTTGAACCTGACCTTTTTTAACCTAACTTTTTTCAACCTAACTTTTTTGAACCTAACCTATTTGAACCTAACTTTTTTGAACCTAACCTTTTTTAAACCTGACTTTTTAGAACCTGACCTTTTTGAACCTAACTTTTTTGAAACTAACTTTTTTGAACCTAAACTTTTTTGAACCTAACCTTTTTGAACCTGACTTTTTAGAACCTGACCTTTTTGGACCTAACTTTTTTTAAACTAAATTTTTTGAACCTAAGCTTTTTTAATCTAACTTTTTTGAACCTAAGCTTTTTGAACCTAACCTTTTTGAACCTAACTTTTTTGAACCTAACCTTTTTAAACCTAACCTTTTTTAATCTAACTTTTTTGAACCTAACATTTTTTAACCTAACTTTTTTGAACCTAACCTTTTTCAACCTAACCTTTTTGAACCTAACTTTTTTGACCCTAAGCTTTTTGAACCTGACTTTTTAGAACCTGACCTTTTTGAACCTAACTTTTTTGAAACTAACTTTTTTGAACCTAACCTTTTTGAATTTAACTTTTTTGAACCTAACCTTTTTAAACCTAACTTTATTGAACCTAACCTTTTTTAACCTAACTTTGTTCAACCTTGCTTTTTTGAACCTAACTTTTTTGAACCTAACCTTTTTGAACCTGACTTTTTAGAACCTGACTTTTTTGGACCTAAATTTTTTGCACCTAAGCTTTTTTAATCTAACTTTTTCGGACCTAACCTTTTTGAACCTAACCGTTTTGAACCTAACTTTTTTCTAAAAAGCAAGGTTGAAAAAAGTTAGGTTAAAAAAGGTTAGGTTAAAAAAAGTTAGGTTTAAAAAGGTTAGGTTCAAAAAAGTTAAATTCGAAAAGGTTAGGTTCAAAAAAGTTAGTTTCAAAAAAGTTAGGTTCAAAAAGGTCAGGTTCTAAAAAGTCAGGTTTAAAAAGGTAAGGTTCAAAAAAGTTATTTTTTAATCTAACTTTTTCGGACCTAACCTTTTTGAACCTGACTTTTTAGAACCTGACCTTTTTGAACCTAACTTTTTTGAATTTGACTTTTTTGAACCTCAGCTTTTTTAATCTAACTTTTTTGAACCTAACCTTTTTGAACCTAACCTTTTTGAATTTAACTTTTTTGAACCTAACCTTTTTGAACCTAACTTTTTTGAACCTAACCTTTTTTAACCTAACCTTTTTAAACCTGACTTTTTAGAACCTGACCTTTTTGAACCTAAGCTTTTTTGAACCTAACCTTTTTGAACCTGACTTTTTAGAACCTGACCTTTTTGGACCTAACTTTTTTTAAACTAAATTTTTTGAACCTAAGCTTTTTTAATCTAACTTTTTTGAACCTAAACTTTTTGAAACTAACCTTTTTGAACCTAACTTTTTTGAACCTAACCTTTTTTAACCTAACCTTTTTGAACCTAACCTTTTTGAATCTAACTTCTTAAAACCTAACCTTTTTCAACCTAACTTTTTTGAACCTAACCTTTTTCAACCTAACCTTTTTGAACCTAAGCTTTTTTTAATCTAACTTTTTTGAACCTAACCTTTTTGAACCTAACCTTTTTTAAACCTGACTTTTTAGAACCTGACCTTTTTGAACCTAAGCTTTTTTGAACCTAACCTTTTTGAACCTGACTTTTTAGAACCTGACCTTTTTGGACCTAACTTTTTTTAAACTAAATTTTTTGAACCTAAGCTTTTTTAATCTAACTTTTTTGAACCTAAACTTTTTGAACCTAACCTTTTTGAACCTAACTTTTTTGAACCTAACCTTTTTTAACCTAACCTTTTTGAACCTAACCTTTTTGAATCTAACTTCTTAAAACCTAACCTTTTTCAACCTAACTTTTTTGAACCTAACCTTTTTCAACCTAACCTTTTTGAACCTAAGCTTTTTTAATCTAACTTTTTTGAACCTAACCTTTTTGAACCTAAGCTTTTTGAACCTGACTTTTTAGAACCTGACCTTTTTAAACCTAACTTTTTTAAAACTAACTTTTTTGAACCTAAGCTTTTTTAATCTAACTTTTTTGAACCTAACCTTTTTGAATTTAACTTTTTTGAACCTAACCTTTTTGAACCTAACTTTTTTGAACCTGACCTTTTTTAACCTAACTTTTTTCAACCTAACTTTTTTGAACCTAACCTATTTGAACCTAACTTTTTTGAACCTAACCTTTTTTAAACCTGACTTTTTAGAACCTGACCTTTTTGAACCTAACTTTTTTGAAACTAACTTTTTTGAACCTAAACTTTTTTGAACCTAACCTTTTTGAACCTGACTTTTTAGAACCTGACCTTTTTGGACCTAACTTTTTTTAAACTAAATTTTTTGAACCTAAGCTTTTTTAATCTAACTTTTTTGAACCTAAGCTTTTTGAACCTAACCTTTTTGAAACTAACTTTTTTGAACCTAAGCTTTTTTAACCTAACCTTTTACAACCTAACCTATTTGAACCTAACTTTTTTGAACCTGACTTTTTAGAACCTGACCTTTTTGAACCTAACTTTTTTGAAACTGACTTTTTTGAACCTAAGCTTTTTTAACCTAACCTTTTACAACCTAACCTTTTTGAACCTAACTTTTTTCAACCTGACTTTTTAGAACCTGACCTTTTTGAACCTAACTTTTTTGAAACTGACTTTTTTGAACCTAAGCTTTTTTAATCTAACTTTTTTGAACCTAACCTTTTTGAACCTAACCCTTTTGAATTTAACTTTTTTGAACCTAACCTTTTTGAACCTAACTTTTTTGAACCTAACCTTTTTTAACCTAACCTTTTTAAACCTGACTTTTTAGAACATGACCTAACCTTTTTGCATTTAACTTTTTTGAACCTAACCTTTTTGAACCTACCTTTTTTGAACCTAACCTTTTTTAACCTAACCTTTTTGAACCTAACCTTTTTGAACCTAACTTTTTTGAAACTAACTTTTTTGAACCTAAACTTTTTTAATCTAACTTTTTTGAACCTAACCTTTTTGAATTTAACTTTTTTGAACCTAACCTTTTTGAACCTAACTTTTTTGAACCTGACCTTTTTTGAACCTAACCTTTTTTAAACCTGACTTTTTAGAACCTGACCTTTTTGAACCTAACTTTTTTGAAACTAACTTTTTTGAACCTAAACTTTTTTGAACCTAACCTTTTTGAACCTGACTTTTTAGAACCTGACCTTTTTGGACCTAACTTTTTTTAAACTAAATTTTTTGAACCTAAGCTTTTTTAATCTAACTTTTTTGAACCTAAGCTTTTTGAACCTAACCTTTTTGAACCTAACTTTTTTGAACCTAACCTTTTTAAACCTAACCTTTTTTAATCTAACTTTTTTGAACCTAACATTTTTTAACCTAACTTTTTTGAACCTAACCTTTTTCAACCTAACCTTTTTGAACCTAACTTTTTTGACCCTAAGCTTTTTGAACCTGACTTTTTAGAACCTGACCTTTTTGAACCTAACTTTTTTGAAACTAACTTTTTTGAACCTAACCTTTTTGAATTTAACTTTTTTGAACCTAACCTTTTTAAACCTAACTTTATTGAACCTAACCTTTTTTAACCTAACTTTGTTCAACCTTGCTTTTTTGAACCTAACTTTTTTGAACCTAACCTTTTTGAACCTGACTTTTTAGAACCTGACTTTTTTGGACCTAAATTTTTTGCACCTAAGCTTTTTTATCTAACTTTTTCGGACCTAACCTTTTTGAACCTAACCGTTTTGAACCTAACTTTTTTCTAAAAAGCAAGTTTGAAAAAAGTTAGGTTAAAAAAGGTTAGGTTCAAAAAAGTTAGGTTTAAAAAGGTTAGGTTCAAAAAAGTTAAATTCAAAAAGGTTAGGTTCAAAAAAGTTAGTTTCAAAAAAGTTAGGTTCAAAAAGGTCAGGTTCTAAAAAGTCAGGTTTAAAAAGGTAAGGTTCAAAAAAGTTATTTTTTAATCTAACTTTTTCGGACCTAACCTTTTTGAACCTGACTTTTAAGAACCTGACCTTTTTGAACCTAACTTTTTTGAAACTGACTTTTTTGAACCTAAGCTTTTTTAATCTAACTTTTTTGAACCTAACCTTTTTGAACCTAACCTTTTTGAATTTAACTTTTTTGAACCTAACCTTTTTGAACCTAACTTTTTTGAACCTAACCTTTTTTAACCTAACCTTTTTAAACCTGACTTTTTAGAACATGACCTAACCTTTTTGCATTTAACTTTTTTGAACCTAACCTTTTTGAACCTACCTTTTTTGAACCTAACCTTTTTTAACCTAACCTTTTTGAACCTAACCTTTTTGAATCTAACTTCTTAAAACCTAACCTTTTCAACCTAACTTTTTTGAACCTAACCTTTTTTAACCTAACCTTTTTGAACCTAAGCTTTTTTAATCTAACTTTTTTGAACCTAAACTTTTTGAACCTAACCTTTTTTAAACCTGACTTTTTAGAACCTGACCTTTTTGAACCTAAGCTTTTTTGAACCTAACCTTTTTGAACCTGACTTTTTAGAACCTGACCTTTTTGGACCTAACTTTTTTTAAACTAAATTTTTTGAACCTAAGCTTTTTTAATCTAACTTTTTTGAACCTAAACTTTTTGAACCTAACCTTTTTGAACCTGACTTTTTAGAACCTGACCTTTTTGAACCTAACTTTTTTGAAACTGACTTTTTTGAACCTAACCTTTTTTAATCTAACTTTTTTGAACCTAACCTTTTTGAACCTAACCTTTTTGAATTTAACTTTTTTGAACCTAACCTTTTTGAACCTAACTTTTTTGAACCTAACCTTTTTTAACCTAACCTTTTTAAACCTGACTTTTTAGAACATGACCTAACCTTTTTGCATTTAACTTTTTTGAACCTAACCTTTTTGAACCTACCTATTTTGAACCTAACCTTTTTAACCTAACCTTTTTGAACCTAACCTTTTTGAATCTAACTTCTTAAAACCTAACCTTTTCAACCTAACTTTTTTGAACCTAACCTTTTTTAACCTAACCTTTTTGAACCTAAGCTTTTTTAATCTAACTTTTTTGAACCTAAACTTTTTGAACCTAACCTTTTTTAAACCTGACTTTTTAGAACCTGACCTTTTTGAACCTAAGCTTTTTTGAACCTAACCTTTTTGAACCTGACTTTTTAGAACCTGACCTTTTTGGACCTAACTTTTTTTAAACTAAATTTTTTGAACCTAAGCTTTTTTAATCTAACTTTTTTGAACCTAAACTTTTTGAACCTAACCTTTTTGAACCTAACTTTTTTGAACCTTACCTTTTTTAACCTAACCTTTTTGAACCTAACCTTTTTGAATCTAACTTCTTAAAACCTAACCTTTTTCAACCTAACTTTTTTGAACCTAACCTTTTTCAACCTAACCTTTTTGAACCTAAGCTTTTTTAATCTAACTTTTTTGAACCTAACCTTTTTGAACCTAAGCTTTTTGAACCTGACTTTTTAGAACCTGACCTTTTTAAACCTAACTTTTTTTAAACTTACTTTTTTGAACCTAAGCTTTTTTAATCTAACTTTTTTGAACCTAACCTTTTTGAATTTAACTTTTTTGAACCTAACCTTTTTGAACCTAACTTTTTTGAACCTGACCTTTTTTAACCTAACTTTTTTCAACCTAACTTTTTTGAACCTAACCTATTTGAACCTAACTTTTTTGAACCAAACCTTTTTTAAACCTGACTTTTTAGAACCTGACCTTTTTGAACCTAACTTTTTTGAAACTAACTTTTTTGAACCTAAACTTTTTTGAACCTAACCTTTTTGAACCTGACTTTTTAGAACCTGACCTTTTTGGACCTAACTTTTTTTAAACTAAATTTTTTGAACCTAAGCTTTTTTAATCTAACTTTTTTGAA
Source organism: Glyphodes pyloalis (assembly GCA_037074685.1). NCBI lineage: Eukaryota > Metazoa > Arthropoda > Insecta > Lepidoptera > Crambidae > Glyphodes > Glyphodes pyloalis. The sequence continues at coordinate 15,165 of JAYKKO010000030.1, read as the reverse complement.
CCTAAGCTTTTTGAACCTAACCTTTTTGAACCTAACTTTTTTGAACCTAACCTTTTTAAACCTAACCTTTTTGAATCTAACTTTTTTGAACCTAACCTTTTTCAACCTAACTTTTTTGAACCTAACCTTTTTCAACCTAACCTTTTTGAACCTAACTTTTTTGACCCTAAGCTTTTTGAACCTGACTTTTTAGAACCTGACCTTTTTGAACCTAACTTTTTTGAAACTAACTTTTTTGAACCTAACCTTTTTGAATTTAACTTTTTTGAACCTAACCTTTTTAAACCTAACTTTATTGAACCTAACCTTTTTTAACCTAACTTTGTTCAACCTTGCTTTTTTGAACCTAACTTTTTTGAACCTAACCTTTTTGAACCTGACTTTTTAGAACCTGACTTTTTTGGACCTAAATTTTTTGCACCTAAGCTTTTTTAATCTAACTTTTTCGGACCTAACCTTTTTGAACCTAACCGTTTTGAACCTAACTTTTTTCTAAAAAGCAAGGTTGAAAAAAGTTAGGTTAAAAAAGGTTAGGTTAAAAAAAGTTAGGTTTAAAAAGGTTAGGTTCAAAAAAGTTATTTTTTAATCTAACTTTTTCGGACCTAACCTTTTTGAACCTAACTTTTTAGAACCTGACCTTTTTGAACCTAACTTTTTTGAATTTGACTTTTTTGAACCTCAGCTTTTTTAATCTAACTTTTTTGAACCTAACCTTTTTGAACCTAACCTTTTTGAATTTAACTTTTTTGAACCTAACCTTTTTGAACCTAACTTTTTTGAACCTAACCTTTTTTAACCTAACCTTTTTAAACCTGACTTTTTAGAACCTGACCTTTTTGAACCTAAGCTTTTTTGAACCTAACCTTTTTGAACCTGACTTTTTAGAACCTGACCTTTTTGGACCTAACTTTTTTTAAACTAAATTTTTTGAACCTAAGCTTTTTTAATCTAACTTTTTTGAACCTAAACTTTTTGAAACTAACCTTTTTGAACCTAACTTTTTTGAACCTAACCTTTTTTAACCTAACCTTTTTGAACCTAACCTTTTTGAATCTAACTTCTTAAAACCTAACCTTTTTCAACCTAACTTTTTTGAACCTAACCTTTTTCAACCTAACCTTTTTGAACCTAAGCTTTTTTTAATCTAACTTTTTTGAACCTAACCTTTTTGAACCTAACCTTTTTTAAACCTGACTTTTTAGAACCTGACCTTTTTGAACCTAAGCTTTTTTGAACCTAACCTTTTTGAACCTGACTTTTTAGAACCTGACCTTTTTGGACCTAACTTTTTTTAAACTAAATTTTTTGAACCTAAGCTTTTTTAATCTAACTTTTTTGAACCTAAACTTTTTGAACCTAACCTTTTTGAACCTAACTTTTTTGAACCTAACCTTTTTTAACCTAACCTTTTTGAACCTAACCTTTTTGAATCTAACTTCTTAAAACCTAACCTTTTTCAACCTAACTTTTTTGAACCTAACCTTTTTCAACCTAACCTTTTTGAACCTAAGCTTTTTTAATCTAACTTTTTTGAACCTAACCTTTTTGAACCTAAGCTTTTTGAACCTGACTTTTTAGAACCTGACCTTTTTAAACCTAACTTTTTTAAAACTAACTTTTTTGAACCTAAGCTTTTTTAATCTAACTTTTTTGAACCTAACCTTTTTGAATTTAACTTTTTTGAACCTAACCTTTTTGAACCTAACTTTTTTGAACCTGACCTTTTTTAACCTAACTTTTTTCAACCTAACTTTTTTGAACCTAACCTATTTGAACCTAACTTTTTTGAACCTAACCTTTTTTAAACCTGACTTTTTAGAACCTGACCTTTTTGAACCTAACTTTTTTGAAACTAACTTTTTTGAACCTAAACTTTTTTGAACCTAACCTTTTTGAACCTAACTTTTTTGAACCTAACCTTTTTGAATCTAACTTTTTTGAACCTAACCTTTTTCAACCTAACTTTTTTGAACCTAACCTTTTTCAACCTAACCTTTTTGAACCTAACTTTTTTGACCCTAAGCTTTTTGAACCTGACTTTTTAGAACCTGACCTTTTTGAACCTAACTTTTTTGAAACTAACTTTTTTGAACCTAACCTTTTTGAATTTAACTTTTTTGAACCTAACCTTTTTAAACCTAACTTAATTGAACCTAACCTTTTTTAACCTAACTTTGTTCAACCTTGCTTTTTTGAACCTAACTTTTTTGAACCTAACCTTTTTGAACCTGACTTTTTAGAACCTGACTTTTTTGGACCTAAATTTTTTGCACCTAAGCTTTTTTAATCTAACTTTTTCGGACCTAACCTTTTTGAACCTAACCGTTTTGAACCTAACTTTTTTCTAAAAAGCAAGGTTGAAAAAAGTTAGGTTAAAAAAGGTTAGGTTAAAAAAAGTTAGGTTTAAAAAGGTTAGGTTCAAAAAAGTTAAATTCGAAAAGGTTAGGTTCAAAAAAGTTAGTTTCAAAAAAGTTAGGTTCAAAAAGGTCAGGTTCTAAAAAGTCAGGTTTAAAAAGGTAAGGTTCAAAAAAGTTATTTTTTAATCTAACTTTTTCGGACCTAACCTTTTTGAACCTGACTTTTTAGAACCTGACCTTTTTGAACCTAACTTTTTTGAATTTGACTTTTTTGAACCTCAGCTTTTTTAATCTAACTTTTTTGAACCTAACCTTTTTGAACCTAACCTTTTTGAATTTAACTTTTTTGAACCTAACCTTTTTGAACCTAACTTTTTTGAACCTAACCTTTTTTAACCTAACCTTTTTAAACCTGACTTTTTAGAACCTGACCTTTTTGAACCTAAGCTTTTTTGAACCTAACCTTTTTGAACCTGACTTTTTAGAACCTGACCTTTTTGGACCTAACTTTTTTTAAACTAAATTTTTTGAACCTAAGCTTTTTTAATCTAACTTTTTTGAACCTAAACTTTTTGAAACTAACCTTTTTGAACCTAACTTTTTTGAACCTAACCTTTTTTAACCTAACCTTTTTGAACCTAACCTTTTTGAATCTAACTTCTTAAAACCTAACCTTTTTCAACCTAACTTTTTTGAACCTAACCTTTTTCAACCTAACCTTTTTGAATCTAAGCTTTTTTAATCTAACTTTTTTGAACCTAACCTTTTTGAACCTAAGCTTTTTGAACCTGACTTTTTAGAACCTGACCTTTTTAAACCTAACTTTTTTAAAACTAACTTTTTTGAACCTAAGCTTTTTTAATCTAACTTTTTTGAACCTAACCTTTTTGAATTTAACTTTTTTGAACCTAACCTTTTTGAACCTAACTTTTTTGAACCTGACCTTTTTTAACCTAACTTTTTTCAACCTAACTTTTTTGAACCTAACCTATTTGAACCTAACTTTTTTGAACCTAACCTTTTTTAAACCTGACTTTTTAGAACCTGACCTTTTTGAACCTAACTTTTTTGAAACTAACTTTTTTGAACCTAAACTTTTTTGAACCTAACCTTTTTGAACCTGACTTTTTAGAACCTGACCTTTTTGGACCTAACTTTTTTTAAACTAAATTTTTTGAACCTAAGCTTTTTTAATCTAACTTTTTTGAACCTAAGCTTTTTGAACCTAACCTTTTTGAACCTAACTTTTTTGAACCTAACCTTTTTAAACCTAACCTTTTTTAATCTAACTTTTTTGAACCTAACATTTTTTAACCTAACTTTTTTGAACCTAACCTTTTTCAACCTAACCTTTTTGAACCTAACTTTTTTGACCCTAAGCTTTTTGAACCTGACTTTTTAGAACCTGACCTTTTTGAACCTAACTTTTTTGAAACTAACTTTTTTGAACCTAACCTTTTTGAATTTAACTTTTTTGAACCTAACCTTTTTAAACCTAACTTTATTGAACCTAACCTTTTTTAACCTAACTTTGTTCAACCTTGCTTTTTTGAACCTAACTTTTTTGAACCTAACCTTTTTGAACCTGACTTTTTAGAACCTGACTTTTTTGGACCTAAATTTTTTGCACCTAAGCTTTTTTAATCTAACTTTTTCGGACCTAACCTTTTTGAACCTAACCGTTTTGAACCTAACTTTTTTCTAAAAAGCAAGGTTGAAAAAAGTTAGGTTAAAAAAGGTTAGGTTAAAAAAAGTTAGGTTTAAAAAGGTTAGGTTCAAAAAAGTTAAATTCGAAAAGGTTAGGTTAGGTTAGGTTAGGTTAGGTTAGGTTAGGTTAGGTTAGGTTAGGTTAGGTTAGGTTAGGTTAGGTTAGGTTAGGTTTTTTTTTTTTTTTTTTTTTTTATGGGGTTCTATAGCCCCCTTTGCATGGTTCCCCGACTAATTTTAGTGCCGAGGGTCTTTTTCTTTTTTATTTACTTTTCTTTCTCTATGTTCTTTGCCCTTCTTTTTTTTTTTTTTTTTTTTTTTTTTTTTTTTTTTTTTTTTTTTTTTTTTTTTTTTTTTTTTTTTTTTTTTTTTTTTTTTTTTTCCCATGCTGTTACATTGTTTGTTACCTTCTATTTCTTATTATCTATGCGGCTTAGTATATCTAGTACATATTTTTTCCTGTTTTTTATTACATTTTCCCTTAGACATTAGAACATTTATGTTATTTATTGCTTATTCTAATTCTCTTGCGTGTACCCATCCATGCCATTACTTTTGATCTTTCACTTATATTTTATTACAGTTAGCTAAAATTAATTACAATTGAATTGATGGAACTATATACATTAAAATTGGATTAAATTACAATTAAAATTAAAATTTCGATGTCATTAAAATAAAATGCGATTAAATAAATAGTTGATTGATTAGATTCAATTTGATTACATTCAGTTCACATCACATATATTAAGTTCAATAAAAATATAATTCAATTACATTACATTACACATGATTTGATTACATTTAATTAAATTGGACATTCAGATTTAATTGTATTTGCTATAATTAAATTCAGTTAAATAACATTGCTCGACTTTATGCCTTTCAGTCTCCACCCATGCCCGTTGAGCCATTCTCTATTCTGGCGGTTTTAAGTATCGACAGAGCGAATTCCAGCAAGGCGGGTCTTTTGTAGTCGTCAGCCATAATCGCCGCCAGTTCCGAGGTCCCCATGGCATGATCCATCCTGCACTCGCAGTCGAACCTCCGCCTAGCAAATCTAGGGCACGGTTAGGTTAGGTTAGGTTAGGTTAGGTTAGGTTAGGTTAGGTTAGGTTAGGTTAGGTTAGGTTAGGTTAGGTTAGGTTAGGTTTTTTTTTTTTTTTTTTTTTTTTTTTTTTTTTTAATATTTTTTTTTTTTTTTTTTTTTTCTACTCCTACCCTCCAACATAATCGGAGCCTATGGTTACAGTTTTTGTGTGTATTTACTCTTTCATTCCAGTTCTATCATGCGCTACTGGTGCTTTCATACTTCATACGAATCTTTCTTGCATTCATCTCTTTCATACTTTATTGGATCGGGGACTGATCCCTGCCTCCGACTTTATGATTATCTCTGTGCCTATTCTAATCTTTCTCTATTTTGTCTCTACTTTATCTCTACTTTATCGATTTCCTGTTTTCTTTCTCTATCAATTCGATTTCCTTTTTTTATTTCTCTGATTGGTCGATTTCCTGATGTTTCTCTATTCTAACTTCTTTTTATTTCTCTTTAATATTTGCTCTTTAACTCTGGGGATAAGGTGTGGGGTTCTTTTTATTTTCTATCTTTATTTAATTTCTCTTAATTACAGGGGGGTATTACAGGTAAAAAATTTTTAATACAGCTTACACTATGTTTACACTTTCCCATTTTTCTTATACTTTATCTTATTATAATCTTATTATCTAGTAGTTGCATGTTTATTTATATATATTCACAATATATTCTAAACATTGCCTTTCTTTCTCTTTTTATTTTGCTTATAACTAGTCTTATTTTCATACAGTGTCTTACTTCTAGTACATAGTTTTTCTTACATATAGTTACATGAAATTTCTTACGCTCTACTATTTTCCTACTTTCTACATTTTCCATTTTTATACATCCCGTATGCGAAAAATAGGTGGTTTGGGATTGCTTGTTTGGAGGGGTGGGTTGGTTTGGTTGTTTTGCTTTGTTGCTCGCGTAATATTTGGGGTATTGAATGTCCACCGGAAAAACTACATGTTTTGCGTTAAACATTCGGTCTTTATATTTTATACGCTGATTTTTCTCGTGATTATCTGTTTGTTTTCCGGTCCCTTCTGTATCCCTTACTGTCCCGTCCCTACTTTTCTCCCCCATCAGTTCCTCCCTAACTTTCTTTATACTCCTTCCCCCACCCTTTTTATTTTTTGTTTTCTGTTTCAGATGGTGTTTCCTCGTGACTTCCTGCTTCCCTTCACACCGCGGCGTGGTGAGTTTTCTTTTCCTCTTTATTATGTTCTTTGCTCGTCGGGTCCTGTTTAGGGTTTTGCCATCCATACGCATAACCCGGGGCAATTTCACACGAAACTGCTCCTGGTTTGCTTTCTTGGCCTTGATCATCCTGATGGTTTTAACTGTCTTGATACCCTTGAGTCTTTGCCGGATTTTTTCCACTCTTGTTCCGCTATGTCCTTGGTGCTTTGGGCTTTCGTCTACGTTCCATCGTTTCCAGCTGGTGTACCCCAGGACGCCCTTTGCAATATGCCACCGTTGACCTTGCTATTGTGTCCCATTTGTGTCTGACTGGGCAGTCTTTACTGAAGGCATTGTGTCCTCTGTCCTCCATCTTGGCCCTCTTACAATTTATGCATTCCGGTGCTTCTCCTATTACTTTTTCTGGGCAGTCTCTGTTGAGATGGAGTCCCCCACAGTGGCTGCACAGCACTTCCGTCTCGCGGCAGAACTTCCTCCCGTGTCCATAGCCCAGGCATTTCGAGCACTGGACCAACGGGGATTGGTCCGCCACGTAGACGTTCTGGAGGTCAATTCGGAGTTTTCCGGCGTCCATTGCTCTCCTCCATATGTTGGGGGAGGTGGATAAGACCACGTGGCTGGTGTGGGGGTTTCGGGCTCTTTTTCTAAATTTAATCGTGGTCCTGTCTTCCCCGTCGTCGAGGGGGCGGAAAACATCTTTATTCTGGTTTCTCAGGGCCCTCATTATGTCCTCATCGCTGTGGACATTCAGTACGTCCCTGAGAATCAGGAGGGGGTCCCTGTTTTTCACCTCCTCCACGACCAGGTTGACATTTCCCGATTCAATTTTTTCTTTTATTTTCTCCCTATCCTCTCTAGTGGCACATCCTACTATAATCTTCCTGTCCTTGGCTTTCCTCACTTTCTCTACCTTTATCCAACCTTCCTTCGCGTCGACCACTTTCCTTATCTTCTCAAGGACCTGATCTCCGGTGTCTTGATCGTCTTCTGATGTTATTACTACGGAGTGTAGTGCGGTTCCTACTGTCTCCCGTACCTTGTTTGGTGCTGCCGCCGCTACACTCGCGTAGGTTTCCCTAATGAGGGTATCTGCCTGGGCTACCATTTTCTCTTTTAAGTCCTCTATGTTCTTTTCGGTTTCTTGCAGCATTCTGTGGTTCTCCTCCAGTAGTGCCATCATGTACTGGTGGTCAGTCCCCGTTCTCTCTTCCGGCTCTGTTTCGGTCTGTGTCACAGCTGCTCTCATTCGCTTTGAAGGTGGTGCTCTACCTGCCTCACTCTCTTTCACCAGCGCGTAGAGTTTGTCCACCGCTAGTGTGATGCCCGCCTTTAGGTCTGTCTTCAGATTCCTTGATTCTCCAAGGTAATACTTGGCTTTTCGGAGCCAGGTCAGGGCTTGACTGACTCTATCGGCGGACCTCGGTGGGCTTGGCTTCGCTTCGGGGGAGACCGATAGTCTTCTTGCCACTCCTCTCAGGTCTGGCAGGACTCTTCGTTGGCTAGACTTCAGTGGTGCAGGCGGGCGTGGGCCCTCTGGTGAGTGTATGTGCGTGCTCGCCATGCACCACTCCCCCTCCATCTCGTCTTGGTCGGGTACGGGTCTTATCTGCGTTTTACTTGGAGAAGGGCCTGCCTTCTCCGAGTCATTTGGAGAGCTTATTGGGCTGTTTTTTGCTGCCCTCTTTGTTGCTGTGCGTGCGGATTGCATTTTTGGTAGGAGTGTCGTCAATTGTTTGTTAATTCCGTAGCCTGTACGGTGTCCCGTGTTGTCCTGCTGCTGAAAACAGTAGCTGGTGTTTATTCTTAGTCTACTCTTATCCTAGGTGGGCTGGTCAAAAGGCTCAGCTCACTGTCCTTAATCTACTTTTGGAGTGCGGTCTCACGGTTTGGTTCTACTTTTTACTAATGTTTTTCTTTTCTGTTTCAGATCCGGTGCAGGTGCGGTTGCGGTTGCGGATGGTGGTGGACCGCCTGGCTGGAGTTCGTCGGTGCTGCGCTTCGTCCGCGAGTAAGGTGGTAAGTAACTCCTTCTTTTTATGCTCTATGTAGCGCTCTAAGACGACTGACCCTGCCGTTTGTCCTCTGTGGATGGGTACCCTGTATTGCTCGAGAAAGAAAATTTTTCGCGCTCTACAAAGTTCCCGGTTCGTTATGCGCTCTATGTAGAGCCGTGTCTGGCAGCGCAGTCGGTAGCTCTCTATATGCCCAGCTACCTGACACCAGTCGCGTCTCCCTACGACCCCCACGTCCTGAGTTATCCGCCTCGGAAGATTTCCAATATGGCGTCCAAGATGGCGGACACAATCTTCCAAGCCGGATATCTCCGCCGCTATTAGTCGCAGAGAGGTGCGCTCTTCTTTATGCTTCTTCCCCTGCCGCACTCTGTCTCCTTATCCGATCGGCTCTACCAAGGTAGAGTGACTCTCCTTTTTGGAGATTTCCCCAGTCGTATCGGTAGAGCTCCGTTTGCCAGTGTTAGTGGCGAAAACCGCGTGATTCTCCGACTTCTGTGGGCGAAGTTACGGCCGTTTTTCTAAAAACAAGATGGCGGACCAAGATGGCGGCCGCAACTTCGCGCGTCGATATCTTCGGTTCCGCTGGTCGGAGGATGTCGTGCGAGGGCTCCTCTGAATCGGCGCGCCGTGCTCTATAAGCCGGTGGAGAAATCCGGATTATGTAGAGCTCCAATTTTAACCTTGGAACTCTACCCAGATCCGGTCCCCTGTTCCGGTCCCAGCTGCCGAGCGCGATTTGAGCTTGTCGCTCCTCCTCCTGTCCTGTATGCGCCGGAACTCTATATCCGTACTGACTCTATGTAGAGCGTTACTATCTGGACGGGACTTGTAGAGTTCGCGATTCTGGACTGTTTACTGAAAACCCCGTCAAAATTGGTTCGGTAGTTCCCGAGATATAGAATTTAAGAAATTTTTTGAAATTTAGAGTTACGTAAAGAAATTTTGAAAATGACCCCCCTGAATTTTAACGCTATGTTCCTGAAATTTTTATCCCCTGTTTATCCCGTCCAAAAAATAACCTCCACGTCGTCCGAATTTAATTTGCACCCCTGGCTGATTTGTTATTCAACCCCAAAGTTTCGTAAAAAATTTTCCTCCCCTTCCCCGAAAGAAGCTATTTGCTATTTACTTTATTTACATTAAATTATATTTCTTGGGTAATTCTATTGTATATATTCTAAGCTAGTTTTTAAAGTTAAAATTTTTCAAAAATATTAATATTTGTGTTATATATTTAATTTTTAGTATTTCAAGTCGCCAAAATTTTTGAAAAGGGTGGTTTTTATTTATCTATTTAATGAAAAATTTCAAAAAATGTAAATAAAATTGCGCGATAACGCAGTCTAACAGAATCTATTTTTGAAAAAATTTTTTGACCTGTTTTGTGGTTTTTATTCTTGATTTACTCACAAAAAGTTTACTATTTTTAAATAAATTTGTCCTCCCTGTTTGGGGTTTTCCTATTTTTCCCGAGCGGGGTTTTAATGCGCGTGGGGTTTGGGTATATGGGTGTAAAGCTGTTTAAATGCTGATTTTTCCAGTATATTTTTGGGATTTTTTATAGGGTTGGGTATCCTGGAAAATTCTCCCTAATTTTCGCACACGTGGGGACACAATTATAAAAATGCACTTAAAATCTAAAATATATTTCGGAAAAATCCAAAATAGTCCGTTTCGTGCTGAAAAATCCTGTTCTAAGCCCTGGTAAGGTTTTCCACCCCCAGGGGTGACTTTTGGATTTTTCCGATCGTTAGGGGTGGTTAATTTACTGGTTTCTACAATTGCCAGTTTGTCCAAAGTTTGGTGGTTTTAAGGGCGGGGCGGGGATCTTGCCTGAGGATTTTTAGACGGGGTTGCACTAGGCACCCCTCCCGAGAAATTGGGGGTTAAAATTTTGAAACTTCAGAATTGAAATTTAAAAACTCTCCCCAAAAGTGCAAGCCTCGCTCAACCCTGTTCTCCACTTTTCAGAATTTTAGGGGGTGTAATTTCAAGGCTACAGCAACTTTTAAGATTTTACAATTTTAACTTTGCGGTTGGGTCACTTTCCCAGGGTTCCGATTTTTATAAACAGGACCCCGGGGTTTTAGGACGCGTGGGTTTTGATATTTAGTCGGTGTAGCTCTTGAAATTCCCTGTTCATACACACCCCACAACTAATTTTTTGGACCACCCCTGTATTTTTAAAACTACTTATAAACTAGGGGGTTGCTGTTTGGCAGCCGAATATGTTGTTGTTTCCCACTATATTAAGACTATTTTAACTAATTCTGTATTATATTATGTTAAGTCTATGCTATATATCACAACTATAATTATAAAATATTTTCAGGGGTGGTTTCCAGCCTCCCCTGAATTTTTAAACTTTAAATTTCTTATTTTCTAGGTATATTTCACTTATTATTCTGTCAATAAATTTTTATAAGTTCTAATATTAATAGTCTATGTCTAATGGTGATAGTGGTAAGGGTTGACTCTTCTCCGGCCTGCCGATAGGGTTGTCACACAGCCCGTCACTTTAAAAAATTCAAAAGGGGTACTTCCCGTTGTCCTATTGGCTTGCGAAAACTGCCTCCGGGGTCGCCTCGGCAAGCTCCACGTGGATCCGGTTTCAGTTTCAGCCGCACGGCTGAAACGGCTGAATTGGCTCCCACGTGGAACTTGTTTTTTTGGCTCCTGTGCCCTGGATCCTCACCAGAAAAATCTGGGAGGTGTCTCCAGGGGTGCGGGCGCGCCGGGGGATGATGTTCCCACGCAGAAACAGGCACGTCGTCGATCGTTTTCCGGAGTTATTCACTCCGGAAAACCACAATAACTGTTTTTTGGGGATAACTCCCACCACTGCACTCCGATTTTCTTGGGGGTAGCACCGTTGGCTGCGGCTCGTCAAGACGCGTCTCCTGATGTGCGACTCGGTGTACTTTGTTACAAAAAACCCACCACTTGGATTTTTCGAGTGCGGAGCGCCTCAAATTCGTGCCGGTTCGGACCGCGGGGGGCGCGTGACTGGTTAGGTTAGGTTAGGTTAGGTTAGGTTAGGTTAGGTTAGGTTAGGTTAGGTTAGGTTAGGTTAGGTTAGGTTAGGTTAGGTTAGGTTAGGTTAGGTTAGGTTAGGTTAGGTTAGGTTAGGTTAGGTTAGGTTAGGTTAGGTTAGGTTAGGTTAGGTTAGGTTAGGTTAGGTTAGGTTAGGTTAGGTTAGGTTAGGTTAGGTTAGGTTAGGTTAGGTTAGGTTAGGTTAGGTTAGGTTAGGTTAGGTTAGGTTAGGTTAGGTTAGGTTAGGTTAGGTTAGGTTAGGTTAGGTTAGGTTAGGTTAGGTTAGGTTAGGTTAGGTTAGGTTAGGTTAGGTTAGGTTAGGTTAGGTTAGGTTAGGTTAGGTTAGGTTAGGTTAGGTTAGGTTAGGTTAGGTTAGGTTAGGTTAGGTTAGGTTAGGTTAGGTTAGGTTAGGTTAGGTTAGGTTAGGTTAGGTTAGGTTAGGTTAGGTTAGGTTAGGTTAGGTTAGGTTAGGTTAGGTTAGGTTAGGTTAGGTTAGGTTAGGTTAGGTTAGGTTAGGTTAGGTTAGGTTAGGTTAGGTTAGGTTAGGTTAGGTTAGGTTAGGTTAGGTTAGGTTAGGTTAGGTTAGGTTAGGTTAGGTTAGGTTAGGTTAGGTTAGGTTAGGTTAGGTTAGGTTAGGTTAGGTTAGGTTAGGTTAGGTTTTTTTTTTTTTTTTTTTTTTTTTTTTTTTTTTTCAGATGGTGTTTTGCAAGTTTTATAAGTTATACGGATCGAATTTTCTAACAACTATTGCTGATTTTGACAACGCTGGATAACTGCCCCGCGAAAGGATACGGGAGTTTGAGAATTAAGGAATTGGGTAGGTTCCCCGCTATTAGATACGGGAAGAAGGACAGAAGGGATAATTCGTTGAAGGAACTAAGTTGAAGAAAGGAAAATTTAGAAGTCTAGTGAAGGAAATTGTGGATTGCTTAAAGGAAAGGAGGGAGAGTTCTGAAAAGATGGAATACAACGAAGAAGAAATTTGGCCGCTAAGGCGAGGAAGAGTCGCTGACTACTCGCCATAGTCAGTTTGGTCGCCGATGCGGACCATCATGGCCTTTATGCGCGGGCAGTGTTTGAGGCTCGTTGCGCTGTGATTGATGTCGCCATGACTCCCAGTCTTGAGATTGTATTTGCTGCAATTGTAACACTTCTTTTTCTCTGGAAGGTCTTTGTGAGGGCACGCAGTAAATTGGTGTCCCTCGCTAGCACAGTGAGAGCATGGTTTGACATCATTGGTGCACTTTGCCTTCGTATGGCCATACTGAAGGCACTGGTAGCATTGTACAAAGCGGTGAAAGTCCTCCACATGTACTCGGCAATGATCGACATTGAGTTTCTGTAGGAGCAAGGCCTTACGGCGTGTTTCGGGGGACACTTCTAGCACCGCATTGTACAAACGCTCGCTTCGGTTCGTGGTGAGAAAACAGAGGCGCACGTTTTCTATGTCGTTCTGACACTGTAGGACGTCCACCAGTTCATCTCGGGAGACTTCCTTCGGAACGCCCTTCAGGATTATCAACGGAGGACGGCGCTTCGCTTCCTCTGCATTGAAGCCGGGAACAGCCTTAGTTCGGGTGATGGTTTCGGCACATTGGTTCTTGTCCTCAAACTCAATACGGATTTTTCCGTTTGAGATGGGTTGGATTTTGGTTGGTGCATATTTCTTTTGACGGAACGATATGACCTTCTTCCATTCCGAAACCACCTCCTGCGGCTTCTTGTTGGAGTCTTCGGCTTGCACGATGATGGCTGGCTTCGAGATTGGTGCATGAGCAGACAATTTAGACGCAACAGAAGCGTACGATCGAGGATCTGCTGAGCCCGAAGTCGGGGCGGGAGGAGAAGATCGAATTTCCTCTTTAAAGGCAGCAAGTTCGGACTTGACGGCTGCCACTATCTCTTCCTTCAGGGACTCAGTGGTATCCTTCACTTGGACCATGGAGGTGTGCAAAGAGTTCTCACGGGATTCTGCTACAAATTTGTCTTTGAGTTCTCCACAGAGGTACTCGAGACCGTATCTTAATTCGTCGACACATTGAAAAATGGTACTCTTATTCTCTCGAGTGAGAGAATTGCCGGCATTTAACGCGTCACCAATGGTGAGAAGAATTTCCTTACTAAGCTTGTAATACGAATCAAAATCGGACATGTCCGTATGCGAGACATATAATTTTATGGTGTTCTTGGCAGCCATAGTGATCGCTAATTGTCGTTTTTCACGATCATTAAGACTGCACAAGAATATAAGTCTTACTGAGACAAAACTCAACAAGTTTGGGCTATTGAAACTATTTTGGCATACAAAGGGTTAACACGGGATGCTTGAATGACACTATAATTAAACGATGGTTAGGTTAGGTTAGGTTAGGTTAGGTTAGGTTAGGTTAGGTTAGGTTAGGTTAGGTTAGGTTAGGTTAGGTTAGGTTAGGTTAGGTTAGGTTAGGTTAGGTTAGGTTAGGTTAGGTTAGGTTAGGTTAGGTTAGGTTAGGTTAGGTTAGGTTAGGTTAGGTTAGGTTAGGTTAGGTTAGGTTAGGTTAGGTTAGGTTAGGTTAGGTTAGGTTAGGTTAGGTTAGGTTAGGTTAGGTTAGGTTAGGTTAGGTTAGGTTAGGTTAGGTTAGGTTAGGTTAGGTTAGGTTAGGTTAGGTTAGGTTAGGTTAGGTTAGGTTAGGTTAGGTTAGGTTAGGTTAGGTTAGGTTAGGTTAGGTTAGGTTAGGTTAGGTTAGGTTAGGTTAGGTTAGGTTAGGTTAGGTTAGGTTAGGTTAGGTTAGGTTAGGTTAGGTTAGGTTAGGTTAGGTTAGGTTAGGTTAGGTTAGGTTAGGTTAGGTTAGGTTAGGTTAGGTTAGGTTAGGTTAGGTTAGGTTAGGTTAGGTTAGGTTAGGTTAGGTTAGGTTAGGTTAGGTTAGGTTAGGTTAGGTTAGGTTAGGTTAGGTTAGGTTAGGTTAGGTTAGGTTAGGTTAGGTTAGGTTAGGTAGGTTAGGTTAGGTTAGGTTAGGTTAGGTTAGGTTAGGTTAGGTTAGGTTAGGTTAGGTTAGGTTAGGTTAGGTTAGGTTAGGTTAGGTTAGGTTAGGTTAGGTTAGGTTAGGTTAGGTTAGTAGGTTAGGTTAGGTTAGGTTAGGTTAGGTTAGGTTAGGTTAGGTTAGGTTAGGTTAGGTTAGGTTAGGTTAGGTTAGGTTAGGTTAGGTCTTAAACTTAACTTACTTAACTTAACTTACTAACTTAACTTAACTTAACTTAACTTAACTTAACTTAACTTAACTTAACTTAACTTAACTTAACTTAACGTTAACTTAACTTAACTTAACTTAACTTAACTTAACTTAACTTAACTTAACTTAACTTAACTTAACTTAACTTAACTTAACTTAACTTAACTTAACTTAACTTAACTTAACTTAACTTAACTTAACTTAACTTAACTTAACTTAACTTAACTTAACTTACTTAACTTAACTTAACTTAACTTAACTTAACTTAACTTAACTTAACTTAACTTACTTAACTTAACTTAACTTAACTTAACTTAACTTAATTAACTTAACTTAATAACTAACTTAACTTAACTTAACTTAACTTAACTTAACTTAACTTAACTTAACTTAACTTAACTTAACTTAACTTAACTTACTTAACTTAACTTAACTTAACTTAACTTAACTTAACTTAACTTAACTTAACTTAACTTAACTTAACTTAACTTACTTAACTTAACTTAACTTAACTTAACTTAACTTACTTAACCTTAACTTACTTAACTTAACTTAACTTA